>OX638310.1:72377808-77177808 GCA_951812415.1 Beris morrisii
AAATTCATTCGGGGGGGCGTGGGGGGTACGTGGTGGGTACGAAACGTACCCACCACGTACCCCCCAAGGGTATGAGCGCATAGGCTGAGATTTTTACAAGTGACCGCTTAAATTAAAATTCAAATTAAATTCAAATCCGCAAACAGATTAAAAAAACAAAAATTTGAGCCCAGGAGAGCGGAAATTCATTCGGGGGGCGTGGAGGGTACGTGGTGGGTACGAAACGTACCCACCACGTACCCCCCAAGGGGTATGAGCGCATAGGCTGAGATTTTTACAAGTGACCGCTTAAATTAAAATTCAAATTAAATTCAAATCCGCAAACAGATTTAAAAAAACAAAAATTTGAGCCAGGAGAGCGGAAATTCATTCGGGGGGCGTGGGGGGTACGTGGTGGGTACGAAACGTACCCACCACGTACCCCCCAAGGGGTATGAGCGCATAGGCTGAGATTTTTACAAGTGACCGCTTAAATTAAAATTCAAATTAAATTCAAATCCGCAAACAGATTTAAAAAAACAAAAATTTGAGCCCAGGAGAGCGGAAATTCATTCGGGGGGCGTGGGGGGTACGTGGTGGGTACGAAACGTACCCACCACGTACCCCCAAGGGGTATGAGCGCATAGGCTGAGATTTTTACAAGTGACCGCTTAAATTAAAATTCAAATTAAATTCAAATCCGCAAACAGATTTAAAAAACAAAATTTGAGCCCAGGAGAGCGGAAATTCATTCGGGGGGCGTGGGGGTACGTGGTGGGTACGAAACGTACCCACCACGTACCCCCAAGGGGTATGAGCGCATAGGCTGAGATTTTTACAAGTGACCGCTTAAATTAAAATTCAAATTAAATTCAAATCCGCAAACAGATTTAAAAAACAAAATTTGAGCCCAGGAGAGCGGAAATTCATTCGGGGGGCGTGGGGGGTACGTGGTGGGTACGAAACGTACCCACCACGTACCCCCCAAGGGGTATGAGCGCATAGGCTGAGATTTTTACAAGTGACCGCTTAAATTAAAATTCAAATTAAATTCAAATCCGCAAACAGATTTAAAAAAACAAAAATTTGAGCCCAGGAGAGCGGAAATTCATTCGGGGGCGTGGGGGGTACGTGGTGGGTACGAAACGTACCCACCACGTACCCCCCAAGGGGTATGAGCGCATAGGCTGAGATTTTTACAAGTGACCGCTTAAATTAAAATTCAAATTAAATTCAAATCCGCAAACAGATTTAAAAAACAAAAATTTGAGCCCAGGAGAGCGGAAATTCATTCGGGGGGCGTGGGGGGTACGTGGTGGGTACGAAACGTACCCACCACGTACCCCCCAAGGGGTATGAGCGCATAGGCTGAGATTTTTACAAGTGACCACTTAAATTAAAATTCAAATTAAATTCAAATCCGCAAACAGATTTAAAAAAACAAAAATTTGAGCCCAGGAGAGCGGAAATTCATTCGGGGGCGTGGGGGGTACGTGGTGGGTACGAAACGTACCCACCACGTACCCCCCAAGGGGTATGAGCGCATAGGCTGAGATTTTTACAAGTGACCACTTAAATTAAAATTCAAATTAAATTCAAATCCGCAAACAGATTTAAAAAAACAAAATTTGAGCCCAGGAGAGCGGAAATTCATTCGGGGGGCGTGGGGGGTACGTGGTGGGTACGAAACGTACCCACCACGTACCCCCCAAGGGGTATGAGCGCATAGGCTGAGATTTTTACAAGTGACCACTTAAATTAAAATTCAAATTAAATTCAAATCCGCAAACAGATTTAAAAAAACAAAATTTGAGCCCAGAAGAGCGGAAATTCATTCGGGGGGCGTGGGGGGTACGTGGTGGGTACGAAACGTACCCACCACGTACCCCCCAAGGGGTATGAGCGCATAGGCTGAGATTTTTACAAGTGACCACTTAAATTAAAATTCAAATTAAATTCAAATCCGCAAACAGATTTAAAAAAACAAAAATTTGAGCCCAGGAGAGCGGAAATTCATTCGGGGGGCGTGGGGGGTACGTGGTGGGTACGAAACGTACCCACCACGTACCCCCCAAGGGGTATGAGCGCATAGGCTGAGATTTTTACAAGTGACCACTTAAATTAAAATTCAAATTAAATTCAAATCCGCAAACAGATTTAAAAAACAAAAATTTGAGCCCAGGAGAGCGGAAATTCATTCGGGGGGCGTGGGGGGTACGTGGTGGGTACGAAACGTACCCACCACGTACCCCCCAAGGGGTATGAGCGCATAGGCTGAGATTTTTACAAGTGACCACTTAAATTAAAATTCAAATTAAATTCAAATCCGCAAACAGATTTAAAAAACAAAAATTTGAGCCCTGAGAGCGGAAATTCATTCGGGGGGCGTGGGGGGTACGTGGTGGGTACGAAACGTACCCACCACGTACCCCCCAAGGGGTATGAGCGCATAGGCTGAGATTTTTACAAGTGACCACTTAAATTAAAATTCAAATTAAATTCAAATCCGCAAACAGATTTAAAAAAACAAAAATTTGAGCCCAGGAGAGCGGAAATTCATTCGGGGGGCGTGGGGGGTACGTGGTGGGTACGAAACGTACCCACCACGTACCCCCCAAGGGGTATGAGCGCATAGGCTGAGATTTTTACAAGTGACCGCTTAAATTAAAATTCAAATTAATTCAAATCCGCAAACAGATTTAAAAAAACAAAAATTTGAGCCCAGGAGAGCGGAAATTCATTCGGGGGGCGTGGGGGTACGTGGTGGGTACGAAACGTACCCACCACGTACCCCCCAAGGGGTATGAGCGCATAGGCTGAGATTTTTACAAGTGACCGCTTAAATTAAAATTCAAATTAAATTCAAATCCGCAAACAGATTTAAAAAAACAAAAATTTGAGCCCAGGAGAGCGGAAATTCATTCGGGGGGCGTGGGGGGTACGTGGTGGGTACGAAACGTACCCACCACGTACCCCCCAAGGGGTATGAGCGCATAGGCTGAGATTTTTACAAGTGACCGCTTAAATTAAAATTCAAATTAAATTCAAATCCGCAAACAGATTTAAAAAAACAAAAATTTGAGCCCAGGAGAGCGGAAATTCATTCGGGGGGCGTGGGGGTACGTGGTGGGTACGAAACGTACCCACCACGTACCCCCCAAGGGGTATGAGCGCATAGGCTGAGATTTTTACAAGTGACCGCTTAAATTAAAATTCAAATTAAATTCAAATCCGCAAACAGATTTAAAAAAACAAAAATTTGAGCCCAGGAGAGCGGAAATTCATTCGGGGGGCGTGGGGGGTACGTGGTGGGTACGAAACGTACCCACCACGTACCCCCCAAGGGGTATGAGCGCATAGGCTGAGATTTTTACAAGTGACCGCTTAAATTAAAATTCAAATTAAATTCAAATCCGCAAACAGATTTAAAAAAACAAAAATTTGAGCCCAGGAGAGCGGAAATTCATTCGGGGGGCGTGGGGGGTACGTGGTGGGTACGAAACGTACCCACCACGTACCCCCCAAGGGGTATGAGCGCATAGGCTGAGATTTTTACAAGTGACCGCTTAAATTAAAATTCAAATTAAATTCAAATCCGCAAACAGATTTAAAAAAACAAAAATTTGAGCCCAGGAGAGCGGAAATTCATTCGGGGGCGTGGGGGGTACGTGGTGGGTACGAAACGTACCCACCACGTACCCCCCAAGGGGTATGAGCGCATAGGCTGAGATTTTTACAAGTGACCGCTTAAATTAAAATTCAAATTAAATTCAAATCCGCAAACAGATTTAAAAAAACAAAAATTTGAGCCCAGGAGAGCGGAAATTCATTCGGGGGGCGTGGGGGTACGTGGTGGGTACGAAACGTACCCACCACGTACCCCCCAAGGGGTATGAGCGCATAGGCTGAGATTTTTACAAGTGACCGCTTAAATTAAAATTCAAATTAAATTCAAATCCGCAAACAGATTTAAAAAAACAAAAATTTGAGCCCAGGAGAGCGGAAATTCATTCGGGGGGCGTGGGGGGTACGTGGTGGGTACGAAACGTACCCACCACGTACCCCCCAAGGGGTATGAGCGCATAGGCTGAGATTTTTACAAGTGACCACTTAAATTAAAATTCAAATTAAATTCAAATCCGCAAACAGATTTAAAAAAACAAAAATTTGAGCCCAGGAGAGCGGAAATTCATTCGGGGGGCGTGGGGGTACGTGGTGGGTACGAAACGTACCCACCACGTACCCCCCAAGGGGTATGAGCGCATAGGCTGAGATTTTTACAAGTGACCACTTAAATTAAAATTCAAATTAAATTCAAATCCGCAAACAGATTTAAAAAAACAAAAATTTGAGCCCAGAAGAGCGGAAATTCATTCGGGGGGCGTGGGGGGTACGTGGTGGGTACGAAACGTACCCACCACGTACCCCCCAAGGGGTATGAGCGCATAGGCTGAGATTTTTACAAGTGACCACTTAAATTAAAATTCAAATTAAATTCAAATCCGCAAACAGATTTAAAAAAACAAAAATTTGAGCCCAGAAGAGCGGAAATTCATTCGTGGGGCGTGGGGGGTACGTGGTGGGTACGAAACGTACCCACCACGTACCCCCCAAGGGGTATGAGCGCATAGGCTGAGATTTTTACAAGTGACCACTTAAATTAAAATTCAAATTAAATTCAAATCCGCAAACAGATTTAAAAAAACAAAAATTTGAGCCCAGAAGAGCGGAAATTCATTCGGGGGGCGTGGGGGGTACGTGGTGGGTACGAAACGTACCCACCACGTACCCCCCAAGGGGTATGAGCGCATAGGCTGAGATTTTTACAAGTGACCACTTAAATTAAAATTCAAATTAAATTCAAATCCGCAAACAGATTTAAAAAAACAAAAATTTGAGCCCAGGAGAGCGGAAATTCATTCGGGGGGCGTGGGGGGTACGTGGTGGGTACGAAACGTACCCACCACGTACCCCCCAAGGGGTATGAGCGCATAGGCTGAGATTTTTACAAGTGACCACTTAAATTAAAATTCAAATTAAATTCAAATCCGCAAACAGATTTAAAAAAACAAAAATTTGAGCCCAGAAGAGCGGAAATTCATTCGGGGGGCGTGGGGGGTACGTGGTGGGTACGAAACGTACCCACCACGTACCCCCCAAGGGGTATGAGCGCATGGGCTGAGATTTTTACAAGTGACCACTTAAATTAAAATTCAAATTAAATTCAAATCCGCAAACAGATTTAAAAAAACAAAAATTTGAGCCCAGAAGAGCGGAAATTCATTCGGGGGGCGTGGGGGGTACGTGGTGGGTACGAAACGTACCCACCACGTACCCCCCAAGGGGTATGAGCGCATAGGCTGAGATTTTTACAAGTGACCACTTAAATTAAAATTCAAATTAAATTCAAATCCGCAAACAGATTTAAAAAAACAAAAATTTGAGCCCAGGAGAGCGGAAATTCATTCGGGGGGCGTGGGGGGTACGTGGTGGGTACGAAACGTACCCACCACGTACCCCCCAAGGGTATGAGCGCATAGGCTGAGATTTTTACAAGTGACCACTTAAATTAAAATTCAAATTAAATTCAAATCCGCAAACAGATTTAAAAAAACAAAAATTTGAGCCCAGGAGAGCGGAAATTCATTCGGGGGGCGTGGGGGGTACGTGGTGGGTACGAAACGTACCCACCACGTACCCCCCAAGGGGTATGAGCGCATAGGCTGAGATTTTTACAAGTGACCGCTTAAATTAAAATTCAAATTAAATTCAAATCCGCAAACAGATTTAAAAAAACAAAAATTTGAGCCCAGGAGAGCGGAAATTCATTCGGGGGGCGTGGGGGTACGTGGTGGGTACGAAACGTACCCACCACGTACCCCCCAAGGGGTATGAGCGCATAGGCTGAGATTTTTACAAGTGACCGCTTAAATTAAAATTCAAATTAAATTCAAATCCGCAAACAGATTTAAAAAAACAAAAATTTGAGCCCAGGAGAGCGGAAATTCATTCGGGGGGCGTGGGGGGTACGTGGTGGGTACGAAACGTACCCACCACGTACCCCCCAAGGGGTATGAGCGCATAGGCTGAGATTTTTACAAGTGACCGCTTAAATTAAAATTCAAATTAAATTCAAATCCGCAAACAGATTTAAAAAAACAAAAATTTGAGCCCAGGAGAGCGGAAATTCATTCGGGGGGCGTGGGGGGTACGTGGTGGGTACGAAACGTACCCACCACGTACCCCCCAAGGGGTATGAGCGCATAGGCTGAGATTTTTACAAGTGACCGCTTAAATTAAAATTCAAATTAAATTCAAATCCGCAAACAGATTTAAAAAAACAAAAATTTTAGCCCAGGAGAGCGGAAATTCATTCGGGGGGCGTGGGGGGTACGTGGTGGGTACGAAACGTACCCACCACGTACCCCCCAAGGGGTATGAGCGCATAGGCTGAGATTTTTACAAGTGACCGCTTAAATTAAAATTCAAATTAAATTCAAATCCGCAAACAGATTTAAAAAAACAAAAATTTGAGCCCAGGAGAGCGGAAATTCATTCGGGGGGCGTGGGGGGTACGTGGTGGGTACGAAACGTACCCACCACGTACCCCCCAAGGGGTATGAGCGCATAGGCTGAGATTTTTACAAGTGACCGCTTAAATTAAAATTCAAATTAAATTCAAATCCGCAAACAGATTTAAAAAAACAAAAATTTGAGCCCAGGAGAGCGGAAATTCATTCGGGGGCGTGGGGGGTACGTGGTGGGTACGAAACGTACCCACCACGTACCCCCCAAGGGGTATGAGCGCATAGGCTGAGATTTTTACAAGTGACCGCTTAAATTAAAATTCAAATTAAATTCAAATCCGCAAACAGATTTAAAAAAACAAAAATTTGAGCCCAGGAGAGCGGAAATTCATTCGGGGGGCGTGGGGGGTACGTGGTGGGTACGAAACGTACCCACCACGTACCCCCCAAGGGGTATGAGCGCATAGGCTGAGATTTTTACAAGTGACCGCTTAAATTAAAATTCAAATTAAATTCAAATCCGCAAACAGATTTAAAAAAACAAAAATTTGAGCCCAGGAGAGCGGAAATTCATTCGGGGGGCGTGGGGGGTACGTGGTGGGTACGAAACGTACCCACCACGTACCCCCCAAGGGGTATGAGCGCATAGGCTGAGATTTTTACAAGTGACCACTTAAATTAAAATTCAAATTAAATTCAAATCCGCAAACAGATTTAAAAAAACAAAAATTTGAGCCCAGAAGAGCGGAAATTCATTCGGGAGGCGTGGGGTTTACGTGGTGGGTACGAAACGTACCCACCACGTACCCCCCAAGGGGTATGAGCGCATAGGCTGAGATTTTTACAAGTGACCACTTAAATTAAAATTCAAATTAAATTCAAATCCGCAAACAGATTTAAAAAAACAAAAATTTGAGCCCAGAAGAGCGGAAATTCATTCGGGGGGCGTGGGGGGTACGTGGTGGGTACGAAACGTACCCACCACGTACCCCCCAAGGGGTATGAGCGCATAGGCTGAGATTTTTACAAGTGACCACTTAAATTAAAATTCAAATTAAATTCAAATCCGCAAACAGATTTAAAAAAACAAAAATTTGAGCCCAGGAGAGCGGAAATTCATTCGGGGGGCGTGGGGGGTACGTGGTGGGTACGAAACGTACCCACCACGAACCCCCCAAGGAGTATGAGCGCATAGGCTGAGATTTTTACAAGTGACCACTTAAATTAAAATTCAAATTAAATTCAAATCCGCAAACAGATTTAAAAAAACAAAAATTTGAGCCCAGGAGGGCGGAAATTCATTCGGGGGGCGTGGAGGTACGTGGTGGGTACGAACGTACCCACCACGTACCCCCCAAGGGGTATGAGCGCATAGGCTGAGATTTTTACAAGTGACCACTTAAATTAAAATTAAAATTAAATTCAAATCCGCAAACAGATTTAAGAAAACAAAAATTTGAGCCCAGAAGAGCGGAAATTCATTCGGGGGGCGTGGGGGGAACGTGGTGGGTACGAAACGTACCCACCACGTACCCCCCAAGGGGTATGAGTGCATAGGCTGAGATTTTTACAAGTGACCACTTAAATTAAAATTAAAATTAAATTCAAATCCGCAAACAGATTTAAAAAAACAAAAATTTGAGCCCAGAAGAGCGGAAATTCATTCGGGGGGCGTGGGGGGTACGTGGTGGGTACGAAACGTACCCACCACGTACCCCCCAAGGGGTATGAGCGCATAGGCTGAGATTTTTACAAGTGACCGCTTAAATTAAAATTCAAATTAAATTCAAATCCGCAAACAGATTTAAAAAAACAAAAATTTGAGCCCAGGAGAGCGGAAATTCATTCGGGGGGCGTCGGGGGTACGTGGTGGGTACGAAACGTACCCACCACGTACCCCCCAAGGAGTATGAGCGCATAGGCTGAGATTTTTACAAGTAACCACTTAAATTAAAATTCAAATTAAATTCAAATCCGCAAACAGATTTAAAAAAACAAAAATTTGAGCCCAGGAGAGCGGAAATTTATTCGGGGGCGTGGGGGGTACGTGGTGGGTACGAAACGTACCCACCACGAACCCCCGAAGGGGTATGAGCGCATAGGCTGAGACTTTTACAAGTGACAACTGTTTAAAAAAACAAAAATTTGAGCCCAGGAGAGCGGAAATTCATTCGGGGGGCGTGGGGGGTACGTGGTGGGTACGAAACGTACCCACCACGTACCCCCAAAGGGGTATGAGCGCATAGGCTGAGATTTTTACAAGTGACCACTAAAATTAAAATTAAAATTAAATTCAAAGCCGCAAACAGATTTAAAAAAACAAAAATTTGAGCCCAGAAGAGCGGAAATTCATTCGGGGGGCGTGGGGGGTACGTGGTGGGTACGAAACGTACCCACCACGTACCCCCCAAGGGGTATGAGCGCATAGGCTGAGATTTTTACAAGTGACCACTTAAATTAAAATTCAAATTAAATTCAAATCCGCAAACAGATTTAAAAAAACAAAAATTTGAGCCCAGAAGAGCGGAAATTCATTCGGGGGCGTGAGGGGTACGTGGTGGGTTCGAAACGTACCCACCACGAACCCCCCAAGGAGTATGAGCGCATAGGCTGAGATTTTTACAAGTGACCATTTAAATTAAAATTCAAATTAAATTCAAATCCGCAAACAGATTTAAAAAAACAAAAATTTGAGCCCAGGAGAGCGGAAATTCATTCGGGGGGCGTGGGGGGTACGTGGTGGGTACGAAACGTACCCACCACGTACCCCCCAAGGGGTATGAGCGCATAGGCTGAGATTTTTACAAGTGACCACTTAAATTAAAATTAAAATTAAATTCAAATCCGCAAACAGATTTAAAAAAACAAAAATTTGAGCCCAGAAGAGCGGAAATTCATTCGGGGGGCGTGGGGGGTACGTGGTGGGTACGAAACGTACCCACCACGTACCCCCCAAGTTGTATGAGCGCATAGGCTGAGATTTTTACAAGTGACCGCTTAAATTAAAATTCAAATTAAATTCAAATCCGCAAACAGATTTAAAAAAACAAAAATTTGAGCCCAGGAGAGCAGAAATTCATTCGGGGGGCGTGGGGGGTACGTGGTGGGTACGAAACGTACCCACCACGTACCCCCCAAGGGGTATGAGCGCATAGGCTGAGATTTTTACAAGTGACCGCTTAAATTAAAATTCAAATTAAATTCAAATCCGCAAACAGATTTAAAAAAACAAACATTTGAGCCCAGGAGAGCGGAAATTTATTCGGCGGCGTGGGGGGTACGTGGTGGGTACAAAACGTACCCACCACGAACCCCCCAAGGAGTATGAGCGCATAGGCTGAGATTTTTACAAGTGACCACTTAAATTAAAATTAAAATTAAATTCAAATCCGCAAACAGATTTAAAAAAACAAAAATTTGAGCCCAGGAGAGCGGAAAGTCATTCGGGGGGCGTGGGGGGTACGTGGTGGGTACGAAACGTACCCACCACGTACCCCCCAAGGGGTATGAGCGCATAGGCTGAGATTTTTACAAGTGACCATTTAAATTAAAATTAAAATTAAATTCAAATCCGCAAACAGATTTAAAAAAACAAAAATTTGAGCCCAGAAGAGCGGAAATTCATTCGGGGGGCGTGGGGGGTACGTGGTGGGTACGAAACGTACCCACCACGTACCCCCCAAGGGGTATGAGCGCATAGGCTGAGATTTTTACAAGTGACCACTTAAATTAAAATTCAAATTAAATTCAAATCCGCAAACAGATTTAAAAAAACAAAAATTTGAGCCCAGGAGAGCGGAAAGTCATTCGGGGGGCGTGGGGGGTACGTGGTGGGTACGAAACGTACCCACCACGTACCCCCCAAGGGGTATGAGCGCATAGGCTGAGATTTTTACAAGTGACCACTTAAATTAAAATTAAAATTAAATTCAAATCCGCAAACAGATTTAAAAAAACAAAAATTTGAGCCCAGGAGGGCGGAAATTCATTCGGGGGGCGTGGGGGTACGTGGTGGGTACGAAACGTACCCACCACGTACCCTCCAAGGGGTATGAGCGCATAGGCTGAGATTTTTACAAGTGACCACTTAAATTAAAATTCAAATTAAATTCAAATCCGCAAACAGATTTAAAAAAACAAAAATTTGAGCCGAGAAGAGCGGAAATTCATTCGGGGGGCGTGGGGGGTACGTGGTGGGTACGAAACGTACCCACCACGTACCCCCCAAGGGGTATGAGCGCATAGGCTGAGATTTTTACAAGTGACCACTTAAATTAAAATTCAAATTAAATTCAAATCCGCAAACAGATTTAAAAAAACAAAAATTTGAGCCCAGGAGAGCGGAAAGTCATTCGGGGGGCGTGGGGGGTACGTGGTGGGTACGAAACGTACCCACCACGTACCCCCCAAGGGGTATGAGCGCATAGGCTGAGATTTTTACAAGTGACCACTTAAATTAAAATTAAAATTAAATTCAAATCCGCAAACAGATTTAAAAAAACAAAAATTTGAGCCCAGGAGGGCGGAAATTCATTCGGGGGGCGTGGGGGTACGTGGTGGGTACGAAACGTACCCACCACGTACCCCCCAAGGGGTATGAGCGCATAGGCTGAGATTTTTACAAGTGACCACTTAAATTAAAATTCAAATTAAATTCAAATCCGCAAACAGATTTAAAAAAACAAAAATTTGAGCCCAGAAGAGCGGAAATTCATTCGGGGAGCGTGGGGGGTACGTGGTGGGTACGAAACGTACCCACCACGTACCCCCCAAGGGGTATGAGCGCATAGGCTGAGATTTTTACAAGTGACCACTTAAATTAAAATTCAAATTAAATTCAAATCCGCAAACAGATTTAAAAAAACAAAAATTTGAGCCCAGGAGAGCGGAAATTCATTCGGGGAGCGTGGGGGGTACGTGGTGGGTACGAAACGTACCCACCACGTACCCCCCAAGGGGTATGAGCGCATAGGCTGAGATTTTTACAAGTGACCACTTAAATTAAAATTCAAATTAAATTCAAATCGCAAACAGATTTAAAAAAACAAAAATTTGAGCCCAGGAGAGCGGAAATTCATTCGGGGGGCGTGGGGGGTACGTGGTGGGTACGAAACGTACCCACCACGTACCCCCCAAGGGGTATGAGCGCATAGGCTGAGATTTTTACAAGTGACCATATAAATTAAAATTCAAATTAAATTCAAATCCGCAAACAGATTTAAAAAAACAAAAATTTGAGCCCAGAAGAGCGGAAATTCATTCGGGGGGCGTGGGGGGTACGTGGTGGGTACGAAACGTACCCACCACGTACCCCCCAAGGGGTATGAGCGCATAGGCTGAGATTTTTACAAGTGACCACTTAAATTAAAATTCAAATTAAATTCAAATCCGCAAACAGATTTAAAAAAACAAAAATTTGAGCCCAGGAGAGCGGAAATTCATTCGGGGGGCGTGGGGGGTACGTGGTGGGTACGAAACGTACCCACCACGTACATCCCAAGGGGTATGAGCGCATAGGCTGAGATTTTTACAAGTGACCACTTAAATTAAAATTCAAATTAAATTCAAATCCGCAAACAGATTTAAAAAAACAAAAATTTGAGCCCAGGAGAGCGGAAATTCATTCGGGGGGCGTGGGGGGTACGTGGTGGGTACGAAACGTACCCACCACGTACCCCCCAAGGGGTATGAGCGCATAGGCTGAGATTTTTACAAGTGACCGCTTAAATTAAAATTCAAATTAAATTCAAATCCGCAAACAGATTTAAAAAAACAAAAATTTGAGCCCAGGAGAGCAGAAATTCATTCGGGGGGCGTGGGGGGTACGTGGTGGGTACGAAACGTACCCACCACGTACCCCCCAAGGGGTATGAGCGCATAGGCTGAGATTTTTACAAGTGACCGCTTAAATTAAAATTCAAATTAAATTCAAATCCGCAAACAGATTTAAAAAAACAAAAATTTGAGCCCAGGAGAGCGGAAATTCATTCGGGGGGCGTGAGGGGTACGTGGTGGGTTCGAAACGTACCCACCACGAACCCCCCAAGGAGTATGAGCGCATAGGCTGAGATTTTTACAAGTGACCACTTAAATTAAAATTCAAATTAAATTCAAATCCGCAAACAGATTTAAAAAAACAAAAATTTGAGCCCAGGAGAGCGGAAATTCATTCGGGGGGCGTGGGGGGTACGTGGTGGGTACGAAACGTACCCACCACGTACCCCCCAAGGGGTATGAGCGCATAGGCTGAGATTTTTACAAGTGACCACTTAAATTAAAATTCAAATTAAATTCAAATCCGCAAACAGATTTAAAAAAACAAAAATTTGAGCCCAGAAGAGCGGAAATTCATTCGGGGGGCGTGGGGGGTACGTGGTGGGTACGAAACGTACCCACCACGTACCCCCCAAGGGGTATGAGCGCATAGGCTGAGATTTTTACAAGTGACCGCTTAAATTAAAATTCAAATTAAATTCAAATCCGCAAACAGATTTAAAAAAACAAAAATTTGAGCCCAGGAGAGCAGAAATTCATTCGGGGGGCGTGGGGGGTACGTGGTGGGTACGAAACGTACCCACCACGTACCCCCCAAGGGGTATGAGCGCATAGGCTGAGATTTTTACAAGTGACCGCTTAAATTAAAATTCAAATTAAATTCAAATCCGCAAACAGATTTAAAAAAACAAAAATTTGAGCCCAGGAGAGCGGAAATTTATTCGGCGGCGTGGGGGGTACGTGGTGGGTACGAAACGTACCCACCACGAACCCCCCAAGGAGTATGAGCGCATAGGCTGAGATTTTTACAAGTGACCACTTAAATTAAAATTAAAATTAAATTCAAATCCGCAAACAGATTTAAAAAAACAAAAATTTGAGCCCAGGAGAGCGGAAAGTCATTCGGGGGGCGTGGGGGGTACGTGGTGGGTACGAAACGTACCCACCACGTACCCCCCAAGGGGTATGAGCGCATAGGCTGAGATTTTTACAAGTGACCATTTAAATTAAAATTAAAATTAAATTCAAATCCGCAAACAGATTTAAAAAAACAAAAATTTGAGCCCAGAAGAGCGGAAATTCATTCGGGGGGCGTGGGGGGTACGTGGTGGGTACGAAACGTACCCACCACGTACCCCCCAAGGGGTATGAGCGCATAGGCTGAGATTTTTACAAGTGACCACTTAAATTAAAATTCAAATTAAATTCAAATCCGCAAACAGATTTAAAAAAACAAAAATTTGAGCCCAGGAGAGCGGAAAGTCATTCGGGGGGCGTGGGGGGTACGTGGTGGGTACGAAACGTACCCACCACGTACCCCCCAAGGGGTATGAGCGCATAGGCTGAGATTTTTACAAGTGACCACTTAAATTAAAATTAAAATTAAATTCAAATCCGCAAACAGATTTAAAAAAACAAAAATTTGAGCCCAGGAGGGCGGAAATTCATTCGGGGGGCGTGGGGGTACGTGGTGGGTACGAAACGTACCCACCACGTACCCCCCAAGGGGTATGAGCGCATAGGCTGAGATTTTTACAAGTGACCACTTAAATTAAAATTCAAATTAAATTCAAATCCGCAAACAGATTTAAAAAAACAAAAATTTGAGCCCAGAAGAGCGGAAATTCATTCGGGGGGCGTGGGGGGTACGTGGTGGGTACGAAACGTACCCACCACGTACCCCCCAAGGGGTATGAGCGCATAGGCTGAGATTTTTACAAGTGACCACTTAAATTAAAATTCAAATTAAATTCAAATCCGCAAACAGATTTAAAAAAACAAAAATTTGAGCCCAGGAGAGCGGAAAGTCATTCGGAAGGCGTGGGGGGTACGTGGTGGGTACGAAACGTACCCACCACGTACCCCCCAAGGGGTATGAGCGCATAGGCTGAGATTTTTACAAGTGACCACTTAAATTAAAATTAAAATTAAATTCAAATCCGCAAACAGATTTAAAAAAACAAAAATTTGAGCCCAGGAGGGCGGAAATTCATTCGGGGGGCGTGGGGGTACGTGGTGGGTACGAAACGTACCCACCACGTACCCCCCAAGGGGTATGAGCGCATAGGCTGAGATTTTTACAAGTGACCACTTAAATTAAAATTCAAATTAAATTCAAATCCGCAAACAGATTTAAAAAAACAAAAATTTGAGCCCAGAAGAGCGGAAATTCATTCGGGGAGCGTGGGGGGTACGTGGTGGGTACGAAACGTACCCACCACGTACCCCCCAAGGGGTATGAGCGCATAGGCTGAGATTTTTACAAGTGACCACTTAAATTAAAATTCAAATTAAATTCAAATCCGCAAACAGATTTAAAAAAACAAAAATTTGAGCCCAGGAGAGCGGAAATTCATTCGGGGAGCGTGGGGGGTACGTGGTGGGTACGAAACGTACCCACCACGTACCCCCCAAGGGGTATGAGCGCATAGGCTGAGATTTTTACAAGTGACCACTTAAATTAAAATTCAAATTAAATTCAAATCCGCAAACAGATTTAAAAAAACAAAAATTTGAGCCCAGGAGAGCGGAAATTCATTCGGGGGGCGTGGGGGGTACGTGGTGGGTACGAAACGTACCCACCACGTACCCCCCAAGGGGTATGAGCGCATAGGCTGAGATTTTTACAAGTGACCACTTAAATTAAAATTCAAATTAAATTCAAATCCGCAAACAGATTTAAAAAAACAAAAATTTGAGCCCAGGAGAGCGGAAATTCATTCGGGGGGCGTGGGGGGTACGTGGTGGGTACGAAACGTACCCACCACGTACCCCCCAAGGGGTATGAGCGCATAGGCTGAGATTTTTACAAGTGACCACTTAAATTAAAATTCAAATTAAATTCAAATCCGCAAACAGATTTAAAAAAACAAAAATTTGAGCCCAGGAGAGCGGAAATTCATTCGGGGGGCGTGGGGGGTACGTGGTGGGTACGAAACGTACCCACCACGTACCCCCCAAGGGGTATGAGCGCATAGGCTGAGATTTTTACAAGTGACCATTTAAATTAAAATTCAAATTAAATTCAAATCCGCAAACAGATTTAAAAAAACAAAAATTTGAGCCCAGAAGAGCGGAAATTCATTCGGGGGGCGTGGGGGGTACGTGGTGGGTACGAAACGTACCCACCACGTACCCCCCAAGGGGTATGAGCGCATAGGCTGAGATTTTTACAAGTGACCACTTAAATTAAAATTCAAATTAAATTCAAATCCGCAAACAGATTTAAAAAAACAAAAATTTGAGCCCAGGAGAGCGGAAATTCATTCGGGGGGCGTGGGGGGTACGTGGTGGGTACGAAACGTACCCACCACGTACCCCCCAAGGGGTATGAGCGCATAGGCTGAGATTTTTACAAGTGACCACTTAAATTAAAATTCAAATTAAATTCAAATCCGCAAACAGATTTAAAAAAACAAAAATTTGAGCCCAGGAGAGCGGAAATTCATTCGGGGGGCGTGGGGGGTACGTGGTGGGTACGAAACGTACCCACCACGTACCCCCCAAGGGGTATGAGCGCATAGGCTGAGATTTTTACAAGTGACCACTTAAATTAAAATTCAAATTAAATTCAAATCCGCAAACAGATTTAAAAAAACAAAAATTTGAGCCCAGGAGAGCGGAAATTCATTCGGGGGGCGTGGGGGGTACGTGGTGGGTACGAAACGTACCCACCACGTACCCCCCAAGGGGTATGAGCGCATAGGCTGAGATTTTTACAAGTGACCACTTAAATTAAAATTCAAATTAAATTCAAATCCGCAAACAGATTTAAAAAAACAAAAATTTGAGCCCAGGAGAGCGGAAATTCATTCGGGGGGCGTGGGGGGTACGTGGTGGGTACGAAACGTACCCACCACGTACCCTCCAAGGGGTATGAGCGCATAGGCTGAGATTTTTACAAGTGACCGCTTAAATTAAAATTCAAATTAAATTCAAATCCGCAAACAGATTTAAAAAAACAAAAATTTGAGCCCAGGAGAGCGGAAATTCATTCGGGGGGCGTGGGGGGTATGAGCGCATAGGCTGAGATTTTTACAAGTGACCGCTTAAATTAAAATTCAAATTAAATTCAAATCCGCAAACAGATTTAAAAAAACAAAAATTTGAGCCCAGGAGAGCGGAAATTCATTCGGGGGGCGTGGGGGGTACGTGGTGGGTACGAAACGTACCCACCACGTACCCCCCAAGGGGTATGAGCGCATAGGCTGAGATTTTTACAAGTGACCGCTTAAATTAAAATTCAAATTAAATTCAAATCCGCAAACAGATTTAAAAAAACAAAAATTTGAGCCTAGGAGAGCGGAAATTCATTCGGGGGGCGTGGGGGGTACGTGGTGGGTACGAAACGTACCCACCACGTACCCCCCAAGGGGTATGAGCGCATAGGCTGAGATTTTTACAAGTGACCGCTTAAATTAAAATTCAAATTAAATTCAAATCCGCAAACAGATTTAAAAAAACAAAAATTTGAGCCCAGGAGGGCGGAAATTCATTCGGGGGGCGTGGGGGTACGTGGTGGGTACGAAACGTACCCACCACGTACCCCCCAAGGGGTATGAGCGCATAGGCTGAGATTTTTACAAGTGACCACTTAAATTAAAATTCAAATTAAATTCAAATCCGCAAACAGATTTAAAAAAACAAAAATTTGAGCCCAGAAGAGCGGAAATTCATTCGGGGGGCGTGGGGGGTACGTGGTGGGTACGAAACGTACCCACCACGTACCCCCCAAGGGGTATGAGCGCATAGGCTGAGATTTTTACAAGTGACCACTTAAATTAAAATTCAAATTAAATTCAAATCCGCAAACAGATTTAAAAAAACAAAAATTTGAGCCCAGGAGAGCGGAAAGTCATTCGGGGGGCGTGGGGGGTACGTGGTGGGTACGAAACGTACCCACCACGTACCCCCCAAGGGGTATGAGCGCATAGGCTGAGATTTTTACAAGTGACCACTTAAATTAAAATTAAAATTAAATTCAAATCCGCAAACAGATTTAAAAAAACAAAAATTTGAGCCCAGGAGGGCGGAAATTCATTCGGGGGGCGTGGGGGTACGTGGTGGGTACGAAACGTACCCACCACGTACCCCCCAAGGGGTATGAGCGCATAGGCTGAGATTTTTACAAGTGACCACTTAAATTAAAATTCAAATTAAATTCAAATCCGCAAACAGATTTAAAAAAACAAAAATTTGAGCCCAGAAGAGCGGAAATTCATTCGGGGAGCGTGGGGGGTACGTGGTGGGTACGAAACGTACCCACCACGTACCCCCCAAGGGGTATGAGCGCATAGGCTGAGATTTTTACAAGTGACCACTTAAATTAAAATTCAAATTAAATTCAAATCCGCAAACAGATTTAAAAAAACAAAAATTTGAGCCCAGGAGAGCGGAAATTCATTCGGGGAGCGTGGGGGGTACGTGGTGGGTACGAAACGTACCCACCACGTACCCCCCAAGGGGTATGAGCGCATAGGCTGAGATTTTTACAAGTGACCACTTAAATTAAAATTCAAATTAAATTCAAATCCGCAAACAGATTTAAAAAAACAAAAATTTGAGCCCAGGAGAGCGGAAATTCATTCGGGGGGCGTGGGGGGTACGTGGTGGGTACGAAACGTACCCACCACGTACCCCCCAAGGGGTATGAGCGCATAGGCTGAGATTTTTACAAGTGACCACTTAAATTAAAATTCAAATTAAATTCAAATCCGCAAACAGATTTAAAAAAACAAAAATTTGAGCCCAGGAGAGCGGAAATTCATTCGGGGGCGTGGGGGGTACGTGGTGGGTACGAAACGTACCCACCACGTACCCCCCAAGGGGTATGAGCGCATAGGCTGAGATTTTTACAAGTGACCACTTAAATTAAAATTCAAATTAAATTCAAATCCGCAAACAGATTTAAAAAAACAAAAATTTGAGCCCAGGAGAGCGGAAATTCATTCGGGGGGCGTGGGGGGTACGTGGTGGGTACGAAACGTACCCACCACGTACCCCCCAAGGGGTATGAGCGCATAGGCTGAGATTTTTACAAGTGACCATTTAAATTAAAATTCAAATTAAATTCAAATCCGCAAACAGATTTAAAAAAACAAAAATTTGAGCCCAGAAGAGCGGAAATTCATTCGGGGGGCGTGGGGGGTACGTGGTGGGTACGAAACGTACCCACCACGTACCCCCCAAGGGGTATGAGCGCATAGGCTGAGATTTTTACAAGTGACCACTTAAATTAAAATTCAAATTAAATTCAAATCCGCAAACAGATTTAAAAAAACAAAAATTTGAGCCCAGGAGAGCGGAAATTCATTCGGGGGGCGTGGGGGGTACGTGGTGGGTACGAAACGTACCCACCACGTACCCCCCAAGGGGTATGAGCGCATAGGCTGAGATTTTTACAAGTGACCACTTAAATTAAAATTCAAATTAAATTCAAATCCGCAAACAGATTTAAAAAAACAAAAATTTGAGCCCAGGAGAGCGGAAATTCATTCGGGGGGCGTGGGGGGTACGTGGTGGGTACGAAACGTACCCACCACGTACCCCCCAAGGGGTATGAGCGCATAGGCTGAGATTTTTACAAGTGACCACTTAAATTAAAATTCAAATTAAATTCAAATCCGCAAACAGATTTAAAAAAACAAAAATTTGAGCCCAGGAGAGCGGAAATTCATTCGGGGGGCGTGGGGGGTACGTGGTGGGTACGAAACGTACCCACCACGTACCCCCCAAGGGGTATGAGCGCATAGGCTGAGATTTTTACAAGTGACCACTTAAATTAAAATTCAAATTAAATTCAAATCCGCAAACAGATTTAAAAAAACAAAAATTTGAGCCCAGAAGAGCGGAAATTCATTCGGGGGGCGTGGGGGGTACGTGGTGGGTACGAAACGTACCCACCACGTACCCCCCAAGGGGTATGAGCGCATGGGCTGAGATTTTTACAAGTGACCACTTAAATTAAAATTCAAATTAAATTCAAATCCGCAAACAGATTTAAAAAAACAAAAATTTGAGCCCAGAAGAGCGGAAATTCATTCGGGGGGCGTGGGGGGTACGTGGTGGGTACGAAACGTACCCACCACGTACCCCCCAAGGGGTATGAGCGCATAGGCTGAGATTTTTACAAGTGACCACTTAAATTAAAATTCAAATTAAATTCAAATCCGCAAACAGATTTAAAAAAACAAAAATTTGAGCCCAGAAGAGCGGAAATTCATTCGGGAGGCGTGGGGGGTACGTGGTGGGTACGAAACGTACCCACCACGTACCCCCCAAGGGGTATGAGCGCATAGGCTGAGATTTTTACAAGTGACCGCTTAAATTAAAATTCAAATTAAATTCAAATCCGCAAACAGATTTAAAAAAACAAAAATTTGAGCCCAGGAGAGCGGAAATTCATTCGGGGGGCGTGGGGGGTACGTGGTGGGTACGAAACGTACCCACCACGTACCCCCCAAGGGGTATGAGCGCATAGGCTGAGATTTTTACAAGTGACCACTTAAATTAAAATTCAAATTAAATTCAAATCCGCAAACAGATTTAAAAAAACAAAAATTTGAGCCCAGAAGAGCGGAAATTCATTCGGGGGGCGTGGGGGGTACGTGGTGGGTACGAAACGTACCCACCACGAACCCCCCAAGGAGTATGAGCGCATAGGCTGAGATTTTTACAAGTGACCACTTAAATTAAAATTCAAATTAAATTCAAATCCGCAAACAGATTTAAAAAAACAAAAATTTGAGCCCAGGAGAGCGGAAATTCATTCGGGGGGCGTGGGGGGTACGTGGTGGGTACGAAACGTACCCACCACGTACCCTCCAAGGGGTATGAGCGCATAGGCTGAGATTTTTACAAGTGACCGCTTAAATTAAAATTCAAATTAAATTCAAATCCGCAAACAGATTTAAAAAAACAAAAATTTGAGCCCAGGAGAGCGGAAATTCATTCGGGGGGCGTGGGGGGTATGAGCGCATAGGCTGAGATTTTTACAAGTGACCGCTTAAATTAAAATTCAAATTAAATTCAAATCCGCAAACAGATTTAAAAAAACAAAAATTTGAGCCCAGGAGAGCGGAAATTCATTCGGGAGGCGTGGGGGGTACGTGGTGGGTACGAAACGTACCCACCACGTACCCCCCAAGGGGTATGAGCGCATAGGCTGAGATTTTTACAAGTGACCGCTTAAATTAAAATTCAAATTAAATTCAAATCCGCAAACAGATTTAAAAAAACAAAAATTTGAGCCCAGGAGAGCGGAAATTCATTCGGGGGGCGTGGGGGGTACGTGGTGGGTACGAAACGTACCCACCACGTACCCCCCAAGGGGTATGAGCGCATAGGCTGAGATTTTTACAAGTGACCGCTTAAATTAAAATTCAAATTAAATTCAAATCCGCAAACAGATTTAAAAAAACAAAAATTTGAGCCCAGGAGAGCGGAAATTCATTCGGGGGGCGTGGGGGGTACGTGGTGGGTACGAAACGTACCCACCACGTACTTCCCAAGGGGTATGAGCGCATAGGCTGAGATTTTTACAAGTGACCGCTTAAATTAAAATTCAAATTAAATTCAAATCCGCAAACAGATTTAAAAAAACAAAAATTTGAGCCCAGGAGAGCGGAAATTCATTCGGGGGGCGTGGGGGGTACGTGGTGGGTACGAAACGTACCCACCACGTACCCCCCAAGGGGTATGAGCGCATAGGCTGAGATTTTTACAAGTGACCACTTAAATTAAAATTCAAATTAAATTCAAATCCGCAAACAGATTTAAAAAAACAAAAATTTGAGCCCAGAAGAGCGGAAATTCATTCGGGAGGCGTGGGGGGTACGTGGTGGGTACGAAACGTACCCACCACGTACCCCCCAAGGGGTATGAGCGCATAGGCTGAGATTTTTACAAGTGACCGCTTAAATTAAAATTCAAATTAAATTCAAATCCGCAAACAGATTTAAAAAAACAAAAATTTGAGCCCAGGAGAGCGGAAATTCATTCGGGGGGCGTGGGGGGTACGTGGTGGGTACGAAACGTACCCACCACGTACCCCCCAAGGGGTATGAGCGCATAGGCTGAGATTTTTACAAGTGACCGCTTAAATTAAAATTCAAATTAAATTCAAATCCGCAAACAGATTTAAAAAAACAAAAATTTGAGCCCAGGAGAGCGGAAATTCATTCGGGGGGCGTGGGGGGTACGTGGTGGGTACGAAACGTACCCACCACGTACCCCCCAAGGGGTATGAGCGCATAGGCTGAGATTTTTACAAGTGACCGCTTAAAGTAAAATTCAAATTAAATTCAAATCCGCAAACAGATTTAAAAAAACAAAAATTTGAGCCCAGGAGAGCGGAAATTCATTCGGGGGGCGTGGGGGGTACGTGGTGGGTACGAAACGTACCCACCACGTACCCCCCAAGGGGTATGAGCGCATAGGCTGAGATTTTTACAAGTGACCGCTTAAATTAAAATTCAAATTAAATTCAAATCCGCAAACAGATTTAAAAAAACAAAAATTTGAGCCCAGGAGAGCGGAAATTCATTCGGGGGCGTGGGGGGTACGTGGTGGGTACGAAACGTACCCACCACGTACCCCCCAAGGGGTATGAGCGCATAGGCTGAGATTTTTACAAGTGACCGCTTAAATTCAAATTCAAATTAAATTCAAATCCGCAAACAGATTTAAAAAAACAAAAATTTGAGCCCAGGAGAGCGGAAATTCATTCGGGGGGCGTGGGGGGTACGTGGTGGGTACGAAACGTACCCACCACGTACCCCCCAAGGGGTATGAGCGCATAGGCTGAGATTTTTACAAGTGACCGCTTAAATTAAAATTCAAATTAAATTCAAATCCGCAAACAGATTTAAAAAAACAAAAATTTGAGCCCAGGAGAGCGGAAATTCATTCGGGGGGCGTGGGGGGTACGTGGTGGGTACGAAACGTACCCACCACGTACCCCCCAAGGGGTATGAGCGCATAGGCTGAGATTTTTACAAGTGACCACTTAAATTAAAATTCAAATTAAATTCAAATCCGCAAACAGATTTAAAAAAACAAAAATTTGAGCCCAGAAGAGCGGAAATTCATTCGGGAGGCGTGGGGGGTACGTGGTGGGTACGAAACGTACCCACCACGAACCCCCCAAGGAGTATGAGCGCATAGGCTGAGATTTTTACAAGTGACCACTTAAATTAAAATTCAAATTAAATTCAAATCCGCAAACAGATTTAAAAAAACAAAAATTTGAGCCCAGGAGAGCGGAAATTCATTCGGGGGGCGTGGGGGGTACGTGGTGGGTACGAAACGTACCCACCACGAACCCCCCAAGGAGTATGAGCGCATAGGCTGAGATTTTTACAAGTGACCACTTAAATTAAAATTCAAATTAAATTCAAATCCGCAAACAGATTTAAAAAAACAAAAATTTGAGCCCAGAAGAGCGGAAATTCATTCGGGGGGCGTGGGGGGTACGTGGTGGGTACGAAACGTACCCACCACGTACCCCCCAAGGAGTATGAGCGCATAGGCTGAGATTTTTACAAGTGACCACTTAAATTAAAATTCAAATTAAATTCAAATCCGCAAACAGATTTAAAAAAACAAAAATTTGAGCCCAGGAGGGCGGAAATTCATTCGGGGGGCGTGGAGGTACGTGGTGGGTACGAACGTACCCACCACGTACCCCCCAAGGGGTATGAGCGCATAGGCTGAGATTTTTACAAGTGACCACTTAAATTAAAATTAAAATTAAATTCAAATCCGCAAACAGATTTAAGAAAACAAAAATTTGAGCCCAGAAGAGCGGAAATTCATTCGGGGGGCGTGGGGGGAACGTGGTGGGTACGAAACGTACCCACCACGTACCCCCCAAGGAGTATGAGCGCATAGGCTGAGATTTTTACAAGTAACCACTTAAATTAAAATTCAAATTAAATTCAAATCCGCAAACAGATTTAAAAAAACAAAAATTTGAGCCCAGGAGAGCGGAAATTTATTCGGGGGCGTGGGGGGTACGTGGTGGGTACGAAACGTACCCACCACGAACCCCCGAAGGGGTATGAGCGCATAGGCTGAGACTTTTACAAGTGACAAGTGTTTAAAAAAACAAAAATTTGAGCCCAGGAGAGCGGAAATTCATTCGGGGGGCGTGGGGGGTACGTGGTGGGTACGAAACGTACCCACCACGTACCCCCAAAGGGGTATGAGCGCATAGGCTGAGATTTTTACAAGTGACCACTTAAATTAAAATTAAAATTAAATTCAAATCCGCAAACAGATTTAAAAAAACAAAAATTTGAGCCCAGAAGAGCGGAAATTCATTCGGGGGGCGTGGGGGGTACGTGGTGGGTACGAAACGTACCCACCACGTACCCCCCAAGGGGTATGAGCGCATAGGCTGAGATTTTTACAAGTGACCGCTTAAATTAAAATTCAAATTAAATTCAAATCCGCAAACAGATTTAAAAAAACAAAAATTTGAGCCCAGGAGAGCGGAAATTCATTCGGGGGGCGTGGGGGGTACGTGGTGGGTACGAAACGTACCCACCACGTACCCCCCAAGGGGTATGAGCGCATAGGCTGAGATTTTTACAAGTGACCGCTTAAATTAAAATTCAAATTAAATTCAAATCCGCAAACAGATTTAAAAAAACAAAAATTTGAGCCCAGGAGAGCGGAAATTCATTCGGGGGGCGTGGGGGGTACGTGGTGGGTACGAAACGTACCCACCACGTACCCCCCAAGGGGTATGAGCGCATAGGCTGAGATTTTTACATGTGACCACTTAAATTAAAATTCAAATTAAATTCAAATCCGCAAACAGATTTAAAAAAACAAAAATTTGAGCCCAGAAGAGCGGAAATTCATTCGGGAGGCGTGGGGGGTACGTGGTGGGTACGAAACGTACCCACCACGTACCCCCCAAGGGGTATGAGCGCATAGACTGAGATTTTTACAAGTGACCGCTTAAATTAAAATTCAAATTAAATTCAAATCCGCAAACAGATTTAAAAAAACAAAAATTTGAGCCCAGGAGAGCGGAAATTCATTCGGGGGGCGTGGGGGGTACGTGGTGGGTACGAAACGTACCCACCACGTACCCCCCAAGGGGTATGAGCGCATAGGCTGAGATTTTTACAAGTGACCGCTTAAATTAAAATTCAAATTAAATTCAAATCTGCAAACAGATTTAAAAAAACAAAAATTTGAGCCCAGGAGAGCGGAAATTCATTCGGGGGGCGTGGGGGGTACGTGGTGGGTACGAAACGTACCCACCACGTACCCCCCAAGGGGTATGAGCGCATAGGCTGAGATTTTTACAAGTGACCGCTTAAATTAAAATTCAAATTAAATTCAAATCCGCAAACAGATTTAAAAAAACAAAAATTTGAGCCCAGGAGAGCGGAAATTCATTCGGGGGGCGTGGGGGGTACGTGGTGGGTACGAAACGTACCCACCACGTACCCCCCAAGGGGTATGAGCGCATAGGCTGAGATTTTTACAAGTGACCGCTTAAATTAAAATTCAAATTAAATTCAAATCCGCAAACAGATTTAAAAAAACAAAAATTTGAGCCCAGGAGAGCGGAAATTCATTCGGGGGGCGTGGGGGGTACGTGGTGGGTACGAAACGTACCCACCACGTACCCCCCAAGGGGTATGAGCGCATAGGCTGAGATTTTTACAAGTGACCGCTTAAATTAAAATTCAAATTAAATTCAAATCCGCAAACAGATTTAAAAAAACAAAAATTTGAGCCCAGGAGAGCGGAAATTCATTCGGGGGGCGTGGGGGGTACGTGGTGGGTACGAAACGTACCCACCACGTACCCCCCAAGGGGTATGAGCGCATAGGCTGAGATTTTTACAAGTGACCGCTTAAATTAAAATTCAAATTAAATTCAAATCCGCAAACAGATTTAAAAAAACAAAAATTTGAGCCCAGGAGAGCGGAAATTCATTCGGGGGGCGTGGGGGGTACGTGGTGGGTACGAAACGTACCCACCACGTACCCCCCAAGGGGTATGAGCGCATAGGCTGAGATTTTTACAAGTGACCACTTAAATTAAAATTCAAATTAAATTCAAATCCGCAAACAGATTTAAAAAAACAAAAATTTGAGCCCAGAAGAGCGGAAATTCATTCGGGAGGCGTGGGGGGTACGTGGTGGGTACGAAACGTACCCACCACGAACCCCCCAAGGAGTATGAGCGCATAGGCTGAGATTTTTACAAGTGACCACTTAAATTAAAATTCAAATTAAATTCAAATCCGCAAACAGATTTAAAAAAACAAAAATTTGAGCCCAGGAGGGCGGAAATTCATTCGGGGGGCGTGGAGGTACGTGGTGGGTACGAACGTACCCACCACGTACCCCCCAAGGGGTATGAGCGCATAGGCTGAGATTTTTACAAGTGACCACTTAAATTAAAATTAAAATTAAATCCAAATCCGCAAACAGATTTAAGAAAACAAAAATTTGAGCCCAGAAGAGCGGAAATTCATTCGGGGGGCGTGGGGGGAACGTGGTGGGTACGAAACGTACCCACCACGTACCCCCCAAGGGGTATGAGTGCATAGGCTGAGATTTTTACAAGTGACCACTTAAATTAAAATTAAAATTAAATTCAAATCCGCAAACAGATTTAAAAAAACAAAAATTTGAGCCCAGAAGAGCGGAAATTCATTCGGGGGGCGTGGGGGGTACGTGGTGGGTACGAAACGTACCCACCACGTAC
Source organism: Beris morrisii (assembly GCA_951812415.1). Taxonomy (NCBI): domain Eukaryota; kingdom Metazoa; phylum Arthropoda; class Insecta; order Diptera; family Stratiomyidae; genus Beris; species Beris morrisii. The sequence continues at coordinate 72,404,046 of OX638310.1, forward strand.
CCCCCAAGGGGTATGAGCGCATAGGCTGAGATTTTTACAAGTGACCGCTTAAATTAAAATTCAAATTAAATTCAAATCCGCAAACAGATTTAAAAAAACAAAAATTTGAGCCCAGGAGAGCGGAAATTCATTCGGGGGGCGTGGGGGGTACGTGGTGGGTACGAAACGTACCCACCACGTACCCCCCAAGGAGTATGAGCGCATCGGCTGAGATTTTTACAAGTAACCACTTAAATTAAAATTCAAATTAAATTCAAATCCGCAAACAGATTTAAAAAAACAAAAATTTGAGCCCAGGAGAGCGGAAATTTATTCGGGGGCGTGGGGGGTACGTGGTGGGTACGAAACGTACCCACCACGAACCCCCGAAGGGGTATGAGCGCATAGGCTGAGACTTTTACAAGTGACAAGTGTTTAAAAAAACAAAAATTTGAGCCCAGGAGAGCGGAAATTCATTCGGGGGGCGTGGGGGGTACGTGGTGGGTACGAAACGTACCCACCACGTACCCCCAAAGGGGTATGAGCGCATAGGCTGAGATTTTTACAAGTGACCACTTAAATTAAAATTAAAATTAAATTCAAATCCGCAAACAGATTTAAAAAAACAAAAATTTGAGCCCAGAAGAGCGGAAATTCATTCGGGGGGCGTGGGGGGTACGTGGTGGGTACGAAACGTACCCACCACGTACCCCCCAAGGGGTATGAGCGCATAGGCTGAGATTTTTACAAGTGACCACTTAAATTAAAATTCAAATTAAATTCAAATCCGCAAACAGATTTAAAAAAACAAAAATTTGAGCCCAGAAGAGCGGAAATTCATTCGGGGGGCGTGGGGGGTACGTGGTGGGTTCGAAACGTACCCACCACGAACCCCCCAAGGAGTATGAGCGCATAGGCTGAGATTTTTACAAGTGACCACTTAAATTAAAATTCAAATTAAATTCAAATCCGCAAACAGATTTAAAAAAACAAAAATTTGAGCCCAGGAGAGCGGAAATTCATTCGGGGGCGTGGGGGGTACGTGGTGGGTACGAAACGTACCCACCACGTACCCTCCAAGGGGTATGAGCGCATAGGCTGAGATTTTTACAAGTGACCACTTAAATTAAAATTAAAATTAAATTCAAATCCGCAAACAGATTTAAAAAAACAAAAATTTGAGCCCAGAAGAGCGGAAATTCATTCGGGGGGCGTGGGGGGTACGTGGTGGGTACGAAACGTACCCACCACGTACCCCCCAAGGGGTATGAGCGCATAGGCTGAGATTTTTACAAGTGACCGCTTAAATTAAAATTCAAATTAAATTCAAATCCGCAAACAGATTTAAAAAAACAAAAATTTGAGCCCAGGAGAGCAGAAATTCATTCGGGGGGCGTGGGGGGTACATGGTGGGTACGAAACGTACCCACCACGTACCCCCCAAGGGGTATGAGCGCATAGGCTGAGATTTTTACAAGTGACCGCTTAAATTAAAATTCAAATTAAATTCAAATCCGCAAACAGATTTAAAAAAACAAAAATTTGAGCCCAGGAGAGCGGAAATTTATTCGGCGGCGTGGGGGGTACGTGGTGGGTACGTGGTGGGTACGAAACGTACCCACCACGAACCCCCCAAGGAGTATGAGCGCATAGGCTGAGATTTTTACAAGTGACCACTTAAATTAAAATTCAAATTAAATTCAAATCCGCAAACAGATTTAAAAAAACAAAAATTTGAGCCCAGGAGAGCGGAAATTCATTCGGGGGGCGTGGGGGGTACGTGGTGGGTACGAAACGTACCCACCACGTACCCCCCAAGGGGTATGAGCGCATAGGCTGAGATTTTTACAAGTGACCACTTAAATTAAAATTCAAATTAAATTCAAATCCGCAAACAGATTTAAAAAAACAAAAATTTGAGCCCAGGAGAGCGGAAATTCATTCGGAGGGCGTGGGGGGTACGTGGTGGGTACGTTTCGTACCCACCAAGGGGTATGAGCGCATAGGCTGAGATTTTTACAAGTGACCACTTAAATTAAAATTCAAATTAAATTCAAATCCGCAAACAGATTTAAAAAAACAAAAATTTGAGCCCAGAAGAGCGGAAATTCATTCGGGGGGCGTGGGGAGTACGTGGTGGGTACGAAACGTACCCACCACGTACCCCCCAAGGGGTATGAGCGCATAGGCTGAGATTTTTACAAGTGACCACTTAAATTAAAATTCAAATTAAATTCAAATCCGCAAACAGATTTAAAAAAACAAAAATTTGAGCCCAGGAGAGCGGAAATTCATTCGGGGGGCGTGGGGGGTACGTGGTGGGTACGAAACGTACCCACCACGTACCCCCCAAGGGGTATGAGCGCATAGGCTGAGATTTTTACAAGTGACCACTTAAATTAAAATTCAAATTAAATTCAAATCCGCAAACAGATTTAAAAAAACAAAAATTTGAGCCCAGGAGAGCGGAAATTCATTCGGAGGGCGTGGGGGGTACGTGGTGGGTACGTTTCGTACCCACCAAGGGGTATGAGCGCATAGGCTGAGATTTTTACAAGTGACCACTTAAATTAAAATTAAAATTAAATTCAAATCCGCAAACAGATTTAAAAAAACAAAAATTTGAGCCCAGAAGAGCGGAAATTCATTCGGGGGGCGTGGGGAGTACGTGGTGGGTACGAAACGTACCCACCACGTACCCCCCAAGGGGTATGAGCGCATAGGCTGAGATTTTTACAAGTGACCACTTAAATTAAAATTCAAATTAAATTCAAATCCGCAAACAGATTTAAAAAAACAAAAATTTGAGCCCAGGAGAGCGGAAATTCATTCGGGGGGCGTGGGGGGTACGTGGTGGGTACGAAACGTACCCACCACGTACCCCCCAAGGGGTATGAGCGCATAGGCTGAGATTTTTACAAGTGACCACTTAAATTAAAATTAAAATTAAATTCAAATCCGCAAACAGATTTAAAAAAACAAAAATTTGAGCCCAGAAGAGCGGAAATTCATTCGGGGGGCGTGGGGGGTACGTGGTGGGTACGAAACGTACCCACCACGTACCCCCCAAGGGGTATGAGCGCATAGGCTGAGATTTTTACAAGTGACCACTTAAATTAAAATTCAAATTAAATTCAAATCCGCAAACAGATTTAAAAAAACAAAAATTTGAGCCCAGGAGAGCGGAAATTCATTCGGGGGGCGGGGGGGGTACGTGGTGGGTACGAAACGTACCCACCACGTACCCCCCAAGGGGTATGAGCGCATAGGCTGAGATTTTTACAAGTGACCACTTAAATTAAAATTCAAATTAAATTCAAATCCGCAAACAGATTTAAAAAAACAAAAATTTGAGCCCAGAAGAGCGGAAATTCATTCGGGGGGCGTGGGGGGTACGTGGTGGGTACGAAACGTACCCACCACGTACCCCCCAAGGGGTATGAGCGCATAGGCTGAGATTTTTACAAGTGACCACTTAAATTAAAATTAAAATTAAATTCAAATCCGCAAACAGATTTAAAAAAACAAAAATTTGAGCCCAGGAGGGCGGAAATTCATTCGGGGGGCGTGGGGGGTACGTGGTGGGTACGAAACGTACCCACCACGTACCCCCCAAGGGGTATGAGCGCATAGGATGAGATTTTTACAAGTGACCGCTTAAATTAAAATTCAAATTAAATTCAAATCCGCAAACAGATTTAAAAAAACAAAAATTTGAGCCCAGGAGAGCAGAAATTCATTCGGGGGGCGTGGGGGGTACGTGGTGGGTACGAAACGTACCCACCACGTACCCCCCAAGGGGTATGAGCGCATAGGCTGAGATTTTTACAAGTGACCGCTTAAATTAAAATTCAAATTAAATTCAAATCCGCAAACAGATTTAAAAAAACAAAAATTTGAGCCCAGGAGAGCGGAAATTTATTCGGCGGCGTGGGGGGTACGTGGTGGGTACGTGGTGGGTACGAAACGTACCCACCACGAACCCCCCAAGGAGTATGAGCGCATAGGCTGAGATTTTTACAAGTGACCACTTAAATTAAAATTCAAATTAAATTCAAATCCGCAAACAGATTTAAAAAAACAAAAATTTGAGCCCAGGAGAGCGGAAATTCATTCGGGGGGCGTGGGGGGTACGTGGTGGGTACGAAACGTACCCACCACGTACCCCCCAAGGGGTATGAGCGCATAGGCTGAGATTTTTACAAGTGACCACTTAAATTAAAATTAAAATTAAATTCAAATCCGCAAACAGATTTAAAAAAACAAAAATTTGAGCCCAGGAGAGCGGAAATTCATTCGGAGGGCGTGGGGGGTACGTGGTGGGTACGTTTCGTACCCACCAAGGGGTATGAGCGCATAGGCTGAGATTTTTACAAGTGACCACTTAAATTAAAATTCAAATTAAATTCAAATCCGCAAACAGATTTAAAAAAACAAAAATTTGAGCCCAGAAGAGCGGAAATTCATTCGGGGGGCGTGGGGAGTACGTGGTGGGTACGAAACGTACCCACCACGTACCCCCCAAGGGGTATGAGCGCATAGGCTGAGATTTTTACAAGTGACCACTTAAATTAAAATTCAAATTAAATTCAAATCCGCAAACAGATTTAAAAAAACAAAAATTTGAGCCCAGGAGAGCGGAAATTCATTCGGGGGGCGTGGGGGGTACGTGGTGGGTACGAAACGTACCCACCACGTACCCCCCAAGGGGTATGAGCGCATAGGCTGAGATTTTTACAAGTGACCACTTAAATTAAAATTCAAATTAAATTCAAATCCGCAAACAGATTTAAAAAAACAAAAATTTGAGCCCAGGAGAGCGGAAATTCATTCGGAGGGCGTGGGGGGTACGTGGTGGGTACGTTTCGTACCCACCAAGGGGTATGAGCGCATAGGCTGAGATTTTTACAAGTGACCACTTAAATTAAAATTAAAATTAAATTCAAATCCGCAAACAGATTTAAAAAAACAAAAATTTGAGCCCAGAAGAGCGGAAATTCATTCGGGGGGCGTGGGGAGTACGTGGTGGGTACGAAACGTACCCACCACGTACCCCCCAAGGGGTATGAGCGCATAGGCTGAGATTTTTACAAGTGACCACTTAAATTAAAATTCAAATTAAATTCAAATCCGCAAACAGATTTAAAAAAACAAAAATTTGAGCCCAGGAGAGCGGAAATTCATTCGGGGGGCGTGGGGGGTACGTGGTGGGTACGAAACGTACCCACCACGTACCCCCCAAGGGGTATGAGCGCATAGGCTGAGATTTTTACAAGTGACCACTTAAATTAAAATTCAAATTAAATTCAAATCCGCAAACAGATTTAAAAAAACAAAAATTTGAGCCCAGAAGAGCGGAAATTCATTCGGGGGGCGTGGGGGGTACGTGGTGGGTACGAAACGTACCCACCACGTACCCCCCAAGGGGTATGAGCGCATAGGCTGAGATTTTTACAAGTGACCACTTAAATTAAAATTCAAATTAAATTCAAATCCGCAAACAGATTTAAAAAAACAAAAATTTGAGCCCAGAAGAGCGGAAATTCATTCGGGGGGCGTGGGGGGTACGTGGTGGGTACGAAACGTACCCACCACGTACCCCCCAAGGGGTATGAGCGCATAGGCTGAGATTTTTACAAGTGACCACTTAAATTAAAATTCAAATTAAATTCAAATCCGCAAACAGATTTAAAAAAACAAAAATTTGAGCCCAGGAGAGCGGAAATTCATTCGGGGGGCGGGGGGGGTACGTGGTGGGTACGAAACGTACCCACCACGTACCCCCCAAGGGGTATGAGCGCATAGGCTGAGATTTTTACAAGTGACCACTTAAATTAAAATTCAAATTAAATTCAAATCCGCAAACAGATTTAAAAAAACAAAAATTTGAGCCCAGAAGAGCGGAAATTCATTCGGGGGGCGTGGGGGGTACGTGGTGGGTACGAAACGTACCCACCACGTACCCCCCAAGGGGTATTAGCGCATAGGCTGAGATTTTTACAAGTGACCACTTAAATTAAAATTAAAATTAAATTCAAATCCGCAAACAGATTTAAAAAAACAAAAATTTGAGCCCAGGAGGGCGGAAATTCATTCGGGGGGCGTGGGGGTACGTGGTGGGTACGAACGTACCCACCACGTACCCCCCAAGGGGTATGAGCGCATAGGCTGAGATTTTTACAAGTGACCACTTAAATTAAAATTCAAATTAAATTCAAATCCGCAAACAGATTTAAAAAAACAAAAATTTGAGCCCAGAAGAGCGGAAATTCATTCGGGGGGCGTGGGGAGTACGTGGTGGGTACGAAACGTACCCACCACGTACCCCCCAAGGGGTATGAGCGCATAGGCTGAGATTTTTACAAGTGACCACTTAAATTAAAATTCAAATTAAATTCAAATCCGCAAACAGATTTAAAAAAACAAAAATTTGAGCCCAGAAGAGCGGAAATTCATTCGGGGGGCGTGGGGGGTACGTGGTGGGTACGAAACGTACCCACCACGTACCCCCCAAGGGGTATGAGCGCATAGGCTGAGATTTTTACAAGTGACCACTTAAATTAAAATTCAAATTAAATTCAAATCCGCAAACAGATTTAAAAAAACAAAAATTTGAGCCCAGGAGAGCGGAAATTCATTCGGGGGGCGGGGGGGGTACGTGGTGGGTACGAAACGTACCCACCACGTACCCCCCAAGGGGTATGAGCGCATAGGCTGAGATTTTTACAAGTGACCACTTAAATTAAAATTCAAATTAAATTCAAATCCGCAAACAGATTTAAAAAAACAAAAATTTGAGCCCAGAAGAGCGGAAATTCATTCGGGGGGCGTGGGGGGTACGTGGTGGGTACGAAACGTACCCACCACGTACCCCCCAAGGGGTATGAGCGCATAGGCTGAGATTTTTACAAGTGACCACTTAAATTAAAATTAAAATTAAATTCAAATCCGCAAACAGATTTAAAAAAACAAAAATTTGAGCCCAGGAGGGCGGAAATTCATTCGGGGGGCGTGGGGGTACGTGGTGGGTACGAACGTACCCACCACGTACCCCCCAAGGGGTATGAGCGCATAGGCTGAGATTTTTACAAGTGACCACTTAAATTAAAATTCAAATTAAATTCAAATCCGCAAACAGATTTAAAAAAACAAAAATTTGAGCCCAGGAGAGCGGAAATTCATTCGGGGGGCGTGGGGGGTACGTGGTGGGTACGAAACGTACCCACCACGTACCCCCCAAGGGGTATGAGCGCATAGGCTGAGATTTTTACAAGTGACCACTTAAATTAAAATTCAAATTAAATTCAAATCCGCAAACAGATTTAAAAAAACAAAAATTTGAGCCCAGGAGAGCGGAAATTCATTCGGGGGGCGTGGGGGGTACGTGGTGGGTACGAAACGTACCCACCACGTACCCCCCAAGGGGTATGAGCGCATAGGCTGAGATTTTTACAAGTGACCACTTAAATTAAAATTAAAATTAAATTCAAATCCGCAAACAGATTTAAAAAAACAAAAATTTGAGCCCAGAAGAGCGGAAATTCATTCGGGGGCGTGGGGGGTACGTGGTGGGTACGAAACGTACCCACCACGTACCCCCCAAGGGGTATGAGCGCATAGGCTGAGATTTTTACAAGTGACCGCTTAAATTAAAATTCAAATTAAATTCAAATCCGCAAACAGATTTAAAAAAACAAAAATTTGAGCCCAGGAGAGCGGAAATTCATTCGGGGGGCGTGGGGGGTACGTGGTGGGTACGAAAAGTACCCACCACGTACCCCCCAAGGGGTATGAGCGCATAGGCTGAGATTTTTACAAGTGACCACTTAAATTAAAATTCAAATTAAATTCAAATCCGCAAACAGATTTAAAAAAACAAAAATTTGAGCCCAGGAGAGCGGAAATTCATTCGGGGGGCGTGGGGGGTACGTGGTGGGTACGAAACGTACCCACCACGTACCCCCCAAGGGGTATGAGCGCATAGGCTGAGATTTTTACAAGTGACCACTTAAATTAAAATTAAAATTAAATTCAAATCCGCAAACAGATTTAAAAAAACAAAAATTTGAGCCCAGGAGAGCGGAAATTCATTCGGGGGGCGTGGGGGGTACGTGGTGGGTACGAAACGTACCCACCACGTACCCCCCAAGGGGTATGAGCGCATAGGCTGAGATTTTTACAAGTGACCACTTAAATTAAAATTCAAATTAAATTCAAATCCGCAAACAGATTTAAAAAAACAAAAATTTGAGCCCAGAAGAGCGGAAATTCATTCGGGGGGCGTGGGGGGTACGTGGTGGGTACGAAACGTACCCACCACGTACCCCCCAAGGGGTATGAGCGCATAGGCTGAGATTTTTACAAGTGACCACTTAAATTAAAATTAAAATTAAATTCAAATCCGCAAACAGATTTAAAAAAACAAAAATTTGAGCCCAGAAGAGCGGAAATTCATTCGGGGGGCGTGGGGGGTACGTGGTGGGTACGAAACGTACCCACCACGTACCCCCCAAGGGGTATGAGCGCATAGGCTGAGATTTTTACAAGTGACCGCTTAAATTAAAATTCAAATTAAATTCAAATCCGCAAACAGATTTAAAAAAACAAAAATTTGAGCCCAGGAGAGCGGAAATTCATTCGGGGGGCGTGGGGGGTACGTGGTGGGTACGAAACGTACCCACCACGTACCCCCCAAGGGGTATGAGCGCATAGGCTGAGATTTTTACAAGTGACCACTTAAATTAAAATTAAAATTAAATTCAAATCCGCAAACAGATTTAAAAAAACAAAAATTTGAGCCCAGGAGAGCGGAAATTCATTCGGGGGGCGTGGGGGGTACGTGGTGGGTACGAAACGTACCCACCACGTACCCCCCAAGGGGTATGAGCGCATAGGCTGAGATTTTTACAAGTGACCACTTAAATTAAAATTAAAATTAAATTCAAATCCGCAAACAGATTTAAAAAAACAAAAATTTGAGCCCAGGAGAGCGGAAATTCATTCGGGGGGCGTGGGGGGTACGTGGTGGGTACGAAACGTACCCACCACGTACCCCTCAAGGGGTATGAGCGCATAGGCTGCGATTTTTACAAGTGACCACTTAAATTAAAATTAAAATTAAATTCAAATCCGCAAACAGATTTAAAAAAACAAAAATTTGAGCCCAGGAGAGCGGAAATTCATTCGGGGGGCGTGGGGGGTACGTGGTGGGTACGAAACGTACCCACCACGTACCCCCCAAGGGGTATGAGCGCATAGGCTGAGATTTTTACAAGTGACCGCTTAAATTAAAATTCAAATTAAATTCAAATCCGCAAACAGATTTAAAAAAACAAAAATTTGAGCCCAGGAGAGCGGAAATTCATTCGGGGGGCGTGGGGGGTACGTGGTGGGTACGAAAAGTACCCACCACGTACCCCCCAAGGGGTATGAGCGCATAGGCTGAGATTTTTACAAGTGACCACTTAAATTAAAATTCAAATTAAATTCAAATCCGCAAACAGATTTAAAAAAGCAAAAATTTGAGCCCAGGAGAGCGGAAATTCATTCGGGGGGCGTGGGGGGTACGTGGTGGGTACGAAACGTACCCACCACGTACCCCCCAAGGGGTATGAGCGCATAGGCTGAGATTTTTACAAGTGACCACTTAAATTAAAATTAAAATTAAATTCAAATCCGCAAACAGATTTAAAAAAACAAAAATTTGAGCCCAGGAGAGCGGAAATTCATTCGGGGGGCGTGGGGGGTACGTGGTGGGTACGAAACGTACCCACCACGTACCCCCCAAGGGGTATGAGCGCATAGGATGAGATTTTTACAAGTGACCACTTAAATTAAAATTCAAATTAAATTCAAATCCGCAAACAGATTTAAAAAAACAAAAATTTGAGCCCAGAAGAGCGGAAATTCATTCGGGGGGCGTGGGGGGTACGTGGTGGGTACGAAACGTACCCACCACGTACCCCCCAAGGGGTATGAGCGCATAGGCTGAGATTTTTACAAGTGACCACTTAAATTAAAATTAAAATTAAATTCAAATCCGCAAACAGATTTAAAAAAACAAAAATTTGAGCCCAGAAGAGCGGAAATTCATTCGGGGGGCGTGGGGGGTACGTGGTGGGTACGAAACGTACCCACCACGTACCCCCCCAGGGGTATGAGCGCATAGGCTGAGATTTTTACAAGTGACCACTTAAATTAAAATTAAAATTAAATTCAAATCCGCAAACAGATTTAAAAAAACAAAAATTTGAGCCCAGGAGAGCGGAAATTCATTCGGGGGGCGTGGGGGGTACGTGGTGGGTACGAAACGTACCCACCACGTACCCCCCAAGGGGTATGAGCGCATAGGCTGAGATTTTTACAAGTGACCACTTAAATTAAAATTCAAATTAAATTCAAATCCGCAAACAGATTTAAAAAAACAAAAATTTGAGCCCAGAAGAGCGGAAATTCATTCGGGGGGCGTGGGGGGTACGTGGTGGGTACGTTTCGTACCCACCACGTACCCCCCAAGGGGTATGAGCGCATAGGCTGAGATTTTTACAAGTGACCGCTTAAATTAAAATTAAAATTAAATTCAAATCCGCAAACAGATTTAAAAAAACAAAAATTTGAGCCCAGGAGAGCGGAAATTCATTCGGGGGGCGTGGGGGGTACGTGGTGGGTACGAAACGTACCCACCACGTACCCCCCAAGGGGTATGAGCGCATAGGCTGAGATTTTTACAAGTGACCACTTAAATTAAAATTCAAATTAAATTCAAATCCGCAAACAGATTTAAAAAAACAAAAATTTGAGCCCAGAAGAGCGGAAATTCATTCGGGGGGCGTGGGGAGTACGTGGTGGGTACGAAACGTACCCACCACGTACCCCCCAAGGGGTATGAGCGCATAGGCTGAGATTTTTACAAGTGACCACTTAAATTAAAATTAAAATTAAATTCAAATCCGCAAACAGATTTAAAAAAACAAAAATTTGAGCCCAGAAGAGCGGAAATTCATTCGGGGGGCGTGGGGGGTACGTGGTGGGTACGAAACGTACCCACCACGTACCCTCCAAGGGGTATGAGCGCATAGGCTGAGATTTTTACAAGTGACCACTTAAATTAAAATTCAAATTAAATTCAAATCCGCAAACAGATTTAAAAAAACAAAAATTTGAGCCCAGGAGAGCGGAAATTCATTCGGGGGGCGTGGGGGGTACGTGGTGGGTACGAAACGTACATACCACGTACCCCCCAAGGGGTATGAGCGCATAGGCTGAGATTTTTACAAGTGACCACTTAAATTAAAATTCAAATTAAATTCAAATCCGCAAACAGATTTAAAAAAACAAAAATTTGAGCCCAGGAAGGCGGAAATTCATTCGGGGGGCGTGGGGGTACGTGGTGGGTACGAACGTACCCACCACGTACCCCCCAAGGGGTATGAGCGCATAGGCTGAGATTTTTACAAGTGACCACTTAAATTAAAATTCAAATTAAATTCAAATCCGCAAACAGATTTAAAAAAACAAAAATTTGAGCCCAGGAGAGCGGAAATTCATTCGGGGGGCGTGGGGGGTACGTGGTGGGTACGAAACGTACCCACCACGTACCCCCCAAGGGGTATGAGCGCATAGGCTGAGATTTTTACAAGTGACCACTTAAATTAAAATTCAAATTAAATTCAAATCCGCAAACAGATTTAAAAAAACAAAAATTTGAGCCCAGGAGAGCGGAAATTCATTCGGGGGGCGTGGGGGGTACGTGGTGGGTACGAAACGTACCCACCACGTACCCCCCAAGGGGTATGAGCGCATAGGCTGAGATTTTTACAAGTGACCACTTAAATTAAAATTAAAATTAAATTCAAATCCGCAAACAGATTTAAAAAAACAAAAATTTGAGCCCAGAAGAGCGGAAATTCATTCGGGGGGCGTGGGGGGTACGTGGTGGGTACGAAACGTACCCACCACGTACCCCCCAAGGGGTATGAGCGCATAGGCTGAGATTTTTACAAGTGACCGCTTAAATTAAAATTCAAATTAAATTCAAATCCGCAAACAGATTTAAAAAAACAAAAATTTGAGCCCAGGAGAGCGGAAATTCATTCGGGGGGCGTGGGGGGTACGTGGTGGGTACGAAAAGTACCCACCACGTACCCCCCAAGGGGTATGAGCGCATAGGCTGAGATTTTTACAAGTGACCACTTAAATTAAAATTCAAATTAAATTCAAATCCGCAAACAGATTTAAAAAAACAAAAATTTGAGCCCAGGAGAGCGGAAATTCATTCGGGGGGCGTGGGGGGTACGTGGTGGGTACGAAACGTACCCACCACGTACCCCCCAAGGGGTATGAGCGCATAGGCTGAGATTTTTACAAGTGACCACTTAAATTAAAATTAAAATTAAATTCAAATCCGCAAACAGATTTAAAAAAACAAAAATTTGAGCCCAGAAGAGCGGAAATTCATTCGGGGGGCGTGGGGGGTACGTGGTGGGTACGAAACGTACCCACCACGTACCCCCCAAGGGGTATGAGCGCATAGGCTGAGATTTTTACAAGTGACCGCTTAAATTAAAATTCAAATTAAATTCAAATCCGCAAACAGATTTAAAAAAACAAAAATTTGAGCCCAGGAGAGCGGAAATTCATTCGGGGGGCGTGGGGGTACGTGGTGGGTACGAAACGTACCCACCACGTACCCCCCAAGGGGTATGAGCGCATAGGCTGAGATTTTTACAAGTGACCACTTAAATTAAAATTCAAATTAAATTCAAATCCGCAAACAGATTTAAAAAAACAAAAATTTGAGCCCAGAAGAGCGGAAATTCATTCGGGGGGCGTGGGGGGTACGTGGTGGGTACGTTTCGTACCCACCACGTACCCCCCAAGGGGTATGAGCGCATAGGCTGAGATTTTTACAAGTGACCGCTTAAATTAAAATTAAAATTAAATTCAAATCCGCAAACAGATTTAAAAAAACAAAAATTTGAGCCCAGGAGAGCGGAAATTCATTCGGGGGGCGTGGGGGGTACGTGGTGGGTACGAAACGTACCCACCACGTACCCCCCAAGGGGTATGAGCGCATAGGCTGAGATTTTTACAAGTGACCACTTAAATTAAAATTAAAATTAAATTCAAATCCGCAAACAGATTTAAAAAAACAAAAATTTGAGCCCAGAAGAGCGGAAATTCATTCGGGGGGCGTGGGGGGTACGTGGTGGGTACGAAACGTACCCACCACGTACCCCCCAAGGGGTATGAGCGCATAGGCTGAGATTTTTACAAGTGACCACTTAAATTAAAATTAAAATTAAATTCAAATCCGCAAACAGATTTAAAAAAACAAAAATTTGAGCCCAGAAGAGCGGAAATTCATTCGGGGGGCGTGGGGGGTACGTGGTGGGTACGAAACGTACCCACCACGTACCCCCCAAGGGGTATGAGCGCATAGGCTGAGATTTTTACAAGTGACCACTTAAATTAAAATTCAAATTAAATTCAAATCCGCAAACAGATTTAAAAAAACAAAAATTTGAGCCCAGAAGAGCGGAAATTCATTCGGGGGGCGTGGGGGGTACGTGGTGGGTACGTTTCGTACCCACCACGTACCCCCCAAGGGGTATGAGCGCATAGGCTGAGATTTTTACAAGTGACCGCTTAAATTAAAATTCAAATTAAATTCAAATCCGCAAACAGATTTAAAAAAACAAAAATTTGAGCCCAGGAGAGCGGAAATTCATTCGGGGGGCGTGGGGGGTACGTGGTGGGTACGAAACGTACCCACCACGTACCCCCCAAGGGGTATGAGCGCATAGGCTGAGATTTTTACAAGTGACCACTTAAATTAAAATTAAAATTAAATTCAAATCCGCAAACAGATTTAAAAAAACAAAAATTTGAGCCCAGAAGAGCGGAAATTCATTCGGGGGGCGTGGGGGGTACGTGGTGGGTACGAAACGTACCCACCACGTACCTCCCAAGGGGTATGAGCGCATAGGCTGAGATTTTTACAAGTGACCACTTAAATTAAAATTCAAATTAAATTCAAATCCGCAAACAGATTTAAAAAAACAAAAATTTGAGCCCAGGAGAGCGGAAATTCATTCGGGGGGCGTGGGGGGTACGTGGTGGGTACGAAACGTACCCACCACGTACCCCCCAAGGGGTATGAGCGCATAGGCTGAGATTTTTACAAGTGACCACTTAAATTAAAATTAAAATTAAATTCAAATCCGCAAACAGATTTAAAAAAACAAAAATTTGAGCCCAGGAGGGCGGAAATTCATTCGGGGGGCGTGGGGGTACGTGGTGGGTACGAACGTACCCACCACGTACCCCCCAAGGGGTATGAGCGCATAGGCTGAGATTTTTACAAGTGACCACTTAAATTAAAATTAAAATTAAATTCAAATCCGCAAACAGATTTAAAAAAACAAAAATTTGAGCCCAGGAGAGCGGAAATTCATTCGGGGGGCGTGGGGGGTACGTGGTGGGTACGAAACGTACCCACCACGTACCCCCCAAGGGGTATGAGCGCATAGGCTGAGATTTTTACAAGTGACCACTTAAATTAAAATTCAAATTAAATTCAAATCCGCAAACAGATTTAAAAAAACAAAAATTTGAGCCCAGGAGAGCGGAAATTCATTCGGGGGGCGTGGGGGGTACGTGGTGGGTACGAAACGTACCCACCACGTACCCCCCAAGGGGTATGAGCGCATAGGCTGAGATTTTTACAAGTGACCACTTAAATTAAAATTAAAATTAAATTCAAATCCGCAAACAGATTTAAAAAAACAAAAATTTGAGCCCAGAAGAGCGGAAATTCATTCGGGGGGCGTGGGGGGTACGTGGTGGGTACGAAACGTACCCACCACGTACCCCCCAAGGGGTATGAGCGCATAGGCTGAGATTTTTACAAGTGACCGCTTAAATTAAAATTCAAATTAAATTCAAATCCGCAAACAGATTTAAAAAAACAAAAATTTGAGCCCAGGAGAGCGGAAATTCATTCGGGGGGCGTGGGGGGTACGTGGTGGGTACGAAAAGTACCCACCACGTACCCCCCAAGGGGTATGAGCGCATAGGCTGAGATTTTTACAAGTGACCACTTAAATTAAAATTCAAATTAAATTCAAATCCGCAAACAGATTTAAAAAAACAAAAATTTGAGCCCAGGAGAGCGGAAATTCATTCGGGGGGCGTGGGGGGTACGTGGTGGGTACGAAACGTACCCACCACGTACCCCCCAAGGGGTATGAGCGCATAGGCTGAGATTTTTACAAGTGACCACTTAAATTAAAATTCAAATTAAATTCAAATCCGCAAACAGATTTAAAAAAACAAAAATTTGAGCCCAGGAGAGCGGAAATTCATTCGGGGGGCGTGGGGGTACGTGGTGGGTACGAAACGTACCCACCACGTACCCCCCAAGGGGTATGAGCGCATAGGCTGAGATTTTTACAAGTGACCACTTAAATTAAAATTCAAATTAAATTCAAATCCGCAAACAGATTTAAAAAAACAAAAATTTGAGCCCAGAAGAGCGGAAATTCATTCGGGGGGCGTGGGGGGTACGTGGTGGGTACGAAACGTACCCACCACGTACCCCCAAGGGGTATGAGCGCATAGGCTGAGATTTTTACAAGTGACCACTTAAATTAAAATTCAAATTAAATTCAAATCCGCAAACAGATTTAAAAAAACAAAAATTTGAGCCCAGAAGAGCGGAAATTCATTCGGGGGGCGTGGGGGGTACGTGGTGGGTACGAAACGTACCCACCACGTACCCCCCAAGGGGTATGAGCGCATAGGCTGAGATTTTTACAAGTGACCGCTTAAATTAAAATTCAAATTAAATTCAAATCCGCAAACAGATTTAAAAAAACAAAAATTTGAGCCCAGGAGAGCGGAAATTCATTCGGGGGGCGTGGGGGGTACGTGGTGGGTACGAAACGTACCCACCACGTACCCCCCAAGGGGTATGAGCACATAGGCTGAGATTTTTACAAGTGACCACTTAAATTAAAATTAAAATTAAATTCAAATCCGCAAACAGATTTAAAAAAACAAAAATTTGAGCCCAGGAGAGCGGAAATTCATTCGGGGGGCGTGGGGGGTACGTGGTGGGTACAAAACGTACCCACCACGTACCCCCCAAGGGGTATGAGCGCATAGGCTGAGATTTTTACAAGTGACCACTTAAATTAAAATTAAAATTAAATTCAAATCCGCAAACAGATTTAAAAAAACAAAAATTTGAGCCCAGAAGAGCGGAAATTCATTCGGGGGCGTGGGGGGTACGTGGTGGGTACGAAACGTACCCACCACGTACCCCCCAAGGGGTATGAGCGCATAGGCTGAGATTTTTACAAGTGACCGCTTAAATTAAAATTCAAATTAAATTCAAATCCGCAAACAGATTTAAAAAAACAAAAATTTGAGCCCAGGAGAGCGGAAATTCATTCGGGGGGCGTGGGGGGTACGTGGTGGGTACGAAACGTACCCACCACGTACCCCTCAAGGGGTATGAGCGCATAGGCTGAGATTTTTACAAGTGACCACTTAAATTAAAATTCAAATTAAATTCAAATCCGCAAACAGATTTAAAAAAACAAAAATTTGAGCCCAGAAGAGCGGAAATTCATTCGGGGGGCGTGGGGGGTACGTGGTGGGTACGAAACGTACCCACCACGTACCCCCCAAGGGGTATGAGCGCATAGGCTGAGATTTTTACAAGTGACCACTTAAATTAAAATTAAAATTAAATTCAAATCCGCAAACAGATTTAAAAAAACAAAAATTTGAGCCCAGAAGAGCGGAAATTCATTCGGGGGGCGTGGGGGGTACGTGGTGGGTACGAAACGTACCCACCACGTACCCCCCAAGGGGTATGAGCGCATAGGCTGAGATTTTTACAAGTGACCACTTAAATTAAAATTCAAATTAAATTCAAATCCGCAAACAGATTTAAAAAACAAAAATTTGAGCCCAGAAGAGCGGAAATTCATTCGGGGGGCGTGGGGGGTACGTGGTGGGTACGAAACGTACCCACCACGTACCCCCCAAGGGGTATGAGCGCATAGGCTGAGATTTTTACAAGTGACCACTTAAATTAAAATTCAAATTAAATTCAAATCCGCAAACATATTTAAAAAAACAAAAATTTGAGCCCAGAAGAGCGGAAATTCATTCGGGGGGCGTGGGGGGTACGTGGTGGGTACGAAACGTACCCACCACGTACCCCCCAAGGGGTATGAGCGCATAGGCTGAGATTTTTACAAGTGACCACTTAAATTAAAATTCAAATTAAATTCAAATCCGCAAACAGATTTAAAAAAACAAAAATTTGAGCCCAGGAGAGCGGAAATTCATTCGGGGGGCGTGGGGGGTACGTGGTGGGTACGAAACGTACCCACCACGTACCCCCCAAGGGGTATGAGCGCATAGGCTGAGATTTTTACAAGTGACCACTTAAATTAAAATTAAAATTAAATTCAAATCCGCAAACAGATTTAAAAAAACAAAAATTTGAGCCCAGGAGAGCGGAAATTCATTCGGGGGGCGTGGGGGGTACGTGGTGGGTACGAAACGTACCCACCACGTACCCCCTAAGGGGTATGAGCGCATAGGCTGAGATTTTTACAAGTGACCACTTAAATTAAAATTCAAATTAAATTCAAATCCGCAAACAGATTTAAAAAAACAAAAATTTGAGCCCAGGAGAGCGGAAATTCATTCGGGGGGCGTGGGGGGTACGTGGTGGGTACGTTTCGTACCCACCACGTACCCCCCAAGGGGTATGAGCGCATAGGCTGAGATTTTTACAAGTGACCGCTTAAATTAAAATTCAAATTAAATTCAAATCCGCAAACAGATTTAAAAAAACAAAAATTTGAGCCCAGGAGAGCGGAAATTCATTCGGGGGGCGTGGGGGGTACGTGGTGGGTACGAAACGTACCCACCACGTACCCCCCAAGGGGTATGAGCGCATAGGCTGAGATTTTTACAAGTGACCACTTAAATTAAAATTCAAATTAAATTCAAATCCGCAAACAGAATTAAAAAAACAAAAATTTGAGCCCAGAAGAGCGGAAATTCATTCGGGGGGCGTGGGGGGTACGTGGTGGGTACGAAACGTACCCACCACGTACCCCCCAAGGGGTATGAGCGCATAGGCTGAGATTTTTACAAGTGACCACTTAAATTAAAATTCAAATTAAATTCAAATCCGCAAACAGATTTAAAAAAACAAAAATTTGAGCCCAGAAGAGCGGAAATTCATTCGGGGGGCGTGGGGGGTACGTGGTGGGTACGAAACGTACCCACCACGTACCCCCCAAGGGGTATGAGCGCATAGGCTGAGATTTTTACAAGTGACCGCTTAAATTAAAATTCAAATTAAATTCAAATCCGCAAACAGATTTAAAAAAACAAAAATTTGAGCCCAGGAGAGCGGAAATTCATTCGAGGGGCGTGGGGGGTACGTGGTGGGTACGAAACGTACCCACCACGTACCCCCCAAGGGGTATGAGCGCATAGGCTGAGATTTTTACAAGTGACCACTTAAATTAAAATTAAAATTAAATTCAAATCCGCAAACAGATTTAAAAAAACAAAAATTTGAGCCCAGAAGAGCGGAAATTCATTCGGGGGGCGTGGGGGGTACGTGGTGGGTACGAAACGTACCCACCACGTACCCCCCAAGGGGTATGAGCGCATAGGCTGAGATTTTTACAAGTGACCACTTAAATTAAAATTCAAATTAAATTCAAATCCGCAAACAGATTTAAAAAATCAAAAATTTGAGACCAGATGAGCGGAAATTCATTCGGGGGGCGTGGGGGGTACGTGGTGGGTACGAAACGTACCCACCACGTACCCCCCAAGGGGTATGAGCGCATAGGCTGAGATTTTTACAAGTGACCACTTAAATTAAAATTCAAATTAAATTCAAATCCGCAAACAGATTTAAAAAAACAAAAATTTGATCCCAGAAGAGCGGAAATTCATTCGGGGGGCGTGGGGGGTACGTGGTGGGTACGAAACGTACCCACCACGTACCCCCCAAGGGGTATGAGCGCATAGGCTGAGATTTTTACAAGTGACCGCTTAAATTAAAATTCAAATTAAATTCAAATCCGCAAACAGATTTAAAAAAACAAAAATTTGAGCCCAGGAGAGCGGAAATTCATTCGGGGGGCGTGGGGGGTACGTGGTGGGTACGAAACGTACCCACCACGTACCCCCAAGGGGTATGAGCGCATCGGCTGAGATTTTTACAAGTGACCACTTAAATTAAAATTAAAATTAAATTCAAATCCGCAAACAGATTTAAAAAAACAAAAATTTGAGCCCAGGAGAGCGGAAATTCATTCGGGGGGCGTGGGGGGTACGTGGTGGGTACGAAACGTACCCACCACGTACCCCCCAAGGGGTATGAGCGCATAGGCTGAGATTTTTACAAGTGACCACTTAAATTAAAATTCAAATTAAATTCAAATCCGCAAACAGATTTAAAAAAACAAAAATTTGAGCCCAGAAGAGCGGAAATTCATTCGGGGGGCGTGGGGGGTACGTGGTGGGTACGAAACGTACCCACCACGTACCCCCCAAGGGGTATGAGCGCATAGGCTGAGATTTTTACAAGTGACCACTTAAATTAAAATTCAAATTAAATTCAAATCCGCAAACAGATTTAAAAAAACAAAAATTTGAGCCCAGGAGAGCGGAAATTCATTCGGGGGGCGTGGGGGGTACGTGGTGGGTACGAAACGTACCCACCACGTACCCCCCAAGGGGTATGAGCGCATAGGCTGAGATTTTTACAAGTGACCACTTAAATTAAAATTCAAATTAAATTCAAATCCGCAAACAGATTTAAAAAAACAAAAATTTGAGCCCAGAAGAGCGGAAATTCATTCGGGGGGCGTGGGGGGTACGTGGTGGGTACGAAACGTACCCACCACGAACCCCCCAAGGAGTATGAGCGCATAGGCTGAGATTTTTACAAGTGACCACTTAAATTAAAATTCAAATTAAATTCAAATCCGCAAACAGATTTAAAAAAACAAAAATTTGAGCCCAGAAGAGCGGAAATTCATTCGGGGGGCGTGGGGGGTACGCGGTGGGTACGAAACGTACCCACCACGTACCCCCCAAGGGGTATGAGCGCATAGGCTGAGATTTTTACAAGTGACCACTTAAATTAAAATTAAAATTAAATTCAAATCCGCAAACAGATTTAAAAAAACAAAAATTTGAGCCCAGAAGAGCGGAAATTCATTCGGGGGGCGTGGGGGGTACGAAACGTACCCACCACGTACCCGCCAAGGGGTATGAGCGCATAGGCTGAGATTTTTACAAGTGACCACTTAAATTAAAATTCAAATTAAATTCAAATCCGCAAACAGATTTAAAAAAACAAAAATTTGAGCCCAGGAGAGCGGAAATTTATTCGGGGGTGTGGGGGGTACGTGGTGGGTACGAAACGTACCCACCACGAACCCCCCAAGGAGTATGAGCGCATAGGCTGAGATTTTTACAAGTGACCACTTAAATTAAAATTCAAATTAAATTCAAATCCGCAAACAGATTTAAAAAAACAAAAATTTGAGCCCAGGAGAGCGGAAATTCATTCGGGGGGCGTGGGGGGTACGTGGTGGGTACGAAACGTACCCACCACGTACCCCCCAAGGGGTATGAGCGCATGGGTACGTGGTGGGTACGAAATGTACCCACCACGTACCCCCAAGGAATTTAATTTGAATTTTAATTTAAGTGGTCACTTGTAAAAATCTCAGCCTATGCGCTCATACCCCTTGGGGGGTACGTGGTGGGTACGTTTCGTACCCACCACGTACCCCCCACGCCCCCCGAATGAATTTCCGCTCTCCTGGGCTCAAATTTTTGTTTTTTTAAATCTGTTTGCGGATTTGAATTTAATTTTAATTTTAATTTAAGTGGTCACTTGTAAAAATCTCAGCCTATGCGCTCATACTCCTTGGGGGGTTCGTGGTGGGTACGTTTCGTACCCACCACGTACCCCCCCCCCCCGCCCCCCGAATGAATTTCCGCTCTCCTGGGCTCAAATTTTTGTTTTTTTAAATCTGTTTGCGGATTTGAATTTAATTTTAATTTTAATTTAAGTGGTCACTTGTAAAAATCTCAGCCTATGCGCTCATACCTCTTGGGGGGTACGTGGTGGGTACGTTTCGTACGTTTCGTACCCACCACGTACCCCCACTCCCCCCGAATGAATTTCCGCTCTCCTGGGCTCAAATTTTTGTTTTTTTAAATCTGTTTGCGGATTTGAATTTAATTTGAATTTTAATTTAAGTGGTCACTTGTAAAAATCTCAGCCTATGCGCTCATACCCCTTGGGGGGTACGTGGTGGGTACGTTTCGTACCCACCACGTACCCCCCACGCCCCCCGAATGAATTTCCGCTCTCCTGGGCTCAAATTTTTGTTTTTTTAAATCTGTTTGCGGATTTGAATTTAATTTGAATTTTAATTTAAGTGGTCACTTGTAAAAATCTCAGCCTATGCGCTCATACCCCTTGGGGGGTACGTGGTGGGTACGTTTCGTACCCACCACGTACCCCCCACGCCCCCCGAATGAATTTCCGCTCTCCTGGGCTCAAATTTTTGTTTTTTTAAATCTGTTTGCGGATTTGAATTTAATTTTAATTTTAATTTAAGTGGTCACTTGTAAAAATCTCAGCCTATGCGCTCATACCTCTTGGGGGGTACGTGGTGGGTACGTTTCGTACGTTTCGTACCCACCACGTACCCCCCACGCCCCCCAATGAATTTCCGCTCTCCTGGGCTCAAATTTTTGTTTTTTTAAATCTGTTTGCGGATTTGAATTTAATTTGAATTTTAATTTAAGTGGTCACTTGTAAAAATCTCAGCCTATGCGCTCATACCCCTTGGGGGGTACGTGGTATGTACGTTTCGTACCCACCACGTACCCCCCACGCCCCCCGAATGAATTTCCGCTCTCCTGGGCTCAAATTTTTGTTTTTTTAAATCTGTTTGCGGATTTGAATTTAATTTGAATTTTAATTTAAGTGGTCACTTGTAAAAATCTCAGCCTATGCGCTCATACCCCTTGGGGGGTACGTGGTGGATACGTTTCGTACCCACCACGTACCCCCCACGCCCCCCGAATGAATTTCCGCTCTTCTGGGCTCAAATTTTTGTTTTTTTAAATCTGTTTGCGGATTTGAATTTAATTTGAATTTTAATTTAAGTGGTCACTTGTAAAAATCTCAGCCTATGCGCTCATACCCCTTGGGGGGTACGTGGTGGGTACGTTTCGTACCCACCACGTACCCCCCACGCCCCCCGAATGAATTTCCGCTCTCCTGGGCTCAAATTTTTGTTTTTTTAAATCTGTTTGCGGATTTGAATTTAATTTTAATTTTAATTTAAGTGGTCACTTGTAAAAATCTCAGCCTATGCGCTCATACCTCTTGGGGGGTACGTGGTGGGTACGTTTCGTACGTTTCGTACCCACCACGTACCCCCCACGCCCCCCGAATGAATTTCCGCTCTCCTGGGCTCAAATTTTTGTTTTTTTAAATCTATTTGCGGATTTGAATTTAATTTTAATTTTAATTTAAGTGGTCACTTGTAAAAATCTCAGCCTATGCGCTCATACCCCTTGGGGGTACGTGGTGGGTACGTTTCGTACCCAACACGTACCCCCCACGCCCCCCGAATGAATTTCTGCTCTCCTGGGCTCAAATTTTTGTTTTTTTAAATCTGTTTGCGGATTTGAATTTAATTTTAATTTTAATTTAAGTGGTCACTTGTAAAAATCTCAGCCTATGCGCTCATACCTCTTGGGGGGTACGTGGTGGGTACGTTTCGTATGTTTCGTACCCACCACGTACCCCCCACGCCCCCCGAATGAATTTCCGCTCTCCTGGGCTCAAATTTTTGTTTTTTTAAATCTGTTTGCGGATTTGAATTTAATTTTAATTTTAATTTAAGTGGTCACTTGTAAAAATCTCAGCCTATGCGCTCATACCCCTTGGGGGGTACGTGGTGGGTACGTTTCGTACCCACCACGTACCCCCACGCCCCCCGAATGAATTTCCGCCCTCCTGGGCTCAAATTTTTGTTTTTTTAAATCTGTTTGCGGATTTGAATTTAATTTTAATTTTAATTTAAGTGGTCACTTGTAAAAATCTCAGCCTATGCGCTCATACCCCTTGGGGGGTACGTGGTGGGTACGTTTCGTACCCACCACGTACCCCCCACGCCCCCCGAATGAATTTCCGCTCTCCTGGGCTCAAATTTTTGTTTTTTTAAATCTGTTTGCGGATTTGAATTTAATTTTAATTTTAATTTAAGTGGTCACTTGTAAAAATCTCAGCCTATGCGCTCATACTCCTTGGGGGGTTCGTGGTGGGTACGTTTCGTACCCACCACGTACCCCCCCCCCGCCCCCCGAATGAATTTCCGCTCTCCTGGGCTCAAATTTTTGTTTTTTTAAATCTGTTTGCGGATTTGAATTTAATTTTAATTTTAATTTAAGTGGTCACTTGTAAAAATCTCAGCCTATGCGCTCATACCTCTTGGGGGGTACGTGGTGGATACGTTTCGTACGTTTCGTACCCACCACGTACCCCCACTCCCCCCGAATGAATTTCCGCTCTCCTGGGCTCAAATTTTTGTTTTTTTAAATCTGTTTGCGGATTTGAATTTAATTTGAATTTTAATTTAAGTGGTCACTTGTAAAAATCTCAGCCTATGCGCTCATACCCCTTGGGGGGTACGTGGTGGGTACGTTTCGTACCCACCACGTACCCCCCACGCCCCCCGAATGAATTTCCGCTCTCCTGGGCTCAAATTTTTGTTTTTTTAAATCTGTTTGCGGATTTGAATTTAATTTGAATTTTAATTTAAGTGGTCACTTGTAAAAATCTCAGCCTATGCGCTCATACCCCTTGGGGGGTACGTGGTGGGTACGTTTCGTACCCACCACGTACCCCCCACGCCCCCCGAATGAATTTCCGCTCTCCTGGGCTCAAATTTTTGTTTTTTTAAATCTGTTTGCGGATTTGAATTTAATTTTAATTTTAATTTAAGTGGTCACTTGTAAAAATCTCAGCCTATGCGCTCATACCTCTTGGGGGGTACGTGGTGGGTACGTTTCGTACGTTTCGTACCCACCACGTACCCCCCACGCCCCCCAATGAATTTCCGCTCTCCTGGGCTCAAATTTTTGTTTTTTTAAATCTGTTTGCGGATTTGAATTTAATTTGAATTTTAATTTAAGTGGTCACTTGTAAAAATCTCAGCCTATGCGCTCATACCCCTTGGGGGGTACGTGGTATGTACGTTTCGTACCCACCACGTACCCCCCACGCCCCCCGAATGAATTTCCGCTCTCCTGGGCTCAAATTTTTGTTTTTTTAAATCTGTTTGCGGATTTGAATTTAATTTGAATTTTAATTTAAGTGGTCACTTGTAAAAATCTCAGCCTATGCGCTCATACCCCTTGGGGGGTACGTGGTGGGTACGTTTCGTACCCACCACGTACCCCCCACGCCCCCCGAATGAATTTCCGCTCTCCTGGGCTCAAATTTTTGTTTTTTTAAATCTGTTTGCGGATTTGAATTTAATTTGAATTTTAATTTAAGTGGTCACTTGTAAAAATCTCAGCCTATGCGCTCATACCCCTTGGGGGGTACGTGGTGGGTACGTTTCGTACCCACCACGTACCCCCCACGCCCCCCGAATGAATTTCCGCTCTCCTGGGCTCAAATTTTTGTTTTTTTAAATCTGTTTGCGGATTTGAATTTAATTTTAATTTTAATTTAAGTGGTCACTTGTAAAAATCTCAGCCTATGCGCTCATACCTCTTGGGGGGTACGTGGTGGGTACGTTTCGTACGTTTCGAACCCACCACGTACCCCCCACGCCCCCCGAATGAATTTCCGCTCTCCTGGGCTCAAATTTTTGTTTTTTTAAATCTATTTGCGGATTTGAATTTAATTTTAATTTTAATTTAAGTGGTCACTTGTAAAAATCTCAGCCTATGCGCTCATACCCCTTGGGGGTACGTGGTGGGTACGTTTCGTACCCAACACGTACCCCCCACGCCCCCCGAATGAATTTCCGCTCTCCTGGGCTCAAATTTTTGTTTTTTTAAATCTGTTTGCGGATTTGAATTTAATTTTAATTTTAATTTAAGTGGTCACTTGTAAAAATCTCAGCCTATGCGCTCATACCCCTTGGGGGGTACGTGGTGGGTACGTTTCGTACCCACCACGTACCCCCACGCCCCCCGAATGAATTTCCGCCCTCCTGGGCTCAAATTTTTGTTTTTTTAAATCTGTTTGCGGATTTGAATTTAATTTTAATTTTAATTTAAGTGGTCACTTGTAAAAATCTCAGCCTATGCGCTCATACCCCTTGGGGGGTACGTGGTGGGTACGTTTCGTACGTTTCGTACCCACCACGTACCCCCCACGCCCCCCGAATGAATTTCCGCTCTCCTGGGCTCAAATTTTTGTTTTTTTAAATCTGTTTGCGGATTTGAATTTAATTTTAATTTTAATTTAAGTGGTCACTTGTAAAAATCTCAGCCTATGCGCTCATACCCCTTGGGGGGTACGTGGTGGGTACGTTTCGTACCCACCACGTACCCCCCACGCCCCCCGAATGAATTTCCGCTCTCCTGGGCTCAAATTTTTGTTTTTTTAAATCTGTTTGCGGATTTGAATTTAATTTGAATTTTAATTTAAGCGGTCACTTGTAAAAATCTCAGCCTATGCGCTCATACCCCTTGGGGGGTTCGTGGTGGGTACGTTCGTACACACCACGTACCCCCACGCCCCCCGAATGAATTTCCGCCCTCCTGGGCTCAAATTTTTGTTTTTTTAAATCTGTTTGCGGATTTGAATTTAATTTTAATTTTAATTTAAGTGGTCACTTGTAAAAATCTCAGCCTATGCACTCATAACCCTTGGGGGGTACGTGGTGGGTACGTTTCGTACCCACCACGTACCCTCCACGCCCCCCGAATGAATTTCCGCCCTCCTGGGCTCAAATTTTTGTTTTTTTAAATCTGTTTGCGGATTTGAATTTAATTTTAATTTTAATTTAAGTGGTCACTTGTAAAAATCTCAGCCTATGCGCTCATACCCCTTGGGGGGTACGTGGTGGGTATGTTTCGTACCCACCACGTACCCCCCACGCCCCCCGAATGAATTTCCGCTCTCCTGGGCTCAAATTTTTGTTTTTTTAAATCTGTTTGCGGATTTGAATTTAATTTGAATTTTAATTTAAGTGGTCACTTGTAAAAATCTCAGCCTATGCGCTCATACCCCTTGGGGGGTACGTGGTGGGTACGTTTCGTACCCACCACGTACCCCCCACGCCCCCCGAATGAATTTCCGCTCTTCTGGGCTCAAATTTTTGTTTTTTTAAATCTGTTTGCGGATTTGAATTTAATTTGAATTTTAATTTAAGTGGTCACTTGTAAAAATCTCAGCCTATGCGCTCATACCCCTTGGGGGGTACGTGGTGGGTACGTTTCGTACCCACCACGTACCCCCCACGCCCCCTGAATGAATTTCCGCTCTCCTGGGCTCAAATTTTTGTTTTTTTAAATCTGTTTGCGGATTTGAATTTAATTTGAATTTTAATTTAAGTGGTCACTTGTAAAAATCTCAGCCTATGCGCTCATACCCCTTGGGGGGTACGTGGTGGGTACGTTTCGTACCCACCACGTACCCCCCACGCCCCCCGAATCAATTTCCGCTCTCCTGGGCTCAAATTTTTGTTTTTTTAAATCTGTTTGCGGATTTGAATTTAATTTTAATTTTAATTTAAGTGGTCACTTGTAAAAATCTCAGCCTATGCGCTCATACCTCTTGGGGGGTACGTGGTGGGTACGTTTCGTACGTTTCGAACCCACCACGTACCCCCCACGCCCCCCGAATGAATTTCCGCTCTCCTGGGCTCAAATTTTTGTTTTTTTAAATCTATTTGCGGATTTGAATTTAATTTTAATTTTAATTTAAGTGGTCACTTGTAAAAATCTCAGCCTATGCGCTCATACCCCTTGGGGGTACGTGGTGGGTACGTTTCGTACCCAACACGTACCCCCCACGCCCCCCGAATGAATTTCCGCTCTCCTGGGCTCAAATTTTTGTTTTTTTAAATCTGTTTGCGGATTTGAATTTAATTTTAATTTTAATTTAAGTGGTCACTTGTAAAAATCTCAGCCTATGCGCTCATACCCCTTGGGGGGTACGTGGTGGGTACGTTTCGTACCCACCACGTACCCCCACGCCCCCCGAATGAATTTCCGCCCTCCTGGGCTCAAATTTTTGTTTTTTTAAATCTGTTTGCGGATTTGAATTTAATTTTAATTTTAATTTAAGTGGTCACTTGTAAAAATCTCAGCCTATGCGCTCATACCCCTTGGGGGGTACGTGGTGGGTACGTTTCGTACGTTTCGTACCCACCACGTACCCCCCACGCCCCCCGAATGAATTTCCGCTCTCCTGGGCTCAAATTTTTGTTTTTTTAAATCTGTTTGCGGATTTGAATTTAATTTTAATTTTAATTTAAGTGGTCACTTGTAAAAATCTCAGCCTATGCGCTCATACCCCTTGGGGGGTACGTGGTGGGTACGTTTCGTACCCACCACGTACCCCCCACGCCCCCCGAATGAATTTCCGCTCTCCTGGGCTCAAATTTTTGTTTTTTTAAATCTGTTTGCGGATTTGAATTTAATTTGAATTTTAATTTAAGCGGTCACTTGTAAAAATCTCAGCCTATGCGCTCATACCCCTTGGGGGGTACGTGGTGGGTACGTTCGTACACACCACGTACCTCCACGCCCCCCGAATGAATTTCCGCCCTCCTGGGCTCAAATTTTTGTTTTTTTAAATCTGTTTGCGGATTTGAATTTAATTTTAATTTTAATTTAAGTGGTCACTTGTAAAAATCTCAGCCTATGCACTCATAACCCTTGGGGGGTACGTGGTGGGTACGTTTCGTACCCACCACGTACCCTCCACGCCCCCCGAATGAATTTCCGCCCTCCTGGGCTCAAATTTTTGTTTTTTTAAATCTGTTTGCGGATTTGAATTTAATTTTAATTTTAATTTAAGTGGTCACTTGTAAAAATCTCAGCCTATGCGCTCATACCCCTTGGGGGGTACGTGGTGGGTATGTTTCGTACCCACCACGTACCCCCCACGCCCCCCGAATGAATTTCCGCTCTCCTGGGCTCAAATTTTTGTTTTTTTAAATCTGTTTGCGGATTTGAATTTAATTTGAATTTTAATTTAAGTGGTCACTTGTAAAAATCTCAGCCTATGCGCTCATACCCCTTGGGGGGTACGTGGTGGGTACGTTTCGTACCCACCACGTACCCCCCACGCCCCCCGAATGAATTTCCGCTCTTCTGGGCTCAAATTTTTGTTTTTTTAAATCTGTTTGCGGATTTGAATTTAATTTGAATTTTAATTTAAGTGGTCACTTGTAAAAATCTCAGCCTATGCGCTCATACCCCTTGGGGGGTACGTGGTGGGTACGTTTCGTACCCACCACGTACCCCCCACGCCCCCCGAATGAATTTCCGCTCTTCTGGGCTCAAATTTTTGTTTTTTTAAATCTGTTTGCGGATTTGAATTTAATTTGAATTTTAATTTAAGTGGTCACTTGTAAAAATCTCAGCCTATGCGCTCATACCCCTTGGGGGGTACGTGGTGGGTACGTTTCGTACCCACCACGTACCCCCCATGCCCCCCGAATGAATTTCCGCTCTTCTGGGCTCAAATTTTTGTTTTTTTAAATCTGTTTGCGGATTTGAATTTAATTTGAATTTTAATTTAAGTGGTCACTTGTAAAAATCTCAGCCTATGCGCTCATACCCCTTGGGGGGTACGTGGTGGGTACGTTCGTACCCACCACGTAACCCCACGCCCCCCGAATGAATTTCCGCCCTCCTGGGCTCAAATTTTTGTTTTTTTAAATCTGTTTGCGGATTTGAATTTAATTTTAATTTTAATTTAAGTGGTCACTTGTAAAAATCTCAGCCTATGCGCTCATACCCCTTGGGGGGAACGTGGTGGGTACGTTTCGTACCCACCACGTACCCCCACGCCCCCCGAATGAATTTCCGCTCTCCTGGGCTCAAATTTTTGTTTTTTTAAATCTGTTTGCGGATTTGAATTTAATTTTAATTTTAATTTAAGTGGTCACTTGTAAAAATCTCAGCCTATGCGCTCATACCCCTTGGGGGGTACGTGGTGGGTACGTTTCGTACCCACCACGTACCCCCCACGCCCCCGAATGAATTTCCGCTCTCCTGGGCTCAAATTTTTGTTTTTTTAAATCTGTTTGCGGATTTGAATTTAATTTTAATTTTAACTTAAGTGGTCACTTGTAAAAATCTCAGCCTATGCGCTCATACCCCTTGGGGGGTACGTGGTGGGTACGTTTCGTACCCACCACGTACCCCCCACGCCCCCCGAATGAATTTCCGCCCTCCTGGGCTCAAATTTTTGTTTTTTTAAATCTGTTTGCGGATTTGAATTTAATTTTAATTTTAATTTAAGTGGTCACTTGTAAAAATCTCAGCCTATGCGCTCATACCCCTTGGGGGGTACGTGGTGGGTACGTTTCGTACCCACCACGAACCCCCCACGCCCCCCGAATGAATTTCCGCTCTCCTGGGCTCAAATTTTTGTTTTTTTAAATCTGTTTGCGGATTTGAATTTAATTTTAATTTTAATTTAAGTGGTCACTTGTAAAAATCTCAGCCTATGCGCTCATACCCCTTGGGGGGTACGTGGTGGGTACGTTTCGTACCCACCACGTACCCCCCACGCCCCCGAATGAATTTCCGCTCTCCTGGGCTCAAATTTTTGTTTTTTTAAATCTGTTTGCGGATTTGAATTTAATTTTAATTTTAATTTAAGTGGTCACTTGTAAAAATCTCAGCCTATGCGCTCATACCCCTTGGGGGGTACGTGGTGGGTACGTTTCGTACCCACCACGTACCCGCCACGCCCCCGAATGAATTTCCGCTCTCCTGGGCTCAAATTTTTGTTTTTTTAAATCTGTTTGCGGATTTGAATTTAATTTGAATTTTAATTTAAGTGGTCACTTGTAAAAATCTCAGCCTATGCGCTCATACCCCTTGGGGGGTACGTGGTGGGTACGTTTCGTACCCACCACGTACCCCCCACGCCCCCCGAATGAATTTCCGCTCTCCTGGGCTCAAATTTTTATTTTTTTAAATCTGTTTGCGGATTTGAATTTAATTTGAATTTTAATTTAAGCGGTCACTTGTAAAAATCTCAGCCTATGCGCTCATACCCCTTGGGGGGTACGTGGTGGGTACGTTCGTACACACCACGTACCCCCACGCCCCCCGAATGAATTTCCGCCCTCCTGGGCTCAAATTTTTGTTTTTTTAAATCTGTTTGCGGATTTGAATTTAATTTGAATTTTAATTTAAGTGGTCACTTGTAAAAATCTCAGCCTATGCGCTCATACTCCTTGGGGGGTTCGTGGTGGGTACGTTTCGTACCCACCACGTACCCCCCACGCCCCCCGAATGAATTTCCGCTCTCCTGGGCTCAAATTTTTGTTTTTTTAAATCTGTTTGCGGATTTGAATTTAATTTTAATTTTAATTTAAGTGGTCACTTGTAAAAATCTCAGCCTATGCGCTCATACCCCTTGGGGGGTACGTGGTGGGTACGTTTCGTACCCACCACGTACCCCCCACGCCCCCGAATGAATTTCCGCTCTCCTGGGCTCAAATTTTTGTTTTTTTAAATCTGTTTGCGGATTTGAATTTAATTTTAATTTTAATTTAAGTGGTCACTTGTAAAAATCTCAGCCTATGCGCTCATACCCCTTGGGGGGTACGTGGTGGGTACGTTTCGTACCCACCACGTACCCCCCACGCCCCCCGAATGAATTTCCGCTCTCCTGGGCTCAAATTTTTATTTTTTTAAATCTGTTTGCGGATTTGAATTTAATTTGAATTTTAATTTAAGCGGTCACTTGTAAAAATCTCAGCCTATGCGCTCATACCCCTTGGGGGGTACGTGGTGGGTACGTTCGTACACACCACGTACCCCCACGCCCCCCGAATGAATTTCCGCCCTCCTGGGCTCAAATTTTTGTTTTTTTAAATCTGTTTGCGGATTTGAATTTAATTTGAATTTTAATTTAAGTGGTCACTTGTAAAAATCTCAGCCTATGCGCTCATACTCCTTGGGGGGTTCGTGGTGGGTACGTTTCGTACCCACCACGTACCCCCCACGCCCCCGAATAAATTTCCGCTCTCCTGGGCTCAAATTTTTGTTTTTTTAAATCTGTTTGCGGATTTGAATTTAATTTTAATTTTAATTTAAGTGGTCACTTGTAAAAATCTCAGCCTATGCGCTCATACCCCTTGGGGGGTACGTGGTGGGTACGTTTCGTACCCACCACGTACCCCCCACGCCCCCCGAATGAATTTCCGCTCTTCTGGGCTCAAATTTTTGTTTTTTTAAATCTGTTTGCGGATTTGAATTTAATTTTAATTTTAATTTAAGTGGTCACTTGTAAAAATCTCAGCCTATGCGCTCATACCCCTTGGGGGTACGTGGTGGGTACGTTCGTACGCACCACGTACCCCCACGCCCCCCGAATGAATTTCCGCCCTCCTGGGCTCAAATTTTTGTTTTTTTAAATCTGTTTGCGGATTTGAATTTAATTTTAATTTTAATTTAAGTGGTCACTTGTAAAAATCTTAGCCTATGCGCTCATACCCCTTGGGGGGTACGTGGTGGGTACGTTTCGTACCCACCACGTACCCCTCACGCCTCCCGAATGAATTTCCGCTCTCCTGGGCTCAAATTTTTGTTTTTTTAAATCTGTTTGCGGATTTGAATTTAATTTGAATTTTAATTTAAGTGGTCACTTGTAAAAATCTCAGCCTATGCGCTCATACTCCTTGGGGGGTTCGTGGTGGGTACGTTTCGTACCCACCACGTACCCCCCACGCCCCCCGAATGAATTTCCGCTCTCCTGGGCTCAAATTTTTGTTTTTTTAAATCTGTTTGCGGATTTGAATTTAATTTGAATTTTAATTTAAGTGGTCACTTGTAAAAATCTCAGCCTATGCGCTCATACTCCTTGGGGGGTTCGTGGTGGGTACGTTTCGTACCCACCACGTACCCCCCACGCCCCCCGAATGAATTTCCGCTCTCCTGGGCTCAAATTTTTGTTTTTTTAAATCTGTTTGCGGATTTGAATTTAATTTGAATTTTAATTTAAGTGGTCACTTGTAAAAATCTCAGCCTATGCGCTCATACCCCTTGGGGGGTGCGTGGTGGGTACGTTTCGTACCCACAACGTACCCCCCACGCCCCCCGAATGAATTTCCGCTCTCCTGGGCTCAAATTTTTGTTTTTTTAAATCTGTTTGCGGATTTGAATTTAATTTGAATTTTAATTTAAGTGGTCACTTGTAAAAATCTCAGCCTATGCGCTCATACTCCTTGGGGGGTACGTGGTGGGTACGTTTCGTACCCACCACGTACCCCCCACGCCCCCCGAATGAATTTCCGCTCTTCTGGGCTCAAATTTTTGTTTTTTTAAATCTGTTTGCGGATTTGAATTTAATTTGAATTTTAATTTAAGTGGTCACTTGTAAAAATCTCAGCCTATGCGCTCATACCCCTTGGGGGGTACGTGGTGGGTACGTTTCGTACCCACCACGTACCCCCCACGCCCCCGAATGAATTTCCGCTCTCCTGGGCTCAAATTTTTGTTTTTTTAAATCTGTTTGCGGATTTGAATTTAATTTGAATTTTAATTTAAGTGGTCACTTGTAAAAATCTCAGCCTATGCGCTCATACCCCTTGGGGGGTACGTGGTGGGTACGTTTCGTACCCACCACGTACCCCCCACGCCCCCCGAATGAATTTCCGCTCTCCTGGGCTCAAATTTTTGTTTTTTTAAATCTGTTTGCGGATTTGAATTTAATTTGAATTTTAATTTAAGTGGTCACTTGTAAAAATCTCAGCCTATTCGCTCATACCCCTTGGGGGGTACGTGGTGGGTACGTTTCGTACCCACCACGTACCCCCCACGCCCCCCGAATGAATTTCCGCTCTCCTGGGCTCAAATTTTTGTTTTTTTAAATCTGTTTGCGGATTTGAATTTAATTTGAATTTTAATTTAAGTGGTCACTTGTAAAAATCTCAGCCTATGCGCTCATACCCCTTGGGGGGTACGTGGTGGGTACGTTTCGTACCCACCACGTACCCCCCACGCCCCCCGAATGAATTTCCGCTCTTCTGGGCTCAAATTTTTGTTTTTTTAAATCTGTTTGCGGATTTAAATTTAATTTGAATTTTAATTTAAGTGGTCACTTGTAAAAATCTCAGCCTATGCGCTCATACCCCTTGGGGGGTACGTGGTGGGTACGTTTCGTACCCACCACGTACCCCCCACGCCCCCCGAATGAATTTCCACTCTCCTGGGCTCAAATTTTTGTTTTTTTAAATCTGTTTGCGGATTTGAATTTAATTTGAATTTTAATTTAAGTGGTCACTTGTAAAAATCTCAGCCTATGCGCTCATACCCCTTGGGGGGTACGTGGTGGGTACGTTTCGTACCCACCACGTACCCCCCACGCCCCCCGAATGAATTTCCGCTCTTCTGGGCTCAAATTTTTGTTTTTTTAAATCTGTTTGCGGATTTGAATTTAATTTGAATTTTAATTTAAGTGGTCACTTGTAAAAATCTCAGCCTATGCGCTCATACCCCTTGGGGGGTACGTGGTGGGTACGTTTCGTACCCACCACGTACCCCCCACGCCCCCCGAATGAATTTCCGCTCTTCTGGGCTCAAATTTTTGTTTTTTTAAATCTGTTTGCGGATTTGAATTTAATTTGAATTTTAATTTAAGTGGTCACTTGTAAAAATCTCAGCCTATGCGCTCATACCCCTTGGGGGGTACGTGGTGGGTACGTTTCGTACCCACCACGTACCCCCCACGCCCCCCGAATGAATTTCCGCTCTTCTGGGCTCAAATTTTTGTTTTTTTAAATCTGTTTGCGGATTTGAATTTAATTTGAATTTTAATTTAAGTGGTCACTTGTAAAAATCTCAGCCTATGCGCTCATACCCCTTGGGGGGTACGTGGTGGGTACGTTTCGTACCCACCACGTACCCCCCACGCCCCCCGAATGAATTTCCGCTCTTCTGGGCTCAAATTTTTGTTTTTTTAAATCTGTTTGCGGATTTGAATTTAATTTGAATTTTAATTTAAGTGGTCACTTGTAAAAATCTCAGCCTATGCGCTCATACCCCTTGGGGGGTACGTGGTGGGTACGTTCGTACCCACCACGTACCCCCACGCCCCCCGAATGAATTTCCGCCCTCCTGGGCTCAAATTTTTGTTTTTTTAAATCTGTTTGCGGATTTGAATTTAATTTTAATTTTAATTTAAGTGGTCACTTGTAAAAATCTCAGCCTATGCGCTCATACCCCTTGGGGGGTACGTGGTGGGTACGTTTTGTACCCACCACGTACCCCCCACGCCCCCCGAATGAATTTCCGCTCTCCTGGGCTCAAATTTTTGTTTTTTTAAATCTGTTTGCGGATTTGAATTTAATTTGAATTTTAATTTAAGTGGTCACTTGTAAAAATCTCAGCCTATGCGCTCATACCCCTTGGGGGGTACGTGGTGGGTACGTTTCGTACCCACCACGTACCCCCCACGCCCCCCGAATGAATTTCCGCTCTTCTGGGCTCAAATTTTTGTTTTTTTAAATCTGTTTGCGGATTTGAATTTAATTTGAATTTTAATTTAAGTGGTCACTTGTAAAAATCTCAGCCTATGCGCTCATACCCCTTGGGGGGTACGTGGTGGGTACGTTTCGTACCCACCACGTACCCATGCGCTCATACCCCTTGGGGGGTACGTGGTGGGTACGTTTCGTACCCACCACGTACCCCCCACGCCCCCCGAATGAATTTCCGCTCTTCTGGGCTCAAATTTTTGTTTTTTTAAATCTGTTTGCGGATTTGAATTTAATTTGAATTTTAATTTAAGTGGTCACTTGTAAAAATCTCAGCCTATGCGCTCATACCCCTTGGGGGGTACGTGGTGGGTACGTTTCGTACCCACCACGTACCCCCCACGCCCCCCGAATGAATTTCCGCTCTCCTGGGCTCAAATTTTTGTTTTTTTAAATCTGTTTGCGGATTTGAATTTAATTTGAATTTTAATTTAAGTGGTCACTTGTAAAAATCTCAGCCTATGCGCTCATACCCCTTGGGGGGTACGTGGTGGATACGTTTCGTACCCACCACGTACCCCCCACGCCCCCCGAATGAATTTCCGCTCTTCTGGGCTCAAATTTTTGTTTTTTTAAATCTGTTTGCGGATTTGAATTTAATTTGAATTTTAATTTAAGTGGTCACTTGTAAAAATCTCAGCCTATGCGCTCATACCCTTTGGGGGGTACGTGGTGGGTACGTTTCGTACCCACCACGTACCCCCCACGCCCCCCGAATGAATTTCCACTCTCCTGGGCTCAAATTTTTGTTTTTTTAAATCTGTTTGCGGATTTGAA
Organism: Beris morrisii; assembly: GCA_951812415.1. Lineage (NCBI taxonomy): Eukaryota > Metazoa > Arthropoda > Insecta > Diptera > Stratiomyidae > Beris > Beris morrisii. The sequence goes on from OX638310.1 coordinate 72,439,637, forward strand.
TTTAATTTGAATTTTAATTTAAGTGGTCACTTGTAAAAATCTCAGCCTATGCGCTCATACCCCTTGGGGGGTACGTGGTGGGTACGTTTCGTACCCACCACGTACCCCCCACGCCCCCCGAATGAATTTCCGCTCTTCTGGGCTCAAATTTTTGTTTTTTTAAATCTGTTTGCGGATTTGAATTTAATTTGAATTTTAATTTAAGTGGTCACTTGTAAAAATCTCAGCCTATGCGCTCATACCCCTTGGGGGGTACGTGGTGGGTACGTTTCGTACCCACCACGTACCCCCCACGCCCCCCGAATGAATTTCCGCTCTGCTGGGCTCAAATTTTTGAATTTTTAAATCTGTTTGCGGATTTGAATTTAATTTGAATTTTAATTTAAGTGGTCACTTGTAAAAATCTCAGCCTATGCGCTCATACCTCTTGGGGGGTACGTGGTGGGTACGTTTCGTACGTTTCGTACCCACCACGTACCCCCCACGCCCCCCGAATGAATTTCCGCTCTTCTGGGCTCAAATTTTTGTTTTTTTAAATCTGTTTGCGGATTTGAATTTAATTTTAATTTTAATTTAAGTGGTCACTTGTAAAAATCTCAGCCTATGCGCTCATACCCCTTGGGGGGTACGTGGTGGGTACGTTTCGTACCCACCACGTACCCCCCACGCCCCCCGAATGAATTTCCGCTCTCCTGGGCTCAAATTTTTGTTTTTTTAAATCTGTTTGCGGATTTGAATTTAATTTGAATTTTAATTTAAGTGGTCAGTTGTAAAAATCTCAGCCTATGCGCTCATACCCCTTGGGGGGTACGTGGTGGGTACGTTTCGTACCCACCACGTACCCCCCACGCCCCCCGAATGAATTTCCGCTCTCCTGGGCTCAAATTTTTGTTTTTTTAAATCTGTTTGCGGATTTGAATTTAATTTGAATTTTAATTTAAGTGGTCACTTGTAAAAATCTCAGCCTATGCGCTCATACCCCTTGGGGGGTACGTGGTGGGTACGTTTCGTACCCACCACGTACCCCCCACGCCCCCCGAATGAATTTCCGCTCTCCTGGGCTCAAATTTTTGTTTTTTTAAATCTGTTTGCGGATTTGAATTTAATTTGAATTTTAATTTAAGTGGTCACTTGTAAAAATCCCAGCCTATGCGCTCATACCCCTTGGGGGGTACGTGGTGGGTACGTTTCGTACCCACCACGTACCCCCCACGCCCCCCGAATGAATTTCCGCTCTTCTGGGCTCAAATTTTTGTTTTTTTAAATCTGTTTGCGGATTTGAATTTAATTTTAATTTTAATTTAAGTGGTCACTTGTAAAAATCTCAGCCTATGCGCTCATACCCCTTGGGGGGTACGTGGTGGGTACGTTTCGTACCCACCACGTACCCCCCACGAACCCCGAATGAATTTCCGCTCTTCTGGGCTCAAATTTTTGTTTTTTTAAATCTGTTTGCGGATTTGAATTTAATTTGAATTTTAATTTAAGTGGTCACTTGTAAAAATCTCAGCCTATGCGCTCATACCCCTTGGGGGGTACGTGGTGGGTACGTTTCGTACCCACCACGTACCCCCCACGCCCCCCGAATGAATTTCCGCTCTCCTGGGCTCAAATTTTTGTTTTTTTAAATCTGTTTGCGGATTTGAATTTAATTTGAATTTTAATTTAAGTGGTCACTTGTAAAAATCCCAGCCTATGCGCTCATACCCCTTGGGGGGTACGTGGTGGGTACGTTTCGTACCCACCACGTACCCCCACGCCCCCCGAATGAATTTTCGCTCTCCTGGGCTCAAATTTTTGTTTTTTTAAATCTGTTTGCGGATTTGAATTTAATTTTAATTTTAATTTAAGTGGTCACTTGTAAAAATCTCAGCCTATGCGCTCATACTCCTTGGGGGGTTCGTGGTGGGTACGTTTCGTACCCACCACGTACCCCCCACGCCCCCCGAATGAATTTCCGCTCTTCTGGGCTCAAATTTTTGTTTTTTTAAATCTGTTTGCGGATTTGAATTTAATTTGAATTTTAATTTAAGTGGTCACTTGTAAAAATCTCAGCCTATGCGCTCATACCCCTTGGGGGGTACGTGGTGGGTACGTTTCGTACCCACCACGTACCCCCCACGCCCCCCGAATGAATTTCCGCTCTCCAGGGCTCAAATTTTTGTTTTTTTAAATCTGTTTGCGGATTTGAATTTAATTTGAATTTTAATTTAAGTGGTCACTTGTAAAAATCTCAGCCTATGCGCTCATACCCCTTGGGGGGTACGTGGTGGGTACGTTTCGTACCCACCACGTACCCCCCACGCCCCCCGAATGAATTTCCGCTCTTCTGGGCTCAAATTTTTGTTTTTTTAAATCTGTTTGCGGATTTGAATTTAATTTGAATTTTAATTTAAGTGGTCACTTGTAAAAATCTCAGCCTATGCGCTCATACCCCTTGGGGGGTACGTGGTGGGTACGTTTCGTACCCACCACGTACCCCTCACGCCCCCCGAATGAATTTCCGCTCTCCTGGGCTCAAATTTTTGTTTTTTTAAATCTGTTTGCGGATTTGAATTTAATTTGAATTTTAATTTAAGTGGTCACTTGTAAAAATCTCAGCCTATGCGCTCATACCCCTTGGGGGGTACGTGGTGGGTACGTTTCGTACCCACCACGTACCCCCCACGCCCCCCGAATGAATTTCCGCTCTTCTGGGCTCAAATTTTTGTTTTTTTAAATCTGTTTGCGGATTTGAATTTAATTTGAATTTTAATTTAAGTGGTCACTTGTAAAAATCTCAGCCTATGCGCTCATACCCCTTGGGGGGTACGTGGTGGGTACGTTTCGTACCCACCACGTACCCCTCACGCCCCCCGAATGAATTTCCGCTCTCCTGGGCTCAAATTTTTGTTTTTTTAAATCTGTTTGCGGATTTGAATTTAATTTGAATTTTAATTTAAGTGGTCACTTGTAAAAATCTCAGCCTATGCGCTCATACCCCTTGGGGGGTACGTGGTGGGTACGTTTCGTACCCACCACGTACCCCCCACGCCCCCCGAATGAATTTCCGCTCTCCTGGGCTCAAATTTTTGTTTTTTTAAATCTGTTTGCGGATTTAAATTTAATTTGAATTTTAATTTAAGTGGTCACTTGTAAAAATCTCAGCCTATGCGCTCATACCCCTTGGGGGGTACGTGGTGGGTACGTTTCGTACCCACCACGTACCCCCACGCCCCCCGAATGAATTTCCGCTCTTCTGGGCTCAAATTTTTGTTTTTTTAAATCTGTTTGCGGATTTGAATTTAATTTGAATTTTAATTTAAGTGGTCACTTGTAAAAATCTCAGCCTATGCGCTCATACCCCTTGGGGGGTACGTGGTGGGTACGTTCGTACCCACCACGTACCCCCACGCCCCCCGAATGAATTTCCGCCCTCCTGGGCTCAAATTTTTGTTTTTTTAAATCTGTTTGCGGATTTGAATTTAATTTGAATTTTAATTTAAGTGGTCACTTGTAAAAATCTCAGCCTATGCGCTCATACCCCTTGGGGGGTACGTGGTGGGTACGTTTCGTACCCACCACGTACCCCCCACGCCCCCCGAATGAATTTCCGCTCTCCTGGGCTCAAATTTTTGTTTTTTTAAATCTGTTTGCGGATTTGAATTTAATTTGAATTTTAATTTAAGTGGTCACTTGTAAAAATCTCAGCCTATGCGCTCATACCCCTTGGGGGGTACGTGGTGGGTTCGTTTCGTACCCACCACGTACCCCCCACGCCCCCCGAATGAATTTCCGCTCTCCTGGGCTCAAATTTTTGTTTTTTTAAATCTGTTTGCGGATTTGAATTTAATTTGAATTTTAATTTAAGTGGTCACTTGTAAAAATCTCAGCCTATGCGCTCATACCCCTTGGGGGGTACGTGGTGGGTACGTTTCGTACCCACCACGTACCCCCCACGCCCCCCGAATGAATTTCCGCTCTCCTGGGCTCAAATTTTTGTTTTTTTAAATCTGTTTGCGGATTTGAATTTAATTTGAATTTTAATTTAAGTGGTCACTTGTAAAAATCTCAGCCTATGCGCTCATACCCCTTGGGGGGTACGTGGTGGGTACGTTTCGTACCCACCACGTACCCCCCACGCCCCCCGAATGAATTTCCGCTCTTCTGGGCTCAAATTTTTGTTTTTTTAAATCTGTTTGCGGATTTGAATTTAATTTGAATTTTAATTTAAGTGGTCACTTGTAAAAATCTCAGCCTATGCGCTCATACCCCTTGGGGGGTACGTGGTGGGTACGTTTCGTACCCACCACGTACCCCCCACGCCCCCCGAATGAATTTCCGCTCTTCTGGGCTCAAATTTTTGTTTTTTTAAATCTGTTTGCGGATTTGAATTTAATTTGAATTTTAATTTAAGTGGTCACTTGTAAAAATCTCAGCCTATGCGCTCATACCCCTTGGGGGGTACGTGGTGGGTACGTTTCGTACCCACCACGTACCCCCCACGCCCCCCGAATGAATTTCCGCTCTTCTGGGCTCAAATTTTTGTTTTTTTAAATCTGTTTGCGGATTTGAATTTAATTTGAATTTTAATTTAAGTGGTCACTTGTAAAAATCTCAGCCTATGCGCTCATACCCCTTGGGGGGTACGTGGTGGGTACGTTTCGTACCCACCACGTACCCCCCACGCCCCCCGAATGAATTTCCGCTCTCCTGGGCTCAAATTTTTGTTTTTTTAAATCTGTTTGCGGATTTGAATTTAATTTGAATTTTAATTTAAGTGGTCACTTGTAAAAATCTCAGCCTATGCGCTCATACCCCTTGGGGGGTACGTGGTGGGTACGTTTCGTACCCACCACGTACCCCCCACGCCCCCCGAATGAATTTCCGCTCTTCTGGGCTCAAATTTTGGTTTTTTTAAATCTGTTTGCGGATTTGAATTTAATTTGAATTTTAATTTAAGTGGTCACTTGTAAAAATCTCAGCCTATGCGCTCATACCCCTTGGGGGGTACGTGGTGGGTACGTTTCGTACCCACCACGTACCCCCCACGCCCCCCGAATGAATTTCCGCTCTTCTGGGCTCAAATTTTTGTTTTTTTAAATCTGTTTGCGGATTTGAATTTAATTTGAATTTTAATTTAAGTGGTCACTTGTAAAAATCTCAGCCTATGCGCTCATACCCCTTGGGGGGTACGTGGTGGGTACGTTTCGTACCCACCACGTACCCCCCACGCCCCCCGAATGAATTTCCGCTCTTCTGGGCTCAAATTTTTGTTTTTTTAAATCTGTTTGCGGATTTGAATTTAATTTGAATTTTAATTTAAGTGGTCACTTGTAAAAATCTCAGCCTATGCGCTCATACCCCTTGGGGGTACGTGGTGGGTACGTTTCGTACCCACCACGTACCCCCCACGCCCCCCGAATGAATTTCCGCTCTTCTGGGCTCAAATTTTTGTTTTTTTAAATCTGTTTGCGGATTTGAATTTAATTTGAATTTTAATTTAAGTGGTCACTTGTAAAAATCTCAGCCTATGCGCTCATACCCCTTGGGGGGTACGTGGTGGGTACGTTTCGTACCCACCACGTACCCCCCACGCCCCCCGAATGAATTTCCGCTCTTCTGGGCTCAAATTTTTGTTTTTTTAAATCTGTTTGCGGATTTGAATTTAATTTGAATTTTAATTTAAGTGGTCACTTGTAAAAATCTCAGCCTATGCGCTCATACCCCTTGGGGGGTACGTGGTGGGTACGTTTCGTACCCACCACGTACCCCCCACGCCCCCCGAATGAATTTCCGCTCTTCTGGGCTCAAATTTTTGTTTTTTTAAATCTGTTTGCGGATTTGAATTTAATTTGAATTTTAATTTAAGTGGTCACTTGTAAAAATCTCAGCCTATGCGCTCATACCCCTTGGGGGGTACGTGGTGGGTACGTTTCGTACCCACCACGTACCCCCCACGCCCCCCGAATGAATTTCCGCTCTCCTGGGCTCAAATTTTTGTTTTTTTAAATCTGTTTGCGGATTTGAATTTAATTTGAATTTTAATTTAAGTGGTCACTTGTAAAAATCTCAGCCTATGCGCTCATACTCCTTGGGGGGTACGTGGTGGGTACGTTTCGTACCCACCACGTACCCCCCACGCCCCCCGAATGAATTTCCGCTCTTCTGGGCTCAAATTTTTGTTTTTTTAAATCTGTTTGCGGATTTGAATTTAATTTGAATTTTAATTTAAGTGGTCACTTGTAAAAATCTCAGCCTATGCGCTCATACCCCTTGGGGGGTACGTGGTGGGTACGTTTCGTACCCACCACGTACCCCCCACGCCCCCCGAATGAATTTCCGCTCTTCTGGGCTCAAATTTTTGTTTTTTTAAATCTGTTTGCGGATTTGAATTTAATTTGAATTTTAATTTAAGTGGTCACTTGTAAAAATCTCAGCCTATGCGCTCATACTCCTTGGGGGGTTCGTGGTGGGTACGTTTCGTACCCACCACGTACCCCCCACGCCCCCCGAATGAATTTCCGCTCTTCTGGGCTCAAATTTTTGTTTTTTTAAATCTGTTTGCGGATTTGAATTTAATTTGAATTTTAATTTAAGTGGTCACTTGTAAAAATCTCAGCCTATGCGCTCATACCCCTTGGGGGGTACGTGGTGGGTACGTTTCGTACCCACCACGTACCCATGCGCTCATACCCCTTGGGGGGTACGTGGTGGGTACGTTTCGTACCCACCACGTACCCCCCACGCCCCCCGAATGAATTTCCGCTCTTCTGGGCTCAAATTTTTGTTTTTTTAAATCTGTTTGCGGATTTGAATTTAATTTGAATTTTAATCTAAGTGGTCACTTGTAAAAATCTCAGCCTATGCGCTCATACTCCTTGGGGGGTTCGTGGTGGGTACGTTTCGTACCCACCACGTACCCCCCACGCCCCCGAATAAATTTCCGCTCTCCTGGGCTCAAATTTTTGTTTTTTTAAATCTGTTTGCGGATTTGAATTTAATTTGAATTTTAATTTAAGTGGTCACTTGTAAAAATCTCAGCCTATGCGCTCATACCCCTTGGCGGGTACGTGGTGGGTACGTTTCGTACCCACCACGTACCCCCCACGCCCCCCGAATGAATTTCCGCTCTCCTGGGCTCAAATTTTTGTTTTTTTAAATCTGTTTGCGGATTTGAATTTAATTTGAATTTTAATTTAAGTGGTCACTTGTAAAAATCTCAGCCTATGCGCTCATACCCCTTGGGGGGTACGTGGTGGGTACGTTTCGTACCCACCACGTACCCATGCGCTCATACCCCTTGGGGGATACGTGGTGGGTACGTTTCGTACCCACCACGTACCCCCCACGCCCCCCGAATGAATTTCCGCTCTCCTGGGCTCAAATTTTTGTTTTTTTAAATCTGTTTGCGGATTTGAATTTAATTTGAATTTTAATTTAAGTGGTCACTTGTAAAAATCTCAGCCTATGCGCTCATACCCCTTGGGGGGTACGTGGTGGGTACGTTTCGTACCCACCACGTACCCCCCCAAGGGGTATGAGCGCATAGGCTGAGATTTTTACAAGTGACCACTTAAATTAAAATTCAAATTAAATTCAAATCCGCAAACAGATTTAAAAAAACAAAAATTTGAGCCCAGGAGAGCGGAAATTCATTCGGGGGGCGTGGGGGGTATGAGCGCATGGGTACGTGGTGGGTACGAAACGTACCCACCACGTACCCCCCAAGGGGTATGAGCGCATAGGCTGAGATTTTTACAAGTGACCACTTAAATTAAAATTCAAATTAAATTCAAATCCGCAAACAGATTTAAAAAAACAAAAATTTGAGCCCAGAAGAGCGGAAATTCATTCGGGGGCGTGGGGGGTACGTGGTGGGTACGAAACGTACCCACCACGTACCCCCCAAGGGGTATGAGCGCATGGGTACGTGGTGGGTACGAAACGTACCCACCACGTACCCCCCAAGGGGAATAAGCGCATAGGCTGAGATTTTTACAAGTGACCACTTAAATTAAAATTCAAATTAAATTCAAATCCGCAAACAGATTTAAAAAAACAAAAATTTGAGCCCAGGAGAGCGGAAATTCATTCGGGGGGCGTGGGGGGTACGTGGTGGGTACGAAACGTACCCACCACGTACCCGCCAAGGGGTATGAGCGCATAGGCTAAGATTTTTACAAGTGACCACTTAAATTAAAATTCAAATTAAATTCAAATCCGCAAACAGATTTAAAAAAACAAAAATTTGAGCCCAGAAGAGCGGAAATTCATTCGGGGGGCGTGGGGGTACGTGGTGGGTACGAAACGTACCCACCACGTACCCCCCAAGGGGTATGATCGCATGGGTACGTGGTGGGTACGAAACGTACCCACCACGTACCCCCCAAGGGGTATGAGCGCATAGGCTGAGATTTTTACAAGTGACCACTTAAATTAAAATTCAAATTAAATTCAAATCCGCAAACAGATTTAAAAAAACAAAAATTTGAGCCCAGAAGAGCGGAAATTCATTCGGGGGGCGTGGGGGTACGTGGTGGGTACGAAACGTACCCACCACGTACCCCCCAAGGGGTATGATCGCATGGGTACGTGGTGGGTACGAAACGTACCCACCACGTACCCCCCAAGGGGTATGAGCGCATAGGCTGAGATTTTTACAAGTGACCACTTAAATTAAAATTCAAATTAAATTCAAATCCGCAAACAGATTTAAAAAAACAAAAATTTGAGCCCAGAAGAGCGGAAATTCATTCGGGGGGCGTGGGGGTACGTGGTGGGTACGAAACGTACCCACCACGTACCCCCCAAGGGGTATGATCGCATGGGTACGTGGTGGGTACGAAACGTACCCACCACGTACCCCCCAAGGGGTATGAGCGCATAGGCTGAGATTTTTACAAGTGACCACTTAAATTAAAATTCAAATTAAATTCAAATCCGCAAACAGATTTAAAAAAACAAAAATTTGAGCCCAGAAGAGCGGAAATTCATTCGGGGGGCGTGGGGGGTACGTGGTGGGTACGAAACGTACCCACCACGTACCCGCCAAGGGGTATGAGCGCATGGGCTGAGATTTTTACAAGTGACCACTTAAATTAAAATTCAAATTAAATTCAAATCCGCAAACAGATTTAAAAAAACAAAAATTTGAGCCCAGAAGAGCGGAAATTCATTCGGGGGGCGTGGGGGGTACGTGGTGGGTACGAAACGTACCCACCACGTACCCCCCAAGGGGTATGAGCGCATAGGCTGAGATTTTTACAAGTGACCACTTAAATTAAAATTCAAATTAAATTCAAATCCGCAAACAGATTTAAAAAAACAAAAATTTGAGCCCAGGAGAGCGGAAATTCATTCGGGGGGCGTGGGGGGTACGTGGTGGGTACGAAACGTACCCACCACGTACCCCCCAAGGGGTATGAGCGCATAGGCTGAGATTTTTACAAGTGACCACTTAAATTAAAATTCAAATTAAATTCAAATCCGCAAACAGATTTAAAAAAACAAAAATTTGAGCCCAGAAGAGCGGAAATTCATTCGGGGGGCGTGGGGGTACGTGGTGGGTACGAAACGTACCCACCACGTACCCCCCAAGGGGTATGATCGCATGGGTACGTGGTGGGTACGAAACGTACCCACCACGTACCCCCCAAGGGGTATGAGCGCATAGGCTGAGATTTTTACAAGTGACCACTTAAATTAAAATTCAAATTAAATTCAAATCCGCAAACAGATTTAAAAAAACAAAAATTTGAGCCCAGAAGAGCGGAAATTCATTCGGGGGGCGTGGGGGTACGTGGTGGGTACGAAACGTACCCACCACGTACCCCCCAAGGGGTATGATCGCATGGGTACGTGGTGGGTACGAAACGTACCCACCACGTACCCCCCAAGGGGTATGAGCGCATAGGCTGAGATTTTTACAAGTGACCACTTAAATTAAAATTCAAATTAAATTCAAATCCGCAAACAGATTTAAAAAAACAAAAATTTGAGCCCAGAAGAGCGGAAATTCATTCGGGGGGCGTGGGGGTACGTGGTGGGTACGAAACGTACCCACCACGTACCCCCCAAGGGGTATGATCGCATGGGTACGTGGTGGGTACGAAACGTACCCACCACGTACCCCCCAAGGGGTATGAGCGCATAGGCTGAGATTTTTACAAGTGACCACTTAAATTAAAATTCAAATTAAATTCAAATCCGCAAACAGATTTAAAAAAACAAAAATTTGAGCCCAGAAGAGCGGAAATTCATTCGGGGGGCGTGGGGGGTACGTGGTGGGTACGAAACGTACCCACCACGTACCCGCCAAGGGGTATGAGCGCATGGGCTGAGATTTTTACAAGTGACCACTTAAATTAAAATTCAAATTAAATTCAAATCCGCAAACAGATTTAAAAAAACAAAAATTTGAGCCCAGAAGAGCGGAAATTCATTCGGGGGGCGTGGGGGGTACGTGGTGGGTACGAAACGTACCCACCACGTACCCCCCAAGGGGTATGAGCGCATAGGCTGAGATTTTTACAAGTGACCACTTAAATTAAAATTCAAATTAAATTCAAATCCGCAAACAGATTTAAAAAAACAAAAATTTGAGCCCAGGAGAGCGGAAATTCATTCGGGGGGCGTGGGGGGTACGTGGTGGGTACGAAACGTACCCACCACGTACCCCCCAAGGGGTATGAGCGCATAGGCTGAGATTTTTACAAGTGACCACTTAAATTAAAATTCAAATTAAATTCAAATCCGCAAACAGATTTAAAAAAACAAAAATTTGAGCCCAGAAGAGCGGAAATTCATTCGGGGGGCGTGGGGGTACGTGGTGGGTACGAAACGTACCCACCACGTACCCCCCAAGGGGTATGATCGCATGGGTACGTGGTGGGTACGAAACGTACCCACCACGTACCCCCCAAGGGGTATGAGCGCATAGGCTGAGATTTTTACAAGTGACCACTTAAATTAAAATTCAAATTAAATTCAAATCCGCAAACAGATTTAAAAAAACAAAAATTTGAGCCCAGAAGAGCGGAAATTCATTCGGGGGGCGTGGGGGGTACGTGGTGGGTACGAAACGTACCCACCACGTACCCGCCAAGGGGTATGAGCGCATGGGCTGAGATTTTTACAAGTGACCACTTAAATTAAAATTCAAATTAAATTCAAATCCGCAAACAGATTTAAAAAAACAAAAATTTGAGCCCAGAAGAGCGGAAATTCATTCGGGGGGCGTGGGGGGTACGTGGTGGGTACGAAACGTACCCACCACGTACCCCCCAAGGGGTATGAGCGCATAGGCTGAGATTTTTACAAGTGACCACTTAAATTAAAATTCAAATTAAATTCAAATCCGCAAACAGATTTAAAAAAACAAAAATTTGAGCCCAGGAGAGCGGAAATTCATTCGGGGGGCGTGGGGGGTACGTGGTGGGTACGAAACGTACCCACCACGTACCCCCCAAGGGGTATGAGCGCATAGGCTGAGATTTTTACAAGTGACCACTTAAATTAAAATTCAAATTAAATTCAAATCCGCAAACAGATTTAAAAAAACAAAAATTTGAGCCCAGGAGAGCGGAAATTCATTCGGGGGGCGTGGGGGGTACGTGGTGGGTACGAAACGTACCCACCACGTACCCCCCAAGGGGTATGAGCGCATGGGTACGTGGTGGGTACGAAACGTACCCACCACGTACCCCCCAAGGGGTATGAGCGCATAGGCTGAGATTTTTACAAGTGACCACTTAAATTAAAATTCAAATTAAATTCAAATCCGCAAACAGATTTAAAAAAACAAAAATTTGAGCCCAGAAGAGCGGAAATTCATTCGGGGGGCGTGGGGGGTACGTGGTGCGTACGAAACGTACCCACCACGTACCCCCCAAGGGGTATGAGCGCATAGGCTGAGATTTTTACAAGTGACCACTTAAATTAAAATTAAAATTAAATTCAAATCCGCAAACAGATTTAAAAAAACAAAAATTTGAGCCCAGAAGAGCGGAAATTCATTCGGGGGGCGTGGGGGGTACGTGGTGGGTACGAAACGTACCCACCACGTACCCGCCAAGGGGTATGAGCGCATAGGCTGAGATTTTTACAAGTGACCACTTAAATTAAAATTCAAATTAAATTCAAATCCGCAAACAGATTTAAAAAAACAAAAATTTGAGCCCAGGAGAGCGGAAATTTATTCGGGGGCGTGGAGGGTACGTGGTGGGTACGAAACGTACCCACCACGAACCCCCCAAGGAGTATGAGCGCATAGGCTGAGATTTTTACAAGTGACCACTTAAATTAAAATTCAAATTAAATTCAAATCCGCAAACAGATTTAAAAAAACAAAAATTTGAGCCCAGAAGAGCGGAAATTCATTCGGGGGGCGTGGGGGGTACGTGGTGGGTACGAAACGTACCCACCACGAACCCCCCAAGGAGTATGAGCGCATAGGCTGGGATTTTTACAAGTGACCACTTAAATTAAAATTCAAATTAAATTCAAATCCGCAAACAGATTTAAAAAAACAAAAATTTGAGCCCAGAAGAGCGGAAATTCATTCGGGGGGCGTGGGGGGTACGTGGTGGGTACGAAACGTACCCACCACGTACCCCCCAAGGGGTATGAGCGCATAGGCTGAGATTTTTACAAGTGACCACTTAAATTAAAATTCAAATTAAATTCAAATCCGCAAACAGATTTAAAAAAACAAAAATTTGAGCCCAGAAGAGCGGAAATTCATTCGGGGGGCGTGGGGGTACGTGGTGGGTACGAAACGTACCCACCACGTACCCCCCAAGGGGTATGATCGCATGGGTACGTGGTGGGTACGAAACGTACCCACCACGTACCCCCCAAGGGGTATGAGCGCATAGGCTGAGATTTTTACAAGTGACCACTTAAATTAAAATTCAAATTAAATTCAAATCCGCAAACAGATTTAAAAAAACAAAAATTTGAGCCCAGAAGAGCGGAAATTCATTCGGGGGGCGTGGGGGGTACGTGGTGGGTACGAAACGTACCCACCACGTACCCGCCAAGGGGTATGAGCGCATGGGCTGAGATTTTTACAAGTGACCACTTAAATTAAAATTCAAATTAAATTCAAATCCGCAAACAGATTTAAAAAAACAAAAATTTGAGCCCAGAAGAGCGGAAATTCATTCGGGGGGCGTGGGGGGTACGTGGTGGGTACGAAACGTACCCACCACGTACCCCCCAAGGGGTATGAGCGCATAGGCTGAGATTTTTACAAGTGACCACTTAAATTAAAATTCAAATTAAATTCAAATCCGCAAACAGATTTAAAAAAACAAAAATTTGAGCCCAGGAGAGCGGAAATTCATTCGGGGGGCGTGGGGGGTACGTGGTGGGTACGAAACGTACCCACCACGTACCCCCCAAGGGGTATGAGCGCATAGGCTGAGATTTTTACAAGTGACCACTTAAATTAAAATTCAAATTAAATTCAAATCCGCAAACAGATTTAAAAAAACAAAAATTTGAGCCCAGGAGAGCGGAAATTCATTCGGGGGGCGTGGGGGGTACGTGGTGGGTACGAAACGTACCCACCACGTACCCCCCAAGGGGTATGAGCGCATGGGTACGTGGTGGGTACGAAACGTACCCACCACGTACCCCCCAAGGGGTATGAGCGCATAGGCTGAGATTTTTACAAGTGACCACTTAAATTAAAATTCAAATTAAATTCAAATCCGCAAACAGATTTAAAAAAACAAAAATTTGAGCCCAGAAGAGCGGAAATTCATTCGGGGGGCGTGGGGGGTACGTGGTGCGTACGAAACGTACCCACCACGTACCCCCCAAGGGGTATGAGCGCATAGGCTGAGATTTTTACAAGTGACCACTTAAATTAAAATTAAAATTAAATTCAAATCCGCAAACAGATTTAAAAAAACAAAAATTTGAGCCCAGAAGAGCGGAAATTCATTCGGGGGGCGTGGGGGGTACGTGGTGGGTACGAAACGTACCCACCACGTACCCCCCAAGGGGTATGAGCGCATAGGCTGAGATTTTTACAAGTGACCACTTAAATTAAAATTCAAATTAAATTCAAATCCGCAAACAGATTTAAAAAAACAAAAATTTGAGCCCAGAAGAGCGGAAATTCATTCGGGGGGCGTGGGGGGTACGTGGTGCGTACGAAACGTACCCACCACGTACCCCCCAAGGGGTATGAGCGCATAGGCTGAGATTTTTACAAGTGACCACTTAAATTAAAATTCAAATTAAATTCAAATCCGCAAACAGATTTAAAAAAACAAAAATTTGAGCCCAGGAGAGCGGAAATTCATTCGGGGGGCGTGGGGGGTACGTGGTGGGTACGAAACGTACCCACCACGTACCCCCCAAGGGGTATGAGCGCATAGGCTGAGATTTTTACAAGTGACCACTTAAATTAAAATTCAAATTAAATTCAAATCCGCAAACAGATTTAAAAAAACAAAAATTTGAGCCCAGAAGAGCGGAAATTCATTCGGGGGGCGTGGGGGGTACGTGGTGCGTACGAAACGTACCCACCACGTACCCCCCAAGGGGTATGAGCGCATAGGCTGAGATTTTTACAAGTGACCACTTAAATTAAAATTAAAATTAAATTCAAATCCGCAAACAGATTTAAAAAAACAAAAATTTGAGCCCAGAAGAGCGGAAATTCATTCGGGGGGCGTGGGGGGTACGTGGTGGGTACGAAACGTACCCACCACGTACCCCCCAAGGGGTATGAGCGCATAGGCTGAGATTTTTACAAGTGACCACTTAAATTAAAATTCAAATTAAATTCAAATCCGCAAACAGATTTAAAAAAACAAAAATTTGAGCCCAGGAGAGCGGAAATTTATTCGGGGGCGTGGAGGGTACGTGGTGGGTACGAAACGTACCCACCACGAACCCCCCAAGGAGTATGAGCGCATAGGCTGAGATTTTTACAAGTGACCACTTAAATTAAAATTCAAATTAAATTCAAATCCGCAAACAGATTTAAAAAAACAAAAATTTGAGCCCAGAAGAGCGGAAATTCATTCGGGGGGCGTGGGGGGTACGTGGTGGGTACGAAACGTACCCACCACGAACCCCCCAAGGAGTATGAGCGCATAGGCTGGGATTTTTACAAGTGACCACTTAAATTAAAATTCAAATTAAATTCAAATCCGCAAACAGATTTAAAAAAACAAAAATTTGAGCCCAGAAGAGCGGAAATTCATTCGGGGGGCGTGGGGGGTACGTGGTGGGTACGAAACGTACCCACCACGTACCCGCCAAGGGGTATGAGCGCATAGGCTGAGATTTTTACAAGTGACCACTTAAATTAAAATTCAAATTAAATTCAAATCCGCAATCAGATTTAAAAAAACAAAAATTTGAGCCCAGAAGAGCGGAAATTCATTCGGGGGGCGTGGGGGGTACGTGGTGGGTACGAAACGTACCCACCACGTACCCTCCAAGGGGTATGAGCGCATAGGCTGAGATTTTTACAAGTGACCACTTAAATTAAAATTCAAATTAAATTCAAATCCGCAAACAGATTTAAAAAAACAAAAATTTGAGCCCAGAAGAGCGGAAATTCATTCGGGGGGCGTGGGGGGTACGTGGTGGGTACGAAACGTACCCACCACGTACCCCCCAAGGGGTATGAGCGCATAGGCTGAGATTTTTACAAGTGACCACTTAAATTAAAATTCAAATTAAATTCAAATCCGCAAACAGATTTAAAAAAACAAAAATTTGAGCCCAGGAGAGCGGAAATTTATTCGGGGGCGTGGGGGGTACGTGGTGGGTACGAAACGTACCCACCACGAACCCCCCAAGGAGTATGAGCGCATAGGCTGAGATTTTTACAAGTGACCACTTAAATTAAAATTCAAATTAAATTCAAATCCGCAAACAGATTTAAAAAAACAAAAATTTGAGCCCAGAAGAGCGGAAATTCATTCGGGGGGCGTGGGGGGTACGTGGTGGGTACGAAACGTACCCACCACGTACCCCCCAAGGAGTATGAGCGCATAGGCTGAGATTTTTACAAGTGACCACTTAAATTAAAATTCAAATTAAATTCAAATCCGCAAACAGATTTAAAAAAACAAAAATTTGAGCCTAGGAGAGCGGAAATTCATTCGGGGGGCGTGGGGGGTACGTGGTGGGTACGAAACGTACCCACCACGTACCCCCCAAGGGGTATGAGCGCATAGGCTGAGATTTTTACAAGTGACCACTTAAATTAAAATTCAAATTAAATTCAAATCCGCAAACAGATTTAAAAAAACAAAAATTTGAGCCCAGAAGAGCGGAAATTCATTCGGGGGGCGTGGGGGGTACGTGGTGGGTACGAAACGTACCCACCACGTACCCCCCAAGGGGTATGAGCGCATAGGCTGAGATTTTTACAAGTGACCACTTAAATTAAAATTCAAATTAAATTCAAATCCGCAATCAGATTTAAAAAAACAAAAATTTGAGCCCAGAAGAGCGGAAATTCATTCGGGGGGCGTGGGGGGTACGTGGTGGGTACGAAACGTACCCACCACGTACCCCCCAAGGGTTATGAGCGCATAGGCTGAGATTTTTACAAGTGACCACTTAAATTAAAATTCAAATTAAATTCAAATCCGCAAACAGATTTAAAAAAACAAAAATTTGAGCCCAGAAGAGCGGAAATTCATTCGGGGGGCGTGGGGGGTATGAGCGCATAGGCTGAGATTTTTACAAGTGACCACTTAAATTAAAATTCAAATTAAATTCAAATCCGCAAACAGATTTAAAAAAACAAAAATTTGAGCCCAGGAGAGCGGAAATTCATTCGGGGGGCGTGGGGGGTACGTGGTGGGTACGAAACGTACCCACCACGAACCCCCCAAGGAGTATGAGCGCATAGGCTGGGATTTTTACAAGTGACCACTTAAATTAAAATTCAAATTAAATTCAAATCCGCAAACAGATTTAAAAAAACAAAAATTTGAGCCCAGAAGAGCGGAAATTCATTCGGGGGGCGTGGGGGGTACGTGGTGGGTACGAAACGTACCCACCACGTACCCCCCAAGGGGTATGAGCGCATAGGCTGAGATTTTTACAAGTGACCACTTAAATTAAAATTCAAATTAAATTCAAATCCGCAAACAGATTTAAAAAAACAAAAATTTGAGCCCAGAAGAGCGGAAATTCATTCGGGGGGCGTGGGGGGTACGTGGTGGGTACGAAACGTACCCACCACGAACCCCCCAAGGAGTATGAGCGCATAGGCTGGGATTTTTACAAATGACCACTTAAATTAAAATTCAAATTAAATTCAAATCCGCAAACAGATTTAAAAAAACAAAAATTTGAGCCCGGAAGAGCGGAAATTCATTCGGGGGGCGTGGGGGGTATGAGCGCATAGGCTGAGATTTTTACAAGTGACCACTTAAATTAAAATTCAAATTAAATTCAAATCCGCAAACAGATTTAAAAAAACAAAAATTTGAGCCCAGGAGAGCGGAAATTCATTCGGGGGGCGTGGGGGGTACGTGGTGGGTACGAAACGTACCCACCACGTACCCCCCAAGGGGTATGAGCGCATAGGCTGAGATTTTTACAAGTGACCACTTAAATTAAAATTCAAATTAAATTCAAATCCGCAAACAGATTTAAAAAAACAAAAATTTGAGCCCAGAAGAGCGGAAATTCATTCGGGGGGCGTGGGGGTACGTGGTGGGTACGAAACGTACCCACCACGTACCCCCCAAGGGGTATGATCGCATGGGTACGTGGTGGGTACGAAACGTACCCACCACGTACCCCCCAAGGGGTATGAGCGCATAGGCTGAGATTTTTACAAGTGACCACTTAAATTAAAATTCAAATTAAATTCAAATCCGCAAACAGATTTAAAAAAACAAAAATTTGAGCCCAGAAGAGCGGAAATTCATTCGGGGGGCGTGGGGGGTACGTGGTGGGTACGAAACGTACCCACCACGTACCCGCCAAGGGGTATGAGCGCATGGGCTGAGATTTTTACAAGTGACCACTTAAATTAAAATTCAAATTAAATTCAAATCCGCAAACAGATTTAAAAAAACAAAAATTTGAGCCCAGAAGAGCGGAAATTCATTCGGGGGGCGTGGGGGGTACGTGGTGGGTACGAAACGTACCCACCACGTACCCCCCAAGGGGTATGAGCGCATAGGCTGAGATTTTTACAAGTGACCACTTAAATTAAAATTCAAATTAAATTCAAATCCGCAAACAGATTTAAAAAAACAAAAATTTGAGCCCAGGAGAGCGGAAATTCATTCGGGGGGCGTGGGGGGTACGTGGTGGGTACGAAACGTACCCACCACGTACCCCCCAAGGGGTATGAGCGCATAGGCTGAGATTTTTACAAGTGACCACTTAAATTAAAATTCAAATTAAATTCAAATCCGCAAACAGATTTAAAAAAACAAAAATTTGAGCCCAGGAGAGCGGAAATTCATTCGGGGGGCGTGGGGGGTACGTGGTGGGTACGAAACGTACCCACCACGTACCCCCCAAGGGGTATGAGCGCATGGGTACGTGGTGGGTACGAAACGTACCCACCACGTACCCCCCAAGGGGTATGAGCGCATAGGCTGAGATTTTTACAAGTGACCACTTAAATTAAAATTCAAATTAAATTCAAATCCGCAAACAGATTTAAAAAAACAAAAATTTGAGCCCAGAAGAGCGGAAATTCATTCGGGGGGCGTGGGGGGTACGTGGTGCGTACGAAACGTACCCACCACGTACCCCCCAAGGGGTATGAGCGCATAGGCTGAGATTTTTACAAGTGACCACTTAAATTAAAATTAAAATTAAATTCAAATCCGCAAACAGATTTAAAAAAACAAAAATTTGAGCCCAGAAGAGCGGAAATTCATTCGGGGGGCGTGGGGGGTACGTGGTGGGTACGAAACGTACCCACCACGTACCCCCCAAGGGGTATGAGCGCATAGGCTGAGATTTTTACAAGTGACCACTTAAATTAAAATTCAAATTAAATTCAAATCCGCAAACAGATTTAAAAAAACAAAAATTTGAGCCCAGGAGAGCGGAAATTTATTCGGGGGCGTGGAGGGTACGTGGTGGGTACGAAACGTACCCACCACGAACCCCCCAAGGAGTATGAGCGCATAGGCTGAGATTTTTACAAGTGACCACTTAAATTAAAATTCAAATTAAATTCAAATCCGCAAACAGATTTAAAAAAACAAAAATTTGAGCCCAGAAGAGCGGAAATTCATTCGGGGGGCGTGGGGGGTACGTGGTGGGTACGAAACGTACCCACCACGAACCCCCCAAGGAGTATGAGCGCATAGGCTGGGATTTTTACAAGTGACCACTTAAATTAAAATTCAAATTAAATTCAAATCCGCAAACAGATTTAAAAAAACAAAAATTTGAGCCCAGAAGAGCGGAAATTCATTCGGGGGGCGTGGGGGGTACGTGGTGGGTACGAAACGTACCCACCACGTACCCGCCAAGGGGTATGAGCGCATAGGCTGAGATTTTTACAAGTGACCACTTAAATTAAAATTCAAATTAAATTCAAATCCGCAATCAGATTTAAAAAAACAAAAATTTGAGCCCAGAAGAGCGGAAATTCATTCGGGGGGCGTGGGGGGTACGTGGTGGGTACGAAACGTACCCACCACGTACCCTCCAAGGGGTATGAGCGCATAGGCTGAGATTTTTACAAGTGACCACTTAAATTAAAATTCAAATTAAATTCAAATCCGCAAACAGATTTAAAAAAACAAAAATTTGAGCCCAGAAGAGCGGAAATTCATTCGGGGGGCGTGGGGGGTACGTGGTGGGTACGAAACGTACCCACCACGTACCCCCCAAGGGGTATGAGCGCATAGGCTGAGATTTTTACAAGTGACCACTTAAATTAAAATTCAAATTAAATTCAAATCCGCAAACAGATTTAAAAAAACAAAAATTTGAGCCCAGGAGAGCGGAAATTTATTCGGGGGCGTGGGGGGTACGTGGTGGGTACGAAACGTACCCACCACGAACCCCCCAAGGAGTATGAGCGCATAGGCTGAGATTTTTACAAGTGACCACTTAAATTAAAATTCAAATTAAATTCAAATCCGCAAACAGATTTAAAAAAACAAAAATTTGAGCCCAGAAGAGCGGAAATTCATTCGGGGGGCGTGGGGGGTACGTGGTGGGTACGAAACGTACCCACCACGTACCCCCCAAGGAGTATGAGCGCATAGGCTGAGATTTTTACAAGTGACCACTTAAATTAAAATTCAAATTAAATTCAAATCCGCAAACAGATTTAAAAAAACAAAAATTTGAGCCTAGGAGAGCGGAAATTCATTCGGGGGGCGTGGGGGGTACGTGGTGGGTACGAAACGTACCCACCACGTACCCCCCAAGGGGTATGAGCGCATAGGCTGAGATTTTTACAAGTGACCACTTAAATTAAAATTCAAATTAAATTCAAATCCGCAAACAGATTTAAAAAAACAAAAATTTGAGCCCAGAAGAGCGGAAATTCATTCGGGGGGCGTGGGGGGTACGTGGTGGGTACGAAACGTACCCACCACGTACCCCCCAAGGGGTATGAGCGCATAGGCTGAGATTTTTACAAGTGACCACTTAAATTAAAATTCAAATTAAATTCAAATCCGCAATCAGATTTAAAAAAACAAAAATTTGAGCCCAGAAGAGCGGAAATTCATTCGGGGGGCGTGGGGGGTACGTGGTGGGTACGAAACGTACCCACCACGTACCCCCCAAGGGTTATGAGCGCATAGGCTGAGATTTTTACAAGTGACCACTTAAATTAAAATTCAAATTAAATTCAAATCCGCAAACAGATTTAAAAAAACAAAAATTTGAGCCCAGAAGAGCGGAAATTCATTCGGGGGGCGTGGGGGGTATGAGCGCATAGGCTGAGATTTTTACAAGTGACCACTTAAATTAAAATTCAAATTAAATTCAAATCCGCAAACAGATTTAAAAAAACAAAAATTTGAGCCCAGGAGAGCGGAAATTCATTCGGGGGGCGTGGGGGGTACGTGGTGGGTACGAAACGTACCCACCACGTACCCCCCAAGGGGTATGAGCGCATAGGCTGAGATTTTTACAAGTGACCACTTAAATTAAAATTCAAATTAAATTCAAATCCGCAAACAGATTTAAAAAAACAAAAATTTGAGCCCAGAAGAGCGGAAATTCATTCGGGGGGCGTGGGCGGTACGTGGTGGGTACGAAACGTACCCACCACGTACCCCCCAAGGGGTATGAGCGCATAGGCTGAGATTTTTACAAGTGACCACTTAAATTAAAATTCAAATTAAATTCAAATCCGCAAACAGATTTAAAAAAACAAAAATTTGAGCCCAGAAGAGCGGAAATTCATTCGGGGGGCGTGGGGGGTACGTGGTGGGTACGAAACGTACCCACCACGTACCCCCCAAGGGGTATGAGCGCATAGGCTGAGATTTTTACAAGTGACCACTTAAATTAAAATTCAAATTAAATTCAAATCCGCAAACAGATTTAAAAAAACAAAAATTTGAGCCCAGAAGAGCGGAAATTCATTCGGGGGGCGTGGGGGGTACGTGGTGGGTACGAAACGTACCCACCACGTACCCCCCAAGGGGTATGAGCGCATAGGCTGAGATTTTTACAAGTGACCACTTAAATTAAAATTCAAATTAAATTCAAATCCGCAAACAGATTTAAAAAAACAAAAATTTGAGCCCAGAAGAGCGGAAATTCATTCGGGGGGCGTGGGGGGTACGTGGTGGGTACGAAACGTACCCACCACGTACCCCCCAAGGGGTATGAGCGCATAGGCTGAGATTTTTACAAGTGACCACTTAAATTAAAATTCAAATTAAATTCAAATCCGCAATAAGATTTAAAAAAACAAAAATTTGAGCCCAGAAGAGCGGAAATTCATTCGGGGGGCGTGGGGGGTACGTGGTGGGTACGAAACGTACCCACCACGTACCCCCCAAGGGGTATGAGCGCATAGGCTGAGATTTTTACAAGTGACCACTTAAATTAAAATTCAAATTAAATTCAAATCCGCAAACAGATTTAAAAAAACAAAAATTTGAGCCCAGGAGAGCGGAAATTCATTCGGGGGGCGTGGGGGGTACGTGGTGGGTACGAAACGTACCCACCACGTACCCCCCAAGGGGTATGAGCGCATAGGCTGAGATTTGTACAAGTGACCACTTAAATTAAAATTCAAATTAAATTCAAATCCGCAAACAGATTTAAAAAAACAAAAATTTGAGCCCAGGAGAGCGGAAATTCATTCGGGGGGCGTGAGGGGTACGTGGTGGGTACGAAACGTACGAAACGTACCCACCACGTACCCCCCAAGAGGTATGAGCGCATAGGCTGAGATTTTTACAAGTGACCATTTAAATTAAAATTAAAATTAAATTCAAATCCGCAAACAGATTTAAAAAAACAAAAATTTGAGCCCAGGAGAGCGGAAATTCATTCGGGGGGCGTGGGGGGTACGTGGTGGGTACGAAACGTACCCACCACGTACCCCCCAAGGGGTATGAGCGCATAGGCTGAGATTTTTACAAGTGACCACTTAAATTAAAATTAAAATTAAATTCAAATCCGCAAACAGATTTAAAAAAACAAAAATTTGAGCCCAGGAGGGCGGAAATTCATTCGGGGGGCGTGGGGGTACGTGGTGGGTACGAACGTACCCCCCAAGGGGTATGAGCGCATAGGCTGAGATTTTTACAAGTGACCACTTAAATTAAAATTCAAATTAAATTCAAATCCGCAAACAGATTTAAAAAAACAAAAATTTGAGCCCAGAAGAGCGGAAATTCATTCGGGGGGCGTGGGGGGTACGTGGTGGGTACGAAACGTACCCACCACGTACCCGCCAAGGGGTATGAGCGCATAGGCTGAGATTTTTACAAGTGACCACTTAAATTAAAATTAAAATTAAATTCAAATCCGCAAACAGATTTAAAAAAACAAAAATTTGAGCCCAGAAGAGCGGAAATTCATTCGGGGGGCGTGGGGGGTACGTGGTGGGTACGAAACGTACCCACCACGTACCCCCCAAGGGGTATGAGCGCATAGGCTGAGATTTTTACAAGTGACCACTTAAATTAAAATTCAAATTAAATTCAAATCCGCAAACAGATTTAAAAAAACAAAAATTTGAGCCCAGGAGAGCGGAAATTCATTCGGGGGGCGTGGGGGGTACGTGGTGGGTACGAAACGTACCCACCACGTACCCCCCAAGGGGTATGAGCGCATAGGCTGAGATTTTTACAAGTGACCACTTAAATTAAAATTCAAATTAAATTCAAATCCGCAAACAGATTTAAAAAAAAAAAAATTTGAGCCCAGAAGAGCGGAAATTCATTCGGGGGGCGTGGGGGGTACGTGGTGGGTACGAAACGTACCCACCACGTACCCCCCAAGGGGTATGAGCGCATAGGCTGAGATTTTTACAAGTGACCACTTAAATTAAAATTCAAATTAAATTCAAATCCGCAAACAGATTTAAAAAAACAAAAATTTGAGCCCAGAAGAGCGGAAATTCATTCGGGGGGCGTGGGGGGTACGTGGTGGGTACGAAACGTACCCACCACGTACCCCCCAAGGGGTATGAGCGCATAGGCTGAGATTTTTACAAGTGACCACTTAAATTAAAATTCAAATTAAATTCAAATCCGCAAACAGATTTAAAAAAACAAAAATTTGAGCCCAGAAGAGCGGAAATTCATTCGGGGGGCGTGGGGGGTACGTGGTGGGTACGAAACGTACCCACCACGTACCCCCCAAGGGGTATGAGCGCATAGGCTGAGATTTTTACAAGTGACCACTTAAATTAAAATTCAAATTAAATTCAAATCCGCAAACAGATTTAAAAAAACAAAAATTTGAGCCCAGAAGAGCGGAAATTCATTCGGGGGGCGTGGGGGGTACGTGGTGGGTACGAAACGTACCCACCACGTACCCCCCAAGGGGTATGAGCGCATAGGCTGAGATTTTTACAAGTGACCACTTAAATTAAAATTCAAATTAAATTCAAATCCGCAAACAGATTTAAAAAAACAAAAATTTGAGCCCAGAAGAGCGGAAATTCATTCGGGGGGCGTGGGGGGTACGTGGTGGGTACGAAACGTACCCACCACGTACCCCCCAAGGGGTATGAGCGCATAGGCTGAGATTTTTACAAGTGACCACTTAAATTAAAATTAAAATTAAATTCAAATCCGCAAACAGATTTAAAAAAACAAAAATTTGAGCCCAGGAGGGCGGAAATTCATTCGGGGGGCGTGGGGGTACGTGGTGGGTACGAACGTACCCACCACGTACCCCCCAAGGGGTATGAGCGCATAGGCTGAGATTTTTACAAGTGACCACTTAAATTAAAATTCAAATTAAATTCAAATCCGCAAACAGATTGAAAAAAACAAAAATTTGAGCCCAGAAGAGCGGAAATTCATTCGGGGGGCGTGGGGGGTACGTGGTGGGTACGAAACGTACCCACCACGTACCCCCCAAGGGGTATGAGCGCATAGGCTGAGATTTTTACAAGTGACCACTTAAATTAAAATTCAAATTAAATTCAAATCCGCAAACAGATTTAAAAAAACAAAAATTTGAGCCCAGAAGAGCGGAAATTCATTCGGGGGGCGTGGGGGGTACGTGGTGGGTACGAAACGTACCCACCACGTACCCCCCAAGGGGTATGAGCGCATAGGCTGAGATTTTTACAAGTGACCACTTAAATTAAAATTCAAATTAAATTCAAATCCGCAAACAGATTTAAAAAAACAAAAATTTGAGCCCAGAAGAGCGGAAATTCATTCGGGGGGCGTGGGGGGTACGTGGTGGGTACGAAACGTACCCACCACGTACCCCCCAAGGGGTATGAGCGCATAGGCTGAGATTTTTACAAGTGACCACTTAAATTAAAATTCAAATTAAATTCAAATCCGCAAACAGATTTAAAAAAACAAAAATTTGAGCCCAGGAGAGCGGAAATTCATTCGGGGGGCGTGGGGGGTACGTGGTGGGTACGAAACGTACCCACCACGTACCCCCCAAGGGGTATGAGCGCATAGGCTGAGATTTTTACAAGTGACCACTTAAATTAAAATTCAAATTAAATTCAAATCCGCAAACAGATTTAAAAAAACAAAAATTTGAGCCCAGAAGAGCGGAAATTCATTCGGGGGGCGTGGGGGGTACGTGGTGGGTACGAAACGTACCCACCACGTACCCCCCAAGGGGTATGAGCGCATAGGCTAAGATTTTTACAAGTGACCACTTAAATTAAAATTCAAATTAAATTCAAATCCGCAAACAGATTTAAAAAAACAAAAATTTGAGCCCAGAAGAGCGGAAATTCATTCGGGGGGCGTGGGGGGTACGTGGTGGGTACGAAACGTACCCACCACGTACCCCCCAAGGGGTATGAGCGCATAGGCTGAGATTTTTACAAGTGACCACTTAAATTAAAATTCAAATTAAATTCAAATCCGCAAACAGATTTAAAAAAACAAAAATTTGAGCCCAGAAGAGCGGAAATTCATTCGGGGGGCGTGGGGGGTACGTGGTGGGTACGAAACGTACCCACCACGTACCCCCCAAGGGTTATGAGCGCATAGGCTGAGATTTTTACAAGTGACCACTTAAATTAAAATTCAAATTAAATTCAAATCCGCAAACAGATTTAAAAAAACAAAAATTTGAGCCCAGAAGAGCGGAAATTCATTCGGGGGGCGTGGGGGGTACGTGGTGGGTACGAAACGTACCCACCACGTACCCCCCAAGGGGTATGAGCGCATAGGCTGAGATTTTTACAAGTGACCACTTAAATTAAAATTCAAATTAAATTCAAATCCGCAAACAGATTTAAAAAAACAAAAATTTGAGCCCAGAAGAGCAGAAATTCATTCGGGGGGCGTGGGGGGTACGTGGTGGGTACGAAACGTACCCACCACGTACCCCCCAAGGGGTATGAGCGCATAGGCTGAGATTTTTACAAGTGACCACTTAAATTAAAATTCAAATTAAATTCAAATCCGCAAACAGATTTAAAAAAACAAAAATTTGAGCCCAGAAGAGCGGAAATTCATTCGGGGGGCGTGGGGGGTACGTGGTGGGTACGAAACGTACCCACCACGTACCCCCCAAGGGGTATGAGCGCATAGGCTGAGATTTTTACAAGTGACCACTTAAATTAAAATTCAAATTAAATTCAAATCCGCAAACAGATTTAAAAAAACAAAAATTTGAGCCCAGGAGAGCGGAAATTCATTCGGGGGGCGTGGGGGGTACGTGGTGGGTACGTGGTGGGTATGAAACGTACCCACCACGTACCCCCCAAGGGGTATGAGCGCATAGGCTGAGATTTTTACAAGTGACCACTTAAATTAAAATTCAAATTAAATTCAAATCCGCAAACAGATTTAAAAAAACAAAAATTTGAGCCCAGGAGAGCGGAAATTCATTCGGGGGGCGTGGGGGGTACGTGGTGGGTACGAAACGTACCCACCACGTACCCCCCAAGGGGTATGAGCGCATAGGCTGAGATTTTTACAAGTGACCACTTAAATTAAAATTCAAATTAAATTCAAATCCGCAAACAGATTTAAAAAAACAAAAATTTGAGCCCAGAAGAGCGGAAATTCATTCGGGGGGCGTGGGGGGTACGTGGTGGGTACGAAACGTACCCACCACGTACCCCCCAAGGGGTATGAGCGCATAGGCTGAGATTTTTACAAGTGACCACTTAAATTAAAATTCAAATTAAATTCAAATCCGCAAACAGATTTAAAAAAACAAAAATTTGAGCCCAGAAGAGCGGAAATTCATTCGGGGGGCGTGGGGGGTACGTGGTGGGTACGAAACGTACCCACCACGTACCCCCCAAGGGGTATGAGCGCATAGGCTGAGATTTTTACAAGTGACCACTTAAATTAAAATTCAATTTAAATTCAAATCCGCAAACAGATTTGAAAAAACAAAAATTTGAGCCCAGAAGAGCGGAAATTCATTCGGGGGGCGTGGGGGGTACGTGGTGGGTACGAAACGTACCCACCACGTACCCCCCAAGGGGTATGAGCGCATAGGCTGAGATTTTTACAAGTGACCACTTAAATTAAAATTCAAATTAAATTCAAATCCGCAAACAGATTTAAAAAAACAAAAATTTGAGCCCAGAAGAGCGGAAATTCATTCGGGGGGCGTGGGGGGTACGTGGTGGGTACGAAACGTACCCACCACGTACCCCCCAAGGGGTATGAGCGCATAGGCTGAGATTTTTACAAGTGACCACTTAAATTAAAATTCAAATTAAATTCAAATCCGCAAACAGATTTAAAAAAACAAAAATTTGAGCCCAGAAGAGCGGAAATTCATTCGGGGGGCGTGGGGGGTACGTGGTGGGTACGAAACGTACCACTTAAATTAAAATTAAAATTAAATTCAAATCCGCAAACAGATTTAAAAAAACAAAAATTTGAGCCCAGGAGAGCGGAAATTCATTCGGGGGGCGTGGGGGGTACGTGGTGGGTACGAAACGTACCCACCACGAACCCCCCAAGGGGTATGAGCGCATAGGCTGAGATTTTTACAAGTGACCACTTAAATTAAAATTCAAATTAAATTTAAATCCGCAAACAGATTTAAAAAAACAAAAATTTGAGCCCAGGAGAGCGGAAATTCATTCGGGGGGCGTGGGGGGTACGTGGTGGGTACGAAACGTACCCACCACGTACCCCCCAAGGGGTATGAGCGCATAGGCTGAGATTTTTACAAGTGACCACTTAAATTAAAATTCAAATTAATTTCAAATCCGCAAACAGATTTAAAAAAACAAAAATTTGAGCCCAGAAGAGCGGAAATTCATTCGGGGGGCGTGGGGGGTACGTGGTGGGTACGAAACGTACCCACCACGAACCCCCCAAGGGGTATGAGCGCATAGGCTGAGATTTTTACAAGTGACCACTTAAATTAAAATTCAAATTAAATTCAAATCCGCAAACAGATTTAAAAAAACAAAAATTTGAGCCCAGAAGAGCGGAAATTCATTCGGGGGGCGTGGGGGGTACGTGATGGGTACGAAACGTACCCACCACGTACCCCCCAAGGGGTATGAGCGCATAGGCTGAGATTTTTACAAGTGACCACTTAAATTAAAATTAAAATTAAATTCAAATCCGCAAACAGATTTAAAAAAACAAAAATTTGAGCCCAGAAGAGCGGAAATTCATTCGGGGGGCGTGGGGGGTACGTGGTGGGTACGAAACGTACCCACCACGTACCCCCCAAGGGGTATGAGCGCATAGGCTGAGATTTTTACAAGTGACCACTTAAATTAAAATTCAAATTAAATTCAAATCCGCAAACAGATTTAAAAAAACAAAAATTTGAGCCCTGGAGAGCGGAAATTCATTCGGGGGGCGTGGGGGGTACGTGGTGGGTACGAAACGTACCCACCACGTACCCCCCAAGGGGTATGAGCGCATAGGCTGAGATTTGTACAAGTGACCACTTAAATTAAAATTCAAATTAAATTCAAATCCGCAAACAGATTTAAAAAAACAAAAATTTGAGCCCAGAAGAGCGGAAATTCATTCGGGGGGCGTGGGGGGTACGTGGTGGGTACGAAACGTACCCACCACGAACCCCCCAAGGAGTATGAGCGCATAGACTGAGATTTTTACAAGTGACCACTTAAATTAAAATTCAAATTAAATTCAAATCCGCAAACAGATTTAAAAAAACAAAAATTTGAGCCCAGGAGAGCGAAAATTCATTCGGGGGGCGTGGGGGTACGTGGTGGGTACGAAACGTACCCACCACGTACCCCCCAAGGGGTATGAGCGCATAGGCTGAGATTTTTACAAGTGACCACTTAAATTAAAATTCAAATTAAATTCAAATCCGCAAACAGATTTAAAAAAACAAAAATTTGAGCCCAGAAGAGCGGAAATTCATTCGGGGGGCGTGTGGGGTACGTGGTGGGTACGAAACGTACCCACCACGAACCCCCCAAGGAGTATGAGCGCATAGGCTGAGATTTTTACAAGTGACCACTTAAATTAAAATTAAAATTAAATTCAAATCCGCAAACAGATTTAAAACAACAAAAATTTGAGCCCAGGAGAGCGGAAATTTATTCGGGGGCGTGGGGGGTACGTGGTGGGTACGAAACGTACCCACCACGAACCCCCCAAGGGGTATGAGCGCATAGGCTGAGATTTTTACAAGTGACCACTTAAATTAAAATTCAAATTAAATTCAAATCCGCAAACAGATTTAAAAAAACAAAAATTTGAGCCCAGGAGAGCGAAAATTCATTCGGGGGGCGTGGGGGTACGTGGTGGGTACGAAACGTACCCACCACGTACCCCCCAAGGGGTATGAGCGCATAGGCTGAGATTTTTACAAGTGACCACTTAAATTAAAATTAAAATTAAATTCAAATCCGCAAACAGATTTAAAAAAACAAAAATTTGAGCCCAGAAGAGCGGAAATTCATTCGGGGGGCGTGGGGGGTACGTGGTGGGTACGAAACGTACCCACCACGAACCCCCCAAGGAGTATGAGCGCATAGGCTGAGATTTTTACAAGTGACCACTTAAATTAAAATTCAAATTAAATTCAAATCCGCAAACAGATTTAAAAAAACAAAAATTTGAGCCCAGAAGAGCGGAAATTCATTCGGGGGGCGTGGGGGGTACGTGGTGGGTACGAAACGTACCCACCACGTACCCCCCAAGGGGTATGAGCGCATAGGCTGAGATTTTTACAAGTGACCGCTTAAATTAAAATTCAAATTAAATTCAAATCCGCAAACAGATTTAAAAAAACAAAAATTTGAGCCCAGGAGAGCGGAAATTCATTCGGGGGGCGTGGGGGGTACGTGGTGGGTACGAAACGTACCCACCACGTACCTCCCAAGGGGTATGAGCGCATAGGCTGAGATTTTTACAAGTGACCACTTAAATTAAAATTAAAATTAAATTCAAATCCGCAAACAGATTTAAAAAAACAAAAATTTGAGCCCAGGAGAGCAGAAATTCATTCGGGGGGCGTGTTGGGTACGTGGTGGGTACGAAACGTACCCACCACGTACCCCCCAAGGGGTATGAGCGCATAGGCTGAGATTTTTACAAGTGACCACTTAAATTAAAATTCAAATTAAATTCAAATCCGCAAACAGATTTAAAAAAACAAAAATTTGAGCCCAGAAGAGCGGAAATTCATTAGGGGGCCTGGGGGGTACGTGGTGGGTACGAAACGTACCCACCACGTACCCCCCAAGGGGTATGAGCGCATAGGCTGAGATTTTTACAAGTGACCACTTAAATTAAAATTCAAATTAAATTCAAATCCGCAAACAGATTTAAAAAAACAAAAATTTGAGCCCAGGAGAGCGGAAATTCATTCGGGGGGCGTGGGGGGTACGTGGTGGGTACGAAACGTACCCACCACGTACCCCCCAAGGGGTATGAGCGCATAGGCTGAGATTTTTACAAGTGACCACTTAAATTAAAATTCAAATTAAATTCAAATCCGCAAACAGATTTAAAAAAACAAAAATTTGAGCCCAGAAGAGCGGAAATTCATTCGGGGGGCGTGGGGGTACGTGGTGGGTACGAAACGTACCCACCACGTACCCCCCAAGGGGTATGAGCGCATAGGCTGAGATTTTTACAAGTGACCACTTAAATTAAAATTAAAATTAAATTCAAATCCGCAAACAGATTTAAAAAAACAAAAATTTGAGCCCAGGAGAGCAGAAATTCATTCGGGGGGCGTGTTGGGTACGTGGTGGGTACGAAACGTACCCACCACGTACCCCCCAAGGGGTATGAGCGCATAGGCTGAGATTTTTACAAGTGACCACTTAAATTAAAATTCAAATTAAATTCAAATCCGCAAACAGATTTAAAAAAACAAAAATTTGAGCCCAGAAGAGCGGAAATTCATTCGGGGGGCGTGGGGGTACGTGGTGGGTACGAAACGTACCCACCACGTACCCCCCAAGGGGTATGAGCGCATAGGCTGAGATTTTTACAAGTGACCACTTAAATTAAAATTCAAATTAAATTCAAATCCGCAAACAGATTTAAAAAAACAAAAATTTGAGCCCAGAAGAGCGGAAATTCATTCGGGGGGCGTGGGGGGTACGTGGTGGGTACGAAACGTACGAAACGTACCCACCACGTACCCCCCAAGAGGTATGAGCGCATAGGCTGAGATTTTTACAAGTGACCACTTAAATTAAAATTCAAATTAAATTCAAATCCGCAAACAGATTTAAAAAAACAAAAATTTGAGCCCAGAAGAGCGGAAATTCATTCGGGGGGCGTGGGGGGTACGTGGTGGGTACGAAACGTACCCACCACGTACCCCCCAAGGGGTATGAGCGCATAGGCTGAGATTTTTACAAGTGACCACTTAAATTAAAATTCAAATTAAATTCAAATCCGCAAACAGATTTAAAAAAACAAAAATTTGATCCCAGAAGAACGGAAATTCATTCGGGGGGCGTGGGGGGTACGTGGTGGGTACGAAACGTACCCACCACGTACCCCCCAAGGGGTATGAGCGCATAGGCTGAGATTTTTACAAGTGACCACTTAAATTAAAATTCAAATTAAATTCAAATCCGCAAACAGATTTAAAAAAACAAAAATTTGAGCCCAGGAGAGTGGAAATTCATTCGGGGGGCGTGGGGGGTACGTGGTGGGTACGAAACGTACCCACCACGTACCCCCCAAGGGGTATGAGCGCATAGGCTGAGATTTTTACAAGTGACCACTTAAATTAAAATTCAAATTAAATTCAAATCCGCAAACAGATTTAAAAAAACAAAAATTTGAGCCCAGAAGAGCGGAAATTCATTCGGGGGGCGTGGGGGGTACGTGGTGGGTACGAAACGTACCCACCACGAACCTCCCAGGAGTATGAGCGCATAGGCTGAGATTTTTACAAGTGACCACTTAAATTAAAATTCAAATTAAATTCAAATCCGCAAACAGATTTAAAAAAACAAAAATTTGAGCCCAGGAGAGCGGAAATTCATTCGGGGGGCGTAAGGGGTACGTGGTGGGTACGAAACGTACCCACCACGTACCCCCCAAGGGGTATGAGCGCATAGGCTGAGATTTTTACAAGTGACCACTTAAATTAAAATTAAAATTAAATTCAAATCCGCAAACAGATTTAAAAAAACAAAAATTTGAGCCCAGGAGGGCGGAAATTCATTCGGGGGGCGTGGGGGTACGTGGTGGGTACGAACGTACCCACCACGTACCCCCCAAGGGGTATGAGCGCATACGCTGAGATTTTTACAAGTGACCACTTAAATTAAAATTAAAATTAAATTCAAATCCGCAAACAGATTTAAAAAAACAAAAATTTGAGCCCAGGAGAGCGGAAATTCATTCGGGGGCGTGGGGGGTACGTGGTGGGTACGAAACGTACCCACCACGTACCCCCCAAGGGATATGAGCGCATAGGCTGAGATTTTTACAAGTGACCACTTAAATTAAAATTCAAATTAAATTCAAATCCGCAAACAGATTTAAAAAAACAAAAATTTGAGCCCAGAAGAGCGGAAATTCATTCGGGGGGCGTGGGGGGTACGTGGTGGGTACGAAACGTACCCACCACGTACCCCCCAAGGGGTATGAGCGCATAGGCTGAGATTTTTACAAGTGACCACTTAAATTAAAATTCAAATTAAATTCAAATCCGCAAACAGATTTAAAAAAACAAAAATTTGAGCCCAGGAGAGCGGAAATTCATTCGGGGGGCGTGGGGGGTACGTGGTGGGTACGAAACGTACCCACCACGTACCCCCCAAGGGGTATGAGCGCATAGGCTGAGATTTTTACAAGTGACCACTTAAATTAAAATTCAAATTAAATTCAAATCCGCAAACAGATTTAAAAAAACAAAACTTTGAGCCCAGGAGAGCGGAAATTCATTCGGGGGGCGTGGGGGGTACGTGGTGGGTACGAAACGTACCCACCACGTACCCCCCAAGGGGTATGAGCGCATAGGCTGAGATTTTTACAAGTGACCACTTAAATTAAAATTCAAATTAAATTCAAATCCGCAAACAGATTTAAAAAAACAAAAATTTGAGCCCAGGAGAGCGGAAATTCATTCGGGGGGCGTGGGGGGTACGTGGTGGGTACGAAACGTACCCACCACGTACCCCCCAAGGGGTATGAGCGCATAGGCTGAGATTTTTACAAGTGACCACTTAAATTAAAATTCAAATTAAATTCAAATCCGCAAACAGATTTAAAAAAACAAAAATTTGAGCCCAGAAGAGCGG
This sequence comes from Beris morrisii, assembly GCA_951812415.1. NCBI lineage: Eukaryota > Metazoa > Arthropoda > Insecta > Diptera > Stratiomyidae > Beris > Beris morrisii. The sequence continues at coordinate 72,472,962 of OX638310.1, forward strand.
AAATTCATTCGGGGGGCGTGGGGGGTACGTGGTGGGTACGAAACGTACCCACCACGTACCCCCCAAGGAGTATGAGCGCATAGGCTGAGATTTTTACAAGTGACCACTTAAATTAAAATTCAAATTAAATTCAAATCCGCAAACAGATTTAAAAAAACAAAAATTTGAGCCCAGGAGAGCGGAAATTCATTCGGGGGGCGTGGGGGGTACGTGGTGGGTACGAAACGTACCCACCACGTACCCCCCAAGGGGTATGAGCGCATAGGCTGAGATTTTTACAAGTGACCACTTAAATTAAAATTCAAATTAAATTCAAATCCGCAAACAGATTTAAAAAAACAAAAATTTGAGCCCAGGAGAGCGGAAATTCATTCGGGGGGCGTGGGGGGTACGTGGTGGGTACGAAACGTACCCACCACGTACCCCCCAAGGGGTATGAGCGCATAGGCTGAGATTTTTACAAGTGACCACTTAAATTAAAATTCAAATTAAATTCAAATCCGCAAACAGATTTAAAAAAACAAAAATTTGAGCCCAGAAGAGCGGAAATTCATTCGGGGGGCGTGGGGGGTACGTGGTGGGTACGAAACGTACCCACCACGAACCCCCCAAGGAGTATGAGCGCATAGGCTGAGATTTTTACAAGTGACCACTTAAATTAAAATTCAAATTAAATTCAAATCCGCAAACAGATTTAAAAAAACAAAAATTTGAGCCCAGGAGAGCGGAAATTCATTCGGGGGGCGTGGGGGGTACGTGGTGGGTACGAAACGTACCCACCACGAACCCCCCAAGGAGTATGAGCGCATAGGCTGAGATTTTTACAAGTGACCACTTAAATTAAAATTCAAATTAAATTCAAATCCGCAAACAGATTTAAAAAATCAAAAATTTGAGCCCAGGAGAGCGGAAATTCATTCGGGAGGCGTGAGGGGTACGTGGTGGGTACGAAACGTACCCACCACGTACCCCCCAAGGGGTATGAGCGCATAGGCTGAGATTTTTACAAGTGACCACTTAAATTAAAATTAAAATTAAATTCAAATCCGCAAACAGATTTAAAAAAACAAAAATTTGAGCCCAGGAGGGCGGAAATTCATGCGGGGGGCGTGGGGGTACGTGGTGGGTACGAACCCCAAGGGGTATGAGCGCATAGGCTAAGATTTTCACAAGTGACCACTTAAATTAAAATTCAAATTAAATTCAAATCCGCAAACAGATTTAAAAAAACAAAAATTTGAGCCCAGGAGGGCGGAAATTCATTCGGGGGGCGTGGGGGTACGTGGTGGGTACGAACGTACCCACCACGTACCCCCAAGGGGTATGAGCGCATAGGCTGAGATTTTTACAAGTGACCACTTAAATTAAAATTCAATTTAAATTCAAATCCGCAAACAGATTTAAAAAAACAAAAATTTGAGCCCAGGAGAGCGGAAATTCATTCCGGGGGCGTGGGGGGTACGTGGTGGGTACGAAACGTACCCACCACGTACCCCCCAAGGGGTATGAGCGCATAGGCTGAGATTTTTACAAGTGACCACTTAAATTAAAATTCAAATTAAATTCAAATCCGCAAACAGATTTAAAAAAACAAAAATTTGAGCCCAGGAGAGCGGAAATTCATTCGGGGGCGTGGGGGGTACGTGGTGGGTACGAAACGTACCCACCACGTACCCCCCAAGGGGTATGAGCGCATAGGCTGAGATTTTTACAAGTGACCACTTAAATTAAAATTAAAATTAAATTCAAATCCGCAAACAGATTTAAAAAAACAAAAATTTGAGCCCAGGAGAGCGGAAATTCATTCGGGGGGCGTGGGGGGTTCGTGGTGGGTACGAAACGTACCCACCACGTACCCCCCAAGGGGTATGAGCGCATAGGCTGAGATTTTTACAAGTGACCACTTAAATTAAAATTCAAATTAAATTCAAATCCGCAAACAGATTTAAAAAAACAAAAATTTGAGCCCAGGAGGGCGGAAATTCATTCGAGGGGGGCGTGGGGGTACGTGGTGGGTACGAAACGTACCCACCACGTACCCCCCAAGGGGTATGAGCGCATAGGCTGAGATTTTTACAAGTGACCACTTAAATTAAAATTAAAATTAAATTCAAATCCGCAAACAGATTTAAAAAAACAAAAATTTGAGCCCAGGAGGGCGGAAATTCATTCGGGGGGCGTGGGGGTACGTGGTGGGTACGAACGTACCCACCACGTACCCCCCGAGGGGTATGAGCGCATAGGCTGAGATTTTTACAAGTGACCACTTAAATTAAAATTCAAATTAAATTCAAATCCGCAAACAGATTTAAAAAAACAAAAATTTGAGCCCAGAAGAGCGGAAATTCATTCGGGGGGCGTGGGGGGTACGTGGTGGGTACGAAACGTACACACCACGTACCCCCCAAGGGGTATGAGCGCATAGGCTGAGATTTTTACAAGTGACCACTTAAATTAAAATTCAAATTAAATTCAAATCCGCAAACAGATTTAAAAAAACAAAAATTTGAGCCCAGAAGAGCGGAAATTCATTCGGGGGGCGTGGGGGGTACGTGGTGGGTACGAAACGTACCCACCACGTACCCCCCAAGGGGTATGAGCGCATAGGCTGAGATTTTTACAAGTGACCACTTAAATTAAAATTCAAATTAAATTCAAATCCGCAAACAGATTTAAAAAAACAAAAATTTGCGCCCAGAAGAGCGGAAATTCATTCGGGGGGCGTGGGGGGTACGTGGTGGGTACGAAACGTACCCACCACGTACCCCCCAAGGGGTATGAGCGCATAGGCTGAGATTTTTACAAGTGACCACTTAAATTAAAATTCAAATTAAATTCAAATCCGCAAACAGATTTAAAAAAACAAAAATTTGAGCCCAGGAGAGCGGAAATTCATTCGGGGGGCGTGGGGGGTACGTGGTGGGTACGAAACGTACCCACCACGTACCCCCCAAGGGGTATGAGCGCATAGGCTGAGATTTTTACAAGTGACCACTTAAATTAAAATTCAAATTAAATTCAAATCCGCAAACAGATTTAAAAAAACAAAAATTTGAGCCCAGAAGAGCGGAAATTCATTCGGGGGGCGTGGGGGGTACGTGGTGGGTACGAAACGTACCCACCACGTACCCCCCAAGGGGTATGAGCGCATAGGCTGAGATTTTTACAAGTGACCACTTAAATTAAAATTCAAATTAAATTCAAATCCGCAAACAGATTTAAAAAAACAAAAATTTGAGCCCAGAAGAGCGGAAATTCATTCGGGGGGCGTGGGGGGTACGTGGTGGGTACGAAACGTACCCACCACGTACCCGCCAAGGGGTATGAGCGCATAGGCTGAGATTTTTACAAGTGACCACTTAAATTAAAATTAAAATTAAATTCAAATCCGCAAACAGATTTAAAAAAACAAAAATTTGAGCCCAGAAGAGCGGAAATTCATTCGGGGGGCGTGGGGGGTACGTGGTGGGTACGAAACGTACCCACCACGAACCCCCCAAGGAGTATGAGCGCATAGGCTGAGATTTTTACAAGTGACCACTTAAATTAAAATTCAAATTAAATTCAAATCCGCAAACAGATTTAAAAAAACAAAAATTTGAGCCCAGAAGAGCGGAAATTCATTCGGGGGGCGTGGGGGGTACGTGGTGGGTACGAAACGTACCCACCACGTACCCCCCAAGGGTTATGAGCGCATAGGCTGAGATTTTTACAAGTGACCACTTAAATTAAAATTAAAATTAAATTCAAATTCGCAAACAGATTTAAAAAAACAAAAATTTGAGCCCAGAAGAGCGGAAATTCATTCGGGGGGCGTGGGGGGTACGTGGTGGGTACGAAACGTACCCACCACGTACCCCCCAAGGGGTTTGAGCGCATAGGCTGAGATTTTTACAAGTGACCACTTAAATTAAAATTCAAATTAAATTCAAATCCGCAAACAGATTTAAAAAAACAAAAATTTGAGCCCAGGAGGGCGGAAATTCATTCGGGGGGCGTGGGGGTACGTGGTGTGTACGAACGTACCCACCACGTACCCCCCAAGGGGTATGAGCGCATAGGCTGAGATTTTTACAAGTGACCACTTAAATTAAAATTCAAATTAAATTCAAATCCGCAAACAGATTTAAAAAAACAAAAATTTGAGCCCAGGAGAGCGGAAATTCATTCGGGGGGCGTGGGGGGTACGTGGTGGGTACGAAACGTACCCACCACGTACCCCCCAAGGGGTATGAGCGCATAGGCTGAGATTTTTACAAGTGACCACTTAAATTAAAATTCAAATTAAATTCAAATCCGCAAACAGATTTAAAAAAACAAAAATTTGAGCCCAGGAGAGCGGAAATTCATTCGGGGGGCGTGGGGGGTACGTGGTGGGTACGAAACGTACCCACCACGTACCCCCCAAGGGGTATGAGCGCATAGGCTGAGATTTTTACAAGTGACCACTTAAATTAAAATTAAAATTAAATTCAAATCCGCAAACAGATTTAAAAAAACAAAAATTTGAGCCCAGGAGAGCGGAAATTCATTCGGGGGGCGTGGGGGGTACGTGGTGGGTACGAAACGTACCCACCACGTACCCCCCAAGGGGTATGAGCGCATAGGCTGAGATTTTTACAAGTGACCACTTAAATTAAAATTAAAATTAAATTCAAATCCGCAAACAGATTTAAAAAACAAAAATTTGAGCCCAGGAGAGCGGAAATTCATTCGGGGGGCGTGGGGGGTACGTGGTGGGTACGAAACGTACGAAACGTACCCACCACGTACCCCCCAAGGGGTATGAGCGCATAGGCTGGGATTTTTACAAGTGACCACTTAAATTAAAATTTAAATTAAATTCAAATCCGCAAACAGATTTAAAAAAACAAAAATTTGAGCCCAGGAGGGCGGAAATTCATTCGGGGGGCGTGGGGGGTACGTGGTGGGTACGAAACGTACCCACCACGTACCCCCCAAGGGGTATGAGCGCATAGGCTGGGATTTTTACAAGTGACCACTTAAATTAAAATTTAAATTAAATTCAAATCCGCAAACAGATTTAAAAAAACAAAAATTTGAGCCCAGGAGGGCGGAAATTCATTCGGGGGGCGTGGGGGGTACGTGGTGGGTACGAAACGTACCCACCACGTACCCCCCAAGGGGTATGAGCGCATAGGCTGAGATTTTTACAAGTGACCACTTAAATTAAAATTAAAATTAAATTCAAATCCGCAAACAGATTTAAAAAAACAAAAATTTGAGCCCAGGAGGGCGGAAATTCATTCGGGGGGCGTGGGGGTACGTGGTGGGTACGAAACGTACCCACCACGTACCCCCCAAGGGGTATGAGCGCATAGGCTGAGATTTTTACAAGTGACCACTTAAATTAAAATTAAAATTAAATTCAAATCCGCAAACAGATTTAAAAAAACAAAAATTTGAGCCCAGGAGAGCGGAAATTCATTCCGGGGGCGTGGGGGGTACGTGTTGGGTACGAAACGTACCCACCACGTACCCCCAAGGGGTATGAGCGCATAGGCTGAGATTTTTACAAGTGACCACTTAAATTAAAATTAAAATTAAATTCAAATCCGCAAATAGATTTAAAAAAACAAAAATTTGAGCCCAGGAGAGCGGAAATTCATTCGGGGGGCGTGGGGGGTACGTGGTGGGTACGAAACGTACGAAACGTACCCACCACGTACCCCCCAAGAGGTATGAGCGCATAGGCTGAGATTTTTACAAGTGACCACTTAAATTAAAATTAAAATTAAATTCAAATCCGCAAACAGATTTAAAAAAACAAAAATTTGAGCCCAGGAGAGCGGAAATTCATTCGGGGGGCGTGGGGGGTACGTGGTGGGTACGAAACGTACCCACCACGTACCCCCCAAGGGGTATGAGCGCATAGGCTGAGATTTTTACAAGTGACCACTTAAATTAAAATTCAAATTAAATTCAAATCCGCAAACAGATTTAAAAAAACAAAAATTTGAGCCCAGGAGGGCGGAAATTCATTCGGGGGGCGTGGGGGGTACGTGGTGGGTACGAAACGTACCCACCACGTACCCCCCAAGGGGTATGAGCGCATAGGCTGAGATTTTTACAAGTGACCACTTAAATTAAAATTCAAATTAAATTCAAATCCGCAAACAGATTTAAAAAAACAAAAATTTGAGCCCAGGAGAGCGGAAATTCATTCGGGGGGCGTGGGGGGTACGTGGTGGGTACGAAACGTACCCACCACGTACCCCCCAAGGGGTATGAGCGCATAGGCTGAGATTTTTACAAGTGACCACTTAAATTAAAATTCAAATTAAATTCAAATCCGCAAACAGATTTAAAAAAACAAAAATTTGAGCCCAGGAGAGCGGAAATTCATTGGGGGGGCGTGGGGGGTACGTGGTGGGTACGAAACGTACCCACCACGTACCCCCCAAGGGGTATGAGCGCATAGGCTGAGATTTTTACAAGTGACCACTTAAATTAAAATTCAAATTAAATTCAAATCCGCAAACAGATTTAAAAAAACAAAAATTTGAGCCCAGGAGAGCGGAAATTCATTCGGGGGGCGTGGGGGTACGTGGTGGGTACGAAACGTACGAAACGTACCCACCACGTACCCCCCAAGAGGTATGAGCGCATAGGCTGAGATTTTTACAAGTGACCACTTAAATTAAAATTAAAATTAAATTCAAATCCGCAAACAGATTTAAAAAAACAAAAATTTGAGCCCAGGAGAGCGGAAATTCATTCGGGGGGCGGGGGGGGGGTACGTGGTGGGTACGAAACGTACCCACCACGAACCCCCCAAGGAGTATGAGCGCATAGGCTGAGATTTTTACAAGTGACCACTTAAATTAAAATTAAAATTAAATTCAAATCCGCAAACAGATTTAAAAAACAAAAATTTGAGCCCAGGAGAGCGGAAATTCATTCGGGGGGCGTGGGGGGTACGTGGTGGGTACGAAACGTACCCACCACGTACCCCCCAAGGGGTATGAGCGCATAGGCTGAGATTTTTACAAGTGACCACTTAAATTAAAATTCAAATTAAATTCAAATCCGCAAACAGATTTAAAAAAACAAAAATTTGAGCCCAGGAGAGCGGAAATTCATTCGGGGGGCGTGGGGGGTATGTGGTGGGTACGAAACGTACGAAACGTACCCACCACGTACCCCCCAAGAGGTATGAGCGCATAGGCTGAGATTTTTACAAGTGACCACTTAAATTAAAATTCAAATTAAATTCAAATCCGCAAACAGATTTAAAAAAACAAAAATTTGAGCCCAGGAGAGCGGAAATTCATTCGGAGGGCGTGGGGGGTACGTGGTGGGTACGAAACGTACCCACCACGTACCCCCCAAGGGGTATGAGCGCATAGGCTGAGATTTTTACAAGTGACCACTTAAATTAAAATTCAAATTAAATTCAAATCCGCAAACAGATTTAAAAAAACAAAAATTTGAGCCCAGGAGAGCGGAAATTCATTCGGGGGGCGTGGGGGGTACGTGGTGGGTACGAAACGTACCCACCACGTACCCCCCAAGGGGTATGAGCGCATAGGCTGAGATTTTTACAAGTGACCACTTAAATTAAAATTCAAATTAAATTCAAATCCGCAAACAGATTTAAAAAAACAAAAATTTGAGCCCAGGAGAGCGGAAATTCATTGGGGGGGCGTGGGGGTACGTGGTGGGTACGAAACGTACGAAACGTACCCACCACGTACCCCCCAAGAGGTATGAGCGCATAGGCTGAGATTTTTACAAGTGACCACTTAAATTAAAATTAAAATTAAATTCAAATCCGCAAACAGATTTAAAAAAACAAAAATTTGAGCCCAGGAGAGCGGAAATTCATTCGGGGGGCGGGGGGGGGGGTACGTGGTGGGTACGAAACGTACCCACCACGAACCCCCCAAGGAGTATGAGCGCATAGGCTGAGATTTTTACAAGTGACCACTTAAATTAAAATTAAAATTAAATTCAAATCCGCAAACAGATTTAAAAAACAAAAATTTGAGCCCAGGAGAGCGGAAATTCATTCGGGGGGCGTGGGGGGTACGTGGTGGGTACGAAACGTACCCACCACGTACCCCCCAAGGGGTATGAGCGCATAGGCTGAGATTTTTACAAGTGACCACTTAAATTAAAATTCAAATTAAATTCAAATCCGCAAACAGATTTAAAAAAACAAAAATTTGAGCCCAGGAGAGCGGAAATTCATTCGGGGGGCGTGGGGGGTATGTGGTGGGTACGAAACGTACGAAACGTACCTACCACGTACCCCCCAAGAGGTATGAGCGCATAGGCTGAGATTTTTACAAGTGACCACTTAAATTAAAATTCAAATTAAATTCAAATCCGCAAACAGATTTAAAAAAACAAAAATTTGAGCCCAGGAGAGCGGAAATTCATTCGGGGGGCGTGGGGGGTACGTGGTGGGTACGAAACGTACCCACCACGTACCCCCCAAGGGGTATGAGCGCATAGGCTGAGATTTTTACAAGTGACCACTTAAATTAAAATTCAAATTAAATTCAAATCCGCAAACAGATTTAAAAAAACAAAAATTTGAGCCCAGGAGAGCGGAAATTCATTCGGGGGGCGTGGGGGGTACGTGGTGGGTACGAAACGTACCCACCACGTACCCCCCAAGGGGTATGAGCGCATAGGCTGAGATTTTTACAAGTGACCACTTAAATTAAAATTCAAATTAAATTCAAATCCGCAAACAGATTTAAAAAAACAAAAATTTGAGCCCAGGAGAGCGGAAATTCATTGGGGGGGCGTGGGGGGTACGTGGTGGGTACGAAACGTACCCACCACGTACCCCCCAAGGGGTATGAGCGCATAGGCTGAGATTTTTACAAGTGACCACTTAAATTAAAATTCAAATTAAATTCAAATCCGCAAACAGATTTAAAAAAACAAAAATTTGAGCCCAGGAGAGCGGAAATTCATTCGGGGGGCGTGGGGGTACGTGGTGGGTACGAAACGTACGAAACGTACCCACCACGTACCCCCCAAGAGGTATGAGCGCATAGGCTGAGATTTTTACAAGTGACCACTTAAATTAAAATTAAAATTAAATTCAAATCCGCAAACAGATTTAAAAAAACAAAAATTTGAGCCCAGGAGAGCGGAAATTCATTGGGGGGGCGGGGGGGGGGGTACGTGGTGGGTACGAAACGTACCCACCACGAACCCCCCAAGGAGTATGAGCGCATAGGCTGAGATTTTTACAAGTGACCACTTAAATTAAAATTAAAATTAAATTCAAATCCGCAAACAGATTTAAAAAAACAAAAATTTGAGCCCAGGAGAGCGGAAATTCATTCGGGGGGCGTGGGGGGTACGTGGTGGGTACGAAACGTACCCACCACGTACCCCCCAAGGGGTATGAGCGCATAGGCTGAGATTTTTACAAGTGACCACTTAAATTAAAATTCAAATTAAATTCAAATCCGCAAACAGATTTAAAAAAACAAAAATTTGAGCCCAGGAGAGCGGAAATTCATTCGGGGGGCGTGGGGGGTATGTGGTGGGTACGAAACGTACGAAACGTACCCACCACGTACCCCCCAAGAGGTATGAGCGCATAGGCTGAGATTTTTACAAGTGACCACTTAAATTAAAATTCAAATTAAATTCAAATCCGCAAACAGATTTAAAAAAACAAAAATTTGAGCCCAGGAGAGCGGAAATTCATTCGGGGGCGTGGGGGGTACGTGGTGGGTACGAAACGTACCCACCACGAACCCCCCAAGGAGTATGAGCGCATAGGCTGAGATTTTTACAAGTGACCACTTAAATTAAAATTAAAATTAAATTCAAATCCGCAAACAGATTTAAAAAAACAAAAATTTGAGCCCAGGAGAGCGGAAATTCATTCGGGGGGCGTGGGGGGTACGTGGTGGGTACGAAACGTACCCACCACGTACCCCCCAAGGGGTATGAGCGCATAGGCTGAGATTTTTACAAGTGACCACTTAAATTAAAATTCAAATTAAATTCAAATCCGCAAACAGATTTAAAAAAACAAAAATTTGAGCCCAGAAGAGCGGAAATTCATTCGGGGGGCGTGGGGGGTACGAAACGTACCCACCACGTACCCCCCAAGGGGTATGAGCGCATAGGCTGAGATTTTTACAAGTGACCACTTAAATTAAAATTAAAATTAAATTCAAATCCGCAAACAGATTTAAAAAAACAAAAATTTGAGCCCAGAAGAGCGGAAATTCATTCGGGGGGCGTGGGGGGTACGTGGTGGGTACGAAACGTACCCACCACGTACCCCCCAAGGGGTATGAGCGCATAGGCTGAGATTTTTACAAGTGACCACTTAAATTAAAATTAAAATTAAATTCAAATCCGCAAACAGATTTAAAAAAACAAAAATTTGAGCCCAGGAGAGCGGAAATTCATTCGGGGGGCGTGGGGGGTACGTGGTGGGTACGAAACGTACCCACCACGTACCCCCCAAGGGGTATGAGCGCATAGGCTGAGATTTTTACAAGTGACCACTTAAATTAAAATTCAAATTAAATTCAAATCCGCAAACAGATTTAAAAAAACAAAAATTTGAGCCCAGGAGAGCGGAAATTCATTCGGGGGGCGTGGGGGGTACGTGGTGGGTACGAAACGTACGAAACGTACCCACCACGTACCCCCCAAGGGGTATGAGCGCATAGGCTGAGATTTTTACAAGTGACCACTTAAATTAAAATTCAAATTAAATTCAAATCCGCAAACAGATTTAAAAAAACAAAAATTTGAGCCCAGGAGAGCGGAAATTCATTCGGGGGGCGTGGGGGGTACGTGGTGGGTACGAAACGTACCCACCACGTACCCCCCAAGGGGTATGAGCGCATAGGCTGAGATTTTTACAAGTGACCACTTAAATTAAAATTCAAATTAAATTCAAATCCGCAAACAGATTTAAAAAAACAAAAATTTGAGCCCAGGAGAGCGGAAATTCATTGGGGGGGCGGGGGGGGGGGTACGTGGTGGGTACGAAACGTACCCACCACGAACCCCCCAAGGAGTATGAGCGCATAGGCTGAGATTTTTACAAGTGACCACTTAAATTAAAATTAAAATTAAATTCAAATCCGCAAACAGATTTAAAAAAACAAAAATTTGAGCCCAGGAGAGCGGAAATTCATTCGGGGGGCGTGGGGGGTACGTGGTGGGTACGAAACGTACCCACCACGTACCCCCCAAGGGGTATGAGCGCATAGGCTGAGATTTTTACAAGTGACCACTTAAATTAAAATTCAAATTAAATTCAAATCCGCAAACAGATTTAAAAAAACAAAAATTTGAGCCCAGGAGAGCGGAAATTCATTCGGGGGGCGTGGGGGTACGTGGTGGGTACGAAACGTACGAAACGTACCCACCACGTACCCCCCAAGAGGTATGAGCGCATAGGCTGAGATTTTTACAAGTGACCACTTAAATTAAAATTAAAATTAAATTCAAATCCGCAAACAGATTTAAAAAAACAAAAATTTGAGCCCAGGAGAGCGGAAATTCATTCGGGGGGCGGGGGGGGGGGGTACGTGGTGGGTACGAAACGTACCCACCACGAACCCCCCAAGGAGAATGAGCGCATAGGCTGAGATTTTTACAAGTGACCACTTAAATTAAAATTAAAATTAAATTCAAATCCGCAAACAGATTTAAAAAAACAAAAATTTGAGCCCAGGAGAGCGGAAATTCATTCGGGGGGCGTGGGGGGTACGTGGTGGGTACGAAACGTACCCACCACGTACCCCCCAAGGGGTATGAGCGCATAGGCTGAGATTTTTACAAGTGACCACTTAAATTAAAATTCAAATTAAATTCAAATCCGCAAACAGATTTAAAAAAACAAAAATTTGAGCCCAGGAGAGCGGAAATTCATTCGGGGGGCGTGGGGGGTATGTGGTGGGTACGAAACGTACGAAACGTACCCACCACGTACCCCCCAAGAGGTATGAGCGCATAGGCTGAGATTTTTACAAGTGACCACTTAAATTAAAATTCAAATTAAATTCAAATCCGCAAACAGATTTAAAAAAACAAAAATTTGAGCCCAGGAGAGCGGAAATTCATTCGGGGGCGTGGGGGGTACGTGGTGGGTACGAAACGTACCCACCACGAACCCCCCAAGGAGTATGAGCGCATAGGCTGAGATTTTTACAAGTGACCACTTAAATTAAAATTAAAATTAAATTCAAATCCGCAAACAGATTTAAAAAAACAAAAATTTGAGCCCAGGAGAGCGGAAATTCATTCGGGGGGCGTGGGGGGTATGTGGTGGGTACGAAACGTACGAAACGTACCTACCACGTACCCCCCAAGAGGTATGAGCGCATAGGCTGAGATTTTTACAAGTGACCACTTAAATTAAAATTCAAATTAAATTCAAATCCGCAAACAGATTTAAAAAAACAAAAATTTGAGCCCAGGAGAGCGGAAATTCATTCGGGGGGCGTGGGGGGTACGTGGTGGGTACGAAACGTACCCACCACGTACCCCCCAAGGGGTATGAGCGCATAGGCTGAGATTTTTACAAGTGACCACTTAAATTAAAATTCAAATTAAATTCAAATCCGCAAACAGATTTAAAAAAACAAAAATTTGAGCCCAGGAGAGCGGAAATTCATTCGGGGGGCGTGGGGGGTACGTGGTGGGTACGAAACGTACCCACCACGTACCCCCCAAGGGGTATGAGCGCATAGGCTGAGATTTTTACAAGTGACCACTTAAATTAAAATTCAAATTAAATTCAAATCCGCAAACAGATTTAAAAAAACAAAAATTTGAGCCCAGGAGAGCGGAAATTCATTGGGGGGGCGTGGGGGGTACGTGGTGGGTACGAAACGTACCCACCACGTACCCCCCAAGGGGTATGAGCGCATAGGCTGAGATTTTTACAAGTGACCACTTAAATTAAAATTCAAATTAAATTCAAATCCGCAAACAGATTTAAAAAAACAAAAATTTGAGCCCAGGAGAGCGGAAATTCATTCGGGGGGCGTGGGGGTACGTGGTGGGTACGAAACGTACGAAACGTACCCACCACGTACCCCCCAAGAGGTATGAGCGCATAGGCTGAGATTTTTACAAGTGACCACTTAAATTAAAATTAAAATTAAATTCAAATCCGCAAACAGATTTAAAAAAACAAAAATTTGAGCCCAGGAGAGCGGAAATTCATTGGGGGGGCGGGGGGGGGGGGGGGGTACGTGGTGGGTACGAAACGTACCCACCACGAACCCCCCAAGGAGTATGAGCGCATAGGCTGAGATTTTTACAAGTGACCACTTAAATTAAAATTAAAATTAAATTCAAATCCGCAAACAGATTTAAAAAAACAAAAATTTGAGCCCAGGAGAGCGGAAATTCATTCGGGGGGCGTGGGGGGTACGTGGTGGGTACGAAACGTACCCACCACGTACCCCCCAAGGGGTATGAGCGCATAGGCTGAGATTTTTACAAGTGACCACTTAAATTAAAATTCAAATTAAATTCAAATCCGCAAACAGATTTAAAAAAACAAAAATTTGAGCCCAGGAGAGCGGAAATTCATTCGGGGGGCGTGGGGGGTATGTGGTGGGTACGAAACGTACGAAACGTACCCACCACGTACCCCCCAAGAGGTATGAGCGCATAGGCTGAGATTTTTACAAGTGACCACTTAAATTAAAATTCAAATTAAATTCAAATCCGCAAACAGATTTAAAAAAACAAAAATTTGAGCCCAGGAGAGCGGAAATTCATTCGGGGGCGTGGGGGGTACGTGGTGGGTACGAAACGTACCCACCACGAACCCCCCAAGGAGTATGAGCGCATAGGCTGAGATTTTTACAAGTGACCACTTAAATTAAAATTAAAATTAAATTCAAATCCGCAAACAGATTTAAAAAAACAAAAATTTGAGCCCAGGAGAGCGGAAATTCATTCGGGGGGCGTGGGGGGTACGTGGTGGGTACGAAACGTACCCACCACGTACCCCCCAAGGGGTATGAGCGCATAGGCTGAGATTTTTACAAGTGACCACTTAAATTAAAATTCAAATTAAATTCAAATCCGCAAACAGATTTAAAAAAACAAAAATTTGAGCCCAGAAGAGCGGAAATTCATTCGGGGGGCGTGGGGGGTACGAAACGTACCCACCACGTACCCCCCAAGGGGTATGAGCGCATAGGCTGAGATTTTTACAAGTGACCACTTAAATTAAAATTAAAATTAAATTCAAATCCGCAAACAGATTTAAAAAAACAAAAATTTGAGCCCAGAAGAGCGGAAATTCATTCGGGGGGCGTGGGGGGTACGTGGTGGGTACGAAACGTACCCACCACGTACCCCCCAAGGGGTATGAGCGCATAGGCTGAGATTTTTACAAGTGACCACTTAAATTAAAATTAAAATTAAATTCAAATCCGCAAACAGATTTAAAAAAACAAAAATTTGAGCCCAGGAGAGCGGAAATTCATTCGGGGGGCGTGGGGGGTACGTGGTGGGTACGAAACGTACCCACCACGTACCCCCCAAGGGGTATGAGCGCATAGGCTGAGATTTTTACAAGTGACCACTTAAATTAAAATTCAAATTAAATTCAAATCCGCAAACAGATTTAAAAAAACAAAAATTTGAGCCCAGGAGAGCGGAAATTCATTCGGGGGGCGTGGGGGGTACGTGGTGGGTACGAAACGTACGAAACGTACCCACCACGTACCCCCCAAGGGGTATGAGCGCATAGGCTGAGATTTTTACAAGTGACCACTTAAATTAAAATTCAAATTAAATTCAAATCCGCAAACAGATTTAAAAAAACAAAAATTTGAGCCCAGGAGAGCGGAAATTCATTCGGGGGGCGTGGGGGGTACGTGGTGGGTACGAAACGTACCCACCACGTACCCCCCAAGGGGTATGAGCGCATAGGCTGAGATTTTTACAAGTGACCACTTAAATTAAAATTCAAATTAAATTCAAATCCGCAAACAGATTTAAAAAAACAAAAATTTGAGCCCAGGAGAGCGGAAATTCATTGGGGGGGCGTGGGGGGTACGTGGTGGGTACGAAACGTACCCACCACGTACCCCCCAAGGGGTATGAGCGCATAGGCTGAGATTTTTACAAGTGACCACTTAAATTAAAATTCAAATTAAATTCAAATCCGCAAACAGATTTAAAAAAACAAAAATTTGAGCCCAGGAGAGCGGAAATTCATTCGGGGGGCGTGGGGGTACGTGGTGGGTACGAAACGTACGAAACGTACCCACCACGTACCCCCCAAGAGGTATGAGCGCATAGGCTGAGATTTTTACAAGTGACCACTTAAATTAAAATTAAAATTAAATTCAAATCCGCAAACAGATTTAAAAAAACAAAAATTTGAGCCCAGGAGAGCGGAAATTCATTCGGGGGGCGGGGGGGGGGGGGTACGTGGTGGGTACGAAACGTACCCACCACGAACCCCCCAAGGAGTATGAGCGCATAGGCTGAGATTTTTACAAGTGACCACTTAAATTAAAATTAAAATTAAATTCAAATCCGCAAACAGATTTAAAAAAACAAAAATTTGAGCCCAGGAGAGCGGAAATTCATTCGGGGGGCGTGGGGGGTACGTGGTGGGTACGAAACGTACCCACCACGTACCCCCCAAGGGGTATGAGCGCATAGGCTGAGATTTTTACAAGTGACCACTTAAATTAAAATTCAAATTAAATTCAAATCCGCAAACAGATTTAAAAAAACAAAAATTTGAGCCCAGGAGAGCGGAAATTCATTCGGGGGGCGTGGGGGGTATGTGGTGGGTACGAAACGTACGAAACGTACCCACCACGTACCCCCCAAGAGGTATGAGCGCATAGGCTGAGATTTTTACAAGTGACCACTTAAATTAAAATTCAAATTAAATTCAAATCCGCAAACAGATTTAAAAAAACAAAAATTTGAGCCCAGGAGAGCGGAAATTCATTCGGGGGCGTGGGGGGTACGTGGTGGGTACGAAACGTACCCACCACGAACCCCCCAAGGAGTATGAGCGCATAGGCTGAGATTTTTACAAGTGACCACTTAAATTAAAATTAAAATTAAATTCAAATCCGCAAACAGATTTAAAAAAACAAAAATTTGAGCCCAGGAGAGCGGAAATTCATTCGGGGGGCGTGGGGGGTACGTGGTGGGTACGAAACGTACCCACCACGTACCCCCCAAGGGGTATGAGCGCATAGGCTGAGATTTTTACAAGTGACCACTTAAATTAAAATTCAAATTAAATTCAAATCCGCAAACAGATTTAAAAAAACAAAAATTTGAGCCCAGAAGAGCGGAAATTCATTCGGGGGGCGTGGGGGGTACGAAACGTACCCACCACGTACCCCCCAAGGGGTATGAGCGCATAGGCTGAGATTTTTACAAGTGACCACTTAAATTAAAATTAAAATTAAATTCAAATCCGCAAACAGATTTAAAAAAACAAAAATTTGAGCCCAGAAGAGCGGAAATTCATTCGGGGGGCGTGGGGGGTACGTGGTGGGTACGAAACGTACCCACCACGTACCCCCCAAGGGGTATGAGCGCATAGGCTGAGATTTTTACAAGTGACCACTTAAATTAAAATTAAAATTAAATACAAATCCGCAAACAGATTTAAAAAAACAAAAATTTGAGCCCAGGAGAGCGGAAATTCATTCGGGGGGCGTGGGGGGTACGTGGTGGGTACGAAACGTACCCACCACGTACGCCCCAAGGGGTATGAGCGCATAGGCTGAGATTTTTACAAGTGACCACTTAAATTAAAATTCAAATTAAATTCAAATCCGCAAACAGATTTAAAAAAACAAAAATTTGAGCCCAGGAGAGCGGAAATTCATTCGGGGGGCGTGGGGGGTACGTGGTGGGTACGAAACGTACGAAACGTACCCACCACGTACCCCCCAAGAGGTATGAGCGCATAGGCTGAGATTTTTACAAGTGACCACTTAAATTAAAATTCAAATTAAATTCAAATCCGCAAACAGATTTAAAAAAACAAAAATTTGAGCCCAGGAGAGCGGAAATTCATTCGGGGGGCGTGGGGGGTACGTGGTGGGTACGAAACGTACCCACCACGTACCCCCCAAGAGGTATGAGCGCATAGGCTGAGATTTTTACAAGTGACCACTTAAATTAAAATTAAAATTAAATTCAAATCCGCAAACAGATTTAAAAAAACAAAAATTTGAGCCCAGGAGGGCGGAAATTCATTCGGGGGGCGTGGGGGTACGTGGTGGGTACGAACGTACCCACCACGTACCCCCCAAGGGGTATGAGCGCATAGGCTGAGATTTTTACAAGTGACCACTTAAATTAAAATTAAAATTAAATTCAAATCCGCAAACAGATTTAAAAAAACAAAAATTTGAGCCCAGGAGGGCGGAAATTCATTCGGGGGGCGTGGGGGTACGTGGTGGGTACGAACGTACCCACCACGTACCCTCCAAGGGGTATGAGCGCATAGGCTGAGATTTTTACAAGTGACCACTTAAATTAAAATTCAAATTAAATTCAAATCCGCAAACAGATTTAAAAAAACAAAAATTTGAGCCCAGAAGAGCGGAAATTCATTCGGGGGGCGTGGGGGGTACGTGGTGGGTACGAAACGTACCCACCACGTACCCCCCAAGAGGTATGAGCGCATAGGCTGAGATTTTTACAAGTGACCACTTAAATTAAAATTAAAATTAAATTCAAATCCGCAAACAGATTTAAAAAAACAAAAATTTGAGCCCAGGAGGGCGGAAATTCATTCGGGGGGCGTTGGGGTACGTGGTGGGTACGAACGTACCCACCACGTACCCCCCAAGGGGTATGAGCGCATAGGCTGAGATTTTTACAAGTGACCACTTAAATTAAAATTAAAATTAAATTCAAATCCGCAAACAGATTTAAAAAAACAAAAATTTGAGCCCAGGAGGGCGGAAATTCATTCGGGGGGCGTGGGGGTACGTGGTGGGTACGAACGTACCCACCACGTACCCTCCAAGGGGTATGAGCGCATAGGCTGAGATTTTTACAAGTGACCACTTAAATTAAAATTCAAATTAAATTCAAATCCGCAAACAGATTTAAAAAAACAAAAATTTGAGCCCAGAAGAGCGGAAATTCATTCGGGGGGCGTGGGGGGTACGTGGTGGGTACGAAACGTACCCACCACGTACCCCCCAAGGGGTATGAGCGCATAGGCTGAGATTTTTACAAGTGACCACTTAAATTAAAATTCAAATTAAATTCAAATCCGCAAACAGATTTAAAAAAACAAAAATTTGAGCTCAGGAGAGCGGAAATTCATTCGGGGGGCGTGGGGGGTACGTGGTGGGTACGAAACGTACCCACCACGTACCCCCCAAGGGGTATGAGCGCATAGGCTGAGATTTTTACAAGTGACCACTTAAATTAAAATTCAAATTAAATTCAAATCCGCAAACAGATTTAAAAAAACAAAAATTTGAGCCCAGAAGAGCGGAAATTCATTCGGGGGGCGTGGGGGTACGTGGTGGGTACGAAACGTACCCACCACGTACCCCCCAAGGGTTTTGAGCGCATAGGCTGAGATTTTTACAAGTGACCACTTAAATTAAAATTAAAATTAAATTCAAATCCGCAAACAGATTTAAAAAAACAAAAATTTGAGCCCAGGAGGGCGGAAATTCATTCGGGGGGCGTTGGGGTACGTGGTGGGTACGAACGTACCCACCACGTACCCCCCAAGGGGTATGAGCGCATAGGCTGAGATTTTTACAAGTGACCACTTAAATTAAAATTAAAATTAAATTCAAATCCGCAAACAGATTTAAAAAAACAAAAATTTGAGCCCAGGAGGGCGGAAATTCATTCGGGGGGCGTGGGGGTACGTGGTGGGTACGAACGTACCCACCACGTACCCTCCAAGGGGTATGAGCGCATAGGCTGAGATTTTTACAAGTGACCACTTAAATTAAAATTCAAATTAAATTCAAATCCGCAAACAGATTTAAAAAAACAAAAATTTGAGCCCAGAAGAGCGGAAATTCATTCGGGGGGCGTGGGGGGTACGTGGTGGGTACGAAACGTACCCACCACGTACCCCCCAAGGGGTATGAGCGCATAGGCTGAGATTTTTACAAGTGACCACTTAAATTAAAATTCAAATTAAATTCAAATCCGCAAACAGATTTAAAAAAACAAAAATTTGAGCTCAGGAGAGCGGAAATTCATTCGGGGGGCGTGGGGGGTACGTGGTGGGTACGAAACGTACCCACCACGTACCCCCCAAGGGGTATGAGCGCATAGGCTGAGATTTTTACAAGTGACCACTTAAATTAAAATTCAAATTAAATTCAAATCCGCAAACAGATTTAAAAAAACAAAAATTTGAGCCCAGAAGAGCGGAAATTCATTCGGGGGGCGTGGGGGTACGTGGTGGGTACGAAACGTACCCACCACGTACCCCCCAAGGGTTTTGAGCGCATAGGCTGAGATTTTTACAAGTGACCACTTAAATTAAAATTAAAATTAAATTCAAATCCGCAAACAGATTTAAAAAAACAAAAATTTGAGCCCAGGAGAGCGGAAATTCATTCGGGGGGCGTGGGGGGTACGTAGTGGGTACGAAACGTACCCACCACGTACCCCCCAAGGGGTATGAGCGCATAGGCTGAGATTTTTACAAGTGACCACTTAAATTAAAATTAAAATTAAATTCAAATCCGCAAACAGATTTAAAAAAACAAAAATTTGAGCCCAGGAGGGCGGAAATTCATTCGGGGGGCGTGGGGGTACGTGGTGTGTACGAACGTACCCACCACGTACCCCCCAAGGGGTATGAGCGCATAGGCTGAGATTTTTACAAGTGACCACTTAAATTAAAATTAAAATTAAATTCAAATCCGCAAACAGATTTAAAAAAACAAAAATTTGAGCCCAGGAGGGCGGAAATTCATTCGGAGGGCGTGGGGGTACGTGGTGGGTACGAACGTACCCACCACGTACCCCCCAAGGGGTATGAGCGCATAGGCTGAGATTTTTACAAGTGACCACTTAAATTAAAATTCAAATTAAATTCAAATCCGCAAACAGATTTAAAAAAACAAAAATTTGAGCCCAGGAGAGCGGAAATTCATTCGGGGGGCGTGGGGGGTACGTGGTGGGTACGAAACGTACCCACCACGTACCCCCCAAGAGGTATGAGCGCATAGGCTGAGATTTTTACAAGTGACCACTTAAATTAAAATTAAAATTAAATTCAAATCCGCAAACAGATTTAAAAAAACAAAAATTTGAGCCCAGGAGGGCGGAAATTCATTCGGGGGGCGTGGGGGTACGTGGTGGGTACGAACGTACCCACCACGTACCCCCCAAGGGGTATGAGCGCATAGGCTGAGATTTTTACAAGTGACCACTTAAATTAAAATTCAAATTAAATTCAAATCCGCAAACAGATTTAAAAAAACAAAAATTTGAGCCCAGAAGAGCGGAAATTCATTCGGGGGGCGTGGGGGGTTCGTTATGGGTACGAAACGTACCCACCACGTACCCCCCAAGGGGTATGAGCGCATAGGCTGAGATTTTTACAAGTGACCACTTAAATTAAAATTCAAATTAAATTCAAATCCGCAAACAGATTTAAAAAAACAAAAATTTGAGCCCAGGAGAGCGGAAATTCATTCGGGGGGCGTGGGGGGTACGTGGTGGGTACGAAACGTACCCACCACGTACCCCCCAAGGGGTATGAGCGCATAGGCTGAGATTTTTACAAGTGACCACTTAAATTAAAATTCAAATTAAATTCAAATCCGCAAACAGATTTAAAAAAACAAAAATTTGAGCCCAGAAGAGCGGAAATTCATTCGGGGGGCGTGGAGGGTACGTAGTGGGTACGAAACGTACCCACCACGTACCCCCCAAGGGGTATGAGCGCATAGGCTGAGATTTTTACAAGTGACCACTTAAATTAAAATTCAAATTAAATTCAAATCCGCAAACAGATTTAAAAAAACAAAAATTTGAGCCCAGGAGGGCGGAAATTCATTCGGGGGGCGTGGGGTACGTGGTGTGTACGAACGTACCCACCACGTACCCCCCAAGGGGTATGAGCGCATAGGCTGAGATTTTTACAAGTGACCGCTTAAATTAAAATTCAAATTAAATTCAAATCCGCAAACAGATTTAAAAAAACAAAAATTTGAGCCCAGGAGAGCGGAAATTCATTCGGGGGGCGTGGGGGGTATGAGCGCATAGGCTGAGATTTTTACAAGTGACCACTTAAATTAAAATTAAAATTAAATTCAAATCCGCAAACAGATTTAAAAAAACAAAAATTTGAGCCCAGAAGAGCGGAAATTCATTCGGGGGGCGTGGGGGTACGTGGTGGGTACGAAACGTACCCACCACGTACCCCCCAAGGGTTTTGAGCGCATAGGCTGAGATTTTTACAAGTGACCACTTAAATTAAAATTAAAATTAAATTCAAATCCGCAAACAGATTTAAAAAAACAAAAATTTGAGCCCAGAAGAGCGGAAATTCATTCGGGGGGCGTGGGGGGTACGTAGTGGGTACGAAACGTACCCACCACGTACCCCCCAAGAGGTATGAGCGCATAGGCTGAGATTTTTACAAGTGACCACTTAAATTAAAATTAAAATTAAATTCAAATCCGCAAACAGATTTAAAAAAACAAAAATTTGAGCCCAGAAGAGCGGAAATTCATTCGGGGGGCGTGGGGGGTACGTAGTGGGTACGAAACGTACCCACCACGTACCCCCCAAGGGGTATGAGCGCATAGGCTGAGATTTTTACAAGTGACCACTTAAATTAAAATTCAAATTAAATTCAAATCCGCAAACAGATTTAAAAAAACAAAAATTTGAGCCCAGGAGGGCGGAAATTCATTCGGGGGGCGTGGGGTACGTGGTGTGTACGAACGTACCCACCACGTACCCCCCAAGGGGTATGAGCGCATAGGCTGAGATTTTTACAAGTGACCGCTTAAATTAAAATTCAAATTAAATTCAAATCCGCAAACAGATTTAAAAAAACAAAAATTTGAGCCCAGGAGAGCGGAAATTCATTCGGGGGGCGTGGGGGGTATGAGCGCATAGGCTGAGATTTT
Organism: Beris morrisii; assembly: GCA_951812415.1. Classification (NCBI taxonomy): domain Eukaryota; kingdom Metazoa; phylum Arthropoda; class Insecta; order Diptera; family Stratiomyidae; genus Beris; species Beris morrisii. Next base: position 72,495,077 of record OX638310.1, read on the forward strand.
TACAAGTGACCACTTAAATTAAAATTAAAATTAAATTCAAATCCGCAAACAGATTTAAAAAAACAAAAATTTGAGCCCAGAAGAGCGGAAATTCATTCGGGGGGCGTGGGGGTACGTGGTGGGTACGAAACGTACCCACCACGTACCCCCCAAGGGTTTTGAGCGCATAGGCTGAGATTTTTACAAGTGACCACTTAAATTAAAATTAAAATTAAATTCAAATCCGCAAACAGATTTAAAAAAACAAAAATTTGAGCCCAGAAGAGCGGAAATTCATTCGGGGGGCGTGGGGGGTACGTAGTGGGTACGAAACGTACCCACCACGTACCCCCCAAGGGGTATGAGCGCATAGGCTGAGATTTTTACAAGTGACCACTTAAATTAAAATTAAAATTAAATTCAAATCCGCAAACAGATTTAAAAAAACAAAAATTTGAGCCCAGGAGGGCGGAAATTCATTCGGGGGGCGTGGGGGTACGTGGTGTGTACGAACGTACCCACCACGTACCCCCCAAGGGGTATGAGCGCATAGGCTGAGATTTTTACAAGTGACCACTTAAATTAAAATTAAAATTAAATTCAAATCCGCAAACAGATTTAAAAAAACAAAAATTTAAGCCCAGGAGGGCGGAAATTCATTCGGAGGGCGTGGGGGTACGTGGTGGGTACGAACGTACCCACCACGTACCCCCCAAGGGGTATGAGCGCATAGGCTGAGATTTTTACAAGTGACCACTTAAATTAAAATTAAAATTAAATTCAAATCCGCAAACAGATTTAAAAAAACAAAAATTTGAGCCCAGGAGAGCGGAAATTCATTCGGGGGGCGTGGGGGGTACGTGGTGGGTACGAAACGTACGAAACGTACCCACCACGTACCCCCCAAGGGGTATGAGCGCATAGGCTGAGATTTTTACAAGTGACCACTTAAATTAAAATTCAAATTAAATTCAAATCCGCAAACAGATTTAAAAAAACAAAAATTTGAGCCCAGAAGAGCGGAAATTCATTCGGGGGGCGTGGGGGGTACGTAGTGGGTACGAAACGTACCCACCACGTACCCCCCAAGGGGTATGAGCGCATAGGCTGAGATTTTTACAAGTGACCACTTAAATTAAAATTCAAATTAAATTCAAATCCGCAAACAGATTTAAAAAAACAAAAATTTGAGCCCAGGAGGGCGGAAATTCATTCGGGGGCGTGGGGTACGTGGTGTGTACGAACGTACCCACCACGTACCCCCCAAGGGGTATGAGCGCATAGGCTGAGATTTTTACAAGTGACCGCTTAAATTAAAATTCAAATTAAATTCAAATCCGCAAACAGATTTAAAAAAACAAAAATTTGAGCCCAGGAGAGCGGAAATTCATTCGGGGGGCGTGGGGGGTATGAGCGCATAGGCTGAGATTTTTACAAGTGACCAGTTAAATTAAAATTAAAATTAAATTCAAATCCGCAAACAGATTTAAAAAAACAAAAATTTGAGCCCAGAAGAGCGGAAATTCATTCGGGGGGCGTGGGGGTACGTGGTGGGTACGAAACGTACCCACCACGTACCCCCCAAGGGTTTTGAGCGCATAGGCTGAGATTTTTACAAGTGACCACTTAAATTAAAATTAAAATTAAATTCAAATCCGCAAACAGATTTAAAAAAACAAAAATTTGAGCCCAGAAGAGCGGAAATTCATTCGGGGGGCGTGGAGGGTACGTAGTGGGTACGAAACGTACCCACCACGTACCCCCCAAGAGGTATGAGCGCATAGGCTGAGATTTTTACAAGTGACCACTTAAATTAAAATTAAAATTAAATTCAAATCCGCAAACAGATTTAAAAAAACAAAAATTTGAGCCCAGAAGAGCGGAAATTCATTCGGGGGGCGTGGAGGGTACGTAGTGGGTACGAAACGTACCCACCACGTACCCCCCAAGAGGTATGAGCGCATAGGCTGAGATTTTTACAAGTGACCACTTAAATTAAAATTCAAATTAAATTCAAATCCGCAAACAGATTTAAAAAAACAAAAATTTGAGCCCAGGAGAGCGGAAATTCATTCGGGGGGCGTGGGGGGTATGAGCGCATAGGCTGAGATTTTTACAAGTGACCACTTAAATTAAAATTAAAATTAAATTCAAATCCGCAAACAGATTTAAAAAAACAAAAATTTGAGCCCAGAAGAGCGGAAATTCATTCGGGGGGCGTGGGGGTACGTGGTGGGTACGAAACGTACCCACCACGTACCCCCCAAGGGTTTTGAGCGCATAGGCTGAGATTTTTACAAGTGACCACTTAAATTAAAATTAAAATTAAATTCAAATCCGCAAACAGATTTAAAAAAACAAAAATTTGAGCCCAGAAGAGCGGAAATTCATTCGGGGGGCGTGGGGGGTACGTAGTGGGTACGAAACGTACCCACCACGTACCCCCCAAGGGGTATGAGCGCATAGGCTGAGATTTTTACAAGTGACCACTTAAATTAAAATTAAAATTAAATTCAAATCCGCAAACAGATTTAAAAAAACAAAAATTTGAGCCCAGGAGGGCGGAAATTCATTCGGGGGGCGTGGGGGTACGTGGTGTGTACGAACGTACCCACCACGTACCCCCCAAGGGGTATGAGCGCATAGGCTGAGATTTTTACAAGTGACCACTTAAATTAAAATTAAAATTAAATTCAAATCCGCAAACAGATTTAAAAAAACAAAAATTTAAGCCCAGGAGGGCGGAAATTCATTCGGAGGGCGTGGGGGTACGTGGTGGGTACGAACGTACCCACCACGTACCCCCCAAGGGGTATGAGCGCATAGGCTGAGATTTCTACAAGTGACCACTTAAATTAAAATTAAAATTAAATTCAAATCCGCAAACAGATTTAAAAAAACAAAAATTTGAGCCCAGGAGAGCGGAAATTCATTCGGGGGGCGTGGGGGGTACGTGGTGGGTACGAAACGTACCCACCACGTACCCCCCAAGGGGTATGAGCGCATAGGCTGAGATTTTTACAAGTGACCACTTAAATTAAAATTAAAATTAAATTCAAATCCGCAAACAGATTTAAAAAACAAAAATTTCAGCCCGGGAGGGCGGAAATTCATTCGGGGGGCGTGGGGGTACGTGGTGTGTACGAACGTACCCACCACGTACCCCCCAAGGGGTATGAGCACATAGGCTGAGATTTTTACAAGTGACCGCTTAAATTAAAATTCAAATTAAATTCAAATCCGCAAACAGATTTAAAAAAACAAAAATTTGAGCCCAGGAGAGCGGAAATTCATTCGGGGGGCGTGGGGGGTACGTGGTGGGTACGAAACGTACCCACCACGAACCCCCCAAGGAGTATGAGCGCATAGGCTGAGATTTTTACAAGTGACCACTTAAATTAAAATTAAAATTAAATTCAAATCCGCAAACAGATTTAAAAAAAACAAAAATTTGAGCCCAGGAGAGCGGAAATTCATTCGGGGGGCGTGGGGGTACGTGGTGGGTACGAAACGTACCCACCACGTAACCCCCAAGGGTTATGAGCGCATAGGCTGAGATTTTTACAAGTGACCACTTAAATTAAAATTAAAATTAAATTCAAATCCGCAAACAGATTTAAAAAAACAAAAATTTGAGCCCAGAAGAGCGGAAATTCATTCGGGGGGCGTGGGGGGTACGTGCTGGGTACGAAACGTACCCACCACGTACCCCCCAAGGGTTATGAGCGCATAGGCTGAGATTTTTACAAGTGACCACTTAAATTAAAATTAAAATTAAATTCAAATCCGCAAACAGATTTAAAAAAACAAAAATTTGAGCCCAGAAGAGCGGAAATTCATTCGGGGGGCGTGGGGGGTACGTAGTGGGTACGAAACGTACCCACCACGTACCCCCCAAGGGGTATGAGCGCATAGGCTGAGATTTTTACAAGTGACCACTTAAATTAAAATTAAAATTAAATTCAAATCCGCAAACAGATTTAAAAAAACAAAAATTTGAGCCCAGGAGGGCGGAAATTCATTCGGGGGGCGTGGGGGTACGTGGTGTGTACGATCGTACCCACCACGTACCCCCCAAGGGGTATGAGCGCATAGGCTGAGATTTTTACAAGTGACCGCTTAAATTAAAATTAAAATTAAATTCAAATCCGCAAACAGATTTAAAAAAACAAAAATTTGAGCCCAGGAGAGCGGAAATTCATTCGGGGGGCGTGGGGGGTACGTGGTGGGTACGAAACGTACCCACCACGTACCCCCCAAGGGGTATGAGCGCATAGGCTGAGATTTTTACAAGTGACCACTTAAATTAAAATTAAAATTAAATTCAAATCCGCAAACAGATTTAAAAAAACAAAAATTTGAGCCCAGGAGAGCGGAAATTCTTTCGGGGGGCGTGGGGGGTACGTGGTGGGTACGAAACGTACCCACCACGTACCCCCCAAGGGGTATGAGCGCATAGGCTGAGATTTTTACAAGTGACCACTTAAATTAAAATTCAAATTAAATTCAAATCCGCCAACAGATTTAAAAAAACAAAAATTTGAGCCCAGGAGAGCGGAAATTCATTCGGGGGGCGTGGGGGGTACGTGGTGGGTACGAAACGTACCCACCACGTACCCCCCAAGGGGTATGAGCGCATAGGCTGAGATTTTTACAAGTGACCACTTAAATTAAAATTAAAATTAAATTCAAATCCGCAAACAGATTTAAAAAAACAAAAATTTGAGCCCAGGAGGGCGGAAATTCATTCGGGGGGCGTGGGGGGTACGTGGTGGGTACGAAACGTACCCACCACGTACCCCCCAAGGGGTATGAGCGCATAGGCTGAGATTTTTACAAGTGACCACTTAAATTAAAATTAAAATTAAATTCAAATCCGCAAACAGATTTAAAAAAACAAAAATTTAAGCCCAGGAGAGCGGAAATTCATTCGAGTGGCGTGGGGGGTACGTGGTGGGTACGAAACGTACCCACCACGTACCCCCCAAAGGGTATGAGCGCATAGGCTGAGATTTTTACAAGTGACCACTTAAATTAAAATTAAAATTAAATTCAAATCCGCAAACAGATTTAAAAAACAAAAATTTGAGCCCAGGAGAGCGGAAATTCATTCGGGGGGCGTGGAGGGTACGTGGTGGGTACAAAACGTACGAAACGTACCCACCACGTACCCCCAAGGGGTATGAGCGCATAGGCTGAGATTTTTACAAGTGACCACTTAAATTAAAATTAAAATTAAATTCAAATCCGCAAACAGATTTAAAAAAACAAAAATTTGAGCCCAGGAGAGCGGAAATTCATTCGGGGGGCGTGGGGGGTACGTGGTGGGTACAAAACGTACGAAACGTACCCACCACGTACCCCCAAGGGGTATGAGCGCATAGGCTGAGATTTTTACAAGTGACCACTTAAATTAAAATTAAAATTAAATTCAAATCCGCAAACAGATTTAAAAAAACAAAAATTTGAGCCCAGGAGGGCGCAAATTCATTCGGGGGGCGTGGGGGGTACGTGGTGGGTACGAAACGTACCCACCACGTACCCCCCAAAGGGTATGAGCGCATAGGCTGAGATTTTTACAAGTGACCACTTAAATTAAAATTAAAATTAAATTCAAATCCGCAAACAGATTTAAAAAACAAAAATTTGAGCCCAGGAGGGCGGAAATTCATTCGGGGGGCGTGGGGGGTACGTGGTGGGTACAAAACGTACGAAACGTACCCACCACGTACCCCCAAGGGGTATGAGCGCATAGGCTGAGATTTTTACAAGTGACCACTTAAATTAAAATTAAAATTAAATTCAAATCCGCAAACAGATTTAAAAAAACAAAAATTTGAGCCCAGGAGGGCGGAAATTCATTCGGGGGGCGTGGGGGGTACGTGGTGGGTACGAAACGTACCCACCACGTACCCTCCAAATGGTATGAGCGCATAGGATGAGATTTTTGCAAGTGACCACTTAAATTAAAATTAAAATTAAATTCAAATCCGCAAACAGATTTAAAAAAACATAAATTTGAGCCCAGGAGAGCGGAAATTCATTCGGGGGGCGTGGGGGGTACGTGGTGGGTACGAAACGTACCCACCACGTACCCTCCAAGGGGTATGAGCGCATAGGCTGAGATTTTTACAAGTGACCACTTAAATTAAAATTAAAATTAAATTCAAATCCGCAAACAGATTTAAAAAACAAAAATTTGAGCCCCGGAGAGCGGAAATTCATTCGGGGGGCGTGGGGGGTACGTGGTGGGTACAAAACGTACGAAACGTACCCACCACGTACCCCCAAGGGGTATGAGCGCATAGGCTGAGATTTTTACAAGTGACCACTTAAATTAAAATTAAAATTAAATTCAAATCCGCAAACAGATTTAAAAAAACAAAAATTTGAGCCCAGGAGGGCGGAAATTCATTCGGGGGGCGTGGGGGGTACGTGGTGGGTACGAAACGTACCCACCGCGTACCCCCCAAATGGTATGAGCGCATAGGATGAGATTTTTACAAGTGACCACTTAAATTAAAATTAAAATTAAATTCAAATCCGCAAACAGATTTAAAAAACAAAAATTTGAGCCCAGGAGAGCGGAAATTCATTCGGGGGGCGTGGGGGGTACGTGGTGGGTACAAAACGTACGAAACGTACCCACCACGTACCCCCAAGGGGTATGAGCGCATAGGCTGAGATTTTTACAAGTGACCACTTAAATTAAAATTAAAATTAAATTCAAATCCGCAAACAGATTTAAAAAAACAAAAATTTGAGCCCAGGAGGGCGGAAATTCATTCGGGGGGCGTGGGGGGTACGTGGTGGGTACGAAACGTACCCACCACGTACCCCCCAAATGGTATGAGCGCATAGGCTGAGATTTTTACAAGTGACCACTTAAATTAAAATTAAAATTAAATTCAAATCCGCAAACAGATTTAAAAAACAAAAATTTGAGCCCAGGAGAGCGGAAATTCATTCGGGGGGCGTGGGGGGTACGTGGTGGGTACGAAACGTACCCACCACGTACCCCCCAAAGGGTATGAGCGCATAGGCTGAGATTTTTACAAGTGACCACTTAAATTAAAATTAAAATTAAATTCAAATCCGCAAACAGATTTAAAAAACAAAAATTTGAGCCCAGGAGAGCGGAAATTCATTCGGGGGGCGTGGGGGGTACGTGGGGGTACAAAACGTACGAAACGTACCCACCACGTACCCCCAAGGGGTATGAGCGCATAGGCTGAGATTTTTACAAGTGACCACTTAAATTAAAATTAAAATTAAATTCAAATCCGCAAACAGATTTAAAAAAACAAAAATTTGAGCCCAGGAGGGCGGAAATTCATTCGGGGGGCGTGGGGGGTACGTGGTGGGTACGAAACGTACCCACCACGTACCCCCCAAATGGTATGAGCGCATAGGATGAGATTTTTGCAAGTGACCACTTAAATTAAAATTAAAATTAAATTCAAATCCGCAAACAGATTTAAAAAAACATAAATTTGAGCCCAGGAGAGCGGAAATTCATTCGGGGGGCGTGGGGGGTACGTGGTGGGTACAAAACGTACGAAACGTACCCACCACGTACCCCCAAGGGGTATGAGCGCATAGGCTGAGATTTTTACAAGTGACCACTTAAATTAAAATTAAAATTAAATTCAAATCCGCAAACAGATTTAAAAAAACAAAAATTTGAGCCCAGGAGGGCGGAAATTCATTCGGGGGGCGTGGGGGGAACGTGGTGGGTACCAAACGTACCCACCACGTACCCCCCAAATGGTATGAGCGCATAGGATGAGATTTTTGCAAGTGACCACTTAAATTAAAATTAAAATTAAATTCAAATCCGCAAACAGATTTAAAAAACAAAAATTTGAGCCCCGGAGAGCGGAAATTCATTCGGGGGGCGTGGGGGGTACGTGGTGGGTACAAAACGTACGAAACGTACCCACCACGTACCCCCAAGGGGTATGAGCGCATAGGATGAGATTTTTACAAGTGACCACTTAAATTAAAATTAAAATTAAATTCAAATCCGCAAACAGATTTAAAAAAACAAAAATTTGAGCCCAGGAGAGCGGAAATTCATTCGGGGGGCGTGGGGGGTACGTGGTGGGTACGAAACGTACGAAACGTACCCACCACGTACCCCCCAAGGGGTATGAGCGCATAGGCTGAGATTTTTACAAGTGACCACTTAAATTAAAATTCAAATTAAATTCAAATCCGCAAACAGATTTAAAAAAACAAAAATTTGAGTCCAGGGGAGCGGAAATTCATTCGGGGGGCGTGGGGGGTACGTGGTGGGTACGAAACGTACCCACCACGTACCCCCCAAGGGGTATGAGCGCATAGGCTGAGATTTTTACAAGTGACCACCTAAATTAAAATTAAAATTAAATTCAAATCCGCAAACAGATTTAAAAAAACAAAAATTTGAGCGCAGGAGAGCGGAAATTCATTCGGGGGGCGTGGGGGGTACGTGGTGGGTACGAAACGTACCCACCTTGTACCCCCCAAGGGGTATGAGCGCATAGGCTGAGATTTTTACAAGTGACCACTTAAATTAAAATTAAAATTAAATTCAAATCCGCAAACAGATTTAAAAAAACAAAAATTTGAGCCCAGGAGAGCGGAAATTCATTCGGGGGGCGTGGGGGGTACGTGGTGGGTATGAAACGTACGAAACGTACCCACCACGTACCCCCCAAGGGGTATGAGCGCATAGGCTGAGATTTTTACAAGTGACCACTTAAATTAAAATTCAAATTAAATTCAAATCCGCAAACAGATTTAAAAAAACAAAAATTTGAGTCCAGGGGAGCGGAAATTCATTCGGGGGGCGTGGGGGGTACGTGGTGGGTACGAAACGTACCCACCACGTACCCCCCAAGGGGTATGAGCGCATAGGCTGAGATTTTTACAAGTGACCACCTAAATTAAAATTAAAATTAAATTCAAATCCGCAAACAGATTTAAAAAAACAAAAATTTGAGCGCAGGAGAGCGGAAATTCATTCGGGGGGCGTGGGGGGTACGTGGTGGGTACGAAACGTACCCACCTTGTACCCCCCAAGGGGTATGAGCGCATAGGCTGAGATTTTTACAAGTGACCACTTAAATTAAAATTAAAATTAAATTCAAATCCGCAAACAGATTTAAAAAAACAAAAATTTGAGCCCAGGAGAGTGGAAATTCATTCGGGGGCGTGGGGGGTACGTGCTAGGTACGAAACGTACCCACCACGTACCCCCCAAGGGGTATGAGCGCATAGGCTGAGATTTTTACAAGTGACCACTTAAATTAAAATTCAAATTAAATTCAAATCCGCAAACAGATTTAAAAAAACAAAAATTTGAGCCCAGGAGAGCGGAAATTCATTCGGGGGGCGTGGGGGGTACGTGGTGGGTACGAAACGTACCCACCACGTACCCCCCAAGGGGTATGAGCGCATAGGCTGAGATTTTACAAGTGACCACTTAAATTAAAATTAAAATTAAATTCAAATCCGCAAACAGATTTAAAAAAACAAAAATTTGAGCCCAGGAGGGCGGAAATTCATTCGGGGGGCGTGGGGGTACGTGGTGGGTACGAAACGTACCCACCACGTACCCCCAAGGGGTATGAGCGCATAGGCTGAGATTTTTACAAGTGACCACTTAAATTAAAATTAAAATTAAATTCAAATCCGCAAACAGATTTAAAAAAACAAAAATTTGAGCCCAGGAGAGCGGAAATTCATTCGGGGGGCGTGGGGGGTACGTGGTGGGTACGAAACGTACCCACCACGTACCCTCCAAGGGGTATGAGCGCATAGGCTGAGATTTTTACAAGTGACCACTTAAATTAAAATTAAAATTAAATTCAAATCCGCAAACAGATTTAAAAAAACAAAAATTTGAGCGCAGGAGAGCGGAAATTCATTCGGGGGGCGTGGGGGGTACGTGGTGGGTACAAAACGTACGAAACGTACCCACCACGTACCCCCAAGGGGTATGAGCGCATAGGCTGAGATTTTTACAAGTGACCACTTAAATTAAAATTAAAATTAAATTCAAATCCGCAAACAGATTTAAAAAAACAAAAATTTGAGCCCAGGAGGGCGGAAATTCATTCGGGGGGCGTGGGGGGTACGTGGTGGGTACGAAACGTACCCACCACGTACCCCCCAAGGGGTATGAGCGCATAGGCTGAGATTTTTACAAGTGACCACTTAAATTAAAATTAAAATTAAATTCAAATCCGCAAACAGATTTAAAAAAAACAAAAATTTGAGCCCAGGAGAGCGGAAATTCATTCGGGGGGCGTGGGGGGTACGTGGTGGGTACGAAACGTACCCACCACGTACCCCCCAAAGGGTATGAGCGCATAGGCTGAGATTTTTACAAGTGACCACTTAAATTAAAATTAAAATTAAATTCAAATCCGCAAACAGATTTAAAAAAACAAAAATTTGAGCCCAGGAGAGCGGAAATTCATTCGGGGGGCGTGGGGGGTACGTGGTGGGTACAAAACGTACGAAACGTACCCACCACGTACCCCCAAGGGGTATGAGCGCATAGGCTGAGATTTTTACAAGTGACCACTTAAATTAAAATTAAAATTAAATTCAAATCCGCAAACAGATTTAAAAAAACAAAAATTTGAGCCCAGGAGGGCGGAAATTCATTCGGGGGGCGTGGGGGGTACGTGGTGGGTACGAAACGTACCCACCACGTACCCCCCAAGGGGTATGAGCGCATAGGCTGAGATTTTTACAAGTGACCACTTAAATTAAAATTCAAATTAAATTCAAATCCGCAAACAGATTTAAAAAAACAAAAATTTGAGCCCAGGAGGGCGGAAATTCATTCGGGGGGCGTGGGGGGTACGTGGTGGGTACGAAACGTACCCACCACGTACCCCCCAAGGGGTATGAGCGCATAGGCTGAGATTTTTACAAGTGACCACTTAAATTAAAATTAAAATTAAATTCAAATCCGCAAACAGATTTAAAAAAACAAAAATTTGAGCCCAGGAGAGCGGAAATTCATTCGAGTGGCGTGGGGGGTACGTGGTGGGTACGAAACGTACCCACCACGTACCCCCCAAAGGGTATGAGCGCATAGGCTGAGATTTTTACAAGTGACCACTTAAATTAAAATTAAAATTAAATTCAAATCCGCAAACAGATTTAAAAAACAAAAATTTGAGCCCAGGAGAGCGGAAATTAATTCGGGGGGCGTGGGGGGTACGTGGTGGGTACAAAACGTACGAAACGTACCCACCACGTACCCCCAAGGGGTATGAGCGCATAGGCTGAGATTTTTACAAGTGACCACTTAAATTAAAATTAAAATTAAATTCAAATCCGCAAACAGATTTAAAAAAACAAAAATTTGAGCCCAGGAGGGCGGAAATTCATTCGGGGGGCGTGGGGGGTACGTGGTGGGTACGAAACGTACCCACCACGTACCCTTCAAGGGGTATGAGCGCATAGGCTGAGATTTTTACAAGTGACCACTTAAATTAAAATTCAAATTAAATTCAAATCCGCAAACAGATTTAAAAAAAACAAAAATTTGAGCCCAGGAGAGCGGAAATTCATTCGGGGGGCGTGGGGGGTACGTGGTGGGTACGAAACGTACCCACCACGTACCCCCCAAGGGGTATGAGCGCATAGGCTGAGATTTTTACAAGTGACCACTTAAATTAAAATTAAAATTAAATTCAAATCCGCAAACAGATTTAAAAAAACAAAAATTTGAGCCCAGGAGAGCGGAAATTCATTCGGGGGGCGTGGGGGGTACGTGGTGGGTACAAAACGTACGAAACGTACCCACCACGTACCCCCAAGGGGTATGAGCGCATAGGCTGAGATTTTTACAAGTGACCACTTAAATTAAAATTAAAATTAAATTCAAATCCGCAAACAGATTTAAAAAAACAAAAATTTGAGCCCAGGAGGGCGGAAATTCATTCGGGGGGCGTGGGGGGTACGTGGTGGGTACGAAACGTACCCACCACGTACCCCCCAAGGGGTATGAGCGCATAGGCTGAGATTTTTACAAGTGACCACTTAAATTAAAATTAAAATTAAATTCAAATCCGCAAACAGATTTAAAAAAACAAAAATTTGAGCCCAGGAGAGCGGAAATTCATTCGGGGGGCGTGGGGGTACGTGGTGGGTACGAAACGTACCCACCACGTACCCCCCAAGGGGTATGAGCGCATAGGCTGAGATTTTTACAAGTGACCACTTAAATTAAAATTAAAATTAAATTCAAATCCGCAAACAGATTTAAAAAAACAAAAATTTGAGCCCAGGAGAGCGGAAATTCATTCGGGGGGCGTGGGGGGTACGTGGTGGGTACAAAACGTACGAAACGTACCCACCACGTACCCCCAAGGGGTATGAGCGCATAGGCTGAGATTTTTACAAGTGACCACTTAAATTAAAATTAAAATTAAATTCAAATCCGCAAACAGATTTAAAAAAACAAAAATTTGAGCCCAGGAGGGCGGAAATTCATTCGGGGGGCGTGGGGGGTACGTGGTGGGTACGAAACGTACCCACCACGTACCCCCCAAATGGTATGAGCGCATAGGATGAGATTTTTGCAAGTGACCACTTAAATTAAAATTAAAATTAAATTCAAATCCGCAAACAGATTTAAAAAAACATAAATTTGAGCCCAGGAGAGCGGAAATTCATTCGGGGGGCGTGGGGGGTACGTGGTGGGTACGAAACGTACCCACCACGTACCCTCCAAGGGGTATGAGCGCATAGGCTGAGATTTTTACAAGTGACCACTTAAATTAAAATTAAAATTAAATTCAAATCCGCAAACAGATTTAAAAAAACAAAAATTTGAGCCCAGGAGAGCGGAAATTCATTCGGGGGGCGTGGGGGGTACGTGGTGGGTACGAAACGTACGAAACGTACCCACCACGTACCCCCCAAGGGGTATGAGCGCATAGGCTGAGATTTTTACAAGTGACCACTTAAATTAAAATTCAAATTAAATTCAAATCCGCAAACAGATTTAAAAAAACAAAAATTTGAGTCCAGGGGAGCGGAAATTCATTCGGGGGGCGTGGGGGGTACGTGGTGGCTACGAAACGTACCCACCACGTACCCCCCAAGGGGTATGAGCGCATAGGCTGAGATTTTTACAAGTGACCACCTAAATTAAAATTAAAATTAAATTCAAATCCGCAAACAGATTTAAAAAAACAAAAATTTGAGCGCAGGAGAGCGGAAATTCATTCGGGGGGCGTGGGGGGTACGTGGTGGGTACGAAACGTACCCACCTTGTACCCCCCAAGGGGTATGAGCGCATAGGCTGAGATTTTTACAAGTGACCACTTAAATTAAAATTCAAATTAAATTCAAATCCGCAAACAGATTTAAAAAAACAAAAATTTGAGCCCAGGAGAGCGGAAATTCATTCGGGGGGCGTGGGGGGTACGTGGTGGGTATGAAACGTACGAAACGTACCCACCACGTACCCCCCAAGGGGTATGAGCGCATAGGCTGAGATTTTTACAAGTGACCACTTAAATTAAAATTCAAATTAAATTCAAATCCGCAAACAGATTTAAAAAACCAAAAATTTGAGCCCAGGGGAGCTGAAATTCATTCGGGGGGCATGGGGGGTACGTGGTGGGTACGAAACGTACCCACCACGTGCCCCCCAAGGGGTATGAGCGCATAGGCTGAGATTTTTACAAGTGACCACTTAAATTAAAATTCAAATTAAATTCAAATCCGCAAACAGATTTAAAAAAACAAAAATTTGAGCCCAGGAGAGCGGAAATTCATTCGGGGGGCGTGGGGGGTACGTGGTGGGTACGAAACGTACCCACCACGTACCCCCCAAGGGGTATGAGCGCATAGGCTGAGATTTTTACAAGTGACCACTTAAATTAAAATTAAAATTAAATTCAAATCCGCAAACAGATTTAAAAAAACAAAAATTTGAGCCCAGGAGAGCGGAAATTCATTCGGGGGGCGTTGGGGGTACGTGGTGGGTACGAAACGTACCCACCACGTACCCCCCAAGGGGTATGAGCGCATAGGATGAGATTTTTACAAGTGACCACTTAAATTAAAATTAAAATTAAATTCAAATCCGCAAACAGATTTAAAAAAACAAAAACTTGAGCCCAGGAGAGCGGAAATTCATTCGGGGGGCGTGGGGGGTACGTGGTGGGTACGAAACGTACCCACCACGTACTTCCCAAGGGGTATGAGCGCATAGGCTGAGATTTTTACAAGTGACCACTTAAATTAAAATTAAAATTAAATTCAAATCCGCAAACAGATTTAAAAAAACAAAAATTTGAGCCCAGGAGAGCGGAAATTCATTCGGGGGGCGTGGGGGGTACGTGGTGGGTACGAAACGTACCCACCACGTACCCCCCAAGGGGTATGAGCGCATAGGCTGAGATTTTTACAAGTGACCACTTAAATTAAAATTAAAATTAAATTCAAATCCGCAAACAGATTTAAAAAAACAAAAATTTGAGCCCAGGAGAGCGGAAATTCATTCGGGGGGCGTGGGGGGTACGTGGTGGGTACGAAACGTACCCACCTTGTACCCCCCAAGGGGTATGAGCGCATAGGCTGAGATTTTTACAAGTGACCACTTAAATTAAAATTAAAATTAAATTCAAATCCGCAAACAGATTTAAAAAAACAAAAATTTGAGCCCAGGAGAGTGGAAATTCATTCGGGGGGCGTGGGGGGTACGTGGTGGGTACGAAACGTACCCACCACGTACCCCCAAGGGGTATGAGCGCATAGGCTGAGATTTTTACAAGTGACCACTTAAATTAAAATTAAAATTAAATTCAAATCCGCAAACAGATTTAAAAAAACAAAAATTTGAGCCCAGGAGAGCGGAAATTCATTCGGGGGGCGTGGGGGGTACGTGGTGGGTATGAAACGTACGAAACGTACCCACCACGTACCCCCCAAGGGGTATGAGCGCATAGGCTGAGATTTTTACAAGTGACCACTTAAATTCAAATTCAAATTAAATTCAAATCCGCAAACAGATTTAAAAAACCAAAAATTTGAGCCCAGGGGAGCTGAAATTCATTCGGGGGCATGGGGGGTACGTGGTGGGTACGAAACGTACCCACCACGTACCCCCCAAGGGGTATGAGCGCATAGGCTGAGATTTTTACAAGTGACCACTTAAATTAAAATTAAAATTAAATTCAAATCCGCAAACAGATTTAAAAAAACAAAAATTTGAGCCCAGGAGAGTGGAAATTCATTCGGGGGCGTGGGGGGTACGTGGTGGGTACGAAACGTACCCACCACGTACCCCCCAAGGGGTATGAGCGCATAGGCTGAGATTTTTACAAGTGACCACTTAAATTAAAATTCAAATTAAATTCAAATCCGCAAACAGATTTAAAAAAACAAAAATTTGAGCCCAGGAGAGCGGAAATTCATTCGGGGGGCATGGGGGGTACGTGGTGGGTACGAAACGTACCCACCACGTACCCCCCAAGGGGTATGAGCGCATAGGCTGAGATTTTTACAAGTGACCACTTAAATTAAAATTCAAATTAAATTCAAATCCGCAAACAGATTTAAAAAAACAAAAATTTGAGCCCAGGAGAGCGGAAATTCATTCGGGGGGCGTGGGGGGTACGTGGTGGGTACGAAACGTACCCACCACGTACCCCCCAAGGGGTATGAGCGCATAGGCTGAGATTTTTACAAGTGACCACTTAAATTAAAATTCAAATTAAATTCAAATCCGCAAACAGATTTAAAAAAACAAAAATTTGAGCCCAGGAGAGCGGAAATTCATTCGGGGGGCGTGGGGGGTACGTGGTGGGTACGAAACGTACCCACCACGTACCCCCCAAGGGGTATGAGCGCATAGGCTGAGATTTTTACAAGTGACCACTTAAATTAAAATTAAAATTAAATTCAAATCCGCAAACAGATTTAAAAAAACAAAAATTTGAGCCCAGGAGAGCGGAAATTCATTCGGGGGGCGTGGGGGGTACGTGGTGGGTACGAAACGTACCCACCACGTACTTCCCAAGGGGTATGAGCGCATAGGCTGAGATTTTTACAAGTGACCACTTAAATTAAAATTAAAATTAAATTCAAATCCGCAAACAGATTTAAAAAAACAAAAATTTGAGCCTAGGAGAGCGGAAATTCATTCGGGGGGCGTGGGGGGTACGTGGTGGGTACGAAACGTACCCACCACGTACCCCCCAAGGGGTATGAGCGCATAGGATGAGATTTTTACAAGTGACCACTTAAATTAAAATTAAAATTAAATTCAAATCCGCAAACAGATTTAAAAAAACAAAAATTTGAGCCCAGGAGAGCGGAAATTCATTCGGGGGGCGTGGAGGGTACGTGGTGGGTACGAAACGTACCCACCACGTACTTCCCAAGGGGTATGAGCGCATAGGCTGAGATTTTTACAAGTGACCACTTAAATTAAAATTAAAATTAAATTCAAATCTGCAAACAGATTTAAAAAAACAAAAATTTGAGCCCAGGAGAGCGGAAATTCATTCGGGGGGCGTGGGGGGTACGTGGTGGGTACGAAACGTACCCACCACGTACCCCCTAAGGGGTATGAGCGCATAGGCTGAGCTTTTTACAAGTGCCCACTTAAATTAAAATTCAAATTAAATTCAAATACGCAAACAGATTTAAAAAAACAAAAATTTGAGCCCAGGAGAGCGGAAATTCATTCGGGGGGCGTGGGGGGTACGTGGTGGGTACAAAACGTACCCACCACGTACCCCCCAAGGGGTATGAGCGCATAGGCTGAGATTTTTACAAGTGACCACTTAAATTAAAATTAAAATTAAATTCAAATCCTCAAACAGATTTAAAAAAACAAAAATTTGAGCCCAGGAGAGCGGAAATACATTCGGGGGGCGTGGGGGGTACGTGGTGGGTACGGAACGTATCCACCACGTACCCCCCAAGGAGTATGAGCGCATAGGCTGAGATTTTTACAAGTGACCACTTAAATTAAAATTAAAATTAAATTCATATCCGCAAACAGATTTAAAAAAACAAAAATTTGAGCCCAGGAGAGCGGAAATTCATTCGGAGGGTGTGGGGGGTACGTGGTGGGTACGTTTCATACCCCCCAAGGGGTATGAGTGCATAGGCTGAGATTTTTACAAGTGACCACTTAAATTAAAATTCAAATTAAATTCAAATCCGCAAACAGATTTAAAAAAACAAAAATTTGAGCCCAGGAGAGCGGAAATTCATTCGGGGGCGTGGGGGGTACGTGGTGGGTACGAAACGTACCCACCACGTACCCCCCAAGGGGTATGAGCGCATAGGCTGAGATTTTTACAAGTGACCACTTAAATTCAAATTAAAATTAAATTCAAATCCGCAAACAGATTTAAAAAAAACAAAAATTTGAGCCCAGGAGAGCGGAAATTCATTCGGGGGGCGTGGGGGGTACGTGGTGGGTACGAAACGTACCCACCACGTACCCCCCAAGGGGTATGAGCGCATAGGCTGAGATTTTTACAAGTGACCACTTAAATTAAAATTAAATTCAAATCCGAAAACAGATTTAAAAAAACAAAAATTTGAGCCCAGGAGAGCGGAAATTCATTCGGGGGGCGTGGGGGGTACGTGGTGGGTACGAAACGTACCCACCACGTACCCCCCAAGGGGTATGAGCGCATAGGCTGAGATTTTTACAAGTGACCACTTAAATTAAAATTAAAATTAAATTCAAATCCGCAAACAGATTTAAAAAAACAAAAATTTGAGCCCAGGAGAGCGGAAATTCATTCGGGGGGCGTGGGGGGTACGTGGTGGGTACGAAACGTACCCACCACGTACCCCCAAGGGGTATGAGCGCATAGGCTGAGATTTTTACAAGTGACCACTTAAATTAAAATTAAAATTAAATTCAAATCCGCAAACAGATTTAAAAAAACAAAAATTTGAGCCCAGGAGAGCGGAAATTCATTCGGGGGGCGTGGGGGGTACGTGGTGGGTATGAAACGTACGAAACGTACCCACCACGTACCCCCCAAGGGGTATGAGCGTATAGGCTGAGATTTTTACAAGTGACCACTTAAATTAAAATTAAAATTAAATTCAAATCCGCAAACAGATTTAAAAAAACAAAAATTTGAGCCCAGGAGAGCGGAAATTCATTCGGGGGCCGTGGGGGTACGTGGTGGGTACGAAACGTACCCACCACGTACCCCCTAAGGGGTATGAGCGCATAGGCTGAGATTTTTACAAGTGACCACTTAAATTAAAATTAAAATTAAATTCAAATCCGCAAACAGATTTAAAAAAACAAAAATTTGATTCGGGGGGCGTGGAGGTACGTGGTGGGTACGAAACGTACCCACCACGTACCCCCCAAGGGGTATGAGCGCATAGGCTGAGATTTTTACAAGTGACCACTTAAATTAAAATTAAAATTAAATTCAAATCCGCAAACAGATTTAAAAAAACAAAAATTTGAGCCCAGGAGAGCGGAAATTCATTCGGGGGCGTGGGGGGTACGTGGTGGGTACGAAACGTACCCACCACGTACCCCCCAAGGGGTATGAGCGCATAGGCTGAAATTTTTACAAGTGACCACTTAAATTAAAATTAAAATTAAATTCAAATCCGCAAACAGATTTAAAAAAACAAAAATTTGAGCCCAGGAGAGCGGAAATTCATTCGGGAGGCGTGGGGGGTACGTTGTGGGTACGAAACGTACCCACCATGTACCCCTCAAGGGGTATGAGCGCATAGGCTGAGATTTTTACAAGTGACCACTTAAATTAAAATTAAAATTAAATTCAAATCCGCAAACAGATTTAATAAAACAAAAATTTGAGCCCAGGAGAGCGGAAATTCATTCGGGGGACGTGGGGGTACGTGGTGGGTACGAAACGTACCCACCACGTACCCTCCAAGGGGTATGAGCGCATAGGCTGAGATTTTTACAAGTGACCACTTAAATTAAAATTAAAATTAAATTCAAATCCGCAAACAGACTTAATAAAACAAAAACTTGAGCCCAGGAGAGCGGAAATTCATTCGGGGGGCGTGGGGGTACGTGGTGGGTACGAAACGTACCCACCACGTACCCCCCAAGGGGTATGAGCGCATAGGCTGAGATTTTTACAAGTGACCACTTAAATTAAAATTAAAATTAAATTCAAATCCGCAAACAGATTTAAAAAAACAAAAATTTGAGCCCAGGAGAGCGGAAATTCATTCGGGAGGCGTGGGGGGTACGTTGTGGGTACGAAACGTACCCACCATGTACCCCTCAAGGGGTATGAGCGCATAGGCTGAGATTTTTACAAGTGACCACTTAAATTAAAATTAAAATTAAATTCAAATCCGCAAACAGATTTAATAAAACAAAAATTTGAGCCCAGGAGAGCGGAAATTCATTCGGGGGGCGTGGGGGTACGTGGTGGGTACGAAACGTACCCACCACGTACCCTCCAAGGGGTATGAGCGCATAGGCTGAGATTTTTACAAGTGACCACTTAAATTAAAATTAAAATTAAATTCAAATCCGCAAACAGATTTAATAAAACAAAAACTTGAGCCCAGGAGAGCGGAAATTCATTCGGGGGGCGTGGGGGTACGTGGTGGGTACGAAACGTACCCACCACGTACCCCCCAAGGGGTATGAGCGCATAGGCTGAGATTTTTACAAGTGACCACTTAAATTAAAATTAAAATTAAATTCAAATCCGCAAACAGATTTAAAAAAACAAAAATTTGAGCCCAGGAGAGCGGAAATTCATTCGGGGGGCGTGTGGGGTACGTGGTGGGTACGAAACGTACCCACCACGTACCCCCCAAGGGGTATGAGCGCATAGGCTGAGATTTTTACAAGTGACCACTTAAATTAAAATTAAAATTAAATTCAAATCCGCAAACAGATTTAAAAAAACAAAAATTTGAGCCCAGGAGAGCGGAAATTCATTCGGGGGCCGTGGGGGGTACGTGGTGGGTACGAAACGTACCCACCACGTACCTCCCAAGGGGTATGAGCGCATAAGCTGAGATTTTTACAAGTGACCACTTAAATTAAAATTAAAATTAAATTCAAATCCGCAAACAGATTTAAAAAAACAAAAATTTGAGCCCAGGAGAGCGGAAATTCATTCGGGGAGCGTGTGGGGTACGTGGTGGGTACGAAACGTACCCACCACGTACCCCCCAAGGGGTATGAGCGCATAGGCTGAGATTTTTACAAGTGACCACTTAAATTAAAATTAAAATTAAATTCAAATCCGCAAACAGATTTAAAAAAACAAAAATTTGAGCCCAGGAGAGCGGAAATTCATTCGGGGGCCGTGGGGGGTACGTGGTGGGTACGAAACGTACCCACCACGTACCTCCCAAGGGGTATGAGCGCATAGGCTGAGATTTTTACAAGTGACCACTTAAATTAAAATTAAAATTAAATTCAAATCCGCAAACAGATTTAAAAAAACAAAAATTTGAGCCCAGGAGAGCGGAAATTCATTCGGGGGGCGTGGGGGGTACGTGGTGGGTACGAAACGTACCCACCACGTACTTCCCAAGGGGTATGAGCGCATAGGCTGAGATTTTTACAAGTGACCACTTAAATTAAAATTAAAATTAAATTCAAATCCGCAAACAGATTTAAAAAAACAAAAATTTGAGCCCAGGAGAGCGGAAATTCATTCGGGGGCGTGGGGGGTACGTGGTGGGTACGAAACGTACCCACCACGTACCCCCCAAGGGGTATGAGCGCATAGGATGAGATTTTTACAAGTGACCACTTAAATTAAAATTAAAATTAAATTCAAATCCGCAAACAGATTTAAAAAAACAAAAATTTGAGCCCAGGAGAGCGGAAATTCATTCGGGGGGCGTGGGGGGTACGTGGTGGGTACGAAACGTACCCACCACGTACCCCCCAAGGGGTATGAGCGCACAGGCTGAGATTTTTACAAGTGACCACTTAAATTAAAATTAAAATTAAATTCAAATCCGCAAACAGATTTAAAAAAACAAAAATTTGAGCCCAGGAGAGCGGAAATTCATTCGGGGGCCGTGGGGGGTACGTGGTGGGTACGAAACGTACCCACCACGTACCTCCCAAGGGGTATGAGCGCATAGGCTGAGATTTTTACAAGTGACCACTTAAATTAAAATTAAAATTAAATTCAAATCCGCAAACAGATTTAAAAAAACAAAAATTTGAGCCCAGGAGAGCGGAAATTCATTCGGGGGGCGTGGGGGGTACGTGGTGGGTACGAAACGTACCCACCACGTACTCCCCAAGGGGTATGAGCGCATAGGCTGAGATTTTTACAAGTGACCACTTAAATTAAAATTAAAATTAAATTCAAATCCGCAAACAGATTTAAAAAAACAAAAATTTGAGCCCAGGAGAGCGGAAATTCATTCGGGGGCGTGGGGAGTACGTGGTGGGTACGAAACGTACCCACCACGTACCCCCCAAGGGGTATGAGCGCATAGGATGAGATTTTTACAAGTGACCACTTAAATTAAAATTAAAATTAAATTCAAATCCGCAAACAGATTTAAAAAAACAAAAATTTGAGCCCAGGAGAGCGGAAATTCATTCGGAAGGCGTGGGGGGTACGTGGTGGGTACGAAACGTACCCACCACGTACTTCCCAAGGGGTATGAGCGCATAGGCTGAGATTTTTACAAGTGACCACTTAAATTAAAATTAAAATTAAATTCAAATCCGCAAACAGATTTAAAAAAACAAAAATTTGAGCCCAGGAGAGCGGAAATTCATTCGGGGGGCGTGGGGGGTACGTGGTGGGTACGAAACGTACCCACCACGTACTTCCCAAGGGGTATGAGCGCATAGGCTGAGATTTTTACAAGTGACCACTTAAATTAAAATTAAAATTAAATTCAAATCCGCAAACAGATTTAAAAAAACAAAAATTTGAGCCCAGGAGAGCGGAAATTCATTCGGGGGCGTGGGGGGTACGTGGTGGGTACGAAACGTACCCACCACGTACCCCCCAAGGGGTATGAGCGCATAGGATGAGATTTTTACAAGTGACCACTTAAATTAAAATTAAAATTAAATTCAAATCCGCAAACAGATTTAAAAAAACAAAAATTTGAGCCCAGGAGAGCGGAAATTCATTCGGGGGGCGTGGGGGGTACGTGGTGGGTACGAAACGTACCCACCACGTACTTCCCAAGGGGTATGAGCGCATAGGCTGAGATTTTTACAAGTGACCACTTAAATTAAAATTAAAATTAAATTCAAATCCGCAAACAGATTTAAAAAAACAAAAATTTGAGCCCAGGAGAGCGGAAATTCATTCGGGGGGCGTGGGGGGTACGTGGTGGGTACGAAACGTACCCACCACGTACTCCCCAAGGGGTATGAGCGCATAGGCTGAGATTTTTACAAGTGACCACTTAAATTAAAATTAAAATTAAATTCAAATCCGCAAACAGATTTAAAAAAACAAAAATTTGAGCCCAGGAGAGCGGAAATTCATTCGGGGGGCGTGGGGGGTACGTGGTGGGTACGAAACGTACCCACCACGTACTCCCCAAGGGGTATGAGCGCATAGGCTGAGATTTTTACAAGTGACCACTTAAATTAAAATTAAAATTAAATTCAAATCCGCAAACAGATTTAAAAAAACAAAAATTTGAGCCCAGGAGAGCGGAAATTCATTCGGGGGCGTGGGGAGTACGTGGTGGGTACGAAACGTACCCACCACGTACCCCCCAAGGGGTATGAGCGCATAGGATGAGATTTTTACAAGTGACCACTTAAATTAAAATTAAAATTAAATTCAAATCCGCAAACAGATTTAAAAAAACAAAAATTTGAGCCCAGGAGAGCGGAAATTCATTCGGGGGGCGTGGGGGGTACGTGGTGGGTACGAAACGTACCCACCACGTACTCCCCAAGGGGTATGAGCGCATAGGCTGAGATTTTTACAAGTGACCACTTAAATTAAAATTAAAATTAAATTCAAATCCGCAAACAGATTTAAAAAAACAAAAATTTGAGCCCAGGAGAGCGGAAATTCATTCGGGGGCGTGGGGAGTACGTGGTGGGTACGAAACGTACCCACCACGTACCCCCCAAGGGGTATGAGCGCATAGGATGAGATTTTTACAAGTGACCACTTAAATTAAAATTAAAATTAAATTCAAATCCGCAAACAGATTTAAAAAAACAAAAATTTGAGCCCAGGAGAGCGGAAATTCATTCGGAAGGCGTGGGGGGTACGTGGTGGGTACGAAACGTACCCACCACGTACTTCCCAAGGGGTATGAGCGCATAGGCTGAGATTTTTACAAGTGACCACTTAAATTAAAATTAAAATTAAATTCAAATCCGCAAACAGATTTAAAAAAACAAAAATTTGAGCCCAGGAGAGCGGAAATTCATTCGGGGGGCGTGGGGGGTACGTGGTGGGTACGAAACGTACCCACCACGTACTTCCCAAGGGGTATGAGCGCATAGGCTGAGATTTTTACAAGTGACCACTTAAATTAAAATTAAAATTAAATTCAAATCCGCAAACAGATTTAAAAAAACAAAAATTTGAGCCCAGGAGAGCGGAAATTCATTCGGGGGCGTGGGGGGTACGTGGTGGGTACGAAACGTACCCACCACGTACCCCCCAAGGGGTATGAGCGCATAGGATGAGATTTTTACAAGTGACCACTTAAATTAAAATTAAAATTAAATTCAAATCCGCAAACAGATTTAAAAAAACAAAAATTTGAGCCCAGGAGAGCGGAAATTCATTCGGGGGGCGTGGGGGGTACGTGGTGGGTACGAAACGTACCCACCACGTACTTCCCAAGGGGTATGAGCGCATAGGCTGAGATTTTTACAAGTGACCACTTAAATTAAAATTCAAATTAAATTCAAATCCGCAAACAGATTTAAAAAAACAAAAATTTGAGCCCAGGAGAGCGGAAATTCATTCGGGGGGCGTGGGGGGTACGTGGTGGGTACGAAACGTACCCACCACGTACTTCCCAAGGGGTATGAGCGCATAGGCTGAGATTTTTACAAGTGACCACTTAAATTAAAATTAAAATTAAATTCAAATCCGCAAACAGATTTAAAAAAACAAAAATTTGAGCCCAGGAGAGCGGAAATTCATTCGGGGGCGTGGGGGGTACGTGGTGGGTACGAAACGTACCCACCACGTACCCCCCAAGGGGTATGAGCGCATAGGATGAGATTTTTACAAGTGACCACTTAAATTAAAATTAAAATTAAATTCAAATCCGCAAACAGATTTAAAAAAACAAAAATTTGAGCCCAGGAGAGCGGAAATTCATTCGGGAGGCGTGGGGGTACGTTGTGGGTACGAAACGTACCCACCATGTACCCCTCAAAGGGTATGAGCGCATAGGCTGAGATTTTTACAAGTGACCACTTAAATTAAAATTAAAATTAAATTCAAATCCGCAAACAGATTTAATAAAACAAAAATTTGAGCCCAGGAGAGCGGAAATTCATTCGGGGGGCGTGGGGGTACGTGGTGGGTACGAAACGTACCCACCACGTACCCTCCAAGGGGTATGAGCGCATAGGCTGAGATTTTTACAAGTGACCACTTAAATTAAAATTAAAATTAAATTCAAATCCGCAAACAGATTTAATAAAACAAAAACTTGAGCCCAGGAGAGCGGAAATTCATTCGGGGGGCGTGGAGGTACGTGGTGGGTACGAAACGTACCCACCACGTACCCCCCAAGGGGTATGAGCGCATAGGCTGAGATTTTTACAAGTGACCACTTAAATTAAAATTAAAATTAAATTCAAATCCGCAAACAGATTTAAAAAAACAAAAATTTGAGCCCAGGAGAGCGGAAATTCATTCGGGGAGCGTGTGGGGTACGTGGTGGGTACGAAACGTACCCACCACGTACCCCCCAAGGGGTATGAGCGCATAGGCTGAGATTTTTACAAGTGACCACTTAAATTAAAATTAAAATTAAATTCAAATCCGCAAACAGATTTAAAAAAACAAAAATTTGAGCCCAGGAGAGCGGAAATTCATTCGGGGGGCGTGGGGGGTACGTGGTGGGTACGAAACGTACCCACCACGTACTTCCCAAGGGGTATGAGCGCATAGGCTGAGATTTTTACAAGTGACCACTTAAATTAAAATTAAAATTAAATTCAAATCCGCAAACAGATTTAAAAAAACAAAAATTTGAGCCCAGGAGAGCGGAAATTCATTCGGGGGCCGTGGGGGGTACGTGGTGGGTACGAAACGTACCCACCACGTACCTCCCAAGGGGTATGAGCGCATAGGCTGAGATTTTTACAAGTGACCACTTAAATTAAAATTAAAATTAAATTCAAATCCGCAAACAGATTTAAAAAAACAAAAATTTGAGCCCAGGAGAGCGGAAATTCATTCGGGGGGCGTGGGGGGTACGTGGTGGGTACGAAACGTACCCACCACGTACTTCCCAAGGGGTATGAGCGCATAGGCTGAGATTTTTACAAGTGACCACTTAAATTAAAATTAAAATTAAATTCAAATCCGCAAACAGATTTAAAAAAACAAAAATTTGAGCCCAGGAGAGCGGAAATTCATTCGGGGGCGTGGGGGGTACGTGGTGGGTACGAAACGTACCCACCACGTACCCCCCAAGGGGTATGAGCGCAAAGGATGAGATTTTTACAAGTGACCACTTAAATTAAAATTAAAATTAAATTCAAATCCGCAAACAGAGTTAAAAAAACAAAAATTTGAGCCCAGGAGAGCGGAAATTCATTCGGGGGCCGTGGGGGGTACGTGGTGGGTACGAAACGTACCCACCACGTACCTCCCAAGGGGTATGAGCGCATAGGCTGAGATTTTTACAAGTGACCACTTAAATTAAAATTAAAATTAAATTCAAATCCGCAAACAGATTTAAAAAAACAAAAATTTGAGCCCAGGAGAGCGGAAATTCATTCGGGGAGCGTGTGGGGTACGTGGTGGGTACGAAACGTACCCACCACGTACCCCCCAAGGGGTATGAGCGCATAGGCTGAGATTTTTACAAGTGACCACTTAAATTAAAATTAAAATTAAATTCAAATCCGCAAACAGATTTAAAAAAACAAAAATTTGAGCCCAGGAGAGCGGAAATTCATTCGGGGGCCGTGGGGGGTACGTGGTGGGTACGAAACGTACCCACCACGTACCTCCCAAGGGGTATGAGCGCATAGGCTGAGATTTTTACAAGTGACCACTTAAATTAAAATTAAAATTAAATTCAAATCCGCAAACAGATTTAAAAAAACAAAAATTTGAGCCCAGGAGAGCGGAAATTCATTCGGGGAGCGTGTGGGGTACGTGGTGGGTACGAAACGTACCCACCACGTACTCCCCAAGGGGTATGAGCGCATAGGCTGAGATTTTTACAAGTGACCACTTAAATTAAAATTAAAATTAAATTCAAATCCGCAAACAGATTTAAAAAAACAAAAATTTGAGCCTAGGAGAGCGGAAATTCATTCGGGGGCCGTGGGGGGTACGTGGTGGGTACGAAACGTACCCACCACGTACCTCCCAAGGGGTATGAGCGCATAGGCTGAGATTTTTACAAGTGACCACTTAAATTAAAATTAAAATTAAATTCAAATCCGCAAACAGATTTAAAAAAACAAAAATTTGAGCCCAGGAGAGCGGAAATTCATTCGGGGAGCGTGTGGGGTACGTGGTGGGTACGAAACGTACCCACCACGTACCCCCCAAGGGGTATGAGCGCATAGGCTGAGATTTTTACAAGTGACCACTTAAATTAAAATTAAAATTAAATTCAAATCCGCAAACAGATTTAAAAAAACAAAAATTTGAGCCCAGGAGAGCGGAAATTCATTCGGGGGCCGTGGGGGGTACGTGGTGGGTACGAAACGTACCCACCACGTACCTCCCAAGGGGTATGAGCGCATAGGCTGAGATTTTTACAAGTGACCACTTAAATTAAAATTAAAATTAAATTCAAATCCGCAAACAGATTTAAAAAAACAAAAATTTGAGCCCAGGAGAGCGGAAATTCATTCGGGGAGCGTGTGGGGTACGTGGTGGGTACGAAACGTACCCACCACGTACCCCCCAAGGGGTATGAGCGCATAGGCTGAGATTTTTACAAGTGACCACTTAAATTAAAATTAAAATTAAATTCAAATCCGCAAACAGATTTAAAAAAACAAAAATTTGAGCCCAGGAGAGCGGAAATTCATTCGGGGGGCGTGGGGGGTACGTGGTGGGTACGAAACGTACCCACCACGTACTTCCCAAGGGGTATGAGCGCATAGGCTGAGATTTTTACAAGTGACCACTTAAATTAAAATTAAAATTAAATTCAAATCCGCAAACAGATTTAAAAAAACAAAAATTTGAGCCCAGGAGAGCGGAAATTCATTCGGGGGGCGTGGGGGGTACGTGGTGGGTACGAAACGTACCCACCACGTACTTCCCAAGGGGTATCAGCGCATAGGCTGAGATTTTTACAAGTGACCACTTAAATTAAAATTAAAATTAAATTCAAATCCGCAAACAGATTTAAAAAAACAAAAATTTGAGCCCAGGAGAGCGGAAATTCATTCGGGGGGCGTGGGGGGTACGTGGTGGGTACGGAACGTATCCACCACGTACCCCCCAAGGGGTATGAGCGCATAGGCTGAGATTTTTACAAGTGACCACTTAAATTAAAATTAAAATTAAATTCAAATACGCAAACAGATTTAAAAAAACAAAAATTTGAGCCCAGGAGAGCGGAAATTCATTCGGGGGGCGTGGGATGTACGTAGTGGGTACGAAACGTACCCACCACGTACCCCCCAAGGAGTATGAGCGCATAGGCTGAGATTTTTACAAGTGACCACTTAAATTAAAATTAAAATTAAATTCATATCCGCAAACAGATTTAAAAAAACAAAAATTTGAGCCCAGGAGAGCGGAAATTCATTCGGAGGGTGTGGGGGGTACGTGGTGGGTACGAAACGTACCCACCACGTACCCCCCAAGGGGTATGAGCGCATAGGCTGAGATTTTTACAAGTGACCACTTAAATTCAAATTAAAATTAAATTCAAATCCGCAAACAGATTTAAAAAAACAAAAATTTGAGCCCAGGAGAGCGGAAATTCATTCGGGGGCGTGGGGGGTACGTGGTGGGTACGAAACGTACCCACCACGTACCCCCCAAGGGGTATGAGCGCATAGGCTGAGATTTTTACAAGTGACCACTTAAATTCAAATTAAAATTAAATTCAAATCCGCAAACAGATTTAAAAAAAACAAAAATTTGAGCCCAGGAGAGCGGAAATTCATTCGGGGGGCGTGGGGGGTACGTGGTGGGTACGAAACGTACCCACCACGTACCCCCCAAGGGGTATGAGCGCATAGGCTGAGATTTTTACAAGTGACCACTTAAATTAAAATTAAATTCAAATCCGAAAACAGATTTAAAAAAACAAAAATTTGAGCCCAGGAGAGCGGAAATTCATTCGGGGGGCGTGGGGGGTACGTGGTGGGTACGAAACGTACCCACCACGTACCCCCCAAGGGGTATGAGCGCATAGGCTGAGATTTTTACAAGTGACCACTTAAATTAAAATTAAAATTAAATTCAAATCCGCAAACAGATTTAAAAAAACAAAAATTTGAGCCCAGGAGAGCGGAAATTCATTCGGGGGGCGTGGGGGGTACGTGGTGGGTACGAAACGTACCCACCACGTACCCCCAAGGGGTATGAGCGCATAGGCTGAGATTTTTACAAGTGACCACTTAAATTAAAATTAAAATTAAATTCAAATCCGCAAACAGATTTAAAAAAACAAAAATTTGAGCCCAGGAGAGCGGAAATTCATTCGGGGGTCGTGGGGGGTACGTGGTGGGTATGAAACGTACGAAACGTACCCACCACGTACCCCCCAAAGGGTATGAGCGTATAGGCTGAGATTTTTACAAGTGACCACTTAAATTAAAATTAAAATTAAATTCAAATCCGCAAACAGATTTAAAAAAACAAAAATTTGATTCGGGGGGCGTGGGGGGTACGTGGTGGGTACGAAACGTACCCTCCACGTACCCCCCAAGGGGTATGAGCGCATAGGCTGAGATTTTTACAAGTGACCACTTAAATTAAAATTAAAATTAAATTCAAATCCGCAAACAGATTTAAAAAAACAAAAATTTGAGCCCAGGAGAGCGGAAATTCATTCGGGGGGCGTGGGGGGTACGTGGTGGGTACGAAACGTACCCACCACGTACCCCCAAGGGGTATGAGCGCATAGGCTGAGATTTTTACAAGTGACCACTTAAATTAAAATTAAAATTAAATTCAAATCCGCAAACAGATTTAAAAAAACAAAAATTTGAGCCCAGGAGAGCGGAAATTCATTCGGGGAGCGTGTGGGGTACGTGGTGGGTACGAAACGTACCCACCACGTACCCCCCAAGGGGTATGAGCGCATAGGCTGAGATTTTTACAAGTGACCACTTAAATTAAAATTAAAATTAAATTCAAATCCGCAAACAGATTTAAAAAAACAAAAATTTGAGCCCAGGAGAGCGGAAATTCATTCGGGGGGCGTGGGGGGTACGTGGTGGGTACGAAACGTACCCACCACGTACCCCCTAAGGGGTATGAGCGTATAGGCTGAGATTTTTACAAGTGACCACTTAAATCAAAATTAAAATTAAATTCAAATCCGCAAACAGATTTAAAAAAACAAAAATTTGATTCGGGGGGCGTGGGGGGTACGTGGTGGGTACGAAACGTACCCTCCACGTACCCCCCAAGGGGTATGAGCGCATAGGCTGAGATTTTTACAAGTGACCACTTAAATTAAAATTAAAATTAAATTCAAATCCGCAAACAGATTTAAAAAAACAAAAACTTGAGCCCAGGAGAGCGGAAATTCATTCGGGGGGCGTGGGGGTACGTGGTGGGTACGAAACGTACCCACCACGTACCCCCCAAGGGGTATGAGCGCATAGGCTGAGATTTTTACAAGTGACCACTTAAATTAAAATTAAAATTAAATTCAAATCCGCAAACAGATTTAAAAAAACAAAAATTTGAGCCCAGGAGAGCGGAAATTCATTCGGGGAGCGTGTGGGGTACGTGGTGGGTACGAAACGTACCCACCACGTACCCCCCAAGGGGTATGAGCGCATAGGCTGAGATTTTTACAAGTGACCACTTAAATTAAAATTAAAATTAAATTCAAATCCGCAAACAGATTTAAAAAAACAAAAATTTGAGCCCAGGAGAGCGGAAATTCATTCGGGGGCCGTGGGGGGTACGTGGTGGGTACGAAACGTACCCACCACGTACCTCCCAAGGGGTATGAGCGCATAGGCTGAGATTTTTACAAGTGACCACTTAAATTAAAATTAAAATTAAATTCAAATCCGCAAACAGATTTAAAAAAACAAAAATTTGAGCCCAGGAGAGCGGAAATTCATTCGGGGGCCGTGGGGGGTACGTGGTGGGTACGAAACGTACCCACCACGTACCTCCCAAGGGGTATGAGCGCATAGGCTGAGATTTTTACAAGTGACCACTTAAATTAAAATTAAAATTAAATTCAAATCCGCAAACAGATTTAAAAAAACAAAAATTTGAGCCCAGGAGAGCGGAAATTCATTCGGGGGGCGTGGGGGGTACGTGGTGGGTACGAAACGTACCCACCACGTACTTCCCAAGGGGTATAAGCGCATAGGCTGAGATTTTTACAAGTGACCACTTAAATTAAAATTAAAATTAAATTCAAATCCGCAAACAGATTTAAAAAAACAAAAATTTGAGCCCAGGAGAGCGGAAATTCATTCGGGGGCGTGGGGGGTACGTGGTGGGTACGAAACGTACCCACCACGTACCCCCCAAGGGGTATGAGCGCATAGGATGAGATTTTTACAAGTGACCACTTAAATTAAAATTAAAATTAAATTCAAATCCGCAAACAGATTTAAAAAAACAAAAATTTGAGCCCAGGAGAGCGGAAATTCATTCGGGGGCCGTGGGGGGTACGTGGTGGGTACGAAACGTACCCACCACGTACCTCCCAAGGGGTATGAGCGCATAGGCTGAGATTTTTACAAGTGACCACTTAAATTAAAATTAAAATTAAATTCAAATCCGCAAACAGATTTAAAAAAACAAAAATTTGAGCCCAGGAGAGCGGAAATTCATTCGGGGAGCGTGTGGGGTACGTGGTGGGTACGAAACGTACCCACCACGTACCCCCCAAGGGGTATGAGCGCATAGGCTGAGATTTTTACAAGTGACCACTTAAATTAAAATTAAAATTAAATTCAAATCCGCAAACAGATTTAAAAAAACAAAAATTTGAGCCCAGGAGAGCGGAAATTCATTCGGGGGCCGTGGGGGGTACGTGGTGGGTACGAAACGTACCCACCACGTACCTCCCAAGGGGTATGAGCGCATAGGCTGAGATTTTTACAAGTGACCACTTAAATTAAAATTAAAATTAAATTCAAATCCGCAAACAGATTTAAAAAAACAAAAATTTGAGCCCAGGAGAGCGGAAATTCATTCGGGGAGCGTGTGGGGTACGTGGTGGGTACGAAACGTACCCACCACGTACCCCCCAAGGGGTATGAGCGCATAGGCTGAGATTTTTACAAGTGACCACTTAAATTAAAATTAAAATTAAATTCAAATCCGCAAACAGATTTAAAAAAACAAAAATTTGAGCCCAGGAGAGCGGAAATTCATTCGGGGGCCGTGGGGGGTACGTGGTGGGTACGAAACGTACCCACCACGTACCTCCCAAGGGGTATGAGCGCATAGGCTGAGATTTTTACAAGTGACCACTTAAATTAAAATTAAAATTAAATTCAAATCCGCAAACAGATTTAAAAAAACAAAAATTTGAGCCCAGGAGAGCGGAAATTCATTCGGGGAGCGTGTGGGGTACGTGGTGGGTACGAAACGTACCCACCACGTACCCCCCAAGGGGTATGAGCGCATAGGCTGAGATTTTTACAAGTGACCACTTAAATTAAAATTAAAATTAAATTCAAATCCGCAAACAGATTTAAAAAAACAAAAATTTGAGCCCAGGAGAGCGGAAATTCATTCGGGGGCCGTGGGGGGTACGTGGTGGGTACAAAACGTACCCACCACGTACCTCCCAAGGGGTATGAGCGCATAGGCTGAGA
Organism: Beris morrisii; assembly: GCA_951812415.1. NCBI lineage: Eukaryota > Metazoa > Arthropoda > Insecta > Diptera > Stratiomyidae > Beris > Beris morrisii. Next base: position 72,527,229 of record OX638310.1, read on the forward strand.
TTTTTACAAGTGACCACTTAAATTAAAATTAAAATTAAATTCAAATCCGCAAACAGATTTAAAAAAACAAAAATTTGAGCCCAGGAGAGCGGAAATTCATTCGGGGAGCGTGTGGGGTACGTGGTGGGTACGAAACGTACCCACCACGTACCCCCCAAGGGGTATGAGCGCATAGGCTGAGATTTTTACAAGTGACCACTTAAATTAAAATTAAAATTAAATTCAAATCCGCAAACAGATTTAAAAAAACAAAAATTTGAGCCCAGGAGAGCGGAAATTCATTCGGGGGGCGTGGGGGGTACGTGGTGGGTACGAAACGTACCCACCACGTACTTCCCAAGGGGTATGAGCGCATAGGCTGAGATTTTTACAAGTGACCACTTAAATTAAAATTAAAATTAAATTCAAATCCGCAAACAGATTTAAAAAAACAAAAATTTGAGCCCAGGAGAGCGGAAATTCATTCGGGAGGCGTGGGGGGTACGTGGTGGGTACGAAACGTACCCACCACGTACTTCCCAAGGGGTATGAGCGCATAGGCTGAGATTTTTACAAGTGACCACTTAAATTAAAATTAAAATTAAATTCAAATCCGCAAACAGATTTAAAAAAACAAAAATTTGAGCCCAGGAGAGCGGAAATTCATTCGGGGGCGTGGGGGGTACGTGGTGGGTACGAAACGTACCCACCACGTACCCCCCAAGGGGTATGAGCGCATAGGATGAGATTTTTACAAGTGACCACTTAAATTAAAATTAAAATTAAATTCAAATCCGCAAACAGATTTAAAAAAACAAAAATTTGAGCCCAGGAGAGCGGAAATTCATTCGGGGGGCGTGGAGGGTACGTGGTGGGTACGAAACGTACCCACCACGTACTTCCCAAGGGGTATGAGCGCATAGGCTGAGATTTTTACAAGTGACCACTTAAATTAAAATTAAAATTAAATTCAAATCTGCAAACAGATTTAAAAAAACAAAAATTTGAGCCCAGGAGAGCGGAAATTCATTCGGGGGGCGTGGGGGGTACGTGGTGGGTACGAAACGTACCCACCACGTACCCCCTAAGGGGTATGAGCGCATAGGCTGAGATTTTTACAAGTGACCACTTAAATTAAAATTCAAATTAAATTCAAATACGCAAACAGATTTAAAAAAACAAAAATTTGAGCCCAGGAGAGCGGAAATTCATTCGGGGGGCGTGGGGGGTACGTGGTGGGTACAAAACGTACCCACCACGTACCCCCCAAGGGGTATGAGCGCATAGGCTGAGATTTTTACAAGTGACCACTTAAATTAAAATTAAAATTAAATTCAAATCCGCAAACAGATTTAAAAAAACAAAAATTTGAGCCCAGGAGAGCGGAAATTCATTCGGGGGGCGTGGGGGGTACGTGGTGGGTACGGAACGTATCCACCACGTACCCCCCAAGGGGTATGAGCGCATAGGCTGAGATTTTTACAAGTGACCACTTAAATTAAAATTCAAATTAAATTCAAATACGCAAACAGATTTAAAAAAACAAAAATTTGAGCCCAGGAGAGCGGAAATTCATTCGGGGGGCGTGGGATGTACGTAGTGGGTACGAAACGTACAAACCACGTACCCCCCAAGGAGTATGAGCGCATAGGCTGAGATTTTTACAAGTGACCACTTAAATTAATATTAAAATTAAATTCATATCCGCAAACAGATTTAAAAAAACAAAAATTTGAGCCCAGGAGAGCGGAAATTCATTCGGAGGGTGTGGGGGGTACGTGGTGGGTACGAAACGTACCCACCACGTACCCCCCAAGGGGTATGAGCGCATAGGCTGAGATTTTTACAAGTGACCACTTAAATTCAAATTAAAATTAAATTCAAATCCGCAAACAGATTTAAAAAAACAAAAATTTGAGCCCAAGAGAGCGGAAATTCATTCGGGGGCGTGGGGGGTACGTGGTGGGTACGAAACGTACCCACCACGTACCCCCCAAGGGGTATGAGCGCATAGGCTGAGATTTTTACAAGTGACCACTTAAATTCAAATTAAAATTAAATTCAAATCCGCAAACAGATTTTAAAAAAACAAAAATTTTAGCCCAGGAGAGCGGAAATTCATTCGGGGGGCGTGGGGGGTACGTGGTGGGTACGAAACGTACCCACCACGTACCCCCCAAGGGGTATGAGCGCATAGGCTGAGATTTTTACAAGTGACCACTTAAATTAAAATTAAATTCAAATCCGAAAACAGATTTAAAAAAACAAAAATTTGAGCCCAGGAGAGCGGAAATTCATTCGGGGGGCGTGGGGGTACGTGGTGGGTACGAAACGTACCCACCACGTACCCCCCAAGGGGTATGAGCGCATAGGCTGAGATTTTTACAAGTGACCACTTAAATTAAAATTCAAATTAAATTCAAATCCGCAAACAGATTTAAAAAAACAAAAATTTGAGCCCAGGAGAGCGGAAATTCATTCGGGGGGCGTGGGGGGTACGTGGTGGGTACGAAACGTACCCACCACGTACCCCCAAGGGGTATGAGCGCATAGGCTGAGATTTTTACAAGTGACCACTTAAATTAAAATTAAAATTAAATTCAAATCCGCAAACAGATTTAAAAAAACAAAAATTTGAGCCCAGGAGAGCGGAAATTCATTCGGGGGGCGTGGGGGGTACGTGGTGGGTATGAAACGTACGAAACGTACCCACCACGTACCCCCCAAGGGGTATGAGCGTATAGGCTGAGATTTTTACAAGTGACCACTTAAATTAAAATTAAAATTAAATTCAAATCCGCAAACAGATTTAAAAAAACAAAAATTTGAGCCCAGGAGAGCGGAAATTCATTCGGGGGCCGTGGGGGTACGTGGTGGGTACGAAACGTACCCACCACATACCCCCTAAGGGGTATGAGCGCATAGGCTGAGATTTTTACAAGTGACCACTTAAATCAAAATTAAAATTAAATTCAAATCCGCAAACAGATTTAAAAAAACAAAAATTTGATTCGGGGGGCGTGGGGGGTACGTGGTGGGTACGAAACGTACCCTCCACGTACCCCCCAAGGGGTTTGAGCGCATAGGCTGAGATTTTTACAAGTGACCACTTAAATTAAAATTAAAATTAAATTCAAATCCGCAAACAGATTTAAAAAAACAAAAATTTGAGCCCAGGAGAGCGGAAATTCATTCGGGGGCGTGGGGGGTACGTGGTGGGTACGAAACGTACCCACCACGTACCCCCCAAGGGGTATGAGCGCATAGGCTGAAATTTTTACAAGTGACCACTTAAATTAAAATTAAAATTAAATTCAAATCCGCAAACAGATTTAAAAAAACAAAAAATTTGAGCCCAGGAGAGCGGAAATTCATTCGGGAGGCGTGGGGGGTACGTTGTGGGTACGAAACGTACCCACCATGTACCCCTCAAGGGGTATGAGCGCATAGGCTGAGATTTTTACAAGTGACCACTTAAATTAAAATTAAAATTAAATTCAAATCCGCAAACAGATTTAATAAAACAAAAATTTGAGCCCAGGAGAGCGAAAATTCATTCGGGGGGCGTGGGGGTACGTGGTGGGTACGATACGTACCCACCACGTACCCTCCAAGGGGTATGAGCGCATAGGCTGAGATTTTTACAAGTGACCACTTAAATTAAAATTAAAATTAAATTCAAATCCGCAAACAGATTTAATAAAACAAAAACTTGAGCCCAGGAGAGCGGAAATTCATTCGGGGGGCGTGGGGGTACGTGGTGGGTACGAAACGTACCCACCACGTACCCCCCAAGGGGTATGAGCGCATAGGCTGAGATTTTTACAAGTGACCACTTAAATTAAAATTAAAATTAAATTCAAATCCGCAAACAGATTTAATAAAACAAAAATTTGAGCCCAGGAGAGCGGAAATTCATTCGGGGGGCGTGGGGGTACGTGGTGGGTACGAAACGTACCCACCACGTACCCTCCAAGGGGTATGAGCGCATAGGCTGAGATTTTTACAAGTGACCACTTAAATTAAAATTAAAATTAAATTCAAATCCGCAAACAGATTTAATAAAACAAAAACTTGAGCCCAGGAGAGCGGAAATTCATTCGGGGGGCGTGGGGGTACGTGGTGGGTACGAAACGTACCCACCACGTACCCCCCAAGGGGTATGAGCGCATAGGCTGAGATTTTTACAAGTGACCACTTAAATTAAAATTCAAATTAAATTCAAATCCGCAAACAGATTTAAAAAAACAAAAATTTGAGCCCAGGAGAGCGGAAATTCATTCGGGGGGCGTGTGGGGTACGTGGTGGGTACGAAACGTACCCACCACGTACCCCCCAAGGGGTATGAGCGCATAGGCTGAGATTTTTACAAGTGACCACTTAAATTAAAATTAAAATTAAATTCAAATCCGCAAACAGATTTAAAAAAACAAAAATTTGAGCCCAGGAGAGCGGAAATTCATTCGGGGGCCGTGGGGGGTACGTGGTGGGTACGAAACGTACCCACCACGTACCTCCCAAGGGGTATGAGCGCATAGGCTGAGATTTTTACAAGTGACCACTTAAATTAAAATTAAAATTAAATTCAAATCCGCAAACAGATTTAAAAAAACAAAAATTTGAGCCCAGGAGAGCGGAAATTCATTCGGGGGGCGTGTGGGGTACGTGGTGGGTACGAAACGTACCCACCACGTACCCCCCAAGGGGTATGAGCGCATAGGCTGAGATTTTTACAAGTGACCACTTAAATTAAAATTAAAATTAAATTCAAATCCGCAAACAGATTTAAAAAAACAAAAATTTGAGCCCAGGAGAGCGGAAATTCATTCGGGGGCCGTGGGGGGTACGTGGTGGGTACGAAACGTACCCACCACGTACCTCCCAAGGGGTATGAGCGCATAGGCTGAGATTTTTACAAGTGACCACTTAAATTAAAATTAAAATTAAATTCAAATCCGCAAACAGATTTAAAAAAACAAAAATTTGAGCCCAGGAGAGCGGAAATTCATTCGGGAGGCGTGGGGGGTACGTGGTGGGTACGAAACGTACCCACCACGTACCCCCCAAGGGGTATGAGCGCATAGGCTGAGATTTTTACAAGTGACCACATAAATTAAAATTAAAATTAAATTCAAATCCGCAAACAGATTTAAAAAAACAAAAATTTGAGCCCAGGAGAGCGGAAATTCATTCGGGGGGCGTGGGGGGTACGTGGTGGGTACGAAACGTACCCACCACGTACCCCCCAAGGGGTATGAGCGCATAGGATGAGATTTTTACAAGTGACCACTTAAATTAAAATTAAAATTAAATTCAAATCCGCAAACAGATTTAAAAAAACAAAAATTTGAGCCCAGGAGAGCGGAAATTCATTCGGGGGGCGTGGGGGGTACGTGGTGGGTACGAAACGTACCCACCACGTACCCCCCAAGGGGTATGAGCGCATAGGCTGAGATTTTTACAAGTGACCACTTAAATTAAAATTAAAATTAAATTCAAATCAGCAAACAGATTTAAAAAAACAAAAATTTGAGACCAGGAGAGCGGAAATTCATTCGGGGGGCGTGGAGGGTACGTGGTGGGTACGAAACGTACCCACCACGTACCCCCCAAGGGGTATGAGCGCATAGGCTAAGATTTTTACAAGTGACCACTTAAATTAAAATTAAAATTAAATTCAAATCCGCAAACAGATTTAAAAAAACTAAAATTTGAGCCCAGGAGAGCGGAAATTCATTCGGGGGGCGTGGGGGGTACGTGGTGGGTACGAAACGTACCCACCACGTACCCCCCAAGGGGTATGAGCGCATAGGCTGAGATTTTTACAAGTGACCACTTAAATTAAAATTAAAATTAAATTCAAATCCGCAAACAGATTTAAAAAAACAAAAATTTGAGCCCAGGAGAGCGGAAATTCATTCGGGGCGTGGGGGGTACGTGGTGGGTACGAAACGTACCCACCACGTACCCCCCAAGGGGTATGAGCGCATAGGATGAGATTTTTACAAGTGACCACTTAAATTAAAATTCAAATTAAATTCAAATCCGCAAACAGATTTAAAAAAACAAAAATTTGAGCCCAGGAGAGCGGAAATTCATTCGGGGTGCGTGGGGGGTACGTGGTGGGTACGAAACGTACCCACCACGTACCCCCCAAGGGGTATGAGCGCATAGGCTAAGATTTTTACAAGTGACCACTTAAATTAAAATTAAAATTAAATTCAAATCCGCAAACAGATTTAAAAAAACTAAAATTTGAGCCCAGGAGAGCGGAAATTCATTCGGGGGGCGTGGGGGGTACGTGGTGGGTACGAAACGTACCCACCACGTACCCCCCAAGGGGTATGAGCGCATAGGCTAAGATTTTTACAAGTGACCACTTAAATTAAAATTAAAATTAAATTCAAATCCGCAAACAGATTTAAAAAAACAAAAATTTGAGCCCAGGAGAGCGGAAATTCATTCGGGGGCGTGGGGGGTACGTGGTGGGTACGAAACGTACCCACCACGTACCCCCCAAGGGGTATGAGCGCATAGGCTGAGATTTTTACAAGTGACCACTTAAATTAAAATTAAAATTAAATTCAAATCCGCAAACAGATTTAAAAAAACTAAAATTTGAGCCCAGGAGAGCGGAAATTCATTCGGGGGGCGTGGGGGGTACGTGGTGGGTACGAAACGTACCCACCACGTACCCCCCAAGGGGTATGAGCGCATAGGCTTAGATTTTTACAAGTGACCACTTAAATTAAAATTAAAATTAAATTCAAATCCGCAAACAGATTTAAAAAAACAAAAATTTGAGCCCAGGGGAGCGGAAATTCATTTGGGGGGCGTGGGGGGTACGTGGTGGCTACGAAACGTACCCACCACGTACCCCCCAAGGGGTATGAGCGCATAGGATGAGATTTTTACAAGTGACCACTTAAATTAAAATTAAAATTAAATTCAAATCCGCAAACAGATTTAAAAAAACAAAAATTTGAGCCCAGGAGAGCGGAAATTCATTCGGGGGGCGTGGGGGGTACGTGGTGGGTACGAAACGTACCCACCACGTACCCCCCAAGGGGTATGAGCGCATAGGCTGAGATTTTTACAAGTGACTACTTAAATTAAAATTAAAATTAAATTCAAATCCGCAAACAGATTTAAAAAAACAAAAATTTGAGCCCAGGAGAGCGGAAATTCATTCGGGGGGCGTGGGGGGTACGTGGTGGGTACGAAACGTACCCACCACGTACCCCCCAAGGGGTATGAGCGCATAGACTGAGATTTTTACAAGTGACCACTTAAATTAAAATTCAAATTAAATTCAAATCCGCAAACAGATTTAAAAAAACAAAAATTGGAGCCCAGGAGAGCGGAAATTCATTCGGGGGGCGTGGGGGGTACGTGGTGGGTACGAAACGTACCCACCACGTACCCTCCAAGGGGTATGAGCGCATAGGCTGAGATTTTTACAAGTGACCACTTAAATTAAAATTAAAATTAAATTCAAATCCGCCAACAGATTTAAAAAAACAAAAATTTGAGCCCAGGAGAGCGGAAATTCATTCGGGGGGCGTGGGGGGTACGTGGTGGGTACGAAACGTACCCACCACGTACCCTCCAAGGGGTATGAGCGCATAGGCTGAGATTTTTACAAGTGACCACTTAAATTAAAATTAAAATTAAATTCAAATCCGCAAACAGATTTAAAAAACAAAAATTTGAGCCCAGGAGAGCGGAAGTTCATTTTGGGGGCGTGAAGTACGTATAGGGTACGTATGGGGTACGATCGTACCACATACATACCCCATACTGGGTATGAGCGCATAGGATGACATTTTTACAAGTGACCACTTAAATTAAAATTAAATTCAAATCCGCAAACAGATTTAAAAAAACAAAAATTTGAGCCCAGGAGAGCGGAAATTCATTCGGAGGGCGTGGGGGGTATGAGCGCATAGACTGAGATTTTTACAAGTGACCACTTAAATTAAAATTAAAATTAAATTCAAATCCGCAAACAGATTTAAAAAAACAAAAATTTGAACCCAGGAGAGCGGAAATTCATTCGGGGGGCGTGGGGGGTACGTGGGGTACGATCGTACCCCATACGTAACCCATACTGGGTATGAGCGCATAGGATGAGATTTTTACAAGTGGCCACTTAAATTAAAATTAAAATTAAATTCAAATCCGCAAACAGATTTAAAAAAACAAAAATTTGAGCCCAGGAGAGCGGAAGTTCATTTTGGGGGCGTGGAGTACGTATAGGGTACGTATGGGGTACCCCATACTGGGTATGAGCGCATAGGATGAGATTTTTACAAGTGACCACTTAAATTAAAATTCAAATTAAATTCAAATCCGCAAACAGATTTAAAAAAACAAAAATTTGAGCCCAGGAGCGCGGAAATTCATTCGGGAGGCGTGAGGGGTACGTGGTGGGTACGAAACGTACCCACCTTGTACCCCCCAAGGGGTATGAGCGCATAGGCTGAGATTTTTACAAGTGACCACTTAAATTAAAATTAAAATTAAATTCAAATCCGCAAACAGATTTAAAAAAACAAAAATTTGAGGCCAGGAGAGCGGAAGTTCATTTTGGGGGCGTGGAGTACGTATAGGGTACGTATGGGGTACGATCGTACCCCATACGTACCCCATACTGGGTATGAGCGCATAGGCTGAGATTTTTACAAGTGACCACTTAAATTAAAATTAAAATTAAATTCAAATCCGCAAACAGATTTAAAAAAACAAAAATTTGAGCCCAGGAGAGCGGAAGTTCATTTTGGGGGCGTGGAGTACGTATAGGGTACGTATGGGGTACGATCGTACCCCATACGTACCCCATACTGGGTATGAGCGCATAGGCTGAGATTTTTACAAGTGACCACTTAAATTAAAATTAAATTCAAATCCGCAAACAGATTTAAAAAAACAAAAATTTGAGCCCAGGAGAGCGGAAATTCATTCGGGGGGCGTGGGGGGTACGTGGTGGGTACGAAACGTACCCACCACGTACCCCCCAAGGGGTATGAGCGCATAGACTGAGATTTTTACAAGTGACCACTTAAATTAAAATTAAAATTAAATTCAAATCCGCAAACAGATTTAAAAAAACAAAAATTTGAGCCCAGGAGAGCGGAAATTCATTCGGGGGGCGTGGGGGGTACGTGGTGGGTACGAAACGTACCCACCACGTACCCTCCAAGGGGTATGAGCGCATAGGCTGAGATTTTTACAAGTGACCACTTAAATTAAAATTAAAATTAAATTCAAATCCGCCAACAGATTTAAAAAAACAAAAATTTGAGCCCAGGAGAGCGGAAATTCATTCGGGGGGCGTGGGGGGTACGTGGTGGGTACGAAACGTACCCACCACGTACCCTCCAAGGGGTATGAGCGCATAGGCTGAGATTTTTACAAGTGACCACTTAAATTAAAATTAAAATTAAATTCAAATCCGCAAACAGATTTAAAAAACAAAAATTTGAGCCCAGGAGAGCGGAAGTTCATTTTGGGGGCGTGAAGTACGTATAGGGTACGTATGGGGTACGATCGTACCACATACATACCCCATACTGGGTATGAGCGCATAGGATGACATTTTTACAAGTGACCACTTAAATTAAAATTAAATTCAAATCCGCAAACAGATTTAAAAAAACAAAAATTTGAGCCCAGGAGAGCGGAAATTCATTCGGAGGGCGTGGGGGGTATGAGCGCATAGACTGAGATTTTTACAAGTGACCACTTAAATTAAAATTAAAATTAAATTCAAATCCGCAAACAGATTTAAAAAAACAAAAATTTGAGCCCAGGACAGCGGAAGTTCATTTTGGGGGCGCGGAGTACGTATAGGGTACGATCGTACCCCATACGTACCCCATACTGGGTATAAGCGCATAGGATGAGATTTTTACAAGTGACCACTTAAATTAAAATTCAAATTAAATTCAAATCCGCAAACAGATTTAAAAAAACAAAAATTTGAGCCCAGGAGAGCGGAAATTCATTCGGGGGCGTGGGGGGTACGTGGTGGGTACGAAACGTACCCACCACGTACCCCCCAAGGGGTATGAGCGCATAGACTGAGATTTTTACAAGTGACCACTTAAATTAAAATTAAAATTAAATTCAAATCCGCAAACAGATTTAAAAAAACAAAAATTTGAGCCCAGGAGAGCGGAAGTTCATTTTGGGGGCGTGGAGTACGTATAGGGTACGTATGGGGTACGATCGTACCCCATACGTACCCCATACTGGGTATGAGCGCATAGGATGAGATTTTTACAAGTGACCACTTAAATTAAAATTCAAATTAAATTCAAATCCGCAAACAGATTTAAAAAAACAAAAATTTGAGCCCAGGAGAGCGGAAATTCATTCGGGGGGCGTGGGGGGTACGTGGTGGGTACGAAACGTACCCACCACGTACCCCCCAAGGGGTATGAGCGCATAGGCTGAGATTTTTACAAGTGACCACTTAAATTAAAATTGAAATTAAATTCAAATCCGCAAACAGATTTAAAAAAACAAAAATTTGAGCCCAGGAGAGCGGAAATTCATTCGGGGGGCGTGGGGGGTACGTGGTGGGTACGAAACGTACCCACCACGTACCCCCCAAGGGGTATGAGCGCATAGACTGAGATTTTTACAAGTGAACACTTAAATTAAAATTAAAATTAAATTCAAATCCGCAAACAGATTTAAAAAAACAAAAATTTGAGCCCAGGAGAGCGGAAATTCATTCGGGGGGCGTGGGGGGTACGTGGTGGGTACGAAACGTACCCGCCACGTACCCCCCAAGGGGTATGAGCGCATAGGCTGAGATTTTTACAAGTGACCACTTAAATTAAAATTAAAATTAAATTCAAATCCGCCAACAGATTTAAAAAAACAAAAATTTGAGCCCAGGAGAGCGGAAATTCATTCGGGGGGCGTGGGGGGTACGTGGTGGGTACGAAACGTACCCACCACGTACCCTCCAAGGGGTATGAGCGCATAGGCTGAGATTTTTACAAGTGACCACTTAAATTAAAATTAAAATTAAATTCAAATCCGCCAACAGATTTAAAAAAACAAAAATTTGAGCCCAGGAGAGCGGAAATTCATTCGGGGGGCGTGGGGGGTACGTGGTGGGTACGAAACGTACCCACCACGTACCCTCCAAGGGGTATGAGCGCATAGGCTGAGATTTTTACAAGTGACCACTTAAATTAAAATTAAAATTAAATTCAAATCCGCAAACAGATTTAAAAAACAAAAATTTGAGCCCAGGAGAGCGGAAGTTCATTTTGGGGCGTGAAGTACGTATAGGGTACGTATGGGGTACGATCGTACCACATACATACCCCATACTGGGTATGAGCGCATAGGATGACATTTTTACAAGTGACCACTTAAATTAAAATTCAAATTAAATACAAATCCGCAAACAGATTTAAAAAAACAAAAATTTGAGCCCAGGAGGGCGGAAATTCATTCGGGGGGCGTGAGGGGTACGTGGTGGGTACGAAACGTACCCACCACGTACCCCCCAAGGGGTATGAGCGCATAGGCTGAGATTTTTACAAGTGACCACTTAAATTAAAATTCAAATTAAATTCAAATCCGCAAACAGATTTAAAAAAACAAAAATTTGAGCCCAGGAGAGCGGAAATTCATTCGGGGGGCGTGGGGGGTACGTGGTGGGTACGAAACGTATCCACCATGTACCCCCCAATGGGTATGAGCGCATAGGCTGAGATTTTTACAAGTGACCACTTAAATTAAAATTGAAATTAAATTCAAATCCGCAAACAGATTTAAAAAAACAAAAATTTGAGCCCAGGAGAGCGGAAATTCATTCGGGGGGCGTGGGGGTACGTGGTGGGTACGAAACGTACCCACCACGTACCCCCCAAGGGGTATGAGCGCATAGACTGAGATTTTTACAAGTGACCACTTAAATTAAAATTAAAATTAAATTCAAATCCGCAAACAGATTTAAAAAAACAAAAATTGGAGCCCAGGAGAGCGGAAATTCATTCGGGGGGCGTGGGGGTAGGTGGTGGGTACGAAACTTACCCACCACGTACCCCCCAAGGGGTATGAGCGCATAGGCTGAGATTTTTACAAGTGACCACTTAAATTAAAATTCAAATTAAATTCAAATCCGCAAACAGATTTAAAAAAACAAAAATTTGAGCCCAGGAGAGCGGAAATTCATTCGGGGGGCGTGGGAGGTACGTGGTGGGTACGAAACGTACCCACCACGTACCCCCCAAGGGGTATGAGCGCATAGGCTGAGATTTTTACAAGTGACCACTTAAATTAAAATTAAAATTAAATTCAAATCCGCAAACAGATTTAAAAAAACAAAAATTTGAGCCCAGGAGAGCGGAAATTCATTCGGGGGGCGTGGGGGGTACGTGGTGGGTACGAAACGTATCCACCACGTACCCCCCAAGGGGTATGAGCGCATAGGCTGAGATTTTTACAAGTGACCACTTAAATTAAAATTAAAATTAAATTCAAATCCGCAAACAGATTTAAAAAAACAAAAATTTGAGCCCAGGAGAGCGGAAGTTCATTTTGGGGGCGTGGAGTACGTATAGGGTACGTATGGTTTACGATCGTATCCCATACGTACCCCATACTGGGTATGAGCGCATAGGATGAGATTTTTACAAGTGACCACCTAAATTAAAATTGAAATTAAATTCAAATCCGCAAAAAGATTTAAAAAAATCTGCCAATGGACTAAAAGCCCAGAGAAGTAAAACGAACGAATTTGCTGCCTTATCAGACTTAAGAGATATGACGAATTGTTAAAACGTATACAAACCCTAATGGTAATCTTCCACTTGGGGTTTGAATTTCGAAAAAATTGTGAAACAGGTTTTTAGACGATTTCATAAGAAGCAACTTGATATCTCATGAGATATGACGGATTTTGAAAAATTTGTGAAAACGTAAGCAAACCGTTCACACCCCCTTGGTTCTGGCAATTTGAAAAATCGTGAATTGGTTGGCCGTAATAATCAATTTTATATCTCATCAGAACTTAGGAATGGCAAAAATTGTGAAAACATGTACAAACCCTTGTGGGTTGAATATCCAAAAATTGAGAAATGGGTTTGTAGGCGATTATATAAAAAGTCTGTGGAAATGAAAAGCGATCTAATATCTCATCGAACTTAAGAAATATGTCGAAACTTTGAAAAGCATACAACCTCCTTACACCCATGAGGATTGAATATCTAAAATACTAAAATTGACTTTTTGGCTTTTTTAAACCTTAGGAAGTAAAAATGAATTCGATATTTCACCAGATATGCAACCTCCTTACACCCACTTGGGGGTTGAATATCCAAAAATCCTGAAAGGAGTTAATAAATAAATATGAAGACAGCACGAGAAAGTAGGAACCAATTCAATTTCTTATCACTTCTAAAAGAAATGACGGAACTCGTGAAAACGTGTTCAACCCGTTTATACCCTCTTAGGGGCTGAAAAAGGAAAAAACCTAAAAACAAGTTTTAGGCGATTATTACGCAAGCACGTGAAACTGAAAATATATTCGATATCTGATAATACGTGGGGATATAGTAGAATTCGTGAAAAAGTTTACAACCACCTTCGCACCCCCTTAGGGGTCGAATTTAAAAAAACCCTGAAAACACTTTCTAGGTATTTATATGAAGAAGTCGTACAATAAAAATGAATTCAATATTTGGGAAGACCTAATAGATATGACGAAAATCGTGAAAATATATGCATTCCATTTTCACTGATCATTTATTTTGCCCCCCCTCTGAACGCCAATAGAAATTTGAAATTTTTTTTTATTTAAATTAGTTTTCTAGTTAATTTACATAAACGTACTGAGTTTCAACTTTGTAGCATAAGCCGTTCTATAGATAGGAAAAACACCCCCACCCCTGTACCATACTACCCCTATAAAAAATTATATTTTTCCAAGATGCTACTAATATAGCTCTATCCAAATACCAAGTTTCAGCTTTATATCATTATAGGTTGTCGAGATATTAAAATCGGAACTTTTTCCTTTTCACCCTCCCCCACCCTCACCCTCTACACCCACACTTCCTAAATTTTGTTTTCCGCTAGGGGTCTATTAGGCCTACTTTTGGTAAAAATTTTAAGCATCTATCTCACACGGTTCTTGAGATATGAGACGTGATTTTTTTGAAAAATTCTTATCCCCTCCACTTTCATGCTCCACCGCCCCCTTAAAAAATTTGGCTTTCAGCTAACTTCATTTGTCAACTTTTATACACAAACCAAATTCTATTTATCTAGTACAATTAGTTCATGAGATATCGTATTCTAAAGTTTTTCACCCCCCACCCCCGTACGTCACTGCTCCCACTCAAATTTTTGTTTCCGATCTATTTTCCTAGTATACCTACAGATATTCATTAAGTTTCAATTTTGTGACATTAACCGTTTAGGAGATATGGATTTTAGAATGTGTCAATCTCACCTTTTTTGCATTTCGGACGCATTATTTTTTCCCCCACTCCCGAACCCCTTCACCTATATCGGCAATTTTTTTGCAAATGGGTCCACTACCGAAGCTCTATATAAATTTAAAATTTCAGCCGCCTAGCATAAGCGGTTGCTGAGATCAGAAACCAAAATTTTCCGTCTAAAACACTTCCCCCCTTACACCCCCATCCCTCCAAATTTGGTCACTTCAGGGAGCCTACCCACTCTACCCAGGAAAAAAAATTCAACTAAATAGCTTGTAGGGTTTGGGTGCTACGAGCCTTCAAACAATTTTGCGTACACCGGTAGACGTACGGCGTACGGCGGACAGACGGACTGAAATTTTTTTTTGCTTTTTTCGTGTCTACTCGTCATGAAACGTAAAAAAAAAAATTTTGAGGGTAGCAAATTTTTTTTTTTTAAAAATCGATAACAATACTGTATTATTGAAATAATAAAGTAAAAACGGTTTATGTTCCTTTTAAATAATTTAAAAATTATTCCATCTTTCTTTTTTCCGGAATATTAAACATTTGTGAAGTTATTTCGAAGTTTATACCGCCCGTTCATAAAGAAAAATTGTTCATTTTCTGACTTCGTTGTGCGGGTTTGAGTCTAACATTTTCGGAGTGTTGAACCGGAAATGAATACCTTATTATCAACAGCACCGATCGTCATCAATTTTTATTATGTCTTTCATAATGAAATTAAGAAAGAATCGAAAACTTCCCGAGCTCCAAATCACAAAATTATACAGGAACCGCCATATAACAGTCAGCTGACAAAAATTTGTCTATCTTAGAGGTTTTTTTTTTCCACCAGGTGGAGATTTCCAACTTTACCATTCGTCAATTGGCGAATGGTAAAATTGGAAATCGCCACCTGGTGGCAATAAAAAAACCCTCCAAGATAGACAATTTTTCGTCAGCTGACTGTTGTATGACGGTTCGTGTATACTTTTGTGATTTGGAGATCGGGATTTTCTAATCAGACCGGAGGGATATGGCTGAATTCGTGAAAATGTATACAACCCCTTTACACCACCGTGGGGGTCGAATTTAAAAAAATCCTGAAAACACTTTCTAGATATTTATATGAAGAATCCGTAGAATAAAAATTAATTCAATATTTGGAAAAACCTAATAGATATGACGAAAATTGTGAAAATAGATGCATTCCATTTTCACAGTTTTTTTTTTTGCCATCTTCCGTACCCCAATGGATATTTGAATTTTTTTTTAACCAAAATTACTTTTGTAGTTGTCCTACATATACTCGTGCATACCGGTTTTGAACTTTCTAACATAAGCCGTTCTATAGCTAAGAAAAACACCCCCCACCTTCGTACCATACTATCCCTATAAAAAATTATATTTTTGCAACATGCTACTACTATAGTTCTATCCAAATACCAAGTTTCAGATTTATATGATTATAGGTTCTCGAGATATAAAAATCTGAACTTTTTCCTTTTCACCCTCACCCTCTACACCCTCACCCTCAAAGTTTTTTTTCCTGCTAGGGGTCTATTAGGCCTATTTCTGGTAAAAATGCTAAGCATCTATCATACACTGTTCTTGAGATATGAGACGTTATTTTTTAGAAAAATTCTTATCCCCTCTACTTCCATACTCCACCGCCCCCTTAAAAAAATTTACTTTCAGCAAACTTTATTTGTCAACTTGAATACAGATACCGAATTTTGTTTTTCTAGTGCAATTGGTTCGTGAGATATTGTAATCTAAAGTTTTTCACCCACCACCTCTATACGCCACTGCCCCCACTCAAGTTTTCGATCTAATCTCCTAGTATACCTACAGATCTTCATTAAGTTTTAATTTCGTGACATTAACCGTTTAGGAGATATGGATTTTAGAATGTCTCAGTCTCGGCTTTCGAGAGTCTCGGACGCATTATTTTTCTCTCCACTCCTTCACTATCGAAGCTCTATATAAATTACAAGTGTCAGCTTCGTAGCATAAGCGGTTGCTGAGTTTTAGGAACCAAAATTTTCCGTCTAAAACGCTTCCCCCACCTCCATCTCACACCCCCATCACTCAATAGGTGTCTACTTGAAGGTGTCTGCTTAGTCTACCAACAGAAAAAATTCAACTTAATAGCTCAAAGAGTTTGAGAGCTATAAGCTTTCAAACGTTTTGAGTACGGCGGACGGCGTACAGACGGACTGAAATTTTTTTTTGCTTTTTGGTGTCTATTGGTCATGAAACGTGGAAAAAAAATTTTTCAGGGTAGGTCATTTTTTTTTTTAAAAAATCGATATGACCCCTTATACTGGGGAGTACCTTAGGGTTAAGGTAATATGATTGGACATTGAGCCCAATGTCGGCATACATGCATAAGTATGTCGATACGGTGAACATTTTTCCAGATCATTGAGCTGTGTGACAGCATTTTCACCAGTTCTCTAAGCTGAGAAAGTGTGCCCAAATGGGGAATTCTTCTCCAACACTTGAGTTGGGAAGGAATCGCCCATTTTGCATGAAGGGGTTAAATCCATTATTATAACAATACTTTATTATTAAAATAATAAAGTAAAATTGATGACAGTCGGTGCTCTTAATAACAACGTATTTATTTCCGGTTTTACATTCCGAAAATGTTAGGCTCAAACCCCCCACAGCTAAGTCAGAAAATGGATAATTTTTTTCAATGAATGAGCGATATATACTTCGAAATAACTTCACAAATGTTTAATATTCCGAGAAAAATAAGTACGACAAAATTATGATATCATTTAAGACGAACATAAACCATTTTTTGGTTACATTATTCTTTCATTTTGGTGTATGAAATTGGTGTCTTAAAAAAATATATTTTCTTTGTGAAATGTTATAAAACGTTTGTCATTCTTATTTAATTATGGTTCATTTAAATTCACTTCAAGCGATATTTTGGAGAATAACACTAGGTCTGTTCTTTTTGGTTACACCTTCTACAATTTTCTACACTAGGTAGGTAGGTAGGTACGCGTGGCTGCCCGTGAGAACACGGACACACTTAGACCTAAAAGATCCGTTGTGTTACCACAGGATCATCGAATCCGGTCCTACTCGTCGAATCATTTAGAGCTTGCAATGAAGCGTTGGATTCTCGCGACCTCCACTGAGGCAAGGTCACCGAGATAGTTGAAGAAGTAAGCTCCAAGATGAGCTTTCCTTCTGGCTGATAGAGCTGGACAGGTACAGAGAAGGTGAAGGACTGTCTCCTCCTCCTCCTCATCCAGGCAGCTTCTACAGAAGTCGTTTGAGAAGAGACCGAGTCTTTTAGCATGTCGACCTATAAGACAGTGTCCGGTCAGAACACCGATCGTGGTGCTGATATTCGCCCTTTTGAGCAAAGTCAGCTTTTTGGAGCGTTTTAGATCCAGCTCTGACCAGATCTGTCTCGCAGTGTGACATGTAACACCGTCTGCCCATCTTGAGTTGGTTTTCTCAATTGAGCCTAATCCCAGTAGCAGTTTACATGTAGAGAGAGGCACACCCAGATTCCGATGTTCCGGCATTATCTGAAGGGTAGTACCGCGTCGAGCGAGTTCGTCAGCCATGCAGTTCCCTGGAATATCCCTGTGTCCTGGCACCCAGCACAGAAGAATATTGAACTGTTTAGCCATCTCCTTAAGAGATGATCGACATTCTGCGGCGACCTTTGATGTTGTCGAGGCCGATTCCAAGGATTTTATTGCCGCTTGGCTGTCTGTGAAAATGCTAATATCCCTAGTAGATATTACATTACACCTCAGCCAGGACAAGGCCTTCTTGATCGCCATAAGCTCCGCCTGAAAGACACTACAGTGGTCCGGAGGCGGAAGGAGCTGCTAATGTTAAGCATATCAGAGAAAACACCTCCACCTACCCCGCCTTCAGTTTTGGAGCCGTCCGTATATATGTGGGCGGACTCTTCCGTCCGTACCGAATCCCTTTCCCATTCTAGACGGGTTGGGATGGCTGTTAGGAAATTTTTCTCTAAATCATAACTGGGAGGGGTGTAGTCGGTGTTTTCAGGAATGTTATTATTTCTACACTAACTCTTGAGTGAGTGCTGAGAGTTGAAAAAAAAGAACAAACCTAATAGGTTTGTTCATCCTCTTCACCTCTCTGCACCCGCTCAAGAGTTAGTGCAGAAAAGTGTAGAAGGTGTAGCCAAAAAGAACAGACCTACTTTTATTCGAGCTCAATCTCAATTTTGTATGAAAATAACATGCAACTGCCAGTTTCTGTCTATCTTGGAAGGTTCCGAAATTTGCCACCAGAGCACATGGTATATTCGTCAATATCTACATACTCATGCTGTATGCTGACATTGGGCTCAACTAATGTGTCATAAGTGCTCTTCAGTCAGTTTCTTTTTCCGTATTTCACAATTTGTTTCACAGCCATTTAAAAATAAATCGGAACTGTTTTAACCGTTACAATCGCCATATCTACTTCACCAACCGCATTTGCAGCCAAGTTCACATTGATATCGTGTTCCATTCCATTTCATTTCCATTTGGTCTCTAGCGTCTCCGCGCTAACCTAAAATGTCAAACCACTGTGCTTGTCAAATGGGAGGCACATGTGTTTTGTTTACAAATTTAGTGCAAATATAATTTAAGGTGCATCCGTATTTTGTGTATTTAATAACGACTGAAAATGACAACGGAAGAAGGTATAATTATCGCTTAGCTTTATTCTAGAAGAAATTCAAACATTACGTTTCGTTGTTAGAGTTTAAAACGTGGCTGAGCAGACCGAAGAAAACGTTCAATGAAAATCTTCAGTTCGGTGTGAAAGCGTGCAAATCGTTCGAATTTGCGCTACAGAGCAAGTACGATATTGTGATAAATTGGTTTTGTGATGGAATCGCCAGTGAGTCCAATGTGGACTGGGATTTGCTGTTGGAATTTGTTGGCGTTTCGTACCCGCCCGGTTTGGTTTTGGAAAAGACCAAAGAGCGGTTAGTTCACGCTATCATCGAAACTACAGCGAAACACGGGGATTTCAAAACTCGTACTCCAGCCGAATTGCTGCACAAACTAGGCGAGCATCAAGCACTGCAGGCATTCTATCGCGGAAACACTGCTCATTACTGGAAACTGGAAGCATCGCTTTTTGTAAGTTACCTGAAGTACGTTGAGGGCAATGCCGAATTCGTCGCCTCCAGTGAGCACGAGTTCTTCTCAAAGTGCTTGACCGCTTTACGCAGTTTCATTCAACGCTGTACCGTCAATGTAAGCGAAAGGTTTGCCAAATACACTCTGAAACCGTTCATTGAAACGATTCTCCTGTTGAAGACGAAGAATCTAAAGTATTACGACGATACATTTGAAATTTGCAAGCTTTTCATGTCGGACGAAGATACAACTAGTCTAGCTTATTTCGATGCGCAACCATTGCATGTTTTCCTCTACTGCATGGACTATGCGGTGAATTATTTTCGCGAACAAAAGAAGCAGCTTGCGGAAATGGTAAATCTTCTCAAGGATCAGCAAGCTAAACCGGAAATTGCTCTCAAGAAGTCTGCACACGTTTTGGAACTGTTCCGAAAGTACGACGTGAGCTTAGACTTTCAAATGGACGATGAGAAAACCGCTGTAGATGTCTTGGCCGCGTATATTCAACAGACCATCGAACACAATCAAAAGGACCACCTCCACGATGTCCTAACACTCGTCTGCAGCGCCATAAAATTGAATCCAATGATTTTGGAGAAAATCATTTTTCAAGTTACCACTACCTTTCTTATGATGCCTAAATCCGCTCGTGAATGGACTGCGTACGAGGAATTCCTTGGCCTACTCATTGAAATGTTTCGAAAGTTGAGTCGAGCTGAAAAATTAGTCTTGTACTTGCTGAAGTCGGTGAAACTCTACCTGCAAACGAACGGCTTAAACAACACGCTGAAACGCAAGGTAAAGAAGGAGTCGGGATTAAACAGCAGTAAAAAGTTGATAAAGTTAGAAGACCAAAATGGAGAGGTCGTTGCCAGTTCAACGGATTCGGAGACAAACTGGTTTTTCGTTAATATCGCTCGCGAGGAATTCCAACTGAACAGAGCCCAGTGTGAAGTTACAAATAGTCAAAAGTGGAAGCACATCGCGATTGCATGGCCTTACGAAAGTGTAGGCGTTCAATTCTCGAAATTCGTTTCGACGTTGATGTCCAAGCCGTCGCTGGTCGTATGGAAAACATTAATTTTTTCGCTTGCCGAGTGCATTGAGCAGCTTAAGTTAGCGACGTTAGACGAACACCTACTCGTTCTGATCGACTTCAACTCAGCGATCCTGTGCCAATATTTAGCGGGCAGTCGGTTACCCGAACAGTCCGATAAATTTTGGACTGAAATAAAAAACAACCGCACCTTGACACAAAATGTTCTGCGCGATTTTGGACAAGCGCTGCTCGAATACGAGCACAACAATCGAACGATGGAAGCATTCCTAGAAATATCCTACCATATCGGCTGCTTCGATTTAATTACGTGGTATTACAGTTCCGATTCGCTACAAATAAGCGCCGGTGAAATGCAGAAGTTGTCGCGTAGCCTGCACGAGTATCTCACACAGGACGAATGGGTTTCGTTGGAACAGCGAGTGGTGAATTTCGGCAAAAACAATACGAAAATCAACATGAACCGACTTCACCTGCAGAAAATGAAGGCTCGCGTGCTTTTTCCCAAGAATCCGGACGCGACATTGAACGTTACGTCATCACTTTTGTCCTCTACTCTCAACGATGTCGAACAGACGAAAGCAATTTTCGGTGATTCGACTAACTTCTGGCTTACACAGCATTTAAGTCGTGACGAGAAGAGACACATCTGCGAGATTTTGATCATTGATAATCGCGACATTGATTCGGCATTTTTGAGGAATTTCGTTGATGATCGGGAATTCTTCGAGCTTATCATCCTAACCATGTACAAGTTTATGACAACGTGCTTTGAGTCGAAGAAGTCAACGCTAAAACTGTTGGATTTTGAGCAGATCTTCAAAGAAAATAGGACAAAAGCGGTCGTTGCGGTTATAAATACGAAGGCCGAGCAATATTCGATTAAGAAATACTCGCGCGATGAATTGAAAGCCGCTCTAAATGTTATTATGGAGATGCCCGTCGGATTTTGCAGCGGATCTACTAAGGCCACACTGTTTGCAATTAATTTGGCGCTTTACAAAGATGTTTTGGCAACACATGACAATGAATTACTGGCATTGAGCTTCGACCTTTTTTCAAGTAAGTTAATTTTTTTTTTTACCTTTCTTTCCATCGCACTTTTGCTCCCTTCAAATCATCAGGATCAGAAGATATTAGGCCATTCATGCTGCGGAGAGCCTCTGCAGATATCAGTAGCTAGTTGAGCACTATTTTCAAAAGCTGGTAAGGCTTATACCATATATTTGGCGGTAATCATATAGACTACACTTAGATTCCGGCTCTGTTATGCTTACTGTCTCATCCTGTTAATGAAGAATATATGGGGTCATATCTTGTTTCACATAGACATCCTGGCTGTCATTGAGGCGTTTGAATCAGTTATCATCAAATTCGAGCTTTCAAGAAGTTCTCGAGAAACTTTGTGGTCAGAACATAGTATTAATATGATGGGTACAGGGTGAAATACTAAGGAACGAGCTAGCGAGAGCGGGATTGGTGTTAGACGCAGGAGTTGATGAGGCAGTTAGGCTGCATAAAAACGTACATCGGTGAACGTACTACAGAGGCAACCCACTTAAGGTGGGCGGGTTTGACAAGCAGCAACAGCTGATTTCTAGAGCTTTGTAGCATAAGCTGGATAAACACAATATATTATATTATAATATAATATATTACATTAACATGGGATAAAGGTAAATACCAGTAGCGTAGCGTGACGTGAAACCTCGTGGTAGCGCTCTTAAGGGCTCTATATACGACAGGTCGATCGTTCGACGATTTTGGTTTTTTCAGGCAGGTATGACTGATCTCCTCTTACATGGAGGAAAATTAATTGGTATGATACATTATTAAGATATATCGTGTTCTTTTGCTCTTTAACCAGTGTGGAGCAGCTTAGCGAAATGCGAAACAACAACAAAGCTAAAACTTTGTTTTTGTTATTGCCATGTCTCTAGCTTGCTCTTCACTCAATAAGGGCGCAAAAGACCATGTGCATTATGCACTAGTGGACTTTTATTTATAAATTAGTTCAATTCGGCGATTTTTTTTACGAAATTGTCGATAACTAAATCATAAAATTTGGAATTCGGCGACGACTTTATTTTGGCCAATCGCTTTTTTTCTATTGATATTATAGATAAATTGGTAAGCCTCTGCTGTCCTTGAGTAGACCTCAAATATGATTTTATACGACGTAATCCCGACATTGTTCGCTCCACAGTAGCTGTAGTGGATGGGATCGTCAAAATTAGTGTTGACAATCTATAAACTTCCGGTAAAACCCATGGCATTTCATTGAGATTCATTGAGTTACCAGCTCATGAATTTCCTTACCAGCTAGCTCACTATTTTTGTAGAGCTCATTTTTCAACTGAATCTCGAATCTCTTATAAAAAGAAATGAGTGAATTCAAAATATGCTCCTGAAAATTTTGCTGATATGACTTAAATTTTGTTGAATCAAGAAGCGACACAAATGCAAGAGAATGAAAGTTGGCAAACTGTTCAGACACTTGCATTATAATATTGTCTAAAATTTCGTTAAAAATCCTTCTATATGAACTCTCTAAATCTTCGGACGTACATTTTTTGTTATCTGGACTTACAACTTCATCTGAATAACTGGTAACTTTCGCCCATATTGGTGAAAATTCGCTATTACGTAGCTCTTTCAATATAGATTGAAAAAGATCAATCTGCTTTTGACAAAAGGCTATATCAAAACGCGAAGATTACAGAATATTATATAAATGATCGGAATGTAAAAATATTTTGGTGAATATTTTGAGCAGAAACACGGTTTCAAATTTTCGAAGCTGCGAGGCAAAACCTAAAGCTTTACAAATATCATCGGGTTTCCAGTTTTCTGAATTGTCTGCCATATAAGCAAAAAAAATTATAAATTGAACACGAAGCTCGTCAATCATAAATAAAAGCCTTGATGCGAAATTCCATCTTGTTTAAGATAGATGAGTAGCTTCTTTACAACGAATTTGTGCAATTGTTCTTGCCTTGTAGTAGAATGTGAAAAAAAGGAAACTACTCCATTCAAGGTCTGAAAGAAAAGTCGGATTTCTTTAATGCAATTGGTCGATTGCTGAAGGACTGAATTTAGTTTATGCGCATAACAATGTACAAACAAAGCTTCTAGGAATTTTTGGCATACTTTACTCTGTAATCCATTCAGGTGACCTGACATTACGGCGGCTCCATCATACGTTTGCGCAATCAATTTATGTCCAATTTCAAGAGAATCGGAAATAGCCGAAACGTGACTCAACAAGGCAGATGCTGAGTGATCTGAACTCACATCTGAAAAACCTAAAAAAGTTTCATGAGGTTCACCTTTTCCATCGACATACCGAAAAACTGTCGAAAGCTGCGATTTTGAGCTCACGTCCGTCGTTTCATCTAATAAAATAGCGACAAATTCAGCTTTACTTAGGTCGGACCTTATGTCGTCTAAAATCACATTTGCCACGGCATCTATGAGATCATTCTGAATATCTGGAGAGGTTCCCTTGAAAATAGTTGCTGATTTCAAATGTTCATCCAAAGGCTGATCGTACTCCTTAAGAAGCTGCACCAATTCGAGATAATTTCCTCTATTTTCGGAATCTGGTGCTTCATCCTGATCTCGAAGAGATAGTTCCTGCTGTGCTAAGAAGCAAATACAATCAATGAGCCGAATCAGCACTAGTCTATTTTTTTTACGTTTTCATTATATAGACTAATCCTGGCAAGTTCCTGCTCATTGATGAGAAAATTTATTCTCGTAGACTTGCCAAATGATAGCAGAGCAACAGAGCAAGTTAGGTGAGAATTACTTGTTTGATGTTTTTGAGCTGACTTCGTAAAAGTGATAAGGTTAGAAAAGCCTTTCGAACTCCAAACTGTGCCCTCAGATGAAAATAAAAGGCATGGAAAACAATTAAAGCTGGTTTTTCTTATCACATCCAGATAGCCATTTATACCTTTCATAATTTTCGACTGTAAAGTGCCGTTTGTACTCATGACCTCTTTCCTTCGTAACGGTCATCAAACCGGGAAGTGGTATTTTTGAACATCCAATTCTAATAACATCACTCTTCTCAGAAAAATTTCGTGAACCAAATGATTTCATAAACAAGCTGCAATTGATGCAAATGCAGGACTCCATTTAGAAAAAAAAACAAATTGTGTACAGAGATTACAGATGTATGTAAATGTGTGAAAAGGAAAAAAAATTAATTTTCACCAGCTTAGGGACTGTTATTGAAAATGATATTTCACCAGCTTAGCACACTAAGCAATATAGTTGCAATAACGTCTTAAAAAATATAATATAATTAATTATCCAAACCAAACGCCAAAGATCAATACACCTCAGAACACTGTAAAATTCACAAATGAAACACGATACGATAGGTACTATCAGTTAGAAGTAAGTGACTTAAAACTATTCACGCAAATGATATGTCCAATCCCCCATGAGTCCGTGCTGTCGTTTTGGTTTCGTGCGTTGGATTAGATTAACTCTTTAAAAGAGAGAAATTGATTTGAATTACAATAGATCATAAACACTAAATTAATTTTGCTTTGCAAATCATGTATTGTTGGTAGAAACAAGAGATTTTTTGAAAGAGAGCATGGTAAAAAACAGTTATATATAAAATTGGTTCGTAATTGCAACAAATATGATTTGCTGGTCTTAATTCGTAATTTTTATTGAGTAAAAACTGAATCACTAAAATTCATAAGTCCCAAAGAAGAAGGGACCAATTAAATTCACATTTCTTGGTTTTTGACATCATCAAATAGAGAAATATATCTACTGTTTTATCAAAGGAAAGCAAATTACAAGAACATATTTGAATCAAATTGCAATGTGCCAACCAACAATTTAAAATCCAATATAAAATCGCAATCCCTGTAAAACGACAACACTTTCCAAGAGAAAACCATATAGAGGAAGCGCAAATTTCTAGCGCTGGCCAGGCCGAAGAAAAGTGCGAATGTTTTTTTCTTTTTTCGCTGTGATTTTGTTCTAGGTTTCGTCTTGTAGCATAGCGCTAAAAAGTTGCGATACCCTCCATGGAATGATAGTTTTTTTGAAGGTAGAATCAAGAAACTTTACGTGAGCTCTGGATTTCGATATTTAACATATGGACATGTAAGTTAAATGTTGATCGATCGATTGATTAATCAATTGGACTAGGAACGTAATAAAGAAAAAAAGATTGTTTTAAAATGGAAAGGGGTAGCGGCGCTACCCCCGCTACCCCTGAGGCTACGCGCCTTTTAAATACGGTTGTTCGTTGGAGTACTGATAGGTTACTGGGGAAGCGCGCCATGCGTATAGGGTTAGCTGGAACTGAAGTGGCCTACTCACTTCCTCAAATAAGCACCCTTATTTTTGTTTTATATTAAATAAAAAGAGCTGCGTTTCTTAACTAAGAAGTGAACAAACAGTTGTAATATATAGCTGCAAAAGGGGTGCGGCTGAAATATTTCCATGTCTTCGATTTTTGGAGAACCTCGTTCATTGAACAAATTTTCTACATTTATAGTTTCCTTAATTTTGATTGGAATGTCAGTTTAATGGATATAAAATATTATGGAATTTTATTCGGAAGAGGCTAGAAATATGAGCAAAAACTCTACTACAAATTTTTTTTGAAAATATTTTTTTTTTCAAGTTTTATAATACAACTTTTCCGATTGGTAGAATACAGGTAGGCGCAATCGCAAGTTGCATAGCGATATCACTACTTCTTGATGGTTACGCTCACGTCTCGATATGTGCTGAGAGTCCTTTGTTAAGCTCAAATTCCTCCTGCTACCGCAAAGTTGAGCAAGCTGTTTATTGAGACTTCTTTGAGATCTGAGAAGGTAGGTGCTTCGAGAGTCTTCAAGCGTCTCCTAGCAAAAGCTGGGCAACTGCAAGATGTGCTCTAATATTTCCCGTTCTCCAGGTAGTTTGCAGTTTCTGCAGAGATCGTTAGTAACTAAACCCAGTCTGTACTCGTGAGCTCCGATTAAACAATGGCAGGTAATAACTCCGACTAAAGTTGCGCATTTCGTTTTGGGTAGCGCTAACAAGAGTTCTGTATTTTTTTCACTGTAGACATGCCGCAATGCTTTCTTTGTTTTGGCGGTTGGTATGACTTGCCCGCTGGCCTCGGCTTGGCTTGCCATCTTCTTTTCTAGAGTATTATGAACGATATTTAGAGGTGTATCGCGTTTTCCTCCGTTACTTCCGTTACCTAACATGCCACTATAACCAGGAATCCAGCCGAGTTCCACTTTGCTATTCGAGCACCTTTTCTGTAGTGCGTGTCGACAGTTAACCACTGCCTTGGATTTTATGGTGCAGGACTGTAATGCAATAAGAGCTGCCTGAGTATCCGTATTAAATGTGTATTGTTCTATCCGTATTCCGCAATTCATGTACGATTTCAGACCATTTTTATACTCTAGATGAAATCATATAGAGTATTATAAGTTTAATACAGCCCAAAAGTTTGTAACGCATAGAACCGAGCCTCGGACAAATTTTTTTATAGATTACAAGCCGCGTACCGCGGCTATGCTCGCTACACTCACGTTCGTATGGTACTATATTATCTTGCTTCCCGTTGTTCCGTCGCTCCCGTTGCGCCCGTTTCTCCCGTTGCTCCCATTTCTCCCGTTACTTCCGTTGCTCCCGTTGATCCCGTTGCTCCCATTTTTCCCGATGCTTCCGTTTGCTTTCATTTCTCCCGTTACTTCTGCTGCTCCGTTGCTTCCGTTGATCCCGTTGCTTCCGTTACTCCCGTTGCTTCCATTTCTTCCGTTACTTCCGTTACTTCCGTTGCTCCCGTTGCTCCGTTGCTCCCGTTACTCCATCCTCTCTATTCTCCATCCTCTATCCATCATCCTCCATCCCCCATCCACCATCCCCTACCTCCATCTTCCATCCTCCATCCTTCATCCTCCATCCTTCATCCTCCATCTTCCATCCTCCATCCTCCATCCTGCATCCACCATCCACTATCCCCTATCCAACATCCATCGTCCAAACAATAGGATCGCATAACTAATACACCGAAAACGAACGAACTGCCGCTAAACTACTGTATGAAATACACTCAAATGTTGAAATAACTCGCGTACCACCAATTGTAAAATGATTTTGTTAACGCAGAAACCTTCACGGGCGTGCCCTCAACAAATCACCAAAGTTTCATCACAATCGGATGAGTAGTTGAGGAGCGTATACGGGACAGACAAACAGACAGACAAACATTCATTTTTATATATAGAGATTTTTTGTTAATTTGTGGCCAACAACTCCAAATCCGCTTGACGCCCGTCCGTCCGTCCGTCTGTCCGTTAGCACGATAACTCAAGAACGCCTTGACCTAGGATCTTGCAATTTTGAATTTGGGTGTTTGGTTGAATTTGTAAGGCTAAGTTCGTTAACGGGCAAAATCGTCCTACTCCTTCGGGTAGCTGCCATACAAAATGTCCTTAAATCACGTGTTCAAGAATATTGACCAATAACTTCGGAACGCCTAAAGCTACGACTTTAAAATTTTGTATACGTTGGTTTTTCAATAGTTGGAGCTAAATGTATGATTATGAAGAAAATCCTGTTAGTCCTTCGAGTAGCTGCCATACAGATATCCTGTTAAAATGTCTTCAATTAATTTACGAAACTCACTATAACTCAAGTAATCTTTTTGCTACGAATTTGGAATATTGTACAAATTAGTTTTAAGTGGAAACGAAGTTCGAGTTTACTAGTCAGCTAAATCATTTTACTCCTTCTGGTACCTGCCATTTAAAATGTCCTTAAAAAACGTGTTCAAGAATATTGGCCGATAACTTCAGAAGGGTTTAAGCTACGACTTTCAAATTTTGTATGTGTTAATTTTCCAATAGTTGGAGCTAAAGAAGAAAATCCTATTAGTCCTTCGTGTAGCTGCCATACAAATATCCTGTTAAAATATCCTCATTCAATTCACGAAACTTATTGTAACTCAAGAAATCGTTTAGCCACGAAGTTTAAATTTTGTACAAATAAGATTTGAGCGAAAATGAAGTTAGACTTCGTTTGTCAGTGAAATTTCTTTACTCCTTCGAGTAGCTTCCATACAAAAAGATGTGTTCTAGAAAATTTGTCGATGTTTTTACATGCACACAAGTAATTCTACTTTATCCCCAACTACAATATAAATCGGAGTTCAGTATTCATCTAGAGTATTATACGATTGGCTTGCAGCCGATCGTGACTGCAGTATGTTTTAGTACACGCATGGTGTAGTACTCATGTATCTTCCTCAAAAAAAGCAAAACCACCAATAGACTAGACAGAAAATGAGTTTTTCCATCACGTCAATACTCCAGATCAATTTGAGTCGCAAAAATTCGATTCAAATCGGTGTGAAATTTATCTTTTTCCTGTTCCTGAACCTGATGAAGTTATTAAGGGGGGACAATGTTTAAAAAAAAATTATAAAAGTTATGTGCTTATTTTACAATGCCGGGAACATTTCGAACCACCCTCTTATCAGCATTATTATCATAAGACGTCATGAAATATTTATTGAAACTTTAAAGGTTTTTAGCCAGATGTTTTCCGAACTACTATTCCATAAATCACTGATTGTGATTATATCACTAATCCAATATGAACTTTCGCAAGGATTTAAAAATTTGGCCAGTTTTTACAGGATAACTGGAGGATGCATTCCGATCGAAACATTTTTATATCTAATAGGACCGATCTGGTTGCATTTCCGATTGCTTTTTCCATGTCTAGAAAGTAATTAAAAAAAAAGATCTTTTCTCCTCTTAATTATAGTGACTAACGTCGAGCGATTCAAAACTACTTTACTTCAGCTGATTCGCTTCTATTTGATATGACTTAATTAGGTCCCCTTAAATTATTTCCAAAACATTTTGTATTCATGATTAAAACATAATGGTTGCCGGGTTAAGAACCTGTTAAAATATTTTTTTTGGTTTAACGTATCGGACTCGACTGAGTTCGTTATCAGAGACGCCTGCCTTAGTAACCGTGACTTAGTTGCGTCGGAAACATTATACAAAAATCTTTTAACAATAACAGATCTTGTTTTTCAATTGAAGACGTATGTTGTAAAACATTTACCAAACTATATGATAATCGTTTCTTTATTTTTCTGTTTCAAGGACTGCTTCATTTCGGTGAACCGATCAATATGTTCGCACATTTCGACATTGAAATGCTTATCAGAATGTTTCCGCCATCGAAAGTGCCAGAATTCTATGAATTTATATTCAGCAGTGTGAACAAATTGAATCAAAGCACCGAAGCATGTCTTTTAAAAATTTACGACCTGCTGAAATCACAAGAACCACAACTTAGCGAAGATCTCCTAAAGTTGTCAATAATTTTGCTTCAATATTTGGCACATCAAACTTCATCAAAAGTGGCTAAAGAATACCACGGAAAGATCATACTGTCACTAGTAGAACATATAAAAGATTATTTTTCTAACGGAAATCGCGATCAAGCCGAAGATAAAGAATTTGTTGAGAAAACCTTGCCAGTTTTTCCGATATACATTAATCATATTTTCGCTAAGGAAAAACAAAACGAGGAAATTACCGAGGAATTGCGTAAAGTGTGCAAGATTTTTATCGGTCATTCGGTAAGTATTAACCCCATCATATTTAATTCTCTATTCAAGTAAATGAATTATTCGCTAGATTAATTGCCAAAATCCTCATGCAATAAAATTGATTGCCGCTGCGTTATTACATCGCTCTCCGTTACATTTCGATCCCGACGAAATTCAATTCGTACTTCAAGAATATTGGAATCAAATAACAACGGATGCAAGAACCGGAAATTTGCAATTGAAAAATGTCGAAAATGCCCTGAAATTGATAATCGACAATAAAAGCAATGAAGAGTTTATGAACATTTTTATAGATATCGAGAAGGTAATAAGAATTTGTTCTTTTTTTGGACGGATGAATAAAACGTTTTTGTTTCAGGATCTTCAAAAGGAAAATTTCGAATATGCATGTAGAATGTTGACGCAAATAGCTACGTGCCAATTACACGTATACAAAGGAGCGGTAAGCATTTTGATTTTTTATTAAATTGATTGACCGGCTGCATGTCATGTAATTAGTGGAATTTGGCATATAAAGGTCGTCCCTTCGGGCGATCCAAAATTTTTTCTTCGAAAAACTGGGTTAGATAAGGTTATGCTTGCAACCAACCAAACTATAGATCAACTCACTGAGACCATTTGAGTGGTCCATTGTGATACCACACACGTGAAACCCTAATGGAGTCCCATATAGGAAGTTACCGCAGTATTACTACAGAGGAGCAGCTAATCGCATCAGCTACAAGTGCGAATAAAATAGGCTATATAGGTTCATCAATTCGTGTTTCAGCCATGTTCCCGAAACTGGAGATGAAGTAGCTGCCCATGCATTCAGAACCTACAGATGGTTAGCTGAGGATACTCACAAAATAGGTGTCTAACGCTCTCTTCTTCATTCTCGTTTCTGCAGAAGTGATTATTTGGAACGCCTAGGCGTTGTGCTTGTCTGCCAATGAAACACTGTCACGTTATGACTGCCGTAATGTTTCAGAAGATCGGTAGGTCTTCTAGGATGTGTTATCGGCCACAATTACCTGGAGGTTTCACATGTCGTTAGGTTAAACCATCTACCATTGGTTAGCTCCATTGCCTTCTTGTCAAGCGTTCTTTTGACATAAGAGGTGTTTTTACCGCTTGGGTTGCATGTACAGCAGCCATTTGAGATTCAGTTTTAACCAGCTCATCGGCTGCATCGTTTCCTGGTATCCCTTTGTGTCTCGGAACCCAGCATAAGAAAACGTTATGTGCTGCTTGCAGTATTTTCAGACGCTTCCTATACTCCCTTACTAGTTCAGGTTTGATTAGGTTGAAGCTTAGAGCTTTCATTGCTGCTTGACTGTCTGTATAAATCTTTTTATACGATTCTTCAGGAAGATTTGGCACGGAATTTAGTATATCTACTGCATTGTTTACGGCGAAAATCCCGTCCTGAAAAATACTACAGTAGTCTGGCAAACGTAAGGATAATTCAATATTCATGTCGGCTAAGAAAATCCCTGCCCTGTTCCAGTATCCATTTTAGACCCATCTATAAATACGAAAACTTCAGATTCCCCTATCCCAGTCTCTTCTCGTTTTGAAAAAATATATGGAAACCTGTATAGAGCGCGTCTTTATGTAGTCATTGAATTCGTTAAGCCCACAGTGTGAAAATAATGAAAATATTTTGCTATGCCAGTAATCTGCAGATTTCCAGCAGCTTTTAGTCTCAAGGCGCTCTTGGTAGCAACATTTTTGATTTGAATGTCTATTGGCAGCAGTAGCAACATAATCACCATTGCAGCTGTTGTCGTTGATTGCAAAGCTCCTGTGATGCCTAGGCAAGCCGTCCTCCGCACTCTCGTTAGACTATTCTTGTGTACTTGTTTGTCCAGGGCTGTCAACCATAAAAAATAATAGGCCTTACGATAGAGGTGTACATCCAGTTAACCATTGCGGGATGCACTCCCCATTTCTTTCACTCCCCGGCCTTTTTGCAAGTGTAGAAGGTGATTGTTGCTTTCGTGACGCGCTGATCAAGGTTTCCCTTCCAGTTAAGCTTTGCGTCAAGGATAATTCCTTAGGTACTTAGGTTCAGTGTTTTTGGAATTGTAAATGCATGTGTTGCTCCTTTCGATTAAAAAGAACCAGCTCGGTTTTTGTGAGATTCATCTCCAAACCCCAGCTTACTGCTCATTTATGCAATTTCCGTACTGCTTCCTGCACTAGTTCAGCTAATGTGGGTAGAAATTTACCAGATTACTAGGTCATTGGTATACGCTACCACTTTGATCCCGTCGAAGGTAGAGGTGATAGGACTCCACCCGCCCACCCCCGGGGTACCACTGGACAAAAGTCTGAATTTGTCATTCTCACCAATAAATGCATGTATCATTTTACTTTGGAGCATGCCGGCCGAAAACACTCCTCACAAATTCGATCACAACGATCCAAGGACGCTGGCTGTCATTTCGATTCCTATATAAGGACGAGAAATCGAAGTGGCAGCCAGTCGTTCGCCAACTGGCGGGCGACTCACAACACGGCTGCAAAGCCGAATGTGACGAA
Organism: Beris morrisii; assembly: GCA_951812415.1. Taxonomy (NCBI): domain Eukaryota; kingdom Metazoa; phylum Arthropoda; class Insecta; order Diptera; family Stratiomyidae; genus Beris; species Beris morrisii. The sequence continues at coordinate 72,560,025 of OX638310.1, forward strand.
TGTCCTTACATTGGTGACCCCGACATTCGTTACGACCTTATACGTTGGAGTTCTCCCGGCTATGCCGAGAGTCCAACTTCTTTAAGGTCGTGAGCGACGGCAGTATTCGGTGTCGTCGCGTGTCTGGGGGTGTGGTGTTCGCTGCGTCGGCAATGTCGCTGCCGACGTCTTTGCTGCGACGGCTCACATCGCAGCCGTCGTCTTTGTTGCGACGGCTCACATCGCAGCCGTCGTCTTTGCAGCGACGTCGTTCTGTTTGTGTTGTGTGACTGCAGCGACGACTATCGGCGTCATCGCTTTGCAGCCGTGTTGCGAGTCGCCCGCCAGTTGGCGAACGACTGGCTGCCACTTCGATTTCTCGTCCTTATATAGGAATCGAAATGACAGCCAGCGTCCTTGGATCGTTGTGATCCAATTTGTGAGGAGTGTTTTCGGCCTGACTTGTTTTGCCGCAAAATATCTCCCCACATGCCGTCGATCCAGTTGGTAATGTCCGGTTCAGCTCCTGCATTTAGCAGGACTTCTCGAATGGCATCCCTTTGAACTTTGTTAAAGGCTCCTTCAACACCTAGAAAGACTTCCATTGTGTATTCTTTATTATGCTGCGTATTCTCTATGGCCCTAATACCCTCATGTAGAGCGGTTTCCACCATATTTTGTGTACGAAAAACTAAAAAAAACATTACTATATTAATTTGAACTACATCACAAAACAGATCTTGAACGAATATTTCAAACGAATCATGTTTGCAATAATCTTATGTTTGGAAAGGACACCCAATAAACAATTTGCATCGGAAAATATACTTTTGAACATACTGGAAAGTCATCAGGCATTGTGTGATAACAAAAAGGTAACTAGCGTCGATTCAATGTCCAGTTAAGTAAATATTATAAGGAAAGGTATTTAACAAAAACTAATGTTTAGATTCCATTATCCGTGGATCACATGGACGACATATTAACTTTTATGATGGACGTTAATATTAAAAATTTTCCAGTAAATGAAACTAATATAAAGTACTTTCAAAATCTGTACAAAGCGGTAACTGGAGTTTGTTTATCGTTGATCCGATCCCGACATTTAATTGTCTTGGATCGAGTACCACAATTTGTTCATATTTTTAAAGGACTACTTCAGGCCATTTGTTGGTATCGATGTGAACGACCGAAAGACATGAATTTAGAAACAGAGGAAATTGAAGAGCTAGCGGAATTAGCACATAATTTAGAAAAGTAACTACCTATTTCTTTATTAAGCATTACAGAATATTATTCTTTACTTAATTCGGAAAATTATTACAGTTTAATGCATTCAATGGCAAATCATACGATCGAAATGAAAAGGATAGCACCGTATCTACTGACGTACACTATAGGCTTAATGGTGATGAATAAAAGATCGACAACACTTTACCCAAAGGTAAAAGTTCTATTGTTATTTTTTAATCGCTTTTAATAAAATCAAAATAAAAACCTACTTTCAGATTAAGACACACATCGAAAATATTTGTCACGAATTGATCGGTCTTTGTGATCATCGTGTTGGCAGCTTTGTACTGCGTTGTTCAAATGATGCTACCAAACAAGTTTATGAAACGCTTTGTAAAGAATATAAAAAGTATCGAAAGTTTAAAGGAAAAGTGTAAATAATATGTCTAAGAGTATTTTGTAATTTTTTTCAATTAAAAATGAAGGACGTTGGTTATCTTTCAAAATTATAAAAAAAAATTTATTGGTTTTTTTTAAGACTTGAGGTTAACATTTTCTCTATTAAAAGATTTTTTTTTCAGATCCTGTATAAGGATATGTTCGTCATATGAAATTATACTTATTTTTGCCATTGCCATCTTTCATTACATTTTGCACCGAAAAGTCAATCATTTCGAATGTTTGTAGAGCAAAATCCCATAAACATAAAAAAAATGTAAATTTACTGGCTTTTTACCACCACCCGGTAATCAAGGGCCTCGGTGCGCCGGGGTCACAGGGATCATAACCCCGAAGAAAAAATTTAAAATTTTGTCGTTTTTATACATTTATCTATTTGTGCATGTATACAGCATCGCGTAACGTGAATCTTGCGTTGTAGGGGTAGCAGGCTTCTGCCTTAAATGGGCAGCATAAAGGGTCTTTCCAAGCTTTGTCATCATGAAACACGAGAGCTAGGATTCCTGTTCCTCGTCACTTTTACGAAACTGTCATCACTGGCAGGATATCATGCATGCCTAGACCAGCAAACATGATATTGTCTCGACAGGTATGTATATTGTCCGCGGAGGAGGGGCATTACCAAATTGTACAAAGAAATTCGAAACTAAAGATTACCATGAATTAAACTGTATCACTGTAACGCAACGGAAAGTTTGTCGCGAAAGAGAGAGTGGATACATACGGCACAAACGAATCATCCTATTAAAAGCTTTGAGTTTATGGTTTTTATGGTCAGTTTCGCAGATGTCCTTGGTAAGTACGAGGGCGGATTGATAATGACGTGCAAAAATTGAGAAAACATAATTTGATCCGGAAAAATTTATTTTATTTTTCAACGTAGTCTCCTTTTAGCTCGATACACTTAGTCCAGCGTTTTTCCAATTTTTTGATCCCTTCCAAATAATATGATTTGTCCAACCCTTCAAAATAGGCGTTGGTTTCACTTATGACGTCAGTATTCGTGGTAAATCTCTTTCCAGCAAGCCATTTTTCAAGTCTGGAAATAATAAAACGTCGCAGGGTGCCAAATCTGTAGAATACGGTGGGTGAGGGAGCAATTTGTACCGTAATTCAAACAGTTTTGCCGTTGCAACAACGGACGTGTGAAACAACACTTTTTTCTTCGCGAAATGAAACCGTTTTGCCTTGATTTCAACCTCCAATGAAACCAATACCTCAGAATAATATGCTCCCGTCATTGTTTTTCCTTTCTCCAAGTAGTCGGTGAATATCATTCCATTGGAATCCCAAAAAACTGTCGCCATAACCTTTCCAGCCGATAGAACGGTTTTGCCTCCTTGAACCGACATCCTTCCATTGTTTTGACTGTTGTTTGGTTTCTGGAGTGTAGTGGTGAATCCATGCTTCATCAACAGTTACGAATCAACGAAAAAATTCATTTGTATTAAGTTAAAACAGTTGCAAACCGTGCTGCGAAGTTGTCACACGATTGCGTTTTTAGTCGATTGTGAGCAAACGCGGCAGCCATCTTGCGGATAGCTTTCTCATGTCCAAATGGTTTTTCAAAATATTCCAAACACGTTCAAATGAGATGCTTACTACGTTAACTATCTCACGCACTTTTACTCGACGATCTTCTATCACGATAACATGGATTTTATCGATCATTTCTGGCGTGGTGACCTCATTTGGGCGACCTGGACTTGGTATGGTTTGTGTGCTCGTACGACCACACTTGAATTCAGAAAACCATTTGTAAATCATTTGGATAGATGGTGCAGAGTCCCCATATCTAAATTTTCTGTGGTTACTTTAGCTGTTTTCCCTTTTAAAAAATTGTGTTTAATCAACACACGAAATTCATTTTTATCCATTTTTAAAAATTTTTATAAGTCGACTTGCTTAGACGGCTGCTTCTCGAAAACTAAACGAGGTATCAGGCTTAAACTTTGCAGGTAATCTATTTAAGGATGGTCCAGGTAAAAAAAAATAACGAATTCCTTACCTGCCCACTCCTTCTTGATTTTTGCACGTCATTATCAATCCGCCCTCGTAGTCATTCAACTATCATCTGCTGTGTATGTAGTATGAAATAAAATATGCATTTAACGTTCGTCCTTAATTCTATTATTTCAGGAGCCACATCTTCGCTCAGCAAGTACCTCCAAAAGCCATCAGTTGACTTAAAGAAAGCTTCGGATTCGATAGCTGATACAATATCTGACTTAGAAAAAAGGCGTTATGAAAATAGTACGTAAAGTTTTCAATAAAATTTTTGCTGAAGTTCAATTTTTTGCAAATGAACTTCAGGTGGATGTGTTGATGCCTCGCACAGATTCTCGTCAGACGCACCGCGAAAACCCATTCACAACCTCACCTGAAGACTACTTTCGCAGAACCGTTTATAATCCGTTGCTCGATGAAGTAGTTTCAGATTTAAGAACGAGGTTCTCATGCGACGTGCTAGCAATGTTTAACCTGAACGTCTTTCTTCCACGCGAATCAGAATCTGAACATAACATTGACCTTGTTAAAAGTGTAGCCGAGTTTTATCAAAAACTGATTGGTTTTTCTGTAAGAGCAGTGCAGCATGAGAATGTTGCATGGGTGCAGAAATAGGTGAGAAAGCTAAATGATAATGGAAGTAAACCTGAAACCGTTGTGCAAGCTCTTGATAGCTCTGACAATGATATGTACCCAGCTATCAGGGCTGCCAGATTCCCAAAACTAAAAAATCGTACAATAATATCAAAAAAATCGTACCGAGTTAGATTTCATCGTACAATTCACTACAATATTTAATTTTATTTGTTTATATTCAAATTTCAAAATAAAAATAAAACAAATTTTTCTATTTCACGTAGGTGAAGTATATGTAGTCATCAAATTTTACACATTTTCATTCGACATTTAGGTCGATGGAGATGGCATATACTCAGCTATTTTAAAAATTTCTGTATAAATGTTAGGAAAATTCAATACATTTTCTACACTCATCTTTCGCAATATCCCAGCCGGAACAGTAATGTCTATGGAATCGAATCCGTACAATATACTAGCAGCTCGTACACATTACTCTTTCGATGACAGAACTAATTACTTTAGCCCGCATAGGCCCTAGGGCGTAATCGCTTACAAAGCACACTACAAGAAAAGCCTTATTTCGTTGAAGAGTAGTAAATAGTTATAAAGCATATTGCATGTAAGGCCTTGTTTCATTAGAGAGTGATAGCAACATACAAATTGCATGAAAAGTAAGGCATTATATCAATAGTGAGTGGTAAATACTTTAAATGTATGAACAGTAAGGTCTTGTAATAGTCAGATCAGTAATGTGTACGGAATTTATTTTGTACTAGCAACTTGTACCCATTACTCTTTCGATAACATATCTAATTACTTTAACCCGCATAGGCCCTAGGGTGTAAACGCTTAAAAGGACAGGACAAGAAAAGACTTATATCGTTGTAAATACTGAATTTAATTATGGGCCCTTTGATATAAAATTAAAACGAAACGTTAATGATTGCATCATCCCTTTACTTAACGCTTTTAAGACATTACTTTCGTAAATTATTACTAAAGCCAAGAGCATTTGTCAAAACTGTAAGGTTTCGGATTGTACCATCTCATAACTTACTCGCTTCTAAACCATTACTTTCGTAAGTAGATACTAAAGCTTATACCGTTGGACAAAACTGTAACGTCTCGGATTTTTTCCTCTTAATACTTACTAGCTTCTAAACCATTACTTCCGTAAATAGTAACTGAAGCCAAGAACGTTGGCCATAATTGTACAGAGAGAGCATTCCAGAATATTTTACAGCAATTACACTCTGCATTACTTTGGTAAGGCCTTACAAACTCATCTCTTACTCATTGATTACAAATTCATCTCTTACGAAAAGTCCGACTGGGATGTAAGAAAGTGAATTCACCGAACGTAGCTACACATGCAAGAAGCATGAAACTATGCACAGATCCAGGGACGTCATTTGTGGGGGGTCAGAGGGGGCATTTCCCTCCCCCCCTGAATTATGTATTTTTATAGATTATATAGAACATATGTATATTTATATATAAAAATATATACAAACATAACATCTTGCCCCCCCCCCCCCCCCTAGAAAAAACTGAAATAACGTCCCAGCACAGATCCGTAAAAGTGACAATTCAAATGAAATTTTGATAGCGATGCATTAAGCATTTGGATTAGCTGTTCTCAGTGATATTCAATTGTTCCTTCCTCCATTACGATGCGAATTCCATCGCCCAAAATTCTCACCAGATCACGGATTTCTGTTTATGTATTTTTTAGGAAGTTTCAGGATATCCTAAGACTTATCGAGCTACATATATTAATTTTGTTCTTTTTTACACCCTCAGAGCCCGAGCCAATAATGCGTCGAAGGTTTAGAGTTAGGACTTTCTTTTTTTTGAACATTTTTCAAGATTTCCCATTCTCATTTTTCGTACTTCTGTCTTACATTATTTAGAATAGAAAAATTTGAGCATTTATCCAGTGAGTAGTGCATAAAATTTACATTGAAAACACTAAAAATAATTTTAATCTTTATTTATTTTTACTGTAGATACTAGGCTAGAATAAAGATGAAGAGAGGACAAATTCATTGCACCACTCGTAAAAGTAACACAATTTTATACGTACAGAGATCGTACTTATGTTACGTATAAGCAACTAAAATATTATACGTTGAATTGCCGTAAATATTCTTATAAACGATACGGTACAAATAAACATATATGACTGCCGCGGACATCGTTTCCAAAATTTCAACATGGGTTAGGCTTTTACACGTATACGAAACTTAACCTGTTTTTTAAGAAACTTCATTTTAACCACACGTGTTGGCCAATTTTTTTTTATTTTATTATTATTGTGAACTAACAAATAACAAAATGAATTCGTTATCATTTTTAATTTCGACATAATAGTTGAAAAATCGTACATTTTGAGTACGATGAAGGGTGTTCATCGTACATCGTACATAAGGCGGGAATATCGTACATGTACGATGAAAATCGTACGACTGGCAGAACTGCCAGCTATTCAAATGCCTCTCAGAATTTTCGCTACTCTGCCAGCAATTTTGTTAACAAAATTATTACGAGGCTCTCAAAAAAGTCCAGCAGGCGTCTAGAATTTGTTCTTTAAAAAATAAATTATGGTACCTAAGATAGATGTGGAGCGTTTTACTTCTGAATTAAATACGTTGACACTGGCTTGATTTTTTTAGCAATTGACTCCCCTCTCCCGCTAGTTCATCTATCTTGTGACTCCCCAAAACACAATTCTACGTACGCACCTGCAAGAGGTGGCCATTTGAAGTGGTCCATTCAGTCTACCAGGAGAAAATAATCAACTTAATAGCTCAAAGGGTTTAAAATGCAAGATACGCGATTACAACTGAACACGTGTCTCAGTTTCACATAACAAATGTACGTACAATTTGATGGCTCTAACGCGAATGAGCAATATTGTACCGGCCTTTATCAGACAGTGAATTAACATCGTCGACTCGGACTAGGCGTCAAGGTGCGTTTCCATCTCCGCCGTGTAGCGTCGCCGACTACATTCTACATACATAAAAAACTAGCTCTGTGACGCGCCGAGGCAATCGTCGGGAGTTGACTCAACTTCAACTTTTTCGGCGAGAGCCGATACTAATGAGCTTTTAATAGAGATTGGTTTGGATCCAAACTACGTACCTATGGTAACGAAAAAAATACTTTATTATTAAAAAATAATAAAGTAATTTAAAAGTCAAAAATGTACGAAGTTGAGTCAACTCCCGACGATTGCCTCGGCGCGTCACAGAGCTAGTTTTTTATGTATGTAGAATGTAGTCGGTGACGCTAAACGGCGGAGATGGAAACGCACCTTCAAAAGTGTGACGAGACACCCGTGTCGGCGACGCTAAACGGCGGAGATGGAACCCACCTTAAGTTGGTATTTTATATTCCGTACAAGTTCTTTCTATATTTAAGTTATGATACGTAATATAGTCATAGCGCGAACCTAATTCTAGTAGCAAGTCTTTCAACCAGATTCTACCCGAAGCTTTGTCACAATATGTTTTGGATAAATATTGTCGAATTCACAGAAAACTAGATGTGTGTTTACGTACAGTCGGAATCACAACTATAATATTTAAGGCTGGTATCCATTTGTCGCATTTCTGGGTGGGTAGAATGGAAGGTATCTTTTGGGTGGTGAGGGTGTGAGGGGGAGAGTTTTAGACGAAAAACTTTGGTTCTTAGATCTCAGTAACCGCTTATGCTAGGAGGTTGAAACTTGAAACTGATATAGACCTGTGATAGTGAACATTTCCAAAAAGAACAACGTGTCCGAAACGCTTGAAAGTGGGATTGAAACATTCTAAAATCCATATGTCCTGAACTGTTGATGTCAGAAGGTTGAAACTTTGTAGTTGCCTTAAGGGATACTATGAGGCTAGAAAGGTACTCAAAAATTTAGGAGGAAGGTGCGATGTGGGGGTAAAAAACTTAAGATTACAATATCTTTCGAACCAATTACCTTTCGGTGGCGCAATTGCTAAGCGTATTATTTTACAAACCCCGATGTGGGGTTATAGTCATAGGCTTATCAACCGTGTTTTAAGTGCTAAAATTATATTTGAAGCTGTAAAAGGGTCTCAGAGGTTCGTTGTTAGTGGCACTAAGCCAAAGAAGGGAAGATTTAGGAACTTACAAAAAAGATATAAGGGATAAAAAGATAAAGGGATTATGTTGAATACCAAAATATTAAGGAGAGATAAGAAAATTACGTCCTTATCACAAGAACTATTGAAGATTGGATCTTGAAATTTATACTGAAGTTAGAGCCAGTAGACCCCTTATGAGAGAAAAAATTCTTGTTGGTAGGGTGAGTAAGTCGCGCAAGTTTCTTCTACCTCAAAAACGGCTCGGTATATGTGCAGATATACTTGACAATCACTTAAAGCAAGAAAAAAATCTGCCAACAGTCTGGGCGCAACTTTATTATTTTTTCGGTAGAAGTTCGGAATGCGTTTAATTCTGAGACGCGGTGTAGGTTACTATGTGACTGAAAACTCAGAAAAAAGTTCAGAAAAGGTTAGAATGGGGTCGCGCTAGAATACTTACGCCGCTACCACATATAACATATGAATTACATAATTGGGTCATACTCCGGGACAAGGTCTAAGTCGTAGTATAATATCAGTTGTTACGTGATTATGAGATTTTTAGTGATTTGGTTTTGGGCCATTTCATGAAATCGGAAATGCATTTGTAGGCGATAATATAAAAAGTCTGTGGAAGTGAAAACCTATCTGATATCTTATCAATCGTAAGAAATATGTCGAAAGCCTTACGTCCTATTGGAGTTGAATATCTAAAAACACTGAAATCAACTTTTGACGATTATGTAGGAAGCCTTAGGAAGTAAAAATGAATTTGATATCTCATTAGAACTAAGAAATATGTAGAAATTTGTGAAAACATATGCAACCCCCTTGTATACCACTTAGGGGTTGAATATTAAAAAATCCTGAAATGAGTTTTTAGATATATGTAAAGAGAGCCCGAGGAAGTAAAAACCAATCCCATGTCTTATCACTCCTAAGAGATATGACGAAATTCGTGAAAACGTGTTCAACCCGTTTATACACTCTTAGGGGTTGAAAAAGGAAAAAATTTGAAAACGTGTTTTAGTTGATTATTAAACAAGCCCGTAGAAGTAAAAATAAATTCGATATCTAATCAGACCGGAGAGATACGGCTGAATTCGTGAAAATGTATACAACCCCTTTACACCATCGTGGGGGTCGAATTTCAAAAAATACTGAAAACACTTTCTAGGCATTTATATGAAGAATACGTGGAATAAAAATAAATTCAATATTTGAAAAGACCTAATAGATATGACGAAAATCGTAAAAATATATGCATTCCATTTTCACTGATCATTTTTTTGCCCCCCTTCTGTAGGCCAATAGATATTTAATTTTTTTTTTAATCAAAATTACTTTTCTAGTTGACTTACATATACATACTGAGTTTCAACTTTCTAGCATAAGCCGTTCTATAGTTAGGAAAAACACCCCCCACCCCCGTACCATACTATCCCTATAAAAAATTATATTTTTCCAACATGCTACTACTATAGTTCTATCTAAATACCAAGTTTCAGCTTGATGTCATTTTAGGTTCTCGAGATATAAGAATCGGAAATTTTTCCTTTTCACCCTCCCCCAGCCTCACCCTCTACACCCTCACCCTCCTGCTAGGGGTCTATTGAGCCTATTTCTGGTAAAAATTCTAAGCATCTATCGTACATTGTTCTTGAGATATGAGACGTGATTTTTTAGAAAAATTCGTATCCCCTCCACTTCCACACTCCACCTCCCCTTTAAAAATTTTTACTTTCAGCAAATTTTATTTATCAAATTTTATTTATCAAATTTGATATAGAAACCGAATTTCGTTTTTCTAGTGCAATTGGTTCGTGAGATATCGTAATCTAAAGTTTTTCACCCCCACCTCCGTACGCCACTGCCCCCTCTCAAAAATTTGTTTACGATCTATTCTCCTAGTATACCCACAGATGTTCATTAAGTTTCAATTTCGTAACATTAACCGATTAGGAGATATGGATTTTAGAATGTCTCAATCTAGGCTTTTTTGCGTTTCGGACGCATTATTATTCCCCCCACTCCCACACCCCTTTACCTATATCATAATTTTGGGTCCACTATCGATGCTCTATATAAATTCCAAGTTTCAGTTTCCTAGCCTAAGTGGTTACTGAGATCTGGAAACCAAAATTTTCCGTCTAAAACGCTTCCTTCACCTCCCCCCTAGCACCCCCGCCACTCAAAAGGTGGCCACTTGAAGGGGTCTGCTCAGTCTACCAACAGAAAAAAATTCAACTTAATAGCTCAAAGAGTTTGAGAGTTATAAGCTTTCAAACGTTTTGCGTACGGCGGACGGCGTACGGCGCACAGACGGACTGACAATTTTTTTTGCTTTTTTGGTGCTTATTAGTCAAGAAACGTATAAAAAAAATTTTTCAGGGTAGCAAATTTTTTTTTTTAAAAATCGATAACAATACTTTATTATTAAAATAATAAAGTAAAATCAGGTAAGGCTTGGCGTCCGCCCAACGTCCTGCTCAGGCATATTCTCCATCTGCCACCTGTGGGCTAATGAAAGTCAACAACTAACTCAACATTTGCAGGTCTCTTATTTACTTATTATTACCCCGGGTGGAGAAAGCCCGTCTGGCCTTCTACGCTTGCAAAAGAACCTTCGGCAAGAAGTGGGAACTCAAACCAAGGATGGTTTTGTAGCTGTACACTGCTGTAATAAGTCCAATTCTCAACTACGGGTCACTAGTCTGGTGGCCCGCTCTGAGTAAGGATTATAACATAACTAAACTCAGTCGAGTTCAACGAAGTGCGGCAATAGGCCGATACTCTAAACGTGCTACTCTACCTCCTACCAATCGACCTTTATATAAAAAACATACTGCAGTCACGATCGGCTGTAAGCCAATCGTATAATACTCTAGATGAATACTGAACTCCGATTTATATTGTAGTTGGGGATAAAGTAGAATTACGTGTGTGCATGTTGTAAGTCCTTTATTAAGGACTGGCATTAGATTGCTACTCAAATCTAAAAGACAATATTCAGTGTTTAATTTCATATCTTAAACTGGGTAAGTCATCGAAAAAAAATGTTCTTTTTGAAGGACTTTCACATGGGAGGTGCAGGAAGGACTCACTCGATTTCTTACATATTTATCCTTTTCCTTGGAATTAGTTAAAAATGAACGTGTACAAAATTTCAAAATCGTAGCTTAAAGCGTTCAAAAGTTATCGAAAATATATTGAACACGTGCCTTAGGAACATTTTGTATGGCAGCTACCAGAAGGAGTAAAAGGATTTCGCAGATTAGTAAACTCGAACTTTGTTTTTACTCAAAACTAATTTGTACAAAATTCCGAGTTCATAGCTAAAAGATTACTTGAGTTATAGTGAGTTCCGTAAATTAAGTGAATACTTTTTGACAGGATATTTGTATGGCAGCTACACGAAGGACTAACAGGATTTTCTTCATAATCATACATTTAGCTCCAACTATTGGAAAAATAACACATACAAAATTTCAAAGTCGTAGCTTAAGCCCTTCTGAAGCTATCGACCAATATTCTTGAACACGTGTTTTAAGGACATTTTGTATGGCAGCTACCAGAAGGAGTAAAAGGATCTCGCTGATTAGTAAACTCGAACTTCGTTTTCACTTAAAACTAACTTTTACAAAATTCCGAATACGTAGCTTAAAGATTACTTGAGTTATAGTGAGTTTCGTAAATTAAGTGAATACATTTTGACAGGATATTTGTATGGCAGCTACACGAAGGACTAACAGGATTTTCTTCATAATCATACATTTAGCTCCAACTATTGGAAAAATAACACATACAAAATTTCAAAGTCGTAGCTTAAACCCTTCTGAAGTTATCGGCCAATATTCTTGAACACGTGTTTAAGGACATTTTGTATGGCAGCTACCAGAAGGAGTAAAAGGATTTCGCTGATTAGTAAACTCAAACTTCGTTTTCACTTAAAACTAACTTTTACAAAATTCCGAATACGTAGCTTAAAGATTACTTGAGTTATAGTGAGTTACGTAAATTAAGTAAATACATTTTGACAGGATATTTGTATGGCAGCTACACGAAGGACTTACAGGATTTTCTTCATAATCATACATTTAGCTCCAACTATTGGGAAAATTACACATACAAAATTTCAAAGTCGTAGCTTAAACCCTTCTGAAGTTATCGACCAATATTCTTGAACACGTGTTTTAAGGACATTTTGTATGGCAGCTACCCAAAGGAGTAGGACGATTTTGCCCGTTAACGAACTTAGCCTTACAAATTCAACCAAACATCCAAATTCAAAATTTCAAGATCCTAGGTGAAGGCGTTCTTGAGTTATCGTGTTCACGGACAGACGGACGGACGGACGGACGGACGGACGGACGGACGGACGGACGGACGGACGGACGGACGGACGGACGGACGGACGGACGGACGTCAGGCGGATTTGAGGTTTTTGGGCACAAATAAACAAAAAATAATATATAACTTTTTTTCGTCCGAGGCTTGGTTCTATGCGTTACAAACTTTTGGGCTGGATTAAACTTATAATACTCTATATGATTTCATCTAGAGTATAAACACCGCATCAAACAATGCCGTCAGGCTCAAAGAATCTGAGTGCTGGACTGCGAAGCCATACGGGCATAGTAATATCCTGGGACAGTTACCAAAGGAATTGGTTACGTCACCGACTGACTACATCACCCCCAAACTGAGCTTCACGAAACGATTCTCAGTTGGTTTCCCAACTAGAGAGGAGTGAAAGAACGGTGCGGTGGAAGCAGACTTCGACACGATAATATTTACCGACGGTTCGAAAATGGACTGCGGTGTCGGGGCAGGAATATTCTCAGATACACATAATATCGCTAAGTCCTACCGCCGCCCGGACCACGCTAGCGTCTTCCAGGCAGAGATACTGGGGATCCGGGAGGCTTGTCGTACACTAAAATACGACTCATCGCCAAAACACAACTTCGTCATTTTCACCGACAGCCAAGCCGCAATCAAAGCACTAGATTCGGCTACCACCTCCTCTAAACTAGTTAAGCAATGCCGTAACGAACTAGCCGGTTTGGCGGAACGGCTCAAAGTCACTGTGCTCTGGGTCCCGGGGCATAGAGTCATAATGGGAAATGAGCGGGCTGATGAACTAGCCAGGGAGGCTCCGGTCTTCCCGGCTCTCTTGCGGAACTAGTCCACGTTCCTTTAGGAGTCGTAAAGAGGGTCATACTCTCACACTTCCAGGCAGCGGCTAACTCCAGATGGAAAAGCCTAACTACCTGCGCCATATCTAGGAAGATGTGGCCATCTTACAACCGAGCCAAGTCAAACGAACTTCTATACAAGACTCGGGCAGACGTCTCCAGAATCACGGCGATCAGTACAGGTCACTGGCCGATTGGGGATCATGCGGCCAAATTGGGTATTCCATTCAATGTACGCTGCCGCAACTGCCAGGACACTAATGAGCGAGAGTCGCTCGTTCATTTCCTTTGCGAGTGTCCGGCTCTAGCTAGAGCCCGAGAGCGAGCGCTAGGCAAACCCTTCTACGGGGACCTGATGGAGATTTCGGGGAAGAAGATTGGAGAGTTATTGCTTTTCCTGAACAGCACAGGGTGTTTTGAATTTCTCAAGCCTCCTATTAGGCCAGATTCGTCTACGTTAATTTACAGGTATACAAACAATTAGGTATCAAGTTTGATCCGTGTACTTGATAAGAGGAACTGTAGCTTTATATTGTCAGTGAGCAGGAACACATGTAGACAGCTTATAGGGGTCTTACTAGGACATCGTCCTTTTGGGAGACATGGAGAAAGACTGGGAACACCCATGGCTGATCTTTCTCTCTGTGGTAACGAGAATGTAGAATCAACACTGGAACATCTAGTGTGTGATTGTGAAAGTCTGGCTCGTACCAAGTATCGGTACTTGGGGAAATTCTTCTTGACCGATCTATCAGAACTTAGTTTTAGTTTTAAAAAGACGCGAAGCGCTGAGCCACCACGCACACCAAAAGGGCCCATAGCGATCCCTTCAGAACCTCGCAGGTCACTAAACATCCCCTAAATAACCCAGATCCCTAACGAACTTGACTAGCTTATCATGCCCTATTGACCTCAGGTCCTCCAAATTGTCAAAGAAAAGACTGCCCAGCCATCTCTATTAGAACTTACGATGATACCTATTTAGAGAACTACTCTCTTAATAAAGAAGAACAATATTTGGAATCAATAGTTACGAGTAAGAGTCCGGTTTTTATACGAGGTGAACACAATGGACACAGTGATCTCCCGTGATGGGCTGTGACACAGTGCTACAGTTTACCCTTCTTAACCTAACCTTAGGTTAAGGTTAGGTCCTTGTATGTGTTATATTTAGGAATTATTATTATCTATCTCCCATTTCGCTATAAAAAGGTGGCTACAATCGGATTCTTTAAACATATACTAATTAGTATCTGTCTCTTTATCATCAAAATGTGAAACAGATTATAAATAGAGTTAAAAAGTTATCTTAGATTTCGCTCTCTAGTTGCAAGATATCCTTACTGTTGAAGGAAGGTAATTGCACATTATCTACGAAAGGACGAACTGAAAAAAGAGGTCGGTCGTGGTCCTGAAAAAACTTCAGAAAATAATTTGTATTTTCCTTTGTGCAAACGTCGGTGAATTGGCCCTCCAGAAAAGGAGATAATAACCGAAAAAAAGTCGTTCCCATCTTCCAACTTCATTTCATATTCTCAGGCTGTTCTCATTAAGGAACTCAAAGTAAACGGAGTAATTAGAGTCGGACAGGAGGATGAGTGTGCGGGTAGAATGGCTGCCGAGGAAATTTAATTGGAAACGGAAATTTGTGTTTTCATATTTTTTCCGCCTTTATCCTGGATTTTCCTCGACGACAACCCAATTGTCCGCCGGACTTCGATTTCCACGTCTCTATTCCACACTACGGCAATGACGTCAACATGTCCTTCGAGTTAAGCTTTTAATTGCATAAATGAAAGAAGGACTTTCGCGTGAATTGCTGCGGACTTTAGAAGGGCGAGGAAGAGGTCGAGGGAGAGGACAATAAGCAAATCGATGTTCCTTTTTTATTGTAATTTCGGTTTAGAGCCTTAATTACTTTCTTTTTTGAAGTCATCCCATACCCGATAAGCCGATTTTAATTTCGATTTTGTGAATTTAATAGATGAATGCCTTTTGAAGGAAGCAACATAATTGGAAAAAAGCTGAAAGAATTGAAAAGTACAACGAAATAAGAAATAATCAACGATAAAGAAATTCGGTGGCTTCTAAGTAGTCGGTGGAATAAATCCATTGAGGTGGACTGAGTATTTCGGATCATTAGTACACTTTTTACTACATCGACTTTCATGGATTCGAAGTAATTTTAAATTATAACGTGGACTAGCTATAAAAAGAGAAGGATTTCACAAAAACTGATCAAAGAATAACTGGTTGCTAAATATATACAGGATGCGCCATCTTTTATATCGGTATGTAAACATTGAATAACTTTGACATTTTTCAACAGATTGACTTGAGTGGACAAGTTTTGGAAACGTCAATTCAGTAGAATATTGCTGACAGACCGTCCACGTAGCTTGGAATACGGCCAAACAGTCGCTCGAATGGTTGACACTGAACCTGATTTTTGGAAGCAAATTTTGATGACCGACGAGGCCCATTTCACACTCTTTGGCGGCGTTAATAAGCAAAAGTGCAGCATTTTGGGGAACGGAGAATCCACACGAGATCCATGAAACGCCATTGCATGATTAAAAAGTGACTGTTTGGGCCAGCGTTTGCGCCAAAACCATCATTGGGCCATTTTTTTCCGACAAAACGAAACAGTCGATGGAAAACGATATCGGTGGATGTTAGCTCATTATGTCTGCCCGCAAATGCGTGAATAAGGTCAGAATGGTTACTGGTTTCAACAAGACGGTGCGCCATGCAAAACAATTCAGTTTCTGCAACGAAAATTCCCTGAACGTCAGATGCCGAAAAGAGGCGACATTGACTGGCCCCCGAGATCTCCAGATTTGACTCCTGCGTACTTCTTTTTATGGGGTTATTTGAAAAGCAAAGTGTATGCCAGCAAGCCTCAGACCATTGACGATCTCAAAGCAGATCATACGAATGTAGATCATACGAGGTATCTAGGGGTAATTTTTGACCAACATCTTAGGTGGGATGAACATATTGCCAGCATCGTAAAGCGTCTAAAGATGTTACTTCCCGTATGTTTCACCGTAAGGTCATTCTTGACAAAAGCAGCAACACGAATGTTCTATTTTGCTGTAATACATTCAGTGTTACAATATGGGATAATTGCTTGGGGAGGGGCTACTATAACTGCATTAAAACCACTAAAAATTGTGCAAAACATGGTACTAAAAATATTACTAAAGAAACCGCGTAGATATAGTACAGAACAAGTTTACTCTATAATAAATGTCCTCGATATTGATAAAATATTCAATGCTATCGCTAGTATACAAATTTACAAGGAACTACAAAGGGGAGATATTAAACATAACAGCAACCACACTCGTGGTGGATCATTCAATGAACTTTTATTGCCGCTGGGGAGGACTAATTTGGGGCAAAATCACTATTCTTACGCTGGAATCAAATTATTCAATGAGCTACCAGATCAAATAAAAAACTCTATTAGTCTAAAGAAATTTAAAGTTAACATTAAAAACTACTACTATAACATATAGGGTTGAAATGATGAACAAACAGGAAGTGATATGACGTGTTAGTAATATTGATTTGAATCTTATCTGCATTTACCACATCTACACTTTATTTTATAATATAGGTTAAATTAAGAATATAAATTTTATGTGTAGTGATATGAATAAAAAAAAAAATTTAAATTTTGTGTGTAATGATATTAACATTGAGCTCCTTACCCCTAACACAAGGTATGTTACCTTATAAGAAGTGCAACATATGTATTGAAAATAGATTTAAGTTACAAAATGCATTAAAAAAAAAAAAAAAAACAATTGTGCCGAAATCATCGCTATACCGCCCGAGATGCTCGAAAAAGTAATGGAAACGCAACAAAAAGGGCACATTTTACTGTGGCCAATAGAGGCAGCCACTTGATTGATGTTGTATTCAAAAACTAATCCAAATAAATTCTAAAGGACCAAATTGAATAAAAATACCTCACATATAAAAAAATCTGCCACAACTTTATTATTTTTTGGGTAGAAGTTCGGAACGAATTTAATTCTGAGATGCGGTGTAGGTTACTATGTGACTGAAAACCTAAAGTTCGGGAAGCGGTTAGAATGGGGTCGCGATAGAATACTTACGCCGCTGCCACATATAACATATGAATTACACAATTGGGTCATACTCCGGGAAGCAGTCAAAGTCGTAGTATAATATCAGTTGTAACATGATTAGGAGGCGATTATATAAAAAGTCTATGGAAGTACAAACCAATCTAATATCTCATCAATCCTGAAAAATATGTCCTATTGGAGTTGAATAACAAACATCCTGCAATCAACTTTTTGACGATTATGTAGGACGCCTTAGGTAGTAAAATTCAATTCGATATTTCATTAGAACTAAGAAATATGTAAGAATTTATGAAAACATATGCAACCCCCTTGCACCCACTTTGGGGTTGAATATCCAAAAATCCTTAAATGAGTATTTAGACATATATATAAAGAAAGCCATAGGAAGTAAAAACCAATCCGATGTCATATCAATCTTAAGAGATATGACGGAACAAATACAAATAAAATTAAACTTAATGACACTGTCAGGCTGACGAGACATTCAAAACCCCTTAAGGAATATCCCCACCGTACTGATTACGGTCTAAACGAACCCATAAATAGATGCTGTAGAACGTTTAACAATTTCAGTGTACACTTCACACCTCCAATAAGTAAGCCGACATATAAACTGAAACTTCGTTCGATGTTATCAGCTCATCCTCATCCTGCTTAACCCACCAGTGCCTCTAATTAAGTTATACTAAAATAGTTAAATTAAGTCAAATTGTATTGTTTTAAATTAGTTTAATTTGAGTTAATGTTGTATAGGTATATATCTTGTTTGATAAATAAATAAATAAATAAATAAATTCGTGAAAACGTTTATACACTCTTAGGGGTTTAAAAAGAAAAAAACTTAAAAACGGGTTTTAGGTGATTATTAAATAAGTCCGTGGAAGTGAAAAGTTATTCGATATCTAATCAGACCTGAGGGATACGGCTGAATTCGGGAAAATGTATACATCCCCTTTACACCACCTTAGGGGTCGAATTTTAAAAAATCCTGAAAACGCTTTCCAGGTATTTCTATGAAAAACCCGTACAAATAAAATTAATTCAATATTTGGAAAGACCTAATAGATATGACGAAAATCGTGAAAATATATGCATTCCATTTTCACTGACCATTTTTTTGCCCCACTTCCGAACGCCAATGTATATTTGAATTTTTTTTTAATCAGAATTACTTTTCTAGTTGAGTTACATATACGTACCAAATTTCAACTGTCTAGCATAAGCCGTTCTATAGTTAGGTAAAACACCCCCACCCCGTACCATACTACCACTATAAAAAATTGTATTTTTCCAACATGCTACTACTATAGCTCTATCTAAATGTTCAGTTTCAGCTTTATATCATTATAGGTTTTCGAGATATAAAAATCGGAACTTTTTCATTTTCACCCTCCCCCACCCTCACCCTCTACACCCTCATCGCTAAAATTTTTTTTTGCTTGGGGTCTATTGGGCCTACTTTTGGTTAAAATTTCAAGCATCTATCTTACACCGTTTTTGAGATATGAGACGTAATTTTTTAAAAAAATTCTTTCTTTCTTCTTTTACTTTCAGCAAACTTTATTTGTCAACCTTTAAACAGAAACCGAATTTTATTTCTCTTGTGCAATTGGTTCGTGGGATATTGTAATCTGAAGTTTTTCAACCCCCACCCCCGTACGTCACTGTCCCCTCTCAAAAATTTGTTTTCGATCTATTCTCCTAGTATGTATACCTACAGATGGCTATTAAGTTTTAATTTCGTGACATTAACCGTTTAGAAGATATGGATTTTAGAATGTCTCGATCTCGCCTTTCAAATGTTTCGGACGCATTATTTTTCCCCCCACTCCCACACCCCTTCACACATATCATCATTATTTTTGCAAATAGGTCCGCTATTGAAGCTCTATATAAATTTCAATTTTTAGTTTCCTAACATAAGCGGTTGCTGAGATCTAGAAACCAAAATTTTTCGTCTAAAACGCTTCCCCCACCTCCCCCTTCACACCGCCACCTCACAAAAAGTGGTTACTTCAAGAGGCATACCCAGTCTATTAAGGAAAAAAATTCAATAGCTCATAGAGTTAAGGAGCTATAAGCCCTCAAACGTTTTACGTACGGCGGACGGCGCACAGACGGACTGACATTTTTTTTTGCTTTTTTGGTGCTTTTTAGTCATGAAACATAAAAAAAAAAATTTTCAGGGTAGCAAATTTTCTGTTTTAAAAAATCGATAACAATACTTTATTATTAAAATAATAAAGTAATTAATTAGATACCTTGATAGACGTACAAGATATGACGAAATTCGTGAAAATATAAACAAACTTTTCTCGAATATATTTTTTGCCCCTCCAAATCTGGAAATCTTTTTTTTTTTTAATTACTTGTGTTGTATGCATGCATATCTGTAGGATACATACATACATCCAGTCGTTTGTGAGATACAAAAAAACCCTTGTACATCGCTTCCCCTATCTAACGTTAAACAATTTTTCTAGTATGCCCCTATGAGGACTCTATACAGGCATTAATTCTTAGCCTTTTATCATTAAAGGTTCTCGAGGAAAAAAATCTGAATTATTTGCTTTCCACCCGCTCCCTCATTCGCTACACTCCTCGTCGCCATTTTTTTGTCTACTAGAGTTTTACTGTGCCTAGCTCCTTTAAAAATTCGTGACAATATCCGATTCCATTCATAAGATATACAAATATTGCTTTTTTTTTAAAAATGTTTTATCTTTCTGACGTGATTGGTTCGAAGATATCTTAGTCCAAACTTTATTACCCATAGCCCACTTCTTCCCTTAAAAATTTTACTTATGATATATCGTCTTAGGCTGGACGCACACTGAAAGAGCAAACCAGTTTCAGTCAAAAACGTTTTTGACTAGACATGTTTTTCGTTTTTGTTTAAATGCAAGTTTAATTTTTAGACGCACACTGATTAGTCGCGTGACTCGTTTCGACAGACCTGATGCGAAATTTCATTTGTCGGTTATTCTTTTGGGACTTTCGAACAAAGGTGAACTCTATTTTTGTGAACTTTTCGGTTTTTGCATGTTTTGTATCGGAATAACTCTTTTCTGTTCTTTCAAAGTGTACACAAATTTGATTGAAATTTCGCACGACGAAGCTACCGACATTGCTGTGATCTTAGGAGTCTATAGGGAACATATGTACATACATACATATTAGGTTGTTGCAGATGAAATGTCGTTTTTGGTAGTGCAATTTCAAACAATTGTAACTTTTATAAAACTTAATTTTATTAATTAAAATAGTCACCAGTAGGGTTACTGTATACACACTCACACCAAAACAGCCTCTAAGAGGGGTTTGGCAGATGCGTACTAAGGTTAAAAACCAGTAAATTTAAATTTTTTCCATGTTTATGGGATTTTGCTTTATAAACATTCGAAATGATTGACTTTTCGCTGCAAAATTGTAAATTTCCATAGAAGAAATGAAAGAAATAGGGAAATTGTCCATTGAAAGCCACAATTTCGCGCACACACACTTCCATATCAAAGAAAAAGACGTACTAGAATTGTGGAAGGGAACCGACAGCTGTTTTTCCGACTCTTCACATATTCGCACTAACACACTTCAAAAACGCAATTTGATAGCAATTCCGAGTAGTACAAAAACAGGCGAACTAGTACATAAACAGGCGATTTTTGTGAGGTTAAATTACAATTTCTAGTACAGAAACGACCGAATTAGACGTATCTGCCAAACCCTAGGTAGAGAGTGTTGTGTATATAGTGACCCTAGTCACCAGCATATGAAATACACTTCTCCCAACGAGATACAAGTACTTCGCTCACGTTGTTCCATCGCTCCTGTTACTCCCGTTGCTCCGGTTGATCCCGTTTCTCCCGTTGATCCATTGCTCCTGTTTATCCCGTTGATCCATTGCTCCTGTTTCTCCCGTTGCTCCCATTTCACCCGTTGCTCCCATTGATCCGTTGCTCCTGTTTCTTACGATGCTCCTGTTACTCCCGTTGCTACCATTTCTCCCGTTACTCCCATTTCTCCCGTTGCTCCCATTACTCCATCCTCTATCCACCATCCTCTATCCCCCATCCCCAATCCACCATCCTCCATCTTCCATCATCCATCCTCTATCCACCATCCACCATCCTCCATCCCCCATCCTCCATCCTCTATCCACCATCCATAGTCCAACTTTACCATTTAGTAATAGGAACGCATAACTAATACACCGAAAAAGAACAAACCGCCGCTAAATCATATGAAAAACACTCAAATGTTGAAATAACTCGCGTACCACCAATTGTTAAATGATTTTGTTAACGCAGAAACCATCTCGGACGTGCCCTCAACAAATCATCAAAGTTTCATTGCAATCGGATGAGTATACGACCCGTATACGAGTCAGACAAACAAACATTCATTTTTATATATTGAGATTTCTAAAAAATTTCCTAAAAATAGCACTTTTTAATGTCCAAAGTAGTATGAACCCTAAAATGTTTCGACATGAAACGACAATTGAGCTATTGACGTCGAGCAGCCTAATTGCGACTAAACGCAACTAAACGAGCTTCATGGCACGCGACTAATCAGTGTGCTCTGATCATTGAATTGCTATTGAAACAGCGACATAGTCATATTTAGTCAAAAACGTTTTTGACTAAAACTGTTTTTGCTCTTTCAGTGTGCGGCCAGCCTTAGTATGCTAATAAATACTCACAAAGTTTTAATCTTCTGACATGAACCATTCAGAAGATATAAATATTAGAATATCTCGATCCCAGCTTTCGAGCCTTTCGAACAAACTATTTTTCACCCATTTCCACCCCTCCTCGGATATCGAAAATTTTTTTGCGAATGACACTATCATAGCTCTATATAAATTCAAAGTTTCAAATTCCTAGCATAAGCTGTACCTGAAATATAGAACCAAAATGTTTCGTCCCACCCGCAAAAGTCACAACTTCAAGGGGCTCACTCCACAGAGATATAAAAACTGGAGACGAAAAGACGCGGTTTTTGTATGAACCACTTTGAAGCATTTTGAAGCGTTTGATGCCAGGTGGCAGTGAAATGCAAATAGTAGCCTAGTATTCAAAAGTTTTGAGTTTTATGTGTTCAAGACCGGAATATAACATAAATGTAAGTAAGATGCTAGTAGTAGCATAGTGTTTATTGCCGGTCCTTTGCGAGGAATCGTCCAGCTTCAAAACAGTCGCTGCTCGTCATCTCCACTACATGTATCTCTATGGTTCACTCTATCTACCAACTCAAAAAATTTTAAGCTCAATATCTTTAAGGAATTGTGAGCAACGAGACTTCAAATTCGTTTGCGGCTGAATGACTCAATGCTTTTTCGGGGTCTACTAGTCCTAAAACCTGAAAATATAAAATTTCAGTGTAGAAAATGTGTTGGAAATTTCAGGGCGATCTCAGTACTTCATTATTAAAAAAATAAATAAAGAAAACTAAAGAACTTAATAACGAGCACAATTACACAATTTTTGTTTACTAGTTGAGAAATTTCAAAGGGTCTTAAATTTGTTAGACAGTTTATTCGCAATAGAGTAAATTTACCTGAGTTTCGTCGCATTTAAACTCATGGTATAAACAGAATTGTGACGAACTTCGCTAGCGGCGAGCGAAATTCGTCGAAAAAGTTCGCCTTCGTTAATGGAGAAACACAATGCGAGCGAATTTCGCCGACGATTTTATGCTTCTTTATTTATAATTTTATGCTTTTTACTTACCAATAGGTTAAAAAAAACACACAAAATGCACTTTTCGCCAAAATATGTGTCGCAAGAAGTTGTTGTGTCTAATTTTAACTGTCAACTGAAATAAAAAACACTGCCAACTGTGACGGCGACGGCAAAATTAGAGATTACATTTAATCCAGCGGCAACGAAAAGTTCGCTCAACCGCTCGCCGTCGTAATTCTGCGTCAGTACGTGTGTTGCGGTACAATTTTAAAATTTTGACAGCGAACTTCGCCGCCGCTGGCGAATTTCGTGGCAATTGTGTTTATACCATCAAGCGTTCTAAATCCGTTTTGCCGCGCTGCATGCAGAAATATGCACATGTATTTCTTCTCAGTTATAATGGTTCCGATCCGGCAATGTAGGAGGAGAAAAATTTCGTTTTGTGTCTCGGCTAATTAACGGAACGATTGTGACTAGTCGTTCCGAAATTCCCTTTAGATGTGTGTCGGATGGAGAAACTCAACACTGTCCGTTTTCCGGATCGGATCGGAACCATTATACCATTCATGGCTCTTGTGAATAGAAAAGTGCCAGAGTTTGTCTAATATTAGCTTTAACCATTTGTAAATCAAAATAGCTGTATCTTATATTTAAGGATCTTTGCATAGCGGTTCCAATTTCCAAACAGGAACGCCGTACGTAATCTGCTTTGATTCAGGCGGAATTTTGCTTTGTTTTTTCAGCAAGGGTTTTTTCAAAATTGTAAAATTTGGTTACTACTAGTGAAAATATCGAGCTCTTAGACAAGTATCAGGCCACATCCTTGATATCACCTCTAATTTCCACTAAGATTATAACACAATCCATTCAGCATATATTCGATCTACAGGTACAGAATCCGTCTGAATAAGATTCCTGTTCTTCCCTTAAGTCTCCAACCATTCCCATCTGTAAGATTTCTTGAATGAATTTCTTCTCCATTCATACCGTTATATCTGCTTTCTTTTCACTTGATATCTAAGTATTGGAAGATATTTCAGTATTATGTCCAGAGATGTGTGGGGCTATGTATGCCATCAGATTTTCTTAGGTTGAAAAAGGATTTACCGCACTTAAAACACGCATACATGTGGAACTAAACTTTTCTAGAAGTATTACGAGGAGCTTTCACAGTTTTGGAACCTTCGATTTAACAATGCTTCGAACTGTAAGGATTTATGCGTGTGTGTGTGTGTGTGTGCATGTGTTTGTGTGTGTGTATGTATCATCCAAAACCAGATAGAGTGTTCATCGTTCCTGAAACTGCCTATATGTATTGTGTCCCTATAGCAACAACCAGATGGGATAAGTAATATTCTTGGGTACATAGAATTACACAATCCCGGAGAGCATTCCGTCCTTATGTGAACTGGTTATTTCGTTCCCCAAATATATTTTTGGGAGCATGAGAGATTGCACGTCGCCCTCCCTAAAATGTCCAGTAATATACACCCAGCTGATTCTATTTATGGAGCGGATAGGATATGCCGACAGGATAAGGACGAAATATGTTGCATGGAAAATTCTCAACGTTTGAGTTTTGTAGTTGTTATAAACTGAATTTCGTCAAAATAATGTTGTTTTTGTTGTTTTTTCTATCCAGGACTCATGACCAAGCCTTACATTAACGAAACTGAACATCTGAAAAGTTATTGAGTAATAAGAGCCAAGAGAGAAAGGAAGAGAGCAGGAAGCACATACATTCGAATTTCGAGTGTGCCCATTCCGAAGTAACCCTGGAATCCTGCTTCAGCTGTTTCTCCGAAAATGAAAAATCGATGATGAACTTGTGTGTACATATATATCACTTAATAGTTGTACATTGTACGTATGTACTTATGCAAGTTTACATAAAGGCAAGGTAATAGTGGCAAACGGCAATCTGTTCCGTGATTAACTGCAAAAAAAGTTTGCAGAGAATTTGTGGTTTGGGTAATTTCATTAAATGAACTTGTATACATTTGAACGGTCCATGAATGCAAATAACTTAAATGTAGAGTTTCGGAACACTGAAGAGAAAGATTTACCAAGTTTGTCGTTCCAAACCGAGGACTAAATTTTTACAAATGAAAGCGCTTTATCGCAGAAATGTTTTAAAGGAATTTACCAACCTAAAAGTTTAAAAAATTTCCAACAGTCTCTGGCCGCAACTTTATATTTTTTTGGGTACAAGTCCGTAACGTATTTAATGCTGAGATTTGGTTTCGGTTATGTGCAGGTTATGAGCGAAATATCGACATAGCTTCTGAGGAGTTAAATATTTAAAAATGTAAGATGTGTGTAATATTCAAAAATCTGCCAACAGTCTGGGCGCAACTTTATTATTTTTTCGGTAGAAGTTCGGAACGAGTTTAATTCTGAGACGCGGTGCAGGTTACTATGTGACTGAAAACCTAAAAAAAAGTTCGGGAAGCGGTTAGAATGGGGTCGCGCTAGAATACTAACGCCGTTGCCACATATAACATGAATTACACAATTGGATCATACTCCGGGAAGCAGTCAAAGTCGTAGTATAATATCAGTTGTAACATGAGGGAGGCGATTATATAAAAAGTCTGTGGAAGTGAAAATCAATCTAATATCTCATCAATACTAAGAAATATGTCGAAAGCCTTACGTCCTCTTGGGGTTGAAAATCTAAAAATACTGAAATCAAGTTTTTGACGATTATATAGGAAGCCTTAGGAAGTAAAAATGAATTCGATATCCCATTAGAACTAAGAAATACGTAAGAATTTGTGAAAACATATGCAACCCCCTTGCACACTCTTTGGGGTTGAATATCCAGAAATCCTGAAATGAGTTTTTATATATAGAGATAAAAAAAGCCTAAGGAAGTAAAAACCAATCCGATGTCTTATCATTCCTAAGAGATATGATGGAATTCGTGAAAACGTGTGCAACCCGTTCTTACAGTCTTAGGGGTTGAAAAAGGAAAAAACTTGAAAACGAGTTTTAGATGATTATTAAACCAGCCCGTGGAAGTGAAAAGTTTTTCGATACCTAACCAGACCTGAGGGATACGGCTGAATTCATGAATATTCATATTTATACATCCCCTTTACACCACCTTGGCGGTCGAATTTCAGAAAATCCTGAAAACACCTTCTAGGTTTTTATATGAAGAATCCGTAGAAAAAAAAATTAATTCAATATTTGAAAAGACCTAATAGATATGACGAAAATCGTGAAAATATATGCATTCCATTTTCACTGATAATATTTGTTGCCCCCCTTGCGAACGCCAGTTAATATTTGAATTTTTTTTTAATCAATAATTCTTTTCTAGTTGATTTACATATATATACCGAGATTCAACTTTCTAGCATAAGCCGTTCTATAGTTAGGAAAAACACTCCACACCCTGGTACTATGTATACTACCACTATAAAAAATTATACTTTTTCAACCTGCTACTACTATAGCTCAATCCAAATACCAAGTGTCAGCTTCATATCATTATAGGTTCTCGAGATATACAAATTGGAACTTTTTCTTTTTCACCCTCTTCGACCCTCACCCTCTACACCCACACCACAAAACACATTTTTCAGTTAGGAGTCTATTAGGCCTACCTCTGGTAAAAATTTTAAGTATCTATCTTACACTGTTTTTGAGATATGAGACGTGATTTTTTAGAAAAATTCTTATCCCCTCCACTTTCATGCTCCACCGCCCCCCTTAAAAAATTTTACTTTCAGCAAACTCTATTTGTCAACTTTTATACAAAATCCGAATTTTATTTCTCTAGTGCAATTGGTTCGTGAGATATCGTAGTCTAAAGTTTTTCACCACCCACCTCCGTACGCCACTGCCCCCTCTCAAAAACTTTTTTTCAATCTCTTTTCTCAATCTCAATTCTCCTAGTATACCTACAACTGTTCATTATGTTTTAATTTCGTGACATTAACCGTTTATGAGATATGGATTTTACAATGTCTCGATCTCGGCTTTCTAGCGTTTCGGCAGTTTTATTATTCCACACAACACCCATATCAGCAATTTTTACTTTATTATTTTTTAATAATAAAGTATTGTGATCGACCTGAAATTTAAAAAAAATATGCTACTCTGAAATTTTGTATTTTCACGTTTTAAGACTAGTAAACCCCAAAAAAGCAAAAAACAAAAAAATGTTCGTCTGTTTGCCGTACGCCGTACGCGAAATCATTTGAAGGCGCGTAGCTCCCAAACCCGTTGAGATATTAAATTGAAATTTTTATGGTGGGTAGATTGGGTGAACACCTACGACTGGTGTATTTTCGAGGGGTGGGGGTGTAAGGGGGGAGCGTTTTAGACGAAAAATTTTGGTTTCTAGATCTCAGGAACCACTTATGCTAGGAGGCTGTAACTTGGAACTTATGTAGTACTATGATAGTGGAGTCAATTGCGAAAAAATGGTCGAAAGTGATTAAGGGGTGTGGAAGTGGGTGGGAAAACAATGAGTCTGAAACGCATGAAAGCCGGGATTGAAACATTCTAAAATCGATATCTCCTGAACGATTGATGTCAGAAGACTGAAACTTTGTAGTTGTCCTTAGGGATACTTCAAGATAAGACAAGGGCCAACATTTTTAAGAGGGGTGGTAGGGTGTGGGGGTGTTAGGTGAAAAACTTTGGATTACAATATCTTCCGAATCAATTACACCAGGAAGATAAAATTTAGTTTCTGGATATGGGATCACAAGAGGAGTCTACTGACATTACATTTTTTTTTGTGGGGGGAGGTGGAGCACGAAAGGGGGGGGATAGCAATTTTTCAAAAAATTTAATTTATATATCTCAGAAACCGTATGATCTTGAAAATTTTACAGGACCTGGGGTCGGTAACTTCTAATAGGGAAAAAAAATTTGATTATATGGGTGTTGGGGGTGATGGTGAAATAACCAGGAGGCTATTTCAACGTTATTTTTAGGTTGTCAGTCCCATAGTCACCTACACCGCATCTCATCATTAAACACGTTTCGGACTTCTACCCATAAAATAATAAAGTTGCGCCCAGACTGTTGGCAGATTTTTTTTACAAATGGGTCCACTATCAAAGCTCTATATAAATTCCAAGTTTCAGCCTCCTAACATAAGCGGTTGCTAAACCAAAATTTTTCGCCTAAAACGCGTCCCCACCTTTCCCCTCACACCCCCACCCTTAAAAAAGTGGCAACTTCAAGGGTCCTACCCAGTCTATTAATAGCTCATAGGGTTTGGAAGCTATAAGCCCACAAACGATTATTTATGTCTCTGGAAACACCATGTTTCCTAATACGACGTTGGAATGAGATGTCCAACAAAATAGAAATAAAAATTTGAATCACAAATTTTCAGCAGAGAGAGAGAGAGAGAGAGAGAGAGAGATAGAGAGAGAGAGAGAGAGAGAGAGAGAGATAGAGAGAGAGATAGAGAGAGAGAGAGAGAGAGAGATAGAGAGAGAGAGATAGAGAGAGAGAGATAGATAGAGAGAGAGAGAGAGAGATAGAGAGAGAGAGAGAGAGAGAGAGTGAGAGAGAGAGAGAGAGAAAAAAAAATTAAGAAAGAAACTAAATAAGCAAGTAAAAGTTCAATCAATTTTAGGTAGTACAACAATTAAAGGGTCTTAATTATACTTTATCATGAAAAAGAATTACATAAGTGACGAAATGGTGTTAGTTAAGCTTAGATAACTTCTAAAGTAGTTTAGCTAGTGCTATGAACGTAGTTTAAAATTAAAAATGACAACATAAGATTAAATAATATTAAGAGAAAACTTTTTGCCAATCAAATTCTTCCTCTAAAATCTTGTAGAAACAGCTTTTAATAATTTATCTTGTTATAGAAAACAATAACCAAGAGCTTTTTAGAAAGCTAGAAGTATTTTCTATCCGATGGTAATAAAATTAAATTTTTTGAAAACCTTCAACGGCTCCAAAGCTTAAAGATATTACGCTACGAAGTAAAGAATGACTTTTTTTTCCACATTCGCAAATTAATTCTAAGGTGCTTAATTTCTCTTAGACTGCATAATTATATTAATCTGTTTCTGATACAAGGTTCTTAAGGTTTTTTTTTACATTTTATGAAATATTTTGAAACAACATCAGGGACAAAAATTCGAAAAAAGGTTTTTCAGAGGACTACATAGGCGTAAGAATATGTCTGAATGGTTTTTATTGCATGCATCTTTGGTATACACCTACAATCCTGTTTCTTCTCCTAAAAATAGCATCTTACGTCTGATTCGGAGGGATTTAACTATGTTGATTTTATATATATGAAACAACATCATGGACAAAAATTCGAAAAAAGTTTTTTTTAGAGGACTACATAGGCGTAAGAATATGTCTGCATGCTTTTTATTACATGCATCTTTGGTATACCTACACCCACAGTCCTGTTTCTTATTCTAAAAATGCCACCATACAATTAAGGTGATAGCTACAAAGTTATGTTTTCGACCTTGAAATAATTTTCATTTTTCATTACTTTTCACATATTTTCTTACAGTTATGTAGGATGGGTAAATGCCTAAGAGTAGCAGGTATATTTATTGGGCACATAGGCCGCACAGAGGTGGTAAATAAAAAAGCAATGAAAGCAGGAATTTGCAATATCACTTATCGATTTAAAAAACAAACGGCCTACACTAAAATTAAGTATTTTCTCGTTTCAGGACTTAGAAAGCTGAAAAAGGTCTTCCCGCCGTATACGCCGTACGTTTTTGGTTTTAACGTATACCTCGAAGATCTTTGACGATATAATAATGACATTTTCAAATTCATATAGAAACCTCGGAAAGTAGAAAAAAAAATATTCGATATTTCTTCAGACCTTGGAGTCCGTAAAAACGTAGATGACTACTTGGAGTTGAACACCGAAAAATCCTTAAGTTGTAGGCGATAATACATAGAATTCATTCTAGTAAAATCGAATTCAATATCTCATTAAATCAAAAAGAGATTTGTCGGAACCCCTTTGGGGGTTTTGGGTAATTATATTTATTTATTTAATCAATGGCGCAACAGCCCAAATTGGGCCTAGGCCTTGAAGTAATGCTAGAGTTACTTCATTACTAGATCAACGGAACACTAGGAGGTGAAGTGGTCAGCCACACGCTCGTCCGTGATTATTACCCCGATTTTTAACTCAAGTACTCATTTACAGCTGAGTGAACTGGCAGTCCGGCACCCAATCCCATTTCCGAAAATTACTTGTCGCCATGCAGATTCGAACCTGGTACCAGGTGCGCCGAAGGCAAGTGCTCTAGCCACTAAGCCATTCAGACTACTTTATTTATTTGGAGGTACCAAAAGCGAATTCGAGATATGGTTAGAGGATTGAACCTAAGAGATATGTCAGAATTCGTGAAAACGTATATAACTACTTGAAATCCCTTTAGGTGTTGAATATCGAAAAATCTGGAAAATTATTTCTAGGCGCTTTTAGAAAGACCCCGCAGAAGTAAAATTAATTCAATATCTTGGTAGTGCTAATATATATGATGCAGTTCTTGAAAATGAATATAACCCGTTCTCACGGACAATTCACCTTCTTACCTGTGTACGTAAATGTAAAACAAGTTTTTTTTATTCATAAATTACTTTTCTAGTACATCTACTTAACAGGTATATGTAGTTACCGAATTACAATTTTCTAGGATTCGCCGTTTCTGAGTTACAAAAAACACCCACCGCCCCCGAATCTTGCTTGCACTATCAAATATTTTATTTTTCAAGAGTGTCCCTATAGCAACTCTATACAGACGTTAACTCTAAGCTTTTTGTCCTTAGCGGTTTTCGATAATAATAATAATCAATGGCACACCAGCCCAAATTGGGCCTAGGCCTTGAATTAATGCTAGAGTTACTTCATTACTAGACCAACGGAACACTAGGAGGTGAAGTGGTCAGCCACACACTCGTCCGTGATTATCACCCCGATTTTAACTCAGGCAATCATTTACAGCTGAGTGAACTGGTAGTCCGGCACCCAATCCCATTCTCGAAAATTACTTGTCGCCAAGCAGATTCGAACCTGGTACCAGGTGCACCGAAGGCAAGTGCTCTAGCCACTAAGCCACCCAGACTACTAGCGGTTTTTGATAGATAAAATAATTTTCCCTTGTACACTAACCCCCTACACACCAACCTCCAACATTTTTACGTTATTGTATTTTAATAATAAAGTATTGTAATCGAACTAAAATTTCAAGAAAAGAATTCTTCACTCTGGAAAATTTTTTTTTCATGTTTTGGGTAGACTCCAAAGAGCAGAAAAAAATCAGTCAACAGTCTGGGCGCAACTTTGTTATTTTTGGATAGAAGTCCGGAACGCGTTTAATGCTAAGAAGCGATGTAGGTTACTATGCAACTGATAACCTAAAAAATACCGTTCCAAATAGCCTCCTGGTTATTCTTTAGGTTGTCAGTTGCATAGTAACCTACATTGCGTTCCGGACTTCTACCCGAAAAAAGTAATAAAGTTGCGCCCAGACTGTTGGCAGATTTTTTTTATTTATTTACGTATTTTGTTTATCAATAGAAGATTTCATAGAAGTAAAAGCGAATTCGATCACATTAAACCTAAAGGCCGGTATCCATTTGTTGCATTTATGCGTATGGTATTCTCGTTGCGTATCAGTAGATACGACAAACGTATCTTCATTCTGTATCAATATATGAAACAAAGAAACGCAACGAACCCGATCGGTCATTTGGCGGTTTTTTGCCGACACATCAAAGGAATGAAACGATACGCGGTGGGTTCATGTTTGCACATGTTGCGTTCCACATGGCGATGCACAGTATTGCTCATTCGCGTTCGGGACGTAAAGTTTTAAATTTGTTTGTGATTATGGATACTCATTCGCTATGAACTCATATTTGCAGTTGAACTGAAACTGAGATACGTGTTCAGTTGTAATCGCGTATCGTGTATTTTAAAACGCAAGGCACTCTTGATACAAGAAAAATTGTGTAGTATCCACACAGTATTCGTTCAGTGAATGATACGCAATGGTGGTACGATACGCGAAAATGCAACAAATGGAACCGGGGCTTAAGAGATTTTCGGAATCAGTGAAAACTTGAAAAATACCTTAAACCACAGGGGGTTTAATATCGTTTTTTCTCAGACTACGTGTATAGCTTTTAGAAGTGAAAGTGACTTCCAAATCTCAATAGACCTAAGAAATATATCAGAATTCGTGAATACGTACACAACCACTTTACACCGCGCTAGGGGTTGGATATCGAAAATTTGAAAGAACGTTTCTAGGCGATTATATAAAGAGCCCGTAGAAGTAAAGTTGCTTTGATAGCTCGACATGTCTAAAGGTTTTAACGAAATTCGTAAAAATGTGGATTCACCGATATTTTTTTACTCAACCTCTGAACGCCAATAAAAATATGAAATTTTTTTGCTTTAATTACTCTAGTAGCGCATCTACATATACGTACTAAGTTTCAACTTTCTACCATAAGCTGTTTCTGAGATATAAAAAACCACCCCTCATAACCGCACCTTGCTACTTCTATCAAAAATTTTATTTTTCTAGGATGTCTCTATAGTGGCTCTATATAATCGTAAATGTTTAGTTTTTTATTCATTATGGTTTCGAGAAATAAAAATCAGAATGTTTTCCTTTCTACCCCTTCCACCATCACCCCAACACCCACACCACCATATTTTTTTTTCCTACTAGAGGTCTACTGACCCCAACTCCTGTCAAATTTTCAAGATCATATCTGATACGGTTTTTGAGATATTAAAATTAAATTTTTTGAAAAATTGCTATCCCCCCTCTTTCGTGCTCCACCTCCCTCCTCAAAAAGTTTACATTCAGTAGACTCCACTTGTGATCCCATATACGGAAGATATTGTAATCCAAAGTTTTTCACCCTCCACCCCCAAACCCCATCACCTCCCTAAAAATGTTAGCCCTTGTCTAATCTTCAAGTATCCCTAAGGGCAACCACAAAGTTTCAACCTTCTGACATCAATCGTTCAGGAGATATGGATTTTAGAAGGTTTCAATCCTGCCTTTCAAGTGTTTCGGATTTATTGTTTTCCCCCCACTTCCACACCCCTCAACCCCTCTCGACCATTTTTGCAAATGGGGCCACTATCATAGTTTTACACAAATTCCAACTTTCAGCCTCCTAGCATAAGTTGTTCCTGAGATCTAGAAACGAAAATTTTTCGTCTAAAACGCTCCCTTCTCCTCCCCTCACACCCCCACCCTCTCATACGATACCAGTCGTAGCGGTTCACCCAATATACCTACCATAAAAATTTAAACTTAATATCTCAACGGGTTTGGGAGTTACGCGTTTTCAAACGGTTTTACATACGGCGTACGGCGACGGCGTATAGCGGACGGTGCACAGACGGACTGACACCGTACGCCGTACGTCTACCGGTGTACGCAAAATTGTTTGAAGGCTCGTAGCACCCAAACCCTATGAGCTATTTAGTTGAATTTTTTTTCCTGGGTAGAGTGCGTAGGCCCCCTAAAGTGACCGAATTCTGAAGGGTGGGGGTGTAAGGGGGAGGTGGGGAAGCGTTTTAGACGAAGAGCTTCAATAGTGGACCCATTTGCAAAAAAAATGCTGATATAGGTGAAGGGGTGTGGGAGTGGGGGGAAAAATAATGCGTCCGAAACGCAAAAAAGCCGAGATCGACACATTCTAAAATCCATATCTCCTAAACCATTAACGTCAGAAAATTGAAACTTAACAAATATCTGTAGGTATACTAGGAGAATAGATCGGAAACAAATTTTTGAGTGGCGGCAGTGGCGTACGGGGGTGGGGGTAAAAAACTTTAGATTACGATATCTCACGAGCCAATAGCACTAGAGAAATAAAATTCAGTTCCTGTATACATAAAGGTTGACAAACGAAGTTTGATGAAAGTAAAATTTTTGAAGGGGGCTGTGGAGCATGAAAGTGAAGAGGATACGAATTTTACTTTATTATTTTTTAATAATAAAGTATTGTTATCGACCTGAAATTTCAAAAAAGTTTGCTACCCTGAAATTTTGTATTTACACGTTTTAAGACTAGTAAACCCCAAAAAAGCAAAAAAAAAAAAAATGTCCGTCTGTCCGCCGTAGACGCCGTACGCCGTCCGCCGTACGCCGTCCGCCGTACGCCGTACGCAAAATTGTTTGAAGGCGCGTAGCTCCCAAACCCGTTGAGATATTAAATTGAAATTTTTATGGTGGGTAGATTGGGTAAACCCCTACGACTGGTATATTTTTGAGGGGTGCGGGTACAAGGGGAGAGGAGAGGGGAGCGTTTTAAACGAAAAATTTTGGTTTCTAGATCTCAGGAACCACTTATGCTAGGAGGCTGAAACTTGGAACTTATGTAGTACTATGATAATGGACTCAATTGCAAAAAAATGGTCGATATTGGTTAAGGGGTGTGGAAGTGGTTGGGAAAACAATGAGTCTTTAACGCATGAAAGCCGGGATTGAAACATTCTAAAATCGATATCTCCTGAACAATTGATGTCAGAAGATTGGAACTTTGTTGTTGTCCTTAGGGATACTTCCAGATTAGACAAGAGCTAAAATTTTTAAGAAGGGTGGTGGGGTGTGGGGGTGGGGGGTGAAAAACTTTGGATTACAATATCTTCCGAACCAATTACAGCAGGAAGATAAAATTTAGTTTCTGTATATGGGATCACAAGAGGAGTCTACCGAAACTAAATTTTTTGAGGGGGGAGGTGGAGCACGAAAGTGGGGGGACAGCAATTTTTCAAAAAATGTAATTTTTATATCTCAGAAACCGTATCAGATATAATCTTGAAAATTTTACAGGAGTTGGAGTTGGTAAACTTCTAGTAGGGAAAAAAATGTTGGTGGTGTGGGTGTTGGGGGTGATGGTGAAAGGGGGTAGAAAGGAAAACATTCTGATTTTTATTTCTCAAAAACCATAATGAATAGAAAGCTAAAAATTTAGAATTATATAGAACCACTATGGAGACATCCTAGAAAAATAAAATTTTTGATAGGGGTATCAAGGTACGGGGGAGAGGAGTGGTTTTTTATATCTGAGAAACGGCTTATGCTAGAAAATTGAAACTTAGTACGTATATGTAGATGTACTACTAGAGTAATTAAAGCAAAAAAAAGTTCAGATTTTTATTGACGTTCAGAGGTTGAGTCAAAAAAATGTCCGTGAATCCACATTTTCACGAATTTCGTTAAAACTTTTAGACACGTCAAACTATCAAAGCAATTTTACTTCTGCGGGCTATTTATATAAGCGCCTAGTAACGGTCTTCAAAATTTTTCGATATCCAACCCCTAAGGGGGAGTAAATTGGTTGTGTACATATTCACGAATTCTGATATATTCCTAAGGTATATTGAGATTTGGAGTTCACTTGTACTTCTATAAGCTTTAAACGTAGTCGGGAAAAAACCGATTTAAGTATTTTTCTCAATTAAACCCCCTGGGGGTATTGTTTAAGATTTCACTGATTCCGTAAATCTCTTAGGTTTAATGTGATCGAATTCGCTTTTACTACTATGAATTATTCTATTGATAAAAAAAATACGTAAATAAAAAAAAAATCTGCCAACAGTCTGGGCGCAACTTTATTATTTTATGGGTAGAAGTCCGAAACGTGTTTAATGATGAGATACGGTGTTGGGTACTATGCGACTGACAA
Source organism: Beris morrisii (assembly GCA_951812415.1). Taxonomy (NCBI): domain Eukaryota; kingdom Metazoa; phylum Arthropoda; class Insecta; order Diptera; family Stratiomyidae; genus Beris; species Beris morrisii. The sequence goes on from OX638310.1 coordinate 72,596,084, forward strand.
CCTAAAAAATAACCATTAGGCTATTTGGAACGTTATTTTTTAGGTTGTCAGTCGCATAGTACCCAACACCGTATCTCATCATTAAACACGTTTCGGACTTCTACCCATAAAATAATAAAGTTGCGCCCAGACTGTTGACAGATTTTTTCTAAAAAATCACGTCTCATATCTTAAGAACAGTTTAAGATAGATGCTTAAAATTTTTACCAGAAGTAGACCTAATAGAGTCCTAGCAGCGGTGTGGGTGTAGAGGGTGGGGTGGGGGAGGGTGAAAGGGAAAAGGTTCCGATTTTTATATCTCGAGAACGTATAATGATATAAAGCTGAAACTTACTACTTAGATAGGGCTATAGTACTAGCATCTTGGAAAAATATAATTTTTTTAGGGGTAGCATGGTACGGGGGTGGGGGGTGTTTTTCCTATCTATAGAACGGTTTCTCCTACAAAGTTCAAACTCAGTACGTATATGTAAATCAACTAGAAAAGTAATTTAGATAAAAGAAATTTCAAATATCCAATGGCGTTTGGAGGGGGGGGGGCAAAAAAATGATCAGTGAAAATGGAGTGCATATATTTTCACGGTTTTCGTCATATCTATTAGGTCTTCCCAAATATTGAATTAATTTTTATTCCACGGCTTCTTCATATAAATAAATTGTTTTCAGGATTTTTTGAAATTCGACCCCTAAGATCAGATATCGAATATTTTTTCACTTTCAAGGTCTTGCGTAATAATCGCCTAATACCCGTTTTTAAGTTTTTTTTTTCAGCCCCTAAGAGGGTATAAAAGGGTTGAACAAGTTTCCACGAATTCCGTCATATCTTTTAGAAGTGATAAGGAATTGAATTGGTTTTTACTTTCTCGTGTTGTCTTCATATTTATCTATTAACTCCTTTCAGGATTTCGGATAAGGAGTTTGCATATCTGATGATATATCGAATTCATTTTTATTTCCTAAGGTTTCCTATATAAGCGCCATAAATTCAATTTCAGTATTCTTAGATATGCAATCCTAAGGCTTGTAAGGGGGTTGTATGCTTTTCAAAGCTTCGAAATATTTCTTAGGTTTGATGAGATATTAGATCGCTTTTCACTTCCACAGATTTTTTATACATATAATCACTTACAAACCCATTTCTCAATTTTTGGATATTCAATCCCAAGGGTTCACAATTTTTGCCATCCCTTAGTTCTGATGAGATAAAAAATTGGTTATTACGGCATTTGATGTAATGACCTAAAGACCAATTTCCCGATTTTTCGAATTTCACGAACAAATGGGGTTTGCTTACGTTTTCAAAAATTTTTCAAAATCCCTCGTTAAGTTGCATCTTATGAAATCGTCTAAAAACCTGTATCACAATTTTTTCCAAATTCAAACCCCAAGTGGAAGTAATGGCTTTATAGGTATACGTTTTAACAATTCGTCATATCTCTTAATTCTGATAAAGCGGAAAATTCGCTTTTACTTCTATGGGCTTTTAGTGTACATAATATACCAAAATTCGAATAGTATACACGGGCTTTTTCAATGTTTAATCGGCTAAAAATCTAAATTTTAAATATTTTTTTTAAGAACAAAAATAACTTTCCAAGAAACCTCATAATTTGGAAACAACTGATGATATACTCCGACTTTGACCGCTCCCGAACTTTGACCCGAAAAATAATAAAGTTTCGCCCAGACCATTGGCAGATTTTTTCTTTTTAAAATTATAAATTATATAAATGGAATTTTTCTTGGTGAGAAGCTACCATAGAAGCAAATTTGTTTAAGTTTTTATTATTTTCCGGCGTCAGTGAAGTTTCTGGTGTGAAACCGCAACACGAAATCCCCGACTGTTGATTAATCGCTGTCCCTGAGGGCATGACAGTTGGAAAACCTTCACTGGATAGGCCAGTTTTTTATAAGGCTGTGTTGGACTGGGTCCGAAGGAGCTGTTTCGTCATCGGATAGCATAGACTCGTCAGAGGGTGTATCATGCCTAAATACGAAACACCCTTACAGCTGGTGGCATTGCTTGGGATTAATCTATATAGGCGATGTTGAAACTAATTTCATTTTCGCGAATTATAATTTAAGTAAATTCTTGCCTTCGCCTCCTTATACTAAAGGTAGGTGGCACTGAAGATCACCCAATATTTCAACCAATTTGAAGGAATTTTTGGTTGTTCGCTATGATATATGAAATTCAACGCTGAGAGCGCCGAATCGAATCCCGCCAACATCAATTTTATTTTTTTACCAATTTTTATAAGAATGGAATTTTTCATGGTGAGAAGCTACCATAGAAGCAAATTTGTTTAAGTTTTTGTTGTTTTCCGGCGTCAGTGGAGTTTCTGGAGTGATATAAATTATGTAGTAGATTGCCCGTGTCTTCTTGAGTCTATTTATTTTCGTGTTTCTAATGTTCGAAGTCGGTGTCAATCTTCATTCTCTTTGTCAATGCACCAAACCCTGTATGGTCAAAATAGTCAACTGTCAAGACTGATGAGAACCGGCAATAAGTATAGTCATTGTATTGATTTATTTAATATTAATTATTAATATTCGTGACATTAAAGTCAAATAGCTTTATTAGTTGCTCAAATTGTTATTCTTTGTTTTTTTGTAATAACATTATTTAATATAGTTATTTATTATATCATATTATTGTAAGGTTCATTCCGTAGACTAAAAAAAAAAAAATTAGAAATGTGTACTCATTTTTAAAAATCTGCTAACAAATATTTGCCAGCTACCGAATCTTGGGTAAACGATGGTTTGAAACTACAATAAGGCTTTAAGTGAAATCCAAAATGGAAATTTGAAAAAAAAAATACATCAGTAGAGAAATAAAGTATAGGTCATATTCTATGTTGCACAAACATACTCATGGTTATGTTATTGTTTTACAACTTGCAGGGTTCGTACATTGGAAACTATTTAATGTTAAATCCGTATTTCGTCAAGTTCAATGTAGAGGAACGAAGCTTTTTCACATTTCCCTACTGCCGTTCGTCATCTAATATATTGTCTTTGGGTTCCTTCCTGTTATATTATATTTGTATATTTCAAATTCAAATTATTTTTCCTTATTGTTTTCAACTTCTCTGTTAAATTATCATAAACTTAGTTTTATTACTTCATTATTTCAATAATAAAGAATTGTTAATTTCCTGGTGTTTACTTGGGCCATCTATGTATGGGGGTATGGGACGTTTGTTTATGGAATATTAAGAAGAGATGTGAGAGATAGGAAAATGAATTTCGTTTGCTATCCTTCAAGAGGAATAATTTTGATGAAATTTTCTATAATTTTGGTAATTTTCCGTCATAAACGTACAGAAATAAACAACAATGGCAGATGGTTTATCTAAATAGTCCATAGGATCGCATAAAAACCAGTCGTTTAAAGCTATTTCATATCTTATAGCGTCCATAAAATTCCACACCAATGGAACTCAACTGTCTGTCAGTACCATAACGCCAAGCCCTAGTCATCTTACCCTGACTAGAATTTGCCATCGTTTTCAGTCCGCTACCCTATAATGTAGACTCATTGGAAGGATATGCTATGTTATACGATGTGTTTTTTTATCAGTGATTTGAAGGTTCTCTCCCTCAATATTTTAAGGACTTACAAAGTCAAAATAAATGGACAGAAAGGCAAACGGGTCAACCCTTGGAAATATCTCATCGGATACTCATGCATTGCCCCTGGGGATAAATTTAGGAGGGTTTCTTGTGTTGCCAGCAGTTTGATATGACAACTTGAACGTATTTTGGATAAGATGGAACGTTCCGAATGCTTGCAATCTGGGCAGGTACTTAAGCTCAGAAACGGTATCGGTAGAAATCGGCCTAAGGTCCAGTTTCTGATGAATCTTTTAAGCGATACTCAAATTGTTCGAAATAGGAAAGATTGGATTATGGAGACGATGAAAGAAGTTATTGAGATTTTGATGAGGCTGTAAAATAAATATACCAGCAATTGACTCTTCAGCATTATTATTACGATTTTGTAGGAGCAGTGCGGCTTTTTTTTATTTGTTTATGTCCTATAATTTACTTTTTTATTATGTTTGAAATGCTTCTGGATTAATCAAAAAAATTAAAAATGTATTTCCATCAACTAATGGAAGAGGGTTACACTGATTGTATTTAGTGCCCTTTAAAATTAAAATGGTAATACTAGTAAAACTCGTGCTAAGACGATTGTTTGTAATAACTATTTCTGAATTAGACTCAAAAGCGAGTGTTTACAACAATTCAATATACGCCATGTTGCCCTCCAAGTTGAGACTGACCGTGGATATGGGAAACTATTAAGAAGTTTGGGTATACCCAGGCGGCTGTAATTACCGTATATCTCCACAGAAACTTAGGGAAGTTATTTTACCACATGTTGTTATGTGCTAATTTTGTGCCCATAACACGAGCTCTGATAATCGGTTTCCTTTTCCTAGATCGCGGCGAGGGACGATGATGGAAGGAGAGGCCGAATCGTTAACCGGACGCTGGAACCCACCCGAGCAGGCAACGGATTCGATCGCCAAACGCTGCCGACGTTCAACCTCTCTTTGCATTTATTATTAGTATTATATTAACTTCAATTCAATCATACAATATTAGAAATTAGCTTTTTGTATACCGTCGGCGGGAACGTCCGTAACGTCCGCCGTTATACTGGGCAACGCGGTCCTCAAAGTAACCAACGCGGATATTCGAGGCCGATAAGCCTTACAGGAAGGCTCTGGAGAAAGGGGAAGATGCTTGAAGTCGCGTAGTACATTCGGACTAGAGTCACTTTATACGAACTCACACTAACATCCATTATTTAGAGTACGGACAATATCCACTTTTGGTACATATTTAGAACATTTAGAACCCGCGAATTTCAGAATTCGCGGATTCTAAGATGGCATAGTGTAGGTGTGTGTACATGTAACCCATATGATTTTGATTGACATTTCCCAAAATTGTGGGATGTCAAACGAAATGTCAACATTACCAAAGGTAGGTATTTTGATTAACAATAAATATTAATTTCATTTATAAGTAACTCTTAACTTTTAATTTCCAGTACAATGGCAGCAAACTTAGGAGGAAAATATTGCAGCCCATCAGTGAAGAACGCGACGAGATTTTTCGGACAGGCAGGCGGCCGCCGTCATGCGATTGAAAAGAAGAACCGATTTAATTCATTTCGACGGAACTCAACACTAGATTCCACACAATCACTTTCGAAACACTATCACTTTTAATTTCTGCGGAATTGTGCCGGAAAATTTAACTTTTAAGATCGCGGCCGCGAAACAACACAACTTGACAATTCGAAATGTCAATGATATACTAAAATGTAAATGCGTGCATGATAAAATTTCGATTTTTAAACACAATATTCTATAACTTTCTGATTTTTATTTCAGTAAATTTTCCAGTAAATAGTGAGTTCACCTACTTCCGTGAGGATGTTTAAAATTAAAAACCGAGACAACTGCAAACAAAGTTTAAATTTACTGGTTTCAAGTGAAACACGCAATGTCCGTACTCAAGATAATAGATGTTTGTGTTAGTTCGTATACAGGGACTCTAATTCGGACAAATAAAGTCAACCTCTTTCCCGACACCGCTGACCATCCCGTGCACCTGGGACCAGGAGTACTACTTCGTAGAAGCATGCAGACTTAGGCGACAAGCCGGGACGGCCCCTGTTCAGGAACCGTATGTGAATCCCGTTAACTGGTGGGTTCAGTCCCAAAGGCTTCGAAGCACAAGCGCAACTGGTCCTCGTAGTGATCGAGTTTTAGCATGATCCACGGAATCGAGGAAAAAACAATTCGGGATGTGACAAAATCATGCCAGCGGCTTATCGCACCAATTGAACCGACCACAGCAGAGTCTGCGAATGCTAGCGATTATAAATCCCGCCAAAATTTGAAAAGACAGAAATTCCGGAATGGTGGTTGTCAGCGTTTCGAAGTTGATGGGAACGTGTGACATTGGAACGCGAATGAAAAGGGATAAAAGGGGAAAGTTCCTTTGTTCGGGGCTTTTTTCCCTGATCTGGTGCTGGACTCGACGGATGTCGGATTGGAGAGCGGTTACGAGGATTGAGGACCTAGAATTGGATTGCGGTTGGTAAGTGGTTTCGGGAACTCGCGTTCGTCGTGCAGTCTACTAAGCATTTTCCCTTTGTCCGGAGAGTTTAGCCGACAACGACAAGACAAGAATTGGAGGTAAGCGTTGAGGACCGCGAGGTGAGGACCTCCCCGAACGAGAGGTATTGAAGGCAAAGCAATTACTTGTTAATTTGTATTTTTCTTTTCTTGCTCGCGCTCCAAATTCAAATTACTTGTTTCGTTGATGCGATTAGCTCAATATATACTTATAACGAATATCCATTTTTTTCTTCATTTAATTTCTTTTGTGGTTGTTCGCGTTAGTGAGGTCTATTACTCGTCCTCTTTTTTTAAAAAAAACGATTAGGTGGCGCCCAAGACAAAGAGAGAGGTAGTCACAGAATCCCCCTTATTCGACTAAGCAGAGCCTGGGCGTACGGCTGTATTGACGACGTGAGTCCGAGCTACTCCAACAGCACGGTGGCCGAACGGGTAGCACGTCGGCTTCCGAGCTGGTTGGTACAGGTTCATTTCCGGAAGAAGATTTGATGATCTCTTTTTTCTACACTCGCCCAGCTGTGACCCCATTTTGGAGGGGTATTAGTGTGTGAGTGGAGGAAAAACAATACGTCTGAAAAGCTTGAAAGCTGGGATCGAGACATTCTCCATATCTCCTGAACGGTTGATGACAGAAAGTTAGATAGAAAAATTTCAAATTGGAGTTGGTTACCTTACCTTTGTCATTGAATTGAAATGGGCCTTTTGTGGGTCCCTCAAGATTATCTATGATTTCTCTTCGATCCCTGCGCTTTCAATGAAGCTTAGTATTTTTCTAAGAGATTAGTCAGGAATTCCGATGGTTCCATGAAGCCCTGACCAAAGTCACAAAGTCATTTGTGAGCAAGTCCCACACATTCACAAAAGATGTGCTTTGGTGTTTCGTCTTCGTCGTCGCAAATTCTGCATATTCTGCTCTCAGAGAGACCTATCCTTTGGAGATGCTTTCTCATGCAACAATGTCCACAGAGAGCTCCTAATAGGGTTCGAGTCTGGTGTCTGCTTAAATTCAGATATTCAGACGTTCTTTTCTGCGAATGTTTTGACATAAATAGCTTTGAGTTTCTGTTGCCCTGTACCAAGTCCCAGTGAATGACACTTTACGATTTCAGCTACATTCGGATGATCGTTTTTGCAGTGATTAACGGGAATCCACAGAATGGATGTGGTCCCGGAAGCTGAACTTTTCTAGCCATTGAGTCGGCCATTTCGTTACTCTTGTAGCCGCTGTGTTCCGGAATCCAAATGAGTTTAACTCTTTTCCTGTTTCCGAGTTCAATCAAGAACTGGAGGCAATTCCAAACAAGTTTGGAGTATATTTAAACTGACTGCAGAGCCGATAAAGTTGCTTTGCAGTCCGAGAGAACCCGAGAAAGTATTCCCGTGTGATATTTTTCCTATTGCAGAGTTCAATAACATGGGTCTCCGTCTGGAAGACAGTGGATGGATGTTATTTGCATGCTACAGTGGAATTTAAAGTTTGGGGGAACTCGAAAAATTCTTGCTCCTACACTTTGATCTGTTTTGGATCCGTCTGTGCAGCAGATTATGAATCCCGATTTTGAAGTGGGTTTGTTTGTCGCCCAATGCTCCCTTTTAGGTAGGATAACTTTGAATGGCCTTGCGAAATTTAATTTCGGTACCATTGAATCAGAAAGAGGTATCGCTAGTATGGGATCCTTGTTGAGTTTGGTGGGAAGAGTTGGCAACTATTTTACGCTCTGACTCGTCCTCCGACCTCAAAAGTTAGTATGTAGTGAACCTTGCTTATTGTTGTATTTCCAAGTGTAGAGGTGCTATGTTAAGAAGCACTATGTGGTACAGCCTCCACAAATGCTTCAGTGCGCACAGAGCGATGATAACCTCTTTCTTGCAGATCTGCCACTAATCCCTGTTCCTCAAAACGGGAGTCTAGGATTCCAATCGAACATCAAAACGATATTTTCGTTGAGTTGATATAATAGACCTTTCAAAAGAATAAAAAAGTTCAATAGTTTTTACACGTTGCAGCACCACATATAAAACCATCAAATATCTGCAGAAAGTTGATAATAATCTAAAAAAAAATTGAAACAAAACAAGTTATAGTTATTTTTAATGAATGTTGAAAGTTGTATCTTACAAGAAGTTATTCTAGTGACGAGATGTACCTTCCGAAAAACCACCTTGCCTCAAATCAACTTATGTTACGTTTTGACCTTGTCCACGTTCCATACCGTGACCCAAAAACATAGTTCTTGTGTTGAGGCTGGGAGTGGCGTAAGCACTTCTGTCGCATCCCCCTTTAAATAACAATGTTTCGCCCAGACCATTGGCAACTTTTACTTTATTATTTCAATACTTATTCTGAAAAATTCTTTCCACGTTTTATGACTAGACTCCAAAAAAGCAAAAAAAATGCAGTCCGCAGTACGCCAACCGCTGTACGCCGACCGCTGTACGCAAAATCATTTGAAGGCTCCTAGCTCTCAAATCCTTTGAACTATTAACTTGAATTTTTTATGAATAGACTGGGTACGCTCCTTCAAGTGACCGCCTTTTAAGGAGTGGTTATGTGAGGGGGAGGTGGGAGAAAAATTTTAGACGGACAATTTTGATTTCTAGATCTCAGCAATCGCTTATGCTAGGAGGCTGAAGCTTGGTATTTATATAGAGCTTTCATAGTGGAACTGTTTGCAAAGATTACGATATCTCACGAACCAATAGTACTAGAAAAATAAAATTCGGCTTGTGTATAAGGGTTGATTAATCAAGTTTGCAGAAAATAAATTTTTTGACGGGTCGGTGGAGCGTGAAATTTTTATACAAAATCACATCTCATATCTCAAGAACAGTTTAAAATATATGCTTAAAATTTTTACGGGAAGTTGGCCTAGTAGACCCATATCAGATAAAATAAATTTTGAGGGTGGTCGTAGAAGGTGAGGGAGAAAAAAGTTCCGATTTTTATATTTCGAGAACATATAATGATGAAAAGCTGAAACTTGGTATTTAGAAAGTAGTGGCATGTTGGAAAAATATAATTTTTAATAGGCATATGAGAAAGTGGGGCAAAGTGAGTCCCCTAAGGTTTGTACCGGGATTCTGTAAAATGGGTAATAGTTATAAAATATTTTTCTCGCAAAATCGATAGCTTAGGATGTTAGCTTAGTCATATATTCGTGAAATTAAATTATTGCTGGTGATAAAAAAGATATCTACTCCTTTCTATAAATACTTCAAAGTGCCCACTTTGCCCCACTACTGGAGTAAACTGGGCCCTTCCAAAGTGTATAGTATAATTTCACCCAAAAATGAAGCGAAAACTGGAGCAATAGATCAATTAAGACAAGTAATATGATTTTAATAAATTCAAACGAAATTAAGTGTGTTGAGAGCGTACTCTGCTTTAAAGAGTAGTCCTGAGAACACCAAAATATTTACTGGCTTTCTTTAGGTCTATTTTTTTCAGCAACAGAAGCTATTGCATTTTTCATCGCATCTTCATTCCACGATTGTTGCATTAATTTTTTGCTGTATGTTCTAGCCATGCTAAAATCATTATTTTTAGTTATCAAATAAAATTGTATTGGTATGGGGTAAAATGCGCCCGGGGCTCACTTTGCCCCGAATGAACATTAAACAGCAAGCATCTGCTAAAATTTATATATTTTTTGAATAATCATTAAAGTGTACTTTTCAAGTTTGACAATCCGTACGCCGATCTCAAGGATACTGTTCCAAAAAAATTCTCACTCGCTAACAATTTTTTTTAATGACATTATTAAACACTTATATTTACATCAGACGGTACCAAAATCGTAATATGAGAAAAATTCAAGGAACAGTAATTAAAGTGGATTTCGTTTATAGAGCATTGTGGTCAATTTATGAAGCTTTATCGTATAATTTATTTTGCTAAGAGATGGCGCTATTGTAAACTAGAAATTTTAAAGGGGCCTACTTTGCCTTGCACTCTGCCGCACTCTCCCCTACTTTGGTACGGTGGTGGGGAGTCCTTTTCCTATCTATGGAACAGCTTCTGCTAGAAAGTTAAGTATATGTATGGTGAGTATATGTAAATCAGCTAGAAAAGTATTTTCAAAATTATGAAATATATATTGGCGCTCAGAAGGGGGCAATAAAAAATGATCATTGAGATAGGGATGCCTACATTTTCACGATTTTCGTCATATCTCATAGGTCTTCTTAAATATTGAATTATTTTTTATTCTACGAATTCTTCTCATAAATGCCTAGAAAGGATTTTCAAGGTTTATTGAAATTCGACCCCTAAGGAGCTTAAAGGACATATCCTTCAGGTCTCATTAGATATCGAATAACCATTAAATTCCACGGGTTTGTCTAATAATCCCCAAAACACCGTTTTTAATTTTTATCCATTTTCATCCTCTAAGAGTGCATATAAGGGTTGAACACGTTTTTACGAATTCCGTCACATCTATTAGGAGTAATAAGACTTCGAATATATTTTTACTTGCTCGAGTTTTCTTTATATTTATCTAAAAACATCTCTCAGGATATTTGGATATTCAACCTCCAAGTGGGTGTAAGGAGATTGCATACGTTTTCACAATTTTCGCCATATCTCTAAAGTTTGATGAGATATCAAATTGGTTTTAGTTTAAGCAGAATTTTTATTTAATAGTCTACAAACCTAGGTGTAAAAGGGTTGCATACACTTTCACAAATTTCTTCATATTTGTTAGATCTGATGAAATATCGAATTGATTTTAACTTCCTAAGGCTTTCTATAATATATAATCGCTTAAAAGTTAATTTCTGGAATTTATGATATTCAACTCTGTAAGGGGATTGCATACTTTTCATAGTTTTCGACATATTTCTTGGGTTTGATGAGATATCAGATTATTTTTACTTCTACAGACTTTTTATATAATCGCCAACAAACCCATTTTACGATTTATTGATATTCAACCCGCAGGGGCTGTAAAAGGGTTGCATATGTTTTCACAATTTTTGCTACTCCTTAGTTCTGATGAGATATAAAGTTGGCTATTAATTACTTCGGCGATTTCATGTAGGTAATGGCGTAAATCCGAATCTCACGATTTTTCGGAATTCAAGCCCCAAATGTATGTAGTGTAAATAATATACCGAAATTCGAGTCGTCTACACGGGTTTTTTATATGTTTAATCGCCAAAAAATCTATATTTTACATATTTACATATATATCTATTTTTAGGACAAAATTCATTTTCGAAAAAAAAAACTCCTAATATCGAAACAACTGATGTTATACTCCGACTTTGACCGCCTCCCGGAGTATAACCCAATTTCGTATCTTATGTATTATATGTGGCAGTGGCGTAATCATTCTACCTCGTCCCCATTTTAACCGATTCCCGAACTTTAACCCGAAAAATAATAAAGTATCGCCCAGACTATTGGCAGTTTTTTTACTTTATTATTTTTTAATAATAAAGTATTGTGATCGACCTAAAATTTAAAAAAAAATTTGCTACCCTGAAATTTTGTATTTACACGTTTTAGGACTAGTAAACACCAAAAAAGCAAAAAAAAAAAAATGTCCGTCTGTCCGCCGTATACGCGTACGCCGTCAGCCGTACGCAAAATCGTTTGAAGGCGCGTATCTCCCAACCCCGTTGAGGTATTGAGTTGAAATTTGTATGGTGGGTAGATTAGGTAAACTCTTACGACTGGTATTTTTTGGGGGGTGGGGGTGTAAGGGGGATGAGGGGGGAGCGTTTTAGACGAAAAATTTTGGTTTCCAGATCTCAGGAACCACTTATGCTAGGAAGCTGAAACTTGGAAATTATGTAGTACTATGATAGTGGACTCATTTGCAAAATCGATAAGGGTTGAGGGGTGTAGAAGTGGGGGGGGGGGAGGGGGATTGAAACATTCTAAAATCCATATCTCCTGAACGATTGGTGTTTAAAGATTGAAACTTTGTAGTTGTCTTTAGGGATACTTGAAGATTAGACAAGGGCTAACATTTTTAAGGGGGGTGGTGGGGTGTGGGGTTGGTGGGTAAATAACTTTGGATTACAATATCTTCCGAACCAATTACACCAGGAAGATAACATTTAGTTTCTGTATATGGGATCACAAGAGGGGGAGGTGGGGCACTAAAGTGGGGGGATAGCAATTTATCAAAAAATGACATTTTTATATCTCAGAAACCGTACCAGATATGATCTTGAAAATTTTACAGGAGTTGGGAGCGGTAGACCTCTAGTGGGGAAAAAAAATTTAGTGGTGGGGGTGTAGGGGGTGATGGTGAAAAGGGGTAGTTTTTTTAGTTTTAGTTTTAAGAAGGGGCGGTGCGCTCGAGCCACCGCGCACACTGGGCACCAAATGGGCCCATAGCGATCCCTTCAGAACCTCGTAGGTCACTAGACATCCCCTAAACAACCCAGATCCCTTAAGAACTTGACTAGCTTATCATGCCCTATTGACCTCAGGTCCTCCAAATTCTCAAAGAAAAGACTGCCCAGCCACCTCAGTCGCCTCCTTGCAACCGCCTGACACTCACACAAAATGTGGGTGATGTCCTCCTCAGCATATAGGTCAAGGCAATACCTGCACATGTCAGAGTCAGCGATCCACATACGCGTAGCATGCTTCCCTAGCAAGCAGTGCCCTGTCAGTATTCCGACAAGTAGCCGCAGACTTCCCCTACTCCATGTCAATATCTCCCTAATCTTTCGGCTGCCCAACCTTGGCCAGCGTGCTCTAGAAGTCCTACAGCTCGTTAGCGCCTCCCATCTAGAATTCACTGCGTCCGCTGCACAATCCCTGATACGTGCTTTAATTCCGTTTAATGGCGGATTGACCACCTCCTCTACCATCCGCCGACGCTGATCCTAGTCTCGCCAGCTCATCGGCCTGTTCGTTGCCTGGTACGTCACTATGCCCTGGTACCCAACATAGTCGTACTATATTCTGAATTCAAAGTACCATAAGCACTTCTCGACAGCGCTTTACTAGCTGGGATTTAATAGTCGCCAATTCCAATGCATTCAAAGCCGCCTGGCTGTCAATGTAAAGTGAGATATCCCGACCAAATACCCCCTCCATCAACATGATGTTACCTGCCTGAAGCACTGCGAGAATCTCCGCTTGGAATACACTACAGGCATCCGGCAGCTTAAAATATTCCCTTGCACTCAACTGCTCAGAGAAGACTCCAGCGCCAGTGCCGCATTCCATTTTAGAACCGTCCGTATACACGGAGAGTTCTCCCTCATTTACTACCCTGCTTTCCCAGTCCGCTCTGCTTGGGTATACAACCCTGAACGATGATATAAAATCATTCACCGGGATCATATAATCCGTGCAAAAGTTGACCGGACTCTCAAGAAATTCCCTAAGAATGGAGCTGTGTCCTATGGATCTCTCCCTAAAGAGACAACAGCTCAATAGTTTTACCGCTGTGTTTCACGCAACCTGCTTAATGAAAATATCAAGCGGTAAAAGGTGCATGCAAACTTCCAGTGCCGCTGTTGGCGTTGTGTGCAGGGCACCTGTGATCATTACACAAGCACTCCGCTCAGTTCCCTTTGAATATACTTTTTGTCTGTGCCTTTCTACCATACCAGTGCCCCGTACGTCAGAATGGGTCTTGCAACCGCCGTATACAGCCAATGTACCATATTCCGTTTAAAACCCCAGCTCTTTCCAACGGCCTGTCTATACGCAAAAGGCGCGTTGTTAGCCTTTTTAATACGCTCTCAAACATTTTCTTTCCAATTTAGCTTCCTATCCAAGATCAGGCCCAGATATTTCGCTTTTTCCGAAAGTTGCAGCTCGATCCCTTCAAGCCTTGGCAGCCTGAATTCCGGGATCTTGTGCTTCCTAGTAAATAAAACCAACTCAGTTTTTGAGGCGTTAACCCCCAAGCCACATCTTTTGGCCCACCTGCTCAGTGCACGGAGTGCTGACTCCAAGATGTCAGTGATAGTATCCAAAAATTTTCCCTGAACTGGTATGACTATGTCATCCGCGTAGGCCACAACCTTGATTCCTTTCCTTTCGATTTCCATCAGAACCTCGTTCACTACAAGGAGCCACAGAAGGGGCGATATCACCCCACCCTGTGGAGTACCCCTCGAGGCTTGCCTTGTTACCTTTCCTTGCCCCCTCTCCGAACTCACAATCCTAGTTTCCAACAAGGTCGTCAACCAGCCCGTCAGTCCCTCCTCTAAGCCTATGCCATTTAAAGCCTCCCTAATTGCTTCCACTGTTACGTTGTTGAAAGCCCCCTCAACTTCAAGAAATGCCGCCAGCGTGAATTCCTTACTTTCCAAACTAAACTCTATAGACCCCACTACTTCATGTAGGGCTGTGTCTACGGATTTCACTCTCCGTGAAAAGGGGTAGAAAGGAATCTCATCATTAAACACGTTTCGGACTTCTACCCATAAAATAATAAAGTTGCGCCCAGACTGTTGGCAGATTTTTTAGATAGAGTATGCAATTCTATAATTGGTATTCGCATACTGAACCGAAGATACAAAACTTCATAAGTATGTACAAATATAATACAGCTCGAAGTTGCACGCATCGTACAAGTACTGTGTAATGCACCACTTAGAATAACCCCCCACAGCCTGCACCCGTACGATTATATGCAGGTATGTGCACAGAATCGATTTTATTAGCCAATTAACCCACACCACCCGAAAATACAAAATTGCACGGAAATTCCGTTTGCAAGGTGTTGTTGCATTATCCCACCGATGCAGACTGCACACTGCACACCCTCACTTCATTGACGTTCCTCTAAATTAACCAGAATAGCATAAAATTGCTGGCTTCACTGATCTTTTAAGTGTCCTTTCGAGGCTTTCACTCCTCCTATCTCGCTGTTTGTTTTAATTGAAGCCAATCTGACTACGTCAGCGTATTTCCTTATAATTTTGACATCAGCAGATCCGCTAATGAAATTAACCACCAACTACCCTGTAACGGTGGTGGTTGTATTTAAGTGCATGGTTATTGAGCTAGCTACAGCTATACCTATGTTATTTATGATTAGTTGGGCTGAAAGGAATTAAAAAAAAAATGATGTGTGGTATGGTTGTAGGCTGTTGGAATGGATTATGCATCCAATCGGTTTATAACTTTTTTGCTTCAGTTCCAGACGTTTTAAGCGGATACTAATCGGATCAGATTACCTTAATTGGAGGATTTAGTATAAAACTAATTATGTATGTGAATTTATCATTGTTTTATTGTATGAAATAAAGTAGTGCATTCCAGTTTATAACGTGTAGCAAATATTGGAAAATGTACATGCGAGCATGTACATATGTTATATATTAAAAATTAATAGTGAGTTCTCTTTAGCACTTCTTAAGGCGTTGCTGCATTGGACTTTTTTTTAAGTCGAGGCCGATGGCAATGGTTATTCCATATCAACATTTTTCATTATCTTGAAGAATGAATATCTGTTATATCGCATATGCTAAGTTAATGTTGTCATGTAGTCCAATAAAAAGTGTAATCGTTTAAGCCGCTTATAACTATTTCAGCAAGACCTGTCAATCAATTTCGATATTTCAGAACAAATATATGAAAAGTCTGCCAAAAGTCTGAGCACAACTTTGTTATTCTTTGGGTGGAAGTCAGGGACACGTTTATAGATTAGGTACGCTGCACGTTATTATGCGCCTGTCAACCTGAAAAAATAACATTTCGAAACGGAGTGATATATCGACAAAACTTATTTTTAGGCATTTGAATAAGGATCCTATAAATAAAAAAGCACGTTTGATATCCCATCGAATCTAGGAGATATTTAAAAATTCGTTTTTTCCTTTGCATTCAGTACATTGAAAATTACTGAAACCTCCTTAAGGTGACTGTATAAACCGAAAGGATAAAATCGGACAACAGTCTGGGCGCAACTTTATTATTTTATGGGTAGAAGTCCGAAACGTGTTTAATGCTGAGATGCGATGTAGGTTACTATGCGACTGACAACCTAAAAAATAACGTTCCAAATAGCCTCCTGGTTATTCCTTAGGTTGTCAGTTGCATAGTGACCGACACCGCATCTCAGCATTAAACACGTTTTGCACTTCTACCTATAAAATAATAAAGTTGCGCCCAGACTGTTGGCCGATTTAATTACTCTAGTAGAACATCTACATATAGGTACTAAGTTTCAACTTTCTAGCATAAGCCGTTTCTGAGATATGAAAACCACGCCCCGCCCCCGTACCTTGGTACCCCTATCAAAAATTTATTTTTCTGGGAAGTTTCTATAGTAGCTCTATACAGTTTTCAATTTTTTGCTTGCTATCCTTTGCGGCTTTCGAGAAATTAAAATCAGAAAATCACACCCTAACAATTTTTTTCTCCGTAAGAGGTCTGCTGGTCCTAACTCCTGTAAAATTTTCAAGATCATATCGGATATGGTCTCCGCACCTCCTCCCTCAAAAATTTGACATTCAGTAGATTCCACTGGTAATTCTATATACAGAAACCAAATTGCATCTTCCTGGCACAATTGAGTCGGAAGATATTCTAATTCAAAGTTTTTCACCTCCCACCCCCATACCTCACCCTCCCCCTCCCCCCTAAAAATGTTAGCCCTTTTCTAATCTTGTAGTATCTCTTAAGACAACTACAAAGTTTCATACGTCTGACATCAATCGTTCATGAGATATGGATTTTAGATAGATAGATAATTTATTACAAGAATTCATATACATACATGGAATAATTACAATATCATGTATGCCAAGTACAGCGGTCAGACATAATTGCCTTTTCATCTTAATTATAATTAGGAGCGTGTAGCTGATTTTACTTTATTATTTCAATAATACAGTATGGCTATCCATTTTTTAAAAAAAAAAAATTTGCTACCCTGAAAAATTTTTTTTCACGTTTCATGACTAGTAGACACGAAAAAAGCAAAAATTTTCAGTCCGTCTGTCCGCCGTACGCCGTACGTCGACCGCTGTACGCAAAATCGTTTGAAGGCTCGTAGCTCCCAAACTCTTTAAGCTATTAAATTGAAATTTTCATGAATAGACTGGGTAGGCCCCTTGAAGTGACCACATTTTTAAGGGTGGAGGTGTGAGGGGGAAGTAGGGGAAGCGTTTTAGACGGAAAATTTTGGTTTCTAGATCTCAGCAACCGCTTATGCTAGTAGGCTGAAATTTGGAATTTATATAGAGCTTCGATAGTGTACCCATTTGCAAAATTTGACGATATGGGTGAAGGGGTGTGGGAGTGGGGGGAAAAATAATGCTTCCGAAAGGCAAAAAAGGCGAGATCGACACATTCTAAAATCCATATCTCCTAAACGGTTAACGTCATAAAACTGAAAGTTAATGGATATCTGTAGGTATAGTAGAAGAATAGATCGGAAATAAATTTTTGAGAGGGAGTAGGGGCGTATGGTGATGGGGGAAATAAAATTCGGTTCGTGCATAAAGGTTGACAAATGAAGTTTGATGAAAGTAAATTTTTTTAAGGGGGCGGTGGAGCATGAAAGTGGAGGGGATAAGAATTTTTCTAAAAAATCACGTCTCATATCTCAAGAACAGTGTAAGATAGATGCTTAAAATTTTTACCAGAGGTAGACCTAGTAGACCCCGAGCAGGATAAAAAATTTTGAGGGTGACGGTATAGATGGTTAGGGTGGGGGGAGGGTGAAAAGGAAAAGTTTCCGATTTTTATATCCCGAGAACCTATAATGATATAAATCTGAAACTTAGTATTTAGATAGAGCTATAGCAGTAGCATGTTGGAAAAATATAATTTTTTATAGGGGTAGTATGGTACGGGGGTGGGGGTGTTTTTCCTATCTATAGAACGGCTAATGCTACATAATTGAAACTGGGTATGTATACATATGTAAATCAAGTAGAAAAGTAATTTGAATAAAAAAAAAATTCAAATATCCATTGGCGTTCGGAAGTGGGCCAAAAAAAATTATCAGTGAAAATGGAATGCATATATTTTCACGGTTTTCGCCATATCTTGTAGGTCTTCCCAAGAATTGAATTCATTTTTATTCTACGGCTTCTTCATGGAAATACCTAAAAAGGGTTTTCAGGATTTTTTGAAATTCAACCCCTAAGAGGGTGGAAAGAGGGTTGTATATTTTTTCACGAATTCAGCTATATCCCGCAGGTCTCATCAGATATGGAATATCTTTTCACTTTCAAGGGCTTGCGGTTGAGAATGGTGGACTGAAGCAATGTGCCACAGTCCATCACGAGAGATCACTGTGGATCCATTGTGGTCTTTCAATGGCTTGCATAATATAATAATCGCCTAAAACTAGTTTTTAAGTTTTGTCCTTTTTCAGCCCCTAAGAGGGTTTAGTTTACGGCGGACAGATGAACATATTTTTTTTTTTGCTTTTTTGGTGTTTACTAGTTCTAAAACGTGTAAATACAAAATTTCAGGGTAGCATATTTTTTTGAAATTTCAGGTCGATAGCAAAACTTTATTATTAAAAAATAAAATTGGTCGAAAACGGTCTTAAATTTAGAAGAACTCGCTCGATTCATTAGTCAGAAGTCTTCACTTAACACTACTACTCATGAATACGTCTTTCAAGGGCTTTTATATTGGAGCTTCCCTAAGGAGTCATTCACTAATGAACTGAATGTTACGTTTGATTTAAAACTAATTGCCGTAAAATTTAGATTTTATTTTTAACGAGTTTCCGAGTTAAAATGGGTTCCGGGAGATGAACACGAGGCTATTTGAAGGACTTTTATATGTCGGTTACATGAAGGACTAGCTTGAATTTATTCATATTATGTTTTTACCTGGAAATATTAAAGAAATAATGTATGCGCAAAATTTCAATATCCTTGCCTGTAGCCTTCAGAAATTATCAACATCATGGGTTGTAAGGACTTTTATATGGGGGATTTCCGAGTGTTGGCGAATATCACTTGCTAATGAACTTAACCCTGCTTTTGACGTAAGAATAATTTCAGTAAAATGTGTACTTCCTCTTTTAACGTGCTTTTAACTTAAAATTAATTCCTGTAAATTTTGATTCCAGCTTCAACGCGTTCTTGATTTTTAATGGTTTCTGTAGCTTGCATAAATTTGACGGAGTCAAATATTGGAAAATTTATGTGTCCAAAATTTCAAGTTCCTAACTTCAATGAAAATATTCTGACTTTGTCGCTTATAGTGTGGTTTTTAAATCATGGAAACGGCTTATCTTCAAGCAGTAAAACTATTTGAGTTTCCTTAGGTTTAAATTCTTGAAAATCTCTGGGCAGATAGAAATATAAATTTTTTCGCTCATTTTTCGTTACACCACTAACTTCATATCTTAGGTTTTGCAGGGTGACTTAAAGTTTTTATAAGTTCAAAAAAATTTCAAAAACAAATTTTCTAACTGTTGAAATTTATATATCTCGTTTAAAAATAGGTGTAGGAAATTTTGTACCCTGTTGGGAACTGAATAAATTTTGAATTCTATTAACTGTGTCAAAATATTAGTTTTCAATAAAAGCTCTTAATGCGATTCAAACCGACAATCCTCATATTATAATCTTTACTTCATTGTGCTAAGGAGTCACTTAATTTTCATTTATATATATTTATATCACATATAGAAATGCGTTTCACCCCTTTTCTCTGTCTTCATCTTGGCGACAGAAACTTTCTTAAAGTTCAAAAGTTCGCAACTTTATTATTTTTTGGCTACAAGTCCGAAACGCGTATAATGCTTAGATGCGGTGCAGGTTACTGTGCGACTGACAACCTAAAAAATAACGTTCCAAATAACCTCATGGTTATTAATATTGAAAATGGGTTTAACTGTCATCGTTCTACATAAGTTCCAAGTTTCAGCCTCCTAATCATTATTTGAATCAAGTATGATTCATTGTTAACCAACAATTAGCCTAAAATGTTCATATCAAGTACAAACATTGTTAAACTAAATAAGATTACGTATTTAAATCAACTAATGAAGCATTGTTAATAGTAAAATTTTTAAATATCACGAAAATTGATTAATCTTAACATATATGTGATTGTTTCAAATATGATTTTGTTTTACATTAAACATTTCATTGTCAGAATAATTGTTAAGCAACAAGAAATATGTTCAGTAGAATACTACTCCTGCTTACCACGTTTAAGCATGATCTAACACGAAAATTATTAACTAATATAATGAAATATTTGAAAATGGCAGTTTTCCGTGATTGACCAAGCATAAATTATGAACCTTTTTCATTCAATTATCTACAATTGCAATTTAAAGAAGTAAATTTTAAATTCTTGCTTAATATTTGTGTAAAAGTTTGAGTTGTTAATATACACTAACTTAAAGGTTAGTGAATTTTTGCTTTAATAGTTTTTGGTTAATGTGTAGTATATATTTAATTTTTATTTTGTGTTTTTTTTTTAGATAAGCTCTAACTTCGAAAGTATGTACCCAAGCAGGGAATATTGTCTTATCGCGAGCTGGGATGACAAATCATGGATTATTCTAATTTTCGATGATTAAATCGCAGACAAAGATTGCTTAGAATTGCTGATAAATGTTGACAGGAAAATTTTTCCAAAAGGTAGTAACCTTCTTTTGATCCCGTCTTTGGTCACTACAACTGTCCAAATGTCCACATCTGACAGAATACCTCAAAACCATTTCATGTTGGGGTTGGTTTGGTTACCTCCGTCGCTGAAGCCTCAATTGGGCCTATTGTGACGTCCTCGGTTATTTGAACGATGAGTATTGTTTTTCTGTTTTGACTTATTTCAAAATTTTGTACAAAAACGGTCAGTATGTAAATATATTACCAATGGTATAAAAATATATCAGATTAAACGTATTTGACCATATTCCGTATGTAGTTTGTGAAAAATATCTAATATCAGACTATTGTGAACATTACAATTGACGGGCTTAGAACCAGAGGGGTACAAGTGACAATTTCACGAAAATTAAGTTAATAGCAAGAAATGTCTCTTTAGAGTGTCTGCTGTCTATTACCAGTGGCGCACAGGTGCAAGAGTAGGTTAAGGCTGCTATATGTTAGGAAATAAATCCAATACTAAACGGAAAAGCACCAATGATACGAGCCAGAGGGGTACAAGTACAACTAGCACTCCTTTTTAACGAGCGCAAATCAAAATACTCTCCGTTTTTTACATTTCAGACAGATGAGCCGACCGGGTACGAGTCGGACTACGAGTAACCGTACTTAGTTTCATTATTCAGCCCTTATGTTCAATATAATAGTTAGATTTTTTTTGGGTAGTTTTTTATTAATAAAGACTGAATAAATTATTAGGTAACTAACATACTGTGTTACAAAAGTTGTCTTTCCTTGAAACCTTAAAGAATACTTCATCATCTCGTTATATTGCGGCGAAAAAGTGCATGTAGTGACAAAAATTCTGCCATCAATCTGGGCACAACTTTATTATTTTCCAAGTTTCAGCCTCCTAGCGTAAGCGGTTCCTGAGATCTAGAAACCAAAATTTTTCATCTAAAACGCACACCTCCTCCCCCTCCCCCTCACACCTCAACCCCCCAAAAAAGATACCACTTGCAGGGGTTTACTAAATATACCCACCAAACAAATTTCAACTTAATATCTCAACGGGTTTGTGAGCTACGCACCTTCAAACCGTTTTGCGGACGGCAGACAGACATTTTGTTTTTTGAGTTTACTAGTCCTAAAACGTGAAAATACAAATTTTTTTAAATTTCAGGTCGATCGCACTACTTTATTAATTATTAAAAATAATAATGTAAAAATGTTCCAAGAAAATATACACGAAGGAAGTTTAATCTTTACTGCATAATTGGTACGCGAGATATCATAATCCAAAGTTTTTTACGAGGCAAAACTTTTTCCTAGAAAACGTCTCCCCTACCTCCCCCTAACACTCTTCCCCAAGGGTACCACCCGTAGGAGATCACCCAATCTACCTATAAAATTTCAAAAATAATAAAGTAAAATACATGAAAATACGTCTAAGTTCAGTGCCAGAGGGGTACAAGTGCAATGTTTCCCGAGTTCAGACCAAATTAAACAGTATATCTCGGGAAATTATATATATTTCTTTTTGGCGCCGCTGTGGGATTTAGAATACTAAGTCCCTAAGAGGAAAACCGATCAACCCGCTCGGTAGGTCTTAGCCATAATTATTGACTCTTAAAAGACTTTGATATGATTTTACTCGAAACTACTTGAATTGCACTTGTACCCCTCTGGTTTTAAGCCCGTCAATTCATTTGACGTTTTAAATAATACCGATAAATGCTATATAATGTTTATAAAAGTAACAATTCGATGGGCCTGCTATTAATTTATATTCAAACCCTAATAGCATGTTATCTGTTTATAACGTTTTTTTTAGTCCCTCGAAAAAATTGCCTTGATAGAATATAAATGTAATATAAAATAAAATTTAATATACCCTTAAATAATGTATAATATACATATACGTACATATATTATACATGGTGTTTGGCACTCCGTGTGCCACCTTGTAAGGGGTTATTTCTTGATATATTTGGAGAAAAAAATTGTTCTACAGGGGGGGTCAATTTTCAATATAAGTGGAGATACAGGGTGGTTAAGAAAAGTGTTTTTGACCGGTACCCTCACTCACTATAATTGAAATATGAGTAGTATAAGTAGTACGGGCTTGAAATAGTAGTAAAATATTACTATTGTTACGTGTAAGCCTGGCAACCGCGCAACCGTACAACTCGATCGTTACACATAATGAAAACAACAACAACCGAATACCTAGTTGCAAAATAACCCAATTAGAAATAAGGCGAAACGGCACGGTTGTATCTCTCTTCTTATCGAATGCTCTCCAATATACTAGAATCCTCTGCACACACCACTGAACGAATCGAAGGCTCTGAACCTTTCGAGAAGATTCCACAACTGAACGAACGTTCAAGTACACCGGTGAACATTCAAGACTGCAACCGCCTAGTATATAAGCAGGTGAAGCGTTCAGCGAAGACACAGTAATTTTGATTACGTCGACTGTGACAGCCAGCGAGTACACGCGACCGTGTTGAGAGAGAACGAAAGTGAACGAGTCAAGCGATATATGGTATAAGCGGGCGGTACTGCCATACAGTGCGAATTATTGTGCGAATATAATTCTGTGAATTAAAGTGCGATTAATAAATAATCACTTATTTTTATTTTAACCGAATTGAGTTTTACTTGAAATCCCGGCGAACCCCTAGCTCGCAACACTATAGTAGCAAGTTCGGCAGCGCTGTTTCCTAGTCGTAATCAAATGAATTAAAAACAAAAAGCAAACTGAAAAATCGAAGACAATATAAGCCCCGAGATCAATCATTTAATTATGACTAATTCAAAATCAATTCATGTTTCAGGATTCGTTTTATTTCATTGGAAACTTGAAGTATCTAAGGGAGGAGAAAAGAAAGAAAAATAAGGTAAATCAACGTGAGCTATTCAAAGGAACTAGGCGGCTGTAACTACCTACATATAGCGTACCTCATAAAATTGTTCGTAGATTGAATCTCATCAGAAATTCATATCACGTTTTCTCTCCGGATAGGAATGGATATTTCCAGCATCTTGAATGGAGTTGCCCATATGAAATACACCTTTCATATACCCTTGCTCTACAGTGTTCACGTCTTCATGCGTGCACCTTTGTTTGACCACTTTCGGACGATGGTCCATGAATGGAAACTTTGATGTGATTCTGTATTAAATGTGATGTCTAACTAAACGAATGAGTTTTGCTGGTCACGCAAAAATACTTTTATTTGCAAATAGACCCGACCATGTGGTCATATAATAGAATATAATAGAGGAAATGTCTTAATTTGTGGCACAAGGGACTTCGTTTCTAATGACTTTGGTCTTTTACATGTGAATGTTCAGGTGTGAAATGTCATATGTTATGAATTATGTGAATATGTAATTTCGCCGTGTAATTACGTTTGCTGAAGATCTTTGAAAGTGATTGGAATTTCGGGAGTTATTATTAGGATATTATTATTAAGATATGTTTAATTAAGATCGTTTGCCTTATAAATGGAAAGTGTGACAAGATTATATTATTGCATATTGTTTTTTTAGCTGTCAGGCAGTAATGTGAAGCTCGCTTCCGTACTAGGCAATCTTTCATCACCCAAAAATCATTAATGTGGAGCGCATTGTCAGCGAATCGCGATCGATATAAGTATAACCTTCAAACATACTGCAGTCACGATCGGCTCTAAGCCAATCGAATGATACTTTAAATAAAATATTGAACTCCGAATTATATTCTACTTGGGGATAGGAGTGCGCATGCAGTTTGTCCTTTATTAAGGACTCTCGTTTGGTTGCTACTCGATTTCATATCGGGAACTTTAGGTAAATCACCGAAACCAAAATTTTCTCTTTTCAAGGACTTTCAAATGGGACTCACTTGATATATAGCATTAATATACTTTTACCTGGAACTATTTAAAAGTGAATGTGTAAAAATTTCAAATTCCTAGCTTGAAGCGTTCAAAAGTTGTCGGAAAATATTATTGAACACGTATGGACTATTTGTATTAGAGCTACCGGATTTCGCTAGTAAACGCTAGATTTCGCTAGTAGTAAACTGGAACTTTATTTTCGTTCAAAATCTATTATATTTAATTTTCTTCATAATCACACTTTCAGCTCCAACTATTGGAAAATCAACAGAAACAAAATTTCAAAGTCGTAGCCTGAACCGTTCTTAAGCTATCGGGCAATATTCTTGAACAAGTGTTTTAAGGACTTTTTCTATGTAAGCTACCCGAAGGAGTAAAGGAATCTTACTCAATAATAAAGTCAAATTTAATTTTCCCTCAAAACTATTATAATTTGTACAAAATTTTTACTTCATGGCTAAAGAATTTATCGAGTTATATTGAATTCCGTAAATTGAGTAAGGATATTTTTACAGCATTTTTGTATAGCAGCTACTCAAAGTACAATAGCGGCAATAAAATCCTTGAAATCGGCCTCAACAAAATCAAAGGTCGCCGCAGAATGTCGATGATCTCTTAAGGAGATGGCTCCTGGGTGCCAGGACACAGGGATATTCCAGGGAACTGCATAGCTGACGAACTCGCTCGTCGCAGTACCACCCTTCAGATTATGCCGGAACATCGGAATCTGGGTGTGACTCTCTCTACATGTAAACTGCTATTGGGATTGGACTCAATTGAGAAAACCAACTCAAGATGGGCAAACGGTATTACATGTCACACTGCGAGATAGATGTGGCCGAAGCTGGATCTTAAACGCTCTAAAAGGCTGACTTTGCTCAAAAGGGCGAATATCAGCACCACAGTCGGTGTCTTGACTGGACACTGTCTTATAGGTCGACATGCCAAAAGAATCGGCCTCTTCTCAAACGACTTCTGTAGAAGCTGCCTGGATGAGGAGGAGGAGGAGGAGACAGTCCTTCACCTTCTCTGTACCTGTCCAGCTCTATCCGCTAGAAGTAAAGCTCATCTTGGAGATTACTTCTTCAACTGCCTTGGTGATCTTGCCGAAATAAAGGTCGCGAGAATCCAACGCTTCATTACAAGCTCTAAATGGTATGAATGGTGGAGTAGGACCGGATTCGATGATCTTGTGGTAACACAACGGTCCTTTTAGGTCTAAGTGTGTCCGTGTTCTCACGGGCAGCTACGCGTACCTACCTATCTACTTAAAGGACCCATGGAAACTTTTTCATATCCATGCTTTTAACTGCAAATATTGGAAAACCAATGTGTTCAAGTCGCATTCGTATTTCTTGAAGTCGCATATTCTTGAATACGTGTCTTAAGGACTTTTTGTATGGCAGCTACCCGAAGGAGTTGTACGAATTTGCCCGTTAACGAACTTAGCCTTACAAATTCGACCAAACATCCAGATTAAAAATTTCATGATCCTAGGTCAGGGCGTTCTTAAGATATCTTGCGTACGGATGGAGAGATGGACAAAAACACGTTTTTCACGTTTTGGCCAAAATAATAGATAACTTTGTGACGTGAATACGTCTTTGAATTTACTGCCATACCAATCCAGAAAATGATAACAAAATCGGGGGATACAATATAGCATTGTGGCTCCGAATCTATTGTCTACATCTAAAATTAAGTTTCACCACTCGATAGCCAAAGGATCAAATAATTTAATACTTTGTGAGGAGACTGAAATACAGAAATAGTATAAAGTTGGAATGAGCTTCTCAATAGTTATTCAGTGACATCCATGAAACCATGATCGAGTGAGGTGGTGCCGGGAACGCAAAAAAGTCAAATGTAGCCCCTTAAATTGCTCCGAATATAAGAAGTTTTGCCAATTTAGCCTAAAATCGACTAAATTTAAGCGATTCCATCAAGATCTAGCCGGCGAAATTTAATTTTAGCCAATTCGTGTAATAAGGGATGAGAAAGGTATCATCTGAAAGTCCTACGGAGGAAATTAGGTTTTTGCATAAATTCACTTCACAGAATTCAGTTCTAAGCTTCTGTACTACATTAATATTTTTTGTGTTACGAGTACCATTCAGCACTATAATCCGACTATATTCCATACACTAAGAAACTTTCCAGAAATCTATGACAATTGAAATTTTTGTGATTCGGTTACGTTCAAATAATTAGAAGAAAAAAGAATAAAAATGAGTTGGTAACACCGTAAACTATTATGCCACGCTTCTACTATCGCATTCATGTTCATTGGACCCAAATGCATAGGAGATAGTAGAAATACTACATTCGTGTTCAACGCGAATCCCTTTGATGTGCGTCCAAAAATGGCCATCGACGCGAATGTCAATGTGAATGCGAATGTTCAGTAGAGGAGTTCAGTTCAATCCCAGCGGGAATACGAGTAATGTATTATTATACCGTATGTAATATTATCGGTTATGCATCCTGAAAAATCAATAAAAAATCATCTCTTCAACATTCCAGGAAAAAATGAGATATGAATAGTATGGTAATGCCTCCATTCACCGAATCGGAATGTTTATGATATGAATTCTTCGGTATTCTTTTTCCCGCTGTGGTAGTGTCTTTTCTGAGGCGAATGTGGAAACACGCATTCGTGTTCAATGCGAATCCCTTTGATGTGCGTCCAAACACCGCTATCGACGCGAATCTAAGCGATTCTCGACTAGAATTGCGAACTAACGCGAATGTGCTATTTCCACATACGCATACGTGCTAGTTCGCACAGGTTTGCGTTATAGTGGAAACGTGGCATAACACACTTTGAGGAGTGTCCAAAAATAGACATTCGAAAGAAAAAAAATTGGTTTAGAAGTTAGCAAATCATTTTTTGAATGTCCTTTTGCCGAAATGAACGGAACTATAGTTAAAAAGTACCAGGATCTATAGAACTCGGGTGCATGCTGGTAGAACACCCGATTAAAATTTTGA
This sequence comes from Beris morrisii, assembly GCA_951812415.1. Taxonomy (NCBI): domain Eukaryota; kingdom Metazoa; phylum Arthropoda; class Insecta; order Diptera; family Stratiomyidae; genus Beris; species Beris morrisii. The sequence continues at coordinate 72,623,652 of OX638310.1, forward strand.
TAATTTTGTGTTTTTTCCTGCCGTGGTGGGCTTTTTTCAATTGTCAGGAATAGAAGAACTATGCTCCATGTGCTCAGAACTGGTCTTGATTCTTGATATGCTGGGAAAGGAAAAAATTTGGTTTGGATGTTAGCATATCATTTTTTCGAATATCCTTTTTTGGGCCCAAATGAATGGTACTATTTCTTAAAAGTATCAGGATCTATAGAACTCGGGTGCATGCTGGTAGAACTCCATTTTATTGCACATATCTCTGATTATTTAGTATTTTATTTGCTTTTGTGGTGAGTATACGGATATAACTAGTAGAACTATGATTAAAAACGATCAGGTACAGTAGAACTATTCCGCATCTGACCATAACTCTTCTTCATTGTTAATACCTTTATTATAATGTAGGTTTTTGTGAGTTAACCTATAATTTTTTAAATCGTCCTATTTTGGGCTTAGATCAATAGAAATATCGTTGAAAAGAATCAGGAACTCCGTAAGTAATATGCCGGCGTTGAGAACTGTCTTTAATTTTTTGATTTGACGGAAAATGATATGCTACGGAAAGTTAGCATATCATTTTTATACTCTAGATGAAATCATATAGAGTATTATAAGTTTAATCCAGCCCAAAAGTTTGTAACGCATAGAACCACGCCTCGGACGAAAAAAAGTTATTTATTATTTTTTGTTTATTTGTGGCCAAAAACCTCAAATCCGCTTGACGCCTGTCCGTCTGTCCGTGAACACGATAACTCAAGAACGCCTTCACCTAGGATCTTGAAATTTTGGATCTGGATGTTTGGTTAAATTTGTAAGGCTAAGTTCGTTAACGGGCAAAATCGTCCTACTCCTTCGGGTAGCTGCCAGACAAAATGTCCTTAAAACACGTGTTCAAGGATATTTATATGCAGAAGGGTTTAAGCTACGACTTTGAAATTTTGTATGTGTTATTTTTCCAATAGTTGGAGCTAAATGAATTATGTGTAATGCGTGTCATGATGATTATGAAGAAAATCCTACCAGTCCTTCGTGTAGGTAGGTAGGTAGGTAGGTACGCGTGGCTGCCTGTGAGAACACAGACACACTTAGACCTGAAAGGTCCGTTGTGTTACCACAGGATCATCGAATCCGGTCCTACTCGTCGAACCATTTAGAGCTTCCAATGAAATGTTGGATTCTCGCGACCTCCATTGCGGCAAGATCACCGAGACAGTTGAAGAAGTAAGCTCCAAGATGAGCTTTCCTTCTGGCTGATAGAGCTGGACAGGTACAGAGAAGGTGAAGGTGAAGGACTGTCTCCTCCTCCTCCTCCTCATCCAGGCAGCTTCTACAGAAGTCGTTTGAGAAGAGGCCGAGTCTTTTGGCATGTCGACCAATAAGACAGTGTCCAGTCAGGACACCGACTGTGGTGCTGATATTCGCCCTTTTGAGCAAAGTCAGCCTTTTAGAGCGTTTTAGATCCAGCTCCGGCCAGATCTGTCTCGCAGTGTGACATGTAACACCATCTGCCCATCTTGAGTTGGTTTTCTCAATTGAGTCCAATCCCAATAGCAGTTTACATGTAGAGAGAGGCACACCCAGATTCCGATGTTCCGGCATAATCTGAAGGGTAGTACCGCAACGAGCGAGTTCGTCAGCCATGCAGTTCCCTGGAATATCCCTGTGTCCTGGCACCCAACACAGAAGAATATTGAACTGTTCAGCCATCTCCTTAAGAGATGATCGACATTCTGCGGCGACCTTTGATGTTGTTGAGGCCGATTCCAAGGATTTTATTGCCGCTTGGCTGTCTGTGAAAATGCTAATATCCCTAGTAGATATTACACTACACCTCAGCCAGGACAAGGCCTCCTTGATCACCATAAGCTCCGCCTGAATGACACTACAGTGGTCCGGAAGGCGGAAGGAGCTGCTAATGTTAAGCATATCAGAGAAAACACCTCCACCTACCCCGCCTTCAGTTTTGGAGCCGTCCGTATATATGTGGGCGGACTCTTTCGTCCGTACCGAATCCCTTTCCCATTCTAGACGGGTTGGGATGGTTGTTAGGAAATTTTTCTCAAAATCATAACTGGGAGGGGTGTAGTCGGTGTTTTCAGGAATATCATTGAAGGTATTCAAGATTGTTGAGTGACCTGCATATATGCCAGTCCACTGTGTAGAGGCCCTAAGTCGAATGGCTGCACTGGCCGCCATTTGCTTGCCAAAAATGTCTAGGGGTGGCAGACTGAATAGCATGTCTAGTGCTGCAGAGGGAGTTGTTCTCAGAGCTCCGCTGATGCATATGCATGATGATATCTGTACCTTCCCTAGGGTGGTGCAGTTAACTGCTTTGTCTAAGGCCGTCCAGCAGACAATAACACCATACATAAGTATCGGTCTGATGACGGACACGTAGAGCCAATGAACTATTCGGGGTTGCATACCCCATTTTTTGCCAATGGCCTTTTTGCGCGAGTAAAGCACAACTGTTGCTTTCCTTACCCGTTCCTGAATGTTAGGTTTCCAGTGAAGTTTCCTATCCAAAATAAGACCCAAATATTTTGCGCTATCGGTGAAAACTAGACTAGTACCATTCAGAGAAGGAGGGTCTACATGAAGAATTTTATATTTCCTGGTGAAGAGGACGAATTCTGTATTGCGTGGGTTCACACCCAACCCGCATTCAGCTGCCCATTTAGAGAGGATAGAGAGAGCATTCTGCAATATCTCACTCAGCGTGTTGAGGTGCCGTGTAGCTGCCAAACAAATATCCTGTCAAAACGTCTTCACTTAATTTACGGAACTTACTATAACTCAAGTAATCTTTTTGCTATGAATTGGAAATTTTGTACAAATTAGTTTTGAGTAAAAACGAAGTTCGAGTTTACTAATCAGCGAAATCCTTTTACTCCTTCTGGTAGCTGCCATACAAAATGTCCTTAAGACACGTGTTCAACAATATTTTTCGATAACTTTTGAACGCTTCAAGCTACGAATTTGAAATTTTGTACACGTTCATTTTTAAATGGTTCCAAGGAAAATATGTAAGAAATCGAGTGAGTCCTTCCTGCACCTCCCATGTGAAAGTCCTTTAAAAAGGAAATTGTTTTCTATGACTTAACCAGTTCAAGATATGAAATTAAACACTGAATATTGTCTCTTAGTTTTGAGTAGCAATCTAATGGCAGTCCTTAATAAAGGATATACAACATGCACACACGTAATTCTACTTTATCCCCAACTACAATATAAATCGGAGTTCAGTATTCATCTAGAGTATTATACGATTGGCTTGCAGCCGATCGTGACTGCAGTATGTTTTTAATAGTCATTTTTTCGAGTTTAAACGTCAGAACTATTGCTAAGAACTATCAGGAACTATAGAACTCATGTGGATGCGAGGAAAACTCCAGCTTTTTGTGATATGCTGGGACTTGATATAATAAGTTCACAGACATCCTTTGGGCTGGATTAAACTTATAATACTATCAGATTTCATATGTGGCTCCTGAAGCTCTTTCGATGGCCGTAAGAACAGAATAAATTGTTTCAATCAAAAACTATGAAATAAATTTATTAATGAAAGGTTCAAGCGAGTATTGAATTTGCATAAATCAAAAACACATATTGCATATAAATTAAACGTATGTATAATAAGAGTACATATGCAAAATACTGATTGAATAAATAACATTAAATTGAATATATTTTTCAATAACCTGCACGGTAAAAATGTTTAATGCAAAGCGCATTGTGCGGGTCAGTTTATTTATGTGTGGAACATAATAATTTAGCAGTTTTGGGACTTCAAGTCCATCACGATTTTGACTACAAGTCATGCACGCTTTTATGTAGTTGTGCGATTAAATCAAAGGAAAATATGCTTAGAAACTGAAGTGCTATTTACGCTATTATTGTTGGAGTTAAGTTTTCAATTTCAATTCTTCACAAGATTAGTTCCAAGAATATTGCATGCATTGCCAATCAGTTACGGTTGTGTTGTTGGGTACTTACGTTAATTTACTTACCAGTCAGGTAGTTTGACTACTTCATGCTGGAATGGATTTCTAATTTTTATGCTCGACTTTGATTTGAAATTGAATACCAAATTCACTCATATTTCTAGCATCATAATGAAGGTCAAGAAAGACTTCAAGACAAATTTGCCAACAAATTTATTATTTTACGCGCAAAGTCGTGGGGTAAAGCCAATTTGTAACGCTATATTCATCGGCATTTTACATTATGCAGCTTGACCAGAGGAGTGTCCACAAAAAATCTTACAAACAACGCTGCTTTCTTCCACTCCATCAGACAAAATATATTGCAGAATGTCTCATCAGAAATTCATTCAAGAGTATCGGGGATATAGGATAATATTCAGGTTAAAATGAAATTAGATCCTCGTCAGACCCAGAATATATGACGGAATTGGTAAAAATATCTTGTAACAGAAACAGACACTCCCAGGTGAGCTTTCCGGTTCTCGAATAAAGCTTGACAGGTGCAAAGAAGGCGAAGAACTGTCTCCTCCTCCTCGTCACGTAAGCACCGTCTGCAGAAGTCGTTTGAAAAGAGACCAAATATTTCAGCATGTCGGCCTATAAGAAAATGTCCGGTTAAGACACCAACTATGGTGCTGATATGCACACCTTTGAGCGAAATCAATCCACTAGATCGCTTCAGATCCTGCTTGGGCTAGATCTGTCTCGCAGTACAACATGTAATGCACTCTGACCATCTTGAGTTGGTTTTCTTAACTGAGTCTAATTCAAGTGGCAGCTTACATGTTGAAAGAGGCACACCAAGATGTTGATATTCCGGCCTGTACCCCCTAAGCGAGTTCTAACCTTGTGTGTTTTACAAAACTCGACTCTATAACCTTCCGCTTCCTTCAAGAAGGCGTACACCGCACAGTGGGGCATTTGCACGATCTAGCTGGCCAAAATTATTTACATTGTCGATTCGTCTGAAAATAAGGTATTATTAAGTTATTATGAAGTAATAGCATTATTGAAACATATTTATTGAAAAAAAATTGTTTTGCATAATAAATATATTGTTACATGTAAGCCTGGCAACCGCGCAACTCGATCGTTTCGCATAATGGAAACATCAACCACCGAATACCTAGCTACAAAGTAACCCAATCAGAAACCTAGTTGAAGTATATAAGGAGAGCGGAGCAATACGATTATACCTCCCCTCTAATCGAATGTGCTCGAATGTATTAGAATAGCGTAGAAGATCAAATGGAATGCTCTCAAACTTTCCAGTACCGTCCACACACACCACCGAGCGAAGATTCAAGAACAGTCTAGACTACAGACATGTAGTATAAAAGCAGATGAAGCTTTCAGCGAGGGACATAGTAATTTTTATTACGTCGACTGTGACAGCCAGCGTGTATACGCGACCGTGTGGTAGAAAGCGAAAGTATCGAGTCAAGCGATATAAATAAGCGGGCAGTGTTGCCATACAGTGCGAATTATTGTGCGAAAAGAATTAAAGTGCGAATAATAAATAATCACTTATTTTGATTTTAAACGAATTGCGTTTTACTTGAAATCCCGGCAAACCCCTAGCTCGCAACTATATGTATTGGTGAAGTACATTTTTAACTGAAATTACTAGTTTTCCGAGTAAAATACTGTTTATTTTCATAATAAATATTATTTATTGTACATAATTAATTTATTTTTTATATCAAAACAATGAAAATTATTCTGAAGATAGCAGTTTCAGCATCTGATGATTCTTCAGTTCCATCCATTTCTTCAATTTCATTAGCTGTGCTTGAAGTAGATTCATAGTCGTCAGGTAACAACATTTCCAAGGTTATTTGATGAAAATGGTTTACTTTTTTTCTTAGGAGCTGGCCTCATGCTTGTTATAAGGGGATCCGAGGTAAACAAAGGTCTGTTTATTACATCCTTGTTGCAGGACTCTCTGGTAAACTTTCTTGCCTTGTTGAGTCGATATATGCGAAAGTGTTTATTGCGCGCCTCAGCTGCTTCTTCCGACAGTTGGCCGATTGGTAACAAAGCATTTTCGATCGGCCCAAATATTAAAATCTTATGCATGGTGGGAGTCATGGGATACCATGGGTAGAGGTTCACATACAACTTTGCAGTGTCCATAGCGTAGGTTGCGAATTTTTACAGTTCAATTGTAGCGGCACAATGGAACTTTGGAAAACATTACTGTCAGAGTCCGAATTATTTTCGACTCTTTGTTTATATAGGGTCTGTTGTAATCCATCGCATCCCCACTTTGTTATCAGCTGCATTGATTGAGCTTCATCTTCGTACAAGGAACTTATATTAATCTTGCACTTGTATGATCCAACTAACATCTGCATAAGTTGCTGATACTTGGTATGATTCTGGCCTAGGGTTACAACCTTTCTTGAGTTTTTGTAAAATTTTATAACAGGGGTAAGCCTTTGGAGTACCAGTTCTAATTATTTCATACTGGTTTCTGCTCAAATCTGCTTCAACGAATATTGCAAGGGTGTATAGGGTGCAGTGGCTTGTCTTTCTTTTCCAAGCTGCTGCGGTAGGTTTTCTTGTACTTAGTTGCCCGAGTTGGACTCCACGTAATATCCTGTAAGACTTTTGAGGCATCCCTCTTTCCGGAAGATCGTATTTTCATCCGGGCAGTAAACGTCCGCGCTCATCTTTTCACGCATTGTTTTCGTTTTCCTTCGTTTTGTTCGATCGCTTGATTCCTTGAAGATTTTAGCTGGTCGTCCTGCCTGAGAAGTGCTCTTGGGTATTTCAAAGGTTCCTTTGAGCCAATTTTCGTTTTTCTTCCTGAATGTACTATCCATCTGCTTGCAGCTACCCATTTACTTTTGAAATTCGCCTTTAAACTCTGCACATTCTTCTTAAATGCACCCAGCAAATTCTGCGCTAAACTCGCACGTTGACATAGGTAATTTTTCAAAAATTCCAACTTTTTGTTAAAGTCACGGTATCCGCTTTCTTCCATCACTCCGTATAAATAATCTCTTGTCAGTAGTGTAACTCCAGATGATCCTACAAAAAACGAGAAAAAAATTGTAGCAGAACTAAAATTCAAAGTACGAATAACGATGTACAAATCAAATACATACCTGCTACTTCAATATCCATTATTCAAAACTTCATAATTTTCCTTAAAAATCACGAAAAAATTATGTGACACACAGATTTTTAAGGAAAATTATGAAGTTTTGAATAATGGATAAGAGAATTTTTTCTGTAACAACTGATCTTTTACGAATGGCTACTTTGAACTGAACCCGCGGCTTTTGTAGTGAATACAGGTAAAAAACATACTACAGTCACGATCGGCTGCAAGCCAATCGTATAATACTCTAGATGAATACTGAACTCCGATTTATATTGTAGTTGGGGATAAAGTAGAATTACGTGTGTGCATGTTGTAAGTCCTTTATTAAGGACTGCCATTAGATTGCTACTCAAAACTAAAAGACAATTTTCAGTGTTTAGTTGCATATCTTGAACTGGGTAAGTCATCGAAAAAAAATGTCCTTTTTGAAGGAGGTGCAGGAAGGACTCACTTGATTTCTTACATATTTATCCTTTTCCTTGGAACCATTTAAAAATGAACTTGTACAAAATTTGAAATTCGTAGCTTGAAGCGTTCAAAAGTTATCGAAAAATATTGTTGAACACGTGTCTTAAGGACATTTTGTATGGCAGCTACCAGAAGGAGTAAAAGGATTTCGCTGATTAGTAAACACAAACTTTGTGTTTACTCAAAACTAATTTGTACAAAATTTCCAATTCATAGCTAAAAGATTACTTGAGTTATAGTGAGTTTCGTAAAATAAGTGAATACATTTTGACAGGATAATTGTATGGTAGCTACACGAAGGACTAATAGGATTTTCTTCATAATCATACATTTAGCTTCAACTATTGGAAAAATACTACGCACAAAATTTCATAGACGTAGCTTAAACCCTTCTGAAGTTATCAGCCAATATTCTTAAACACGTATTTTAAGGACATTTTGTATGGCAGCTACCAGAAGGAGTAAAAGGATTTCGCTGACAAGTAAACTCAAGCTTCGTTTTTACTCAAAACTAATTTGTAAAAAATTCCGAATTCATAGCTAAAAGACTACTTGAGTTATAGTAAGTTCCGTAAATTAAGTGAATACATTTTGACAGGATATTTGCATGGCAGCTACACAAAGGACTAATAGGATTTTCTTCATAATCATATATTTAGCTCCAACTATTAGAAAAATAACATATACAAAATTTCAATGCCGTAGCTTAAACCCTTCTGAAGTTATCTACTAATATTCTTGAACACCTGTTTTAAGGATATTTTGTATGGCAGCTACCAGAAGGAGTAAAAGGATTTCGCTGACTAGTAAACTCGAACTTTGTTTTCACTCAAAACTAATTTGTACAAAATTCCGAATTCGTAGCTAAAAGATTACTTGAGTTATAGTGAGTTTCGTAAATTAAGTGAATACATTTTGACAGGATATTTGTATGGCAGCTACACGAAGGACTAACAGGATCTTCTTCATAATCATACATTTAGCTCGAACTATTGGAAAAATAACACAAACAAAATTTCAATGCCGTAGCTTAAACCCTTCTGAAGTTATCGACCAATATTCTTGAACACGTGTTTTAAGGACATTTTGTATGGCAGCTACCCGAAGGAACAGGACGATTTTGCCCGTTAACGAACTTAGCCTTACAAATTCAACCAAACATCCAGATTCAAAATTTCAAGATCCTAGGTGAACGCGTTCTTGAGTTATCGTGCTAACGGACAGACGGACGGACGGACGGACGGACGGACGGACGGACGGACGGACGTCAGGCGGATTTGAGGTTTTTGGCCACAAATAAACAAAAAATAATATATAACTTTTTTTCGTCCGAGGCTTGGTTCTATGCGTTACAAACTTTTGGGCTGGATTAAACTTATAATACTCTATATGATTTCATCTAGAGTATAAACATACTGAAGTCACGATCGGCTGCAAGCCAATCGTATAATACTCTAGATGAATACTGAACTCCGATTTATATTGTAGTTGGGGATAAAGTAAAATGACGTGTGTGCATCTTGTATGTCCTTTATTAAGGACTGCCATTAGATTGCTACTCAAAACTAAAAGACAATATTCAGTGTTTAATTTCATATCTTGAACTGGGTAAGTCATCTAAAAAAAATTTCCTTTTTGAAGGACTTTCACATGGGAGGTGCAGGAAGGATTCACTCGATTTCTTACATATTTATCCTTTTCCTTGGAACCATTCAAAAATAAACGTGTACAAAATTTCAAATTCGTAGCTTGAAGCGTTCGAAAGTTATTGGAAAATATTGTTGAACACGTGTTTTAAGGATATTTTGTATGGCAGCTACCAGAAGGAGTAAAAGGATTTCGCTGATTAGTAAACTCGAACTTCCTTTTCACTCAAAACTAACTTGTACAAAATTCCGAATTCGTAGCTAAAAGATTACTTGAGTTATTGTGAGTTTCGTAAATTAAGTGAATACATTTTGGCAGGATATTTGTATGACAGCTACACGAAGGACTAATAGGATTTTCTTCATAATCATATATTTAGCTCCACCTATTGGAAAAATAACACATACAAAATTTCAATGTCGTAGCTTAAACCCTTCTAAAGTTATCGACCAATATTCTTGAACACGTGTTTTAAGGACATTTTGTATGGCAGCTACCAGAAGGAGTAAAAGGATTTCGCTGATTAGTAAATTCCGACTTCCTTTTTACTCAAAACTAACCTGTACAAAATTCTGAATTCGTCGCTGAAAGATTACTTGAGTTATTGTGAGTTTTGTAAATTAAGTGAATACATTTTGACAGGATATTTGTATGGCAGCTACACGAAGGACTAAAAGGATTTTCTTCATAATCATATATTTAGCTCCAACTATTGGAAAAATAACACATACAAAATTTCAAAGACGTAGCTTAAACCCTTCTGAAGTTATCGACCAATATTCTTGAAGACGTGTTTTAAGGACATTTTGTATGGCAGCTACCCGAAGGAGTAGGACGATTTTGCCCGTTAACGAACTTAGCCTTACAAATTCAACCAAACATCCAGATTCAAAATTTCATGATCCTAGGTGAAGGCGTTCTTGAGTTATCGTGCTAACGGACAGACGGACGGACGGACGGACGGACGGACGGACGGACGGACGGACGGACGGACGGACGGACGGACGTCAGGCGGATTTGAGGTTTTTGGGCACAAATAAACAAAAAATAATATATAACTTTTTGTCGTCCGAGGCTTGGTTCTATGCGTTACAAACTTTTGGGCTGGATTAAACTTATAATACTCTATATGATTTCATCTAGAGTATAAAAACTCTTCCTGAAACTTCCTAATTGGTTAAGACAATTAAGACATAAAATGCTGGTTAACATGTTTGAAAAACCGAATTTTGGCCAGCTAGATTGGGAAAATGCCCCACTGTGCACCGGTCGGTTACCGTACATTTTTATACTCTAGATGAAATCATATAGAGTATTATAAGTTTAATCCAGCCCAAAAGTTTGTAACGCATAGAACCAAGCCTCGGACGGAAAAAAGTTATATATTATTTTTTGTTTATTTGTGGCCAAAAACCTCAAATCCGCTTGACGTCCGTCCGTCCGTCCGTCCGTCCGTCCGTCCGTCTGTCCGTGAACACGATAACTCAAGAACGCCTTCACCTAGGATCTTAAAATTTTGAATTTGGATGTTTGGTTGAATTTGTAAGGCTAAATTCGTTAACGGGCAAAATCGTCCTACTCCTTCGGGTAGCTGCCATACAAAATGTCCTTAAAACACGTGTTCAAGAATATTGGTCGATAACTTCAGAAGGGTTTAAGCTACGACTTTGAAATTTTGTATGTGTTATTTTTCCAATAGTTAGAGCTAAATATGTGATTATGAAGAAAATCCTGTTAGTCCTTCGTGTAGCTGCCATACAAATATCCTGTCAAAATGTATTCACTTAATTTACGAAACTCACTATAACTCAAGTAATCTTTTAGCTATGAATTCAAAATTTTGTACAAATTAGTTTTGAGTGAAAAGGAAGTTCGAGTTTACTAGTCAGCGAAATCCTTTTACTCCTTCGGGTAGCTGCCGTACAAAATGTCCTTAAAACACGTGTTTACGAATATTGGCCGATAACTTCAAAAGGGTTTAAGCTACGACTTTGAAATCTTGTATGTGTTATTTTTCCAATAGTTTGAGCTAAATGTATGATTATGAAGAAAATCCTATTAGTCCTTCGTGTAGCTGCCATACAAATATCCTGTCAAAACGTCTTCACTTAATTTATGGAACTTACTGTAACTCAAGTAATCTTTTAGCTATGAATTGGAAATTTTGTACAAATTAGTTTTGAGTAAAAACAAAGTTCGGGTTTACTAATCAGCAAAATCCTTTTACTCCTTCTGGTAGCTGCCATACAAAATGTCCTTAAGACACGTGTTCAACAATATTTTTCAATAACTTTTGGACGCTTCAAGCTACGAATTTGAAATTTTGTACACGTTTATTTTTGAATGGTTCCAAGGAAAAGGATAAATATGTAAGAAATCGAGTGAGTCCTTCCTGCACCTCCCATGTGAAAGTCCTTTAAAAAGGACATTTTTTTTCGATGACTTACCCAGTTCAAGGTATGAAGTTAAACACTGAATATTGTCTTTTAGTTTTGAGAAGCAATCTAATGGCAGTCCTTAATAAAGGACATACAACATGCACTCACGTAATTCTACTTTATCCCCAACTACAATATAAATCGGAGTTCAGTATTCATCTAGAGTATTATACGATTGGCTTGCAGCCGATCGTGACTGCAGTATGTTTTTTCTGTCGAAATGATGCTCCTAGTAATGATATCTTGAGATTGTGACCACAGATCACAATCTTCTGTAACTAAAATTTTGTGACTGCGCTTGTGATCGAATAGATTTTTCGCATTCTGGCGCTGCAGTCACAAGAAAGGTCACAATGTTTCTTCACATAGTTGAAGACATGTAAAAATGATGATGTGCTGTCATTATTAGTGTTCAATTCGTCCTTTCTGTTGTTCTGTGCCTTAGTAAACATCGAAAACGTGAAATTCTGAAATAACTCTCAAATGTATTGTCGGACGAACAGATCACTTGTATTCCTCAACTCTTCTTAACGCCCTTAAATTGTATAAATGTAAAACAACCATCTAAACTATTGAAACCACGAAGTTGTCAGGTGTAACGAAGAATAATAATTGATAAAAAGGTTTATTTTTCTAATTTATCATTGTAAAACAAAATTCAGCACTGCACAGGGATTGCAAAACTTCTTCTATAGAGTACTTAATTTCAGTACATAAGGAGTTAATACAATCGATGCTGAATCATTTCCTGATAGTAGAATTCAGTCAGTATAGTAAAGAAAAGTAGTTACACTCGAATTCCGATGGAGTACCGATGTGTTATGCGGGAGGGTAACGATCGTTGTCATGACTGCTGAGTGGTATCACTGTTCTTGAAAAGGGTAATTAAACCAGAAATAACAATAAGATCTAAGTAAGAGCGGCATTGCTGCCGTAAAAGTATATTGGCTGCTGAACATCACATTCAAATAATTGTTTAGAGAAACTACTCTCAACGTAATTGACGAATTTATCACTACCAGATTTTAATAAGAGTTACAACTCTATGTTGATTTAAATTTACCTAGAAATACACTCTACATAAATGCCCTTAATATTGAAGATGAATAAATAAATACCCACGACAACCATGAAACCTACGTAAACAGTCTTTATATTTACCTGCATTTGCTTAAATTTATTTCAAGATGTCTGGAACAAAATAATGTAGTCGGAACCATTATCTCAAGTAATTATACCGATAATTAACTCAATTGATTGAGCTATTTTTTAAGGTAAGGGGTAAAAGGAAGGTTAGGTATTTCAATATTCCTTAGAGGTGTACTGCAGTTGAAAACATAATTACTGTTGAAATTTATGGATCATTGAAACGAGTAGAATTTGTTCCACCTTATACCCCACGGGGTAACTATGATATATGAAACTTAATTAAGGGTTCATATATCAAACCCTTCATTATTTCTTCGATGAAGTTTGTGCGCTGAAATATTACACTCAAGATTGCTCCAAAGGATCTTTAATGGTTATACCTTCAACAACAAGTGACATCATGAGATTCGAGTATTAACTATAGTTCCACGATTTGAATTATCCTTTATGGAGTAAACTCCTTGTGTGCCTCACAATAACATTTTATTAAATAAAACGGATTCAAGGGTCGTGGGAGTAAGAGGGTACAGCAGTTTAGCCGGGACTATCTGAAGGCACTCATTATAATTATTATGACACAGGAGATGTTATTTTGAGGACATTAAGTTAATCGTGTTATACTTCGAAAATCAAATATTTAAATTATCCATAGTAAGTAAACTACCTGACTACGATAGAAAATAAGAACACCCTCTTAGGTATGTACGTAACATAAGAAAATCATTCAGGAAATATCTCCTGCTGTGAAATACTTTCCTTATTCACTCTTGCCTTATTCTCGTATATTCGATGTAACAGTTGGATGAACTCGATATGAGAGGGAAGACAGTGTTTCATTTATACGTTGTAGGTGTTAAATGTGATAAGAAAACAATAAACAGGAAGTGGAACATAAATTCTGGGCACATGATGATGGAGCTCAAGTTTATCCTTCCGAAATGGTTTTTGTGCCGATAACCATGACTTAGATATGAAGAATTTGCATTGAAGCCCTTTGGAGTGATTCTGAAGGATTTGGGTTAATTTAGTTTTTAGTGATGCCTCTGTGAACTGTGAAGATGAGAGTGGTTTGGGTATAGGTAGCCAGAATAAATTTACATAATTTTAATGTATCTTATATTTCGTAGAGTAAGCAATATAGTTCGTAAATAAATTTTGGGAGTGTTGATAAATCAGGAAGAGATCCACCAGCTATTTTCACATTTTGGTTTATTATTTCCTTAATGTCAATAACCACGGCAATGAAATTTCCTATCAGAAATAACATTGCAGCTGATAAATCATATAATTATATAAACAATATAAAAACCCGGAATCTTTAAAAACAGATGAAAAATACGTAGATAAAGGCTCACACATTTCTTGCGGTACTTCAGGCAATGTAGTTCAATCTTTGAGAACTGACGAAGAATCTCTGTACATATTCCCAGAACGGCTTAGTATCATTCATTAACAGAGAGTCATGCATATTAACAGAAAGTTTCTAAAATAAGTTTTGAGTTTTATTCAAACAACTTCTTGTAAAATTTGCAACTAAAACGTTCTTCGAATAACTAAAAAGTTATAATCCTAACCAGGAAGGCACCAAAAAAACTTTAAAGCCAACTCCAACTTGAGTTTGAACACCCAACCTCTGAAAACTTTATATCCAGAAGAGCTATCAGCCTTGCGGCATAGGTGCTACTACACTCATCGCTATGGAATGAAATAAATTCTTATTTTCCTGTACCCACAAAGGGAAACTCAGATCCAACATCTACCAAGTATTACAATTTCCAATGGCAAATCACAAGTATCGAATCAAATCGTTCCTTGCCCAACGTAATATCAACCACCATGGATCAATCCCAGCAAAATTCATTGACTCAAGACTAGCCGCCTACATGAATGTGGGCACACCTTCTGCTACATAGCACTTGTTGTTGTTGTTGTTGTTTAGTGTGGGGAAGACACGCAGCAAAGCAGCGCATCTTGAGCACTCAGCCCAACAATGCCCATTGTACTCGAATCCCCCAGTCTCTACCTGAACTATTTCGTTCTTCTTACGAACTATAAGAGCTCAGATAGGGATCGAGAGCGGAGTTCCTCCATTCTCATTACATCAACGCCGTATACATGCATTCTCTCAAACGAGTAAGCTGGACACTCTAGAAGGAAAGGTTCCGTTGTATCGTCACTCTCGTCGCAAGCAGTGCACATCGGGTCGTCAATGATTCTCATTCTGACCAAGTGTAGGCGACAGTTATGCCCTATGAGGACACCGACCATACTACCGCATTCTCTTCTGCTCAATTTGAGAAGAAAAGCAGCGGTTCATCCACTTGGTCCCTCAACAAAGTTTCTAGCCTTCCGCATTCCGGGAAGAAGCAGCCTTGTGGGGAGACGTCTGCGGCCAAACACTTAGCCTGAAAACACTCCTCACATTTTGGATTACAGATCCTAGGACTCTGGCTGTCATTTCGATTCCTATATAAAGACGAGAAATCGAAGTGGCAGCCAGTCGTTCGCCGACTGGTGGGAAACTCACAACACAAGTTGCGAAATCGACGACGCCAATGGCCATCGCCAATAGTCGTCGTGACATTGCTGACGCAGTGAGCGCCACACCACCAGATACGCGACGGCTCCGAATACCGCCGTCGCGTCACAACCTTACCAAAGTTGGACTCTCGGCATAGCCGTGAGAACTCCAACGCATAAGGTCGTGACGAATGTCCTTAACAAGACCTTATCGCCCGAAGTTCTCGCCAAAACGATTGAAAATAAGGTAAAAAGACCCCATAAAGTCATCAGCAATGGCGGCGCCTGCTCGACCGATATCATCTTCAAGAGGTAATGGAAAAAAAACTTGAAGGTCCAAATTAACATTACAAACAAAAATTATGAAATCATGTCTTTTCATTTTAAAGATATATCATAACTATAATACATTGGGTGAGTGTTTTTGGGCCACCCTGTATAAATCTTTTAAGTTATAGAAAGTAATGTTTTATGTTATGCAACTCTCTAAAACTAATATTTTCCATTATAAATTGGTTGTTACTTTCGTCCACTAGATTTCGCTTGCGTCGAAAATAGAATTAATTTTTTTATCGGTAGTTTTTTTTTCTTGCAAGATTGGTCGCCTTGGCACACAAAATCATTTTCCTACACTTTAATCAGCTGAAAAATAACCAGTTTCATAACAACACAAATGCTAGCGTAAAATACGGTCTATTCTGTCGGACCATTTTTAATACGATCGAGTCAGGTCTGCATCTGGAACCTGAAGGGAGTGGATATAAGTGTTAACTTATTGTTAAAAGTGGGGTTAGCGTAATAATGCAAAATGCATACGTTAATTTTTACGCTGTTGGTTCACTTTTGGTGCTGATAGAAAAGAAGCAAGCGCCATCATTGGTTCGTTACAAACATTTATTTCATTGATTTGACTTCACTTTATTAATTCTGATTGATGACATATACATATTTCAACTAGATTTCCTTTGAGTTTTCTCCTTGTTCGCCCCCGCGCCTCTGCAATACTCGCCTTGACTGCTTCCTGATCGCCGCCTCTGCTCAACATGATTCGACTCTGTTATTCTGTGGGTACGACTCAGCTCGCCTTGCCTTGGCTCTATCTGCTCTGCTCTTCCCTGTCTTCGTCTCTGCTCGTTCTCCCTGTCTTTGTCCTGCCCTGTCTTCGTCTCCGAGTGTTGCCTCTGCTCGTTCTCCCTGTCTTCGTCCTTCCCTGTCTTCGTCCTGTTCTGTCTTCGTCTCTACGTGTGCCTCTGCTTTGATCATCTTGGCTTCGCTGTGTCTGCTTGTCATGGTTTTGGCGTCGTTCGTAGTGGCTTGTCGTAGCTGGTTGTATCTTGACTCCTGGCACGGCTCTGATTGCCTTACTTGACCCTGTCGCTGAGTGTCATCTCGTCTCTGTCCCGCTTGATCTGCTCGTCGTGGCTTACTCTGTGCTCGTCGATGCTGGGCTCTGCTCGTTGCGCCACGATTCTGCTTCGTTCCGCTGGGCTAGTCTCTGCTCTGCTTGACTCTGCTGGGCTAGTCTCTGCTCTGCTTGGCTAGTCTCTGCTCTGCTCTGCTTGGCTAGTCTCTGCTCTGCTTGGCTTGCTCCGCTGCTTGGCTTGTCGCTGCTGGGCTCGTCACTGCTTGTCTCGGCTCGTTGTCTTGGCTCGTTCCTGCTATTCTTCTGTGTTTATTGCCTCTCGTCGTAGTGGACGTCTTTTGGCTGGTTGCTCGTGATGGGTGTTTGTCCTACTGACTGTGATTGGCTTTGACTATACTAAGCGAACTTACAAAGCATCAGCCTTAGTATTGACTCAGCATCCTCACTACAGTCCCAAACTACTCGAAGCGGTCTTCCAAAGACTCAGCCTTCTCGTAAGATGGTACCGGTCAGTGACGGTCGTTAGTTCTACTGTCTCCTCGATTCTATAGTTTGGCGGACTTACAAAGCCCCAGCCCAAAACATAGGTCAACTTGATTTGAAACACAGTCTTCAGTTTTCGCTCTGGCGGAATTATAAATTCACAACTTTGCTACTGGCTGACCGCTGCCGACTGCCTGCCTTCTGGTGGTTCACTGGAGACTATATATTCGCGAGAACATTTGTCATCTGCGAATTACTACGCAGTGTTTGTTATGGAAGAATTTCCTTTTTTTCGTTTTTATAATTCGCGGTTGATGTATGTACCCTTTACTATATAGTAAAACCGTACTTCACAAGCGATTTGTCGGCGGGTTTTATCTGTCCACCCGATGTCGCCTGTGGCATAGTCGTGACTCCTGCCGGCTGTACAGGCTTTTTGACTTCTGATGCCAATGTGCAACTTTTCAGGTTTTATGTTTCTATGTTCTATATAATTCATGTTCTGTGTTTGCTCTCCTATGTAACTTATGTGTCCATTGTTATTTATTTAATTGTACGTTGTTTCGATTGTCCTTAGCTCTAAGTTGTTTTAATTCAGTGTACTCCGGTCCTCTGTTCTTCGGCAGTTTATGTGTGCGGAAATTTATCCCAGAATTTCCGTCCTTACAGCACAACATGAAAACCTTGGAACGAATATAGTAAGAAGCCTACAAAATACCACAAACCAGCTCTTCCAAGTATATTACCAAATAGCTAAACTGTCTACCTATAACATTTTAAACGAATTAACCCTAGAAATTAATACAATTTTAGACAACATTAATTCCGCCAAGCTGGGAATTATGACCATATCAATACTTGATTCTACCGAAATTAAAACTAAGGGAAATTCACATAAATGTACTAGGGAAAACTGATACCACTAAATTCACTATAATCATCACTATTCCAATATTTTCCAAAAGAAATAACCAATGGTATTTGGCTTGTAACTAATAACAAAAATACCAATCCGATATATCTAAATTGTAAGGAAGACAACCTAATCTTACCACTAAACTGAATAATATCTTTTGCCAACTGTTCAATAACATTAAACAACCATACTTATACAAATATAATTTCGCGTCACAAACAACTGTTTTACATTAAAGCTCTACTAGCTTATAATTTAGTAAATTCCGAAATCCACATGGATGATTTAAGCCTTTTAAACATAAGCCCAATTAAGATCACCAGGTGTTTGCAGGAGGCAGCAGACACCATGGAAGACTGGCTTAAGCTCTGGAGGATCAATGAGAATCCTAATAAAAGCGAAGCCATCCTCTTTGCGAGGAGGGGTAAGCCTCCTAGTGGCCATGTTTCCATTTTCGATGATGAGATTCTCTGGAAGCTCGTTGTCAAGTACCTCGGTGTTCGGTTAGATAAATGACTGTATTTCGTTCCTCATATTCAGGCAGCTGCAGGTAAAGCATGTGCGGCATCTTAAATGTTAAATCCGATGACCAATCATAGCAGTAAACTTTCCCGCCGTAGCAAATTGCTACTTTATAAGACTATAGTTCGTCCCATCCTCTGCTACGATTCTCCTGCTTGGGGTCACCTAGCTCAAACGCACATTCTTCGTCTTGAAAGGAAGCAAAATGTCTGCCTTAGAGCGGCTATGGGTGCCCCTTAGTTCGTTAGGAACAACCAGCTGCATAGGGATGCAGATCTCCGCTCCATTAAGGAATTCATCAAGGAACGGGCCTTGAAGCATTTCTCTGCGTCCTCTTCACATACTAATGCGTTAGTCCGTGATAGTGTTGACTATGACGAGACTCTTCACCGTAAGTATAGACGCCCTAAATCGGCGCTCCTCAGCAACTAAGGCTCATTTCGAACCTTAATCAGTATGATCGATGTAATCTGTTGTCCTTCACGGACTCAGTTTGCATCGGCTATAGTTTCACAGTGATTTCTTTTCGCTGTTAGGCATTCTCACGGGTTGTCCATGGTTCCCCGAGGGCTTGGATGAATTTCGATGCTTTTTAAGTCGGCCATGGACGCAAATTATTCTGATGTATTATTTTAATATATCAATTTCTTTTTGTTCTTTTCTTTTCAGCGATTCGATTTGCTTTCTTTTCGGTCTTCATCTTGGCATTCTTCGATCTCCCTGCTCTGCGCCTGCCACGACTGGACAATACCTCGGATGGGCTTCTGGTCCTGCTTGGTTGCGACCCTCATGAGTTGAGCCGATCTTTTCAGACTGTCTTAGCTCGCCTGGGAATCGGCTGGGTAGATTCTGGCTAGCTACATTCACTCGATAAATTTCATTTAACCCTTTTCTAATTTCATTTAAAATCGGTTCTTACCTTATTGTCTGGCTTCTCTTACTTTTTGGTAATTACTTATAACATTTACTTTTTAACTTTCCGGTTGGGAAATTTAGATGAAGGATTTAGCGCCTCGGGCGCGACTCATCTCTTTGTCGACGGAGCCCTTCGGACTCTCTTGTCGGCGCCAGTATTACGTGTTTAAACATAAGGCACCGAATCAGACATAATAATCATGACACTGTAATAGGAACAATTGCCGTAATCTCTGTAATTCTTTCGCTGGTTATAGCAACTTATGTAATAATAAAATGTAAAGCAAAGAAAGCCACGATAAGAATATTGCAAATGAGCCAGGAGTCTCATCTTGAGGAGGGAGGAGTCAAATCAAACCACCAAACAAAGCATGCCTGACGCCAGTTCGGCATAGAGCTTCTTAAATTATAATTGATAAGCCTATCAGGCCACACAATTATAAGCCCATCAGGCAAATTTAATGCATCGGCCAAAACTTGCCGCGACTGGCCGAATGCACTTAATAAACTAAAGGATTTCGAGCTAAGATAAAGTAATAGCTACCCGACGAAGCGAAAAGCCGAGGTTTCTTTTTCTGGAAGACAACTCCAAACGGCAGTCCAGGATTGAATTTATATATTTATATATATTTACCACAATTAATTAATAAAAACTATTTGTTTTTGAAATACTAAGTCAAGACTTTTACTAAACTCTAACTTATAAAACTGGCGCAGCCTTAATCACGAACCGCGAGTAAACGCGACTCAATCACGATTTTAAATTAAATTAAATAGTGTTATTAAGCCAGTTTTAGCTTTTGTGTTCAACATTACACTTAGTGAAAACTAACAATCAATAAATCGTACGAACTTATAACTCTAGTGAAAAGTGTAGCAGAACTTTTCTCTGTTTATCGGAAACCTAAATTGAAGTTATTCAACTAAGAGGGTTCAACTGACCGAAATATTGGGATCAAGACACGATTTATATCAAGGTAAAAACAAATTTAAACTATCAAAATTGGCTCAAAATGAAGCAAGAGTCGAGACACAATTCGGTTTCGAAGAATACTATACCCTGGCCTTAGCCTTCGGAGAAAGTTTACGATCAGACTTATCATATCATAATCACTGAAATTTATACAACCAATCGAAACTCATCAATCAACGCAATGTTTAAAAGAATATCAAAATGTTTGACAAAATTAAACGACAAATTCTTATTAGAAGAAACAATAACAGCAAACGAAGAATTCTCAGTCAACAAGCAGGGTTGCCAGCTCAGGCTACTCGTATTTGTCGCCAATTGGGCTACACAGAAATTTTGTCGCTACAAAAAAATCAAAGTTTTGATTTATCTAACTTGGGCTATTACTTTATTATGGTATTTTAATAATACAGTATTGTTATCGATTTTAAAAAAAAAAATTTGCTACCCTGAACATTTTTTTTTTCACGTTTCATGACTAGTAGACACGAAAAAAGCAAAAAAAAATTTCAGTCCGTCTGTCCGCCGTACGTCGACCGGTATACGCAAAATTGTTTAAAGGCTCGTAGCACCCAAACCCTTTGAGCTATTTAGTTGACTTTTTTTTCGTAGATAGACTGGATAGACCCCTTGAAGTGACCAAATTGTGAGTGGTGGGGGTGTAAGGGGGGAGGTGGGGGAAGCATTTTAGACGAACAATTTTGGTTTCTAGATCTCAGCAACCGCTTATGCTAGGAGGCTGAAACTTAAAACTTATATAGAGCTTTGATAGTGAACCCATTTGCAAAAAAAATGCCGATATGGGTGAAGGTGTGGGGGGGAAAATGATGCGTCCGAGACGCTCAAAAGCCCAGATTGACACATTCTAAAATCCATATCTCTTAAACTATTAATGTCATGAAATTAAAACGTAATGAACATCTGTAGATATACTAGGAGAATAGATCGAAAACAATTTTTTGAGTGTGGCAGTGGCGTACGAGGTGGGGGGTGAAAAACTTTAGATTACGATATCTCACGAACCAATTGCACTAGAAAAATAAAATTTGGTTTCTGTATAAAGATCGACCAATAAAGTTTGCTGAAAGTAAAATTTTGTAATTGGGCGGTGGAGCATGGAAGTGGAGGGATAAGAATTTTTTAAAAAACATACTGCAGTCACGATCGGCTGTAAGCCAATCGTATAATACTCTAGATGAATACTGAACTCCGACTTATATTGTAGTTGGGGATAAAGTAGAATTACGTAAGTGCGTGTTGTATTTCCTTTATTAAGGACTGCCATTAGATTGCTACTCAAAGCTAAAAGACAATATTCAGTGTTTAACTTCATACCTTGAACTGGGTAAGTCATCGAAAAAAATGTCCTTTTTGAAGGACTTTCACATGGGAGGTGCAGGAGGGACTCACTCGATTTCTTACATATTTATCCTTTTCCTTCGAACCATTCAAAAATTAATGTGTACAAAATTTCAAATTCGTAGCTTGAAGCGTTCAAAAGCTATCGAAAAATATTGTTGAACACGTGTTTTAAGGATATTTTGTATGGCAGCTACCAGAAGGAGTAAAAGGATTTTGCTGACTAGTAAACTCGAACTTTGTTTTTACTCAAAACTAATTTGTACAAAATTTCTAATTCATAGCTAAAAGATTACTTGAGTTATAGTAAGTTCCGTAAATTAAGTGAAGACTTTTGGACAGGATATTGGTATGGCAGCTACACGAAGGACTAATAGCATTTTCTTGATAATCATCCATTTAGCTCGAACTATTGGAAAAATAACACGTACAAGATTTCAAAGACGTAGCTTAAACCCTTCTGAAGTTATCGGCAATATTCTTGAAGACGTATTTTAAGGACATTTTGTATGGCAGCTACCAGAAAGAGTAGAAGAATTTCGCTGATTAATTAACTCGAACTTCCTTTTCACTCAAAACTTGTGCAAAATTTCGTATTCGTAGCTAAAAGATTACTTGAGTTATAGTGAGTTTCGTAAATTAAGTGAATACATTTTGACAGGATATTTGTATGGCAGCTACACGAAGGACAAAACAGGATTTTCTTCATAATCATATATTTAGCTCCAACTATTAGAATAATAACACATACAAAATTTCAATGTCGTAGCTTAAACCCTTCTGAAGTTATCGACCAATATTCTTGAACACGTGTTTTAAGGACATTTTGTATGGCAGCTACCCGAAGGAGTAGGACGATTTTGCCCGTTAACGAACTTAGCCTTACAAATTCAACCAAACATTCAGATTCAAAATTTGAAGATCCTAGGTGAAGGCGTTCTTGAGTTATCGTGCTAACGGACAGACGGACGGACGGACGGACGGACGTCAAGCGGATTTGAGGTTTTTGGCCACAAATAAACAAAAAATAATATATAACTTTTTTTCGTCCGAGGCTCGGTTCTATGCGTTACAAACTTTTGGGCTGGATTAAACTTATAATACTCTATATGATTTCATCTAGAGTATAAAAACACGTCTTATATCTCAAGAACAGTGTAAGATAGATGCTTAGAATTTTTACCAGAAGTAGGCCTAATAGACCCCTATCTGGAAAAAAAAGTTTGTGGGTGGGGGTGTAGGGGGTGAGGGTTGGGTTTGAGGGAATAAGAAAAAGTTTCGATTTTAAATCGCGAGATTCGATATTGATATAAAACTGAAACTTGGTAATTGGATAGACATGTAGTAGTAGCATGTTTGAAAAATATAATTTTTTGTAGGGGTAGTATGGTACGTGGGTGGGGGGTGTTTTTCCTATATATAGAACGGCTTATGCTACAAAGTTAAAAATCGGTACGTATATGTAAATCAACCGGAAAATTAGTTTAAATAAAAAAAATTTTGAAATATCCATTGGCGTTTGGAAGGGGGGCGAAAAAATTGATCAGTGCAAATGGAATGCATATATTTTCATAATTTTCGTCATATCTAGTAGGTCTTCCCAAATATTCAATTCATTTTTATTCTACAGCTTCTTCATATAATTACCTAGAAAGTGTTTTCAGGATTTTTTGAAATTCGACCCCTAAGAGGCTGTAAAGGGTTTGTATACTTTTTCACGAATTCTGCCGTATCCCCCAGGTCTGATCGATATCGAATATGTTTTCACTTTCATGGACTTGCGTAATAATCGCCTAAAACTTGTTTTTAAGTTTTTTCCTTTTTCAGCCCCTAATAGATTATAAAAGGGTTGAACACGTTTTCGCGAATTTTTCGGATTAACCTGCCAAAAACATTTGACATTTGACTGGTTAGTATATACTTTTTGGAATAAATAGTTCTTTCTAAATGTCTCGTAATTACTAATAACATGATAAGTACTTTATTATTAAAAAATAGTACAGTAAAAGTTTAGGCTTCAGAGTCTAGGAAATTCAAGATTACACATAGTGAATAGATTTGAGGGTGGTACGTGGCCAGTAAATACTAGAAAAACTTTTCGATACAAATCTTTATGTTCTTGTTTCTTGCTATGATCTAGCCGCTATTTTTAGTTGGGAAAGTTCGTGAGCATCGTTTAAAATCCGATTACATAAGTTAAGTGCAATCCATCAGCTGAGGTTTATCGCGTCAGCCAAAACAAATTCAGCCGGGGTAGTCGTTTCGGCTGATTTCTTGGCACCAAGCTGTCTACGATGTTCTATTTTCGCTAATAATTCTTAGAAGTGGCATTTGAATATAATTTCAAAGTACTCATACACCTCCGAGTGTTGGTTGTTTTTTTTTTTGCAAATTAGAAAAAAAATTGACATGCTTGCGAGTGTAATGATGGCCAAATGGCATATGTTCGTGGGACTGGCAATTTAAATTAGAGACTTTTTTGTGAAAGTCATGGTGATTTTTTGACTTTGAATCAAGGGCAACGGATCGGCACCCGGTTTTTAAAGTGGCCTAAAACACGATTGTAATGTTTTTTCAAAAATTAAAATCCAAGGAGTTCTTTTCTATCGACTCTTTGATGGGTTAATTTATGATGGGGTCTACGACTGATTTTTTCAAAGAAGTTACGTAACTTATAAGTATGACCGAATCTGTGAATGGTTTTCGTAGAATTTCAAATGAAGAGGATTTTAAATTATTTGAGCTCACTAAGAAGGTGAACGTTAAAGTGTTATTTACGATGAAGTAAACTTATGTAAATGTGACAAAATTGGCAATTAAATAAAAACAAATTTATATTTCATTTCAATAGAAATTTCTCGCAATTTTAAACATTTTGATTGAGTTGATGTAATAAACCTTCTCTGAAGCTAGTATTACACTGTATGCCATGATGTCAAATATTTGATTAAAAGAATTGGACGAAAAGTTCAGTCAAATTTTATCTGTCAAAATGGAGCAAAAAATATAATGGGCAAGCAAATATTCCACGATTACAATTATCTGACTACATTTGCCAGCCAGAATAGTCAAATATTTGCAAGAGTCAAAATTCCATGCAAGGGATGTACCGGGCCTATCTCCCCTTTCAATTAAAAAAAAATTATTTTAAACAGTTCTTGAGATATGATACGTAATTTATTAGAAAAATTCCTATCCTACAACTTTCACGCTCCGCTGCTCCCCTAAAAAATGTTACATTCATCGAATTACTTTTATCGATCTTCATACATAAATCAAATTTCGTCTTTTTCATTTAATTGGTTCGTAAGATGTCGTCAACTTAAGTTTTAAGCCTCCACCGCCGCACTCCACTTACTCTCCCTCTCCCCACCAATTTCATCTCCGATCTATTCTCCCAGTCTACCGTCACCAACTTTCAACTTTGAGAACCGTTTACAAGATATGGATTTTAGAATGTCCCAATCCCAGCTTTCAAGCGTTTCGGAAAAATTGTTCCTCAACTCCCGCAGCCCCACCCTTTCCATTATTCATCATCCAAAATCGACAATATTTTTGCAAATACATTTATATATAATATAAATTTCAATTTTTTATATTAAGCGATTCCTGCGATAAAAAAACCAAAATGTTTTGCCTGAAAAACTTCATCACCACCTCTTTCCACCTAAACCTTAAAACATTATCACTTCAAGAAGTCCACCCAATTTACTCAACAACAAAAATTTGAGTCAAATAGCTTTAATAAATAGTAGTTAAACAGTGTGTCCATCTGTCCGTCTGTCCATCTGTCCGTCTGTCCGTCTATCCAACAGTCCGTCTGTCCATTTGTCCGTCTGTCCATCTGTCCGGTTGTCCGTTTATCAGTCTGTCCATCTGCCAGTCTGTCAGTCCATTAGTCCGTCTGTCAGACTGTCAGCCTATCAGTCTGTCAGTCTGTCATTCTGTCAGTCCGCCAGTCTGTCCGTTCGTTAGCATGTTAACTCAAGAACACGTTAAACTAGGAAGTTGAGAATTTGTCACAACCTGTAAAATGGAGAAGGTAATGCTAAGTTCGTTAATGGGCGATAGTTGCAGGTCATAATCAAAACTGAGTTCATTAATTGGTAGCATCCGTCAACTCCTTCGGGTAGCTGTCATACAAAAGTTCTTAAAACACAAGGTAGGCAATATTAAACGATAACTTGAAATTTTGTATATGATAATTTTTTAATAGTTGTAGCTAACAGTATAAATATGATAAAAATTTCATGATTCCTGCCATACAAAATTCAGTTAAAATGTCCTAATTTAATTTACGGAACTTACTATAACTCAAGAAATCGTTTATTCACGAAGTTCAAATTTGTATAAACTAGTTTTAAGTGAAGACAAAAAAAACCTTCGGGAAGATCCCATACAAAAAGACGCATTAATTTTTTAATGTGTCCAGGGTTCCTGCACCTTCCAAATGAAAGTCCTTGAAAAAGGTAAATTTTACATTCGGTAATTTACCAAATTCCAGATATGAAACCGATCACTCATGATATTTTCTTATAGTTTTGAGTAGCAACCAATTGGTTGTCTTTAATAATGGACGAACTATGTTCGCACTCCTTATTATACTTTATCCCCAACTACCCAAAACTCGCTGCAATATGGTTTTTTAACAATACTGGTAAAAGATTCAAGCTGTTTAATTTGAAAAAAGAATAGCTTTTAATTTTTGTTTTGTTAGGGGCGGTTGAAAAATAATCCGCCTTGGCAAGAAAACACAACTTTTTCAGCAAAAAACATTTTATTTTTCAATATATAGTGTTAGATCTCTTGTGATCTACGATGTTCTTTTATCGCTTACCTTATGAAGACCTTACGACTGTAAAGAACAAATTAAAAGAGTGCTGGATTTCATTTGTGCAGGTTTACTTTATTTTTTCTCAATCTTCCTAGCTTCCTTACTTACTGCTTGAATCTACCGCTCTATGAGTTCCTTGTTCAAAACACCTCGTTAAATGCCGAGAACGACAACTCGACGAAGTGTTCTGAAGTCGGATTTGATTGACTTGCCTTTACCTATTTCTCCTTATGGAGGATCCTGCCTTTAAAATATCCTGTTGAGTGCGGAAACGACAACTCATCGGGATATTCTAAAGTAGGAGACTTTATTCGTGGTATGCTTACCTTTGTAGTTTTGCCGAATCGACAGTATTGCGCCCAACCGACAGCAATTTTATTTCTATTATAGGAATACAAAGAGGTCGAGGCCGTCGATTGTCGCGACCTTTATAGTGCTATAGAGCTTTTGATTTACCACTTATCCGGGCGGATACATGCGGCGCAATCAAAAATTGGACAGGCGCCGGTACAGTGACCGCCCGAAACAGTGATGTTATGTTCGAATTAGTGACTATGATGATAAAGATTCGAACATATAGTCTCCTTTTAGCCCTATAAACTTCGTCCAACGATTCTCCAATTTGTTGATGTCCTTCGAATAAAACGATTTGGAATCCCTCGAAAGTGGTCTCTGTTTCAGCGATCTCTGTTTCAGCGATGACCTTCTCATTCGAGTGAAATAAATTGGAAATAAATACTAGTCACAGGGGGCTAATTTTGTTGAAGAATATGGTTGATTAGAAACTAATTCGTAGCGCAAGTTTTCCCATTGCTACTATGCCGTTGTGCGCCGGGACATTTTCCTGGTGGAAAAGCACTATTTTCTTTGACAAATGCAGCCACTCTCGCTTCAAATCAGCATCGAATCGGTTCAACATCTCTGCATAATACACTTAAACGATTCATCCGTAATCAAGGTGAATGTTACCGTGCGCATCTCAAAAATTTGTGGCGACAGCCTTGTTGGCCGACAGACCAAGCCTTGTCTCTTCGGCTTCAATTTGCCAGGAGCAATCCACTGCATAGACTGTTTCTTAGTCTCTGGTGTATTGTGATGGATCCATGTTTCATCCGCGATTACGTTACGACACGGCGCAAAAAATCTTTCTTCTCGCGGTCGAACATCAACAAATACTTCTTCAAAATGGTCAAACGATCGCGTGTGTTGTCGACTGAGAGCAAATGCGACACTCATCTGGCAGAGAGCTTACTCATTGCCCAAATATTCATGCAAAATATTGAGCATCCTTCCGTTTGTTCTGTCCGCAGCCTCAGCTACCTCGCGCTTAGTAACTCGTCGATCGACGATTATCATTCCATGGATTTTATCGATCATTTCTGGCGTGCTGACACTTTTTGGCCTGGACGCTCATCATCAATAGGTTAGGTTAGGTTAGGTGGGTAGCTATTGACAGAGATAGTTAATACATAGACCGCTAGATGGGTCCGTTGTGATCCTACTGCACCACGGCACGGCGCCTACGGCTGATGGCTGTTTTTGGTTAATTTTTAAGAACAAACTGAGCCCAATTGGCCGCGGTATTGTTCTATCAAATATTTTTCCGCGTTTCTTGGTGCGAAGGAGAGGAGAGTTGGAAGGAATTATGGAGAAGAAAGGGGATACCGAACTTAATCAGTTTTTAGGAATGGGAAGGAAGATCAGGAATCGGGCCGGGTATGGCAGTGTACTAGCAGGTGTTAATGATCATAATTTTTCAGTACTATTGGCTGTGATACGATCTACCAGAACATCAAAGTTGCCTATAGCAAATCAACTACTGTATTGCAGCTCTGATGCTATTTGTGAATCTGATAAGAATGTAAACAGAACTCATTTACTCAGGTTTAAATCCTTTACAAGTGACCCAATTAAATATTCCGCACTGTTCACGATTTATATTAATATTCTGAAACCAATAGAAACTGAAAAATGCATATAAATAAATTATGCATTGAGTGGGAATTGAACCCCGGTAGCAATGTTTTCAAGACCTAGTACACTACCACTGGACTACACCCGGCCTCCATCAATAGGTTAAGACCATTTAAATTCGACTGTCCAATATTTAATTGCTTAAACATCGTGCAATTCGGTGTTGATCTCATCATTTCTTTTCGTTTTCAAAGAGAGTTTTCTAATCACTGCACGATATTCGATTTTGTTTATTATTGCAAAAATGCAAAAGTTGTTCGTTCCTAATGAGTATCAAACATAAACTATAAGACCCGGCTGGTTGAAAATTTTACAGTAGTCATGTGAAGGTTAATATTTACGAAAAACGTCTTTTCAACCGCCACTCTTATTAATGCCCATTTCGATTTTATGGGTTATGCGACGACTTGGCATAATGGACATTATGATCTTGCTTAAATGATTAATTTGGAATGAGCATTAGGAAATAAATACGAAAATACATACTACAGCTCATCAATTTGTTTGACCTTTACTATGCTTGTATTGTACCATATTCCACGCTGACAAATATATGACTAAGGAAAATTGACACAAATTTCACGACTACACTATCTAGTCAAATATTTGACATAGTGGTATACAGTATGTTATAATACAGTCTTTACGGTAAATATGATAAGATGGGGAAATTTTAATTATTGTTTATCAACTCTGGACTGTAAATCTTGCACGATATGCATTTAAAAAAACCGGTTGAAAATTAACCAGGGAGTTATTTAGAAAGGTTATTACTGAGAGCTGCTGCATCGACACAACCCGTGTTGCATTTCGACTTTGTCCACGCTCCCGATTACAACCTAAACACGAAATTTATGATTTACGTTTGGTAGTGGCGCACCTCGACCATAACTGCTTTCGGTACTTTGCCCCAAAAAATAATAATAACTCCAGGCAGGCTATTGGCAAATTTTTTATATTCCAGTTTTACCCATTTGTCTCGATTCATTAACTTGAGCTATCAGTTTGCATCACTCCAAAATCCGTCCATTACTGCATGAATCAATAAAATTTTTTGAAGTACTTTCCTAGCATATAAATTCTAAGTTTCAACTTTTTACTGTAACTCATTTTTGGGATATAACACTTTGAACCCCAAGAACTTGTTTTTCAAATAGAGGTCCACTTAGTCTACATGCTGCGATTTCATGTTGATACCTTTACGGATTCTCGAGATACCACGAGAACAAGTACCGGAAAACACGTTTGGGTACCGCCGTGCTACATGTAGCATTTTTCTTATGTTTTTGGTATGGAATTGTCTTTATTGTCTAACTAATTTGTAGTGGATTAGTTTTCAATGGGCACTCGTTTATAATGGTCCAATTTGGAAGGTTCCGATTCAAGAGCTTGGACATTCCATTAATACTGACGGCCCCATCGAGTCCATTTAAACCAAGTTATACTGCATTTTCATTGCAGATTCGGGTGTTACACAAAGGGATACTAAATCCTAATCAAGACAATATTGTCAGCAAAAATACACATGCTATAATTTATGCGATAAATTCACTGCTAAATAATAATATAATCTGTACTGGCGTCATTCATCATCTGTTCTTTTAATTTATACATCAACATTATCTCTTATGACAGCATTAAGAAATTGCGCTGGGCAATAAAAATATTGTTCAGATTTGAAATGTGATAATATTCAAATTTACGAGTATAAACGAATTAATTTGCTGTACATTAAAAAACAACGTTTTACTGTATGTTTGTCGTAAATTATTTTTCTTGTCTTTATGTCAAATTAATTCGAAGCTTTTGCAGTAATTAAATCGAGTAATTAACTAATTAGTTTTCGAAAATTACATATTCATACAAACTTTCGTTTCAGTGGTTTTCGGTTGACCGGCTGTGGTCAGCAAAGGGATGACTTTCCCTGAAATCAACTGAATCGTTATTTTACGAGTATAATATGTTAATATAATTACTATCTATAATTTTTCCTTTTTGTATACCTACTCGTAAATTGAATGCATTTATATAGTTTTTAAGGGACTGGGTATATCAAACAATAATTGAAATACAACATAAGAAATTGTTATTAATCCA
Organism: Beris morrisii; assembly: GCA_951812415.1. Taxonomy (NCBI): domain Eukaryota; kingdom Metazoa; phylum Arthropoda; class Insecta; order Diptera; family Stratiomyidae; genus Beris; species Beris morrisii. The sequence goes on from OX638310.1 coordinate 72,654,399, forward strand.
CAGAACTCTCATTTACGAAATTGTTACAAAAAGTATTTATTAAGTTCAGTCCCTATAGATAGTGTCCGTTAGGGCAGAGGACATAGGCGTGCCGTGGCCTGAAATCTGGCAGGGGCCAGGGGCCGAATTGCTCACAACATACGACTTCTTCCGAAAGGAACACAAGCTTTTCATAAATGTTCGTCCTTTTTGTGTTTATAGATTGGGTGTTCGTATAAACAATGAATGAGTAGTCTTAGGCTACGACTTTGAAATGTTTTATACGTTGTTTGAAGGAAAGAATTTGAAAAAGTTCCTATGAGTCCTCCTTCGAGTAGCTGCTATACAAAAATCCTGTAAAAATGTCTTCACTCAATTTGGGAAACTCACTGTCTTTTAGTTTCGAGTAGCAACCAAAAAAGAGTCCTTAAAATTGGATTCAATGTTCATGATTGGGAGATTCGAGAATCTATCTTGAGTAGTAGCAGCGATGCCAATTTTTCTTCAACTAGAAGATTTTTGGCGTTACCAAAGATTTGAAGACTTTGATGCCTATGTAGAAGTTTTTTTTCGTATTCGTAAGATATTTTCTTCAATTTCGATAACAAAAAAAAATTTAATTTATAAATTCCTACCTTATTTTCAACAGCTTCGTTTTCGTTTATATTTTCTCACCTATATTCATGTTCAAAGTCAGTCAGTACCGGCAACACTGATCTAATTACGTTTTCTTCGATAGCGTTTCATTTGTTCTTTATCGGTTTTGCTAAAATAAGTGAATCTTCTAATTTGAAAAGATTTTTACGAGGTAAAACGAACCAGTGTTTTTAATTTAAGAAGCTTTTTTTAAATTTACAAGACAATTAAAGATCGTCTTGTAATTTCAAAAATTCTTCTGAAATTGAAAAGCTTTTTAAATCCTTATTGCAATAATTCGCGTCGCTATTCGTTGCATTTTCTTCAGTGGCAATGCAAACAAAACGATCGGAAGTTTTGAACACCCCCTGAACTATTAAAGTTGTGTAAATTGTGCAAGAAAGTATTGTATATCCCATTTTTCCAATATTTTCCATTTAAATATTTAATTAAATTTCCGTTCTAACATCGCGAATAAGGTAAGGTAAGATGATTTCTTGCTTTTTGTGCCATAGTGAAAAAATTAACAAAATAAAATAATTTATTTTAAATTATTGATTTTATTATTAAACATTTATAATTTTATTTTATTTTTAAAATATTTTTATAAATAGTTGACGATTTTGCAACAATGTATCCAACTGTGATTTGCAAATTATTTTAATTCTGGCATCTATTTATATGCACAATAAAAGATGTTTACTCTTGACACGGTTCAGGAGCGGTTTTAAGGATTTTACGAAACAAGAGCCTAATTTATCAGATTTTATTGTTTCTGCAATTTAAATAGGTATCTAACTGTTTTCTTTTGTTATTGATGTCGAAAACTTATTACTGTACTTACTTCCTGCATTCTTAAAACCAACTGGAAAACCTCCCAGAAGTTGTGAGAGGTGGACAGAACTAATTTTAGAATTATATTAAAGAAGCGAAAGATATAAAGTATTCAATTCACAATAGGGCAATAAAAATATGAATTTGATCAAATTGCGGTTAATGTTTCTGATCATAACTTTATATGCAGAAGCGTTTTACAAGCTTTAGATATCGCTGACAAAATATTTTAGATTTTCGATGTTGATTACTCATACGCATCATCAAATGTGCTGATTTTTATCCAACAGATATTCTACATATAACGCAATTGTAGAAGGTCAATCTTGCAGTCCAAATTTAAACAAATTATTAAAAATAATGCATTTTCGTAATTATTAAATAATATTACATATTATATATATAATATAATAATTATTTTACATTTATTTTGATTTGCTTATACAGTTTGACTTTGGTGAATTCGAAATATATACGTTACTTGAAGTTACTTGATTTTTCAATTTTAATTTTTCCTTTTAACTGAAACTAGTACTGGTTAATATTAATGTACGTTATTAGTTATGATTACTATTTATAATATATATGTAAGCATATAACCAAACGTTTTCTGATTTCAATACCATGAAAGTAATAATTTGAAGTAAATAATATATTGGTAAGACTTCAGTAACAAAAAATTGTTCAAACTGTTGTATATACTAAAAAATCCAAATATACGAATCCAATATCGTAGGTATAAATTTCATAAAAAACTCGCTATATTCAAAAACCAATTCTACTTAACAATATTCTTGGATCTCATAAAATCAAAAACTACCTGATGCAAATTTCGTTATGTTTAAAAGAAATTTCTACTTTAATTTTTAAAATAGAAAACATCTTCTAAAGTTCTCGTAAAATTCACAAATGTTCTCAAAAAAAGGTGTTTCATTCAAAAACAAATCTTGCTACAATTTCGTAAAACTCCAAAATATTTCATGAGAATCTCGTTGTTTCAAAAACAATTTCCAGTTTATTTTGCTAAATTGAAAAAATCTTGTAAAGCTGTCATCAGAACGAAAGAACAATGATTGTAAAATTTAAAAATGTCTTGTTATTTTTAAAAATCTGTTGAGATTTGGTTCGTTAATTTTAAGAGATTCTTTTATGTTGTTAAAAAACATTTGATAAAAAACAATTGACAAGTAAAATGCTTGCGGTAGGATAGGAAGGCATTATTTTTCTGAAGGGGGCCAGAATTATTTTTCTGGGGGGTCCAAGCCGGGAGCTGGGGGTCCCGGCCCCTCCTGGCCCCCCCTACGGCGCGCCTATGACAGAGGACAGTCGAATTGTAACATCGATTGTTTCGAAACAGGAACATTTTTTTGGAAAGCAAATTCTGTCACATTTCTTGTAAGATACAATTTTCAACATTCATCAGTTGATGTACAAACATTGAAATAAATTAACTGCACATAAAACTAAAAATAACGAAAATTCCCGAAAACGATTTTTAAACGATATACAGTACATATAAAACACTCGCGTTGACATCTTCAATTCGGCATATCTTCCTGAAAGCGAAGCAACATCTTACTCCACCTTAGGGGTTGAACATAAAAAAATCTAAAAGCTTATCAGAAAATTTACTACACGGGCAATTTGATATCTTATCAATCATAAGAGATATGGCGAAAATTGTGATAAATATAAAGAAGCCCTAGGAAGTAAAAACCATTTCGATGTCATATCACTCCTAAGAGATATGACGGAGTTTGTTAAAACGTGTTCAACCCTTTTAGGTGATGAAAAGGGAAAAATCTTGGTAACGGGTGTTAGGCGATTATAAAACAAACCCGTAGAGGTGCAAAGTTATTCGATATCTAAACAGACCTAACGAAAATTCCGGAATTCGTGAAAATGTATACAACCCCTTTACATCCTCTTACGGGACGAATTCCAAAAAAAATCGAAAAACGCATTTAAGTGAAATATCTGTAGAATAACAATTAAATAAATATTTCATAAGACCTAAGAGATATGATGAAATTCGTAAAAATATATCCATTCCATTTTTACTGATAATTTGTGTTGCCTTCCTTCCGTACGCTATGATATTCCCACTCCCTTAAAAACTATATAAATGCATTCAATTTACGAGTAGTATATTGGCAATTTTTTTCATCCAAATTTCATGTCCTTTGATGGCAACATCTGGGATCTACTATCCCTACGTCTTCAAATAGATCTCCTCTGATACCAAAAAACAACCTAACTGTTTCGGATAGATGGCATGATACACAATAGTCAATGCAATCGATAACAAAACCGTTCCTTCGAACCTAATCCAACACAGTTTTAAAACCAGCTTCCGTGAAAGTTTTTCAACTGTCGTGTCCTCAATGGCAGTAGCCAGGACAACGATCGATCCCAGTAAACATTTTTGTGTTGGTGTATCATACAAAAAATCTGCCAACAGTCTGGGCGCAACTTTACTATTTTTTGGCCAGAAGTTCAGAACGAGTTTAATTCTGAGATGCGGTGTAGTTTACTATGTGACTGAAAACCTAAAAAAAGTTCGAAAAAGCAGTTAGAATGGGGTCGCGCTAGAATAATTACGCCGCAGCCACATACAACATATGAATTACATCATTGGGTCATACTCCGGGACACAGTCTAAGTCGTAGTTTAATACCAGTTATAACGTGATTAGGAAGTTTTTCCTGATTTAGTTTTGGGCCTTTACATGAAATCGGAAATGCATTTGTAGACGATTATATAAAAAGTCTGTGGAAGTGAAAATCAAGCCTAAGAAATACGTCGAAAGCCTTACGTTACGTCCTATTGGAGTTGAATATCTAAAAATCCTGAAATAAACTTTTGATGATTATGTAGGAAGCCTTAGGAAGTAAAAATGAATTCGATATCTCATTAGAACTAAGAAATATGTAGGAATTTGTGAAAACATATGCAGCCCTCTTGCATCCACTTTGGGGTCGAATATCCAAAAATCCTGAAATTGGTTTTTAGATATATATGTGTAAAGAAAGCCCGAGGAAGTGAAAACCAATCCGATGTCTTATCACTCCTAGGAGATATGACATAATTCGTGAAAACGTGTTCAACCCGTTTATACCCTCTTAGGGGTTGAAAAAGGAAAAAACTTGAAAACGAATTTTAGGTGATTATTAAATAAGCCCGGGGAAGTGAAAAGTTATTCGATATCTAATCAGACCTGAGGGATACGGCTAAATTGGTGAAAATGTATACAACCCCCTTACACCACCTTAAGAGTCGAAATTAAAAAAATCCTGAAAACTTTTTCTGGGTATTTATATGAAGAATCTGTAGAATAAAAATTAGTTTAATATTTGGGAAAACCTAATAGATATAATGAAAATCGTGAAAATATATGCATTCCATTTTCACTGATAATTTTTTTGCCCCCTTCCAAACGCCAATGGATATTCGATTTTTTTAAATCATTATTAGTTTTCTGGTTGATTTACATACATGTACCGAGTTTAAACTTTCTAGCATAAGCCGTTCTATAATTAGGAAAAACACCCCGACTCCCGTACCATACTACCCCTATAAAAAAAATATATTTTTCCAACATGCTACTACTATAGTTCTATCTGAATACCAAGTTTCAGCTATCCATGATTATAGGTTCTCGAGATATGAAAATCGGACCTTTTTCCTTTTCACCCTCTCCCACCCTAACCCTCTACACCCACACCACCAACAATTTTTTTTCTGCTAGTGGTCTATTAGGCCTACTTCTGGTCAAAATTCGAAGCATCTATCCCATGTGCGAAATGCCGAAGTCCAACCAGAGTTCCGTATACTGCCCAGAATTGGCATCGCATTGTCCGCCAAGACTTGTCGATCGGTATTGTTTTGGTACTGACAAACCACCAGACCAGTCTCGGGCCAATCCTGGTGATCAGTACTCCCACTTGATCTGAACCGACTTTGGTCCGAGTTGCTGGGCGTATGTGGGGCCTAGAATTGGCTTATTATTGGTGTCTAAGCTCTTTCGGCATTGGCTCGACGGTGGGCTCTGTATTGGGCACATCATGGTAGAAATATTTTTTGTTTCTCAACACATCAATTGATTCGGTTTCAACCCTATTACGAGAATGTGTCAGATTGGTCTAGTGGGTAGCGTAGGGCACTCATGTGTGTCGGGACCATGGTTCAAATCCGAGAGTGTGCAACGTGTGTAAGTAAAATCAATTCGCATTTTTCAAAAAAATAATAATAGCAAAATAAATTCGTAGTTAAAAAAAAAATTAATAATTTTATTTTCGTTTCTTTTTTTTACTGACGCCCAGTATCGGGCCAGAGTTTCACCAAGAGTAGGACCGGTGTGATCAAATCGACATTGGCTGTGATTTGATCTAGGCCACATACTGGGCCCGAAACATTAGCCAGTACTGGCAACTCTGGCACCAGTACTAAAACTGTGCTGTGCCGTTCTGCTTTTCGTACATGGGATCTTACAGTGTTCGTGAGATATAAGACGTGATTTTTTAGAAAAATTCTTATCCCCTCCACTTTCATGCTACACCGCCCCCTTAAAAAATTTTACTTTCAACAAACTTTATTTATCAACCTTTATACAGAAACGAAATTTTATTTATTTAGTGCAATTGGTTCGTGAGATATCGTAATCTAAAGTTTTTCACCTCCCACGTCCGTACGCCACTGCCCCCACTCAAAGATTTATTTTTCATCTATTTTCCTGGTATACCTACAGGTGTTCATTAAGTTTTAATTTCGTGACATTAACCGTTTAGGAGATATGGATTTTAGAATGTCTCGATCTCGGCTTTCGAGCGTTTCGGACGAATTATTATTCCCCCCACTCCTACACCCCTTCACCCATATCAATAATTTTTTTGCAAATAGGTGCACTATCGAAGCTCTACATAAATTCTAAGTTTCAGGCGCCGGGCGTAAGCGGTTACTGAAATCTAGACCCCAAAATTTTTCCTCTAAAACGCTTCCCCACCTCCTCCCTCACACCACCACCACTCAAAAGGTGGCCAGCTAAGTCTACCAATAAAAAAAATTCAACCTAATATCTCAAAGGGTTTGAGAGCTATAAGCCCGCCCTCAAACGTTTTGCGTACGGCGGCAGCATACAGACGGAGTGAAAATTTTTTTTGCTTTTTTGGTGTCTATCAGTCATGAAACGTGGAAAAAAATTTTTTCAGGGTAGCAAATTTTTTTTTTTTTAAAGTCGATAACAATACTTTTTTATTAAAATAAAAAAGTAAGACTTATCTGATGCCGAAAAACAACAAAAAAATTCTTAAATTTACTTCTATGGAAACTTCATTATGAAAGAAATATTATCCCAACAACAAATCTTAAATATTGTGCTTCTAATTCCTTTTTTTCATATTTTGTCGCTGCCAGACAGTACATTTCTGCACTATGGTGCGACCCACTCTTTCCAGGACGAGTTCCTAAGACTAGTACGTAGACTGACCATTTTGAAACTTGGACGGCATGGATGCCAAAAAGTACTGTCCTGGATCTGGTTGAAGTGGGTACCAAATTTTTAAGTTCCTGGGTTAACGCGTTGTTGAGTTACCATAGGCTAGGTTAGGTTATAGTGGCAGCCATCCAAACTATGGATCGACTCACTTAGACCATTCGGTTGGTCCATTGTGATACCACACCCATGACACCTTAATGAAGTCCCATATAGGGAGTTATCGTAGCATTGCTACAGGGGAAAAGCTAGTCAAACCAGCCACAGATGCGAATGAATTTGGCTAGTTCATCAATTCGTGCTCCAGCCATGTTTCCGAGTCTGGAGAAGAAGTAGCTCCCCATGGCTCCGAACCTACAGCTGGCTAGCTGGGGACACTCACAAGCCTAAGGGCCGTGACACATTAAAAGCAGAAAGCAGCGGCAGAAGCAGAATTGGTTTAGAAAGCAATAGATCATATGGCGCCTGTTTAAATGAAAGCAGCGGCAGAAGCAGAGACGAAAACAGTGCTGCTTTTTCGTTCTAAATTCTAAAATTCTGTTTCTGCTACAGTACTGCCAACGTAAATCCCTTAAGAATTGGGAATGTTGTCAGCAATGGCAGTGTTAAATGTGTCAAAATTGTTTCCATATACTCGTATTTAATGATCATTTTAAGCGAAAAGCTCAGAAAAATCAATGGAAAGAAAAAATTTTCGTCCGCTCAAACAAGAGACTAAAATACTTGTGACTGTTGACAGTTAGCATGGACACATATTCCGTGCTTCTACCTTCGGTGGTAGTTAGCATGGACACATTCTTCTCTGCTTCTACTTTTATTTAAATTCATAAAGCAGAGCAAAAAGCAGCACTGACGACGCTCCTTTCTGCTTTTAATGTGTCACGGCCTTAACGCTCTCTTCTTCTTCTTCACTTCTGCAGCTTCTGCAGTAGTCATTATATTGAACGCCTAAGCGTTGTGCATGTCTGCCAATGAGACAGTGCCCCGTTATGACTGCCGCAATGTTACGGGTCTCTATAGTCTATACGACTTCTTTTCAGAAGATCGGCAGTCCTTCTAGGATGTATTACTGGCCATAGCTGCCTGGAGGTTTCACACGTAGTTAGGTTGAACCATCTGCCATTGGTCAGCTCCATTGCCTTCCTGTCAAAATTACTCTTGACGTAATTGAGCGGTATTTTTACCGCTTGGGTTGCATGCATAGCAGCCATTTCAGATCCAGTTTTGGCCAGCTCATCGGCTGAGTTACCATGCGTTCGGACAGATGGTCGAGCAGCAAAGGATATGTAGGCTTAGGTCATCAATAAGCAAACAATAATATTGTTACATGTAAACCTGGCAACCGCGCAACTCGATCGATTACGAATAATGGAAACAGCAACAACCGAATACCTAACCTGCAAAGTAAGCCAATCAAAAGCCTAGTTGAGTATATAAGGGACGGAACAAATACGAAGGGGAACACCTTCTCATCGTGTGCACTAGAACAGCGTAGAAGATCAAAATCGAAAGATCTCAAGCTCACTGAAACCTTCTACACACACCACCGAACGAAGATTCAAGACCAGTCTCGACTGCAGACAAGTAGTAGCAGATGAAGCTTTCAGCGAGGGACATAGTAATTTTTATTACGTCGACTGTGACAGCCAGCGTGTATGCGCGACCGTATTGGTGGAAAGCGATCGATTTCGTGTGATCGAATCAAGCGATATAGATAAGCAGGCGGTATTGCCATAAAGTACGAATAATTGTGCGAACGGAATTAAAGTGCGAATTAATAAATTGTTACTTATTTTGATTTTAAGCGAATTGTGTTTTACTTGAAATCCCGGGTAACCCCTAGCTCGCAACAATATGATAACTTTTCTTCGGTCGAAGATTCGTTCTTTGCGTTACAAACTTTTGGGCTGGATTAAACTTATAATAGGTACTCCACAGATTTCATCATCAGTGTAATTAGCTGAACGATTTATTCCCTTCTTTTCGTTATTTATGTTAATTTTAAATAATTTATGTGCAAGGAGCAGAAGCAGCACAAATGTGACAACTACGAGTACACCTACAAGCGATTTCGATATCTCTAAAAATAGAAACTTGTTTATTTCTCGAATGCTTGACTATCGCCTAATTAAATTGCCTCCTCAGTTCAACGTCAGTGGAAATTTCAAAGTTAGGCTATAACGAGTTGTGATTAACAGATCATGGTCTCAGAATCTTGATGAGGGCTTATACCTGCCATTCACATTTCGTTCAGTTATGTAACGTCACGAGCACCTCTTGTGCCATTATATGCATAATTGAGTTATTATGCTGCTTTGTAGTCGGAATATTCATAGCGTGATATTGTCATCGTGCGGAGCAAAGCCTCATTGTAAATATCCCGTTTATGTTTAGAGATTCCACTATAAGAACTTTAAAGCTCCCTGCCAAATCCCCAATTGGTAATTTCCAGGAAAGCTGAAGATTGCTACCTCATAGTAACAAACATTTTCGTCTTAATAATTGACGAAAATTGAGTTCACATGGAGACAATAATATGAAATAATATCGCACACCTGACGATTCTCGGCAAAATTGTGTTTGATGACAAAAGTCGAGGAGATGGAATTATATTATGATTCGTGTGGATGTCACCGACTACGAACACAAATAGTATCAAATGGCTAAGAAATTGACAAAGTGAAGCATATGAACAACATACATGCATACCTAAATAAGGATAAATAACAAGGAGATCTTCACAACTCTTCAAGATTAGTGAGAGATGCTTATTAGTAGGTCACGAAAGGAATGATACTATAGTAGTGCACCAATGTGGTTGCATTAATTCGCCACACCATCGGTTATACTCGTAGCCCGGAATGCAATCAGAGTCGTATTGTAGCACTTTATTATTTAAATCATAAAGTATTGTGCTCGGTTTCAAAAGAAAACAAATATCTACCAAATTTTTTTGCGAATATGGACTAAAAAACCTCAAAAAAGTGAAAGAAAAAATGCAGACCATCAGACCGCCGTACTCAAACGCGTTTGAAAGCTCGTAAATTCTAAGTACTTTGGGACGCTAAGTCAATATTTATTCACCAAGTCGAGTCCTTTAAAGGTAGGCTGCCGCTGGGAGCTGAAACTTAAAACTGAAACTGAATCTGATCCAATTTTAAAATACGTCATTGTATTTACATGTAGTACCCTTTGCTTGGCACAGTTGGCATGCTGAAACTACATTTTAACTGGGGATGGTTCAAGATGTCAGCTATAGCTGCTTCGAAAGCATAGCAAAGCAAGACTGTGACAACGGTCAAATTCAGTCATAGCAAGAAATAGCTTCTTCGGGTTGTGGTCAGCTAGAAGCAGCTTGTATAGCTTACAACAGCTGACCCATGCATAGGGAAAACATTTGGGGTTTGTGATCAAAAAAGGATAATAAATATAAAGTGAATTTTCGCTAATTTCATTATTCAAACATCGTTTTTCATATTAAGCACTGAAAATAAAGTTCCAACAAAAGTAACAGCTACACACACATATGAATATTGAAAAAGCTCCTTTCTTGCTTACAGTCGAGAGTATGAGCAATAAAAAGCAGCAATGAAAGCAGCTTTTTAAAATCTTGGACAGATCTAGTGTCAAATAGCAAGCACGAGAAAGCAGCTTTTTGTTTGCTTTGGACACACAAAAGCATACAAAAGCAGCTAATAGCAGCCATGGCAGAAATCGTGAACACATCCCTGAAACTTAAGATCTGTCAAACTGAGCTTTCTGAAATTGAAACTAATTTGTTGAACAGGACTATAATTTTAAGTTTCAATTTCAGTTTCAGCTTGTGCATCGAAGTGCCAAGTAGCTTCTTGTTCAAAAAAACCGAAAATCGGCTAAATTTAGCCGATTTCATCAATCTAGCCGAAGAAATTTAAGTTTAGCCGATAGCCGAATATATAGCCGATTCGTATAGTAGGTGATGAAAAAGGTATCATCTGAAAATCCTACGGAGCAAATTAGGTTTTTGCATAAAAGCACTTAACGTTTAATTCACAGATTTCAGTTCAATGCTAGTGTGCTACATTAACATACTTTCTGTTACCATTCAGCACTAGAATTCGACTATCTTCCATACATTAAGGGGGAAAACTCCTTTATCGGGTCAAAAAAATCGATTTTTTAGAAATAGTCTTAATCGATTGCTAAACTATTCAAGAATATTGTCTGAAAAAATTACAGTCGATATCTGCAGTGTCTACGAGTTACAGCTCATAAAGCGGACAGGTAAGGGGACGACTGCATAGTATTTTGTATGTTTTCAAAACTTTAAATACGTTATTCTCGAAACATCATTTTCCGATTTTGCGTACATGATTGAGAAAATTCTACTGAACTGATTTGGCTTTATGACGGCTCATTTTATAGATTACTAGCCGCGTACCGCGGCTACGCTCGCTTCGCTTACGTTGTTCCATCGCTCCTGTTACTCCCGTTGCTCCCATTTCTCCCGTTGATCCGTTGCTCCTGTTTCTCACGATGCTCCTGTTACTCCCGTTGCTACCATTTCTCCCGTTACTCCCATTTCTTGCTCCCGTTACTCCATCCTCCATCCCCCATCTGCAATCCACCATCCTCTATCCTACATCCTCTATCCACCATCCACCATTTTCCATCCACCATCCACCATCTACCATCCCCATCCACCATCCTCCATCCACCGTCCTCCATCTTTCATCCGCCATCCTCCATCTTCCATCATCCATCCTCTATCCGCCATCCACCATCCTCCATCCTCTATCCACCATCCTCTATCCACCATCCTCTATCCACCATCCACCATTCTCCATCTATCATCCCCCATTCTCTATCCTCCATCCTCTATCCACCATTCTCCGCCCACCATCCACCATTCTCCATCTTCTATCCTCCATCCTCTATCCACCATCCTTCACCCACCATCTCCCATCCTCCATCCACCATCCTCTATCCACCATCCTCCATCTACCATCCCCCAAACTGCATCATCCATCCTCCATTCTCTATCCACCATCCTCCATCTTCCATCCTCCATATTCCATCTTCCATCCACTATCCTCTTATACCATTTAGTAATAGGTAATAGTAGTAATAGGCATAACTAATACACCGAAAACGAACTGCTGCTAAATCATATGAAAAACACTCAAATGTTGAAATAACTCGCGAACCACCAACTGTTAAATAATTTTGTTAACGCAGAAAGCATCGAGGGCGTACCCTCAACAAATCACCAAAGTTTCATCGCAATTGGATGAGTGGTTTAGGAGCCTATACAGGACAAACAGACAAACAGACAGACAAACATTCATTTTTATATATAGAGATTAAATTCCCTTCTAGATGACGTTAATTGATTTTTGAAAAAACAAATTTTACATATTTTTTTCGTATTTTAAAGTCGATTTTTTTTAGCGAAAAATGCACTTTAAATTTAAAACTGTGTAAGAGCATGCAATTTCAACTTTTTCTTTAAATTACTCGACGTCATCTAGAAGCTAGTATCATAAACTTTACAAAAACATTTTGTTTTTTTGGTTCAGATCAAAATTAAGGACGCTAGAGTGTACGAGGTGATATTAACATTCATCCATTTTACTTTATTATTTTTTAATAATAAAGTATTGTGATCGACCTTAAATTTCAAAAAAATTTGCTACCCTAAAATTTTGTATTTATACGTTTTAGGACTAGTAAACACCAAATAAACAAAAAAAAATGTCCGTCTGTCCGCTGTAGACGCCGTACGCCGTAGACGCCGTACGCCGTAGACGCCGTACGCCGTCAGCCGTCCGCCATACGCAAATTCGTTTGAAGGCGCGTAGCTCCCAAACTCGTTGAGGTATTAAGTTTAAATTTTTATGGTGGGTAGATTGGGCAAACTCCTACGGCTGGTATTTTTTGGGGCGGTGGCGGTGTAAGGGGGGATAGGGGGACAGCGTTTTAGACGAACAATTTTGGTTTCTAGATCTCAGGAACTACTTATGCTAGGAAGCTGAAACTTGGAACTTATATAGTACGATACTATGATAGTGAACTCATTTGCAAAAAAATGGTCGATAAGGGTGTATGGGTGTGGAAGTCGGGGTGAAAACAATGAATCCAAAACGCTTGAAAGCCGGGATTGAAACATTTTAAAATCCATATCTCCTGAACGATTTATGGCAGAAGATTGACACTTTGCGGTTGTCCTTAAGGACACTTAAAGATTAGACAAGGGCTAACATTTTTAAGGGAGGTGGTGGGGTATGGGAGTGGGGGGTGAATAACTTTGGATTACAATATCTTCCGAACCAATTACACCAGGAAGATAAAATTTAGTTTCTGTATATGGGATCACAGGAGGAGTCTACTGAATGTAAACTTTTTGAGGGGGGAGATGGAGCACGAAAGTGGGGGGATAGCAATTTCTCAAAAAATTTCATTTCATATCTCAGAAACCGTATCAGATACATCTTGAACATTTTACAGGAAAAAAATTTTAGGGGGGGGAGTGTAGGGGTTGATGATGAAAAGGAGTAGAAGGGAAAAAAATTCCGTTTTTTATTTCTCGAAAACCGTAATGAATAGAAAGCTAAAAATCTAGGATTATATAGAGACATCCTAGAAAAATAAAATTTTTCATATTGTTGGCAAGGTACGGGGGTGAGGGGTTGTTTTTTATATCTCAGAAACGGCTTATGCTACAAAGTTGAAACTTTGTACGTATATGTAGATGTGCTATTAGAGTAACTAAAGCAAAAAAAAAGTTCAGGTTTTTATTGGCGTTCAGAGGTTTAGTAAAAAAAATTTCTGTGAATCCACATTTTCACGAATTTCGTTAAAACTTTTAGACATGTCGAGCTATCAAAGTAATTTTACTTCTGCGGGCTATTTATATAAGCGCCTAGAAACGTTCTTAAAAATTTTTCGATATCCAACCCCTAAGGGGGTGTAAAGTGGTTGTGTACATATTCACAAATTCTGATATATTTCTTAGATATATTGAGATTTGGAATTCACTTTTATTTTAATAAGCTTTAAACATAGTCTAGGAAAAAACCCGTTTAAATATTTTTCCTATTAAACTCCCTGGGGGTATTGTTCAAGTTTTCACGCTGATTCTGATCCTGATCTCTTAGGTTTAATGTGATCGAATTCGCTTTTACTTCCATGGAATATTCTATTGATAAAAAAATACATAAATAAGTAAAAAAATCTGCCAACAAACTGGGCGCCACTTTATTTTTTTTTGGGTCGAAGTCCGAAACGTATTTAATGCTGAGATGCGGTGTAGGTTACTATGGAACTGACAACCAAAGGAATAACCAGGAGGCTATTTGAAACTTTATTTTTTAGGTTGTCAATCGCATGGTAACCTACACCGCATCTCAGCATTAAACACGTTTCGGACTTCTACCCATAAAATAATAAAGTTGGGCCCAGACTGTTGGCCGATTTTTTTTCTTCGGTAACTCAGCCAGTTCAAGATATGAAATTAAACATTGCCGATATTGTCTTTTAGTTTCAAGTAGCAACCGAATGGGGGTCTTTAATAAAGGACATACAACATACACACACGTAATTCTTATTTATCCCCAACTACAATATAAATTGGAGTTGAGTATTCATCTAAAGTATCATACGATTGGCTTGCAGCCGGTCGTGACTGCGTTATGTTTAAATTAAACACCGATTTTTTAATGTGGAAAAATTACAATGTGCTCTTGAATTATGCATTAAATTGTCATAAATATTTCAAAGCATTTCGAGTTATTATACCTGAGAAAATAATTCTTGAAAATCATGTATTTGCGACCATGTAAAGGAGTGTCCTCCCGGGACTTTCCAAAAATCCATGACAATTTAAATTTTTGTGATTCGGTTACGATCAAGTTATTAGAACGAAAAAGAATATCTTGGCGATTTTAGCCAAATTAGAACAAAAAAGAATATTTAACCGATTTTCAACTGTCATGTGGTCGATTTTCTAAATACAATACATTACAATTTACAATACATTTTAATCAAATTAACATTCTGTTACGATTAAGTAATTAGAACAAAAAAGAATATGTAGCCGATTTTGAACTGTCATTTGGCCGATTTTCAAACAAATAGTTGGCAACGCTGATTATAGCTTATAAACGCCTAAAGGGCCAACCGAGCAGAGCGGGCGGGCTGATACACATAGGCGCGCCGTGAGGGGTGCCAGGAGGGGCCGGAACCCCCCCAGATCCCGGCTTGGACCCTCCCAGAGAAATAATTCTGGCCCCAAGATTAAAATAATTTGTAAATCACAGTTGTATACATTGTTGCAAAATCGTCAAGTATTTATAAAAATAAAATAAAATTATAAATCTTTAATAATAAAATCAATAATTTAAAATAAATTATACTCGTTTATAAACTTACTAAGCAAACTCCATCACTATGTTTGTACATTAGCCACATGTCCATAATATCAATGGATTTAGTTTTCATCTGATGGAACCTACATGGCCGCAAATTTGTTTATGCATCAAGATTAAATGGGAGTGGAAAAGAAGGATTGAAGTGGGATAGAGTATTGAATAGAAGAACTTTTCTGAGAATCATATAATAACATTATTTTATATGTATGGTATGTCTGTCTAATGGAGCTGTTTTGTGAAACTTACCGTTAAACTTAAGATATTTGAAATCATTGCTATACAACCCATTTATGATATTTTCGAATGTGGGTTAAATATTTTTTAATGCCAGTAAAAGGACTTTTATTTTGTTAATTTTTTCACTATGGCAAAAAAGCAAGAAATCATCTTACCTTACCTTATTCGCGATGTTAGAACGAAAATTTAATTAAATATTTAAAATGGAAAATATAGAAAAAATAGAATATATAACACTTCTTCACTTCAGGGTGTTTTCTATACTTCGATTGATCGTTTCGTTTGCATTCCCACTGAAGAAAATGCAAACAAATAGCGACACGATTTATTACAAGAAAGATTTAAAAAGCTTTTCAATTTCAGAAGAATCTTTTGAAATATACAAGACGATCTTTAATTGTCTTGCAAATTTAAAAAAGCTTCTTAGATTCAACACACTGGTTCGTTGTACCTCGTGAAAATCTTTTCATATTAAAAGATTCACTTATTTCAGCAAAACTATCATAGCTTTCCGGATAAAATACTGTTTATTTTTAATTTTGTGTTCCGATAAAGAACAAATGAAAAGCGATCGAAGAAAACGCTATTTTCGGTAATTATGTAGATCAGTGTGGCTGACTTTGAACATGAATATGGATGAGAAAATATAAACGAACACGAAGCTGTTAAGTGAGAATTGCGAAAATAATAGAAAATAAGCTAGGAATTTATAAATTAAATTTTTTTTTGTTATCGAAATTGAAGAAAATATCTTACGAATACAAAAAAATCTTCTACATAGCCATCAAAGTCTTCTAATCTTCGGTAACGCTAAAAATCTTCAAATTGAAGAAAAATCGTCAAATCTACACTCAGAAAAATTAATTGAACTTTTTAATCAAGCATTCATGCTTAATTTATATCTTAGTTTTAAATATTAATTTAAGCAAAATTAAATACTCATCATAGGTTTGTAGTAATCAATTAAATCAAAATATGCTCAAATCAAGCAACGCATTTTATATAATTTTACGCTGGCAACGAGGTAATAATTTAAGTATACGACTGGACATTTTAAGCAGATAAAACTCAAATTAAGCATTTCATTGCTATCGACGTGCTTAAATCGTGTGAAAACTCACACAATTAGAGCACATCAAAAATTCTGTAAGGTATAGTCGAACATTCTGTATAGGTAAAACTAATTAAGTTTTGTGAACTATATTATGAACATTTTAAATCGCGAGTGGCATGAGTGATTGTGAAATTGTTCTAGTGGATGATCAGCTTGAACTGATATTTGTGTTACAGTCCTGGGGTACACCTGGTTTTATTCGTAAAAGATTATTAGGTGAGATAGCTACAATTTTTATTTGGCCTTTTTCAATTTCATAAAGTTCTGTATTTTGAATTTTTATAATTTTACCTTATTATTTTAATAATAAAGTAATGTTATCGATTTTTAAAAAAAAAATTTACTACCCTAAATTAAGAAGAATAGCATGATACAAAAGTTGCAAAATTGAAATTTCATTTTAAAAAGAATAACAGAAACAAAAATTATTCTAATATATTGTTACGTGTAAGCCTGGCAACCGCGCAACCGTACAACTCGATCGTTACACATAATGAAAACAACAACAACCGAATACCTAGTTGCAAAATAACCCAATTAGAAATAAGGCGAAACGTCACGGTTGTATCTCTCTTCTTATCGAATGCTCTCCAATATACTAGAATCCTCTGCACACACCACTGAACGATGATCGAAATCGAAGGCTCTGAAGCTTTCGAGAAGATTCCACAACTGAACGAACGCTCAAGTACATCGGTGAACATTCAAGACTGCAACCGCCTAGTATATAAGCAGGTGAAGCGTTCAGCGAAGACACAGTAATTTTGATTACGGCGACTGTGACATACAGCGGGTACACGCGACCGTGTTGAGAGAGAACGAAATTGAACGAATCAAGCGATATATGGTATAAGCGGGCGGTATCGCCATACAGTGCGAATTATTGTGCTAATAGAATTAATAGTGCGATTGAATAAATTATCACTTATTTTTATTTTAACCGAATTGTGTTTTACTTGAAATCCCGGCGAACCCCTAGCTCGCAACAATATGAATATTTTTTCCAGAACGGTCAGGCTAAACTTTTTTCATGAAATCCATGCACCTATAAAATTTTCAGATCTTCATTTCACTGTCGAAACATTGAAAAATTTAACCGCTGCGGATATAACCGCTCTTTTTCTGCCAAATGAAATTGCTGAAAAAATAGAATTTATTTACAGGATTTATTTTCTACAGAGACAAAGGTATCTGATGAAATATAGAGTATTACAAAGTGGATTATATATTTTCTTGGCAATGTCGTCCTCATGACGTAATATATATCTATGGATAACAGAATTTGTCATGTTTTCGTGTTGGTCTTGGAAAGAAACCTTCGACCTCATTGCAGTTATGTTTTCGCTATGTGAAATATAATAATTTAAAATACTAAATACTTATAGTTTAAGAATATGTATATTTATATATAATTTTTGTTTCAGCTCATAATCCAATAAATTCCTTTCTTAAACTTTTGTATAAATAAGGCAAAAAATACTAAAAAATACTACTACTACATACTACATAAACAATTTATTTTATAAAATCTGTGCTTTTCCTGAAAAGTATTACTACTAAATTAAAAGAGGGCTTAAAGGAAATCCCCATGGGATGCTCTACAATAAACAAAGAAAATAGTAAACGGAAATTACGAAGTATTGGTTTGATGTCACCAACAAAGACGAAACGCAAAAATCTGGAAAAAGTACAATCAGAAACTATTACCATCAGTGAAGGTATGATATAATTCAAATTTCAAATCTATACAACTTAATAAAATACATACTTCAATTTCAGAAAATTTGTCAGCATACCAAGAGGTTGTCGCATGGCTTAAATATAATTAGGATAGCACGCTGGAGGAGGAAAAAGTAAATATCTGAGTATGGCTTCCATTCGAATCAATAGATTTAAAAACTCCTTTGTGTCCTTTACTGCCATCATTGAAGAGTGGCCAGTCTTAAAAGAAAATGAGTCCAGCTATTACGTGAGTGTAAATCAGAAGGCTCTTCGGAACAACTTATTAACGCTGCAATTATTTTTTGAATTATAGATTAATATTGATTTTGAGTTTCTGCATGTTGGTCGGTTAGCATACGAGACTCTCAGCTGGCACAAATAGTGTACATTGCAGCCATTAATGAATTGGAAAGAATGATAGAGGATATACGGCGTAAATACTCAAGTATTAAGGAAAAATTGCAGCCATTTCTTATAGTCATTGGTAATACCATTTTGGAACTAAAGACTTTTTATGTTTATATTAATAATTTGTGTTACGAATTTCCGAATTTTACTTTATTATTATAATAATAAAGTATTTTGAAGGCGATTGATTTTTGCTTCAAAGCGATGTGTGTTTTTAATTTGGCGTATCCAAAAGAATGCGAACTAGTCTGGTTGCTTATACAACGATACTTTTATGAAATCGAAACTGGACATGACATAAATTATCCAAAAATTTATGATTTTGTTGCGCCGATATTTGGGCGGCCGGCCAGCTGCTGTCGGGGTGGGTGCGGGTGGACGGGAGGGCGACAACTGGAGCGAAATCCTTTTAAATATGGGCGCCAGGTATTTTTTCCTTCGGGGAAGGTGCCGCGCTTTTGGATTCTTTCGTAGCGTTGCGGCCATCGGCCGGTGGATCGAGGTGTCGCGCTGGTCGCATATTGGTGGGTTGCGAACCTGGGTTTCTTCCACAAAGGGGCGGTTCGTTCCTTGTCGTGTGTAGACGTCTGATGTGTTGGTGTGTGATCTAACGCCGGCGTCTCGTTGGTTTTGTAGGTTGTTAGTTTTGTTTTGATGGTGTTCGGCCTCGGCCGATTCAACTAACCACTTGAGTCGTCGTTCTTCCCTTACTCGGTTGGATGAAATAAATTTTAATCAAAAAAAAGGAATTAGTTCTAAAAATTAAGCGTAGCCCGAACCAAAAGGCCTTTGTGAAGACGCAATTGTTGATTGTTCGGCGATGTTCCTTCCATCCTCCCTCCACTCCAAGTGCCCACGCCAGTGGTGACTTTGCCCTGCCGGCCCACTCGGAGCAATCTCGGACCGGGCGCACCCCCGTCCCGATGCTCCCTCGCCGTCAACAGTCGTCGCGTAGTCCGGGGCGTGAAGGACCCCAGGTTTCCAATCAGTGCAAACCCCGAAACACCTTCGTTCTCTTTCCGCAGGTAACAATTTCATAAAAGCATTAAGCGAAGTAAATAATGAAAACATCTCCTTAAAATCACTTTAAGCTAGTAAATCAATAATAACTGTGTAGTACATAAACAAAATTTCAGTAATCTTGATGATTTATATCTCCATTTGAAGAATTTTTACAATAATTCGTCTGTCAATGAATTCAATTGCTTTCAAAAAGGATGTTCGCAAACGTTTACCAACTTTTCTTCTTAAGGCATATGCTAATAAAGCATTAAATATATAAATAATAATGTAAAATATATAATGTAAAATATATAATAATGTATAATATTACTCGCTAAGCTTAAATATGTATGTACATATTAATTTATATCATTCACTCGAACGAATTGAGAGAAAAAAATGAATAAAATTTTCAGTTTTATGATGATTATTATAAATTTGTATTTCGTTTTTTTGTTTTCTTTAACGAAAATATATACACTTTTATAAGATAAAGAAATAGTGCTTAAATTAAGATGCCAAAAGTAGGTAAGTATAGAAGAACATATTTAAAATATGTTTTCTATATGTAAATTAAGTATAATTTCAAACTTAAATTAAGTATGGCCAGAAAGAATTAATGCTTAATTTAAGATTGCAAAAGTAGGTAAGTATAGCAGAACATTCTTAAAACATGTTTGTGGTTATGGGAATCAAGAAGAACTTCAAACTTAAATTAAGTATGGCCAGCTAAAGACAAGTATGACTTTAATTTGAAGATCGATTTTGTACGTTTTTAGCATTAATTTCTTTGAGTGGTAGCATCGCTGCTACTACTCAAGATAGATTCTCGAATCTCTCAATCATGAACATTGAATCCAATTTTAAGGACTCTCTTTTGGTTGTTACTCGAAACTAAAAGACAGCGAAGACATTTTTACAGGATTTTTGTATTTTGTATGTTTTCAAATTCTTTCCTTCAACTGCAGCTATTGGAAAAATAATGTATAAAATATTTCAAAGCCGAAGACTAATCATTTGTTGTTTATACGAACACCCAATCTGTAAACACAAAAAGGACGAACTTGTACGAAAATCATGTGTTCCTTTCAAAAGAAGTCGTATGTTCTGAGTCATTCGGCCCCTGGCCCCTGCCAGATTTCAGGCCACGGCACGCCTATGCTACGAAATTCAAAATGGCGTCAAACTTACTGACTGAAGTGAGCTAAACTGCTATTAATTTAATTTACGTCGAATTCTGATCCTTTTTGTTGGACAGATTCGTTTTAAGAAAAAAATCTGTCAACAGTCTGGGCGCAACTTTATTATTTTATGGGCAGAAGTCCGAAACGTGTTTAATGATGAGATGTAGTGTAGGTTACTATGCGACTGACAACCTAAAAAAGAACGTTCCAAAAAGCCTCCTGGTTATTTTTTAGGTTGTTAGTCGCATAGTAACCTACACTGCATCTCATCAATAAACACGTTTCGGACTTCTACGTATTTTTTTTTATCAATGGAATAATTCATAGTAGTAAAAGCGAATTCGATCACATTAAACTTAAGAGATTTTCGGAATCAGTGAAATCTTGAACAATACCCCCAGGGGGTTTAATAGAGAAAAATACTTAAATCGTTAATCGACTACGTTTAAAGCTTATAGAAGTAAAAGTGAATTCCAAATCTCAATATACCTTAGGAATATATAAGAATTCGTGAATATGTACACAACCACTTTACACCCCCTTAGGGGTTGGATATAAAAAAAATTTGAAGATCGTTACTAGGCGCTTATATCAATAGCCCGCAGAAGTAAAATTGCTTTGATAGTTTGACATGTCTAAAAGTTTTAACGAAATTCGTGAAAATGTGGATTCACAGACATTTTTTTTACTCAACCTCTGAACGCCAATAAAAATCTGAACTTTTTTTTTGCTTAAGTTACTCTAGTAGCAAATCTACATATACGTACTAACTTTCAACTTTCTAGCATAAGCCGTTTTTGAGATATAAAAAACCACCCCTCACCCCCGTACCTTGCTACCCCTATGAAAAAATTTATTTTTCTAGGGTGTCTCTATAGTCGCTCTATATAATCCTAAATTTTTAGCTTTCCACTCATTACGGTTTTTGAGAAATAAAAGTCAGAATTTTTTTCTTTCTACCCCTTTTCACCAAAATTTTTTTCCCTACTGAAAGTTTACCGACCCCAACTCCTGTAAAATTTTCAAGATCATATCTGTTACGGTTTCTGAGATATAAAAATTACATTTTCTGAAAAATTGCTATCCCCCACTCTTGTGCCCCACCTCCCCCCTCAAAAAATTTACGTTCATTAGACTCCTCTTGTGATCCCATATACAGAAACAAAATTTTATCTTCCTGGTGTAATTGGTTCGGAAGATATTGTAATCTAAAGTTTTTCAAAACCCCCACCCCACAGCCCACCACCTCCCTTAAAAATTTTAGCCCTTGTCTAATCTTCAAGTATCCCTAAGGGCAACCACAAAGTTTCAATCTTCTGACATCAATCGTTCAGGAGATATGGATTTTAGAATGTTTCAATCCCGGCTTTCAAGCGTTTTGGACTCATTGTTTCCCCCCACACTTCCACTTTTTTGCAAATGAGTCCACTATCATAGTACTACATAAGTTCCAAGTTTCAGCCTCCTAGCGTAAGTGGTTCCTGAGATCTGGAAATCAAAATTTTTCGTCTAAAACGCTCCCCCCTCATCCCCCCTTACACCCCCACCCCCTACCATCCGTAGGGGTTCACCCAATCTACCTACCATAAAAATTTCAACTTAATACCGGCGGACGGCGTACGGCGTACGGCGTATACGGCGGACAGACGGACATTTTTTTTTTTTGCTTTTTTGGTGCTTACTAGTCCTAAAACGTGTAAATACAAAATTTCAGGGTAGCAAATTTTTTTGAAATTTCAGGTCGATCACAATGACAGATTAGGACGCACACACTGGGATGCCCGGGATCTCCGATATCTCATTATACCCCAACTGAATACTTTTCCTAAGTACAGTATTTCATGCGACTGTGGCAGAGCATACCAAAGCAACGAGATGCAGTTTTTCTAAGATGCACGTTCACGAGCCAGCGACTGTTTCCAATAGTGCAATAACCCCATATTTTTGTAATCGGCTAAAATACCTGCTTAGAATTTCTGATGTTGATCCTACCCATTTATCATATACCTACTCATTTTATAAGCACTTCATATTCATTGCAGAACTTGGTTAAATTTTTATTTGTTTTAATGTCAATGCATCACAGGTATCACGTAATGTGCAACAATAAGCGCTTCGGAAAAATTGCATGCAAAATTTGCAAGCATAGTGACTTTGCCTTTCTTTAATTTGCACTCCGTACACTTCTAAGTCTCTTGACTGATGTCGCAGTATAGGTGAATGTACATAGGCAGGTGAGCTTTTTTTATTTACACCGTCGGTTCTATAAAGCGAAAAGCAGACACCGGGTCTGGCCAGGTAGAGTTATTTACCTAAGCGGAAAAACCGGTTTTTCTTAGCGTGACACCACTACTTCATGTCCTCGTTTTAGCTTGGGAGCGCTTTAAGCTCAAATTACCTGAAGAACTATTGAAATCGTATGTTCGGCAGGTAACAGCTGACTTTATGGTGTAACGCTGTAAATCATACATAAGCGGTGAAAAGCCGGTTTCTCGCTCTTCTGTAATTTATACTGTAATTGTTTATATTGTACATTATGTACATTTGCAGTGCAAACGGCAAATGCATTTAAGTACCCCATAGAAACAGAAAACTACACTTGCTCAAACTTGCAATATGCAAGGTGATGCAATCTAAGCTTAGCGAAGTGCAGTTTTGTACCGCTCATGTAACGACCACATAAGAAATAAATAAATAATATAAGTATGTAACATACTTAATTTATGTATTATAATATTATGTGTGTACACAGTTGTGAAAACATGAGAACTAATTCGCTTAATGGTATTTTTAGTCCATTGGTTGTCGCAAATCGTGACGTACTTTTCTACTTTGCCAGAGCGATTTTAGAGGTCAAAGAAAATACAAGCCTTGACGGTTGACAGTACAAGTATATTGCTCTTTTGGTTTCTTCTTACAGTTGTTTGTTATTTGAGTTATTTATTTGTTTGCCGGTTTGCTGATTGACATGGCCTGATGCCGCCTTGGTAATTTTAGTTGCTTTAGTCAAATCATGCACAAAATCATTTCTACATATAGAACGTGCTGGTTACACATGCATATATGTAGTTGGGTATAGCTACATATTACGTATAGATAACATGACTGTACTAGAGAAGCAGTAGATCACAATCATCTCTCATGTGGCCAAACTTTGCGTCCCTTGCTCATATCATCGCTTTAATTTGCTTAAATGGCTTGGCATAGTACACATTGCATTTTATTAGTAATCTGCTCATATGTAACACATATTATTAGATCCGATATTATTCTCGGAGGGCCATTAATCAATGTTTGTTGTTATTTCGTATTTACATTTCCCGATAACTTCTGAGCAGTCGGCAAGAGTAATTAATATCCCAGAAGGAACTTTGAAGAATTGTATTGTTGAAATACAGATATTCGGTCACTTGTATAAATACTTTATTATTAAAAAATAATAAAGTAAAATAATTAAAACATGTGAAAAAAATCGCAACTTTTTTAATTTTTTTAGTAGAAGTCCGAAACGTGTTTAATACTGAGATGCAGTGTAGGTTACTATGCGACTGACAACCTAAAAAATAGCGTTCCAAATAGCCTCCTGGTAGTGTTGCTTAAACATCGATAGTATCGATAGTTTTGTAGTATCCAAACAATCGATAGGTTTTAAAAACTATCGATAGCATAAAGATGATAAACAGCATTACTCGTACGTCGTACCCATCCATTCCCTTAAGGGCCAAATACAAACATGCGAAAACAGATGAATGTGTGTTTTTGCAATGAGTGTACCAATGAATTCAGATTGCGTATACATGACTGTATAAAAATCTGCCAACAGTCTGGGCGCAACTTTATTATTTTATGGCTAGAAGTCCGAAATGTGTTTAATGATGAGATACGGTGTTGGGTACTATGCGACTGACAACCTAAAAAATAACGTTCCAAATAGCCTCCTGGTTATTTTTTTGGTTGTCAGTCGCATAGTACCCAACACCGTATCTCATCATTAAACACGTTTCGGACTTCTACCCATAAAATAATAAAGTTGCGCCCAGACTGTTGGCAGATTTTTATACTCTAGATGAAATCATAAGAGTATTATAAGTTTAATCCAGCCCAAAAGATTGTAACGCATAGAACCAAGCCTCGGACGAAAAAAAGTTATATATTATTTTTTGTTTATTTGGGGCCAAAAACTTCAAATCCGTTTGACGTCCGTCCGTCTGTCCGTCCGTCCGTCCGTCTGTCCGTGAACACGATAACTCAAGAACGCCTTCACCTAGGATCTTGAAATTTTGAATCTGGATATTTGGTTGAATTTGTAAGGCTAAGTTCGTTAACGGGCAAAATCGTCCTACTCCTTCGGGTAGCTGCCATACAAAATGTCCTTAAAACACGTGTTCAAGAATATTGACCAATAACTTCGGAACGCCTAAAGCTACGACTTTGAAATTTTGTATGTGTTACTTTTTCAATAGTTGGAGCTAAATGTATGATTATGAAGAAAATCCTATTAGTCCTTCGCGTAGCTGCCATACAAATATCCTGTCAAAATGTCTTCAATTAATTTACGAAACTCACTATAACTCCAGTAATCTTTTAGCTACGAATTCGGAATTTTGTACAAATTAGTTTTGAGTGAAAAGGAAGTTCGACTTTACTAGTCAGCGAAATCCTTTTACTCCTTCTGGTAGCTGCCATACAAAATGTCCTTAAAACACGCATTTTAGGAATATTGGCCGAAAACTTCAGAAGGGTTTAAGCTACGACTTTGAAATTTTGTATGTGTTATTTTTCCAATAGTTGGAGCTAAATATATGATTATGAAGAAAATCCTATTAGTCCTTCGTGTAGCTGCCATTCAAATATCCTGTCAAAACGTCTTCACTTAATTTACGGAACTCACTATAACTCAATTAATCTTTTAGCTTTGAATTGGAAATTTTGTACAAATTAGTTTTGAGTAAAAACAAAGTTCGAGTATACTAATCAGCAAAATCCTTTTACTCCTTCTGGTAGCTGCCATACAAAATGTCCTTAAGACACGTGTTCGACAATATTTTTCGATAACTTTTGAACGCTCAAACTACGAATTTGAAATTTTATACACGTTCATTTTTAAATGGTTCCAAGGAAAAGGATAAATATCTAAGAAATCGAGTAAGTCCTCCCTGCACCTCCCATGTGAAAGTCCTTCAAAAAGGACATTTTTTTGCGATGACTTACCCAGTTCAAGATATGAAATTAAACACTGAATATTGTCTTTTAGGTTTGAGTAGCAATCAAATGGGTGTCCTTAATAAAGGACATACAAAATACACACACGTATATCTACTTTATCCCCAACCACAATATAAATCGGAGTTCAGTATTCATCTAGAGTATTATACGATTGGCTTGCAGCCGATCGTGACTGCAGTATGTTTTAGTACAGTAGATGCCGCTTATAGTAATCGCGGATAATGTTATAAGCCGCATTTTGTTATCAAAAAAGTTAGTCCCATTTTCCACAAACGAAATTCATCGCTTATTGGAATAAAAATTCGCTTTATGTTATCATTCGGGCCAGATTTCCATACAACATTACAAGTTTTGTGACTGTATTCTTAATCGCTCCTCTTTTTTCTTCATGTGAATGTGATCAAAAATGCAAAATAAAAACAATTTCAGAATTAAAGATGATTGCTCTTGACTTAACATTAGATCCATATCATAGATTACTATGAGAAATTTCAGTCTTTTCGTAGGTTCTGAAAACTATTGATGTTGATCTCGTTCAACAGAATAAGCTCAACTTCGAGTAAGTTTTCGAGACAGTTTAATAGAAGTGGCGCGCTGAGCTGACAGACATGACCGAAACTGGATCTAAAACGCTGTACAAGGCTGAATTTGCTAAAAAGGGAGAGAATCAGTACAACAGTAAGTGTCCTGACCAGACACTGTCTTATAATCCGGCATGCTAAAAGACGGTGATTCTTTTCAAACGACTTTCTGTAGAAACTGCCTGAATGAGGAGGAAGAGGAAACAGTATTTCATATTCTCTGTAACTTTGTGAAACATTGAAGCTAGAGTTACACTTAATGAATAAAAAAAATAATATTAGATGCTTCGAGCAATCTATATTCAAGCGTAGGAAAATAAATGAGAAAAATTTTCCCCTTCGGCTATTGTTATCATCCGGTTAATGTTATTGATTATGGCCGGTCCCAAAGTGATTACAATAAGCGGCATCCACTGTATATAGTTTTGAACAATTTTTTGATACTAAAGTCTTACCAATACATTATTTACTTCAAATTATTACTTTCATGATATTGAAATCAGAAAGCTTTTGGTTATATGCTTAAATATATATTATAAATAGTAATCATAACTAATAACGTATATTTATATTCTAGTACTTATTTCAGTTAAAAAGAACAGCTAAAATTGGAAAATCATGTAACTTCAAGTAACATAATATAGTTCAACTTTGCCAAAGTCAAGCTGTAAAAGCTATACAAAATAAATGTAAAATAATTATTATATTACATATATAATATGTAGGTAATATTATTTAATTATTACAACATTGCATTATTTCTCTTCTCTTCTTTATTCTATGTGAAGATCTGCACTATTTGCGAGACAGTGACGATCGGCTGCAAGCCAATCGTATAATACTCTAGATGAATACTGAACTCCGATTTATATTGTAGTTGAGGATAAAGTAGAATTACGTGTGTGCATGTTGTATGTCCTTTATTAAGGACTGCCATTAGATTGCTATTCAAAACTAAAAGACAATATTCAGTGGTTAATTTCATATCTTAAACTGGTTAAGTCATCGAAAAAAAAATTTCCTTTTTGAAGGACTTTCACATGGGAGGTGCAGGAAGGACTCACTCGATTTCTTACATATTTATCCATTTCCTTTGAACCATTCAAAAATTAATGAGTACAAAATTTCAAATTCATAGCTTAAATGGTTGTAAAGCCATCGACAAATTTTCTAGAACACGTCTTTTTAAGGATTTTTTTTCTGGAAGCTACTCGAAGGAGTAAAGAAATTTCACTGACAAACGAAGTCTAACTTCATTTTCGCTCATATCTTATTTGTACAAAATTTAAACTTCGTGGCTAAGCGAATTTTTGAGTTATAGTAAGTTTTGTTAATTGAATGAGGATATTTTAACAGGATATTTGTATGGCAGCTACACGAAGGATTAATAGGATTTTCTTCATAATCATACATTCCAAATTTCAAAGACGTAGCTTAAACTCTTCTGAAGTTATCGACCAATATTCTTGAACACGTGTCTTAAGGACATTTTGTATCTCAGCTACCCGAAGGAGTAGAATGATTTTGTCCGTTATTGAACTTAGCCTTACAAATTCAAACAAACATCCAGATTCAAAATTTCAAGATCCCAGGTAAAGGCGTTCTTGAGTTATCGTGCTAACGGACAGAAGGACGGACGGACGGACGGACGGACGTCAAACGGATTTGAGGTTTTTTGGCCACAAATAAACAAAAAATAATGTACAACTTTTTTTCGTTCGAGGCTTGGTTCTATGCGTTACAAACTTTTGGGCTGGATTAAACTTATAATACTCTCCCTATATGATTTCATCTAGAGTATAAACAGCAAAGGTCTGGGTACTGTCAATGTAAATTTTATACACCACTCTGATCTTGATAAATGCACAGAAGCATACCTACATATTTTACAGGTCCTTAAGTGCTTTAAGTGCCTCAAATTTTTTTCGTTGTTTTATGTCTCTTTTGAGAAAGTTTCAATTTCAGCCTTAAATCGCGTTTTAACCACATTTACTTCGACTGATTAAAGTAATGTTTAATTTATCATTAATTGCATTATTTTTTGCAGAAACAATGGAATAATCAGTGCATTTAATTGCTATTTGATAAAATACAGCAATTAATCATTTGTGGCGTAATTTTGTAGTATGTACTTAATTGCTACACTCATGCGGGTCGACGACATAACAATATCCAATCCGAGACAAAAACAAATGTTAATTACGATAAATTTTTAATGAATGATAAATACAACAAGCAACTTCACTAAATTGTAGATAGCGATTTTAATTTCAGGCTGCCTTGATAATGTTAATCAAAAGTTATTTAAATTAAATGTGCTTGAAAAGAATGATGCTAGATAAGCAAATATTCGTAATTAAATTTGTTGTTCATATGAGATCTGTTTGATATTAATTATAAGTTTTATACAGCTCAAAAAATTGTTGCGAATAGGGGGAAATCAAGGAAAATTATTCATACTTAGTTCTACCGTGCCAAGTTTCCACTTTTTAGCGTAAGCCGTTTCTGAATAAGCTTATACTTCCCAGACTTCAATTTGCCTTCATTTTCAATATAATACCCAAATCTGAGCGAGGACAAAGCACTTTTAAATTGGGTGGTATTCGTTGGTTTAATCTGTGCACCGTGTAGCAGTAGCAGTGGCTAAGCGCTTGAGTTTCCGGGATAAAGTTCGAGAACCGGCTAAAGTCGAGGCACGTTAGAAGTGCCGACATCAATTACAATTTTGGGTACATAACCCAGGACGCGATTAAAGTCAAACTGTGTCACTGGTTGGTACGATACAAAGGAGGTTATTTAAAAAATAAACTATATCAACAGAATAATTTCTTTTCAGGATTGAATATCGAAAAACAAAGAACATGTTTGAATTGATATCTCACTTTGAAGATATGTCAGAATGTGTAAAAACGTATTGAATGACTTCACACCGCCATTGATGCAAAAAGAAATCCGGAAAATCATTTCAATGCTTTCATCTGAGGAGCTCGTGAAAATAAAATTAATACGATATCTCAGAAGACCTAAGAGATATAACATAATTCGTAAAAATATGTGGACTTCCTTTTCAACAACAAATTTGTTTTGCTTCACCTTCATACATCAATGCAAATCCGAAAATTTGTTTTGCTTAAATTACTTTTGTAGTAAATGAATGTTCATGCACCGAACACAGTTAAACTTTCTAGCACTAGCTGTTAAAGAGTAAAAAATCTGCCAATGGTCTGGGCGAAACTTTATTATTTTCGGGTCAAAGTTCGGAAGCGGTCAAAGTTGGAGTATATCTTCAGCTGTTTCGAAATCATGAGGTTTCTTAGAAGAAAAAAAAATGATTTAAAATAGCGATTTTTTAGCCGATTAAACATTTTAAAAGCCCGTGTAGACTATTCGAATTTCGGTATATTATGTATACTAAAAGCCCAAAGAAGTAAAAACGAATTTGTTGCCTTATCAGACTTAAGAGATGAGAATCGTTATAACGTATACAACCCATTACTTCCACTTGGGGTTTGAATTTCGAAAAAATTGTGAAACAGGTTTTTAGACGATTTCATAAGAAGCAACTTGATATCTCATCAGACACTACGGATTTTGAAAAATTTATGAAAACGTAAGCGAACCCTTCACACCCCCAACATTGGTTGGCCGTAGTAATCAATTTTTTTTATTTCATCAGAACTCAGGGATTGCAAAAATTGTGAAAATATATACAAGCCCTTGGGGGTTGAATATCGAAAAATTGAGAAATGGGTTTGTAGGCGAATATATAAAAAGTCTGTGGAAGTGAAAGGCGATCTAATATCTCATCGAACCTAAGAAATATGTCGAAGCTTTGAAAAGCATACAATTCCCTTACACCCATTAGGATTGAATATCTAAAATACTGAAATTGGCTTTTTGGCTTTTTTATATAGGAAACCTTAGGAAGTAAAAATGAATTCGATATATCATCAGATCTAAGCAATATGCAGGAATCTGTGAAAACATATGCAACCTCCTTAAACCCACTTGGGGGTTGAATATCCAAAAATTCTGAAAGGAGTTAATAAATAAATATAAAGACAGCACGAGAAAGTAGGAACCAATTCAATTTCTTCTCACTTCTAAAAGAAATGACGGAATTCGTGAAAACGTGTTCAACCCGTTTATACCCTCTTAGGGGCTGAAAAAGGAAAAAACTTAAAAACAGGTTTTAGGCGATTATTACGCAAGCACGTGAAAGTGAAAAGATATTCGATATCTGATAAGACCTAGGGATATAGTAGAATTCGTGAAAAGTGTACAACCCCCTTTGCACCTCCTTAGGGGTCGAATTTTAAAAAATCCTGAAAGCACTTTCTAGGTATTTATATGAAGAAGTCGTACAATAAAAAGGAATTCAATATTTGGAAAGACCTAATAGATATGATGAAAATCGTGAAAATATATGCATTCCATTTTCACTGATCATTCTTTTTGCCCCCCCCCCCCCGAACGCCAATGGATATTTGAATTTTGTTTTACATAAATTAGTTTTCTAGTTGATTTACATAAACATACCGAGTTTCAACTTTGTAGCATAAGCCGTTCTATAGATACGAAAAACACCCCTCACCCTCATACCATACTACCCCTATAAAAAATTATATTTTTCTAACAAGCTACTAATATAGCTCTATTTAAATAGCAAGTTGTAGCTTTATATCATTATAGGTTGTCGAGATATAAAAATCGAAACTTTTTCCTTTTCACCCTCCCCCATCCTCGCCCGCTACACCCACACTTCCAATATTTTGTTTTCTGCTAAGGATCTATTAGGCCTACTGCTGGTAAAGATTTTAAGCATCTATCTTACACCGTTCTAGAGATATGAGACGTGATTTATTCTAAAAATTCTTATCCCCTCCACTTTCATGCTCCACCGCCCCCTTAAAAAATTTTGCTTTCATCAAACTTCATTTGTCAACCTTTATACAGAAACAAAATTTTATTTCTCTAGTGCAATCGGTTCGTGAGATATCATAATCTAAAGTTTTTCACCACCCACCACCGTACGCCACTGCCCCCACTCAAAAATTTGTTTCCCATCTATTCTCCTAGTATACTTACAGATATTCATTAAGTTTCAATTTTGTGACATTAACCGTTTAGGAGATATGTATTTTTGAATGTGTCGATCTCTACTTTTTTGCGTTTCGGACGCATTATTTTTCCCCCCACTCCCAAACCCCTTAACTTATATCGGCAATTTTTTCGCAAATAGGTCCACTATCAAAGGTCTATATGAATTCCAAATTTCAGCCTCTTAGCATAAGCGGTTGCTGAGATCTAGAAACCAAAATTTTCCGTCTAAAACGCTTCCCCCTCCTCCCCCCTTACATCCCCACCCCTAAGAATGTGGTCACTTCAAGGGGCCTATCCAGTCTATTCATAAAAAAAATTTCAATTTAATAGCTCAAAGGGTTTCGGTGCTACTAGCCTTCAAACGATTTTGCGTACAGCGGCCGACGTACGGCGTATGGCGGACAGACGGACTGAAATTTTTTTTGCTTTTTTCGTGTCTACTAGTCATGAAACGTGAAAAAAAATTTTAAGGGTAGCAAATTTTTTTTTTTTAAAATCGATAACAATACTGTATTATTGAAATAATAAAGTAAAAAATTATGTTTGTATTCGTTGAAACTCGTCAAATGACTCAAATTTTACAATGATTATACTCAAAGGATTTCAGCCGATTTTGAGTCGAAAGAAGTGTAAGTGTACAAAACTACATTTTATAATAGTCGATCGAGTGCATTTTGACTGCAATTAATAGGTTCAGACTCCTAGCTATACATATATGTAAATAAAATTATCAAATTTTTCGCTTTAAGTTTATATGCAAAAGTCATATATTATCTTTCTGGTGTAATTGGTTCGGAAGATATTAAGTTTTTCACTCACCACCCTCATACACAAACTTTGAGCAAATTTACAACTCAATAATCACATCGGTCTCTAGCTGTATTGTACCTAGTCTGCTCTGCACGGTTTTATTCCGGGTAAGTCTACCAAATCCAATCTATCTATATTCACCGATTTTATGGCTAGTTCTATGGACAATCATGCGCGGTATTTTAGCATCTTTAGGAGTACCTCAAGATTCTATTCTCGGTCCTCTTATATTTGTAATATTTATAAATGAGATTATGAACATCTTTTTATGTCGAAATCAGTTATATGCTGACGTTAGAGACTGCATAGAGTTACAGCGAAATTTCTCGAAACTTGGTACTGCTGAAATAAGCTATTAAACTGTAGCTGAATGAAATGTCATTACATTCTCGAGAAAATGTGATGTAGTTCTCTTCAATTACAGTCTAAATAATATAGATGAGAGGGATTTAGGCATAATTTTTAATTCGATAGTCGTCTGCTTTCTCTCGTACATGTCGGTCGATGGGCTTTGTCTTCAGATGTGCTAAAAACTTTAAAAATCCAGAAACATTTATTTACCTATTTAACGCCTTATCCATGGGCCATTGTGGTATATGGCAGCGTTATTTGGAGTCCTATTTATAAAGTGTACAAAGACAAAACTGAAAGTATGCAGAAGAGATTTACTTGATTGCTTTTCTATAAGTTCAGTTTGGAGTATGCTGACGACTAGAAGTACTGGATATTATATCTATAGAACATAAATATATTATGTCGCTGGAAGAATATTTCTTGCATAAGCTCCTAATTAGTAAGATATTTTGCCCTAGTTTGTTACAGAAAATGAAAGTTCACTTTTGTTCCATGTACTATTATTTTATATTCGCCAATTCAAAACTAATATTTTCTTGAAATCTTCCGTCATCAGAAAAGAGATATCCAATAATGAAAACTTCAGTGAAGTAGATGTTCTACGTGATGATCTCACGCATTTAACGCAGAAAATATTAGTCATTCTTAAATGCACCATCCCTTAACATTCCTTCATCAGCTTTACTTGCCACTTTAATTTAATACCTAATTTTTGATTCTTGTAAGTAACAAAACTTTTGATTATTACTTTACTATTTACAAACGAATTCAGAAATTTTCTTCCTTTTTGGTAGGTACTTATAAACTTCATGATTTCCATTCAAAATGATACTCTTACTAAAATATTTGATAGGGGTAACAATGTACGTGGGTGGTGAGTGGTTTTTTGTATATCAGAAATTGAAAGTTAAAACTTATTACATATATGTAGATGTACTACAGAAGTAATTAACGCAAAAAGTTCATTAGCATAAAAGGGTGGAGTAAAAAATGTTTTCGAGAAAAGTGTTTTTTCATCATTTTGACGAATTTTGTTATATCTTTTAGGCATGTCGAGTTATCAAATTATTTTTACTTATGTAGGGTCTTCATATAAGCGACTAGAAACAATCTTACAAATTTTTCCATATCCAATCTCTAAGGTGGTATAAAATGGTTGTGTAGATTTTCACGAATTCAGATATACTGGTTAGGTCTAATGAGATATCGAATCTGCTTTCACTTCTTGAGGCTTAAAATATAATAAAAAAAATCGATTTAAGCATTTTTCGATATGGTGTAAAGTATTGTTCAAGTTTTTATGAATTCCGACGAATCTTTTAGGTCTACTGTGATCAAAACTGGTTGTCTTCTATGGGCTTTACATGTAATGATCTTAAAATTATTTTCGGAATTTCGCGATATTCCACCGCTAATAGGGTATAAAACGAATGTGTATGATTTTACGAATTCCAACATATCACTTAGGTCTGATGAATGAATCAATTCTTTTTTACTTTAACGGGCTTTACATATATATAATCGCCTAAAAATCGGTTTCACAAATTTTTGATATTCAACTGAAACTGAAAAAAATTGCCAACAGTCTGGACGCAACTTTATTATTTTTCGGGAGTCAGGAACGCATTTAATGCTGAGATGCAGAGTAGGTTACTATGTGACTGACAACCTAAAGAATAACCAGGCAACCTAAAGTAGCATGGGAACCTAACCGTATATCAGCATTAATCGCGTTCCACACTTCTATTATATTTATAATCGCCTCGAACAATAATAAAAGTTTCGCCCAGATTGTGTTCAATTACTCTATTATTTTAATAAAAAGTATTGTTATCGATTTTTAAAAAAAAAAAATTTGCTACCCCGAAATTTTTTTTTTCAACGTTTCATGACTAATAGACACCGAAAAAGCAAAAAAAAATTCAGTCCGTCTGTGCGCCGTACGCCGTCCGCCGTACGCAAAACCTTTAAAAGATTATAACTCTCAAACTCTTTGAGCTATTAAGTTGAATTTTTTTTTGTTGGTAGAGTGAGCAGACCCCTTCAAGTGGCCTACTTTTGAGTGATGGGGGTGTAAAGGGGGAGGTGGGGGAAGCGTTTTAGACGGAAAATTTTGGTTTCTAGATCTCAGTAACCGCTTAGGCTAGGAGACTGAAACTTGGAATTTATATAGAGCATCGATAGTGGACCCATTTGCGAAAAAAAATATGATATAGGTAAAGGGGTGTGGGAGTGGGGGGAATAATAATGAGTCCAAAACGCTCGAAAGCCGAGATCGAGACATTTAAAATCCATATTTCCTAAACGGTTAATGTCACGAAATTAAAACTTGATGACCATCTGTGGGTATACTTGAAGTGGGGGGGAAAAATTTAAATAACGATATCTCACATGCACTAGACAAAAAAAATTCGGTTCCTGTATTAAGGTTGTCAAATAAAGTTTGATGAAAGTAAAAATTTTTAAGGGGGCGGTAGAGTATGGAAGTGGAGGGGAGAAGAATTTTTCTAAAAAATCACGTCTCATATCTCAAGAACAATGTATGAAAAATGCTTAGAATTTTTACCAGAAGTAGGATCAATAGACCTCTAGCAGAAAATGGTCTGGGTGAAGAGGGTGAGGGTGGGGAAGGATGAAGAAGGAAAAGTTCCGATTTTTGTATCTTGAGAACCTATAATGATATAAAGCTGAAACTTGGTATTTGGATAGAATTATATTAGTAGCATGTTGAAAAAATATGACTTTTTATAGGGATAGTATGGTACGGGGGTGGGGGGTGTTTTTTCTAACTATAGAACGACTTATGCTAGAATGTTGAAACGCGGTATGTATATGTAAGTCAACTAGTAAAGTAATTTAGATTAAAAAAAATTTCAAATATCCATTGGCGTACGGAAGAGGGGCAAAAAAATTATCAGTAAAAATGGAAGGCATATATTTTCACGATTTTCGTCATATCTATTAGGTGTTTCCAAATATTGAATTAATTTTTATTGTACGGATTCTCCATATAAATACCTAAAAAGTGTTTTCGGGATTTTTTGAAATTCGACCTCCACGGTTGTGCAAAGAGGTTGTATACATTTTCACGAATTCAGCCAAATTCGATATCTAATCGAATAACTTTTTACTTCCACGGGCTTGTTTAATAATCACCTAAAACTTTTTTTTAACTGTTTTTCTTTTTCAACCCCTAAGAGGGTATAAACGGGTCGAACACGTTTTCACGAATTTCGTCATATCTCTTAGGAGTAATAAACCATGGGATTGGTTTTCACTTCCTCGGGCTTTCTTTACATATATCTAAAAACTAATTTCAGGATTTTTTGATATTCAACCCCAAAGTGGGTGCAAGGGGGTTGCATATGTTTTCACAAATTCCTATATATTTCTTAGTTCTAATGAGATATCAAATTCATTTTTATACTTTAGATGAAATCATATAGAGTATTATAAGTTTAATCCAGCCCAAAAGATTGTAACGCATAGAACCAAGCCTCGGACGAAAAAAAGTTATATATTATTTTTTGTTTATTTGGGGCCAAAAACCTTAAATCCGCTTGACGTACGTCCGTCCGTCTGTCCGTGAACACGATAACTCACGAACGACTTCACCTAGGATCTTGAAATTTTGAATCTGGATATTTGGTTGAATTTGTAAGGCTAAGTTCGTTAACGGGCAAAATCGTCCTACTCCTTCGGGTAGCTGCCATACAAAATGTCCTTAAAACACGTGTTCAAGAATATTGACCAATAACTTCGGAACGCCTAAAGGTACGACTTTGAAAGTTTGTATGTAATACTTTTGCAATAGTTGGAGCTAAATGTATGATTATGAAGAAAATCCTGTTAGTCCTTCATGTAGCTGCCATACAAATATCCTGTCAAAATGTATTCACTTAATTTACGAAACTCACTATAACTCAAGTAATCTTTTAGCTACGAATTCGGAATTTTTTACAAATTAGTTTTGAGTGAAAAGAAAGTTCGACTTTACTAGTCAACGAAATCCTGTTACTCCTTCTGGTAGCTGCCATACAAAATGTCCTTAAAACACGTGTTCAAGAATATTGGTCGATAACTTCAGAAGGGTTTAAGCTACGACATTGAAATTTCGTATGTGTTATTTTTCCAATAGTTGGAGCAAAATGTATGATTATGAAGAAAATCCTATTAGTCCTTCGTGTAGCTGCCATACAAATATCCTGTCAAAACGTCTTCACTTAATTTACGGAACTCACTATAACTCAATTAATCTTTTAGCTATGAATTGGAAATTTTGTACAAATTATAGCTCAAGATATGAAATTAAACACTGAATATTGTCTTTAAGTTTTGAGTAGATAGCAATATTATGGCAGTCCTTAATAAAGGACATACAACATGCACACACGTAATTCTACTTTATCCCCAACTACAATATAAATCGGAGTTCAGTATTCATCTAGAGTATTATACGATTGGCTTGCAGCCGATCGTGACTGCAGTATGTTTTCTTCCTAAGGCTTCCTACAAAATCGTCAAAAGTTGATTTCAGTATTTTTAGATATTCAACTCCAAAATTACGTAAGGCTTTCGACATATTTCTTAAGATTGATGAGATATCAGATTGGTTTTCACTTCCACAGACTTTTTATGTAATCGTCTACAAACGCATTTCCGATTTCATGTAATGGCCCAAAACCAAATCACGAAAAACCTTCTAATGGCGTAACAACTGATATTATACTAAAACTTAGACCTCGTCCCGGAGTATGACCCAATTTCGTAATTCATATGTTATATGTGGCAGCGGCGTAAGTATTCTAGCGCGACCCCATTCTAACCGCTTCCCGAACTTTTTTTAGGTTTTCCGTCGCATAGTAACCTACACCGCATCTCAGAATTAAACTCGTTCCGAACTTCTACCCAAAAAATAATAAAGTTGAGCCCAGACTGTTGGCAGATTTGTTTTTTATTGTACAATTGAAAAACATTATCTTTAGTACATTAACTATCATGTACCTACCTGAAGTTTGAACAGTTTTCATTGTGTCTCTCTGCAATTTGGAAATATTATATTAGTAAACATGTATGTCAATAAAATGTAATATTCTTATTTAGTGTAAAATTTTTCTTTCAATTTATAATTTATACTCCATGCAAAAACGTCGACCATTCTTTACGAACTCTCATACCTCTTTACAATTTGAACTTAAAAGTAAAAAAATTAAAAGTAAAATACAAAAAAACTGAAGTTGTGAAAGGTTTTCCTTCTTTGTTTAACTTTATTTTCCGAACTTGACAGAGTCGTGTTCCCTTTTTCAATAAAAATCTTTCAAAAAACTTTAAAAATTTGCCTCCTTTCTTCACAGGTAGCAAGCAGTGTTACCTGCAAAAGACAAAAAAATTGTGAACAGCGATTTTCCAAGTTTGGAAATAATAAAAAAAAGTTGCAAGTAACACAAACAGCTGCTCGAAGCACAATTAGATGAGTCAGCATAAGCTGAGCAAGAAAAATGGGAAAATTCACTGACCTAGCATTACCGAGAGATGAATTGGATTGCAGAATGGGGAGCATCGAGCAATGTGCAATGTAGGGCTATGGAAGTTGGTGAGAGGGTGGATGGGAGGGTAATGCATCCCATTTTCCAGCGCAAAACTGAAATACGCTACTTTGCATAGCAACATTATATTGGCAGCAGTGCGCAGCACATCTTCCTTGCTGCTCGGTTTGATATCCTTCCTGTGCCTATCCTGTTTTTTCTCTATCAGTGCAGTGCATTCACCCATTTCGTTGACACTGTTGCTATGCACATTGCAATGCAAATCCTCTTCCCGACAAAGTTCTGGTGCTCATAGCTACAATTTCGCAACCATCAGAAACTACATTTTTCAGTACGTTAAGCCTACGTGCTACGAGTATAGGCTCTCGGGCGAGATAATGGAAAAGTATAACACACTTCCATGGACACGTACTCACGCTTTTGTAGGCACAACAATTATTATGTGCTTTAATGGATTTGTGATCCTTACATTATGTGCACCTGCTAAGTCATATTATAAATATTTATGATTCCATTGTTTTGGTAGTACCATTTTTATTTGCACAAATAATTTGACCTCCTTTTCGGATGTAGAGCTGATAAGTTTCTGTATTTTAGGCTACATGTAGCTACACGTAATTGGCGAAAATGTCAAATTTAAATTCGCTAGATTCCTTAAGGGGTAAGCAAAATCAATTTGCTGTTTTCGAATGGTTATTAAAATTTATATTTTTCCTGACAAAAGAAGACCAAAATCGCTACATTAGGACGCCGGGAAATGACTAAAAATAAAAATTTTGAAATTAAAATTCCCCTGCCGAGTACGAGGGCGTTCACTCGTCCTCCTCAAATAGCTCTTCTAGCATCCAGCTTTACAACCACATCCAGGTAAGTGCATCAATTATGTTGAAACTCATTTACATTTAATTGATTTCCTCGATACTTAAAATAGAAATAAATGGGCAATATAAATTCTTAAGTAGAACCAACAATTTAAACAGGTTTTTTGAACGAGGGCCACTTTATGTCATATATAATTTTTAAGCGATATGTATTTTCGCCTATTACTTCCAAAATAATAGTAAAACGTAACTCATTCATATGTATGCAGCTTTTGTAGCTTGTAGGTAATAATATGGTACATAAAAAAATAAAACTAAACTGGCATTTCTGAGAAAAACAACATTGATCACGGAATTTTTAGAATAGAAGTAGAAAAATTTGTGTTTTGAAGTAAATATCTCAAGATCGGGTGCAGTTACAATTTGAACTGTTAGATCAAATGAAAAGTAATTCGATTCCCTAAAAAACAAGTTATAACACTTTCAATTCTGATTGTTATTTTTCAAAATATAACGTTTTAAGTGAGTAAGGGTACAGGTCCGAAACACTTTTCTTGACTACCCTGTATCTCCACGGATATTGAAAATTGACCCTCCCTGTAGAACAATTTTTGTTTTGAAATATATCAAGGAATAAGCCTTTACAAGGTTGTGCACGGAGTACCGGTAACCTTGTATTTCAACAGACTTGTGAGCCTCAAACGCGTTTGCATTACGTTTTCTACTAGCCCTGAAAACAAAAAACAAAAATGCATAAGAATATTGACTAAATCATAAGTACTTAAGAAAATATTTTACTAATCGGTATGTACAGTTTTTCTATAAAAGTTAGATATATGTAGGTGTTAATTTGTTATTAATTACATTTCTAAAATCATTTTTAGCTCAAAACTTTTATTTTAATTTCGATATAAATTCATTCTGACTTCATAGCAGCTGAACAAAAGCAATGTTAAATGAATTTTCTATAATAAAATAAAAAAAATTAAAACCAGGCTTAAATATGAATAAATCTCTCGAAATAATTAATTTTATTAAAGCATCACGACAATATAAATATCAACTATAAATAACAGCAACAAATCACTTGCAATTGTCGTTGTTTTTTTCTCAACTGCGGTAATATATTGTATAATGCAAAATGTTTGCTTCATGCCATTTTAATTACAGCAATTAAAGTGTAAATTAATTTCCATTCGGTCTGTGATTCATACTGAAAATATAAATTTGATTATCCAAACAAGTAAAAATTACTCGAATGCAATTAATTTCTAAAAATGGAAGGAACATATCTGGATAACTCACCACTGCATACACACATGTCGACTTGTATTACTGTGTCCCATTACAAAGGAAATGACTCTAAGGTTTTTATTTTCTTATCGCAGTTCGTGATTAACAAAATTGCATACCACTTTGCTATTAATCATAGATAACATATTCCTTTTTCACCTGAAGGAACTCAGGTGAGTGCTTAAAGTGCATAGCGCGGTGGTGGTCAAATGCATGATATCAACATAGCAGCGCTATAGTAAAATAAGTATCTATGGCGGTAAGATAAGTATTTTAGCGCTGCTATGAATATAGCTACGTGATATTCCTTACGGGATTCGAATCGTGTCTGAAGCAAGTGGTTTCGTGCTATTACATCAGGTGGTTCGCTGATGATTATCAATTTACATTCAACACGAAATCGGAAGAGTAAGCTTTATCCTGGAAATAGTTCCGAAACGAACAGTCTGGAACATGCAGGTCTTTCCTGATATTCCTTTTCCGACTAATTAAGTAGAAGTTGTACCCGTACTTACCTGTACACAGTATGTATTAAAATTTAGGAGCAGTATTAAAATTTAACTAATTATACTTTATTATTTTTTAATAATAAAGTATTTTGTAGCTG
Source organism: Beris morrisii (assembly GCA_951812415.1). Taxonomy (NCBI): domain Eukaryota; kingdom Metazoa; phylum Arthropoda; class Insecta; order Diptera; family Stratiomyidae; genus Beris; species Beris morrisii. Next base: position 72,695,755 of record OX638310.1, read on the forward strand.
CAGAGGTAGCCAATCAGATAATTCTTGAGATGAAAAACTAAACTCAAGCTAATATTTGTGTTGCACACAAAAAAATTTATGAGGAAATCTCTTTAAAAGGAGTAGAGAATTTCGGCTATTAAAAGGAGAAAGTCAATTACTCTCATTTTCAATTCTATACCTGGAATATTAGTTAATTACGTACGCGAAATTTTTGATTACCTTATAATTAGTTATAACACAAGAACTTCGATCATGTGTCTTAAGAACTTATGTATGGAAGCTGCCATTAGGACCAAGGTTATTTTGTGCAGCAATAAACTACATTTCATTTTTTCTCTCAGCCGAATCATATGAAACTTTAACTTATTAGCTTAACGCGTTATTAAGATGTTGTGAGTTTCGAAATAGTATCTATTTTTCAACGACTTGTATGGTTGAAAATGGAAGGTGCGCCAGGATTTTACGTGTTTTTGTTCCTGTTTTACCAAATGCAAATTTAGTTTTTTTTGGATTAATTTACTTATCGAATACATCTTCATATACATACCACATTTGAACTTTCTAGCATAAGCTGTTCCTGGGATTAAAAAAACTTATAGCTATCACGATACGCTGCAGTCCAACTGTATGGTTCTCTAGCTGAAATTCAACTTATTTTGTAGTTTGGGATAAAGCAGTGGTTTGCCCATTTTAGCTCTCGTTCGGTTGCTACTCGAAAGAGAAAGACAATATCTTCCGCATTCAATTTCGTATGGGGTACTTCATCAAAAGTGGCATTTTCTTTTTTCAGGGACTTTTACAAGCCTTGAAGGCTGCAGGAAGGACTTAACCATTTTATCCTTTTCCTTGGAACCATGGAAAAATTAATGTACAGTTTCAAGTTCTTAGCTTGAACTGTTTTGAAATTATCGGCCAGCACGTATTTTAAAGATCTTTGTATGGTGACTATCCGCAGAAGTATTGGTCTATCGCTAAATGGCAAATCCAATCCTACATTTATCTTAAAAATAATTCCTATAAAATTTCGACTTCTTAGATTAACGGTTTCTCCAGGAATGGTGGATGATGTACCTATTTTTTTCATAGATTTTTGTATGAAAGCTACAGGGAACTACTGAGATGATGCTATTCACTAAAAGGAGCAAAGTACGTCAACATTCTATGGCACGCGTCTACAGCCCTTTGCTGAGGTGAAGTAGTTAGGCGTGGTTTCGTATCCGTGGCTTACTTTCAAGCTAAATTTGGAATTTAGGGAAAAATGAGCCATAGAGATTTTCTAGCATTATCGTAGAACCATTGGGTAGCACTGGAGACTTAATCCAAAATGGTGCACAGATATACACAAGTATTATCCGCCCCTATCGGATTTATGCGGCAGCTGTCCTGTAGTCTGCAGTGAGTACTAAGCTGCAACTTTCAAAACTACGACGTCTGGCTAGTCTGGGCGTAACGGGTGCAACGAGAACAACAGCGACGGCAGCTTTGGGAACCCTTATTAAACTGCCAGCTTTTGATGCCTTTATTGAATAAGAGGCGGAGAGTAATATTGTATGAATCCGGTTGATACTAAGAAGTATTTCCACTTTGAAGTCAACCATTGGCAATCTCACGAACATCAGATTGTTCAACTCAGTACTTCGTGAATTCAAAATGTGTGCAGACACGATGACAACGAAGCTCAACTTTGAGCGGAGTTTTGAGTGTTTTTTACCATAAGTTAGCAACACCAAAACCAGAGGAATGGTTCAAACATGTGCCACGTGTTCAACAATATGTGAACGCTTCGTATTGTCGAAGCATTGATACAACTCTGTTTCAGCTGATGATCGGAATTGCTATGCGTTTAAAAGAAGATCTGCGGTTCAAGGAGTTTATCGAGAAGGAGTTAGTAGATGTCTTCAATCAAGAACGTTCTGAACTTCGATCAAAGGCAACTCAACAGATCCTGAAAATACAAGATTTAATCGTAAGCGAAAGGAGGCCTACAAGTACTGCATGGGTGACATTGTAGCCGTGAAGAGGACCCAATTCGGATCAGGATTGAAACTACACGGCAAGTTCCTAGGTCCTTACAGAGTGGTTTCAGTTCTGCGTAATGATCGATACCTAGTGGAGAAGTTGGGTGAACACGAGGGCCCAAATAAAACGAGTTCTTCGGCGGACAATATGAAACCCTATCCTCGAAACCAAGACGATGAGATGGACTTTGAAACCAGTTCATCCGATGACGAAAACAGCAGCGAAAAAAACATCTGAGGTCAGATGTTAACCAGGACGGCCGAGTGTGGTATCTGGCAATACTAGAAGAAGAAGAAGAGAGTAGTTGATGATGACACATCCGACTGAGAGGACGTGTTTTGGTTTTTTGTGTACTTATACTATTGTTTAATTACTTTACAAATAAATTCCCTAAAAATAAACCATCCTACATATACATATACTCGTATAACCAAACTTTATAATTGTCAATTTCACACAAGCGACGTCGATCGAAAAATTAGAAGCTTGCTGGATCACCTCTAGCCTTTCAAGGCACCGACACATTCTAGTACCGCACTGAGACAAATCTCTACAGAGCACGCTAACTTACCGTAACGTTAAGACTTCTACAGAAGCCATTTTGGTTAGCAAAACGGGTGGACCGATACAGTCATCTATAATATATTTATTCGAGCAGCCAAGCAAATCTCTAGACTCGTCCTCAATCTCTTCTCTGCTTGTTGAGGAGGGCATTGGGATATTGGGAAACTGTGACTGTAGCCTTGGTTCCGTGAATTCAGACATATCAGAAAACGAGGGGCTGACTAACGTGCAGAGTCGGAAATACTCCTCCTAACACTTTTTGCGTGAATGACCAGCGTTTGGTTGAACGGGCTTGAGGAAATGGAATCAGTCAGGAGCAATTATGCTTGCCTACTGGGAAGGTAGAACTCAGCCAAGCGGATTTCGCATGAAAGCGAAAGGGCTTGGGGAAGGAAGAACCGTCCTTTGCATTTACTTTGCATTTATTTCATGAGAAGCGAAGGATTCACAGACGTGGTTAAACTGCCTTGGGAATGTGAAGAAACCTAATATATACATATATGTTTAATTTTAATAAAGAAGGAGCTCACAATTAGGACCCAGTCAGAGAGTTAATATCGTAGGAATTAAAACCTGCTAGACTCAGGTAAATTGCATGATCACCGTTAAACTACTTAACAAAACAGGGTAGTACAAGAGGCCTCTTTGTTGGCCTAAGTGCCGATACCCTTGCCACACAAATAGTTGAAGCAGCTACACGGAAGACTTAGACGATTTTATTCCAATAAAATATTAAATTGGACAAAATTTCAAATTTCTAGTTTGAAGCGTTCTGAAGTTATCGCTATAATAAACTCGAACTTTATTTTTACTCAAAACTAATTTGTACAAATTTTTGACTACGTGACTTACAGTGAGTTCCTAAAATTGAGTGAAGGCAATTTCACAGGACATTTGTGTAGTAGCAATACAAAGGACCAAGCGCAAACGCAGAAAATTATTTCGAGTGGGGTTTACAAAAAAATTAGATTGTTAGTAGAATAATTATTATAAAAATGAATTTCCATTTGACCTACTTTTTGCAAGAGTATGTCCCATAAAATCAGACCTCCATTGTACCTCTTTAGAAATCATATAAAAATACGGGAGCTTAAAGCGAGGTCTCTCATGGGACTAATTCTGGAGTATTCGTCCAACTAGTAAATGTCCCGTGATTAATCCTGGTGTACTCTTCAGAGAGGTTCGTTTTCTCCTCCATTTGACCTCCTTTTTGCAAGAGCATGATCTCTGAAATCAAATCTCCATTGTAACTAGCAAGGAATCATTTAAAAACTGTTGTAAGGGTGCATAAAACGAGGTCTCTCGCACATCTCTAAAGATGCTAGAACACCTCGCTTTGTTCTTCTTCTATTTTTTTTTTTCGTTGCAATCTGATCTGCAATCTAAGTGCAGTGGAATTAATTAAAAAAACATACTGCAGTCACGATCGGCTGCAAGCCAATCGTATAATACTCTAGATGAATACTGAACTCCGATTTATATTGTAGTTGGGGATAAAGTAGAATTACGTGTGTGCATGTTGTATGTCCTTTATTAAGGACTGCCATTAGATTGCTACTCAAAACTAAAAGACAATATTCAGTGTTTAATTTCATATCTTGAACTTGGTAAGTCATCGAAAAAAATGTCCTTTTTGAAGGACTTTCACATGGGAGGTGCACGAAAGACTCACTCGATTTCTTACATATTTATCCTTTTCCTTAGAACCATTTAAAAATGAACGTGTACAAAATTTCAAATTCGTAGCTTGAAGCGTTCAAAAGTTATCGAAAAATATTGTTGAACACGTGTCTTACGGACATTTTGTATGGCAGCTACCAGAAGGAGTAGGACGATTTTGCCCGTTAACGAACTTAGCCTTACAAATTCAACCAAACATCCAGATTCAAAATTTCAAGATCCTAGGTGAAGGCATTCTTGAGTTATCGTGTTCACGGACAGACGGACGGACGGACGGACGGACGGACGTCAAGCGGATTTGAGGTTTTTGGCCACAAATAAATAAAAAATAATATATATAACTTTTTTTCGTCCTAGGCTTGGTTCTATGCGTTACAAACTTTTGGGCTGGATTAAACTTATAATACTCTATATGATTTCATCTACAGTAAACATACTGCAGTCCCGATCGGTTGCAAGCCAATCGTAAGATACTCTAAACGAAATACTGAAAACAAAAAATATTGTTCGTAATTCCATTTTCATCGATTTGGAGCGAAAAAGAGGAGTGACGGTTTTCTTCATAATCTTGTTGAAAATCTCCTTTTTGCTAAATTGATAGTAAATACTTTATTATTAAAAAATAATAAAGTAAAATAGGTACCTCCATATTTGCTCCCTCATTGAGTTGTCTTCGAACTTCCTACTGGGTAACTATCACATCACTACGTTTCCATTTCCATGGCGAGTTAGTTTTCATGGAGTTACGAAATGAGTTGAAATTCGTATGAAAACTACAACTTAACTCAGCTCGAAACAATTTACGCGCCACTTATTAGTTACATTTATTTGTGATTTCTTAATTATATCATTTCGTGGGGGGGGGGGGGAGGGCAACCCTCAAAACTCTCCCTAATGGGATTTTCTACATATTCATAAGACCATTGGTGAATCAACGATTGCAAAATTTCAAAGTCGTAGCTTACCTTAAAGTGTTCTGAAGTTATCGGCTTATATTGGTGAATCCGTATTTTTAGGACTTTTGTACCCAAAGGAGTAACTCGATTTGGCATGTCAAAAAACTTAATCTAAAAAATTCGACCAAACATCAGGATTCCAAATTTTAAAATCTTTAATCAAGGCGTTCTTAAATCATCATGCTTCCGACAGGCAGACAGATGAAGAGCCGAACAGACAAACAGACGGGCAGGTAGACAGACAGACAAACGGGCAGATTGCAGATTTCATCCAGAGTATATTAAGTGAATTGCAATATTTACAATTGAATTAATTATACCGAATTCACTGAACTATATCTTAGAAACCGATCCAGAATCAGAATCTGAATAGCAATGAAGCTACTTAAAGACATCATCGCACAAAAAAACATTTGCTATTTGCATTAATGAATTTTTATCGAACTTCTTTTAAATCGAACGGTACATACACATAGGATGGCCTTGAATTGATTGGCATGAGGAGAATAATTTGTTGGACGTCATGTCTCAAGGAAATCCTAAGGAATACTCAAGTCGATTTGCTTATTTCAGGGTTAACGACATAGGTAAACTAGTTGAACAAAGTTAAAGGTTATTGCTTTCGCAGGAACAAAATGTTTTATTTAAGACGGAGCCTTTCAAGGACGCGAAATGTATTTTTAGAAGAAGATAAGATAAGACACTAGGTACAAATTTCTTATCTCTATGGGAAGTATTATAGCCAGACTGTGCTTAAATAATATATTTCGATTTTTGAACTTCGTCGGCTTGAGGTAATGTTGCCAATGTACTCTTAAATAAATCAGTCCAGTTCGATATTCACAACTGTGCACTGTTATATAAAGTTCCTTGACATCTTTGTATTGTAATTGATTCCTACTTGTATTCAATATTAAATTCTGGACCAGTTTGACTTTTAAAACAGTCACTAAACATTCATATGTAGCGTGTTTGATCATAGCCAACGCGATTTGACTAATCTCGACGGAAAAATCTTAAGCGATAGACCGTAGCTAATCATGTGATATTCTACGATGAAATACTTAATTTGTTTTTAGTTACAGTGATGACCCTGAATTGGCAAGAGCTACTTAAAAACATTTTGCTACATTGGAAGAATTATATTATTGTAGAACGATGGAGTTGAAAGATGTTGTTGAATATCAATAAGGCTCGTTAGCCCTTCAATTGTCTTTGCCTCTTTTGGGATACTCAATTTTATAATTACTTACATTCACATTATTTTTATACTCTAGATGAAATCATATAGAGTAGTTATTAAAAGTTTAATCCACCCCAAAAGTTTGTAACGCATAGAACCAAGCCTCGGACGAAAAAAAGTTGTATATTATTTTTTATTTATTTGTGGCCAAAAACCTCAAATCCGCTTGACGTCCGTCCGTCCGTCCGTCCGTCTGTCCGTTAGCACGATAACTCAAGAACGCCTTCACCTAGGATCTTGAAATTTTGAATCTGAATGTTTGGTTGAATTTGTAAGGCTAAGTTCGTTAACGGGCAAAATCGTCCTACTCCTTCGTGTAGCTGCCATACAAAATGTCCTTAAAACACGTGTTCAAGAATATTGGTCGATAACTTCAGAAGGGTTTAAGCTACGTCTTTGAAATTTTGTATGTGTTATTTTTCCAATAGTTGGAGCTAAATATATGATTATGAAGAAAATTCTTTTAGTCCTTCGTGTAGCTGCCATACAAATATCCTGTCAAAATGTATTCACTTAATTTACAAAACTCACAATAACTCAAGTAATCTTTTAGCTACGAATTCGGAATTTTGTACAAGTTAGTTTTGAGTGAAAAGGAAGTCGGAGTTTACTAATCAGCGAAATCCTTTTACTCCTTCTGGTAGCTGCCATACAAAATGTCCTTAAAACACGTGTTCAAGAATATTGGTCGATAACTTCAGAAGGGTTTAAGCTACGTCATTCAAATTTTGTATGTGTTATTTTTCCAATAGTTGGAGCTAAATATATGATTATGAAAGAAATCCTGTTAGTCCTTCGTGTAGCTGCCATACAAATATCCTGTCAAAATGTATTCAATTAATTTACGAAACTCACTATAACTCAAGTAATATTTTAGCTACGAATTCGGAATTTTGTATAAATTAGTTTTGAGTGAAAAGGAAGTTCGAGTTTACTAATCAGCGAAATCCTTTTACTCCTTCTGGTAGCTGCCATACAAAATGTCCTTAAAACACGTGTTCAAGAATATTACCAATAACTTTAGAACGGTTTTAGCTACGTCTTTGAAATTTTGTATGTAGTATTTTTCCAATAGTTTTAGTTAAATGTATGATTATGAAGAAAATCCTATTAGTCCTTCGTGTAGCTGCCATACAAATATCCTGTCAAAACGTTATCACTTAATTTACGGAACTCGCTATAACTCAAGTAATCTTTTAGCTACAAATTCGGAATTTTGTACAAATTAGTTTTGAGTAAAAAGGATGTTCGAGTTTACTAATCAGCGAAATCCTTTTACTCCTTCTGGTAGCTGCCATACAAAATGTCCTTAAGACACTTGTTCAACAATATTTTTCGATAACTTTTGAACGCTTCAAGCTACGAATTTGAAATAGTTCCAAGGAAAAGGATAAATATGTAAGAAATCGAGTGAGTCCTTCCTGCACCTCCCATGTGAAAGTCCTTCAAAAAGGACATTTTTTTTCGATGACTTACCCAGTTCAAGGTATGAAGTTAAACACTGAATATTGTCTTTTAGTTTTGAGTGCCAATCTAATAGCAGTCCTTAATAAAGGACATATAACATGCACACACGTAATTATACTTTATCCCCAACTACAATATAAATCGGAGTTCAGTATTCATCTAGAGTATTATACGATTGGCTTGCAGCCGATCGTGACTGCAGTATGTTTTAATAATAAAGTATTGTGATCGACCTGAAATTTCAAAAAAGTTTGCTACTCTGCGATTTTGTATTTACACGTTTTAGGACTAGTAAACACCAAAAAAGCAAAAAAATGTCTGTCTGTCCGCCGTCCGCCGTACGCCGTCCGCCGAACGCCGTACGCAAAATCGTTTGAAGGGAAATAACCAGGAGGCTATTTGGAACGTTATTTTTTAGGTTGTCAGTCGCATAGTATCCTACACCGCATCTCATCATTAAACACGTTTCGGACTTCTACCCATAAAATAATAAAGTTGCGCCCAGACTGTTGGCAGATTTTTTTGTTTATTTGGGGCTAAAACACTCCAAATTCGCTTGACGTCCGTCCGTCCGTCTGTCCGTTAGCACGATAACTCAAGAACGCCTTCATCTAAGATCTTGAAATTTTGAATCTGGATGTTTGGTCGAATTTGTAAAGCTAAGTTCGCTAACGGGCAAAATCGTCTTACTCTTTCGGGTAGCTGCCATACAAAATGTCCTTAAAACACGTGTTCAAGAATATTGGCCGATAACTTCAGAATGGTTTAAGCTACGACTTTGAAATTTTGTACGTGTTGATTTTCTAATAGTTGCATCTACATGTATAATTATGAAGAAAATCCTATAAGTCCTTCGTGTAGCTCCCATACAAATATCCTATCAAAATTTCTTCATTTATTTTACGGAACTCACTATAACTCAAGTAATCGTTTAACTACGAATTCAGAATTTTTTACAAATTAGTTTAAAGTGAAAACGGAGCTCGAGTTTACTAGCCAGCGAAATCCTTTTACTCCTTCTGGTACCTTCCATACAAAAAATCCTTAAGAAACGTGTTCAACAATATTTTCCGATAACTTTTGAACGCTTTAAGCTACGAATTTGAAATTTTGTACACATTAATTTTTGAAATGGTTCCAGTGAAAAGGATAAATATGTACGAAATCGAGTAAGTCCTTTCTGCACCTGCATGTAAAAGTCCTACAAAAGGAATTTTTTTTTCGGTGACTCAACAAGTTCCAGATATGAAATTAAACACTGATAATATTGTCTTTTAGATTCGAGAAGCAATCAAATGGGAGACCTTAATAAAGGACATAGAACATGTACACATGTAATTGTACTTTATCCACAACTACAATATAAATCGGAGTTCAGTATTCATCTAGAGTATTATAAGATTGGCTTGCAGCCGATCGTAACTGCAGTATGTTTTCCTTGTAAATCGGCTTTGATGTAAACTAGCAAAATAGCACAATTTGCATTGGCCGAATAGCCCAAAAAGATATTAGTAGCTTTTCAAAATTTGGACCCGCGAATTGAACATTAAAACAGCTAAGTCGCGGTAAATATCCCAATTTGGCAGCCTTGACTATAACTATACATCCACCTTCAGCCGTCTTATGTGACTCAGAACCGACTTGCCTAAAGAAGTCGCTTATTAGTTATTGTGCAAACCTTCAAGTTATTTTATGACAAATCAGTTAAATCATTAACATTTTATCACTCGTATATTAGTTGCAAAATAACTCATTTCCAAAACCAAACTCATCATGTAGGAACATTACAAATATTGGTAAACATTTATGAAATGTACATGTTTAGAGAAATAGATATTCAGTAATATTTTATTGAATAATTTCTGACAAATATTGAATATTGGTTCTTCAGCCATTGAATCTAACATTAAAAACATACTGCAGTCACGATCGGCTGCAAGCCAATCGTATAATACTCTAGATGAATATTGAACTCCGATTTATATCGTAGTTGGGGATAAAGTATAATTACGTGTGTGCATGTTGTATGTCCTTTATTAAGGACTGCCATTAGATTGCTACTCAAACCTAAAAGACAATATTCAGTGTTTAATTTTATACCTTGAACTTGGTAAGTCATCGAAAAAAAATTTCCTTTTTGAAAGACTTTCACATGGGAGGTGCAGGAAGGACTCACTCTATTTCTTACATATTTATCCTTTTTCTTGGAACCATTTAAAAATTAACGTGCACAAAATTACAAATTCGTAGCTTCAAGCGTTCAAAAGTTATCGGAAAATATTGTTGTACACGTGTCTTAAGGATATTTTGTATGGCAGCTACCAGAAGGAGTAAAAGGATTTCGCTGACTAGTAAACTCGAGCTTCGTTTTTACTCAAAACTAATTTGTATAAAATTCCCAATTCATAACTAAAATATTACTTGAGTTATAGTAAGTTCCGTAAACTAAGTGAAGACGTTTTGACAGGATATTTGTATGGCAGCTACACGAAGGACTAATAGGTTTTTCTTCATAATCATACATTTAGCTCCAACTATTGGAAAAATGACACATAAAAAATTTCAAAGTAGCTTAAACCCTTCTTAAGTTATCGACCAATATTCTTGAACACGTGTTTTAAGGACATTTTGTATGGCAGCTACCCGAAGGAGTAGGACGATTTTGCCCGTTAACGAACTTAGCCTTACAAATTCAACCAAACATCCAGATTCAAAATTTCGAGATCCTAGGTGAGTTCTTGAGTTATCGTGTTCACGGACAGACGGACGGACGGATGGACGGACGGACGTCAAGCGGATTTGAGGTTTTTGGGCACAAATAAACAAAAAATAATATATAACTTTTTTTCGTCCGAGGCTTGGTTCTATGCGTTACAAACTTTTGGGCTGGATTAAACTTATAATACTCTATATGATTTCATCTAGATTATAAACATGTATGTTGTTTTTTGATGTTAGGGTTTCTATGAAGACCGTAGACGAATTTCCAAACTGAGATTAATCGCTGGTTGGGTACTGCCATTTAACTGATATGACTCATTGGCAGAAGTCAAGACAGCGATCGGATGCAGTCGGGAAGTTCGTGTGGATGCTTTCACTGACACCCCTGACTCCGAATAAAGGCAGGTGTCCACTAGGGCGGACGGGCCTGGCCGGGCCGCATCGCAAAAATCCGCCAGCCATACATTGTTATGGAAGTGCGTCCACTGAACGAGACTCGCGACGGAACGAAGTACGTAGAAAAAAAAATGCTCGCCTCACCGTTGCGATGCGGCCCGCCTCTAGTGGACGCCTGCCTTAACAATACAAAAATTCCTAGGGCCGGTTTCACAGTAGAAATTTGAACTGAAGTTTAGTTAAGCTTAAACTTAAGAAAAATCTACACTTTAAACTTGACTCGATTTCGCTGTAAATAAATATCTTCAGATTAACTAATCTGAAGTTCGCAATGATTGTGAACTAATTTCGCTGAAGTTAAGCTTTTTTACATTGTTGTACTCTGACATTTTATTTCGTTGTAATATTTAAAATTGAAAATGCAATAAGAAGAAGTTCGTCGAAGCTCTAATTTTATCTAATTTCATCAAAATTGAAAACATTTTATTTAAAAGTAAGTAATTCCGATCGTTTCGATTAATATTGATAATCACGGTACTTTGAATTAGGGTAGTATCTGCCAGTGGTGGTCATATTGATTATCCAAAGGGGGGGAGGGGCACTTAAGTTCAGTGGCTACTGCCGTGAGCATAGAAATTGTGCAAATGCTATGTTCGCTGCGGTTGGCTTGAAAATATCAACTTTTCATTTCCGCATCTAAATCGTTAGATTTAGGCAACCGAATTTCAGAATATTAAAAAGCATTAACATCGCTCTGAAGAGATTTCTTTAACATTGTTTAATTTATCAGCTCATTGTATGATATCAAAAATTTTAATCTGTATTGTAAGTCTTTAACCAATGGAAAATTGAATAGCATGGGTAGGAGCTAAAATATAAAATTAATTGATTCCTAAGCTTGGTGAATGTAATTTACGATTCCAGTAGAATGAGATCTCGATGTCTATAAGATTTAGAAGCCCAAACAGACTTGAAGATCTCTCACATGTATGCGAAATCTATAGTAGATTTCAACAGTTTTGTTAAAATCTCGCGATTTCGTCAAATCCAGTTTGAAATCTTTGGATGTTAATCAGCCATTTTTTGAGACCACTATATTTGATGAAACCCAATATTGGGCCTTAAAACCCGAAGCCTGTATCTCATAACCTAAAGACTTTAGGCCGAACACGAAGAAGTGATCACCCCAGTTATTAAGTTATTCTACCATACTTAAAATCTACGAAAGAAATATTATATTTTATGTCAATGTAATTTATTAGGTATATATACATATTCACTTAGTCTCCTTATTGAGTCGATCTTTAGTTTAGATTACTGCCACCATAACCTGACCTAACCATATTCAAAAATTTAAGAAACCAAACTCGGAAATTCTCTAAAACTATTTTCAATTATAATAACTTCATAAGCAGTATCTTATACCTGATTAACATCGCAAGATTTTGGGAAGTAGATTTTGAAATCCCGAAAAGCGTTAACAACGTTTTGAAGACATTTCTTTGACAAAGACTATGGAGATAAATTTTTTAATTTTAACTGCGATTTCATTTGTAGTTCTGTTATTTTATTAATATTTATTTGAAAATGCATTGGAGAGTAATTTTTTTATTAACTTAATGACTAACCGTTATTTTGGATCATATCGAGGTTTTTTTCTTTGACCAAAAGGTTATAAGTTACGACCTTGTAAGTAAGACGTTGTGCCGACGTCATCCTGAATTATTCAGACAACTGAAATTAAAACCTCAAAACTATAAATTTAAAGAATTCTCCCGTTGCATTTCAGTAGAATATAAATATTTGATTTTCGTTAAATTTAAAATTTTACATAAATCATAACCTGTTGACCAAACCTAGATTGGTATTTTCAGGCTGGTCGTGTGCACTTCTTTTGCAACCCTACTTTACAGCATAGATCATAAGATCATCTTGTTAAGGGTGTGTGAACGAAGCTACCTTTTTGAGATTGATGACTGAACAATGTACATGCATTTCTAGAGCTTTATTTTATTTATTAATAATCGGGTCATATTAATAACTTTAGTTGGACTTCATTGTTAAAATGCCTGGTTTTCTCTTACAACTCATAAAGTGTCGGGGCGGGATGTTTAAGTAACAGAAAAAAACACGGGGTATTAATTAAGAACACAAATTAATATTGATAAATTTAAGCTCGTTACTTTAATTGTAATAAACCATTTCTAATTAGTATTATTTTCTTCCAAGAACTATAATGAACATAATAGAATACGTGTTAGTATTCCCGTACACTCGTTAAATTCCCTTGAAAGGAAAAAGACAAACTACTCAAACAATGCATAGATACGAAATGCAAACAGGGTTGCAATTATCTGTGATAAATTGTGTTAATTAAGTTTAATTAGTAACAACTATCGGTTTTGATTTCACTCATAGTTTGTTCTCTGTTTTTTTCTGTCGACAATATCTAATCTGGAGTCATTGTGTCCAATGCAAGTGCTAATTACTGAATGGAATTTCTAATTGTGTTAATTAGCCAGTTGCCATATGTGCAGTCTCTGTTGAACATTTGAGGTCACTTTATGCTAAACAGATGTACTTAAGTGATTACTTAAATCACAAATGTGGTATTAAGTTAATGACACATGTGACCTGTTTGAGAATTATTTGTTGGCATGACTACATTAAAGTTTAGCTAGCGTTAAAGTACATCGTATTGTAATCATGATAAGTGATGGAGTAGACTAATAGTCTTCTGGTTATCTGGTTAGTAGAATAGCATAGGGTGTAAAGGGAATGAACTTTTACTACAGGATCCATAACTTCCAATCATTGACATGACATACCATGAAACAAGTCGAATTCAATGCATCGAAAACGCAAAGCTTTTTGAGTACAAACATACGTTTATGAAAGGATGGGAGCATTTTATCAATAACTTTCGATGGGGGAACTTTAGAAGACAGTCAAACCTTTAGCACACCTAAAATCGCTATGAAAATTCTAGTATTCGTTTACAAACGCAGAGTGTGTTTTCACTATCTGAACTAGCTAATATTTTCGAAGTCCACATTGGCTTCAATCTTCAATATAAATCTAATATCTGCGCGGAGACATTTTAATCTACTTCTGAAAGTTTGCATCAAGGAGCTCACTATCTAGAACATCGGCATAACATCGGTTGTCAGATATTTTCACAAAAGCCATTCTTATAAATCCTTTAATTTAATTCCTTCAAGGTTTGAGTTCAAACTCATGGGTGTTTCCCCAAAACCGCTTTCGAACGAAGACTTAAGTCACAGACAAAATAATACCGAGATGACGAACGGCCATTGGTTAATGTATGCTATACAAAAAGCTTGGTTTCTCTGGATTGAACTTGACGAAGTAAGGATTTAAAATTATTATTATTATTATTTAAAACTGGTAGAGCCTAAAGAAGCCTCACTACTTCTCGAACTACGACCTAAGAGGTCTTTTGTTCCTGGCTCTTAACCACTCCATAGGCCATATCGATTCCTTTGAGAAAGGAGATGATTTTACTCAGGGGAGTCTTCGACAGGTCTTCACAGGTGAGAGTAAATCCACCGAGAATCTGCCTTCTTGATCTGGCCACTGCATCACAATCACACAGAATGTGTGCCGTGGTTTCAGATGTGATATCACAGAATCGACATGTATCTAGTAATACTTTACCGATGATCTTAAGGTGATAATTAAGGAAATAATGTCCGGAAAAATATCCCATTATGACCCGTGCGTTATACCTGCTTAAGGAAAGGAATTCCGACGCTCTCCTACTTGAGAAGGTCAGGAATTTCTTTGACTGTCTAAGTCCTGAAAGTGAGTTCCAATAATCTTCCACCTGAAGATTTATCCACTTAAAAATACCATCCCTAATGAAGCCTTTACCTACTCCACAGAATGGTTCCGGGCCAATCATTGGTGAGTTGGCTCCCCGCTTAGCTAGCTGGTCAGCCGATTCATTACCCGGAATACCCTCATGTCCTGGCACCCACATCAGGGTTAGACTATTATGATGTGCCAGCTCTTTAAGAAGAGTATGACAGTCCCACACAAGCCTAGAACGGAAACAATAAGATTTCAGCGCTAGCAGTGCCGCTTGGCTGTCAGATAGGATAATAACTGTAGCGCCTTTTGGTTTATTCAGTAGAAGTTTACCTGCGCACAGCTCTTTGGCATGTACCTGTGCCTGAAACACAGTGGCGGTTTGTCCCATTGCCGTCCATATTTTACAATTGGGTCCAAATACGCCCGCTCCAGTTCCACTATAGGTCTTAGAGCCGTCCGTGTACCAGACTGAAGCACCTTCCCCAAAATTTGGTAGACCAGATTGCCATGATACACGATCTCCCAGAGTCACCATATATGGTTTCTCAAAATCATATACCTTTGGCATGTTATCGTTTACTGAGTCGGTTAGGTCCTTCTGATTAAATTCCTGTAGAATTTTAAGGTGACCGACAAGGTCTCCTGCCTTGAATTTATTGTACTGCTGTAGCCTTATGGCCTCTCTCAGAGCTTCCTTCTTTATCTCTAAGTGTAATGGGGCCAAGTCTATCATGGCTTCCATTGCAGCAGTGGGACATGATTTAAGTCCCCCTGTAATGCTAAGAACGTCACGCCTCTGAATTTTTTGCAGGGCCTTCTGTGCTGTGATTTGTTCAACCTTTGGCCATCACACCATAGCGGCATATGTGATCATTGGTATTATAATAGACTTGTAGGTCCAGTATACCATATTTGGTCTGAGACTCCAAGTGGTACCACAGAGCCTTCGACACGCCATAAAAGACAATGTTACTCGTGTGGAGATGTTTTTAAGATGTAAATTCCAAGTCAGACACTTGTCCAAGGTAATTCCCAAGTATTTGACATCGGAAGAGAATTCAATTGTAGTTCCTCTCACAATCGGGGGCCTTAAGTTTACCTTCCGTCTTCTAGTGAATGGCACTATAATTGTTTTACTTGGATTTATACTTAATCCCTGTTGGATGCACCAGTGATCTACTATCTCTAGGGCCTCTTGCATGCGGTCCGAAATGACACAGTCATGTTTTCCTCTTACAGTGATCACCAGGTCATCAGCGTATGCTTGAGTCTCAAAACCCTTGATGCTCAGATCCTTAAGGAGATCATCTACAACAATGCACCACAGTAGTGGGGAGAGTACACCTCCCTGAGGGCATCCCTTCACCGCTCGTACAGTGAGACCTTTACCTCCGAGCTGAGCCGAGATTCTACGAGAGTCAAGCATCGCTACTATCCATCTCGTTACCGTTTCTTCTACTCCTATCTTACGAGTAAGTAATTCAATGGATTTGTAGGAGGTGTTGTCAAAAGCACCTTCAACGTCAAGAAAAGAGCATAACGCTATTTCCTTGGCTGTCAACGTCTTCTCAATTTTTTGCACTAAATTGTGAAGAGCGCTAACAGTCGATTTGCCAGCTTGATAAACGAATTGATATTTGTTGAGCCGGCTGAAAGCAGCAGAGCTCCTTATGTATCTGTCTAATACCTTTTCCATAGATTTAAGTAAGAAAGAGGTGAGACTGATTGGGCGATATGACTTTGCGTGAGTCCAACATCTATTCCCCACTTTTGGAATAAAAGTCACATTTACGTCTCGCCATGCCAGTGGCACGTAAGCGTATTCAAAACTGGCTCTAAATAATTTGACCAGTATGGGAAGAAGCACATCGAGTCCTTGTTGCAGTAATGCAGGAAAGATGCCATCAGCTCCTGGGGATTTATATGGGAGGAATGACATTACCGCCCATTCTATTGTATTAGGAGTAAAGATTCTGCCAGATAAAGCCCTAGTTCTGTTATTTGGCTTAATCCCATAGGGCCTAATTTCATTCGTATGATACCCTATCTCCTCTGAGCCAGGAAAATGTGTTTGCATGAGAACTTGCACAGTTTCCTCGATACTAACGGTGTTACTTCCATCTTGCTTTTGCAAGAGTCCAATACCGTTATTGTGAACTCTAGAGAGTATCTTTTGCATTCTGGCAGCTTCTGGTAGGCTATCAATACCCTCGCAAAAGTTGCGCCAGGTGCGTCTCTTTGAGTCCCTAATTTCTTTATTATATACTGTTAGAGCCCTTTTATACTCAGTCCAGTTATTGGACCTTTTAGCTCTATTGAACAGTTTCCTAACTCTTGCACGGAGTTTTTGAAGTTCTCCATTCCACCATGGCACATCTCTTTTGGCCTTGGCCTTCTTGAGTGGAGAACTAGCTTCATAGCTATCAAGTATTACTTTTTTTTCCGTGGAGGCTACTCTATCAGCTTCCCATTCATTCCTGATAGGGCCATAAAGACTGACATTTGGGAGCAATTCCTCCAGGGTTGCTTTATACATAGACCAATTTGTACATTTTGGAATGCGTCTTTCGACCTCCCACGATTGTCTGACTTTGATGTTAAAGCAGATATGCGCATGGTCTGACATAGATGGTTCGTCGGAGACATGCCAATCGTAGATGTTTTGAGCGGTTAAAGGATCGCTGAGAGTCATATCTAAGACTTCCTCCCTAATAACATTTCTAAAGGTTGGCTTATTTCCTTCATTAATTATCTCTAGATTGGTAGAAGATAAGTAATCAAGTAGCAACTCACCTCTTGTGTTGTTGTCGCTGCTACCCCAGGCCTCATGGTGCGCATTCACGTCACCGCCGAGGATGAGCCGCTTGTTGTTACTTGAGCAATAGTTCACTAGATTCTGAACCTCATATGGAGGCACTTCGTCGTTATCTCCGGGAAAATAGGCAGAGGCCACCACCAACTCTTCTGTTCCACCTTCCCCTGTTGGAGTGATGACTATTGCTGCCGCCAGATCTTTAGTTATAAAGTCTGTCAGCGGAATGTATTTTAGTTTTTTACTTATTATTAAAGCAGCCCTTGGGTTATCGCCCAGGCTGCTGTAAACGAGTTTTCCTGAGTTTGACAGGCCTTTAATGTCACCATGTAAAACCCAGGGCTCTTGAATAAGTCCGAAGTCAAGCTGTTCCAACGTAAATCTACGACCGAAAATACTGCTAGCAGCCTTGGCATGATGTAGATTTCCTTGGATACAGCTGAGGGACGGGGGCCTACTTGGAATCCCGTTCTCCATCACTGTGCTTTGCACTTGTGCTAGATACACGGGCCTTTTCTTCCAGTACCACCCGTTCTAATCTCTCTGCCAGAAGTCCAGGTCCACCAGTTGGAGTGATACGAGGTTTGACCTTGCCCGCGGTCTTCACAATTGGCCTGCTTTTACCCTTTGTGTTAACAGCGAGCGTTGGTGTTCTCGTTTGCTTCGCCTGGTCTTTGGAGTCTGAAGCTACCGGCAGGACTGTTTTGGTGGTTATCGACCTCTCACCTCGAGAGGTCGATCCACCGTGTCTACTACCGCTTGCTGCGGATGAAGAAGTAGCGGTTTGGGACGTGCCCATAGGTTGCCTTTTACCCAGCGTATGGGCCTTTTTGCCAACCACGTTGGAAATCGCCAGCTTCTTCTTCTTAAAATTAAATTGTATCCAATGTACTCTGAATATCGTTGTATTTTATAACTTATAAAGAGTGCAAACGTAAGTGAAGTTTGAATTTCTCTACTCATTAAATTTTTCAAAAGGTTGAACCTATTTTACTTTATTATTTTTTAATAATAAAGTATTGTGATCGACCTGAAATTTCAAAAAAATTTGCTACTCTGAAATTTTGTATTTACACGTTTTAGGACTAGTAAACACCAAAAAAGCAAAAAAAAAAAATGTCCGTCTGTCCGCCGTATACGCCGTACGCCGTACGCCGTACGCCGTCCGCCGTACGCCGTCCGCCGTACGCCGTACGCCGTACGCCGTCCGCCGTACGCCGTCCGCCGTACGCCGTCCGCCGTACGCAAAATCGTTTGAAGGCGCGTAGCTCCCAAACCCGTATTAATTTGAAATTTTTATGGTGAGTAGATTGGGTGAACCCCTACAGGTGGTATCTTTTAAGGGGGTGGGGGTGTAAGGGGGGATGAGGGGGGAGCGTTTTAGACGAAAAATTTTGGTTTCCAGATCTCAGGAACCACTTATGCTAGGAGGCTGAAACTTGTATCTTATGTAGTACTATGATAGTGGACTTATCGATAAGGGTTTAGGGGTGTGGAAGTGGGGGGTGGGAAAACAATGAGTCCAAAACGCTAGAAAGGCGGGATTGAAACATTCTAAAATCTATATCTCCTGAACGATTGATGTCAAAAGATTGAAACTTTGTGGTTGCACTTAGTGATACTTGAAGATTAGACAAGTGCTAAAATTTTTAAGGGTGGTGGTGGGGTGTGGGGTTGTGGGGTGAAAAACTTTGGATTACAATATCTTCCGAACCAATTGCACCAGGAAGATAAAATTTTGTTTCTGTATATGGGATCACAAAAGGAGTCTAATGAACGTAAATTTTCTGAGAGGGGAGGTGGAGCACGAAAGTGGGGGATAGCAATTTCTCAAAAAATGTCATTTTTATATCTCAAAAACCGTACAAGATATGATCTTGAAAATTTTACAGGAGTTGGGATCGGCAGACCTCTAGTAGGGAATAAAAATTTAGTGGTGATGGTGAAAAGGGGTAGAAATAAAAAAAAATCCGATTTTTATTTCTCGAAAACCGTAATGGATTATATGTATATATATATTTAGGATTATATAGAGCCAGAGACATACGAGAAAAATAAAATTTTTCATAGGGGTATCAAGGTACGGGGGTGAGGGGTGGTTTTTTATATCTCAGAAATGGCTTTTGCTAGAAAGTTGAAACTTTATACGTATATGTAGATGTGCTATTAGAGTAACTAAAGCAAAAAAAAAGTTAAGATTTTTATTGGCGTTCAGAGGTTGAGTAAAAAAAATGTCCGTGAATCCAGATTATCACGAATTTCCTTAAAACTTGTAGACATGTCAAACTATCAAAACAATTTCACTTCTGCGGGCTATTTATATAAGCGCCTAGGTTACGTTAGTTCTTAAAATTTTTTCGATGTCCAACCCCTAAGGGGGTGTAAAGTGGTTATGTACATATTCACGAATTCTTATATATTCCTAAGGTATATTGAGATTTGGAATTCACTTTTACTTCTATAAGCTTTAAACGTAGTCGGGGAAAAACCCGATTTAAGTGTTTTTCTCTATTAAACCCCCTGGGGGTATTGTTCAAGATTTCATTGATTCCGAAAATCTCTTAGGTTTAATGTGATCGAATTCGCTTTTACTACTATGAATTATTCTATTAAAATTATTCTATTAAATAAAAAAAATCTGCCAACAGTCTGGCCGAAACGTGTTTAATGATGAGATGCGGTGTAGGTTACTATGCGACTAACCAGAAGGCTATTTGGAACGTTAGTTTTTAGGTTTTCAGTCGCATAGTAACCTACACCGCATCTCATCATTAAACACGTTTCGGACTTCTACCCATAAAATATTAAAGTTGCGCCCAGTTTGTTACGTTCTGATAGAGATAAGGCAAAATATTGGAAATGACGGGAAAATACAAGCAAATAACACGAAATGAGAAAGTGAGAATCTTTACTTTGGCAGGTAAAGATTTATCTTACCGTGCAATTTCAGCTGAAATAGTGTGGATCCATTCAATTATAGTGCAACTTACGAAGAAAAAGTAGAAATCGGACTCACTGGAGCAGACGAAAGGATTGGGTCGGAAAAAAGAAGCCCAAGGACAGATAACGTTTTGCAGAGGATAAGCATAGAAGATCGCTTTAAAAATGCTGTTCGTATAAGAGCAGAGATGAATGAATACCATCAAGGGGATCTCAGCGCCGAAACGATACGAAGAAGGCTGCGCAAGATAGGGTTTTATGACGGTTTTATGGTTTTTAAAACAAGCAAAGAATGCGCTTTTAACAACGAAATTGAATGCAGCTCGTCTGGCGTGTGCAAAAAAGTACCAGAAATTGACACATATTAATTGGCAGTGTGTAATTTGGTCCGAAGGTAATGAAATGGCCGACTTAATGGCTAGGAAAGGTTCAGAAGCTGACTTCATGGGACCATATCCATTCCATGGGATACCATTAAGCACAGCCAGAATGAACATCCGAATGTGGCAAAAATCGCAGAGTGCCATTCACTGGGACTTGGCACCGAGCAACAGGCACTCAAAGCTTTTAAGGCCAAAACATTTGGAAAAAAGAACATCTGATTATCTAAAATTAAGCAGATATCAGACCCGAACCCTAGTGGGAGCTCTGACTGGACATTGTCACATGAGGAAGCATCTCAATAGGATCGGTCTCTCTGAGACTAAAATTTGCAGAATATGCAATGACGAAGACGAGACACCAGAGCATATCCTCTGTGAATGTGAGGGTTAAGCTCACAAAAGACTTCGTCACTTCGGTCAGGGTTTCATGGACCCATCGGAATTCCTGACCAATCCTCTTCGCAAAATACTGGGCTTCATTGAAAGCGCAGGGATCGAAGAGGAATCATAGTCAAACCGGGGGGACGTCACAATAGGCCCAACTGTGGCTGCAGTGACAGAGGTTAACCATACCAACCCCTATTTCCAATCTATCTATCTAATTTGGTCCGATAACGGACAACTTGCCTTATGTAATACGTTCGGCAGGCGAAAGATTTAAAGACGAGTGCACGGTAAAATCTGTGAAATTTCTCCAAAGCCAAATGCTACGGAGATGTTTCTCAAACTACAAATTGGGTTCACTACACTTTGGAGGCAATGAATGCAACAAAGTACGGGGATTTAATACAGGAGTTTTTGGCAGAATCTATTAAAGAAAAATTTTTAAAAAAAATAAATGTAAATTATCTTAAGAAATGTGGCTAATGAGTAATAGTAATAAAATGTATCAAATCATATCTTTTATTTCAAAAATTCATATCTACCTCCCAAAATCAAGTAGACATTCGAAACTTGAAAAAGTTATTTATTAGACACAGAGGAATGTATGTTCAAAAAATTGTGCAATTAGAACCAAGATAGTCCATTTTAATCCAAATCGTTAAAAAAATTTGAAGTGGTTTTGTAGAGTGATGCAGTTTTTTTCTACCGAGGGTGTATAATCGCATAAAAAACAATTTCAGGACTTTGCGATACTCCACCCTTAAGGGGCAGTAAAGTGCTTGTGTTTTACAAATTCCGACATATTTCTTAGATCTTTTGAGATATCGAATTGTTTTTTACTTTAACGGGCTTCTAGTCGCTTAAAAATCGGTATCAGAACTTTTTCATATTTCACCCCTAGAAACTATGCCAAAATTTAATTTAAAATTCGGGCATCTTGTATTGCAATGTAGAAATTCCTTTATAAAGTTTGCTAATATAGTACTCTGCTCCACTTTTGAATTAGTGTTGGTGCTATGTAATTTTGAACTTTTGTGCTACATCTCGATATTAATAAAATGTTCCGTCTCACTTAGAATTTAGTATATATTTAAAAAAATGGCCGTAAGTTTTTCTTTGACACGACTATTAATACGTTGTTGACAAAATTGTCGATTTTATTTGAAACTTTTTATCATGTACCGAAGAACCGCATGTTTAATTAACTTTTCCCTAGAAAGTAATTAAATTTGAATGAAAGCCATTTATTTACTGACCAGTAGTACGGCTATTGCAATAATTTATGAGCATATGGTGAAGTTTGTTTGTGTATTGCAGAAAACTTTCATCTGCACATGCACAAAATTGTAACCTATTCTGTAAAAAAAATGCCACGTGAGTTGCAGTAACAGACATGAAAAGTAATTTAAGCGCTTCAGGCGCAGGCTGTCCTCCTCATGGGAATATTTATTGCACCGTATGCTCTTGACACCCGCAATTAATTCAAAGTTTAACTTTTATTTTATTTTGACACCCTGCTTTTTTTCAAACAAAACACGGAATAAATTGAGCAAGGACCAATATCAATATCAATAAAATCTGCTTGAATAAAATATAAACTGTGTTTTTTTTTTAGTATAACGCAGTATGAATTTCGGGTTTCGAAATATGAAACTGTTTGCTGTTATTGATTTTTGGACAAAATATGTGCACAGTTCGACATCTATTTAAGTAATGGTTTCGCCTTTTCATGTTGATATGTTTTCGAACCATATTCCCTACCGTGTCCATCATTAAAATCTATTGTATTGCTCATATCTTGTTGTTATCAACCTCTTTATTACACAAAGAAAATATATCTCTGGATATTAATTTATCATCAAGAACAAGCACTGGCCTCCACATAAAACTGGATTATCCTGGCAACTATTCTCCAGAGGAAAATTATAGTTTACTCTCGGCTAACCCAGCATTTAGTAATAATTCTCTGCAATTTCAATAGGTTTATGTCATGCTACGCAACTCAGGAACATTATGCATTATGTAGTTGAATATCGAACAATACGTCACAGTAGAATTGAAATATAATTTTCCTTGATAATTACCCGCTAATTATGATTAACAGCACGGTAGCTATATTAAGGAATAGTTTATTGAAACTGCTCGCATAGCAGTAGGAAACTTTGTAAATATTTTACATACGAGTATTATATACGAATCAAGAGCATTGTTTGAGGGTTTTTAAGAACCTGTCATAAAATATGCTTCCAATGTATATTATTTATAATATAAAATTTATGCAAATTACACATACAGTTACAGTATGCCCTAGCAACCAAAATAACTTTCCATAACTTCTGGTTATTCTTTACCCGAGTAGACATTTTCTCAGGCTAGCCTGATTCATTGGCGGATACAGGGGGGGCGGAGGGGGCGGCCGCCCCCCTAAGAGCAATTCCGAATTTTTTAAACATACATACCTACTTCAACCGTTCTCCGATTTTTTTTCACTCCACTGCAATGTGGACTGTAATTAGCATTTACTGTAGTTCTGCGGTGCAATACAAAGCACAGAACAGAACCATGATGGTGGATTTACCATACACTCAACGTTTGAGGCGCACCTCTATCCCCACCATAAAATCAACCAATCAGATGGCTCGTGCAGTCGCAAGAGTCTAACATTCTTCAACTTTTTCTCCGACGCACGCTTCCATATGTGTACACACATACAATGAACTGTGGTACCACACAATTTGCAGCTCATCGTTTTTCTGTCGTTTCGCACTGATAGGCAAGTTGCGCCGCAAAGGCATGTTGAGTGTAAATTGCTTTCAACACAGCCGACGAATACCGGTTCGCAATAGCCTGATAGGTACCATGATAAAAAGACTACAAGACAACATATTGTGCAGGTAATAGGGTCATTCCATCAAGAACCGCCAAGAATGACGAAATTGGTGACCTTACCATCTCCGATTCTTTTGAAAATTTTTGTACTTTAAGAACTAGTGAAAAAAATAATTGGAATTAAATTTTCTGTTTCTATCTCATTTTTTTTGTTAGCTATAGTATGTCAAAGTTTTCGCAAAAATGGTGTCCGAGTCCTCTTTGAAAATGAATATCTCTGGTAATTTTTATCCTGAAATAATAAAATATGGCTTATTTTAAAGGGGAAGGTTGTCGCAATAAAAATTATCCTTAAAATTTTTTTCAAGGATAACGGTTTTGTCCTTTATCCCTGAACGGTTTTCTTTTTATTTTTTTATATTTTTTAGGCTATACTGTTTTTCAAAACATACCAAAAAATTAACTTGGGATCTCAATGGGATCGGAGTCAAAAAAAATCGAAGAACATTATACTGGTTCTCAATTATTTTATAGAAAAAGGGTCACTTAATCAAGAATCGCCAAAAGTGTTATCATCGCCGATTCTTTTGAAAATGTGTGTACTCGAAGAATTAGTGAAAAAAAAATATGATTTCAAGTTTTTGTTTCTATCTCATTTTTTTTGTTAGTTATAGTATGTTAAAGATTTCCCAAAACAGATGTCCGAGTCCTCTTTGAAAATTCATATCTCTGGTAATTTTTATCCTTGAATAATAAAGTAGGGCTTATTTTAAAGATTGTTGTTGTTTTTGTTAGTTAAATAATGAGATAGAAACAAAAACTTGAATTTCAATTAATTTTTTCACTAGTTCTTCAAGTACAAACATTTTCAAAAGAATCAGAAATGGTAAGGTCACAACTTTGGCGATTCATGATGGAATGACATATAATAAGATGAAAACAATATGATCCCGTTTTTGCTAAATGCAGTCTATGTAGCTAAACTCACACAGAACTTGATCAAAATAAATATCCAAATCAAAAAAATGTTCGCCCCCCCCCCCCACAGCAAAGTCTGGATCCGCCACTGGCCTGATTTGCCGTATATCTGATCAGGTCCACGTCTGGTATGAGTAAAGTACAAAACAGAACACGGACCTCGACTGCGAGGTCGATTTGCCTATCTTCAGGCGTGAGGTTCGACTACGCAGTCGATAACCTTGACTGCGACTGCGCAGTCCTTGTCTTTAGAATACATAGGATTGCATGGCGATGCCCACAACACCATCTTTGCCTGCGACTCTAATTCAAAGACTGCGGTTGAAGTATCGGATTTCATTTATTTCCCAGCAAGAAAAGTTTCGTATACTATACGTCGAAACGAAACCGTATGCAATAGGGATGTTCCGAATAACCGTATTCGTATTCGTTTAAGCGAATATTCGCCAAAATTTTAAATATTCGTATTCGAAACCGTATTCGACTATTCGAATACTAATCAAGGTAAAAAAATAAATAAAAAACTGGTTGTTGATGAAAAAAAAAGCATTCTTTGCTTATTATTGTTTCTTCTCTTACTTTTTTTTTCTTAAAATTACAACATTTTCTTTGCTGAATTTAAAATTTTCTTTGATGAAATAAAATCACGAGACAATAATTTAAAAAGAAATTATATACCTACTCATATTCAAAATTTAACAAATTTAAATTTAATAAATAGATATTTTATTGCTTTTTCGCACTGCAGTCTTGTTCGTAAGGGATCTTAGATAAGTCCAGCATTACTAAAAAAGTGTTCGCTTGCAACTATTTTCTAGCTGTGTCTGCCAAATCTTGATATCTTGTCAATTTTTTGCACATTTTAGACACACTACGCAAAAATGAATGCCAATCTCAACGAGAAATTATCTAAAATTACAAGCACTAGAAACAAAACGTTTCTGCTGCGTGTAGGATGACGAAATGAAACAAATGCATGTGTTTAATGGGTACAAGTCGCTCGACGGATACAAAATTTATCAATTTATCATGCGTAACCTTGTAACTCCCGACTGCCGAGAGTCAAGTGCATACTATTCGTATTCGTATTCGTATTTGCGAATACAATGAATGAATATTCGTATTCGTATTTGTATTCGCAACTACAGATTTTAGGTATTCGGAACATCCCTAGTATGCAAGTCGTATAAGCGGTTTGACTTTTTGGGAACCATGTTGCCCGTTGCTGTATATACATAAGTAAATATATATTTAATATTACAGTTTGTACGAGCACTATATATGGAATATTTACATGACCCCTTCAAAATGAATTGAATTATGTTAACATTTAAGGGGTTATGCCACTCTAGAGTTTTCGAAAAATCGTTTTTTTTTTTTTTTTGAAATTGTTCCTTAGGACTTCAAAAATGCTGTCCCAAAAGTTTATGCCCGAAAAAAGTCCCTAAGGACTCGATTTTTGAATTTTAGTACAGGCCGTCTGCAAAATTATTCATGATTTTCAACTACTCAAAACTTCAAACGCGTTTATCTCAAAACTACATTTTTCAAGCTGGCCGGAAACATAGCTCGAACAATTTTCAACCGATTCACTTGAAATTTTGAATATATCCTTTAAACTATATTGTCCATGGAAGCACGTAAGATTTTTTTTTATATTGCATAGTTCATTTGTTATTAACAATTTTCTGAGGATTTTTTAGGCAAATTTCACACTTTTCACTTTAGAAGTTCGCCATTTGGCTAAGAATCAAAATATCGAAAAAATCCTACGTGCTTCTCTGGCTGTTGTTATATGTAATCGAAATAAATTTATTAGCTTATCATAGTTCAAAAATTACAGGCACTAGGGGTCCGGCCATGGACCCTGGAAAAACGGAGACGTCACCGCAAAAACGCTGCACAGCCGCCATTTTGAATTTAATTGCTTAAAAAAAATTCCTGTACGTAGTCAATAACATGTATTATAAATATCCATTTTCGTAATCTCGATTTATTTTGTAGTTTTTCTGAAAAAAAAATCCCGAAAAAGACCTATTTTTTCAGCCTCTAGAGTGACATAACCCCTTAAGAGGAGACCGCGATAGCTTAGTATTTGCTGTCTCTATCTTACATATGGACATGTAGAATTTTGATGACATTTTTCGGGAGTACACTCTGTTTGCTGGGTTTCTCTTCTCCAAATTCGTCCCGATTCTTATTCAGTTCCTTGTTTTTAATAAACGCAAACACTCCAAAGTTGTTAAAAACACTATGTAAATTATACGCGCTACCAGAAACACGTCCATTTTCAAAAGTATTAAACAAATCAGAAGTGATTCTTGACACTGGTTCTTCTTCTTGCTTGCATAGAACCGAAGTCTATACGGAGCCGTACAGAATGAACGCAATCCCAGTCGGATTGGAGTGTCAAAATTAAGGGGGGAAAAAAACCAGTTTCAAATGCATGTGATTGTATGTAGCTAAACAGAATGAACGCTATGGGTCGCAGAGATTCGCAAGTAATGCTGTTATGACACTGGCTATTTCCTCGCTAGAAAATAGTGCAATAATAGCCAATCGTGCGACAAGGCGACCAATATAGAGAGAAAGAGTTTACCGATAAAAAATACCCTTGCTGATGCTACCGGCATCTAGTAGACGAAATTAGCAACTGATTTGTTATAAAAAATACTGATCTTAACGCGTTTCACAACATAACATGACACTTTCTATAATTTATACATAACGAACTGTCAAAAACAAGTCTGTAGCGGCTGGAAAATCTAGCCGCCAGCGGATTTTTCTTGGATTAACTGCTAGAATGTTGCGAAACACTGCTCGAATGCGCTTTGTTGCCGCTTTTTTTTGACAGTTATGGATTGTTTTTTGACAGTTACCCATAGTTTTGTTGCTCGGACTGTCTCTCTCACACCAATGTATAAATTGTATGTTAAAGTCTCTATCCCTCTCCATTTGGATTGTCTAGCCGCTTTAAAGCCGCAAAAATAGCCAGTGTCATAACAGCATAAGTTCGTAATATTTAAAATGATCGCAAGTGAACGCATCGAAATGTCAAATATGACATTACCATAACCTAAAACGCACTGTATTATTTAAAGAAGAATATAATAAAATGGAAAATGAAAGAGATTTCGATGAGCATTAAAAATAATTCACCGATTTTCGCGTCCATATCAATTTTGCTTTGAGTAATGACACTGATAGAACTGCGAACATAATCCTGTCATTATGTTCATGCAGCGTTTACTTGCGGTTTACAGCGTTTCATTGCATCTCGTTGTGACATTTTGACATTCCGATCCGACTGCGATTGCGTTCATTCTGTACGGCTCTGTAGTCGGTGTTCTGTTCAACACCACCTGCGTAGTCCAACCTCACACCGAAAGATTAGCAAATCGTAGTCGCAGTCAAGGTCCGTGTTCTGTTTTGTACTTAAGGCAAGCCTGTTTAGGATCGCTCGAACTGTCCAGGCTCGCTGTATTTTTACGGGACCAGGGCCACGTCTGGTATAAGTAAAGCAAGCCTGATTAGGATCGCTCGAACTGTTTAGTCTCGCCGAACTTATACCGAACCAGGGCTACGGAATTTATAAATATAAAAAGTTATAATCATAATGAATTTAATAAAGCACATCATTTTCTAAAAACTCATTTATTTATTTTGAAATTTTTTTTTGGTAACACATTTCGTTTTTATCAGCAGTGCCGATCTGCTCTGGGCTAGCTCTGGCTAATGTTTGGGCTTGAGCAGGCTCAAGTCCGGCCCAGAATTAGACTAAGTCAGGTTTACGTCAGACGCCATGTCAGGCTCATATTCGCCAGAGCGTTACACCCTGATCAGGTTCATACTGGGTTCACCTGTTCTGGGCCGGATTTATTTTAAGGCACGCCAGATCTGGGCCGGATTTCCACCGGATTAAATTTTGTGTCATACTCCGAGACGCGGTCAAAGTCGGGAAATAACATTACTTGTTTCGATATTAGGAGTTTTTTTTGGAAAGTTCATTTTGTCCTATTAATAGATGTATAAATATTGAGTGTTTCAACAGTAACGCTCGAAATTTGTTAGGTTATAGCGGCCATGTTGTTAAAGCAACATCTATCGAATTTGTTGTGAACTGTTCAGTAGTGAATAGCAAATAACCATTGAAGGTTATAGCGTTGAACAACCTGTGGCAATTATCAAATTTTATTTTCAAAATCAGAGCTCCGTTCGAAAAACGTTCCGCGTATTGCGTGATTTGGGACGATACCAATCCACACGAGATACACTAGCACCAAATACATCCCGAGAAAGTCACTGTTTGGTGCGGATTTTAGTCTGTCGAAATCATCGGTCTGTACTTCTTCCAAAACGAAACTGGTATTGCCATAAACGTCAAACGATCGATGATAAGCAACTTCTACATTCTATATGCAGAAACACCCTCGGACCATACTACCGCTATAAAAAATTATATTTTCCCAACATGCCACTGCTATAGCTCTATCTAAGTACCAAGTTATCCACCGTTATGGGCTGTGGAGATATAGAAATCGAAAATTTTTCTTTTCAACCCTCTAAATTTTCCGTCTAAAACGCTCAAAGGGTTTGGGAGTTACGAGCTTTCGAACAATTTTGAGTACGGCGGACAGACTGACTGAATTTTTTTTTGCATTTTTGGTGTCTGCTAGTCATGAAATATAAAAAAATTTTCAGAGTAGCAAATTTTTTTTTTAAAAGTCGATAACAAACCATACCAAAATTTCTCTTTACCAGAAAAAAAATCTGCCAACAGTCTGGGCGCAACTTTATTATTTTTTCGGTAGAAGTTCGGAACGAGTTTAATTCTGAGATGTGGTGTAGGTTACTATGTGACTGAAAACAAAAAAAAAATTCGGAAAGCGGTTAAAATGGGGTCGCGCTAGAATACTTACGCCGCTGCCTCATATAACATATTAATTACATAATTGTTTCATACACCGGGACGAGATCTAGTCCTAGTATAATATCAGTTGTTACGCCATTAGAAGGTTTTTCGTGACTTGGTTTCGGGCCATTACATGAAATCGGAAATGCGTTTGAAGACGATTATATAAAAAGTCTGTGGGAGTGCAAACCAATCTAATATCTCATCAATCCTGAGAAATATGTCGAAAGCCTTACGTCCTATTGGAGTTGAATAACAAACATCCCGAAATCAACTTTTTGACGATTATGTAGGAAGCCTTTGGAAGTAAAAATGAATTCGATATCTCATTAGAACTAGAAAAATGTAAGAATTTGTGAAAACATATACAACCCCCTTGCACCCACTTTGAGGTTGAATATCCAAAAATCCTGAAATGGGTTTTTAGATATATATAAAAAAAGCCCGGGGAAGTGGAAACCAATCCGATGTCTTATCACTCCTAAGAGATATGACGGAATTCGTGAAAAAGAGTTCAACCCGTTTTTACCCTCTTAGGGGTTGAAAACGGAAAAACCTTGAAAACAAGTTTTAGGTGATTATTAAATAAGCCCGTGGAAGTAAAAAGTTATTCGATATCTAATCAGACCTGAGGGATACGGCTGAATTCATGAAAATGTATAATCCCCTCTACACAGCCTTGGGGGTCTAATTTTAAAAAATCCTGAAAATACTTTCTAGGTATTTCTATAAAGAGCCCGTAGAAAAAAAATTAATTCAATATTTGGAAAGACCTAATAGATATGACAAAAATCGTGAAAATATATGCATTCCATTTTCACTGATAATTTTTTTTGCCCCACTTCCGAACGCCAATAGATATTTGAGTTTTTTTTTAATCAAAATTACTTTTCTAGTTGATTTCCATATACATACCGAATTTCAACTTTCTAGCATAAGCCGTTCTATAGTTAGGAAAAACACCCCCCACTTCCGTACCATACTACCCCTATAAAAAATTATATTTTTCCAACATGCTACTACTATAGTTCTATCTAAATACTAAGTTTCAGCTTTATATTGTTATAGGTTCTCGAGATATAAAAATCGGAACTTTTTCCTTTTCACCCTCCCCCAGCCTCACCCTCTCCACCATCACCTTCAAAATTTTTTTTTCTACCGGGGGTCTATTAGGCCTACTTCTGGTAAAAATTTTAAGCATCTATCTTACATTGTGCTTGAGATATAAGACGTGATTTTTTTTAAATTTGCTTACCCCCTCCACTTCCATGCTCCACCGCCCCCTTAAAAAATTTTACTTTCAGCAAACTTTATTTGTCAACATTTATACAGAAACCAAATTTTATTTCTCTAGTGCAATTGGTTCGTGAGATATCGTAATCTAAAGTTTTTCAACCCCCACCCCCGTACGTCACTGCCCCCTCTCAAAAATTTGTTTCGAATCTATTCTCCTAGTATACCCACAGATGTTCATTAAGTTTTAATTTCGAGACATTAACCGATTAGGAGATCTGGATTTTAGAATGTCTCGATCTCGGCTTTCGAGCGTTTCGGACACATTATTATTCCCCCCACTCCCACACCCCTTTACCCATATTATAATTTTTTTTTGCAAATGGGTCCACTATCGATGTTCTATATAAATTCCAAGTTTCAGCCTCCTAGCCTATGCGGTTGCTGAGATCTAGAAACCAAATTTTTTTGTTTAAAACGCTTCCCCCACCTCCCCCCTCATACTCCGACCACCCAAAAAGTGGTCACTTCAAGGAACCTACCCAGTCTATTAATAAAAAAAATTTCAATTTAATAGCTCATAGGGTTTAGGAGTTATAAGCCTTCAAACGTTTTGCGTACGGCGGACGGCGGACGGCGCACAGACGGACTGAAAATTTTTTTTGCTTTTTTGGTGCTTATTAGTCATAAAACGCATAAAAAAAAAATTTCAGGGTAGCAAATTTTTTTTTTTTAAAAATCGATAACAATACTTTATTATTAAAATAATAAAGTAAAACAAGCCATTATAGTCTGAGTCGAAATATGTAAAGAATAGAAAGAACTTATTATCTAAAACATGACGCAGTCACGATCGGCTGCAAGCCAATCGTATGATACCCTAGATGAAATACTGAACTCCGATTGATATCTTAGTTGGAAATATATCAAAAGAATGAGGAGTGCAATTTTTGCATGACCTTTTATTTACAGCCAGAAACTAGTGTATAGTGGCCACTCGATGGATGGTTAAACGATCTATTGAGTTATAGTGAGTTCCATAAATTAAGTTATGAAATTTTTACAGAATTTTTGTATGGCAATTACATGAAGGACTTATGGGATATTTTTCATATTAATACTTTCAGCTGCGACTATTATAAAATCAACGTATACAAAATTTCGAAGTCGTAACTTAAAGCGTTCTAAAGTTATCGTTCAATATTGGTGAACACGTATTTTAAGGACTTTTTTATGACAGCTACCCGAAGGAGTCGAGGGATAAAATTTGTAAAATTTTGAATCCCTGCTTTAATTCGTACAAGATTTATAGTTATTAGTTATAAAAAATAATACCACTTACTTACAAATTATGTATTTAATTTCTAATATCACAAATATTTGTATATTAATTATTTGTCATGGGTTATGTATTCAGCTTGTGCTATTGCCAGAAGCGTCGTTGGTTGTAAGCGTTTAGAAAAATGTCCGCTGAAAGGAGAGCAAACTTGGTAGCATAATTGTCAAAGATCGATCACAAATGGTTCTTTAGTTATGAAAATATTCTGAATAAAGTAAGGAATAAGCAACTGGCAATATTATCTATGTTTCTCTAAACAACTAAGCCAAACTGTATAGCTGCTCGAGTGTAATCGAAGAGGCGTTCCACTCGCTGAGCATTTGCAAAGCGACGACGCTGGTTGTCGTCGCTGCAGTTTAAGCAGGAACAAAGAACTTCGAGTCGAGTCGAGTCGATTCACAACTGTAGCGACACAACAATAGTGACGGCGCGGCTCGACTTCAGCAAACTATTTATAAATACAAACCAAATTTCATCTTTCTGCGTAATCATCGGTTGTCATCTTAAACCCCACATGGTACTATTCCCATTAAAATTGTATTTATAATATACTCCTTCTCAACCACTACCAGTTTCAACTTTGTGACATAAATCGTTCAGGAAATATGGATTTTAGAATGTCTTGATTTCAGATCGAGCGTTTCGGACACATTTTTACACCCCATCCAACTCCATTTTTGCACTATCCAAACGCTACAAAAATAACCGTGCCGATGTACATTTTGCATGTAGCTCTCTTTCCAATGCCACTGATATCGTGCACCTTCTACTTCTCTTTTTATAAGAGTTATCGTATTTTTAGAAGACAGAAACAATATTATAATAAATTTACGCTTTTTATCATATGTA
This sequence comes from Beris morrisii, assembly GCA_951812415.1. NCBI lineage: Eukaryota > Metazoa > Arthropoda > Insecta > Diptera > Stratiomyidae > Beris > Beris morrisii. Next base: position 72,729,276 of record OX638310.1, read on the forward strand.
CTCTGTAAGAGTAAAATTAGAAAAGTACTGTTCTCAAAAGACTCTCGTAAGAAATTTAAAGATGGTAATCGATATTCCATGCTATATTAGTGGTACAAAATAACTATTGAATGTTACTATGGTCGTATACTGTGACTACAATCGCATCATCTAAAACAATAGTCGTAACTCTTAGAGTATAATAGAGATGGCATACGGGTAACTAAAATTGAAGCTCGAAAAAATTTGTTTAAACATGTGTTAGTTTATGATACCAAGGGCGTGCTGGTATTGCAATTTCGAAAAGTTGGGGGCAACCAAATTATGATATGAAAATTGTTAATTTATCTATTTATAATATGAACATATAGTACAGGGTGTTTGGTACTCCGTGCACGACCTTGTAAGGGGTTATTCCTTGATATATTTGGAGAAAAAAATTGTTCCACAGGGTAGGTCAATTTTCAATAACAGTGGAGATACAGGGTGGTTAAGAAAAGTGTTTTTGACCGGTACCCTTACTCACTTAAAACGTTATATCTTGAAAACGAATAATCACAAGGCAAAGTGTTATAACTCGTTTTTTAGGCAATCGAATTACCTTTCATTTGATGTAACAGTCTAAATTGTAACTGCACCCAATCTTGAGATATTTACTCGAAAACACCAATTTTTGCTACGTGAACCCTTAAAATTCAGTGATCAATGTAGTTTTTCTCAGAAAACCCCATTATAAACATATCATTTTAATTTTATTTTTTTATGAGCCGTATTATTACCTACAAAAGCTGCATACATATGTATGAGTTACGATTAACATTTTGGAAGTAATAGGTAAAAATACATATCGCATAAAAATTAAATATTCCAAAAGTCAGTGCATGTGCATGTTGATCTACACTACTTGTTTGAACTTAAAGAATTTAATAATGGTTTTTATGTTTTATTTAAAAAAATTTTGTTATAATAAATGTTCAAAATGGCCATCTTCATTTTGAATGCACGCTAAAGCTCGTTTGGCGAGTGTTCTCTTGGTATTCATATGCCTCAACTGCTGCCTTACTTCTATTGCTGCCGCATCGATCCTGATATATTTGCGTAGACTAGGTCCTTCATCCGTCCCCATACAAAGAAATCCATAATAGTGAGATCAGGAGATCTTGCAGGCCAGTGTATCGGTCCATTTCTACCGATCCAGCGATTGCTATAATTGGAATTTAACCAATCTGTGATCTGTCGGCCGTAATGAGCTGGAGCACCATCGTGTTGGTAAAACATGGAAGCCAATCGTACCAGTGGAATATTATCCAATAAGTCCTGTAAATCATTTGATAAAAACTGTAAGTAATTGGAGCTATTTAGAGTACGCGGAAGCCTAATAGGTCCAAGTAAATCGTCACCAATCACGCCTGCCCATAAATTGACGCTGAATCTGTGCTGAAATGATGCCGCTCTTCTTGTGTGTGGATTGCTCTCAGCCCACGTATGTAGGTTGTGGAAGTTTGTGATACCGTCTCTGGTAAATTGGGACTCATCCGTCCACAGAATATTGTTGAAAAAATTGTCGTCATCTATTTGTCGTTCAAGGAGCCAATTGCAAAACTCCATCCGTTTGCGGAAATCAATGGGTAGCAGCTCCTGTACTGGTGTGTGATGGTAGGCATGGAAGCGTTCTACTTTTAAAATACTCCAAACCTTCCAAGTAGATATGTTAAACTGCAATGCCAAGCGTCGGATACTGATCGATGGATCATTTTGCACAGCTTGCAGTATTCTTTCATCAATCTGAACAGCGATTATAGGCGCAGGATTTGCATTTACTCTCCTTGTTCTACCGCTGCCAGTTTCCCTAATTCTCCTGTAAACGTCCTGAAATACTCTCCTGTCAGGTGTCCGTCGATGGGGATGTCTCTGATGGTAAAGCCTTCGCGCGGCTTGTCCATTTTCGCGACACTCTCCATAAATTAACACAATGTCAGCATATTCTTCATTGGAGTACTCAGACATTTCGAAATTATTTTTTTTATTCTACTGACACCTTCTTCTTTTAGCAACGTAACTAAAACTGATAAAAATATGAAGGTAGTTTTGCTTTTATAGGCTTTTTATTTTGTAAGGCACCCTATTAAAAAAGGCATAGTACCCAGTATTACCTACCACATCCAGGTAAAAGCATCAATTATGTTGAAACTCAGTTACATTTCATTGTTTTCCTACATACTTTAAATAGTAATAAATGGGCAATAAAAATACTTCAGTACTACCGACAAATTAAACGAGGTCCACTTTATGGAACTGATTTTTTAAATATTTAATTTTTACGCGATATGTATTTTTACCTGTTACTTCCAAAATGTTAATCGTAACTCATACATATGTATGCAGCTTTTGTAGGTAATAATACGGCTCATAAAAAAATAAAATTAAAATGACATGTTTATAATGGGGTTTTCTGAGAAAAACTACATTGATCACTGAATTTTAAGGGTTCACGTAGCAAAAATTGGTGTTTTCGAGTAAATATCTCAAGATTGGGTGCAGTTACAATTTAGACTGTTACATCAAATGAAAGGTAATTCGATTGCCTAAAAAACGAGTTATAACACTTTGCCTTGTGATTATTCGTTTTCAAGATATAACGTTTTAAGTGAGTAAGGGTACCGGTCAAAAACACTTTTCTTAACCACCCTGTATCTCCACTGTTATTGAAAATTGACCTACCCTGTGGAACAATTTTTTTCTCCAAATATATCAAGGAATAACCCCTTACAAGGTCGTGCACGGAGTACCAAACACCCTGTATACTGATTTATATATTGTGAATATACATTACAGGCGATACTTGTATTTACAACACAAAGTATGAATGCATATGTTCCTATGAATTTTTTGCATAGCTGTAAATAGGATTATAGGCTATAGAAAGGATGAAAATAAGAAAAAGACGAATTTCTGTTATAAATTCAAATTATATGTATTGATACTTTAAACAAAATTAAATATAAACGAAAAGATAGAAAAACGTTTGACAGCAATTCTCAAAAAGTCGAACAACAAAAATTAAATTAGAATTCGATCGAAGCATCGATGATGACAATATAGGACATATGTATTATATAGCGCCGTATACTGACATGGCTTCATCTGCTTTAAAAATGCTTAAATTAATAAAATTCCATAAACTAACTAAAAAGTAGCTTAACCTATCCGTCTACATCCCAAATACGCCTAACGCTCTCAAAAAGTTATATTACGCATCTTTGTAAAACAGCATTTATTATCACCTACTAAATCGGTACCTGATTTTGTATTTATTATTTTTCTACTTTTAAGGCCTACTGGTTAAATGAAGGATTTAGATGTGCCTTCCCCAGTCAATTGTCTCTCCTGTAAAGCAAAAATGGTTAAGCTACAAATAAAATGCGGCAGGAAATTAGTATACCCTAACTTCTTCCGGCTCTGACGTAACGTTGAATTCACCAGAATTTTCCACAAGACGATTGAAAGCGGGAAGGCTGCTAAAAAAATGTCTGATCAGTGCAAGTAATTAAATTAGGGATACGAAACAGTTTATTGCTACGTATCATGGTGAGTGTTGCAGTTCCGTCATCACCACCATTCGAAAGCAATCTTTCTTCTACCTGCAAAGAAGTGAATGTATAATATTCTTTTTTAAAACTAATAATTTGATGTTTTACCTCACTGAAGAATATTTATGGCAATGCATCTTTTTTCAGGGCCCGTCTCTCTCGCCAAGCAATGAAGCAAGAGTTTTCAAAATGCCTGCTACACACACAATCTCGCTTGCAATTTAATCGGTTATCTGTATACGGATTCAACAGAATCACCCACTTTGTTGCCATCACTCCATTTTTTGAAAAGCTTTAAATTCCATAGAAACATCAAAATTTTACATATTATGTCAAAACCAAATAAGGCTATTTACTTGTAATCAAATGATTCGAATTTATATTCAAATATTTATCAAATTTGAACTTCGCGCTCTAAATTTCCTTTTTTCGAAACACATTTCGCATAGAACTCTTGATAGCCCCAAATCGCTCGCGCACGTCCCTGGCAAATTCGAACATTTTTACCTACAAGATCCGACTTCAATCAACGAAGCGAGAATATTTTAAATGAAAAGTTACGTTAATCTTGACACCTAACTCAGGACTATACTAAAACATAACACCGTTTAAGAAATTCATTGGTTTTTTCATGAAATCACTCTTAAGGAGATGGTCTATCAAAAACAAATTATACTTTTGTAATGCACTGAACTTCGACGTGATGCTCACTTTGTACATTTTTCTATGAAAATTATCACTAATTGCTAGATCTTTTTGTGCAGTGAATGATATAATCATATACAAACAGTATTGATAAATTCAGTGGCAAACAGTTTGCAATTTTGAAAGAAATTTGAAAGTTATACGCGCCGCACGGAATGTCACTTAAAACTTTTTTACTTCACTTTCACTATACCGTGTTATCATTTCGTATTTTTTGACCGCAAAACGCTTACTTTTACCACTACTTATATTAGCTCATACACATTTGACGTGAACTATAAATTTTCATAGCAAAAATTGAAATTAAAAGAAAATTTTTTCAACATACTGGTAAAAACTGTCATTTTCCGCGCCTAAATCGAGTTTTCGAAAATCAGTGATGCCATATTCCTTAGAATAGTTTTTTCTTTTCAAGAGGAAATTTTAGGGAAATTTTTATAAATTGGTTGCTTATCAAATGTTGTTTAAAAATTCCATAGTTTCGAATAACTGAGGAACAATCAAACTTAATAAAACTATGTTTAGTAAAAAATTTGTTTTGCTTGAAGAAATGATTTGCTGAAGCGTTAATGATTCTAAGTAAAAGGAGGGAAATTTTAAAGGGAATAAACTCTACTTATAAGCTTAGAATTGGCAGTACCGACTAGTTTATTTGCCCGCAACCATGAAAGGGTGACACAAATTTTTATACCAAAATTTGAATTTCTTTTTGCTTAAATACATGAAAATTATTAATTGGTAAGATTTTTTTTTCTGCGAAATATTTTTACGGAATTAAAGGAGTGGGGAGAATGCTAATTTTTACGAATCCCATAACGATTTATTTTTTTAACAGGGTTTTCACATTTCTGAGAATGTCTTACTGATCAGCCTGTGAATTTTTCGAAGATGCAATGAAAAAAAGAAGAAAATTTTAATGTGACGTCATAGATGTTCGTGTACGTACGAGAGTTTTGTTGATGTAGTCGTGAGCTTCAAAAATGAAATATTTTTGATATGGGCATGTCATCTCTATTATACTCTAAGTCGTAACTACTGTGTGCAACGTCTTGATTATCCTTCACTCAAGTAAAGAGCAGCAGTTGATGCCTCTAGGTGTTTCTAATAGCACTGGACTTTCCTAGCTGCATATCTTTGAAGTGTCTTTTTTACACAAGAAACTTCCTTCTTTTATCAACGCATCAAATTCAAATGGCATAGAAAGTACCAGTATCGAACGAATTATTTAAAAATTCTAGTTTAATCCAATATTTGTAGATATTTTATAAAACATACTTAATTAAAGCTTTTGTATTTTCCACTCTTAAACCGTAGGCAAGAAAGTATTGAAGTTTTTTGGAATGTACTTGAGTTCAATCGGAATAATTTATGACTTGAATAATAAAGTAGCTATAATTGATTCCACTGACCTTTCAATAATCCTGTACGAGTAGAAATAAATTGTACAGTAAAATCCAGATGTACGTATGTATTACATGTGATTCTGTGGACTCCCACTTTAACATTTAATTTTGCAGTATCACTGTAGCTGCAATTCATTCCCACTTATAGTAGCAAGCAACAACAACGATAATCTGCCAAATCATGCTCTAGTGTAGGATTAACCGTTTGATGCATAATTCAAGTAGTATAATCGTACGTTATATTATGGTTCTGACAATTCATTGGCATCACATTAATCAAAATCTATTTACGTAGTCTTTCCCTTTGGTACCTTATGTACCAGGCGTGTACCATTTAAGGTAAATTCGTCTAGTACACGATGGAAATTAGTCTGCAACTTTTTGCAAATTGACGATATTTTAAGTGAAATGCGACTTTGTGAATTCTCATGGAAATATAATTTTGTTTAAGGGCTCACATACCCCTGTGCGCGCTGAAAACCGAGTAAATTTGAAAAATTATTATAAAGGTTATATGGTGAAAAAAAATTGAAATTGTTGCGTTCACATATCTTATTAACTATTCAACTATAAAAAAAAAAAATTGTTCAGCCAAAAAATTAAAAAAAATCTCGTCACACTATAGAGATAACAATTATTATAAATTTAAAAAAAAAGTTGAAAATAATTGAAAATTGACTGAGTTATCATGCCGACACTGTCTAAAAACATATTGTTACGTGTAAGCCTGGCCACCGCGCAACTCGATCGATTACGAATAGGAAACAGCAACAACCGAATACCTAAGCTGCAAAGTAACCCAATCAAAAGCCTAGTTGAGAGTAAATTAGGAGAGCGGAGCTACACGATTGTACCCCACTTCTTATCAAATGTGCTCAAATGCGCTCGAATGTATTAGAACAGCGTAGAGGGTCAAATGGAAAGATCTCAAGCTTTCGGGTATCATCTACACACACCACTGAACGAAGATTCAAGAACAGTCTCGACTACAGGCAACTGGTATAAAAGTAGATAAAGCTTTCAGCGAGGACACAGTAATTTTTATTACGTCGACTGTGACAGCCAGCGTGTATACGCGACCGTGTTGAGAGAGAACGAAAGTGAACGAGTCAAGCGATATATGGTATAAGCGGGCGGTATTGCCATACAGTGCGAATTATTGTGCGAATAGAATTTAAAGTGCGATTAATAAATAATCACTTATTTTTATTTTAACCGAATAGTGTTTTACTTGAAATCCCGGCGAACCCCTAGCTCGCAACAATATAATAGTTTCGAGAAAAACGCGTTTAAAGTTTCTGGTAGGTACAACGTGAACTAACGGCTAGTCACCCATTCCAGCTTCGTACTGTACACCTTCTTCCTATTGTCTCTTCCTATAAACTTGGTCCTATAAACGTCCTTGTTTTCTAAGCAACCCAGGTTTTGCGAACAAAAGAAATACGAAACGCAGCTGTCGAGATGGGCGCGGCAGTTAGCCAGATCACATTTATTGCTATAACTTTGTAACGTAGTAGAATTTTCTTAAAATTTTTTTTTCTAAATTCTAAATTTTGTTTTTGAATTCTTAAAAGTATAACAAATGAAAATCTGTAAAAAAAATCTATTTCTTAAAAATTTCCGGGGTATGTGAGCCCTTAATTATGCTTATAAATATAAGGATGACTTTCACTTTATTATTTTTAAATAATAAAGTATTGTTATCGACCTGAAATTTAAAAAAAAATTCCTACCCAGAAATTTGGTATTTACACGTTTTGGGACTAGTAAACCCCAAAAAGGAAAAAAAAATGTCCATCTATTCGCCGTAAACGCCATTCGCCGTACGACGTACGCAAAAGCGTTTGGAGTCACGTAACTACAAACCCCTTGAGCTATTAAGATAAAATTTTTATGGTGGCGTTTTATACGAAAAATTTTGTTTTATAGAGCCCAGGAACCGTTAATGGTAGGAGGCTGAAACTTGGATTTTATGGAAAGAGCTATAATATCGAATCCATTTGGAAAAAAGATGGTCGGCAGGGTTGAAGGGGTGTGGGAGTGGGAAAAAATGCATTCGAATCGATCGAAAGCTGGAATCGAATCTTTCAAAAATCTATATCTCCTATAACGGTTGATGTCAGAAGATTGAAACTTTGTGGTTGTATTAAGAGATGCTAGGAGCCTAGATAAGGACTAAACAATGGAACGAGGGAAGGGAATTGTGGGTATAGGGGAGGGGAATTGTGGGTGGAGGAGGGTGGGGCGCTGTAAAAAACTTTGGATCACAATATCTTTCGAACCAATTATGCCAAGAAGATGCAATTTGGTTTGTATCTATAGGATTACAAGTGGAGTCTAACAATTAAAAAAAAATTTGTTTATATCTCAAGAACTGTACCAGATATGGTTTTGAAAATTTTACAGGCGTGGGGAACAGTAGACTTCTAGCGGAGAAAACAATTTTGGGAGTGTGTGTAGGGAGAGATGGTGGGAGGAGGTGGAAAGGAAAAAAATCTGATTTTTATTTCCTAAAAACCGTATAGCATAGAAAGCTTGATATTGATGACTATCTAGAGCCAATATAGAGGAATGCTAGAAAAATAAAGTTTTTAATAGGGGTAGCAAGGTAGTGGGTTGGTTTGTATCGCAGAAACGGCTTACGCTAAAAAGTTGAAACTAAATTCTTAAATATGGATGTACTACAGAAGCAATTGCGGCAAAAAAAAGGCATATTTTCATTTGTGTGTAAAGGTAGAGTAAGAAAATATGCGTGAAAAGTTTTTTTTCCATATTTTAACAAATTTCGTTACATCTCTTAGGCATGTAGAGTTATCAAATTAATTTTACTTCTGCGAGCTTCTTTATATGTATTAGCCCCTAAAACCGATTTCCAAATTTGAATGATCTCAAAATTACTTTCGACATTTTGCGATATTTCATCCTAAGCGGGTGTAAAATGATTGTGTACGTTTTTCCAAATTGTCACTTGTCACTCAGGTCTAATGAGATATCGAATTCTTTTACTTTATTATTTTAATAATAAAGTATTGTTATCAATTTTTAAAAAAAAAAAAATTGCTAACCTGAAAAATTTTTTTTCCACGTTTCATGACTAATAGACACCAAAAAAGCAAAAAAAAATTTCAGTCCGTCTGTGCGTACGGCGGACGGCGCGCCGTCCGCCGTACGCAAAACGTTTGAAAGCTTATAGCTCTCAAACTCTTTGAGCTATTAAGTTGAATTTTTTTTTGTCGGTCGACTGAGCAGACTCCTTCAAGTGCCCATCTTTTGAGTGGGGAGGTGCTGGCAGCGTTTTAGACGAAAAATTTTGGTTTCTAGATCTCAGCAACCGCTTATGTTAGGAAGCTGAAACTTAATTTATATAAAGCATCGGTAGTGGACCCATTTCCAAAAATATTGTTGATATGGGTGAAGGGGTGTGGGAGTGGGGGGAAAAATAATGCGTCCGAAACGTTCGAAAGGCGAGATCGAGACATTCTAAAATCCATATCTCCTAAACTATTAATGTCACGAAATTAAAACTTAATGAACATCTGTGAGTATACTAGGAGAATAGATCGGAAACAAATTTTTGAGTGGGTGGGGGTTGAAAATTTTTAGATTACGATATCTCACGAACCAATTGTACTAAACAAATAAAATTTTGTTTGTGTATAAAGGTTGACAAATAAACTTTGCTGAAAGTAAAATTTTTTAAGGGGGAGATGGAGTATTTAAGTGGCGGGGGTAAGAATTTTTTTAAAAAATCAAGTCTCATATCTCAAGAACGGTATAAGATAAATGCTTTAAATTCTAATTGACCCACAGCAGAAAAAAAAATTTCAGGGATGAGGGTGTAGAGCGTAAGGGTGGGGGAGGTATGTATATGTAAATCAACAAAAAAAGTAATTCTGATTACAGAATGGGGGCAAAAAAAATTATCAGTGAAAATGGAATGCATATATTTTTACGATTTTCGTCATATCTATTAGGTCTTTCCAAATATTGAATTAATTTCCTTTATACGAATTCTTCATAGAAATACCTAGAACGCGTTTTCAGGATTTCTTTGAAATTCAACCCCCACGGTAGTGTAAAGGGGATGTATACATTTTCACGAATTCAGCCGTCTCCTTCAGGTCTGATTAGATATCGAATAACTTTTTACTTCCACGGGCTTATTTAATAAGCACCAAAAACTCGTTTTCCAGTTTTTTCCTTTTTCAACCCCTAAGAGTGTAAAAACGGGTTGAACACGTTTTCACGAATATCTCTTAGGAGTGATAAGACATCGGATTGGTTTTTACTTCCTCTGGCTTTCTTTATATATATCTAAAAAACCATTTTAGTATTTTTGGATATTCAACCCCTAAGTGGGTGCAAGGAGGTTACATATTTCTAGTTCTAATGAGATATCTAATTCATTTTTACTTCCTAAGGCTTCCTACATAATCGTCAAAAAGTTGATTTCATTATGTTTGCTATTCAACTCCAATAGGACGTAAGCCTTTCGAAATATTTCTCAGGATTGATGAAATATTAGATTGGTTTGCACTTCCACAAACTTTTTATATAATCGCCTCCAAACCACGAAAGCCTTCTAATGGCGTAACAACTGATATTATACTAGGACTAGACATCGTTCCGGAGTATGACCCAATTATGTAATTCATATGTTATATGTGGCAGCGGCGTGAGTATTCTAGCGCGACCCCATTCTAACCGCTTCTCGAACTTTTTTTTAGGTTTTCAGTCACATAGTAACCTACACCGCATCTCAGAATTAAACTCGTTCCGAACTTCTACCCAAAAAATAGTAAAGTTGCGCCCAGACTGTTAACAGATTTTTTCAATTGGTATGTTCTCCATGGCAGTAGCCAGTACAGTGATCGATTTCAGTCGGGATTTTTGTGTTGGTGTTTTACACAAGGAACTCCTCTGATGCCGAAAAACAACCAAAAAATGTTTTCTGGAAAATAAACATAAATTAAATTGATCGTATGAATATCGTATGATACTCTAGCTGAAATGCTGAACTTCGATTTATATTGTATGATAGTTGTTGTTGTTGTTGTTGTTATTTGAAGCGGGGGAAGATACGCAGCAAGGCCGCGCATCTTGAGCACTCAGACAATTATTGCCCATTGCACTCGAGTCCCCCAGTCTCTACCCGAACTTTTTCGTCCTCCTCACGAATTTCAAGAGCTCAGGTAGGGAACGAGAACGGAGTTCTTCCATCCTCATAACATCGACGCCGTATACGTGCACTCTCGCAAAAGAGTAAGCTGGACACTCGAGAAGGAAATGTTTCGTTGTGTCGCCGCTCTCGTCGCAAGTAGTGCACATGGGGTCGTCAATGATTCTCAATCTGACCATGTGTAGGCTACACGAGTTATGCCCTGTGAGGACACCAACCATACTACTACATTCTTTCCTGCTCAATTTGAGAAGAAAAGAAACGGTTCGTCCACTTGGTCGGTCAACAAGGTTTCTGGTCTGCCGCATTCCCGGAAAAAGCCGCCATCTCTCAATGTGTGATTTACTCACCCACTCAGCAGTGGCAGCCCTAACAGAGGCAACCGGCACACCGAAAACTGGTTCTGGTCCGATCATTGCTGACTCCGATCCTGCCCTTGCTAATGCATCAGCTATTTCATTGTCAGTTATACCCTGGTGGCCTGGAACCCATATGGGCTTTACGTCATTGAATCTGCCAACAGAATTCAACCGTTCTATACACTCACGTACCATCTTCGAAAAGACGATTGGATTATCTAGGGATTGTAGAGCGGCCTGACTGTCGCTGCAAATGCAGATCATCCTGCCTCTCCATCTTCCCTCTATAATCCATTCTACTGCCTTAAGGATCGCATAAACTTCAGCTTGAAATACCGAAGAATGTTTTCCTAGGGCGAAAGAGTACCTGAGATCTTCAGTCTGCAGATACATTCCAGCTCCCGACCCGTCTTCAGTCATTGAGCCGTCAGTGTAGAATATATCAGTGAATCCGCTAAGCAATGCGGACTGGTTTACCCACTCCACCCTACTCGGGATCTCCACCTGATATTTTCTATTCAGCATACAGATCGGAGTCATAGCATCCAAAGGAATATCGAAGATAGGGTTCCCAGACAACCTTCGAGCCATTTCTCTATGACCCGTGCAATGCTCTGACCTCTACAGGCCTAATCTCATTAGTCTGTGGGTTACACCGATGCAGACTGTTCTCTGTAGTTTAGCAAGACTAGCTCTAATGTATGCACACTCGGACTTAGTCCACCAAACCACTGATGCATAGATTAGGATGGGTCTTATAATGGCCGTATATAGCCAATATACCATTGAAGGCCTAAGACCCCATGTTCTTCCAAAAGCTCTTCGGCACTGCCAGAATGTTACTAGCGCACGGTTTGCCTTTGTATCTACATGTTCCTTCCAGAGAAGCTTGCTATCCAGGATAATTCCAAGATACTTAACTTTCTCCGAGAGCTGAATAGTTTCACCCTTCAGCATAGGCAACACTAAACCTTCTGTTTTTCTTTTCCTAGTAAACAAAACTAGTGCGGTTTTGCTAGGACTCACAGAAAGTCCGTGTCTTTCACACCAGCCATCTATAACCCATAGGACTCTCTGCATTTTGTCGCAGACATCCCTGAGCGATAGCCCGACAGCTAGTGCAGCCACGTCATCAGCGTAAGCTTGTACGTGAATATTCAGATCCTGCAGTTCGAGAAGCAGAGAGTCGATGAGCATACTCCACAACAATGGCCCTTACTGACCCCCGTTGTAGCATATTGCCCATCCCCCGCCTCCGTGAATAGCATTCTCTATGTGAGCATGGAGTGAATCCACTTGACTAAAATGTCATCCACCCCATGTCTTTTGGCAGCATCACACAGTGATTCGAAGGGCGCACTATCAAAAGCACCCTCAATGTCCACAAAAAGGCCCAGCGCGTACTTTTTCCGGTCCAGCGCCCCTTCTATTCTGGATACCAGAGAGTGGAGCGCTGAATCACAAGACTTTCCGCTCTGACACGCATGTTGTTCCGAACAAAGAGGATGCGCTCTGAGAGCCTCTTCCTTAATGTGCTTCTCTACCAGTCGTTCCAGACTTTTCAGAACAAACGATGTTATGCTGATTAGCCTAAAAGTTTTGGGCAAAGTATAGTCGTCTTTCCCTGGCTTCTGGATGAACGCTACTCTGACCGGTTGCCATAAAGATGGTACGTATCCATGCGCCAAGCATGCAGAAAATATTTTTCTGAGGATCGGCACTAGAACAACTGCTCCCTCTTTTAGCATTATCGGATAGACACTGTCCACTCCTGGTGACTTGTAGCTGTCAAACGATGAAATTGCAAATTTCACCCTCTCAGCAGTCACTACAGCGGACGCCTTATACCAACTACGCCTGGGCGCTCTGTCCTTGGTCGGACAAAGTGTCTGAACCACGCATTGATCGCTTTCGATCACCTGATTTCCCGGAAAATAGGTCTCAAAGAGGGTTCTTAGTGACTCCGTTTTCAAAGTGGTATATGTACCATCAGGTTTCAACAGGGAGTCAAGCCTGGCCGTGTTGTCTTTCTGAAAGACTTTGTGCAACCTAGCTGTTTCCCTGGTTCCTTCCAGACTCTCGCAGTAGTTCCTAGAAGAGGCTAGTTTTGATGTCTTAACCAACTTCTTATATTCGCTCTGCGCTGTCCGGTAGTAATCCCAGTTTGTCTCTGAACCGCTCTTAAGTGCGCGATTCAGAAGCCTTCTGGTGGTTTTTCTGAGCTTCTGCAGGTCCCTAGTCCACCAGGGGACTGTGGTTCCGCATCGACAGGACACGATTCCGCAAAACATTGACTTAAGGTTAGACTTAGACAAGAAGTCACTTCCTCAATCATATCAGGCGTCCTCATCTTTCGTGGTATTTGAGACCTCTCCTGTAAGAGAGATCTGAACAAAGTCCAGTCTGCATTCCTGAGATTTCGTATAGCCGGTATGACGGGTTTGTCAGCCGCCAGTCGAAATTCCAGATATCTGTGATCCGACAGAGTTTCCTCTTCCAGGACGCGCCAATCTATTATGGATTCCGCAATTCTAGAAGACGACAACGTCATATCTATCACTTCCGTCCGCCTCGTCGTAACAAACGTGATGATAGTTGGAGATGTAACAAAAAAAAATCACATATGAAGACTTCTTTATCACATTACTTGATGGTTGGCTAAATTTCGAATAACTACTCGTACGTTATCATTCGAAGTTATTATTGCACAGGGTTTAACCAAGTTTTTAAGGACTTTCCAATGTACTAATATTTTTAACGAATGAAACACTTGTCTTTAAGAACCTCAGTGCCGTTTATTCTTCAAGGAGTACCTAGATTTTACATATTTCAGTTTTCTTGTACTTTTAAACTTTCGTAACGTAGTTACTCGAAAGACTTTTTCGATTTTCTTTATATTTTGTTTATTAGCTTACCTTCTTGATAAATTAGCGTATACCGTCAGTCATTATTTGTGAACACGTGTTTTAAGGACTTTTGTATCGGATTTTCCCGAAGAAGTCGACGAAGAACGATCTAAATTTTTCACATTCCGGTTTTATTTTCAACAATTGAATTAATAAATACAAAGTTTTAAGTTATTAGCTTGAAGGGCTCCGAAGTTATCAACATTATTTCTACGCACATGTTTTAGGAATTTTATATGCGAGTATTTTAAGGGATGAAGATATTTGAAGGATGTAACTTATTAATGAACTAAGTGTTGTTATACTCTATATGAAATCTAAAAGTATTATAAATTTAATCTGCGTGTAGCATACACACAAAAATCCTGTAAAAATGTCCTCACTATTTTGTAGAAACTTTTTTTGAGTGAAAACATTGTTCGAGTATTTAGTCAACGATATCCTTGTACTCCTTCCGGTAGCTCCCATACCATAAAATGGGTTTTCAAGAAAATTGACCGATAATTTCAGAACACTTCAAGCTAAAGAAACTTAGAAATTTCGCTCTAGAATTTCAAGGAATTAGTATGAATATCGAATGAGTCCTTGGCGAAGCTACAATTCAAAGACCCTTGCAAAATAAATCAAATAAATTTCAAAACCCATTATAACTGGATAAGTCATTGAGGTAGGAAATCGAAATTTTCTAGCAATTAGTTTTGAGTTAAAAGAAGGATCTTTTATTGAGCGAAATCATCTCACTTCTTTGAGACGCACCCGTACAAAAGTCCCTGAAACACGTGTCCACAAGTCTAGGCTCCGTTCTATCAGTGGCGTGGCGTGATAATTCAACAAGGGGAAGCAATTGGTTAATTGAACCTCCTCCATTAGCTACTTTTAACATTACTAATATAAAAGCACCCAGCAATCACGAACGGGAACCAGGAGGCTACTTGGAACGTTATTTTTTAAGGTTGTCAGTCGCAGTCACCTAATCTAATCATTAAACGCGTTCCGGACTTCTATAAAAAAATTATAAAGTTTCGCCCAGAGTATTGGCACAGTTTTTTTATTTATTTACGTATTTTTCTGAATAGAAGAGTCAATAAAAGTAAAACCGAATTCGATCTCATTAACCATAAAAGTTTTTCGGAATTCGTGGAAACCCCCAGGGGTTTAATATCAAAAAATGCTTGCATCAGATTTTTCTTCAATTAAATTTAAAGCCTTTAGAAATAAAAGTGAATTGAATATCTCATTAAACCTAATATATGGAAATTCGTGGAAATGTACACAACCACTTTACACCCACTGATGGGTTGGATATCGTAAAATTGAAAAAAAAACATTTCTAGGTGCTTACATAAAGAACCCGCAGAAATAAAATCTATATCGGCATGTCCAATATATATAACGAAATCGTGAAAATATGGAAAAATCCCTTTTCACGGACATTTGTTTTACTCAACCTCTATGCCTAAAAACCTGAATTTTTTTCCTTTAATTTCTTGAGTAGCATACGTACATATGCGTACTAAGTTCCAACTTTCTTCTTCATAAGCCGTTTCTGAAATTTAAAAAACCACCACCAACCCACTGCCTTGCCCATATAACAAAATTGTTTCTAGGATACCTCTTTATTGGCTTCATGTAGTCAATTTTTAGCTTTCTCTGGTTTGTGGTTTTTGAAAAATAAAAATCGATATTATTTTCTTTCCACCCCCTCCCACCATCAGCCCCTTCACCAGTACCTCCAACATTTTTTCCCTGTTAGAAGTCTGCTGGGCCTAACTCCTGTAAAATTTCTAAGATCATATGTGGTACGGTTCTTGAGATATACATACAAATGAAATTTTATTAAAAATGGCTATCGCCCCACTTTTTTGCTCCTCCCACCTCAAAAATTTTAATGGGCTCCACTTGTAATCCTATATACACAAACCAAATTTTACCTTCCTGGTATAATTGGTTCGGAAGATATTTTAATCCAAAGTTTTTTACCCCAACCCCTACATACCACCACCCGATTCAAAAATTGTAGCTTTTGATTAATCTCCTATTATCCCTTAAGACAACTACAGAGTTTCAATCTTCTGACATCAACCGTTCAGGAGATATGTATTTTAGAATGTTTCAACCCCAGCTTTCAAGCACTTCGAACACATTGCTTTCCCCTCCACTCCCACACTCCTCAACACTTATCGCCAATTTTTTTGCAAATAGGTCCACTATCATAGTTCTACTTAAGTTCCAAGTTTCAGTCTCCTAGTGTAAGTGGTTCCTGAGATCTAAAAACCAAATTAAATATAATTCAACTATTTACCACAACTCAATTCCAAACTTCGATCAAAATTCAATTCCTATCCTACTCTGGTAGCACTTATTTCTTATCAGATCTCTGCCTGCTGATAGCTTCACCGCCGCAGCCAGGAATGTGTGGAAGCAAATATCTTATTGCATCCACCGTGGCGTGTACGAAAAATTTTTTTCATGACGTCACAGTGGGCTTACTACGGAATGAAATGAACGCTCATAGATGCAACTTTGAAATTGCTTCCATGTGTCTTCTTCTTGGATTCTTTTCGCTTGGCTTTTTCGTGGTGTTACCAAATCGGCTGTGTGCGATATTCGCGTGTAGTTTCTTGCGAACTTTTATTTAGACTGTGTCAAAGAAAAAGTTTGAAACATAAATTTTTTTCGCGATTTTTCTGCGCGATTTACAAAACGCATTTTAGATATAATATTTTTCCGCAAAATGTAAGGGAAGCAATGCTTCCCTTGCTTCCATGGACGCCACGCCACTGCGTTCTATGCGTTCTAAACTTTTAAGATAGATAAATATGGACTACATACGAAAATGACATACAAACATATATGATGAACTTTTGCTGATGTAATTAACGAGTATAAAGTTAGAAAATATAAAAATAATGAACAAGTCTGTCTACAAGTGGTTTTTAATTGGAATTAGCCATTAAAACACTAATAATAACGTACTCGTATTTGCAATTCGAACATAAGAAATCTACAGAAATATGCATTTGTATCAAGTAACAGTGTCACACATAGACACCCGCTATTAGAGGAGTACTACCCGTAAATCACCACCAGAAGTCATAAAATCTGATCTACCCTGTCAGACTACACGTCGCCTTGTGAATATAATTACAGAACAACCACAATCCATAGTCACTCCGCTATAGGTACTCATAGTACAGGTGGTTTCTCATGCACAATTCCATATCCATGTCCAGCTCGTCTTATACCATATTCATACATAGACATATAGCTTTTCTCTGTAACCGCAATCGTGTATCAGCGGTTTTCTTTACATTTGTTATTTTTGTTCGACAGTAATTAATGAAAATTGAGCCAGAAGTTGTTTTCCTTTCTCCTTTTTCGATTTTACAGCGGCACATGGAGTTTTCAATGTTACTTCATTTGTATCAAATTTCAATTTACCACGTTATTCCAGCAAATTTGTCTTGCTTTAAGCAATTTCTCTAAAATAAACCGTAGCGTCTAAACCCTTTGAGCTGTTAAATTCAAATTTGACGGAAACTGAGAAATTTACTTTCAAATACAAATTTTTACTCTATTATTTTAATAATAAAGTATTGTTATCGATTGTTAAAAAAAAAAATTTGCTGCCCTGAAAATTTTTTTTTATACGTTTCATGACTAATAAGCACCAAAAAAGCGAAAAAAATTTCAGTCCGTCTGTGCGCCGTCCGCCGTACGCAAAACGTTTGAGGGCTTATAACTCCTAAACTCTATAAGCTATTGAAATGAAATTTATAATAAACTGGGTACACCCCTTCAAGTGACCACTTCTTGAGGGTGGGAGTATGAGGGGAGAGATGGGGGAAGCGTTTTAGACGAAAAATTTTGGTTTCTAGATCTCAGCAACCCCTTATGTTAAGAGGCTGAAACTTGGAATTTATATACAGCTTTAATAGTTGAACCATTTGCAAAAATATTGTTGATATGGGTGAAGGGATGTGGGAGTGGGGGGAAAAATAATGCATCCAAAACGCAAAAAAGGCGAGATAGAGACATTCTAAAATCCATATCTCCTAAACGGTTAATGTTACGAAATTAAAACTTAATAATCATCTGTAGGTATACTAAGAGAATAGATCGGAAACAAATTTTTGAGAGAGGGCAGTGACGTACGGGGGTGGGGGTTGAAAAATTTTAGATTACGATATCTCACGAACAAATTGCACTAGAGAAGTAAAATTTGGTCTGTGTATAAAGGTTGAGAAATAAAGTTTGCTGAAAGTACAATTTTTTTAGGGGGTGGTGGAGCATGGAAGTGGAGGGTGTAAGATTTTTTTTAAAAAATCACGTCTTATATCTCAAGAACGGTATCAGGTAGATGCTTATAATTTTTACCAGAAGTAGGCCTAATAGACCCCCGGCAGAATAAAAAATTTCAGGGATGAGTGTGTAGAGGGTGAGGATGGGGGAGGGTGAAAAGTAAAAAGTTCCGATTTTTATATCTCGAGAACCTATAATGATATAAAGCTGAAACTTAGTATTTAGATAGAACTATAGTAATAGCATGTTGAAAAAATATAATTTTGTATAGGGATAGTATGGTAAGGGGGTGGGGGGTGTTTTTCTTAACTATAGAACGGCTTATGCTAGAAAAGTAATTCTGATTAAAAAAAAATTCAAATATCTATTGGCTTTCGGAAATGGGGAAAAAAAATGATCAGTGAAAATGAAATGCATATATTTTTACGATTTTCTTCATATCTATTAGGTCTTTCCAAATATTGAATTAATTTTTTTTGTACGGATTCTTCATATAAATACCTAGAAAGTATTTTCAGGATTTTTTTAAATTCGACCCCCAAGGTGGTGTAAAGGGGATGTATACATTTTCACGAATTCAGCCGTATCCCTCAGGTCTGATTAGATATCGAATAACTTTTTACTTCCCCGGGCTTATTTAATAATCACCTAAAACTCCTTTTCAGGTTTTTTTCCTTTTTCAACCCTTAAGAGGGTAAAAACGGGTTGAGCACGTTTTCACGAATTCCGTCATATCTCTTAGGAGTGATAAGACATCGGATTGGTTTTTACTTCCTCTGGCTTTCTTTATATATATTTAAAAACCGATTTAAGGATTTTTGGATATTCAACCCCAAAGTGGGTGCAAGGGGGTTGCATATGTTTTCACAAATTCTTACATATTTCTAAGTTCTAATGAGATATCGAATTTATTTTTAATTCCTAAGGCTTCCTACATAATCGTCAAAAAGTTGATTTCAGGATGTTTGTTATTCAACTCCAATAGGACATATGGCTTTCGACATATTTCTCAGCATTGATGAGATATTAGATTATTTTCGCCTACAAACGCATTTCCCATTTCATGTAATGGCCCAAAACCAAATCACGAAAACCCTTCTAATGGCGTAACAACTGATCTAGACCTCGTCCCGGAGTATGACCCAATTATGTAATTCATATGTTATATGTGGTAGCGGCGTAAGTATTCTAGCGCGACCCCATGCTAACCGCTTCCCGAACTTTTTTTTAGGTTTTCAATCACATAGTAAACTACACCGCATCTCAGAATTAAACTCGTTCCGAACTTCTACCCAAAAAATAATAAAGTTGCGCCCAGACTGTTGGAAGATTTTTATTTTACGTTTCATGGCTAGTAGACACGAAAAAAGCAAAAAAAATGTTTTGTCCGTCTGTCCGCCGTACGCCACACGCCGTATGTCTACCGGTGTACGCAAAATTGTTTGAAGGCTCGTAGCACCCAAGCCCTTTGAGTTATTTAGTTGAATTTTTTTTCGTGGACAGACTGGGTATACCTCTTTAAGTAGACACCTTATGATGGATGGGGGTGTGAAGTGGGAGGTAGAGGAAGTGTTTTAGACGAAAAATTTTGGTTTCTAGATCTCAGCAACCGCTTACGTTAGGATGCTAAAACTTGAAATTTGTATAGAGCTTCGATAGTGGACCCATTTGCAAAAATATTGTTGATATGGGTGAAGGGGTTTTGGAGTGGGGGGGAAAATAATGCGTTCGAAAGGTTCGAAAACCGAGATCGACACATTCTAAAATCCATATCTCCTAACCGGTTAATGTCACAAAATTTAAACTAAATAATCATATGTAAGTATACTAGGAGAATAAATTGCAAACAAATTTTTGAGAGGGGGCAGTGAAGTACGGGGGTGGGGGTTGAAAAACTTTAGATTACGTTATCTAACGAAACAATTTTACTAAAGAAATAAAATTTGGTTTCTGTATAAAGGTTGACAAATAAAGTTTGCTCAAAGTAAAATTTTTTAAGGGAGCGGTGGAGCATGGAAGTGGAGGGGGTAAGAATTTTTTTAAAAAATCAAGTCTCCTATCTCAAGAACAGTGTAAGATAGATGCTTACAATTTTTACCAAAAGAAGGCCTAATAGATCCCCAGCAGAAATAAAAATTTCAGGGATGAGGGTGTAGAGGGTGAGGATGGGGGAGGGTGAAAAGTAAAAAGTTCCGATTTTGATATCTCGAGAACCTATAATGATATAAAGCTGAAACTTAGTATTTAGATAGAGCTATAGTAGTAGCATGGTTAAAAAATATAATTTTTTATAGGGGTAGAATGGCATGGTGGTGGGGGTTGGTTTTCCTAACTATAGAACGGCTTATGCTAGAAAGTTGAAATTTGGTATGTGTATGTAACTCAACTGGAAAAGTAATTTTGATTAAAAAAAATTCCAAATATCCATTGGGGTTTGGAAGGGGGACAAAAAAAATGGTCAGTGAAAATGGAATGCATATATTTTCACGATTTTCTTCATATCTATTAGGTCTTTCCAAATATTGAATTCATGTTTATTCTACGGCTTCTTCATATAAATACCTAGAAAGCGTTTTCAGGATTTTTTGAAATTCGACCACCAAGGTCGTGTAAAGGGGATGTATACATTTGCACGAATTCAGCCGTATCCCTCAGGTCTGATTAGATATCGAATAACTTTTCACTTCCACGGGCTTATTTAATAATCACCTAAAACCTGTGTTCAAGTTTTTTCTTTTTTCAACCCCTAAGAGTGTAAAAACGGGTTGAACACGTTTTCACGAATTCCGTCATATCTCTTAGGAGTGATAAGACATCGGATTGGTTTTTACTTCCTCGGGCTTTCTTTATATATATCAAAAAACTAATTTCAGTATTTTTGGATATTCAACCCCAAAGTGGGTGCAAGGGGGTTGCATTTGTTTTCACAAATTCTTTCATATTTTTTAGTTCTAATGAGCTATCGAATTCATTTTTACTTCCTAAGGCTTCCTACATAATCGTTCAAAAGTTGATTTCAGGATGTTTGATATTCAACTCCAATAGGACATAAGGCTTTCGACATATTTCTCAGGATTAATAAGATATTAGATTGGTTTGCACTTCCACAGACTTTTTATATAATCGTCTACAAACGCATTTCCGATTTCATGTAATGGCCCAAAACTAAATCACGAAAAACCTTCTACTGGCGTAACAACTGATATTATACTAGGACTAGACCTCGTCCCGGAGTATGACCCAATTAAATAATTCATATGATATATGTGGCAGCGGCGTAAGTATTCTAGCGCGACCCCATTCTAACCGCTTCCCGAACTTTTTTTTAAGGTTTTCAGTCACATAGTAACCTACACCGCATTTCAGAATTAAACTCGTTCCGAACTTCTACCCAAAAAATAATAAAGTTGCGCCCAGACTGTTGGCAGAATTTTTTTAATGTATCCCAAAAAAATTCTGTGTTCAATGTAATTTTTTCCCAGAAAAACATATTTTAATTAAGTTAATTTTTGTATGTACCAGATTATTCGGAAGAATTTCCGAAGTTTGAAGCTATAATTATGCAAACATACAAACAGATAATGGATTTTTTGTCAATTTCAAGACATTATTGTGAAAAAATGGTTACAAATGTATTACTCAAAATATTGTCCATCGTTAGCCACAATTTTTACCCATATTTCGGGCAGCATACGGATTCCACGTCGATAGACCGACTCAACGAGATGCTATCCATGAATCAACCCAATTTTTGCATTCGTCGTAATTTCGTAAGTGCTGGTCAGCTAGGCCATGAGTCATCGATCGGAATAGGTGTTAATCAGAAGGAGCAATGTCTGGAGAATACGACGGGTAGAGTAGGACTTCCCATTTCAGCGTTTCCAAGTAGGTTTTTACCACTCGGGCAACATGAGGCCGAGGACTGTGGTGCTGCAAAATCACCTTATCGGGCTTCTGCTCGAACAGTGTCCGTCGGTAGCGATCCGCTGTGATTTTTTCGTTAGGTTGGAGCAGCTTATAATTAACAACTCCTAGCTGATCACACCAAATACAGAACATGAGCTTAGAACCATGGATATTCGGCTTCGCCACTTTTAAATCGTCTAAACCAAAACTCACACGTTTTAATCGATGAAGTAGAGTCACCATTAGTTTCCAATAGCGTTCGGTGACTCTTAGCTGCACTTATCTTCGAATTAAACAGGAAATGTAACACTTCCCGTAAATGCTCTTTCGTTGGAACGAAATTCGACATATTCAACGCTCACAAAATCTATGTTGTTTACACTTTGGCAAAGCGATACGTACTAAGAATTAAAGCCGTAAAATGGAGCTTCCAGATGAATACAGTGACAATATGACCCGATTTGATTTAGTACACGTAACGCCCTCTCTTACAAATCCCTCAACACTTATTTGCGGACCCGATATATTCGGCATTTTTCTTCGATTATTAAGTCTATATAAAAAATATTTTGAGGAAATTCGAAAGACACAGAAAAAGTTTTCACTTACAGATTTATTATAATGTAGTGATACTCTACCTAGCTAATTTTCTATAATTTAAATTTTTCAACTAGGGTTATTATAAGCGAAAATATGGAATCAATTTTCCCTCCTTCCCGAGTTTCGGAAATAAAGCATACCGTAACTTTTTAAATTTTTTAAACAGCCTTTCTTCAAGGGTGTCTTAAAAATGTTGTCCATTAATTTTGAGCTGTGCTTGCGCTCGTGCATACAGTACACATATTAACACCGATCTAGATGGCCAAAATCTCTCGACAAAACTGAAAAGATCTGCCCGATTTCAACTTTGCAGGATGAGCCGTTCCAAATGATATAAAAAAAATTTTATTTCGTCAAACGGACCCCTAAAATAAAAAAATCAAATTTATTGGTTTGCAAATATTTCGGAAACTTCAGGTCACAATTTAGTTTAGATGCTAATTACTAATTTAAAATTCTTCTAGTAAACTTTCCACTATTTTCAAGCATTTTTTTAAGTTTTGGAACACCATGTGTTTAGAGCTTATACTTTATTAAGAAGATTTGCCTGGTTCATACTTAGATCCCTTCGCAATATATGGCCAACTACACAAATTGCAAATTTCAAAAACAATATGCAAATCTCGATACTCATATACGAATATGTATACCACTTTCTTTAAAAGAAAAAGAATGGAAAGGCTTCTCAATGATTTTCTTAGCTCGTAATTAATCGGTTATTCTCCGCACTTATATTTATGGTAACCCCTCATTTAATCCAATTTTACATTTTGAGTTGTACTTTGTAAGTCGCAAATCTCAATAGTCGTAGCACGTTTTCCATTCCTTTTACGAAAATGTGTAATAACCGAGAAATGATATTCAGTCCGCAGCATCCACAATGCCATATAACAACTGTAATTTGTTGCAAGACTCTTTTCAACTATTTCTTGGGGCTTATTTGTCGGCCTCAGTTGGCTTTGCTCGCAACAATGTACCTACCCATTGCACAAATTGCCATTTCACAAAAGCATTTTTCAGTACACTCCAACGTACGAGTACAATGGGTAGAGTTGTACTCCATATGCGAAAGTACAGGGCCTTATAATGGTTGCCTGCACCTCACTCGCCATACACAACACATTGTCGTTTGTTCGCCAACTTACAGAAATTGCATGTTGGCTTCCGGTTGTTACTGGCTTTTTGTTTTAGAAATTCGCTCCGTGATAAGAGCTTATTATTGTGACAGTTTAGTACGATAAATATCGTATAGCAACGAGTTGATTTCTTTGTTGGAACAAACATTATATCGTAATTGCATAATGTTTAAATGATTAAAATTTAGAGAATACGAAATGTTAACAGCAGAATGTTTTGCTTGTCGTTGCAACAAAGTAAGCAAAGCAGTTGCAGCTCCGCACTGTTTACCTGGTGCTTTCGGGTGCATTGTAATTGAAAAGCGAATTGCATTAGAATATTCTGCGCAAATTTGCATTGAGCTAGGTTTATCTTTGCCAAAAGAGTTTCACGCTAGGTGAAGTAAGATACGAGTACCTACTACATTGTTGTATAGCATTTTATTATTTAACTTACGAAAAGAAATATCAGTCCATCTGTTGGATGCGTCCAGTAGGTTCGATTTTAACTTGTTTGTCACATTATGAACTTAAATTTCATCGATTGTTACTTTATTATTTAAATTTTTTTACTAAATAACGTCTCATATCTCAAGAACAGTTCAAGGTGCTTAGATTTTTTACGAGAAGTAGACCTAAAAAAATGTTTGGGGGTCTGCATGTAGGGGTTGAAGGTGTGGGAGGGTGATCAAGAAAAAGTTAAGATTTTTATATCTTCTGAACACATACTGATGGATAGCTAAAACTTGGTATTTAGATAGAGCTAGATTATGGTCATGCCATCAAGAATAAAGAAATTAAAATACGTATTTTCAGATATTCAAGGATAAAGGACAAAATTGTTATCCTTGAAAAAAGTTTTAAAGATAATTTTTATTCGTATTTTTTGTATGTTGCGACAACCTTCTCCTTTAAAATAAGCCCTATTTTATTATTCTATGATAAAAATTACCATAAATATGAATTTTCAAAGAGGAGATTTTTGATTTTTTTTTTACTATGTCTTCGAGTGCACAAATTTTCAAAAGAATGGCCGATGGTAAGGTCACCCATGTGGTTGATTCTTGATGTAGTAGCAAGTTAGAAAAATATTATTTTTTATAAGGTTTCCATAGTACGGCGCCCAACTACCAAACTAACTTCCATAAGGTCTTATCGAAGCTATTTTCCTACCTCGTTCTAGCTTCAATAAGGTCTTACCGAACTAATTTGGCGCATATTTCCCCATGTTTTAACAGTAACAGCCAAGCGCCTACAGTTGGTATTAGGCCTTACCGAAGCTTGCTTCCGTACGGAAGTTCACACTGCTTCCAAACGAAGGTTATGACTTTCACGGGGAAGCAATACTTGGAAGGGGAGGCTTCGGTAAGATCTTACCGAAACTTGAAAAAAAAAAACCAAAAATAATATTCACAATTTTTTTCCTTTTGTTTTCTTCCAACTACGAATTTATTTTCTTGTAAATCATTATTATTTGTTTGAAAAATGGGAATTGATTTTACTTGCACCTTGCACTCTCTCGGATTCGAACCATGGTCGCGTCCCACATTAGTCCACTACGCTACACACTAGCTCAATCTAAAATATTCTCATAATAGGATTGAAGCCGAATCACTTGATGTTTCCAGTTAGACATGTTGAGCGAAGCTCGCTTGCAAACCTCCATAAAGCCGTTGGTATTTACTTAAAGAGGTTATTACAGAAGCTATGGCTTCTGAAACGTTCAGCCTCCGCTCGTAAGTCCAACGGAAGCTTTATCGAAGTTAAAAATCCACAACCTGCACTCAAAAGTCTTACCGAAGCCTTATCGAAGTTATAGCCTTCGGAAAGTCAAAATGCGAATTTTGTTTGCTAGTTGGATAGTAACCTACACCGCATATTAGCATTAAATACGTTTCGGACTTCTACCCATAAAATAATAAAGTTGCACCCAGACTGTGCAAATTTTGTTTATTTGTTTACGTATTTGTTTTTTCTATAGATGATTCAATAGAAGTGAAAGTGAATTCGATCTAATTAAACCTAAAAAAATCGAAATTCGTCAAATCTTGAACAATGTTTTACACCCCAGGGGGTTTAATATCAAAAAATACTTAAATCGTTTTATTCATTGACAATATTCAAAGCATTTAGAAGTGAAAGTGAATGCTATATCCCATTAGACCTAAGAAATATATCGGAATTCGTGAAAAAATACATAACCGCCTTACACTCCCTTAGGGGTTGAATATCAAAAAGTACCTAGTACCTTACTTGCTTTAATAGCTTGACATGTCTAAAAGTTTTAACGAAATTCGTGAAAATGTGGATTCATGAACATTTTTTTAATCAACCTCTGAATACCAATAAAAATTTTAACTTTTTTTTGCTTTAATTAATCTAGTAGCGCATCTACATATATGTACTAAGTTTCAACTTTCTAGCGTAAGCCGTTTCTAAGATTTAAAAAAAAACACCTCTCACCCCCGTACCTTACTACACCAATCAAAATCATATTTTTTTATGGTATCTCTATAATCGGCAATTTTTAGCATTCTATTCATTACAGTTTTCGAGAAATAAAAATTTTAATGTTTTCCTTTCTACCCCCTTTCACCACCCATACCAAAATTTCCCGTACTCCGTATGCCGTAGGCCGCACGCCGTACGCAAAACCGTTTGAAGATGCGTAGCTCTCAAACCCCTTGAGATATTAAGTTGAAATGAGTGGTATCTTTTGGTGGAGAGGGGGTGTGATGGGGGATTAGGGGGGAGCGTTTTAGATGAAAAATTTTGGATTCTAGATCTCATGAACCTAAGGAATAAACAGGAGGCTATTTGGAAAGTTATTTTGTAGGTTGTCAGTCGCATAGTAACCTACACCGCATCTCAGCAATAAACACGTTTCGGACCTCTACCCATAAAATAATAAAGTTGCGCCCAGACTGTAAACAGATTTTTTTCTTGTATGGGACCCAGTGCTGACGTTTTCCAGTTTTTTGGGGTAGCAAAATTTTCATGTCTTTAGTAGTATTTGGATGCGAAGGGTAGCAGCGGCCAAACCTTTTGAAATACATAAACACATACATCATTTTGTTTATACTATTAGTTTTTTATGTTTTGTAATTAAATTATTATAAAAACAGACTCAGTTTCGTTACAACTAAACAAAATAAAATGAAATTATTCATACAAATTATTATTAAATCAGAAAAAACAGTATTCCTCTTTATACTTATAAAAATATCTTCTAGACCCACAAAACCTTTCATTAAAAAAAATTAAAATTAAAAAAAAATTCTAGTTGTATTAAAAACAGGCTCAGTTCTATTGTTACTTACTAAACATAAAAATAAATCACACAAAACTGTTCATATTCCATCTAGTTAAGGCGTAAAAATATCAGACTTCTCATTTTACATAGATTATAATTACCTAAGAATGCTTAAAATTCGTTAAATTCTCAAATATTCAATAAAAATGTATTACTTTTTGTCCCAACTGCATAAATAAATATAAATATAACGATGTACAACAATTCAAATGTATTCTAAATTAAGTTCAAAACAAAAAAAAATATCTTCTTAAAAGAATAAAGATATGAAATAAATAAAGATATGAAATCCTTCAATCATTACATATTTTGAATATAAAAATATGAGACTTTATCTTAATTTGATCGGTTAAACCTAGTAAGTACCTTTTAAAAAATGTTGGTATCTCGATATTTTAGAAGTTCTACCAGTTTATCTGAATAATCTGTATCGGATTATTAATATTTATTTTTGAAGGTTGAGTAAATTTAAGTTTCCAGACTCTACTTTAAAATTTTGTAAGAAGCACTTACTAGGTTTTGAAATGAGACAGCCGTGATGCTTATTACTTCTTGTACTTAAAAATCAAAGTTTTCGACGGTTCTCACATTTCGGCAAAGTTGTTCTTTGGCAATTAAGACAGCATTCACTGTACCAGTGAGAAGTGAATTTCTTTTCTTGTCCTTAATTAAATTAAATTAAGAAAACTTTCTTTCGGCAGTTGCACTTCTATGGAGAAAACGATTATAGTTCCGATAAAATGTCTTAGAATGTGAAATATGGTTTGGTTAAATCCGTTTTCTGATTAAAAATATTTTGATAGAAATGATCGCCATTCCTCATTAAATATTTTTGCGTTAGCTTCATCTACTAAATTGGGGAATAATGACATCAAAGAAACTAAGGAAGATGATAAGTTTTTTGGATCAATACCTTGCAATGTGGCTGGAACTTCATTATCAAAATCAATCCGAAATAAAACTTGCTTGCAAACTTTAATGTAATAATCTCGACAGACATCTTTAATATGTATTATTTATATCTGCTTCTGGTATCAATATTTTATTTATTAAAATAGCAGCTTTTGCACCAATATAAACATCTTCAATAGGTAGATATACATATTTCCTCACTGTTGAAATCTACAACATTTCGTAAATAAACTGTGGTTTTACGAAATTTTGAAAAAATGTTTTAAAATAAGTTTTTTAGTGGCATCTAGATACCCAACCTCAAACAACGTAAATGTGGATCGGCTCAAATATCGAAAATAATTTGCATAGCTGCGGCTACCTCCATCCCCTGATCCAAACCCGTTCTATCATCCCAACCACACTGGATGAACCCAGAAGTTGCGGCTGTTATCAGAACCAAAAACAAATCTTGGAAGAAATTCACAAGGCATAGATCAGTGGAAAATCTAAGTCACTATCGCCGAGACGCTGCTCTCGCAAAAAGATTAATTCGAGTGGCTAAGAGAGACAGCACTAACGCCTTTGCTCAATCGATTAACCCTAGCTGTAATCTTTCAGATGCGTGGAAAAAGGTCAAAAAATACTTTGGTGGCCGTCCATCCGGGTTACTTACCAATTTAAACACCTCGTCAGGATCCATTACCGACTCCACTCAAATCGCGGAATCCCTAGCAACTTTTTGGGCAGACTACTCAGCGGACCGGGGCTTCACGCCTGATCAGTTAGCTGATAAACAACTGGATCCTACCGCTAACTACCCCTACTCACCAGATCCTAGTAGACGATTAGGATACCCCATAACTCTCTCGGAGCTAAGCTCTGTACTTAGCTATTGTAGAGGTTCAGCTCCATTATACGACAAGATCTCCTACGGTATGATTAAAGAACTCCCGGACGAACTTTTTGACAGACTCGTTCGACTCTACAAAAATATCTTGGCACAGGGTGTTTCTCCCCATAGTTGGAAAAAAGCTATTCAAGTGCCACTACGAAAGAGATCCTGCTCTACCACCGCAGCGAATACCGTGGCAAACGATTTTCGACCGATTTCCTTGCTACCATGTCTGTCAAGGCTATTTGAAAAAATTCTTGGCGAGAGGCTTGGTGCCCTGCTCGAGGACGTTTTAACCGAAGAGCAACATGGGTTCAGAACAGGCAAAGGAACTACCTCGCTGCTAGTGGAACTTGAAAATCAAGCGAGACTAGCAATATCCAAAAGAGAGGAATACCACATTCTCTCTCTCGATCTGGAAAGAGCCTTCGATAGGTTAATAAGAATTGCCGTTACCCGTCAACTGGCTATCTGGGGAGTAGATGTATCCTTCATTCGTATCGTAGACCTCTTCTTTACTTCTCGCTCCTTCGCCGATAGAGTAAATGGGTTCATTTCAACAACTCACCGCTTAGAAAATGGTCTACCTCAAGGCTCACCTCTGTCGCCACATCTTTTCAATACCTATGTTCATTCCCTCTCCCAGAACCTAGCAGACATTCCCAACACAAGTCACTACATCTACGCAGACAATATCATATTAACCACAAAAAACATCAACATTAGCGATATTTTCCGACGAGCTCAGACCACAAATGAGAGATGGTGTGCAAAGACTGGTGCCAAACTGCCTTTCGAGAAAGCAGAAATGATTACCTGCTCCAACAAAAGAAGGCTAACTATCACCGAAGCCAACATCGACGGGATATTAGTACAACCGCAACGCAGTCTGAAGCTGCTTGGTCTAACCTTTCAACCGAAGCTGCAATGCACAATCCAGGTCCAAAAAACCGTCAAGAACTTGGCCAAAGTGGGCAATATAATCAGCGTTTTATCAGCCAGAAATAAGGGCGCTACCACACACGCCCTTCTCCATATCGCCAGCACGCTGATCAGAGGACTCGTAGGATACTGCCTGGTACTATACGGCTGCACCACAAAACACAATATGCAGCAACTACAAGTAGCAGCAAACAAAGTCCTAAGGAAATCACTTGGAGCATTTCGCACCACCCCGATCGTCTCTCTTGAAGTGGAGTCTGGATGCACCAGCATCGAGAGGACTTTCATCAACGCTTAAATTGCCTTATTTAGTCGCAACGTTTTAGACTACAGACGACCGCATAATAGCTCGATAAAAGTCCTAGAGCAGTTAAACGAGGGTAATGAAATCGGCCCATCGTTTAAATCAGCACTATGGCTAGCTTGGCAGCAAATTCACCGGCTAGAAACTCCCATTCCACCACCACTAATATACCCCAAGCCCATGTGCCACAGATCCACACCCAACATCCATCTGTCCCATCCTTCCTACTACCCTGCAAAAGACCACACCCCCATCCCAATGTACCAACAATTACATCGTGAACACCTTGCAGCTCGGACAGGCCACGTAAAAATTTATACGGATGGCTCAAAATCTTTAAACCATACTGCAGCAGCTATCGTCGTGTTTCCGGAACAGGATCTTGCACCAATAATTGATCAGTTCAAACTGCACCCTAGCACCAGTGCCTACGAAGCGGAACTTTTCGCTCTTCAAAAAGCTGCCACCAAAGCCGCAATAACCTGCAAACCAACAGCTATATTCAGCGACTCAAGGGCTGCTGCGGTAGCATTATATAATCCTCGCCCCGCTGAACCACCCATAAAGCTCATCAGGGATAAAATTGAAGCAAACCACGCTGGCACCCAAGTGTTCTGGATTCCAGGTCACGCGGGACTCGTGGGAAATGAGCTGGCAGATCACGAAGCCAAGCGACCTATTACCAGCAATATCATCGAACACCTGCCCCAGCTGGGTTCGTTTATTAAAAGAGCGGCAATTCGAAAACTGGACGACGAGCGGCAACATAAGTGGACACAAGAAACCACCTTCCTGGCCAAACACTGGAAAACCACGAAAGCACCAATTCAGGACCCAAATATGCCAAGGGCAACATCGGTGACAGTCACGTGGGCGAGAATTGGACACTCGAAACTAGCTGACGGTCACAACATGTGCAAAGCTCCACAGCCTGGATGTGTAGCTTGTTAGCAGCCGCTAACAATGGAGCATATCCTTCTACATTGCGCTCACACCAAGGCCTTCTTCCAGTATCGCCCTCCTCCAATTGAAGACCTCCTGTCAGTTTCCAGCCCTGACATTTTTTAAAACTCCTTACCCACTTGAGGATCAGGAACAGTCTGTAACACCCATGACTTCAAGCCAATCTAGAAGTTTCTTCAACAAAGTAACAGTCATAACATAACCGCCACATTATAATACATACACTAGTGCCATATGGCTATAGAAGACCTGGCACTTAAATATATGCGCTAGTATATTCATAGGCTAGCGTCATAGAAAATAATAATAATAATAATAAGTTTTTTATTGTTCGAAGCAAGTTATGTATCATCATTTGATATTTATTTTATTTGTTAAATTTAAAATATATACCAAAAACATAGTGTGCTCTATTTATTTCCGTCATTTCTGCGCATATTGTATGTGCTAAATGAGCGTCACTTTCTCGTTGATACTGTAATAAAATGTTGCAAAGAAACCTACTGCTCTAATATCTGTACAACAACATATTCCAATGATAGCCACCTTCCTAGTGGAAGGGGAAGGGTAATTGTGGAGTGGATGTACTTGTGGATTGTGGAGTAAAGTATAAGCGACAATCAATACAGGCAAGAATTTAATTCACAATAGTTATAAAGATTAAATTTTTGGCGAATTATATTTTGTATATTTTATTACAAAAAAAAACACATACCTATAATTATAAATTATTTTTTTCATGCGGGTAGCATAATTGAAATTTGAGCAGTATAAGTAGTACGGACTTGAAATAGTACACCGTTATTCATAAGTTCTGATAGTTTCAAACTGACATGGTTCAAAAGACATGGAAATTTCTCAATCAAGCATGCAACGCCTATTGATAAATGAGCTTCAAGTCAAGGCCTACAAAACACCAAAAAGTGCATGAACTTACAGCGAAGCAAAAAAAAGTTAGACTGGATCGTGCAAAATTGTTGCTTCGTCGCGCCGAACGTGCTGAAATTCCAAACATTGTGTTCTCCGATGAGAAACAGTTTGTAAACAAACAAAATGATCGTGTTTACTTAAAAGAAAGGTCGAGCGAGAATTTGGACCAGCGGCCGAAGCCAACATCCACCACAAGTTATGGTGTGGGCAGCTGTGACAGCAAATGGGCGCTCTCCGATCGTTTTTATCGAGCCTGGCGTCAAAGTGAATGCGACATATTATCGGGAAAAGGTCCTGGAAGCTGCTTTGAAGCCGTGGGCACGCAAACAATTCGTTTTGAGACCTTGGACGTTTCAACAAGACTCGGCACCGTCACATAAAGCCAAAAAAAAGAATGGTTGAAAAACAACGCTCCAAACTTCATTTCGCACACTGAATGGCTTTCGAATTCGCCCGATGCAAACCCGATGGATTGTTGTCTTTGGTCCATTTTAGAGAGCAAGGTCCGCACTAAAAAATACCAAAGTGTGGATGCGCTGAAGAAAGCCATTGTTCGAGAATGGGCCAAAATACCAGAAGAGCACATTCGGGCAGCATGCAATGCTTTTCCAGACAGTTTGAAGACAACAATCAAGGCAAAAGGTGGTCATATCGAGCGAAAGTGACTGAAATCGAAAAATTTAATTGTTTTCCAACATTTTCCATGCTAATTTGAATAAAAATCATTTTTCGGAAAAAATTTATAGCGTTTTGTATTCCTATCAGAACTTATGAATAACGGTGTAGTAAAATACTACTATAGTAGCAAGTTCGGCAGCGTTGATGGGACCTACTGAAAGAGGATTCACTATGGATCACTTACGAGTAACACGAGAGCACATTCGATGTTTCATACAACAATCGTAAGCGATATCTCCAGTTCCTGAAAGTTCCAAGTCTAATCATAAGCGGCTCCTGAGATTTAGAAACCAAAATTTATAGTCTAAAACGCTTCCGCCACCTCACCCCTCACACCCCCAAAAACCTCAAGAAGTGGCCACTTTAAGGAATGCACCCAATCAACTTAATAGTTCAAAGAGTTTGGATGGTACGAGCCATCAAACGATTTTACGAACGGCGTACAGACAAACTGATTTTTTAGCCTTTTTGATGTCTACTAGTCATAAAACCTGAAAAAAATATTTAGTGTGAACATTTTTTAAATAATCGATCACAATACTGTACGAGGGCGGATTGATAATGACGTGGAAAAATCAAGAAGGAGTGGGCAGGTAAGGAATTCGTTATTTTTTTTACCTGGACCATCCTTAAATAGATTACCTGCAAAGTTTAAGCCTGATACCTCGTTTAGTTTTCGAGAAGCAGCCGTCTAAGCAAGTCGACTTACAAAAATTGTTGAAAATGGATAAAAGTGAATTTCGTGTGTTGATTAAACACAATTTTTTAAAAGGGAAAACAGCTAAAGTAATCAAAGAAAAATTAGATAAGCATTATGGGGACTCTGCGCCATCGATCCTAATGATTTACAAATGATTTTCTGAATTCAAGTGTGGTCGTACGAGCACACAAACCATACCAAGTCTAGGTCGTCTAAATGAGGTCACCACGCCAGAAATGATCGATAAAATCCATGAAATCGTGATAGAAGATCGTCGAGTAAAAGTGCGTGAGATAGTTAACGTAGTAAGCATCTCATTTGAACGTGTTTGGAATATTTTGAAAAACCATTTGGACATGAGAAAACTATCCGCAAGATAGGTGCCGCGTTTGCTCACAATCGACCAAAAACGCAATCGTGTGACAACTTCACAGCACAGTTTGCAACTGTTTCAACGTAATCCGAATGAATTTCTTCGTCGATTCGTAACTGTTGATGAAACATGGATCCACCACTACACTCCAGAAACCAAAGAACAGTCAAAACAATGGATGGAAGCCGGTTCAAGCGTACCGAAGAAGGCAAAAACCGTTACATCAGCTCGGAAGGTTATGGCGACAGTTTTTTGAGATTCCAATGGAATAATATTCATCGACTACTTGGAGAAAGGAAAAACAATAACAGCAGCATATTATTCTGAGTTATTGGTTCAATTGGATGTTGAAATCAAGGAAAAACGGCCTCATTTGGCGAAGAAAAAAGTGTTGTTTCATCACGACAACGCTCCGGCTCACAAGTCCGCTGTTGCAACGGCAAAACTGTTTGAATTACGGTACGAAGTGCTCCCTCACCCACCGTATTCTCCAGATTTGGCACCCTGCGACTTTTTATTATTTCCAGACTTGAATAAATGGCTTGCTGGAAAGAGATTTACCACGAATACTGACGTCATAAGTGAAACCAACGCCTATTTTGAAGGGCTGGACAAATCATATTATTTGGAAGGGATCGCTGAACTAAGTGTATCGAGCTAAAAGTAGACTACGTTGATAAATAAATTTTTCCGGATAAAATTATGTTTTCTCAATTTTTCCACGTCATTATCAATCCGCCCTCGTATGTATATTATTGAAATAATAACGTATTAGAGTTGCGACCAAACCGTTGTGGTTCTACATTTACAAGGTCGTTAGATGTTAGAATTATTGTAGCGATGTACAAAATTTACATCGCGGCTTCCTACAGAATGATGGAATAAAGTCAAATCAAATACGTTGCCTATTTTTGAAATCATAAAATTTAACCACAATCGTGGGCCAATGGAAAATTTAAATCTTGAAATCCCGAAAATTTACAGTTTTTTTCTGGATTTCTTGTAGATTTCAGCGCCATCAATGCCGTATCAAGACTTCGTAGGAACCCACGACATAGGGAGTAAAACACAGTCCACAGAGTAACACTTTCGAAGACATAAACCCTAAATTTAAAGCCGCACAAGCAGAAGTTTATATCGAAACTTTCATATCATTGCCTAGTATAATTGAATGCTTTTCGCATGCAAAATTTTTCGCATCCGGAATGAAATGGATCGGAAACTACTTAGATAAAAATAAAGGTTCCGAACCGAAAAGTTTACAAAAACCTTGCCGCCTTCAAACCCAAACAAAAGGAGTATATTAGAAAAGTCATTGGAAAGGAATACGAAAACAGAAGGAGAAAACTTTTCTACCCTTATCATAATCAAACTATATTCGTGATATCGAGCCAGTGTAATTCGACTGACAAAAGAAGAAAGTAATGGCCAAAAAGTCTTATTGTGTGTTGAGAAGGGCAACTACGGGAGACCCTAATCCCATTAGTGAAAATTCATTTCCTACTTTGCATATCTTTTTTCCAAGAACTTTTGTGTTTTGTTGGCACCAATTTCACTTCACAGCATCGCAGCAGCCGAAGCATCTT
This sequence comes from Beris morrisii, assembly GCA_951812415.1. NCBI lineage: Eukaryota > Metazoa > Arthropoda > Insecta > Diptera > Stratiomyidae > Beris > Beris morrisii. The sequence goes on from OX638310.1 coordinate 72,764,895, forward strand.
AGCAATTGCTGTGATGAAATCCGCTTTCGCAGGACGACCATAAAGTTGAACTTAACAACAATACAACACATACACTGCAGGCCCATTGAAATAGCGAAAATAACAACAACAACAACAACACTAAGGGAAAAAGTGCAATAATAATAACTGACCCTCTTTGCTGAACAACTTAACTGATAAAAGCTCTTATCGAGATTGAAGTAAACTCTTCTAGACAATTGCGCCAATTTGTTATTGCTGAAGCTCAACATTATGGCTCCTGGTCCTCTCATTACGGTCCGCATTCATAGCACTGGTCTTCACTAAAATTGTTTACCATCATCCCTGCGGCCTGGTAATAATCGAAGACGTTTTTTTTTCCTTCAGAAGTTATAACAAAGTTCGCATTTTCATTACATCTGGATGGAGGTTTTTGTCGAGAACGCAGCTTTTTAAGATGGTGGGCCTCGGCTTCAAATGAAATCTTTTCTTTTCTTGGTTTACAGTGGTAAGGTACGAGTGGGCAAGTAGATAGATAAGTACCTCGTTATCTTCGTAGTACCAGTGCTGTTGTTTTTGCTCCTCTTTATAGAGAGTGACATTAGTTCCCGATATGGACACTTGAATCTTGCTTGGGTCTAATCGGCAACATTAGTAATGGTCACGTTCGTATGGAAACTTGTTGTCTTGTCTCTCCGTTATCGGTCCTAAAAGGCTAAAGTACACTTCATGACTCCTAATAAGCAAATTGATGATTGTATTAAATTCGACGTACCTTAAATTGATATTCGATGGGTACAACTATGTTTACTTTTCGATGCTTTCGATAAAATTTGCGCATGGAGGTTTCCTCCCTAATCTCTGTTCATTTCTTTCATTAGCACAGTAAACCAAGTCATATTCAATATATTGTTACGTGTAAGCCCGGCAACCGCGCAACCGTGCACTCGATCGTTACACATAATGAAAACAACAACAACCGAATACCTAGTTGCAAAATAACCCAATCAGAAACCTAGCTGAAGATAAGGCGAAACAATCTCTCTTCTTATCGAATGCTCTCCAATATACTAGAATCCTCTGCACAAACCACTGAACGAAGATCGAAATCGAAGGCTCTGAAGCTTTCGAGAAGATTCCAGAACTAAACGAACGTTCAAGTACATCCTAGACTGCAACCGGGTAGTATATAAGCAGGTGAAGCGTTCAGCGAAGACATAGTAATTTTTATTACGTCGACTGTGACAGCTAGCGTGTATACGCGACCGTGTTGGTAGAGAGCGAAAGTGATCGAGTCAACCGATATATGGAATAAGCGGGCAGTGCTGCCATACAGTGCGAATTATTGTGTGAATCAAAAGTGCGGATAAATAAATTATCACTTATTTTTATTTTAACCGAATTGTGTTTTACTTGAAATCCCGGCGAACCCCTAGCTCGCAACAATATTTTTGATTCTTTTTATTAATATTGCAGTTTAATAGGCCTTTGTAAGATCAAATTATGAGCTGGAGAGGGTAGTTCTTATTGTTATTTCCGTAAACAGTTCAAAACGTTGAATTAATTAAGAATCGTCAAACCCAATTGCCTTCATCTACTCCCTTTTACAGAGTTCAGAAATTAACTTCTATTTTTAATAACAGGTGTTTGTTAAAGGTAAATCTAAAAGAATAAACTTTTAGTTACTTGTACTCGTATATATGTGAAATTAACGATCCGGGACAAATGCCTATAGAAATTGATGTAAAACATAAATCTGCCAACATTCTGGACGCAACTCAATCGCTTTTATTTGGGTAGAAGTCCGGCACGCGTTTAATGATGTTACAGCTTCCTATGCGACTGTCAATTAGAAAACATACTGCAGTCACGATCGGCTGCAAGCCAATCGTATAATACTCTAGATGAATACTGAACTCCGATTTATATTGTAGTTAGGGATAAAGTAGAATTACGTGTGTGCATGTTGTATGTCCTTTATTAAGGACTGCCATTAGATTGCTACTCAAACCTAAAAGACAATTTTCAGTGTTTAATTTCATATCTTGAACTGGTTAAGTCATCGAAAAAAAATATCCTTTTTGAAGGACTTTCACATGGGAGGTGCAGGAAGGACTCACTCGATTTCTTACATATTTATCCTTTTCCTTGGAACCATTCAAAGATGAACGTGTATAAAATTTCAAATTCGTAGCTTGAAGCGTTCAAAAGTTATCGAAAAATATTGTTGAACACGTGTCTTAAGGACATTCTGTATGGCAGCTACCAGAAGGAGTAAACGGATTTCGCTGATTAGTAAACTCGAACTTTGTTTTTACTCAAAACTAATTTGTACAAAATTTCCAATTCATAGCTAAAAGATTACTTGAGTTATAGTAAGTTCCGTAAATTAAGTGAAGGCATTTTTACAGGATATTTGTATGGCAGCTACACGAAGGACTAATAGGATTTTCTTCATAATCATATATTTAGCTCCAACTATTGGAAAAATACTACGTACAAAATTTCAAAGACGTACCTTAAACCCTTCTGAAGTTATCGACCAATATTCTTGAACACGTATTTTAAGGATATTTTGTATGGCAGCTACCAGAAGGAGTAAAAGGATTTCGCTGACTAGTAAACTCGAACTTCATTTTCACTCAAAACTAATTTGTACAAAATTCCAATTTCGTAGCTAAAAGGTTACTTGAGTTATAGTGAGTTTCGTAAATTAAGTGAAGACATTTTGACAGGATATTTGTATGGCAGCTACACGAAGGACTAACAGGATTTTCTTCATAATTATACATTTAGCTTCAACTATTGAAAAAGTAACACATACAAAATTTCAAAGTCGTAGCTTTAGGCGTTCCGAAGTTATTGGTCAATATTCTTGAACACGTGTTTTAAGGACATTTTGTATGGCAGCTACCCGAAGCAGTAGGGCGATTTTGCCCGTTAACGAACTTAGCCTTACAAATTCAACCAAACATCCAGATTCAAAATTTCAAGATCCTAGGTGAAGGCGTTCTTGAGTTATCGTGCTAACGGACAGACGGACGGACGGACGGACGGACGGACGTCAAGCGGATTTGAGGTTTTTGGGCACAAATAAACAAAAAATAATATATAACTTTTTTTCGTCCGAGGCTTGGTTCTATGCGTTACAAACTTTTCGGCTGGATTAAACTTATAATACTCTATATGATTTCATCTAGAGTATAAAAATAACGATTCTTCCTGGTCATTATTTAGACCAGTACCGTATCTCAGCATCAATGCCGTTCCGAAATTCTACCAAAGAAATGATAAAGTTGAGCGCAGACTGCTGACAGATTTTTTTTTCTTTTTCTTTCAGTTTCAATAAAATAGAGTGTGAAATATCGACATAAGTCCTTGGGGTAATCGAAAAATTCTAAAAACCGATTTTTAGGCAGTTAGAATTCGATATTGCATCAGACCTAAGAGATATGTCGGAATTCGTAAAAGCGTACGCAATCACATTACACCGTCTTTGGGTTTCAATATAGTAGATTCCTGCAATAAAATTTAAGGCGATATCTCATTAGACCTAAGAAACATGTCATTTTCGAATAATGTGCGAAAACGTACACAACTACTTTAGACCTTATTAGCAGTTGAATATCGACAAGTCCAGAAGAAAAAATCTAGTTACTTCAACAAAGAGGCTGTAGAAATATAATTAATTTGATTTTTCGACTGACTGAAAAGACATGACGAGATTCTTGAAACGAAATATTTTCTATTTGCTTCACCTTCCTAAGTTACTGCAAATATGTATTTTCTTCAAATACATGCCAAAGATCAATCTTCCAGCATATACCTGAGATACAAAAAAACGTACTCCTATTAAAAATACTGTTCTAATTTATACAAACGTCAACTATTAGCTTTCTATCTTTAGCGAATAAAATTGTTGGAGTTTTTACTTTCTTCCACCCTCAATCCCTGCACTCCTACTCTCATTCCAAAATTTTTTTAAGTTATAGGGTCCTACTGGATATAATATGGAGATCATATTGGAAATAAACAAACAAACAAATCTACTTCCGAGCTCCACAACACCTCTCAATTTTTTTTAGCGTACTACACTACTGAACATATAAACACAAACATATTTTTATCTTTCTGGAAAAATTAGTTCGGAAGATATCGTAGTCTAAATTCTTCACCCTCAACCTCCCCATGCTCTATTCCTAGTTAAAAAATATTGATTCTAGTATGTGCTGCTAGTATGCTTACAAACAATCATTGAATTTAAATTTTTTGGCATCAAGAAGCTATGGTTTTTTTTTATCTCGATTACATTTATCTAGCGCTTTGCACGCAATGTTGTTCTACGTAAACACCTCCCCCACATCCACCATTTTTTTCAAATGGATGCACTATTATAGCTCTATTGAATTCCCAAGTTTTAACTTCAAAACATATGCAATTCCTGGGATGTAGAAACAAAATGTTTTCCAAAAATAGCTCGACTGTCATAGATCTATATATAATATATTATATTTTTCAAGTTTCAACTTCCTAGGATAAGCTGTTCCATAGCCCTAAGAACCAACATTTTCATCTAAAACGCTTCCAACTCCCCTCTTACACCCCCTCTAAAAAAAAATCACCAATACCACTGAAGGGCTTCGTCAGGGGCGGAGGTTCCATAGGAGCAAGTGGAGCAACTGCGCCACCCACCTACACAATTGTTCGGTCATGTATTATACAATCATACAATTATCACTAAATACACTGATTGAAAATTTTGCAATTCTAAAACACGGCATCCTACCTACATATATTATAACTATCTATCCAAATACAATTTAACAACACGTCGTACCCCCAAACATTTGTTTCATTCACCTAAATATACGGTTACGGTTTGATCTTATTATACATATAATACGTTTCAAAGGCTATTTTAAAATGTTTCGCTATGTCGATTCAACCTTCAAACTTAATTACTTAAAATACATTTAAAATAGGATTAAAATCTCACAGTTTCTAAAAAATTTAAATTCAAAAATTCCTGCATACGGCTATCATTGAAAATGTGTGGATAATATAGCACCGGAGAGCCAAATTAAATGTGTGAATAAAACCATTGGGAAAATAGCTAAAAAATCTGCCAACAGTCTGGGCACAACTTTATTATTTTTTAGGTAGAAGTTCGGAACGCGCTTAATTCTGAGATGCGGTGTAGGTTACTATGCGACTGAAAACCTAAGAAAAAGCGATGTCTTATCACTCCTAAGAGATATGACGAAATTCGTGAAAATTTTGTTCAACCCGTTTAAACCCTCTTAGGGGTTGAAAAAAGAAAAAAACATGAAAACAAGTTTTATGTGATTATTGAACGATTCCGTGGAAGTAAAAAGTTATTCGATATCTAATCAGACCGGAGGGATACGGCTGAATTCATGAAAAGGTATACAGCCTCTTTACACAACCTTGGGGGTCGAATTTCAAAAAATCCAGAAAACTCTTTCTAGGTATTTATATGAAGAATCCGTAGAATAAAATTGAATTCAATATTTGAGAAGACCTTACCACAAAAAAATTTTCAGGGTAGCAAATTTTTTTTTTTTAAAAATCTATAACAATACTTTATTATTAAAATAATAAAGTAAAACTGAATATAACAAAAGTTTTTGCAAAACGTGATCTTGAATCTCTTATGTTATATGCATATTTTTATATTGGGAACCGAGTTTTTTTCATGGTAAGCTACCATAGAAGCTAATTTTAAGAATTTTTTGGTTGTTTTTCGGCGTTAGAGGAGTTTCTTACAAAACACCACCACGACATCCCGACTGGAATTAATCACTGTCCTGACTACTGCCGTTGAAGATACAGTTGAGTTGAAATGTTCTACTGAATAAAGTTGGTTGCTGGAAGATCGTCCAATTTTGATGTTGTCCATGGTGTGAAATGTATACTATATCCATTGGCGTGTTTGTCTCAATGAATGACTTTAAGTATTATCTTGTACTGCGTAATTAGTACTTTTTGAACAAAGAAATTCATTTTAAATCTCTTACAAATGAGTGCATTTCTTATTTTTGGTTATACATATCAATGCGTATATTACCTCCACGTATTTGTGATGTTGCTATCCAAGAATCACATCATTAATATCCACTATAATGTGGAGAGGTAGAATAGGCAAATAATGCAAAAAGCTCGCTTAAAGAGCTCTAAAAGATTTTTTTAGACACCTTTGTCAACAACGTATCTCTGCATGTCTATTATAACAGGAGGAAAGAACAACTATGAAGCACATCTCGTGTATCTCGGCCATATATGAAAACGTACTAGGATACAGAGGTTTATACATGAGGTATGTATGAGTATATGTAAAGAGTGTGCATGTTTTTCACCTGCAGAGATAAATCCTCTCGGATGTCGCCTAGCCATTTATGTATGTGCTCTTATCGGAACAATGGGCTGACATAAATACTGGCTTCCATAGATACAGGATACCGTATGCATACCCGAACTTGTATCCACCTGGCAACATGTTAGTACCTTTACGATACTAACAACAGCAGCCAGGCTAGATTCATCTGAAGAATTTTTTCCAAGCAATCAAGGGATAGAAAGCTTTGAAATAAACATAAATCACATCGTATCACTGATTCTAACATATACAGACATGCAGTATTCTATACATTATTCCTCCATTTCAGCAACATACCTGGTTACAGAGGAATTCAATGAAGCAGCATATTTGCTTTGAGCATCTGCGGCTATTTTATGTAAGGCTAGGTTGAGGCAGTAAGTCATTTTTATTAAGACGGATGCAACTTCCCTTTATTGACGTATACTGAATAGCGACCAACATAGTATTTTTGCTCCGATATTCTTATAGCCTTAACAAAACTTGAAGGTTCCTAAAATTTTTAGATTATCTTACAGCTATGAAATTGATTCTGAACTCATATAATAAATGTTGCCACGACTCTTAATTTCCAAATTTTGAATTAAAAAATCTGCCAATGGTCTGGGCGAAACTTTATTATTTTTCGGGTCAAAGTTCGGGAGCAATCAAAGCCGGAGTATATCATCAGTTGTTTCGAGATTATTAGATTTCTTGGAAAATTAAGTCCATGTAAACTATTCCAATTTCGGTATATTATGAACACTAAAAGCCCATAGAAGTAAAATCGGATTTGCTGCCTTATCAGACTTAGAGATATGACGAATTGTTAAAACGTATACAAACACATTGGGGTTTGAATTTCGAAAAAATTGTGAAACAGGTTTTTAGACGATTTCATAAGAAGAAAATTGATATCTCATGAGACACGAGGGATTTTGAAAAATTTGTGAAAACGTTAGCAAACCCTTCACACCCCTTGGTTCTTGAAATTCGAAAAATCGTGAAATCAGTTTTTAGGTCATTACATCAAATGCCGTAATAACCTATGAAATTGGGTCTCATCAGAACTAAGGGATGGCAAAAATTGTGAAAGCATATGCAAACCCTTGGGGGTTGAATATCAAAAAATTGGGAAATGTGTTTGTGGTCGATTATATAAAAAGTCTGTGGAAGTGAAGAACGATCTAATGTTTCATCAGACCTAAGAAATATGTCGAAGCTTTGAAAAGCATACAACCCCCTTACAAACCTTTGGATTGAATATTTAAAAATATTGAAATTGACGTTTTGGCGGTTATATAGGAAACCTTAGGAAGTAAAAATGAATTCTAGTATATATTATCAGATCTAAGCAATATGTAAGAAACTGTGAAAGCATATGCAACCTCCTTACACCCACTTGGGGGTTGAATATCCAAAAATCCTGAAAGGAGTTAATAAATAAATATAAAGACAACACGAGAAAGTAAAAACCAATTCAATTTCTTATCACTTCTAAAAGATATGATGGAATTCGTGAAAACGTGTTCAACCCTTTTATACCCTCTTAGAGGCTGAACAAGGAAAAAACTTAAAAACGAGTTTTAGGCGATTATTACGCAAGCACATGAAAGTGAAAAGATATTCGATATCGATGAAACCTGGGGGATACGGCAGAATTCGTGAAAAAGTATGCAACCCCTTTACACCCTCTTGGGGCTCGAATTTCAAAAATTCGGAAAACACTTTCTAGGTATTTATATGAAGAAGCCGCAGAATAAAAATGAGTTCAATATTTGGGAAGACCTAATAGATATGACGAAAATTTTAAAAATATATGCATTCCATTTTCACGAACGCCAAGGGACATTTGAATTTTTTTTATCTAAATTACTTTTCTAGCTTATTTACATACAGAGTTTCAACTTTCCAGCATAAACCGTTCTATAGATAGGAAAAACAGCCCCACCTCCGTACCATAGTACCCCCATAAAAAATAATATTTTTCCAACATGCTACTACTACATGTCTATCCAAATACCCAGTTTTAGTTTTATATCATCGGTTCTCGAGATATAAGAATCGGAACATTTTATTTCTCACCCTCCTCCATTCTCACCTTCTACACCCCCACCACCAAACTTTTTTTTCCTGATAGGGGTCTATTAGGACTACTTCTGAATTTTTAGAAAAATTCTTATCCCCCCACTTCCATGCTCCATTGCGCCCTTAAAAAATTTTACTTTCAACAAACGTTATTTCTCACCCTTTATACAAAAACCGAATTTTATTTCTCTAGTGCAATTGGTTCGTGAGATATCGTAATCTAAAGTTTTTCACCCCGCACCCACGCACGCCACTGACCCCACTCAAAAATTTGTTTTTCATCTGTTCTCCTAGTGTACCTACAGATGTTCATTACGTTTTAATTTCGTAACATTAAGAGTTTAGGAGATATGGATTTTAGAATGTCTCAATCTCGGCTTTCGAGCGTCTCGGACGCATTATTTTTCCCCCCACTCTTTCACTCCTTCACCCATATCGGCGATTTTTTTGAAGCTCTATATAAATTCCAAGTTTCAGTTTCGTAGCACAAGCGGTTGCTGAGATCTAGAAACCAAAATTTTTCGCTAAAACGCTTCCCTTACCTCCCCTCTCACACTGCCACCCCTCAAAATCTGGTCACTTCAAGGGGCTTACCCTGTCTACTCACGAAAAAAAATTCAACTAAATAGCTCAAAGGGTTTGGGTGCTACGAGCCTTCAAACAATTTTGTGTACACCGGTCGATGTACGGCGTACGACGAACAGACGGACTGAAATTTTTTTTGCTTTTATCGTGTCTACTAGGCATGAAATTTTCAGGGTAGCAATTTTTTTTTTTTAAAAATTGACCACAATACTTTATTATTGAAATAATAAAGTAAAACACATAGTAATGTCACTATGAGGATGGACATAATATAGAGCACCCACACAAATATTACTTACTGCAATTCTTACTTCAATGAGACTAGCTGTTGCTATCATTTTCACACGCAATTCGGCTCCAAGATTCATTAAAAATTGTGCAAAGAAAATACAAAGGCAGCGATGTTACATCATTATGAAGTCTATTGTAAATGCTCTCAGTTCAAGGCAATCCGTTTGGTTTGCAAGTGCTTTCTATTCGCAATGTGTACTAACTGAAATTAATTTTTTATTCAATCATTCGTAAATACCATATAAACAATGGGTAAACTGACGACTTGAATAACAGGAATAAAATGTAAGCGAACAAAAGATTTCTTCAAAAATTAAAAAAAAGTGTACACCGAATGTGTTATCCATATTAGACTCACAACAGGAATGCAACTAGAATTATTATGCGAGGTAAATTATTGTATGGGAAAGTTTTCTAGTACCTTTAGAACTAAGCGTACGTGACTATCATAGCATCTTGGAATTTGACCGTTAATATTCTAGTGGATCAGTTCGTCTCATGTTTCACTATAATTAAGCTAACCGGTGTAATACTTTGATCTTTCATTACTAATGAGGAAAAAAATGCAGTTAAGTGGAAAAGTACCTATTACAGCATTAGATACACAAGGTTGTCTAAATATTCATTAGACACTCGTATACGTTACGTATTGCTTGGAATAATTGTAGACGGACTGGCACCGATCTGCTATGAACAAGCGAGCTACTTCATAATCAAAGTAATTTCTACAGAAAAGATATCTACATGTAATTGCCAAGGAAATTAATATTTATGACTCAACATATAAATATGAAAATAATATTAAGAATCTAAAAGGAATGCAGCCCTTAATTCGAGCAGGTACGAGTATATTGGCAAATAAGAACTTTTATAACCCGCTGGGTATGATTCTCTACACTTTAATAATTGCAGACTCCTTAAAACCAAACTAAAAGAATTAAATATTGACTTTTTCCCCTTTCTTGAAATTTATTAATTTGCAATATTAATGTACGTTTGAATTTTTAGTTTCAATTCGCTTGAAAGGGAGGTACCCGAAGGACTAAAACGATATCTCCTATTTACGAGTTTAACACTATAAATTCTATTTGACGCTGAACAAAATTCAACTTCCTAGGTCAACGCGTTCTTGAGTGCGAACGGACGGACGTACAGCAAGCGGATTTGGGGTTCTTAGTCATAAATGAACCTAAACTAATTAAGACCATTTTTTTTGTCCGTTGCAAATTTTTCAGGCCGGTTTAAGATTGTAATACTCCATGATTTCATCTAGATTAAACAAATAATAAAGTAAAATTAACCTTGTAAGTAACATTCCGGGTCTCGGTTGTTAACAACACACATCCCGGACTTTTACCCAAAAAAATAATAAAGTTGCGCCCAAACGATTAGCAGATTTTTCTTTTTTTGCAATATTTAAATTTTTTTTCTATCTCGAACTCGCGCATATATTTTCAGCTTTAGGTGCACGGAAGTGATAAGCTGAGATGTGTGTTATTAGCTCTCAGAAGTTTCATTTTCTAAAAATTCCCCGTGATTAATTGTAAATAAGTTCCAAGTTTCAAGTTTATGAATTGTGAATTTTGAATCTATCTTACCTCAATTGAGCGTGAACCCACACAAAACAGAATTAGTCCTCTTCACCAGGAAGTACAAAATTTCTCAAGTAGACCCTCCTTCTCTGAATGGTACTAGTCTAGTTTTCACCGACAGTGAAAAATATTTGGGTCTTATTTTGGACAAGAAACTTCACTGGAAACCTAGCATCCAGGAACGGGTAAGGAAAGCAACAGTTGCGCTTAACTCGTGCAAAAAGACCATTGGCAAAAAATGGGGTATGCAACCCCGAATAGTTCATTGGCTCTACGTGTCCGTCATCAGACCGATAATTATGTACGGTGTTGTTGTCTGGTGAACCGCACCACCCTAGGAAGGTACAAAGATTTGTATGCATATGCATCAGCGGATCTCTGAGAACAACTCCCTCTGCAGCACTAGACATGCTACTTAATCTTTTACCCCTAGACATTTTTGGTAAGCAAATGGCAGCCATTCGACTTAGAGCCTCTACACAGTGGATTGGTATAATATGCAGGTCACTCAACAATCTTGAATCACTTCAATAATATTCCTGAAAGCACCGACTACATCCCCCCCAGTTATAATTTTGACAAAAATTTCCTAACAACCATCCCAACCCATCTAGAATGGAAAAGAGATTCGGTACGGATGGAAGAGTCCGTCCACATATATACGGACGGCTCCAAAATTGAATGTACCTCGCGGTAGAGGTGTTTTCTCTGACATGCTTAACATTAGCAGCTCCTTCCGTCTCCCGGACTACTGTATTATCTATCAGGCGGAGTTCATGACGATCAAGGAGGCCTTGTCCTGGCTGAGATGTAATGTAATACATACTAGGGATATTAACATTTTCACAAACAGCCAAGCGGCAATAAAATCTCTGGAATCGGCCTCGACAACATCATCGGTCGCCGTAGAATGTCGATCATCTCTTAAGGTGATGCCAGAACAGTTCAATATTCTTCTGTGCTGGGTACCAGGACACAGGGATATTCCAGGGAACTGCATGGCTGATGAACTCGCTCGGCGCGGTACTACCCTTCAGATAATGCCGGAACATCGGAATCTGGGTGTGCCTCTCTCTACATGTAAACTACTACTGGGATTGAACTCAGTTAGACGGTATTACATGTCACACTAGGAGACAGATCTGGCCGAAGCTAGATCCAAAACGGTCTTAAAAGATGGCTTTGCACAAAAGAGCAAATATCAGCACCACAGTCGGTGTCCTGACCGGACACTTTCTTATAGGTCGGCACGCTAAAAGACTTTTCGAACGACTTCTGTAGAAGCTGCCTGGATGAGGAAGAGGAGGAGACAGTCCTTCATCTTCTCGGTACCTGTCCAGCACTATCCACCAGAAGAAAAGCTCATCTTGGAGTTTATTTCTTCAATAGCTCTAGTGACCTTGCCGCAAAGAAGGCCGCGAGAATCTAACGCTTCATTGCAAGCTCTAAATGGTTAGACGAGTAGGACCGGATTCGATGATCCTAGGGTAACACAACGGACGTTTCAGGTCTAAGTGTGTCCGTGTTCTCACGGGCAGCCACGCGTACCTACCTACCTACCTCAATGCCTGTCGTATCGTAACTAATAAATATCTTAACACTGGAAGGGGAATATACTGTCTACATACTGTGAAAATTTATTGTTCGTTCAATGTTAAGTAACGCACTCCAAAATGCTTCTGGAAGTACTAAAAATATTTTTTTTTAGAATATTGTACTTGGATATATGACTACATGTGCAAAGTTTCATCTTTTTAATACTAACTGCTACAACGATATAAAAATACAAATTTTTCAAGTACAACCCGCAGGCTAATTCGAACGTCTTCTTGAGATATTCACACCTGAAAAAACTATATAAAAATTCTATATCTTTTTTAACATTCGAGAATCTATTTTATGCGTTATAAACTTGTCAGTCTGAATTAAACTTATAGCAATTCCAATTCCGGAGTATAAAGAAGCAGCAGTAAGAAATGAGATCTTGCAAAGGTATAAGTTTAATATTAATTGCTATTTGTCCTTAAACTCTCTCTCTCTAGCTCCTAGTTTCCACCATTCTCGATTGGCCTTCCCTACTAACAAACTACCTTCCAAAAGGCCTTACCGAGGCTACGAGACAGGGAAGTAGCTTCGGTAAGGCCTTAAGGTTTGTTAGTAGTTTGCTAGTAGGGTTTGTAGTAATTTTTTTTTTTCGCAGGAAGGCGAAAATCTTGAAGATACACTAAGATACCCGCGCGAACATCTTAGTAGTGTAGGATCCACCTCCACTAAAAGCACCTTTGTGGATTAAACTAGTCTGAAGACTAACCATTAATTTTCTTCTGAATTCTTAACACTAGCCTTTGTAGTAATGCATTTCGTAATTGGGTCATACTCAGGGATACAGTCAAAGCCGGAGCATAACATCAGTTGTTTCCAGCTTAGGCGTTTTTTTGGAAAGTTAATTTTGTCCCTAGAATAGAAATAAAATATTTAAAACACAGATTTTTAGCCGATTAAACGTACAAAAAAACCGTGTAGACGGCTCGCATTTTAGTATATTACTTGCACTAAAATCCAATAGAAGTAAGAACCAATTTGCTCCCTCATCAGACTTAAGAGATACGACGAACCCACTACATCCACTTGGGGATGGAATTCCGAAAAATTGTGAAATCGGTTTTTAGGTGATTACATTAAAAGGAATTTAATATCTCATCAGATACTAGAGATTTTGAAAAATTTTTGAAAACGTAAGCAACACCGAATTTGAAATTAGTTTTATCGCCTCAAAGCTAAGGAATGGTAAAAATTTTAAAAACATATGCAACCCATTTACACACACTCCTTGGGAACTGAATATCGAAAAATGGTGAAATGGGTCTGTAGACGATTATACAAGAAGTCATTGGTGAAGTGAAAACCAATCTGATATCTCATCAAATCTAAGAAATATGTCAAAAGTTGAGAAAATTATGCAACCCGTTTACACCCCCATAGGGTTGAATACCTAAGAATCCTGAAATCAACTTTTTTACGATTATCTAGGAAGCATTAGAAAGTAAAAATGAATTCGATATCTCATCAGACCCAAGAAATATGTAGGAATTTGTAATTACGTATGCAGCTCCCTTGCACCCACTTGGGGGTTGAATATCCAAAAATCCTGAAATGAGTTTTTAGATAAATATAAAGAAAGCCCGAGGAAGTAAAAACCAATCCGATGTCTTATCACTCCTAAGAGATATGACGAAATTCGTGAAAACATGTTCAACCTTTTTATACCCTTCCAGGGGTTGAAAAGGGAAAAACTAGAAAACTGGTTTCAGTAGATTATTAAACAAGTCCGAGGAAGTGGAATGATATTCGATATCTAATCAGTCCTAAAGAATATGGCTGAATTCGTGGAAATGTATACAAACACTTTATACCCCTTAGGTGTCGAATTTACTTACTTACTTACTTATTTATTTAATTAGTAAAATTATTTTATAGGATATTTACAGTTTATACAATTTTTGTAGAGATCAGACGGGGAAAAAATTATTGTCTTTACAACTATAGTGTAGTATTTCTATTTCTTGACAAATTATGTTATTAATTAAAGTGATACTTCATTTAGGAAAATTCTTTTTAAAAACAATTGTCGAATTTAAAAAAAAAACTGGAAACACTTTCTAGGTATTTATGTGAGGAATCCGAATAATAAAAATTAATTCAATATTTAAGAAGAAATATTTCACTGCACATTTTTTGCTAATGAATATTTGAAATTTTTTTGACTAGGTTACTCACCTAGTAGATCGACATATAATCACCAAGTTTCAACTTTCTTCTTCAAGCTGTTCTATAGATGAAAAAAACACCTCCAACCCCCGTACCACACTAGCCCTATAAGAAATTATATTTTTCCAACATGCCACTACTATAGCTCTATCTAAATACCAAGTTTCAGCTATCTATCATTATAAGTTGTCGTGATATAAAAATCTAAACTTTTTCTTTTTCATCCTCCCCCACCTTCACAGCCAAAATTTTTTTTTACTAGGGTTTTATTAGGCCTACTAGTTTTAAGCACTTATCTGAAACTGTTCTTGAGATATGAGACGTGATTTTTAGAAAAATTCTTATTGCCCCCTTAAAAATCTTAACTTTTATTAAACTTCATTTGTCAACTTGTGTACACTGACCTAATTTCATAATCCGAGCTCTATTAGTTTGTGAGATATCGTAATCTTAATCGTTTATTTAAATTCCATGCTTCACCCTCCCAGTGTAAACGGTTACTGAGATCTAGAAACCAAAATTATCCATATAAAACGCTTCTCTCACACCTCCACCATTTAAAAAGTGGCCACTAAAAGAAGAGCACCCAGTCTACCCACAAAACAAGAATTTAACTGAATAGCTCAAAGGGTTTGTGAGTTACGAGCCTTCAAAGGATTTTGCGTACGCCGTTCGTGGCACAGACGGATTGAAACTTCTTTTGCTTTTTTGGTGTCTACTAGTCATCAAAAATTTCAAAAAACTTTCTATCTTTTTAAAACAAGTAAGCCCCAGAAAAAAAAACAAAAATATCCATCTGTCCGTACACAATGCGTTTGATGGCAAAAAAATGTCCGTCTGTTCGCCGTATACGCCGTACGCAAATGCATTTGAAAACCCGTCAAACCCGTTGAGATTTTAAGTTAAATTTTTTTTGGTTAAATAAATTAGGTGAAAGTAGTGAAGAGGTGGCAATGTGAGTGAGAAGGTGAGAGGAGCGTTTAAGTTGAAAAATTTTCGGAACCGCTTATGCTAATAGGCTGAAACTTGAAAATTATATAGACGTATGATAGTGGAGCAATTTGCAATAGAATGATCGATATGGATGAAGAGGTTTAGGAGTGAAGAACGTTGGGGCAATGCTTCCAAAACAGTGAAAATGTGGGTTCAAGACATTCTCAAATTAAAATCTCCTGAACAGTGCAGAAAGTTGAAACTTTGTGATTATTTATTGGCATATTAGGAATGTAGGTATAGAGGGGGGAAATGGTGATGGAAGTGAAAAACATTGACAAGACAAGATTTTGTTTGTGTTTATAAGTTTAATTGGAGAAAGCTAAATGTAGAATTTTTGAGGTAGGAGTTTTTGTACTTTTCACTATTTCCGACATATTTCTTAGGTCGATTGAGATATCGGATTCGCTTTAACTTCTAATGCATTTAAATATAATCACAAAAAAGACAATATAAACATTTTTCGATATTCAACCCCCAAGTGGGTTTAAGGGGGTTATGTACGTTTTCACGAATTCCGACAATTCTTTTAGGTCTAATGTGATATCGAATTTCCTTTTACACTCACAACCAGCAAGTCGATGAACTACTGGAAACTTTCTTGAAAAACCTTCGGGAAGCGATCGAGTCAACCACGCCAAAGAAACCCGTTAATTCCCCCCAACAATTATCAATAGGTGAAGACATTTAAGAAATCATTAGGGAAAGGAATAACCTTCGGCGTCAATGGCAGAGAAATAGAAACCCGAGCATAAAATACCGTATTAACTTCCTCACCAAGTCAATACAGGTCCGACTAATAAAACTGCGAAATTCCAACTGGAACTCCATGCTAGCCGATCTTGGGAAAAGTGATGGTAAAGTCTGGCGTTTAAACAAATGTTTTAAACGTGGACGGGCAAATCAAATGCCGCCTCTTTGGAACCAAAACAACGCTCTGACATACGACGACCCAAATAAAGTGAAAATTATTGCCGACCACTTCGAAGCGGTACATCACATCTCAGAAAATATGGGTAATAATATCAATAACTTTTCGGTCCACAACACAGTAAATAACATCCCAGACCGCGTCGAGTTACAAGAAATTTCCCTTTGCAAGCCCAAGGAAATAGTTAGGATAATCAAAAGGTTTAAAATCAAAAAAGCACCCGGTTTGGACGAAATTCCCAACTGCGTGTTAAAACGACTCCCTCGCAAGGGGGTGATAACTCTTAATTTTATATACAATGCTTGCCTAAAACTTCTCTACTTTCCTCCTACTTGGAAACAAGCCATAGCTATCCCCATTCCGAAACCGGGTAAAGATCATAGCTACCCCCAAAACTTTAGACCAATAAGCTTACTGCCAGTTATTAGCAAAATATTCGAAAAGATTATACTCCAGCGAATACAAGACTTTCTGGCCTCAACCAAAATTATCCCAGATTTTCAATTCGGATTTAGAAAAGGTCACTCAACCTGTCACCAGCTATTTCGAGTCACGAAATTCGTTAAGGAAAGACTCTATGAAAGAAAATCTGTGGGAATGATAACGCTTGACATAGAAAAAGCTTTTGATACAGTCTGGCACGAAGGGTTAATATTTAAATTAATTAAACTATCACTCCCGATGTATCTAGTGAAAATTGTTCAGTCTTTTCTATCAAACAGATCATTTACAGTTAAAATCAACTCTTCCTACTCTGATAGTCGCCAAATCTCTGCGGGAGTCCCACAAGGATCATGCCTAAGTCCAACGCTGTTCAATATCTACACGGCAGATATCCCATCACATCCAAATTTCGAACTAGCAACCTTCGCAGATGATACATGCGTCTATACCAGCTCAATTGATCCAGACACGATATTAGCAGTACTCGAACTTTATACTGAAAGACTTTATCAATTTTACCACCGGTGGAAAATTAAAATTAATACAGCAAAAACACAAGCTATGTTTTTCACTAAAAAGAGGAAACGCTCAAACCTTCCAAGTCGCAAAATCAATTTTATTGGTCAAAAAATTCCGTGGTCTGATAACCTAAATTACCTTGGTGTTCTACTCTCCTTCCGTTGTCACATAGATAACATATGTTTCAAAGTCAGCAAGGCCATGTATGCCCTGTATCCTCTTATAAATAGAAAATCCCAACTTTCTGAGGAGAACAAGATCTTATTGTTCAAAATGGTAATCCAACCCATTATCGCATATAGCTCTCCTGTTTGGGGTCATTGTGCAAAGTCACATATTAAAAAGCTTCAGGTCTCACAAAATAAGTGCCTCAAAATAATAATGAAGAAACCATTCTTCTTCTCCACTAGAAGTCTCCACGCAGAAGTTAAAGCGCAAACTGTACTTGAATTAATTTCAACCAGATACTCATCTTTTGTAACAAGACTGGAACTAGTCGACAATCCGATAATACTATCACTCATATAACATCCTACTACTTGACATGTATTAGTGTCTAATTTGTTTTTCTTAAGTTAGTTAATTACGTTTTACTATTTTTGCCTTCCTTTAATTTAAGTTAGTTTGTAAGTTAGTTTTAAACTCACTACACAAGGTTTTTTGTATAAATTTTTCCTTGAACTTATTTCACTAAAATTCCCGTAGATGCTTCGCCTTGCTGTGCTAACTAGATTTAATTTAGCTGTTAAGATATTGAATTATCTGTTCTCTAAATCATAAATTATAAGATGCTAGTCATAAGTGGAAAAACTAATAAACATTGATTGAATTGAATTGAATTGAATTTCCTTTTACTTCTATAGGCTTTTTATATAATCACGTAAAAATATGATAACTTTCTGAATTTTACGATATTCGTTTTTACAAATTCCGACATATAGTATCTCTTAGGTCTGATGAAATATCGAATTATTTCTTACTTTAATGGGCTTTCTATATAATCGCCTGAAAATTGGTTTCCGAATTTTCGTATACGGTGTAGGTTATTATGCAACTGACAATCTAAAGAATAACCAGGAGGTTATTTGGAACGTTATTTGTTAGTAGATAGTAGCATAAATTACGTTTCAGCAGCAACATTTTGCTTCCCAGTTTCACAAATATTTTCAAAATCGCCTAGTACTTGATGAATGACAAATAGAATGGTACAAAAATAATGAATAAATAATAAATAAGTGAATTACGTTCATAATGATAATTCACACGTTCAAAATGTAGTTGAATGTGTACTTTAAAATCGTTCACATATTCGTGAATTATCGTGCTCATTTAGATAGTGAACGTATGATAGCAAAAATGTGTCAATAGTCTCACGCAAACTTAATATTTCTCGAGCGGAAGTCAGGAACACGTTTAACGCTGAGGTGCGGTGCAGGTTACTATGAGACTGATAATCTAAAAAAAAACCTACTGCAGTCACGTTCGGCTGCAAGCCAATCGTATAATACTCTAGATGAATACTGAACTCCGATTTATATTGTAGTTGGGGATAAAGTAGAATTACGTGTGTGCATGTTGTATGTCCTTTATAAAGGACTGCCATTAGATTGCTACTCAAACCTAAAAGACAATATTCAGTGTTTAATTTCATACCTTGAACTGGGTAAGTCATCGAAAAAAAATGTCCTTTTTGAAGGACTTTCATATGGGAGGTGCAGGAAGGACTCACTTGATTTCTTACATATTTATCCTTTTCCTTGGAACCATTCCAAAATTAATGTGTACAAAATTTCAAATTCGTAGCTTGAAGCGTTCAAAAGTTATCGGAAAATATTGTTGAACACGTGTCTTAGGGTTATTTTGTATGGCAGCTGCCAGAAGGAGTAAAAGGATTTTGTTGACTAGTAAACTCGAACTTCGTTTTCACTCAAAACTAATTTGTACAAAATTCCGAATTCATAGCTTAAAGATTACTTGAGTTATAGTGAGTTCCGTAAATTAAGTGAAGACGTTTTGACAGAATATTTGTATGGCAGCTACACGAAGGACTAATAGGATTTTCTTAATAATCATATATTTAGCTCCATCTAATGGAAAAATAACACATACAAAATTTCAAACTCGTAGCTTAAACCCTTCTAAAGTTATCGGCCCATATTCTGGAACACGTAATTTAAGGACATTTTGTATGGCAGCTACCAGAAGGAGTAAAAGTATTTCGCTGACTAGTAAAGTCGAACTTTCTTTTCACTCGAAACTAATTTGTACAAAATTCCGAATTCGTAGCTAAAAGATTACTTGAGTTTTAGTGAGTTTCGTAAATTAAATGAATACATTTTGACAGGATATTTGTATGGCAGCTACACGAAGGACTAACAGGATTTTCTTCATAATCATACATTTAGTTCCAACTATTGAAAAAATAAAGCATACAAAATTTTAATGTCGTAGCTTAAACCCTTCTGAAGTTATCGACCAATATTCTTGAACACGTGTTTTAAGGACATTTTGTATGGCAGCTACTCGAAGGAGTAGGACGATTTTGCACGTTAACGAACTTAGCCTTACAAATTCAACCAAACATCCAGATTCAAAATTTCAAGATCCTAGGTGAAGGCGTTCTTGAGTTATCGTGTTCACGGACAGACGGACGGACGGACGGACGGACGGACGTCAAGCGGATTTGAGGTTTTTGGGCACAAATAAACAAAAAATAATATATAACTTTTTTTCGTCCGAGGCTTGGTTCTATGCGTTACAAACTTTTGGGCTGGATTAAACTTATAATACTCTATATGATTTCATCTAGAGTATAAAAACGTTTAAATTGCCCTCCAATTATTGCTTAGGTTTGCTATTTAGGGAAATCCCTATCCTTTTTTCGGTAACTCCGATACAAAAGCCATTGAAACAAGTGTCCACGAGTATAGGTCGATAGCTTCACAACGCTTCACGAAAAAGGGCATACTACATGCTCGCTCCTTATTCTGCTATAATACCAACTAGAACATAAATCGGAGTTCAGTACTTCATCTAGAGTACCACGATAGTTATTGCGGTATGTTTTTGCCAGTTACAGAAATGACTGTATTTTATTGATGTTAACTAATTGATACGAGTAATGCTAATGCATTAACGGCGGAAATTATATACTTTCGCCGACTACTAGTAATTACGTGTTGTTAGCAAATTGTAGTAATTTTATTTGCCAACCAAAGATAGAAGGGATCTTTTGAAATTCATGTCCCAACCTTTGTTGGTGATGAATTTGTAGTGTAAGAATTTAAATATTTGATTTGTATTTGCTACTTAATTACTACTTATAATGGAGGGCAACGAATAGTATGTAATTAATGTTTTCAATTCAAAATCCAGTATAATAGAGTACAGTGTCTCTTATAGTGCATACGGCTGTACAATACAATGGAGAAAATTAGAGACCCCAATGAAAAGTTGGCACCAGAAATCCACAGCTGTAATGCTAATTAGCTGGCTGTGTTATACGGCCTCAATCATTTTATGACTGCGCCATGCCAGAACTGAATGTTGTAAAATGTAATTTGCTTGTGAAAATTTGGCAGAGCATTTGAAATTAAAGTGCGAGTCACATGTTAATGGGAAAATTATGATAATATGAAAAATTAAAAAATAAAAAAAAAATGTTTTATTTTCCGAACATTGCTGTCTAGCGCACGCACAGAATTATTGAAATTGCTCTCATGTGTTTATTATTAATATTTTCCATGTTGCTTTTAATCTAGTAGTTTTTCAGTAGCTACATACAAAGTACGAATACATAATTTATGGCCGGTTAGATTTCGGATGATTTATGCTAATGAGCTTTCCATTACAGCCCATAATTATTATCAACTTGAAACCCATCAGTCGAGACCTTTGTCAAATTGCTTATCGATTTTGTAGGTATCATATCAAAGGTTCGGTAATGATACGTTGGAATTGAGGAAATTTTCACGTTGGACTTATTATTGCCGGTGACCGTTGTGGCCGACTGTCAGATATTTTTCTGATTAATGAATAGCCGCGGATAGGTAAAAGTGTTTCCTGTTTTGATCCAATGAAAACAACCCGTTTCTAGAGTTCGAAACAACAATTACGGGCATGTAGAGTTCCAGTTCAGAAAGTCATTAATTTCCATGACGGGGCAACTCAGTAAGCCTATGTATTTAAAGTAATTTGGTAATGAGATATAGATAAACTTTAGATAAAATAACCAATAACATGCAATTAATTAATATGCAATTTGTTAAAATTAATTTTTAGCCATTGGTGAACTAATCTGAAGTTTTAGTGACTTGGTTTCATTCTAAAATCTCTCATTTCACAAACATTTAATATTTAAAATTTTATTATAGTCATGGGATCGTCAGATCGGCTTGAAAAATCTTTGTTTGGATTCAAATTGACATTTTAGTCATATGGTTACTGGAGCAATATTTCGTTTTTTATTTACCGGAGCCATGTAAACAGAAATAAATCCAAGAATTCACATAAAATTCTATCAAAAGTGATCAAATATTAAGACAAGAAAAAAATCTGCCAATGGTCTGGGCGAAACTTTATTATTTTTCGGGTCAAAGTTCGGGAGCGGTCAAAGTCGGAGCATATCATCAGTTGTTTCGAGATTATGAAGTTTCTTGGAAAGTTAATTTTGTTCTTAAAATAAAAATATTTAAAATAGAGATTTTTAGCCAATTAAACATTGAAAAAGCCCCTGTAGACTATACGAATTTCGGTATATTATGTACACTAAAAGCCCATAGAAGTTAAAACGAATTTGTTGCCTTATCAGAATTAAGAGATATGACGAATTGTTAAAACGTATACAAGCTTATTACTTCCACTTGGGGTTTGAATTTCGAAAAAAAAATGGTAAAAAGGTTTTTAAACTATTTCATAAGAAGCAACTTGATATCTCATGAGACACGAGGGATTTTGAAAAATTTGTTAAAACGTAAGCAAACTCTTCACACCCTCTTGGTTCTTGAAATTCGAAAAATTGTGAAATTAGTTTTTAGGTCATTACATCAAATGCCGTAATAACCAATTTTATATCTCATCAGAACTAAGGGATGGCAAAATTTGTGAAAACATATGCAAACCCTTGGGGGCTGAATATCCAAAAATTGAGAAATGGGTTTGTAGGCGATTATATAAAAAGTCTGTGTAAATGAAAAGCGATCTAATATCTCATTAAACCTAACAAATATGTCGAAGCTTTGAAAAGCATACAACCCCCTTACACTCCTTAGGATTGAAAATCTGAAAATACTGAAATTGACTTTTTGGTTCTTATATGAGAAACCTTAGGAAGTAAAAAAGAATTCGATATATCATCAGATCTAAGCATTATGTAGGAATCTGTGAAAACATTTGCAACCTCCTTACCACTTGGGGGTTGAATATCCAAAAATCCTGAAAGGAGTTAATAGATAAATATGAAGACAGCACGAGAAAGAAAAAACAATTGAATTACTTATCACTTCTAAATGATATGACGGAATTTGTGAAAACTTGTTCAACTCTTTTATATCTCCTTAGGGGCTGAAAACGGAAAAAAATTAAAAACAAGTTTTTGGCGATTATTACGCAAGCCCGTGAAAGTGAAAAGATATTCGATATTTGATCAGACATAGTGGATATGACATAATTCGTGAATAAGTATACAACCCCTTTACACCCCCCTAGGGGTCGAATTTCAAAAAATCCTGAAAGCGCTTTCTAGGTATTTATATGAAGAATAAAAATGAATTAAATATTTGGGAAGACCTAATAGATATGACGAAAATCGTGAAAATATATGCATTCCATTTTCACTGAAAATTTTTTTCGCCTTTCCTTCCGAACGCCAATGGATATTTTAAATTTTTTTACTCTAGATGAAATCATATAGAGTATTATAAGTTTAATCCAGCCCAAAAGTTTGTAACGCATAGAACCAAGCCTCGGACGAAAAAAAGTTATATATTATTTTTTGTTTATTTGTGGCCAAAAACCTCAAATCCGCCTGACGTCCGTCCGTCCGTCCGTCCGTCCGTCCGTCCGTCCGTCCGTCCGTCCGTCTGTCCGTGAACACGATAACTCAAGAACGCCTTCACCTAGGATCTTGAAATTTTGAATCTGGATGTTTGGTTGAATTTGTAAGGCTAAGTTCGTTAACGGGTAAAATCGTCCTACTCCTTCGGGTAGCTTCCATACAAAATGTCCTTAAAACACGTGTTCAAGAATATTGGTCGATAACTTCAGAAGGGTTTAAGCTACGTCTTTGAAATTTTGTATGTGTTATTTTTCCAATAGTTGGAGCTAAATATATGATTATGAAGAAAATTCTTTTAGTCCTTCGTGTAGCTGCCATACAAATATCCTGTCAAAATGTATTCACTTAATTTACAAAACTCACAATAACTCAAGTAATCTTTTAGCTACGAATTCGGAATTTTGTACAAGTTAGTTTTGAGTGAAAAGGAAGTCGGAGTTTACTAATCAGCGAAATCCTTTTACTCCTTCTGGTAGCTGCCATACAAAATATCCTTAAAACACGTGTTCAAGAATATTACCAATAACTTCAGAACGATTTTAGCTACGTCTTTGAAATTTTGTGTGTAGTATTTTTCCAATAGTTTGAGTTAAATGTATGATTCTGAAGAAAATCCTATTAGTCCTTCGTGTAGCTGCCATACAAATATCCTGTCAAAACGTTATCACTTAATTTACGGAACTCGCTATAACTCAAGTAATCTTTTAGCTACGAATTCGGAATTTTGTACAAATTAGTTTTGAGTAAAAAGGTTGTTCGAGTTTACTAATCAGCGAAATCCTATTACTCCTTCTGGTAGCTGCCATACAAAATGTCCTTAAGACACGTGTTCAACAATATTTTTCGATAACTTTTGAACGCTTCAAGCTACGAATTTGAAATAGTTCCAAGGAAAGGGATAAATATGTAAGAAATCGAGTGAGTCCTTCCTGCACCTCCCATGTGAAAGTCCTTTAAAAAGGACATTTTTTTTCGATGACTTACCCAGTTCAAGGTATGAAGTTAAACACTGAATATTGTCTTTTAGTTTTGAGTAGCAATCTAATAGCAGTCCTTAATAAAGGACATACAACATGCACACACGTAATTATACCTTATCCCCAACTACAATATAAATCGGAATTCAGTATTCATCTAGAGTATTATACGATTGGCTTGTTTTTATTTAAATTACTTTTCTAGTTAATTTACATATACGTACTAAGTTTCAACTTTGTAGCATAAGCTGTTCTACAGATAAGAAAAACATCCTTCGTACCATACTACCACTATAAAAAATTATATTTTTCCAAGATGCTACTACTATAGCTCTATCTAAATACCATGTTTTAGCTTGATATCATTATAGATTTTCGAGATATAAAAATCTGAGTTTTTTCCTTTTCACCCTCCCCCACCCTCACCCTCTACACCCTCACACCCAAAATCTTTTCTGATAGGGGTCTATTAGACCTACTTCTGGTAAAAATTTTAAGCATCTAACTCACACTGTTCTTGAGATATGAGACGTGATTTTTTAGAAAAATTCGCATCCCCTCCACTTTCATGATCCACCGCCCCCTTAAAAAATTGTACTTTCAGCAAACTTCATTTGCCAACCTTTATACAGAAACCAAATTTGATTTGTTTAGTGCAATTGGTTCGTGAGATATCATAATCTAAAGCTTTTTACCCCCCACCCTTGTACGCCACTGCACCCACTAAAAAATTTGTTTGCAATCTATTTTCCTAGTATACCTACAGATATTCATTAAGTTTCAATTTTGTAACTTTAACCGTTTAGGAGATATGGATTTTAGAATGTGCCGATCTCGGCTTTTTTGCGTTTCGGACGCATTATTTTCCCCCCCACTCCCACAACCCTTTACCCATATTGACAATTTTTATGCAAATGGGTTCACTACCGAAGTTCTATATAAATTCCAATTTTCAGCCTCCTAGCATAAGCGGTTGCTGAGATCTAAAAACCAAAACTTTTCGTCTAAAAAGCTTCCCCCTTCTCCCCCCTCACACCCCTACCCTTCAGAATTAGGCCACTTCAAGGTGCCTACCCAGTCTATTCATAAAAAAAAATTCAATTTAATATCTCAAACCGTTTGGGAGCTACTAGCCTTCAAACGATTTTGCGTACCGCGGACGGCGTACGGCGTACGGTGGACAGACGGACTGATATTTTTGTTTGCTTTTTTCGTGTCTACGAGTCATGAAACGCGAAAAAAAATTTTTCAGGGTAGCAAATTTTTTTTTTTTAAAATTCGATCACAATACTGTATTATTAGAAAATAATAAAGTAAAATAAACCAAAACAATTTTTTAAAATTAACATACTCGCCATGTTTACAATTTAACATCCGGCGCCCAACGTGGGGCGACTATAACATGAAGAATTATTTGATGTAATGATTAGAACAGTCTGAATTGGGCCATACACCATTAAAACGGAAGTTTTGATTTTAGCTACCCGTTTAGTCACACTACCAGTCAGCTTTCTTTACTGAAAGGAAAAAGCGATTATTTTAAAAGCGAAATAATCGACTATGGCTGAAGTTAGATCAAACTTTCTACATGGTCTACTAATATGATGACCAGCACTTGACAAAGTAACTTATAGACAACAGCTGGACTAGTCTGGGGGTAACCGGTGTCCTTAGAACAAACTTCTCAGACTCGCTCAACGTATTTCTTTTCTTGCCATCTATTGACCTGTTTGCGGAAAATGCGGAGGAAAATCTGCACGAAGGCTCATAGAGTTAAATCAGTTCGACGTGCCCATAAGATTAGGAACCACGGACCATTTAAATCTTAAGCTCTGGTTTGATAGGAAGTTTTCGATAAGAATACCAAGCGGAGAATATTAGAAAGCAATACCTGGAAACGCTGTGGAGTCCATAACTGATACACTGACGGATCAAAGTCAGAAGAAGAAGTAGGCGCAGGGGTGTATTCTCTTGATCTTCCAGCTGATTTTCGCTACAGACTGCCTAATAACTGAATCATTTTCCAAGAATAGGTACAAGCAGTTCGGAAGGCGACTGAAATCGTTCACAAAAAGGGTTATACGGGTAGAACAATACACATCTATACCGATAATCAGATCTTATGGCATTACAGTCTTGCACAATCAAATCCAAGTCAGTGTTTAACTGTCGACACGCACCATAGAAACGGTGGTAAACTGGAACTCTGCCAGTTTCCGTGACTCAGTGGTACATTAGGTAATGAGCGCGCGGATGACTTTGCTGAAAAAGGTGTAGGCTTGGAGCCAGGAAACGCGATATGCATACTACCGCATCTAAACATCGTTCATAACTCTCTAGAAAAGAAGCCGAGGCCAGGTGGCCAGCCGTAATAACATCCAAAACAGCGAAATTATTGTAGAATACCTACCTACAGCGAAGAAAAGGAAATTGAAAACTACAAGGAGAACAAGCACCCTAGTGCACATCGTGCACAAATCAGCTCTTTCCAGGACACCCTTGAAGCATCTTCGATTTCAATGAAGTCTACGTTAACAGCTTACAGTGGTTGCTAAACTTTGCGGCAGTAATTGGTACTTTTGAGCTTAACCAAGAACTCGTGTGTCTGTGTAAGGATTAGGCCAACACTTAACCAAATCTAAGTATATGCTGAATTTTGACAAATTTTACTTAAAACTGCATGGGCATTCCCTACAAGTCATATACAGTAGAAAAATTTAAATATCTACACATTTTGTCCCACGTTTTGGTTTTGTTGACTTTGTTAGCTACCATAAAAGTAATAAACTTTAGCCAGCTAAGTCAACAAACAAACTTTTTTTAGAACTGGACAGTTTTATTGATATAAAATATAAAAAAATATAAATCTTTAAGAAATAATAAAAAAAGTTATTGACGCCCTCCTTAAGGAATAGATATAGTTGATAATATTTGTAGTTTTGAGAGCCCAATGCAGATCAGGTTAGCGACGTAGGAAAAAATCACGAAGCAATAAGAGTAGCCACTTAAGACTTAAGACTTAAGTCGTTTGACTACTCTACTTCCGACGAAACGTTGAGTCAAATGCATAGAATGAGCTGTTCGACATTTTCCGTAAGCTTTCTATCTATGAGCTAATTGTCAAATATTTGACAAACCATTTTGACGAGAAGGTCAAAGGCAACAAAAAAAAATAATATAGCAAACTAAAGTTTGACGATTACACTATCTGCATTTTCCAGCCATAATAAAATAAAATTTAATTCAAGCTTTAGACATAAAGTCGGCCAACAGTCTGGGCGCAACTTTATTATTTTTTAGGTAGAAGTCCGGAACGCGTTTAAGAGAAGAGAAGCGATGTAGGTTACTATGCAACCGACAACTTAAAAAATAACGTTCAAATAAGCCTTCTGGTTATTCTTTAGGTTGTCAGGTACATAGTAACCTACATTGCTTCTCAGCATTTAACGTGTTCCGGACTTCTACCCAAAAAATAATAAAGTTGCGCCAAGACTGTCAGATTTTTTTTTATTTATTTACATATTTTTTATCAATAGAAGATTCCATAGAAGTAAAAACGAATTCGATCACATTAAACCGAAAATTTTTTCGGAATTCGTGAAAACTTGAGCAGGACGGTCAAACATTGAAAAATACTTGAATCGACTTTTTCCCCGACTATGTTTAATGGTTTTAGAAGTGAAAGTGAATTCCAGACCTAAGAAATATATCAGAATTCGTGAATATATGGTATACACAACCACTGTACACCTCCTAAGGGGTTGGATATTAAAAAAAATTGGAAAAATCTTTCTAGACACTTTTTACGCAGAGGTAAAATTGCTTTGATAGCTCGACATGTCTAAAAGTTTTAACGAAATTCGTGAAAATGTGGTTTTACGGACAGTATTTTTACACAACCTCTGATCGCTAATAAAATCTGACCTTTTTTTACATCGATTGCGCTAGTAACGCATCTACATATACGTACTAAGTTTCAACTTTCTATCATAAGCCGTTTCTGAGATATATAAAAAAACTCCTTACCCCTGTACCTTGCTACCCCTACACTCAGAAAAATAAATAGTTGAAATCGACTATTTATTAACTTTTCCCATATTTAAAATCGTAAGTTGAAAGTTAACCAATATGTAGTAAGAGTAAAATAAAAGTTGAGTTAATTATAAAATACTGTATTATTGAAATAATAAAGTAAAAGTAGTTTTTCTATTGCAATATGTTGTTTTTGTAGAATATAAATAATTTGCAATAGTTTTTACTAAAATTTGTTAAATATACAAATTGCTATTAAGTATTAGTTATTAACCAGAAAGTAGTCAATATTAATTAATATATTACTATTTTGCAGTTATTTTAACTAAATTATTGTTTACCATGATTCAACTACAAATTTAGAATAAAATTAATTAAAATTTAATTTTAACTAAAAGTGGTGACTTAATAAAATAATAATATAAAAATAATTATGTTATTTTTTAGTGTTTTACCTTTTCGTGTACTTTGTGCAATAAACAAATTTTTATTAATTTATATAAAATAATTTATTCAAATGTTTTGTAGTTTTAACCTGTAGACGTTACATTTAGTTATAAAACCGTCGCAAGTTTCATTCCTGTAAACCAAAACATGTTCATAAATACAAAAACCGACCTAAATAAACCAATCAATTCTTTATTTTATGTATAATAATTATGTTGTTGTTTTTAATCTTTTAAAATGTTTCAGATTTAGCTACCTATTAGGTTTTATAATATAAGTTCTCTTATTTATTTTCTTTCATTTAAAAATACTTAAGCCTAATCATTTTTTGTTGCCGATTGTTTTGCATATGTGCATTGGTGGCGAATGTATTTTCTTAATATTGATAATATGAGTTAATTCTGATTTTTTACCGATCACAAAAGCCTCTAAGTGGTTGTCAAAATAACTAATTTCTCGTTCGTAACAGACAAAGAAAAAATTATTTTCTTTACTTTTGATAACTGAAGATATTTCATAAAATTTCAAGTTAGGATCACTAGAGCTAATATAATAACAAAGCCTTTTTTATATTTATTTCCGGTAATTAATATTTTCGAAGCTAGAAATACATAATTTCCGTTTTCAATATTTAAATCACTGTTCATATTTGGATTTAAAAAAATTGTTCTTTCAGTGTCACCTTTTTCATATTATCAACCTGAATACGTTCTTCCAACCCCTTATTTCGAAGTGTTCGAGAAGCTAAAATAAATAGAAATTTAATACCGATTGACCAGTATATATGATACATACATAATATAGTATATAAAGGAATTTACTTATGTACATACCAACAAATCTTTCATATAGCCGAAATAATTTCCAAGAATTCAGAACATTCCAAAAAGGATTACTGCAATCCTGTGCTTCTTCCACTAATGACGTTAATGATGTTAATGTGAATATTAGTATATGTTTATGAGCTTACATACCATACAATTGGTACAAAACTGCATGCGTTACATTAAAGACTTTACGGTTATTTCACTTTGATTCAAACACCTAAACTTATAGTCCTGTAAAATATCAATACACAATTTCTGCACAATTTATGTCATTTTCATCACTCATAATTGTATTATATTATGTATATCAATTACTAATTAATTATGTGAACGCACGAGTAAACTATACACCGCGATTGAAGAAACAGACTGGCAGGCAGTTAACCAGTTGAAGTTCTGTTTGAACACTAGATATTCAAGAAAATTCCATCTAATTTCAGTTATTCAACATTTTTATTTTATTTTGGGAAATTTTTTTACTATTTTCAGATTTCTTTGAACTATAAATTGGTAGAATGTTACAACTAAATAGTTGGAAGTTCCTATAAAATAGTACGATTATGTTTTGCTCACCAAACAAATGCAATGATACCTAACTATTTAGTAATAATATTGAAATGAATTAATTTTCAATTTGAGACAAACTACAATATAGTACTAAACTACTGATTTTACTATTTGCGAACTATTTCTTTGTTTTACTTTATTATTTCAATAATACAGTATTGTTATTGAATTTTAAAAAAAAAAATTTGCTACCCTCAAAATTATTTTTTTCACGTGTCATGACTAGTAGACACGAAAAAAGCAAAAAAAAATGTCAGTCCGTCTGTCCGCCGTACGCAGTACGCCGCGCCGTACGTCGACCGCTGTACGCAAAATCGTTTGAAGGTTCGTAGCACCCAAACCCTTTGAGCTATTAAATTGAAATTTTTTTTTTTTGTTGAATAGACAGGGTAGTCCCCTTGAAGTGACCAAATTCTTGGGGGTGGGGTTGTGAGGGGGGAAGCGTTTTAGACGGAAAATTTTGGTTTATAGATCTCAGCAACCGCTTATGCTGGGAAGCTGAAATTTTGAACTTATATTTCGATAGTGGACCTATTTGCAAAAAAATTGCCGTTATGGGTGAAGGGGATTGGGAGTGTGGGGAAAAATAATGCGTCCGAAACGCAAAAAAGACGAGATCGAGACATTCTAAAATCCATATCTCCTAAACGGTTAATGTCACAAAATGGAAACTTGATGAATATCTGTAGGTATACTAGGAGAATAGATCGGAAACAAAAATTTGAGTGGGGTCAGTGGCGTACGTGGGTGGGAGGCGAAAAACTTTATATTACGATATCTCACGAACCAATTGCACTAGATAAATACAATTTGGTTTGTGTATAAAGGTTGACAAATGAAGTTTGCTGAAAGTAATATTTTTTAAGGGGGTGGTGGAGCATGAAAATCTAAAAAATCACGTCTCGTATCTCAAGAACGGTGTAAGATAGATACTTAAAATTTTTACCAGAAGTAGGCCTAATAGACCCCTAACAGAAAACAAAATTTTGGATGTGTGGGTGTAGAGGGTGAGGGTGGGGGAGAGTGAAAAGGAAAAAGTTCAAATTTTTATATCTCGAGAACGTATAGAGCTATATTAGTAGCATGTTGGAAAAATATAATTTTTTATAGGGGCAGTATGGTACGGGGGTGGGGGGTGTTTTTCTTATCTATAGAACGGCTTATGCTACAAAGTTGAAACTCGGTATGTTTATGTAGATCAACTAGAAAACTAATTTAGATAAAAAAAATTTAGAAATAACCAGGAGGCTATTTGGAACGTTATTTTTTAGGTTGTCAGTCGCATAGTAACCTACACCGCATCTCATCATTAAACACGTTTCGGACTTCTACCCATAAAATAATAAAGTTGCGCCCAGACTGTTGGCAGATTTTTTTTATTTACTTAAGTATTTTCCTCGTACACGTAGATGCCGCCAGTAAGTAGCCAAGATCCGAATCTCATTTTCGACCGATGATTTATTTGGTTTATTGATATATTATTATTGTTATAATTATTATTGTTATTATTATTGTTACATAAATTCCAGATATTATGGTAACATGCCTTGTGGAGCGGTCGCGTCAAGGAGGGCGAAGGAAATATCATAGAGAAATGATCACTGTGCGATCCACAACACATTGTGGATTTCAGACCATTAGTATGCCGATATAGAAAAAAAATCAAATCTAAAAAAAAACCTTAGCTGAGGCTGCATTCGTAACAGGTTTTCGTCATATCTATTAGATTTTCCCAAATCTTGAATTTATTTTTATTGTACGTCTTCTTCATATAAATACCTAGAAACCGTTTTCAGGATTTTTTAAAATTCGACCCCTAAGAAGGTGCAAAGGGGTTGTAAACTTTTTCACGATTTCTACTATATCCCCAGGTCTTATCAGATATCGAATATCTTTTCACTTTCACGTGCTTGCGTAATAATCGCCTAAAACTTGTTTTTAGTTTTTTCCCTTTTCAGCTCCTAAGAGGGTATAAACGGGTTGAACACGTTTTCACGAATTCCGACATTTCTTTTAGAAGTGATAAGGAATTGAATTGGTTCCTACTTTCTCGTGCTGTCTTCATATTTATTTATTAACTCTTTCATAATTTTTTCGAAATTCAAACCCCAAGTGGAAGTAATGGGTTTTTATACGTTTTAACAATTCGTTATATCTCTTAATTCTGATAAGGCAACAAATTCGTTTTTAATTCTATGGGCTTTTAGTGTTCATAATATACCGAAATTGGAATAGTCTACACGGGCTTTTCCAATGTTTAATCGGTTAAAAATCGCTATTTTTAATATTTTTATTTTAAGAACAAAATTAATTTTCAAAAAAATCTAATAATCTCGAAACAACTCATGATACACTCCGACTTTGACCGCTCCCGAACTTTGACCCGAAAAATAATAAAGATTCGCCCAGACCATTGGCAGATTTTTTTAACTAAGTTTTAGGTATATTTTAGTTATTTATACTTTTATGCAAGATAACTACGAAAAACGTTATTTTTTACGAAAATATTTTTCTGGGTGTATCCAAAAATTTTTTTTTTTTTAGGGCGTCTTAATAGTGGCGTAAATAGTCGTCAATTTTAGCTTTCTATTACCGTTTTCGAGAAATAAAGATCAGAATGTTTTCTTTCCTACCCTCTTTCATCATCACCCTCAACACCCACACCCCCAAATTGTTTTCCCTACTAGAGGTCTATTGATGCCAACTCCTGTAAAAATTTTAAGATTATATATAATCGAAGTAAACCTAAAGACAACCACAAAGTTTCAACCTTCTGACATCAATTGTTCAGGACTATAGCGGAAATTTTTTTTTTTTTTGCATTTTTGGTGTTTACTAGTCCTAAAACGTTTAAATACAAAATTTCAATTAGTTAAATATTAGTAGTTTTGTATAATTGAGTAGTCGCGGTTGTGCATAGTTAAAAATATTATCGAATCCTCGATAGAGATAACCATGGAAGGGCTTGTGCTGTTATTGCACAGTTTACTTACAGTTGAAGGTAACTTAGAGAAGTAGTTTTCAACTGAAATTTTCTCACTAATTACTTTTAATAACCGACTATATTCGAAACAAATTGAATAACATCCACCTTCTCCAATCAGATAAAAAGTGAAAGTAAATTCCACTTTGAAACAAAGGGTACAGGAGTTTCTCCTATTTTCATTGTATGATGTCTAAAGATACAATAAAAGTAGATATCATCGGTATGCCATACAATTCAAGTAATTTGATGTAAAAGAATTTAAATTATTTGGATAGAGCTTTTCGATTTAAGGTCGATTAACTCCCAACCAATTTTCATTTATAGTCCATACATAAAACTTCGTTCAGGTCACGCTTTGAAATTGGTATGCCAACAGGAACAGCAATCAATCCCATTAAATGTTCAACAATTATTGCAAAGAGCGCAAAGTAAACAGGACGAAATGATGCGTACTTCATAAAAGGAGTTTCGATAGAACGCGATAAATCACCGATAGGTCCATAAAAAAGAACGAAAACACATAAAAAAACGTCATATAAAGCTTTCGATATAGTCGGAATATTAAAGCCC
This sequence comes from Beris morrisii, assembly GCA_951812415.1. Lineage (NCBI taxonomy): Eukaryota > Metazoa > Arthropoda > Insecta > Diptera > Stratiomyidae > Beris > Beris morrisii. Next base: position 72,798,922 of record OX638310.1, read on the forward strand.
AAAACGCCCAAAGCAGAAGGGTGAAGGACATTTCGGAGCAATAAAATTACCCTTCTGGTAATTTCCGTACCTAAACCCTGCAGGAAGTCAAAGCACAAAGACCTCTTTAGAGCGCTAAGTGAGGAAAAAACCCGTAACGAATTGAATAAAGACGTTTTCGTCCAACGTAGGCGTGCTCAAGAAAGAACCATAAGCGCTCGTTAAAGTGTCCCTCTTCAAAAAGCATGCAGCAAACGAAGAAATAAACTCCGAAGGGAAGCATAAAAATGTCGATAAGAGTAGAATAAGCGGCGATCGATATTCAATCAATCAAAGCACATAATACCCCATAATCGTAAAAAAGTGCCCGCATAAAGGAAAAATATTTCAAGATCTATGGAAATATTTTCAGGGTTCGACTCCGAAAATAGGAGAAGAATTCATCGATAGGATCTAATTGCGGAAATGGAACTGCTAGTGGGTCAAACGAAAGAGGGCTCTGTCCTCTGTATTATGTTCAGGACTTAATACTCCTACATTGGAGGTACTTGCAGTAGACCATTTCCAGATTTTGGTATAGAACTCAAGAGTCACTTCACAAGCCCCTAAAGATTTCACGAACAATGTCGTAGAAAAGACATCCACAAAATGATTTTTCTTTTCGTTACTACATTTAGCACACTTTTCAGATAAGGTACCTTAGCTCAAAGGCGTTATTTGTGAAAGAATTGAAGCAAACTTCTGCACTTCCAATTACTTAAAAATTAAATGAACTGATGACCTTGAAATTTTTTGGGAAAAAATGGGTCTCCTTTTCCGGTGATTAGGATGTAAAAATTAAAAGAATTTACACGTAACTTACGGCTGGATATTCATAATTTACTTCAAAACGTTTTAAATAATGACATTTTTGATGAATAGTTTTAAGGTAGGTCCGACAAGATGTCGGCACAACTCGGGTCCGACTTTTCAAAGGAATTTGATTATGATTATGATAATATTGCGAGCCAGTGGTTCAACGTGATTTCAAGCTAAATACAATTAGATTAAGTATTAAAAATGACAAAGCTTTACAATATCGCATTCCCGAGTTCGCTGTTATCAATGAATATAACTTTACAAACACACTTTCGCTTAGAACTAACCGCCATCACGCTCTTACAGTAGAAAAACTGATCCTGTGTACTAGCTCTGCGCCGCTCATACACTACCAACAGTCACACAAATAAGTTGTAAGTCACATTTATTACCAGAAATGTACTGCCCCAATTTTTGAAACATATTCGTAACGAAAAAGTCGTATGTTAATAATTATTTTTTTACAATTTTAGTAACACATAAGTTAAACTCGTAACCAGAAAGTCATCCCAATAACTTTACAGTTATATTCTTTTCTCGTTCAGAAATTGATCATAATCAGATCATTTGTGTATCGCAAGGCCGGTGAAGGTGGACATTAAAATGCGGTGATGTTTTTAAATTTAATTTAAATTTTTCACAACAGGGTTGAGTTACGTTGATGCTGCAGGTTCAAATATATTATTGCAATGAGATAACTATTTTGTTATAACTCGTTTTACCTCACTTCTGCTCTACAGATTATTTAGGCTTGTTAGAATAAAAGTATACTTACAATGAGCCTAATGTAGACGTGACAGATATGTGCACACAGTTAGTTGTAAACTGAAGAACTGGAAAGCCGTAGACAAACCATCGAAGTTAGCTACATAGCGTATGGTATAGAACTGAACCAGAAAACGTTTTAAGAATGTACAGAAATCCAGGAAAAACCAACTAGGAACTACATGAAGACAGGCGCTACCCTCTTTCGGTGTAGCCATGTTAAGGACATTCGCCACAACCTTATGTGTTGGAGTTCTCCGAGCTATGCTGGGAGTCCAACTTTAATAAGGTCGTGTTGCGACGGCAAGAATTAAGTGCCGCCGGCAAAGTTCGATGCCGACGTCTTTCGCACCTGTAGTTTGTGTGCTGGAGCGGAAGATGCAACAGTCGTGGCTACGGCTGGTTGCTACCGCTGTTACTGGCACGACTTTGCGGCGGTAGTGCAGCTGTAGTGTGAAACTCTAGCGACAACTATCTGCGTCATCGCTTTGCAGTTGTACAGTGAATCGCCCGGTTGTCGGCGAACAACTAGTTGCCACTTCGATTTCTCGTCGTTATATAGGAATCGAAGTGACAACAAAAGTCTTTGGATCTGTGTCCAATTTGTGAGGAGTGTTTTCGGCCTGAGCTGTTTGACTGCAAAACATCGCTCGACAGCCAGCCATAGCACAATTCAACTGAAGGCACTTAATCACCATGGTGTAACAAAGAACCCACAAGAGAATTCAGAAGATATTCCATGTGGACAAATGTGGAGGAAAACCGGCAGCTTGGTCAGATTATAGGGACTACTAAAAGATCTTAAAAATGGAAAATTTCCTTCAGCCAGATCGGAAGAGGCCTCTAAACTTAAGATACTTGAACGGTAGCTGCACGAAGCTGGACGAAGGACAGCAAGGAAACACTGGAACCGCTTTTATACAGAACTTTCCTGGCTTCCTGGAACTGCTTGTGATAGGAAGAGGTAAGGGACGTGTCCAAGTCAGCTTACAAATAATCGAGTGAATTGGGTCATCAGCTACAGCCTGTGGCAGCCACATCATTTTCTCGTCCTTTTATATGAATCGAAAGTAACTGTCAGGGTCCTTGCGTCAAAATCCAATTTTGGGCAGGGTATTTGCAATCTCAGGGGCTAGATCACAAACAACTTTCAACATCCTTCTTAGAGGGACATCGGTCCTACATGATCAGAATACTTTGGACCCATGTAATCTGCTGTATCACCTGGTTGCTACCGCTGCTTCAGCTGAGCCGCTGCCATGGACCATTAGTACGAGTCGGCGAAATCACTGGATGCCCCTGCGATTTCGCATTCTTATATAGAAATCGAAATGACAATTATTCCACTTGGATTTGCTCCAAGTTTGTAAGGAGTGTTTTGGTCTGGGTGGCTAGATCACAAACCATCAACTCCCCATATAGTTGCTGGGATTATGTGGGGAAGCGTTTTGGACGAAAAATTATGGTTTCTAGATCTCAGGAACCACTTACGCTAGGAGGCTGAAACTGAGAACTTATGTAGAACTATAATAGTGAACCCATTTGCAAAAAAATGGTCATTATTAGTGGAGGGGTGTAAGAGTGGGGAGAAAAACAATGAGTTCGAAACGCTTGAAAGCCGAGATTGAAACATTGTAAAATCCACATGTCCTGAACGATTGCTGTCGGAAGGTTGAAACGTTGTGGTTGTCTTTAGGGATACTTAGAGATTAGACCAGGGCTAAAATTTTTAAGGGGGATGGTGAAGTCTAGGGGTTGGGGGGAAAACTTTGGATTACAATATCTTCCGAACCAATTACACCAGGAAAATAAAATTTGGTTTCTGTTTATGGGATCACAATTGGAATCCACTGAAAGTAAACTTTTTGAGGGGGGAGGTGGAGCACGAAAGTGGAGGAGTAGCAATTTAAAAAATCTGCCAGCAGTCTGGGCGCAACTTTATTATTTTATGGGTCGAAGTCCGAAACGTTTTAAATGATGAGATGCGGTGTTGGATACTATGCGACTGACAACCTAAAAAATAACGTTCAAATAGCCTCCTGGTTATTTCTTAGGTTGTCAGTCGCATAGTACCCAACACCGCATCTCATCATTTAACACGTTTCGGACTTCTACCCATAAAATAATAAAGTTGCGCCCAGACTGTTAGCAGATTTTTTTATTTACTTACGTATTTTTTTTATCAATAGAATAATTCATAGTAGTAAAAGCGAATTCGATCACATTAAACCTAAGAGATTTACGGAATCAGTGAAAACTTGAACAATACCCCCAGGGGGTTTAATTGAGAAAAATACGTAAATTGGTTTTTCCCCGACTGCGTTTAAAGCTTATAGAAGTAAAAGTGAATTCCAAATCTCAATATACCTTAGAAATATATCAGAATTCGTGAATATTTACGCAACCACTTTACACCCCCTTAGGGGTTGGATACTGAAAAATTTTGAAGAATGTTACTAGGCGCTTATATAAATAGACCGCAAAAGTAAAATTGCTTTGATAGCTCGACATGTCTAAAAGTTTTAACGAAGTTTGTGTGGATTCACGGACATTTTTTTTACTCAACCTCTGAACGCCAATAAAAATCTGAACTTTTTTTTTTGCTTTAATTACTCTAATAGCACATCTACATATACGTACTAAGTTTCAACTTTCTAGCATAAGCCGTTTCTGAGATATAAAAAACCACCCCTCTCCCCCGTACCTTGATACCCCAATCAAAAATTTTATTTTTCTAGGATGTCTCCATAGTGGCTCTATATATATAATCCTAAATTGTTAGCTTTCTATTCATTATGGTTTTCGAGAAATAAAAATCAGAATGTTTTCCTTTCTACCCCCTTTCACCATTACCACCAAAATTTTTTTCCCTACTAGACCGACCCCAACTCCTGTAAAACTTTCAAGATCATATCTGATACGGTTTCTGAGATATAAAAATTAAATTTTTTGAGAAATTGCTGTCTCCCCACTTTCGTGCTCTACCTCCCACCTCAAAAAATTTAGTTTCAGTAGACTCCTCTTGTGATTCCATATACAGAAACTAAATCTTATCTTCCTGGTGCAATTGGTTCGAAAGATATTGTAATCCAAAGTTTTTCACCCCCCAACCCCACACCCCACCACCCCCCTTAAAAATATTAGCCTTGTCTAATGTTCAAGTATCCCTAAGGACAACCACAAAGTTTCAATCTTCTGACATCAATCGTTCAGGAGATATGGATTTTAGAATGTTTCAATCCCATCTTTCATGCGTTAAAGACTCATTGTTTTCCCTCCCACTTCTACACCCCTTAACCAATATCCACCATTTTTTTGCAATTGAGTTCATTATCATAGTACTACATAAGTTCCAAGTTTCAGCCTTCTAGCATAAGTGGTTCCTGAGATCTAGAAACAAAAATTTTTCGTCTAAAACGCTCCCCTCTCCTCTACCCTTATACCCCCACCCTTCGAAAATATACTAGTCGTCTGGGTTCACCCAATCTACCCACCATAAAAATTTTAATTTAATATCTCAACGGGTTTGGGAGCTACGCGCCTTCAAACGATTTTGCGTACGGCGTACGGTGGACGGCGGGCGGCGGACGGCGTACGGCGTCTACGGCGGACAGACGGAAATTTTTTTTTTTGCTTTTTTGGTGTTTACTAGTCCTAAAACGTATAAATACAAAATTTCAGGGTAGCAAACTTTTATGAAATTTCAGGTCGATCACAATACTTTATTATTAAAAAATAATAAAGTAAAAAATAATAATTTTTATATCTCAAAAACTGTACCAGATATGATCTTGAAAATTTTACAGGAGTTGGAGTAAGTAGACGTCTAGTAGGTAAATTTTGGGGGTTGTGGGTGCTTAGGGTGATGGTGAAAGGGGGTAGAAAGCAAAATATTCTGATTTTTATTTCTCGAAAACCGTAATGAATAGAAAGCTAAAAATTTACGACTATATAGAACCACTATAGAGACACCCTAGAAAAATATTAAATACCAGGATCGATGCGGCAGCAACGGAAGTAAGGCAGGAGTTGAGGAGTATGAATACCAATAGAACACTTGCAAAACGAGCTTTAGCGTGCATCCAAACTGAAGGTGGCCATTTTGAACATTTATTGTAATTAAAAAATTTTGAAACAAAGCATAAAAACTATTATTAAATTCTTTCAGTTCAAGCAAAGAGTGTAGATCTACATGTTCATCTTTTTTGCATAAAAGTGCAATATTTTTGGAATCATAATTTTACTTTATTTATTAACTTAACTTTACTTACGCAATGCAAGTGTATGCAACATTTGTGGGCAATAACATGACAAATAAAAAATAAAATTAAACTGGCATTCTGAGAAAAACTACATTGATCACGGAATTTTAGGGTTGAAGTAGCAAAAATTTGTGTTTTGAAGTAAATATCTCAAGATTGGCTGCAGTTACAATTTGAGCTGTTACATCAAATGAAAGATAACGATTCTCTAAAAAACAGGTCATAACACTTTGAATTCTGATTTTTAATTTTCAAGATATAACGTTTTAAGTGAGTGAGGGTACAGGCCCAAAACACTTTTCTTGACCACCCTGTATCTCCACGGATATTGAAAATTAACCCACCTTGAACAACAATTTTTGTCTCAAAATATATCAAGGAATGACCCCTTACAAGGTTGTCCACGGAGTATACACAACAGTTTTTTTTAACCATAATGAATCACTCATATTCCTATAACAGAGAGTTCGTGGAACACCCATATACCCGTATCTCAATGAAGCTAGTATTACACTATATGCCATGCTGCCAAATATTTGACTAAACATATTTGACGAACAGTTTAGCCAAATTTTTTCTGTTAAAAGCGAGAACAAAAAAAATGCTTCAAACAAAAATTTGACAATTACACCATCTGACTGCATTTGCCAACCGGAATAGTCAAATCTTTGACAAATTGTCATACAGCTTTAGAATTCAGATGTTGAAAAATTTTAATGATGTGTTAAATATGGGGTAGATAAACTTAAGCATAGAAATGTTAGTTTTTGTTATGTAAGATTATTCTAAATAGGAAATTTCAAGTGCCCAGTGGCATGTTTTGTCTATATATTAACTGGTTTGATTTTTTAGCAAAAATCAAAATTTTTCATTCGTATTTTTTTGGAAATGAAACTGATTTTATCGCCTGCAATCTATGTTTACTATTGCTTTAAAAAAAATTAATTTATACTGGCTTCAACATTAATAAAACCGACATCTACTTTAGGACTTCTATCGTTGCATCAGTTACGTTTTTTCAAATTTATCTTCTTTGTACGACCTAAATCCTTACATTTTGTTTTCTAACAATAGTTATTATATTTGAAGCAGTTTCTATGTCTTTTTCTTGTAGGTATGTATTATTATTGTTTCCACCTCTATAATTAAAGTTAATATTCAGCTAATATTTCGTAAAATGATAATTAATAGTCCAGGTGAAGGCCTCATATAATATTCTCCACAGACAATTATTCAAACGTCAAGCCTAACACTTCGTGCAAGCATAATTGAAATAGTTGCCATAAACGAAAATAGAAGACTGGTCACAGAGAACAATAAATTTCTAAATTAACATATTGTCGCCTTGCATGCTTCATGGCTTGGGGATCGAATAGTTCCTACATTATTCGAGTACGAGTATGTGGTCAAGTAGACACAGGTAGCAACAAAATTTGCATATATCTGTAGGTTAAAATACGTCCAACTGAAAGTCCATATTTATTGTTAGTGCTGTTGTTCACGCATTCGCTGTAATTAAATTCACTATAAAAACGGCTTACAATGTTGACTAGACCAGTCCCCAGCTGTGTGTCTATTGTACTAAATCAACGGAATCTTCTACAAAATCTTAAGTCTACATTGCGGTATAGTTATTTTCATATGCGTATTATAGAGACCAGTAATATGTCTCTATGTTGGAATATTCACGGACCTCGAACACGCAAACCTTAAAGTCGTGATTATATTCAACATAATTAACTGGATGTCCGTTTAAACATCAATATATCTACCTATAGTGAAACATACTAAATAACTCCTCCAAGTATCGACCATATAATTAAGTTAAATAAAAAAATGTCCATTGCCACCAAGTTACTGCAGTTGTATAATCCAGTTTCTGTCATCAATCAATGGCTGCGCATAGAACTATCCTTAACTCAGAACTACAAAACTGTAGAAATATAAACCAAGCCCGTCATCAATAAAAATAAACTGATTAGAAAAATGTACTCTATTAAAGTTAAAAAAAAAAATCAAACCAAACTTTTGGAGTACCAATCTACAATAAATTACGTATACATACATATAATACATTCAAAAACCCCGCCAAACTTAGTCGAATACCTATGAAACCCCTTATGGGTTGAATATCAAAACCATCTGAAATTTCATAAAAATGTCAAACACAACTGACAACTTCACAACACCACCTTCCATCTCCTTGGCGGCTAAAAATCCAAAAATTATGAAATTAAGTAGTAATAGTAAAAACCAATTCGTAAAAGTAACAACCAGTTCGTAAAAGTAAGAACCAATTCGATATCTCATCAGGTCTAAAAGGTATGATATAGGGATGTTGAAAAAAGATCGATATATTGAAATTGCGATATTTTTTGAACGATATGTCGATAATATCGGCCGATATTTTTTAAAGCGATATATCGATATTAAATTCCAACTATCGGACTCAATATTTTACTTTATTATTTTTTAATAATAAAGTATTATGATCGACCTGAAATTTCAAAAAAGTTTGCTACCCTGAAATATTGTATTTACACGTTTTAGGACTAGTAAACATCAAAAAAGCAAAAAAAAAAAATGTCCGTCTGTCCGCCGTAGACGACGTACGCCGTACGCCGTCCGCCGTCTGCCGTCCGCCGTCCGCCGTCTGCCGTACGCCGTCCGCCGTCCGCCGTACGCCGTACGCCGTACGCAAAATTGTTTGAAGGCGCGTAGCTCCCAAACCCGTTGAGATATTAAATTGAAATTTTTATGGTGGGTAGATTGGGTGAACCCCTACGACTGGTATATTTGCGAGGGATGCGGGTACAAGGGGAGAGGAGAGGGGAGTGTTTTAGACGAAAAATTTTGGTTTCTAGATCTCAGGAACCACTTATGCTAGTACTATGTACACCTCTTATGTAGTACTATGGTAATGGACTCAATTGCAAAAAAATGGTCGATATTATTTAAGGGATGTGGAAGTGGGGGGTTGGGCAACAATGAGTCTTTAACGCATGAAAGACGGGATTAATACATTCTAAAATCGATATCTCCTGAACTATTGATGTCAGAAGATTGAAACTTTGTTGTTGTCCTTGGGGATACTTCAAGATTAGACAAGGGCTAACATTTTTAAGAGGGGTGGTACGGTGTGGGTGTGGGGGGTGAACAACTTTAGATTACAATATCTTCCGAACCAATTACACCAGGAAGATAAAATTTAGTTTCTGTATATGGGATCACAAGAGGAGTCTACCGAAACTAAATTTTTTGAGGGGGAAGGTGGGGCACAAAAGTGGGGGGACAGCAATTTTTCAAAAAACGTAATTTTTATATCTCAGAAACCGTATCAGATATGATCTTGAAAATTTTACAGGAGTTGGGGTCGGTAAACTTCTAGTAAGGAAAAAAATTTTGGTGGTGTGGGTGTAGGGGGTGATGGTGAAAGGGGGTAGAAAGGAAAACATTCTGATTTTTATTTCTCGAAAGCCATAATGAATAGAAAGCTAACAATTTAGGATTATATAGAGCCACTATGGAGACATCCTAGAAAAAAATGTTGATAGGGGTATCAAGGTACGGGGAGAGGGGGGGTTTTATATATCTCAGAAACGGCTTATGCTAGAAAGTTGAAACTTAGTATGTATATGTAGATGTGCTATTAGAGTAATTATAGCAAAAAAAAAGTTTAGATTTTTATTGGCGTTCAGAGGTTGAGTAAAAAAAATGTCCGTAAATCCACATTTTCACAAACTTCGTTAAAACTTTTAGACATGTCGAGCTATCAAAGCAATTTAACTTCTGCGGGCTATTTATATAAGCGCCTAGAAACGCTCTGAACAATTTTTCGATATCCAACCCCTAGTGGTTGTGTACATATTCACGAATCCTGGTATATTCCTTAGGTATATTGGGAATTGGAATTCACTTTTACTTCTATAAGCTTTAAACATAGTAGGGGAAAAAACCGATTTAAGCATTTTGCCCTATTAAACCATCTGGGCGTATTGTTCAAGTTTTCACTGATTCCGAAAATCTCTTAGGTTTAATGTGATCGAATTCGCTTTTACTTCCATGGAATATTCTATTGATAAAAAAAATAAGTAAATAGATAAAAAAAATCTGCCAACAGTCTGGGCGCAACTTTATTATTTTATGGGTAGAAGTCCGAAACGTGTTTAATGATGAGATGCGGTGTAGGTTACTATGCGACTGATAACCTAAGAAATAACCAGGAGGCTATTTGGAACGTTATTTTTTAGGTTGTCAGTCGCATAGTAACCTACACCGCATCTCATCATTAAACACGTTTCGGACTTCTACCCATAAAATAATAAAGTTGCGCCCAGACTGTTGGCAGATTTTTTTTGTTAGGTATAGCATATTTTAGAACTCGAACGGCATTTTTCGTTTCTGCTCATTTTTGTGTATGTGTATTTAGCTATTTCTAGTTGATATTTTACGTGGCACTCTAGTAAGTTACTTATGCCGAAGCATTCGGAAAACAGATCGTCTGAATATCTAGAATTAAGCAAACATCTGATCCGAACCCTAGTGATAGCTCTGACTGGTCATATTCAGTGTTGCCAAGTATTTTTCTTGGTTGAGCACTAAAATATGAAATTTTGAGCGTTAATATCAACTTACAGGCACTAAAAACTAATTTTTTCATATCAATCGCAGGCATTTTCAAATAAAGTGCAAGCGGTAAAACTAATTTTTGACCGCTGAGACGATATTTTGAGCACCAAATTTAACGGTGAAAGTACTAAATTGGCATCACTGGTCATGTTGCTATATGCATCTCCATAGAATTAGTCTCTTTGAGAGCAAAATATGCAGAATTTGCGATGATGAAGACGAAACACCAGAGCACATTCTCTGTGAATGTGAAAGACTTGTTCATAAAAGACTTCATCACTTCGGTCACAATTTTAAATTTCGCAATATCATTTATTTATTGGTTTTGGGTTTGTTTTAAAAACCGCGCACCGCCGTAATCTTTATTAAGGAGAATATATCGCTTTTGGGGTAAAAAAAACTTTTTTTTAAAATTCCTCTTTTAGACTCAACTCTGGGTAAAACTGTTTAAACCGCAATACTCCACAAGATCAAGAAGTGACTCTCCTGAAAAGTTGTATTTTTTACGTTTGATCAATTTTCTCAAAAACAACTCATGCCACCTCTTCTGTCAGATAGAGAAGAAGGAAATTTAAAATGTTTAATTATATGCTCGTTTTGCAGTAAGGAATAATTGTCCAAAATGTCATTCGAGTGGTTTCTGAGAAAATGGGTTATGAATTTTCCACTGAAAAGCCTTAAAAGCCCCTTAACGTTAAATTTGCTACGGGAAGGGAGATAAGAATTTATTTTTCAATGGAAAAAATATTCGATATTTCGATATTTTAATTCGATATATCATTAGCCGATATTGATATTTTTTTCAATATCGATATATCGATATCCAACATCCCTAGTATGATGGAATTCATGAAAATATATACAACCCCTTTACACCTCTTGGGATTGAATATCGAAAAATTCTGAAACTAGGCGACTATAAAAAAATCTACCAATGTTCTGGGCGAAACTTTATTATTTTTCGGGTCAAAGTTCGGGACCGGTCAAAGTCGGAGTATATCATGAGTTGTTTCGAGATTATTAGATTTATTGGAAAATTAATTTTGTTCTTAAAATAAAAATAGAGAATTTAGGCCGCTTAAACATTGGAAAAGCCCGTGTAGACTATTCGAATTTTGGTATATTATGTATACTAAAAGCCCATAGAAGTAAAAACGAATTTGTTGCCTTATCAGAATTAAGAGATATGACGAATTGTTAAAACGTATACAAACCCATTACTTTCACTTGGGGTTTGAATTTGGAAAAAAATGTGAAACAGGTTTTTAGACGATATCATAAGAAGAAAATTGATATCTCAGGAGACACGAGGGATTTTGAAAAATTTGTTAAAACGTAAGCAAACCCTTCACACCCCCTTGGTTCTGGAAATTCGAAAAATCGTTAATTGGTTAGCTGTAATAATCAATGTTATATCTCATCAGAACTAAGGGATGGCAAAAATTGTGAAAACATATACAAACCATTGGGTGTTGAATATCGAAAAATTGAGAAATGGGTTTGTAGGCGATTATATAAAAAGTCTGTGGGAGTGAAAAACGATCTAATATTTCATCAAGCCCAAGAAATATGTCGAAGCTTTGAAAAGCATACAACCCACTACACCCATTAGGATTGAATATCTAAAATTGACTTTTTGGCTTTTTTATATAGGAAACCTTAGGAAGTAAAAATGAATTCGATATATCATCAGATATGCAACCTCCTTACAACCACTTGGGGGTTGAATATCCAAAAATCCTGAAAGGAGTTAATAAATAAATATGAAGACAGCACGAGGAAGTAGGAACCAATTCAATTTCTTATCGCTTCTAAAAGATTGGATGGAATTCGTGAAAACGTGTTCAACACTTTTATACCCTCTTAGGGGCTGAAAATGGAAAAAAACTTAAAAACAAGTTTTAGGCGATTATTACGCAAGCCCGTGAAAGTGAAAATATATTCGATATCTGATCAGACCTGGGGGATATGGCAGAATACGTGAAAAAGTATACAACCCCCTTTGCACCACCTTAGGGGTCGAATTTCAAAAAATCCTGAAAACGATTTCTAGGTATTTATATGAAGAAGACGTACAATAAAAATGAGTTCAATATTTGGAAAGACCGAATAGATATGACGAAAACCGTGAAAATATATGCATTCCATTTTCACTGATAATTTTGTTTGCCCCCCTCGAAACTCCAATGAATATTTGAAATTTTTTTTTTATCTAAATTACTTTTCAAGTTGATTTACATAAACATACCGAGTTTCAACTTTGTAGCATCAGCCGTTCTATAGATAGGAAAAACACCCCCACCCCCGTACCATACTACCCCTATTAAAAATAATATTTTTTGCAACATGCTACTACTATAGCTCTATCCAAATACCAAGTTGCAGCTTCATATTATTATAGGTTCACGAGATATAAAAATCGGACCTTTTTCCTTTTCACCCTCCCCCACCCTCGCCCTTTACAACCAAACTTCCAAAATTTTGTTTTCTGTTAGGGGTCTATTAGGCCTAAATCTGGTAAAAATTTTAAGCATCTATCTTATACTGGTCTTGAGATATGAGACGTGATTTTTTTGAAAAATTCGTATCCCTTCCACTGTCATGATCCACCGCCCCCTTCAAAAATTGTACTTTCATCAAACTTGATTTGTCAACCTTTATACAGAAACCAAATTTTATTTGTCTAATGCAATCGGTTCGTGAGATATCGTGATCTAAAGTTTTTCACCCCCCACCTCCGTACGCCACTGCCCCAACTCAAAAATTTGTTTCCGATCTATTGTCCTAGTATACCTAAATATATTCATTAGGTTTCAATTTTGTGACATTAAACGTTTAGGAGATATGGATTTTAGAATGTGTCGATCTCGGCTTTCGAGCGATTCGGACGTATTATTTTTTCCCCCACTCCCACACCCCTTCTCCTATATTGGCAATTTTTTTGCAAATGGGTCCACTATCGAAGCTCTATATAAATTCCAAATTTCAGCCTCCTAGCATAATCGGTTGCTGAGATCTAGAAACCAAAATGTTCCGTCTAAAACGCTTCCCCTCTCACACCACCACCCTTAAAAATTTGGTCACTTCAAGGAGCATACTCATTCTATTAATAAAAAAAATTCAATTTCAAAGGGTTTGGGAGCTACGAGCCTTCAAACGATTTTGCGTACAGCGGTCGACGTACGGCGTACGGCGTACTGAGGACGGCGTACGGCGAACTGCGGACGGTGGACAGACGGACTGAAATTTTTTTTTGCTCTTTTCGTGTCTACTAGTCATGAAACGTAAAAAAAAAATTTTGAGGGTAGTAACTTTTTTTTTTAAAAATCGATAACAATACTGTATTATTGAAATAATAAAGTAAAATGCGTGGAAGAAAAAATTAATTCTATATCTCATCAGACCTAAGAGATATGACGGCATTCGTAAAAACCTATACAACTCGTTTGCACTATCTTAGTGATTGAAAAGCAATAATCCTGAATAATGCGATTATGTAAAAAGCCCCAATAAGTAAAAACTTATTCGATATCTAATCAGACCTACGGGATATAGCGAAATTCATGAAAATTTAGATTATCCCTTTACAACCACTTAGGAGTTGAATTTAAACAATTTTTGTAAACTGTTTCAAAGTTCCCGTAACATTTTATATCCGGTATGTTCTCCTAGCATTATTTTTCCCCACTCCCATACCCCTCCACTCAAGTCGAAAATTTTCTTTTATCCAACTTCCTATCGCAAGAGGTATAGTTTAAAATGCTCCACGAAGTCGATATAATATTCAATTTAGTTCTGAGTTAAAATTATGGTCGGCCTCAATAGGTTGGGAAATTCTTCAACTATTTCGGGTACCTCCCATACAAAAAGTCCCTAAATCAAAAATATCAATATTGAGCTATAACTTCAGAACCATTTAAACCAGGAATTTGAAATTTTACCCAATTTAATATTTCAATGGTTGCAGACAGAGGAACGAGAATAAAGAAAATCATGCGAGTTATTCGAGTAGCTGCCATGTAAACTTCCTTGAAAAATGTGTGTGCTCATCTGGCTAGTATCTCATGAAGGAGGCCAGGGCCCGTTTTGGGCTGTCGCGCCATTTAAAAATTTTGTGTGGAAAAAAGGATCTTGGAATTGATGTGTTTCGGTCTGTCGGTTAAAAACATTTGGAGGTTTTGACCTGAATTCGGTTAAAAACTTTTGGGGGTCAAAAAATCGTTTTATATCTTGAGAACCAGGAATGGCGCATAGCGAAATCTTGAAATTCACGTTAATTTAGCTATAATGGTTTCACTTACCAAAAATGTAATTATTAATAAATGCAGTATGGTATGGCAATTTGTCTTACTTTCCATATCGAAAGACTTGGTCTCTTCTCAAACGACTTCTGTAGAAGCTGCCTGGATGAGGATGAGGAGGAAATAGTGCTTCATATTCTCTGTACCTGTCCAGCTTTGTCCGCTAGAAGGAAAGCTCATCTTGGAGCTTACTTCTTCAACAGTCTCAGTGACCTTGCCGAAACGGAGGTCGCGAGAATCGAACGCTTCATTGCAAGCTCTAAATGGTTTGACGAGTAGAACCGGATTCGATGATAATATGTGCTAACACAACGGACCTTCTTAGGTCTAAGTGTGCCCGTGTTCTCACGGGCAGCCACGAGTACCTAAGAACGACGTATGCTAAAAACTTGAAACTAATTCTATACTCGTACATGTAGATCATAGAAAAGTAATATAAGTTAAAATATATAAAATATATCCATATCATATATCCATTGGGGAACGGCGGTTTGGGAAAAAAATGGTCAGTGAAAATTGATTAAATATATTTTCATGAATTACGCCATATCTTTAAATCTTCTGAAAAATTGAATATATTTTACTTCTAGGTACAAGTTCTTTAGATAAATTACTAGAAAACGAAAGATTTTTTTTTTATTCAACCCTGAATTAATATAAAGTGGTTGTTTATATCTTCACGAATTTCGCCATATACCTTAGGTCTGATTAGATATCGAATAAGTTTTAACTTTAATATACTTTTTGTTAAATCGCTTAAAAAAAAATTTCATGACTTTGTGCTATTGACTTTGTGCGTTCCCATGATTTCCGTCATACCTATTAGGTCTGATAAGCTATCCATTTGGTTTTTATAAATTGCTTTTATGCAATCCCCTAAAAAACCAATTTTTTGGAAATTCAACCTCCCGGTGAATGTGAAGAGGTTTTGGTATTCATGAATTCTGATATTTCTCTGACATGATTAGATATCGAAGGAGGCTATTTTGAACGTAATTTTTTTTATGTTGCCAGTCGCATAGTAACCTGCACCCCTTTCAGCATTAAACGTGTTCCGGACACCTAACCAAAAAGTTATAATATTACGCCCATTTTTTGTATTTCCAGTAATATCTTTATTTATATATTATTTGCAGTCTGTAAAAACGCATTTCTATAGGACTTTAAATAAATATTGATCCTAAATTTGGCAGGCTATGACTCCGTTAAGTAATTGTCCTCCGAAATTTTTAATAAGGAGAATGTTTTATAGTTTCAGTTACATAGTTCATAGTTCATAACTGATTAGAGTAGCCATCATGAAACTTACTACGTATACAGGAGGATTGAATTCGGATTGAAACCAGATTCGATCCTTTAAAATCGCATGTAGACGCAGACCGGATTGGAATGACATCGACTCGATCTGATCGAATTTCTCCACCTGGATCGAATCGAAATCAGATCAAAATTTCTCATGTAAACGCGGATCGAAAGATCGAACGCAGTGCCGTTTGACGTTTTCTGTTGACCAAGAGTTGTTTTAGTTGACGCGGTGTTCCAAAAGCGTGTGTGTAAAATTTCGTGTGCAAAAGTGACAATTTACCCAGATTTCAGGATATGTTATTTGCCATTTCAATCCCATTTTCAATCCGGTGTTGTCATATACGCGATTCAAATTTAGATTTTTCAATCTTTGGATTCTCCATGTATAGGGTAGATGCACCAATAATCGGCCATGCTCCTATAGTCGGCCATTTCTTCAGAAATTTAAAATTATTAAATGTTGTGAATACGATTTCCAGGAAACATGTTTTTTTCTTCTATCTATGTTTTTTTTTGAACTCGACATGCATAACATGAAGTCAGTCAGTGTTTTTGTTGTAACGTTATAATAGGTTCATTGTGACAAAGTCCGTAAAACTGAGTGTTGGTATAATAATTTATAACATACTGCAGTCACGATCGGCTGCAAGCCAATCGTATAATACTCTAGATGAATACTGAACTCCGATTTATATTGTAGTTGGGTATAAAGTAGAATTACGTGTGTGCATGTTGTATGTCCTTTATTAAGGACTGCTATTAGATTGCTACTCAAAACTAAAAGACAATATTCAGTGTTTAATTTCATACCTTGAACTGGGTAAGTCATCGAAAAAAAAGTCCTTTTTAAAGGACTTTTACATGGGAGGAGCAGGAAGGACTCACTCGATTTCCTACATATTTATCCTTTTCCTTGGAACCATTCAAAAATAAACGTGTACAAAATTTCAAATTCGTAGCTTGAAGCGTTCAAAAGTTATTGGAAAATATTGTTGAACACGTGTTTTAAGGATATTTTGTATGGCAGCTACCAGAAGGAGTAAAAGGATTTCGCTAATTAGTAAACTCGAACTTCCTTTTCACTCAAAACTAACTTGTACAAAATTCCGAATTCGTAGCTAAAAGATTACTTGAGTTATAGTGAGTTTCGTAAATTAAGTGAATACATTTTGACAGGATATTTGTATGGCAGCTACACGAAGGACTAATAGGATTTTCTTCATAATCATACATTTAGCTCCAACTATTGGGAAAATAGCACGTACAAAATTTCAATGTCGTAGCTTAAACCCTTCTAAAGATATCGACCAATATTCTTGAACACGTGTTTTAAGGACATTTTGTATGGCAGCTACCAGAAGGAGTAAAAGGATTTCGCTGATTAGTAAACTCCGACTTCCTTTTCACTCAAAACTAACCTGTACAAAATTCCGAATTCGTCGCTAAAAGATTACTTGAGTTATTGTGAGTTTTGTAAATTAAGTGAATACATTTTGACAGGATATTTGTATGGCAGCTACACGAAGGACTAAAAGGATTTTCTTCATAATCATATATTTAGCTCCAACTATTGAAAAAATAACACATACAAAATTTCAAAGACGTAGCTTAAACCCTTCTGAAGTTATCGACCAATATTCTTGAAAACGTGTTTTAAGGACATTTTGTATGGCAGCTACCCGAAGGAGTAGGACGATTTTGCCCGTTAACGAACTTAGCCTTACAAATTCAACCAAACATCCAGATTCAAAATTTCATGGTCCTAGGTGTAGGCGTTCTTGAGTTATCGTGCTAACGGACAGACGGACGGACGGACGGACGGACGGACGGACGGACGGACGGACGGACGGACGGACGGACGGACGGACGTCAGGCGGATTTGAGGTTTTTGGGCACAAATAAACAAAAAATAATATATAACTTTTTTTCGTCCGAGGCTTGGTTCTATGCGTTACAAACTTTTCGGCTGGATTAAACTTATAATACTCTATATGATTTCATCTAGAGTATAAAGATCGAAGGTTTTTATACTCTAGATGAAATCATATAGAGTATTATAACTTTAATCCAGCCCGAAAAGTTTGTAACGCATAGAACCAAGCCTCGGACGAAAAAAAGTTATATATTATTTTTTGTTTATTTGTGGCTAAAAACCTCAAGTCCGTCCGTCCGTCCGTCCGTCTGTCCGTTAGCACGATAACTCAAGAACGCCTTCACCTAGGATATTGAAATTTTGAATCTGGATGTTTGGTTGAATTTGTAAGGCTAAGTTCGTTAACGGGCAAAATCGTCCTACTCCTTCGGGTAGCTGCCATACAAAATGTCCTTAAAACACGTGTTCAAGAATATTGGTCGATAACTTTAGAAGGGTTTAAGCTACGACTTTGAAATTTTGTATGTGTTATTTTTCCAATAGTTGGAGTTAAATATATGATTACGAAGAAAATCCTGTTAGTCCTTCGTGTAGCTGCCATACAAATATCCTGTCAAAATGTATTCACTTAATTTACGAAACTCACTATAACTCAAGTAATCTTCTAGCTACGAATTCGGAATTTTGTACAAATTAGTTTTGAGTGAAAAGAAAGTTCGACTTTACTAGTCAGCGAAATCCTATTACTCCTTCTGGTAGCTGCCATACAAAATGTCCTTAAAACACGTGTTCAAGAATATTGGTCCATAACTTCAGAAGGGTTTAAGCTACGTCTTTGAAATTTTGTATGTGTTATTTTTTCAATAGTTGGAGCTAAATATATGATTATGAAGAAAATTCTATTAGTCCTTCGTGTAGCTGCCATACAAATATCCTGTCAAAACGTCTTCACTTAATTTACGGAACTTAATATAACTCAAGTAATCTTTTAGCTATGAATTGGAAATTTTGTACAAATTAGTTTTGAGTAAAAACGAAGTTCGAGTTTACTAATTAGCGAAATCCTTTTACTCCTTCTGGTAGCTGCCATACAAAATGTCCTTAAGACACGTGTTCAACAATATTTTCCAATAACTTTTGAACGCTTCAAGCTACGAATTTGAAATTTTGTACACGTTCATTTTTAATTGGTTCCAAGGAAAAGGATAAATATGTAAGAAATCAAGTAAGTCCTTCCTGCACCTCCCATGTGAAAGTCCTTCAAAAAGGACATTTTTGTTCGATGACTTACCCAGTTTAAGATATGAAATTAAACACTGAATATTGTCTTTTAGGTTTGAGTAGCAATCTAATGGCAGTCCTTAATAAAGGATATACAACATGCACACACGTAATTCTACTTTATCCCCAACTACAATATAAATCGGAGTTCAGTATTTATCTAGAGTATTATACGATTGGCTTGCAGCCGATCGTGACTGCAGTATGTTTTTTATTACCAAAACTCCATAGTTTTAAGAATTACGACAAGTCTGTGCGGTGCTTGTGATTCAAAAGTATTTAAATGTTCACACTTAATCATAAAATTATTAAAAAAGGTTAATATTAGTATACTTTTGGACGTGGCCAACTTTAGGAATCACAATTCTGCTAAGTTCCTAAGCTCGGCCAGCTCCTCCCGACTTTAGCAGAACACATGTTGATCCGTCTGTCGCCGGCACGCAGCATGAGAAATGCTATTTCTGCACATCGAAGTGAAAATTTAAGTATTCGGAAGGCTGCAGTTAAATTTGGAGTACCTAGATCAACGCTCCAGGATCATCTACTAGAAAAGGTCCCGGAAGGATGCCAATAAATGGGTCGCGAAACGATATTAACTCATACGGAAGAAATTCAAATCGTCAATTGGTGCATTTCTCTGGCTAAATATGGATTTCCATTAAGGGGTTATGCCACTCTAGAGTTTTCGAAAAATCGACTTTTTTTTTTTTTTTAAATTGTTCGTTAGGACTTCAAAAATGCTGTTCCAAAAGTTTATGGCCGAAAAAAGTCTCTAAGGACTCGGTTTTCGAATTTTAGTACAAGGCCGCCTGCAAAATTATTCATGATTTTCTACTACTCAAAACTTCAAACGCGTTTATCTCAAAACCACATTTTTCAAGCTGGCCGGAAACATAACTCGGACAATTTTCAACCGATTGAATTGAAATGTTGAATATATCTTTAAAACTATATTGTCCATAGAAGTACGTAGGATTTTTTTTTATATTGCATAGTTCATTTGTTATTAACAATTTTCTGACGATTTTTTATGCAAATTTCACACTTTTCACTTTAGAAGTGCGTGATTTGGCTAAAAATCAAAATATCGAAAAAATCCTATGTACTTCTCTGGCTGTTGTTATATGTAATCGAAATAAATTTATTAGCTAATCATAAAAATTACAGGCACTAGGTGTCCGGCCATGGACCCTGGAAAAACGGAGACGTCACCGCAAAAACGCTGCACAGCCGCCATTTTGAATTGAATTGCTTAAAAACAATTCCTGTACATAGTCAATAATTATAAATATCCATTTTCGTAATATCGATTTATTTTGTAGTTTTTCTGAAAAAAAATCCCGAAAAAGACCTATTTTTTCAGCCTCTAGAGTGGCATAACCCCTTAAAGTCAGAAGAGCTTCAAAACACCGTGCAAGAAATTATGAAAGAAGATAAACGAAAAAATCCATTCAAAGACGAAGTGGTATACATCTTACATGAAACGATATCCTCAGCTTTCTTCCCGTATTCCAGAATCAATTTCGAAAGGGCGCGCTGCTGTCACCGAAAAAGGACTACGCGAATGGTTCAAAGATCTAGAATCATACCTTTCTGAGCACGGAAACATACTTCTGGATTCACGGCGTGTTTTAAACGGGGACGAAACTGGTTTTTCAATGTGCCCAAAACTGGTAAAATTATTGCTTCAAGAGGATGGAGAAACAATTACCAAGTAAATATGGGTAATGATTTGTTAGTTTTCACAGCCAATTGAGATATAGCACCCCCCATGGTAGTTCTTCCATATGTTCGTCCACCTAGAGAAGTCGTGAGAAGTATGCCAGTTGATTGAGTCTTCGGACGCTCAGAATCGGGATGAATGAAAAGGGAAACTTTCTTCGAGTGTGGCAAATTCGTTTAAAAATTGGTTGGAAAATGAAAAAAGTCAGAAGCCGGTACTTTTTTTTGTTGAAACATTTGTTTCATCCAAGAGCATTAATTTCGAAACGAAAAAGGAACAAAGCTGAAAGGTCTCCTAGCGCAATATCGTCCTTACAATACCAACAGTTCCTCCTCAATAAGGAAAACATAAAAAAGAGACAGAAGATGCGATTAAACAGCGTAAGGACAAGCGAATTTAAAATCGAGAAAATCAAAAGAAAATCCTGGTAAAAAGAGCCCGTAGGAACACAAATAATATATATATACTTGTGTTTGATATACATTTTTTGATATTATAATAGTCTAATGGTAAACCAGCTTTTTTTTCAATAATATTCTGAATAAAAAATATATTTCGGTCATATGACTCAATTATTTTGTAAGCTCATTATGTAGTGGCCGACTATGGGATCTAACATGGCCGAACTTAGGATTTTTGTGGCCGACTATAGGAAAAACTGCACGATTTTAGAATAATATTTTTTTTTACTAAACTTAATGTATCAAAATTTGTTTCAACTATGTGTTTCTAAAAATTGAAACCATTGACTGTCATTTAACCTTATACAGAAATTGATACAATTTATTCAGTACAAAGTACAGTATATCGGGACGTCACTAATTGGCCGACTATTGGTGCATTCACCCTATGTTCTAATAGTCATTAAAAAAAACCATACTGTACGCGCACTACTAATTTTTTTGTTTTATCCCCAACTATAATATTAATCGCAGTTCGGCATTTCATCTAGAATACCATACGATCTCTCATGTTTTGTATTAAACTTAGAATGCTTTTTAATTTAGAATTCATTCTTATTCTGTACGTGAAGGATTTATTGCTTCAAATTTTACGCAACCCTTAACAACATCCATAAGTTCCATAGCGCAATATAAAAAACGATATTGCTACTTGTGGCATTTTATCGCCGTGAAAATGGTTTCTTCTGTAGCTTTATGATATGAATGTGTACCTAAGGAAGGATACGTTCGCTTCAAGTTTTCTTTATGGCTACTGATGCAATAAACTACACTGGAAAGCACTTAACAATATTTATGTTAGACTGGGACTCTTTGTAAAGTACTAGGTAAGTATGTACCTGTATGGGAATTGTGTTGTACAATTGCTCTAGTTGTACTCCTGATCGTATAAAGAGACACGAACATATAAATCACAATTAATGACTTAAGTGTCCTTTTGTTCTGCATTAGTAACATCGGCCATTGCACAAAAGGTTAACTCTGTCCTTCCAGTTTTTCATTATTTTCTGATATCTACAAACAGAGAATGTTTCAATAAATAATTGCCGTTCATATAAGTAAATTGAAATTATTTTAAATATTATAAATGAATAGAACATGCAACAATAATGGTCATAGAGGGGACAATATTATTATTTTATCGTAGTTCACTTTTTGAGATATTACATGAGCTAAATATAATTTACGTTACTTACACCTACGAGTCATAAACGCAAGAAGTACGACAATAACAGCAGAAAGGTCATCATGGACGACTTTAATTAGCATAAAATAAGCGTTTCACGAAAGGTGTAACATGTTTGAAGCCGTACGGCAAAATAAATTAAACTCGCAGAAGAATACCGTGCAATAATAATTATAGGCCTGTTTGTTTTTATTGTTTATTATTTTCATCTCATAAAATTGCCCGTTGGCACTTCTTGACACACTGCTGGCTGCCACACCTGACTACTTATAAATTTCTTAAAAAATACGAAGCAATTATTTATTCCTGTCATAATTTTACAGTCAGATCAGATACATGATATAGTAACCCAGGGTAAGAAATAGCGACGAGTATCGCAATAATTTGCTGCTTGCATCACTGCAATTGGCACTCTGACAAACTGATAATGTTCGTTACTCACCAGCATGCAAAAATGGTGAATTTAATTGATATGACAGCTGATTTGCTCTTTTCATTCGGCAAATTTGGACGCTAGTTTGTTGAAGGGTTTAAATCGCTTAACACTCAAGGGGTATTTTACACACTCGGTCACAGTAGGTTAATGGTATTTTTTCATAATAAACACAGTTTCATTCATAAAAACTCGTCATGACTGTTTTTTTTATTTTTTGAAATTAGGGGGATGTCAAACACACCGGATGTCACCTATTAGGGTCGTCACCCTGGTGTCATTAGAGTGGTTGGCATTCATTGTTCTCAAAAATACTTTTCATACAAAAATAAATAATGAAGATAATGTCTATTCAGTACAACTTTTTGTTTACCATATTATTTTATTTGCCCTACTCAAAGTGGTTTTTGACGGAAAAAATTTTGACAGAACTTTTCGTCAAATAGTCAAATAGGCGTATATTTCTAAGAATTCGTACATATCTAACGAAACGTCGAATTGGTTGTTATTTCTACAGACTTTGTATATAAGCGCCTAAAAATCAATTGCAGAGTTTTGTAATATTCAATCGCCAATATGTTGGTGTGTAAACATTATTACGATTTCCACGATGTGATTTCCAATTAGTTGTTACACCTTTGAGCTCTTGACATAAACACCTAGAGAAAGTTATCGGAATTTTTAGATACTCATCCCCTAAGTAGTGTAAGGACGGAAATTCTGGGATAAAATTCCGCCCACACAAACTGCCGAAGAACAGAGCACCACAACGCACTGAATTACACATGAATTTAAATTACATAGAACATAAGAATAACATAAACACAGTACGAATTAAAATGGAAACACTGAATGAATTAAAATAACATGAAGGAGACAAAAGGAACACAAGAAACATAGAACCTGAAAAGGTGCACATTGGCAGGAAAAATTAAAATGCCTGTAAGGACGACGAGGACCACACCAATGCCACAGGCGACATCAACAAAGCAAACGACCAGAAGGGAGGAGTCGGCAGCGATCAGCCAGTAGCGAAGGTTGTGGATTTTAAAATTCCGCCGGAGCGAAAAATGAGAACTGTATTCAATTAAGTCGACGTATGTTTGGGCTGTGGCTTTATAAGCCCGCCAAACTATAGAATCGAGGAGACTGAAAGACTAATGGCCGTCACTGACCGGTACCATCCTACGAGAAGGCTGCGGCTTTATAAGTCCGCTTCAAGTAATTTGGGACTGCATGTTAGTAGGACACCGCTTCTAATCAAAGCGTAGCCACCACGACAAGCAGAGCGAAGCAAGCCATGCAGCGACGAGCCAAGCAGCGACAAGCCAAGCAGCGAGCAAGCCCAGCAGCGACGAGCAGAGCCACGCAGAGCAGAGACTAGCCCAGCAGAACAGAGCCGAGTAGAGCAGAGATGCGCAGAGCAGAGACTAGCCCAGCAGAACAAAGTCAAGCAGAGCAGAGATGAGCAGAGCAGAGACTAGCTTAGCATAGCAGAGCCAAGCAGAGCAGAGATGAGCAGAGCAGAGCAGAGACTAGCCCAGCAGAGCCAAGCAGAGCCAAGCAGAGCAGAGAGTAGCCCAGAGCAGAGCCAAGCAAAGCAGAATCGAGCCGCAACGAGCAGAGCAAGCAGCGATAAGCAGAGCGAGCCACGACAAGCACGGCAAAGCAGCGACAAACAGCGATCCACGACGTGCATAGTGAGCCACGACGAGCAGAACCAAGCACAGAGCAAGCCACGACGAGCACAGCAGGCGAACAGAGCAAAGCAACCGTCGACAGAGCAGATCAGGCGAACCGAGACAAGATGACGATCAGTGACAGGTAAGGCAAGCAGAGTCGTGCCAGGAGTCGAGCTAAACCAGCTACGACAAGTCACGACGAACTACGCCGAACCGCGAAGAGCAGACACAGCAGAGTCAAGACGATCGAAGTAGAGGCCACACAGAGAGACGAAGACAGTGAAGGACGCAGACAGGGAAGGACGAAGACAGGGAAAGATGAAGACATGGAAGGACGAAGACAGGGAGAGCAAAGGCACAGAGAGTCGAAGACAGGGAGAGTGTAAAGCAGAAAGGGTCAAGGCAAAGCGAGCAGAATCGTATCCACAGAATCACAGAGTCGAATTACATTGAGCAGTACCAAGTCAAGGCGAGTAGAGCAGATGAGCGGAGGCGAGCAAACGATGGGCAGAGACGTAAAACGTGACGGGCAGAGACGTAATACGTGACGGGAAGAGACGTAATACAGTGAGCTAAAACGAGATGAATTTGAATTTGAATGTGTTTTAAAAATGAAATGGAAATAATGTGAAGTCAAGAAGTCAAGAATACATAAATATTTGTAACGAACCATGGCAACCGCTACCCCGGCACGAAAACAAGTCGTTACAGAAGTTGTGAAGTTTTATAAGTTTTTGCGAGTTCCGTTATTTATCTTAGGTCTCATGGGATATCGAATTAGTTTTCACTTCCTCGGAGTCTTTATAGAATCGTCTAAGAATCAAAATCACGAATTTTCGGTGTTCAACCTGTAAGTACGGCTGAATCCTTTTTAGTAATTAGTTTAGTTTAGAAACCAATGTCAAGATAAGTTGGAAGGAAAAGATATAGATAAGATAAGATATTAGGAGAATCTGGAATCAAAAATGTTTAGCCAACTCGCAGTAAGTTTCAACCTAGGAAATTATATTACAACTCATTAGAATGTAACTAATGGAAGACGGCTATTCATTCGACAACGATTTGCGGGGATTTCTACTAAAATAAAAACTAATAAAAGATCGTGTACTACAGCCATATTTAATTAGTAAATAAATTAAATTAAGGGCGGTTAAAGCCTCAGTCAAAATAGACCATACCGCTTTGATCCGCAAAATGGATTCAATAAAGATTCGGAACGTTCCCCTAAGTTCGACGAGATATCGAATTGATTTTCACCTCAGAGGGCAAACTACTTCCTTGAAGATCCATATTGAGACTTGAATATTAATTTATTTAGTTTGTAGGTAGCATAGTAACATGGACTCCTATCAAACTTTAATGGGTCCCGCACTTGGTTGCATCCAGAAAGTTGATGAATTTTATACTGAAATAAATATGAATTTAAAAAAAAAAAACAATAACCCTAAATATTTTTTTAATTGCACTAATATGAAGTAAAAAAGTTTTTGCCTTAAATTTTCAATCATTACTTACTAAACAAATTTCACTTTATTATTTTACTTCATTATTTTTACTTTATTATTTTTTAATAATAAAGTATTGTGACCGAACCGAAATTTCAAAAAAATGTGCTACCCTGAAATTTTCTACAATGTCCGTCTGTCCACCGTAGACGCCGTCCGCCGTATGCAAAACCGTATGAAGGTGCGTAACTCACAAACCCCTTGAGATATTAAGTTGATATTTTTATGGTAGGTAGAATGGGTGAACCCCTATGAGTGTTATCTTTTGGAGCGGTGGGGTGTGGGGGGGGGGGGTTTTAGATGAAAAATTTTGCTTTCAAGATCCCAGGAACCGCTTATGCTAGGAGGCTGAAATTTGGAACACTTGTAGTACTATGATAGTCGACCCATTTGCAAAAAGAATTATCGATAGGGGTCAAGTGGTGTGCGAGTGGGGAGGAAAACAATGCGTCCAAAACGCTTGAAAGCTGAGATTGAAATATTCTAAAATCCATATCTTCTGAACGGTCGATGTCAGAAGGTTGAAACTTTGTGGTTATTTTAAGGAATACTAGGAAACTAGACAAGGGCTAAACATTTTAAGAGGACGTAGGGTGTAGGGTTGGGCGTTAAAAACTTTGGATCACAATATCTATCGAACCAATTGTATCAAGACGATAAAATTTGGTTTTAGTATATAGAATAACAAGTGGAGTTTATTGAATGTAAATTCTTAATGGGAGAGGTGAAGCACGGAAGTGGGAGGATAGCCATTTTTCATAAATTAAATTCTTACATCTCAAGAACCGTACCAGTTAACTAATTTTCAGGAGTTAGGCTCAGTAAAACTCTGGCAGAGAAAAAAATTGTGCGTTTGTAGGAGGGGTAGTAAGAAAGAATTCGGATTTTTATTTCTCAGAAACAGCAAAGAATTGAAAGCTAAGAATTGTAAAAAAAATTTTGAAATTCCGAAATATCACGTAGGTTTGATGAATAATAATTACATAATATAATCGCCTAAAAATCGGTTTCAGAATATTTTGATATACAACACTTAAAGAGCTTTGTTATTATTTTGTCGCCTATGTTTATATTGAAATTGAAAAAAACACGTAAATTATTAAAAAAAATATCTGCCAACAGTCTGGGCGCAACTTTATTATGTTTTGGATAAAAATCCGGAACGCGTTTAATGCTGGGATGCGGTGTAGGTTACTATGCGACTGATAACCTAATAAGTTTTGCCCAGACTGTTCGTAGATTTTTTAGTTTTCAGGGGATTGTTATCTAATTGGATCTAAACTACAATATACAGGGTGTAACTAGTACTGAAGTTCAAACGAAAATGGAAGATAGAGGAACGTGTCCTGAGTAGAAAATCGTTCTACACATACTCCCGTTTTTGCACCGTTAAGGAGATAGCGCGATTTTAAGGACGAAGGATTTTCATCGTACCTGTGATCACTGTTTGTTCTGTAACTTCTGCTGTACTTAGCGTAACGTAATAATTCTATGCTATCAACTGTGTCAATCAGTGTTACACTTTTTGAGAAAAATTCATTTAAATGACACAAAAATAATAAAAAATTAAAAAAAAATACAAAAAAGTCCTGTTTTCTCCAAGAAGGACCTGATTAACCACCATATTTTATTACATTTTCGGAAAGCCCATAAAATTTCACTATACGTTTGATAACAGAATTTCTTCATCAGCCATCGATTAGGCATCAACCACATGCATTTATTTCGTCCTCACTATTATTAATCATACTCCTTCGGCGAATGACGGGTGTCAAACCAGATTTACTTGAAGGGAACGTGCTTGATAACTGTTAGCCCCGCTCCTTTACAATGCAACCTATGAAGAAAGTAAGGGAGTATGTGTAGAACGATTTTCTACTCAGGACAAGTTCCTCTATCTCCCATTTTCATTTGAACCTCAGTACTAGTTACACCCTGTATAGCGAAACTTCTAAAAATGTATGCAACCTCTTTTCACTACCTTAACAACTTATAGAAGTAAAATTATTTCAATATTTCAGAAGACCTAAGAGATATGACGAAATTTGTAAAAATATATGCATTTTACCATTTTTATTAAAAAAAAATTATATTGCGCCCCACCCCCATACGCCAACGAATAAATAAATTTTATTTACCTAATAATTATTGTTTAGTACATCAAGTTTAAGATTCTAGCATAAGGCAGAGATAAGAAAAACACCCCATCCCCAAACTACGCTACCCCTTTTAAGAATAACAGTTTTAGTTTTATTAAGAATAACAGTTTTTAGAACACTACTATAACTTTATATAAAGTCTAAGTTTCAGGTACATATCGTTAGCGGAACTTGATTCATTAAAATCGGATTTTTTACCTTTCCACCTCACATAGCTAAACCTCAACATTTTTTTCTCTGCCAAAGGTATATCGGGCCTACCTAATGTAGAATTTTCAAAATCCTATTCGACAATTGACTACCTCCAAACTTAAACAGTTTCAAGACGACCTTAGACTACTTAGAAACACCAGCAACAATCTTCTCCTTTGTGGAGACTTTAACGCAAAGCATAGGCACTGGAATTGTGTAAGAGCTAACAAAGCAGGTAAAATTCTATTTGATGAGCTGCTAAAAAGCAATCTTATCGTCCATACTCCAACATAGCCCACATTCTACGCACCCCATGGACACGACTCGACGTTAGACCTAGTTATTAGTCGTGGCGTCATAAACATCACGCAGTCAACCACATTACATCAGCTCTCTTCCCCCCATCTCCCTGTTGAGTTTTCAACTATTGATAAACTCCAGCTTAACAACTTTGAGGACAACGTTCTTAACTACTCAAAAGCTAACTGGACCAAAATCAAAAATTCACTGAGCATGGCTGTAAATCTATCAAACATCAACGGTTCGCAACTTAACTATGATGAAATCGATGAAAATATTGAATCCCTAACGCAAAATATCCTAACTGCTGCAAGAAAATCCACTCCTGTACTGCAATTTAAAAACTTTCGGTAAAGCTTAAATTCACACACAAAATTTCTAATAACCGAACGCATAGACTAAGGCGACTGTGGCAAAGAACCAAATTACCAAATCTAAAAACAGAAACTTATTAATGCGGAGCTTAGTTCTACCAAAAACTCTAACTGGAATAACCGACTGAAGGACTTCGATAAGGGCTCTGTACAGTTTTGGAAACTGAACAAACTCCTAAAAAGAAGGGGACAGTTTAGCCCATTCCACAAAGCAGAACTATTATCAGACAAATTTTTGGAAGCTCACCACATTACATTTCACACCGTTTCCAAAATCGAACCAATAGTTAAGGAAACTGTCGAGGGCTTTTCAAATACCTTAACTGACCTCAGTGCAAGTCTGTTTTTCAAACCTAATGACATTAAATCAGTCCTTAAGCAATCAAAGATCAGGAAATGCCCGGGCCTGGACAACATCCCGATGATATTACTCAAAAATCTTCCTATGAAAGGTCTTGTCTATCTAAATTATGTTTTCAATAGTTGCTTACGTTTGGGCTACTTCCCGCAAAAATGGAAGGAAGCGGCGGTTATCGCTCTTCCCAAGCCGGGAAAAAACCATACAGATCCTAGCAATTACAGACCAATAAGTATATTGTCAAGTATTGGTAAAATAATCGAAAAGCTGATTCTCAAAAGAATGAATACTTTTCTGGAAAACGAAAATATACTCCCACATTTTCAGTTCGGGTTCCGCCAAGGTCATTCGACAAATCACCAGCTATATCGAGTAACCAAAGATATTAATAAGGCATTTGAAAATAAGAAGTCTGTGGGGATGATAGTCCTCGATATAGAAAAGGCCTTCGATTCGGTGTGGCATCAAGGCCTAATATACAAGCTATTTGAACTAAAATGTCCTACACATTTAGTCAAGCTTATATCTTCCTTTCTAACATCGAGATTCTACCAAGTTAAATTAAAGTCATCTCTTTCAAATAAACGTAGTATGGCATACCTGCAGGCGTGCCGCAAGGCTCATGTCTCAATTCTATGCTATATAATTTGTTCACATCTGACCTTCCTAAAATGAATGACTGCGAAATCGCCTCCTTTGCTGATGATACCGCCTCGTACTCTAGCTCAACGGACCCCAGTATAATAATTTACAATCTTCAACTACAACTGTAAGCCTTTTCAGAATTCTTCAAAGATTGGAAAATCAAAGTTAATGTGGATAAAACGCAAGCTATTTATTTCACGAAAAGAAGAGCTAAGAGATACCTTCCCTACCCCTCTATTAATGTTTTGGGCCAATCGATAAATTGGAGCAATGATATTAAATATCTAGCCGTTTACTTGGATAAGAAGCTCACATACCATCAACATATAGCCCAAGCGGCCTCTAAAATTATTAGAATAGTATATCCCTTCATAAACAGGAAATCGAAACTGTCCCTGGAAAATAAACTGCTAACATACAAAATGGTGATGCAGCCAATGCTGCAATGGCGCTTCTACTTGGAGTTGTTGTGCCAAAACTCACAAGAGAACTCTTCAAATTGTGCAAAACAAATGCTTGAAGATTATACTTAATAAACCGTGGCACTACTCTACGCGATTACTGCACGAAAATGCGCGCATTGCTTTGGCTTACGATACCGTACAGACATTAAAACAACGTTTCTTGCTTCGTTGAACAGCCGCAGAAAATCCATTGATCCTCTTTTCGCTTCAACCATAGTAAGAGCCTTTAAGTTAAGTTTTTATGTAGTAGTTAAGTAGTTTTAAGTTAGATTAGTTATACGCAGGAAGGTTTTGCTCCATTTTTCTTCAGAAAGCCACAATGATTCGTTAGAGACATCAGCCTCCGTGTTATAATTTAACTATTACTATTACTATTTATTTCAGTTTCATCAAAACCTGATTACTTAAAGTTCTTTACAGTTTAAAACAAATAAAAGCGACCATTAAATATAACAATATAATATAAACAAATTATTTAATTATTTTATTTAAAGCTGACTTCAGTTGTGTCGCGCTCAAGTCAAAATCAATAGCTTGATAAAAACGGTTAACAAGACGCGAAATGGATGTGATCGGTTCATGTTGCCCATAATTAGTTCGATGATATGAGATGTTTAGTAGCGTATAGTCTCTCAAAGTACGACCCGGAATACGGAAAGAAATTTCTTGTAATAACATAGGGGCATCAATTCCTCCAGTGATAATCTTAAATGCGAAAACAGTCCCGAGAACTTTCCTTCTGTTATCAAGCGATTCAAGACAGAGAAGATTAAGACGTTCAGAATAGGGAGGAAGATTTTGAGAGTCAAGCCAGGGTAACCCCTTAAGTGCAAACCTCAAAAATCTTTTCTGCACAGATTCAATTCTGCTCTTATGGACCTCATAATATGGAGTCCATACCTGGCATGCATATTCCAGAATTGATCGAACAAAAGCACAATATAACGCCTTTGTGACGTAAGGATCAGTGAAATCCTTACACCATTTTCGCACAAAGCCCCAGCTGGAGTTCGCTTTATTCACAATATAATTAATATGATCGTCGAAAGTAAAAGATGAATTAAATTCAAATTCAAATTCAAATTTCTTTATTGCCAGGAATAATTTTTATGGATTACATGTATGACTTATTTTAGAGATTAGACAAATATCTTTACAACTACGTTATATTTTTAGTGCATGACTGTAAGATAGTAATTTAAAAAAATTTATTGTGAGTTTATACAAGGAAAATTGCAAAAAAACCTTGACTATTTAAACTTAAACTATTTAATCGATCTTACTACTAAAACAGATGAATCCACTGAAGTGTTTGTAGCAAATAATAATATAAAGGAATGCAGGTAAACATGTTGGCTACATTCGTTGACGCAAGAGTATGTCAGATTATAGGAAGGATGCTACAAGAGAGTTGTCTAGATGAATTGATTTCCTCAAGAAGGAGCTAAGTCTAGTTTCAGCAAGAGCCGCGATTTCAAGCACATTAGCTGTTTTGTGTAAACGCTTAGTTGAAAAATAAAATGGTAGGTCAAGTATGATTTTCAAGCATTTGTTTTGAACTATTTGTAGCGTCTTTTTGTGGATATTTGAAGTCTGATTCCATACAGGAGCGGCATAGGAAATTATGGGCTGAATCACCTGTTTAAAAATAAGGAGCTTGTTGTCCGTTGAAAGCTTAGATTTCCTGTTTATTAATGGGTACAGGGCATGAATGGATTTGGATACCTTGGAGCATAACTTCTCGATATGGTCTTTTAGTATCAGCTTCTTGTCAAGAGTAAGCCCAAGGTAGTTGATATGGTTAGCCCATTCGATGGGTTGTCCTAAGAAATTGATAGGCCTGTTCGGAAGATTGTGGCTTTTCCGTTTTTTGGTGAAGTATATCGCCTGAGTTTTCGTGGGATTAATTTTGATCCTCCATCTATTGTAATATTGGTATAACCTGTCCAGATATAGCTCTAGTTCGGTTATTATTGAGGCAGGGTATTTTGAGTGAGTGTATATGCTGGTGTCATCCGCAAAGATTGCTAGTTCACAATTAGCGCTGGTAGGTACGTCTGCAGTATAAATATTATAAAGTGTTGGACTTAAGCATGACCCCTGTGGAACACCTGCGGGTATCGAATAATGGTTGGATTTGCTTGATTTAATATTTACTGCGAAGGATCTATTGTATAGAAATGAACTTATGATTTTCACAAAGTATATTGGAAATGAGAACTTCAATAGTTTACATAATAGACCTTGGTGCCAGACAGAGTCAAAAGCTTTTTCGATGTCTAGGACGACCATTCCAACAGATTCCTTGGCGTTAAGCGATTTTTTTATGTCCTTCATGACTCTATATAGTTGGTGTGTAGTCGAATGTCCTAATCTGAATCCGAACTGAAAGTTGGGTATAATTTTTTTGATCTCGAGAAAAGTGTTTATTCTATTTAAAATAATTCGCTCAAAGACTTTGCTGAGTGAGGGTAATAGGCTAATAGGTCGGAAGTTTTTAGGGCAACTAGGGTCCTTACCAGATTTAGGAATTGGTATGACGTTTGCGTGCTTCCAAGTTTTTGGGAAATAGCTTAGTTTCAAACAGCAATTGAAAATAAAATTTAGTAAGATGATGGATTTTTTGGGAAGATGTTTGAGAAGGACATTTGGGAGACCATCCACACCTGAAGCTTTGTTTGTTTTTAGTCTTTTAAGTATACTGCAGATTTCAGTAGGTTTGCAGAGACAGTTGGCAGGTAGTTCATGCGAGTCGGGTATAGTTTCGACTGCGCGTTTGACAAATATATCGATGATTGTATTACCCATCTGATCGGTAGTTCTATGCGCTGCTTGGAAGTGATTTGCAATCAGCTCGGCTTTTTCATTGTCGGTGTATATGGTTTTGCCATTTTCACCAATAAGGGGTGGTATGTGGGAGTTGCGGTTTTTAAAGACTTTGTTTAATTTCCAGATTTTTTTGGAACTCTTGTTCAAGGAAGAGAGCATTGTGTTCCAGTTTTCGTTTCTGGTTTGGAATAGTCTTGATTGTATGGCTTTAGAAATGTGATTGATCCGTGTCTTAATCATCGGGTCTCTAGTCCTCTGCCATTGACGTCGTAGTGTGTTGCGTTCATTGATTAATAGTTTGGTTTCTTCATCAATGAGGTTAGCGTGAGGCCTAGACACGGTTATGAGGGGTGTACATTCTTCAACTGTACTCCAAATATTAGTGGTGAAAGTATTTAACAGGTCATCAATTTGATCATTTCGTATTACTTCCGACATATCAAGAGAGTTAATCTGGGTTTGCCTATTTAAAATTCTTCCAAACTTCGGCCAGTTAGTTCTGCTGAAACAGTAAACTTGCTTATTTAGCCGGGAGATGGGAACATCACTTTTAATAAAGAATGATATGGGAAGATGAGGTGACGATAATTTATGAACCGTAGTAGGCTGTGATAATGGCACATCACCGTTACTGATAATAAGGTCAAGTGTTGATTCCTTGCCCTTGTGTGGGTAAAAGGTTGGTTCAGTAGGAACGTGGATGAAGAAGTTCCTACGACAGAAAAGATTAAAGAGAATACGACCAGCTTGATTTGCCCTGAAGCAATTCCATTGGCGATGTTTGGAGTTAAAGTCACCACAGAGTAGGTATTTGTCTTTTAGGTTTAATAGGAATGTTACGTCATCCTGGAAATAGTTCAGCTTGTCCGCGGAAAGTTTGGTGCCAGGAAAGTATGCGGCTACCACCGTGATATTGGACTGTTCAATTGTTATGGCAATCGTTTCAATAATTTTGGTGTTCAAACTGGGTAGGACCGAATGTTTAATGGATTTATTCACGCAAATTGCTACTCCTCCGCCTGTAGCATCCGTCCTATCGTTTCTGTGAATAATATAATTTGGATGTGATAATTTGTCATGCGATTTAAGCCAAGTTTCGGTGATAATAAATAAATCTACATTCGAACTGACGATATAGTCGAACGCTTCAGTGGATTTATTCCGGATGCTTTGTGCATTCCACAGCAAGGTTTTGATTTGCTTAGAGTTAGACATTGTACAAGAACTTAATTGCTAAATTAACGAGGACGGTGTATTGGTTTTGCCTTGTAATGCACTTGGCCAGATTTTGGATGAGCTCGGTTGACATCTGTATCAACTGTTGCGGCGAAAGTAATGTATCGATTGTGACGGTGGAAGTGTTTCTTGAAGCAGATAGGAAAGGTATTGATGCTGAGCTGCTCTGCGGGTTTAATTTGGTAACTGCACTGTATGAAGCTTTCAGAGCGCTTGGCAGTTCGTTGGGTGGGTTGCTGCTTCTGGTCATAGCCGGAAAGTTTTTCTCACAGTTGATGGGTATATTGTGAGTGAATGTCTGTTTAGCAGGTGTTTTTTTCCTCCATTTGGCTGATATTCTTTCCCTGATGGAGATATACTCTAATCTTTTCGGGCAGTCAAAGTCGTTGGCGAGATGTTCGAGACCACAGTTCGCACATTTGATATGTTCGATATCCTCGGCAGGGCATGCCGTATGTTGATGTGGTCCGCTGCAGATTAGGCATTTCGTAGGAAGGTGACAGTACGTTGATCCATGGCCATACAACTGGCAATTGCGGCATTGCGTAGGACCGGTTTTTTTTACTGGAATAGTAATTCCACTGCACAATTGTATGCATCAGTGCCCTAATTCTCTTTAATTCGGTTAGTTTTGCAGTACCTCGTTGGAAGTATAGGATATAGTGTGGTTGTATGTGTTGTTTTTTAGAACCTACACTAAGTTGAAATTTTTTCACATCAAGGCAACTCAGATTATGTTCCTGTTTTAAATATTTTTTAAGGTCTTCGCAGGGCATGTCGAAGAGCCCAGAAAGCAGAATTTTTAGCGGTCTTAGGTCAGCTCGACGATGGGTAAAGAATTGTACTTTTTTCGCAATAAGATGACTATTAACCTTTTCGTAATGCTCGTTTGATGAGAGATCAATTCGGATTCCTGTGGACATTAGCTTTACCTCGTGATCTTGGATTTGAAGTTCCTCCATGATGGCATCCACTGTTGATCGAGTTAGCTCAGTAACTACGATGCGCGGTATTTTAGTTTTCTTTACAGGTGTTGAATTCGGAGTCACGTTTGGCGACATATTGTCGTCGTCTTCGGAAAGATTGGCAAGAGGCTGGAATCTATTTCCGCGGTTCGGCATGGTGGAGATATCAATTCTAGGATGCTTCAGCTTATCCCTTAAAAGCATTCCGGGCGGAGAAACCTCCCGTCCCCGTTTAATAGTCTTAATAGCAGTTGTTATCGCGTTCAAATTTTTTGTTTACCGGCACTGATAGAATAAAATCAAATCGAAAACTGGTAAAACTAAAATTACTGTATTGGTTATATTGTACTTCAGAACTACGCGAGAGAGAAAAGCTAAGCTTGTGCACTTGCTAAGAGTTACATCAAGACTCGCGTAAAGATGAATTAAAGTAAACGCCCAGATCAAGTACCTTGTCTGATTTTTGTAATGAGTTTCCTTCAACGGTGTAATTAAAATTAAATGGGCATTTCTTACGCGAAAAAGAAATAGTTGTACATTTATTAACATTTAGAGGCATGTCATTTAACTTACACCAATAAGATAAATGGCTAAGGTCCTTTTGCAAGAGAATGCAGTCGTCCATATCCGTAATATTGCGGAAAAGCTTTGCATCATCAGCATAAAGAAGAATTGTAGAGTTCAAAATCATTGAACTCAAGTCATTAATAAATAATATAAATAATAAAGGACCTAAGTGGCTGCCTTGTGGAACTCCCGATGTGTTAGAAATTTCCGAGGATAATACCCCACGAAATAAAACTCTTTGAAATCGGTTGCATAAATACGATGTTATCCAATTAATAAACATAATTGGAAAACCCAAATGCTTAAGTTTGCATATCAGAATGTTATGATTGATCTTATCAAACGCCTTACTAAAGTCGGTATAGATACAATCAACTTGATGACCCGCTTCGATTATGGAGAAATTTGACAATTCCATCAAATTTGTCGTTGTAGATCTGCCTTTGGTAAATCCATGTTGGAAAGGTACAATAATCGATTTGCTATGAAATTTCAAAACTTCACAGACAATCGATTCAAAGAGTTTAGATATACAGGCTAGGTTGGCAATAGGTCGATAATTCTGTATATCTGTCCTCTTGCCCTTCTTCCAAAGTGGTCTAATTGTGGAAAATTTCCAAATGTTAGGGAACACACCGGAAATAAGGGAGGTATTGAATAGGTATCGCAAAGGTGTCATTAATGAAGAGCCACAACGTTTCAATACGATAGCCGGCACACCATCTGGACCAACCCCAAAAATATCATTAATGTCCGAGATAAACCTTAAGAAAGTGGCCTCGTCAATATTGAGGTCTTTCATTTCTAATGAGGTCTGCGGAAACTTAGTCATGTACTGGTAATCACTGTAGCTAATATTACAGTTTGATGATGTAAAAGCGGTACGAAAATGATCGGCAAAGAAATTACTTATAGTTAGGGGATCATCGCTGACAACATCGTCAAGAGATAAACGTGCTAGGTAACCATCGGTACGTTTCTTAGAGTTCACAAAATTCCAGAACTCCTTAGGATTTTCTTTAATGGATGATTTCATCGAGACCATATACGAAGTATACGCGACTCTAGACTGACTAACAAACAACTCACGCAAGTCAGTGTAGGTAGCATAATCCGCTTCGCACCCTGAGAGACAGTACGATTTCCATGCTTTATTTTTTAAGTTTTTCAGATGGGTTACATCTTCGTCAAACCAAGGAAATCGTTTATACTTCTTATTATAAGTAATAGGAACACAACGAGCGAAACAGTTAAACAATAACACAACACTGACGTAGAGACGAAAGTCTGAGCACAGAATAATTATAAGTTAGCTTAAGCACAAAATGTTAATACTATGGAAAATATATATATCTATCTATCTAAAATCCTATTCGAAAATATGTAGTTTATCAGCAGTATGCTATTTGCTTTCAAAGGGGTCACCATTGAACAATAACTGAAAAACTTCCCATCCAACAACAACATATATAACCTAAGACCTCGCTCTGCTATCAATAAAGTATCAATCCATAAATTGTTGTCCCAGAACTGATCAAAAAGTCAAATGCAATATTTGATTGAAGGTAGCATCCTTATAAAACTTCAAAATGGGATCCAGTTGAGTTTAACTTATTTTTGTCCTAGATACAAACACCAGGTCAAAAGTTTACACTTCCCGAGCAAGCACGCCATAAATTTTCGGGATTTTGTTTCTGCCTTTGGGGTTGGAACATTCGGCTGAATGGGCAAACATTCGCTGTGAACGAGGGTCGTATTTTTTACATTTCCGGAATTTTTTTCAGCTATCTCCGGTTCCCATGATTACTTTAAGCCCCCCACAACGGACTACCCTTCGTATTTCCTTCTGGTCAGTTTGATTCGATTCTGATAGAAGTTTATATGGGAATAAATCATTCCATTGCTGACATTTTATAGAAGGACCGAAAATGAACAGTCATTTTCCTGTAATCTGTAAACACAAATAAACGAGGAGAATGTAATTTGCATATCGAAGATATAAATATTTCGCAAATTGTTCTCTTAATATGATTCCAGAAAGTTTTGTATTTGCGGCGAATAACAATTGGCTGGATGTTGTATTGTGGGACGGTTGGCACGTGGAATGCAATGGGTTAGAATGGAATAGTTTTGAGTATTTGGGAAATGAAATGAAATGAGAAATGATTTTTCAAGTTTTCCACGTGTCTCGAATTCTAAACAGTTTGCAAGCATCGGTAACAGTGATTTCATCTTGTCCTTAGCGAAACTTATTGATTGCATTTCATTGCCATCCGTACTCCATTAGCTAACTTAATCAAGAGCCATGTTTTTGTTGATAGTCCTTTAAAACTTATATCCAACTTTTCACTGTAAAATCACTTAAGAATCGACCCGAGGGGATTCGATCAATTTCATCACAGAAATCTCAAACACCCGACGTCAATAAAGTTTATGCTCCAAAATTATCTCAAGTGTAGGAACAGGAAATTCGCTGTGACTGCAAGCGATGTAATCGAATGTGATTGTAATTTGAAGGATTCCTTCTTCGAATCGAGTTCCGTGTTTGTTCGAATAAGTGTATTTTTTCCGTTTTGTCTTTTTCTTTTCGTATTTCCTTTCAATTCTTATTTAAAAAAAAGAAAATCTATCACTCGGGGGGATGCTTTGTTCACCCTCTAAAGGGAACAATGAAATGCGATTAACAAACATCAAAAGAGCCTTGTTTTTTTATATACCCGTAGGATAAATGATTTTTTTTACTACTCTACCCTGTTTTATCAGTGCTAAGTATTCGTTTGCCATTTCAAGACAATTGAGCTTAACTGGAGAGTCGTCCAATTGGTTCGAATTACATACTTAAAAAATAAAACAAACGAAAACTTGAGATTAGTAATGGAGTTCTATTAATTTTACGGTTTAAAATTACTTTACTTGCTCTACGCAAAACCTATTTTAACGGAAAAATTTCACAGAAAGTTTCGTAAAATTTGTTCAGTCAAATATTTGACAGCATGTCAAACAGTGTACTACTAGCTGAAGTAAGTTTAGGATAGGGTCGGTTTTTCGTGGGGGATTTGGGGAATACCCCAATTCCAAATATACCTACGTGCAAAAATTTTCTCTCAATGATTACATACTACTTGAATCTGATTTTGTGTGGGGCTCTGGATCACTATTTACTATTCAAAATTAAATTGAAGAATGTACTCTCTTGGGTGCTTAGGAGCAAAACCCTGAGTTAACCTGTGGAGAGATGTTTTGCGGCCAAACAGTCATCCCGAAAACACTCTTCACATTTTGGATCACAGATCCTAGGACTCTGGCTGATATTTCGATTCCTATATAAGGACGAGAAATCGAAGTGGCAGCCAGTCGTTCGCCGACTGGCGGGCGACTAACAACACAAGTTGCAAGGGCGACGACGCCAATGGACATCGCCAATAGTCGTCGCTACAGCAAACAAACACCACCACAAGTGCGAAAGACATCGGCATCGATGCCGATGCAGCAACCGCTACGACACAGTGGTCAACCGCACGACTCTGCGGTCAGCCGTCACCGGCGTGCACAGGCACGAGCCAGCGATGGTGACGGCGCGACTCAAAGAGAGCGAACAATGCCGTCGCCGCAAAGACGACGGCTGCGACTTGAGTCGTCGCAGCAAAGACTTCGGCAGCGACATTGCCGACGCAATGATCGGCATACCCTCAGACACGCGACGGCACCGCACTCTGCCGTCGCGTCATGACCTTACCAAAGTTGGACTCTCGGCAAAGCCGAAAGAACTCCAACGCATAAGGTCGTGACGAATGTCCTTAACAAACGATCCTCCATCGGTGAGAAAATTCTGGAACCGGACCTAATATATAATACTCAAATAATGGTGAGTTTTCATGCAGTCGAACCTTTATAATTCGAATTGGAACCCAATCAAAGCGTTTGAGTTATAGAGAGTTTAACATAACGAAAAATTATACTTCTTGACGAAAGTCAAAATATTCGACTTATAGAAGTTTCACTGTATTTAGCATGATAATTATAAAAGTTTAATTCTGCAAAGTATAAGAAGTGCAGTGTGCATCACAGGGTTCGTGTAATCGAATCCCACACATGACCCCGAATAGAAATTTTATCCGGGGGGAATCTGGCCCAGGTCTCGTGTGTCTTAACATAAATCCGGCCCAAATCTGGTGAGCCCAGTGACCTGACCTGATCAGGGTGTAACGTTCTCACGAATATGGGCCTGACATGGCGCCTGACGTAAACCTGCTTTGTCTAGACATGAGCCAGAGCTAGCCCAGATCGGATCGGCTCTGCCAGTAAAAACGAAATGTGTTTGCAAAAAAAAAATTTCAAAATATATTGGATATATTTTATAGCGTCTACATAAATTGAATGTCCATTTACAAATGTCAGTTTTTAAAAAATTATACCAGACGTAGCCCTGGTCCGGTATAAGTTCGGCCAGCCTGAACAGTTCGAGCGTTCCTAAGCAGGTTTGCCTTACTCATACCAGACGTGACCCTGGTCCGGTATAAATTCGGCAAGCCTGGACAATTCGAGCGATCCTAAGCAGGCTTGCCTTCCTCATACCAGACGTGGCCCTAATCCGGTGTAAGTTGGACAAGCCTGAGCAGGATCGCCTTACTCATACCAGACGTGGTCCTGATCAGAAATACGGCAAATCAGGCTAGCCTGAGAAAATTTCTACTCGGGACATTGTTCTATGCTTATCAATTTTCAACAAGACTATCCCAATTATCCATTCACGACAAAATCTAGAAAGTTTAAATAAAACTATTAAGTTCAATGATATATCGAACAGACTTACACTTCTGTAGTCCACTTTTACAAAATACTTAAAATGTATCTGTAGGATTTTCGTTATTAAACCCAGAAGATGGTGAAGAAGATATATGTACATATTTTTCATGAATTCCTTAATATCTACCCATGTACGAAAAGCAAAACGGCACAGCACAGGCTTAGTACTGGTGCCAGAGTTGCCAGTACTGGCTAATGTTTCGGGTCCAGTATGTGGTCTAGACCAAATCATTGCCGAGCGAATGTCGATTTAATCACACTGATCCTACTCTTGGTGAAACTCTGGCGCGATACTGACTGCAAGTTTTGGGGCGTCAGTAAAAAAAAACAATTATTAAATTCTTTCAATTCAAGCAAGTAGCGTAGATCAACATGCACATGCACTGATTTTTTAAATATTTAATTTGTATGCGATATGTATTTTTACCTGTTACTTCCAAAATGTTAATCGTAACTCATACATATGTATGCAGCTTTTGTTGGTAATAATACGGCTCATAAAAAAATAAAATTAAACTGACATTTTTATAATGGGGTTTTCTGAGACAAACTACATTGATCACAAAATTTTTAGAATATAAGTAGAAAAATGTGTGTTTTGAAGTAAATATCTCAAGATTGGGTGCAGTTACAATTTAAACTGTTACATCAAATGAAAGGTAATTCGATTGCCTAAAGAACAAGATATAACACTTTGAATTCTGATTATTAGTTTTTAAGATATACCGTTTTAAGTGAGTGAGGGTACCGGTCAAAAACGCTTTTCTTAACCACCCTGTATCTCCACTAATATTGAAAATTGACCCACCGTGTAGAACAATTTTTTTCTCCAAATATATCAAGGAATAACCCCTTACAAGGTGGCACACGGAGTGCCAAACACCCTGTATAAACATTGAACAGTACCTTTTGAAATTTTTCTATACTCGACCCATAAGTTGTTAAGAGTTAGTATATTTTTTACAAATTGCTCAATGCATTTTAGGAGAAATGTGATACCGATTTTCTTTTCACTTATAAATTTGCCGGAAAGGGAATATCAATATTTTAGATATTTATCCAAAAAAGTAATGAAACGGGGTTTAATATTTTTTCGAGAAAACCTCCATAGTATCGGACGAAATGTTAACCTATATAAACGCCTAAAAACCAATTTTGGGATCTAACCCCCAAAGTGATTTAAACGGGTTAAGTATGTTTTAACAAAGTTCTTAATATTACTAAGATCGAATGCGACACCAAATTAACTATAATAATTTATACTAAGTCGCAAAATTTTTTTTTATTTTTCTATATTCAATAGTGAAAAGGGGTTAAGTATTCACAATTAACTCAATATGGTCAACCCTATGAGGCTTCAACGTGATTTTCACTTTTACATGTTTCTAAAACAAATTCTAAAAAAAAGAGTTTTCGATACTCAATTCTAAAGTTGTGAAAATGGTGTTCAATATTTTTTGACGAATATCTCAAGCCGGATTAGTTCAAATTGGTTTTTCCATCTACAGGCTATTTATAATGGGTTATTCAATAAGTACATAGCAATTTTGTATTTTAAAACAAACGCACTCTTAAACTTTTCTGCTAGTCTGTTAATGCCAAAACGTCAGTCAAGGTTTACATTTTTATCACGGTGAAGTTCACGAATGAGCAACGTTCTTAAACGAGTTCCGGACATCAACTCAAAAAATAATTAAGTTACGACCTGACCATTGGCAGTTTTTTTATTAATTATTTTTCAATTTCAAAATTTCTAAGGTGTTGAATATCAAAAAATGTTGAAATCGATTTTTAGGCCATTATATACATAGAAAGCCTGTTTAAGAAAAAAAAATATATCTTATCAGACCTAAGAGATATATCGGAATTCGTAAAAACGTAATCATTTTACACCTCCTTATGGGCTAAAAATTACAAAATGCTGGAATAAATTTTTTAATGATTGTTTATAAATCCCATAGAAGTAAAAGCGAATTCAATATGTCATTAAACATAAAATATTTGTCGGAATTCGCGAAAATTTCCACATCCCCCTTACAACTTGCTGAGGCTGAATATCGAAAAATGTTTAAATTGGCTTTTGGCGACTATATTTGAACCACTTAGAATGTAAAGCGAATTCGATATCCCAGTAGACCTAAGAAATATGACGTAAACAATTTTTTTAAATTGTCACACTAGTTTATGGTTTTAAAAAAACAAATTAAAAATAAATCTGAAAAAGCGCGGAAACGAGAATTTAGTTATTCCAAACTACTTGATAATATTGTTTGAAAATTGTAGCAAGCGATTCACCGCACTCACAATAATTGGCGTCGCGAATAGCATGTGCATGTCCATGTAATTCCATCTTTAACCCAACCCGGCTCCCATCCTCGCCCGTTTCTACTTCCTTTGCAGCTTTTGAGCTATGCAGACACATTGTTTATCCCCATTCTCATTTTACTTTATTATTTTCTAATATGTAATAAAGTATTGTGATCGACCTGAAATTTCAAAAAAATTTGCTACCTTGAAAATTTGTATTTTCACGTTTTAGGACTAGTAAACCCCAAAAAAGCAAAAAAAAATGTCCGTCGGTCCGCCGTAGACGCCGTACGCCGTCCGCCGTACGCCGTACGCAAAATCGTTTAAAGGCGCGTAGCTCCCAAACCCGTTGAGATATTAAATTGAAATTTTAATGGTGGGTAGATTGGGTGGACCCCTACGACTGGTATATTTTTGAGGGGTGGGGGTACAAGGGGAGACGAGAGGGGAGCGTTTTAGACGAAAAATTTTGGTTTCTAGATCTCAGGAACCACTTATGCTAGGAGCCTGAAACTTGGAACTTATGTAGCACTATGATAATGGACTCAATTGCAAAAAAATGGTCGATATTGGTTAAGGGGTGTGGAAGTGGGGGGGAAAACAATGAGTTTTTAACGCATGAAAGACGGGATTGAAACATTCTAAAATCGATATCTTCTGAACCATTAATGTCAGAAGATTGAAACTTTGTTGTTGTCCTTAGGGATACTTCAAAATTAGACAAGGGCTAACATTTT
Organism: Beris morrisii; assembly: GCA_951812415.1. Taxonomy (NCBI): domain Eukaryota; kingdom Metazoa; phylum Arthropoda; class Insecta; order Diptera; family Stratiomyidae; genus Beris; species Beris morrisii. The sequence goes on from OX638310.1 coordinate 72,843,104, forward strand.
TAAGAGGGGTGGTGGGGTGTGGGGGTGGGGGGTGAACAACTTTGGATAACAATATCTTCCGAACCAATTACACCAGAAAGATAAAATTTAGTTTCTGTATATGAGATCACAAGAGGAGTCTACCAAATTTAAATTTTTTGAGGGGGGAGGTGGAGCACGAAAGTGGGGGGATAGCAATTTCTCAAAAAATGTCATTTTTATATCTCAGAAACCGTGTCAGATATGATCTTGAAAATTTTACAGGAGTTGGGGTCGGTAAACTTCTAGTAGGGAAAAAAATTTTGGTGATGTGGGTGTTGGGGGTGATGGTGAAAGGGGGTAGAAAGGAAAACATTCTGATTTTTATTTCTTGAAAACCATAATGAATAGAAAGCTAAAAATGTAGGATTATATAGAGCCACTATGGAGACATCCTAGAAAAATAAAATTTTTGATAGGAATATCAAGGTACGGGGGAGAGGGGTGGTTTTTTATATCTCGGAAACGGCTTATGCTAGAAAGTTGAAACTCAGTACGTATATGTAGATGTACTATTAGAGTAATTAAAACAAAAAAAAAGTTCAAATTTTTATTGGCGTTCAGAGATTGAGTAAAAAAATGTCCGTGAATCCACATTTTCACAAATTTCGTTAAAACTTTTAGACATGTCGAGCTATCAAAGCAATTTTACTTCTGCGGGCTATTCATATAAGCGCCTACTAACGATCTTCAAAATTTTTCGATATCCAACCCCTAAGGGGGTGTAAAGTGGTTGTGTACTGTTGAGTTGTCAAGCGACAACTCATAAATTTCCGCTGAGCGGGTGCGCTCAGAACTCAGCATTACGCTGGGTTGTGACCGCACCCGCAACTGCCACCAACTGAGCGGCAGCAAAAAAAGGCCTCCGTTCACAACAGTACATATTCACGAATTCTGATATATTCCTAAGGTATATTGAGATTTGGAATTCACGTTTACTTCTATGAGCTTTAAACGTAGTCGATTAACGATTTAAGTATTTTTCTCTATTAAACCCCCTGGGGGTATTGTTCAAGATTTCACTGATTCCGAAAACCTTTTAGGTTTAATGTGATCGAATTCGCTTTTACTACTATGAATTATTCTATTGACAAAAAAAATACGTAAGTAAATAAAAAAAAACTTTATGATTTTTTGGGTAGAAGTCCGAAACATGTTTAATGATGAGATACGGTGTTGGGTACTATGCGACTGACAACCTAAAAAATAACCAGGAGGCTATTTGGATCGTTATTTTTTAGGTTGTCAGTCGCATAGTACCCAACACCGCATCTCATCATTAAACACGTTTCGGACTTCTACCCATAAAATAATAAAGTTGCGCCCAGACTGTTGGCAGATTTTTATACTCTAGATGAAATCATATAGAGTATTATAAGTTTAATCCAGCTCAAAAGTTTGTAACGCATAGAACCAAGCCTCGGACGAAAAAAAGTTATATGTTATTTTTTGTTTATTTGTGGCCAAAAACCTCAAATCCGCTTGACGTCCGTCCGTCTGTCCGTGAACACGATAACTCAAGAACGCCTTCACCTAGGATCTTGAAATTTTGAATCTGGATGTTTGGCTGAATTTGTAAGGCTAAGTTCGTTAACGTCCCAAAACGTCTTCACCTAATTTATGGAACTTACTATAACTCAAGTAATCTTTTAGCTATGTATTGGAAATTTTGTACAAATTAGTTTTGAGTAAAAGCGAAGTTCCAATTTACTAATCAGCGAAATCCTTTCACTCTTTCTGGTAGCTGCCATACAAAATGTCCTTAAGACACGTGTTCAACAATATTTTTCGATAACTTTTGAACGCTTCAAGCTACGAATTTGAAATTTTGTACACGTTCATTTTTGAATGGTTCCAAGGAAAAGGATAAATATGTAAGAATTCGAGTGAGTCCTTCCTGCACCTTCCATGTGAAAGTCCTTTAAAAAGGAAATTTTTTTTCGATGACTTACCCAGTTCAAGATATGAATTTAAACACTGAATATTGTCTTTTAGGTTTGAGTAGCAATCTAATGGCAGTCCTTAATAAAGGACATACAACATGCACACACGTAATTCTACTTTATCCCCAACTACAATATAAATCGGAATTCGGTATTCATCTAGAGTATTATACGATTGGCTTGCAGCCGACCGTGACTGCAGTATGTTTATTATTATTATTTTATTCATTAGAATTCGAAATTTTGACTTTTAAGCAAAAGCGGTTTTTGTGATATAAAAACCAAGGTTTTCTGTGCAAAACCTTTCGCGCTCAGCGGGTTTTTAATTTATGAGCCTTTAAGCTCGACGCGATTAAACAAGTAGATTTCTTTTCCATTTTGGGGATCTGACTATGCCTACCTAACATGCGAAATAAATTTATTTAAGAGTTACACACACAACCGAATCATTTGAACTTATAAAGACCAGTACATTTCAATTGCACGAAGATTGCATACTAAAAAAATTGCAATAGAAACTTTCAAATTTGAATCTGATGTGTCTTCTATAACAAGGTATGAAATGTGCTTAAATTACAAATGACAAAAAAATATTCTAATCTGAGTACCATACAAAAACAGATAGACTAAATCGAAGTAAAGCCCATTACTGACAAATCAATATTTCAAAATAAAATCTGCTAAAGTACATCACGATCGAAATTAAAATTACTGTCATGCCTCAGCAAATCTTTTTAAATTTAAATTCAAAACAACTGCGAGAGATAGGATCACATTTAGCTCCAATCAAAGTGTTAAGGCCAAGACCGAACAGCGCACTTCATCAGATCTCATACCTTAATTAAACATGAGCTTAAACTATTACGGACAATAGTTCTTACCTTTAAATTGTATGAAAAAAATTGAATAGGTGACGTAATTCAAATCCACATTAGTGCCAGATTACCAGAAGGCTTTTAGAAGGCAATCAATCATGCAGAAATTTATTTTGAATTATGTGAACCCAAACACGCCTACAACTAATCCATCTCATTAGTTTTGAATTCGAGTTTTGCCCATTGTTGCGGTTATAGATGTACAACATACATACGAAGCCATTGTATATGGCGGCTGCTGTATATTGCGAATTCTGATTTAATTTTGGTTCGACTTTTGCTCAAAGTCATGCCATGATATGGCATAAAGTTATTTAAAAAAGAAACATCACTTACGCTAGAAAATAATAAAAATAAAAAATAACAGATCTTCGGATGAAATTAATACTAAAGTGGACACCTGGACATTATGGCTTCGAGGTTCGTACTCTGCGAAATGAAAGGAATATTCCAGTTCGATGTCGAGAGAAACGATAAATCGATAAATCTTTTCAAGTCAATATTTACTACAAGTGGAGATGACCAATTTATTTTTATGGATATTTATGTTAACCATTTTTAACATATCGATACGATAACTATAATAGAATACAGAAATATCTATTATGTCATTATCGTACATGCTTTGTGAGTACCATTTATCGGAGTACCGCAGGGATCGCATCTAGACCCATTGCTATCTATAGTTTTTATGAATCATTTATTTAATACATTCGTTAACGGATGGTCTGAAAATGTTTTATGTTCTGCTATCATTGCTTTTATAATGTTAACAACTTTAGCACAATTAATACTTATTTATTTTATTATTATTTTATTTTATTATATATTTGTCATAAAATAAAATTAAAATAATAAAAAATACTGCAGTCCATATATGTATTAGTAAACTATATTGCTAGCGGCAATTGTCAAAGTCAGTATTTGTTGGAAACAGATGATTCTGAATTTACCAATTCAATCTGTTGATATTGCAGTGGCTTGCATGATTTTCATATGAAAGCGTTAATAAGTAAACTGAACAATTATACATAAGTTTTGATAATGGTTTCTTAAAATGTGGCAATTTGAATTGTCGCCATTTGACTAACAATAATAATATGAATGGAATATTTATTTAACACATTTCATGTATTTTATTAATATTTTGTGATATGCACTGAAATTAAATAAAAACATACTGCAGTCACGATCGGCTGCAAGCCAATCGTATAATACTCAAGATGAATACTGAACTCCGATTTATATTGTAGTTGGGGATAAAGTAGAATTACGTGTGTGCATGTTGTATGTCCTTTATTAAGGACTGCCATTAGATTGCTAGCCAAAACTAAAAGACAATATTCAGTGTTTCATTTCATATCTTGAACTGGGAAAGTCATCGAAAAAAAACTTGCTTTTTGAAGGACTTTCACATGGAGGGTGCAGGAAGGACTCACTCGATTTCTTACATATTTATCCTTTTCCTTGGAACCATGTAAAAATGAACGTGAACAAAATTTCAAATTTGCAGCTTTAGGTGTTCAAAAGTTATCGGAAAATGTTGTTGAACACGTGTCTTAAGGATTTTTTGTATGGAAGGTACCAGAAGTAGTAAAAGGATTTCGCTGACTAGTAAACTCGAACTTTGTTTTCACTCAAAACTAATTTGTACAAAATTCCGAATTCATAGCTAAAAGATTACTTGAGTTATAGTGAGTTCCGTAAATTAAGTGAATACATTTTGACAGGATATTTGTATGGCAGCTGCACGAAGGATTAACAGAATTTCCTTTATAATCATATATTAAGCTCCAAGTATAGGAAAAATAATACGTACAAAATTTCAAAGTCGTAGCTTAAACCCTTCTGAAGTTATCGACCAATATTCTTGAACACGTGTTTTAAGGACATTTTGTATGGCAGCTACCCGAAGGAGTAGGACGATTTTGCCCGTTAACGAACTTAGTCTTACAAATTCAACCAAACATCCAGATTCAAAATTTCAAGATCCTAAGTGAAGGCGTTCTTGAATTATCGTGTTCACGGACAGACGGATGGACGGACGTCAAGCGGATTTGAGGTTTTTGGCCACAAATAAACAAAAAATAACATGTTACTTTTTTTCGTCCGAGGCTTGGTTCTATGCGTTACAAACTTTTGGGCTGGATTAAACTTATAATACTCTATATGATTTCATCTAGAGTATAAATATAAAAATTACCAGAGATCTGAATTTTCAAACATGACTCGGACACCATTTTCGAGCAAACTTTAACATACTGTTGCGAGCTAGGGGTTCGCCGGGATTTCAAGTAAAACACAATTCGGTTAAAATAAAAATAAGTGATTATTTATTAATCGCACTTTAAATTCTATTCGCACAATAATTCGCACTGTATGGCAATACCGCCCGCTTATACCATATATCGCTTGACTCGATCACTTTCGCTCTCTACCAACACGGTCGCGTATACACGCTGGCTGTCACAGTCGACGTAATAAAAATTACTATATCCCTCGCTGAAAGCTTCACCTGCTTATATACTATCCGGTTGCAGTCTAGGATGTACTTGAATGTTCGCTCAGTGTGGAATCTTCTCGAAAGCTTTAGAGCTTTCGATTTCGATCTTCGTTCAGTGGTGTATGTGGACGCTACTGGAACGCTTGAGAGCATTCCATTTGATCTTCTAAGCTTCCAGTACATTCGAGCGCATTCGATTAGAGGGGAGATATAGTCGTGTTGTTTCGCTCTCTTATTTACTTTCAACTAGGCTTCTGATTGGGTTATTTAGCAACTAGGTATTCGGTTGTTGCGGTTTCCTATTCGTAATCGATCGAGTTGCGCGGTGGCCAGGCTTACACGTAACAATACTTTCACATACTATACCTAACAAAAAAAATTAGATAGAAACAAAAAATTGAATTTCAATTATTTTTATACTCTAGATGAAATCATATAGAGTATTATAAGTTTAATCCAGCCCAAAAGTTTGTAACGCATAGAACCAAGCCACGGACGAAAAAAAGTTATATATTATTTTTTGTTTATCTGTGGCCCAAAACCTCAAATCCGCTTGACGTCCGTCCGTCAGTCCGTCCGTCCGTCCGTCCGTCCGTCCGTCCGTCTGTCCGTTAGCACGATAACTCAAGAACGCCTTCACCTAGGATCTTGAAATTTTGAATCTGGGTATTTGGTTGAATTTGTAAGGCTAAGTTTGTTAACGGGCAAAATCGCCCTACTCCTTCGGGTAGCTGCCATACAAAATGTCCTTAAAACACGTGTTCAAGAATATTGGTCGATAACTTCAGAAGAGTTTAAGCTACGACATTGAAATTTTGTATGCGTTATTTTTCCAATAGTTAAAGCTAAATATATGATTATGAAGAAAATCCTATTAGTCCTTCATGTAGCTGCCATACAAATATCCTGTCAAAATGTATTCACTTAATTTACGAAACTCACTAAAACTCAAGTAATCTTTTAGCTACGAATTCAAAATTTTGTACAAATTAGTTTTGAGTGAAAAGGAAGTTCGACTTTACTAGTCAGCGAAATCCTTTTACTCCTTCTGGTAGCTGCCATAAAAAATGTCCTTAAAACACGTGTTTAAGAATATTGGCCGATAACTTCAGAAGGGTTTAAGCTACGTCTTTGAAATTTTGTATGTGTTATTTTTCCAATAGTTGGAGCTAAATATATGATTATGAAGGAAATCCTATTAGCCCTTCGTGTAGCTGCCATACAAATACCCTGTCAAAACGTCTTCACTTAGTTTACGGAACTTACTATAACTCAAGTAATATTTTAGCTATGAATTGGGAATTTTGTACAAATTAGTTTTGAGTAAAAACGAAGTTCGAGTTTACCAATTAGCGAAATCCTTTTACTCCTTCTGGTAGCTGCCATACAAAATGTCCTTAAGACACGTGTTCAACAATATTTTTCGATAACTTTTGAACGCTTCAAGCTACGAATTTGAAATTTTGTACACGTTCATTTTTAAATGGTTCCAAGGAAAAGGATAAATATGTAAGAAATCGAGTGAGTCCTTCCTGCACCTTCCATGTGAAAGTCCTTCAAAAAGCAAGTTCAAGATATGAAATTAAACACTGAATATTGTCTTTTAGGTTTGAGTAGCAATCTAATGGCAGTCCTTGATAAAGGACATACAACATGCACATACGTAATTCTACTTTATCCCCAACTACAATATAAATCGGAGTTCAGTATTCATCTAGAGTATTATACGATTGGCTTGCAGCCGATCGTGACTGCAGTATGTTTTTCACTAGTTCTTAGAGTACAAACATTTTCAAAAGAATCGGAGATGGGAAGGTCATAACTTTGGCGATTCTTGATGGAATTCCCCAAATATGAACTTACATGATTGTACTCACCATATTTTACCAAATTCTAATGTCGCACTGATCATATTCATGCTTATCACAATCAAAGTATGGTTACGGCAATCATGATATGTCAACTAACATGATTGTACTGATCATCTCTAATCAAATGCTATAGTTACACTGATTGTTCAAAGTTATGTGAATTATACGGGTAGTATGGTTGCGACAATCATATCTAATATCTTACCTTACATGATTGCACACACCATATCTGGTATGGTTATGGGAATTATTTTATCAAATTTCATAGTTCCATTGATCATAGAATATTGTTGTCGTGATTATGATATACTTTTACATCATGTAACGAGAATGATTGGTACAACAATATTAAATTTCAGTACGGATGGATATATGTTTAATGCAACCATACTATGTTTTTATGAACAATATGCTATGGCAAGGAGCACCATATCCATGATCATTGGAAACATATCTGCTTTACAATAGTTAGAAGAACTTTGATATAGTCAATGCAACCTTGGAATAAATATAGGTTTTCTTTCAGTGTAGTGAAACAACAACCATCCAATACCTAACTGGAAGGCGGAGCAAAAAATTCGAATGGCAACCTTGCCATAATTAGAAAGGTGTCTTCCGCAAACTTTGATAATCACTTTCCCTTTTATTCTTTCTTCTTACATACACCACCAGAATAGCGTGGAAGTATCTCGACTCATCTCCCTTACAGAAGAACTTTTGGCAAGTTCGATACACACCACCGAAAATTTGGGAAAGGTCTTGACTACACAAATGCAGTATATAAGAACGGCAGATTCTACATCCGACAGAGTAGTTTATACTACGACATAGCGTTTATAGCGAGGCGACACACATAGCGAACGACAATTAGCGAATTCTATGCGAAGTATTAGTGAAGCGATTTTTGATTGGGAAGCAACATCGATCGTGATCGAGTTCTATATATATATTATATTCTATAATGGCGTTGCCATTTAGAGCCATTAGTGATTGCGAAAAATAAATCATTGTTTCGATTAATTTTAAAAGCATTTTATTCACTTGAAATCCCGGTGAACCCCTAGCTCTCAATAATGTATTAGGGTGCTGATGTAGGAACTAATAGAGAACTACGTTTATAACTTTTGTGGCCTCACTTCTCCGTAAAAAGTCTTACGGTTTCCGAAATATTCGTAATTTTATCATTTTTAAACTCTAGATGAAATCTGAGAGTATTAAAAGTTTAATCCAACCCAAATGGAACTCGGACGAAAAAAAGTTATATATTATTTTGTGTTTATTCATGGCCAAAAACTTCAAATCCACTTGACGTCCGTCCGTCCATCCGTCCGTCTGTCCATCTGTCTGTCCGTCTGTATGTCTGTCCGTACGCACGATGACTCAAGAACGCCTTTATCTAGGATCTTGAAATTTTGAATTTGGATGTTTGGTCGAATTTGTAAGGCTAAGTTCGTTAACGAGCAAAATCGGCCCACTCGTTCGGGTAGCTGCAATACAAAAAGTCCTTAAAATACTATTTGCGGTCATTGTTGCATTGGAACAACATTTGTTGAATGCAGAAGTCCTCTTCGGCTATTCAAATAAGCCATGTATTGTTTAAAACATAAAGTAAACTGCATTTATGATTGTAATGTCCATTTAATGCAATGAAACTGTTTCTAATTTATACAACTGTTCGGCTGCACAAGGTTATTTTATCCTTAAATGAATTCAAATTTAAGCTCCTCAAGTGCAGAAAAATGTCTGCGGCTAAAGTTCCACGTTATTTATCTAGGTATTTCCCATTTACATTTATATTAACTAGCATTACTCGTACATAGTACTAGATACTCCAGAACTATGCTAGAACCAGAAAATTTGCACAAAACTGTTTCACTGGACTGAACTTGCAAGCTAATATTGATCGACCTTTATATTATTTGTATAAGCACATTAAACGGCATTTTTTGATATATACTTCCACCTAGATGCATATGCAGTATAGACATGCATGAATGTAAATTATGCTTTCCCAGATTCACATATACGAGTAACATTACCCTTAACATACTGTGGTTGCCTGTGTTTTAATCGCATTAAAACTTGTTCGTACCGGCTACAACAACATCAATTATGGAGTAGTATTATAGGTGGCATCTCCCCATTCGGAAAAGATGCAAGCGCTCCCCTAGGTAGCAAGTATGAAGCGCTCCCTTGGCGTTACCCTAGGTAGCGTCATTGAAGCATTTTAAGTAATTTTGAAAGGCAGGTATAAGATGCTTTCTTAGCGCTGGCCTTAGCAGCGCTATGGAAGCACGTTCGGAAAAACTATTCTCAATTGTTGAAGTGTAATAGAATGTCTGTATTAGTTTTGCAAAGTGAACACTTAAATTACTTTATTATTTTTAAATAATAAAGTATTGTGGTCGACCTGCAATTTCAAAAAAATTTGCTACCCTGAAATTTTGCATTTTCAAGTTTTAGGACTAGTAGACCCCAAAAAAAAAAAAAAAAAAATATCCGTCTGTCCGCCGTAGATGCCGTCCGCCGTACGCACTACGCAATACCGTTTGAAGACGCATAGCTCACAAACCCGTTGAGATATTAAGTTGAAATTTGTATGGTGTGTAGATTGGGTGAACCCCTACGATTGATATCTTTTTGGGGGGTGGGGATGTAAAGGAGGAGGAGGGAGACGCGTTTTAGACGAAAAACTTTTGTTTCTAGATCTCAGGAAACGCTTATGCTAGGAGGATGAAACTTGGAACTTATGTAGTACTATGATAGTGGACCTATTGGTGATAAGGGTTGAGGGGTGTGGGAGTGGGGTGAAAAACAATGTGTCCGAAACGTTCGAAAGCTGGGATTGAAGCATTCTAAAATCCATATTTCCTGAACCGTTGATCTGAGAAGGGTGAAACTTTGTAGTTATCTTAAGGGATACTAGGAGAGTAGACAAGGGCTAACATTTTTAAGAAGGGAAGTGGAGTGTAGGGGTGGGGGTGAAAAACTTTAGATTACAATATCTTCCGAATCAATTGTACCAGAAAGATGAAATTTAGTTTCTGTATATAAGATGATAAGTTTAGTCTAATGAATGTAAAAATTTTGAGAAGAAAGGTAGAGTACGAAAGTGGGGGATAATCATTTTTCAAAAAATTTTATTTTTATATCTCAAGAACCGTACCAGATAATATCTTAGAAATTTTACTGGAGTTACGCCCAGTAGACTTCTAGCTACTTTTGTAGGGTTGGTGAAGGGGGTAATGGTGGGAGGTGGTGGAACAAAAGAATTCTGATTTTTATTTCTCGAAAACCGCAAAGCATAAAAAGCTAAAAATTGACGACTATATAGAGTCACTGTAGAAGTATCCTAGAAAAATAAAATTTTAGATAGGGTAGCAAGGTACGGGGGTGGGGGTGGTTTTTCATATCTCAAAAACAGCGTATGCTAGAAAGTTGAAACTTAGTATTATATGTATATGTAGCAAAAAAAAAGTTCAAAATTTATTGATGTACAGAGCGGGAGTAATGCGGTGTAGGTCACTATGCGACTGATAATCTAAAGAATAACCAGGAGGCTATTTGGAACGTTATTTTTTAGGTTATCAGTCGCATAGTGACCTACACCGCATCTCAGTATTAAACACGTTTCGGACTTCTACCCAAAAAATAATAAAGTTGGGCCCAGACTGTTGTCAGATTTTTTAAAGCGAAAAGTTAAAAAGTGTTGAAAATAAAGCAAGGGAAGTTTTTCTGAATGTAAGTACATTATTTATGTCTGGTAATGGACTTTTTTCATGATGAAGCTACCACAGAAGCAAACTTTAAGAAATTTTTGTTGTTTTTTGGCGTCAGATGAGTTTCTGGTGTTTCTATGGTAGCTTCACGTTGAAAAAATTGTATTCCCCTTAATATTACGATAAAATAAAATTGCAGTTGGCGGGATTCGATATCACGTACTTAATATGTGATTTATATACCCTAGTAAACAACCAAATTGTTTGAAATATTAGATGATCTTCAGTGCCACCGACCTTAAGCATAAAAATTTCTATGCCAAATTTGGTAAAGTTCATAATTCGCAGGATTAAATTTCGGTTCTATATCGCATATAAGGAAAAGTCCTCAGCAATACCACCAGCAGTAAGGGTGTTTCGGATAGTAGGCATGATCGACCCTTTGAGAGTCCATGCCATCCGATGACGAAACAGCTCCTTCGGACCTAGTCCAACACAGTTTTAAAAAAGTGGCTTCTCGAATTTTTCAACTGTCGTGTCCTTAATGGCAGTAGCCAGGACAGTGATTAATTCCAGTCGGGACTTCGTGTTGGTGTTTCACACCAGAAACTCCTCTGACGCCGAAAAACAACAAAAACTTCTTATAATTATTTATGTTATATTAAAATTAAAATACAAGCTCAAATTTATTATTTTTGACACCAATTTTGAGATGTGGTTGATGTGAAGATGCAGCCAAATTCATTAGTCAATAATTAAACGCATCTCCATATAGGAACTAAGTTTTACGTTTCAATCAATGATGTTTCTTCAATTTGGAAATTTAATAAAAAATTAAAAAATCTTAACGAATCCAAGAATTACTGTTAAATTCGTGAAAATATCTGTGGTCACAGGGAATAACTTGGTAAGTCGAAAAATAGTAAAATGGAATAGTTTACTGTGGTCATCTCCCAAGACTTACACGCACTGTGAAGAAGTTATTGTTATATGTTATTTGATCACTGAGATGTCAACTAATTTAATTTTTTCACAAAAACTGGATTTACAGGAATAGTACAATTGTAAAAATAGCAAAAAAGTGCTGGTCTGAATAGTTTCGTTTTTAGACTTACGTACTTATTCCCTGTGACCACAGATATATTCAACTCCTTTTCACTACAATTGAATATCAAATATATATAAATTCAGAATTTTAAATAAGAGTAAACAAATTGCTGGAATTAGCAAATGTCATTTCAGGAGATTGGTAAAAAATGAGATTCTTCAACAGTAAAGTTCATGTTATTATTTTTGCACTAGAAGCAACCAAATCGGAAATTTTTGGAGCGGCGGATTTTGAAAAGGCCATGCGAGCTGGTTTTCGGATTGCGAAAAACCGGCAATACAAATCCACCTACAAATTGAAAAAAATTAAATAACTTATGAAATGCAATTTTTTTTTAATGAAATTTTTTAAGGTCAAATTTTGTATATTTTTTTGAACTATTGATTTTATTTTATATATTGAATAAATTTATTATTTTTGAATTATTTTAAATATTTTTTTAACTTACCTACACAGAATGAAAATTCTATTGTACTTGTATTTTTCCAAACTTGTATTTTTCCAAACGTGCTTCCATAGCGCTACTAAGGCCAGCGCCAAGGAAGCTTTTTATATGTACTTACCTTACAAGCTTAGTTAAAATGCGTCAATAACGCTAGCTAGAGCAACGTCAAGCAAGCGCTTCACAATTGCTACCTTGGGGAGCGTTTTCATATTTTCCGAATGGAACAAAGCTTTCGCAAACCTCATTAGCATCGATAAATTGCCGATGCTCAAATATAAACTTGCTCCCGGTAAGCTGCTTGAAAAACAGGAACGAAGCGCTTACCGTTGCGGACACTTAATACTAAAAAGCAAACGGCTAGGCATGGAAAATGAAGAGATCCAAGCTTCCAAAGAAGCGCGATAGTAGTGTAATGGAAGCGCTCTATTTCCTAATGGGTCTTCTCCCAATTTCACCACCCCTATATACCTACTTAACGTGTACAGAGCATACTTACATGTGTTCTGAAATTATGCAATACGCATAACAATTGTTGACTTTTGCTTATGGCCGCATTTGTAGTATCTCTTACGTAGCCAGGGAAAATTATTTCCAATGTAATCTTTGTAATATCGTAAAGAGTAAACAGCCGAGAAAACCTTTGAAATGCAACTAGTCGACTTAGTAGTGTAGTTACCTCAGTTTGACCGTCCATATATCAGGGATACAATGTCAACAAACTACCCATCACCATCACATCGTACACTAATATATTAACAACTGTGCTTTAAGATAATTACTGTATTAAAAAGTTGTGGAAACGTATGTAACCCCCTCACACCCCCTTGGAAGTTCAAAATCGAAAATTTTAAAGCGAGTATATAATAACGGGGGATGATTAGCTCACCTAATAAGTTATAATTACACTTAATAGGACGTTTTCTTTATTTAAGACGAAGTATTATATTATAAAAGGATTAGAAGGCTGTCCAAATACCGAATAGTTTCTAGAAAAGTATCGCAGATTTTCAGGCAATCTCTTAACGTTTTCATTTTTCACTGGTCTGAGACTGTCACTGCAGTCGGAAGTTAATTTCCAATTCATATTAACGCGTCTATTCATCAGCACAGAGAACTGGGCAAGGGACCCACCGCAGTTCGAACCGGATAGCATTGTATGGTATACCGATGAATTTAAGACGACTGGAGGCACCGGAGCTGGCATAAGCAGACCCTGCGCCAGGATAACGGAATCCCTCGGTGAATATCCCACCGTTTACCAAACGGAGGTCCATGCTATATCCACGTCCATAGAAATAAACCTCGAAAGGGGTTACTCAAATAAGAACATAGTCGATTAAATGTTGGTTGTTTTCCGGCGTCAGTAGGGTTTCTGGTGTGAAACCTAAACACGAAATCCCCGACTGTTGATTAATCGCTGTCCTTGAGGACATGACAGTTAGAAAACCTTCAGTGGATACGCCAGTTTTATAAGATTCTGTTGGACTAGGTCCGAAGGAGCTGTTTCGTCATCGGAGGGCATAGACTCGTCAGAGGGTGTATCATGCCTACTATCCGAAACACCCTTACAGCTGGTGGAATTGCTGAGCAAATTTTCTATTCTATTGGCGGGTTTCGATGTCGCGCTCTTAGCGTTTAGTTCTATATATCCCGGCTTACAACCAAAAATTCCACCAAATTGGTTGAAATATTAGGTGATCTTCTGCGCCACCTTCCTTTAGTATAGGGTTGCGATGGCGGGAATTTAGCGAAGTTTAAACGTCGCGGACTGTAAATTTGATTTCGAGTTCGCTATATAGAAAACTTGCTCAGCAATTCCACCAGCTGTAAGGGTGCTCGGATAGTAGACATTATACACCCTCTGACGAGTCTATGCCCTCCGATGACGAAATGTTTACAGCTTGTGAAAATAACAACAGCTGAAAAATGAGTACAAACTATGCTGGTCGCATTTCGTAGCAACAAAAATATAGAGTCACTTTATACGAACTCACACTAACATCCATTATCTTGAGTACGGATAATATACATTTTTGGTACATATTTAGAACATTTAGAACCCGCGAATTTCAGAATTTGCGTGTTCTAAAATGACATAGTGTTAGTGTGTATACGTGTAGCCGATGGATTTTGACTGACATTTCTCGAAATCGGGAAATGTCATATGAAACGTCAACGTCGGAAGGTAAGAGTTTTGATTATGGCGGATATGATTTTCATTTATATTTTGATAATTTTAGGAACTTTTCCATTTTCTTACAGTGCTTACAGCCGGCTGTGGTTCGAGCGAATCGCCAAAAAATACTAGTGAGAGAGTCTGGAAGTGAACTAGGAGCTGGAAGGCAAAGGGGACGACAAAGTCTGTCGCGGTCTCAACAACTTCGCTCAGTACTACATAAAGAAGGACACGGCAGCGGGCAACGATAGCTCGGTAATGGTGAGAAAAGGACCAATCCGGGGTGCGCCATATGTTCGTGATACTGACTATCAGTGCGACTTTTGCAAGGACTACAAAGAGACCGGATTCTGTAGATTCGGCGACAATTGTAAGTTCGTTGCACGACTACGAAGCAGGCTGGATATTGGAGCAGACGTATACCTCGGACCAGGGCGGTGAATTAGATAACGACGACATCAAGTACGAGATTCACTCGGACGATGAGAGCCTGCCATTTAAGTAATTCATTTATCGCGAAAGTTTCATCGGTCCGGTTGTTAACAAGTATGCAAAATAGCTAAACCTCAAGCGTTTGAAGCGACTGACTCTTTATTTTTTTTATATGTTTCAGATGTAAGCATAACTTTCGCGAGAAATGTGCTCTGGCGATTTTTAAGAAATCGACTCGGTGCTACGTTTGCTCCGTCCAGACGAACGGAATGTTCAATCCGTCGAAGGAGTTAATTGCGCGACTGAATACAGCCGAGAAGCACGAGCCGCGTCCCTCGTCCGACAGTAACTAGGCGCATTTAAAATATATTTTTTACTGTTTCACATTTTTATTGTACTTTGTAAATTTTGTTTTAAGCTTAAATAAATTACATATTAATAAGGCTAAAATTGAACGTTTGTTTTATCGACAGCTCTGCATGGCGTGAACTGGCGCTTCTCCTGAAATGGAGCGAAACAGTGTGGACCTTAGACGTTTTGGCAAGGTTCGGTGGATGCTCTGCCTGTTCTACTTGCACGAAAAATTGCAAGTGGACTTCATATCCTATCCAGCTATCACACAGTTTAATGATTCTGGCAAAATAAGCAATGGCTCGGACATGGAGAGATTTAGCGGTAACAACTTTTGGACAATGATTGCAGCCTGACCGGAAACAAGCATTCAGTTTACATAAACGGAACTGGTGTACTGTTTCCGTTTCCTCGAACCATCCTTCAGTTATCTTGTCTGTATAAAAATAAAAGTATTTGAAACAAGTTTTGTCTAATTTTAGTAGCGACATTCTTTTTTATTTGGACGTTTTGTTCACTGATGTTTTTATTTTTATTCGACGCTCTATATCACTATGAAGGCAGCCGTGGTTGATTGTACCGAGGTTTCGGCCAGTTTCAGTACGGTAGCGGTAGCCAGGATGGAGTTCGGTGGCAAGGAGAGGAAGCGAGCGTGTGCTCGGTGCTACGCAATAATATCGCCCAGATATTGCAGGCAGTAAAATTTTCTAGAAAAACCGAAAACGGCGCTCTATTAACTGGAAACACAAATAGCTAAAGTACCTACTTGAAATTGCAGTTCCAAATTATTGACGATAGCGGCTGAAGAGCGCTCCTGCAGGATATCATGGCCAGCATAATTCTACGCTGCGTAAGTAATTTCATCGTATTGATGCAATAATTATCGCAAGCGTACAGATCCTCATCGAAGTAGAGCAGCTTCGTTTGGAACGTGTATGACTCGGCTTTAAGTGCGTGAGCCTCATCGCACAACTGAACGAACGTAATTAAGATCAGGACCATATACGAGTAGCGCGAATAGAAGAATTGTAAAGCCGAAATTACTTCAACGCGACAAGATTTTTCAGACAGGCAGGCGGCTGCCGTCATGCGATCGAAAAGAAGAACTGATTTCATAAATTTCGACGGAACTCAACACTAGATTCCACACAATCACTTTTGAAACACTGTCACTTTCATTTTCTGCGGTATTGCTCCGGAAAATTTAACTTTTAAGATCGCGGTCGGAAAACAACACTCAAATCGCGAAATCACAACTTGACAATTCGAATGAACAACTTGACAATTCAATGATGTACTAAAATGTAAATGTGTGCGTGATAAAATTTCGATTTTTAATCACAATATTCTATAACTTTCCGATTTTTATTTCGAAATTTAATAATTTTCCAGTAAATAGTGAGCTTACCTACTTCCGTGAGGATGTTTAAAATTAAAAACCGAGACAACTGTAAAAAAAGTTTAAATTTACTGGTTTCAAGTGAAACACGCAATGTCCGTACTCAAGATAATGGATGTTTGTGTTAGTTCGTATACAGTGACTCTACAAAAATATATACTACGGTCACGACCAGCTGCAAGCCAATCGTATGACACTCTAGATGAAATACTAAACTCTAATTTATATTATAGTTGAGGATAAGGTAGAATAAAGAGTGTGTATGTGGTTTGTCCTTTATTAAGGACTCTCGTTTGGTTGCTACTCAAAACTAAAAGACAAACAATTTCATATTTGGAGCTAGGAAAATCACCGAAAGGAAAATTTTTCTTGAATAATTATCCTTTCACTTGTAACCATTTAAAAATTTATACGTACAAAGTTTCAAATTCCTAGCCTCAAGCATTCAAAAGTTATCGGAAAATATTTTTAACCACGTGTCTTAAGAATTTTTTTTGTGGGAGCAACCGGAATGAGTAAAAGGCTTTCGCAGACTATTAAACTCGAACTTCGTTTTTACTCAAAACTAATTTGAACAAAATTCCAAATTCGTGGCTGACCGATTCAAGACATTTTTACATGAGATTTGCACTATCTTTAGCTCCAACTATTGGAAAATACATACATACAGAATTTCAAAATCGTTGTTTAAACCATTCTGACGTTAGTGGCCACGTGAACGTGAACACGTGAACACGTGTTTTAAGGACTTCTTCAATAGCAGCTACCCGAAAGTGTATAAGAATTTTGATGACTAAAGCGCTCGAACATCAATTACTTTCAAAAGTTATTTGTACAAAATTTCAATTTCGTGGCTAAATGAATTCTTGAGTTTCGTAAATTGAGTAAGGATATTTTTACAGGATTTGTGTATGGCGGCTAATCGAAGGAGTCATGACAACTTTTTTATATTTTAACCTAAAACCAACGTATATAAAATTTTAAAGTCGTAGCTGAAGGCGTTCCGAAGTTCTTAGCCAATATTCTGAAAGACGTCTCTTAAGAACTTTTTGTACGGAAGCTACTCTAAGGAGTACGTCGATTTTGTCCGTTAACGAAAATAGCCGTATAATTTCGACCAAACATGCAGATTCAAAATTTCAAAATTCTAGGCCACGGCGTTCTTGAGTGCGTACGAAAAAAAAACCTTATCTCACTTTTCAGATGGGTATAGTACTACATATTTAGTATTTAAAAGGACCGTATGTAAACACAAAAAAACTAAACATAAATTCTTAATATGTGTTGTATGTATCATAATCAAAGTCAAATTTTTTTTTTACTTTTTAATGAAGACTGACATTTAAATTTGAATTCAATGAAAACTGTCATTTAAATTCCATTGGAAATTTCGCAGCTGATTGAAACGAGTAGAACTATTATAATCGTCCTCATGTGCGATTACAGACACGGTTTTCATTTCCAAGGTGAGAAGTATGTGTGACAATTTCGGACTACGTCACAGCCGGTTCATTTCTCACTAAAAATTACAGAACTGAGCTACTTATATCAAACCTATGAAATATGTCGAGAGCTGTGAAAAATATGCAACCCCATTACACACCCTTAGGGATGAATATTTAAAAATTTTAAAATCAACTCTTTGACGAATAATTAGGAAGCCTTAGCATGTAAAAATGAATTCGATATCTCATCAGATCTAAGAAATATGTCAGAATTTGTGAAAACATATGCAACCCCCAACTTTGGGGTTGAATATCTAAAAATCCTGAAAGGAGTTATTAGATAAATATAAAGAAAACCCGAGGAAGTAAAAACCAATTTGATGTCTTATCACTCCTAAGAGATATTATGGAAATTATGGTGAAAACGTATTCAACCCGTTTATATCCTCTTTTGGGGTTGAAAAAGGAAAAAACTTCAAAACAGGTTTTAGGCGATTATAAAATAATCCCGTGCAAGCGAAAAGTTATTCAATATCAGAGCTGAGTCATACGGCCGAATTCGTTAACATGTATACAGCCTCTTTACACTGCCTCAGGGGTCGAATTTCAAAAACCGCGTTACATTCATCAGATTCAAATCGCTTAGAAAATGTTTCAGCATTGATGAGCTGTGAATGTCAGCAGTTATTTCCTCATATTCGAAATCCCACCTCCTTAACGATATCCTGCGTACTGGCCTGATTTCCCCCCATTTCGACATTTTTTTTCCAAATCAGGCCACTATCAAATCAGTATACAAATTTCAAATTTGACACGCATTGACACAGTATTCAGTCTACCAACGAAAAAATTCAACTTAATAGCTCAAAGGGCTTGGGAGCTATAAGGACTGAAATTTTTTTTGCTTTTTTGGTGTCTACATATTAGTCATGAAACGTAAAAAAAAATTTCAGGGTAGCAAATTTTTTTTTAAAAAATCGATAACAATACTTTATTATTAAAATAATAAAGTAAAATATAATCAAAAAAAATTTCTGAAATTTAAGACTTTAAAATTTAAGTTACCACTACTTACGACATAACAACAAAGTCGAAATTTATACAGGTTGGCGCGCGGCAGACGCATGAATTTGAAAAGCTCATTGCTCCCTTCCTAGCGGTCGTAAAGGGTTGATAGTGAGGTGGTTTTAAAGAGGGGAAAGGAAGGTTTGTTAGCAATTGGTTTCAGCCGCCAAGATGGAATGGCCTGTTCAACATCGTGTTTTTTATGTGCAAGTCTATTTATCAAACAACCTCTCGATCGTCTGTGTGCAGCGTGCCTTTCGTTTACAGTTCAATATCACCCCCCGCGGCCGAGTTCCCGATCGAAATAGAATTCTTGCGTGGGTTAATGCCTTTCAGAATAGCGGAAATGTGTCCACGATAAAAAGGGGGCCTCAGAGAACTGTCTCAACCCCAGAAAACACCGAGAGGGTTCGAGCTGCAATTGAACAATCTCCCAAGCGTTCAATTCGTAAACAGGCAGGTGCCCTTGACATTTCGAGACGTTCCATTCAACGGATCGTTAAAGAACATCTTCACAGCCCACACAGCAAGAGTTTGCACGGACTTTTTGCGTGACAGATTCCCCGGGCGCCTCATCTCCCTAAGAGGCGATTTGAACTGGCCAGCGCGCTCTACTGATTTCCCGCCCTGCGATTATTTCCTGTGGGGATACCTAAAATCTCTTTTTTACAACGATCGTCCAACAACCCGAACAGCCCTCAAAGACAACATCCGCACCCACATCCTCCAAATTCCTGTGGCAATGCTTGAAAGAGTGAACGAAAACTTCAGAAAAAGGCTTACACCATGCTTGGAGCGTGAGGGCCGCCATTTGGCAGATACATTGTTTAAAACTATATGAACTTAAATCTCCCATGTAAATAAACCAGGAAAAAATAAAAAAAATAGCCATTTTCGAACAGTTTGCGTTTTATTGTTGTTTCAAATCCATGCGACTGCCGCGCGCCACCCTGTATAAGTTATCGCAAGAAATCAATAAGAACGAATAATACTTTATGTATACAGACAGTAGAATGGCTCCGGAAACTTAACACTTGTATGAGATGGGTGGTACGAATCAAGGGCGAGATAAAGTGGTCCATATTTTAAGTTAGATATTCTTGCGAGCTAGGGGTTTGATGGGATTTCAAGTAATACACAATTCGATTAAATGTAATAAAAATAACGGAGCTTATTCTATCGCCTTCAATACTTACAAATTTGGCAATGCTTCCCGATTACGTTTACTACTTTTGCGTAGAACTGACCATCGTCTCGCTTTCAGAGTAGAAAAAACTGATCCCGTGTACAAGCTCTGCGGTGCTTATATACTGCATATGTTGAGACGAGAGATTTCCTAAATATTGGGTTCTGTGTGTGGATTGTTCAGGAAGTGTGAATAACGTGCGGAAAGAGGAAGAGCGTGCGATTCCTATTGGGTATTGTAAGGTTGTTGTTTTTCTCTGGAAACTGAAGTCATGGTGTCGTACATCTCGCTAACTTCCTTTTTAAAAATGGTACTCCCTTTAGTAGCGGCAATCTACATAGGTGGAGTAATGAGGATTGCGCTCAAAACAATTAATTTTAATTAGCTCGATTTTTCCCCATCATATTTACTCGATACGGTTTCAAAGACCTATACTACAATACTTCACGAAATTCAATTTCGATCCCATTTAGTATTAAAACCAATCAACTTATTTTTATTCCCTTGACCTAAATCCAGCACTGCATGTGACACAATTGTGTTATATTGAAATCCACAGCTTCGCAGTATTTGGCAACGAAAACAATTTCTTTGCGTCTTGTTCAGACACAGCGTGTGACTTTTGATATTAGGATATGCCCCGATAATGCATTCAGCGATCTACGAGCTACTTCAGAACAGCAGAAACTACTTATGTCCAAAAAGCCCATGGTTCTTGATAAATTTTTATACTCCAGCCTGGGACATTTGATGCTCTCAAGAGGATTAAAATGTAAAAAACTTTGTGTAACAGACGGATTCTGAATAGTATCAGTGCAGCCCAGAGTCTACATTCCGTCTTCCAGACAATTGGCACTGTTAACTACTGTGTACAGTGAGCACAAATAACAAATGGGTACAAATGTGTCCTTAGTAGATGCCACTGGCGTATTTGCCATGTTAACACCGACCAACTTAATCCATTTGATCCCGAACGCACTGAACTGGAAAAAAACTCACCCGAAAAGGTAATGACACAGGTGCATTAGGTTTTTCCATTGTTAGCAGAACAATGCCAGAGGGATCGTTCTCTTGACATTTTCTTTCACGGATTACACTGTGTGACAAGTGAAGAGCTGAAAAGGACTGCCTTTTGTAAGGTATTTTTCCTTCTCCCTTTTTTTTGCTAAATATGACTGAAAATGGAAAATGCCCTAAGGACTACAATTCGTTTTATGGTGCAGATGATGAATGCAGTTGTCCAAAGCTGAAGTTAATTTCTTTTCTAATGAATAAGCCATGAAGTTTTTAAAAGCGGGTAGAGCTTTTATTTAATTTTACTTGTAGAACTATACACCCTTCGGACGAACTTGATGATGGTCCTGATTCATAACACAAGACTTGTAATTATTAGTCAAGTGGTAGGGATGTTCAAAAAATATCGATATATCGAAATTGCAATATTTTTATACTCTAGATGAAATCATATAGAGTATTATAAGTTTAATCCAGCCGAAAAGTTTGTAACGCATAGAACCAAGCCTCGGACGGAAAAAAGTTATATATTATTTTTTGTTTATTTGTGGCCAAAAACCTCAAATCCGCTTGACGTCCGTCCGTCCGTCCGTCCGTCCGTTCGTTTGTCCGTGAAAACGATAACTCAAGAACGCCTTCACCTAGGATCCTGAAATTTTGAATCTGGATATTTGGTTGAATATGTAAGGCTAAGTTCGTTATTGGGCAAAATCATCCTACTCCTTCGGGTAGCTGCCATACAAAATGTCCTTAAAACACGTGTTCAAGAATATTGGTCGCTAACTTCAGAAGGGTTTAAGCTACGACATTGAAATTTTGTATGTGTTATTTTTCCAATAGTTGGAGCTAAACATATGATTATTAAGAAAATCCTGTTAGTCCTTCGTGTAGCTGCCATACAAATATCCTGTCAAAACGTCTTCACTTAATTTACGGAACTTACTATAACTCAAGTAATCTTTTAGTTATGAATTGGGAATTTTGTACAAATTAGGTTTGAGTAAAAACGAAGTTCGAGTTTACTAGTCAGCATACTCCTTCTGGTACACGTGTTCAACAATATTTTTCGATAACTTTTGAACGCTTCAAGCTACGAATTTAAAATTTTGTACACGTTCATTTTTAAATGGTTCCAAGATAAAGGATAAATATGTAAGAAATCGAGTGAGTCCTTCCTGCACTTCCCATGTGAAAGTCCTTCAAAAGGGACATTTTTTTTCGATGACTTACCCAGTTCGAAATATGAAATTAAACACTGAATATTGTCTTTCAGTTTTGAGTAGCAATCTAATGGCAGTCTTTAATAAAGGACATACAAAATGCACACACGTAATTCTACTTTATCCCCAACTACAATATAAATCGGAGTTCAGTATTCATCTAGAGTATTATACGATTGGCTTGCAGCCGATCGTGACTGCACTATGTTTTAAACGATGTATCGATAATATCGGCAGATATTTTTTAGAGCGATATCTCGATATTAAAATCCAAGTATCGTATCCGATATTTTTGGTTAAGTATAGCATATTTTAGAACCCGAACGACAATTTTTTTTTTAAGAATAGACTGGGTAGGCCCCATGAAGTGACCACTTTTTTTTAAATTTTGGTTTCTAGATCTCAGCAACCGCTTATGCTAGGTGGCTGAAATTTGGAATTTATATAGAGCTTCGTTAGTGGACCCATTTGCAAAAAAATTGCCGATATGGGTGAAGGGGTGTGGGAGTGGGGGGAGGGGGGGAAATAATGCGTCCGAAACGCAAAAAAGGCGAGATCGACACATTCTAAAAACCATATCCTCTAAACGGTTAATGTCACAAAACTGAAACTTAGTGGATATCTGTAGGTATACTAGAAGAAAAGATCTGAAATAAATTTTTGAGGCGTATGGTGGTGGGGGTAAAAAACTTTAGATTACGATATCTCACGAACCAATTGCACTAGACAAATAAAATTCGGTTTGTGCAAAAAAGTTGACAAGTAAAAGAGGATACGATTTTTTTTTGTAAAAATCACATCTCATATCTCATGAACAGTGTAAGATAGATGTTTAAAATTTTTATCAGAAGTAGACCTAGTAGAAGTAGCAGGATAAAAAATTTTGTGGGTGAGGGTGGGGGTTGGTGAAAACAAAAAGGTTCCGATTTTTATATCTCAAGAACCTATAATGATATAAAGCTAAAACTCGGTATTTGGATAGAGTTATATGTAGTAATAGCATGTTGGAAAAATATAATTATTTATAGGGGTAGTTTGGTACGGGGGTGGGGGTGTTTTTCTTATCTTTAGAACGGCTTATGCTACAAAGTTGAAACTCAGCACGTATATGTAAATCAACTAGTAAAGTTATTTAGTTAAAAAAAAGTTTCAAATATCCATTGGCGTTCGGAAGGGGGCAAACAAAATGATCAGTGAAAATGGAATGCATATCCTTTCACGGTTTTCCTCATATCTATTAGGTCTTTTCAAATATTGAATTCATTTTTATTCTGCGGCTTCTTCATATACTCGTAAATACCTAGAAATCGCTTTCAGGATTTTTTGAAATTCGATCCCTAAGGGGGTGGAAAGGGGGGTTGTATACTTTTTCACGTATTCCACCATATCCCTCAGGTCTGATATCAGGATATCGAATATCTTTTCACTTTCAAGAGCTTGAGTAATAATCGCCTTAAACTCGTTTTTAAGTTTTTTCCTTTTTCAGCCCCTAAGAGGGTATAAAAGGGTTAAACACGTTTTCACGAATTCCCTATAAACTCCTTTCAGGATTTTTAGATATGCAACCCCCAAGTGGGTGTAAGGAGGTTGCATATCTGATGATATATCGAATTCATTTTTACTTCCGAAAGTTTCCTATATAAGCGCCAAAAAATCAATTTCAGTATTTTTAGATATTCAATCCTAAGGGGTAAGGGGGTTGTATACTTTTCAAAGCTTCGACATATTTCTTAGGTTTGATGAGATATTATATCGCTTTTCACTTCCACAGACTTTTTATATAATCGCCTACAAACCCATTTCTTAATTTTTCGATGTTCAACCCCCAAGGGCTTGCATATGTTTTCACAATTTTTACCATCCCTTAGTTCTGATGAGATATAAAATTGATTATTACGGTATTTGATGTAATGACCTAAGAACCAATTTCACGATTTTTCGAATTTCAAAAATCATGGGGGTATGAAGGGTTCGCTTACGTTTTCAAAATCCCTCGTGTCTCATGAGATATCAAGTTGCTTCTTATGAAATCGTATAAAAACCTGTTTCACAATTTTTTCGAAATTCAACCTCCAAGTAGAAGTAATGGCTTTGTATACATTTTAATAATTCGTCAAATCTCTTAAGTGTGATAAGGCAGCAAATTCGATTTTACTTCTATGGGCTTTTAGTGTACATAATAAACCGAAATTCGAATAGTCTACGGGGGCTTTTTCAATGTTTAATCGGCTAAAAATCTCTATTTTAAATATTTTTATTTTAAGAACAAAATTAACTTTCCAAGAAACGTCATAATCTCGAAACAACTGATGATATACTCCGACTTTGACCGCTCCCGAACTTTGACCCGAAAAATAATAAAGTTCCGAACAGACCATTGGCAGATTTTTTCTCATATTTTTATTATCACTTCGAAAGTGTATTTAGGTTTGGTTTTTGTTGTGAATATTTAGTGAAGTGAAGAACAATTTTAAATTTCGAAATATCATTTATATATTGACTTTGGGTTTGTTTTAAAAAAAAATTGTTTTTAATTTATATTTTAGACTCAATTCTGGGTACAACTACTTGAACCGCAAGACTCCACGAGATTAAGAAGTGCCTCTCCTCAAAAGTTGTATTTTTTTACATTTGATCCATTTTCTCAAAAACCACTCATGTCACCTCTACTGCGAGATAGAGTAGCAGGAAATTTAAAATGTTTAGTTATTTAATAATGTAATATGAGACTGACTTGACGCTTTCTGTTCGTCAAAATTAAATGTGCAATATATGGTATACAACCTTCGCAAAAATAATAAAAATCTCCTCCACTTTATTTGCTCGTTTTGCAATAATAACGTTTTGCAATAATAACGTTCCAAATAGCCTCCTGGTTATTTTTTAGGTTGTCAGTCGCATAGTACCCAACACCGTATCTCATCATTAAACACGTTTCGGACTTCTACCCATAAAATAATAAAGTTGCGCCCAGACTGTTGGCAGATTTTTTTTTATTTATTTACGTATTTTTTTATTAATAGAATAATTCATAGTAGTAAAAGCGAATTCGATCACATTAAACCTAAGAGATTTTCGGAATCAGTGATATCTTGAACAATACCCCCAGGGGGTTTAATAGAGAAAAATACTTAAATCGTTAATCGACTACGTTTAAAGCTTATAGAAGTAAAAGTGAATTCCAAATTTCAATATACCTTAGGAATATATCAGAATTCGTGAATATGTACACAACCACTTTACACAACCACTTTACACACTTTATTTTTCTAGGATGTCTCTATAGTGGCTCTATATAATCCTAAATTTTCAGCTTTCCACTCATTACGGTTTTTGAGAAATAAAAATCAAAATTTTTTTGCTTTCTACCCCTTTTCACCATCACCCCACCCCCTATATCACCACCACTAAATTTTTTTTCCCTACTAGAAGTCCACCGATCCCAACTTCTGTAAAATTTTCAAGATCATATCTGATACGGTTTCTGAGATATAAAAATGACATTTTTTGAGAAATTGCTATCCCCCCACTTTCGTGCCCCACCTAACCCCTCAAAAAATTTACGTTCATTAGACTCCTCTTGTGATCCCATATACAGAAACAACATTTTATTTTCCTGGTGCAATTGGTTCGGAAGATATTGTAATCCAAATTTTTTCACCCCCACCCCTACACCCCACCACCCCCCTAAAAAATTTTAGCCTTTGTCCAATCTTCAAGTATCCCTAAGGGCGTTTAACCACAAAGTTTCAATCTTCTGACATCAATCGTTCAGGAGATATGGATTTTAGAATGTTTCAATCCCGGCTTTCTAGCGTTTTTGACTCATTGTTTTCCCCCCACTTCCACACCCCTCATCCCTTATCGATAATTTTTTTGCAAATGAGCCCACTATCATAGTACTACATAAGTTCCAAATTTCAGCCTCCTAGCATAAGTGGTTTCTGAGATCTGGAAACCAAAATTTTTCGTCTAAAACGCTCCCCCCTCATCCCCCCTTACACCCCAACCTTCCGAAAAGATACCATCCGTAGGGGTTCACCCAATCTACCCACCATAAAAATTTCAACTTAATACCTCAACGGGTTTGGGAGCTACGCGCCTTCAAACGATTTTGCGTACGGTGGACGGCGTAAGGCATACGGCGTACGGCGTATACGGCGGACAGACGGAATTTTTTTTTTTTTGCTTTTTTGGTGTTTACTAGACCTAAAACGTGTAAATACAAAAATTCAAGGTAGCAAATTTTTTTTAAATTTCAGGTCGATCACAATACTTTATTATTAAAAAATAATAAAGTAAATAATCAATCGCATAGACACCAAACTCAGTACAGCAACATGCCGACGTCGGCCCAACGTCATGCAGTCATAAAAATTTAACTTTTTACTCGATTGTTCCCAATTAAATTTTTAACAATCGCAGAAAGCATAACGTCGGCCAAAAATAACTGCTGCCTATATAATAGGACACAACTTTTTTCTGTCATATGTCGTAAGTTTCTGATGCGGGAAAACCGATATATGACTCCGGCACGCAGGTTCTACAATTATAGAAAAGAAAGTAAATAATACTTAATACGAACTTTTCTGTTGAATTTTTGATTGCTCAAGCCATGAACAATAAGCTATAACATAAATAAGAGAATGAAGATCTGATTATATCTAAATAGACTTAGAAGTTGTAAAATTTGTTGGTCGTAAATACGAGTTAGTCATCTTTCTGGTTAGGAATACTTGATTCACGGACACTTTATTACCCTTCCACTCCTGGGTAATTAGTTGGGGTTGGCACCGAGAAGAACCCAAAAAAATATATATAAAATAAAACATAAAACATATATCAATGCCTGCTTACTCCGTGTCTTGAACCTGTACCTCTCGGGTTCAAATCACTCGCCCTAACCACTCGGCTGCAGGCCCAATTAATCTTCTCCGATCCTACCGTCACCAACTTCACTTGCGCCGGCTACGCTCAGCCGAAGTAAGGGACGTCGGGAGCTACTTTCGACGATATCCTCTTCAATGGGCGCCACCTAATCTTTAATATGGAGGGAGATTAGGAAACCCCCCGTTCCACGAAATAAAACACGTCTCGTATTTCTCGGAACACTTATAATGCAAAAGGTAACAAATAAATAAAAGATAAAAAAAAGAACGGACACCGCTACAGATAGATTACCATCGATGAGACCCTCTACGATCTACGGTTCTCCGTTTCGGCGATAACAACCGCGAACCTAATAAGGGAAGGAAAAAGTACCTGTGTCGATAATTACGTCGCGCACCCCGACTCTACCGTTCATGCCTCATTAGCCGAACTCTTCCTTCCAGTCGTCACCAAAATGCCTTGTCTTTCCTCCTCATAAGCCAGATTCTTCCTCGCCAGGCTCCTTCTCTCCAGAATCACTCCGTCCTTCTCAGTGTCCTTTCACTTGCCTTTTTTTTTAAATCTCCAACGGACTTTAACCGACAACCGTTTCACTCACTAGTTTAACTCCAAAAACCGAACAAAAAGAGGGACCCGCGCAATCGTGTTCGCTGCTTATATACCCCCGGGGGGCAATACCTTCGCCAATTTCGTGTTTTGTTTCCGCGCGTTCCATACTACGCGAAACAACAACCGCCATCTTTTGGCCGTCTGACAGACTTCTAAGTTCGGCTTCAGCTGTCAGTTTATGTGTTTGATGTTTATTTGTTTATATTTATCGTGTGTTTAATGTTTATCCTTTTCCCGGAAGTGTATTAAACTTCGCCTTGTCTAAAACTTCGCCTTGGCAGCTCCGGAACCGATAGTACTCTGCGTGCTTCCGTCGTAGCGATCGCTTACCACGCAGGTCCTCCTTGGTATGTCTTTAAGGCACCCCATCCGCTACCGGAATTCGCCTACGGTAACTGGACGTGTAGGGGTCCTTAATGTCCGCTCTCCTAGCGTAAGAAGGAATCGATCGCAGAACCAATATTCCGGCTTCTGGCTTTCGTTTATCCGACGTGAACGGCAGTGTCGGAAGATGGGTTTTGTACTCGTCGATCGCTCGCGAATCTGTCTAACCCTTCCTTTCCCTACCAGGTTACGCTTACGATTTAAAACCCGATCCGTTACGCGGGAAGATCGTAGAGGAGCCCATTCCCTAATGCAACAGCAGGAACTGGAACTCTTCTGGAACGGTATCCCATACATTATCAAAATCAATAACATTTCTGATGATTTCATTTCAGGCAATGCTTAATCAAAACAAAATAAAAGAACGTATTTAAATAAAAAACATAAGTAAGTGCGTCTTCAACTACGTCTTATGTGCTCCTCCACCTCTGTGGTTCCTCAGCCGCCGCACTCTCGGTAGAGCCTGGACCCCTTAATGGCGAGTGTGACTCTCCGTTCCTTCACACCACTTGGTTCTGACCTGGGGAAGGAAAAGAGGGTGTAGTGAGGGTGATCGCTACCGCTAAAATAACACCTTAGGCTAAGGGTGAGTCGACAAGAACAGTATACCTCAAAACGCTTTTCATACTCTAGATGAAATCATATAGAGTATTATAAGTTTAATCCAGCCCAAAAGTTTGTAACGCATAGAACCAAGCCTCGGACGAAAAAAAGTTATATATTATTTTTTGTTTATTTGTGGCCAAAAACCTCGAATCCGACTGACGTCCGTCCGTCCGTCCGTCCGTCCGTCCGTCCGTCCGTCCGTCTGTCCGTGAACACGATAACTCAAGAACGCCTTCACCTAGGATCTTGAAATTTTGAATCTGGATGTTTGGTAGAATTTGTAAGGCTAAGTTCGTTAACGGGCAAAATCGTCCTACTCCTTCGGGTAGCTGCCATACAAAATGTCCTTAAAACACGTCTTCAAAAATATTGGTCGATAACTTCAGAAGGGCTTAAGCTACGTCTTTGAAATTTTGCATGTATTATTTTTCCAATAGTTGGAGCTAAATATATGATTATGAAGAAAATCCTGTTAGTCCTTCGTGTAGCTGCCATACAAATATCCTGTCAAAATGTATTCACTTAATTTACAAAACTCACAATAACTCAAGTAATCTTTTAGCTACGAATTCGGAATTTTGTACAAGTTAGTTTTGAGTAAAAACAAAGTCGGAGTTTACTAATCAGCGAAATCCTTTTTCTCCTTCTGGTAGCTGCCATACAAAATGTCCTTAAAACACGTGTTCAAGAATATTGGTCGATAACTTCAGAAGGGTTTAAGCTACGACATTGAAATTTTGTATGTGTTATTTTTCCAATAGTTAAAGCTAAATATATAATTATGAAGGAAATCCTGTTAGTCCTTCGTGTAGCTGCCATACAAATATCCTGTCAAAATGTATTCACTTAATTTACGAAACTCACTATAACTCAAGTAATCTTTTAGGTACGAATTCGGAATTTTGTACAAGTTAGTTTTGAGTGAAAAGGAAGTTTGAGTTTACTAATCAGCGAAATTCTTTTACTCCTTCTGGTAGCTGCCATACAAAATATCCTTAAAACACGTGTTCAACAATTTTTTTTCCGATAACTTTTGAACGCTTCAAGCTACGAATTTGAAATTTTGTACACATGAATTTTTGAATGGTTCCAAGGAAAAGGACAAATATGTAAGAAATCGAATGAGTCCTTCCTGCACCTCCCATGTGAAAGTCCTTTAAAAAGGATATTTTTTTCGATGACTTTCCCAGTTCAAGGTATGAAATTAAACACTGAATGTATTGTCTTTTAGTTTTGAGTAGCAATCTAATAGCAGTCCTTAATAAAGGACATACAACATGCACACACGTAATTCTACTTTATCCCCAACTACAATATAAATCGGAGTTCAGTATTCATCTAGAGTATTATACGATTGGCTTGCAGCCGATCGTGACTGCAGTATGTTTTTATTCGTCTACGCTCCTTTCATCTATCTTCCCATTACACATCAACATCAAACCGGTCACGCCTAATAGGAGTTCATAATGCAGCAAAAATACCATTTATAAATTTCTAAGGACGAAAACGTACAGCGTCTGCAAGTCCACAAACG
Source organism: Beris morrisii (assembly GCA_951812415.1). NCBI lineage: Eukaryota > Metazoa > Arthropoda > Insecta > Diptera > Stratiomyidae > Beris > Beris morrisii. Next base: position 72,873,897 of record OX638310.1, read on the forward strand.
TGAAAAATTGCACAAAATTATAGGACACCACTTTTTTTTTTTTTAAAAAATCTATCATAATAACGTAAAGTGGATCTCCAATCCACTTTGGTGGATGAAATGCAGAAATTCACAATTCCGTAATCTTGCTGAAATCGAGGTCTTTACCGTGGACAGAGTAGGATCCAAATGATTTTATTATCCATTTCCTCGGTTGTTTGAGGTATGACTGCGGTTATTCTACATCGTGCCGCAATGTACCGCGTCCCTTATCCGACCCAAATGTGATCTCATGAAATGCAGTCGAATTGTTTCATGTAGGAATAGTAAGGAACATAAGTCGTTATTATATCGACAAATTATCATCAGTTCAGCTTCACACATCGGTATTTTTCGTTATGGGAAGGACAAATCCTAACAGGAAGCACCTATGCTTTGAGCAATGACTAGTAGAAAGCACGTCCAGAATAGTTTGTCAATTACTGAAAGAGCTCATGTTGCGTCTTAATTGTCTACCGGCCCTTCAATGTTCGTACCGCTTCGAAACCGTCTTTTTACTTGAAGCTAAATTGCAGCTACAAATTACGGTTGACGGGAAATTATATCCTGTACCAAAGGCAAAGCCATTAATTGGTCCTGCGTAAATGACAATCCGACATTTAATTTCATCTTGGAACGATTCCTTTTTTGTTGCGAAACGATTCTGTGCTAAGCACTCCCTGACACAGGAAGTTGATTACATCCGACTTGCTCGTACGTATACGTACGAGTCTTAGCAATTTGTAGTTTACGCCACAGTTACTATAAAGGAACATTAAAAGGATGAGCCATTCACAAAGCTTCTGTCCTCGACTTCTCATAGTATTAAATATTTCTGGTCCTATAGTTACTCTGGAATGAATAAGTACGAAAGTAATTGGAGAAAATTATGGGCCATCTGTGTCCAGTATGACCAAATGGGTTTAATATTACGTTTCAAGAACACACCCAAACTACACATACTGTGCTAGTATTTCCGTAATAGAATAATATAGAAACATACCCCAGTTCATATGAGTAGCTCTTATATAATACCGGGTCGGATTTATGGACAGGGCTTTCTAGCCTCATACTGTTGGGACAGTCACAAAACTAAATCCGAACATGGCGTTTAAGGGAAACATTTCATTTCTCATATGCATGGCGAGTATAACCTCCAGCAAGTTGTACCCGGGGATGTGCAAATGTACATCAGTATTGGGGGTGGCTGGGTCCCTATTTCGAGAAGGGACCAAAAGATATTCGATAAGGGATGATATACATATTTGAAAACTGAAATGTCCAGAGGACTCAATTAACTGAATTTACTTGTGCCAGAGGATTTCATTCGACTCAAATTTTATTTTTTCTCTTGTACAGCCTGCGGATTATTCGAGGTTTTTCCGTACTTCGTGTTACTTCCTTTATGTGGTGCCTTAGATCGTGTGTTCGTTGTCGATATTTGCAAACTCCCCTTGGCACATTTCGATGTTAACAGGAGATAATAAGAGAACAATGGAATAAATAATCGATAAAATAAATTTTATAACTATAAAGTGAAGTATTGTATTATCGCGTCTTACTGGGAATACTTGAAACGATAAAATATAAAGTAAACTCATCTAAAATTGGAAGTAGAAAAAAGTAATATTCTCGTACATTTCGGAAAGTAAGTTTTAACTGAAGATTCGAGTTTACAATCAAAGACATTTGAAAATAAATAAAATAATATTTTACAAGAATTTTTAATTGAAAACAGTGAACAACAATAGCGTTCACTAACTTTATGTGTTGTGTAAAAGAAATATTTCAGGGATTCTGTTACTCTTTATTTATAAAAAGGATTACGGAAGTGAAGAAAAGATTTTCTTTAAATATTGGAAACTTCTGTAGAAATGAAGCTAGCACGATAAACTTATCTTAAAATTAAAGGCGTTGAAACGGTTTTTATTATTTCAATAATACAGTATTGTAATCAATTTAAAAAAAAAAGTTTCCTACCCTGAAATTTCTTTTTACATTTCATGACTAAAACAACCAATAATGCAAAAAAAACATTCAGTCCGTCTATCCGAGTTACGGCGGCCGCCGTACGTAAAATCGTTTGAAGGCTCGCAGCTCCTAAACGCTTTGAGTTATTAAATTAAAATCTTTTCTTTGAATAAACTGGGTAGTTTATAGATCTCAGCAACTGCTTACATTAGCAGGCTGTATCTTGGACCTACACGTTTCGGACTTCTACCCATAAAATAATAAAGTTGCGCTCAAACTGTTGGCAGATTTTACTTTATTATTTTTTAATAATAAAGTATTTTTTATTTATTGGCGTATTTTTTTGTCAATAGAATATTCCATCGAAGTAAAAGTGAATTCGATCACATTAAACCTAAGAGATTTTTGGAATCAGTGAAAACTTGAACAATACCCCCAGGGGGTTTAATATGAAAAAATACTTAAATCGGGTTTTTCCCCGACAACGTTTAAAGCTTATAGAAGTAAAAGTGAATTCCAAATCCCAATATACCTAAGGTAATAATTAGAATTCGTGAGTATGTACACAACCACTTTACACCCCCTTAGGGGTTGGATATCGAAAAATTTTGAATTTTGTTTCTAGGCGCATATATAAATAGCCCGCAGAAGCAAAATTGCATTGATAGCTCGCCATGTCTAAAAGTTTTAACGAAATTCGTGAAAATGTGGATTCACGGACATTTTTTTTACTCAACCTCTGAACGCCAATAAAAATCTGAAATTTTTATACTCTAGATGAAATCATATAGAGTATTATAAGTTTAATCTAGCCCAAAAGTTTGTAACGCATAGAACCGATCCTCGGACGAAAAAAAGTTATACATTAGTTTTTGTTTATTTGTGGCCAAACACTTCAAATCCGCCTGTTCGTCCATCCGTCCGTCCGCCCGTCCGTCCGTCCGCCCGTCCGTCCATCCGCCCGTCCGTCCGTCTGTCCATCCGTCCGTCCATCTGCCCGTCCGTCCCTCCGTCTGTCCGTTAGCACGATAACTCAAGAACGCCTACACCTAGGATCATGAAATTTTGAATTTGGATGTTTGGTTGAATTTGTAAGGATAAGTTCGTTAACGGGCAAAATCGTCCTACTCCTTCGGGTAGCTGCCATACAAAATGTCCTGTATTGTATTATAATTATAGTAATTATAATTGTATGTGCTGATTTTCCAATAGTTTAAGCTAAATGCATGATTATGAAAAAAATCCTGTTAGTCCTTCGTGTAGCTGCCATACAAATATCCTGTCAAAATTTATTCACTTCATTTGCGGAACTCCCTATAACTAAAGTAATCGTTGAGCTTCGAATTCAGAATTTTGTACAAATTATTTTTGAGTGAAAACGAAGTTTGGAATTACTAGTCACCAAAATCCGTGTACTCCTTCTGGTACCTTCCATACAAAAAATCCTTAATACACAGTATTTTCCGATAACTTTTGAACGCTTCTAGCTAGGAATTTAAATTTTGTACACATTAGTTTTCAAATGGTTCCAGGTAAAAAGATAAATATGTAAGAAATCGAATGAGTCCTTCCTGCACCTCCATGTAAAAGTCCTTAAAAAAGGAAAATTTTTTTTTTCGGTGACTCACCCAGTTAAAGATATAAAATTAAACACTGGAGATATTGTATTTTAGTTTCAAGTAGCAACCGAATGGGGGTCTTTAATAAAGGACATACAACCTGCATAAACGTACTTCTACTTTATCCCCAACTACAATATAAATCGGAGTTCAGTATTCATCTAGAGTATCATACGATTGGCTTGCAGCCGATCGCGACTGCAGTATGTTTTTTTGCTTTAATTACTCTAATAACACATCTACATATAGGTACCAAGTTTCAACTTTCTAGCATAAGCCGTTTCTGAGATATAATGGCACTTTTTTGCTTCGAGTGTTTTATCGCCCCCGTTACAAACTCAGAACTTTCGTGTACGTGTTAGGCCAAATTACGCTCATGGTACTTACATCACTTACAGTGCTTACGTTCGGTCAGAATTGTTGGTACGCTTATGTCGCTTTCAATTCGGACCGATCGTGTGAACAAAGTGTGAAGGTGGCCATTTTGAACATTTATTATAATAAAAACATTTGAAATAAAAATATTTGAAATAAAAACCATATTAAATTCTTTCAATTCAAGCAAGTAGCGTAGATCAACATGCACATGCACTGATTTTTTAAATATTTAATTTTTACGCGATATGTATTTTTACCTGTTACTTCCAAAATGTTAATCGTAACTCATACATATGTATGCAGCTTTTGTAGGTAATAATACGGCTCATAAAAAAATAAATTTAAAATGACATTTCTATAATGGGGTTTTCTGAGAAAAACTACATTGATCACTGAATTTTTAGGGTTGACGTAGCAAAAATTTGTGTTTTCAAGTAAATATCTCAAGATTGGGTGCAGTTACAATTTCGACTGTTACATCAAATGAAAGATAATTCGATTCCCTAAAAAACGAGTTATAACACTTTGCCTTGTGATTATTCGTTTTCAAGATATAACGTTTTCAGTGAGTGAGGGTACCGGTCAAAAACACATTTCTTAACCACCCTGTATCTCCACTAATATTGAAAATTGACCCACCCTGTAGAACAATTTGTTTCTCCAAATATATCAAGGAATAACCCCTTACAAGGTGGCACACGGAGTGCCAAACACCCTGTATAAAAGTACATTAAAATCAAAATAGAACCAAATAAATTCAAAAACATACTGCAGTCACGATCGGCTGCAAGCCAATCGTATAATACTCTAGATGAATACTGAACTCCGATTTATATTGTAGTTGGGGATAAAGTAGAATTACGTGTGTGCATTTTGTATGTCCTTTATTAAGGACTGCCATTAGATTGCTACTCAAACCTAAAAGACAATATTCAGTGTTTAATTTCAGTTTATCGAACAAAAATGTCCTTTTTGAAGGACTTTCACATGGGAGGTGCAGGAAGGACTCACTCGATTTCTTACATATTTATCCTTTTCCTTGGAACCAATTAAAAATGAACGTGTACAAAATTTCAAATTCGTAGCTTGAAGCGTTCAAAAGTTATCGAAAAATATTGTTGAACACATGTCTTAAGGACATTTTGTATGGCAGCTACTAGAAGGAGTAAAAGGATTTCGCTGATTAGTAGACTTGAACTTCGTTTGTACTCAAAACTAATTTGTACAAAATTTCCAATTCATAGCTAAAAGATTACTTCAGTTATAGTAAGTTCCGTAAATTAAGTGAAGACGTATTGACAAGATATTTATATGGCAGCTACACGAAGGACTAATAGAATTTTCGTCATAATCATACATTTAGCTCCAACTATTGGAAAAATAACACATACAAAATTTCAAAGACGTAGCTTAAACCCTTCTGAAGTTATCGGCCAATATTCTTAAACACGTGTTTTAAGGACATTTTGTATGGCAGCTACCAGAAGGAGTAAAAGGATTTCGCTGACTAGTATAGTCAAACTTTCTTTTCACTCAAAACCAATTTGTACAAAATTCCGAATTCGTAGCTAAAAGATTACTTGAGTTATAATGAGTTTCGTAAATTAAGTGAAGACATTTTGACAGGATATTTGTATGGCAGCTACACGAAGGATTAATAGAATTTTCTTCATAATCATATATTTAGCTCCAACTATTGAAAAAGTAACACATACAAAATTTCAAAGTCGTAGCTTTAGGCGTTCCGAAGTTATTGGTCAATATTCTTGAACATGTGTTTTAAGGACATTTTGTATGGCAGCTACCCAAAGGAGTAGGACGATTTTGCCCGTTAGCGAACTTAGCCATACAAATTCAACCAAACATCCAGATTCAAAATTTCATGATCCTAGGTGAAGGCGTTCTTGAGTTATCGTAGTAACGGACAGACGGACGGACGGACGGACGGACGGACGGACGGACGGACGGACGGACGGACGGACGGACGGACGTCAAGCGGATCTGAGGTTTTTGGCCAGAAATAAACAAAAAATAATATATAACTTTTTTTCGTCCGAGGCTTGGTTCTATGCGTTACAAACTTTTGGGCTGGATTAAACTTATAATACTCTATATGATTTCATCTAGAGCATAAAAAGAATAATAATGTTATAAGAACAAACAATATGAGAAGAAAGAAAAGAAAAGATAGTTAAAAAGCAAGAAATAAAAGCAATGAAAAATAATATTGTATAAATGAGAAAAAATAAAAATAAAAAAATAAATTGATAAACTAAATGAGATAATACAGAGTCGAAATAAATATGTATAAAATTAATTATTTACAATAAAATAGAACTGCATAATAGATGCTTGAAAGCACAACAGCTGCCCGCGCGCTGAACATTGACAGGTAGATTATTCCAAATCCTAATCGACTGAACAAGTTGAAGCTCATTGTTGAGGTACATGGCAACTTAGCCACTTATCCACTTATCTCAAATAAAAAAATCAAACGGCATTTTAATCTGTGAAGTGTGAACTGTTTTGGAACTAGGATTATCAAAAATATAGAAAGGTTAATTTTTGGCAACTTGTTGAACTCTTATCGTCAATTTAGGTGTTTTTTAACGACTTCTTCAGCTCGACAAAAAAACGGCTTGATGAATCACAATTATTCTAGTTTGCAAAGTGTCTACATGAGTACTGAATAAGTTCACCAAATTTCAAAGGAATTCATTCGATAGATTTCGATATATCGTGTCTACCGATTTGAAAAATACCGTTTTGAGAAAAACGCGACTAAGCTGACCATTATATTCGAAACAACAAAGGAGTTTAGAGAATATAAAGGGTTGTAACTTCCGAACGGCTTCGAACGTCGGAAAATCACTTCGCCCGGCACATATTCTACACTATATTTGGAAGCAATTTATGCAAAAAAAATCGATTTTTTAAATCAGTCACACGGGATGACACCCTTATGATAGATGCTTAAAATGTTTACGAGAAGTAGGCCTAATAGACCCTTAGTAGGAAATAGCAAAGATATTAGAATCTCTTTATATAAGATGTCCCAACCAATATAAAATAAATTAATAAAGCTTTACGATTGGCGACCAATCTCCGGTGGCTATTAGAGCTTTTCATGCTAAAATTTGTAGTCCACTGTAAACATCAATCTGAAAGCTCTGTTTTAAATTGTTTGGAACGTCAAATTGAATTAGTGGTTTGTATATTGAAAACATACTGCAGTCACGATCGGCTGCAAGCCAATCGTATAATACTCTAGATGAATACTGAACTCCGATTTATATTGTAGTTGGGGATAAAGTAGAATTACGTGTGTGCATGTTTTATGTCCTTTATTAAGGACTGCTATTAGATTGCTACTCAAAACTAAAAGACAATATTCAGTGTTTAATTTCATACCTTGAACTGGGTAAGTCATCGAAAAAAATGTCCTTTTTAAAGGACTTTCACATGGGAGGAGCAGGAAGGACTCACTCGATTTCTTACATATTTATCCTTTTCCTTGGAACCATTCAAAAATAAACGTGTACAAAATTTCAAATTCGTAGCTTGAAGCGTTCAAAAGTTATTGGAAAATATTGTTGAACACGTGTTTTAAGAATATTTTGTATGGCAGCTACCAGAAGGAGTAAAAGGATTTCGCTGATTAGTAAACTCGAACTTCCTTTTCACTCAAAACTAACTTGTACAAAATTCCGAATTCGTAGCTAAAAGATTACATGAGTTATTGTGAGTTTCGTAAATTAAGTGAATACATTTTGACAGGATATTTGTATGACAGCTACAGGAAGGACTAACAGGATTTTCTTCATAATCATATATTTAGCTCCACCTGTTAAAAAAATAACACATACAAAATTTCAATGACGTAGATTAAACCCTTCTGAAGTTATCGACCAATATTCTTGAAGACGTGTTTTAAGGACATTTTGTATGGCAGCTACCAGAAGGAGTAAAAGGATTTCGCTGATTAGTAAACTCCGACTTTGTTTTCACTCAAAACTGACTTGTACAAAATTCCGAATTCGTAGCTAAAGGATTACTTGAGTTATAGTGAGCTTCGTAAATTAAGTGAATACATTTTGACAGGATATTTGTATGGCAGCTACACGAAGGACTAATAGGATTTTCTTCATAATCATACATTTAGCTCCAACTATTGGAAAAATAGCACGTACAAAATTTCAATGTCGTAGCTTAAACCCTTCTAAAGTTATCGACCAATATTCTTGAACACGTGTTTTAAGGACATTTTGTATGGCAGCTACCAGAAGGAGTAAAAGGATTTCGCTGATTAGTAAACTCCTACTTCCTTTTCACTCAAAACTAACCTGTACAAAATTCCGAATTCGTCGCTAAAAGATTACTTGAGTTATTGTGAGTTTTGTAAATTAAGTGAATACATTTTGACAGGATATTTGTATGGCAGCTACACGAAGGACTAAAAGGATTTTTTTCATAATCATATATTTAGCTCCAACTATTGGAAAAATAACACATACAAAATTTCAAAGACGTAGCTTAAACCCTTCTTTAGTTATCGACCAATATTCTTGAACACGTGTTTTAAGGACATTTTGTATGGCAGCTACCCGAAGGAGTAGGACGATTTTGCCCGTTAACGAACTTAGCCTTACAAATTCAACCAAACATCCAGATTCAAAATTTCATGATCCTAGGTGAAGGCGTTCTTGAGTTATCGTGCTAACGGACAGACGGACGGACGGACGGACGGACGGACGGACGGACGGACGGACGGACGTCAGGCGGATTTGAGGTTTTTGGCCACAAATAAACAAAAAATAATATATAACTTTTTTTCGTCCGAGGCTTGGTTCTATGCGTTACAAACTTTTGGGCTGGATTAAACTTATAATACTCTATATGATTTCATCTAGAGTATAAAAATGATTTTGTCGGGTGCGGGATGTAATTAATATTTTTTCTGAGTCGGGTACCCTGCTTTGCGAACGTACGAGACGGTACTTTGGATACAGCAATATTGTATCTGTTCATTTTTTATAAGTTTGAGCTCTGTATATCTGTAAAGAAACAAATTCAAGAAGGTCAGCATGTACTTTTTTTAATGTTAAAATAAATCCCCAAAATTTTCCGATATAGAAGAGAGAAATTAATTTCCTTATGGAAATGGTGAAAATGTTGAATAGTAGCAAAATTAGATTCAAAAGTAGCAATGTGACAGCGCTGGTTCGGGGTTTGGGGGTTTCTTCTCCATACGCTCAGGCGCGGCATTCTATTTCACGCCGCTCAGAAAAAATTTAAAAAAAAATTGAGTCGATAGGAGGTTTCTAGCTGTTGTTATTTATTTTTTTGCCAAAATCGGGTACTCCTTACGTATGAGACGATAAGAGATAAAAGGGTCACAGTTTTATTGCGGTCGAACGAAATTTGGAAAATACCTAAATAGAGACAATAGAATATGTCTTATTTCCATCGCTTTGGGTTCAAATTGCATATACAGTACAGGCAGGTAGGCGGCATACGCAGAAATCTAATGAATGAACCGATTTTTTTGGGGGGGGGTTCGTGCGTTCGTTAAAGAAGATTTTGGGTTTTTGCCCACAATTGAACAAAACAAAAATACTATGAACATAGGCCGAGCAGAACAATTCATTCTTCAAATTTATCTAATGAATTAAATAATCATAGAAACGCTGTTTTCATTAGGACGTAGAATTTTTAGAACATTCCAGGAAATGAACAAAAAAAATAGCAAAACTTAGCGATTATCATGTTGCACTAGCATTACTGTCACATTGGACATGTGCGATGAACGCAAATATCTTGGCGATAGTGGAAACGCTACATTCGTGCTCTACGCACATCCCTTGATGTGCGTCCAAACATCGCCATTGACGCAAATGTAAGCGGTTCTCGACTTGAGTTGCAAACTAACGCGAATAGGCCGTTTCCACTTACGCATACGCGCTAATTCGCATCATTCAATGCACATGAAGGCGATAGTGGAAACATGGCATATGAATATTACCGCCATACGCCTCATATTCACATATGTATATATGTAGCTAAAAATGATGTCCCATTGACAATCCGATAAAAAAAACCTGCCTTTGATTGATTATTTGTTGTTAGTTGGCGAGCTTTCACTCCAACATACAGTGGGTTACAACATAAATTCTAAAACTTTTCAATAGCCACCGGAGTTGGGTCGCCAATCGTAAAGCTCTTTTTTTTGCTTGGGACATCTTATAGTTTCTACTGTCTTTGGAAATAGGAATTTAATTAGGCAATTGGGCCGTAAATAGGTGAGTGTACCATCGGGTACACCCGGAAAATAGAAAATATAATGCATCACATACTTTATAACAACATTTATATTTACTCTACTTTTCTCTCTTGTCGGGGGACCTGTAACAGAGGCAAAGAATTTTTTTTAAGTTTGAAAATACAGAATCTTAGGAAGGTTAATAGAAAAGGAGTTTTTTTTAATATTACATCAACTCAATATATTCTTCTTCATTTAAAATATAATACAGTAAAATGGTTATTATTTGTCATTTGTCAAAAACAAAAGGTCGGCTCACTGTAGGGGGCAGTACGTTCGTTGTTTCACATTTCTACTATAATAGCTTCCGCTTTTGTATTTCAGTTGCAGCTTCAATAATAGCCTTGCCTTCAATTCGAACATAAAAAACAATTTTTCACAAGAAACTCGGAATATTGCCTTAATTCAAATGTCTCTCAGCATTTTTTATTTCCTGACAGTGGCAGTTCCTATCGGTTCCACACGTAGGTATCGTATGAACCGTACCTTTTACGTAGTTCGATTATATTGGGAACTTCTTCCAGGAACTCTACATATCTATTTATTTCTGAATTACTTTTCAGATACGCATTCGAGTGAAGATATTGCTTATCTGGTAAATGCGCGTCCCTAGAAAGCGATATGATGGGAACCAGTCATTCGATTACCTTAAATGACTGAATCCAACCGTGCGTAGATAATGTTTATCCGTCACCAATCACCATGTCTGTTATATCAGTTCCGCCTTCTTACTTTCAACATTTGAAGAGAATAACAAGCAATGTCACATCCTCTGCGGATCATATCTAAAGTTGCGATTTTTTAATACATAGTACATATCGCATCAAGGTATAAAAATCAAACCACTTATTTATTCAAACACATTACCGCAATCACGTTATGCACGGCGACAGTTTTCAAAGATTTTATAAAATAAGGAAATGTAAATCGTACGATGACGTAAATGAACGAATGTAAATTAAGGACAACCTGTATCAAATTATTCTCCGAATGTAATATTGATTTTTATGTAGTCCCATTGTTACATACTGTTACTCAAGTGACATACTATTACTCAAGCGAAACTACATACGAGTTTTGCGGTGTCATGGACTTATAAAGTGCCTGTCGCTTTCATTTTTCTCCACCCTACTTCTTGATTTTGGACAACCCTGGATTCAAGCATTATAAGCACACGTATTATGTACATTCTTGGGTACTGATCTTTCAGTAATTAAATTTTTTATTGCATATGAATTAAGAAGTTCTGTAAAATACCAGAATGAATATGAATACCGTTAAACTAAATTCGAACTTTGGCGAATAGGTATCAATTTTCAGTACTGATTACGATTGGAAATAAACCCTAATGTTTTTAGATTTTTCTGTTTAGTCATTTTTTTTGTACTGTATTGGATTTGCATAAGTAGTTACAAGCTAGTTCTAATGCAATTTTGTATTTTAGTATAGAAGTTCAATACTGAGTGACACTATTTACCTGTAAAATCAGTACTGCGACAGGATAGTATCAGTTTTGGAGTAAACATTTTTATGTGAGAGATTGTTAAAAAAATGTATTCAAAAGAATTCAATGCATGAAGTAACGACTTTACCATTGTAAATCAAAAAACTGTTTATACTCGACTTGAACTTGACACATCTGTCTCTCCAGTAATACAAATCTCTTCTTTTAATATTTATCATAAGATCTCATGTCGGCATGCCTGATAGAAGGCAGTAATTGTAATTTACTGCAGATATAAAATAAATTTTGAGGTTTTTTTTTATCAAAGTTCATTAGCTAGCGTCTAATCCATAAATTGATTCAAATGGTCTGAACTATCAAAAAATTTAAAAATTCTGAATTTTTATAATTAAAATTCACGTGTTCTAATAAAAATATATTAATAATAATAATTATATTTGCGAGTTCTTAAACTCAGTATAGTATCAGTACTAGTAAATATTAAAACGATGAACATTATAAGTGGAATTCCTAGGGTGTAAGATATTGTGTTCAGATGAATATTATCCAGAGTTCGAGTCCCAGAGGTCACTAACTGAGAAATAAACATACTGCAGTCACGATCGGCTGCAAGCCAATCGTATAATACTCTAGATGAATACTGAACTCCGATTTATATTGTAGTTGGGGATAAAGTAGAATTACGTGTGTGCATGTTGTATGTCCTTTATTAAGGACTGCCATTAGATTGCTACTCAAAACTAAAAGACAATTTTCAGTGTTTAACTTCATACCTTGAACTGGGTAAGTCATCGAAAAAAAATGTCCTTTTTGGAGGACTTTCACATGGGAGGTGCAGGAAGGACTCACTCGATTTCTTACATATTTATCCTTTTCCTTGGAACCATTCAAAAATTAATTTGTACAAAATTTCAAATTCGTAGCTTGAAGCGTTCAAAAGTTATCGAAAAATATTGTTGAACACGTGTCTTAAGGATATTTTGTATGGCAGCTACCAGAAGGAGTAAAAGGATTTTGCTGACTAGTAAACTCGAACTTCGTTTTCACTCAAAACTAATTTGTACAAAATTCCGAGTTCATAGCTAAAAGATTACTTGAGTTATAGTGAGTTCCGTAAATTAAGTGAAGACTTTTTGACAGGATATTTGTATGGCAGATACACGAAGGACTAATAGGATTTTTCTTGATAATCATACATTTAGCTCCAACTATTGGAAAAATAACACATACAAAATTTCAAAGACGTAGCTTAAACCCTACTGAAGTTATCGGCAATATTCTTGAACACGTGTTTTAAGGACATTTTGTATGGCAGCTACCAGAAGGAGTAAAAGAATTTCGCTGATTAGTTAACTCGAACTTCCTTTTGATTTAAAACTAACTTGTACAAAATTCCGTATTCGTAGCTAAAAGATTACTTGAGTTATAGTGAGTTTCGTAAATTAAGTGAATACATTTTGACAGGATATTTGTATGGCAGCTACACGAAGGACTAACAGGATTTTCTTCATAATCATATATTTAGCTTCAACTATTGGAAAAATAACACATACAAAATTTCAATGCCGTAGCTTAAACCCTTCTGAAGTTATCGACCAATATTCTTGAACACTTGTTTTAAGGACATTTTGTATGGCAGCTACCAGAAGGAGTAAAAGGATTTCGCTGATTAGTAAACTCAAACTTCCTTTTTACTCAAAACTAACTTGTACAAAATTCCGAATTCGTAGCTAAAAGATTACTTGAGTTATAGTGAGTTTCGTAAATTAGGTGAATACATTTTGACAGGATATTTGTATGGCAGCTACACGAAGGACTAACAGGATTTTCTTCATAATCATGTATTTAGTTGCCACTATTGGGAAAATAACACATACAAAATTTCAAAGTCGTAGCTTAAACCCTTCTTAAGTTATCGACCAATATTCTTGAACACGTGTTTTAAGGACATTTTGTATGGCAGCTACCCGAAGGAGTAGGACGATTTTGCCCGTTAACGAACTTAGCCTTACAAATTCAACCAAACATCCAGATTCAAAATTTCAAGATCCTAGGTGAAGGCGTTCTTGAGTTATCGTGTTCACGGACAGACGGACGGACGGACGGACGGACGGACGGACGGACGGACGGACGGACGGACGGACGTCAGGCGGATTTGAGGTTTTTGGCCACAAATAAACAAAAAATAATATATAACTTTTTTTCGTCCGAGGCTTGGTTCTATGCGTTACAAACTTTTGGGCTGGATTAAACTTATAATACTCTATATGATTTCATCTAGAGTATAAAAATCTGCCAACAGTCTGGGCGCAACTTTATTATTTTATGGGTAGAAGTCCGAAACGTGTTTAATGATGAGATACGGTGTTGGGTTCTATGCGACTGACAACCTAAAAAATAACGTTCCAAATAGCCTCCTGGTTATTTTTTAGGTTGTCAATCGCATAGTACCCAACACCGTATCTCATCATTAAACACGTTTCGGACTTCTACCCATAAAATAATAAAGTTGCGCCCAGACTGTTGGCAGATTTTTTTTATTTATTTACGTATTTTTTTTATCAATAGAATAATTCATAGTAGTAAAAGCGAATTCGATCACATTAAACCTAAGAGATTTTCGGAATCAGTGAAAACTTGAACAATACCCCCAGGGGGTTTAATTGAGAAAAATACTTAAATCGGTTTTTCCCCGATTACGTTTAAAGCTTATAGAAGTAAAAGTGAATTCCAAATCTCAATATAAATTAGAAATATATCAGAATTCGTAAATATGTACACAGCCACTTTACACCCCGTTAGGGGTTGGATATCGAAAAATTTTTAAGATCGTTACTAGGCGCTTATATAAATAGCCCGCAGAAGTAAAATTGCTTTGATAGCTCGACATGTCTAAAAGTTTTAACGAAGTTTGTGAAAATGTGGATTTACGGACATTTTTTTTACTCAACCTCTGAACGCCAATAAAAATCTGAACTTTTTTTTGCTTTAATTACTCTAATAGCACATCTACATATACGTACTAAGTTTCAACTTTCTAGCATAAGCCGTTTCTGAGATATAAAAAACCACCCCTCTCCACCGTACCTTGACACCCCTATCAAAAATTTTATTTTTCTAGGATGTCTCCATAGTGGTTCTATATAATCCTAAATTGTTAGCTTTCTATTCATTACGGTTTTTGAGAAATAAAAATCAGAATGTTTTCCTTTCTACCCCCTTTCACCATCACCCCTTACACCCACACCCCCAACATTTTTTCCCCTATTAGAAGTTTACCGACCCCAACTCCTGTAAAATTTTCAAGATCATATCTGATACGGTTTCTGAGATATAAAAATTAAATTTTTGGAAAAATTGCTGTCTCCCCACTTTCGTGCTCCACCTTCCCCCTGAAAAAATTTAGTTTCGGTAGACTCCTCTTGTGATCTTATATACAGAAACAAAATTTTATCTTCCTGGTGTAATTGGTTCGGAAGATATTGTTATCCAAAGTTTTTCACCCCCCACCCCCACACCCCGCCACCCCTCTTAAAAATGTTACCCCTTGTCTAATCTTGAAGTATCCCTAAGGACAACAACAAAGTTTCAATTTTCTGACTACAAGTGTTCAGGAGATATCGATTTTAGAATGTTTCAATCCCGTCTTTCATGCGTTAAAGACTCATTGTTTTCCCCCCCACTTCCACACCCCTTAACCAAGATCGACTATTTTTTTGCAATTGAGTCCATTATCATAGTACTATACAAGTTAGCATAAGTGGTTCCTGAGATCTAGAAACCAAAATTTTTCGTCTCAAACGCTCCCCTCTCGTCTCCCCTTGTACCTCCACCCCTCGAAAATATACCAGTTGTAGGGGTTTACCCAATCTACCCACCATAAAAATTTTAATTTAATATCTCAACGGGTTTGGGAGCTACGCGCCTTCAAACGATTTTGCGTACAGCGTACGGCGTACGGCGGACGACGTACGGCGGACGGCGTACGGCGTCTACGGCGGACAGACGGACATTTTTTTTTTTTTGCTTTTTTGGTGTTTACTAGTCCTAAAACGTGTAAATACAAAATTTCAGGGTAGCAAACTTTTTTGAAATTTCAGGTCGATCACAATACTTTATTATTAAAAAATAATAAAGTAAAATTGACACAATCTGTTTTTCGTAATCCTCAAATCACCGGTTAAGCGTTTGCATAAGCAGCCGCAAGTTTCTAAAACTAGCAGCCCTATGTTTCTAAAACTAATTTGATAATCATCAGACAAAAGTTGTACCAAATTCGACAAAATATATTTAAAACCATGCTGTTGAATATTAAAAATACCTTAAATGTATTATTTGTCGTTCCAATAACAGGCCCGTTGCAGTTAAAACTAAAATATCGAAAAAAAACCTAAGTAAAAATTAAATCGACTTCCTCAGAACTAAGATATATGGCGGAATTCGTCAAAAGAAAATAAAAATACCTTTCCATCTCGTTAGTGCTTGAGAAGTATAAAATCCCAAAATAATGTTTTAAGTTTTAGTTGAAGAAGCCTAAAGAAGTTCATGCCAATTCGACCTAAGATATAAGACAGCATTCGTGAAATGTTGTTTAATCCACTTGCATCAAACATTCTTTCACCCACCGCCGTACACCGAAGCAAATTTGTATCATACCTTTAACTTTATTATTTCAATAATATTTTAATATATGTTCTTTTCGAGCTTAGTTGTTTAGTTTTCTTGAAAACATTGCTTCTATGATGTCACGGGTTCAATTTTAGTGTTTACTTTTTTCGATGTTTAAACTTTATATTTTCAAACTTCGAGGGTGGATAGACGGACTGTCTGTCCACCGTGCGTCGGACGTCTCTTAACTCCCAATAGATTTTTTTTTAGCAAAAGCCGTTTCTGAGATGGAAAACATTCACCGCACTCTACTACAGCCACAAAACTTTTATTTTTGGAGCATGACACTACAATAGATCTATGCAATTGCCAAGTTCTAGTTTTCTATCGTTAACGTCTTTGAAAATATAGAAAAAGGAAGTTGTTATTTAGTAATCCTAATTCCAGTTTTTGAAGCAAATGGTTTTGGCCGAACTTCAGTACCCTTGCCACGATATCTCCATATAAATTCAAAGTTTCCACATTCTAGCATACGTAACTCCTGAGATATAAAAACCAGAATTTTTCGTAGGGTAACAAATCTGTTTATAATGGTGTCAAAAATTGCTATTTATTACATTGCAGTGAACTTACATACGATGAACGCTTTCTTTTAAACAAGACAATTGATGAAATCTGATTGCGATTATCAAAGCCCGTCTTTACCATCATTGTAGATAACATTAGTTCATTATGAAGCAAGTATAATTCATCCTCTGATAAATCATTTATCAACGGAAATAGCAAAATAACGGGCGAAACTCTAATCATCATTTAGAGCTTTTCCTAATGCTTGTACGGTCAAGACTTTCCAACGATATTTTTCTTAAGATAGAAATCTCTGGCATTAGCATTCCGAGAATTTCAGTTGCCTTTAAAAGATAGTAGACAAAGGTGCGATTACCGCAAAAGGTAAAATTTTTAGTGCGCTTGGAGCATTTAACGTGTATACCTATTTCTCCGATTGACGGAATAAAACGCGGAACGGGAAGTTTATAGACAAAGGTTAGGTGGTCAGGTTCGTTAGATCAAATGTATACTAATTGCATTTGCTCTCATCTAGCCATTAATTAGTTCATTTCCGCTCAATTATTCGTTTTCCTTTCGAAGTAAACAAAACTATTGTTCGTCGCTTCGTGACGCTTACAAGCTGTTACTCCAAATTTAGTGCTGTCATTTTGCTATTTAGAAAATGGAATGCGGGTAAAAGAGCAATTTCATGTATTTACCTGAGAATGGAGCCATTTAGACGGATTGTGAAAATCGGCGGTACAACAAAAGTCCCTTATGATGCGCCGTAGAGCATCTAATAGCTGTACGAAACATCGTTATTGAATTTGGTTCATTGTGTTCTATTGTCTGGCAACTTTGGACACTTAACCAAATCTTAAGAAATTTATTTGTTTCAAGAAATACAACAATTATTTTTACGGTCACTCAATAGTGGAAGTTTTACGTTTTTTCAAAATATGTCGACCTCGACAGCCTACCAAGTAAACGCATTGTCTCTGATCGGTGGTATCTCTGTCGTATCATTCAGAGCAGATCTTTCAGTGAAACTATATGTACATTAGGACAAAAGCCGCTTTCTTGCATTAGTGAACATAACGTCTGATACTCTCTCTCTCTCTCAATTCTCGTCAACTGTACTCGATAATTCACTACTAGATTACCCAGAATATACCCGATAGTTGACTAGTAAGTTAACCACGCTTTCAAGTAATCATATCATAAAGTAGCTTTGCTTGGTGTGGCTCAACTTTGTTGTAGAGATTTCAATCTTTAAAGAATGTACGAGGGGTGACTAAAAAGATACTGAACTGACTTACAAATTATTGGAAATTGTCCCCTTTAAAATACGATCTACACATTTTACTTATTGCCATTTACAATGCTGGAAGTACCCTGAAAACTCATCTCAGTCTCTCGAGTTTTGAAAACACGAAAAAGTCAGCAGGGCCAGGTCTGATAAATACGAGGGCAGGATGTTTCTTACGGAAAAAATTGTCACCTTTATTATTATTCGGAGTAAAGTCCGGGAAGCGATTAAAGTCGGGATGCGACAAAAGTGCTTACGCCATTGCCAAAATATCTATTTCAATTTTGAGTCAAAATTAAAAAAGTTAAATAACAAAAATTTATGACACCAATTTTTAGGCGATTATACAAGGTGTCCGGTAATCCCTGCACAACCTTGTAAGGGGTAATTCCTTGATATATTTTGAGACAAAAACTGTTCTACAGGGAGGGTCAATTTTCAATATCCGTGGAGATACAGAGTGGTCAAGAAAAGTGTTTCAGACCTGTACCCTCACTCACTTAAAACGGTATATCTTGAAAACTAATAATCAGAATTCAAAGTGTTGTATCTTGTTCTTTAGGCAATCGAATTACCTTTCATTTGATGTAACAGTTCAAATTGTAACTGCATCCGATCTTCAGATATTTACTTCAAAACACAAATTTTTCTACTTTTATTTTAAAAATTCTGTGATCAATGTAGTTTTTCTCAGAAAACCCCATTATAAAAAAATCTGCCAATGGTCTGGGCGAAACTTTATTATTTTTCGGGTCAAAGTTCGGGAGCGGTCAAAGTCGGAGTGTATCATGAGTTGCTTCGAGATTATTAGATTTCTTGGAAAATTATTTTTGTTCTTAATATAAAAATATTTAAAATAGAGATTTTTAGCCGATTAAACATTGAAAAGGCCCGTGTAGACTATTCGAATTTCGGTATATTATGTACACTAAAAGCCCATAGAAGTAAAACGAACGAATTTGCTGCCTTATCAGACTTAAGAGATATGACGAATTGTTAAAACGTATACAAACCCATTACTTCCACTTGGGGTTTGAATTTCGAAAAAATTGTGAAACAGGTTTTTAGACGATCTCATGAGATATGACGGATTTTGAAAAATTTGTGAAAACGTAAGCAAACCGTTCACACCCCCTTGGTTCTGGAAAAACGAAAAATCGTGAATTGGTTGGCCGTAATAATCAATTTTATATCTCATCAGAACTTAGGAATGGCAAAAATTGTGAAAACATGTACAAACCCTTGTGGGTTGAATATCCAAAAATTGAGAAATGGGTTTGTAGGCGATTATATAAAAAGTCTGTGGAAATGAAAAGCGATCTAATATCTCATCGAACTTAAGAAATATGTCGAAACTTTGAAAAGCATACAACCTCCTTACACCCATGAGGATTGAATATCTAAAATACTAAAATTGACTTTTTGGCTTTTTTATATAGGAAACCTTAGGAAGTAAAAATGAATTCGATATATCACCAGATATGCAACCTCCTTACACCCACTTGGGGGTTGAATATCCAAAAATCCTGAAAGGAGTTAATAAATAAATATGAAGACAGCACGAGAAAGTAGGAACCAATTCAATTTCTTATCACTTCTAAAAGAAATGACGGAACTCGTGAAAACGTGTTCAACCCGTTTATACCCTCTTAGGGGCTGAAAAAGAAAAAAACCTAAAAACAAGTTTTAGTCGATTATTACGCAAGCACGTGAAACTGAAAATATATTCGATATCTGATAAGACGTGGGGATATAGTAGAATTCGTGAAAAAGTTTACAACCACCTTCGCACCCCCTTAGGGGTCGAATTTAAAAAAACCCTGAAAACACTTTCTAGGTATTTATATGAAGAAGTCGTACAATAAAAATGAATTAAATATTTGGGAAGACCTAATAGATATGACGAAAATCGTGAAAATATATGCATTCCATTTTCACTGATCATTTATTTTGCCCCCCCCTCTGAACGCCAATAGAAATTTGAAATTTTTTTTTATTTAAATTAGTTTTCTAGTTAATTTACATAAACGTACTGAGTTTCAACTTTGTAGCATAAGCCGCTCTACTGGGCACAAATTTTTGTTTTTTTAAATCTGTTTGCGGATTTGAATTTAATTTTAATTTTAATTTAAGTGGTCACTTGTAAAAATCTCAGCCTATGCGCTCATACCCCTTGGGGGGTACGTGGTGGGTACGTTTCGTACCCACCACGTACCCCCCACGCCCCCCGAATGAATTTCCGCTCTCCTGGGCTCAAATTTTTGTTTTTTTAAATCAGTTTGCGGATTTGAATTTAATTTTAATTTTAATTTAAGTGGTCACTTGTAAAAATCTCAGCCTATGCGCTCATACCCCTTGGGGGGTACGTGGTGGGTACGTTTCGTACCCACCACGTACCTCCCACGCCCCCCGAATGAATTTCCGCTCTCCTGGGCTCAAATTTTTGTTTTTTTAAATCTGTTTGCGGATTTGAATTTAATTTTAATTTTAATTTAAGTGGTCACTTGTAAAAATCTCAGCCTATGCGCTCATACCCCTTGGGGGGTACGTGGTGGGTACGTTTCGTACCCACCACGTACCCCCCACGCCCCCCGAATGATTTCCGCTCTCCTGGGCTCAAATTTTTGTTTTTTTAAATCTGTTTGCGGATTTGAATTTAATTTTAATTTTAATTTAAGTAGTCAGTTGTAAAAATCTCATCCTATGCGCTCATACCCAGTATGGGGTACGTATGGAGTACGATCGTACCCCATACGTACCCTATACGTACTCCACGCCCCCAAAATGAACTTCCGCTCTCCTGGGCTCAAATTTTTGTTTTTTTAAATCTGTTTGCGGATTTGAATTTAATTTTAATTTTAATTTAAGTGGTCACTTGTAAAAATCTCAGCCTATGCGCTCATACCCCTTGGGGGGTACGTGGTGGGTACGTTTCGTACCCACCACGTACCCCCCACGCCCCCCGAATGAATTTCCGCTCTCCTGGGCTCAAATTTTTGTTTTTTTAAATCTGTTTGCGGATTTGAATTTAATTTTAATTTTAATTTAAGTAGTCAGTTGTAAAAATCTCATCCTATGCGCTCATACCCAGTATGGGGTACGTATGGAGTACGATCGTACCCCATACGTACCCTATACGTACTCCACGCCCCCAAAATGAACTTCCGCTCTCCTGGGCTCAAATTTTTGTTTTTTTAAATCTGTTTGCGGATTTGAATTTAATTTTAATTTTAATTTAAGTGGTCACTTGTAAAAATCTCAGCCTATGCGCTCATACCCCTTGGGGGGTACGTGGTGGGTACGTTTCGTACCCACCACGTACCCCCCACGCCCCCCGAATGAATTTCCGCTCTCCTGGGCTCAAATTTTTGTTTTTTTAAATCTGTTTGCGGATTTGAATTTAATTTTAATTTTAATTTAAGTGGTCACTTGTAAAAATCTCAGCCTATGCGCTCATACCCCTTGGGGTGTACATGGTGGGTACGTTTCGTACCCACCACGTACCCCCCACGCCCCCCGAATGAATTTCCGCTCTCCTGGGCTCAAATTTTTGTTTTTTTAAATCTGTTTGCGGATTTGAATTTAATTTTAATTTTAATTTAAGTAGTCAGTTGTAAAAATCTCATCCTATGCGCTCATACCCAGTATGGGGTACGTATGGAGTACGATCGTATCCCATACGTACCCTATACGTACTCCACGCCCCCAAAATGAACTTCCGCTCTCCTGGGCTCAAATTTTTGTTTTTTTAAATCTGTTTGCGGATTTGAATTTAATTTTAATTTTAATTTAAGTGGTCACTTGTAAAAATCTCAGCCTATGCGCTCATACCCCTTGGGGGGTACGTGGTGGGTACGTTTCGTACCCACCACGTACCCCCCACGCCCCCCGAATGAATTTCCGCTCTACTGGGCTCAAATTTTTGTTTTTTTAAATCTGTTTGCGGATTTGAATTTAATTTTAATTTTAATTTAAGTGGTCACTTGTAAAAATCTCAGCCTATGCGCTCATACCCCTTGGGGGGTACGTGGTGGGTACGTTTCGTACCCACCACGTACCCCCCACGCCCCCCGAATGAATTTCCGCTCTCCTGGGCTCAAATTTTTGTTTTTTTAAATCTGTTTGCGGATTTGAATTTAATTTTAATTTTAATTTAAGTGGTCACTTGTAAAAATCTCAGCCTATGCGCTCATACCCCTTGGGGGGTACGTGGTGGGTACGTTTCGTACCCACCACGTACCCCCCACGCCCCCCGAATGAATTTCCGCTCTCCTGGGCTCAAATTTTTGTTTTTTTAAATCTGTTTGCGGATTTGAATTTAATTTTAATTTTAATTTAAGTGGTCACTTGTAAAAATCTCAGCCTATGCGCTCATACCCCTTGGGGGGTACGTGGTGGGTACGTTTCGTACCCACCACGTACCCCCCACGCCCCCCGAATGAATTTCCGCTCTCCTGGGCTCAAATTTTTGTTTTTTTAAATCTGTTTGCGGATTTGAATTTAATTTTAATTTTAATTTAAGTGGTCACTTGTAAAAATCTCAGCCTATGCGCTCATACCCCTTGGGGGGTACATGGTGGGTACGTTTCGTACCCACCACGTACCCCCCACGCCCCCCGAATGAATTTCCGCTCTCCTGGGCTCAAATTTTTGTTTTTTTAAATCTGTTTGCGGATTTGAATTTAATTTTAATTTTAATTTAAGTGGTCACTTGTAAAAATCTCAGCCTATGCGCTCATACCCCTTGGGGGGTACGTGGTGGGTACGTTTCGTACCCACCACGTACCCCCCATGCCCCCCGAATGTATTTCCGCTCTCCTGGGCTCAAATTTTTGTTTTTTTAAATCTGTTTGCGGATTTGAATTTAATTTTAATTTTAATTTAAGTGGTCACTTGTAAAAATCTCAGCCTATGCGCTCATACCCCTTGGGGGGTACGTGGTGGGTACGTTTCGTACCCACCACGTACCCCCCACGCCCCCCGAATGAATTTTCGCTCTCCTGGGCTCAAATTTTTGTTTTTTTAAATCTGTTTGCGGATTTGAATTTAATTTTAATTTTAATTTAAGTGGTCACTTGTAAAAATCTCAGCCTATGCGCTCATACCCCTTGGGGGGTACGTGGTGGGTACGTTTCGTACCCACCACGTACCCCCCCCCCCGCCCCCCGAATGAATTTCCGCTCTCCTGGGCTCAAATTTTTGTTTTTTTAAATCGGTTTGCGGATTTGAATTTAATTTTAATTTTAATTTAAGTGGTCACTTGTAAAAATCTCAGCCTATGCGCTCATACCCCTTGGGGGGTACGTGGTGGGTACGTTTCGTACCCACCACGTACCCCCCACGCCCCCCGAATGAATTTTCGCTCTCCTGGGCTCAAATTTTTGTTTTTTTAAATCTGTTTGCGGATTTGAATTTAATTTTAATTTTAATTTAAGTGGTCACTTGTAAAAATCTCAGCCTATGCGCTCATACCCCTTGGGGGGTACGTGGTGGGTACGTTTCGTACCCACCACGTACCCCCCACGCCCCCCGAATGAATTTTCGCTCTCCTGGGCTCAAATTTTTGTTTTTTTAAATCTGTTTGCGGATTTGAATTTAATTTTAATTTTAATTTAAGTGGTCACTTGTAAAAATCTCAGCCTATGCGCTCATACCCCTTGGGGGGTACGTGGTGGGTACGTTTCGTACCCACCACGTACCCCCCCCCGCCCCCCGAATGAATTTCCGCTCTCCTGGGCTCAAATTTTTGTTTTTTTAAATCGGTTTGCGGATTTGAATTTAATTTTAATTTTAATTTAAGTGGTCACTTGTAAAAATCTCAGCCTATGCGCTCATACCCCTTGGGGGGTACGTGGTGGGTACGTTTCGTACCCACCACGTAAACCCCACGCCCCCCGAATGAATTTCCGCTCTCCTGGGCTCAAATTTTTGTTTTTTTAAATCTGTTTGCGGATTTGAATTTAATTTTAATTTTAATTTTAATTTAAGTGGTCACTTGTAAAAATCTCAGCCTATGCGCTCATACCCCTTGGGGGGTACGTGGTGGGTACGTTTCGTACCCACCACGTAAACCCCACGCCCCCCGAATGAATTTCCGCTCTCCTGGGCTCAAATTTTTGTTTTTTTAAATCTGTTTGCGGATTTGAATTTAATTTTAATTTTAATTTTAATTTAAGTGGTCACTTGTAAAAATCTCAGCCTATGCGCTCATACCCCTTGGGGGTACGTGGTGGGTACGTTTCGTACCCACCACGTACCCCCCACGCCCCCCGAATGAATTTCCGCTCTCCTGGGCTCAAATTTTTGTTTTTTTAAATCTGTTTGCGGATTTGAATTTAATTTTAATTTTAATTTTACTTTAAGTGGTCACTTGTAAAAATCTCAGCCTATGCGCTCATACCCCTTGGGGGGTACGTGGTGGGTACGTTTCGTACCCACCACGTAAACCCCACGCCCCCCGAATGAATTTCCGCTCTCCTGGGCTCAAATTTTTGTTTTTTTAAATCTGTTTGCGGATTTGAATTTAATTTTAATTTTAATTTTAATTTAAGTGGTCACTTGTAAAAATCTCAGCCTATGCGCTCATACCCCTTGGGGGTACGTGGTGGGTACGTTTCGTACCCACCACGTACCCCCCACGCCCCCCGAATGAATTTCCGCTCTCCTGGGCTCAAATTTTTGTTTTTTTAAATCTGTTTGCGGATTTGAATTTAATTTTAATTTTAATTTTAATTTAAGTGGTCACTTGTAAAAATCTCAGCCTATGCGCTCATACCCCTTGGGGGTACGTGGTGGGTACGTTTCGTACCCACCACGTACCCCCCACGCCCCCCGAATGAATTTCCGCTCTCCTGGGCTCAAATTTTTGTTTTTTTAAATCTGTTTGCGGATTTGAATTTAATTTTAATTTTAATTTTAATTTAAGTGGTCACTTGTAAAAATCTCAGCCTATGCGCTCATACCCCTTGGGGGTACGTGGTGGGTACGTTTCGTACCCACCACGTACCCCCCACGCCCCCCGAATGAATTTCCGCTCTCCTGGGCTCAAATTTTTGTTTTTTTAAATCTGTTTGCGGATTTGAATTTAATTTTAATTTTAATTTTAATTTAAGTGGTCACTTGTAAAAATCTCAGCCTATGCGCTCATACCCCTTGGGGGGTACGTGGTGGGTACGTTTCGTACCCACCACGTAAACCCCACGCCTCCCGAATGAATTTCCGCTCTCCTGGGCTCAAATTTTTGTTTTTTTAAATCTGTTTGCGGATTTGAATTTAATTTTAATTTTAATTTTAATTTAAGTGGTCACTTGTAAAAATCTCAGCCTATGCGCTCATACCCCTTGGGGGGTACGTGGTGGGTACGTTTCGTACCCACCACGTAAACCCCACGCCCCCCGAATGAATTTCCGCTCTCCTGGGCTCAAATTTTTGTTTTTTTAAATCTGTTTGCGGATTTGAATTTAATTTTAAATTTAATTTTAATTTAAGTGGTCACTTGTAAAAATCTCAGCCTATGCGCTCATACCCCTTGGGGGGTACGTGGTGGGTACGTTTCGTACCCACCACGTACCCCCCACGCCCCCCGAATGAATTTCCGCTCTCCTGGGCTCAAATTTTTGTTTTTTTAAATCTGTTTGCGGATTTGAATTTAATTTTAATTTTAATTTAAGTGGTCACTTGTAAAAATCTCAGCCTATGCGCTCATACCCCTTGGGGGGTACATGGTGGGTACGTTTCGTACCCACCACGTACCCCCCACGCCCCCCGAATGAATTTCCGCTCTCCTGGGCTAAAATTTTTGTTTTTTTAAATCTGTTTGCGGATTTGAATTTAATTTTAATTTTAATTTAAGTGGTCACTTGTAAAAATCTCAGCCTATGCGCTCATACCCCTTGGGGGTACGTGGTGGGTACGTTTCGTACCCACCACGTACCCCCCACGCCCCCCGAATGAATTTCCGCTCTCCTGGGCTCAAATTTTTGTTTTTTTAAATCTGTTTGCGGATTTGAATTTAATTTTAATTTTAATTTAAGTGGTCACTGGTAAAAATCTCAGCCTATGCGCTCATACCCCTTGGGGGGTACGTGGTGGGTACGTTTCGTACCCACCACGTACCCCCCACGCCCCCCGAATGAATTTCCGCTCTCCTGGGCTCAAATTTTTGTTTTTTTAAATCTGTTTGCGGATTTGAATTTAATTTTAATTTTAATTTAAGTGGTCACTTGTAAAAATCTCAGCCTATGCGCTCATACCCCTTGGGGGGTACGTGGTGGGTACGTTTCGTACTCCTGGGCTCAAATTTTTGTTTTTACTTTATTATTTCAATAACTCAGTATTGTTATCGATTTTAAAAAAAAAAAATTTGCTACCCTCAAAATTTTTTTTTTACGTTTCATGACGAGTAGACACGAAAAAAGCAAAAAAAAATTTCAGTCCGTCTGTCCGCCGTACGCCGTACGCCGTACGCCGTACGCCGTACGTCTACCGGTGTACGCAAAATTGTTTGAAGGCTCGTAGCACCCAAACCCTACAAGCTATTTAGTTGAATTTTTTTTCCTGGGTAGAGTGGGTAGGCTCCCTGAAGTGACCAAATTTGGAGGGATGGGGTGTAAGGGGGGAGGAGGGGGAAGTGTTTTAGACTTAAAATTTTGGTTTCTAGATCTCAGCAACCGCTTATGCTAGGCGGCTGAAATTTTAAATTTATATAGAGCTTCGGTAGTGGACCCATTTGCAAAAAAATTGCCGATATAGGTGAAGGGGTGCGGGAGTGGGGGAAAAAATAATGCGTCCGAAATGCAAATAAGGTGAGATCGACACATTCTAAAATCCATATCTCCTTAACGGTTAATGTCACAAAATTGAAACTTAATGAATATCTGTAGGTATACTAGGAAAATAGATCGGAAACAAAAATTTGAGTGGGGGCAGTGACGTACGGGGGTGGAAGGTGAAAAACTTTAGAATACGATATCTCATGAACTAATTGTACTAGATAAATAGAATTTGGTTTGTGTATAAAAGTTGACAAATGAAGTTAGCTGAAAGCCAAATTTTTTAAGGGGGCGGTGGAGCATGAAAGTGGAGGGGATAAGAATTTTTCAAAAAAATCACGTCTCATATCTCAAGAACCGTGTAAGATAGATGCTTAAAATTTTTACCAAAAGTAGGCCTAATAGACCCCTAGCGGAAAACAAAATTTAGGAAGTGTGGGTGTAGAGGGTGAGGGTGGGGGAGGGTGAAAAGGAAAAAGTTCCGATTTTAATATCTCGACAACCTATAATGATATAAAGCTGAAACTTGGTATTTGGATAGAGCTATATTAGTAACATCTTGGAAAAATATAATTTTTTATAGGGGTAGTATGGTACAGGGGTGGGGGGTGTTTTTCCTCTCTATAGAAATTCATTCGGGGGCGTGGAGGGTACGTGGTGGGTACGAAACGTACCCACCACGTACCCCCCAAGGGGTATGAGCGCATAGGCTGAGATTTTTACAAGTGACCACTTAAATTAAAATTAAAATTAAATTCAAATCCGCAAACAGATTTAAAAAAACAAAAATTTGAGCCCAGGAGAGCGGAAATTCATTCGGGGGGCGTGGGGGGTACGTGGTGGGTACGAAACGTACCCACCATGTACACCCCAAGGGGTATGAGCGCATAGGCTGAGATTTTTACAAGTGACCACTTAAATTAAAATTAAAATTAAATTCAAATCCGCAAACTGATTTAAAAAAACAAAAATTTGAGCCCAGGAGAGCGGAAATTCATTCGGGGGGCGTGGGGGGTACGTGGTGGGTACGAAACGTACCCACCACGTACCCCCCAAGGGGTATGAGCGCATAGGCTGAGATTTTTACAAGTGACCACTTAAATTAAAATTAAAATTAAATTCAAATCCGCAAACAGATTTAAAAAAACAAAAATTTGTGCCCAGGAGAGCGGAAATTCATTCGGGGGCGTGGAGGGTACGTGGTGGGTACGAAACGTACCCACCACGTACCCCCCAAGGGGTATGAGCGCATAGGCTGAGATTTTTACAAGTGACCACTTAAATTAAAATTAAAATTAAATTCAAATCCGCAAACAGATTTAAAAAAACAAAAATTTGAGCCCAGGAGAGCGGAAATTCATTCGGGGGGCGTGGGGGGTACGTGGTGGGTACGAAACGTACCCACCACGTACCCCCAAGGGGTATGAGCGCATAGGCTGAGATTTTTACAAGTGACCACTTAAATTAAAATTAAAATTAAATTCAAATCCGCAAACAGATTTAAAAAAACAAAAATTTGAGCCCAGGAGAGCGGAAATTCATTCGGGGGGCGTGGGGGGTACGTGGTGGGTACGAAACGTACCCACCACGTACCCCCCAAGGGGTATGAGCGCATAGGCAGAGATTTTTACAAGTGACCACTAAAATTAAAATTAAAATTAAAATTAAATTCAAATCCGCAAACAGATTTAAAAAAACAAAAATTTGAGCCCAGGAGAGCGGAAATTCATTCGGGGGGCGTGGGGGGTACGTGGTGGGTACGAAACGTACCCACCACGTACCCCCCAAGGGGTATGAGCGCGTAGGCCGAGATTTTTACAAGTGACCACTTAAATTAAAATTAAAATTAAAATTAAATTCAAATCCGCAAACAGATTTAAAAAAACAAAAATTTGAGCCCAGGAGAGCGGAAATTCATTCGGGGGGCGTGGGGGTACGTGGTGGGTACGAAACGTACCCACCACGTACCACCCAAGGGGTATGAGCGCATAGGCTGAGATTTTTACAAGTGACCACTTAAATTAAAATTAAAATTAAATTCAAATCCGCAAACAGATTTAAAAAAACAAAAATTTGAGCCCAGGAGAGCGGAAATTCATTCGGGGGGCGTGGGGGGTACGTGGTGGGTACGAAACGTACCCACCATGTACCCCCCAAGGGGTATGAGCGCATAGGCTGAGATTTTTACAAGTGACCACTTAAATTAAAATTAAAATTAAATTCAAATCCGCAAACAGATTTAAAAAAACAAAAATTTGAGCCCAGGAGAGCGGAAATTCATTCGGGGGGCGTGGGGGGTACGTGGTGGGTACGAAACGTACCCACCACGTACCCCCCAAGGGGTATGAGCGCATAGGCTGAGATTTTTACAAGTGACCACTTAAATTAAAATCAAAATTAAATTCAAATCCGCAAACAGATTTAAAAAAACAAAAATTTGAGCCCAGGAGAGCGGAAATTCATTCGGGGGGCGTGGGGGGTACGTGGTGGGTACGAAACGTACCCACCACGTACCCCCCAAGGGGTATGAGCGCATAGGCTGAGATTTTTACAAGTGACCACTTAAATTAAAATTAAAATTAAAATTAAATTCAAATCCGCAAACAGATTTAAAAAAACAAAAATTTGAGCCCAGGAGAGCGGAAATTCATTCGGGAGGCGTGGGGGGTACGTGGTGGGTACGAAACGTACCCACCACGTACCCCCCAAGGGGTATGAGCGCATAGGCTGAGATTTTTACAAGTGACCACTTAAATTAAAATTAAAATTAAATTCAAATCCGCAAACAGATTTAAAAAAACAAAAATTTGAGCCCAGGAGAGCGGAAATTCATTCGGGAGGCGTGGGGGGTACGTGGTTTGTACGAAACGTACCCACCACGTACCCCCCAAGGGGTATGAGCGCATAGGCTGAGATTTTTACAAGTGACCACTTAAATTAAAATTAAAATTAAATTCAAATCCGCAAACAGATTTAAAAAAACAAAAATTTGAGCCCAGGAGAGCGGAAATTCATTCGGGGGGCGTGGGGGGTACGTGGTGGGTACGAAACGTACCCACCACGTACCCCCCAAGGGGTATGAGCGCATAGGCTGAGATTTTTACAAGTGACCACTTAAATTAAAATTAAAATTAAATTCAAATCCGCAAACAGATTTAAAAAAACAAAAATTTGAGCCCAGGAGAGCGGAAATTCATTCGGGAGGCGTGGGAGGTACGTGGTGGGTACGAAACGTACCCACCACGTACCACCCAAAGGGGTATGAGCGCATAGGCTGAGATTTTTACAAGTGACCACTTAAATTAAAATTAAAATTAAATTCAAATCCGCAAACAGATTTAAAAAAACAAAAATTTGAGCCCAGGAGAGCGGAAATTCATTCGGGGGGCGTGGGGGGTACGTGGTGGGTACGAAACGTACCCACCACGTACCCCCCAAGGGGTATGAGCGCATAGGCAGAGATTTTTACAAGTGACCACTAAAATTAAAATTAAAATTAAAATTAAATTCAAATCCGCAAACAGATTTAAAAAAACAAAAATTTGAGCCCAGGAGAGCGGAAATTTATTCGGGGGGCGTGGGGGGTACGTGGTGGGTACGAAACGTACCCACCACGTACCCCCCAAGGGGTATGAGTGCGTAGGCCGAGATTTTTACAAGTGACCACTTAAATTAAAATTAAAATTAAAATTAAATTCAAATCCGCAAACAGATTTAAAAAAACAAAAATTTGAGCCCAGGAGAGCGGAAATTCATTCGGGGGGCGTGGGGGTACGTGGTGGGTACGAAACGTACCCACCACGTACCACCCAAGGGGTATGAGCGCATAGGCTGAGATTTTTACAAGTGACCACTTAAATTAAAATTAAAATTAAATTCAAATCCGCAAACAGATTTAAAAAAACAAAAATTTGAGCCCAGGAGAGCGGAAATTCATTCGGGGGGCGTGGGGGGTACGTGGTGGGTACGAAACGTACCCACCACGTACCCCCCAAGGGGTATGAGCGCATAGGCTGAGATTTTTACAAGTGACCACTTAAATTAAAATTAAAATTAAATTCAAATCCGCAAACAGATTTAAAAAAACAAAAATTTGAGCCCAGGAGAGCGGAAATTCATTCGGGGGGCGTGGGGGGTACGTGGTGGGTACGAAACGTACCCACCACGTACCCCCCAAGGGGTATGAGCGCATAGGCTGAGATTTTTACAAGTGACCACTTAAATTAAAATTAAAATTAAATTCAAATCCGCAAACAGATTTAAAAAAACAAAAATTTGAGCCCAGGAGAGCGGAAATTCATTCGGGGGGCGTGGGGGGTACGTGGTGGGTACGAAACGTACCCACCACGTACCCCCCAAGGGGTATGAGCGCATAGGCTGAGATTTTTACAAGTGACCACTTAAATTAAAATTAAAATTAAATTCAAATCCGCAAACAGATTTAAAAAAACAAAAATTTGTGCCCAGGAGAGCGGAAATTCATTCGGGGGGCGTGGGGGGTACGTGGTGGGTACGAAACGTACCCACCACGTACCCCCCAAGGGGTATGAGCGCATAGGCTGAGATTTTTACAAGTGACCACTTAAATTAAAATTGAAATTAAATTCAAATCCGCAAACAGATTTAAAAAAACAAAAATTTGAGCCCAGGAGAGCGGAAATTCATTCGGGAGGCGTGGGGGGTACGTGGTGGGTACGAAACGTACCCACCACGTACCCCCCAAGGGGTATGAGCGCATAGGCTGAGATTTTTACAAGTGACCACTTAAATTAAAATTAAAATTAAATTCAAATCCGCAAACAGATTTAAAAAAACAAGAATTTGAGCCCAGGAGAGCGGAAATTCATTCGGGGGGCGTGGGGGGTACGTGGTGGGTACGAAACGTACCCACCACGTACCCCCCAAGGGGTATGAGCGCATAGGCTGAGATTTTTACAAGTGACCACTTAAATTAAAATTAAAATTAAATTCAAATCCGCAAACAGATTTAAAAAAACAAAAATTTGAGCCCAGGAGAGCGGAAATTCATTCGGGGGGCGTTGGGGGTACGTGGTGGGTACGAAACGTACCCACCACGTACCCCCCAAGGGGTATGAGCGCATAGGCTGAGATTTTTACAAGTGACCACTTAAATTAAAATTAAAATTAAATTCAAATCCGCAAACAGATTTAAAAAAACAAGAATTTGAGCCCAGGAGAGCGGAAATTCATTCGGGGGGCGTGGGGGGTACGTGGTGGGTACGAAACGTACCCACCACGTACCCCCCAAGGGGTATGAGCGCATAGGCTGAGATTTTTACAAGTGACCACTTAAATTAAAATTAAAATTAAATTCAAATCCGCAAACAGATTTAAAAAAACAAAAATTTGAGCCCAGGAGAGCGGAAATTCATTCGGGAGGCGTGGGGGGTACGTGGTTTGTACGAAACGTACCCACCACGTACCCCCCAAGGGGTATGAGCGCATAGGCTGAGATTTTTACAAGTGACCACTTAAATTAAAATTAAAATTAAATTCAAATCCGCAAACAGATTTAAAAAAACAAAAATTTGAGCCCAGGAGAGCGGAAATTCATTCGGGGGGCGTGGGGGGTACGTGGTGGGTACGAAACGTACCCACCACGTACCCCCCAAGGGGTATGAGCGCATAGGCTGAGATTTTTACAAGTGACCACTTAAATTAAAATTAAAATTAAATTCAAATCCGCAAACAGATTTAAAAAAACAAAAATTTGAGCCCAGGAGAGCGGAAATTCATTCGGGAGGCGTGGGGGGTACGTGGTTTGTACGAAACGTACCCACCACGTACCCCCCAAGGGGTATGAGCGCATAGGCTGAGATTTTTACAAGTGACCACTTAAATTAAAATTAAAATTAAATTCAAATCCGCAAACAGATTTAAAAAAACAAAAATTTGAGCCCAGGAGAGCGGAAATTCATTCGGGGGGCGTGGGGGGTACGTGGTGGGTACGAAACGTACCCACCACGTACCCCCCAAGGGGTATGAGCGCATAGGCTGAGATTTTTACAAGTGACCACTTAAATTAAAATTAAAATTAAATTCAAATCCGCAAACAGATTTAAAAAAACAAAAATTTGAGCCCAGGAGAGCGGAAATTCATTCGGGAGGCGTGGGAGGTACGTGGTGGGTACGAAACGTACCCACCACGTACCACCCAAAGGGGTATGAGCGCATAGGCTGAGATTTTTACAAGTGACCACTTAAATTAAAATTAAAATTAAATTCAAATCCGCAAACAGATTTAAAAAAACAAAAATTTGAGCCCAGGAGAGCGGAAATTCATTCGGGGGGCGTGGGGGGTACGTGGTGGGTACGAAACGTACCCACCACGTACCCCCCAAGGGGTATGAGCGCATAGGCAGAGATTTTTACAAGTGACCACTAAAATTAAAATTAAAATTAAAATTAAATTCAAATCCGCAAACAGATTTAAAAAAACAAAAATTTGAGCCCAGGAGAGCGGAAATTTATTCGGGGGGCGTGGGGGGTACGTGGTGGGTACGAAACGTACCCACCACGTACCCCCCAAGGGGTATGAGTGCGTAGGCCGAGATTTTTACAAGTGACCACTTAAATTAAAATTAAAATTAAAATTAAATTCAAATCCGCAAACAGATTTAAAAAAACAAAAATTTGAGCCCAGGAGAGCGGAAATTCATTCGGGGGGCGTGGGGGTACGTGGTGGGTACGAAACGTACCCACCACGTACCACCCAAGGGGTATGAGCGCATAGGCTGAGATTTTTACAAGTGACCACTTAAATTAAAATTAAAATTAAATTCAAATCCGCAAACAGATTTAAAAAAACAAAAATTTGAGCCCAGGAGAGCGGAAATTCATTCGGGGGGCGTGGGGGGTACGTGGTGGGTACGAAACGTACCCACCACGTACCCCCCAAGGGGTATGAGCGCATAGGCTGAGATTTTTACAAGTGACCACTTAAATTAAAATTAAAATTAAATTCAAATCCGCAAACAGATTTAAAAAAACAAAAATTTGAGCCCAGGAGAGCGGAAATTCATTCGGGGGGCGTGGGGGGTACGTGGTGGGTACGAAACGTACCCACCACGTACCCCCCAAGGGGTATGAGCGCATAGGCTGAGATTTTTACAAGTGACCACTTAAATTAAAATTAAAATTAAATTCAAATCCGCAAACAGATTTAAAAAAACAAAAATTTGAGCCCAGGAGAGCGGAAATTCATTCGGGGGGCGTGGGGGGTACGTGGTGGGTACGAAACGTACCCACCACGTACCCCCCAAGGGGTATGAGCGCATAGGCTGAGATTTTTACAAGTGACCACTTAAATTAAAATTAAAATTAAATTCAAATCCGCAAACAGATTTAAAAAAACAAAAATTTGTGCCCAGGAGAGCGGAAATTCATTCGGGGGGCGTGGGGGGTACGTGGTGGGTACGAAACGTACCCACCACGTACCCCCCAAGGGGTATGAGCGCATAGGCTGAGATTTTTACAAGTGACCACTTAAATTAAAATTGAAATTAAATTCAAATCCGCAAACAGATTTAAAAAAACAAAAATTTGAGCCCAGGAGAGCGGAAATTCATTCGGGAGGCGTGGGGGGTACGTGGTGGGTACGAAACGTACCCACCACGTACCCCCCAAGGGGTATGAGCGCATAGGCTGAGATTTTTACAAGTGACCACTTAAATTAAAATTAAAATTAAATTCAAATCCGCAAACAGATTTAAAAAAACAAGAATTTGAGCCCAGGAGAGCGGAAATTCATTCGGGGGGCGTGGGGGGTACGTGGTGGGTACGAAACGTACCCACCACGTACCCCCCAAGGGGTATGAGCGCATAGGCTGAGATTTTTACAAGTGACCACTTAAATTAAAATTAAAATTAAATTCAAATCCGCAAACAGATTTAAAAAAACAAAAATTTGAGCCCAGGAGAGCGGAAATTCATTCGGGGGGCGTTGGGGGTACGTGGTGGGTACGAAACGTACCCACCACGTACCCCCCAAGGGGTATGAGCGCATAGGCTGAGATTTTTACAAGTGACCACTTAAATTAAAATTAAAATTAAATTCAAATCCGCAAACAGATTTAAAAAAACAAGAATTTGAGCCCAGGAGAGCGGAAATTCATTCGGGGGGCGTGGGGGGTACGTGGTGGGTACGAAACGTACCCACCACGTACCCCCCAAGGGGTATGAGCGCATAGGCTGAGATTTTTACAAGTGACCACTTAAATTAAAATTAAAATTAAATTCAAATCCGCAAACAGATTTAAAAAAACAAAAATTTGAGCCCAGGAGAGCGGAAATTCATTCGGGGGGCGTGGGCGGTACGTGGTGGGTACGAAACGTACCCACCACGTACCCCCTTAGGGGTATGAGCGCATAGGCTGAGATTTTTACAAGTGACCACTTAAATTAAAATTGAAATTAAATTCAAATCCGCAAACAGATTTAAAAAAACAAAAATTTGAGCCCAGGAGAGCGGAAATTCATTCGGGGGGCGTGGGGGGTACGTGGTGGGTACGAAACGTACCCACCACGTACCCCCCAAGGGGTATGAGCGCATAGGCTGAGATTTTTACAAGTGACCACTTAAATTAAAATTAAAATTAAATTCAAATCCGCAAACAGATTTAAAAAAACAAGAATTTGAGCCCAGGAGAGCGGAAATTCATTCGGGGGGCGTGGGGGGTACGTGGTGGGTACGAAACGTACCCACCACGTACCCCCCAAGGGGTATGAGCGCATAGGCTGAGATTTTTACAAGTGACCACTTAAATTAAAATTAAAATTAAATTCAAATCCGCAAACAGATTTAAAAAAACAAAAATTTGAGCCCAGGAGAGCGGAAATTTATTCGGGGGGCGTGGGGGGTACGTGGTGGGTACGAAACGTACCCACCACGTACCCCCCAAGGGGTATGAGCGCATAGGCTGAGATTTTTACAAGTGACCACTTAAATTAAAATTAAAATTAAAATTAAATTCAAATCCGCAAACAGATTTAAAAAAACAAAAATTTGAGCCCAGGAGAGCGGAAATTCATTCGGGGGGCGTGGGGGGTACGTGGTGGGTACGAAACGTACCCACCACGTGTTTGCGGATTTGAATTTAATTTTAATTTTAATTTAGGTGGTCACTTGTAAAAATCTCAGCCTATGCGATCATACCCCTTGGGTGGTACGT
This sequence comes from Beris morrisii, assembly GCA_951812415.1. Classification (NCBI taxonomy): domain Eukaryota; kingdom Metazoa; phylum Arthropoda; class Insecta; order Diptera; family Stratiomyidae; genus Beris; species Beris morrisii. The sequence continues at coordinate 72,910,095 of OX638310.1, forward strand.
GGTGGGTACGTTTCGTACCCACCACGTACCCCCCACGCCCCCCGAATGAATTTCCGCTCTCCTGGGCTCAAATTTTTGTTTTTTTAAATCTGTTTGCGGATTTGAATTTAATTTTAATTTTAATTTTAATTTAAGTGGTCACTTGTAAAAATCTCAGCCTATGCGCTCATACCCCTTGGGGGGTACGTGGTGGGTACGTTTCGTACCCACCACGTACCCCCCACGCCCCCCGAATGAATTTCCGCTCTCCTGGGCTCAAATTTTTGTTTTTTTAAATCTGTTTGCGGATTTGAATTTAATTTTAATTTTAATTTAAGTGGTCACTTGTAAAAATCTCAGCCTATGCGCTCATACCCCTTGGGGGGTACGTGGTGGGTACGTTTCGTACCCACCACGTACCCCCCACGCCCCCCGAATGAATTTCCGCTCTCCTGGGCTCAAATTCTTGTTTTTTTAAATCTGTTTGCGGATTTGAATTTAATTTTAATTTTAATTTAAGTGGTCACTTGTAAAAATCTCAGCCTATGCGCTCATACCCCTTGGGGGGTACGTGGTAAGTACGTTTCGTACCCACCACGTACCCCCCACGCCCCCCGAATGAATTTCCGCTCTCCTGGGCTATATTCTTGTTTTTTTAAATCTGTTTGCGGATTTGAATTTAATTTCAATTTTAATTTAAGTGGTCACTTGTAAAAATCTCAGCCTATGCGCTCATACCCCTTGGGGGGTACGTGGTGGGTACGTTTCGTACCCACCACGTACCCCCCACGCCCCCCGAATGAATTTCCGCTCTCCTGGGCTCAAATTTTTGTTTTTTTAAATCTGTTTGCGGATTTGAATTTAATTTTAATTTAAGTGGTCACTTGTAAAAATCTCAGCCTATGCGCTCATACCCCTTGGGGGGTACGTGGTGGGTACGTTTCGTACCCACCACGTACTCCCCACGCCCCCCGAATGAATTTCCGCTCTCCTGGGCTCAAATTTTTGTTTTTTTAAATCTGTTTGCGGATTTGAATTTAATTTTAATTTTAATTTAGGTGGTCACTTGTAAAAATCTCAGCCTATGCGCTCATACCCCTTGGGGGGTACGTGGTGGGTACGTTTCGTACCCACCACGTACCCCCCACGCCCCCCGAATGAATTTCCGCTCTCCTGGGCACAAATTTTTATTTTTTTAAATCTGTTTGCGGATTTGAATTTAATTTTAATTTTAATTTAAGTGGTCACTTGTAAAAATCTCAGCCTATGCGCTCATACCCCTTGGGGGGTACGTGGTGGGTACGTTTCGTACCCACCACGTACCCCCCACGCCCCCCGAATAAATTTCCGCTCTCCTGGGCTCAAATTTTTGTTTTTTTAAATCTGTTTGCGGATTTGAATTTAATTTTAATTTTAATTTAAGTGGTCACTTGTAAAAATCTCAGCCTATGCGCTCATACCCCTTGGGGGGTACGTGGTGGGTACGTTTCGTACCCACCACGTACCCCCCACGCCCCCCGAATGAATTTCCGCTCTCCTGGGCTCAAATTTTTGTTTTTTTAAATCTGTTTGCGGATTTGAATTTAATTTTAATTTTAATTTAAGTGGTCACTTGTAAAAATCTCAGCCTATGCGCTCATACCCCTTGGGGGGTAAGTTTTGGGTACGTTTCGTACCCACCACGTACCCCCACGCCCCCCGAATGAATTTCCGCTCTCCTGGGCTCAAATTTTTGTTTTTTTAAATCTGTTTGCGGATTTGAATTTAATTTTAATTTTAATTTAGGTGGTCAGTTGTAAAAATCTCAGCCTATGCGCTCATACCCCTTGGGTGGTACGTGGTGGGTACGTTTCGTACCCACCACGTACCCCTCACGCCCCCCGAATGAATTTCCGCTCTCCTGGGCTCAAATTTTTGTTTTTTTAAATCTGTTTGCGGATTTGAATTTAATTTTAATTTTAATTTAAGTGGTCACTTGTAAAAATCTCAGCCTATGCGCTCATACCCCCCACGCCCCCCGAATAAATTTCCGCTCTCCTGGGCTCAAATTTTTGTTTTTTTAAATCTGTTTGCGGATTTGAATTTAATTTTAATTTTAATTTAAGTGGTCACTTGTAAAAATCTCAGCCTATGCGCTCATACCCCTTGGGGGGTACGTGGTGGGTACGTTTCGTACCCACCACGTACCCCCCACGCCCTCCGAATGAATTTCCGCTCTCCTGGGCTCAAATTCTTGTTTTTTTAAATCTGTTTGCGGATTTGAATTTAATTTTAATTTTAATTTAAGTGGTCACTTGTAAAAATCTCAGCCTATGCGCTCATACCCCTTGGGGGGTACGTGGTGGGTACGTTTCGTACCCACCACGTACCCCCTACGCCTCCCGAATGAATTTCCGCTCTCCTGGGCTCAAATTTTTGTTTTTTTAAATCTGTTTGCGGATTTGAATTTAATTTCAATTTTAATTTAAGTGGTCACTTGTAAAAATCTCAGCCTATGCGCTCATACCCCTTGGGGGGTACGTGGTGGGTACGTTTCGTACCCACCACGTACCCCCCACGCCCCCCGAATGAATTTCCGCTCTCCTGGGCTCAAATTCTTGTTTTTTTAAATCTGTTTGCGGATTTGAATTTAATTTTAATTTTAATTTAAGTGGTCACTTGTAAAAATCTCAGCCTATGCGCTCATACCCCTTGGGGGGTACGTGGTGGGTACGTTTCGTACCCACCACGTACCCCCCACGCCCCTCGAATGAATTTCCGCTCTCCTGGGCTCAAATTCTTGTTTTTTTAAATCTGTTTGCGGATTTGAATTTAATTTTAATTTTAATTTAAGTGGTCACTTGTAAAAATCTCAGCCTATGCGCTCATACCCCTTGGGGGGTACGTGGTAAGTACGTTTCGTACCCACCGCGTACCCCCTACGCCTCCCGAATGAATTTCCGCTCTCCTGGGCTCAAATTTTTGTTTTTTTAAATCTGTTTGCGGATTTGAATTTAATTTCAATTTTAATTTAAGTGGTCACTTGTAAAAATCTCAGCCTATGCGATCATACCCCTTGGGGGGTACGTGGTGGGTACGTTTCGTACCCACCACGTACCCCCCACGCCCCCCGAATGAATTTCCGCTCTCCTGGGCACAAATTTTTGTTTTTTTAAATCTGTTTGCGGATTTGAATTTAATTTTAATTTTAATTTAGGTGGTCACTTGTAAAAATCTCAGCCTATGCGCTCATACCCCTTGGGGGGTACGTGGTGGGTACGTTTCGTACCCACCACGTACCCCCCACGCCCCCCGAATGAATTTCCGCTCTCCTGGGCTCAAATTTTTGTTTTTTTAAATCTGTTTGCGGATTTGAATTTAATTTTAATTTTAATTTAAGTGGTCACTTGTAAAAATCTCAGCCTATGCGCTCATACCCCTTGGGGGGTACGTGGTGGGTACGTTTCGTACCCACCACGTACCCCCCACGCCCCCCGAATGAATTTCCGCTCTCCTGGGCTCAAATTCTTGTTTTTTTAAATCTGTTTGCGGATTTGAATTTAATTTTAATTTTAATTTAAGTGGTCACTTGTAAAAATCTCAGCCTATGCGCTCATACCCCTTGGGGGGTACGTGGTGGGTACGTTTCGTACCCACCACGTACCCCCCACGCCTCCCGAATGAATTTCCGCTCTCCTGGGCTCAAATTTTTGTTTTTTTAAATCTGTTTGCGGATTTGAATTTAATTTCAATTTTAATTTAAGTGGTCACTTGTAAAAATCTCAGCCTATGCGCTCATACCCCTTGGGGGGTACGTGGTGGGTACGTTTCGTACCCACCACGTACCCCCCACGCCCCCCGAATGAATTTCCGCTCTCCTGGGCACAAATTTTTGTTTTTTTAAATCTGTTTGCGGATTTGAATTTAATTTTAATTTTAATTTAAGTGGTCACTTGTAAAAATCTCAGCCTATGCGCTCATACCCCTTGGGGGGTACGTGGTGGGTACGTTTCGTACCCACCACGTACCCCCCACGCCCCCCGAATGAATTTCCGCTCTCCTGGGCTCAAATTTTTGTTTTTTTAGATCTGTTTGCGGATTTGAATTTAATTTTAATTTTAATTTAAGTGGTCACTTGTAAAAATCTCAGCCTATGCGCTCATACCCCTTGGGGGGTACGTGGTGGGTACGTTTCGTACCCACCACGTACTCCCCACGCCCCCCGAATGAATTTCCGCTCTCCTGGGCTCAAATTTTTGTTTTTTTAAATCTGTTTGCGGATTTGAATTTAATTTTAATTTTAATTTAAGTGGTCACTTGTAAAAATCTCAGCCTATGCGCTCATACCCCTTGGGGGGTAAGTTTTGGGTACGTTTCGTACCCACCACGTACCCCCCACGCCCCCCGAATGAATTTCCGCTCTCCTGGGCTCAAATTTTTGTTTTTTTAAATCTGTTTGCGGATTTGAATTTAATTTTAATTTTAATTTAGGTGGTCACTTGTAAAAATCTCAGCCTATGCGCTCATACCCCTTGGGTGGTACGTGGTGGGTACGTTTCGTACCCACCACGTACCCCCCACGCCCCCCGAATGAATTTCCGCTCTCCTGGGCTCAAATTTTTGTTTTTTTAAATCTGTTTGCGGATTTGAATTTAATTTTAATTTTAATTTAAGTGGTCACTTGTAAAAATCTCAGCCTATGCGCTCATACCCCTTGGGGGGTACGTGGTGGGTACGTTTCGTACCCACCACGTACCCCCCACGCCCCCCGAATAAATTTCCGCTCTCCTGGGCTCAAATTTTTGTTTTTTTAAATCTGTTTGCGGATTTGAATTTAATTTTAATTTTAATTTAAGTGGTCACTTGTAAAAATCTCAGCCTATGCGCTCATACCCCTTGGGGGGTAAGTTTTGGGTACGTTTCGTACCCACCACGTACCCCCCACGCCCCCCGAATGAATTTCCGCTCTCCTGGGCTCAAATTTTTGTTTTTTTAAATCTGTTTGCGGATTTGAATTTAATTTTAATTTTAATTTAAGTGGTCACTTGTAAAAATCTCAGCCTATGCGCTCATACCCCTTGGGGGGTAAGTTTTGGGTACGTTTCGTACCCACCACGTACCCCCCACGCCCCCCGAATGAATTTCTGCTCTCCTGGGCTCAAATTTTTGTTTTTTTAAATCTGTTTGCGGATTTGAATTTAATTTGAATTTTAATTTTAATTTAAGTGGTCACTTGTAAAAATCTCAGCCTATGCGCTCATACCCCCCACGCCCCCCGAATAAATTTCCGCTCTCCTGGGCTCAAATTTTTGTTTTTTTAAATCTGTTTGCGGATTTGAATTTAATTTTAATTTTAATTTTAATTTAAGTGGTCACTTGTAAAAATCTCAGCCTATGCGCTCATACCCCTTGGGGGGTACGTGGTGGGTACGTTTCGTACCCACCACGTACCCCCCACGCCCCCCGAATGAATTTCCGCTCTCCTGGGCTCAAATTTTTGTTTTTTTAAATCTGTTTGCGGATTTGAATTTAATTTGAATTTTAATTTTAATTTAAGTGGTCACTTGTAAAAATCTCAGCCTATGCGCTCATACCCCTTGGGGGGTACGTGGTGGGTACGTTTCGTCCCCCACGCCCCCCGAATGAATTTCCGCTCTCCTGGGCTCAAATTCTTGTTTTTTTAAATCTGCTTGCGGATTTGAATTTCCGCTCTCCTGGGCTCAAATTTTTGTTGTTTTAAATCTGTTTGCGGATTTGAATTTAATTTTAATTTTAATTTAAGTGGTCACTTGTAAAAATCTCAGCCTATGCGCTCATACCCCTTGGGGGGTACGTGGTGGGTACGTTTCGTACCCACCACGTACCCCCCACGCCCCCCGAATGAATTTCCGCTCTCCTGGGCTCAAATTTTTGTTTTTTTAAATCTGTTTGCGGATTTGAATTTAATTTTAATTTTAATTTAAGTGGTCACTTGTAAAAATCTCAGCCTATGCGCTCATACCCCTTGGGGGGTGCGTGGTGGGTACGTTTCGTACCCACCACGTACCCCCCACGCCCCCCGAATGAATTTCCGCTCTCCTGGGCTCAAATTCTTGTTTTTTTAATCTGTTTGCGGATTTGAATTTAATTTTAATTTTAATTTAAGTGGTCACTTGTAAAAATCTCAGCCTATGCGCTCATACCCCTTGGGGGGTACGTGGTGGGTACGTTTCGTACCCACCACGTACCCCCCACGCCCCCCGAATGAATTTCCGCTCTCCTGGGCTCAAATTTTTGTTTTTTTAAATCTGTTTGCGGATTTGAATTTAATTTCAATTTTAATTTAAGTGGTCACTTGTAAAAATCTCAGCCTATGCGCTCATACCCCTTGGGGGGTACGTGGTGGGTACGTTTCGTCCCCCACGCCCCCCGAATGAATTTCCGCTCTCCTGGGCTCAAATTCTTGTTTTTTTAAATCTGCTTGCGGATTTGAATTTCCGCTCTCCTGGGCTCAAATTTTTGTTTTTTTAAATCTGTTTGCGGATTTGAATTTAATTTTAATTTTAATTTAAGTGGTCACTTGTAAAAATCTCAGCCTATGCGCTCATACCCCTTGGGGGGTACGTGGTGGGTACGTTTCGTACCCACCACGTACCCCCACGCCCCCCGAATGAATTTCCGCTCTCCTGGGCTCAAATTTTTGTTTTTTTAAATCTGTTTGCGGATTTGAATTTAATTTTAATTTTAATTTTAATTTAAGTGGTCACTTGTAAAAATCTCAGCCTATGCGTTCATACCCCTTGGGGGGTACGTGGTGGGTACGTTTCGTCCCCCACGCCCCCCGAATGAATTTCCGCTCTCCTGGGCTCAAATTCTTGTTTTTTTAAATCTGCTTGCGGATTTGAATTTCCGCTCTCCTGGGCTCAAATTTTTGTTTTTTTAAATCTGTTTGCGGATTTGAATTTAATTTTAATTTTAATTTAAGTGGTCACTTGTAAAAATCTCAGCCTATGCGCTCATACCCCTTGGGGGGTACGTGGTGGGTACGTTTCGTACCCACCACGTACCCCCCACGCCCCCCGAATAAATTTCCGCTCTCCTGGGCTCAAATTTTTGTTTTTTTAAATCTGTTTGCGGATTTGAATTTAATTTCAATTTTAATTTAAGTGGTCACTTGTAAAAATCTCAGCCTATGCGCTCATACCCCTTGGGGGGTACGTGGTGGGTACGTTTCGTACCCACCACGTACCCCCCACGCCCCCCGAATGAATTTCCGCTCTCCTGGGCTCAAATTCTTGTTTTTTTAAATCTGTTTGCGGATTTGAATTTAATTTTAATTTTAATTTAAGTGGTCACTTGTAAAAATCTCAGCCTATGCGCTCATACCCCTTGGGGGGTACGTGGTGGGTACGTTTCGTACCCACCACGTACCCCCCACGCCCCCCGAATGAATTTCCGCTCTCCTGGGCTCAAATTTTTGTTTTTTTAAATCTGTTTGCGGATTTGAATTTAATTTCAATTTTAATTTAAGTGGTCACTTGTAAAAATCTCAGCCTATGCGCTCATACCCCTTGGGGGGTACGTGGTGGGTACGTTTCGTACCCACCACGTACCCCCCACGCCCCCCGAATGAATTTCCGCTCTCCTGGGCTCAAATTTTTACGAAACGTACCCACCACGTACCCCCCAAGGGGTATGAGCGCATAGGCTGAGATTTTTACAAGTGTCCACTTAAATTAAAATTAAAATTAAATTCAAATCCGCAAACAGATTTAAAAAAACAAAAATTTGAGCCCAGGAGAGCGGAAATTCATTCGGGGGGCGTGGGGGGTACGTGGTGGGTACGAAACGTACCCACCACGTACCCCCAAGGGGTATGAGCGCATAGGCTGAGATTTTTACAAGTGACCACTTAAATTAAAATTGAAATTAAATTCAAATCCGCAAACAGATTTAAAAAAACAAAAATTTGAGCCCAGGAGAGCGGAAATTCATTCGGGGGGCGTGGGGGGTACGTGGTGGGTACGAAACGTACCCAAAACTTACCCCCCAAGGGGTATGAGCGCATAGGCTGAGATTTTTACAAGTGACCACTTAAATTAAAATTAAAATTAAATTCAAATCCGCAAACAGATTTAAAAAAACAAAAATTTGAGCCCAGGAGAGCGGAAATTCATTCGGGAGGCGTGGGGGGTACGTGGTGGGTACGAAACGTACCCAAAACTTACCCCCCAAGGGGTATGAGCGCATAGGCTGAGATTTTTACAAGTGACCACTTAAATTAAAATTAAAATTAAATTCAAATCCGCAAACAGATTTAAAAAAACAAAAATTTGAGCCCAGGAGAGCGGAAATTCATTCGGGGGGCGTGGGGGGTACGTGGTGGATACGAAACGTACCCACCACGTACCCCCCAAGGGGTATGAGCGCATAGGCTGAGATTTTTACAAGTGACCACTTAAATTAAAATTAAAATTAAATTCAAATCCGCAAACAGATTTAAAAAAACAAAAATTTGTGCCCAGGAGAGCGGAAATTCATTCGGGGGGCGTGGGGGGTACGTGGTGGGTACGAAACGTACCCACCACGTACCCCCCAAGGGGTATGAGCGCATAGGCTGAGATTTTTACAAGTGACCACTTAAATTAAAATTGAAATTAAATTCAAATCCGCAAACAGATTTAAAAAAACAAAAATTTGAGCCCAGGAGAGCGGAAATTCATTCGGGAGGCGTGGGGGGTACGTGGTGGGTACGAAACGTACCCACCACGTACCCCCCAAGGGGTATGAGCGCATAGGCTGAGATTTTTACAAGTGACTACTTAAATTAAAATTAAAATTAAATTCAAATCCGCAAACAGATTTAAAAAAACAAGAATTTGAGCCCAGGAGAGCGGAAATTCATTCGGGGGGCGTGGGGGGTACGTGGTGGGTACGAAACGTACCCACCACGTACCCCCCAAGGGGTATGAGCGCATAGGATGAGATTTTTACAAGTGACCACTTAAATTAAAATTAAAATTAAATTCAAATCCGCAAACAGATTTAAAAAAACAAAAATTTGAGCCCAGGAGAGCGGAAATTCATTCGGGGGGCGTGGGGGGTACGTGGTGGGTACGAAACGTACCCACCACGTACCCCCTAAGGGGTATGAGCGCATAGGCTGAGATTTTTACAAGTGACCACTTAAATTAAAATTAAAATTAAATTCAAATCCGCAAACAGATTTAAAAAAACAAAAATTTGTGCCCAGGAGAGCGGAAATTCATTCGGGGGGCGTGGGGGGTACGTGGTGGGTACGAAACGTACCCACCACGTACCCCCCAAGGGGTATGAGTGCATAGGCTGAGATTTTTACAAGTGACCACTTAAATTAAAATTGAAATTAAATTCAAATCCGCAAACAGATTTAAAAAAACAAAAATTTGAGCCCAGGAGAGCGGAAATTCATTCGGGAGGCGTGGGGGGTACGTGGTGGGTACGAAACGTACCCACCACGTACCCCCCAAGGAGTATGAGCGCATAGGCTGAGATTTTTACAAGTGACCACTTAAATTAAAATTAAAATTAAATTCAAATCCGCAAACAGATTTAAAAAAACAAGAATTTGAGCCCAGGAGAGCGGAAATTCATTCGGGGGGCGTGGGGGGTACGTGGTGGGTACGAAACGTACCCACCACGTACCCCCCAAGGGGTATGAGCGCATAGGCTGAGATTTTTACAAGTGACCACTTAAATTAAAGTTAAAATTAAATTCAAATCCGCAAACAGATTTAAAAAAACAAAAATTTGAGCCCAGGAGAGCGGAAATTCATTCGGGGGGCGTGGGGGGTACGTGGTGGGTACGAAACGTACCCACCACGTACCCCCCAAGGGGTATGAGCGCATAGGCTGAGATTTTTACAAGTGACCACTTAAATTAAAATTAAAATTAAATTCAAATCCGCAAACAGATTTAAAAAAACAAAAATTTGAGCCCAGGAGAGCGGAAATTCATTCGGGGGGCGTGGGGGGTACGTGGTGGGTACGAAACCTACCCACCACGTACCCCCCAAGGGGTATGAGCGCATAGGCTGAGATTTTTACAAGTGACCACTTAAATTAAAATTAAAATTAAATTCAAATCCGCAAACAGATTTAAAAAAACAAAAATTTGTGCCCAGGAGAGCGGAAATTCATTCGGGGGGCGTGGGGGGTACGTGGTGGGTACGAAACGTACCCACCACGTACCCCCCAAGGGGTATGAGCGCATAGGCTGAGATTTTTACAAGTGACCACTTAAATTAAAATTGAAATTAAATTCAAATCCGCAAACAGATTTAAAAAAACAAAAATTTGAGCCCAGGAGAGCGGAAATTCATTCGGGGGGCGTGGGGGGTACGTGGTGGGTACGAAACGTACCCACCACGTACCCCCCAAGGGGTATGAGCGCATAGGCTGAGATTTTTACAAGTGACCACTTAAATTAAAATTAAAATTAAATTCAAATCCGCAAACAGATTTAAAAAAACAAAAATTTGAGCCCAGGAGAGCGGAAATTCATTCGGGGGGCGTGGGGGGTACGTGGTGGGTACGAAACGTACCCACCACGTACCCCCCAAGGGGTATGAGCGCATAGGCTGAGATTTTTACAAGTGACCACTAAAATTAAAATTAAAATTAAATTCAAATCCGCAAACAGATTTAAAAAAACAAAAATTTGAGCCCAGGAGAGCGGAAATTCATTCGGGGGGCTTGGGGGGTACGTGGTGGGTACGAAACGTACCCACCACGTACCCCCAAGGGGTATGAGCGCATAGGCTGAGATTTTTACAAGTGACCACTTAAATTAAAATTTAAATTAAATTCAAATCCGCAAACAGATTTAAAAAAACAAAAATTTGAGCCCAGGAGAGCGGAAATTTATTCGGGGGGCGGGGGGGGTACGTGGTGGGTACGAAACGTACCCACCACGTACCCCCCAAGGGGTATGAGCGCATAGGCTGAGATTTTTACAAGTGACCACTTAAATTAAAATTAAAATTAAAATTAAATTCAAATCCGCAAACAGATTTAAAAAAACAAAAATTTGAGCCCAGGAAAGCGGAAATTCATTCGGGGGGCGTGGGGGGTACGTGGTGGGTACGAAACGTACCCACCACGTACCCCCCAAGGGGTATGAGCGCATAGGCTGAGATTTTTACAAGTGACCACTTAAATTAAAATTAAAATTAAATTCAAATCCGCAAACAGATTTAAAAAAACAAAAATTTGAGCCCAGGAGAGCGGAAATTCATTCGGGGGGCGTGGGGGGTACGTGGTGGGTACAAAACGTACCCACCACGTACCCCCCAAGGGGTATGAGCGCATAGGCTGAGATTTTTACAAGTGACCACTAAAATTAAAATTAAAATTAAATTCAAATCCGCAAACAGATTTAAAAAAACAAAAATTTGAGCCCAGGAGAGCGGAAATTCATTCGGGGGGCGTGGGGGGTACGTGGTGGGTACGAAACGTACCCACCACGTACCCCCCAAGGGGTATGAGCGCATAGGCTGAGATTTTTACAAGTGACCACTAAAATTAAAATTAAAATTAAATTCAAATCCGCAAACAGATTTAAAAAAACAAAAATTTGAGCCCAGGAGAGCGGAAATTCATTCGGGGGGCGTGGGGGGTACGTGGTGGGTACGAAACGTACCCACCACGTACCCCCCAAGGGGTATGAGCGCATAGGCTGAGATTTTTACAAGTGACCACTAAAATTAAAATTAAAATTAAATTCAAATCCGCAAACAGATTTAAAAAAACAAAAATTTGAGCCCAGGAGAGCGGAAATTCATTCGGGGGGCGTGGGGGGTACGTGGTGGGTACGAAACGTACCCACCACGTACCCCCCAAGGGGTATGAGCGCATAGGCTGAGATTTTTACAAGTGACCACTAAAATTAAAATTAAAATTAAATTCAAATCCGCAAACAGATTTAAAAAAACAAAAATTTGAGCCCAGGAGAGCGGAAATTCATTCGGGGGGCGTGGGGGGTACGTGGTGGGTACGAAACGTACCCACCACGTACCCCCCAAGGGGTATGAGCGCATAGGCTGAGATTTTTACAAGTGACCACTAAAATTAAAATTAAAATTAAATTCAAATCCGCAAACAGATTTAAAAAAACAAAAATTTGAGCCCAGGAGAGCGGAAATTCATTCGGGGGGCGTGGGGGGTACGTGGTGGGTACGAAACGTACCCACCACGTACCCCCCAAGGGGTATGAGCGCATAGGCTGAGATTTTTACAAGTGACCACTAAAATTAAAATTAAAATTAAATTCAAATCCGCAAACAGATTTAAAAAAACAAAAATTTGAGCCCAGGAGAGCGGAAATTCATTCGGGGGGCGTGGGGAGTACGTGGTGGGTACGTTTCGTACCCACCACGTACCCCCCAAGGGGTATGAGCGCATAGGCTAAGATTTTTACAAGTGACCACTTAAATTAAAATTAAAATTAAATTCAAATCCGCAAACAGATTTAAAAAAACAAAAATTTGAGCCCAGGAGAGCGGAAATTCATTCGGGGGGCTTGGGGGGTACGTGGTGGGTACGAAACGTACCCACCACGTACCCCCCAAGGGGTATGAGCGCATAGGCTGAGATTTTTACAAGTGACCACTTAAATTAAAATTAAAATTAAATTCAAATCCGCAAACAGATTTAAAAAAACAAAAATTTGAGCCCAGGAGAGCGGAAATTCATTCGGGGGGCGTGGGGGGTACGTGGTGGGTACGAAACGTACCCACCACGTACCCCCCAAGGGGTATGAGCGCATAGGCTGAGATTTTTACAAGTGACCACTAAAATTAAAATTCAAATTAAATTCAAATCCGCAAACAGATTTAAAAAAACAAAAATTTGAGCCCAGGAGAGCGGAAATTCATTCGGGGGGCGTGGGGGGTACGTGGTGGGTACGAAACGTACCCACCACGTACCCCCCAAGGGGTATGAGCGCATAGGCTGAGATTTTTACAAGTGACCACTTAAATTAAAATTAAAATTAAATTCAAATCCGCAAACAGATTTAAAAAAACAAAAATTTGAGCCCAGGAGAGCGGAAATTCATTCGGGGAGCGTGGGGGGTACGTGGTGGGTACGAAACGTACCCACCACGTACCCCCCAAGGGGTATGAGCGCATAGGCTGAGATTTTTACAAGTGACCACTTAAATTAAAATTAAAATTAAATTCAAATCCGCAAACAGATTTAAAAAAACAAAAATTTGAGCCCAGGAGAGCGGAAATTCATTCGGGGGGCGTGGGGGGTACGTGGTGGGTACAAAACGTACCCACCACGTACCCCCAAGGGGTATGAGCGCATAGGCTGAGATTTTTACAAGTGACCACTTAAATTAAAATTAAAATTAAAATTAAATTCAAATCCGCAAACAGATTTAAAAAAACAAAAATTTGAGCACAGGAGAGCGGAAATTTATTCGGGGGGTGTGGGGGGTACGTGGTGGGTACGAAACGTACCCACCACGTACCCCCCAAGGGGTATGAGCGCATAGGCTGAGATTTTTACAAGTGACCACTTAAATTAAAATTAAAATTAAATTCAAATCCGCAAACAGATTTAAAAAAACAAAAATTTGAGCCCAGGAGAGCGGAAATTCATTCGGGGGGCGTGGGGGGTACGTGGTGGGTACGAAACGTACCCACCACGTACCCCCCAAGGGGTATGAGCGCATAGGCTGAGATTTTTACAAGTGACCACTTAAATTAAAATTAAAATTAAAATTAAAATTAAATTCAAATCCGCAAACAGATTTAAAAAAACAAAAATTTGAGCCCAGGAGAGCGGAAATTTATTCGGGGGGCGTGGGGGGTACGTGGTGGGTACGAAACGTACCCACCACGTACCCCCCAAGGGGTATGAGCGCATAGGCTGAGATTTTTACAAGTGACCACTTAAATTAAAATTAAAATTAAAATTAAATTCAAATCCGCAAACAGATTTAAAAAAACAAAAATTTGAGCCCAGGAGAGCGGAAATTCATTCGTGGGGCGTGGGGGGTACGTGGTGGGTACGAAACGTACCCACCACGTACCACCCAAGGGGTATGAGCGCATAGGCTGAGATTTTTACAAGTGACCACCTAAATTAAAATTAAAATTAAATTCAAATCCGCAAACAGATTTAAAAAAACAAAAATTTGAGCCCAGGAGAGCGGAAATTCATTCGGGGGGCGTGGGGGGTACGTGGTGGGTACGAAACGTACCCAAAACTTACCCCCCCAGGGGTATGAGCGCATAGGCTGAGATTTTTACAAGTGACCACTTAAATTAAAATTAAAATTAAATTCAAATCCGCAAACAGATTTAAAAAAACAAAAATTTGAGCCCAGGAGAGCGGAAATTCATTCGGGGGGCGTGGGGGAACGTGGTGGGTACGAAACGTACCCACCACGTACCCCCCAAGGGGTATGAGCGCATAGGCTGAGATTTTTACAAGTGACCACTTAAATTAAAATTAAAATTAAATTCAAATCCGCAAACAGATTTAAAAAAACAAAAATTTGAGCCCAGGAGAGCGGAAATTCATTCGGGGGGCATGGGGGGTACGTGGTGGGTACGAAACGTACCCAAAACTTACCCCCCAGGGGTATGAGCGCATAGGCTGAGATTTTTACAAGTGACCACTTAAATTAAAATTAAAATTAAATTCAAATCCGCAAACAGATTTAAAAAAACAAAAATTTGAGCCCAGGAGAGCGGAAATTCATTCGGGGGGCGTGGGGGGTACGTGGTGGGTACGAAACGTACCCACCACGTACCCCCCAAGGGGTATGAGCGCATAGGCTGAGATTTTTACAAGTGACCACTTAAATTAAAATTAAAATTAAATTCAAATCCGCAAACAGATTTAAAAAAACAAAAATTTGAGCCCAGGAGAGCGGAAATTCATTCGGGGGGCGTGGGGGGTACGTGGTGGATACGAAACGTACCCACCACGTACCCCCCAAGGGGTATGAGCGCATAGGCTGAGATTTTTACAAGTGACCACTTAAATTAAAATTAAAATTAAATTCAAATCCGCAAACAGATTTAAAAAAACAAAAATTTGTGCCCAGGAGAGCGGAAATTCATTCGGGGGGCGTGGGGGGTACGTGGTGGGTACGAAACGTACCCACCACGTACCCCCCAAGGGGTATGAGCGCATAGGCTGAGATTTTTACAAGTGACCACTTAAATTAAAATTGAAATTAAATTCAAATCCGCAAACAGATTTAAAAAAACAAAAATTTGAGCCCAGGAGAGCGGAAATTCATTCGGGAGGCGTGGGGGGTACGTGGTGGGTACGAAACGTACCCACCACGTACCCCCCAAGGGGTATGAGCGCATAGGCTGAGATTTTTACAAGTGACTACTTAAATTAAAATTAAAATTAAATTCAAATCCGCAAACAGATTTAAAAAAACAAGAATTTGAGCCCAGGAGAGCGGAAATTCATTCGGGGGGCGTGGGGGGTACGTGGTGGGTACGAAACGTACCCACCACGTACCCCCCAAGGGGTATGAGCGCATAGGATGAGATTTTTACAAGTGACCACTTAAATTAAAATTAAAATTAAATTCAAATCCGCAAACAGATTTAAAAAAACAAAAATTTGAGCCCAGGAGAGCGGAAATTCATTCGGGGGGCGTGGGGGGTACGTGGTGGGTACGAAACGTACCCACCACGTACCCCCTAAGGGGTATGAGCGCATAGGCTGAGATTTTTACAAGTGACCACTTAAATTAAAATTAAAATTAAATTCAAATCCGCAAACAGATTTAAAAAAACAAAAATTTGTGCCCAGGAGAGCGGAAATTCATTCGGGGGGCGTGGGGGGTACGTGGTGGGTACGAAACGTACCCACCACGTACCCCCCAAGGGGTATGAGTGCATAGGCTGAGATTTTTACAAGTGACCACTTAAATTAAAATTGAAATTAAATTCAAATCCGCAAACAGATTTAAAAAAACAAAAATTTGAGCCCAGGAGAGCGGAAATTCATTCGGGAGGCGTGGGGGGTACGTGGTGGGTACGAAACGTACCCACCACGTACCCCCCAAGGAGTATGAGCGCATAGGCTGAGATTTTTACAAGTGACCACTTAAATTAAAATTAAAATTAAATTCAAATCCGCAAACAGATTTAAAAAAACAAGAATTTGAGCCCAGGAGAGCGGAAATTCATTCGGGGGGCGTGGGGGGTACGTGGTGGGTACGAAACGTACCCACCACGTATCCCCCAAGGGGTATGAGCGCATAGGCTGAGATTTTTACAAGTGACCACTTAAATTAAAATTAAAATTAAATTCAAATCCGCAAACAGATTTAAAAAAACAAAAATTTGAGCCCAGGAGAGCGGAAATTCATTCGGGGGGCGTGGGGGGTACGTGGTGGGTACGAAACGTACCCACCACGTACCCCCCAAGGGGTATGAGCGCATAGGCTGAGATTTTTACAAGTGACCACTTAAATTAAAATTAAAATTAAATTCAAATCCGCAAACAGATTTAAAAAAACAAAAATTTGAGCCCAGGAGAGCGGAAATTCATTCGGGGGGCGTGGGGGGTACGTGGTGGGTACGAAACCTACCCACCACGTACCCCCCAAGGGGTATGAGCGCATAGGCTGAGATTTTTACAAGTGACCACTTAAATTAAAATTGAAATTAAATTCAAATCCGCAAACAGATTTAAAAAAACAAAAATTTGAGCCCAGGAGAGCGGAAATTCATTCGGGGGGCGTGGGGGGTACGTGGTGGGTACGAAACGTACCCACCACGTACCCCCCAAGGGGTATGAGCGCATAGGCTGAGATTTTTACAAGTGACCACTTAAATTAAAATTAAAATTAAATTCAAATCCGCAAACAGATTTAAAAAAACAAAAATTTGAGCCCAGGAGAGCGGAAATTCATTCGGGGGGCGTGGGGGGTACGTGGTGGGTACGAAACGTACCCACCACGTACCCCCCAAGGGGTATGAGCGCATAGGCTGAGATTTTTACAAGTGACCACTAAAATTAAAATTAAAATTAAATTCAAATCCGCAAACAGATTTAAAAAAACAAAAATTTGAGCCCAGGAGAGCGGAAATTCATTCGGGGGGCTTGGGGGGTACGTGGTGGGTACGAAACGTACCCACCACGTACCCCCAAGGGGTATGAGCGCATAGGCTGAGATTTTTACAAGTGACCACTTAAATTAAAATTTAAATTAAATTCAAATCCGCAAACAGATTTAAAAAAACAAAAATTTGAGCCCAGGAGAGCGGAAATTTATTCGGGGGGCGTGGGGGGTACGTGGTGGGTACGAAACGTACCCACCACGTACCCCCCAAGGGGTATGAGCGCATAGGCTGAGATTTTTACAAGTGACCACTTAAATTAAAATTAAAATTAAAATTAAATTCAAATCCGCAAACAGATTTAAAAAAACAAAAATTTGAGCCCAGGAGAGCGGAAATTTATTCGGGGGGCGTGGGGGGTACGTGGTGGGTACGAAACGTACCCACCACGTACCCCCCAAGGGGTATGAGCGCATAGGCTGAGATTTTTACAAGTGACCACTTAAATTAAAATTAAAATTAAATTCAAATCCGCAAACAGATTTAAAAAAACAAGAATTTGAGCCCAGGAGAGCGGAAATTCATTCGGGGGGCGTGGGGGTACGTGGTGGGTACGAAACGTACCTACCACGTACCCTCCAAGGGGTATGAGCGCATAGGCTGAGATTTTTACAAGTGACCACTAAAATTGAAATTAAAATTAAATTCAAATCCGCAAACAGATTTAAAAAAACAAAAATTTGAGCCCAGGAGAGCGGAAATTCATTCGGGGGGCGTGGGGGGTACGTGGTGGGTACGAAACGTACCCACCACGTACCCCCAAGGGGTATGAGCGCATAGGCTGAGATTTTTACAAGTGACCACTTAAATTAAAATTAAAATTAAATTCAAATCCGCAAACAGATTTAAAAAAACAAAAATTTGAGCCCAGGAAAGCGGAAATTCATTCGGGGGGCGTGGGGGGTACGTGGTGGGTACGAAACGTACCCACCACGTACCCCCCAAGGGGTATGAGCGCATAGGCTGAGATTTTTACAAGTGACCACTTAAATTAAAATTAAAATTAAATTCAAATCCGCAAACAGATTTAAAAAAACAAAAATTTGAGCCCAGGAGAGCGGAAATTCATTCGGGGGGCGTGGGGGGTACGTGGTGGGTACAAAACGTACCCACCACGTACCCCCCAAGGGGTATGAGCGCATAGGCTGAGATTTTTACAAGTGACCACTAAAATTAAAATTAAAATTAAATTCAAATCCGCAAACAGATTTAAAAAAACAAAAATTTGAGCCCAGGAGAGCGGAAATTCATTCGGGGGGCGTGGGGGGTACGTGGTGGGTACGAAACGTACCCACCACGTACCCCCCAAGGGGTATGAGCGCATAGGCTGAGATTTTTACAAGTGACCACTAAAATTAAAATTAAAATTAAATTCAAATCCGCAAACAGATTTAAAAAACACAAAAATTTGAGCCCAGGAGAGCGGAAATTCATTCGGGGGGCGTGGGGGGTACGTGGTGGGTACGAAACGTACCCACCACGTACCCCCCAAGGGGTATGAGCGCATAGGCTGAGATTTTTACAAGTGACCACTAAAATTAAAATTAAAATTAAATTCAAATCCGCAAACAGATTTAAAAAAACAAAAATTTGAGCCCAGGAGAGCGGAAATTCATTCGGGGGGCGTGGGGGGTACGTGGTGGGTACGAAACGTACCCACCACGTACCCCCAAGGGGTATGAGCGCATAGGCTGAGATTTTTACAAGTGACCACTTAAATTAAAATTAAAATTAAAATTAAATTCAAATCCGCAAACAGATTTAAAAAAACAAAAATTTGAGCCCAGGAAAGCGGAAATTCATTCGGGGGGCGTGGGGGGTACGTGGTGGGTACGAAACGTACCCACCACGTACCCCCCAAGGGGTATGAGCGCATAGGCTGAGATTTTTACAAGTGACCACTTAAATTAAAATTAAAATTAAATTCAAATCCGCAAACAGATTTAAAAAAACAAAAATTTGAGCCCAGGAGAGCGGAAATTCATTCGGGGGGCGTGGGGGGTACGTGGTGGGTACGAAACGTACCCACCACGTACCCCCCAAGGGGTATGAGCGCATAGGCTGAGATTTTTACAAGTGACCACTAAAATTAAAATTAAAATTAAATTCAAATCCGCAAACAGATTTAAAAAAACAAAAATTTGAGCCCAGGAGAGCGGAAATTCATTCGGGGGGCGTGGGGAGTACGTGGTGGGTACGTTTCGTACCCACCACGTACCCCCCAAGGGGTATGAGCGCATAGGCTAAGATTTTTACAAGTGACCACTTAAATTAAAATTAAAATTAAATTCAAATCCGCAAACAGATTTAAAAAAACAAAAATTTGAGCCCAGGAGAGCGGAAATTCATTCGGGGGGCTTGGGGGGTACGTGGTGGGTACGAAACGTACCCACCACGTACCCCCCAAGGGGTATGAGCGCATAGGCTGAGATTTTTACAAGTGACCACTTAAATTAAAATTAAAATTAAATTCAAATCCGCAAACAGATTTAAAAAAACAAAAATTTGAGCCCAGGAGAGCGGAAATTCATTCGGGGGGCGTGGGGGGTACGTGGTGGGTACGAAACGTACCCACCACGTACCCCCCAAGGGGTATGAGCGCATAGGCTGAGATTTTTACAAGTGACCACTAAAATTAAAATTCAAATTAAATTCAAATCCGTAAACAGATTTAAAAAAACAAAAATTTGAGCCCAGGAGAGCGGAAATTCATTCGGGGGGCGTGGGGGGTACGTGATGGGTACGAAACGTACCCACCACGTACCCCCCAAGGGGTATGAGCGCATAGGCTGAGATTTTTACAAGTGACCACTTAAATTAAAATTAAAATTAAATTCAAATCCGCAAACAGATTTAAAAAAACAAAAATTTGAGCCCAGGAGAGCGGAAATTCATTCGGGGAGCGTGGGGGGTACGTGGTGGGTACGAAACGTACCCACCACGTACCCCCCAAGGGGTATGAGCGCATAGGCTGAGATTTTTACAAGTGACCACTTAAATTAAAATTAAAATTAAATTCAAATCCGCAAACAGATTTAAAAAAACAAAAATTTGAGCCCAGGAGAGCGGAAATTCATTCGGGGGGCGTGGGGGGTACGTGGTGGGTACAAAACGTACCCACCACGTACCCCCAAGGGGTATGAGCGCATAGGCTGAGATTTTTACAAGTGACCACTTAAATTAAAATTAAAATTAAAATTAAATTCAAATCCGCAAACAGATTTAAAAAAACAAAAATTTGAGCACAGGAGAGCGGAAATTTATTCGGGGGGCGTGGGGGGTACGTGGTGGGTACGAAACGTACCCACCACGTACCCCCCAAGGGGTATGAGCGCATAGGCTGAGATTTTTACAAGTGACCACTTAAATTAAAATTAAAATTAAATTCAAATCCGCAAACAGATTTAAAAAAACAAAAATTTGAGCCCAGGAGAGCGGAAATTCATTCGGGGGGCGTGGGGGGTACGTGGTGGGTACGAAACGTACCCACCACGTACCCCCCAAGGGGTATGAGCGCATAGGCTGAGATTTTTACAAGTGACCACTTAAATTAAAATTAAAATTAAAATTAAAATTAAATTCAAATCCGCAAACAGATTTAAAAAAACAAAAATTTGAGCCCAGGAGAGCGGAAATTTATTCGGGGGGCGTGGGGGGTACGTGGTGGGTACGAAACGTACCCACCACGTACCCCCCAAGGGGTATGAGCGCATAGGCTGAGATTTTTACAAGTGACCACTTAAATTAAAATTAAAATTAAAATTAAATTCAAATCCGCAAACAGATTTAAAAAAACAAAAATTTGAGCCCAGGAGAGCGGAAATTCATTCGGGGGGCGTGGGGGGTACGTGGTGGGTACGAAACGTACCCAAAACTTACCCCCCCAGGGGTATGAGCGCATAGGCTGAGATTTTTACAAGTGACCACTTAAATTAAAATTAAAATTAAATTCAAATCCGCAAACAGATTTAAAAAAACAAAAATTTGAGCCCAGGAGAGCGGAAATTCATTCGGGGGGCGTGGGGGAACGTGGTGGGTACGAAACGTACCCACCACGTACCCCCCAAGGGGTATGAGCGCATAGGCTGAGATTTTTACAAGTGACCACTTAAATTAAAATTAAAATTAAATTCAAATCCGCAAACAGATTTAAAAAAACAAAAATTTGAGCCCAGGAGAGCGGAAATTCATTCGGGGGGCGTGGGGGGTACGTGGTGGGTACGAAACGTACCCAAAACTTACCCCCCCAGGGGTATGAGCGCATAGGCTGAGATTTTTACAAGTGACCACTTAAATTAAAATTAAAATTAAATTCAAATCCGCAAACAGATTTAAAAAAACAAAAATTTGAGCCCAGGAGAGCGGAAATTCATTCGGGGGGCGTGGGGGAACGTGGTGGGTACGAAACGTACCCACCACGTACCCCCCAAGGGGTATGAGCGCATAGGCTGAGATTTTTACAAGTGACCACTTAAATTAAAATTAAAATTAAATTCAAATCCGCAAACAGATTTAAAAAAACAAAAATTTGAGCCCAGGAGAGCGGAAATTCATTCGGGGGGCGTGGGGGGTACGTGGTGGGTACGAAACGTACCCAAAACTTACCCCCCCAGGGGTATGAGCGCATAGGCTGAGATTTTTACAAGTGACCACTTAAATTAAAATTAAAATTAAATTCAAATCCGCAAACAGATTTAAAAAAACAAAAATTTGAGCCCAGGAGAGCGGAAATTCATTCGGGGGGCGTGGGGGAACGTGGTGGGTACGAAACGTACCCACCACGTACCCCCCAAGGGGTATGAGCGCATAGGCTGAGATTTTTACAAGTGACCACTTAAATTAAAATTAAAATTAAATTCAAATCCGCAAACAGATTTAAAAAAACAAAAATTTGAGCCCAGGAGAGCGGAAATTCATTCGGGGGGCGTGGGGGGTACGTGGTGGGTACGAAACGTACCCAAAACTTACCCCCCAGGGGTATGAGCGCATAGGCTGAGATTTTTACAAGTGACCACTTAAATTAAAATTAAAATTAAATTCAAATCCGCAAACAGATTTAAAAAAACAAAAATTTGAGCCCAGGAGAGCGGAAATTCATTCGGGGGGCGTGGGGGGTACGTGGTGGGTACGAAACGTACCCACCACGTACCCCCCAAGGGGTATGAGCGCATAGGCTGAGATTTTTACAAGTGACCACTTAAATTAAAATTAAAATTAAATTCAAATCCGCAAACAGATTTAAAAAAACAAAAATTTGAGCCCAGGAGAGCGGAAATTCATTCGGGGGGCGTGGGGTGTACGTGGTGGGTACGAAACGTACCCACCACGTACCCCCCAAGGGGTATGAGCGCATAGGCTGAGATTTTTACAAGTGACCACTTAAATTAAAATTAAAATTAAAATTAAATTCAAATCCGCAAACAGATTTAAAAAAATAAAAATTTGAGCCCAGGAGAGCGGAAATTTATTCGGGGGGCGTGGGGGGTACGTGGTGGGTACGAAACGTACCCACCACGTACCCCCCAAGGGGTATGAGCGCATAGGCTGAGATTTTTACAAGTGACCACTTAAATTAAAATTAAAATTAAAATTAAATTCAAATCCGCAAACAGATTTAAAAAAACAAAAATTTGAGCCCAGGAGAGCGGAAATTCATTCGGGGGGCGTCGGGGGTACGTGGTGGGTACGAAACGTACCCACCACGTACCCCCCAAGGGGTATGAGTGCATAGGCTGAGATTTTTACAAGTGACCACTTAAATTAAAATTAAAATTAAATTCAAATCCGCAAACAGATTTAAAAAAACAAAAATTTGAGCCCAGGAGAGCGGAAATTCATTCGGGGGGCGTGGGGTGTACGTTTTGGGTACGAAACGTACCCACCACGTACCCCCCAAGGGGTATGAGCGCATAGGCTGAGATTTTTACAAGTGACCACTTAAATTAAAATTAAAATTAAATTCAAATCCGCAAACAGATTTAAAAAAACAAAAATTTGAGCCCAGGAGAGCGGAAATTCATTCGGGGGGCGTGGGGGGTACGTGGTGGGTACGAAACGTACCCACCACGTACCCCTCAAGGGGTATGAACGCATAGGCTGAGATTTTTACAAGTGACCACTTAAATTAAAATTCAAATTAAATTCAAATCCGCAAACAGATTTAAAAAAACAAAAATTTGAGCCCAGGAGAGCGGAAATTCATTCGGGGGGCATGGAGGGTACGTGGTGGGTACGAAACGTACCCACCACGTACCCCCCAAGGGGTATGAGCGCATAGGCTGAGATTTTTACAACTGACCACTTAAATTAAAATTAAAATTAAATTCAAATCCGCAAACAGATTTAAAAAAACAAAAATTTGAGCCCAGGAGAGCGGAAATTCATTCGGGGGGCGTGGGGGGTACGTGGTGGGTACGAAACGTACCCACCACGTACCCCCCAAGGGGTATGAGCGCATAGGCTGAGATTTTTACAAGTGACCACTTAAATTAAAATTAAAATTAAAATTAAATTCAAATCCGCAAACAGATTTAAAAAAACAAAAATTTGAGCCCAGGAGAGCGGAAATTCATTCGGGGGGCGTGGGGGGTACGTGGTGGGTACGAAACGTACCCACCACGTACCCCCCAAGGGGTATGAGCGCATAGGCTGAGATTTTTACAAGTGACCACTTAAATTAAAATTAAAATTGAATTCAAATCCGCAAACAGATTTAAAAAAACAAAAATTTGAGCCCAGGAGAGCGGAAATTCATTCGGGGGGCGTGGGGGGTACGTGGTGGGTACGAAACGTACCCACCACGTACCCCCCAAGGGGTATGAGCGCATAGGCTGAGATTTTTACAAGTGACCACTTAAATTAAAATTAAAATTAAATTCAAATCCGCAAACAGATTTAAAAAAACAAAAATTTGAGCCCAGGAGAGCGGAAATTCATTCGGGGGGCGTGGGGGGTACGTGGTGGGTACAAAACGTACCCACCACGTACCCCCCCGGGGTATGAGCGCATAGGCTGAGATTTTTACAAGTGACCACTTAAATTAAAATTAAAATTAAATTCAAATCCGCAAACAGATTTAAAAAAACAAAAATTTGAGCCCAGGAGAGCGGAAATTCATTCGGGGGGCGTGGGGGGTACGTGGTGGGTACGAAACGTACCCACCACGTACCCCCCAAGGGGTATGAGCGCATAGCCTGAGACTTTTGCATGTGACCACTTAAATTAAAATTAAAATTAAATTCAAATCCGCAAACAGATTTAAAAAAACAAAAATTTGAGCCCAGGAGAGCGGAAATTCATTCGGGGGGCGTGGGGGGTACGTGGTGGGTACGAAACGTACCCACCACGTACCCCCCAAGGGGTATGAGCGCATAGGCTGAGATTTTTACAAGTGACCACTTAAATTAAAATTAAAATTAAATTCAAATCCGCAAACAGATTTAAAAAAACAAAAATTTGAGCCCAGGAGAGCGGAAATTCATTCGGGGGGCGTGCGGGGTACGTGGTGGGTACGAAACGTACCCACCACGTACCCCCCAAGGGGTATGAGCGCATAGCCTGAGACTTTTGCAAGTGACCACTTAAATTAAAATTAAAATTAAATTCAAATCCGCAAACAGATTTAAAAAAACAAAAATTTGAGCCCAGGAGAGCGGAAATTCATTCGGGGGGCGTGGGGGGTACGTGGTGGGTACGAAACGTACCCACCACGTACCCCCCAAGGGGTATGAGCGCATAGGCTGAGATTTTTACAAGTGACCACTTAAATTAAAATTCAAATTAAATTCAAATCCGCAAACAGATTTAAAAAAACAAAAATTTGAGCCCAGGAGAGCGGAAATTCATTCGGGGGGCGTGGGGGGTACGTGGTGGGTACGAAACGTACCCACCACGTACCCCCCAAGGGGTCTGAGCGCATAGGCTGAGATTTTTACAAGTGACCACTTAAATTAAAATTCAAATTAAATTCAAATCCGCAAACAGATTTAAAAAAACAAAAATTTGAGCCCAGGAGAGCGGAAATTCATTCGGGGGGCGTGGGGTGTACGTGGTGGGTACGAAACGTACCCACCACGTACCCCGCAAGGGGTATGAGCGCATAGGCTGAGATTTTTACAAGTGACCACTTAAATTAAAATTAAAATTAAATTCAAATCCGCAAACAGATTTAAAAAAACAAAAATTTGAGCCCAGGAGAGCGGAAATTCATTCGGGGGGCGTGGGGGGTACGTGGTGGGTACGAAACGTACCCACCACGTACCCCCCAAGGGGTATGAGCGCATAGGCTGAGATTTTTACAAGTGACCACTTAAATTAAAATTAAAATTAAATTCAAATCCGCAAACAGATTTAAAAAAACAAAAATTTGAGCCCTGGAGAGCGGAAGTTCCTTTTGGGGGCGTGGAGTACGTATAGGGTACGTATGGGGTACGATCGTACCCCATACTGGGTATGAGCGCATAGGATGAGATTTTTACAAGTGACCACTTAAATTAAAATAAAAATTATATTCAAATCCGGAAACAGATTTAAAAAAACAAAAATTTGAGCCCAGGAGAGCGGAAATTCATTCAGGGGGCGTGGGGGGTACGTGGTGGGTACGAAACGTACCCACCATGTACCCCCCAAGGGGTATGAGCGCATAGGCTGAGATTTTTACAAGTGACCACTTAAATTAAAATTAAAATTAAATTCAAATCCGCAAACAGATTTAAAAAAACAAAAATTTGAGCCCAGGAGAGCGGAAATTCATTCGGGGGGCGTGGGGGTACGTGGTGGGTACAAAACGTACCCACCATGTACCCCCCAAGGGGTATGAGCGCATAGGCTGAGATTTTTACAAGTGACCACTTAAATTAAAATTAAAATTAAATTCAAATCCGCAAACAGATTTAAAAAAACAAAAATTTGAGCCCAGGAGAGCGGAAGTTCATTTTGGGGGCGTGGAGTACGTATAGGGTACGTATGGGGTACGATCGTACCCCACACGTACCCCATACTGGGTATGAGCGCATAGGCTGAGATTTTTACAAGTGACCACTTAAATTAAAATTAAAATTAAATTCAAATCCGCAAACAGATTTAAAAAAACAAAAATTTGAGCCCAGGAGAGCGGAAATTCATTCGGGGGGCGTGGGGGGTACGTGGTGGGTACGAAACGTACCCACCACGTACTCCCCAAGGGGTATGAGCGCATAGGCTGAGATTTTTACAAGTGACCACTTAAATTAAAATTAAAATTAAATTCAAATCCGCAAACAGATTTAAAAAAACAAAAATTTGAGCCCAGGAGAGCGGAAATTCATTCGGGGGGCGTGGGGGGTACGTGGTGGGTACGAAACGTACCCACCACGTACCCCCCAAGGGGTATGAGCGCATAGGCTGAAATTTTTACAAGTGACCACTTAAATTAAAATTAAAATTAAATTCAAATCCGCAAACAGATTTAAAAAAACAAAAATTTGAGCCCAGGAGAGCGGAAATTCATTCGGGGGGCGTGGGGGGTACGTGGTGGGTACGAAACGTACCCGCCACGTACCCTCCAAGGGGTATGAGTGCATAGGCTGAGATTTTTATAAGTGACCACTTAAATTAAAATTAAAATTAAATTCAAATCCGCAAACAGATTTAAAAAAACAAAAATTTGAGCCCAGGAGAGCGGAAATTCATTCGGGGGGCGTGGGGGGTACGTGGTGGGTACGAAACGTACCCACCACGTACCCCCCAAGGGGTCTGAGCGCATAGGCTGAGATTTTTACAAGTGACCACTTAAATTAAAATTAAAATTAAATTCAAATCCGCAAACAGATTTAAAAAAACAAAAATTTGAGCCCAGGAGAGCGGAAATTCATTCGGGGGGCGTGGGGGGTACGTGGTGGGTACGAAACGTACCCACTACGTACCCCCCAAGGGGTATGAGCGCATAGGCTGAGATTTTTACAAGTGACCACTTAAATTAAAATTAAAATTAAATTCAAATCCGCAAACAGATTTAAAAAAACAAAAATTTGAGCCCAGGAGAGCGGCAATTCATTCGGGGGGCGTGGGGGGTACGTGGTGGGTACGAAACGTACCCACCACGTACCCCGCAAGGGGTATGAGCGCATAGGCTGAGATTTTTACAAGTGACCACTTAAATTAAAATTAAAATTAAATTCAAATCCGCAAACAGATTTAAAAAAACAAAAATTTGAGCCCAGGAGAGCGGAAATTCATTCGGGGGGCGTGGGGGGTACGTGGTGGGTACGAAACGTACCACTTAAATTAAAATTAAAATTAAATTCAAATCCGCAAACAGATTTAAAAAAACAAAAATTTGAGCCCAGGAGAGCGGAAGTTCATTTTGGGGGCGTGGGGGGTACGTGGTGGGTACGAAACGTACCCACCACGTACCCCCCAAGGGGTATGAGCGCATAGGATGAGATTTTTACAAGTGACCACTTAAATTAAAATTAAAATTAAATTCAAATCCGCAAACAGATTTAAAAAAATCTGCCAATGATCTGGGCGAAACTTTATTATTTTTCGGGTCAAAGTTCGGGAGCGGTCAAAGTCGGAGTGTATCATGAGTTGCTTCGAGATTATTAGATTTCTTGGAAAATTATTTTTGTTCTTAATATAAAAATATTTAAAATAGAGATTTTTAGCCGATTAAACATTGAAAAGGCCCGTGTAGACTATTCGAATTTCGGTATATTATGTACACTAAAAGCCCATAGAAGTAAAACGAACGAATTTGCTGCCTTATCAGACTTAAGAGATATGACGAATTGTTAAAACGTATACAAACCCATTACTTCCACTTGGGGTTTGAATTTCGAAAAAATTGTGAAACAGGTTTTTAGACGATTTCATAAGAAGCAACTTGATATCTCATGAGATATGACGGATTTTGAAAAATTTGTGAAAACGTAAGCAAACCGTTCACACCCCCTTAGTTCTGGAAATTCGAAAAATCGTGAATTGGTTGGCCGTAATAATCAATTTTATATCTCATCAGAACTTGGGAATGGCAAAAATTGTGAAAACATGTACAAACCCTTGTGGGTTGAATATCCAAAAATTGAGAAATGGGTTTGTAGGCGATTATATGAAAAGTCTGTGGAAATGAAAAGCGATCTAATATCTCATCGAACTTAAGAAATATGTCGAAACTTTGAAAAGCATACAACCTCCTTACACCCATGAGGATTGAATATCTAAAATACTAAAATTGACTTTTTGGCTTTTTTATATAGGAAACCTTAGGAAGTAAAATTGAATTCGATATATCACCAGATATGCAACCTCCTTACACCCACTTGGGGGTTAAATATCCAAAAATCCTGAAAGGAGTTCATAAATAAATATGAAGACAGCACGAGAAAGTAGGAACCAATTCAATTTCTTATCACTTCTAAAAGAAATGACGGAACTCGTGAAAACGTGTTCAACCCGTTTATACCCTCTTAGGGGCTGAAAAAGGAAAAAACCTAAAAACAAGTTTTAGTCGATTATTACGCAAGCACGTGAAACTGAAAATATATTCGATATCTGATAAGACGTGGGGATATAGTAGAATTCGTGAAAAAGTTTACATCCACCTTCGCACCCCCTTAGGGGTCGAATTTAAAAAAACCCTGAAAACACTTTCTAGGTATTTATATGAAGAAGTCGTACAATAAATATGAATTAAATATTTGGGAAGACCTAATAGATATGACGAAAATCGTGAAAATATATGCATTCCATTTTCACTGATCATTTATTTTGCCCCCCTCTGAACGCCAATAGAAATTTGAAATTTTTTTTTATTTAAATTAGTTTTCTAGTTAATATACATAAACGTACTGAGTTTCAACTTTGTAGCATAAGCCGTTCTATAGATAGGAAAAACACCCCCCACCCCTGTACCATACTACCCCTATAAAAAATTATATTTTTCCAAGATGCTACTAATATAGCTCTATCCAAATACCAAGTTTCAGCTTTATATCATTATAGGTTGTCGAGATATTAAAATCGGAACTTTTTCCTTTTCACCCTCCCCCACCCTCACCCTCTACACCCACACTTCCTAAATTTTGTTTTCCGCTAGGGGTCTATTAGGCCTACTTTTGGTAAAAATTTTAAGCATCTATCTTACACGGTTCTTGAGATATGAGACGTGATTTTTTTGAAAAATTCTTATCCCCTCCACTTTCATGCTCCACCGCCTCCTTAAAAAATTTGGCTTTCAGCTAACTTCATTTGTCAACTTTTATACACAAACCAAATTCTATTTATCTAGTACAATTAGTTCATGAGATATCGTATTCTAAAGTTTTTCACCTTCCACCCCCTTACGTCACTGCCCCCACTCAAATTTTTGTTTCCGATCTATTTTCCTAGTATACCTACAGATATTCAGTAAGTTTCAATTTTGTGACGTTAACCGTTTAGGAGATATGGATTTTAGAATGTGTCGATCTCACCTTTTTTGCATTTCGGACGCATTATTTTTTCCCCCACTCCCGAACCCCTTCACCTATATCGGCAATTTTTTTGCAAATGGGTCCACTACCGAAGCTCTATATAAATTTAAAATTTCAGCCGCCTAGCATAAGCAGTTGCTGAGATCTAGAAACCAAAATTTTCCGTCTAAAACACTTCCCCCTCCTCCCCCCTTACACCCCATCCCTCCAAATTTGGTCACTTGAGGGAGCCTACCCACTCTACCCAGGAAAAAAAATTCAACTAAATAGCTTGTAGGGTTTGGGTGCTACGAGCCTTCAAACAATTTTGCGTACACTGGTAGACGTACGGCGTACGGCGTACGGCGGACAGACGGACTGAAATTTTTTTTTGCTTTTTTCGTGTCTACTCGTCATGAAACGTAAAAAAAAAATTTTGAGGGTAGCAAATTTTTTTTTTTAAAAATCGATAACAATACTGTATTATTGAAATAATAAAGTAAATGTCAGTTTAATTTAACTTTTTTATTTGTCATGTTATTACCTACAAAAGTTGTATACACTATAGCCAATTTGATATCTCATCAAACCTAAGGAGATATATAATATTGTGAAAACGTATGCAACCCCTTTACACCCACTTGAGGGTTGAAGATTAAAAAATCCTGAAATTAGTTTCAAGATAAATATTAAGAAAGCCCGAGGAAGTAAAAACCATTTGATGTCCATTAGTCGTAAGTTGTATAGGGTGTTTTTTTAAGTGCATGAGAACTTAAAATTATAATACAAGACAGAAATATTGTTGGAATGAAATTTTTTTATTATATTCTGGTAGATAATTGCATTACATTTATTTTTTAAATATGATTTCCGTCATATGTCCGCCGCGGCTACGAGTTACAAGGTCCATTCGATCAGTCCAATTTTTGACTACTTTTTCCAATAAATCTGGCCGTATGGCGTCAATAGTGGCTTGAATATTAGCTTCCAATGATTCAAGAGTTGCTGGTTCGTCGATATAAACGCATGACTTAATATAGCCTCATAAAAAGTAATCCAGAGGCGTTAAATCGCACGAACGAGGGGGCCAGTTAACAGAACCACTTCTGGAAATCAAGTTGTCACCAAATTGATTTTGCAATAAATCGATTGTTAAGCGCGCTGTATGGCAAGTTGCGCCGTCTTGTTGGAACCAAATGTCGGCGATGTTTAGCTGATTAATTTTTGGAAACAAAAATTCAGTCAGCATGGCTCGATAGCGCTGGCCATTCACCGTAACGGCAGCTCCTTCCTCATTTCGAAAGAAATAAGGACCGATGATACCGCCAGCGTGTAAACCGCACCAAACAGTCAATTTTAATGGATGTAATGGTGATGTATACGGCAATTTTGTTTATTGACGTAGCCATTTAACCAGAAATGAGCTTCATCACTAAACAAAATTCTTCGATAAAAATGCTCATCTTCGGCCAGTTTCAAATGAGCCCAATCAGAAAAAATGCGACGCAAACGATGATCATTTGGCTTCAATTCTTGCACGAGCTGTATTTTATAGGCACGTAAGCCAAGATCCTTACGTAAAATTTTCCACGTAGTCGAAGGACAAAGGCCAACAAGTTGAGAACGGCGACGAATCGACATTCCGTCCTCTTCTTCAACACTTCGCGCTACAGCAGCAATATTCTCCTCGGTACGCACATTTCTTTGTCTTGTTGATGGTTTTGAATCGAGAAGAGTAAAATTAGTGCGAAAACGATCAATAACTGCACGAATTGCTTGCTCACTAGGCTCTAGTGCTCTATGAACTTCGCGAACAGATTTGATTTTTTCAAAGTAAATTTCCACAATTTGGAAGCATTGTTCTGGTGTTAAACGATTCATGATGACTTGCCAAACCTTACTGAACAGAAATGTGAACACAGTTTGACATTCTCAGCTGTCAAAGCACAGTTATCGATATCGATGGTTCTCATGCACCTAAAAAAACACCCTATATGACGGAATTCGTAAAAACGTGTTAGGCTCTTTTATACCCTTTTAGAGGTTGAAAAGGCAAAACCCTTGAAAATTGTTTTTCGTGATTATAAAACAATAAACCAGACCGATATCTAATCAAACCAGAATTATATGGCTGAATTCGGGAAAATGTACACAACCTCTTTACACCCCTCAGGGGTTGAATGTCAAAAAACACTGAAAACTCTTTCTAAGCATTTATATGGAAAATCCATGGAATAAAAATTACTTAAATATATTAGGAGATCTAAGAGATATGACGAAATTTGTGAAAATATATGCATTTCATTTTCACTGATCATTTTTGGCCCCCCGCTGCGTACGTCAATGGATATTTGATATTACTTTATTATTTCAATAATGCAGTACTTTTATCGATTTTTAAAAAAAAATTTGCTACTCTTAAAATTTTTTTTTCACGTTTCATGACTAGTAGACACGAAAAAAGCAAAAAAAAATGTTCAATCCGTCTGTCCGCCGTACACCGTACGTCGACCGCTGTACGCAAAATCGTTTGAAGGCTCGTAGCTCCCAAACCCTTTGAGCTATTAAATTGAATTTCTTATAAATAGACTGGGTAGGCCCCTTGAAGTGACCACATTTTTAAGGGTGGGGGTGAGAGGGGGGAAGTAGGGGAAACGTTTTAGACGGAAAATTTTGGTTTCTAGATCTCAGCAACCGCTTATGCTAGGAGGCTGAAATTTGGAATTTATATAGAGCGAAAAAAAATTTGCAAAAAAATTGCCGATATGGGTGAAGGGGTATGGGAGTGGGGGAAAAATTATGCGTCGGAAACGCAAAAAAGGCGAGATCAACACATTCTAAGATCCATATCTCCTAAACGGTTAACGTCACAAAACTGAAACTTAATAGACATATATAAGTACACTAGAAGAATAGATTGGAAATAAATTTTTGAGTGGAGGAAGTGGCGTATGGTGGTGGGAGGTAAAAAACTTTAGATTACGATATCTCACGAACCAATTGCACGAGACAAATAGAATTCGTTTTGGGCATACAGGTTGACAAATGAAGTTTTACGAAAGTAAAATTTTTTAAGGGGGCGGTGAAGCATGAAAGTGGAGGGGATAAGAATTTTTCTAAAAAATTACGTCTCATATCTCAAGAACAGTATAAGATAGATGCTTAAAATTTTTACCAGAGGTAGACCTAATAGACTCCTAGCAGGATAAAAAATTTGTTTGGTGAGGGTGGAGGAGGGTGAAAAAGAAAAGGTTCCGATTTTTATATCCGGAGAATCTATAATGATATAAAGCAGAAACTGGGTATTTAGATAGAGCTATAGTTGTAGCATGTTGGACAAAAATAATTTTTTAATGGCGGTAGTATGGTACGGGGGTGGGGGATGTTTTTCCTATCTATATAACGGCTTATGCTACAAAGTTGAAACTCACCATGTATATGTAAGTCAACCAGAAAAGTTATTTAGATAAAAAAAATTCAAATATCCATTGGCATTCGGAAGAGGGGCAAACAAAATGATCAGTGAAAAAGGAATGTATATATTTTCACGGTTTTCGTCATATCTATTAGGTCTTTCCAAATATTGAATTCGTTTTTATTCTACGGCTTCTTCATATAAATACCTAGAAAGGGTTTTCAGGATTTTTTTAAATTCGTCCCCAAAGGGAGTAGAAAGGGGGTTTTATACTTTTTCACGAATTCCGCCAGATCCCTCAGGTCTGATCAGATATCGAATATCTTTTCACTTTCAAGGGCTTGCGCAATAATCGCCTAAAACCTGTTTTTAAGTTTTTTCCTTTTTCAGCCCAATAAGAGGATATAAAAGAGTTGAACAAGTTTTCACGAATTCCGTCATATCTTTTAGAAGTGATAAGTAATTGAATTGCTTTTTAATTTCTCGTGCTGTCTTCATATTTATCTATTAACTCCTTTCAGGATTTTTGGATATGCAACCCCCAAGTGGGTATAAGGAGGTTGCATATCTGATGATATCGAACTCATTTTTCTTCCTAAGGTTTCCTATGTAAGCGCCAAAAAATCAATTTCAGTATTTTTAGATATTCAATCCTAAGCGGTGGAAGGGGGTTGTATGCCTTTCAAAGCTTCGACATATTTCTTAGGTTTAATGAAATATTGGATTGCTTTTCACTTCCACAGACTTTTTATATAATCGCCTACAAACCCATTTCTCAATTTTTCGATATTCAACCCCCAAGAGTTTGCATATGTTTTCATAATTTTTGCCTTCCCTTAGTTCTGATGATATATATATTTGATTATTACGGCATTTGATGTAATGACCTAAAAACCAATTTCACGATTTTTCGAATTTCAAGAACCAAGGGGGTGTGAAGAGTTTGCTTACGTTTTCACAAATTTTTCAAAATCCCTCGTGTTTCATGAGATATCAAGATGCTCCTTATAAAATCGTCTAAAAACCTGTTTCCCAATTTGTTCGGAATTCAAACCGCAAGTGGATATAATGGGTTTTTATACGTTTTAACAATTCGTCATATTTATTAAGTCTGACAAGGCAACAAATTCGTTTTTACTTCTATGGGATTTTAGTGTACATAATATACCGAAATTCGAATAGTCTACCATGCACGGGCCAATATTTAATCGGCTAAAAATCTCTATTTTAAATATTTGTTTAAGAACAAAACTAGCTTTCCAAGAAACCTCATAATTTCGAAACAACTGATGATATACTACGACTTTGGCCGCTCCTAAACTTTGACCGGAAAATAATAAAATTTCGCCCAGACCATTGGCAGATTTTTTTTTTATCTAAATTACTTTCTAATAGATCTACATATATTCACCAAGTACCAACTTTCTAGCTTAAACAATTCTATAGATATGAAAAACACTCCCCACC
The DNA here is from genome assembly GCA_951812415.1 of Beris morrisii. Lineage (NCBI taxonomy): Eukaryota > Metazoa > Arthropoda > Insecta > Diptera > Stratiomyidae > Beris > Beris morrisii. The sequence goes on from OX638310.1 coordinate 72,944,492, forward strand.
CTGTACCATTGGCGGATACAGGGGGGGGTGGAGGGGGCGGCCGCCCCCCCCCCCCCCCAAGAGCAATTCCGAATTTTCTAAACATACATACTTCAACCGTTCTCCGATTTTTTTTACTCCACTGCAATGTGGACTGTAATTAGCATTTACTGTAGTTCTGCGGTGCACTGCGAAGCATAGAACAGAACCGTGATAAAAAGATTACAACACAACATATTGCGTAGGTAATAGGGTCATTCCATCAAGAGTCGCCAAGAATTACGAAATTTGTGACCTTACCATCTCGGATTCCTTTGAAAATTTTTGTACTTTAAGAATTAGTGAAAAAAATAATTGAAATTCAATTTTTCGTTTCTATCTCATTTTTTTTGTTAGTTTTAGTATGTTAAAGTTTTTGCAAAAATGGTGTCCGAGTCCCCTTTGAAAATACATATCTCTGGTAATTTTTATCCTAGAATAATAAAATATATTTTAAAGGAGAAGGTTGTCGCAATAAAAATTATCATTGAAATTTTTTTTCAAGGATAATGATTTTGTCCTTTATCTTTGAATATCTCAAAACGGTTTTACTTTATTATTTTAATAATACAGTATTGTTTTCGATTTTTTAAAAAAAAAAATTTGCTACCCTCAAAATTTTTTTTTTCACGTTTCATGACGAGTACACACGAAAAAAGCAAAAAAAAATTTCAGTCCGTCTGTCCGCCGTACGCCGTACGCCGTACGTCGACCGCTGTACGCAAAATCGTTTGAAAGCTCGTAGCTCCCAAACCCTTTGAGCTATTAAATTGAAATTTTTTTGATGAATAGACTGGGTAGTCCCCTTGAAGTGGCCAAATTTGGAGGGGTGGGGGTGTGAGGGGGAAGGAGGGGAAAGTGTTTTAGACGGAAAATTTTGGTTTCTAGATCTCAGCAACCGCTTATGTTAGCAGACTGAAATTTGGAATTTATATAAAGCTTTAATAGTGGACCCATTTGCAAAAAAATTGCCGATATAGGTGAAGGGGCTTGGGAGTGGGGGGAAAAATAATGCGTCCGAAACGCAAAAAAGGTGAGATCGACACATTCTAAAATCCATATCTCCTAAACGGTTAATGTCATAAAATTGAAACTTAATGAGTATCTGTAGGTATACTAGGAGAATAGATCGGAAACAAAAATTTGAGTGGGGGCAGTGGCGTACGGGGGTGGGGGCTAAAAAACTTTAGATTACGATATCTCACGAACCAATTGCACTAGACAAATAAAATTTGGTTTCCTCATAAAGGTTGACAAATAAAGTTTGCTGAAAGTAAAATTATTTACGGGGGCGGTGGAGCATGAAAGTGGAGGGGATAAGAATTTTTCTAAAAAATCACGTCTCATATCTCAAGAACGGTGTAAGGTAGATACTTATAATTTTTACCAGAAGTAGGCCTAATAGACCACTAGCTGAAAACAAAATTTTGGAAGTGTGGGTGTAGAGGGTGAGGGTGGGGGAGGGTGAAAAGCAAAAAGTTCCGATTTTTCTATCTCGAGAACCTAAAGTAATATAAAGCTGAAACTTGGTATTTAGATAGAGCTATATTAGTAGCATCTTGGAAAAATATAATTTTTTATAAGGGTAGTATGGTACGGGGGTGGGGGGTGTTTTTCCTATCTATAGAACGGCTTATGATATAAAGTTGAAACTCGGTACGTTTATGTAAATCAACTAGAAAACTAATTTAGATAAAAAAAAATTTCTAATATCCATTGGCGTTCGGAGGGGGGGCAAAAAAAATTATCAGTGTAAATAGAATGCATATATTTTCACGGTTTTCGTCATATCTATTAGGTCTTCCCAAATATTTAATTCATTTTTATTGTACGACTTCTTCATATAAATACCTACAAAGCGTTTTCAGGATTTTTTAAAATTCGACCCCTAAGACGGTGCAAAGAGGGTTGTAAACTTTTTCACGAATTCTACTGTATCCCCACGTCTTATCAGATATCGAATATCTTTTCACTTTCACGTGCTTGCGTAACAATCACCTAAAACTTGTTTTTAAATTTTTTTCAGCCCCTAAGAGGGTGTAAACGGGTTGAACACGTTTTCACGAGTTCCGTCATTTCTTTTAGAAGTGATAAGAAATTGAATTGGTTCCTACCTTCTCGTGCTGTTTTCATATTTATTTATTAACTTTTTTCAGGATTTGTGGATATTCAACCCCCAAGTGGGTGTAAGGAGGTTGCATATCTGATGATATGTCGAATTCATTTTTACTTCCTATGGTTTCCTATATAAAAAAGCCAAAAAGTCATTTTCAGTATTTTAGATATTCAATCCTAATGGGTGTAAGGGGGTTGTATGCTTTTCAAAGTTTCGACATATTTCTTAGGTTCGATGAGATATTAGATCGCTTTTCATTTCCACAGACTTTTTATATAATCGCCTACAAACCCATTTCTTAATTTTTGGATAATCAACCCCCAAGGGTTTGTATATGTTTTCACAATTTTTGCCATTCCTTAGTTCTGATGAGATATAAAATTGATTATTACGGCCAACCAATTCACGATTTTTCGAATTTCCAGAACCAAGGAGGTGTGAAGGGTTTGCTTACGTTTTTTTCGAAATTCAAACCCCAAGTGGAAGTAATGGGTTTGTATACGTTTTAACAATTCGCCATATCTCTTAATTCTGATAAGGCAACAAAGTCGTTTTTGCTTCTATGGGCTTTTAGTGTACATAATATACTGAAATTCGAATAGTCTACACGGACTTTTTCAATGTTTAATCGGTTAAAAATCTCTATTTTAAATATTTTTATATTAAGAACAAAAATAATTTTCCAAGAAATATAATAATCTCGTAGCAACTCATGATACACTCCGACTTTAACCGCTCCCGAACTTTGACCCGAAAAATAATAAAGTTTCGCCCAGACGATTGGCAGATTTTTTTTATTTTTTTATATTTTGTAGGTTATACTGTTTTTCAAAACATACCAAAAAATTAGCTTGGGATCTCAATAGGATCGGAGTCAAAAAAATCGCAGAACATTATAGTGGTTCTCAATTATTTTATAGAATAAAGTATCATTTAATCAAGAATCGCCGAAAGTGTGACCTTATCATCGCCGATTCTTTTGAAAATTTGTGTACTCGAAGAGTTAGTGAAAAAAAAATATAATTTAAATTTTTTATTTCTATCTCATTTATTTTGTTAGTTATGGTATGTTAAAGATTTCCCAAAAAAGATGTCTTCTTTGATTTTCATATCTCTGGTAATGTTTATCCTTGAATATTAAAGTAGGGCTCATTTTAAAGATTGTTGTTGTTTTTGCTAGTTAATGTTGTGAACGGAGGCCTTGGAGTGAATATTTTGTCTTGAAAAAGTCAAAATATTCGAAGGGAAAGGTAAGGTACGGGAATCAGTGGGCCAATTTCAACCAAGTCCAAATTGGTGACTGAAGTTCGAACTGGAGCGACGCGCTTGCTGGCGTCCGGGCTAGCTGCGGCTGTGGGGGAAGGGGGTGTATGTTGCTCGAAAAATCAGACTATAAACCCTAGGCCTGTACAACAAAAGTCGCGCCGACTTATCCAGGGTATTAAAATTTGGGATATCTTTCCCAATAGGTAATGAGAGACAGAGAAGCTATGGATTGCGCGACTTCGTGACTTGTCAGGGCGCTCTGGTGTTGTAGCGCCCTGTTTGCCCACGCTGAACCTCTATATGGGGCCACGACGTAAATATTTTTTTTTGGAAAAATGGCGCCCATCGTGGGACGTGCACAAAGCGTAGCTCATTAACACGCATGAGATCGGAAAAATTCCGCGCACAAATTTGATGAGCAAAAGGCCTCCGTACACAACAGTTAAAAAATGAGATAGAAGCAAAAACTTGAATTTCAATTATTTTTTTCACTAGTTCTTCAAGTACAAACATTTTCAAAGGAATCGGAAATGGTAAGGTCACAACTTTGGCGATTCTTGATGAAATGACCCATAATAAAATGAAAACAATACGATCCCGTCATTAGATGACCCTTTCTTTCGCCAAGTTCAGTTCAAGTAGCTAAATTCACACAGAACGTGATCAAACAAAATAGCCAAATCAAAAAAATGTCCGCCCCCCCCAACAGCAAGGTCTGGATCCGCCACTGCCCCGTACTAGCCAATCCTTATACACAATTATATATTATTATTTTTTTTATATTTTTCTAACGTGCTACTACTATAACTCTATCTAAATACCAAGTTTTAGCTATCCATCATTATGTATTCTGGAGATATAAAAATCTGAACTTTTTCTTAATCACCCATCTTCACCTTCACCCCTACATGCACACCCTATGCTATGGGTTTATTAGGTCTACTTCCTGTAAAAAATCTAATCATCTATCTTAAACTGTTCTTGAGATATGAGACGCTATTTAGAAGAAAAATTCGTATCTCACCCCCACTTTCATGCTCCACCTCCCGCTTAAAAAATTGTATTTTCAGCAAACTTCACTTGTCGACTTGCACCCATAAACCGAATTTCATTTTCCAGGGGCAATTGGATCGTGAGATATCGTACTCTAAAGTTTATACTCGTACGTAAAGTTATACGGCGTATACGGTGGACAGACGGACATTTTTTGCTTTTTCGGGACTACGGGAAAACTTAAAATTTCACGGTTGTAATTTTTTTAAATTTCAAGTCGATTACAACACTTTGTTAATAAAATATAATAAAGTACAAAATCATGAAATGAATCCCAAAGATTTCGTACTGAAACTGCCTGCTCTATTTTTTACATCATACCATAGTTTGGTTGATTGTGAGTGCAAGGACAGGTCCACATAGAGCTCTCACTCGATAGTTAGACAACTTTTTAAACGAAAGGGAATCGTTGAGCCCGGTTGGTGTACGCGACTCCATATGTCTACATTGCTATTAGTCGATAGTCTACTGGTGTTGTATAAAGTCCTTCAGAATCGTGTTCACTAGGAAATTATTCATTTAATAGCGCGGTATTAATAGCGATTCTTTTGTTTCATGGCCACTATGTTCCATAGAAAATTTCACTCATATATCATGGAAATAATACAATGATTGTCTCTTTCTGCACACTAGCATTTTTGTCCTTACTAAAAAATGGTTGGATCATCATACTCCATTTTGCAGCTCTCTAATCCACTTGTCGTTTTCGCATATCATGGCATCGTCCAGAATGAAATATTGCCGATAAGTTTGTGTAATAAACCATATTACACTCATCTTGGAGCAGTTTCCTTTCGGATTGAACGCAAGTTTCATACAAACACGGACCAACATTCAGGTTTCACTGGATAAAAAAGAGATAATGATGATGGGGGTTGTTTGGTCCATAACGACACTGATGACTCCAGCAATGTGAAAAACATCTTCCGTTCTATTCTCCTTGGGGGCGAGGAGAATGAAAAAAAATGAGTAGAAGATTTTCACGCTTAGATGGTCTGGATTACAAGAGCTTTCGCAATCCGTAGAATGGCACGATAATAGAACATCTTGTTTTTCGTATCATGCCACCCGGAATTCTCGCATAGAGAAACACACCCGCCCAACTACCCCCAGGAACAGTGAGCAAATGATGTGTTCATAATTTGATTTATCGATAGTGTAGCTGTAGACCAAACAAAGTTTCTCTCGTCTTTTGTCACATTAACAAAACTAAATGTTGGCATGATTTGCTGTGACATGAAAAGTTGCTGAAGATTTTATTCGGATGGCAATCCTATCCCTTTCGACTGGTTTTGACTAATTTCCTACTTAAGAACGAAGACTATAGGGAATTGTGTCTTTGAGAGGTTATTGTTGAGCCATAAGCTCCCGTTTTAGGACATTTAATTAGGTTAGGGGTGATTTATGGTCGTCACTATGTAGATACATGGATCATTGACTCGGCTACGTCTGAACATTACTGAGTTTTTCTGATGCTAATGGACAGAGTTGTTTTCGTTAATTATGCACAAAAAAACTTGAGGCTGGTGATGTTAGTGAACATTTAAAGATTTGCAACATACCCGTACACAGCAAAAAGTTATGGCATTTCTACGCCCTTAAATCACTTTCATCAAAGTAATACTCTGAATACTCTGAAGTTTGAGCTTCCAGCAAATTAAGGTTCTTTGATAAAGTTTACTTCTTGTAAGCAACGAAACGAAAAAACTGAAAAAGGGTAACAATTTTCAGGACATAAAACCTTAAATCCCCATCCTTTACAGAGTAGTTGTAACATAAAAGCTAAGCAGCCATAAGCAGGATTAAGGGAGTGCAGAAGATTGATTTTGAATGCGAGTTCTTCGGTTCTGATGTTTTGTTCAAATATTCGAAATGATTCGTTGAGAATATTCCTTTAGTAGTAAATCCTTTAATACCTACTATAGAAATTGATGCCCGGTGAAGTGGAAAATTTAGTACGAAGTTGTTTTTCTCTTCTAATTTGTCTAAAAGATCGTAATACCTTACATTTTGTTTAATCTTACATGGGTTCTATTCCATTGGATTTATTGTTGCTTAATTTCAGAGAAATCCGATGTAAATGTAATTTTCCTTCTTTTAGTTTAAAAGTGAAGTATTGTTATTAAGTTGAAATTTTGCATTACCGCATTTTAGTGTTAGAATGCACCATAAAAACAGCAAACGAAAGGTATTAAATTTAAATTTTTACAGTTGTTTGAGATGTAACATTAAGAGATGGTTGGAGATGGGATTTCTGGTGTCTATATTTTATCAGGTATTCTACGAATGGAAGTCGAAACCTACAATTGAAGGTTTTGGTTCAATAAACGGCTATACGCAAAGTTTTGAATTGTTAGTGTTTACATAAAACATATTAGCTATAACTTTGCAAGGAAATAAAATAAAAAAATTTGCCAACAGTCTGGGCGCCACTTTATTATTTTATGGGTAGAAGTCAGAAACGTGTTTAATGCTGAAATGCGCTGTAGGTTACTATGCGACTGACAACCTGAAAAATAACGTTCCAAATAGCCTCCTGGTTATTCTATAACAATGGGTCCGTTGTGATCCCACATGTACCGGAAGAAGAACCCGTGTACCAAAGACCACATCTTAGGTAAACCACCCCGTCAGCAGAGACGTCATTTGTGGGGGGGCATTTGCCCACCCCTGAATTATGTATTTTTATAGATTATGTATAACATGTGTATATTTATATATAAAAATATATACAAACATAAAATCTTGCCCCCCCTAGAAAAAACTGAAATGACGTCCCTGTGCGTCAGCTTGACAAACTGCAGCAGCTTGTCCAGCTTAATGTTTGCGAATTCGCCCAAGTCCATGGCGAAGCGCGTACCTAAAGTACGTACTCGCCTCCAAGCCAGCATGTAGAAAATACTCTCCTCGGCATCGGGTTCACTACAACTCCGGCACAGATCTGCAACGTCCGCAACACCTAGTCTTCTGGCGTGCCGGCCGATCAGGCAACGGGCCCGTCAGTACACCAATTAGGATACGAAGAGTATTCCTATCTCCGAGTAGGACAAATTTTGTCCTGCTCGCACTCAGGGTCGGCCAGAGCTGCCTGGCCACGAGAAACGATGTGAGGCTTGACCACCTTGTGTTAACCTCTGATATGGCCGTCACGTCGATAGCTTCTTTAATGTCCTCAATTGGCCTCCTCACTGGAAGAGCTAGCGCTTGATTCAGCGCCGAACCTCTCCTTGCGAGTTCATCCACAGCCTCGTTACTTGGAATCCCGCTGTGACCCGGAACCCAATAGATTGGTATAATGCACTAATCTTATCTCTGCTTAGCCTCACGAGGTGGGATTTGATTTGTGTGAGTCAAGCGACTTATCGCCGCCTGACTATCTGTTAGGATGACGTTGCGTTTGTCCCGCACAAGCTTCTAGCAGATTGCAAAGCCTGAACGATTCACATCATCTCTGCCTGAAATACGCTGCAACAGTCCGGTATTCTGAATGCCTCGCTATGGTTCAGGTCGGCGGAGAATACTCCTACACCTGTACCCGCGTCTGTCTTCAAACCATCGTCGTGTTGAAGAATCATCTCTAGTGCCGCGTAGGTGTGGTGCTAAGTACGCCCGTTGCTCCTGTGGAAGCTAAACGTTGAACCTTGGTGAGTTTATTGGGCTAGGAAGACTTATCAGGTTAGGATAGGCCTGACTATGGCCGTGTACATCCAGTGAGCCATCCTTGGCTTCCTAATTAGCTCGTCGATATTCTTACTCTAGGCTAGTTTCCGATCCAGGACTATACCCAAGTATTTAGTTTAGGGAATGAGAACTTTTGAGAAATTTTGGCTCTACGCGTAAAAAGGACCAACTCTCTCTTTGAGGCATTGACTCCCAGTCCACAGCTTTCCGCCCACGCGCTCACTAGTGTGCTTTCGAGCAGGTCACTTATAGTGAGTTGGAACCTACCCGATATCAGAATTGCTAAGTTGTCCGCGTATGCGACCACCTTCGCACCCTGACGGGTTAGCGAGGTCAATATCGTATTGACTACCAGGATAGTGGTGAAATCACTCCTCTCTGCGGAGTACTCCGGGCCGTGTATCTACGCACTCTGCTACTACCCAGTGTCGAATCAATGACACAGCTGCTCACCATGGCGGCTATCCAGTTACAGAGCTCCATTTCCACCCCACGTCCCTCAGTGCATCGCTGATTGCCTCAACTTCTACGTTGTTAAAGGCACCCTCGATATCAAGAAAGGCCGCTGGAGTAATTTCTTTAAAAGACATCTCAATCTCAAAAACTACCTGATGTAGCGCCGTTTCGGTCGATCTACCCTTGGTATAGGCATGTTGTGAGCCCGACAGTGTAATAATCCCCGCTTTGTCGCGGATGTGTATCTCCAGCAACATTTCGAGGGTTTTTAGTAAGAAGGAGGTCAGACTTGTGAACTGGTACTATGTAACTTGTTTTCCATAATTCTGGTCTGAGTCCAGATTGGAGAGATAGGTTAAACAAAATCATTAACAGTTGATCCAAAAACTCTCGGCAAAACCGAAGGAGCAGGGGAGGGAATTCCATCAGGTTCCCTATCTTTGTTGGGATCCAAGTTGATTCAAAATTAATATCACTTCTGAGAAATCAACTTCAAAGGAAGATAACCCTGTTCAAATATATTGCATGGGGGATTACTCCAGCTCATGGTCTGAGCAAACAGAAAAAAAATTACCTAATAGATCAGTAGTGCTGAAGGAATCTCAGGCAATCTCATGCTTAAGAAATATATGTGAGGGCAGAGAATTATTGGTCGAAGGTCATAAATATAGTTCCAGAATCCTTTAATATTGGTAGACATATTGCACTCAATGCCCTGGATTTATTCAGTAAAAGAAGAATCCTTTTTGGCTTAGGCAAGGGTTTCGCAAACGAGAAAACTGAATGTAGTCATCCACAGAACCTGCTTCTTTAGATCTGATATGAGCGACTTTTTGGTCTTGTATAATTCACCAAAGTTCATAGTTGAACCCGCGGAGGTAAGAAAGGCTATATATTGTCCGAGAAGGAATGTAGGTTTAATTTGAGAACACCAGGTCAAGTAATCTGCCGTGTTGATTTCGAATAGAGTTACTCCGGAGAAAATCAATTCAGTAATTTTGTCCAAGCACTATCATCAAAGCTATCAATTTTTGAACCGGAGGTACATGGTTTTTAGACAATTTTTGTAATATGAGTAAAGGCGGATTTCTATTATCGTCGCAATTCTGCGTCAGAGCGTCGGACGCAACAATCAACCAATCAGATTGTAATTGAAGTGGCAGGATGCGTTTGCGTCGCATGATTCCCTAGCACTACTTTTCTCCCGAGTAGAATTCTATTCGAATGGTTTTAGGGAATATTCGAATTGCCCCAGATATTAGCTCTTCGTCTCATGACATTCCCCAGGCGATACAGAAAATGCGTCGCGAATATAAACTCGAAAAACAAAAGCGTGATAGAAAATGCGCCGACAATGGAAATTTACCTTAAAGCCTCAGTTATAATGGTTCCGATCCGATCCAGCAACGTCGGAGGAAAAAAATTTCAAGTCACAATGATTCCGTTCAGACATTCGTCAAAGTAACACTATCGAGGTGTAATTTTGATTTTTAGTGAGGCGAAAGAGGTGGTGAAATTCAATAATTCACCTCTTAGCGTCGGAACGGATAGAAGTTGAAAGTTGGTCAACTTTACCCTGTGGGGAGATGTTTTACGGCCAAACAACTCAGGCCGAAAACACTCCTCACAAATTGGATCACAGATCCAAGGACGCTGGCTGTCATTTCGATTCCTATATAAGGACGAGAAATCGAAGTGGCAGCCAGTCATTCGCCAACTGGCGGGCGACTCACAACACACTGCAAAGTGATGACGCCGATAGTCATCACTGCAGTTCTACACAAACAGCTGCGCTAAATCAGCGGTAGCAAAGACGACGGCTGCGATGTGAGCCGTCGCATCAAAGACGACGGCTGCGATGTGAGCCGTCGCAACAAAGACGACGGCTGCGATGTGAGCCGTCGCAGTAAAGACGTCGGCAGCGACATTGCCGACGCAGCGAACATCACACCCCCAGACACGCGACGGCACCGAATACTGCCGTCGCTCACGACCTTGCCCGAGTTGGACTCACGGCATAGCCGGGAGAACTCCAACGTATAAGGTCGTGACGAATGTCTTTAACAACCACTCCGTTTTGTGTCTCGACTAATCAACGGAACGATTGTGACTAGTCGTTCCGAAATTCCCTTTAGATGTGTGTCGGAAGGAGAAACTCAATACTGTCCGTTTTCCGGATCGGATCGGAACCATTATAACTGAGGCTTAATAGTTCTTAAACAGTACGAATGCCTTTCACTTACAAGGAAATACATGGTATGCGTTCTATCTCTTGACGAACGAATTTCGGCTTCATAAAACTTTTGTGTGTACCATACTAATTTTCTTGCGATGCCATTTCGTTGAAATGTTCGAAAAGTGAAGCCCAGGATCCAATCAATGCAGCACTGCATTGAAGGACAATGAAATGTTTTCTATGATCCAATCAATGCAGCGGTGCATGTCACATCAGATTTAAATATTGGTCAATGTTACTCTGGCTTTCTACCAAATAAAGTTTTTAAGTATCGCTGGTCTAATTAATTCAGTGGTATTCGCTTACAATTTTTAAGTCTTAGTTTAGTACGTTTTACTTTATTATTTTATAATAATACAGTATTGTGATCAATTTTTTAAAAAAAAAAATTTGCTACCCTTTTTCTCACGTTTCATGACTAGTAGACACGAAAAAAGCAAAAAAAATGTTCAGTTCGTCTGTCCGCCATACGCAAATCGTTTGTAAGCTCGTAGCTCCCAAACGCTTTAATATACAGGGTGGGCCAAATACAAGTTTCTTTTTAAAAATGTAATAAAATTAACAAAATTAAATTTTTTTCCGTGTATTATGGCTTTATTAGTAAGAGTAAACATTCCCATTAATGATGGAACACAACTTCGTTCAAGTGGCTGCATCGGCTGGCTGCGCAGTAGCGCATTTTGTCACTCCAATTTTCCAAGACCTTGTTGATGGTTTCGGGCTGTAGCTCACGGATTGCTTGGATGATATTGGCCTTAAGTGCTTGAATCGTTTCTGGATTGTTGGCATAACATCGGTCCTTCACGGTTCCCCACAAAAAAAAATCCAAAGGGGTTAAATCTCAGCTCCGAGGCGGCCAATTGACATCGCCAAGACGGCTGATAACACGATTTGGGAATTTGGTGCGTAAAAGATCGATTGTGGCATGGGCTGTGTGGCATGGCGCGCCATCCTGTATGAACCAGAGGTCGTTCAAATCCATGTCTTCAATTTCAGTAAAAAAACATACTGCAGTCACGATCGGCTGCAAGCCAATCGTATAATACTCTAGATGAATACTGAACTCCGATTTATATTGTAGTTGGGTATAAAGTAGAATTACGTGTGTGCATGTTGTATGTCCTTTATTAAGGACTGCCATTAGATTGCTACTCAAAACTAAAAGACAATATTCAGTGTTTAATTTCATATCTTGAACTGGGTAAGTCATCGAAAAAAATGTCCTTTTTAAAGGACTTTCACATGGGAGGAGCAGGAAGGACTCACTCGATTTCTTACATATTTATCCTTTTCCTTGGAACCATTCAAAAATAAACGTGTACAAAAATTTCAAATTCGTAGCTTGAAGCGTTCAAAAGTTATTGGAAAATATTGATGGACAAGTGTTTTAAGGATATTTAGTATGGCAGCTACCAGAAGGAGTAAAAGGATTTCGCTGATTAGTAAACTCGAACTTCCTTTTCACTCAAAACTAACTTGTACAAAATTCCGAATTCGTAGCTAAAAGATTACTTGAGTTATTGTGAGTTTCGTAAATTAAGTGAATACATTTTGACAGGATATTTGTATGGCAGCTACACGAAGGACTTACAGGATTTTCTTCATAATCATATATTTAGCTCCAACTATTGGAAAAATAACACATACAAAATTTCAAAGGCGTAGCTTAAACCCTTCTGAAGTTATCGACCAATATTCTTGAGCACGTGTTTTAAGGACATTTTGTATGGCAGCTACCAGAAGGAGTAGGACGATTTTGCCCGTTAACGAACTTAGCCTTACAAATTCAACCAAAAATCCAGATTCAAAATTTCATGATCCTAGGTGAAGGCGTTCTTGAGTTATCGTGCTAACGGAGAGACGGACGGACGGACGGACGGACGGACGGACGGACGTCAGGCGGATTTGAGGTTTTTGGCCACAAATAAACAAAAAATAATATACAACTTTTTTTCGTCCGAGGCTTGGTTCTATGCGTTACAAACTTTTCGGCTGGATTAAACTTATAATACTCTATATGATTTCATCTAGAGTATAAAAAGTAGGATAACATGGTTCACCGTTGACCGAAACGTTGTTCCCAGCCTCATTTTCGAAGAAAAATGGTCCAATGATGCCACCACTCCACAATCCGCATCAAACTGTCACTCTCTGTGGATGCATTGGCTTCTCGATAATAACATGCGAGTTTTCCGAGCCCCAGATGCGGCAATTTTGTTTGTTAAGGTAGCCGCCGAGATGAAAATGCGCCTCGTCAGAAAAGATGATTTTTCGCCCAAAATCGTTGTCCAATTCATGCTGCTCTAAGGCTCAAATTGCGAAGCGATAACGAAGCGGATGGTCGTGCGCCTTCAATTGCTGAGTCAATTGGACCTTGTAAGCGAATAATCCGAGATCTTTGTGCAGAATTCTCCTCAGGCTAGTGCGTGAAATGTTGAGCTGTTGCGATCGACGGCGAGTTGATGTTCGTGGAGTGAGTCTCACATTCTCGGCTACAGCAGCCACATTCTCGTCTGTGCGCACCGTACGACGACGGGGGCCATGAGTGTTGTCCACTAGCATGCTAGTCTCACGAACTTTTTGCACAAACTTGCGTACAGCAGGCGCGATGGGTGCTTCATTTCGGTCAAAACTTCTTTTCAAAAAACGCACTGTTTGGGCTACACAGCACTCACTTTGGAAATAAGTTTTCAATATTTCCCAACGTTGTTCAAGCGTAAAGCGACTCATTTCGTTCCGCGGAGGTATGATACTGACTTTCTGTCAAGATTTCGAGCGGGAAACAGCTTTCAGTGTCAAAATAACCTATGATTTAAAAAGAAACCACTAGATGGCCCACCCTGTATTTAGAACAATCAAGAAAGAAGAATAATACAAATAGTTGCAATTCGCTTAGCATATTTAGAAACAAAATCAGACTGTTCGAAAATGTGATGTGTCCGAGTCTTAGAGCAACTACCCTACTTGAATCGAATTTAAGTAAAATCACTGCACGACATTTGAACAGAAAACCATTTGCTTAATCATTTCTGTCTGTAGACAGTCTGAATAATATTTAAGACTGGAAACAAAACATCAGATCTTTTCATGATATGAGTATCTGCCGTTCCTACTCGTTGTCGTTCCTTTCCTTTCAATTTCTTCTATTCTTCATCTGCACATTGAATAGAATCCTATCTGTCGCTAATTACAAATGCGGTCCGGTTTCACCAACATCCTAGAGAAAATACCATTTATAACTCGTGACATTTGCAATTTATCGCACTTTATCTTCTGTTCAAGTTCTTTTTATGTATCAGCAAAGTCCATTGTTATCTTTAGCTCAGCTTGCTACCATCAAGGGTATAAAGTTGTCAATCCAATTCAAGTCAGTTGCTCGAATGAGGTTTTCTCTTCGTATCTTATTGTTACCTATAGTCGAGTCTTAGTATGGCCAGCATAGGTATAGGACGGAAAAACGTTATTAATGATGCTAAGAATATGGTCATACGTCGCCTACTTCACTTTAATTGGTTTTTCATTAAATTTCGTGCTGCAGTAGGGAATGCTGGTAAAAGTTTACCACTTTTCTGAGTACAATTACCGATGAGTCTTTCACTGAAGAAAACAACTGCTAAAGGGAAAATAAGATAAGTGTTGTTTTTCTTAAATTTTATTAACTGTTTTTTTATTTAAAAATTTGATAAGATTCGTGACATTGGCGAATGCCAAACTTGTTTGTTAAGTCAATTACTTATATGCGTCAGTTGCAATGATTCTTCAACTTTCGACGAGATTATTTGAAATCCATATCGGAGAATTGCGTAAATTATTGATGTTTAAATAAATCACTTAAAAATACGAATGTTGTTTGCATAATTGATAAGGATATGTCTAAGTATAGTACCTAATATTGTGCATAACAATAATTTGCTCTAGACAATATTATTTAAGCAGTGTCAGGGTACAGTTTTTTGCTTACTATTTGAACAATGTACATACTTATTTTGTTAAACGCCATTACGATTGTAATAGATGTTGTTTTGGCAAAAATCTGACTCAACGCAAGGGATAGCTTAGAAGCTGTGTTTTACTTCAAAGATTTTCAAAAGAAAAATTTACGATTGAATAGTGCTTTCAATTTTTGAATAGTTGATACAGTGTGCCCAAACACCTTCGTTCTGCACAGTGTACTTATTTACACAGTGTGCCCGATACTTAGTTGAAAACTTTCAAAGAGGTGAGTTCTTAATATATTTTCAGATCATAAATGTTCTTCAGGATGGGTCATTTTACAATACCCACGTAAATACAGGGGATAAAGAAGTCTTTCTGATGAAATATAAATTCACTCACGTAAACTGGTATATCTTGAAAAGACAAAGGCAATTAAATTACCTTGAAAATTGGAACTGTCACCAAAAAAATTCCTTAAAAACCCAATTATTAAAAAATCATTTTAATTTTATTATTGTGCGTGCCATATTATTACCTGCAATAGCAGGTAATAAGCGAAAATTTGTAAAAGAACAAAATGTAAAGTGTGATAAATTAATCCCCGTTAAAAAAAACTGATTAGAATGCCGGTTCTACTTAAATATTTTTATTGTCCAGTATTATTATTTTAATTGTTAAAGAAAAAAATTTAATTGAAATGAGTTTTGTCATAATTGTTACACTTACCTTTTTATACTCTAGATGAAATCATATAGAGTATTATAATTTCAATCCAGCCCAAAAGTTTGTAACGCATAGAACCAAGCCTCGGACGAAAAAAAGTTGTATATTATTTTTTGTTTATTTGTGGCCAAAAACCTCAAATCCGCTTGACGTCCGTCCGTCCGTCCGACCGTCAGTCCGTGAACACGACAACTCAAGAACGCCTTCACCTAGGATCTTAAAATTTTGAATCTGGATGTTTGGTTGAGTAGCTGCCATACAAAATGTCCTTAAAACACGTGTTCAAGACTATGGGTCGATAACTTCAGAAGGGTTTAAGCTACGACATTGAAATTTTGTATGTTTCATTTTTCCAATAGTTGGCGCTAAATATATGATTATGAAGAAAATCCTGTTAGTCCTTCGTGTAGCTGCCATACATATATCCTGTCAAAATATATTCACTTAATTTACGAATCTCACCATAACTCAAGTAATCTTTTAGCTACGAATTCGGAATTTTGTACAAATTAGTTTTGAGTGAAAAGAAAGTTCGACTTTACTAGTCAGCGAAATGCTGTAATTTCCAGTCCGTCTGTGCGCCGTACGCCGTCCGCCGTACGCAAAACGTTATAAAGCTTATAACTCTCAAACTCTTTGAGCTTTTAAGTTGAATTTTTTTCTGTTGGTAGACTGAGCAGACCTCTTCAAGTGCACACCTTTTGAGTGGTAGAGGTGTGAAGGGAGAGGTGGGGGAAGTGTTTTAGACGGAAAATTTTGGTTTCTAGATCTCAGTAACCGCTTAGGCTAGGAGGCTGAAACCTGGAATTTATATAGAGCATCAATAGTGGACTCATTTGCAAAAAAAAGATGATATAGGTAAAGGGGTGTGGGAGTGGAGGGAATAATAATGCGTCCGAAACGCTCGAAAGCCGAGATCGAGACATTCTAAAATCCATATCTCCTAATCGGTTAATGTCACGAAATTAAAACTAAATAAACATCTGTGGGTATACTAGGAGAATAGATCCGAAACAAATTTTTGAGTGGGGGCAGTGGCGTATGGAGGTGGGGGTGAAAAACTTTAGATTACGATATCTCACGAACCAATTGCACTAGAAAAACGAAATTCGGTTTCTGTATTAAGGTTGACAAATAAAGTTTGCTGAAAGTAAAATTTTTTAAGGGGGCGGTTGAGTATGGAAGTGGAGGGTATAAGAATTTTTCTAAAAAATCACGTCTCATATCTCAAGAACAATGTACGATAGATGCTTAGAATTTTTACCATAAGTAGGCCCAATAGACTCCTAGCAGAAAAATTTTGAGGGTAAGGATGTAGTGGTTGAGGGTGGGGGACGGTGAAAAGGAAAAAGTTCCGATTTTTATATCTCGAGAAACTATAATGACATCAAGCTGAAACTTGGTATTTGGAGAGAACTATAGTAGTAGCATGTTGAAAAAATAAAATTTTTTATATTGTTAGTATGGTACGGGGGTGGGGGGTGTTTTTCCTAACTATAAAACGGCTTATGCTAGAAAGTTGAAACTCGGTACGTATATGTAAGTCAACTATAAAAATAATTTAGATTAAAAAAAATTCAAATATCCATTGGCGTACGGAAGAGGGGCAAAAAAAATTATCAGTGAAAATGGAAGGCATATATTTTCCCGATATTCGTCATATCTATTAGGTCTTTTCAAATATTGCATTCATTCGTAGAATAGAGGATTTTTCATGTAAATACCTAGAAAGCGTTTTCAGGACTTTTTGAAATTCGACCTCCACGGTTGTGTAAAGGGGTTGTATACATTTTCACGAATTCCGCCATATCCCTCCGGTCTGATTAGATATCGAAAAACTTTTTACTTCCACGGGCTTGTTTAATAATCATCTAAAACGGGTTTTCAAATCTTTTCCTTTTTCAACCCCTAAGAGGGTATAAACGGGTTGAACACGTTTTCACGAATTCCGTCATAACTCTTAGGAGTGATAAGACATCGGATTGGTTTTCACTTCCTCGGGCTTTCTTTATATATATATGTATATATATTACATTTCCTCCCTTATGAAATAGTAATTTCAAATTAGAGGTGAAAAACCTGAGTAAGGTATTCACATTAAGGGTGTACAGTTTTGATGAGTGTTTACTAAATCATAGAAAATTAAAAGAAAATTAAATATAAATAGTATAATTTAAATAATAAAAATCTTTAAATGAACCTAATTTAAAATTTGAAATAAAATATTATTTAAATTAATGATTCGCCCGAACTTTTGATAGAATTTTTTTTCGTGGAATTATAAAAGACTATTTTGTTACCTTACATACAATGACAAATTTATTACTGTATCTTCATTACTTTCGAAATTATCTTTCTGTAATACAAAGTATTCCACGAATTAAGCAATCCCTCTTTTCTCAAGAAAGTGAATATAAGAATTAAAAATTGTTTCCCACAAAACTTTCCGTTTTGATACTAGTGATATCTGTCTGGTCTCGATATTTTGATCAATCGACTTTCAAATAAGACAGCTCCGACAAGATATTCTATCCCAATATGGCGTTGATAGGATATGTCAAAAGTATGGTGTAAGCAGACAGGCACCTCCTACCGGGAATTTCTTGTGATATCGAGCCTCAAGCTGCCTCCACTTTTTTCTAGCTTCTACGTAAGATGCAAAAGTAAGCAAAATATGTTTGTCCAGATTTAAATAAAAGATCCAACGGACTTAATTAAAAGCGGTAAACAATATCGATAGTATCGATAAACAGTGTCGGCAAACAGTGTCGATTCAATAAATTTCTGTTGGTAGTTCAACAAATAATGAGCAATAGACCCAATGAACGATGATTACAGTTTATTAAATAGAAGAATTACTCACTACTAGAGGGAAATTGCAGAAAGGTGTGAAATTTGGACTACTATACTCTTAATGACACTGATGTGGGCCGCAATCAAAGGATAAAAGCATAATAGCCTCTTATACAAAGCAACAAACCACAATAACAATAATCTAAATTATTACCGACTAATAACGGCCAAATTGTTTAGCCTGAAAATATTATTATGAACTAGGTATTTCCAGGAATAATAGCAATATGTAATCCCTAATTCATACAAAGTGGTTCCAGTCGTACTAATTAGTTTTTATATAAAATAATTGAACCGTAAAAATGCGCATGGCTAAATTCACGAAATCTACATCTACTAAGTAGAATTTCAATAATCACAAGCCCATACAATAAATAGCTGACCACAAAGGGTGGAATAAGTCGAAAATTTTCGGCAAAAAAATGTCCTTCCATTAATCCTACAATATTTTACTAGTGCCTAGTGAGAGCGAGAAAGGATGCGACAAGGGGTTGGATTGAAGTAGAAAAACCCAAAATTCTTGTGAAAAGCACTTGTAACTCTATACAAAACCTGATAGAATGGAAAATTTTTCTCTTAAATAAACATGAACTCGTTTTGGCTTGAAAAATACGAAGGAACGCAAGGACCAAACGAACCTAAAGGACAAATCCATTATATAACCCTTTTCTCCAAAATATATTGTAAGCGATGTGGAGAAGATAAAGTGGATACAAATAAAATAATAAGAAAATAAAATTTTGCCTGGAACAAGCCCTTCGTTAAAATTCAATTCGTACACTTGTATGCATATTGAAGCACGGCTTAGTGATATCCCTACTGTAGAATGTCGAAAATGGGGAGATTTCTTGAAGAGGTTTTCCTTCGTTTCTGGGTATTGGAATAATCTTTGGAAAGGGTTTCGAATATGTAACTGAAGATGGGTTAAAGCAATGGATAAAGAAAAAATAAAATAAATAAACTAAAGGTTCGAATAAAATTTCTAGATATACGAAACCTCAATCATCTTAAAGAGGAATGGAAATGAGAGGAAAAAGTTCTGGGCAATAAGAACTCAAATATATGCATAAAGAGGATCTGAAAGGTATTACCAAATTCTTTTGGATAGACGTAAGTAGCACCTACGGTGCTTCTATAAAACTTACTTACATACTCGAACGTGTAGGGGATGCTGTTAAGCAAGGATATCGAAATAATGTCGCATATTTATTAAATTATATTTCGAAGCATTACATAAGATTTAGGGAACAATATAAAACTTTAATTTTGAATGGTTCCAAATTAAATGATAAATATGCTAGAAATTGTGTAAGTCCTTACTTCACCTTGTATGTGAAAGTCATATTGAATAAAAAACGATTTCGACCGATTTCCACTTTATTTAAAAAACACGTCTTCTTTCCTTGACGGTAGCCGAACGAGAGAGAGAGCGAGACCTTTTCCGGTTACTTCAATATTAATTTCCGCGCCATCTCTCGTTCGGCACATCATTTACAACAGTCATTGAAAAGGAAGATTTCTACTTCTTGTGATTTACTTAGTATAGTATGAAATTGAACCCAGCTGATATTGTCTTTTACTTTCGAGTAGGAACCATAAGAGAGTCCTTAAAAAAGTAAACATACGCACTCCTTTTTCTGTTTCATCAATAACAACAATATAAATCGGAGTTCAGTATTTCATCAAGACTAGCTTGCAGCCGATCGAGACAACAGTATGCTTTGTTTTTAATTTCACTTTATTCAAAAAAAGAATTGCTATAATAGTTTTCTAAATCAATAAGTAAACCATCATATTAAAGGTAACGACATAGGCTTACATTGCTGAAAAAAAGTTCAGTTAAATGGACCTGTGGCTGACACATTTACGCTTTTAAGGGAGTGCATACGATTTCTACGTATTATTACGAGGTCAACTCGTAACGAGCATACTTTCTGGAAGACAAGAAAGAACATTCGTTAGTTTCGGTATTTATAAAAAATCAAATCGTGAAAAGAATTACCTTTTATGCTTATTTTATTCCTCCGATGCGCTGGCGGACGTCCCTCAGCACGGCTCCACAGGAAATAATGGCTTACCTAAAAGTAAATGTAAGTAACGAATTAGTAAGAGTCACTGGATTGGAAGAAAGGCTGAAAATTCGATAATAGCATTGATTATTTGTATATACTACGTTAGTTTCTATTAGTTAGGTTAATGTTAGTTATAGTGTAGGGTTAATATTAGAATTATTGTTATCATATGAATTATACTAGGTTAGTTGTATTATTTAGAGTAAGGTTAGGCGTAGTTAGGTTAGTATTGGAATTAAGTTGTAATCGGAAATTTAAGGCAATGTACTGAATTTAACATTGTCACGTTGCGGGAACAACGCGAGCAAATCGTACTTACCAACATCAGCGATCATACATGCCCGGTTATTCCGTCCTGCCAGACGGGTTACTCCATCCTGCGGTCGTCCGAGTGAGGCGGCAAGTTGAACTGAAAAATAAAACAAATTGCTCCTGCACATATAGCACCACAAAACATCTTGAGAACGGAAACGATGCGGAAATAACCCGAGCGGATACAACACGGAACGCGCACACGCAATCACCACATCAAAACAAATACGCTTAAACCGAAAGTAAGCAAACCAACTGACAGTTGGCTATTAGGCATTGAGTGAGCGAATGCAATTCGACGGCGAAGTCGAGCGGCGAAATGCACGATGGAAATGGTATGAACCCCGGCTAAATACTCGAATGGAATGCTGGAAGGCCGTACGACGGTATTATGCAAGAAGGAAGAATTTCACGAGAGTGGAAGATCGTTGAACTCAAAATAAAGTTTCGGAAAGCTGGTTCGAGCTAACCGTCGACGAGAAGAACCGCTGGGAGTTTTCGAGGAAGCGACGGAAAATAAGAACGGCCACTTTTTGGTTCGGAGTCGGTCGAGAAAGTTGGAGGTCCCGTGGAGACGTAGGGATTCGCATTATAAGTGTCACAAGTTGGTGACGTAGTGTCGTTAAGAATCGCCGAGTCGTGGAGTTGGCGTCGAGCAACATCGAAGTCGAAGAATACGAGTGTCAGCGATCGTCGAGAGAGAGTTGCACCAGAGGCGCCCTAATTTTAAGTGAAATAGTTAGAGTCAGGTTAGCGTTAAGCTCTTAATTCTCAAAACTTATTATTATCCATATATTATATTGAATTTTAATTTAACTACGAGTTTTCTTGAATGTCATACATTTTGTGCCATTTTTTCAGCATTTGCTCCAGTGTAGTACCGCGAAGTTTTTTTTAAAGAAACCTTTCTAGACCCGTGATCCGGTCTAGGGAGGGAGAACAGACCTTTCGGAAGGGATCGCTGGCGCCCACGACCCGTCTCTGGGTTTAGTCGGACAAAGGTCTTTTCGCCCCTTTTTTGTGGTACGGGGGTTTCATTGCGGATTGTCCACCGGTTAGCTGCGGTATTGTGACCGCAACCGCGTATAAACCGTAATAGTATGTCAGATGAATGTAATGTCGGATATAAAATTTGTGAAGCTATTAACAGTAAGTATCTAAATTATGGTAAGTGGACACGAAATAAATTTAGTCCTTTTATTTTCTTGCCTTGAGTATTTTACACTTGGGCTACATGAGATCTGTAAGGATTCAGTTTGAACGGATTGGAACTATTTGAGAGAAAATTTTAATTGAACATCTCTTAACGTAATTTGTACAATCCCTGGTTTTTTATTTATGACGACATCGCTCTGGGTTGACCTGTATTATACATAGATTCCTCCTCTGAAATCATCAGAGCTTCCTCATGTTCTCGCACTTTTATCGATCAAAAGTTGTTTTTTTTTCGATTCCTGCCGGTTTTCGTATTGGGACGATTTTATTAATTCAACAAAAGAACCTGGAGTGCAATTTATAACAGAATATCCGAAATGTATTTTGACCATCCCTTTCGATGGACCATGACAGACAACAAAAATAAAATCTGCCGAGAGAAGTTCAATTTGGCCTTATTCTATTTATGGTCGAATTATTTTATAGGACCCACTCTACCGTCTGTGACAACAACTTAATCAACGAAATAGTGTGTGCCGGGGAAAGGCACAGATGTTCCTAAAGAACCATAAAGCCTACTGAGAGGAGAAGACTAGTGCGTAGGCTATAACAAATTACATTGACAGCCTTGGACGAAATAAAAAAAGATCTAGAGAAGGAAATGTAAGGAAAAGTAACGAAAAAAAACGGCAAAGGACTCGTAAATTTTGACAATCTACACCCATAACCTTCTGTTAGATTTGTGCCATCGCTATGATGAAAAAGATTTGCGTTATGTAGTTTTTTATAGGACCGGCAGATTCTTGTCATTTTCCGTTAACAACCCCTTAAAATCTTTCATTTATAATACAACAATTCCGTTATTATCTAATGGGTCGAAAGAGACGTCTTAGAACTACATGTCCCATTTTCCGTTTCTTATAAACTTCTACTACAGGATTAAAGTCCTTGACTAGGGCGGTAGTCTTGCCAAAAAATATGTTATATGTTATCATAAAATTAGAGGGCAATACTTGCGTATTTGTTTATTTTGTTTTTAGAATATTACATCATTTTGAATGTCTCTTGTGGGACATAAAGTGGTCAAAATTCCTATCTGACGTTACATTTGTGCACGATACCACTCGGTAGTAATATTTTTTATCGGATTTTATAAATCATAACAAGATTTTATTATCAATTCGTTGGGAAAGTTGGAAGCAGTCGCGATATTGCTAGGATGAGATTGACAATGGTAAAATAGGGAAGATCGTGGCCGGACGGTTTATGAATATTGTTGTTGTTCTTGCTTTCTTCATTCTGCCTTTGCAAGAAAATCCTGTAATTTTATAAGACTTTCTTTTCTTCAGACTATTACATGACCAAGGTGATAAGATAGTATTACACTGTATGCCACGCTGTCAAATATATGACTAGTCTCCCTAGCAAAATATTGTTTTCAGCCTTCTCTCATTTGTTCTATTTTAACGGAAAAAATTTGACAGAACTTTTTGTTAAATTTTTTTTAAATTCTTTTTTGGATCACAATGTAGTAGGTAGGTAGGTACGCGTGGCTGCCCGTGAGAACACGGACACACTTGGACCTAAAAGGTCCGTTGTGTCACCACAGGATCATCGAATCCGGTCCTACTCGTCGAACCATTTAGAGCTTGTAATGAAGCGTTGGATTCTCGCGACCTCCATTGCGGCAAGATCAATAAGGCAGTTGAAGAAGTAAGCTCCAAGATAAGCTTTACTTCTAGCGGATAGAGCTGGACAGGTACAGAGAAGGTGAAGGATTGTCTCCTCCTCCTCCTCATCCAGGCAGCTTCTACAGAAGTCCTTTGAGAAGAGGCCGAGTCCATTAGCATGTCGACCTATTAGACAGTGTCCGGTCAGGACACCGACTGTGGTACTGATATTCGCCCTTTTGAGCAAAGTCAGCCTTTGAGAGCATTTTAGATCCAGCTTCAGGCAGATCTGTCTCGCAGTGTGACATGTAATACCGTCTGCCCATCTTGAGTTGGTTTTCTCAATTGAGTCCAATCCCGGTAGCAGTTTACATGTAGAGAGAGGCACACCCAGATTCCGATGTTTCGCCATAATCTGAAGGGTGGTACCGCGCCGAGCGAGTTCGTCAGCCATGCAATTCCCTGGAATATCCCTGTGTCCTGGCACCCAGCACAGAAGAATATTGAACTGTTCAGCCATCTCCCTAAGAAATGATCGACATTCTGCGGCGACCTTTGATGTTGTCGAGGCTGATTCCAAGGATTTTATTGCCGCTTGGCTGTCTGTGAAAATGCTAATATCCCTAGTACATATTAGATTACACCTCAGCCAGGACAAGGCCTCCTTGATCGCCATAAGCTCCGCCTAAAAGACACTACAGTAGTCCGGAAGGCGCTGAGTGAGATATTGCAGAATGCTCTCTCTATCCTCTCCAAATGAGCAGCTGAATGCGGGTTGGGTGTGAACCTACGCAAAACAGAATTAGTCCTCTTCACCTGGAAATATAAAATTCCTTACGTAGACCCTCCTTCTCTGAATGGGACTAGTCTAGTTTTCACCGACAGTGAAAAATATTTGGGTCTTATTTTGGATAGGAAACTTCACTGGAAACCTAACATTCAGGAACAGGTAAGAAAAGCAACAGTTGCGCTCTACTCGTGCAAAAAGGTCATTGACAAAAAATGGGGTATGCAACCCCGAATAGTTCATTGGCTCTACGTGTCCGTCATCAGACCGATTCTTATGTATGGTGTTATTGTCTGATGGATGGCCTTAAACAAAGCAGTTAACTGCACCACCTTAGGGAAGGTACAGAGATCAGCATGCATATGCATCAGCGGAGCTCTGAGAACAACTTCCTCCGCAGCACTAGACACGCTATTCAGTCTGCCACCCCTAGACATTTTTCGCAAGCAAATGGGAGCCAGTGCAGTCATTCGGCTTAGGCCTCTACACAGTGGACTGGCATATATGCAGGTCACTCAACAATCTTGAATCTCTTCAATAACATTCCTGAAAACACCGACTACACCCCTCCCAGTTATCTTTTTGACAAAAAATTTCTTAACAACCATCCCAACCCGTCTAGAATGGGAAAGGGATTCGGGACGGTCCGCATATATTTGGACGAATTTCGTTCGAAACTATTGTATAGTGGGTACTCGATGGATAGTTAAAAGATTTCTTGAGTTAAAGTGAGTTCCATAAATTAAGTTAGGACATTTTTACTGAATTTTTGTATGGCAACTACATGAAGGACTTATGCGATATTTTTCATATTACAGTGGATGCCGCATTTTGTTATCAAAACAGCTGGGTTCCATTTTCCACAAACAGAATTCATCGCTTATTTTTTTCTTCGTTTATTGTTATCATCCGGTTAAAGTTATTGTTTTTGGCTGGTCCCAAAGTGATTACAATAAGCGGCATCCACTGTAATA
Organism: Beris morrisii; assembly: GCA_951812415.1. Classification (NCBI taxonomy): domain Eukaryota; kingdom Metazoa; phylum Arthropoda; class Insecta; order Diptera; family Stratiomyidae; genus Beris; species Beris morrisii. The sequence goes on from OX638310.1 coordinate 72,969,800, forward strand.
CCTTCAGCTGCGACTATTATAAAATCGTATACAACATTTCAAAGTTGTAACTTCAAGCATTCTAAAGTTATTGTTCAATATTGGTGAACATGTGTTTTAAGGACTTTTGTATGACAGCTACCCGAAGGAGTCGACAGATGACGCTAATTAATAAACTCAGTCTTGCGTTTGATATAGAACTAATGCCTGTAAAATTTTGAATCCCTGCTTTAACTCGTACTAGAGTTACAGTGGATTATGTAACTTGCATACATTTTTTAAGGACTTTTGTAGGCTGCTACAGGAAGGACTCCTTCGATTTGCATCATATTCGGAACTTTCGCTTCAAACATTGTAAACTTTAAGTATTCGAGCAATAATTGTGAATACGTATTTTAAGGACTCTTGTATGGGAAGTACCCGAAGGAGTGGAATGATATCGCCCATTAACGAACTTAGCCTTATTTTTCCATTTTCCAGGTGGTGACAAAATTTCAACTTCCTAGGCCAACGCATTCTTGAGTTATCGTGCAAACGGACGGACGGACAGACGGACGGACGGACGGAAAGCAAATTGTTTTTGGCCATAACTGAACACAAAATAATATATAACTTTTTTTCGTCAGAGGCTCGGTTCCATGCGTTACAAACTTTTCGGGCTAAATTAAACTTATAATACTCTATATGATTTCATCTAGACAATAAAAATCGGCCAACAGTCTGGGCGCAACTTTATTATTTTATGGGTAGAAGTCCGAAACGTGTTTGATGATGAGATACGGTGTTGGGTACTATGCGACTGGCAACCTAAAAAATAACCAGGAAGCTATTTGGAACGTTATTTTTTAGGTTGCCAGTCGCATAGTACCCAACACCGTATCTCATCATCAAACACGTTTCGGACTTCTACCCATAAGATAATAAAGTTGCGCCCAGACTGTTGGTCGATTTTTTTATTTATTTACGTATGTTTTTATCAATAGAATAATTGAAAGTAGTAAAAGCGAATTCGATCACATTAAACCTAAGAGATTTTCGGAATTAGTGAAATCTTGAACAATACTTCCAGGGGGTTTAATACGCAAAAATTCTTAAATCGGGGTTTTCCCTTATAGAAGTAAACGTGAATTCCAAATCTCAATATACCTTAGGAATATATCAGAATTCGTGAATATATACACAACCACTTTACACCCCCTTAGGGGTTGCATATCGAACAATTTTGGAGATCGTTAGTAGGCGCTTATATAAATAGCCCGCAGAAGTAAAATTGCTTTGATAGCTCGACATGTCTAAAAGTTTTAACGAAATTTGTGAAAATGTGGATTCACGGACATTTTTTTTACTCAACCTCTGAACGCCAATAAAAATCTGAACTTTTCTTTTGCTTTAATTACTTTAATAGTACATCTACATATACGTACTAAGTTTCAACTTTCTAGCATAAGCCGTTTCTGAGATATAAAAAACCACCCCTCTCCCCCGTACCTTCATACCCCTATGAAAAATTTTATTTTTCTAGGATGTCTCCATAGTGGCTCTATATAATCCTAAATTTTTAGCTTTCTCTTCATTATGGTTTTCGAGAAATAAAAATCAGAATGTTTTCCTTTCTACCCCCTTTCACCATCACCCCCAACACCCACATCACCAAATTTTTTTTTCCTACTAGAAGTTTACCGTCCCCAACTCCTGTAAAATTTTCAAGATCATATCTGATACGGTTTCTGAGATATAAAAATTAATTTTTTTGAGAAATTGCTATCCCCCCACTTTCGTGCTCCACCTCCCCCCTCAAAAAATTTAGTTTTGGTAGACTCCTCTTGTGATCCCATATACAGAAACTAAATTTTATCTTCCTGGTGTAATTGGTTCGGAAGATATTGTAATCCGAAGTTTTTCACCCCCCACCCCCACACCCCACTACCTCTCTTAAAAATTTTAGCCCTTGTCTAATCTTGAAGTATCCCTAAGGACAACTACAAAGTTTCAATCTTCTGACATCAATGGTTCAGGAGATATCGATTTTAGAATGTTTCAATCCCGGTCCAAGTTTCAGCTTCCTAGCATAAGTGGTTCCTGAGATCTAGAAACCAAAATTTTTCATCTAAAACGCTCCCCTCTCCTCTCCCCTTGTAACCCCACCCCTCAAAAATATGCCAGTGGTAGGGGTTCACCCAATCTACCCACCATAAAAATTTCAATTTAATATTTCAACGGGTTTGGGAGCTACGCGCCTTCAAACGATTTTGCGTACGGCGTACGGCGTACGGCGGACGGCGGATGGCGTACGGCGGACGGCGGACGGCGGACGGCGTACGGCGTACAGACGGACATTTTTTTTTTTTTTGCTTTTTTGGGGTTTACTAGTCCTAAAACGTGTAAATACAAAATTTCAGGGTAGCAAACTTTTTTGAAATTTCAGGTCGATCACAATACTTTATTATTAAAAAATAATAAAGTAAAATAGGAAGTCGTAATTTCCATCACTCGCAAATGACGCTGACCCTGTCGTTTCTTCAATAATTGGAAAAAGTGTATCATTGCTTTGAAGCAGGCGACTTAAAATTTAAACACTACATGGAAAATCTCCCTTAACAATGGATACTAACTTAGCTACTACTTATTACAGATAATCAAGGCGTTTTAAAACTGCGCCTATTTCCATGTTGCTTTCATATGAAAATCCTTTGAACAAATGGTTGTACTTGTTTTCACAATTGCCAAAAAAAGGAAATAAGTTCAAATATACTACTTTACCGGTACCAGGAACAAAAATCAGGAAAAAATCAACATTCTAATTTGAGTACCTACCATATGAATGTCGTTAAGAAAAAATGGTTTTTTTCTCTAACGCCTGAAGTCTCAATCAGCAGGAATTTCATATAGGTAGCGTCCGCTTGAAAAAAAAAAATCTTTATCTGTAAAGCTCTACGATAGGAACACTGACTAACGATCGGTTTATTCTGCTAGCATCCGATGGCGCTAAAGCCATATCAATAAAAAATATCACAGAGGACATCACAAAGGAACTTCAAAGCTAAAAGTGGGGATTTAATTTTGGCGTGTGATGTGTGATATTTTTTCCAAATGACTCTACTATCCAATCTCTATATAAATTCCAAGTTTCAGCTTCTTAGCGTAAGCCAAACCAAAAACCAAAATTGTTCGGCTAAAAGGCTCCCCCCCCCCTTAACTATTTACACCCCACTTAAAGGGATCCACTCAGTCCATCAACAAAAAAATTTCAACTTAATAACTCAAAGGGTTTGGGAGCTACGAGCCTTTAAACGATTTTATGTACGGCGGATGGCGTAATGTAAATTTACTGCTTCCATATATTTTGTACTAGGTCAATTCAAATAACTTTCATTAAATATAATAATTCTACTACATATTGAATTTAGACTTCTAATATTGCGCAAAAAAACTTTCCTTTTAATAAAATAATTCTCCATCATATAGTTTTGTTTAAAAATGAAGAGGAAACTCACTCCATTGAGTGAACCGGAAAATATCAAGTATAATTTTAAAATCTCAAATATGTATATACCTAGTCCTGCCATAAATATTGATACAAGTGTAAACGCGACTTTTGCGGCTGATAACCAGCGTTACCGTTCTACTACATATGTAGCAGATTTACTACCTTTTTTTAATTTGAAAATTTACTGCCCTACTACATCAAGTCATGAAACACTACGTTTTTACGATAATTCTCGAAAGTCAAAGTCAAACAGCACAGAATATAATCTATTAGTATTTTACATTGTTTAATGTTAAGCTTATTTATTGTATTATTATTAAAATTTAGTTTCTACTACCTCTCTTTTGAAAAAGGTAGCAGATTTTGCTACTCCCAAAAACCGCCTCGCGGTAACACTGCTGATAACCTAAACGCAGCCAAATGTTATGCTGCAAGTCTTGACAGTTGATATGTGCTCTACAAACGCGCCTAACCACTTCAGTATAGCTTAAGCCGTCATGATGGATGGAATGGTCCGACAAAGAGAACTGTGTCGCTGTTATTGGTCTTCATAAGTATGGAATAGAAAGAGCTCGTATTTTTGATTTATTAAAACCTTTGAATATCACGCGTGTTTTTGTGTATCATACTGTTAAGTTTTTTTCTGATACTGGCAATGTAAACTACCGTAAAATATTCGGCCGACCTCGCCCGGCTCGTACGCCACAGAACATCAATGCTGTGAATCAATCGAAATCCTGTCCGCAGACAAAAAGTCATGGTTCGTGAAATGGATATAGCGCCGAGATCCATGAGCCGCATCGTTAAAGAAGACTTGGGACTTGGGGCTTTCAAACGACAAATAGGACAGCGCATTATCGTTGAATTAAAAAAAAATTGGAAAAAAACCAAGACACCTGTTATCGCTGTACGGTAAAGAGAATTACAAAAATATACGATTTACTGACGAAAAGATCTTTACCGTGGAGGAAACTTTTAATAAGCAGAATGATAGGATGTATGCACGATCCTCCAAGGAATCCAGTGAACTGGTGTCGGTGCCAAGGATTGAACGAGTTCATTATCCCGCATCAGTGATGGTTTGGTTTCCTTACGTTTTTATGAAAAGGGTGTTAAAACAGCGGTAAAAAACTATCAGCGAGACATTTTAAGGAATGTAGTGGAGCCCTTGAATCGAACCATGTTCCAAAACAGACCATGGATATTCCAACAAGACTCTGCGCCCGCTCATAAGGCCAAAACAACTCAACAGTGGCTTGCAAATCATGTACCTGAGTTTATTAGAACTGAATATTGGCCGGCAGCCAGCCCAGACCATAATCTGCTCGACTACAAATTGTAGTCAGTTTTAGAGGCCATGGCTGTAAAAGACGCCACCACAACCTGTCATTGAAGCAGTCCTTGGTAGCAGCTGTGGACCATTTTCCCATGAATATCGACCGTACAGCGATCGATGAGTATTAAGGCAAATGACGGTCATTAATAATAATTATTTTAAATTTTGTAGTTTACTATTGACACAATAAAAAACTGAAAAAATTCTTCAAATCCAACCAGTAGTTTTATTTTTGTAGTTAATAAATCTTGTATCAATATTTATGGCAGGACTAGGTATATATAAAAATAAAACAGTTCTTAGCTGCAATTTCAACTTGAAGAAATAAGGGTGCGCCTAACCGCTTGGCAGACTTTTTTATGAAACATAAAGCAATTTAGTCTCTTGTGAAAAAGTCAATTTATCCAAGTGAAGATGTTAATTATAGTAATACGGAGCTCAGTATGTGTCTTTTTTACCTGGATACTTCGCAGTTGCACAGTGAGTGATAAACTCTGACCACTTCTAGCACTCACCTGCTAATTAACTTCATAATCAACGAGTGGGACGACACACTTCCATAAACACGAAATTTAAATAAATCGGCTTACCATCTTTCGTTTTTCTATTTGATTTCTTAAAAGCCATTACTTGTCTGCCTACGTCTTGATGCTTTTCTGGCTGTTGAACTTGGCACGACTATGATATGTAGTCATTTGTAAGGTTGCATTAGAAACATGTTGTCTAAAGCCTCAAATTAAATTGTCATGTACCTACAATGTATAAAAAAATATAATGTAGGAACTATACCATATGTACATATTATAATGTATGTTCCGTGTAGTAGTGTAGCTTTTTTGTTTGCTTTGCAAAAGTAAAGTTTATTAATTTTTTCTTTTTATTTTGACTTTTAAATGCGATGTTTTCGTCACTTGAACGGCCTTTTTGTTCTCATTATGAGACACCAAAATCAAATTTTAATAAGCTACCGCATAGCACATGTTGGAATATATTATTAGATATGTATGTGCAAAGAATTATAATGATGAAAACACATTTCAGAATTTACTGCTCCAACCCTACTACACTAAAATAAAGAGAAAATATTTAATCCGTCAGCGGAGAAGGTTTTTATTGGGATGAAAATTTTAAAGGGTATACGATGGGGCTTACAGCGAACACATACGTACATACAACATTATGAAGCATGTGAACTTAATTAGATCCCTTCATTAACGCTGTTTTCCGAAATTCTCCTAAACAAACCAAATGCAGTTTTGGGTTTATATTAATTATTATTTAAATTTCACGGAATTGAATTCATTACTGGACCCAGTACTTTACAGTAAATTTTCGAAATTTCAAAGTTTAGTGTCATTTATTTTTATATGTTCAAATATAATTAAGTATAGGTGCCATTAATCTTGTTGAACAATTTTAAAAGTCGTTTTCATTTAAGTTCAAAGCGTAATAATTTTCTCAACTATAACGCGATTATTTTCTTTTTAAAGAATAATTAGTTATTCTATAAAGGACTTCATAAAATTCTGGAAAAAAACATAAAATTCGATAAATCTCCGAAGATACCACCCTGCCTTTATCTACACTCAGAAAAATACAACACAAAGTTTCAATAATTTTTTTCACATGAATTGAATAACACATACATCAACATGACTTCCTTTTAAATTAATAGTTTCATATTGAAATTTTATAGGGCTGTATCTTCAAACAATATTCAAAAAAAACTATAGGGTGCGCCATCTTTAATATCGGTATGTAAACATTGAATAACTTTGACATTTTTCAACAGATAGACTTGATTGGACAAGTTTTGGAAACGTCAATTCAGTAGAATATTGCCGACAGACTGTCCACGTCGCTTAGAATACGGCCAAACAGTCCCTCGAATGGTTGACACTGAACCTGATTTTTGGAAGCAAATTTTGATGACCGACGAGGCCCATTTCACACTCTTTGGCGGCATTAATAAGCAAAATTGCAGCATTTTGGGAACGGAGAATCCACACGAGATCCCTGAAACGCCATTGCATGATAAAAAAGTGACTGTTTGGGCCGGCGTTTACGCCAAAAACCATCATTGGGCCATTTTTTTCCGACAAAAGGAAACAGTTGATGGAAAACGATATCGGTGGATGTTAGCTCATTATGTCTGCCCGCAAATGCATGAAAAAGATCTGGATGGTTACTGGTTTCAACAAGACGGTGCGCCATGCCACACTGCAAATAAAACAATTCAGTTTCTGCAACGAAAATTCCCTGGACGTCTGATGTCGAAAAGAGGCGACTTTGACTGGCCACCGAGATCTCCAGATTTGACTCCTCCGGACTTCTTTTTATGGGGTTATTTGAAAAGCAAAGTGTACGCCAGCAAGCCTCAGACCATTGACGAGCTCAAAGCAAACATTCGTGCCGAAGTCATCGCTATACCGCCCGATATGCTCGAAAAAGTAATGGAAAACGCAGCAAAAAGGGCACATTTTGCTGTTTCCAATAGAGGCAGCCACTTGATTGATGTTGTATTCAAAAACTAATCCAAATAAATTCTAAAGGACCAAATTGAATAAAATACATATAAAAATCAGTTGTTTTTTTTTCAAAGTTATTCAATGTTTACATACCGATATAAAAGATTGCGCACCCTGTATACAATTTCAATAATAAATCAGTATTATTGCAACACTGAAAACTGATTAAAAATGAACACGATGTTTCCAAGAACTGAAATTCGTGCGAAGCCGATGTGCAATAATAAGACATCCCATTAACTTTATTAGACGTTATTGTAAAACTGAAGTGATTTCCTTTTAAAGACCGTATTTCCGAATTTCTTCAGAATTCTAACGTAGAGTAAATATTTGGGCACCAGAAGTGAAGTTTTAGTTGTACGTAAATTATTAATTCGTCAGTAATTCGTCGTCGTTTGAAATGAGTAATTTAAATTTAGAGTTTATTCTAACGGAAGGTAGTGTAAATTTAAGTGAAACTGTGCTCATTCCATGTGCTGACGACGAATTACAAAATATAATTTTCAGCGATTAATAGGTAAGTACTCCTTTATTTCACACCTGTGTTTTGTATTGGCCCTCCGTTCTGATTTAGTATGCCAATGAAAGCCATGAAAAGGTCTAAGGTATACGAAATTTTTATTCACATTTGATTTTCAAATTTTCATGATTGTAAGGTAGATAAAGATATTGATGCCATTATCTGGCTGAAGCATAATAACTCCCCGTGGTCCGAGGTGCAAAGGAAGTAAACCCAAGTTTTTGAGATAAGAAGGCAAGAAATTAAAGAGGGAAGGAACACCCTGCAGAACTGGTCATTATTTAAGCATTGCATGGGATACACTCTTGTAATTAAAATTTTGTTTAATATTTCTTAATAATAAAAATAAACCCCTTTGTACATACATAGATTGAATCAGATTTTAAATCAATATATCCCACTCAAGAGGATGAACTATTTCGGAAATGGAAGTCATTCAAGGAAAAGATTATTCCCTACTTCAAAATACATATCAAGGATAATTACAACTTGAAATTGCTACAGAAGTGTCAAGAAGAGTATATTAATTCAGGTAGATATGTGATTCATTTCACAATTATCTATTGTTTAAATAATTATCTATTATAGATAGCCAAGATTGCATCATTTTCCTACTATTGCATGCAGTGATCAAACCATCAGTCGTAGTAATTAGTAATGCATCTCCAAAATGGAAGCCCTGCATTTTAGATCTTCAAGAATCAACTATTCTTCGTTCGACTGCCATAAATGATTACGAACCGAAATTAAATGCTCTTAGAGATAAATATTTGAAGAAAAACTTAAAGCTTCAACCGTTAGTAATAGTAATTGGTGAAGATCTATCAAAATTGAATAGTTTTTATAGATTTTTTGATGGGAATTTATTTAAATTTCCCAGATTCCTAAAATGGCTAGATATAACGTATAAATGCATTCATGTGCTAGACTTTAAAAATACATTCGAAGGAAAAAATGTTTATCAATTTCTCTCAATATATTTTTATAATTTAGAAAAAAAATCCCATAACCCAAATATAACGAACTTAATTCATTATTTAAAGTAAACACTATTGAGTTATGATGTTTTCCTGTTTTTCATTAGCCAACCGCAATACGAAAATGTGGGCCATTGCGACTGTTTTGGTCTTTTAGGTTTGAAGCGTACCATAAAATTCATAAACAATATACACGAAGCACAAATTCTAGAGTTAACATTCCACTTTAGTTTAGCCATTACAAACTGCTTAAAATTCGAAAATTTACTTCTATCACAAACTTTTTTTGAAGAAGATATGAAATTTGATTCTATAGATATAATGATCCATAATATTTTAGAAACATAACGCAGTCACGATCGGCCACAAGCCAATCGTATGATACTCTAGATGAAATACTGAACTCCGATTTATATTTTAGTTGGGACTATATCAAAAGAATGAGGAGTGCACATACAATTATTGCATAACCTTTTATTTACAGGTAGAAACTATTGTATAGTGGCTACTCGATGGATGTTTAAACGATTTCTTGAGTTATAGTGAGTTCCATAAATTAAGTTGGGACATTTTTACAGAATTTTTGTATGGCAACTACATGAAGGACTTACGGGATATTTTTCATATTAATACTTTCAGCTGCGACTATTATAAAATCAACGTATACAAAATTTCAAAGTCGTAACTTAAAGCGTTCTAAAGTTATCGTTCAATATTGGTGAACACGTGTTTTAAGAACTTTTGTATGACAGCTACCCGAAGGAGCTCATGGATTGCGCTAATTAATGAAATCAGTCTTGCGTTTGATATAAAACTAATTCCTGTAAAATTTGGAATCCCTGCTTTAACTTGTACTAGAGTTATAATAGATTCTGCAACTTGTATAAATTTTTGAACGACTTTTGTAGGCTGCTACACGAAGGACTCATTCGATTTGCATCATATTCGGAAGTTTTGTTTTAAACATTGTAAACTTCAAGTTTTCAAAATTTCAAGCTCCTAACTTGAAGCATTCGTGCAATAATTGTGAATACGTGTTTTAAGGACTCTTGTATGGGAGGTACCCGAAGGAGTGGAAGGATATCGCCCATTAACGAACTTAGCCTTACTTTTTCCATTTTACAGGTTACCAAATTTCAACTTCCTAGGCCAACGCGTTCTTGAGTTATCGTGCAAACGGACGGACGGATGGACGGACGGACAGCAAACGGATTTGGGGTTTTTGGCGACAACTAAACACAAAATAATATATAACTTTTTTTCGTCCGAGGCTCGGTTTTTAAACTTTAAACTTTTTAAACTTATAATACTCTATATGATTTCATCTAGAGTATAAAAATATCCAGAATTAAGTAGTCGCAATGAATTAAAGAACGCAAGCATTGTGCAACAAGTTATGTAATAAAGGGAAAACTTACAAGAAGATGTATTACCTATATTTAAATACAACTGTTGTTGATCTTGCTTTATGCTTTGAAACAGAAGATGTAATTATATCTAATAAAACCGTGTATAATTTATGTACCGAATGGAAAACTTTATTTTTGGATGGGCATTACCTATCATTTGTTATTAGTGATAAAAGTGAGAACTACATAATTTTAATATTAAAGAATTTGATGTACCGCCTATCCATATGCACTTTACTAATGAGGGTTAGAAAGTTTTTCGGAAAAAAATATATAGCTTACAGGAATAAATTTATGTTTGGCACAACTTAAGATATGTATTGAATTATACTTATAATTACATATTAACTAAACTCATGAATAGTATAATACAACTTTTTTATTATTATTAATATAGATTGACAATAATTGCTAAGAGATATATATACTATATATAGGTAGGTACTATAATTTATATTAATAAAAAAAAGTAGTAATTTACTTACAATGAATTTTTACTTTTTCAGTAAATACACCTTATTGGTATTATACTTTTTCCTATTAAATTTCAATAAGATAAAGTACGATAAGCTGATGGTCTTTGTAACTAGTGCTTAAGAATAATTGTGTGTATTTATATTGCTCTTATTAAAATATAATAATAATAATAAAGTACGATTAATTTAATATGAGTGTCCTCGTAACTTAATATTTCAATGCACATAGATGTAAAGCTAAATGTCTTTAAAATAATATGAAAAAGTATAAACGTAACTATAAAAAACTATTAATTTAAAAGTAACCACACCTTATTGATGTTATACACTTTCTTATTAAATTGTAATAGGATGGAACATATGAAATTTTTCTGAGTGTAATCATTTTAAAACCAAGACCCAACGCAAGTGATTATTGCTCTAACGTGATAAGCCATAACAAATTTTTTATGGTATAAAATCCAAAACGAAGGGCAGAAAGAAAAAATTTCCAAAATTTCAATAGAAAAATTTGCGTAAAATAGAAAATCCAGACTAGAGTGAAGGTTTTTTTAGATAAGATTTGATTTTTATTGTTTCATATTGCATTTTTATATTTTAAAATAAATTAAATAATAAGATGCTCAGACTCGACGGTATTTGTCTTTATCGCCAGGATCTAGCTCTACAACTATCGTCAGGATCGTACTCTCTAACTAATCGTCAGGATATAATTCATCAAATGTTTTAATTAGATTTAATTAGTTTAAGTTAGTTTAAGTTTATTTTTTATCTTTTATTTATTTTTATTTTATTCGGTATGTGCCGGGTGCAAGCGCTCATGTCTAATTCAAGTAATAGTATCTTTTTTTCACAAGCTTCTTAATGCAGGACAATGTAATGCCATGGCCAAATATTTTTTCATTAATAGCCGTCACAATTATTTCCTTTAAGATCTAATTATATCAAGCATTTTAATAAGTCACTGGATCGAATAAAGTCTTTTTTCAATTGAATTGAATTGACCCGACGGTATTTTCAACTCATGATTATTGATTGGTTATGGCAAGAATTTAGTGAGTCACAATTTGATGGTGTTAATTAAGTGGGGAAAATGGGAATAGAGCAAAGGTTTTCAATACTTTGTCGTTTGAAATAAGACACCAATATATCATATTTTTACTTCGACCAGGTGTGATAATACATGGCTACAAACATTTTATTATAAGATCAAGACCTCAGTGTCTGTCGACTAGCGCCAATGGAAATTTGAAATTTTTTTTATCTTAATTACTTTTCTAGTTGATTTACAGATACGTACCGAGTTTCAACTTTGTAGCATAAGCCGTTCTATAGATAGGAAAAACACCCCCCACCCCGTACCATACTATCCCTATAAAAAATTATATTTTTCCAACATGCTACTACTATCGCTTTATCCAAATACCAAGTTTCAGCTTTATATCTTTATAGGTCCTCCCCCACCCTCACCCTCTACACCCACACCCTTAACATTTTTTCTGCTAGGAGTCTATTAGGCCTACTTTTGGCAAAAATTTCAAGCATTTATCTTACACGGTTCTTGAGATATGTGACGTGATTTTTTTGAAAAATTCGTATCCCCTCTACTTTCATGTTCCACCACCCCCTTAAAAAATTTTACTTTCAGCAAACTTTATTTGTCAATCTTAATACAGAAACCAAATTTTATTTGTCTCGTGCAATTAGTTCTTGAGATATCGTAATCTAAAGTTTTTCACCCCCCACCCCCGTACGCCACTGCTCCCACTCAAAAATTTTTTTCAGATCTATTCTCCTAGTATACCTAAAAATATTTATTAAGTTTCAATTTTGTGACGTTAACAGTTTAGGAGATATGGATTTTAGAATGTGTCGATCTCGGCTTTTTTGCGTTTTGGATGCATTATTTTTTCCCCCACTCCCACACCCCTTCACCCATATCGGCAATTTTGCAAATAGGTCCACTATTAAAGCTCTATATAAATTCCAAGTTTCAGCTTCGTAGCATAAGCGGTTGCTGAAATCTAGAAACCAAAATGTTTCATCTAAAACGCTTCCCTCACCTCCCCCCTTACACCCCACTCCTCAGAATTTGGTCACTTTAGCAGGCCTACGCACTCTACCCACGAAAAAAAATTCAACTAAATAGCTCATAGGGTTTAGGTGCTACGAGCCTTCAAACAATTTTGCGTACACCGGTAGGCGTACGGCGGACAGACGGACTGAAATTTTTTTTTCATGAAACGTGAAAAAAAAATTGGTCAGGGTAGAAAATTTTTTTTTTTTAAAAATCGATCACAATACTGTATTATTGAAATAATAAAGTAAAAGGTGTCGGGTCCAACAAAAAGGGATGACATTCACAGAGTCGATTTTCCTATTAATATTTCCACTTACACTTGGATACAAATTTGTTATATTCATTTTCCCAAGAAACTCGACAATCGCTCGTCGTATGGCAAAAAGATGATGTGCAAAGTTTACTTTTTGGTTGCTTTTAATCTGGAAAATTTGGGGGGTTATATTTCTCCGAGCGATTGTAAGGTTTCTTGGGAAAAAATGAATATCACAAATTTGTATACAAGCGTAAGTGGAAATATTAATAGAAAAACCGACTCTGTGAATATCATCCTTTTTTGTTGGACCCGACACCTTTTGTTTACATTTTTATACTCTAGATGAAATCATATAGAGTATTATAAGTTTAATCCAGCCCAAAAGTTTGTAACGCATAGAACCAAGCCTCGGACGAAAAAAAGTTATATATTATTTTTTGTTTATTTGTGCCCAAAAACCTCAAATCCGCTTGACGTCCGTCCGTCCGTCCGTCCGTCCGTCCGAACGTCCGTCCGTCTGTCCGTTAGCACGATAACTCAAGAACGCCTTCACCTAGGATCTTGAAATTTTGAATCTGGATGTTTGGTTGAATTTGTAAGGCTAAGTTCGTTAACGGGCAAAATCGTCCTACTCCTTCGGGTAGCTGCCATACAAAATGTCCTTAAAACACGTGTTCAAGAATATTGACCAATAACTTCGGAACGCCTAAAGCTACGACTTTGAAATTTTGTATGTGTTACTTTTATAATAGTTGGAGCTAAATGTATGATTATGAAGAAAATCCTGTTAGTCCTTCGTGTAGCTGCCATACAAATATCCTGCCAAAATGTGTGCACTTAATTTACGATACTCACTATAACTCAAGTAATCTTTTAGCTACGAAATCGAAATTTCGTACAAATTAGTTTTGAGTGAAAACAAAGTTTGAGTTTGCTAGTCAGCGAAATCCTTTTACTCCTTCTGGTAGCTGCCATACAAAATATCCTTAAAATACGTGTTCATGAATATTGGCCGATAACTTCAGAAGGGTTTAAGGTACGTCTTTGAAATTTTGTACGTAGTATTTTTCCAATAGTTGGAGCTAAATGTATGAGTATGAAGAAAATCCTATTAGTCCTTCGTGTAGCTGCCATACAAATATCCTGTCAAAACGTTTTCTTTTAATTTACGGAACTTACTATAACTCAAGTAATCTTTTAGCTATGAATTGGAAATTTTGTACAAATTAGTTTTGAGTAAAAACAAAGTTCGAGTTTACTTATCAGCGAAATCCTTTTACTCCTTCTGGTTGCTGCCGTACAAAATGTCCTTAAGACACATGTTCAACAATATTTTTCGATAACTTTTGAACACTTCCAGCTACGAATTTAAAATTTTGTACACGTTCATTTTTGAATGGTTATAAGGAAAAGGATAAATATGTAAGAAATCGAGTGAGTCCTTCCTTCACCTCCCATGTGAAAGTCCTTCAAAAAGGACTTTTTTTTCGATGACTTAACCAGTTCAAGATAAGAAATTAAACACTGAATATTGTCTTTTAGGTTTGAGTAGCAATCTAAAGGCAGTCCTTAATAAAGGACATACAACATGCACACACGTAATTCTACTTTATCCCCAACTACAATATAAATCGGAGTTCAGTATTCATCTAGAGTATTATACGATTGGCTTGCAGCCGATCGTGACTGCAGTATGTTTTAAAATGTTTTAGTATATTACGAGTTCTTCAGATAAATGCCTATAAACAATTTTAATTAATTAATTCAACCCCTACGGAGAAATTAATGGATTGTATACATTTTCACGAATTCTGAATATCCCTTAAGTCTGCCTATAGACATTGAATAAAGTTTCACCTTCACAGGCCTTCTATATAATTGTCTAAGAATCGTTTTCACTATTTTTTAGCTTTTCAATTCAATTCCTAATAGGGTGTGAAACAGAACACGTTTTTACGAATTTCGTCATATCGAAGATATCGATTAATTTTCTTTTTCCACGAACTTTTTAGAAAATCAAATACACAACCAATTACAGAATTTTTTGATATTCAATACCCAGTGGTTGCATACGTTTTCACGGATTCCAACATATCTGTTATATCTGATGAGATATAGTACAGGTGGACTGGATTTTTTTGGAGTTAGCTCTAAAACGGGAAAACAAATTTGTATTGTTTAAGTTTTTTGTTGTTTTCCGGCGTCAGTGAAGTTTCTGGTGTGAAACCCCAACACGAAATCCCCGACTGTTGATTAATCGCAGTCCCTGAGGGCATGACAGTTGGAAAACCTTCACTGGATAGGCCAGTTTTTTATAAGACTGTGTTGGACTGGGTCCGAAGGAGCTGTTTCGTCATCGGATGGCATAGACTCGTCAGAGGGTGTATCAAGCCTAAATCCGAAACACCCTTACAGCTGGTGGCATTGCTTGGGATTATTATTCTTCTTGAAACTAATTTCATTTTCGCGAATTATAATTTTAAGTAAATTCTTGCCTTCGCCTCCTTATACTAAATGTAGGTGGCACTGAAAATCACCCAATATTTCAACCAATTTGATGGAATTTTTGGTAGTTCGCTATGATATGTGAAATTCAACGCTGAGAGCGCCGAATTGAATCCCGCCAACAGCAATTTTATTTTTTTTTACCAATTTTTATAAGAATTAATATTTATAAGAATCCACTGACGCCGGAAAACAACAAAAAACTTAAACATATTTGCTTCTATGGTAGCTTCTCACCATGAAAAATTCCATTCTTACAAATTTGTATTATTTAATATTCAAAAGTAATCAAAAACAACAAAGTTATAGTCATATGTCATATGGAAGCGCGCACTAACCGAATTGAAAATGACCTGCTTTAATAGGCATAGTGCTCGACAATCGTCCTCTTAATAAAATAAAACTAAAAATTTCATTTAATAAAAATTTTCACATCTACCGGGCGAAGAATTCTATACAGCTTATAGTATCTCGCTAAGATTTAGAGAATCTAATGATTAAAATACATAAACATTTAGCATGTTTATGTACACACTAGTTTTAGGTATTATTTTAGGTATTATTTTTTAATTTTAATAATAATGATTGTGTTATACCCTGCTGCAGAATAGTTGAACTTCGGATATCAGTTCGGTGTTCCAAGGATGTTAAGGTCTTAAAAACATCGTGATACCTGACGTGCTTGTACTTCTCCATTGCACTTGGAATTTCAAGTTATTCCCAGAATCTCTTTCAGGAAAATAGAACAAATTGTAGGCATGAACTCGAAATAATTTGACTTATAAAGTCAAAATCGTTTCTTTAACCTTGTTTTTCGTTTCGAGATAATGAACCATATTACGAGGTTAAGCTTTCTTTCTTCAGAAATCGCCTTGACTTCGAGTTAAAGTGGTTTTCGACTTGTCGAGGTTCGCCTTAAGGAGTTTAGAGAGACTGTAGGTATATTGAACTCAATTATACATTCATATTCACATTATGGCTTCTCCATGCGAAATTAAATATAAGTGAACAAACTATAAGGAAGATGATCTAATCCGTCAATTTGTAAAAGAGTCATTGAAATGCTGAAATCGATTCGGAAGGAAAAGGGTAAATTGAACAAACAACAAAAAAACGTATTTCCTTATCTCAACTCGTTCTTATCTGACAGCCCTGTGTCAACCGAATAATCTTGGGAATAAGAAAAGGCCGAAGAAATCAACGAGCCGCATACAAAAAAGGGCAACATAAAAAGAAATTAATGACTTCGTGTAGCCCTACTGAATGTCTTGAATCATCAGGTTTTTACTGGCAATCAACAGCATCCATATCTTATGGTGCCCCATAATAAATGTATAGATCTCCACTATCGATAGTACGTGCACCTTTAAGACGAAGCAAAAGGAAAGTCTGCTTTTCTCTTCGCTATACAATTGTTATTTCGTAGATCCTTCTTTGATTTTTCCACAACTGGGGGATTATTGATGATGCCACATCAATCAACGTCTTGGACTTTGAATAAATTTATTTTGCGGTTTTGAGCCGGGGTTTTGTGATATCATAGGCCACAGAAAAGTGGGCGTAGTGCGTTTAATGTCAGTCAAGTGGTTTTCTACGGGGTGAGGTCCAATGAAACGATGCACTTATTTGTATTAAAAATTGACTTTGATTAATCCAAACTATACATTGACTTTTATGGGACCTAATTTAAGATTTTAAATTATCTAGCAAAGATGATGTTGAATAGCTACCGACTCTTTAATGCTGTGTGTTCACAGAGAAAAGAAAACACGGTGCCAATTGCGTTAAAGATGAAGTTGGTATTACTAAAATAACTAACAAAATTGAAGAATGTAATTATTTCCAACTCCACCAACTTACTAAATATTTATGTTTAATCTCTATATATAAACATACTGCAGTCACGATCGGCTGCAAGCCAATCGTATAATACTCTAGATGAATACTGAACTCCGATTTATATTGTAGTTGGGGATAAAGTAGAATTACGTGTGTGCATGTTGTATGTCCTTTATTAAGGACTGCCTTTAGATTGCTACTCAAACCTAAAAGACAATTTTCAGTGTTTAATTTCTTATCTTGAACTGGTTAAGTCATCGAAAAAAAAGTCCTTTTTGAAGGACTTTCACATGGGAGGTGAAGGAAGGACTCACTCGATTTCTTACATATTTATCCTTTTCCTTATAACCATTCAAAAATAACGTGTACAAAATTTTAAATTCGTAGCTGGAAGTGTTCAAAAGTTATCGAAAAATATTGTTGAACACGTGTCTTAATGATATTTTGTATGGCAGCTACCAGAAGGAGTAAAAGGATTTTGCTGACTAGTAAACTCGAACTTTGTTTTCACTGAAAACTAATTTGTACAAAATTCCGAGTTCATAGCTAAAAGATTACTTGAGTTATAGTGAGTTCCGTAAATTAAGTGAAGACTTTTTGACAGGATATTTGTATGGCAGCTACACGAAGGACTAATAGGATTTTCTTGATAATCATACATTTAGCTCCAAATTGGAAAAATAACACATACAAAATTTCAATGTCGTAGCTTAAACCCTTCTGAAGTTATCGGCAATATTCTACAACACGTATTTTAAGGACATTTTGTATGGCAGCTACCACAAGGAGTAAAAGAATTTCACTGATTAGTTAACTTGTACAAAATTCCGTATTCGTAGCTAAAGGATTACTTGAGTTATAGTGAGTTTCGTAAATTAAGTGAATACATTTTGACAGGATATTTGTATGGCAGCTACACGAAGGACTAACAGGATTTTCTTCATAATCATATATTTAGCTGCAACTATTAGAAAAATAACACGTACAAAATTTCAATGTTGTAGCTTAAACCCTTCTGAAGTTATCGACCAATATTCTTGAACACGTGTTTCAAGGACATTTTGTACGGCAGCTACCCGAAGGAGTAAGACGATTTTGCCCGTTAACGAACTTAGCCTTACAAATTCAACCAAACATCCAGATTCAAAATTTCAAGATCCTAGGTGAAGGCGTTCTTGAGTTATCGTGTTCACGGACAGACGGACGGACGGACGGACGGACGGACGGACGGACGTCAGGCGGATTTGAGGTTTTTGGCCACAAATAAACAAAAAATAATATATAACTTTTTTTCGTCCGAGGCTTGGTTCTATGCGTTACAAACTTTTGGGCTGGATTAAACTTATAATACTCTATATGATTTCACCTAGAGTATAAAAATGAATGTTTGTCTGTTTGTCCTGTATAGGCTCCTAAACCACTCATCCAATTGAGATGAAACTTTGGTGATTTGTTGAGGGTACGCTCTCGATGGTTTCTGCGTTAACAAAATTATTTAACAGTTGATGGTTCGCGAGTTATTTCAACATTTGAGTGTTTTTCATATGATTTAGCGTCAGTTCGTTTTCGGTGTATTAGTTATGCCTATTCCTATTACTAAATGGTATAAGAGGATAGTGGATGGAAGATGAAATATGGAGGATGGAAGATGGAGGATGGTGGATAGAGAATGGAGGATGGATGATGGAGTTTGGGGGATGGTAGATGGAGGATGGTGGATAGAGGATGGCGGATGGAGGATGGGAGATGGTGGGTGAAGGATGGTGGATAGAGGATGGAGGATAGAAGATGGAGGATGGTGGATGGTGGGCGGAGAATGGTGGATAGAGGATGGATGATAGAGAATGGGGGATGATAGATGAAGGATGGTGGATAGAGGATGGTGGATAGAGGATGGAGGATGGTGGATGGTGGATAGAGGATGGATGATGGAAGATGAAGGATGGCGGATGAAAGATGGAGGACGGTGGATGGAGAATGGTGGATGAGGATGGTAGATGGTTGATGGAAGATAGTGGATGGTGGATAGAGGATGTAGGATAGAGGATGGTGGATTGGAGATGGGGATGGAGGATAGAGTAACGGGAGCAAGAAATGGGAATAACGGGAGAAATGGTAGCAACGGTAGTAACAGGAGCATCGTGAGAAACAGGAGCAACGGATCAACGGGAGAAATGGGAGCAAAGGAGAAATAGGAGCAATGGATCAACAGGAGAAACAGGAGCAATGGATCAATGGGAGAAACGGGAGCAACAGAAGTAACAGGAGCGATGGAACAACGTAAGCGTAGCGAGCGTAGCCGCGGTACGCGGCTAGTTAATAAATATTTCTTCTTTTGTTATGTGGATATTTTGAAGCAAGTATGACGACGTACAAGTGGCCGCCGCGCCGTTGAACTGAATTTTATTTAACATGTTAACGATGTCCTTCACCTTTAAGACTCGATCCCTACTTATAACGAAAATTCACTTTTAATATCTTAATAACAATGCACTGTTATGGGCAGAAGGTACTACCTTTTACTTTATTGTTTCAATAAAACAGTATTGTGATCAATTTTTAAAAAAAAATTTGCTATCCTCAAAATTTTTTTTTCACGTTTCATATCTAGTAGTAGATACGAAAAAAGCAAAGAAAAATTTCAGTCCGTCTGTCCGCCGTACACCGTACGTCGACCGCTGTATGCAAAATTGTTTGAAGGCTCGTAGCTCCCAAACCCCTTGAACTATTGAGTTGAATTTTTTTTGTGGGTAGATTGGGTGCACCCATAGAGATATAAATACTGAAGACGACAAGACGCTGTTTTTGTATGAAGCACTTTGAAGCCATATTGAACGTTTTTGTATGGAGTGTTTTGAAGCCAGGAGGCAGTGAAATGCAAATAGTAGCCTAGTATTCAAAAGGTTGGTGTTTTTCGTGTTTCATAACATATAAATGTGAATAAGATGCTAATAGCAGCATAGTGTCAATTGCCGTCCGGCTTCAAAACAGTCGTTGCTTGTCATTTCCAGTCCAATGGGTGCACCTCTCTCAGTGACCACTTTTAAGGGGGTAGAGGTGTGATGGGGTAGGTGGGTGAGCGTTTTAAACGGAAAATTTTGGTTTCTGCATCTCAGCAACCGCTTACGCTAGGAGGCTGAAACTTGGAATTTATATAGAGATTTGATAGTGGACTGATTGAGACATTCTAAAATCTATATCTTCGAAACGGTTAATGTCACGAAATTCAAACTTAAGACGTATTCGAATACTTTGCTTCGTCTACGTCTACGTCTATGTTGACGTCACATCATAGCATTGCTATTATAACAGTCTAGAAAAAGCTAAGCTAAACCGTCAAAATGAATCAGCTGCTTATTTGACACTGAATAAATCAAAAATAAAATTTTTAAATTCAGTAGAAAAACTTAAATTTTCTTACGACATATCGAAAAACGTTATGTACATTTCTAAGAAGTTTGCTATGATTTACTGATCGCTCAGTTGTCGTAAAAGTAGTCAAGACACGAACCGAAAAGGAATTGAGACATAGCTTTGCTATGGCTGACGTCATAAACTGTAATAACTAGACGTAGACGAAGCAAACTATTCGAATACGTCCTTAATGACTGCCTGTAGGTATACTAGGAGAATAGACCGGAAACAAAATTTTAATAGGGATCAGTGGAGTGTGGGGGTCGTGGGTGAAAAACTTTAAATTACTATATCTCACGCAGCAATCGCGCCAGGAAAATAAAATTCGGTTTATGTATACAAGTCAACAAGTGAAGTTTGCTGAAAATAAAATTTTGCAAGGAGGTGGTGGAGCATGAAAGTGGTGGCTGAAAATTTTCCTAATAAATAACGTCTCATATCTCAAGAACAGTTTAAGATAGATGCTTAGATTTTTTACGGGAAGTAGACCTGAAAGACCCATAACAGAAAAATATAGGGTGTGGTTGTAGGGGATGAAGGTGGTGGAGGGGGTATGTATGGTACGAAGGTGGAGATGTTTTTCCTATCTATAGAATGGCTTATGCTAGAAAGTTAAAAGTTGGTAAGGGGTGGGGAGTGTTTTTCCGATCTATGGAATGGCTTATGCTAGAAAGTTGAAACTTGGTGAGTATATGTAGATCTATTAAAAAAATCTGCCAACAGTCTGGGCGCAACTTTATTATTTTTTCAGTAGAAGTTCGGAATGCGTTCAATTCTAAGACGCGGTGTAGGTTACTATGTGACTGAAAACCCAAAAAAAAGTTCGGAAAGCGATTAGAATGGGGTTGCGCTAGAATACTTACGCCGCTGCCACATATAACATGTGAATTACATAATTGAGTCATACTCCGGGACGAGGTCTAAGTCGTAGAATAATATCAGCTGTTACGTGATTAGGAGATTTTTCGTGATTTGGTTTTGGGACATTACATGAAATTGAAAATGCATTTGTAGGCGATAATATAAAAAGTCTATGGAAGTGAAAACCAATCTAATATCTTATCAATCGTAAGAAATATATCGAAAGCCTTACGTCCTCTTGGAGTTGAATATCTAAAAATACTGAAATCAACTTCTCACGATTATATAGGAAGCCTTAAGAAGTTAAACTGAATTCGATATCACATCAGAACTAAGAAATATATAGGAATTTGTGAAAATATATGCAACCCTCTTCCACACTTTTTGGGGTTGAATGTCCAAAAATAAAGAAATGTGATTTTAGATATATATAAAGAAAGCCCGAGGAAGTGAAAACCAATCCGATGTCTTATCACTCCTAAGCGATATGACGGAATACGTGAAAACATGTTCAACCCGTTTATACCCTCTTAGGGGTTGAAAAAGGAAAAAATTGAAAGCGAGTTTTAGGTGATTATTAAACAAGCCCGTGGATGTAAAAATATATTCGATATTTAATCAGACCAGATGGATATGGCTGAATTCGTGAAAATGTATACAACCCCTTTACACCATCGTGGGGGTCGAATTTCAAAAAATCCTGAAAACACTTTCTAGGTAATTATATGAAAAATCCGTGGAATAAAACTGAATGCAATATTTCAAAGGACCTAATAGATATGACGACAATTGTGAAAATATATGCATTCCATTTTTACGGATCATTTTTTTTGCCCCCCTTCTGTACGCCAATGGATATTTGATTTTTTTTAATCAAAATTACTTTTTTAGCTGACTTACATATACATACCGAGTTTCAACTTTCTAGCAGAAGCCGTTCTATAGTTAAGGAAAACACCCCCCACTCCCGTATCATACTATCCCTACAAAAAATTATATTTTTTCAACATGCTACTACTATAGCTCTATCTAAATACCAAGTTTCAGCTTGATGTCATTATAGGTTCTCGAGATATAAGAATCGGAACTTTTTCCTTTTCACCCTCCCCCAGCCTCACCCTCTACACCCTTACCCTCAAAGGTGCTAGGGGTCTATTTGGCCTACTTCTGGTAAAAATTCTAAGCATCTATCATACACTGTTCTTCAGATATGAGAGGTGATTTTTTAGAAAAATTCTTATCCCCTCCACTTCCATACTCAACCGCCCCCTTAAAAAATTTTACTTTCAGCAAACTTTATTTGTCAACCTTAATACATATACAGCATTTTATTTGTCTAGTGCAATTGGTTCGTGAGATATCGTAATCTAAAATTTTTCGACCCCCACCTCCGTATCCCACTGCCCCCTCTTAAAAATTTGTTTCCGATCTATTCTCCTAGTATAGCCACAGATGTTCATCAAGTTTTAATTTCGTGACATTAACCGATTAGGAGATATGGATTTTAGAATGTTTCAAGCGTTTCGGACGCGTTATTATTCCCGCCACTCCCACACATAATTTATATATATTGTTGCGAGCTAGGGGTTCGCCGGCATTTCAAGTGAAACACAATTCGGTTAAAATAAAAATAAGTAATAATTTATTTAATTCGCACTTTAATTCTGTTCGCACAATTATTCGCACTATATGGCAGTACCGCCCGCTTATCTATATCGCTTGATTTGTTCACACGCAATCGATCGCTTTCCACCAACACGGTCGCGTATATACGCTGGCTGTCACAGTCGACGTAATAAAAATTACTATGTATCGCGCTGAAAGCTTTATCTGCTTTTATACCAGTTGTCTATAGTCGAGACCGTTCTTGAATCTTCGCTCGGTGGTGTTTGTGGATGGTACCCGAAAGCTTGAGAGCATTCGATTTGATCTTAGACGCTGTTCTAGTACATTCGAGCGCGTTTGATTAGAAGAGAGGTATAATCGTGTTGCTCCGCTCTCCTTATATGCTCAACTAGTCTTTTGATTGGGCTACTTTGCAGCTTAGGTATTCGGTTGTTGCTGTTTCCCTATTCGTAGTCGATCGAAGTGCGCGGCTGCCAGGCTTGTAACAATATCATAATTTTTCAAATGGGTCCTCTGTCGATGCTCTATATAAATTCCAAGTTTCAGCCTCATAGCCTAAGCGGTTATTGAGATCTAGAAACCAAAATTTTTCGTCTAAAACGCTTCCACCACCTCCCCCCTCACACCCACACCACTCAAAAGGTGTGCACTTGAAGGGGTCTGCTCAGTCTACCAACAAAAAATTCAACTTAGGCGATAGTGGAAACGCGGCATTAGGTTGGGAGTTCGGTTAACAAGAACACAGCTTCACGTAAATAGTCCCTGGTATTGATACGAGGCTATCGCCAACGCGATCCCCGTGATACCATGAAGGAAGCTAACGAGCTAAAATAGAGTGCTGGATGTCTTCCAAACTGATCGTAGCTGGCCTGGATCAAAAACCATTACTGCCCTTCGCCCGAGAAGTGGTGAAAAAGAAACTGATTAAAACAAATCATTATAAAATTGGAGGTCAAATACAAGCTAAGTACCCGATATTATTTTAGAAATCAACTCGTGTAGTCCAATTAACAAATCGTTTTGACGAAAAACTATTCCGTCATAGCTCGACTCCAAAAAAAACTGAAATGATCAATCATTGGGTAGGTACTTTAAACAGTAATGCCCCAAAATAGTTTTCCTCTATATTACAGCGTGCTGCTTCAGAAGGTAAAGATCATTACTGACCTCAATTCGAGACCATTAATTAAGGTCTTGACTAAATCCCCTGCAGAGCTCAGGAAAAAATGAAATGAAATAACAATAGCAGTCCCTCCTTATGCATGATTGGCAGCTTTTCTAGATCATTACAAATCACAATATTTTGAAAAAGAAAGGTTTGTGAACCTGACGCTGTGATCATAAGACGTTTATTTAGGTACCGACGCACTATGCGATAGTAACAAGTTTTCACTTAATCAAAAAAAAACGCGTTAATTTAAGCCCATTAACTAACAATTATGACGGGCTGTGTAATAACACTTATCGGTTCCCTGGATCGGCATTCGTGCATGAGTTGGATTAATACCATGCAGGAACATGCTACATCTGAAGAAGTAGAGGCACAAAACATAGCAGCGTACAGGCAAAAGATCTTCTTCAGATGAAAAGAAGCAGTATAAGAAATGGAACGATCATTAAGGCAGAAAGACTGGGAGCTAAGGAGTTAACTCGTTTATTTTATTTTATTTGAATTTTTTTTTCGTCTTCTCAATTCTCATCTCTTCAGCTTCAGCATCCCAATTTCATACTTGTTTTTCTATCCGAACTCCGAACGTAGAATCTTATGGACAACAAAATCAAAAGTCGAAAACATTAAGTTGAATATCAGCGATCCGTGAGCCTAACCTAAGGGCAAAGCGTGTAAGACAAAGCACATTATAAAATAAGAAAAAAAAAGATGAAATGTTACAGGAGCACCAGCTCAAGACCCCAAATAGTCGTCAAACCTGTTTTTTGCATCATTTCTTCAAGTTTTTATGGCTCTACTCTATCCACGTATATGCTTCATCCATGCACAACACAAGACTCTGTTTTGGCCGTACCCGATCCGATAAACGATCACCTATCTTTATATTCGACGAAACGATCGTGTTTCTTGCATAGGTAGGTACTCGTATATAAAGGTACTTCTGAAAGATGTGTGTTTATGTTGGCAAGTGCTTCTCATAAGATTATATTTGTCCAAGCTCTCCTTGCTATATACTTAGCAACTTTCTTAAGTGCACTTTTGTACATAGTGTACACTTTATTATGTATCCCCTGTGTTTATGTTACACGATCAGTTTCAAGATTTCACATCGTTGGTCTGTTCCAGTTGACATTTAGACAGTGTGTATGTTTGGGGGAATAGTTTTTGATGTGTCTATAGGGCAATTCAACTTTACGTTATGCTGTTATGACACTGGCTATTTTTGCGGCTTTAAAGCGGCTAGAAAATCCAAATGGAGAGGGATAGAGTCTTTTACATACAATTTAGACATTGATGTGAGAGAGACAGTCCGAACAGCAAAACTATGAGTAAATGTCAAAAAACAATCCATAACTGTCAAAAAAAAGCGGCAACAAAGCGCATTCGAGCAGTGTTTCGCAACATTCTAGCAGTTCATCCAAGAAAAATCCACTGGCGACTAGATTTTCCAGCCGCTACTGAATTGTTTTTGACAGTTCGGTACGTATAAATTATGGGTAGTGCCATGTTATGTTATGAAACGCGCCAGAACCGGTATTTTTCTTAACAAACCAGTTGTTAATTTCGTTTACTAGATGCCGCTAGCATCGGAAAGAGCGGTATCTCTTTCTTTTAATGTTGTTCGCCTTGTCCGACCGAAGCTATTTCCCTGTCTCGTATCCTCGGTAAGGCCTTGTGGAAGGTAGTTTGTTAGTAGGAGTATCTAATACCCTGTCCAACGCGTTTTCATAAACATGTTCGGCAAGTTATTTCAACGCGTTTAACTCGATTTAAACGCGTTAATCTCGGTTAGTGTACCTACATGGTATAAGTCACATAATCAGGAAGACAATGCTGTACAGCTAGCTGGAAGTCTTTAATTATCAAGGGCTTTATTGATATATATTTAACCATAGAGCTAATGGAGACGACAAGCCACCGGTTTTGTATAAAGCGCTTTGAAGCCAAAAACACGATGAGAAGTAAGATAAAACAGGGTCATTATATCAAATTGTTCTTGTTTTAGCATGTGAGTGAGTGAGACAAAACAGGAGCGTTATGTCAATTTGTTGTTGTTTTGCGTGCAAGTGAATGCGTCGACGTCCGCCTTCAACTCAGTCGCTGCTTGTCATCCCCAGTATATATATCTCTATGTATTTAACCAACAAACTTCATCAATTCGTGTCAGAACCCACAATTATCATTGCTGGATTTAATTTTGTGTAATGATCCTGATGTTGTAACCAAATACCAACTTTGAGTATCGAGCTCGCATTAGTATGAGGGAGCATGTAATTACTTCAATTCGAAAATTGAATCTCCATCCGACACTGAATCAAGAACAGATTACTTCCTTATGGACGGTACATTAAGCCATTTACATTACATGGTGATAGTTTTTGCGATAATTGATGTCATAATAATTACTATCGTCAGACCTCTCATCATGTAAACTTCTCGATAGTTACTTTCGCGCTATCGTGATAGCACTATCGCCCTTTCACGTTCTACGAAATAGTTGATAGCACTCTCGCAATAATTTTATCTTGACATTGACAAGAAATTTTATTTTGAAATTCACAAAAAAAAATATTAAATTTTAAAAAATAATGTTATTTAGTTTTGATTACCTAAAGTAGTTCAATTTGTTGTGAGTACGTGTCGTTAATTGAAAAAAAATATTGATATACAGGGTGTAACTAGCACTGAGGCTCAAACGAAAATGGGAGATAGAGGAACTTGTCCTGAGTAGAAAATCGTTCTACACATACTCCCGTTTTTGTACCATTAAGGGGATAGCGTGATTTTAAGGACGAAGGATATTCATCGTACCTGTGATCACTGTTTGATCTCTAACTTCTGCTGTACTTAGCGTAACGTAATAATTCTGGGCTCGTTGGAAAGGACACAAATTCTTCTTTCTAATTGCTATCAACTGTGTCAATCAGTGTTATACTTTTTGAGAAAAATTAATTTAAATGACACAAAAATAATAAAAAATTAAAAAAAAATACGAAAGAGTCCTGTTTTCTCCAAGAAGGACCTGATTAACCACCAAATTTTATTACATTTTCGGAAAGCCCATAAAATTTCACTATATGTTTGCTAACAGAATTTCTTCATAGGTTGAATTGTAAAGGAGCGGGGCTAACAGTTATCCAGCACGTTCCCTTGAAGTAAATCTGGTTTGACACCCGTCATACGCCGAAGGAGTATGATTAATAATAGTGAGGACGAAATAAATGCATGTAGTTGATGCCTAATCGATGGCCGATGCGCCGGGTGCTTATCGTGGGGTCCCTAGCCGCGATGCGCAGTATGCGCTCCTCCGTGGCCACAGGTACCGAGTGTCGCCGTCCTGGATGTTGTGTCTCCCGCCACGGCTGCAGTGTACCTCGTTCACGAAGGTTCCGATGAATGCTGA
This sequence comes from Beris morrisii, assembly GCA_951812415.1. Taxonomy (NCBI): domain Eukaryota; kingdom Metazoa; phylum Arthropoda; class Insecta; order Diptera; family Stratiomyidae; genus Beris; species Beris morrisii. The sequence continues at coordinate 72,997,667 of OX638310.1, forward strand.
TGAACATCCGATAATGGGGGTACCGAGATCTGTTCGGATACCGTTCCCGGTAAACTCTTTCGGCTCGCCTAGCATTCCCGTCGCACAACCCATACACGAAGTGCATGTCTGCCATTTCTTCCGTTGTAAAAGACCTCCTATTGCTTGCCATGTTGCTCGTAATGATGTCTATGACATTCTGTTTGCTGCTGCTTCCTCCCGATGCTTTTATCGCAGAAAAATCTACGTAGGACGAAGTCATTCCTGTTCCTTAAGGGAGCAGGTAAACTCCACGCCCTACTTAAATGGATATTACTTAATTAACTTAAATGGATGTTAGTTAATTTACTTAAATGGAGGCTATCTAATTAGTTGTCATATTTTTACTTACCTGTAACATAATTTCCACACATAAGAGCAATACGTGTGTTGTTAACATGGTTGCTCATTACTGCATCTGTTTTGCGGTAAATTCTATGTTTAGCAGTATTTCCAACATGTGCAGGGAACTCACTTGTTGTTGCAAATATGAAGAAATTCTGTTAGCAAACGTATAGTAAAATTTTATGGGCTTTCCGAAAATGTAATAAAATTTGGTGGTTAATAGGTCCTTCTTGGAGAAAACAGGACTTTTTTGTATTTTTTTTTAATTTTTTATTATTTCTGTGTCATTTAAATGAATTTTTCTTAAAAAGTAAAACGCTGATTAACACAGTTGATAGAAGAATTTGTGTCCTTTCCAACGAGCTCAGAATTATTTCGTTACGTTAAGTACAGCAGAAGTTAGAGATCAAACAGTGATCACAGGTACGATGAAAATCCTTCTTCCTTAAAATCGCGCTATCTCCTTAACGGTGCAAAAACGGGAGTATGTGTAGAACGATTTTCTACTCAGGACAAGTTCCTCTATCTCCCATTTTCGTTTGAACCTCAGTACTAGTTACACCCTGTATAGGTACATACATATATTAAGTGCTATATTCAAAGGTAATGACAATTGATTTAACGGTTAAATTGCTTTGATGGTCTGTTGCACTTCAGCTTATTTATGAACGTTTGTATTTTTGAACTGAATTATCTTGGTAATTTATATATTTTAACAATTCCACTTAACTGTAATTCGAGCTTCGCCGAGAAATTGATAGGTATGTTAACACTTGCACACACACTGAGGCTGGCCGCACACTGAAAGAGCAAAAACAATTTTAGTCAAAAACGTTTTTGGCTAAACATGACGATGTCGCTGTTTCAATAGCAATTCAATGACCAGAGCATACTGATTAGTCGCGTGCCTTGAAGCGAGCTCGACTAATCAGTGTGCTCTGATCTGATAAAAAAAAGGTATATGCAGTATGTCGAACTGTGAATATTACTTGTGCAGATATAAAATCTTACGTGAGAGAGGCTACAGGTTCGAAAGACTTTTCAGTAACAGTATCTCCGTGGATATTGCAAATTGACCCAACCTGTATAATATCAAGGAATCACCCGTTAAAATGTTGCCGAAAAGTCCCGGACACTCTGGGGTTTTCTGGTTTTCATGGTTGACAACGTATGTTTTAAGTACCCCTAAAATTTTTATGATATTACATATCTGTATAAACTTGTATACAGGATGTCCGGTACAAGATCGAAAAATTTTCAAGTGATGATTCTTTGTTATATTTTGAGCAAAAAAATGTTCTGCGGATGGGTCATTTTCAATATCCACGAAGATACAGGGTGGAAAACAACAGCTTTTCGGACATGTACCCTCACTCACATAATTTGTTATATCTTCAAAACTAATAATGGAACTTAAAATGTCATAGCTTGTTTTTTATGGAATCAAATTATCCTTCATCCGATGTAAGCGTCAATATGAAACCTGAACCCAATCTTGAGAAATTTACTTGGAAATACAAATTTTTGCTACTATGAACTTTAAAATTGTTTGATCAATGTGATTTTTCTCTGAAAATCCTATCCTATTAAAATGTAATTCTGATTTCATGGATGTGCGATATTGTTACCTGCAAAAGGTGCCTTAGGTTTTACCATTTTGAAGATAATAAGGGAAAACTTTGAACAGTAGAAATTTTATATGCGATAATGTGAGCCTCGTTAAACAAAAATGTTTAAATTTCTAGTTCTACTTACTTGGGGCGTGTTGGGGAGTGTTGTAGTTGTCTCGAACGTTTCGGTTTGTGTCAGTTCGAGACTAGTGATTTGTAATTCAATTATTTTTCAGTAACTAATAATTACTGAATACATCAACTTGAGTATTCGATATTTAGTATTCGATACTTCGTCAAATACTTTACCCACCATGAGGTATTCATTTGACTATATACTCACAGCCATTTGAATCCAGTGGTTTAGTATTCAATTACTTTGCTCAATCGAATCTCACACAAATCTTATCAGTACTATGGTGGTCTGAACATTAGAGAAAACGGAAACAAGCAAATTCACGGTTTCAGAAAAATTATATCGTTATGTATTACAGAATAGTTATTATAAAAATAACTTATAAGTTTGGTGAATGCGTTTATAGTGTTTAACTTATTTAAAATTTAAAAATCATATACTTATACCCTGTACAGACTATGCGTTTTGAACGCGTTTAAGTAGGCAAAATGAACAAGTTAAAAAAGTAGTGTTCAGCCTAGGCAGCTCGTTTTATTTTGATACATGACAGCTTGACGTGATTTGTTTTGACAAGCAGATATTCAGCTGTGTTTCATTAGCAAATTTATGGATTCTAAATTATTTGAAATAAAACTATTTCTATAGCAGTAATGAAAAGTGAATTGATTAGCTAATGCAGTCGTTGCACAAGCACAAAATTGAGTTTCTGCAGCATTAAGTAGTTTCTTTTAAAGTTTACTTCGATTTCCGCGAGGGTCGCAGTACATGTATTCGGTTAAACGGGTTGTAGCTACATGTTTTCGTAAACGCATTCGGGAAGTGTTTTCAATGCGTTTAACTCGATTGAACATAGTATTAGGATATTCTTTTTTAAAACATTTTGTAATTCAGGACACTTAAATAATTAATGTAGAAAATGGGATCATCCCATGATTAATCCCGGAGTACTCCTCCTCCATTTGACCTAATTTTTGCAAGAGCATGTCCCCTGAAATCAGATCACCATGGTAACTCCCAAGGAATCATTTAAAAACTGTTGTAAGGGTACATAAAACGAGGTCCCTAGCGGTTCTTTAGAGATGCTAGAATACCTCTCTTTGCTCTTCTTTTCTCTTCCTTTTTTCGTTGCAATGTGATCTGCAATCTAAGTGCAGTGGAATTATTTAAAAAAACACACTGCAGTCACGATCGGTTGCAAGCCAATTGTAAGATACTCAATATGAAATACTGAACTCGGATTTATATTGTTGTTGTGGATAAAGTAGAATCCGGAGTGCGTAGTCCTTTATTATGGAATATCATTTGGTTGCCACTCGAAACTAAAAGAAAATATCATCAGAGTTCACATCTATAACAAGGTAAGTTACCGAAAGAAAAAATTTTCCATTTTGAAGGATTTCCACATTGGAGGTGTAAGAAAGACTCACTCAACTTCTAGTCTTTTACCTGTAACAATTTAAAAATTAGTTTGTACAATCTTGAAAATAATCTTGAACGCGTGTCTTAAGGACTTTTGTATGAAAGCTACCCAAAGCGGTTGAAGAATTTCGCTGATTTAGCTTTTACTCAAAACTAATTTGTTCAAAATTCCGAATTCGTGGCTGAATGATTTCTTGAGATATAGTGAGTTCTGTAATTTGAGCTATGACCTTTTTACAGGATATTGGTACGGCAGCTACACAAAGGACTAAAGGGATTCCCTTCATGATCATTTTTTTTACAGGATTTTGGTATGGCAGCTACTCAAAGGACTCTTGGGAACTTTCATATTCGTTCATTTAACTGCAAAGTTTGAAAATCCAACGTATACAAAATTTCAAAGTCGTAGCTTAAGGTGTTCCGAAGTTATTTGTCAATATTCTTGAACACGTATCTTAAGGACTTTGGCGGTTGCATAAACCAACCCTAAATCATAAAATAGTGAAAATTCAAAATCGTCAGGAAAACCGGTTATGACGAGTACCAGTGTGACCACAAGTGCTACGAAGGTAGCAAAATGCTACTATTGACAATTTTTTGCTACTATGTTACTACATGTCTAAATTTGCTACCCTGGTAAAATTAGCCGTTATAAAACTTGTGTACGCCAAAAATATGATTTGACTATCTAATGAGTCGTCCAGTTGCAAAACCAGCCATATTTGTTTCAACAAACTTGTGGCAAAATGGCAAAAACCGATTATGCAGCTTCTAGGCAAGATATCCTTATACTTTTTTTTTTTAAAAAAAATCACAAAATATTCTTTGTTGGCCTGCCAAAGCTTTGATATTATGCTTATTAAATGAATAAGATATTATAGTTTTGAATCTAGATATGGCTGGTTCTGCACCAGAAATGCAAATATGACTGGTTTTGCAACGGTGTTGCTTTGTAATGTTTCTCTTCCATTCTTTCGGTTGACGTTTTCATTTCCTGGACTTTGTAGTTTATTGAATTCCTTGTTGTTCCTCCACCTGATTATCTATTCCTTGTTGTTCCTCGAGCTGATGTTCTATTTCTTGTTGTTCCTTGACCTGATTATCACTAAAAACTGTAAATCTGTCTCTAAAATAATAAATTCAATATTTTCCTCCATTTTCACAACCTTAAAACACAAACGAAACACGAAAAAAACTCAAATCAATGATTATGCAAGGTTATATCAACTACCATTACCAAACTATAACAAAAAAGTCTTTTAAAATAGTTTATAATAGTCTAAAACAGTGTTGTATCAAGAAAAATAAGAAAATATATGTCTGGTTTTGCACCCAAACTAGTCATCATTGTGTTAAGTAAAAATAAGGCTGGTTTCGCAACTGATAAAATAGGTCAGCTTTTGAAACCAAAATCAAAGAAATCTGGCTGGTTTTGCACCTAACTGGGTTTTTCCAACCTAATTTTTAAAGGTATAGGACTGGTTTTTATGCTTAGTTTTAAAATTGTAGCCTGAGACGAGACGAATCCAGGGATACCGAAACCTTAAAATCAAAAAAATAGTCGAATGGCTGGTTTTGCAACCGGACGACTCAAATGTAAAATTCATGCACGCCTCTGGTCTTGCATTCGAAATCGCGTACTATCGATAGCTGTCTAATATTATTGTACTGAGAAATATAGTATAGTGGTAGCGCATACCGCATACATAATCGTAATTGAATTAAGCATCTTTTTCGAATCTATTACTCGTTCGACCGAAGGGCACAATGTGCATTTTGTGTGAATTTTGATTTTCCTAAATAAATGTGCACACTTTAAAATATTATTTTTTCTTTAAACATTTTAAATTTGTAATAGATATACAGTGTTATGATTAGCAGATAAGCATGTAATGACGTAACTAGTTCCATTTAATTAAAAGAAGTATAAGAAAATATTTTTGCTACCCAAGCTAAGAATTGCTACCCAAATTTGCTACTCTGAGAAATATCAAAACGGTCACACTGACGAGTACCTATATAAGGAACAACGAGCAAGCAGAAACGAGGTCAGTCAGTAGTCACTAGTCTGCTAACAAGGCAATGTGGACTTAAAGTTCCTCTGGTAGCAACCTTGACTTCTGTTTTGACCGGACAACCATATCTAATCGGTTCCCAAGCTGGACAAGGTAATGTGGACTTAAAGTTCCTCTTCGAAAGCTTGAGATCAATTAGTTCGTGTCCAGACCACGCCAAGTCGAAAGACAGCAAGCAGAGGCAGCAAGCGAAGACAACAGCCAAGCAGCGACGACCACAGCGAACCACGAAGTGCAGTAGCAGTAGCAGAACACAGCGAACCACGACGTGCATAACGAGCCACGACGCACAGAGCAAAGCAGCAACGACACGCAGAGCAAAGCAGCAACGACGTGCAGCGCAACGCAGCGACCCCAACGAACCACGACGTGCATAGCGAGCTACGACGCGCAGAGCAAAGCAGAAACGACGCGAAGAGAAACGCAGCGACGACCACAGCGAACCACGACGTGCATAGCAGCAACGCTGGACACGACGCGCAGAGGAACGCAGCGACGACCACAGCGAACCACGAAGTGCATAGCAACAACAACGCGCAGAGCAAAGCAGCAACGACGCTCAGCGCAACGCAGTGACCACAGCGAACCAAGACGAGCATAGCGAGCCACGACGAGCAGAACCAAAGCAGGGAACGCGCTATAATGAGCAGAGCAGACGAACAGAGCACAGCAACCGTCGACAGAGCAGATCAGGCGAACAGAGACAAGATTACGATCAGTGACCAGGGTCAAGTTAAGGCAAGCAGAGTCGTGCCAGGAGTCGAGCTAAATCCAGCTGCGACAAGCCACGACGAACGACGCCAAATCACGACAAGAATACACAGCTGAACCAAGGCGAACAAGCAGAGACCACACAGAGAGACGTAGACAGGGAAGGACGAAGACAGGGAAGGACGAAGACAGGGAAGGACGTGCAGACAGGGAAGGACGAAGACAGGGAGAGCAAAGGCCACACCGAGGGACGAGACAGGGAGAGAGCAGAGAGGGTCAAGGCGAGGCAAGTGAAGTCGTACCCACAGAAAATACGAATCGAGTTACGTTTAGCAGAGACGGCGATCAGACGGCAAGGATGTATGTCAACTAATAATAATAAAGTGAAGTCTAATAATAAATAAATATTTTGTAACGGATCCCGGCACCCAATGAGCCTACCCCGGAAATTCGAGTCATTACACCTCTTTTTCAGTGTTACCTTTCTCTGTTCCTTCCTTTTTGATCCTGAGTGACCTCATGGTGCATTAAATGCATAATAGCCACTTTCATTTGATCCGCTACGTCTCTGTATAAAAGTTTAGAATTGCTTGTCGTTGGATTGAGCGTGTTCTGTCCTTTCTCTTGTTATTGAGCATTCTTTGAAGGCTAGTTTGGTTTTTGAGAAGAAGTCCTCAACCTGGTTTAATTTTGGTAGCCTGAACCATGTTGACGACTGCCGCAGATATTTTCGTTCTCTGCACCTTTTTTAAGATCTGTTCTGTTCTGGTGTGCTACCATCAGTTCTGCTTCTTTTGCCAGTATGTGTTTTGGCACCTTCCGAATTACGTTTCAACACAAGTTCTCTGACTCGTCTCCGTGCTTCTTCCGAATGCACGCCACTGGCATTTTTGACATTTATACGTCTCTTAGAGGCTGCGGAGAAGTATTCGAACTGGGGGGTTGAGCAGATTCCGCATGGTCCGGCGGTGAGAGTAGTAAGATGTCTTCACGCTCTACATCCATCTCGCCATCAATGCTCCCAGGCAATTCCACGTGCTGCATAGAAATGTTAAGAACTCTTCAAGGAAAGGAGAAAGGCTTATATTTACTAGAGAACTAACTTTCTTTATTCACCGCCGTCTTTCCAGTAGTTATTTTTAAATTCGTAATTTCAGTCAATTTTTTTGAATTGAAACCGTGTTCGAAATATAACTAAAACGCACCAAATTTTCCATATTCTATATTGAGCTCAGATTTTATTCCATCTCGTCTCTACTCTTTGTAGATTGTGGGAGACGAACAAACGAGGAGAGCCAAGATATTTTTTTTGTCTTTGTTTTGCGTCTTTTTTCAACAAGAAGACAGCAAAATTGCCCCCAGCTGATTCAACATATGTTTTCGTATACATATTTATAGGTACATACATACCTATGTGGATATGAGATGTTTGCTAGAATCGGTACCTTCATATGAAGTATAGATAACCAAGCATTATGAAGTCGGTATCTAGATACCTTTTCATATACATAGATAAGTGAAGACGGAGAGCAGCGATATAGCTTTAATAAGCCAAAATAAAAAACATATGACTAGAACAGGTTTTAAAGAAAGAAGCCTTGCCCAGCTGGGAGATATCGACACTCGATATCTTAGCACATCCACTTGTATGTTCATATTCGTAAATATAAGTATACATACTTCATAGGTATATAGTAGGTATATTGATGGATTTGTGTGTCATCTAGCGGTATAAGAAGTTGATCTATAAGAAAAAAATCTAAAGAAATAGGTACATAGGTAAGGCTAAGAAAAGTTAATTTTATTAGTGGTTTCATTAGCTCCATTAAATTTTGTGCGAGGGATTTAAATTTTATGATCTGAAGGTATAAATTATACTCGAGTATAGGTATCTTTTAAAAGAGAAAATAAAACTAGTTTTATTTACGAAAGTCGCTATTATAGGTGTGTATAAATCTACAAATTTAAATTTTCATTGCTTGTAGCTTGACCTAGGCTATACTTGATTGATATGTAGCTAAGCTTATTTCACAAGAATATAATAGCATCGAAATAATGGAAACAATCTTAAATTCATGCAATATGTGCAGGCGACGGGACACAATAAATAATTATTCTTAACAACTTTTATCACACGTTAGGTTTAATAGGATAGAAAGTCGTATAACTTAAATTAAAGAATTATTGTACATTGGTATCGTAGTCTGAACTTCGATCTTTTTTGTGGACAAGAAATCATACCGCAATTACGAGAGGGAGCAGCGAATCGTATAATACTTTAGATGAATTACTGAACTCTGATTTATTAATTCCGTACCTGCAACCATATCTCCGTATTCAAAATTTCGAATTACATTTAGATACTTTCTTATGAAGTTCTGAAAACTTTAACGCCCTTCTTATTTAAGGACTATTGCATGGAAACAGTACAATGGGCTACAGTGATTTTGTACGTCAAGCTCTCTTTGTACTCAAAACTGAATCTTATAAAATTTTAACGTTACATTTTGTAGGGTACGATGACGTGGTTTTCGAATATGAAACAAAATTCTATTACCAGGTTTTTGTTTCATCAAGAATGCATTTTTTTACATACCTACAATTGCAGCGTACCTGAGCATAAAGAAATCATGAAACTTTAAGTATAATTTTGTTTTATAGAAAAGGGACTACTTAGCTAGCTCTGATTGACAAGAAGTTGCACCGACACGAAGGCTGAGAAATAGCAATAGCCAGGTATACGAGAAAGCTTAATTATATATTAAATCTTAAAAAAAATGTTTTTACAGCAATATTTGGAGATCATTACGACTCAGATTAACACATGACTAAGCTATCGAGCATTCGATCAGGGAGATTTTATTTCATTTTCCTGGGAAGAAGAAGATTGATTAGTAAGTCCACAAAAGAAGAACTCGCGAAATTAAAAAAAAATTCAATTTTTGCAATTTCACGTTGTAAGGGCTAATAAATTCGTCTGACCACCGTATGACGCAGTACACAAACGCATTTGTAGGCAATCTTAGTTAAAAATTCTGCCAACAGTCTGGGCCCAACTTCATTATTTATTGGATAGAAGTCGGAACGCGTTTAATGCTGAGATGGGGTGTGTAGCGTCACCAGTTATGTGGTGGGCCACATTAGTGCACAAAAACGGCCAGCGTCGCCGGCGGCCGAAGGAGAAAACTGTACCCGCGGCGTTAGAGGCGAGTGTGGGCGTGGGCTATGGCGCTTACACGTAGCAGATGCTCGAAGTCGCCTGCGTCCGGGGGCGGTCGTCGCTCGCGTCCGGTGTCGACACTAGTCGCTTGCGTCCGGGGGCGAGCGTTGCGTGAGCTGCGGTACCAGGCGCCTGCGTCCGGGTGCGAACGTTGAGTGAGATGCGGCACCAGCCGTCTGCGTCCGGGGGCGAACGTTACGTTAGGCGTCGCAGAAATCAAAATCGCCTGCTGCCGGGGGCGAGCGTTTGCTCAGCTCTGATAAGAGCTGTTGGGGGTGCTCTTCGAGCTTTACTCTTTCATATGTATACAGGGTGTTTGGCACTCCGTGTGCCACCTTGTAAGGTGTTATTCCTAGATATATTTGAGAAAAAAATTGTTCTACAGGGTGGGTCAATTTTCAATATTAGTGGAGATACAGGGTGGTTAAGAAAAGTGTTTTTGACCGGTACCCTCACTCACTTAAAACAAATAATCACAAGGCAAAGTGTTATAACTCGTTTTTTAGGCAATCGAGTTACCTTTTATTTGATGTAACATTCTAAATTGTAACTGCACCCAATCTTGAGATATTTACTCGAAAACTCAAATTTTTGCTACGTGAACCCTTAAAATTCAGTGATCAATGTAGTTTCTCTCAGAAACCCCCATTATAAAAATGTCATTTTAATTTTATTTCTTTATGAACCGTATTATTACCTACAAAAGCTGCATACATATGTATGAGTTAGGATTAACATTTTGGAAGTAATAGGTAAAAAAACATATCGCATAAAAATTAAATATTTAAAAAATCAGTGCATGTGCATGTTGATCTACGCTACTTGCTTGAATTGAAAGAATTTAATAATGGTTTTTATTTCAAATATTTTTATTTCAAATATTTTTATTATAATAAATGTTTAAAATGGCCACCTTCATTTTGAATGCACGCTAAAGCTTGTTTGGCGAGTGTTCTCTTGGTATTCATATTCCTCAACTGCTGCCTTACTTCTATTGCTGCCGCATCGATCCTGATATTTAGATCTTCCAATGTTTCTACTGGCGTTGCGTAGACAAGGTCCTTTATCCGTCCCCATACAAAGAAATCCATAATAGTGAGATCAGGAGATCTTGCAGGCCAGTGTATCGGTCCATTTCTACCGATCCAGCGATTGCTATAATTGGAATTTAACCAATCTGTGATCTGTCGGCCGTAATGAGCTGGAGCACCATCATCTTGGTAAAACATGGGAGCCAATCGAACCAGTGGAATATCATCCAACAAGTCCTGTAGATCATTTGACAAAAACTGTAAGTAATTGGAGCTATTTAGAGTACGCGGAAGCCTAATAGGTCCAAGTAAGTCGTCACCAATCACACCTGCCCATAAATTGACGCTGAATCTGTGCTGAAATGATGCCGCTCTTCTTGTGTGTGGATTGCTCTCAGCCGTATCTACGTATGTAGGTTGTGGAAGTTTGTGATACCGTCTCTGGTAAATTGGGACTCATCCGTCCACAGAATATTGTTGAAAAAATTGTCGTCATCTATTTGTCGTTCAAGGAGCCAATTGCAAAACTCCATCCGTTTGGGGAAATCAATGGGTAGCAGCTCCTGTACTGGTATGTGATGGTAGGCATGGAAGCGTTCTACTTTTAAAATACTCCAAACCTTCCAAGTAGATATGTTAAACTGCAATGCCAACCGTCGGATACTGATCGATGGATCATTTTGAACTGCTTGCAGTATTCTTTCATCAATCTGAACAGCGATTATAGGAGCAAGATTTGCATTTACTTTCCTTGTTCTAACGCTGCCAGTTTCCCTAATTCTCCTGTAAACGTCTTGAAATACTCTCCTGCTAGGTGTCCGTCGATGAGGATGTCTCTGGTGGTAAAGCCTTCGCGCGGCTCGTGCATTTTGGTCACACTCTCCATAAATTAACATCATGTCAGCATATTCTTCATTGGAGTACTCAGGCATTTTGAAATAATTTTTTAAATTCTACTGACATCTTCTTCTCTTAGCAACGTAACTAAAACCGAGAAAAATATGAAGGTAGTTTTGCTTTTATAGGCTTTTTATTTTGTAAGATACCCTATTAAAAAGGCATAGTACCGCATCCAGTAGTACCTACCACGTACCGGCTGCTCATGGCTAGGGAGGGGTTACACAAATTTCCCGGCACTACCTCATTCTTAATGGGGTGCTGTCAGGACATTAAATGTGCCTACGTCGGGACGTGGTTCCATGACTCAAACCGGATATATCATATCCAAAAAGAAAATGCGAGTGAGGAGAAGACAAAAAAAAACACGGTACTTACCCGCTGGATCACCACGTCATCAGGGATCCCTGAAGGGACCTCTGTCCGCCATTAGTTTAGCAGAGAGATGGAGGAGAAAAAAAAGATGAAGCAATTCACGTACGCTAGAAGTCCGTCTTTATCCTGTCCCGTCACTGGCGCCGTAAACCACTCTCCTTTTTCTCTTAAATCTCCGCGGGTCACGACTCCAAAAAAAATCTACTCTCCCACTTTCTCTCCCTTTTTTTTCTGCCCCCCTGATTCAAAACCTTCTCTTGAAAACTCCCGAATTTTTCTCCGCCTCTTGAAAACTTCCGAATTTTTCTCCGCCTCATCCAATTTTCCGAGAAAACAAATATATTGTTACATGTAAACCTGGCAACCGCGCAAACGCGCAACTCGATCGTTTCACGTAATGGAAACAGTAACAACCGAATACCTAGTTGAAACATACTGCAGTCACGATCGGCTGCAAGCCAATCGTATAATACTCTAGATGAATACTGAACTCCGATTTATATTGCAGTTTGGGATAAAGTAGAATTACGTGTATGTCCTTTATTAAGGACTGCCATTAGATTGCTATTCAAAACTAAAAGACAATATTCAGTGTTTAATTTCATATCCTGAACTAGGTAAGTCATCGAAAAAAAAAGTCCTTTTTGAAGGACTTTCACATGGAAGGTGCAGGAAGGACTCACTCGATTTCTTACATATTTATCCTTTTCCTTGGAACCATTTAAAAATGAACGTGTACAACATTTCAAATTCGTAGCTTGAAGCGTTCAAAAGTTATCGAAAAATATTGATGAACACGTGTCTTAAGGATATTTTGTATGGCAGCTACCAGAAGGAGTAAAAGGATTTTGCTGACTAGTAAACCTGAACTTCGTTTTCACTCAAAACTAATTTGTACAAAATTTCGAGTTCATAGCTAAAAGAATACTTGAGCTATAGTGAGTTCCGTAAATTAAGTGAAGACTATTGGACAGGATATTTGTATGGCAGCTACACGAAGGACCAACAGGATTTTTTTCATAATCATACATTAAGCTCCAACTATTGGAAAAATAACACATACATAATTTCAAAGACGTAGCTTAAACCCTCCTGAAGTTATCGGTAATATTCTTGAACACGTGTTTTAAGGACATTTTGTATGGCAGCTACCCGAAGGAGTAAAAGAATTTCGCTGATTAGTTAACTCGAACTTCCTTTTTACTCAAAACTAGCTTGTTTAAAATTCCGAATTCGTAGCTAAAAGATTACTTGAGTTATAGTGAGTTTCGTAAATTAAGTGAATACATTTTGACAGGATATTTGTATGGCAGCTACACGAAGGACTAACAGGATTTTCTTCATAATCATATATTTAGCTCCAACTATTAAAAAAGTAATACATACAAAATTTCAAAGTCGTAGCTTTAGGCGTTACGAAGTTATTGGTCAATATTCTTGAACACGTGTTTTAAGGACATTTTGTATGGCAGCTACCCGAAGGAGTAGGACGATTTTGCCCGTTAACGAACTTAGCCTTACAAATTCAACCAAACATCCAGATTCAAAATTTCAAGATCCTAGGTGAAGGCGTTCTTGAGTTATCGTGTTCACGGACAGACGGACGGACGGACGGACGGACGGACGGACGGACGGACGGACGGACGGACGGACGGACGAACGGACGGACGGACGGACGGACGTCAGGCGGATTTGAGGTTTTTGGGCACAAATAAACAAAAAATAATATATAACTTTTTTTCGTCCGAGGCTTGGTTCTATGCGTTACAAACTTTTGGGCTGGATTAAACTTATATTACTCTATATGATTTCATCTAGAGTATAAAAATAACCCAATCAGAAATAAGGCGAAACAGCACGGTTGTATCTCTCTTCTTATCGAATGCTCTCCAATGTACTAGAATTCAATTACAATCAAAGTCGAAAGATCTCAAGCTCACTTGAACCTTCTACATACACCACTGAACGAAGATCAAAATCGAAAGCTCTAAAGCTTTCTAGAACAATCCACACGCATCGAGCATTCAAGTACATCCTAGACTGCAACCGGCTAGTATATAAGCAGGTGAAGCTTTCAGCGAAGATACAGTAATTTTTATTACGTCGACTGTGACAGCCAACGTGTATACGCGCCGTGTTGAGAGAGAACGAAAGTGAACGAGTCAAGCGATATATGGTATAAGCGGGCGGTATTGCCATACAGTGCGAATTATTGTGCGAATAGAATTTAAAGTGCGATCAATAAATAAACACTTATTTTTATTTTAACCGAATTGTGTTTTACTTGAAATCCCGGCGAACCCCTAGCTCGCAACAATATGCAACTTTTTTCTCCGCTTTTGAAAACTCCCGAATTCTTGAAAAAACTCCCGAATCAGTCGGCCTGCAATGCTAAGTGCATTTTACAAATTCAAATTGTTTTTGGATTTTGACCTAACGGGTCCAATTTAAAATAACAATTTAATATTTTGCGTGGCATTTTTAGTTGGACACAGTGTCGTCCATCTAAAAAGGCCCACTGGGTGTGTACACCTATGTGACTGAACTAAAAAAAGTTCGGGAAAAGTTTAAAATGGGGTCGCATATAACATATGAATTACGTAATGGGGTTATACTCCGGGACGCGGTCAAAATCGTAGTATAATATCAGTTGTTATGAAAGTAAAGTAATGTAAATTATTCTTAGAATTAAAATAAAAATAACTAAAATACAGATTTTTGGCCGATTAAACATATAAAAAGGCCATGTAGATTGAATTTCGGTATATTATTTACACTAAAAGCTTATAGAAATAAGAACCAATTTGCTGCTTCATCGGACTTAAGAAATATGATGAATTGTGAAAACGGATACAAACCCAATACATCCACTAGGGGATTTGATATCTCATCAGACCCAAGAGATTTTGAAGAAATTGTGCCATTACATGAAATCGGAAATGCGTTTGTAGACGATTATATACAAAGTATGTGGGAGTGGAAACTAATCTGATATCATATCAAACCTAAGAAATATGTCGAAAGCCTTACGTCCCCTTAGGGTTGAACATCTATAAATTTTGAAATCAAGTTTTTGACGATTATGTTGAAAGCGTTAGGAAGTAAAAACGAATTCGAGCCAAAAAAGATAGATATGACGAGCTTAGGCGATTTGCAAAAAAGACCTGCAGGCGAAAGCAAAGGAAGTACTATAGTGACAAGATATAAAAAATGGACCACAATATAAGACAAAATAAAACCCGGACGCATACGCAATAGTAAAAGACCTAAAAAGGGGGTATAAGCCCAAAACTAGTCTTAGCAAAGACGTAGAGGGCAACATCATCAACGATACACAAGCAATTAAAAGGAGATGGGCTTCCTACTTCGAACATCTTCTCAATCCCACTCCATCAGCACCGATTACAACCGATAACATCTCAATTGAGGTTTCAACTGACGAAGAAGAACCACCAGCGACACTACCCACACTAGACGAAATCAAAGCAGCCCTATGTTACCACAAACTAAACAAAGCGCCGGGAATTGAGGAAATACCAGTTGAACTTCTGAAGAACGGTGGAAACTGTGTCGTGGACATACTACACAAAATGATATGTAAAATTTGGACAGCGGAAAATATACCCGACGATTGGCGAAAAAGCATTATATGTCCAATTTATAAGAAAGGAGACAAACTCTGCTGTGAGAACTACAGAGGAATATCATTGTTGTGTACGTCCTACAAAATACTGACAAAAATAATTGAACGTCGTCTTAAGCCCTATACTAACGAAACAATTGGCGAATACCAAGGTGGATTCAGAACCGGACGATCTACAACAGACCAGATATTCTCGGTGAAACAGGTGCTTGAAAAATGCTGGGAATATAACACAGATGTGCACTAAATCTTCGTAAATTTTAAACAAGAATATGACAGTATTGACAGGAGGCTAATGTAGCAAATCATACTTGGTTTTGGAATTCCACCAAAATTAGTCCGACTAACGAGACTCACAATGACGGAACACTGAATCCCAAGTAAGAATACAAATCGATTCCAGAACACCTCAAAAGTTAGCCAGTTGAAGTGATCCACTCAGTCTTCCAACAGAAGAAAATTCAAAGGATTTTGCGTACGGCGTACGCCGCGCCGTACAGACAGACTGAAATTTTTTTTGTATTTTTTTGGTATTTATTAGTCATGAAACGTTTAAAAATTTTTTTTTCAAGTTAGCAATTTTTTTTAAAGTCGATAAACATAATTTTTTTCAATTATAATTTTGCCAACAGTCTGAGCGCAGCTTTATTAGCTGAAACGCGTTTAATCCTGAGATGCGGTGTACTCGTAGGTTATTATGCGACAAAATACAGGGTAGCCATTTTTTTTTTTAAATTGCAGGTCAATCAGAATACTTCACTATTAAAAAATAATAAAGTAAAATTACAGAACATGGTTGGGAGAACTATAACTACGATCATGAGAAACATTGAACAAAGCTTAAGTTGATACAAACAATGACGTATAGTTCTTATAACCAATAACCATCCATAGAGTTGTGATCGCTAAAAAGTTATCATATTATAAAAAAGGTTTAGGACACAAGGGATCTCACAACTAAATTGAACTTAATTAGTTAACTGAAATAACTTTGTTATTACTTCTCTCTGTGGTAAACGAAATAACTGCGTCTTTTCTTACGAATACTTTTATTTGCAAAGAATTAAAATTAATTTATAATTAAAATGTGTAGGTACCAACTTTAATATATACTCGGAACAAACCACTAGATATTTACAATATATAAAATTAAGAATTTTGAAAACATGGGCATAGTATCTTAACTATTAATACTTGAACTTTAAATTTTCATCTTCATATCGGCTATAAATAAACTTAACAAAAGATACCTCTCACGACGGGATTAATTTTGGTTTTTATCTGTCCAATTGCGATAACCATAATGTGCTGTGTGGAATATTCGATTTGTAGTTGCACTGATCATAGAATGTAGTTGCTGTTATTATAAAGCACTTTTATATCATTTCACAAGCGTGATTAGGACAACCATGTTAATTTTAACTTACCAAATATGTTTCTTTCAACCATAATATGGTTGTGTGAACTATCTGCTCTGAGTGGGAGAATCTTAAACCTGCTTAGTTATATGTACGAGTAGTAAGAAGAACTTAAGTAATAGTCAAAACAACCATGGAAGAGAGTTTTTCTTGCAGTCGAGGTTTATAATGTTTTTTTTAATTAGTTTTATTTGATTCTATTATATATGTACCTCAGTATGTACGTTTTAACATAAGCTCATTAATGGTTTCGTGGTGAGAATGGTGCAAAATCTTTTTCTAACCTAATTATACACAGTAACAAATTTTGTAAAAATAACAGTCCGTGAAGCAGTAAAATATTACGAATTGATGTACTTAGTAAATTTACAAATTTTCATTAAATTTAACAATATTGCAAGTAATTCTTAAAACTTTTTATTTTTACACATTTACGACAAGAATTTACTGGCTGGGAAGTAAAGTTGCAACAACGGATGAAATTTCCCACTTTTAATGTGTAAAATTTGCCATTTTGTATAAAATTACGTATTTTGCATGTAGTTTTGATACACTTTGCGTATAGTTTTTTTTAGTACTATACTGACGTGACTGCTTCCTTGTTCAATTCACTTGTTTCGCGGTTTTGCGTAAGTCGTGATTAAAAATTGAAAAATAACAAAATGTTTATGGTGTGCTTTTATGCTTTATGCTTTAAAACAGATAAATTAAATTCATATAACAAATATTTATATAAGCATAAATTTATGAAATTAAAATTATTTTGTTCTTTGCACTGTTTTTATAAAAGGATATATTATTTGTATAAGCTTATGAAGAATCGATTTCCTTTATTTTTTTTATAAGAATTATTTTATAAGTTTTAAACATTTTTTTTTTAAAGTACCAGATTTATTAATTTTGATTAAATTTTTTTTATTATCATTATTAGTTTTCGTAATTGAATTATTAATCCAACGTGATATAGAATACGCATTTATTTAGTTATCGATCTTTTTTACTTCCTACCCCGTTTATCCTAACTATATTGTTGCGAGCTAGGGGTTCGCCGGGATTTCAAGTAAAACACAATTCGGTTAAAATAAAAATAAGTGATAATTTATTAATCCGCACTTTAATTCACAGAATTATATTCGCACAATAATTCGCACTGTATGGCAGCACCGCCCGCTTATACCATATATCGCTTGACACGTTCACTTTCGTTCTCTCTCAACACGGTCGCGTGTACCCGCTGGCTGTCACAGTCGACGTAATCAAAATTACTGTGTCTTCGCTGAACGCTTCACCTGCTTATATACTAGGCGGTTGCAGTCTTGAATGTTCACCGGTGTACTGGAACGTTCGTTCAGTTGTAGAATCTTCTCGAAAGCTTCAGAGCCTTCGATTTCGATCATCGTTCAGTGGTGTGTGCAGAGGATTCTAGTATATTGGAGAGCATTCGATAAGAAGTGAGATACAACCGTGCCGTTTCGCCTTATTTCTAATTGGGTTATTTTGCACCTAGGTATTCGGTTGTTGTTGCTTTCATTAGGTGCGTTTTAATGCTCTCCAGAGTAGGATAGGATAGCATAAAAAATTTATATACAAAATAACAACAACATTGCTGTTTTTACGATTCTTTATAACTTTTTTCCATAGATAGTAGGCTACATTAGAGAATTTATCGCGCATAGTTCCCCCAGTGAGCTCACTGGGGGAACTATTCCGGTTAAAATCTATATTCTAGCCTACTATCTATGGAAAAAAGTAATAAAGAATCGTAAAAACAGCAATGTTGTTGTTATTTTGTATGTAAATTGTCTATGCTATCCTATCCTACTCTAGAGAGCATTAAAACGCACCTATTATGTGTAACGATCGAGTTGTACGGTTGTGCGGTTGCCAGGCTTACACGTAACAATATCCTGGTTTTCTCAGATACCCTGTGTTGATTCTCTCATTGAATTTTTGCAATTGTCGATTGCTGTGTCCTTTGCTCTTCAAAATACGTATGGGAATTCATCTGTTGACCATTCGCTTGAAGTTTATTCATATTGTTGCGAGCTAGGGGTTCGCCGGGATTTCAAGTAAAACACAATTCGGTTAAAATAAAAATAAGTGATAATTTATTTATCCGCACTTTTAATTCAAAGAATTATATTCGCACAATAATTCGCACTGTATGGCAGCACTGCCCGCTTATTCCATATATCGCTTGACTTGATCACTTTCGCTCTCTAACAACACGGTCGCGTATACACGCTCGCTGTCACAGTCGACGTAATAAAAATTACTATGTCTTCGCTGAACGCTTCATCTGCTTATATACTAGGCGGTTGCAGTCTTGAATGTTCACCGGTGTACTTGAACGTTCGTTCAGTTGTGGAATCTTCTCGAAAGCTTCAGAGCCTTCGATTTCGATCTTCGTTCAGTGGTGTGTGCAGAGGATTCTAGTATATTGGAGAGCATTCGATAAGAAGAGAGATACAACCGTGCCGTTTCGCCTTATTTCTAATTGGGTTATTTTGCAACTAGGTATTCGGTTGTTGTTGTTTTCATTATGTGTAACGATCGAGTTGTACGGTTGCGCGGTTGTCAGGCTTACACTTAACAATATATATTATTAATAAATTAATAATAATAATAAGCATACATAAACATGTCACGTTTTTGTAGTATAGATTAGTTTTTCCACACTGTTTGTAATTTTACGCATTGTAAAATTTTGCCTTTCCACGCCAGCAGTAAATTTACACATTTTTAGCGATTGATTTTCACACTTATATGTGAATTTCCGCATTTATAGTGATGTGTTTCAGCGTGAGTAGTAAAAATCACAAGAGTGCGCAATGAAATTTGACAACGATTTTACTGCTTTCAGAGTAGGCACTAAATTGCCTACTCTGAGAGTTGTAAAAATATTTTACAGTGTATGTTACACAATATATTTTTATTAACTTTCTACAATTTTTTACGGAAAAATAAGTAAAAAAAACTGTGTAAATAACCTTAAAACTAAATTTAAAGTGCATACACAAATAAATACTTCTCAGGAAATGGAGAGAATTAATTAATAGATTTTCGTAGCATTCGCATTTTGTGCTAGCAGTCAGCTTTGAATAATAAGTGCCTACTTCAACTCCAATGCTTAATTTTGCTTAGGAAACAAAACGAGAAGAAATCTTAGATGGGGCCTCGGTGGCTCAGTGGCGCTTGTGCCACCTAATCAAGGGCTTATCAGCCGTGGTCTATATACAAAATAATACTTGCAGCAATAACAGACAGTGGAGCGCAGTTACTGTCCATATGCCCCAGAAGGGGGTCATTCATAATAGGAACTCAAGAATTTTAAATTCTAATTTCAATCAAACAAAGAGCAGTGATCGCACTTTAGTCGATTGTTTGTATTGCAAAATTAAAAAAAAAACAATAATTATAATGTGAGAATGCCTTCCTACAAGAATTGTCAGCAATTTTGTTAATAGTTTTCCAGATTTATCATAAATACAAACGGGCAGTGCGAACAACCGGATTTGAGATTTTTGGCCATAACCCACATGGATTAATAATTTATTTCTTAATGCTTTCGTTCAAGTTTTAAGTAGTTGGTGTGCTTAAAAAATAAAAGTACACGAAACACGACGGTACCGTCAATAAATCAAAACCGAATTGCAAGTGGTTGTACTTATCGGAAAGACTTAATAGTATATAGGAGTTGCATTTTTATTAGCTTCAGTATATCGAATATATTATCTTAATTACATAAGAGATTACTCTGTGTTCCTCGTGAAAAATAATCCCAAGATCGCTCAGCCTCAAGGGATCTTGGCTTAGCCCTCGATCGGCTCAGTTCATGGCTTTTGCCAAAAGTGTGCTTCTGATCTTTACTAAGTCGCTGCTTCTTCAATCTGTCTTTTTTTTTTATTCGCGAACTCTACACTCTACTCTACGGCCAACCAAACAATTTTTTTTAATTTTTTTTTATATTCGTGCTTTGAGCATCGTCTTGGGTCTTAAGCCTTCTTTTCTTTCTACCACCACAAGAAGTGAATTGTGAAGATCAACGGAAAGAGTCCATGTCTTTTTTTGTACAAGTCTCTCGTCTCTTTATGCTTATAAAATCGTGCTTTATTTACTCTGATCTTTTATGTTTTATATTATATACTCGAACTCCTATGCTTTTATTTATACATTAGATGTATGTATAAGATGGAGGACTTATCTACCAATGTTTTTTGTCGTTTACGTGTTGACATAGGTATACATTATGTGCTATATATGGATATGTGTAGTCTGTAGATAGTCGAACATGCTGGCTGTGGACGCTCAACGATAGTCGAGTCAATTCGATAGATCTTTCAGTAGAGCTACGGCTCGAGGAGACCTGTTTTTCAAGATCGAGAGATCAGTTTTAATGGTGAACTGATGTTGTTGGTAGTTTCCGTTCGTATATGCTAAAGTGATGTAATTGGAAGGCGTTTTGAGGTTAAGTAAATTATAACCCTTTTTGTTATTATATTTCTCCTGTTAGTTCTTAAGCTCACGATCGTTCGAGCTGCCATCGGATCGTAGTGATCTTCGACTTCTTTTCTCTCTATTGGTTATGTTTCTCGCTTGCTTTTCATTTTATGTTTATTGTTTTTTATGCTTAGCTTAGCCTCTTTTACTTTTATAAGGTTATACGTAGGTGATGCAAGAAAACATCATTGTAAGAATCGAACTGGTTTTAGCGTTTGATTGATGTTGAATAAAGACAATTGGTTTAGGTACGGTTCAAGCTAGGCAGAATTTTAATCATTTTTTGATTGAAGCTGGGGGTATTGTATAAAATTAATCATTTAAATTTTGTTCATAAACTTTTTCGTTCTCATCTTCTTAGTAACACGTAACTAGTTTTTTATACTCTAGATGAAATCATATAGAGTATTATAAGTTTAATCCAGCCCAAAAGTTTGTAACGCATAGAACCAAGCCTCGGACGAAAAAAAGTTATATATTATTTTTTGTTTATTTGTGGCCAAAAACCTCAAATCCGCCTGACGTCCGTCCGTCCGTCCGTCCGTCCGTCCGTCCGTCCGTCCGTCCGTCCGTCCGTCCGTCCGTCCGTCCGTCCGTCCGTCCGTCCGTCCGTCTGTCCGTGAACACGATAACTCAAGAACGCCTTCACCTAGGATCTTGAAATTTTGAATCTGGATGTTTGGTTGAATTTGTAAGGCTAAGTTCGTTAACGGGCAAAATCGTCCTACTCCTTCGGGTAGCTGCCATACAAAATGTCCTTAAAACACGTGTTCAAGAATATTGGTCGATAACTTAAGAAGGGTTTAAGCTACGACTTTGAAATTTTGTATGTGTTATTTTCCCAATAGTGGCAACTAAATACATGATTATGAAGAAAATCCTGTTAGTCCTTCGTGTAGCTGCCATACAAATATCCTGTCAAAATGTATTCACCTAATTTACGAAACTCACTATAACTCAAGTAATCTTTTAGCTACGAATTCGGAATTTTGTACAAGTTAGTTTTGAGTAAAAAGGAAGTTTGAGTTTACTAATCAGCGAAATCCTTTTACTCCTTCTGGTAGCTGCCATACAAAATGTCCTTAAAACAAGTGTTCAAGAATATTGGTCGATAACTTCAGAAGGGTTTAAGCTACGGCATTGAAATTTTGTATGTGTTATTTTTCCAATAGTTGAAGCTAAATATATGATTATGAAGAAAATCCTGTTAGTCCTTCGTGTAGCTGCCATACAAATATCCTGTCAAAATGTATTCACTTAATTTACGAAACTCACTATAACTCAAGTAATCTTTTAGCTACGAATACGGAATTTTGTACAAGTTAGTTTTAAATCAAAAGGAAGTTCGAGTTAACTAATCAGCGAAATTCTTTTACTCCTTCTGGTAGCTGCCATACAAAATGTCCTTAAAACACGTGTTCAAGAATATTGCCGATAACTTCAGTAGGGTTTAAGCTACGTCTTTGAAATTTTGTATGTGTTATTTTTCCAATAGTTGGAGCTAAATGTATGATTATCAAGAAAAATCCTATTAGTCCTTCGTGTATCTGCCATACAAATATCCTGTCAAAAAGTCTTCACTTAATTTACGGAACTCACTATAACTCAAGTAATCTTTTAGCTATGAACTCGGAATTTTGTACAAATTAGTTTTGAGTGAAAACGAAGTTCGAGTTTACTAGTCAGCAAAATCCTTTTACTCCTTCTGGTAGCTGCCATACAAAATATCCTTAAGACACGTGTTCAACAATATTTTTCGATAACTTTTGAACGCTTCAAGCTACGAATTTGAAATTTTGTACAAATTAATTTTTGAATGGTTCCAAGGAAAAGGATAAATATGTAAGAAATCGAGTGAGTCCTTCCTGCACCTCCCATGTGAAAGTCCTCCAAAAAGGACATTTTTTTTCGATGACTTACCCAGTTCAAGGTATAAAGTTAAACACTGAAAATTGTCTTTTAGTTTTGAGTAGCAATCTAATGGCAGTCCTTAATAAAGGACATACAACATGCACACACGTAATTCTACTTTATCCCCAACTACAATATAAATCGGAGTTCAGTATTCATCTAGAGTATTATACGATTGGCTTGCAGCCGATCGTGACTGCAGTATGTTTTTTTCTTAAACTCACATCTCCATCATATAAATTAATTTATTATTGCAAGTACGAGTATTAATCGATTTAAAGTTTAAAAAGTATGGTTTGTAAGTGGAAATCGTTGGAAAAAAAACCATCGTTGGAACAATGAATAAAATCATTAAATATTTTTCACGCTCTACCTGTAACCAATGCATTGTCGTTGCAGAGGCACGTTGGGCACCCAGGGCGCTAAAACATCAGAGTACCTTGACAAGTCGCGCGAAATTTTAGCTTCTCGGTTTCTCATGAGAAAATATATTCCACATTTCCATTTCACAGGGTAAGTCGGTTGGACAAAAGAAAATATACCCAAATTTACAAGAAAGGAGACAAACTGCTGTGAAAATTACAGATGAATATTATTGTTGTGTACGTCCTACAGAATACTGACAAAAATAATTGAACGTCGCCCTAAGCACTATACTAGCGAAATAACTGGCGAATACCAAGGTGGATTCAGAACCAGACGATCTACAACAGACCAAATATTATCGGTGAAACAGGTGCTCGAGAAATGCTGGGAATATAGCACAGACCTGCACCAAATCTTTGTAGATTTTAAAGAAGCATGCGACAGTATCAACAGGAGGGTACTGTACCAAATCATACTTGATTTTGGAATTCCACCAAAATTAGTTCGACTAACGACTCACAATGACGGAACACTGAATCCCAAGTAAGAATACAAACCGATTCCAGAACCAGCTTTCGAACGGGTTTAAAGCAGGGAGATGGTCTAGCTCCTGTTGCTGTTCTTTTCAATTTGGCACTAGATGTCATCTGACAACAAATGGGACACTACTACAAGTCAACCCAAAAAGTGGTATACGCTGACGATATAAACATCCTCGCAAGATCCTTCCCTAGTACTAAGAAGGTATTCGTCAACTTTGACTCTGCCGCAAAAGAAGTCGGGTTGAGCATTAACGAAACCAAAGCAAAAGTACTGACGGAAACAAGAAACAGAACAGCAATCAGGCAGATTATAACAATTGCGGAGAGTGCGGACAACTTCATATATGTTGGAGCTAAGCCAGCAAGAGGCGGCAATGAAACGGACGAAATCAATCGACGGATTATTTGGTACTTCCAATAATGAAATCCATGAAAGTGCACCGGGACAACAAGCTGCGAATATATAAAACTAATATATGACCTGTGCTCTATTATGGCAGCGAGACGTGGACATTAACGCAAACTTCCGGAAAAGCAGTTAAATCATTCGAAAGAAAGCGCATCCGCAGATTTTTGGGACCAATGAAGGAAGGAACGGAATGACGAATAAGATACAACCATGTATTGTATCAACTATACGAGGAGCCAGAAGCCTCAATGTTCATCAAGCTAAGCTAACTGCAATGTGCTGGTCATGTAGAGCGAAGGGAAAATAGAAGAATCCCCAAACGTGGCCTTAAAGCAGGTGGAGGACGCAGTCTTTGGATCGAGATGATTGGAGGCGACGACTTCAGGAGGCCAGGGCCCGATTTGGGATGTCGCGATTAATTTTTTTTTTGTCCAGTTTAAAGGTGTAAGGTCTGATTTTCGGGCCATGTACCTCCCGCACCCGCAGATAGCCCGAACGCCAGCAAGCGCGTCGCTCCAGCTCGAATTTCAGGAATTGGCCCATTACTTTCTCATACTTGACTTTCTCATACCTGACCTTTCAGTCCAATATCATGGCCTTTTCGAGTCAAAATATCCACTCCAAGGTTTTCGTCCGCATTGTAAATCACTAACTACAAATTTTGAAATACACATTCATTATACTCATCAAAAAGGTCTTGTGAGTAATGTACATTTCTCTAAATTTCATTATGGTGTGACAATGGACCAGCTAGATCTATGACTTAGATACATTTTATATCTTTTCCAAGTTTCGATGAAAAATTTCTTTATGCTTATATTTACAGTAGTAATAAACACTTACATATTATTGAAGTATGATATATGTTCGCCACGCAATAAATCTGCCGCCAGCGGCGAAGGCAAGGGCTTTGAAAGTAATTCTTATGCGATTATTTCGGAGCCTGAAGCAATAGCTCTATGTAATAGAATAGAAACTCATACTATTCTTTTATTACATATCCGTAGATTTCATTTACTTGTGAGCACATTAATATTAGTGCTTTAAAAGAAGACAGAAATTCTGTTAAAACTGCAGCTTAAATACGAGAGTATTGGAGGTTTAATTCGTTTAAAAAACATTAGGTAGTTAAGCTAGGAAGTTAAAAACATACTGCAGTCACGATCGGCTGCAAGCCAATCGTATGATACTCTAGATGAATACTGAACTCCAATTTATATTGTAGTTGGAGACAAATAAGAATTACTTGTGTGCATGTTGTATGTCCTTTATTAACAACCCCCATTCGGTTGCTACTTGAAACTAATAGACAATATCGGCAGTGTTTAAGTTCATATCTTGAACTGGGTGAGTCACCGAATAAAACAATTCTCCTTTTTGAAGGACTTTTACATGGGAGGTGCAGAAAGGACTCACTCGATTTCTTACATATTTATCCTTTTCCTTGGAACCATTTAAAAATTAATGTGTACAAAATTTCAAATTCATAGCTTGAAGCGTTCTAAAGTTATCGGAAAATATTGTTGAACAGGTGTCTTAAGTCTTTTGTGTATGGAAGGTACCAGAAGGAGTAAAAGGATTTACCTGAATAGTAAACTCGAACTTCGTTTTCACTCAAAACTAATTTGTACAAAATTGCGAATTCATAGCTAAAAAATTACTTGAGTTATAGTGAGTTGCGTAAATTAAGTGAATACATTTTGACAGGATATTTGTATGGCAGCTACACGAAGGACTAACAGGATTTTCTTCATAATCATATATTTAGCTCCAATTATTGGAAAAATAACACATACAAAATTTCAATGTCGTAGCTTAAACCCTTCTGAAGTTATCGTCCAATATTCTTGAACATGTGTTTTACGGATACTTTGTATAGCAGCTACCCGAAGGAGTAGGACGATTATGCCCGTTAACGAACTTTGCCTTACAAATTCAACCAAACATCCATATTCAAAATTTCAAGATCCTATGTGAAGGCGTTCTTGAGTTATCTTGTTCACGGACAGACGGACGGACGGACGGACATCAAGCGGATTTGGAGTTTTTGGCCACAAATAAACAAAAAATAATGTATAACTTTTTTTCATCCGGGGCTTGGTTCTATGCGTTACAAACTTCTGGGCTGGATTAAACATACGAAGGCGGTTTGATAATGACGTGCAAAAATCGAGAAAAAATAATTTTTTCGGGAAATATTTATTTTATTTTTCGACGTAGTCTCCTTTTAGCTCGATACACTTAGTCCAGCATTTTTCCAATTTGTTGATCCCTTCCAAATAATATGATTTGTCCAACCCTTCAAAATCTCTTTCCAGCAAGCCATTTTTTCAAGTTTGGAAATAATAAAATGTCGCAGGGTGCCAAATCTGGAGAATACGGTGGGTGAGGGGGCAATGCGTACCGCAATTCAAACAGTTTTGCCAGTGCAACAGCGGGCGTATGAGCCGGAGCGTTGTCGTGATGAAACAACACTTTTTTCTTCGCCAAAGGAGGCTGTTCTTCCTTGATTTCAGCTTCCAATCGAACCAATAACTCAGAATAATATGCTCCCGTTATTGTTTTTCCTTTCTCCAAGTAGTCGGTGAATGTTATTCCATTGGAATCCCAAAAAACTGTAGCCATAATCTTTCCAGCTCATGTAACGGTTTTTGCTTTCCTCGTTGCGCTTGAACCTGCTTTCATCCATTGTTTTGACTGTTCTTTGGTTTCTGGAGTGTAGTGGTGGATCCATGTTTCATCAACAGTTACGAATCGACGAAGAAATTCATTCGGATTACGTTGAAACTGTGCTGTGAAGGTGTCACACGATTGCGTTTTTGGTCGATTGTGAGCAAACGCGGCACCCATATTGCGGATAGCTTTCTCTTGTCCAAATAGTTTTTCAAAATATTCCAAACACGTTCAGATGAGACGCTTACTACGTTAGCTATCTCACGCACTTTTACTCGACGATCTTCTATCATGATATCATGGATTTTATCGATCATTTCTGGCGTGGTAACCTCATTTGGACGACCTGGACTTGGTATGGTTTCTGCGCTCGTACGACCACACTTGAATTCAGAAAACCATTTGTAAATCATTCGGATCGATGGTGCAGAGTCCCCATAATGCTTATTTGGTTACTTTAGCTGTTTTCCCTTTTAAAAAATTGTGTTTAATCATCACACGAAATTCATTTTTATCCACATATAAAAATTTTTATAAGTCGACTTGCTTAGACGGCTGTTTCTCAAAAACTAAACGAGGTATCAGGCTTAAACTTTACAGGTAATCTATTTAAGTTATAAAAAAATAACAAATTCCTTACCTGCCCCCTTCTTCTTGATTTTTGCAAGTCATTACCAAGCCGCACTCGTATAATACTCTATGTGATTTCATCTAGAGTATAAAAATCTGCCAACGGAACTCGTTTAATCCTGAGATGCGGTGTAGGTTACTATGCGACTGACAACCTAAAAATATCGTTCCAAATAGCCTCCCTATTCCTTACGTTGTCACTCGCATAGTAATCTACACCGCTGCTGAGGTTGTGAAAACCTACCTGGAAGCACTGAAATAGGACGTCCTACCCCACCCGCTGTATTCACCAGACATCGCTTCCGACTACCACCTATTCCGATCGATAAAAAATGTCCTGGCTGAGCAGCACTTCCGTTCTTACGAAGATGCCAAAAATTTGATCGCCTCAAAGGACGTGGAGTTTTTTCGACGCGGAAATCATATGCTGCCAGAAAGATGGGCAAAGGTTGTGGCTAGCGAATGACAATATTTTAAAACATAATTATGTAACCAATTTCCCACAATAAAGGCTCAAATTTAAAAAAAAACCGATACGAACTTATATGTACACCTAATAGTAAAATGTTTCTAGGCACTATTATAAAGCACGCATAAATACGCATAACTCGACATGCCTAAAAGATATAACGAAATTCGTGAAAATGTGGAAAAAGAGGTTTTCATGGACAATTTTTTGTACGCCAATGAAAAATTGAACTTTTCTTTTACTTGTAGTACATCTACATATACGTACTAAGTTTCAACTTTCTAGCCTAAGCCGTTTCTGAAATATAAAAAAACACCCGCAAGTAAAGTGCGGCCAAAGACTAGAATTAAACTTAAACAAATTCATTCAGTTACCAAATGTATACCTAAACTCAGAGCTTAAAATTATTATTTTATATAATATGTTATAAAAGAAGAAACCTGTTCTTCTTTGAGTACCTTAATAAAATGGTTTTATTAACTACAAACTCTTTGCTAATTTTGCTTAAAGATTGCATTATATGAAGTCAGGAAGGATTCCATTTCATTATGATCTAATCTGATGATCTAATTGCTTTTTCAATCTTGTTGAACTATTTATAATAACTATGATCAAAATAAGTAGCGACTAAGTCGAACAGAAATTTGCATCTTTTCATCGATGAACAACTACAAGGCAGGTAAAGATTAGGCTATAAAATGTAAAATCATAGGTAACTTAAAATTGATGTGTTATTCCGAAAAAAATACTACTGATGAAGATTCAATTCCCAATGCTGTAATTGCCGCGATATGTTTTTTGGTTTAAATTTTCATAGCCGTAATCAATGTGTGTCTCAATAAAATATATATTGAATGCACTATGTAAAAAACACATATAAGCGATATTCACTGTTAAACTCACTGGTTGTAAATCACTGACTCAATTCTACACATGACTGGTCTTTAAGTCGTTCGATATTTACAGGAAGTCGTTCTTCAAAGTTAGGCATAGTTAATCAAAAGAAAATAAAAATAAATTTATCAAAGCAATAACTTCTCTCTCCCGAGATTGTAATCCTGCTTTTTTAAAAAAAAATAGTTCTGTGGCTTTTATTTAAACAATTTCCGCCAGTCGCTGATCGTGCTCATTAAAGCAATTTTCCTGATATAATAAATAATTACATTAAACGGTTCTAAGATCTGAGTCGAGTTACCAACGTCGTTTCTTGTAGTTCTATCTTAAACTTGCCAGCCCAGACTTCGGGTCTTTTTCTTTTCAGCTTCAAACCTGTTTTATAATGATCTGCAGGAAAATGTACGAGTACCTCGTCTAAATTTGAAAAAAAAGATACTTAGTCACATCATTGGATGAAAACCGATAATTCAACATGTGATTAAGAATTATTGCCGGTTGTCAGTCCTTAGTCTCTGCGCGTTCAATTCGTCTTTGATATTTCCTTCTTAAATAATTGCGGTCCAACAGAATGACAACATAATTATTGAAAACTGAGCCAAATTTGAAGACTTCAG
Source organism: Beris morrisii (assembly GCA_951812415.1). Taxonomy (NCBI): domain Eukaryota; kingdom Metazoa; phylum Arthropoda; class Insecta; order Diptera; family Stratiomyidae; genus Beris; species Beris morrisii. The sequence continues at coordinate 73,027,576 of OX638310.1, forward strand.
CAAATGGGTGTAATTAGATTGGTGGAAATTTACTTTCGGAAATTTCCAAGGCCAAGAAAAGTTGCCAATAGTCTGGACGAAACTATGTTATTTTTCAAGTCAAAGTTCAGAAAGCGGTTTAAGTGGGAGTGCGATAAAATGTTTACGCCGTGGTAATGGCGCTACTACATTTAACACCTGAATCAAGCAATTGGGTCATACTCCGTGACACGATTTAAGTCGAAATCTAACATCGGTTGTTTCGAGACAAGGAGGTTTCTTGGAAAGTTTTGTCACTAGAATGGCTTCTGGTAAATAAGATACAACTTTCGATTCGACCTTCATGTACAATAAACTGCCCATAGAAGTAAAAATATCGAAAATATCGATTTTTAGACGGCTATACATGGGCGCCCATGCAACATTTCATAGGGAGGGGCAGAACTATCGCTTATAAAAGGAGTTTTCAATTTCGGAAGCTACATCTTTGACGAAGAGAACGAATGTGGATTTCACTCAGTTAAGAATCATTGAACATTTTCTGTCACACCAAAACAATATCAGCGCACCGGGAGAAAAATACAGAGAAGTTGAACTTTTACTTAGAATCTGTTAGTAAGTAAGATCGCCCAACTTCTTCGGGTACATCGCATTCCAAATTCCTCAAAACAAGTGATGACAGTTATATTCTGGAATTAAAAAATTTCGCGCGACAAACTTTTTTTAATTAAATATTGCAGGAACTGACAATATTGCGGCACTCTTCCAATTAGCTACCATATAAAAGTTCTTAATAAAAATGGTTCCTATTTTTTTCCCGAAGGAGCGATAACCACGGATCGGAACATATTGGCCATAAAAGCTCTTTTGTGATTAAGTTGACAAAATTTTTGGGGAGCGGGGTTATGTAGTTCCTCTTATTTTGAAAGCATCAAAATTGGAAAACAGAGTGAAATGAAGATACTGTCTTAGGCTAACATACAAAAGTCTGCAAAAAAATTAATGTTTTCTGGTGAGTCAACTTGAAGACTTGCAATTAGTTGTAACCGTGTTCAAGCTGTTGTAAATGCTAAAAAGAAGCGGAGTTATTAGGGTAAATATATTGCTCTAGCTCAAAAACTATCGAAGTTATTCACCTTTAATTTCAACCATTTCGTAATTGAGCAATAATTTTTCTTTCCCGGCACAAAGTCGAAAGGATGTATAAAAAAAACTATATGAGCAGATGGGTACTTTATCTCAGGAAACCATTATGACCTTTGGGTCCTGAGTGTGAAACTCAATTACGTCTTAGGTCAGAAAACCTTAATTTTTAACAAGTGAAATTTCTTTAAATACAAATAAAAAGATGTTCTGCTTTTATTTTTCATTGCAAACAGTAAACGGTTTTGATTTAGTTACTATTTGTTAGTATTTTAACAAATTATGTGTAATAGAACATTTAAAAGGTCTTAATTAAGATTAGTCTATGTTAAAAAAAAAGAATTATTCATGTGACGAAATAGTATTTTTAAAATACTAGAAGATAGAATACAGGTGGGGCAAGTGCCTCCTCTTTCCCCACTCTATGGGCGCCCTTCTGTAGACGTAAAAGGAATGTAAAACTTATGAAAACGTATGCAGCCCCTATACACCCCTGCAGGTTGAATTTCTAAAGATCGTGGAGTTGGTTTTCAGGCGATTGCAAGAAATGCCCGTAGATGTAAAAACCAATTTCATATTTCTCTTAGGAGAGTGCGAAAATTGTATGTATCTAATCCCTTTGAACCTCTCTTACGGATAGTACCATATATTAAAACATACTGCAGTCACGATCGGCTGCAAGCCAATCGTATAATACTCTAGATGAATACTGAACTCCGATTTATATTGTAGTTGGGGATAAAGTAGAATTACGTGTGTGCATGTTGTATGTCCTTTATTAAGGACTGCCATTAGATTGCTACTCAAAACTAAAAGACAATATTCAGTGTTTAATTTCATATCTTGAACTGGGTAAGTCATCAAAAAAATGTCCTTTTTGAAGGACTTTCACATGGGAGGTGCAGGAAGGACTCACTCGATTTCTTACATATTTATCCTTTTTCCTGGAACCATTCAAAAATGAACGTGTACAAAATTTGAAATTCGTAGCTTGAAGCGTTCAAAAGTTATCGACAAATATTGTTGAACACGTGTCTTAAGGACATATTGTATGGCAGCTACCAGAAGGAGTAAAAGGATTTCGCTGATTAGTAAACTCGAACTTTGTTTTTACTCAAAACTAATTTGTACAAAATTTCCAATTCATAGCTAAAATATTACTTGAGTTATAGTAAGTTCCGTAAATTAAGTGAAGACGTTTTGACAGGATATTTGTATGGCAGCTACACGAAGGACTAATAGGATTTTCTTCATAATCATATATTTAGCTCCAACCATTAGAAAAATAACACATACATAATTTCAAAGACGTAACTTAACCCCTTCTGAAGTTATTGGCCAATATTCTTAAACACGTGTTTTAAGGACATTTTGTATGGCAGCTACCAGAAGGAGTAAAAAGATTTCGCTGATTAGTAAACCCGAACTTTTTTTTACTCAAAAATAATTTGTACAAAATTTCCAATTCATAGCTAAAAGATTACTTGAGTTATAGTGAGTTTCGTAAATTAAGTGAATGCATTTTGACAGGATATTTGTATGGCAGCTACACGAAGGACTAACAGGATTTCTTTCATAATCGTACACTTAGCTCCAACTATTGAAAAAGTAACACATACAAATTTTCAAAGTTGTAGCTTAAACCCTTCCGAAGTTATCGGCAAATATTTTTCAACACGTGTTTTAAGGATATTTTGTATGGCAGCTACCCGAAGGAGTAGGACGATTTTGCCCGCTAACGAACTTAGCCTTACAAATTCAACCAAACATCCAGATTCAAAATTTCAAGATCCTAGGTGTAGACGTTCTTGAGTTATCGTGTTCACGGACAGACGGACGGACGGACGGACGGACGTCAAGCGGATTTTAGGTTTTTGGGCACAAATAAACAAAAAATAATATATAACTTTTTTTCGTCCGAGGCTTGGTTCTATGCGTTACAAACTTTTGGGCTGGATTAAACTTATAATACTCTATATGATTTCATCCAGAGTATAAAAATTATGAAATTGGTTTGAAGGCGATTATGTAAAACCCAATTTCATAACTCATCAAACCTAAGTAATATTTTGAAAATTGTGTGAACGTATGCAATTCCCTTACACCCCCTTAAGGGCTGAATATCAAAAAATTCAGAAACTCTTTTTAGGTAATCATATCTTGATGAAGGAACAACTAATGCGATATTTTATCAGTCCTGAGGTATATGGTGATTTATCTGAAGTTCCCACAGAAGTAATATTAATTAAACATATCAGAAGATCTAAGAGAAATGACGAAATTCGTGAGAATAGATTAACTCCCTTGTCGCTGCTAATTTTTTTGTGCAATATCTGCACGCCAATAGATGTATAACATTTTTTCGCCTAAATTGCTTTACTAGTTCATTTAAGATGTTCCAGGAATAAGAAAAACCTACAGGTACCATACCATTCCTATTAAAAGTGCCACCGCTATAGCTCTACTTATAAGTTTCAGCTACATTCATTAGCGATATCATAATTTTAAGTTTTTCACCCCACCTCGGCACGCTACTGACTCCCCTCCAAACTCTCACCTATTCTTCTAGTATTCGTACAAACAGTAACCAACATTCAACTTTGTGTCACGAACTGTTTAGGAGATATGCATTCTAGATGTCTCAATCTCAGCTTTGAGCTTTCCAAATGCATTTTTTCCAGCCGCTCACAAACACTTTAATTAGGCATATCAGGATCAGGAAAGTTTTGATCTGATAGCCATCTGCAAGAAAATGTAAAAATTGTAAAAAATCAAATTTAATTTTCAAAAACTATTTTCGAGATAATCTTGGAATTTATATAGGCAGGTAGGTCCAATGAATTTCTATGAGGGAAAATAAATCTTAGGAGGATGGGTGAGGGTGGGTGATCGAGAGAAGAGAAATATTCTCATTTTTTTACATTGAGAGCCGCAAACGATAGAAAATTTAAACTTTTTATTAATATAAGATATAATTCTTATTTTATGATGGGATTGCACAAGAAGGAGTGTGTTTTCTATATGTTGGAAACGGCTAACGCTAGAAAGTTGAAACTTGTACTGTTAGGTTAGGTGGGTAGCTATTGACAGAGATAGCTAACACATAGGCCGCTAGATGGGTCCGTTGTGATCCCACTGCACCACGGGACGGCGCCTACGACTGATGGCTATTTTTGGCTAATTTTCAAGAACAAACTGAGCCCAATTGGCCGCGGTATTGTTCTATCAAATATTTTTCCGTGTTTCTTGGTGCGAAGGAGAGGAGAATTGGAAGGAATTGTGGAGAAGAAATGGGATACCGAACTTATTCAGTTTTAGGAATGGGAAGGAATATCAGGAATCGGGCCGGGTATGGCAGTGTACTAGCAGGTGTTAATGATCATAATTTTTCAGTACTATTGGCTGTGATACGAGCTACCAGAACAGCAAAGTTGCCTATAGCAAATCAACTACTGTCTGGCAGCTCTGATGGTATTTGTGAATCTGATAAGAATGTACACAGAACTCATTTGCTCAGGTTTAAATCCTTTACAAGTGACCCTATTAAACATTCCGCACTGTTCACGATTTATATTAATATTCTGAAACCAATAACAACTGAAAAATTCATATAAATAAAGTATGCATTGAGTGGGAATTGAACCCCGGTAGCAATGTGTTCAAGACCTAGTACACTACCACTGGACTACACCCAACTTGTACTGTACATATATAGATATACTAGAAAAGCAATTTAAGCAAAAAAGAAAATATTAAATCCGCTGTCCAGAGATGGTCGGTAAAAATTGTAACATTCATATATTTAAACGAGTTTTGTCATATCTCTTAGTTCTTCCGTCATATAGTATTAATTCTACTTTCATGAACTCTTCATGCCCAGAAATTAGTTTTCGGAATTTGTTGATATTCAACCCCGAAGGGGTGTAAGGGGGGTCTAAATGTTTTCCCGAAATCCGACATAGGTATCTCTTAAGTCTGATTATAAATTGATTTTTACTTCCATTGGCGCTTTAATATACTTTTCAGGATTTTATGATAGTAAAACATTAAATGGGTGTAAAGGGGTTTATTATGTTTACTCGAAATCTGAAAATTTTTCTTTGGTCTGATATACATATTATTTGTTTCTTACTTCTATGGGTTATTTACTTTTACTCTCTTTTTGTTTCAATTTTAATATGAAGAGCCTTTAATGAATTTTGAAAATTGTTTCTTATGTGGAGTTATTCTGGTGACAATTTTTTCTTTCTGGATAACATTTTAAAGGAACCGGTCTTAAATTTCGACTTTGACCGAAAATTTTGAAATAGAGACATCGAAAAATAATGATTCCTTGTCTTCAGTTATTGCGACATTTTGTATCGACCACCTCGTCCGGATGCTATTGCAACAATAAATTTATTATTGCAATATTTGCCCAGTACGTCCATATATATAAATCTTTAAGTTGTAACTAAGTTGCATAAACCGTTCCTGAGATTTGACTTTTTTAAATTTTTGCAAAGAAAGTACAGATACTTGTACATTAATTGTTTTCATTGCGAAAATTAATCAACTTTCTCCTTTTTACGCCATTCAATTGATTGAAAAATTATACACCAATCTTCGCGAGTACGTCGAAATGTACAGCATTGGACTCGAATGCGTCCGGCTCCTTGTGCGGTTGTGCTCCTGAAAGATATTTGAACTATCGTCAAATACGAGGACTAAAGCTAAAAACTTGGCACCCACGTCAAATGTAGACTTGGAATGCGAAGAAAAAACCAAAAATTACTCCTAAAAGTGGCAGTTGTGATAGCATTGAGGATAAGCTTGTATTTTTCATACCTGACGACCAGTCTTTGCTATCTCCACCATAAAACCTTCAATTATCCATCCGTTTTCCTAACGCAGGATAACTCAAGAACGTCTTGAACTAGTTTAGTCGAATTTGTAAAAGTTCGTTAACGGGTAAAATTGTCTTACTTCATCGGGTAGCTGATATACGAAAGTCTGTACAACATGTGTTCACCAATATTGGACGATAACTTTAGACGATAACTTTTGTTGGCGATGGCTTGGTAATAGTTGCAGTTAGAAGTATGAATATAATGAAAATTCCATGAGTACTTCTGCCAAACACAAGTCCTGGTAAAAAGTTCTAATCTAATTTACAGACCTCACTATAACTCAAGAAATCATGTAGCGAAGAAATTGAAATTTTATACATAACTATTAGTTTTAAGTGAAAATAAAGTTCGAGTTCATAAGTCAGCAAAATTCGTCTACTGCTTCGGTTAGCTTCCATACAAAAAGTACTTAAAAAACGGGTTCAAGAATATCTGCTTTCACATCTGGTTGGGATGGTCCTGGTTGCGAGCTGATGTCTTTAACCGTATTTTTGCACTTCGTAGTTTCCGTCCTGATACCTATGGTATTTTGGGTATCGACTTTTGCGGTGTTGTCTTTCTCTGCCCCTTTCTTTTTGATCTTTACTTGGTTATCTGAAAAGTTCAGCAATAGACAACACTTTAGTGATTCTAGCTCAACTATTGAAGCGTCGTCCACAGAAAAGACAAAGGTATTTCCGCCATTCTTTCCTTTGACTATGCGGAGAACCCGCCATGATTCGGTCCTGTTACCTGTTACCTGTTCCCTGTTTGCCTAGACGGAGCTTAAACTTGTCACCCATCAATTCAAATCCCTGTCCGACATAAGCTACACAGGTAGTTGCCTTTGGTAGTGCTGACCTGTCTACCGCAACGAGCTGCGCATCCTTCCAGAGCTTTAGCATAGCGGTGATCCTGATGATCCAGTCCCTGGTTGGTTTGTTATTGCACGTGATGAAGAGCCAGCCGCTAGTCTTACTTTGTGCAATAAATTGTGGGTGCAGTACGCCAGCTACAATCTTGTCCACCACATCCATGATTGATCGCTTGACGTCTCTCATTTTGTCTTCGGTGAGAGTGGCCTCAGGGTGCCTAGAATACATAATAGCTACATTCATTTGAAACGCTACGTCTCTGTATGAAAGCTTGGAAGTGCTTTGCGTTGGGGTGAACGAGCTCTGTCCGTCCTCCGGCTTTCCTTTTGCTATTTTTGCGCGCTGTTCAGAACCTGATTTGGTCTTTGTCGAGGAGACCTGAACCTTGTCATCGACAACTGGTTTAGTTTTGGTATCCTGAATCGTGTTGACGACTGCCGAAGATTTTTTTCCGTTTTCTGCACTTTTTTAAGATCTGTTCTGGTTCATCAGATCTGCCTCTTTTGCCAGTATGTGTTTTGGCACCTTCTGAAACGCGTTTAGACACAAGTTCTCTGACTTGGCCCTGGCAATTTTGGCCTTGATACGTCTCTTAGAAGCTCCAGAGAGGTATCCGAATTGCCTCTCGGCTTCTATTTGCGGTAGGTCTACATGAGCAACTTATGCATTTGGGACCATTGCCTCCTGAATGCTAATGTCGTTTACGCTTACTACTCCTCTGCAGAGAGGTGGGGTGAGCAGATTCCCCTCTTCATGACGATCCGGGGTGTGAGTAGTAGGGTGTCTTCACACTCTACATCCATCTCGCCATCAATCAATGATCACAGCAAGTACGAGAACTACTTCAACGGGGGTGTTAATTCCAGAGGATACTTTGTCGGTTTTTTTAGATACCATGTCGATTTTGGTCCCACGAGTATGGCGAGAAAAGAAGGTCCGGACCCGCAGAGCTCCCAATACGGATGTAATGCTAGGTAACAAGGGGGTTTTGCCCAGTACCACCAGGAGATCGTTCAAGAAATCACATTTATACACCTGATACCATGCAGCCCTCGGCACGAATACTTATACACCTTGGCTTGAGTGTGGGTCTCATTTAGTTCACCGCTCCTCTAAAATAGTCAGAGTATGAACCTCCAGCTATCTCCAGATTTGCGACACAAGCCACCCCACCACGACAAGGTAGAGATCCATGGAGGGTGGTGTTAAGTGTAAATCCAGCATCATATTCCTTGTATTTTACTAGTGCAATATAAAAAATTACCATGTATATTCCTATAGGTATTTAAGGTAGTGTTTGTTTTTATAAACATGCAGATATATTATAATAAAAAGTTTTTTTCATATTGTGCTTGTAGTTAAAGATCAACTACTTACATAATACCTGAATATTTGCTTTAATTTAATAAGACTTTTGAATCTACTTCGTACCGTTTTAACCGTGACACTCGTATTAGTGCGACGGAGTAATTCACTGACGGCAAACCGCATAATGAAGCACTTACTTATTATTTAGAATAATTTCTGTTGAGAATTAATCAATAGCGCTGTCAAAAAAATCGTGTTAAGAGTTCATCTTTAAGTACCTATTCATGCAGTATCAAGATCACAAAATGAGCAAGAAAATAAAAAAAAATAACAACAAGTAAACATAGAAATCTTATCCACCTACGGACCTCAATAACTACCTGAAGTCTGTAGTGATTCAGGACCACTCCTTTCGTATACACTACAGCCTGGCTGCATCAGGTTAAATCCACTGGATAAAAAACTCATAAGCTTGTAATGAATATGTATGAAGGTGTACCTTGACTGGGTGCTTGGAAATCTCCGAGGTGTATGCATCAGTCACAGTTTGATTATGATTATAGGTTTTACCTGTACAAAAAGAACCATCGTCCAACTTTTATTCGTGAAGAGTTCTTTGTTCGTGACCTTCCTTACGGGCTTGACTCATAGGTAAGCGTATAGCAGCAACAACACTCTATCTACCAAAAATACAAAATTTTCCATTGCTGCCAGACATCTTAAAGAAGTGGAAGAAGTAGAGGAAGATAACTCTGAGGAACCGAAAGAAAGGTGTGACGTGAACATACCTGTATCGAAACGTTAGATAGGCACTTTATCCGGTACGGTCTACGTGACAAAGGGCTTGTCTTCGGCATCAGGTGATATGGAACTTAATTGGATTTCCCCACTCGCTTCTGAATAAAATGTCAATTTAAGATTCCGCCGAATGCTACTGTAAATGAACGACATTCGTTACATTGAAAATTGATAGATCTATACTGTCTAAGATCTTTTTTAAGATGAAGCGATAATTGATCTGGTTAGTTGAAGATTGTGTGGTACTCGTACGAGTAGCCAAAACCTACGTTATGTACAAAATCATAAATTTCGCTTTGACATAATCCCGACATGGGATGCCGCAAATGGCAATTGCTACCTTTGGACACTTATTTTCCACCTGAACCCAAGATCTCGTTTTAACCGCTCCGTTATCTTTGCAAAGATACAAAGTTCAGATGTAGATACCAATTCATTGATTTCCATTGATCCACATGTAATTTAGATGTTTATTATATTATTTTTGGATTAAATAAAATTTGTTGCAGAATTAGAGATTGTGTTTTAGACTCAACGCGAAAAATTATTTTTTCAAAGTGCCGGAACTCTTGAAATTTTTTTTCGTGATTTTACCACAACATTGCGTAAGTCTTTACACAAAAAATAGCCATATTTTCACATTAAAATGCAGATAAGGTTGTTATATACCTTGTATTTTTGCGTAACATTGATGGTGGATTTACACCGAACGTTTGCGGCGCGACTTTACCCCCACAAGACCATTACAAACCGGAATTTGGACTTTTCAGTCGCCTGATTGGTTGATTTTTATTGTGTGGGTAAGTTTGCGCCTTAACGTGATCGGTGTAAATCCAGCACGAGACTTCTTATATCCTATAGACTTTTGAGAATTTTTAAGATCAGTATTGTACGTATGTTGCTTCTTAAGTTTTGAGATAGACAAATAAAAACAAATATTTATAATCAAAAATGACTTTATTGTTTTTCAAAATTTGACACTTTTGAATTTTTTCAACATTTCTTTGCACCAATCGACACGAGCTTTTTTTTGAGCGATTGTCAAATTATGCGGTATCCAATGCAAACAAATCTTTTTGACAGCCAAATGTTCATGCAATATTGAATGTATGCGAGTGGAACTAATACCCAGGAATGCCTCAATCTCACGGTATGTCACAGCACAGCATCGATGTTTTCTGGCACAACTGCCGATTTTGGACGACCTTCATGAAATTCGTCTTGTAGCGAAGTGCGACCACGATTGAATTTAGAAAACCAGCGAAACACGGTGGCTCGAGATGGTGCTTCATCACCAAAAGTCGAAGCAAGTTGATCGGCACACTGCTGTTGATTTAATCCATGTCGAAAGTCATAGAAAATCATCGCACGAAAATTTCACGATATAATTCCATTTTTCGACCAAGATGAATATTTCAAGTATATGTAAACAACACAAATAGCACTCGTATGACAACACATTCTGAGTACGTTCACCACTAAAAATGTCAAACTTTACGACGACAATATCAGATTTGACGTATTCACATCAGTGTTACCATATCTCAAAACTTAAGTAGCAACCTACGTATCAGTACTAATTTTACTTTATTATTTTAATAATACAGTATTGTTTTCGATTTTTAAAAAAAAAAAATTTGCTACCCTCAAAATTTTTTTTTTCACGTTTCATGACGAGTAGACACGAAAAAAGCAATAAAAAATTTCAGTCCGTCTGTCCGCCGTACGCCGTACGCCGTACGCCGTACGCCGTACGCCGTACGTCGACCGCTGTACGCAAAATCGTTTGAAGGCTCGTAGCTTCCAAACCCTTTGAGCTATTAAATTAAAATTTTAAATTTGAGCTATTAAATTAAAATTTTTATGAATAGACTGGGTAGGCCCCTTGAAGTGGCCAAATTTGGAGGGGTGGGGGTGTGAGGGGAGAGGAGGGGGAAGTGTTTTAGACGGAAAATTTTGGTTTCTAGATCTCAGCAACCGCTTATGCTAGGAGGCTGAAATTTTGAATTTATATAGAGCTTCAGTAGTGGACCCATTTGCAAAAAAATTGCCGATATAGGTGAAGGGGTTTGGGAGTGGGGGGAAAAATAATGCGTCCGAAACGCAAAAAAGGTGAGATCGACACTTTCTAAAATCCATATCTCCTAAACGGTTAATGTCACAAAATTGAAACTTAATGAATATCTGTAGGTATACTAGGAGAATAGATCGGAAACAAAAATTTGAGTGGGGGCAGTGGCGTACGGGGGTAGGGGGTGATAAACTTTAGATTGCGATATCTTACTAACCAATTGCACTAGATAAATAAAATTTGGTTTCTGTATAAAGGTTGACAAATGAAGTTTGCTGGAAACAAAATTTTTGAAGGGGGCGGTGGAGCATGAAAGTGGAGGGGATAAGAATTTTTCTAAAAAATCACGTCTCATATCTCAAGAACGGTGTAAGATATATGCTTCAAATTTTTACCAGAAGTAGGCCTAATAGACCCCTAGTAGAAAACAAAATTTTGGAAGTGTGGGTGTAAATGGTGAGGGTGGGGGAGGGTGAAAAGGAAAAAGTTCCGATTTTAATATCTCGACAATCTATAATGATATAAAGCTGAAACTTCGTATTTAGATAGAACTATATTAGTAGCATCTTGGAAAAATATAATTTTTTATAAGGGTAGTATGGTACGGGGGTGGGGGGTGTTTTTCCTATCTATAGAACGGCTTATGCTACAAAGCTGAAACTCGGTACGTTTATGTAAATCAACTAGAAAACTAATTTAGATAAAAAAAAATTTCAAATATACATTGGCGTTCGGAGGGGGGGCAAAAAAAATTATCAGTGAAAATGGAATGCATATATTTTCACGGTTTTCGTCATATCTATTAGGTCTTCCCAAATATTGAATTCATTTTTATTCTATGGATTCTTCATATAAATACCTAGATAGCGTTTTCAGGATTTTTTAAAATTCGACCCCTAAGGGGGTGCAAAGGGGGTTGTAAACTTTTTCCTACTTTCTCGTGCTGTCTTCATATTTATTTATTAACTCCTTTTAGGATTTTTGAACATTCAACCCCCAAGTGGGTGTAAGGAGGTTGCATATCTGGTGATATATCAAATTCATTTTTACTTCCTAAGGTTTCCTATGTAAAAAAGCCAAAAAGTCAATTTCAGTATTTTAGATATTCAATCCAAAAAGGTGTAAGGAGGTTGTATGCTTTTCAAAGTTTCGACATATTTCTTAGGTTCGATGAGATATTAGATCGCTTTTTATTTCCACAGACTTTTTATATAATCGCCTACAAGCCCATTTCTCAATTTTTGGATATTCAACCCCCAAGGGTTTGTATATGTTTTCACAATTTTTGCCATTCCTTAGTTCTGATGAGATGTAAAATTGATTATTACGGCCAACCAATTCACGATTTTTCGAATTTCCAGAACCAAGGAGATGTGAAGGGTTTGCTTACGTTTTCAGAATTTTTTCAAAATCCGCCTTGTCTCATGAGATTTCAGGTTGCTTCTTATGAAATCGTCTAAAAACCTGTTTCACAATTTTTTCGAAATTCAAACCCCAAGTGGAAGTAATGGGTTTGTATACGTTTTAACAATTCGTCATATCTCTTAATTCTGATAAGGCAACAAATACGTTTTTGCTTCTATGGGCTTTTAGTGTACATAATATACTGAAATTCGAATAGTCTACACGGACTTTTTCAATGTTTAATCGTCTAAAAATCTCTATTTTAAATATTTTTATATTAAGAACAAAACTAATTTTCCATAAGAAATCTAAAAATCTCGAAGAAACTCATGATACACTCCGACTTTTACCGCTCCCGAACTTTGACCCTAAAAATAATACAGTTTCGCCCAGACTATTGGCAGATTTTTTTTTTGTAGGAATAAATTAAATTGAAGAAAAACGAGTATAATATTTAATAGGTTTCAGAGTGTTGTCTTTAAACAGGTGCGGTTTCAAGTTCAAATTTTGGTTGGTGTAATTTTAATAAAAACATTAAATTTCCAAACATACGTACATCGATATAGATTAACCTGTAGAGAAAATAAGTAATATTTTATATAGAAAATCAATTTAGAAAAAAACTTCAAGAAATCAATTTTTTTTTTCATTTTACCTATTTGAAAATTTTAACTGTACTGAATGTGTAGTCGTTTATAGACATAGACTAAGAATGCAGAACGAACTTAACTAAATAAATATCTGTACAGTCCTCAATCTGTAATGCTGAAGCGGTACCTATGTTCAGTATTGAAAGAATCTAGTCAGTACTGTAAATGTTTCATTCAAGATCTGAATGTTTCAGCACCGATCCCCTATAACACAGGTGGAATCCTGGTACGCGTAATCATCAACAATATGATGCACCTACATTACTAATTAAATAATCAGCATTCATATCTTTCATATCTTTATCGAATAGGACACAGCAATAGTAATAAGATTAATAATATGCTACACCGTTTAACAAATTAAGAAAAGAAACTTGATGATTTAAAAAGCAAGTTAAATACCATCGGCATTTATAACTATAATCTTAAATACTAAATCAATTGTATTTCAAATCCAAATAAACTAATCCTGTATATGGTAAATTGGCAGAACCAAATACAATTTTGAATAAATAGAATACACAATAATTCTAAATATTTTACTATTTATATACGGATTGACGGAACACTTTAGTCGTATTTTTGACGAGAAGATTGTATTTGAGTACAACTTAGACAGAACTCACGGAAAAAAATATTAGGACTATGTGAAAGATATAAAAAAAGCTCTCAAAATAATAAAAAGTTTTTATTTTTACAAAAAAAATTGAATCAAAGAAAATAAATATTTATTTGAGATTCAAATTATGTTGAATTTTACAAATAGCTTTATTTTTTAGTTTATAAATACAGATATGTTAATTTTTTATTTAGAAATTAAGTAAATAGGGTATAAGTTGAAAAAGATGTGATATAATTTCAAATATAATTACTATTATTATACTATTAATTTGTGCCATTTATGTTCCGGAACCTAAGTCTGGGTGGCTTAGTGGCTAGAGCACTTGCCTTCAGCGCATCTCGTACCAGGTTCGAATCTGCCTGGCGACAAGTAATTTTCGAGAATGGGATTGTAAATGAGTACCTGAGTTAAAATCGGGATAATAGCCACGGACGAGCGTGTGGCTGACCACTTCACCTCCTAGTGTTCCGTTGATCTATTAATGAAGTAACTCTAGCATTACCAATTTGGGCTGTTGTGGCATTGATTATGTTCCGGAACCAATTACTTACTCTTACGTGGTTCCGGAACAGATTAGTGGCATACATTCTTTTAATTACATCTTCGCGTTCCGTAATATAGCTTCATTGCAACTAGTTCTGTATCGTATTTCAGTAATTTAATCTAAAACAACTTCGAAGGAATGCGTTCTAGAACTGTTTATTGGTAATGCAGAAGGTAATAACTTGCCTGCTGCCCATGACATCGCTGTATAAATGAAAGGCATTCTAAACATGGAGTGTAATCTTGGTCGTAAACAATTCATATTACGGAGAAGTAATAACATTATTGATTCTTTAAAGCCTTTTTTCGCTGCTGGGTAAGTACGGCAAGACTTTTGCTGCTATTTAAGATATTTTGAGGAACAAATCCGTTGGGGATGATGTTTTTTTCGCAGCATGTTTTTACGAAGACTAATTGTCTTTACATGTTGTTGATTTTTAATTTGATGTTTTAACTTTCTTGCTTCTATGAGATAATGCTCCCCGTAGAGCTCTCTAATAGTTTGGTGAATGTTTTCACAGGATATTTTAAAATTGAAATGATTAGTTTTCCGGGCAAAAAACTCCCCTCTATCTCTCATCTCTAGCTTTACAACCACACTCCGAAAATATAACCGTCCAATCTAACCACAAAAATTAATAGTTCGAAAGGTTTGTGAGCTACGAGCTTTCAATTGCGCTTGCATACGGCGTATACGACGGACAGACAGACTTTTCTTGCTTCTTTGGTGTCTTTTCTTGCTTCTTTGGTGTCTTTTCTTGCTTCTTTGGTGTCTTTTCTTGCTTCTTTGGTGTCTTTTCTTGCTTCTTTGGTGTCTTTTCTTGCCTTTTTCGTTATAGCACTAAAATGAATATTTTGCACATTATCGTCTCGCAAACGATCTACATAATATTTCATACAGTACATAATACATTACTCGTATTTCCGCTAGGACTGAACTGAACACTTGCTAGCCCCCACCAGTGCCACTAACATTGGACATTCGCTTCGAAGGCGGTTTTTGACGCACATCAAAAGGATGTGCTTAGAGCACGTATGTGCTGTTTCCACTATCGCCTAGACATTCGCGCTCATCGCACATGCCCAATGCACATGAATTTCACGTCATTCTCTTTCTTAATGAATTTTTCTTTTTATAGTAAATTATTGTTGAATTATTTACTCGATTCTAAAAACATATGTAGATATTGTATTTAATATTATCCACACGAGCTACGCTCATGGATACTGAAATAAATTCAATCACTTCAAACGCGGCAGATGGAATTCAATCGTATTGAAAACTCTATCCATTTTTTCTTCACGTCCTTTCGATCAATACCACGATTGATAAATCCCCGGGCGATATCTTGGTGCGAATCCATCAAATCGACGAATGTTTCGAACTACTTTTTCTGCGTTAACTTTGCCCTAAAATAACAAAATAAAGGGAAATAAAAATAATTTTGTCAAATCTATACTTAGATTTTTGCATCGACGCTGATTTTCTTGAGGCGTCACGAACTCTGCATGTCATCGACGGAAAATGCCGATCAAAGTGACAGTCGATGAAAATCGACATTCACAATCGCATTTTGATGCGTCGATGTTGAATCGGCATCGAAGTGACCTGAAGTGACATTCACAATACGGTCAGATATCTTGTAAAGATATCCGAAATTTTTGTTTGCTAGGAAATTGCCATGGCTTACAGCAATCAACAATTCGCTTTGACTAGTTTGTTTATATTTTTAAAGTCGCAAGTGTGACTTTACATCATTTCAAGTTTTTTTTTTCTTCTTTTCATTTTCTCGAACTGACAAAACTCACAAGTCATTACAATGCTGTAAGAAACAAAAGGTAAAGAAAAATTAAAATAAATCAAAATTACAAAACCACTTTAGGAACGGAAAGACACGACATTTTGTGGATGGCTTGAAGAACGTGAGCCTTGCCCGGTTGGTTCCAAGCGAGAAATCAGCATCGCCGATCAGCGAAGTCAATTTGAGAGAATGACTCGAAAGAAATTTGGATGAAGATTTTATGGTCTTACCTCACGGCACTTAGTACAATATCTGCGCAAAGCAAAGCCATCTTTATTTACCTTGCGTTTGCATAGGAGCCGCGGTGGAAAACTTTTTACAGGTACCTACATTCGAGTTGCATGATCAATTTCGGGGTGCCGATGAGCGTTTTCTATCTGGGAGATTGGAGGCTTCTCGTTTCAATGTCACCTTGTTGACCGAAATAATGTGCATTACATTTTATTATAGGTTCGCACGATCGCGGCCCGAAAAAGACGATTAAGGAAGTCGGTACGGGATCAATTTGTTCCTCTTGTCTTCACAATTGTTCGTGTTACCTGAACAGGTAATTACCGTCAGGCGACTTGTACCTTGGTATAAAAACGATACCGGTTTCACTTTTTTTAAAGTAAATTGAGCACGCGTGCAGCAAAGTCTCGATTTTGGCTAGTCCGTCCGGAATATATTTTATTTGCAAAAGATCGTGTTTTCGTAAAGTTGAAGAATGACTCACCTTTTCTTTTCTTCTGGTTCTCCATGGACTTGGACTGTGCTTCTTTCTGAAAGAAGCAAGTTTTTTTGGTTTCTTTTTTTTTGTATGTAACATTCACCATAAGTTTTTGTTGCCTTGTTCGCGTTTCTTCTCTTTTTTTTAGCCGTGAAATTAAACTAAAGAAAAATAATTTTTTTTTTCGGTTTTTTTATTTGTCGGATTTATTTATCCACCTTCTGCCTTCCAGGTTGATCTTAAAGAGGTTTTCGAGTCCAATCGTTGGTTCTATAGGCGCGCAAAATGTGAGTGGTTTTTCTCTCGTTTCTGGGCTGAGGTGTTCACAACTTTCGTTTGGCTTTGAATTAAGGCAGAATCACTACTGTGCTACGGATTGGATTTGCTTGGCGATGTTGTTGGAGTTTGGAGATCAGAGTACCGTGCGGTATCGAATGATCTCGAACGATTGGCTGGCTTCAATTTGGTTTTTTTCCATTTCGATTCAGACTTTATGCTTTCTCATAATTTATTACGGTGATAGACACTGTCGCCGCTATAAAATTGATGACTCAGGTAATCCCGAATTGAGGCGGTATCTTTTAATTTTTTTTATTTTTGTGCTTTAAAAGAGATTAATTTGAATATAGAGAAAAGATAGCAATTGTTGTTGAGTCACCTAGCAATCAAGTTGTAATGCACACTTATGATCCATTTAATGGAAATAAAAATCGCGCTAATACAAGATCTTATTTAGAAATTTTTTCTTATTTTTACGAAACCATATCATAATTTATTAGTTCAGAAAAATTTGGCATAAATTATATGAAAGTGGGAAATTCGCTAATAACATTTTTTTTAATCTATAGTTTCAGTACTGTTGAATCAGTAAAGAATTATATACTCTCTCCATTTAATGAAAATAGGTGTTGAATTTGAAAATATATTTATTTTATAAATTTAATAACCTATTAATTTCTCAAATAACCAAAGAAAGAGTGCAATAGAATAATGGCTAATATCTGACATTATCTACCCACATTTATTTATTATAATTTTCACCCTTATTTAGAACGAGGGAAGGTGCAATCTGACTTTTTTTGGGCGCAAAATCCTTCGATTTAATTCGAAAGTTAATGAAGACATACTACAGAAATGATCCTGTGAAGAACGAAAGTGGGGAATAGATGATGGACCCAGGCAAAGCAACGTCGCCCAATCAATCTTACCTCTTTCCTACTTAAACAGAAGGAACAGTAATTAGACAGATACATAAGGAGCTCGGCCTCTTTTAGCCAACTTAACAAATACCAATTCCCTTAAGGCCTAAACAGAACACGGACCTCGACTGCGACTGCGCAGTCCCTGTCTTTAGAATACACAGGATTATATGGCGATGCCCACAACACCAACTTCGCCAGCGACTGCGCAGTCGTGCTACACTCTAATTCTAGGACTGCGGTTGTAGTCTCGAATTTCCACTACTTCCCAGCAAGAAAAGTTTCGTATACTATACGTCGAAACGAAACCGTATGCAACTCGTATAACTGATTAGACTTTTTGGGAACGATGTCTCCCGTTGATGTATATATTTACTATTATAGTTTGTACGAGCACTTTACATGACCTCTTAAAATGAATTGTATTCTGATTACATTTAAGAGGAGACCACGATAGCTTAGTACATGCTGTCTTTATCTTACATATAGAATTTTGATGCTATTTTGCGTGAGTACGCTTCGCCTACTGGGTTTCCATTCTTCAAATTCGTCTCGATTCCTATTCACTTTCTTGTTATTAATAAACGCAAACACTCCAAATTGATTAAAAACACTATATAAAATATACTCGCTACCAGAAACACGTCCATTTTCAAAAATATTAAACAAAACAGAAGTGACACTTGACACTCGTTCTTCTTCTTGCTTGCATAGAATCGAAGTCGTAGTCGGTGTTCTGTTCAACACCAACTGCGCAGTCGAACCTCACACCGCAAGGTAGGCAAATCGCAGTCGCAGTCGCAGTCGAGGTCCGTGTTCTGTTTAGTACTTTATCAAGGACGTAAATCGACCGTCAGTGCTCTTCACAATTTAGTACGAAAATTGAGAAGGCGCTGCCGCCTAAGGAAATAGCAGTATGCCTTTTCGTTGACGCTGAAGATACTTGTGACAACACCTCCTGCAAATCCATTGAATTACTTTCTCGTAACGTACGAGCGTAGTCCCCGAAGTATCTGACCTGACGTATAGATGGCGTTCATTATTTGAAAAAAAAATACTATGGTAGAAAGTACCAACCCAATAAAACTTAACTTTAAAGTTTGAAGACGCTACGTTGTTGGAAAAAAATCTACCAACAGTTCGGGAAGCGGTTTAAATGGAGTCGCGCTAGAATTCTTACGTCACTGCCACATATAACACATGAATTACGTAATTGGGTCATACTCCGGGACACGTTCAAAGTCAGATAAAATCAGTTGTTTTTGTGAAAATGTAAGCAATAGTGTTGCTTAAACATCGATAGTCTATCGATAGTATCGATGGTTTTGTACTATCGAAACAATCGATAGGTTTTAAAAACTATCGATAGGTTTTAAAAACTATTGATAAAGCAATTGGCATATACTACGTTTACATAGAGGATCGAAAGATCCAAATTTGAATCGCGTATATGACTACACCGGATCGAAAGATCGAAACATGGGAAGATCGAAATGACAAGTAACATAACCTGAAATCTTTCTTTAATCGTACAAGTTTGAAGTGCAGTGCATAAAAGTATCAAATTTAGCAGTTTTGTGTGCTAATACTATGAAAATGATAGAAAATCAATTTTTATTGTTAATGAATTTGCGACGATCGAACTTTCGATCTTTCGATCCGCGTTTACATGAGAAGTTCGATCCGATTTCGACTCGATCCAGGTCGAGAAGTTCGTTCGGATCGAGTCGATCTCATTCCAATCCGATCTGCGTGATCATGAGATTTTAGAGGATTGAATCGGGATTCAATCCTCCATGTAAACGTAGTAATAAAGATGATAAACGGCATTCCCGTACGTCGTACTCATCCATCCCTTTAAGGGCCAAAGACATGCATGCGAAAACAGATGAATGTGTGTTTTTGCAATGAGTGTGCCGATGACTTCAGATTGCGTACACATGACTGTATAAAAAAAAGTCTTCTGCTTTCTATTTTTTAAGCATTTACAACGAAATGGAGACATGTATGGAGCATGATGCTATTTATGAATATGTGGTACAGTAAAACCTGTCTAAAACGGAATGCTGTGGTACCCAACTTTTCGTTCCGTTTTAGCAGGTTTCCGTTTTATACAGTTTTGTTCAGCAAAATTCTTGATTTAAAAATACAGTACATATACAATATGTTTTTTATATTATATTTGGGTACTTTAAAAATAATGAACAAACAAAAAATAAAAATATATACAGTTCAAATAAAGAGTGTTACAATAACGCGTTCCGAAGTTAAATCAAAATTAAAAACAAGTGAATGATGGAGTTAATAAAAATTTTATTAAAAAATATTATTTGGTCCATGGCAATTAAATATGGAAAAGAATATCACTCAAATGCTCGCCACGGCTTCTACGGCACACCTCGACCCGTTTGTCCAAATTTTTGATGACATCACGGCATAATTTCTGCTTAATTAGACCTAATGTTATCTCGCCCTTCAGTTTTTGAATGGTGTTGGGTTTATTGGGGTAAACCTTGCTTTAGAGGTAGCCCCAAAGAAAGAAGTGCAACGGAGGCAAATCGTACAATCTCTGCGGCCAATTGATTTCGCAATTGATTATTCGCTGGGGAACTTCTGTTCCCTGTTCGTTCTGACAGAGTTGCCAGCTGCATTTTCGAAAAAAACGGCCCAATAACTCCACCAGCGCAAAATGCACACCACACAGTGAGATTTTCTGGATGCATTTGCTTTTCAAAGAGTGCCCTTGGATTTTCATCAACCCATATTCTGCAATTCTGCTTGTTGACGTAGCCACTGAGATGGAAATAAGCCTCATCAGAAAGTAAGTTTTGGTCGCAAATCCATTGGAAACTTGGTTTTGCTTTTTGCATCTTACCAACAATTTGCCAAAGACTGAACTACCAAAATTTCAAAACAGATGTCAAAAATTATTTCACGAGTTATTGTAACACTCTTTAGTTCCATAATAAATTAAAAGCATTTTTCCGTCTTTCACTTGCAGTTAGTCATATTCATATCCACTAATTTCACATCAACTGTTTTCCGTTTTGTGCGAAAAATTTCGTTCCGTGATTCACGTTCCGTTTCCGCGTTAGACAGGTTTCCGGTTTATATAGGGTATTTTGCATTGGAAAATGCTCCGTTCCCAGATTTTTTTCCGTTATGGCAGGTTTCCGTTTTATAGAGGTTTTAGACAGGTTTTACTGTATAAACAAGTTTCATTAGTTATGTTGAATGTACATACTGCGAGTGTATTGTCCCTTAACGTCAATTATGGAGTTTGAAATCGTGGGATTTCCCCGAAAGAATCTTACGAAATATCTTGTAAGTACAGTTTACAGTAATTTTTTAAAAATACGCGTCTTTTATTGGATCCAGGCAAACCAACGCGGAATTCTCAAAGCAATATTTATGTACATAGGTATTCCAGCCACATCAGTTTCTGCGTAAAGAATTTTTCCTGCATATAAGTAATAAATAATATCCCTGCAATAATTTTTGTATTATTCATGACTTTGTCAGTATTTTTGTATTGTTTAAAATAAAATGACCATACTGTTGAAATTCTACACAATCTATGATTAAGGAAAACTCTACCACACTTTCGATAACATCGATAGTGTCGATGGTTTATTGAAAAAATATCGATACTATCGAAATCCGACACTATCGATGTTTAAGCAACACTAGTAAGCAACCCCTTGAATCGGGAAATTGGGTTTTAGACCATTACTTGAAATGCCCGTAGAAGTAATAACCAATTGTATATCTCATCAGAACTAAGGAATGGGAAAAACTGTGAAAACATATGCAATCCATTTACACCCCTTCGGGGCTGAATATCAAAAAATCATGAAATGTGTTTGTAGGCTAGGTAGATTAAGAAATATGTCGAAAACTGTGAACGGCATGCAACCACCTTACAACATGTGTGGGTTGAATATCTAAAAATCCTGAAATTAATTTTTTGACAATTATACAGGAAGCCTTAGGAATTAGAAATCAATTCAATAGCTCATCAGGTCTATGAAATATGTAGGAATTTGTGAAAATGGGTACAACCCACTTGGGGGTTAAATATTAAAAAATCCTGAAATCAGTTTTTCGATAGGTTAGGTTAGGTTAGGTTATGGTGGCAGCCATCCAAACTATGGATCGAGTTTTCAGATAAATATAAAGAAAGCCCGAGGAAGTATAAGCCAATTTGATATCTTATCAGTCATAAGAACTATGACGGATTTCGTGAAAACGTGTTCAACCCTTTTATATCCACTTAGGGGTTGAAAAGGGAAAAACCCTGAAAACGGATTTTACACAAATATGAAACAAGTCCGTGGAAGTCAAAAGTTATTCGAAATCTAATCAGACCTGAAAGAAATGGCTGAATTCGTGAAAATATACAAAACCCATTTCCACCCCTTAGGGGTCAAATTTCCAAATATCCTGAAAACATTTCTTGGGTGTTTATGTGAAGAAACCATAGAATAAAAATTAATTCAATATTTTTGAAGACGTGTCGAAGGCTCTCGGGCACCACTTGGTGTTTTAAAATCCCAAAATTGTATACTGGACCTGCAAGTCCATTATGAAACCGATGATCACATATGCAAATAACATCGCAGAAAGCCCTGCAAAAAAGACAGAGGTGTGCTATTCTAAGCATTACTGGGATACTTCAATCATGTCCAACTGCTGCACTGGAAGCAACACTCAAAGAAAAATCCTAGTAGCATTGACCAAAATTCAGGTCTATTCGACAAAACTGTGGTCAATATACTCGTATAGTACGTCCAACAAAATACTTTACCGAATTGACAAATTTGATTATTCTTTTATAAAAACCCGCTGTCTAGATGGCAAAAGAAGTTGTTAAATTGAAGAAGTAATTGTTTAATAATATATTTTTAGTTTGTATTTATGATAAAGATAAATTATGAAATGAACAATTTTTTAGTACATATTAATTTTTCTACTTATTGTAAAGTTTTTCCAACAATCATGAAATAGTTCCGGAAGTATTTAATGGTATGTCTTACATTCAACCTTTTCCCGTCTGTAATTGACTTTATTTGCCAGTTGGATGAAGACCGCATGTAGGACATAAAATATTGTGGCAAATCTACCATCTGTGAACAAAAATTAATAAATTTATAGTATGATGCAATTAACTACAGGTTTTCTTTCTGAAAGAAAAAGAAAAAAATTACTTTTTACTAACTTATTATGAAAAAGCGTTTATATTATTATAAACTGTCGGTGTCAATTAAGTGCGGAATTCGTAATAGTGAAAAGGTATCTGTGTTCTGTACTGAATAAAAAATTTGGTACTGCGAATGATTTGCGTGAGATCTGCATTTTTCCGTACTTGAAAAGCAAAACAGCTCCGCTGGAATACCGATTCAGCGATGATGAGTTATAGGGGTAAGTTCTGTTAAGCCACAAAGTCAAAATTTTATACATATTAGTTTAGGAGTTAAAATAAAGATCGAGGCGTTCGGGTACTTCCCGTACAAAAGTCAATAAAACAAAAGTTTGACCAATACTGGTCCATAACGATTAAGTTACGAATTTGAAATTTTACCCAATAAAGGAATAATGATGAAGAAAATCGGGAATGTCGAAATTCTAAACGAATTATTTTTAGATTTGCTAATGAGCGAAGTCCCTTTACTCCTTCTGGAGCTCGCTTACAAAAGCTATCGAGTATTGGCCCATAACGCCTAAGGTGGTCAAGTGGTTGTGTACATTTTGACGAATTCCGATATATTTCTTAGGTGTAATGAGATATTGAGTTCACTTTCACTTGACTTTAAATATAATCGGGAAAAAACCGATTTGAGCATTTTTTGATATTAAATATCCTGGGGGTGTAAGGTATTGTTCAAGTTTTCACGAATTCCGAAAATTTTTTAGGTTTAGATCGAATTCGCTTTTATTTCACCGAAAGAAATTCATTGGTAAAATCAAATACAAACCTTATTTGATTTTGCGTCAAATAAGCAACGTTGTTAATTCAAATATGGTTCAATAGTTAATTATGTTTTCAAAACATTACAACTATCATTATTTGATTCAACAATTTCGTTGTCAATTTTGTGTTTAAATGATCATGTTCATATTTAAGTACAAATATCAATCTTCAAAATAAATAAAATATTTCTGTGCTTCGATTATCATGATCAATGCTAGCGAAGCACGTTAATGACTCCTGAAATATTTTGCAAGTTTTATTTTAAGCACAAACATTTTTTGTTAAACAGTTCCATTGTACCTCTTTTAAACATGAACATGATACTCAAACAATTTGTGTTGTTACTTACAATAATATCGATTCCACTGAATTTTAAGGATGAATAATTATTCTTATATCACTTTATTAAGTAAAATGATATCGTTATCCAATAGTGCTAAATACTACAGTTTCCAGAAAAATTTAATAAAGTACAAAACTTCAATTAGATTTTTATTAGCAAATTATATAATTTCAAATGACACATAATAAGTACATTATTTAAGTGTAAATTAAATTTTAATTTATTTTACATATATACGAGTATACAATAAATGCAATTTTCGAGGGGCTTAAAAAAAATTTTACATTAGTTTCAATTAGAATTAGAATTTCAAAGTAGAAAATACAGTTTAGGCAAGAAATACAAAAATGTAGAAGCTAGTGAGAAATAATGAAGAAAGAAATATTAACATACAAAGGGTCCAACGTTGATAGGTGATGAGTAATTTGATTAAGATGGCGATAGTGTTGGTGATGAAGATGAACTATTAAACAATTTTTCTGACAACGCACTGTTCCTATGAATATAATCCAATAGGTTTTGTTTAATAAGTTCTTGACATTGCTGCATATCGATCAAAATGCTCGTTATATTGTTGATAAATAACGTGGATGGCTCCGATTGAACATTCACTCCCTAAAAATAATTTAATAAGGACCTTGAAAAACACGGTTTTATTGTTTTACATAATTGATGTATTTACATTTTCCATTCGCCATTGAAAGAGTTCATGCTTAAATTCAACTCTGCAAACTATTTATTAGAAAAAATATCTCCTAGGTCTTCGTTAAACAATTAACTTGAGTAAATTAACCCTTTTTACAATAATTTTACTGTATTATTTTTAATCAAAGATTTACTTCTTTACACTGTAATTGTAGACAATTGAATGAGAATTTTGAATGTTTTATGCTTCAAAACTAACAGTTTTGGTGTTTGGCATATAATGATCATTGCTTAGTCAATCACGGAAAACTGCGACCTGCTTAAAATAATTGTGCTCAGGTGAAAATTTTCGTGTTAGATCAAGATGAAATGTAGTAAGCACGAGTAATATTCAACTGAACATGTTTCTTGTTGCTTAGCAATTATTCTGACAATGAAATGTTTAATGTAAAACTAGGGGGTAGAGGGTAGAATTATCAACTGTTCTCTGGGGGAAGGATGTAGCAGAATGAAAGCAACCCGGGGAACCCCACAGGGTGGGGTGCTATCTCCACTGCTGTGGGTCATAGTGGTTGACGAAATTTTACAGGCTCTATCTTTGACCGGAGTCAAGGTTGTTGCCTACGCGGATGATATCGTTCTGATGGTGAGAGGTAAGTTCCTGGACACCTTGAGCGATTTACTAGAAGTTGGGCTCAAAACTTTGAGCGGGTGGGCTGGTAACTGCGGTCTCAACATCAATCCGGAGAAAACCGACCTTATCCTCTTTACGAGGAAAAAATACCGAGAATTCAGGCTCCCACGCTTGAATGGCTTTACCATCCTGCTCTCCCCTAGTGTGAAGTACTTGGGAATCTATCTCCATCCTAGGTTGAACTGGAAACTCACAATTGACGACAGGATCAAGAAGGCATCGAATGCTTACTACGCTTGTCAGAAAATGGTAGGGAAAACCTGGGGCCTTAACCCGAGAATAGTGCACTGGCTGTACATCACGGTAGTTAGACCCGTTCTTACTTACGGGTCACTGGTGTGGTGGCATGCGTTGGAGGTCGGGACTAACAGGGCCGCCATGAGCAGAATCCAAAGAATGGCACTCATTGGGATCACTGGGTCCTTACGTACCACGGCCTCGCAGGCTCTGGAAGTAATGCTCCACATAATACCATTGGATTTAGCGGTAAAATCAATAGCAGCAAAGGGTGCTTTGCGTCTGCGTGAGGCAGGCTATTGGTTGGGGGGCAGTGTGGGCCACACTAGGATCTTGTCAATTTCCCTGTGTTCCGCCATGCCGGAGTGCACCGACTACAGGACACCGTCTTGCAGTTTTGGACATTCCTATGCTGTGAATATTCCCACCAGACTGGAGTGGCGATCTGTAGGCATCGCCCCAGACACGGTTGCTATCTACACTGATGGCTCCAAAACGGAAAGCGCAACGGGCGCGGGAGTGTACTGTAAGAATGGAAATTCTACGAATTTCCACTCATACCAAATTGCTAAAATGAACACGTAACACTAATACATTGAAGTACAAACACAACACAAATTAAAACTTAGAACTAAAAAAACATTGAATCACAAATACAACACAAATTAAAATTTGGGACCAAGCATTTTTAATAAAATACAACACAAGAGCTCAATACATCAAACATGAAACACAGAAGCTGAAAAGACACACAAAGGCTGAAAAGGGAGAAAATTTAGAATGTACCTGGAAAAGGTCAGCGGGATCACAAAAACGTCCCAGGCGACGCAATGCGACAGAGAACCCGCCGACAAATATACGAAATCCCAGCGAGACTATATACCGAGGCAAGCATACCCCAGCCGCGAATTATAAAAAGGCAAAATTTCTCCTACACAAAATTTGTTCCACAACATAATTCATGGGCAGCGAATGTTGATCACTAAATATATAGTGAACGAGTCAACCAGAAGAACAACTCGGTCAGCAGTGAACAAGTCTGCTAAGAAGGCTAGCGAAGTTGCACTTCCTCTTCTGGCAACCAGTGAACTGTCTGGACAGTCGTCCTAAGTGATTCTCGGACCGGACAAGGCTAGCGAAGTTGCACTTCCTCTTAGAAAGTCCGAGATCTATTAGGTCTAGTCAAAACCGAAGCCAAGTCGAGGCGAGACAAGACATAAACAGCAAAGACGAGCGTCCTAAACGATCAGACCGGATAA
This sequence comes from Beris morrisii, assembly GCA_951812415.1. Classification (NCBI taxonomy): domain Eukaryota; kingdom Metazoa; phylum Arthropoda; class Insecta; order Diptera; family Stratiomyidae; genus Beris; species Beris morrisii. The sequence continues at coordinate 73,054,696 of OX638310.1, forward strand.
GGCTAGCGAAGTTGCACTTCCTCTTAAAAGGTCAGAGATCCAATAGGCCTAGTCCGAGCCGAAGTCAAGTCGAGTCGAGTCGAGACATTGGTAGCGAAGACGTAAACAGCAAAGACGAGCACATGAGCAGTGACGACGAGCAGTAAACACCCGAGATAAGAGGAACGAGGCAAGGCGAGGACAGGGCCAAGCCGTAAGCAGCGGTGGCAGGCACGAGAGCAGTGAAGACGAGAGCGGCGAAGCAAAGCAGCGGACAGCGGCGTACAAGACGAGAGTAGTGCAGGGAAAACCAAGACCTAAGCAGCAGAGATGAGCATGTGAGCCGTGAAGACGAGTACGGCAGAGCAAAGCAACGAGCAGCGACGTATCAAACGAGGGCATCAAGGGGAAAACCAAGACGTAGACGGCGAAGACGAGAGCAGCAAAGCGAAGGCAAGGAGCAGCGAAGGCAAGGAGCAGCGAAGACAAGGAGCAGCGAAGACGCAAGCAACGGAAGTAGCCGTTAAAGCGAGACGAGAAGAGCAGCAACGCCCAAAGCGAAGCCGAGACGAAGGCGAGCAAGCAGATAAATTAAACGAAATTGAATTATGAATTATAAATGAATATATACGTATATGGTAAATAAAGTGAAGTCAAACCAAATAAATATTTTGTAACGGACACTGGCTCCCGATGAGTATACCCCGGAAAAGAGTCGTTACAATGGCGCCCGAGCAGGGACCTCACAAAATAAAATGAACAAAGAAAACTGGCAGTGCACCAACAGTGAAGTGAATTAACGAACGAAATACCGATAGTGGAACAATTATTAAGTAGCGAGGTTATCAGACAGTGAGTTAACAAGCAATGCAAACACAGTGAGATAAAGGTTTATCAACCAGACAGTGAATCAAGCAGTGAACGAATCAGCAGTACAGTGAATTAACAATCAATGACATATAGTGACAGTGAAAACAGGCAGTGAGCTTATCAACAGTACAGTGAATTAACAGTTAGCGCACCACAAGACAGTGAACTAACCAACAGAGAATTAACAATAGTGAATTAACGAACAGTGAAAAGTTAGTAAAGGACAAACAACATGGTGAAGACTAATTGGATCTACGGACTACGTAGGGAGGAGCTTCTCACCTATGCAGAGGAATTCGGCTTGGATAGTACCGGAACTGTCGACGATCTACGGAAACGCCTTATCACGTGGATCAGGGACGATGAAGCCAATGAACATGAGCAGAGACTTTCTGAACTGGAGATCCAACACAACAAGGGCACTACATCTGGCCCCCTGTCGAAACCAGTGATACCCGAGGAAGACGACCAAGTGCTAAGGAAATCAGAAGTAACTGTCGGAGCAACAGACTCGGAGGCACCACCCCCTATTGCCGAACCCACTGTGGTGAGAACCCACGTCAGCGAGCCAGCCCCCAGTGCTGGGCTCACCCTTACGGCCGTAGCTGACCAAATCCGGAAGTGGTCCGTCAAGTATGAAGGCGGAAAGGAACCCCTCGATTTCATTGAACGCGTGGAGGAGCTGGCCGACGTCTATGGAATCAACCGAAATCTATTACCCAGAACTATGCCAGAGTTACTCCGAGCCAAGGCGCTAACATGGTACCGGAACAACAGCCGAGTATGGCCCCAGTGGAGTGAATTCAAAGGAGACTTCCTGAAGTTTTTCCTCCCCGCACGATATTTGGAGGAGCTAGACGACAAAATTCGTCAAAGGACCCAGTTACCAGGAGAAAGCTTTAAGGATTACGTGTTAAACTTACAGAACCTCATGCGTCCTATGGACTACACCGACAAAGCGAAACTCGAGCGAATTTTTCGTAACTGTCAGGCGAAGTATCAGCTGTACATCCGGCGGAAGGATTTCGCGACTCTACAGGAGCTGATCTCGCTAGCCGACGATTTCGAGAGTATTAGGGGAGGAAATTCCACAGCCCGACCCGTTTACGAAGAAAGACGCTGCGCCATCGCACAAACCACGGAACCCCAGGTCAACACGAGGACAGCGTGTTACAACTGTAGCCAGGACGGACATCGCGCCCAGTCTTGCCAGAACCCCCGGGTTTACTTCTGTTGGGACTGTGGCCGCCGCAACACCAGGACCATCGATTGTTGCAGACGTCGACCGGGAAACGAACCAGGAGCCCGCCAGGCGCGAGGAGTGGCGACGCCCCAGGTGAACGTTCCTCCCCCGCAATAAAACTCCTGTACCAGGAAAACAGCCATATCTTCGCTACCGTTGCCCTCGGCGAAGAATTGGTACGAGCTACAGTAGATACGGGGGCAACACGGAGCTTCATTAGCGGCTCTCTCGCCAGAAAACTCAAGAACATAGGGCGTATAATTAACCAAGAAGTGACAGTAAAAATCGCGGACGGCTCAAACCATGACGTTGTACAGGCGCTATTCATTTACATCGGGCTGGGTAACCGACGGTGCAGAATGCCACTGCTAATCCTCCCCAGTCTCATAGAAGACCTGATACTAGGGATGGACTTTCTCCAAAACATCGGCACGACTCTCACGTGTGGTAGCCAGACCATCGTCCTACAGAACAACGAAGCTACCCCACAGCCGGCCCACATCAATACCTGTACCGTGATGCAAGACGAAGTGACCGAACAACTGGAGAGGACCAACGATTTCCTAAGCAAGGAACTTCAGGCTTTTGATCAACTCAGCGAAGTTTCAAACATCACGAAGCATAAGATCATAATGCGAGACGACCGACCGTTCAAACATCGATACGCCACCAGCAACCCTATAACTCAGGCAACCCTCAATAAGGAGGTAGACGAGTTGATCAGGAAGGGGTGCATCGAACCATCACACAGTCCGTATAGTTCATCAGTGGTCCTAGTCAAAAAAAAGAATGATAGCTGGAGACTCTGCCTGGATTTCCGCCAACTCAACGCACGGTCAATACCCGACGCCTACCCGCTGCCAAGGATCCAGTATATCTTAGATCGACTACGGAACGCGAAATTCATAAGCAGCCTCGATCTAAAGAATGGGTATTGGCAGATACCTATGGACGAAGCAAGTAAACAATATACTGCATTTACAGTTCCCGGCCGCGGGCTATTCCAATGGCGGGTTATGCCCTTCGGACTTCACTCCGCGCCGGCAACCTTTCAACGGGCCCTAGACCAGGTGATCGGTCACGAGATGGAACCATACGCATTCGCCTACTTGGACGATATAATCGTCACGGGAACGACCTTCGAAGAACACATGAGAAATCTCGGAGAGGTCTTTCGTCGACTACGGGCCGCAAACCTAAAAATCAATGTGGAAAAGTGCAAGTTCTTCAAGAAAGAGACGAAATACCTAGGACATGTGGTCAGTGAAAAGGGAATTCACACCGATCCTGACAAAATCGCCGCGATAGAAGCACTACAGCCGCCAACAAACGTCCGAGAACTACGAAGATGCCTCGGAATCGCATCTTGGTATCGACGCTTCGTGCCCGAGTTCGCCAACGTCGTGCACCCACTGACTACACTGTTAAAAAAGGGAAAGCATTGGAAATGGCAGGAGGAACAACAAACAGCGTTCGACACCATCAAGAAGAGGCTATCAGAAGCACCAGTGCTGGCATGTCCGGACTTTAGCCAGAAATTTACCCTGCAAACCGACGCCAGCGACTACGGACTGGGGGCCGTACTTACACAAGAGTCCGACGGTGCAGAGCAGGTGATAGCCTACGCAAGCCGACACTTGAACGCAGCCGAGCGGAATTATTCCTCGACAGAAAAGGAATGTCTAGCCATCGTCTGGGGTATCCGTAAGATGAGACCCTACCTGGAAGGATATTCCTTTATCGTCATTACGGACCATTTGGCTCTCAAGTGGCTAAACTCTATCGATAATCCCACGGGACGAATTGCAAGGTGGGCACTCGAACTACAGCAATATACGTTCGACATCCAATACAGACGGGGCAAACTGAACGTAGTCGCTGACGCCCTCTCCCGACAACCAGCGGAAGTATTGTGTATGGCCAATACCGAGGACACTAACGATTCGGGCTGCAGATGGCTAGAGAGGAGGAAGGCAGAGGTAGTAGGAAACCCAGAAAAATTCCCGGACTACGTCCTCGAAAATCACCAACTATACCGACACATCCCACATCGGTCTAACGACGAGGATTGCGCACCGTGGAAACTCTGCGTCCCAACACCACTTCGCAGCCGGATCCTAAAGGAGAACCACGACGAACCAAGCGCAGGACACCTGGGTATCCGAAAGACCATCGGTCGGATCGCCAATCGGTACTACTGGCCCGGAATGTTCAGGGAAATTAGCAAGTACGTGCAGCGCTGCGAGTCATGCCAGAAGTACAAACCAAGTCAACAAAAGACCGCAGGGAAAATGTTCTCGCAAATCGCAGAAGAACCATGGAGTATCCTATGCGCCGACTTCGTAGGGCCGCTACCACGTTCTAAGCATGGGAACACTACCCTATTGGTATTTTTCGATAAATTCTCCAAATGGACCGAGCTAATTCCACTCAGGAAGGGAACCAGTGATGGACTACGGAAAGCATTCCGGGAACGAATCATGGCCAGATTCGGAATTCCCAAAGTACTAGTCACCGACAATGGGACCCAATTCACTAGTAGAGCGTTCCAAAAATTCCTATCTGAGCTAGGAATAAAACAGCAGTTCACCGCCCCATATACACCACAAGAAAACCCCACCGAACGAGTAAACAGGACTACCAAAACAATAATCGCGCAGTTGACCGGTGCCAACCAACGAGATTGGGACAACCTCCTGCCGGAGATCTCACTGGCTCTTAACTCCGCTATATCGGAGACAACGGGGTACAGCCCTGCATTCTTAACCCAGGGACGGGAGTTACGTCTACCTCATACCCTCTACGATGAAGTAACCTTCGGGACCGGCAGCACCACACAATCACCCGCTGAGAAGGCCACCAGATTGCAAGAAGCGTTCCGCATCACAAGGCGTAACCTAGAGCGCGCCGTCCAAGACCAAGGACGCCACTACAATCTGAGAAGACGGCACTGGACTCCGGCGATCGGACAGCCAGTAATGGTGAAACAGCACCCTCTCTCGAAGGCCATCGACGGGTTTGCGGCAAAACTGGCCCCAAGGTTCGACGGACCCTATAAGGTCGTAAACTTCACTTCACCAGTAATCGTGCAGCTAAAAAAGGACAGCGAGTCCCGCATTCGGACTGCCCACATCAGTGAGCTAAAAACCTATCACGCAGCAGACGGAGACCCCGGCCATCAGAATAGCATCCCATCGTCAAACTAATCAAAAAAAAAATTTAATAATTTTTTCAAAATATTCGCGCCAAAAACACATAAACCCTCGGACTAAAGACCAACGAAATCTAACAGTACCAGACCAAGGTATAAAGGGCACGAATTCAACAGCACAAAAATTAGTTTACCTAAAACCAGCAACAGAAGTGAAAGTAGAACCAGCCCAAGAGAAATAATGGATCAAATAAGGAACACCATCGTACTACTACGCCGCAGTATCGCGACCACACACGTAGAGGAACAGCAGCTACCACCCCAAGTAGCACCTACTATTACCCAGCAGGAGTGCCAGAAGACACCAGACGAAGTACTCCTCACCATTAATCGGCTACAAGTCACGCGCAGCGACCTCTCAACGTTGGCAAACGGACGCTGGCTGAACGACAACGTCATCAATGGCTACATGGAACTCTTGGAGAGACGCAGCCGGAAGCACCCAAGTTTACCACGGGTGTCCATAGTTAGCTCGTTTTTCCTACCATGCCTGGCCAAGCGAGGACCAACAGGACTGCAGCGTTGGAGGCAACCCGAGTACAACAAAGGCGGCAAGGTCTTCGTACCATTACACATGTATGGTAACCACTGGTGTCTGGCAATAATACACCTGGGCGAGCGGTGGATCAGATACTACGACCCGACAGGCGCGCCATTTCCAGCGGAGCTGAACATCCTGAGCAGCTTTATACGGGACATCACGGGAACAGAGAGTCCGGATTTCCAGACGCAGAACGCCCAAGGGGTCCCACGCCAAACAAACTCTTACGACTGCGGAGTTTTTTGCTGCACGCTTGCCGAATTCCAAGGTCGAAACACAGATGCGACGTTCACGCAAGCTGAGATGCCCGAACTTCGGAAGAAGATGATAGCAGAAATTATACAAGGAGAAATAACGGACCTCCAAGATAACGCTGACAACGAGAGCAGCAGCAACGACACCAGCGGTAGCGGAGAAGAGGAAGAAGAAGCAGACCCCAGAAGAGAGCGTCAACCCACGGTGGATCCGAAGGAATGTGCGTCGGGAACAGATGTAGACACGACACCCACAACACTACCACCAGCAATCATGAGAGAAATCGCCGAAACACTCGCCAAATATAAAACAAAGAGGAGACAAACCAAGTGGAAGAGACAAGTCGGCCAAAACCTGTATATGGTGCAATTCAGACGACTGGGAGGCTATACGTGCACCATCAAGCCACTTAATCAAAGTAAGGAGGGAGTGTAAGAATGGAAATTCTACGAATTTCCACTCATACCAAATTGCTAAAATGAACACGTAACACTAATACATTGAAGTACAAACACAACACAAATTAAAACTTAGAACTAAAAAAACATTGAATCACAAATACAACACAAATTAAAATTTGGGACCAAGCATTTTTAATAAAATACAACACAAGAGCTCAATACATCAAACATGAAACACAGAAGCTGAAAAGACACACAAAGGCTGAAAAGGGAGAAAATTTAGAATGTACCTGGAAAAGGTCAGCGGGATCACAAAAACGTCCCAGGCGACGCAATGCGACAGAGAACCCGCCGACAAATATACGAAATCCCAGCGAGACTATATACCGAGGCAAGCATACCCCAGCCGCGAATTATAAAAAGGCAAAATTTCTCCTACACAAAATTTGTTCCACAACATAATTCATGGGCAGCGAATGTTGATCACTAAATATATAGTGAACGAGTCAACCAGAAGAACAACTCGGTCAGCAGTGAACAAGTCTGCTAAGAAGGCTAGCGAAGTTGCACTTCCTCTTCTGGCAACCAGTGAACTGTCTGGACAGTCGTCCTAAGTGATTCTCGGACCGGACAAGGCTAGCGAAGTTGCACTTCCTCTTAGAAAGTCCGAGATCTATTAGGTCTAGTCAAAACCGAAGCCAAGTCGAGGCGAGACAAGACATAAACAGCAAAGACGAGCGTCCTAAACGATCAGACCGGATAAGGCTAGCGAAGTTGCACTTCCTCTTAAAAGGTCAGAGATCCAATAGGCCTAGTCCGAGCCGAAGTCAAGTCGAGTCGAGTCGAGACATTGGTAGCGAAGACGTAAACAGCAAAGACGAGCACATGAGCAGTGACGACGAGCAGTAAACACCCGAGATAAGAGGAACGAGGCAAGGCGAGGACAGGGCCAAGCCGTAAGCAGCGGTGGCAGGCACGAGAGCAGTGAAGACGAGAGCGGCGAAGCAAAGCAGCGGACAGCGGCGTACAAGACGAGAGTAGTGCAGGGAAAACCAAGATCTAAGCAGCAGAGATGAGCATGTGAGCCGTGAAGACGAGTACGGCAGAGCAAAGCAACGAGCAGCGACGTATCAAACGAGGGCATCAAGGGGAAAACCAAGACGTAGACGGCGAAGACGAGAGCAGCAAAGCGAAGGCAAGGAGCAGCGAAGGCAAGGAGCAGCGAAGACAAGGAGCAGCGAAGACGCAAGCAACGGAAGTAGCCGTTAAAGCGAGACGAGAAGAGCAGCAACGCCCAAAGCGAAGCCGAGACGAAGGCGAGCAAGCAGATAAATTAAACGAAATTGAATTATGAATTATAAATGAATATATACGTATATGGTAAATAAAGTGAAGTCAAACCAAATAAATATTTTGTAACGGACACTGGCTCCCGATGAGTATACCCCGGAAAAGAGTCGTTACAGTACTCTTGTGACCTTGACATTATGGAATCGTTCAGGCTACCGGATAGCTCGAGCGTGTTTCAGGCCGAGATTTTTGCGCTGCCAAAAGCAGCGGAGTTGATTGTGCGAAAACAGTGCGTGAATGGTACAATAACTATTTATGTTGACAGCCAAGCTGCCATCAAGGCTGTTGAGGCGCAAATTACTAAATCCAGGCTTGTGGGAGAATGTAAAAGAATATTGCAGATATAGGATATGAATTACAACCTGAAGATTAGCTGGATTCCTGGTCACAGTGACTTCCCTGGAAATGAAAAGGCAGACGAGCTCGCCAGAAGGGGTCGGAGATGAGCTTAGAGCTGGCCGACGAGTCGGTTCTATGTCCCATTGAATGTGTAAAGGGAGTGATTGATATTGAAGCGCTCAGACAGATGGAGGGGGCCTGGGTGAATCTCTCGGGATGCCGGCAAGCAAGAATCTGCTGGCCGAAACTTGATAGGAGAAACTCTAGCTTCATTTTGACTCTGGGCAGGGACATTTGCAGACAACTTATAGGGGTCCTAATGGGGCACTGTCCCTTTGGGAGGCATGGAGATAGGCTGGGAATACCCATGGCTGACCTGTGTCGCTGTGGTGATGAGAATGTTGAGCCAACACCGGAGCATCTAGTGTGTGATTGTGATAGTCTGGCACGCACCAGGCATCGGTACTTGGGGAAATTCTCCTTAACCGATCTATCAGAACTTGCGATGATTCCTTTATGGAGAACTACTCTCTTCATAAGGAAGAGCAATATTTAGAATCAGTAGTCTAGAGCCCGGTTTTATACGAGGGAACCACAATGGATCCACAGTGATCTCTCGTGATGGACTGGGGCACATTGCTTTAGTCCACACTTCTCAACCTAACCTAACCTTAATGTAAAACAAAATCATATTTGAATGAATATATGTTAAAATTAAACAACTTCCGTGATGTTTTAAAATTTTGCTGGTAATAATGCTTCCTTAGTTGATTTAAATACGTAACGTTATTTAGTTTAACAATGTTTATATTTAATATGAATATTTTAGGCTAATTTTTAGTTAACAATGTATCATACTTAATTCAAATAATGATTTTTCTTTCGGTGTTCTGTTAAATCTTCTATTGAATAACAAATACCTAAATAAATAAAATATACGTAAATAAAAAAAAAATAATTGCTAACTATTTGGGCACAACTTTATTATTTTTTGGGTAGAAGTTTGGAACGCATTTAAAAGGTGAAATACGGTGTAGGTTACTATCCGACTGAAAATCTATAAAATAACGTTCCAAATAGCCTCTTTGTTATTCTTTAGGTTTTCATTCGCATAGTAACCTTTACCGCGTCTCAGCATTAACATTAAGCGCGTTCGGGACTTCCACCCAACAATTAATAGCAGATTTTTTAAATGGTTTCAGGTCTGCACCAGTACCAAGTAAAGTGCCTACAATCGAGTGAGTCCTTCCTGCAGGCCCCATGTAAAAGTCATTGAAAAATCGACTTATCCTACCTAAATATAAAATTACTATTTATTTATTACTTCCGATGTTGCTAACGTCAATGACTCACTTTGCTATAAAGATCAAAACAATTAAATTTTTTTTAATTATACTATACCTACTGTTTCTTTTTCTCGATTTCAATCTGCACCTTGCTAGCAGCGCGCAACGCGCAGACCGAGTTTTAGTATGCAATAATTTTGCAACAAGCAACAAGTAGCCAATGAATGACCGACTAAACTTTAGTGAAGCTCTTTCAATGCTAACAACAGCTTCAGGTGATATTCCATCAGGTCACCTCTAATAACGTATACAACTCAAAAGCAATTTCTGCTAGTGAGTTTTTATTCCAGCAGCGTCTTATGGCTTCACTCTGTCTAGTTGTTCGGCATTTGAAATATTGTTTCTTATCCAGTCATGTTCAAGATTCAAGTTCAATTAAAATTATGTCTGATGTCATTTTATGATTACTGCCATTTGTCTTAGTTCAGTTTTTTTTTACATTTACCAAAGATTTACCGATTTAATTGCAATAATGACTGGTTGTCTATTGGAAAGTGAACTACTGAAAACAGGTATCAATAATTATACTGATTTATTATTAACTAAATCGTTAATGAAGAGTCTTTCGTTTTTGTTATAAAAGTAGATACGAGTATCTACACATACACAATCACTTTAGTACGTATCTTGAAACACCGAAACCTAACCGCAAATTGATATTAAATTAATCGGAATTGATGTATGCCGGCTATTAGAAATGTAAATAAATAAATAAAGATTGTAGGTATATTCGACCTCGAATTTACTTAAAATTTCAGCAATAGTTATGAGAATGCTTCACGTATACTTATGACTTTACGTCTAGAGGAACCTAGTTACGAAGCTGGCGTTCAAGGTGAGCAGTATTTGGGATTCGATTGGAAAAATGATTCTGCCAAATGTTTCTTGTTACATTTGTTGGGAATATCAAAAATATTTAACAACATTGGGGCCATTTATGCCAAGTATCAATTGTTGTTGAAAATATCTTTTCTTGAAGAAGCGAAAAGTAATATATCATATGGATCCATTGTGTTCCTCTCTTATAAAAATGAATTCCGAGTTAATACATACCTTTAAATAATGTTGCTCCTTATAAAGAGAACTAAGCAAATTTCAATAGATTGAAAGTCAAGATTTTCTTCAAGTATCGATATCTGATGCGAGTCAGACTTTTACGATCAATCAGGTGCGAACGCAGGAGGGGGGATTTGGGGGTTCCAACCCCGCCCCCCCCCCCCCCCGAAATGATGTAAATAAGAACTCACAACTAAATGTAACTAATACGTGACGCGTGAATTTGTCTGTAAACCCCAACGCCACCCCCCCCCCCCCCCCCCTAAATAATTTTCTGCGTTTGCGCCTGCAATGAATCATCTATATTCTCGTCACCACGCTGAAACTAGTATTACATTGTATATGTCATGCTGTCAAATATTTGATTAAACAAATTTGACGAAAAGTTTTATAATTTTTTTCGGTCAAAATAGACTTTTTTTAGAGTAAATAAAATAAGAATTTGACGAACACCGTGGCATCATTTGCCAGGGAAACAGTCAAATATTTGACAGCGTGGAACACAGTGTAATACTTTCTTAATACAAGTCAGTCATGGGTATTCCAAGTCTTTCTCCATGTTCCAAAAAACATTATCCCGTGAAGACCGCTATGAGCTGTCTATATATTGTCCTGTTCAAAAAGAAGATGAAGCTGAAGTTCCTCCTATCTGTTGTATCGATGACTCCCAAACCTACTCAGTCTGCCTGAGTGGTTCTGTATCGAGCTTCCACACGTCCAATGAGATGTAGAACCAACTCATCAGCTAATTCTATGCTCATATCCGGCCTAGTACTGGCGAGCTCCTCGGCCTTTTCTTCACCAGATATATTATTTATAGCCAGCATCAGCAAAATTCTTTTACACTCGCACACAACTTCGAATTTAGTTATTTTCGAAGCAATAGGCTTTATAGCAGCTTGAATGTCAACATACATATACAGTTATCATCCATTTCTTTTATCTATCCATATATTTAGCCTGAACACTCGTGATTTTCGGTAAACTGAAAAAAGCCATGATGCCGAGGTCGCGAGAGTAGGTACACACCTGCGCTCGTTCCAATTTCACTCGTAGAGCCATCAACACAATATCTGTTGTGATTATCCCAAGTCTTCACTCTTCTCTGGTGGGAATATCCACTGGAATGTTCAAAACTGCAAGACGAGGTCTCTGTGTTCCTACTCATGGCGTCACTATTGATCCAGATATTCAAAGAATGCCACTCATAATATTGTCCTCAATCGTAAGCTTCAGCTCAACAGAGTATGAAGTAGATTCCTAGGTACACCACATTAAGGGAGAACGAGATAATAACATCGGACACAAGTGCCTGAAGTCTATATCCTTTTTCCTTGTGAATAGAATAAGGTCGGTTTTACCGGATGGCAGTAGTTTTTATACCAACAGCTCAAGGATTCGAGTCCAATTTCCAGTATGTTGCTCTAGTTGTCAAGAAACTTACATCTCGCCCTCAAAAGGATGTTATCTACGCAGGCAACCACTTTGACGCCGGTCAAAAGGTAGGCTGTCGCTGTGAGCTGAAACTTGAAACTAAAACTGAATCTGATTCAATTTGTCATTGTTTTTACATATGCCATCCTTTGCTCACAGCGGTTGGCATTCTGAATCTAAAACTTAGAGAACTGTCAAACTGAGCTTTCTTAAAACTTAAACTGATTATTGAACCGAACTATTATCTTACATTTCATTTTCATCTTCAGCTTATGCATCGAACTGTGGCTGTATTCTGTAACGACTCGAATTTCCGGGGTAGAGACTGAACGGGTGCCGGGATCCGTTACAAAATATTTATTTCATTGACTGACTTCACTTTATTACTCTAATTGATGACATGTATTTTGCTATTTGATTTCCTTTGTGTTTTCTCCTTCCTCACCTCCGTGCGTCTGCTCTACTTGCCTTGACTTGCTCCTGATCGCCGCCCCTGCTCAACGTGATTCGATTGTAATTCTGCGGGTACGATTCCACTCGCCTTGCCTTGACCCTCTCTGCTCTGCTCTCTCCCTGTCTTCGTCTCTCTGTATGGCCTTTGCTTTCCCTGTCTTCGTCTCCGCGTGTGGCCCTTGCTTTGTTCTCCCTGTCTTCGTCCTAACATGTCTTCGTCCTTCCCTGTCTTCGTCTCTCTGTGTGGCTTCTACTTATTCATCTCGGCTGCGCTGTGTCTGGTTGTCGTGATTTTGGCGAAGTTCGTCGTGGCTTGTCGTAGCTGGTTTTAGCCCGACTCCTGGCATGACTCTGCTTGCCTTAACTTGACCCTGTTGCTGATCGTCATCTTGTCTTCGCTAGCATGATCCGCTCGTCGTGGCTCGCTCTGTGCTTGTCGCTGCTTTGCTCTGTGCGTCGTTGCTACTCTGTGCTCGTCGCTGCTTTGTGCTCTGCTTGTGGTGGCTCGCCGTGCTCATCATTGCTTTACTCGGCGCGTCGTAGCTTGTTTTCGCTGCTCTCATCTTGACTTCGCTGCTCTTGTCTTGACTTCCCTGCTCTCTTCTTGGCCTCGCTGCGTTCGTCTTTGCTTCGCTGCTCTCGTCTTGGCTTCGCTGATCTCGTCTTAACTTCGCTGCGTTCGTCTTGGCTTTGCTGCGTTCGTCTTGGCTTCGCTGCTATCGTCTTGGCTTCGCTGCTATCGTCTTGGCTTCGCTGGTCTTGTCTTGGCTGCGCTGCTCTCGTCTTGGCTTCGCTGCTCTCGTCTTGGCTTCGCTGCACTCGTCTTGGCTTCGCTGCGTTCGTCTTGGCTTCGCTGCTTGTGTCTTGTGCGCCGCTGCTGTCGTCTTGCTTCGCTGCTTCGTCTTGTGCTTCGGCTTGGACTAGACCTAATAGACCTCAGACTTTCAAAGAGGAAGTGCAAATTCGCTAGCCTTATCCCGTCTGAGGATCGCTTAGGACGACTGTCCGGTCAGTTTTCAATGTTGCTAGAAGAGGAAGTGCAACTTCTCTAGCCTTCTTTGCAGACTTGATCACTGCCACGGAGGGGTTTTTCTGGTCGATTTGCTCAACTACATATTAAGCGATAAGCATTTACCATCCATGAATTATTTTGTATGGAAGAATATTAGACTTCGTATAATTCGCGGTCGGTGTCTGCATCTCCCGGTATATAGTCCCACTGGATTATTGTATACTGCCGATCTTTTCCAGGCTTATTCTGAATTTTATGTTTTTTTTCCAGCCTTTGTTGTGTTTCAGATTCTGTATTCCGTGTTTTATGTTTCGTATCACAGTCTTGTAATTCAGTGTTCTTATGCCGGTTTTCCACCAAGCAGACAAGTTAAGTTTTTGTTTTGTTCATGTTTTTGAAAGCACGGAAAACAAAAACTCGAACTCGAACAAATCTAAAACACTGTTTCAACCAAACCGACGGTGCTCTATCGCAGTTTTGTTTTCAGTATCTCCACGAAGCGGTCTCAATAAGAAAACGCACCGAAACCTTTTGAAGTTACCGCTTCTGGTCGGGACACGAAAAACAGAACAGAAACAGTCGAAAAAAGCTCGAGTTTGTAAAAAAATGATGAAAAGTCAAAGATTTGTTTTTTTCGACACGAGCTTTTGCTGAGTTTTTGTTTTATCCGTTTGGTGGAAAACCGGCATTAGGTCTAAGTTTCAAATTCATGTTGTCCTAGTTCTAAGTTTAATTCGTGTTGTCTTAGTTCTTGACTTTTTGTCAAATAAATTCACTGTTACATGTATTAATTCAATGTTTGTGTGTGGAAATTTCACATGGAAATTTCCGTCCTCACAATTCATGGGACAACTACGAACAGTTTTGACATTTTAAATATAATCCGATTCATTTTGGAAGCTTTCAGTGTTGTCACTTACGTTTTAGATTCAGCAAGAAATATCCACGCTGGCTTGATGGACTTGCTCGGAAATTCATCAAATCATTTGGCTTTGCTTTTTTTGTAAGGTATTATAGTCCGAAGCTTTGCAACCCTCCCTCCTCCCTCTTCCACACACACACACACGCGATCAATCCCTTGCGCTTTTTTTGTTTCTAATGCTGCGTTTCAACTACCGCATTCATGTTCATTGGGCATGTGCATTGGACGCGAATGCCTAGGCGATAGTGGAAACACTACATTCGCGTTCAATGCGAATCTCTTTGATGTGAGTCCAAAAACCGCCATTGACGCGAATTTCAATGCGAATGTGAGTAGCACTGGTGGGAGCTGGGAGGTGTTCAGTTCAGTCCCAGCGCTGGGGTAGTGTCTTTTCTGCGGCGAATGTGGAAACGCTGCGTTCAATGCGAATCCCTTTAATGTGCGTCCAAACACCTCCATCGACTCGAATCTACGCGATTTTCGACTAGAGTTGCGAACTAACGCAAACGTGCTGGTTCCACATACGCATACGCACTAGGTCGCACAAATTCGCGCGACAGTAGAAACGCGACATTAAAGGTTTCTTCAGTACCTATAGTACTCTGTAGATTTTACTTTGTTGCGATACTAAAATGAAAGGATTGTAATTCCTCGATCTGCGCGCTGGCACTATCGTATCCCTTAAGCTTGAATAATACCGTATGACATGCTGTCAAATATTTCTCTAAAAATATGTGACGAAAAGTTCAGACAAATTTTTGCCGGCAAAATGGACCTTATGTAGAACAAATAAAACAACGTGGAAAAAATAAAAATTTGACGAAAAAATTTGACGATTACACTATCTGACTGCATTTGCCAACAACAATAGTCAAATATTTGACAGAGTTGCATACAGTGTAATCCAGGCTTTAGAAGGAGTTATGAGAGTAACTAAGAGATACCAAACTTGGACCGAAAGAAGATTAAAGTTGACCGATGGAAGACGATTTGTTTTGTATTACGGGCAGAAAGGCCAGTTTTATCGAATCACGGTAATTTCCGTAAAGGCTCCTACGTTCACATTAACGCAATGAAAAGTGAAGTGTATAATCCAAGTGCTCTTCTAATGCATATCCAGCACGAGAACATATCGAAAAAAGCCATTAACCAATTCACCCTCGTAGCAGTCAATTAGAATAATTTTCTCCATAACAGAGTGCAATTAATCAAACGTCGCAGCTAAGAACGTGAACAAACACTCAATTTGCTAATATGCATGATGTAAGCGCGCTAGCCAGCTAGCCTTATATCCCAAGTGGGAGTATGTTGTCAAAGAGTCTGCCGCGATCGCCGAGCTCTAGCTCTCGAGCGTAGAGCGTTTGTTATTGACTTGACATTCATCTCGTTTGCGGCGTGCCTTTAGTTGTTTTTTATATTTTCTAGTTTTTTTTTAAATTTTATATTCTGTTGACTTTACTTGTTGGCTTGGCATCATGACTCCATGACTGTGGCTGCCACTTTAGACAACATGGCATTGTTGGGACCCCCTCATACGTTTGGGAGCGGCTTTGTGGCCGCATAGAAACAACATAAACGCGACCGTCATTAACAAGAGCAATGGAGTGGAAGTCATAAACTGAGAAGAAATAAAATAAAAATAAAATAAATTTTAGTACGTATGTACATACATAAATTGAGAAAAAAGATAAAAAAAACAAGCAGCTGGCATGATCAGCTAGAAGACCATCTTCGAATAATCTAGCTAAATCATTCAATGATTATTTTTTTAACAAAAATGGACGAATTATAAAAATTGAACGATCGTGAAAACATAATTATTGTTAATGACATTTGAACGTTTAGTCCTTAAAAATAGTAAAAACCATTTTCACTTTGAGAAAATCCCAGTTGTTCCAAGAAGATAAGCTGCTTTGATACAAATCAGTTTTTCTACCAATCCTCACATATGCCGCTCCGGTTTGGGCAAGTTGTGCTGAAGTTCATCGCCAAAAATTGCAATTAATTCAAAACAAGTGTTTGAAGATTATTTTAAATGATCTCTGGCACACGTCTACTCGTCTCTTACACAAAAAAGCAAAATTGAAATTAATAAATCCGATTATTACAGAAATAGTAAACAGATTTAAAAACCGATGTGAAAATTGCGTAATCCCCACGATAGCTTCCATTTATAAACAAATTAATTAATGAATTATTGTTATTGTTAGTTTTGCTTTATTATTTTTTAATAATAAAGTATTGTGATCGACCTGAAATTTCAAAAAAGTTTGCTACCCTGAAATTTTGTATTTACACGTTTTAGGACTAGTAAACACCAAAAAAGCAAAAAAAAAAAATGTTCGTCTGTCCGCCGTCCACCGTACGCAAAATTATTTGAAGGCGCGTAGCTCCCAAGCCCATTGAGATATTAAATTGAAATTTTTATGGTGAGTAGAATGGGTGAACCCCTACTACTGGTATATTTTCGAGGGGTGGTGGTACAAGGGGAGAGGAGAGGAGAGCGTTTTAGACGAAAAATTTTGGTTTCTAGATCTCAGGAACCACTTATGCTAGGAGGCTGAAACTTGGAACTTATGTAGTACTATGATAATGGACTAAATTGCAAAATAGTTGATATTGGTTAAGGGGTGTGAAAGTGGAGGGGAAAACAATGAGTCTATAACGCATGAAAGACGGGATTGAAACATTCTAAAATCGATATCTCCTGAATAATTGATGTCAGAAGATTGAAACTTTGTTGTTTTCTTTAGGGATATTTCAAGATTAGACAAGGGCTAAAATTTTTAAGAGGGATGGTGGGGTGTAAGGGTTGGGGGTAAAAAACTTTGGAGTACCATATCTTCCGAACCATACACCAGGAAGATAAAATTTAGTTTCTGTATATGAGATCACAAGAGGAGTCTACCAAATTTAAATTTTTTGAGGGGGGAGGTGGAGCACGAAAGTGGGGGGATAGCAATTTCTCAAAAAATGTCATTTTTATATCTCAGAAACCGTGTCAGATATGATCTTGAAAATTTTACAGGAGTTGGGGTCGGTAAACTTCTAGTAGGGGAAAAAAATTTTGGTGGTGTGGGTGTTGGGGGTGATGGTGAAAGGGGGTAGAAAGGAAAACATTCTGATTTTTATTTCTCAAAAACCATAATGAATAGAAAGCTAAAAATTTAGGATTATGTAGAGCCACTATGGAGACATCCATAGACATTTGATAGGGGTATCAAGGTACGGGGGAGAGGGGTGGTTTTTTATATCTCAGAAACGGCTTATGCAAGAAAATTGAAACTTAGTACGTATATATATATGTACTATTAGAGTAATTAAAGTAGAAAAAAGTTCAGATTTTT
The DNA here is from genome assembly GCA_951812415.1 of Beris morrisii. NCBI lineage: Eukaryota > Metazoa > Arthropoda > Insecta > Diptera > Stratiomyidae > Beris > Beris morrisii. Next base: position 73,072,455 of record OX638310.1, read on the forward strand.
ATTGGCATTCAGAGGTTGAGTAAAAAAAATGTCCGTGAATCCACATTTTCACAAACTTCGTTAAAAGTTTTAGACATGTCGAGCTATCAAAGCAATTTTACTTCTGCGGGCTATTTATATAAGCGCCTAGTAACGATCTTCAAAATTTTTCGATATCCAACCCCTAAGGGGGTGTAAAGTGGTTGTGTACATATTCACGAATTCTGATATATTTCTAAGGTATATTGAGATTTGGAATTCACTTTTACTTCTATAAGCTTTAAACGTAGTCGGGGAAAAACCGATTTAAGTATTTTTCTCAATTTAACCCCCTGGGGGTATTGTTCAAGTTTTCACTGATTCCGAAAATCTCTTAGGTTTAATGTGATCGAATCCGCTTTTACTACTATGAATTATTCTATTGATAAACAAATAAGTGAGTTAATAAAAAAATCTGCCAACAGTCTGGGCGCAACTTTGAAACTTTGGTACGTTTTGGGATGTGGTCAATAAAAATTTTTGACATTCGGGACATAAAACTATACAAAAAACCGATTTCAAATTTTTAATTTTGCTCACCCAGTACAGTTTATTCGAACCACCATGACGGTTCCGTTTGACGTTTCTCGTCACACATGGACGCAAAAAAAGCGAGTTTAAATCCCTTTAGCCCCGCAGGGCTGCACGAAAGGAAGTTGGAGCGTAGCGCGCGACAGCCAAACATGAACGCGAAAATGGAGTTTTAATCCCTGAGTCCCGCAGGGCTCCACGGAAGATAGTTGGAGAGTAGCGTGCGTCAGCCAAACATGCCATAATGGCGTCTCGAACTGTACTGGCTGGATGAAATCAAAAATTTTAAAACGTTTTTATTCATTGTTTTACGTCCCAAACGTCAAAAGCTTTTGTTGACCACATTCTAAAACATACCAAAGTTTCGTTTAGAAAGTAAATGTGAAATATGAAAAATCTTTTACATTACTTTTTTGCTTGTGCGGGATACTAAACCTTTTCCAAAATTTGCAGTTCGAATTACGCTTTCTGTACTTTTAGCACGCTTACAATCGGTCCGAATTGTGCTCACAACGCATACAATTTGCATGGAGGTGCACATTTTCTGGCGCATACATTGCTTATAGTTTCGAGAATAGGCAATGTGAGTACACTGTATACGATCGGTCCGAATTGAAAGTGACATTAACGGACCGACAATTCGGACCGGACGAAAGCACTGTTAGTGATGTAAGCACTATGAGCATAATTCGGACCAAAAAGCAAAAAAGAATATTTCAGTCCGTCTGTACTCTGTACTCTATATCCTTTAAAGGCTCGCTCGTACATCCCAAACTCTTTGAGATAATTAAGTTGAATTTTTTGTGGATAGACTGGATAAACCGCTTGAAGTGGCCACTTTTTGTGGGTGGGGGTGTGAGGGGGGAGACGGAGCGTTTTAGACGGACAGTTTTGGATCTCAGCAATCGCTTTTGATAGTGGGTTAAGACTTGGAATTTGTATAGAGCTTTGACAGTGTGCCCATTTGAAAAAAAATTGTCGATATGGGTGGAGGAGTGTGGAGTGGGGTATAAACTATGTTGAAAACCGAGATCGAGACAGTCTAAAATCCATATCTCCTAAACGGTTAATGTCACGAAATTGAGTCTGTAGGTATACCAAAATACACTTGATACAAAATTTTAAGGGGGCCAGTTTCGTGCTGGGTAGGGGTGAAAAATATTTTCACGTTTTAGGACCTGTAAACCCCAAAAAAGCAAAAGAACTGTCCGGAGGCTGTTGAAAGCAATGCGTCCGAAACGCTCGATAGCTGAGACAGAAACATTCTCGCGTTTTAGAAAAAAAAATTGGTTTTTATATTTCATGATTCGCTTATGTTAGGGAGATGACATTTGGAACTTACAGAGATCTATGATATTGTACCCATTCGGAATACATTGTTTTATGTGGGGAGTATGGCGAAAAACAATGCGTCCGAAATGAAAAAAAAACTGAGATCGAAACAATCTAAAATCCATATATCATGAACGGTTAATGTCACAAAATTGAAACTTGGTGGTTGCTTGAAGACTAGAGAGTGGTCAGTGGCGTGGGTTGGGGGGTGAAAAACTCTGCATTACAATGTCTAATGAATCAATTACACCAGAAAAATGAAGTTAGGTTTATGTTTAAAGATGGACAATGCGAGTTTGCTGAATATAATTTTTTTTAGAAAGGCGGGGGATCATGGAAGCGATAAATATTTATAAAAAAATGGTCATCTCTTTTCTCAAGAACTGTATGAGATAGGATCTAAAAAAAAAATTCTTGGAGAGGAGGATACAAGGGGTGAGGGTAGAGAACGGTGAAGAGGGAAAGATTTAATTGGCTTCGTAAATTGGAATCAGTGGAAAAAGTTTTTGTCGTCCCATTTGTCGATGTCGATTCGTTGTGCCATTTTGTATTGGCGACGTTCCTTGAATAAGTCGTCTTCTTCATCGGAATCACGCCAATTATCGCACAGATGAGCTCTTGCCATGACTACAATCGTGAATAATACATAACTTATCAAATCGCCGGTTAAATCTTTGGATAGCATAATAAGACGAAACTTTTCCACCGGTTAAATTTTTCCCTGGGTAACTTTAATTACTGGTTACAAAACCTGCGAATCACCGGTTAAGAACGATAACCGGAGGTGAATAATACCAAATCCCTGGGAAAACTGGAATTAACCAGAAGTTACAAATAACCCGCAGTGAATACGGCACATAACGTTTTGTAACGCGTAACGTAATCATAAAATCATTAAATTAATTTTTAGATGATTATATACATACGAGTATGTGAAACCTATACAGGTAAAAGCGAAATCGATATCTTATTAGACCTAAAAGATTTGTCGGAATTCGTGAAAGCTAAAACGATACCTAACACCTTCTACAGCGTCAGTGGAACCACTTTGCGGCGCATTTTGAAGGATGATTTGCATTTGTTTCCGTATAAAGTGCAATTAACACAAAGAATATTGCCGACAGACCGTCCACGTCGCTTGGAATACGGCCAACCAGTCGCTCGAATGGTTGACACTGAACCTGATTTTTGGAAGTATATTTTGATGACCGACGAGGCCCATTTCACACTCTTTGGCGGCATTAATAAGCAAAATTGCCGCATTTGGGGAACGGAAAATCCACACGAGATCCATGAAACGACATTTCATGATCAAAAAGTGACTGTTTGGGTCGGCGTTTGCGCCAAAACCATTATTGGGCCATTTTTTTCCGACAAAACGAAACAGTCGATTGAAAACGATATCGGTGGATGTTAGCTCATTACGTCTGCCCGCAAATGCGTGAAAAAGGTCTGGATGGTACCTGGACGTCTGATGTCGAAAAGAGGAGACATTGACTGGCCACCGAGATCTCCAGATTTGACTCCTCCGGACTTCTTTTTATGGGGTTATTTGAAAATCAAAGTGTACGCCAGCAAGCCTCAGACCATTGACGAGCTCAAAGCAAACATTCGTGCCGAAGTCATCGCTATACCGCTCGAGATGCTCGAAAAAGTAATGGAAAACGCAGCAAAAAGAGCACATTTTGCTGTGGCCAATAGAGGCAGCCACTTGATTGATGTTGTATTCAAAAACTAATCCAAATAAATTGTAAAGAACCAAATTGAATAAAAATACCTCACATATAAAAAATCTGCTAACAGTCTGGGCGCAACTTTATTATTTTTTGGGTAGAAGTTCGGAACGAGTTTAATTCTGAGATGCGGTGTAGTTTACTATGTGACTAAGAACCTAAAAAAAAAGTTCGGGAAGCGGTTAGAATGGGGTCGCGCTAGAATACTTACGCCGCTGCCACATATAACATATGAATTACATAATTGGGTCATACTCCGGGACGAGGTCTATATCAGTTGTTACGCCATTAGAAGGTTTTTCGTGATTTGGTTTTGGGCCATTGCATGAAATCAGAAATGTGTTTGTAGGCGATTATATAAAAAGTCTGTGGAAGTACAAACCAATCTAATATCTCATCAATCCTGAGAAATATGTCGAAAGCCATACGTCCTATTGGAGTTGAATAACAAACATCCTGAAATCGACTTTTTGACGATTATGTAGGAAGCCTTAGGAAGTAAAAATGAATTCGATATCTCATTAGAACTTAGAAATATGTAAGAATTTGTGAAAACATATGCAACCCCCTTGCGCCCACTTTGGGGTTGAATATCCAAAAATCCTTAAATAAGTTTTTAGATATATCTAAAGAAAGCACGAGGAAGTAAAAACCAATCCGATGTCTTATCACTTCTAAGAGATATGACGGAATTCGTGAAAACGTGCTCAACCCGTTTTTACCCTCTTAGGGGTTGAAAAAGGAAAAAACCTGAAAACGGTTTTTAGGTGCTTATTAAATAAGCCCGTGGAAGTGAAAAGTTATTCGATATCTAATCAGACCTGAGTGATACGGCTGAATTCGTGAAAATGTATACATCCCCTTTACATCACCTTGGGGGTCGAATTTCAAAAAATCCTGAAAACACTTTCTAGGACGCACAAAAAAAATGAATTTAATATTTGGAAAAACCTAATAGATATGACGAAAATCGTAAAAATATATGCATTCCATTTTCACTGATCATGTTTTTTCCCCACTTCCGAAAGCCAATAGATATTTGAATTTTTTTTTAATCAGAATTACTTGTCTAGTTGATTTACATATACATACCAAATTTCAATTTTCTAGCATAAGCCGTTCTATAGTTAGGAAAAACACCCCCCACCCCCGTACCATACTACCCCTATACAAAATTATATTTTTCCAACATGCTACTACTATAGTTCTATCTAAATACTAAGTTTCAGCTTAATATCATTATAGGTAAAAATCTGAACTTTTTACTTTTCACCCTCACCCACCCTCACCCTCTACACCCTCATCCCAGAAATTTTTTTGTCTGCTGGGGGTCTATTAGGCCTACTTCTGGTAACAATTTTAAGCATCTATCTTACACCGTTCTTGAGATATAAGACGTGATTTTTTAAAAAAATTCTTACCCCTTCCATTTCCATGCTCCACCAACCCTTAAAAAAATTTTACTTTCAGCAAACTTTATTTGTCAACCTTTATACACAGACCAAATTTTATTTCTCTAGTGCAATTTGTTCGTGAGATATAGCAATCTAAATTTTTCAACCCCCACCCCCGTATGTTACTGCCCTCTCTCAAAAATTTGTTTCGGATCTATTCTCCTAGTATACCTGCAGATGATTATTAAGTTTTTATTTTGTAATATCAACTGTTTAGGAGATATGGATTTAAGAATGTCTCTATCTCGCCTTTTTTGCGTTTTGAACGCATTTTTTTTCCCCCCACTCCCACACCCTTTCACCCATATAAGCAATATTTCTGCAAATGGTTCCACTATTGAAGCTCTATATAAATTTCAAGTTTCAGCTTCCTAACATAAGCGGTTACTGAGATCAAGAAACCAAAATTTTTCGTCTAAAACGCTTCCCCCACCGCCCCCCTCATACTCCCATCCCCCAAAAAGAGGTCACTTCAAGGGGCGTACCCAGTCTATTAAGGAAAAAAATTTCAATTCAATAGCTTATAGGGTTTAGGAGTTATAAGCCCTCAAACGTTTTGCGTACGGCGGACGGCGCACAGACGGACTGAAAATTTTTTTTGCTTTTTTGGTGCTTATTAGTCATGAAACGTATAAAAAAAATTGTTCAAGGTAGCAAATTTTTTTTTTTTAAAAATCGATAACAATACTTAATTATTAAAGTAATAAAGTAAATCAGTTATTTTTTTTCAAAGTTATTCAATGTTTACATACCGATATAAAAGATGGCGCACCCTGTATATGAAGCCTATACAGGAAAAAGCGAATTCGATATCTTATTAGACCTAAAAGATTTGTCGGAATTCGTTAAAGCTAGAACGATACCTTACACCTTCTGCGGGTTGAATTAAAAAATGCTTAGATTGTTTTTTGGCGAATATGCTTAAAGTCTTTAGAAATAAAACTGAATTGAATATCTCATTAGACCTAAGAAATATGTCGGAATTTTGTATTCGTGAAAGTATAGAAGTACTTGTTTAAACTTTAGTTGATTAGGTACAGGTTACTATCCGGGTGAAGTTAAGTCGAAATTATGTTTTTTAAGTTTTTAGTAAGAAATAATTGAGTTCGACTTTAATAACTTCCTGGACTGTTGGTAAATTTTGTTGGGGTGTTTTAGCCGCATTGTACCCTGCACCGTAAGTAACGTTTGAACGCGCCTCGTTCTTCCATCCAAAAAATAATGATAAACAGTAAACCCTTAGGGGTTGACATGGAATAGTTAAAGATCGCGGTTACTCATCGGAATACTGACGGAGCACTGCTTGGCTAGGGAAGCATGCTATGCGGGTCGGGATAGCTGACTCTGACGTGTGCAGGTACTGCCTTGACCTATATGCTGAGGAGGGCATTACCCACATTTAGTGTGAATGTCATTCGGTTGCAAGAAGGCGCTTGAAATGTTTGGGCAGTCTTTTCTTCGACAATTTGGAAGATCTGAGGTTGATAGGGCATGACAAATTGGTCAAATTTATCACTATAAACCAAAAACACGAAAAATTCATGGGTCCTTATGTACAAACTACTACCATGCTAGCACGCGCGGTTGTGTTCGTGGCGATATTGAGGGTTAAATCGAAAAGTAAATATTTCCCCAACTTTTCCTCAAGTATGTTAAACATGCCGACATCTTCCACCTTTAGTGAGTGAAAAAAACTAAAGTATGAATGCCGAATGCTTATATGTATGTACATCCGATCATCAAGTGCGTACACTGAGAGAACAGATTGATTGCTGCAATAGAAATATATGCCAAACGAATTACATCGATTGCAGGAAAAGATCCTATCCCATTGTTTGAACCGAAATTTTGGGTTGCCCGAACCGAATTATCGTTAATTGGAATCGAATATATTTTCCGACAACGGAATTATTTGTCTAGCCAATCACAATTTCTTAAAATTTTGATTGCCACAAATGCCACAAATGTTGGTAAACTCAAAAATAAATGGAGTTCTTTGTGTTAAAAATTCTACACTGAATTCTTTTTTGTTACCTAGAAAGGATGTAGGTAGAGAACTCTAATTACTGACTTAATTAAAACCCATGGCTTGTATTTAAGAATCGAACCTGGTGTTGAACGTTTTTGGATCGTCGCGCGTAACCACTGCGCCACCGAAGACCTTACATTTTCATTTTCTTATGTGCAACTTAACTTAATGTTGATTAACTAAGTTAGATTAAATCCTTTACAAGTGACCTCTATTAAACATTCCGCACTGCTCACGATTGATACTAATATTCCGAAACCAATAGCAACTGAAAAATTTATAAATAAATTATACAGTGAGTGGGAATTGAATAGCGATGTTTTCAAGACCTAGTACACCTGGACTACACCTAGCGCATTAATTAAGTTACCGCAACATACCTTCGGTTGACGGAACACACATTCGGTTATCACAACTGAAAGATGCCGTAAATCGTTTGTGATGATCAACATTCTACTGCAATAATGAAAATTTAGTTGCTAGACATTTTTATGTTTGGTTGTCTCAACAGTACTGCACAAACGAATTAAGTTGATTGTCTTAACAGAATGATTCTATTGCATGTATCTCGTTTTTTATTCCCTTGAAGGAATATTTTTTAGTACAAATTTTTTTTTTTTTTATAAAAATGCTTTATTTATTCAAATTCAAATATTCTTAGTCTACGTATGCACTACTCCCCTTTCTAAGGATATATCCTTGCGTTAGGGGTGAGGAGTCTCTACAATTTTAACATTAAAAATTCATTTTAGTTCCAGTTGCAGGCAAGGTAATTGACTTTACTAATAATTAATAAATAATTCCAATGTTATGTACAAAAAATAAAAAAATTAATATATAATAAAGTATTTCCACGTTTTATCATGTTATGTACAAAAAATACAAAGTTAAAAATAAAAAAATTAATATATCACATAATAAGATATTTCTACGTTTTATCACGCCACTTCCGATAAGACAGTCCATATTTTGTATTCATGATTTCCTTTTAAATTCATATTTCGCAATTTTATGTTTCTATTTATACTAATATGTTCCAATATAATACAATTTTTTTAAATTTGTTTTGAAGTTAATAAGACTAATGCTTTTTTTTATACAGCTTGGCAACTCATTGAAAAGTTGGCAGCCTTGGTAATAATATTGTCGTTGCCCTGTGCAAGTATTCATGATGTCTATGAGAATCATTCCCTGGGAACCACCGCGTGTAGTATTAGTATTAAATTTGATTTCTCTAGCTTGGATCTCTTTGTATATTTGGATTGTGGATATAAGATTAAATATTTGTCGAATATTCAGAATGTCCACAAGTGGGTAAAGGAGATTAGAGGGATATGTTCGTTCTTTCCTAAGTAATATTTTCACCAAAGTTTTTTGCATGATTTTAACGGGTTCTAAGACCGTGTTCGTAGCACTTCCCCATGAGATTATGCCATATTGTAGTATTGAATGAATCAATGCGAAATAAAATTGCCGTTTTGTGTTCTTATTCATAAAAGATCTCACCTCCATGCATATTGGGATCAGAGTCTTAAGTCTTTTAGTCATATATTCGGATTGTAAATCCCACTTCAATAGGTGGTCAAAAATTATACCTAAATATCGTGTGTTAGTAACTCTCATTAAAGGTTCGCAGCTACAATTGCTAGTGCATTGATAGGAATGTATTTTAATATCAACATGCTCTGGTTGTCCGTTTTGGGTAAGCGAAAAAGCTATGTAGCACGTTTTTTGGGCGTTTAGCGTGAGAAAGTTGTAGTCCAGCCATTCCTTTAGTATACACAAACCATGATTAGCTTTGATCTCCGTTCCTGCCCATGAAGCATCCTCGAAGAATAAGACAGTGTCATCAGCATAAGATATCATATTTCCTTGTATTGGCTGTTTATATATATCGTTAATGTACAAAAGGAAGATAACTGGTCCTAAAGCTGTACCTTGGGGTACACCGTATTGGAAAGTTTCTCTATTGCTGAGTGTGTTGTTAATTTTAACAAATTGAGATCTATCCTCTAGGTAGCTGGTAATCCAGTGTACCCAATATGAACTTATACCGGATGCGATAAACTTTTCAATTATTTTTGCATGCGGGATTGAGTCAAATGCTTTTGCTAAGTCCAAGAAAATTGCGCACGGTTTGCTCCCTTTATCTAACGATGAACTGATTAATTTACTTAATAGCGCTATTCCATCATGTGTGCTACGTTTTGCACGAAAACCAAACTGATTGTCATTTAATATTTTATTTGTTTCAAAAAAATCCATTATTCTCTTTTTTGCGACCTTTTCAATTACCTTTCCAAAATTAGATATTATGGAAATAGGTCTATAATTGTTGACCGAGGTTTTATTTCCTGTTTTAAAGATTGGTGTTACAATAGCTGTTTTGTAGATTTTTGGGAATGCACCCTTCGAAATGCTAAGATTAATTAGGTGTGCGAGAGGCTTTGAGATAAAGTCCTTTAATATTTTTATTTGTTCCACTGTAATTCCGTCAAATCCGGGACTAGAGCCACCGTTCATGGTTTCGATAATAGCTTTTGTTTCTGCTTCTGTTGCGTATTCCATTGTTTCTCCATGATCTCTAATAGTTAACGGTGTTTTTTTACTTACATGTACGCTACTTTGTTCAATATTTTTCACTAGGTTTTCACCAACGGTTACAAAATAGTTATTAAAGATATTTGCTATTTCTTCGGAATTCTCTTTAGTGGTGATGTGCACACCATCATGGATTATTTCATTTACTGTACTTAGTCGATTTTTCCTTCCTATGGCAGTGTTAATAGTTTTCCAAACCAGCTTCCCATTGTTTCCCGCATTATCCAACATTTTCTTAAAATAGTCTGTTTTAACCTTTTTCAGTAAGGCGCATAATTTATTTCTGAATTTTTTTACATGAGATTTCAATTTTTCATTATTAGGATTTTTCAGTAGTTTCTTTCGTAATTTATCTCTGGTTCTTATTGAGGTCACCAATCCTTGCGTTATCCATGGTTTAATTTTTACGTTTCTGGAGCATATTCGCGTGTGTGTAAAAGTCGCTTCGTTAATTATTTTACTTAGTTTCTTGTGCACTTCGTTTGCGCACTCGTCGACGTTTGAATACAGCAATAATTCTTCCCAGTTTATCAATTTTGCATTATTTACTAAGGATTCCAAATTAATGCGTTTATATTCGTTTGGATTTCGCACTACCACATTTTTTGAGCCACAGTTGAGTAGTAGTGCTGTACTGTTATGATCTGTTATATTTGATGCTATAACCGCCGATTTTAGTTCATGTGATAAGTTTGGTTTAAGTTTTGCAAATATGTGGTCTAAAATACTTTTTTCTCTAGTAGCTTTATTTATAAGAGAGATATATCCGCTTTCATTAAGCATTGTAACATATTCGTCATTTGGCAGTCTGATGTCAATATTTATATCGCCTACGAGTACAACATTATCGTTTCCGGTTTTTCTTACTATGTTATAGAGTGCGTTATTGAATTCTTTAATATCCCCATTTGGTGATCTATATATGGCAATAATTTTTATATGGTGGTTTATAGTTATTTTTAAATCTACTAGTAGGCAAGTTGCACCCGGTAGATTGGTTTCTTCGACTATGGCATTGGCATTTGTTTGTCTTACGTATACAACTACGCCACTGTTTTTATTTATTATATTACGCGTGTAATATCCTGAATAACCTGGTATTTGGAATGTCTGTAAATTCTCGGGTTCCAACATTCTGAGAGTACTATTACGTCGAAAGGGTTTGTGTACTGGGTTAAATGAAGTACTAACTGGTCGAAATTCTTCCGCAGGCAACGTATGTTTGTATGGAACACAGAGAAAGTGTTTTTTTCATTGCAGTTCCCTCGAAAATTATTGAATTCACTTACTCCTGAACATTCTCCCTCTTCGCATAAGTCGAAGCCATCAATTGTAGGTATTAGTTCAGTGGCCATTTGGATGTAGGTGTAGCTAATAAATGCTCTGGTACACACAGGCCAATACACCTATTGCTTCAAGCAAATTCTTATTAGCATAAATGAACTTCGATTGCTGCAATACAAATTTTATTGATGCAAACGCATGCCAACCAATTATTTCTCTCAGTGTATCTATTCGACCTGCAAATGCCATAACAAACTTAGACGTTGAACTGTTCAGTTCGTAAAACTCTACACGAAACTGATCACGGAACAAATAACTCTGCCGGCTAGTGCAATAGAAGTCGTGTTTCTATTGCACTAGTCGACGAACAACAAAATTGCTTTCGACGCCATGACCCGACGCCGAGGATCGATGCAGTGTCGACTGGCAAAGAATAACGGGAGGTGCCACATGCCACAGAGTTTTTATGTAATTTCATCCCTCCATTATTCAATGAGCGGTAGAACACAATTCATATGTAAATCCATTCTACCGATCCTCGATGATCGTTCAGGTGGACTTCGTATGCAATTCAGATTCACCCCTCATCGATGACCAGTAGGATCTACTTCATACTGACTTCAAACTCACTGTTCACTGAGTGCACGTATTGCTATTTCGTTCTTGTAAAAATACAATGCGCGATAGGAGATCTGTTATGTCGAAGAGTGCGGATGAGATGGCCGGATGCATTTCAGTATGAGCAAGAAAGAAATGCGAATACCTCACACGTATTCACAGATAGCAAGTACATAGCTGAACTTGTTCCCAACTGATAATCTTTTTTCAGCGACAAGTTTCGAAACTGTTCGCTGCCTCTTCCTCGCCTCTTCATCGATGTTTGGTTTATAGGGATAAGGGATCTAGGATGTTTTGGGGGTGATTAGTTTGTTCCACGATATTTCCCAAGGGATCGCTATGGGTCCTCTTTTGGTGCCTAGCGTGCGCTGCGGCTCAACGTGGCGCCCCTTCCTAAAACTAAAAACTAAACCCTCAGGGGTATGGACCCAAAAAATGTACCGCTGTGTGTCGAGTGTATTTATAAAAATAATATATCAAGAATGGCTCAATCGAGAAAGTTGAAACTTATCAAAACGATTTGAAAACCAACTCAGTCTCTAAGTGTGATCAATAACTTGTTATCAGTTGTGATCAAAATCGTGTAAGTAAGGCATACCCAATGTTACCGGAATGAAATGAGTCCCTTTTGATTTCAAGTGATGTGGTACATTTTAGAGACAATCGAAATTGAATACAATGGTGGAACGTTTTTAAATCATTCAGTAATTGCCTTTGATATTCTAGAGAACTACTTTTCCGACATTTTTAGTCTTCAAAAATTTATCTGCTTGAATGTCTTACGGCACACCCCAAGAATTCAACTTTATATCGTGTCATACTATTATCCGTAAAATAAATTGCTTCGTCACTCGAACCCGGTCTTCTTAGTGTTATACGTTCAGGAATATTAAGGAAAGGAATACACCCCAGCTAGGAATGGGTTCCGTAAAATGAAAATTCACAGAAAATTAAACATAATCATCCCGTTCTCGTCGTCGACGACTACGACGACGTCGTTGTTAGTTGAGAGAAATACTGAAATAACGTCGATCCTAAGGCTTCGTTTCTGTTGTCTTATCTTTCTATCTTGCCATCTCGAAAAGGGATTGGTCCCTTCGTTTTATTTCCCGGCGAAAATTATGGCAGGAAATTTACTTTTTGAAATGTTACAAAGTTTCCAACCTATGTATAGGTATACCGAGCGTTATCATTTATTATGACAGCGTACCTACTTAGGTGGATGTATTCTGGAATGTTTTGAGGGAATACTCTGTAATAAGTAATTTAGAAGGTACAGCCAAAATACTACAAAATAATTAGTTTTTAACCAAGACTTAATTAATTGATGTGGCAGAGCAATTGAACTTAGTCTAACGTCGGCGGGTAATAATTTTAAAATAAATACTTTAATAATTTATTATTAAAAAATTATGACGTACAAGTTCACTCTTCCCGGCAAACAATTTGGCAATAGCTCGCCGTGGCAATAAATATTAATAGATTTCATTTCGCGGTGGAATAGAAATGCAAGAGCTCTCGTTTTTTTATGGTGTGTTGCAATAAACCAAGAAAACGTTTGGTCAATACATCAAACGATCTTAGGGTAAACATTAAGAATATAGTAAAGCTTCAAATTCTAATGTAGTTCTATCTATTCGAATTCATTTGGTTTTTCCAGAATCAATTTAGCTAACAAATGAATTTCTGCTTAGTGCATAGAGTAGTGATCTAGCAATCTCGATCAAAAAATACTCTAATACATCGAACATTTCTGAAAGTAATTTATCTTTTCATTTTAAATATGCTTTCGACCTCAAAATTGGAAAATATGAAAATACGTAGAATCAAAATGAAATATGTACATCGCCGTACGTTTAAATATTTAAACAAATATTAAATAGTTTAATCCATAATTGTTCGAACTTTAATCAATAATAATTTTATGATCTAGGGGTTCGTCGGAATTTCAAATAAAACACAATTCGCTTTTAAAATTACAAAAAAGAGCACAACTGGCAACACTTTCCGATTTCATGTACTACTCGATCACTGCTACTAATCAAAATCGCTAAAAGAACATTTTCGCGTAGCACTGACCGTCATTTTGCTTCGCCGTAGTAAAAACTGATTTGTTTACAAGGTCTGCAGCTCTTATATACTGCATGCGTTGAGTCTAGATATTTCCTGCATGTTCGGTTGCGTTTGTGGATTATTTGACACGTGTGTAGAAGTATGCAGAGTTTTCTAATGCTTTTCTTATTGAAACGTTGTAGTTTTTAATGTCATCAAAAATTATTCGGGCTGCAAGGATTGCATGTAACCATAATAATAAACTTTCTTAAACACAATTCGTTTAAAATCGAAAGAAACAATGATTATTTATACGTACTTAAATTATCGCTCTTATGTGCGACAAATAAGTTTCGAGATAGGCCATTGAAAACATCATTAAAAGAAAAAATCTGGATATTTTTAATTTTTTTTATTCAAAATATTCTCCTCCAGTTCCAATACACTTGTTACAGCGATTCAACAGCGATTCAACAGCGATTCAAATGCGCGTTCTAGCTCATTTTGTGGAATTGCATCTAGTGCTCGTGTTCAAGCTGTTTTGATGGTCGAAATGTCATTAAAATAACATCCTTTCAACTTCAATTTCAATTTCGGGAATAGATAGAAATCGCATGAGGCCAAATCAGGTGAATACGGTGGATGATTCAACACACAGACTTGATTCTGAGCCAAAAATTGACGAATAATGAGTGAGGTGTGACTCGGTGCATTATCCAGTTCTCTGGATCACGATATTCGGGTCAAATACGACGGATTCTGGCCATCACACGCTTCAAAACTTCGAGATAAAATGCGTCAGTAATTGTTTGGCCCGTTGGAATTCCCTGTGGACAACTCCTTTGCTATAGAAAAATGTAATGAGCATTGTTCGAGCAACATTTTAATATTTCAATATCGACAAAAAAGTTGTTTTGGGTGAACTGTCATAACTTTGCTATCTATCAACCGATTTAAACAAAATTGGTATTACCGGGAAGAGGAGTGTCACAGCTTTCAAACGTCCGTCTGTACACATAGATGGTCCTACGAGCTACTCAGATATGGTTCGAGTCTTAGAACTTATTTGTCGCACTGTGTATATCTCGACTCGATCACACGCTATCGTTTTTTATTCAATACTCGCTGGCTGTCACCGGCTACGTAATAAAAATTACTGTCCCTCGCTGAAAGCTTTGCCTACTTATACATATACTGCGTTGGTGTTAGTCGAGAGCGATCTTGCATGTTCGGTGGGTGTATAGACTGTTCTAGTTGGCTTGTGAATAAGCGAGAAAGAGTTGAGAAACTTCCACACTATTCTGGTGTACATATATGTGGATGGAGGAACAACCGAAGAGTAATCCTTCGTTATCGCTTCGCTTTCTCTTTCGACTTATGTATTGCAATGTAGCCAATTAACCAGCAAGAAATTTACTAGTTAAGTCCACCGGAGCTCTCCCGGTAATCTTTCAGTTAAAACGTATACCCCTCGGGACTAAAAAAACTTATGCGGGTGGGCCATCTAGTAATTTCTTTTTAAATCATAGGTTGTTTTGACACTGAAAGCTTTTTCCCGCTCGAAATCTTGACAGAAAGTCAGTATCATACCTCCGTGGAACGAAATGAGTCACTTTAAGCTTGAACAACGTTGGGAAATATTGAAAACTTATTTCCAAAGTGAGTGCTGTGTAGCCCAAACAGTGCGTTTTTTGAAAAGAAGTTTTGGCCGAAATGAAGCACCCACCGCGCCTACTGTACGCAAGTTTGTGCAAAAAGTTCGTGAGACTGGCATGCTAGTGGACAACACTCATGGCCCCCGTCGTCGTACGGTGAGCACAGACGAGAATGTGGCTGCTGTAGCCGAGAGTGTGAGACTCACTCCACGAAAATCAACACGCCGTCGATCGCAACAGCTCAACATTTCACGCAATAGCCTGAGGAGAATTCTGCACAAAGATCTCGGATTATTCGCTTACAAGGTCCAATTGACTCAGCAGTTGAAGGCGCACGACCATCCGCTTCATAATCGCTTCGCAATTTGGGCCTTAGAGCAGCTTGAATTGGACAACGATTTGGGCGAAAAATCATCTTTTCTGACGAGGCGCATTTTCATCTCGGCGGCTACGTTAACAAACAAAATTTCCGCATCTGGGGCTCGGAAAACCCACACGTTATTGTCGAGAAGCCAATGGATCCACAGAGAGTGACAGTTTGGTGAGGATTGTGGAGTGGACCATTTTTCTTCGAAAATGAGGCTGCGAACAACGTTTCGGTCAACGGTGAACGTTACAGAGCCATGTTATCCGACTTTTTTTTTACTGAAATTGAAGACATAGATTTGGACGACCTCTGGTTCATGCAGGATGGCGCGCCATGCCACAATCGATCTTTTACGCACCAAATTCCCAAATCGTGGTATCAGCCGTCTTGGCGATGTCAATTGGCCGCCTCAGAGCTGCGATTTGACTCCTTTGGATTTTTTTTGTGGGGAACCGTGAAGGACCGATGTTATGCCAACAATCCAGAAACGATTCAAGCACTTAAGGTCAATATCATCCAAGCAATCCCTGAGCTACAGCCCGAAACCATCAACAAGGTCTTGGAAAATTGGAGTGACAGAATGCGCTACTGCGCAGCCAGCCGAGGCAGCCACTTGAACGAAGTTGTGTTCCATCATTAATGGCAATGTTTACTCTTACTAATAAAGCCCATAATACATAATAATAATACATGGAAAAAAATTTAATTTTGTTCATTTTATTACATTTTTAAAAAAAAACTTGTATTTGACCCACCCTGCATAATTCGTATTGGTGTACATGCGTATGATTCTCTACCTCTTTCTTTTAATATTTTTGTCTTCCTTACTCCTGGTTAACGATAACCGGTACTTAACTGGAAAAATACAGAAAGCGATAGCGAAATTCTTGCTATGCAGAATAACAACTACAGGTTTTCGGAAGTCGGGTGCTTACTCTTACTTTCCAACTATACGCGGTTGCAGGTTGGTCTAATCCGATAATGGTATATTGAAGAAAATGATAATAAAGCATATCCCAGGTTTGAAGGCTCCAATTTGAATGTCGCAGGTCGCAGTCGTTGGTTTTTTCAAACATGATTTGATAGTTTCACGAGTATGTAAAGGAGAGTTACATCCCCTAGAAGAAACTTCTAACACCATAAAAATTTTTATGTCACGGTATTGCATTTTCTGTATTTATGCGTACTTTCGGGTAGTGCTTTCTTGCAGGGTAGATGCTTTGCAGCTAGGTATTCGATGGTAACAATATGATGTCGCATGAAACCTAAGAAATATGTCGAAAACTGTGCAAATATATGCAACCTTCTTTACACCCTCTTGAGGTTGAATATCTAAAAATCCTGAAATTAACTTTTAGTTGATTATAGAGGAATCCTTAGAAAGTAAAAATCAATTCAAACTCTTTATCACTTGTAAGAGATATGACGAAATTCATGAAAACGTATACAGCCCTGTTATATCTTCTAAATGGTTGAAAAGGAAAAAATCCTGAAAACGATTTTTAGACGAATAAATAACATATAAGGCAAGTGGAAGTGGAAACTTATTCAATATTTAATCAGACCTGGGAGATATGGTTCAATTCGTGGAAATGTATACTGTCCCTTGACACTTCTTTAGGGGTCCAATTTTAAAAAATCCTGGAAACGCTTTCTAGGCATTTAACTGAAGAAACCGTAGAAAAAATTAGGGATTTTGAAAATATATGCACACCCCATGTACGAAAAATAGAACGGCACAGCACAGGCTTAGTACTGGTGCCAGAGTTGCCAGTACTGGCTAATGTTTCGGGCCCAGTATGTGACCTAGACCAAATCATTGCGAGCCAATGTCGATTTGATCACACCGGTCCTACTCTTGGTGAAACTCTGGCCCGATACTGGGCCTCAGTAAAGAAAAGAAACAAAAACAATAAAATTGAAATATTTTTTTTTTTGAACTACGAATTTTTTTGGCTATTATTTTTTTTTTGAAAAATGCGAATTGGTTTCACTTATACACCTTGCACACTCTTGGATTCGAACCATGGTCCCGTCACACATTAGTCCGCTACGCTACCTACTAGACCAATCTGACACATTCTCGTAATAGGGTTGAAACCGAATCAATTGATATGTTGACAAACAAAAAATATTTCTACCAAGGTGTGCCCAATACAGAGCCGACCGTCGAGCCAATGCCGAAAGAGCTTAGACACCAATAATAAGCCAATTCTAGGCCCGACATAGCAACTCGAACCAAAGTCGGCTCAGATCAAGTGGCAGTACTGATCACCAGGATTGGCAGGACACTGGTCTGTCAGGTGGTGGTTTGTCAGTACCAAAACAATACCGATCAATAAGTCTTGGCGGACAATGCAATGCCCATTCTGGGCAGTGTACGGGACTCTGGTTGGACTCCTACATTTCGCACCTGGGACTTTCACTGATCATTTTTTTTGCCACACTTCCGTAAGCCCATGAATATTTGAAACGTTTTTTTTCTTAAATTACTTTTCTAGTATATCTGCATATACGCACCAAGTTTCAAAGTTTCGAGTGCAAGTTGTCCAGAGATGAGAAAAACATGCCCCACCACCGTTGCAAACTACTCCTAAACGGTTGAAAATTTTGGAATAAATTTAAATTTTTTTTGGATTGTTAATACTTAAGTCCACACCAGAAATGTATTGAAATTTAATACTTCACAATTACTGAAATGACAATCAATATAAAATAAGTATTGAATTTCAATATAATTATATTATGCCAATTCATTCTAAAAGGAATTAATTGTTTTCCTGTCAATCATGAAATTAAGACTCAATAATATTAATATGTATAACAAAAGTAATAAATAATTGAATCTAAAAATAATAATTTTTATTCAATATTCTATATTGAAATCAATTATTGAAATAATAAAAGTTATCCTTGAAACTGGGATTAAGTAAAATTCAATCTGAACATAAATTCAAATTAACTTGGTATTGAAAAATATTTTTTTATTTACGGGATTAAAATTATACAAAAACCTTACCAAATACTTTAGCATCGATTATCCCATTTGTTCTTTCACGACTCAGGATAAGAAACTTATTTGTAAAATGTTTCAATGATTTGGAAGATGAGCTGCGTAAATAAGACAAATAGAGCAATAATATATGATATTATATAAATGTATTTAACAGTAATATTTGTACATTAAAAAACAGCTTTTCAAAAAAGTAGAACACAACGATTTTCCTTTATAGAATATAATTCAAAGCTTTGGTTATATGGTGAAAAAAAAATTTATTTGTTGAGTTCACATATCTTATTAACTAATCAGCTATAAAAAAAAATTTTTTTTTTTTATTTTTTAATATTAACATTGTTTTTTACGGATATAAACATACTACTTATGAAAACCATGGCGCCTCCTGGTTGGCATCATAACTTCACCAAAAATAATTCAATTTGCAAAAATAAAAAAGAATCTTATAAAATAATGTAGTAGTTATAGTCTGACGGAGGAAATTTTATTTTTTTCAAAAATAAATAAGTTACAGAATTTCAAACTTTAGTAATCAGTTTTTTTAAAAAAAATTGAGTTTAATAATTTATAAAAAAATTTGCAAGCAACAAATTAAAAAAACCTCACGTCAGACTATAGAGAAAATAGTTATCAAAATTTAAAATTTACTTAGTTATCGTGCCGACCATGTCTAAAAACATAGTTTCGAGAAAAATGCGTTTAAAGTTTTTGGTAGGTACAACGTGAGCTTACGGCTAGTCACCAGCTCCAGCTTCGTACTGTACACCTTATTCCTCTTGTATCTTCGTGTTTTTCACAGATGGTCCTATAAATGACCTTGTTTTCTATGAAACCCAGCTTTTGCGAAAAAATAAATGCTAAACGCTGCTGTTGATAGTGGCGCGGCAATTAGCCAGGAAGCCGTTCCAAACCGATGTCTGGTGACATTTATTGCTATAACTTTGTAATAGAGTGGAATTTTCTAAATTCAAATTTTTTTTTTAATTCTTAAAAGTATAAAAAAAAAATAAATTTTTTGAAAATTTCAGGGGTATATGAGCCCTTAAATACTTAAATTCTAGGATATTGATACGAATTGAAATTCGACTATAGCTCCGGTATTATCCAGAATTTGGTACTCCTTACTTTCATCGTATGTAGAAGCCGCTGGAACTACGAATACAAAATTCTATAAATGAATTTTTAGCACTTATGAAATAAATTTATCGCACTTGAATAAAAAATATCCTCAGCACTCAAAGTCGGAGACTTGTTTTCCACACTTTTTTTAAGCTCCATAAACCGACAGGACTCACTATTAAATTTCACTTTAATCAAAAACCCGTCGCGCACACTCTCCATTGTTTTACCTTTACGACGCACAAGATCAACGGGAAATGAAGCAGAGACCCTAATTTCTAATACATTTGTAATTTCTTCTAATATTACAGGAATGCAATCCGCTTAGAAGCTTAAACACGCAAAATACACGTAATAGTAGATTGCATTTTATTTCAGTAGAAGGAATGAAAAACAGCAGGAATATACATGATCCAGTTCATTAAGAATTCCTTGGTAGAAATTAATTTAAATACTTTTGAATTACTATACCTATACGAAGGAGAGTGCATTTGAATACAATTTGTATTGGATTTTAACACACAATGAATGTAAAATTTAATGGTAATTCGGGATGGCTTAAACTTTATTATTCAAGTGCTAGTAATAAATATAAACTAGTAACTATGTTGCTTTCAATACAATAGTATACGTTTCATTCCAACTTTTATTGAAAATATTTTTAGTTTTCAATAAATATTGAAATTTAACCTACAGTGTACTACAAAACCGGTGTATTCCTAGTTGTTTATTGAAAATTATTCCAAGATTTTCAACAGTGTATTAACAATTTTAAAAATTTTAGAACGTGCTATTACTATAGCTCTAACTAAATACTAGGTTTCAGCAATTCTGCATTAGCGGTTCTCAGGAAATGAGTTGTCCAACTAGTTCTATATAACTTCCAAGCAGTCCCTGCGATTGAAAAACCCCAATTTTACGTCTAAAACAGTCCTTCACCTCCATCCTCACAGTTCCAACCCTCAAAAGGATACTTTAAGGGGTGCACCCGGTCTAGTTTCAACTTCATAGCTATAATGGTTTGGGAGCTACGAGCCTTGAAACGATTTTTCGTATGGCGGACGCAGCACAAATTGTAAATTTTTTTTAAAAAAAATCGGGCACAATACTGTATTATTGATAAAATAAAGTAAGATCATATAAGAGTACTGCATTTGCACTAGCTCTGCTCATTGCGTGTTTATTTTCACTCTTTGTGCAGCGAAATTGATAATCGAAAAAACTCTTTTAATTTTGACCAGATTATAAACAATTTTTTTTTGATTTGTACAGAGGAAAATATACCCGACGATTGGCGAAAAAGAATCATATGTCCAATTTACTAGAAACGAAACAAACTCTGCTGTGAGAATTACAGAGGAATATCATTGTTGTGTACATCCTACAAAATACTGACAAAAATAATTGAACGTCGTCTTAAGCCCCATACTAACGAAACAATTGGCGAATACTTAAATGGATTCAGAACCGGACGATCTACAACAGGGCAGACATTCTCGGTGAAACAGGTGATTGAGAAATGCTGGGAATATAAAACAGATGTGATTTTAAACAAGCATATGACAGTATCGCCAGGAGAGTACTGTACCAAATCAAACTTGATTTTGGAATTCCACCAAAATTAGTTCGACTAACGAGACTCACAATGACGAACAAGTAAGAATACAATCCGATTCCATAACTAGCTTTCGAACGGGTCTAAAGCATGGAGATGGTCTAGTCCCTTCTCCATGCTATTCAATTTTGCAGTAGAGTATGTCATCCGAAAAATTCCAGTCGATACAAATGGGACACTACTATTCAAGTCCACCCAACTAGTAGCAACGCTGACGATATGAACATCCTCGTAAGATCCTTCCCTAGTGCTAAGGAGGTATTTGTCAATCTTGACTCCGCCGCAAAAGAAGTCGGGTTACGCATAAACGAAAGTAAGACAAAAGTAATGACGCAAACAAGAAGGAGAACGCCAATCTGACAGAATATAACAATTGCGGAGTATAATTTGGAGAGTGTGGACAACTTCATATGTATATCTTGGGCAGGCGCGTAGCGTGAATCTTCGTAGGGCTAGCGCAACGATACGAACGCTAAATTTCGCTGAATTTTTTTAATGTTTCCTGGAATTTAGCAATCGAAATTTTATTTCTGAATGAAAATTACGTGCTTATGGTTATAGAATTCATAGAATTTGATGATCGTGTTATTGCGCTAGCCCTACGAAGTTTCACGCTACGCGCCTGATCTTGGGGCTAATGAAGCAAAAGACGGCAACCAAACGGACGAAATCAATCGACGGATCATGCTAGTAAATAAAACGTATTATTCGGTACTTCCAACTAAAGACTATCCACAAGAAGACTGGACACTTAATACACATGCATTTTATGTTTAAAAAAATCATTGTATAAGCGGAACAAAGAAATCCGATTAAACAGTTTCAATTCAATATTCTTATGCAAATTCGAATGAGAAGAAAAGAGCACAATAATATGCAAAAATTAATGATTAGACATTCGCATCTGTGTGCAACGTTTTTCACAATGCATCTAATACAGCACCTGTTTTGCGTCTGTTCTATTCTCAAGTGTTTCAGCACACAAATTTATAGGAACAATATGAGAAATGAAATCACACCAGCACAGCTGAGCTGTGTCTGCCCTTGATTGTTGTAATTTTTTTACGAATGGACTTCTATAAGGTTGTCATTGAATTGGTGAATGCGACTCTCTACTTCCCTCATATAATTAAATAAAGAAACCAAGGTCAGATTTTGATAAGAAAATTACTGCGTAGTGTCCAGTCTTTTTGCAGATAGTCTTTGCTTCCAATAATGAAATTCAGGAAAGTTCACAGGGACAATAATCTGCGAATATATGGTATAAAACTAATATACGACCTGTGCTCTGTTCAGTGCTGCCAGTCGTACGATTTTCATCGTACATGTACGATTTTCCCGCCTTATGTACGATGTACGATGAGAACTCTTCATCGTACTCAAAATGTACGATTTTTCAACTAGTCGAAATTAAAACTGATAACGAACATAAATTCACTTTGTTATTTCTTAGTTCACAATTATATTAAAATAATTAAAAAAAATTGCTCAGTAAAGTTTCGTATGCGAGACCCTGTGAAAACCATGTAACCCATGTTAAAATTTTGAGAACGATGTCCGTGGTAGTCATATATATTTATAGATACGTATCGTTTGGAAGAATATTTACGGCAATTCTACGTATAATATTTTAGTTGGTTGTAGCTTTGTACGTAGAAAATTATGTTACTTTTACTAAACCTACTGCCTACTGAAAATAAATAAAAATTAACATTATTTTTGGTGTTTTCAATGTAAATTTTATACACTACTCTGGATAAATGCGCAAAAAAACCCTAATGTAGACACTGAACAAGCCATACTTCGAATTTTTATACTCTAGATGAAATCATATAGAGTATTATAAGTTTAATCCAGCCGAAAAGTTTGTAACGCATAGAACCAAGCCTCGGACGAAAAAAAGTTATATATTATTTTTTGTTTATTTGTGCCCAAAAACCTCAAATCCGCTTGACGTCCGTCCGTCCGTCCGTCCGTCCGTCCGTCCGTCCGTCCGTCCGTCCGTCCGTCCGTCCGTCCGTCCGTCCGTCCGTCTGTCACGATAACTCAAGAACGCCTTCACCTAGGATCTTGAAATTTTGAATCTGGATGTTTGGTTGAATTTGTAAGGCTAAGTTCGTTAACGGGCAAAATCGTCCTACTCCTTCGGGTAGCTGCCATACAAAATGTCCTTAAAACACCTGTTCAAGAATATTTACCAATAACTTCGGAACGCCTAAAGCTACGACTTTGAAATTTTGTATGTGTTACTTTTTTAATAGTTGGAGCTAAATGTATGAATATCAAGAAAATCCTGTTAGTCCTTCGTGTAGCTGCCATACAAATATCCTGTCAAAATGTCTTCACTTAATTTACGAAACTCACTATAACTCAAGTAATCTTTTAGGTACGAAATCGAAATTTTGTAAAAATTAGTTTTTAGTAAAACCAAAGTTCCAGTTTACTAGTCAGCGAAATCCTTTCACTCCTTCTGGTAGCTGCCATACAAAATATCCTTAAAACAGGTGTTCAAGAATATTGGTTGATAACTTCAGAAGGGTTTAAGCTACGACTTTGAAATTTTGTATGTATTATTTTTTCAATAGTTGGAGCTAAATATATAATTATGAAGAAAATCCTGTTAGTCCTTCGTGTAGCTGCCATACAAATATCCTGTCAAAATGTATTCACTTAATTTACGAAACTCACTATAACTCAAGTAATCTTTTAGCTACGAATTCGGAATTTTGTACAAATCAGTTTTTAGTAAAAACGAAGCTTGAGTTTACTTGTCAGCGAAATCCTTTTACTCCTTCTGGTAGCTGCCATACAAAATGTCCTTAAAATACGTGTTCAAGAATATTGGCCGATAACTTCAGAAGGGTTTAAGCTACGTCTTTGAAATTTTGTATGTGTTATTTTTCCAATAGTTGGAGCTAAATGTATGATTATGAAGACAATCCTATTAGTCCTTCGTGTAGCTGCCATACAAATATCCTGTAAAAATGCCTTCACTTAATTTACGGAACTTACTATAACTCAAGTAATCTTTTAGCTATGAATTGGAAATTTTGTACAAATTAGTTTTGAGTAAAAACAAAGTTTGAGTTTACTAATCAGCGAAATCCTTTTACTCCTTCTGGTAGCTGCCATACAAAATGTCCCTAAGGCACGTGTTCAACAATATTTTCGATAACTTTTGAACGCTTTAAGCTACGATTTTGAAATTTTGTACACGTTCATTTTTAACTAATTCCAAGGAAAAGGATAAATATGTAAGAAATCGAGTGAGTCGTTCCTGCACCTCAAATGTGAAAGTCCTTCAAAAAGGACATTTTTGTTCGATGACATACCCAGTTTAAGATATGAAATTAAACACTGAATATTGTCTTTTAGGTTTGAGTAGCAATCTAATGGCAGTCCTTAATAAAGGATATACAACATGCACACACGTAATTCTACTTTATCCCCAACTACAATATAAATCGGAGTTCAGTATTCATCTAGAGTATTATACGATTGGCTTGCAGCCGATCGTGACTGCAGTATGTTTCTATTCTAAATAATGTAAGACAGAAGTACAAAAAAATGAAAATGGGAAATCTTGAAAAATGTTCAAAAAAATAAAGATCTAACTCTAAACCTTCGACGCATTATTGGCTCGGGCTCTGAGGGAGGTAAGAAAAACAAAATGTATATATGTAGCTCGATAAGTCTTAGGATATCCTGAAACTTCCAAAAAAAATACAGGATGCGCCATCTTTTATATCGGTATGTAAACATTGAATAACTTTGAAAAAAAAACAATTGATTTTTATATGTGAGTTATTTGTATTCAATTTGGTCCTTTAGAATTTATTTGGATTAGTTTTTGAATACAACATCAATCAAGTGACTGCCTCTATTGCAAAATGTGCCCTTTTTGCTGCGTTTTCCATTACTTTTTCGAGCATCTCGGGCAGTATAGCGATGAGTTCGGCACGAATGTTTGCTTTGAGCTCGTCAATGGTCTGATTTTCAAATAACCCCATAAAAAGAAGTCCGGAGGAGTCAAATATGGAGATCTCGGTGGCCAGTCAATGTCGCCTCTTTTCGACATCAGACGTCCAGGGAATTTTCGTTGAAGAAACTGAATTGTTTCATTTGCAGTGTAGCATGGCGCACCGTCTTGTTGAAACCAGTAACCATCCAGACCTTTTTCACGCATTTGCGGGCAGATGTAATGAGCTAACTTCCACCGATATCGTTTTCCATCCACTGTTTCGTTTTGTCGGAAAAAAAAGGGCTCAATGATGGTTTTGGCGCAAACGCCGGCCTAAACAGTCACTTTTTGATCATGCAATGGCGTTTCATGGATCTCGTGTGGATTCTCCGTTCCCCAAATGCTGCAATTTTGCTTATTAATGCCGCCAAAGAGTGTGAAATGGGCCTCGTCGGTCATCAAAATTTGCTTCCAAAAATCAGGTTCAGTGTCAACCATTCGAGCGACTGTTTGGCCGTATTCCAAGCGACGTGTACGGTCTGTCGGCAATATTCTTCTGAATTGACGTTTCCAAAACTTGTCCGATCAAATCAATCTGTTGGATAATTGACGCTGTTTCGAATCTGAGCATAATTTCATGCTTCTTGCATGTGTGGCTACGTTCGGTGAATTCCCTTTCTTACATATTGGGAAAGATGAGTGTAGAAAATGTATTGAATTTTCCTAACATTAATATAGAGATTTTTTTAATAGCTGAGTATATGCCATATCTATCGAGCTAAATGTCCGTTGAAAATGTGTAAAATTTGATGACTACGTATACTTCACCTACGTGAAATATAAAAATTGCTTTTATATATTATTTAAAATTTGAATATAGAGATGACAAATTTAATATTGTAGTGAATTGTACGATGAAATCTGACTCGGTACGATTTTTTTGATATTATTGTACGATTTTTTAATTTTGGGAATATGACAGCACTGGCTCTGTTATGGCAGCGAGACGTGGACATTAACGCGAAGTCCCGAAAAGGCAGATAAGGCACTCGAAAGGAAGGTCCTCCGTAGAATTTTGGGACCTGTGAAGGATGAAACGGACTGGCGAATAAGATACAACCATGAGCTGCATAAACTCTTCAAGGAGCCAGAAGCTTCAACGTTCATCAAACTACGTAAACTGCAGTGGGCCTGGGCTGGCCATGTAGAGCGGATGAAACACAGAAGAATCCCCAAACGTGCGAGTGGTAACAGGCCTGTAGGCAAACCACGCAAGCGATGGGAAGACTCGGTTGATGAAGACAGCAAAGCCATCTTAAAAATTAGCAGCTGGAGGACGCGGTTTTTGGATCGAGACGATTGAAGGCGACGACTTCAGGAGGCCAGGGCCCAATTAGGGCTCTCGCGCCATTGATGATGATAAACAATTTTTGCTCTAAAAGGCTGTGTAAACAAGATATTCGTGGTAATCGCGTTTTGGGCAATATTTTCAAAAGAGGGCAAAGTGGAGGCTTTTGAATGTCTCAAACTTAGGGTTTTTATTAGAAATTACGAATTTACGTGCAGTTTTTGCCTACAATTCGAGCTATAGATTTGAAAGTGAGAGTCCATCAGTAGCATTCAATAATGTTGTTATAAAAAGGCACATTATATGACCTCTTCTTCTCCTTTCCAGAGTATCGCACGATTCGATGCTGCATACTGCGACCGCAAAAAGGATTACTTGGGTAGGTGTATCTAAAATTAAGAGAAAATGAAAACTAATTGACTAAATTGCTCCATGAAAACTAAATAATAACCGAAAAGTATATGTACACAGATACTTAGAATAAAACTCGAATGGAAAAGTCGTATTATATCACAAATGACCTGGTTTAATGTCCCTGACTGGAGTCGCATTACAATTTATCCAACCCAACTCCTCAACTATATAGAAAATGTCACGTTTTCAGTGTTTTTATATAACAATGCGAAGCTTAAAACTTTTACGAGAATCCATCGAGAACTACTTGTGCATGCAAATAATCGCTTGAATTAAATTTTTGGCAACGTTCCATCTATAAATCCTCCCAGTGCGGATGTAGTTAAATCTTTAAGCTACACATCTATATTTATATGAGAAAAAAAACCTACATACGAATATGTATAAGCAACATTATCCCGTATTCAATGAAATAACAAAAAACTGCGGCTTCGTCATAAGTTTCAGCTCTTTGGTTTGACTAAAAACAAAGCGTATCTGGTTTGCTTTTTCATATAATATAACAATAAAAAAATGTATTCAAGAAAAACATGATCCAAACACCAAGCACACATCAACACAACAGTATCATAAGCAGAGCACAAGTTCTAGTACCAAGCCAGCCAAGCTCCAACAATAAAACTTTATGTTGTTTATATTTCGGGGTGTTATATTCGTACGCCTGTGTACATTTAAGTAGGTCTCATCGCTTTTCGTACAAACTACAGCTGAATAAACTCGAAAAAAAGCCGCATACATTCGTGGCATACGTACGAAAACAGAAAATATCGTACAGCATCTTAAAACGTACGACGGATACGCCAGAAATCTTATACAAGAGCTGCGAATAAGTCTTTTATATTCCCGCTTGCGAAGTACTCAACTATACACGATACAATCCAGCAAACTTGTATTCGAGCGATGTACTCGTACTATTTTTGCTGGGCCCCATCTTATGATAGTCGCGATTTCCTACAATTTAATTTATTATGCCCCGTACCTATACGCTTACTAAGTAGAAATACTCCTGCTACCAGCTACAGTACATTCGATTTTAGATACAGATCGCACATAATACTCGTATCTGACGTTCTGAACTGAACGTATTATGAACCGTGCATATCTGTTTTATACTTAGGCTACATGGCAACTTTATATCGCGTTGGTGAACTCAAACAAGATTTGACTTGTGCAGATGGAAATCTTGAAAAACAAAAAACCGGTCCACTCAATCTTCGATCGAAACCAAACAACAAAAGTTTAGCAAGCAAGTTAACGAAAAAGACGAAAAAAAAAACAAATCTACAAAATAAGAAAAACAACAACCACACAACTTACAAATGACTTTAAAAAGAAGAGAAGTTGGTAAGGTATAAAAGATAAAATAGAGTTTCGTGCAAATTGCACTTTAATCGCCAAGAAGGTCTGTAGTTTGTATACGAAAGGCCTCTTAGATGCGATTCGTTTTTTCTTATAATTTGTGGATCGGCAAATCTAATAAGAGCCAATGAATAGAAAGCATTACATGGCGCGCTACTCAGTATATTATAATTCAGTATTAAGTGGGATGAAGATCAAGGTTCTCAGTGAATACACAACATACGAGAAGCTTTACTACAGCTGCTTTTTATCTAGATTGTATTTAATAAAAAAACGGAGAAAATATTGGTTCGTCTGAACTTAGCACTCGACTTGCACGTTGCACCAACTTAATTGAAGTCATATTTATCAGATAGTACTTACTTCGTCTGTATATGATTGTACCGAAAATGATTTTTTTAAAATCCAACATATAATAATAATAATTAAAAACAAATACAAAAAAATATTCCAAACTATTGCAAATTGACTCTAATTGATTCTACCTCTAATCTTTTTTCATACACATTAAAATTTTCATAAAATTATGCTATAATATATAATGTTTAGAGCAAAGAAGAATATGATTGTATGTACTATAGCGAGATTATTTGAAAATATTTTAATTTTTTCATCAAATATTACCTTTTATTACTACTACCTATAATTATCTAAATCAGCCAATCGTTCACTATTATACTAAAAAAAATCCTAAGACAGCGCTTTGTTTATCCATCTTTGGTTTCATGATTGGTTAAAATCGCCCTATACTTCACTCACGGAAAAACAATTTTATTCGCCTCTAGTTCGACTGCAAACACGATACCCTCCAGGTTGGTAATCTGTCCTCATCTCTATCTTCATTTAAAACTATAATTAAGGCACTAATTTTCACAGATTTGTGTTAATATTGTTTCAACTTACGTTTTACATTTTATCTTTTTTTTTTATTATTCTTCAAAATGTTTGCTAATTTTCTTCATCTTTTTGAAATATATTGAATTTTGTTGAATCTGTTCAGTGAATAACTAAAATAACTAAACAAATAACACGACAACAATAATTAAAATAGTAAGAAATTTAGTATACTACGACCACGTCAATAGTCGACCCACACATAATATCGCTACTAAGAGCAATATTGCTTGTTAAGAGGGTAAATCCGAGTAATAAAAAATAGGTGCATTTTAGGAAACATACTGCAGTCACGATCGGCTGCAAGCTAATCGTATAATACTCTAGATGAATACTGAACTCCGATTTATATTGTAGTTGGGGATAAAGTAGAATTACTTGTGTGCATGTTGTATGTCCTTTATTAAGGACTGCCATTAGATTGCTACTCAAACCTAAAAGACAATATTCAGTGTTTAATTTCTTATCTTGAACTGGGTAAGTCATCGAAAAAAAATTTCCTTTTTGAAGGACTTTCGCATGGGAGGTGCAGGAAGGACTCACTCGATTTCTTACATATTTAGCCTTTTCCTTGGAACCATTCATAAATGCACGTGTACAAAATTTCAAATTCGTAGCTTGAAGCGTTCAAAAGTTATCGAAAAATGTTGTTGAACACGTGTTTTAAGGACATTTTGTATGGCAGCTATCAGAAGGAGTAAACGGATTTTGCTGATTAGTAAATTCGAACTTCGTTTTTACTCAAAACTAATTTGTACAAAATTTCCAATTCATAGCTAAAAGATTACTTGAGTTATATTAAGTTCCGTAAATTAAGTGAAGACGTTTTGACAGGGTATTTGTATGGCAGCTACACGAAGGACTAATAGGATTTTCTTCATAATCATATATTTAGCTCCAACTATTGGAAAAATAACACATACAAAATTTCAAAGGAGTAGCTTAAACCCTTCTGAAGTTATCGGCCAATATTCTTAAACACGTGTTGTAAGGACATTTTGTATGGCAGCTACCCGAAGGAGTAATAGGATTTCGCTGACTAGTAAAGTCAAACTTTCTTTTCACTCAAAACCAATTTGTACAAAATTCCGAATTCCTAGCTAAAAGATTACTTGAATTATAGTGAGTTTCGTAAATTAAGTGAATACATTTTGACAGGATATTTGTATGGCAGCTACACGAATGACTAACAGGATTTTCTTCATAATCATACATTTAACTCCAACTATTGAAAAAATAACACATACAAAATTTCAAAGTCGTAGCTTAAACCCTTCTGAAGTTGTCGACCAATATTCTTGAACGCGTGTTTTAAGGACATTTTGTATGGCAGCTACCCGAAGGAGTAGGACGATATTACCCGTTAACGAACTTAGCCTTACAAATTCAACCAAACAACCAGATTCAAAATTTCATGATCCTAGGTGAAGGCGTTCTTGAGTTATCGTGCTAACGGACAGACGGACAGACGGACGGACGTCAAGCGGATTTGAGGTTTTTGGCCACAAATAAACAAAAAATAATGTATAACTTTTTTTCGTCCGAGGCTTGGTTCTATGCGTTACAAACTTTTGGGCTGGATTAAACTTATAATACTCTATATGATTTCATCTAGAGTATAATTATTATCTCAAAAACTATTTGCTCAATTTTATCCAGGTTAGTTTTATTCGAAAGTATACATGTTGAGGTACGCCGACAAATTTTATAAATATATATCGACTGGGGGCGCTGCTGTCATAAAAAGTGTCTCTCGCTCGCATGGTCTGCCGTTCCCAAGATTACATGCATTCCGTTGATCAGAAACAAAAATTTTGAAAAGATTCTGAAAATGTAATATATGATGTAGATCGCATCGTAAGATTTTTTGAAAAAAAAAATTGTTCACGAATTGGCGGCCGATTGTATATACTTTACGTTCATTTTTTTAACCTTAATTACCGACCTTTCTGCCTTAATGGAAAAAAAAGTAATTAAATGAAAAAAAAAAAACATCCTACGTTGCGAACTAGAAAACCTGTCTGAAAATATTGTGTCAAATTTTGGAGTTTTACGGATATTTTGGGGACCGTCTTTGATAAGTATGTTCCGAGATAATCGCGCTTGAATGACGATCTATATAGAGAATCCACGAAGAACCCATTCCGGTCAATTGCCCATAACTTTCCCAATTAATGGAATTTCAATATGAAATTTACACACAATATTCTTAAGACTACAAACTTTAAAATAAGCGAAAAAAAATTTTTCAAAAAAAAAAAATTTCTACCTTAAGCTAGTAATTTCACCAATTTTGCTATCCAAATTGCCAAATTTTTGCGTCTTTTCAGTTTAACTTATTTTGTTTTTGTGTTTCTTCTCAATAAACTTTTATTCTCCTTTTCGTGTATGCCTTTACTTTTTCGCTTCTCATTTTATCATTTATAAAATTTAATTAAATTTCTATAATAGGCTTAATTTGGTTCCTTAAAAAACTGTAAACCTCTGTTTCAATATAAATAAATAAAATACACTGTATGCCATGCTGTCAAAATTTTACTAAAAAAATTTAACGAAAAGCTCTGTCAAAATATACTTTGAGCAGATAAAATAATGTTGTAATCAAAACTTTCACAATTACACTATCTGACAGCATTTGCCAGGGAAAACAGTCAAATATTTGGCATTGGTTAGGCTAATATTTCACTGTATGCTACTATGTCAAATATTTAACTATTCTGGTTGCGGTCAGATAGTGTACTCGTCAAATTTTTAATTGCCACATTATTTTTTTTTTCTCTATTTTGAACGTTTTGTCAAATTTCTTTAGTCAAATATTTTACAGCATGACATACAGTGTAATACTAGCGTAATACACATTATATTCTTTGAAGCCTAGAACGACTGCAAAATAAACGCTTAAAAATAGTTTACAACATGGAGTCACCAAGTGCTGTTCTAAATCCGTGGAACAATTTATCTGACCACAGAGAATCTTTTTAATCACAATTAGTCATGTCTTATTTACAAAAATTCTCAATGAGTACCGATACTTTACTATCAAATAACCACTTGATTTAGAAAATGAGAATCATGGCTACCATACCTACATATATGATAAAATGAAGGACTTCGAGAAAGGAGAAGTCCGTTAAATTTGAGCAACGTAGCACAATAAAAATATTCAACAGCATTTCTAACACAAACGCAATTAAAAGTCCATATTAGCTCAGATGCAAAACTAACCAACAGCAAATTGCGGGTAAAAAGCCTCTAACTAAATTTATTAAAGATGAAATACTGAACTCCGATTTATATTGTTGTCGGTTAAATGAAAGTAACGATGTTTACCCCTTTTTTAGGAACTCTCGTTAGGTTGTTACGCGAAAGAACAAAACAATAACTACAATTACATATCTAAAACTTTATGGAAATCACCGAATGAAAACATTTATTTTTTCAAAGACTTTAACATGGAGTCAGCAGGAAGGATTCACTTAATTTTTAGTATATTAATCCTTTTATCTGGAGCAATTGAAAAACGGATAGTTTAAAACATTCTGAAGTTATTGGCTATTACTCGTGGAAAGGTATTTTAAGGACTCGTCTATGAGATATACTCTGATGAGTGAAGGGAGTTTTTGTATGTGAAGTACGCGAAGGAGTGGAAGAATTTCGTTGAATTTTACTCAAAAGTAATTACTATAAAATTTCGACTTCCTAGTTAAATAATTTCTTGAGTTATAGTAGTTTCGTAAATCGAGTGAAGACATTTTTCGCATTTATAGATTTTCTTCAGATTCATTCCTGCACTTGCAGCTATTGGAAAATCAAGGTATACAAAATTACAAAGACCTAACTTAAAGTAATTAAAGCAATCAGCCAATATTATTGAACACGTCTTAAGCACTTCTTTCTTTCTTTCTTGGTAGCTGTCCGAAGATGTGGGATGATTTTGCTCGTTAACGAACTTAGCCTTACAAATTCAACCAAAGATTCTGATTCCAAATTTCAACATCCTAGTTTAAGGCGCTATCGAGTTATCGTGCATTCGGAAAATCGGACAGATAATCGGAAGCACGGATAACTGGTGAATTTGGGATTTTCTATGCGTTACAAACTTATCTGAATTAAGGTGGTCGCCTGGTTTAGAGGGTCAACAAAATCGCGAACCGAAAACTTTAAAGCCCGTTTTCTCGAAATCTTTTTTTCGTGATTTTACTAGTTCTAAAGTATTAAAAATAATCACAAAACATTGATAAAAAAGGTAAAAAATAGTCACTTTTTTGATCAAGCTCGAAAATTAATTTAATTAATTTCACGTTTTTTTTCTGTTTTTTTTTTAGTTCATCGGCTAAAAAAAAATGTGTCAATTAAAAATAATTTTGATTTTTACGTTTCCCACCAATTTCAAACTCCAGCTGCGAGGCGCTTCAAAGATCAACCAATAATTCCGCCATTTTGCAACAATTTTCCGATGATTTTTTGTGCTTAACAAATGTGCGTTAAAGTACACTAAAAATTTTGAAAAGTTCCGTTGTTTTTTTCCCTATAAAAAAATCGCCAAAAATTACATTTCTTTAGGCCTCTAAACCAGGTGACCGACCCCCTTAAACTTGTAATACTCTACAGATTTCATCTACAGTACAAAAACAATACAGTAAAAATTTCTGCAGACTAGTACATTTTGCTACCGAATTTTAAAAATCTATTAATTGATATTATTATACTTAAAATAACTGGATTATCATGTAACTGAGCAAGATATCTAGGAGATTGCATAAGATTTATTTTTACTACTTCAAGTGGCAAAATCAATTTGTTATGCATGGCATGATGTCATAAATAAAAAGATTCAAACTGATACATTAATTTTGGAAGGTACCCCGAAGCTATCAGGGCAATCTAGTTAAATTTTCGTAAGTATTTTTTGCACATTTTATTCTATGGCAATGAATCATAAAATGTTATTCAAATGCAACTGCTGTTTAGTGCACAATATAAACGACTTTTTCTATAGTTTGACTCTGTTTGTACAAATATATTCTTTGTGAAAATGAAAGTGTAATAAA
The DNA here is from genome assembly GCA_951812415.1 of Beris morrisii. NCBI lineage: Eukaryota > Metazoa > Arthropoda > Insecta > Diptera > Stratiomyidae > Beris > Beris morrisii. Next base: position 73,106,906 of record OX638310.1, read on the forward strand.
AATACGTATTTGGAATATAATGATAGGTGCAGTATAAAAATCTGCCAACAGTCTGGGCGCAACTTTATTATTTTTTTGGGTAAAAGTTCCGAACGCGTTTAATTCTGAGATGCGGTGTAGGTTACCATGTGACTAAAAACCTGAAAAAAGGTCGGGAAGCGGTTAGAATGGGGTCGCGCTAGAATACTTACGCCGTTCCTACATATAACATATGAATTACATAATTGAGTCATACTCCGGGATGCAGTCTAAAGCTAGTATTACACCGTTTGACCATGTGGTCAAATTGCAGTAATAAGCAATGCGAAATAGCGAATTCCAATTATTCTCGCAATATCCGCTCGGTCAAATTCGCTATTTCGCATTGCTTATTACTGCAATTTGACGACTTGGTCAAACAGTGTAATACTAGCTTAAGTCGTAGTATAATATCAGTTGTTATTACGTCTTCTTGGAGTTGAATATGTATATAAAAATACTGAAATCAACTTTTTGACGATTATGTAGGAAGCCTTAAGGCCGGTTAACTTGACGATTGCATACAATTTTTACTGAGATTGTGAGGGAGAAGAATTATCTCTAATGAGAAACTGATCAGGAGTGAAACGAACAGATATTATATCCAGCAAAAAATATTGACAATATTTCTGTGAATGTGTTTGTGCCAACATTTTTTTGCAGTGGTTGCTTCTACTCCATTGAAAATTCGATAAGCTAGCTCCCTCACAATCTCAGTAAAACTTGTTTGCAACCGCCGTGTAAACCGGCCTTTAAGATGTAAAAATGAATTCGATATCTCATCAGAACTAGGAAATATGTAGGAATTTGTGAAAACATATTCAACCCCCTTGCACACACTTTGGGGTTGAATATCCAAAAATCCTGAAATAAGTTTTTAGATATATGTAAAGAAAGCCCGAGGAAATCAAAACCATTCCGATGTCTTTCACTACTAAGAGATATGACGGAATTTTTGAAAACGCGTTCAACCAACCCGTTTATACCCTCTTACGGGTTGAAAAAGGAAAAAACTTGAAAGTGAGTTTTAGATGAGTATTAATCAATCCTGTGGAAGTGAAAAATTATTCGATATCTAATCAGACCTGAGGGATACGGCTGCATTCGTGAAAATATATGCAACACCATTACACCACCTTCGGGGTCGAATTTTACAAAATTCTAAAAACCCTTTCTAGGAATTTATGTGAAGAATCCGTGGAATAAAAATGAATTCATAATTTGGAAAGACCTAATAGATATGAAGAAACTCGTGAATATACCATATATGCATTCCATTTTCACTGATAATTTTTTTTGTCCTCCTTACGAATGGATATTTGAATTTTTTTTAATTAAAATTACTTTTCTAGTTGATTTACATATACATACCGAGCTCCAACTTCCTAGCATAAGCCGTTCTATAGTTAGGAAAAACTCCCCCCACCACCGTACCATACTACCCCTATAAAAAAATATATTTTCTCAACATGGTACTACTATAGAACTATCTAAATACCAAGTTTCAGCTTTATATCATAATAGGTTCTCCAGATATCCAAATCGGAATCTTTTCCTTTTCACCTTTCCCCACCCTAACCACCAAAATTTGTTTTTCTGATATAGGTTTATTACGCCTACTTCTGGTTTCCTAGTTCTAAGCATCTGACTTACACTGTTCTTGATATATGAGACGTAATTTTCTAGAAAACATCTTATCCCCACCACATCCATGCTCCACCGCCTTCTTTAAAAATGTTGCTTTCAGCAAACTTTGTTATCAACCTTTATACTCAAACCGAATTTTATTTTTCTAGTACAATTGGTTCGCGAGATATCGTAATCTAAAGTTTTTCACCCCCCCTCCATACGCCACTGCCCCAACTCAAAAATTTATTTCCGATATATTCTCCAAAAATACCTACAGATGTTCATTAAATTTTAATTTCGTGACACTAACCGTTTAGGAGGGATGGATTTTAAAGTGTCTCGACCTCGGCTTTCGAGCGTTTCGGACGCATTATTATTTCCGCCACTCCCACACCCCTTTATCCATATGAGCAAATTTTTTGCAAATGGATCGACTATCAAAGCTCTATGGGTGTAACTAGTACTGAGGTTCAAACGAAAATGGGAGATAGAGGAACTTGTCCTGAGTAGAAAATCGTTCTACACTTACTCCGGTTTTTGCGCTGTTAAGGAGATAGCGCGATTTTAAGGACGAAGGATTTTCATCGTACCTGTGATCACTGTTTGATCTCTAACTTCTGCTGTACTTAGCGTAACGTAGCTCGTTGGAAAGGACACAAATTCTTCTTTCTAATTGCTATCAACTGTGTCAATCAGTATTAGGGTGCGTTTCCATCTCTGCCGTTTAGCGTTGCCGACACGGGTGTCCCGTCACAGTTTTGACATCGTCGTTTCCATCTGCGGCGAAACGGTCGACGCGACGCTAAAAAGACATCAGTCATGCGCCTGAAAGGCAGTGCTAGATTTTTAAATTTTCACCGGATGTCTATAGACTTATTCGCTTATCGTACATTTTTGACTTTTAAATTACTTTATTATTTTTTAATAATAAAGTATTTTTATCGTTACCACGTACGTAGTTTGGATCCAAACCAACCTCTATCAAAAGCACATTAGTATCGGCTCTCGCCGAAAAAGTTGAAGTTGACTCAACTCCCGACGATTGCCTCGGCGCGTCACAGATCTAGTTTTTTATGTATGGAGAATGTAGTCGGCGACGCAAAACGGCGGAGATGGAAACGCACCTTTATACTTTTTGAGAAAAGTTCATTTAAATGACACAAAAATAATAAAAAATTAAAAAAAAATACAAAAAAGTCCTGTTTTCTCCAAGAAGGACCTGATTAACCACCAAATTTTATAACATTTTCGGAAAGCCCATACAATTTCACTATACGTTTGATAACAGAATTTCTTCATAGGTTGAATTGTAAAGGAGCGGGTCTAACAGTTATCAAGCACGTTCCCTTCAAGTAAATCTGGTTTGACACCCGTCATTCGCCGAAGGAGTATGATTAATAATAGTGAGGACGAAATAAAAGAGTTGAAGTATAGTTTATTACATTTATTTAGTTTATTACGTTTACAAATAATTTTCAACGTGTCCGCCGTTGTGGAGCAAGCAGAAGTGGAATCGCCGACGAATGGCATTGGTGGGGTTCACACGCAGTAGTTGGGCTCGTAACTGATCGCATGCTTCGGTGTATGAATTTCCTCTGCGTAGACGATGCTTTTCAAATACCCCCAGACATAAAAGTCGATGGGAGTTAAGCCGGGAGATCGTGGAGGCCATGCAATGGGACCGCCACGACCAATCCATCGATCCCGAAAATTCGCGTCTAGCCACCGACGGACATTAGCACCATAATGCGCTGGCGCTCCATCGTGCTGGTACCAAAACCTGACCAGTACACGGAGTGGTATATCCTCTATGAGGTCTGGTAAAGTTTCCTCCAAAAATTCGGCATAATTGGTGGAATTGAGAATTGGGGGAAGAAATACCGGACCGATGAAAGTTCTGCCGATGATGCCAGCCCAAACATTCACACTGAAGCGATGTTGATGGGACGTATTTCGGCTGGTATGGGTATTTTCACGTGCCCACACATGCGTATTGTGGAAATTTTGTATGCCATCGCGGGTGAATTGCGATTCGTCGGTCCAGAGAATTCTTCCGAAAAACGCTGGATGTTCGTCTGCTCGCAGTAACATGGTACGACAAAAGTCTCGCCGATGTTCACGATCACCGGGCAACAGTTGTTGCACCGGTGTATTGTGATAGGGATACAGTCCTTCTCCTTGCAGAATTCGGAACACTTGCATGTGGTTGATGCCTAATCGATGGCCGATGCGCCGGGTGCTTACCGTGGGGTCCCTAGCCGCGATGCGCAGTATGCGCTCCTCCGTGGCCACAGGTACCGAGTGTCGCCGTCCTGGATGTTGTGTCTCCCGCCACGGCTGCAGTGTACCTCGTTCACGAAGGTTCCGATGAATGCTGATGAACATCCGATAATGGGGGTACCGAGATCTGTCCGGATACCGTTCCCGGTAAACTCTTTCGGCTCGCCTAGCATTTCCGTCGCACAACCCATACACGAAGTGCATGTCTGCCATTTCTTCCGTTGTAAAAGACCTCCTATTGCTTGCCATGTTGCTCGTAATGATGTCTATGACATTCTGTTTGCTGCTGCTTCCTCCCGATGCTTTTATCGCAGAAAAATCTACGTAGGACGAAGTCATTCCTGTTCCTTAAGGGAGCAGGTAAACTGCACGCCCTACTTAAATGGATATTACTTAATTAACTTAAATGGATGTTAGTTAATTTACTTAAATGGACGCTATCTAATTAGTTGTCATATTTTTACTTACCTGTAACATAATTTCCACACATAAGAGCAATACGTGTGTTGTTAACATGGTTGCTCATTACTGCATCTGTTTTGCGGTAAATTCTATGTTTAGCAGTATTTCCAATATGTGCAGGGAACTCACTTGTTGTTGCAAATATGAAGAAATTCTGTTAGCAAACGTATAGTGAAATTTTATGGGCTTTCCGAAAATGTAATAAAATTTGGTCTTTAATCAGGCCCTTCTTCGAAAAAACAGGACTTTTTTGTATTTTTTTTAATTTTTTATTAATTTTGTGTCATTTAAATGAATTTTTCTCAAAAAGTATAACACTGATTGACACAGTTGAGTAGCAATTAGAAAGAAGAATTTGTGTCCTTTCCAACGAGCTCAGAATTATTTCGTTACGTTAAGTACAGCAGAAGTTAGAGATCAAGCAGTGATCACAGGTACGATGAAAATCCTTCGTCCTTAAAATCGCGCTATCTCCTTAACGGTGCAAAAACGGGAGTAAGTGTAGAACGATTTTCTACTCAGGACAAGTTCCTCTATCTCCGATTTTCGTTTAAACCTCAGTACTAGTTACACCCTGTATAAATTTCAAGTTTCAGCCTCCTAGGATAAGCGGTTGCTGAGATCTAGAAATCAAAATTTTCCGTCTAAAACGCTTCTCCCACCTCCCCCTGGCACCCCCGCCTCTCAAAAAGTGGTCACTTCAGGAGACCTACCCAGTCTATTGAGAAATAAATATTTTCAATTTAATAGATCATAGGGTTTTAAGAGCTATAAGCCCTCAAACGAGTACGGCGGACGGCGCACAGACAGACTGAACATTTTTTTGCTTTTTTGGTGTTTATTAGTCATGAAACGTGTAAAAAAAATTTTCAGGATAGCACATTTTTATACTCTAGATGAAATCATATAGAGTATTATAAGTTTAATCCAGCCCGAAAAGTTTGTAACGCATAGAACCGAGCCTCGGACGAAAAAAAGTTATATGTTATTTTGTGTTTAGTTGTGACCAAAAACCCCAAATCCGTTTGCTGTTCGTCCGTCCGTCCGTTTGCATGATAACTCAAGAACCCGTTGGCCTAGGAAGTTGAAATTTTGTCAGCACCTGTAAAATGGAAAAAGTAAGGCTAAGTTCGTTAATGGGCGATATCCTTCCACTCCTTCGGGTACCTCCCATACAAGAGTCCTTAAAACATGTATTCACAATTATTGCTCGAATGCTTCAAGTTAGCAGCTTGACATTTTGAATACTTAAAGTTTACAATGTTTGAAACGAAAGTTCCGAATATGATGCAAATCGAATGAGTCCTTCGTGTAGCAGCCTACAAAAGTCCTTCAAAAATGTGTACAAGTTACAGAATCCACTATGACTCTAGTACGAGTTAAAGCAGGAACTCAAAATTTTACAGGAATTAGTTTTATAACAAAAGCAAGACCGAGTTCATTAATTAGCGCAATCCATCAACTCCTTCGGGTAGCTGTCATACAAAAGTTCTTAAAACACGTGTTCACCAATATTGAACGATAACTTTAGAACGCTTTAAGTTACGACTTTGAAATTTTGTATACGTTAATTTTATAATAGTCGCAGCTGAAGGTATTAATATGAAAAATATCCCGTAAGTCCTTCATGTAGTTGCCATACAAAAATTCTGTAAAAATGTCCCAACTTAATTTATGGAACTCACTATAACTCAAGAAATCGTTTAACCATCCATCGAGTAGCCACTATACAATAGTTTCTACCTGTAAATAAAAGGTCATGCAATAATTGTATGTGCACTCCTCATTCTTTTGATATAATCCCAACTAAAATATAAATCGGAGTTCAGTATTTCATCTAGAGTATCATACGATTGGCTTGCAGCCGATCGTGACTGCGTTATGTTTTTTTAAATCTCGATAACAATACTTTATTATTAAAATAATAAAGTAAAAGTGCCGAGCTTTGTAGGAGAGTAATATGTTAATCGTACGATGACAATAAAAATAAATTGAAGTTCTGCAAGGGCGTGCCATACATTGACACTTGTAAATGCGTAATAAATCACGAAAATCATAACTATTGTGGATATGATTAAGTTTCTGTCGTTTTACTTTATTATTTTAATAATAAAGTATTGTTATCGATCTTTAAAAAAAAAATTTTGCTTTTTTTTTTCTACGTATCATGACTAATAGACACCAAAAAAGCAAAAAAAATGTTCAGTCCGTCTGTGCGCCGTCCGCCGTACGCAAAACGTTTGAAAGCTTATAGCTCTTAAACTCTTTGAGCTATTAAGTTGCATTTTTTTTGTTGGTACACTGAGTAGACATCTTCAAGTGCCCACCTTTTGAGTGGTGGGGGTGTGAGGGGGGAGGTGGGGAAAGCGTTTAAGACAAAAAATTTTGGTTTCTAGATCTCAGCAACCACTTAGGCTAGGAGGCTGAAACTTGGAATTTATATAGAGCATAGATAGTGGACCCAAATGCACAAAAAGGATGATATGGTTAAAGGGATGTGGGAGTGGGGGGAATAATTATGCGTCCGAAACGCTCGAAAGCCGAGATCGAGACATTCTAAAATCCATATCTCCTAATCGGTTAATGTCACGAAATTAAAACTTAATGAACATCTGTGGGCATACTAGGAGAATAGAGCGGAAACAAATTTTTGAGTGGGGGCAGTGGCGTACGGTGGTGGGGGGGGGGGGGGTGAAAAGTTTTAGATTACGATATCTCACGAACCAAGTGCACTAGAAAAACGAAATTCGGTTTCAGTATTAAGGTTGACAAATAAAGTTTGCTGAAAGTAAATTTTTTTTATGGGTGGTGGAGCATAGAAGTGGAGGGGGTAAGAATTTTTTTTAAAAAATCATGTCTATATCTCAAGAACGGTGTAAGATAGATGCTTAAAATATGCTTAAAATTACTTAAAAAATTTCAGGGATGAGTGTGTAGAGGGTGAGGGTGGGGGAGGGTGAAAAGTAAAAATTTCTGATTTTTTATATCTCGAGAACCTATAATGATATAGAGCTGAAGCTTACTATTTGGATAGAGCTATAATAGTAGCATGTTGGAAAAATATAATTTTTTATAGGGGTAGTATGGTACGTGGTTGGCGGATGTTTTTCCTAACTATAGAACAGCTTATGGTAGTAAGTTGAAATTGAATATGTATATGTAAATCAACTAGAAAAATAATTCTGATTAAAAAAAAATTCAAATATCCAATGGCGTTCGGAAGTGGGGCAAAAAGATTATCAGTTAAAATGAAATGCATATATTTTCACGATTTTCGTCATATCTATTAGGTTTTTCCAAATATTGTATTAATTTTTTTTGTATGGATTTGTCATAGACCGTTTTCAGGATTTTTTGAAATTCGACCCCGAAGGTGGCGTAAAGGGGATGTATACATTTTCACGAAATCAGCCGTATCCCTCAGGTCTGATTAGATATCGAATAACTTTTCACTTCCATGGGCACATTGCTAAGTAAACATCAACATTATAATTAGTGGGTTATAACTGCCTGATTTGGTTTAAATGCTTCATCATCTTATTTATAATTAAATCGTTTATTTTTATAATTTCATTGTTTTTTTGATAAATAAAATAACTTTTTTGTATATAAAACCCCGTTCTTGTCTATTTGCAATAAATTACCTAGTTTATTTATTACAAACCATATTTCTCTTTAAGATATAAAATGTTATTAACAGTATAATAGAAAGAATATGCTTTGTGGCTCTCGATGAAGTGATTTTAAAAAAGAAACTATATTCAAGAACATACCACGGTCACGATAAAGATTAAATTTGTGCTTAGTTCGTGGAATTTTTCGTTCCGCTAAATCTTCGTTTCAGATTTTATTTCTAAAACTTCCGATTTACATTAAGTATTATATAAATTAATTTACAAATAGTAATGTAGTTGTCCATGTGGCTACTTTTACAATTTACCCTTTAATTACTTCAAAGAAGGTAATTTCACCCTCCAAATTGTAAAATTACATATGAACATGTGATTTATGTTTACTATTAGGCATGTGATTTCACAATGTGTTTATTTGATTTTTGAATTTTAATCTTACAGTGGAAATTTAATTGGTTTTGAAACATGTAAATTTACAATATCCTATTCTGCAATTAGTTGCCAACATATAATGTTGTAAAATGTTTTAACTGTGTATGGGGCGAGCTATTGTCGCTCTAATGGGATGCTTTCATCCTCTAGGTCCAGGGGACCTAGGTGTCCGCAGCTCTGAGGATTTATTAAAAAATGTCAGAATTTCTCGGTAGTTAGAAATTGTTTGGGAAACTTTGCGGTTAAAATATGACTAAACAGTTATTTATACGACTTCTTGTTCGCGAATATAACTTAAAAGTTATTTCAGTAACTCCCTGTTCAGAAATAAGACTTACAATTTTTTTTTAACGACTATTTGATAAATTTAGAAAGTTATTTGGGAAAGTATCCGTCATTTTTATTTTAGAAAATATTACATCCATTTATACATATTCTAGAAATTGTTACAAATTTATTAGCCTGAAACTTAATTGAAATTTAAATTATATTGTTTTATAGAATTTTTTCGCGCTTATAAGAAATCTGTAAATTACAAAATTTACAAAAAATGGTTTTCAAATTATTAATTTTATATTATTCCAATGAGACTTTGATTTTTTTTTGGAAAATCAATTGACAAATGTGGGTTCAATATGGCAATATTCTATATTTTCGCTAAATTATTCAATAAAATTATTTATGTTTACCAGTACCTACGTGTATATAATGTAGAATAACTTTTATAAAACGAAGTAATTTTTCAGGCAATTTATGTAAAAGAAGTTTAATTAAGCAACTAATTGGTTATACAATAAATTAAAGAATGAACATTCCTCTTTTATCGTTTAGTTTCTCTGTATATTAGAATATAATATTCTTTCAAAGTAAATTTTTAATTATAGTAATTCAAGTTTGAGGTTAAATATATTGTAATATGCGAACTGAACTGAATAATGCTTAAGGGGTTCATACAATACACCTGGGTAATTCAAAAAAATCGACTTTTCAAAACGGTCCTTATTCGAAAGTACCATCCTTTAAGTGCCTACCCTGAAAATTTCATAAAAAAATTCGCTGTAATGATGAAGTTACAGCGTTTTGTAACCGACCTGGTGAGCAACGACTAACGGTTGGCGCGTAGGTTTTCGCGGCCTTTGTCTTCTGTTTGACTATGCGCTTTTTTTTAATTCCGGGTATTTATGACCTTCTGAATAGCAGGGACATATTTTGAACAGTTGGTGGGGTTTAGGTGTACTTGATCCACTGTTAAAATTCACAGAACCTTATTTCAATGTAAACTGTACCCTAAACTTTAAATGCGTTTTTTTTTGAAACAGCGTTTTCAAAAACGGTACCAGGATTATTTCCGCGACTACTGGACTGGTCGGGATCTACTTTTGCACAATTGTGTTTAATACAACACTCTTACGTTTTGCGAGCCATTTTTTCGATATCTTGCTCAGTTTTTTTTATCATAATTACTGAACAATTTTGAGGCGAAAAATTGCATTTTTAATTCCAGAGGCTGCCATGATCCGACAAAATCGAATTTTGAAATTCCGGTTCGGTAAGCTTTGGAGCTTCGTATTTACTTTCAGAAAAAAAAAATTCGATTAATAATGGCGGAGAAAAGTCTGGTACCGAAATCGCTCTCAACAAAAACATGTCCCAGCAAAACGACTGTAACTTTTTTACCGTTTGAAATTTTCCAGCAAAATTTTCAGATAATATAGACAAAATGTAATACTTTAAGAGGTATATATTGTTTGTGCAATTAACTTCAGTTTTATGCACGAAAAATAGTAGAAGTATTTTTAGCCGTCCCAGGTGTATGTAACCCCGTAAGGACTTATTCTGCCTACACAGTAAAAAAATTCATTGAATTTTACATCTTTTGGATAGTAGGCAAATATGTCACACCTTTTCAAGTAAATTTACATGGGGATGTAGTAGTCAATTTGAATGTAATTTTATATTTTCGGTAACTTGCAATTTGCATTCAGTAAATTTTCAACTTCGAAAGCAGCAAAATCACTGGATATTCTGTTGAATTTATACTTTAAAAAAAGTGTATTATTAGCACTCTTTAAGATACACCTATTTTTACTCCTAATATTATTTCTTACTTAGTTACTCTTAATAAAATCCTTGGCTGTACGTAGGAATCGAACCCGCAATCAATTCTGGTTTTTGCCGCGTAGGTTTGGCGCGCGTAGCCACTGCGCCACCGAAGGCGTTTCATTTTAATTTCAGTAGAAAACAAAACCGAACGAAGCGTCCAACTTCGTGGTTTCATATACATATTACATGTTTTTCGTCGTAAAATTCAAGTAGATAAGTAGAACCACCCGAAAAAAAATGTAATTCCAATTCATAAATAAATATAGTTAATTTTACACGAAATGGAGCATAAAGGCCGGTTTACATGGCGGTTGCAAGTAATTTTTACTGACATTGTGAGGGAGAAGGAAAATCTCTAATGAAAAACTGATCAGGAGTGAAACGAACAGAGATATATCCAGTAAAAAATATTGACGATATTTCTGTCAATGTGTGCGTGCCAACATTTTTTTGTAGTGGTTGCTTCTACTCCATTGAAAATTCGATAAGCTAGCTCCCTCACAATCTCAGTAAAAATTATTTGCAACCGACATGTAAACCGGCCTTAATTTTGTGAGCCTTTTCGCGTAAATTGTACTGTTCAGTTTAAAAATACACGAATAATTTACTAATACCAGTAATTTCGTGTAAAAGTGATTGAAATGTGTACTTTTACCTGAAATAATGAAATATGCTGCAAATTTCAAGTAAAAATTGGATTGAAAATACATTTTTTTTTAAAACAGTGCACATACGAGTATATGGTCCTTTACTCTAATGAAAACTGCAGTCACGATCGGCCGCAATCCAATCGTATGATTCTCTAGATGAAATACTGAACTCCGATTTGTGTTGTAGCTAGGGATAAAGTAGTTTATTATGTAGTTTGTCCTTTATGAAGGACTCTCATTTGTGTGATATTCGAAAGTAAGAAATCTGGAACTTGGTATATCACCGAAAGTAAAATTCACATGGGAGGTGCAGGAAGTACTCACTTGATTTCTAGCATGTCTTATTTGTCCTTATACATGGAACCATTTACAAATTAATGTGTAATAAATTCCAAATTTCTAGACTGAATCTTACTTTTTAACTATTGGAAAATATTCTTGAATACTCGTCTTAAGTACTTTTTTTGTAAAAAGAACGTTATTTTCAATATAAATATAGTTAATTTTACACGAAATGGTGCATAATTTTGTGAGCCTTTTCATGTAAATTGTACCGTTTAGTTGAAAAGTACATGAATAATTTACTAATGCCAGTAGTTTCGTGTAAAAGTGATTGAAATGTGTACTTTTACTTAAAAAAATGAAATATACTGGAAATTTCAAGTAAAAATTGGATTGAAAATTAAGTAGTTTTAACCCATAGTCACCGACAAGTCGTATTTGAGTCAGATAGGGGTCGTCTGAAACGGCCCTAAAATCATTCCTCCAAATTTGCCGAAACGAACTCATCTAGACATCGACGTGGCTTTCCAATGGTCGTGCCGACGTTACGACCAGGATTTGGTTTTAATTTCCACGACATTATTATCTATACAGTCACGTAAAATGTTTAAACTTTTAATTCTTAAGTGTGCCGAAAAATTTCGTGTTGTTATCGGACAGACAAATTAAATAAATTTATAATAATTTCACATTGGCGATTTAAACGTCAGTGACAGCTGACGTGACCGATCCGCGGCCGCTTAGATATTTGGCGTTTTTCATCGCCAATTTTTGTTAGTGCGACTCCCAGTGCATGGTTACACTCCCGGTGGCCCCGGTTTTCACCCTCGAAGCAATAAAAACAATAGTGTAACAAAGAACTTTGATTAGAGGTTAGGGCCGATGGCCCAAGTTTCTTTGGATTTTCTTTAGTGCCGAACAATTGAGGCCAATCAATATCAAGTGCAACGCGAACGTAACATTTAGTGCTTTCAAATAGGAATTAAGTGGTGATTTAAGGTAACTTCTCTTTTTGCATCTGACGAATTACGAACAAAATTAGACCGACAATTCCTCCAAACTGCTGGCATGGCCAGTTTGAATAAGTTTGCCGCCCTGGAGGAACCCCCCGATCTCCACAACTCCCCCTCAAATTCCCCCAAAACCAAAAGGCAGCGATCTGTCAAATCAACTAACTCGTCCGCTGAATATACCTTTCAGTTCCCAGACACTCTTCCGCAGACACCAAAATTTATTATTGTTCAATCAACTACTTCTTGTAAATCTTTGCAACAATTTAATGTTTTTGTTGTGAAGAAAGAAATCGACCAGGTCTCTACGCTGTACAGCAACGCGTCATTCCTAAGAGACGAAAGTCTATTACTTCTTGCGAAAAACGAAACAATCGCCCAAAAATTTTTAAAAACTACAAGCATAAACGGAATACCCATCAAGTGTAATCTGCATGGTAGATTGAACACTTCAAAAGGAATGGTGTACACATCCTGTACAAGATTCCTCTCCCAAGAAGATATCTTAGAGGGTCTTAAGGAGCAAAAGAGTTCCGAAAACAAAATGGATACACACATACTCTCCGACGGCTCGTCAGACCCTGATGAAATTCCCCCGAGCAATATGGTTGTACGATGTCGTTCTGACAGTTCGTCTGAAGACTCAATTTAATGTCCCCTATTGTCCCGTAACCTCTGTATCCTTCAGTGGAACATCAGAGGCCTCTATTCCAATCGTCCACACCTAGATATCCTTATCGTCCGATACTACTCCTACTGTTGCAAGAGACCAATATCCTTCCAGGCGAAGAACCTTTGAGGTTCGGACCCTACTCTTATATTGGTTATAATACTCCAAGAGACACCAGGCATGGCGGTGTTGCCGTCCTGGTTCACAACTCTATACCCTTCGAACAGGTTGACTTGAGAGTTAACATTCGGGTTTGTGCTGTCACGATCAGATCTATCCCTCAGCTGACGGTGGTGTCGGCATATCTAGAGTGTGGACAGGGGACCACCAATGCAGATTTCTCCAATCTGTCAGATCAGCTTCCCGAGAACACCATATGCCCTTGTAGGCTTGGCCGAAATTTCAATGGGCCCTCTTATTGCATAAAGGGGCTTCATTTAGTAAATAAATAAATAAATAATAATTTCAAACTTAGTTTTTTTTTGTTTTGTTAATGTTCATGTCGTCCATGTGTAACTATAAAATTCCTCCAGACTATAAATAAATTTACTTTATCAAAATTTAATTGATCTTGCCAATAAGTTGGACCAAATATTGATGCAAATTTAAGACACTGGCGCGTCGTTTTAGTAACACTGGTACCGAGAAACGTGTATGGGGTAGACGCCATCCGGCACAAACTCCTTGAACCGGGTATTTTTTTTTTCTTGATGGTCAATCCATTTATAAATACAAAGTTTTAATACTACTCGCTGTTTATTTAATAATATAGGTACAATCGGGTAATTTAAAAAATATTTTGAAATCTCGACTAAGATCATAAATTGTGACTTGCTAATTATACGTATAAACAAAACCGCAGATTTCAGTCCGAAAATTGACCGGAAACGAAAAAGAAGTTTTGAAAAAGCCACAACTTTTTCAATCTGGCAAAGATTTCCACTCGCCGAATGCGCTTAGTAACAACCGCTGGAGGATATTTTATGGCTACTGCACAATTGTAAGCGTATTATATGGCTGTTACCCATATTCATACCCACTTCCTTCTACAGTTGTTATATCTATGGCATAATGTCTTACAAAAATACACCATTCGTCATGCAAAGTAAAAAAAAAACATGCCCGCTTGGCTGACATAAGATCCAAAAGCTGATTATCCAAAAGACATATAAGTTGCTATACTAGATACTGGATAAAAAAAAACAAAGTAAAAATCTTTTTGTCTGGGATAGAGAGAGGAGCTACAGTGTAATACTTACGACTAACAAGAAATCTTTCCATCCATCTTGGCCTCGACGCGTAACCAAGAAGTCGTGGTTCCCTGCTGTGCATGAAATTAATTTTAGTTGAAAACCGTATGTGAGAGTCTAGAACACGGCTAAGGTACCCCAACAACAAAATAAGCCGTCGTGATGGGATGGATAATGAAAATTCGATTAGAGCTCATTTCTCCAGGTATTAGTATCCGACGGTCGTATAAACCAATTTCGGTACAGCGAAAAACAATGTTGCAACAATAAAAGAGGTACACCAACAAAAAACGCCACAGAAACTAAATCACCGAGCGATTGGATGGTCCCACGTGTACCTACCATATCCGAACATATTCCTATCAATCTTCCATATGAGCCAGGTTTAATTAATAAATATCAGACCCGGTGACTACAACACTACAAAATGTATTTATTTTGGTTTTTTTGGCATTTTGTACGCTTCAAGGTCAATGATAAATGCGATATAGTTTAGTAGGGGCTTAGCAGAAGAAAACAACAGAAATGACTTCTTACATCTCAAGGTGAATTAGTTCATCAAAGTCTAATTTACAGGTAAGGAAACAGCTCATTTTTTTAATTCGAGTTCTACTTACCTATATATACTCGTGTATCCATGAATTTATTATTCTTGGGCTTGCCAGCGGTTTATTTTCTATATTTGCGTTAAGCCTTGATTTCGTGATTATTGGTAAAAAGTGTATTCTTCTACCTTCTAATGATATTTTGAAGATGAAATTAACGAAAATTGGGGAATCGCGTGATTGGGGCAAAATGTTTTAGCTAAATGTGATTGCGGACGAATGAAATGATTTCGGCTTAGAAAATTAGGGTCACAGATTACGTAACTAGCGGAGGAAATAGTCAATCTAGATCCTTCCATCGAATACGAAAAAAAAACATATAGTATGTATAAACGATGCATGACGAAAATAGTGCAAAGCAGCAAAAAGATACTACGTACCTTTGCATGTATCGATTTTGGTACTTTTATGCATTTTGTAATGGATTTTTGTATGCGTCATGAAGACAATAAAGCGGCACTCAAGATTTCTTGTTTCGCCACTCAAGTGCTGGTAAAAAGTAGTTTCATTAAAATGAAATTCTCTCAGAAATTGCAACATTTCCGTATTGTTTTTATTCACTCGACAAAGAAATAAATTAACTCAAGTAATTTCCTATAAAAATAGCGGTTTGTATATCTTAATTTTAATAGCATCTTATAGTTTGACCTTAATTCATATTTCGAATGAACCTAATCGAAACATGTAACACAAATAATAAAATCATTAGTTGATGCGTCATTATCGCGGAGAATATCTTAGATACAATTGCAGCGCTTGCTTTGATGGCGGTATTTCGACATAGTGGGTACAGGATTTAGGATCATTCCTTCATTGATCCTGGAGCACTTTTTGCCGGGGTTAGGAGACCTAGTTTGCTCCGTCATTTTCCCTCAAGAGCATATGCCAATCGAGATATCTGCACCAGGTACATGAAACTAATTCTGAAATATTCCTTGAGGTGGAGTTATAAGGAAAGTGATGCGCGCGAAGCCACAATCACGTCCCACGTTCCACATCGCGACACCAGTTGTAATAAGCGCGCGCGCTGAATCGTTTTTAGCAGCAACCGAACGTATTACTCAAGTTTTTTAATTTATTATTTTACTTTATTATTTTAATAATACAGTATTGTTTTCGATTTTAAAAAAAAAAAATTTGCTACCCTGAAAGGCCGTCTGTCCGCCGTACGCCGTACATCGACCGGTGTACGCAAAATTGTTTGAAGGCTCGTAGCACCCAAAACCTTTGAGCTATTTAGTTGAATTTTGAATTTTCGTAGATAGACTGGGTAGGCCCCTTGAAGTGACCAAAGTGTGAGGGGTGGGGGTGTAAAGGGGGAGGTGGGGGAAGAGTTTTGGACGAAAAATTTTGGTTACTAGATCTCAGCAACCACTTATGCTAGGAGGCTGAAACTTGAAACTTATACAGAGCTTTGATAGTGGACCCACTTGCAAAGGAATTGCCGATATGGGTGAAGGGGTGAAGGAGTGGGGGGGAAAATAATGCGTCCGAGACGCTCGAAAGCCGAGATCGACACATTCTAAAATCCATATCTCCTAAACGGTTAACGTCACATAATTGAAACTTAATGGACATCTGCAAGTATACTAGGAGAATAGATCGGAAGTAAATTGAGTGTGTGCAATGGTGTACGGGGTAAAAAACTTTAGATTAGGATATCTCACGAACCAATTGCACTAGACAAATAAAATTCGGTTTGTGTATAAAAGTTGATAAATAAAGTTTGCTGAAAGTAAAATTTTTTAAGGGGGAGGTGGATTATGCAAGTGGAGGAGATACGAATTATTTTAAAAAATCACATCTTATATCTCAAGAACCGTGTAATACCATGGATACACTGCTTGTATACAAATTACGTTATTCAAATCATGATATACGATACAAGATAGCATGATACACAGCCCATACATGTTAGACAAAATTTCTTCGTGCTAAACGTTGCAGTATGATGTTCCGGCGAATAGCACTTTCATTGCTAATAAAGAAATGTACAAAGCGGACCATCATATCACACACAAAAATGAAAATACGCTCAAAGAATTTTAACTGACGGAAGAATATCAAAATCCACAAGTGTCGTTCATTGGAATTTCAGTTGATTTTAGTAACAGATGGCGCTGATGGCAGTTAAAAGTAGGCTATATCAGCTAAAATCATCGAATTTATATACAAGCAAACAGGTTTGATATTACGTCGATATCAGCTCGTTGACGTACTATATGCATAATATTGGGTGATACACTGGTGATATTGACGATATTATGATTTGTATACGGGCAGTGTATCCAAGGTATAAGTCAGATACTTAAAATTGCTACCAGATGTAGGCCTAATAGACCCCTAGCAGGAAAATTTTTTGGGGTCAGGGTGTAGAGGATGAGGGTGGGGGAGGGTGAAAAGGAAAAAGTTCGATAATGAAGTTCTATAACGATATAAAGCTAAAACTTGATATTTAGATAGAGCTATAGCAGTAGCAAGTTGGAAAAATATAATTTTTTATAGGGGTATTATGGTACGGGGGTGGGGGTGTTTTTCCTATCTATAGAACGGCTTATACTACAAAGTTGAAACTCGACATGTGTATGTAAATCAACTAGAAAAGTAATTCAGATTAAAAAAATTTTCAAATATACATTGGCGTTCGAAAGGGGGGCGAAAAAATGATCAGTGAAAACGAAATGCATATATTTTCACAGTTTTCGTCATATCTATTAGGTCTTTCCAAATATTAAATTCATTTTTATTCCACGGATTCTTCATATAAATACCTAGAAAGTATTTTTAGGATTTTTTGAAATTCGACCCCTAAGTGGGTGAAAAGGGATTGTACACTTTTTTACGAATTCTGCCATATCCCTCAGGTCTGATCAGATATCGAATATCTTTTCACTTTCATGGGCGTGCGTAATAATCGCCTAAAACTTGTTTTTAAGTTTTTTCCTTGTTCAGCCCCTAAGAGGGTATAATAGGGTTGAACAAGTTTTCACGAATTTCGTTATATCCTTTAGAAGTGATAAGTAATTAAATTGGTTTTTACTTTCTCATGCTGTCTTCATATTTATCTATTAACTCCTGTCAGGATTTTTTGATATTCAATCCCCAAGTGGGGTAAGGAGGTTGCATATGTTTTCCAGATTCCTACATATTGCTTAGATCTGATGATATATCGAATTCATTTTTAGTTCCTAAGGTTTCCCATATAAGAGCCAAAAAGTCAATTTAAATATTTTCAGATATTCAATCCTAAGGGGTGTAAGGGGGTAGTATGCTTCGACATATTTCTTAGGTTTGAAGAGATATTATATCGCTTTTCACTTCCACAGGCTTTTTACATAATCGCTTACAAACCCATTTCTCAATTTTTGGATATTCAACCATTAAGGGTTTGCATATGTTTTCACAAATTTTGCCATCCCTTTTTGTTTTGATGAGATATAAAATTGGTTTTTACAGCATTTGATGTAATGACCTTGAAACCAATTTCACGATTTTCGAATTTCAAGAACCAAGGGGGTGTGAAGAGTTTGCTTACGTTTTCACAAATTTTTGAAAATCCCTCGTGTCTCATGAGATATCAAGTTGCTTCTTATGAAATCGATTAAAGACCTGTTCCACATTTTTTTCGAAATTCAAACCCCAAGTGGAAGTAATGGGTTTGTATACGTTTTAACAATTCATCATATCCCTTAAGTCTGATAGGGCAACAAATTCGTTTTTACATCTATGGGCTTTTAGTGTACATGATACACCGAAATTCGAATAGTCTATTTTAAATATTTTTATTTTAAGAACAAAACTAACTTTCCAAGAAACCTCATAATCACAAAACAACTGATGATATACTCCGACTTTGACCGCTCCCGAACTTTGGCCCGAAAAATAATAAAGTTTCGCCCAGACCATAGGCAGATTTTTTAATAATAAATTATAGTAATCAATAATCAATGGCACAACAGCCCAAATTGGGCCTAGTCCTTGAAGTAATGCTAGAGTTACTTCATTACTAGACCAACGGAACACTAGAAGGTGAAGTGGTTAGCCACACGCTCGTCCGTGATTATCACCCCGATTTGAACTCAGGGTACTCATTTACAGCTGAGTTAACTGATAGTCCGGCACCCAATCCCATTTTCGAAAATTACTTGTCGCCAAGCAGATTCGAACCTGGTACCAGGTGCACCGACGGCAAGTGCTCTGGCCACTAAGCTACCCAGACTCAATAAAATATAGTGATCGACTTGAACATTTCCAAAGAATTTGCTACCCTAAAATTTTGTAAAGTCCAAAAAAAAAAAAATGTCCGTCTGTCCTCCGTAGATGGTTTGAAAGCCCGTTGAGATATTAAGTTGACATTTTTTTGGTGGGTAGATTGTGTGAACCCCTAGTGGTACCTTTTGGAGGGGTGGGGTGAGGAGGAAAATGAAAGGAATATTTTGGACGAAACATTTCGGTTTCCAGATCTCAGGAACCGCTAATGCAAGAAGGCTGAAACTTCGAATTTAGCTAGAATGATGTTAGTGGACCTATTAAAGTAAAAAAAATGTGAATGAAAAAGGGTTTTTCACATTTTCACGAATTCCGTAATATACCTTTTAGGCATGTTGAGTTATCAAGTTGATTTTCTTCCGCGGGTTCTCCATTTAAGCGCCTAGAATCATTTTTCAAATTTTTTGGTATCCAACACCGAAAGGGGTTGTAAAGTACAGTATAACTTCTCTATAGCGGACACCTTTGGGGAATTTAAAAGTGTCCGCTATAAAGAGGTGTCCGCTTTTCGGGGTATTGAGTTTAATACCTAATTTATTGGGGAATAAAGAACTGTCCTCTATAGGGAGGTGTCCGGTTTTCGGAGGTGTCCGGTAATAGAAGTTTCACTGTAGTTGTGTACATATTCACGAATTCCGATTTATTTCTTAGGTCTAATGTGATATTGAATTCCCTTTCACTTCTAATGGCTTTAAATTTAATCGATACCTCTACAGACCTAAAAGATATTACAACATTCGCGACATTACAGACATACTTTTTGACTTGACCTCCGCACGCCACCTTTTTTTTTGTGTATAAATTCCTTATATCCGTATATCTACATATACAGACAAAGTTTCAACTTTCTGGCATAAGCCAGATACATTTTTTATGGTGGCCCCATAGTGGCATTATACCAGAATTCAATTCTTAACTTTCCGTTTTCATCAGCGGTTCTCGAGAAATAAAAATTAAAATTTGCTTTCTTTGTTAGAGGTCTACTTGGCCTCTATAAAAATTTGAAGACAATATCTGAAATTCTTCTAGAAATGAAGAAATTTTTTTTTTTTAAGAATTGGTAGCCCCCAATTCCAAGTTTCACCGGTTCGCCTCTAAAATTTACACTCATTCAACAATATTTGGTTGTAAAGATATACCCCCAATAATTTATTTCCATTTCTAAGGAATATGAACATCTGACTGTTTGGATTTTACTGAAGTACTGGTTAATGCATAGATTAGCTCTTGGTGGTACAAATTGGAAAAAAGTTAAATTTAAACACACTTTTCGAAGTATTTCATGCGCACATCAGAAGTACATTCTCCATTTCTTTATCTTTCTCAATTTATTGAACCGAAATTCAGCATTTCATCTCTAGAGTTTGTGGTGAGAGATTGTGTTTAATACTTAAAATAATATGTTAGATTAGTATTTACTTCTGTTAAACACCCATATCCATTAAAAGTAGCCCTATCAATAATATTTCTTCTTTGTGTTTCTGTACATAATTTTACAAATATTGCACCTTTTTACATTACACATTCTTCAAAACACTGAAACGGTTATTCAAGTTCAATACGGGCAATTTATCTTATCCGCAATCAGATGTTTCCTGACTTAAATTAAACAAAATTGTCCCTCTCTATTATCAGGAATCGCGTAATGACGTACATCTGTTACATCTTCAACGTCAGTTCAGGCCAGGGATTTATATATAAATTCGAATTTTCGAAAAACCCACTATGTCATCGCACCACCAGTAATGCTTCTAGCATCATTCGAGAATTTAATTCACTTGACAAAGTTCCAAAATATATTTCTTTTTATTTAAATTTTTGTGTGTGTTTTTATTTTGTACATCGTGCGCACACATGGGCTGTGTCACAGCTTTTTTTGTAGATGAAATCTCGAAACATCGTAATTTAATTTAGTGACAAAATATGCGTATGACTGTTTGATATAAATGACTTTTACTGAACGCACTGAATAGGGTCATTATTGCGTTAGAATTAGACTTTTCGGAACACTTGTTTCAAACCACTCAAAGACAGTGGCATTAAGCAGTAATGGTTAACGCGCTACTTCTGATGTGAAGAAGGAGATAATTAATTAATCTGTTGAAAGTATTATGGATGATGTTGTTTTGGTTGTGTGAAACTCGACTTTTAGAGTTGGAATCATATCCTTTGTAAATGGTATTATTTTTGGAATCCACTTGATTTGAGTTATTGAATTTATTATTTTATTCGAATTACTTAAAGTACAGTAGTCACGATACACAGCAGCCAATCGTTTCGTGCTCTAGACAAATCAGAAATCACTATATCATAAGTATAGTAGTTATTGCTGATGCCGGTATGTGGAATGATTGTAGGTTTACTTTATTATTCTTTAATAACCCTTTGAGCTATTCAATTCAAATTTTGTTGATTGGTAGCTTGGATTGGATTGGATTGAAGGGTAGAGTGGTAGGACAAAAAATGACCAGTAGGCTATTGGACAAGTTATCAGTCGCATTGTAATCTGCACGGTAATCAGCATTAAACGGGTTCTGGACTTCTATCCAAAAAATACTAAAGTTGCGTCCAGACTGTTGGCAGATTTTTTATTTCCACGTTTTAAGACTATTGAACACATTTAATTGGTAGTTTTAGCTTAGTAATTTTACTTTATTATTTTCTAATTTCTCTAGCAGGAAACATTTTTGGTGGTTAGGGTGGGGGAGGGTGAAAAGGAAAGAGTTCCGATTTTTATATCTCAAGAACCTATAATGATATAAAGCTGAAACATGGTATTTAGATAGAGCTATAGTGGCATGTAGGAAAAATATAATTTTTTTAGGGGTAGTATGGTTAGGAGAGCGAGTTTTTCCTAACTATAGAACGGCTTATGCTAGAAAGTTGAAACTTGGTATGTATATGTAAATCAGCGAGAAAAGTAATTTTGATTAAAAAAAACTCGAATGTCTATTGGGGTTCGGAAGGGGGGCCAAAAAAAAAATTCAGTGAAAATGGAATGCATATATTTTCACGACTTTCGTCATATATATTAGGTCTTCCCAAATATTGAATTCATTTTTATTCCATGGATTTTTCATATAAATACCTAGAAAGTGTATTCAGAATTTTTTGAAATTCGATGTATACATTTTTTACGAATTCAGCCGTATCCCTCCGGTCTGATTAGATATCGAATAACTTTTCACTTCCATGGGCTTGTTTAATAATAACCTAAATCTTGCTTTCAAGTTTTTTCCTTTTTCAACCCCCAAGGGGGTATAAAACGGATTCAACACGTTTTCACGAATTCCGTCATATCTCTTAGTAGTGATAAGACGGAGATCGGATTGGTTTTCACTTCCTCGGGCTTTCTTTATATATATCTAAAAGCCGATTTCAGGATTTTTGGATATTCAACCCCTATGTTTTCACAAATTCCTACATATTTCTTAGTACTAATGAGATATCGAATTCATTTTTACTTCCTAAGGCTTCTTACATAATCGTCAAAAAGTCGATTTAAGGATTTTTAGATATTCAACTCCAATAGGACGTAAGGTTTTCGATATATTTCTTAGGATTGATGAGATATTAGATTGGTTTTCACTTCCACAGACTTTTTATATAATCGCCTATAAACGCCTTTTTGATTTCATCTAATGGCCCAAAATCAAATCACGAAAACCTCCTAATCATGTAATGACTGGTATTATACTACGACTTAGACTGAGTCCCGGAGTATGACCCAATTATGTAATTCATATTTTATATGTGACAGCGGTGTAAGTATCCTAGCGTGACTCCGTTCTACCCGCTACCCCAACTTTTTTTTAGGTTTTCATTCACATGGTAACCTACACCGCATCAATCCTAAACGCGTTCCGAACTTCTATAAATTTTACTATGAATAATTTTCATGTAATTAAACCAAATTGTGTATTTTTTATGAAAAATGTACGACAAAAAGGTTTTTATTCGAAAAATCGAAAAAAGTAGTGCCTTCGAAAATTGTATCTCCAGTTCTTTAAGTCGTATGGCGGCAACAACCAAGGCCGTAGTTAGCCCCAGCCTCTTTTTGGCTACGGCCATGGAAACAACTGAAAATACAGTAATTTGCATGTCCCAATAGTTTAAGACGAGATATTATCAAATAATTGGTTTTGGGAGCTATTTCACTTTATTATTATTTAATAATAACGCTCACGTTTGTATAGTGCTATACTATCGAAACTGCAATGTTAGCGGATTTCTGTCTTGCTTTCCGTTGCTCCGTCGCTCCTGTGGCTTCGTTGCTCCCGTTCCTCCTGTTGTTACCGTTTCTCCCGTTGCTCCCGTTACTTCCGTTTCTCCCATTACTCCCCTTACTTCCGTTGCATCGTTGCTCTCGTTGCTCTGATGCTTCCCTTTCTCTCGTTTCTCCCGTTGCTCCCGTTACTCCGTTGCTCGCGTTGTTCCCGTTGCTTCCGTTTCTCCCGTTACTCTCGTTGCTCCGTTGCTTCCGTAGCTCCCGTTGTTGCTGCCGTTACTGCCGTTGCTTCCGTTGCCTCGTTGCTTTCATTGCTTCCGTTGCTTTGATACTCACGTTGCGTACGTTGCTCCCGTTGCACCGATGCTAAGTTGCTCCCATTTCTCCCGTTCCTTGCGTTGCTCCTGTTACTCCCGTTGGTTCCGTGGCTCATGTCCCGTTACTCCCATTGCTTCCGTTATTCCCGTTGCACCCGTTGCTCCGTTGTTCCCGTTGCTCCCGTTGCTTCCGTTGCTCCATTGTTTCCGTTACTCCCATTGCTTCCGTTGCTCGATTGTTGTTCGATTTTGTCAGAAAACACAGGAACTGTCGCTAAACTGTATGAAACACACTCATTTGTTTGTGTCGCTCGCCGCATATTGTAGAATAGTTTTACTAATACAGAAAGCTTCGCGGGTGTGCGCTCAACAAATCAACAAATCTACAAAGTTTCATCGCAATCGGATTAATGGTATAGGAAGGCATAAGGGTAAGCAAACAAACAGTTTGAGCACCAGGGTATTAAAATCGCGAAAACATTGGAAAAAATTTGTAAAAAAATTGTTTTTGACTATTCTACATTTTAAGAATGGAATTTTTTCATGGTAAGCTACCATAGAAGCAAATTTGATTAAATGTTAGTTGTTTTCCGGCTTCAGTAGGGTTTCTGGTGTGAAACCCCAACACAAAATCCCTGACTGTTGATTAATCGCTGTCCTTGAGGACATGACAGTTGGAAAACCTTCACTGTATACGCCAGTTTTATAAGATTGTGTTGGACTAGGTCCGAAGGAGCTGTTTCGTCATCGGATGGCATAGACTCGTCAGAGGGTGTATCATGTTTCCTGAAAATTTTATGAAAATCGGTTCAGCGGTTTAGGAGTCTATAGCCGACATACATACATACATCTTCTTTTATATACATATGTAGATTATGATCGACCAGAAATTTCAAAAAAAGTTGCTACCTTGAAATATTGATTTTTGCAGTTTTAGGACTAGCAGACCCCAAAAATGCCGAAAAGTGTCCGTCTGTCCGCCGCAGATGCCATACGCACACTCGTTTGAAGGCGCGAAACTCTTAAATCAGTTGATACGTTAAGTTAAAAAAATTTTTGGTGAGTAGACTGTGTGAACTCCTTCAAGTGGAGGTGGGAGGTGTTATGGTGGAGATGGGAGCGCCCTAGACGAATAATTTAGATTTCAGGAAACGAAAATTTTAGGCATAATGAGATAGCGAATCCACTTTTACTTCTATGGACTTTTTAAGTATTCACCTAAAAATTTTTTTCAGGAGGTTGTGAAATGAGGGTGTAAGTTTCGGGAATTTCGACATATATTTTAGGTTTGATGAGATTGAATTGTTTTTACCTTTTTTTGCCTGATTTAAAATCCACTAAAAAACCGTTTCGGAATTTTTAATATTCAACCCCTAACGAGTTATGTCGATACTTTATCCCCTATGGTTTTATTGAACTCGCAACTTTATTAATCGAAAAACGTTGAATCCATACGGTACACGTGGGTCGTTAGGCTAAGTTGGAAAATCGTTTTTATCATATCATTAAATAAGTTCCTAAAACCAGGTCACAACTATTACAAGTACTCTAAAACTGAGGAGCAAATATGCAATACTCACCATGTCCCCTGTGAAAAAAGAAATAAAGAATTATATTTAATATTATAATCGAAGCCCTTGATACAACAAGGGGTCAACTCATTTTATAATAGCATGAGAGGGGCTTGACTTTTTTAACCCCTATTTTCGGAGGCTGATGCAGCTAACTCCTTATGATTTAATAATATCCTTAATAATTTTAATAAGATCATAAAAAAAGTCAATAAAATAATTTAAATGCAATAAGGGTGCAGAAAAGCTAAATTTCTCATGTTGTTGGAAATATTAGTTGACTCCTTGTTCCACCAAGGGATTTCAATTTGTGTTTAATGAACCGTCTTAACACATTAGCGATTTCAAAATAACAAAACTTGCTGGAAACGAGGCCTTTGCGAGATTTTAAATCAAACTGCAAACTAAACATTTTTTTCAAAATAGATATAATGAGTTTTGCTTGTTTGCTCCTCAACAAAAACCAGCTACTCCTGCAAGGAAGTCCCATTGCAATTCTGTTCGTGTATTTACCTATCTAAAGTATCGTCCCATTTTTTTCCTTTTTCTTCTTCTGTAGCTTACTCCTGATCCCTGAAACTTGAAACTGAAAATATGTATAATATACATATAATAATGTTTTTATTACAAGAAAGCAGTAACGAAACAAAATTTAAATAAATCTATTATCTATTTCAAAAGCTCCATATTAAATTTTGCTTTCGCAGTTTTTATGTTATTAAGGATACAATAATTCGAACCCATTTCATTTTATTTACATCAAAAATGAATACACAGAAATATTCACTAAAGACTAAAAAGGTAACTGAACTGTCGAAACTGCCTTACGTTATCATAAATCACATCTTAATTAGTTTACTTCTTCAACGACGGCGCCTATATTATAATCTCAAAAAGGTTAAAAATAAAACTTTCTTACTTTTATACGAACTAGTTTCATATGAAAAATTTTAATATACTATTTTTGCTTCATTTAACTTGTTTTGATCGAAACTTGTTTTTCACGATTTCCTGATTATTTAATTCGTGCTTGTTGTAGGAGCTAATACTGATGTGTATATGGGCTTTCTTATTATCATGTTATTTTTGTGATGATTTTTATTAATTTATTAATGTTATTGTTTATTAATTTTGATATTAAAACTTAATGACATTGTCGAAAAAAGTGTTGTTCATATTATGATTAGACTTTAAAATTAAAATTATATTTAAATTCAATCAAATTTATTAGTGTTTATACTCTAGATGAAAACATACTGCAGTCACGATCGGCTGCAAGCCAATCGTATAATACTCTAGATGAATACTGAACTCCGATTTATATTGTAGTTGGGGATAAAGTAGAATTACGTGTGTGCATGTTGTATGTCCTTTATTAAGGACTGCCATTAGATTGCTACTCAAACCTAAAAGACAATATTCAGTGTTTAATTTCATACCTTTAACTGGGTAAGTCATCGAAAAAAATGTCCTTTTTGAAGGACTTTCACATGGGAGGTGCAGGAAGGACTCACTCGATTTCTTACATATTTATCCTTTTTCTTGGAACCATTTAAAAATGAACGTGTACAAAATTTCAAATTCGTAGCTTGAAGAGCTCAAAAGTTATCGAAAAATATTGTTGAACACGTGTCTTAAGGACATTTTACATGGCAGCTACCAGAAAGAGTAGAAGGATTTCGCTGATTAGTAAGCCTGAACTTCGTTTTTACTCAAAACTAATTTGTACAAAATTTCCAATTCATAGCTAAAAGATTACTTGAGTTATAGTAAGTTCCGTAAATTAAGTGAAGATGTTTTCACAGGATATTTGTATGGCAGCTACACGAAGGACTAATAGGATTTTCTTCATAACCATACATTTAGCTCCAACTATTGAAAAAATAATACATACAAAATTTCAAAGACGTAGCTTAAACCCTTCTGAAGTTATCGACCAATATTCTTGAACACGTGTCTTAAGGACATTTTGTATGGCAGCTACCAGATGGAGTAAAAGGATTTCGCTGATTAGTAAACCCAAACTTTGTTTTTATTCAAAACTGATTTGTACAAAATTTCCAATTCATAGCTAAAAGATTACTTTAGTTATAGTAAGTTCTATAAATTAAGTGAAGACGTTTTGACAGGATATTTGTATGGCAGCTACACGAAGGACTAATAGGATTTTCTTCATAACCATACATTTAGCTCTAACTCTTGAAAAAATAATACATACAAAATTTCAAAGACGTAGCTTAAACCCTTCTGAAGTTATCAACCAATATTCTTGAACACGTGCTTTAAGGACATTTTGTATGGCAGCTACCAGAAGGAGTAAAAGGATTTCATTGACTAGTAAACTCAAACTTCCTTTTCACCAAAAACTAATTTGTACAAAATTTCGAATTCGTACCTAAAAGAGTACTTGAGTTATAGTGAGTTACGTAAATTAAGTAAATACATTTTGACAGAATATTTGTATGGCAGCTACACGAAGGACTTACAGGATTTTCTTCATAATCATACATTTAGCTCCAACTATTGGGAAAATAACACATACAAAATTTCAAAGTCGTAGCTTAAACCCTTCTGAAGTTATCGACCAATATTCTTGAACACGTGTTTTAAGGACATTTTGTATGGCAGCTACCCGAAGGAGTAGGACGATTTTGCCCGTTAACGAACTTAGCCTTACAAATTCAACCAAACTTCCAAATTCAAAATTTCAAGATCCTAGGTGAAGGCGTTCTTGAGTTATCGTGCTAACGGACAGACGGACGGACGGACGGACGGACGGACGGACGGACGGACGGACGGACGGACGGACGGACGGACGGACGGACGGACGGACGGACGGACGGACGGACGTCAGGCGGATTTGAGGTTTTTGGCCACAAATAAACAAAAAATAATATATAACTTTTTTTCGTCCGAGGCTTGGTTCTATGCGTTACAAACTTTTGGGCTGGATTAAACTTATAATACTCTATATGATTTCATCTAGAGTATAATAATATAGAATATTATAAGTTTAATCCAGCCCAAAAGTTTGTAACGCATAGAACCAAGCCTCGGACGAAAAAAAGTTATATATTATTTTTTGTTTATTTGTGGCCAAAAACCTCAAATCCGCCTGACGTCCGTCCGTCCGTCCGTCCGTCCGTCCGTCCGTCCGTCTGTCCGTTAGCACGATAACTCAAGAACGCCTTCACCTAAGATCATGAAATTTTGAATCTGGATGTTTGGTTGAATTTGTAAGGCTAAGTTCGTTAACGGGCAAAATCGTCTTACTCCTTCGGGTAGCTGCCATACAAAATGTCCTTAAAACACGTGTTCAAGAATATTGGTCGATAACTTCAGAAGGGTTTAAGCTACGACTTTGAAATTTTGTATGTGTTATTTTTTCAATAGTTGGAGCTAAATATATGATTATGAAAAAAGTCCTGTTAGTCCTTCGTGTAGCTGCCATACAAATATCCTGTCAAAATGTATTCACTTAATTTACGAAACTCACTATAACTCAAGTAATCTTTTAGCTATGAATTCAAAATTTTGTACAAATTAGTTTTGAGTAAAAACGAAGTTCGGGTTTACTAATCAGCGAAATCCTTTTACTCCTTCTGGTAGCTGCCATACAAAATGTCCTTAAGACACGTGTTCAACAATATTTTTCGATAACTTTTGAACGCTTCAAGCTACGAATTTGAAATTTTGTACACGTTCATTTTTGAATGGTTGCAAGGAAAAGGATAAATATGTAAGAAATCGAGTGAGTCCTTCCTGCACCTCCCATGTGAAAGTCCTTTAAAAAGGAAATTTTTTTTCGATGACTTACCCAGTTCAAGATATGAAATTAAACACAGAATATTGTCTTTTAGTTTTGAGTAGCAATCTAATGGCAGTTCTCAATAAAGGACATACAACATGCGCATACGTAATTCTACTTTATCCCCAACTACAATATAAATCGGAGTTCAGTATTCATCTGGAGTATTATGCGATTGGCTTGCAGCCGATCGTGACTGCAGTATGTTTTTCCTTCTTGTGTCTACCATTTTATAATTTAGGGGAAAGACAACTTAATATCCTAACAACTATATTAAAACTAGTTAGCACAGCAAAAGCATCTACGAGCAATTTAGTGACATAGATTCAAGGAAAAATTTAAAATTATATTTAAAGTTAACAGAATGATCTGTGCGGAATTAGTTGATCGTAAAGGCCGTGACACAATAAAAGCAGAAAGCAGCGGCAGCCACAGCAGAGTCGACAGTGCTGCTTTTTGCTCTCCTTAATAAATTTAAATAAAAGCAGAAGCAGAGAAGAATGTGTCCATGCTAACTGTCAACAATCACAAGTATCTTAGTCTCTTGCTTGAGCGGACAAAAATATTTTGTTTCCGTTGATTTTTCTGAGCTTTTAATGATCATTATATACAATTTTGACACCTTTATCATTTCCATTGCTGACAACATTCCCAATTCTTAAGGGATTTATGTTGGCAGTACTGAAGCAGAAGCAGAATTTTAGAATTTAGAACGAGAATCAGTTTTCGTGTCTGCTTCTGCCGCTGCTTTCATTTAAACAGTCGCCATATGATCCTGTGCTTTCTAAAAAAAATGCTGCTTCTGCCGCTGCTTCCTGATTTTATTGTGTCACGACCTTAAGACTTCATATGTACCTACCTGTTGTTATGACACCGAGTTTTGGCGCTAAGAAGTCACTATAAAATACGAATGAAGATAGATAGTGGGTTCAACATACAATTTATAGATGAGATAGTCCGAATAGCTCAAATATGTCAAAGTGTCAAAGAAAAATCGTCCGAAATTCTCGCAACATTTCAGCCAAGCAATAAAAAAAATCCGCTCCTGATTCTATTTTCCAGCCACTATAAACTTTTACTTTATTATTTTTTAATAATAAAGTATTTTTTAAAGTTTGTAATTTCAGTTGTCAATTTCGTTCACTAGATGTTGCCTTAATAAGGCCTGGCGTCAGACAATGCACATCAGGATAAGATCTGTCCAAGGAGCGTTGTGACAGAACCCTATATTTCAACTGGGTATCACCAATGATATGAAACGGTATTGCCGAAAAACTGAATAGTATAAAATTTTTTGGAGTAGTTTTTGGGCTTGGTGCATAACATAAATCATCAAGAGCAAAAGGTCCGTTCATCAAGCATAAGGCTAAGTAAGGAATAAAAAAAGAGCCAATACCGGGCCACTCCGACATGCCAATAAATTCATACACTACACTTGGATAGAAACAAAGCTTGGATATCACCGGAGTACTTATAGGGCACTCACGCCTAAAAGATCATCTTAAAAGAATAGGCGGTATACCTCATAACCACTGCAGCATCTACCAAATGGAGGCTGAACCTCTGAACACATTCTATGCTGCTACGGGTCAATTCCAAATCAGGGCTATAGATGTCTAGGAGAAAACTTTTTGTACGCAATAAGCATTATCAAAACAGACCTACACCAACCAGAAAGATTCCCGATAGAAATAAAGTTGGACGAAGATCTCTTGGTTGAATCTATGGGATGTAGTACACTGAACCTCTAGTTGCGGTGTATAGAGGGATCTCTGCACTTCGGATGAAATCTATCTACTGTTTTGCATGTGTACCCTTGAACCCTCACGATTTACTTATGAAAGACATCAGTTTTCAACAAAAACAACAACCTTCCAATAGTCAGAATAACCAAAAAATCTCTTGACACACCACCGAATAAGCGGGAAATCACTCGTCTCGACACATGCAGTATATAAAGCGCAGGGCTTGTACACAAGATCAGTTTTTCTGCTCTGAAAGCGAGACAATGGTCAACTCTATGCGGAAATGTGTGTAAAGCGATTTTCGTTGATAATGGAGAATGATCGAGTAGTAAATGTAATCAGGAATCGTTGCCGAATTTGTGAGTATTGAATGTGATAGAATAAAGCTTCGTTATTATTCTTAGTTTTAATTGGTGTTTTACTTGAAAGCGCTGGGAACCACTCGTCGCCCCGATTTGGGCCTTCGCGCTATAGAATATGTAATTTATTCGGTATCTTACCCAGGGTTTAACCTCGTTTATTTTCGATTGCTCAGTACGGTTTTATCCAAATTTAAACTAAATGTTGCTGTGTCGGTTGGATAAGAAAGAGCCCTTCGTTAGTACAGCTGACAATCAAATTTTGAGATAAGCCATAAATTTATTGGCAATTTACATGGCTCTCCTGTTATCATTTATCAACATGAAAATATAATAAGCAACTGTGACCATATGCTATTATGAATAAATGGTTATCAGGCCGCGATTATCGCTTCGGATTATTTTACTCAGCAGCAGTTAAATTACCTTAACAAATAATATTCCAATCTTGTTTGATTTTATCGGATATTCTTCAAAGAGTTTTAGGTACCTACTTACCTTAGATGGAAATAAAGTGGGGGCGACTCGTGTACCTGTGGACAATTGTCATTTTTTTCCATAGAAACTGCTCTATCTTTAATTTGCTTTAATTTGTTTTTATTTTCATTTTTTTTAGTGTTTGGGAAGATATTAGCTTTTCTAGAAGTTGTTAGTTACTAGTTTCTGGTACAAGATGTTTAGTTATAGAATGTTTAAAGAATTTGAGCTTTCGTCCACTGGTACACGCTGTGCAATGTATCTATGGACATAGGTAAATGTACCTATGGACGCGCTTGTAATTGAAGACAGTTTGAATGAAACACATTTTTAACAGAAATTAACAAAATTATTTATTACAAAAATAAAAGTAAAATCTTTTTTTAAAACAAATAATAACAGATTTAAAAGTTACGGACAATATGTGTACCTATGGACAGTATAAAAGTACAAGTAAAATGTTGTCCACAGGTACAATTTACGACACTCTGAACAAAACCCTTCATTGCATTTCATATATTTAACAAAAAGGTCTCCTGATACAGCTATAATGTAAATAATATTTAATAAACTTCACACAGCGTAAAGATTTGTAACGAAATCGAGTTTTGAAACTTAAAATACATTGAGTAAAAGAACTCAGAAATTTACTTTTATCGAGAATTTTTTTTATCAGCCTAGAAAAATGGAACCGTTGAAGAATGCGAAATGACACTTAGTGAGGGTTACCACATATGAAAAAAGATCCCTAAATACGTTTTCTTAGTTTCTATAAGTACTTGAATTTGGGCAATACTTAAGCTGTCCACAGGTACAACCGTCCATAGGTACACGAGTTGCCCCTAAGTAAAAGTACGTATCTCCGTTTACGACGTTTAACAAAAAAAATTAAATTATTTGACTCTGACAATACTTTATGTTTGATTGACTTTATTACCGCGATGAAAAGCAACTCTCGAACCAGTGGCAGGTCCAGATTTTTCTTTTCGAATGGGCGAATTTTTGTTTTACTCCAATTTATATAGTCAAATTTTGTGTTTCATTAATTGAAGAACATGTACGATAAGTTAAAAGTTTATTCTTTTAGATTTTGAACTCTGTAAAAGAAAGCAGAAGAAGAAAACTGAGTTCGTAATATTAATGGAACAGAATTAATCCAATTAACTTCCCAATCGAGTAAATACATATCTACTATACGACAGATGATCCTTTCGATATCCTAACGATATATTCTCATCATCTGACCATGCACCTGTTTTGGAATATCTAATGAAAATACTAAAAGAAATTTTAATGAATTCGCTCAACGCGTCATAATTCATTTGATTTGAAGTCCTAAATTAATAATTTAAATTTCCGGATATCTTTCAGATATCTTCGAAATATGTCCTAGATACATGCTCTATGATGTTTTCTTGTTTTTTCAGTATTTAGTATCTTAGATTTTCATAATTTTGGATATCAAATATTAGGAAAATAAAAATAAGAAAACAATAAAAAGCAATTTACTTAAATTTTAACCGCAGTGTTTTATTTCGGGTGCTATGAAGTAAAAGTTTATTTTAAGTTTAGTTTTATTTTTAAAATATTAATATGTATATATTGTTGCGAGCTAGGGGTTCGCCGGGATTTCAAGTAAAACACAATTCGGTTAAAATAAAAATAAGTGATTATTTATTCTTCGCACTTTAATTCTATTAGCACAATTATTCGCACTATATGGCAATACCGCCCGCTTATCTATATCGCTTGATTCGATCACTTTCGATGCGTTGCTCCGCTCCCCTTATGTACTTCAACTAAGTTTCTGATTGGGTTACTTTGTAGCTAGGTATTCGGTTGTTGATGTTTCCCTTATTCGTAATTGATCGAGTTGCGCGGTTGCCAGGCTTGCACGTAAAAATATGTATTTATAAAATATAACCTGAAATTTTGAATGTTAAACTTTCAGTTTCAATGGAGTTTTCGAAGAAATTTCAAAGAGAAGCATTCGATTTCTTTAACTTGTTCGCAAGCTCCTTACCCAAACAACCTCCCAATCCTGAAGGAACAGTTTCAAGCAATAATTGCGACAATTATTTAAATAACTCTGAAAACGGAGATCTATCAGAAACATTGAGTTTCTATATATACATTAGTGATGAGCCATTAAGTTATAGTTGTGAAAACACAAATTTTTCAGTCGAATTAGGCTCCTGAGCAGTTAAATATTCAGTGGGTTTTAATACAATGAAAAATTTGCTACAACTTTTTACCGATAAGATATCTCATTTACCGAAAGATCCGAGGGCTTTCAAGTCTACTTCACAGCAAACAGTTGTAAGACCTATGGAACAGGAGAATCTTTCCATTATTAATTAAAAGATGCTTTGACTGACTTCTTACCTAGTAACTGCTATGAAAACCGATCTTTTGTCTTAGACTTTAATTTTGATGGACTTCCCCAGGCAAAGAGCTCTCTTTAGCAGATTGTGTACATATGGTAATATCAGGTACTGATCACATATTTCCGATTGCCGCTTATTCTGGTAATAGTAAGCTATCAAACTCTGGCGAATACCTTTTGGATTTTTTCAGCGAGTTGAAATGGCTTTATTTTCAATAATGAAGTATATTCCGTTAATATTAGAGCTTTTATATGTGATGCTTCAGCTCGATCTTTCATTTTAAGAACAAAAGGGCATAGGGGTTATTTCGCTTGCACCAAATGCATACAAAAGTGAACATGACATACAAATAAAACAATATTTCCGTATGAAACCCGCCAACTTCGAACTCTTGATTTGTATATTCAGCACGATTGCAGATCGACCATCACCATCAAATTAATCCAACAATAATTGATACTACCCATAAACATTATTTAAGCATTTTCGTTTGATTACATGCACGTATATTGTTACGTAATATGACGTCGTTTATTTCGCCTGGTTGGTTGGTTGGTTTACGTGGTGGCCCGTCTGCCGAAAACAGGGCCCAATTAGCACAGGAAGCGCCGTTTTGATACCACAACTCGTTTAACATGGTCGTTGAGGGCTGATGAAGTATATATATATAGTTTTACAGAGACCTGGGGCTTGAATGGATTATCATATCCATCCAGAGCTGTTCAAGAAGTTAATCAGCTCTCCTATCTTGTTTTTCGAGATCTCATCGAGGTTATTGAAGGAGGGTTTGCCTAGTGCGAGAAGTCTGACTCTAGCTAGGGCAGGACACTCGAAAAAAAGGTGAATAACAGTTTCCCTCTTATTTGCATCCCCACAACTGCGGCAATTGACGTTAAACGGAATACCCAGTCTGGCCGCGTGGTCGCCGATCGGCCAGTGACCCGTGCTGACTGCCGTGACTCTGGAGACGTCCACACGCCTCCTGCTCAGGAGTTCGTCTGTTCTGCTCCGTGAGTAGGATGGCCATATCTTCCTAGATATGACGCAGTTGGTCAGTCCTCTCCATCTGGAGTTCGCGTTTATGAGAAAGTGGGTGGATATTTGGCTCTTAACAGTCCCTTGTGGGACCTGAACGAATTCTACAAGAGGGCCCTGAAGAGCAGAACCTTGCCTAGCTAATTCGTCTGCCCGCTCGTTACCCTCTACCTTGCTGTGGCCTGGGATCCATAGCAGAGTAACTTTGACTTGACTTCCTAAGTTTATAAGAAAACCTGAAGATCTCCGTGACTTAAAAGAGTTTCGGATATTTCTTCTATATACAGGTACTTACATACTAAAATATATTTTGGACGAAAATTGTTACATTCATTTCCTAAAACTAAGTTTACCAAGTAGAATTCTATTACATGAAGATGATAGTTCACGAAATAATGCTTGCGCTAAAGAATTCCTTTAGAGTTTTGTTAGATAGATATACCTATTCCTTATGGAAACGAATACTTCACATTTAAATTTCATTGCTGATTACAATTGGCAGATGATGTTAATGATCTGGGACCTTTAGAAAATATATCGGCTTATAAGTACGGATTTTTTTTTTGGTAAAAAATTAAGAAATTACTAAAAAAGGGAAGTCACATTTGTTCCCTGATATACATATAATCGTCTAGTGCAAGTAAGTAGAGAGAGTAGAATTAAAAGTTCACCAAATATTTGGTCAATTTAATCAATGTCTCTTCATCGAAAGTGACCAATTGAATGGTTTGAAATTTTCGATTAGTTATCCAAATAATGATCCAATTTTTGGAAACGCACTAGTCGAAAATCTTACAGGTTTTACTTTATTATTTTAATAATAAAGTATTCTTATCGATTTAAAAAAAAAAAAAAGTTGCTACCCTGAACATTTTTTTTATACGTTTCATAACTAATAAGCACAAAAAAAAAAAAAAAATTTCAGTCCGTCTGTGCGCCGTCCGCCGTGCGCAAAATGTTTGAGAGCATATACTTTCCAATATAACTGTTACATGTAAACCTGGCAACCGCGCAACTCGATCGTTTCGCATAATGGAAACATCAACCACCGAATACCTAGCTACAAAGTAACCCAATCAGAAACCTAGTTGAAGTATATAAGGGGAGCGGAGCAATACGATTATACCCCCCTCTAATCGAATATGCTCGAATGTACTAGAACAGCGTAGAAGATCAAATGGAATGCTCTCAAACTTTCCAGTACCGTCCACACACACCACCGAGCGAAGATTCAAGAACAGTCTAGACTACCGCCAACTAGTATAAAAGCAGATAAAGCTTTCAGCGAGGGACATAGTAATTTTTATTACGTCGACTGTGACAGCCAGCGTGTATACGCGACCGTATTGGTGGAAAGCGATCGATTGCGTGTGATCGAATCAAGCGATATATACATATAAGCGGGCAGTGTTGCCATACAGTGCGAATTATTGTGCGAATAGAATTAAAGTGCGAATAATTAATAAACAATTATTTTGATTTTAAACGAATTGTGTTTTACTTGAAATCCCGGCGAACCCCTAGCTCTCAACAATACAGTATTGTAATCGATTTTTAAGAAAAAGACGGAAAATTTTGGTTTCTAGATCTCAGCAACAGCTTATGCTAGGAGGCTGAAACTTGGAATTTATATAGAGATTTGATAGTGGACCCATTTGCATAAAAATTGTCAATATGGGTGAAGGGGTGTGGGAGTGGGAGGAAAAGTAATACATCCGAAACGCAAAAAAGCCGAGATTGACACATTCTAAAATCCATATCTCCTAAAGGGTTAATGTCACAAAATTGAAACTTAAGGAATATCTCTAGGTATACTAAGAGAATAGATTGGATACAATTTTTTGAGTGGGGGCAGTGCCGTACACGGGTAGGGGGTGAAAAACTTTAGATTATGACATCTCACGAACTAATTGCACTAGAAAAATAAAATTCGGTTTCTGTACAAAGGTTGACAAATAAAGTTTGCTGAAAGTAAAATTTTTTAAGGGGGCGGTGGAGCTTGGAAGTGGAAAGGATAAGAATTTTTCTAAAAAATCACGTCTCATATCTCAAGAACAGTGAACGATAGATGCTTAAAATTTTTACCAGAAGTACGCCTAATAGACCCCTAGCAGGGGTGAGGGTGTTGAGGGTGTGGGTGGGAAAGGGTGAAAAGTAAAAGGTTCTGATTTTTATATCTCTATAACTTATAATGATATACAGCTGAAACTTGGTATTTAGATAGAGCATGTTGGAAAAATATAATTTTTTATAGAGGTAGTATGGTACGAGAGTAAGGGTGTTTTTCCTATCTATAGAACGGCTTATGCTACAAAGTTGAAAATCGATACGTATATGTAAATCAACTAGAAAAGCAATTTGGATAAAAAAAAATTTCAAATATCTATTGACTTGAGTAAGGGTTGCGAAAAAAATGATCAATGAAAATGGAATGTATATATTTTCACAATTTTCGTCATATCTATTAGGTCTCTCCAAATATTGAATTCGTTTCTATTGTACGGATTTTTCATATGAATACCTCGAAAGTGTTTTCAGGATTTTTTTAAATTCGACCCCTAAGGGGTGGAAATGGGGTTGTATATTTTTTCTCGAACTCAGCCGTATCCCCCAGGTCTGATTCGATATCGAATATCTTTTCACTTTCATGGGCTTGAGTAATAATCGCCTAAAAACCGTTTTTAAGTTTTTTCCTTTTTCAGCCCCTAAGAGGGTATGAAAGGGTTGAACACGTTTTCACGAATTGAATAGGTTTTTACTTTCTCGTGCTGTCTTCATATTTATTTATGAACTCGTTTCAGGATTTTTGGATACCCCACCCCCCCCCCCCCCCATACACCACTTGGGGGTGGTGGGTGTAAGGAGGTTCCATATATTTTCACAGATTCTTACATATTGCTTAGATTTGATGATATATCGAATTAATTTTTACCTCCTAAGGTTTCCCATAAAAGAGCCAAAAAGTCAATTTCAGTATTTTCAGATATTCAATCCTAAATGGTGTAAGGGAGTTGTATGCTTTTCAAAGCTTCGACATGTTTCTTAGATCGCTATTCACTTCCACGGACTTTTTATATAATCGCCTACAAACCCATTTCTCAATTTTTCGATATTCAACCCCCAACGGTTTACATATGTTTTCACAATTTTGGCCATCCCTTAGTTCTGATGAGATATAAAATTGGTTATTACAGCATTTGATGTAATGACCTAAAAACCACTTTCACGATTTTTGGAATTTCAAGAACCAAGGGGGTGTAAAGGGTTTGCTTACGTTTTCACAAATTTTTCAAAATCCCTCGTTTATAAACCTGTTTCACAATTTTTTTCGAAATTAAAACCCCAAGTGGAAGTAATGAGTTTGTATACGTTTTAACAATTCGTCATATCTCTCAAGTCTGATAAGGCAACAAATTGGTTTTTACTTCTATGGGCTTTTAGTGTACATTATATACCGACATTCGAATAGTCTACACGGGCTTTTTCAATGGTTAATCGGCTAAAAATCTCTATTTTGAATATTTTTATTTTAAGAACAAAATTAACTTTCCAAGAAACATAATAATCTCGAAAGAAGTCATGATATACTCCGACTTTGACCGCTCCCGAACTTTGACACGAAAAATAATAAAGTTTAGCCCAGACCATTGGCAGATTTTATTTTTTGTTTCGAGATTTGGATTTCGAGTATTTACTTTTCGGAGTTCGTATTTCAGTAGTATAAAACCAACCCGCCCATGGACAATGAGCATCGTACCTATGTTCCCTGTACTAGTATGCCCGAAGGCACCCACCCTTCTTGAAGGTAAGAAAAAATATAATTGGGCACTAAAAATGTCAGATCAATTTCGAAACACTAAAGAATCACAACTTGTTTTTTCCTCACTTCAAAATCAAATTCCAATCCTGGCACGTTTTGACACCAATGTCATCAAGTACGATGGTCTCACGCGTGGAGAATTCATTAAGAACAAAAAATTCGTTGAACCATGCATTAAAAAAAAATCTGAAATTTTATGACAGCTTTTTCGAGTCTATAAAAAAGTTGATTCTGTAATAATTTAATGCATGATACAATAGCCATGCTCATGTTCAACATTTCATCTCAAGTGCTATTCTTTGGTATTAGTAATTCGTCCAAGTTGTTTTTCAAGATCGCAAAACTTGCAACGCTTTAGCGAAAAAAAACAAGCAGAAAATCAAAAATAAACATCAACCTCGATTCAAAACAACAAGCGGAAAAAAACATGGAATTATTTGAA
This sequence comes from Beris morrisii, assembly GCA_951812415.1. Classification (NCBI taxonomy): domain Eukaryota; kingdom Metazoa; phylum Arthropoda; class Insecta; order Diptera; family Stratiomyidae; genus Beris; species Beris morrisii. The sequence continues at coordinate 73,146,387 of OX638310.1, forward strand.
GGCCGCAATACTTTGAACCGCCAGCGAAAATAGCTTATTTCTTGATAAGCCAAGCCGAGCCCCCTACCTATCAAATGCGAAGCTCTTTATTTCTGTTGCTAAACTCTTGCTGATTTGATTAGACCGGGTTTATGTTTTTATGGTGTAACGTGTAATATTTAGCATGAATATGGGTCATAGAGTTTTGTCCTAATATGGTCATCTATTGCTTGCCGATAAGACAGTGGTTATGATATACGATTACTATACAAAGGTGCTATCATGTTGAACCTTATTACTTAAATTGTGTGCAAGGAACCTACTAGTTCTTCAAGAACATAATTGGATGTCAAACTTTAGATCAAATTATTTGTATGTATACTCATCTAACTAATTAGCATAACCTTGAAAACGAATCAATTTCATGATGTAATCGATTTCATTTATTACACTCGGTGAAGTCTATCGAATTAAAAGAATGAACTAAAAATGCCTGCAGATTAAATTAAACGGTTAGGTTAAAAACAAACAGTTTAAGAAAATGTAGTAATTATATTAATTCAGAAGTATGAAAGGGAAATTTCGCATTTTAAATAGGACCCGGTCCATCCTATGTAGAACTCTTGTGATAATCTGATATACTATTATATTTTCCTACTTAAAATATTATTTATTACTTAATAAAACCCAAGGCTGTTGGTAGGAATCGAACCCGCGCTGAAAGTTTCTGCGCGCGTAGCCACTGTGCCAACAAAAGCCTTTCATTTTCAACAACTGCAGCTTAATTTAGTGTGAATTAACTCAGTTACCGCAACAAATTCGGTTGGCGCAACACACATTCGGTTACCACAGCGGAATGATGCCGAAAATCGTTTGTGATGACCAATATCCTGATTGCCGCAATATAATATTGGTTGTTACAATATTATATTGCGGCAATCAAAATTGAGTTACTAGACATTTTTGTGTTCGGTTCTTTCAACTGAATCCCGCAAACAACGTAAGTATAATCTCTTGACAGTATGGTTCTATTGCACGTATTGCGTTTTTTCCCTTAAAAGAATATTTGTTAGTACAACCGAATAGCTATTGCTTCAAACTAATTCTTATTAGCATAAATGAACTTCTATTGCAGCAATAAAAATTGTATTGAAGCAATCTCCTGCCAACAAATTATTTCTCTTAGTGCGGGTTTACGGGTTTGTTAAGCTATGACAAATTGAAACATCCAGCGCGTACGCTGTATATGGCGGATTCTATACATTGGACATTTTTTTTTTTGATTTTTGGGGTCGAAAACGCCCAGCAAAAATAAAGGTTCGGTAAGTTATCGTAAGGATATCTTCACAAGATATAATCTATTGCACGATATCTTTGCCTTATCGTTTCCGATAAGGTAAAGAGCAAAATATCCTTTCAGTGCGATAACTTTTAGAAGCTAGAAGTACGAGAAAGGGAAATTTCATTATCGCCACTGATATATGAAAGCGATGGACTCCCTCGCGACAATTAAACCAGACATTTTTGATAGGTTTTTCGTTTCATTTGTGACTTAAGCATGAGTTACAATGCTTTTGATCCATTCCGGAAAACTCGAAAAAAAATTTCCACTCACAATGTAGCATCCGTTAATGTAAGACAATCGAGGTGAAATAAAAGTCAAAGTGAGGTTCACGAAGTGGTGCTTTAATATATTTAAAGGATAAAAATCTGCCCACAGTATAGGCACGACTTTGTTATTTTTTGAGTAGAAGTTCGGATCGCGTGTAACGCTGATATGTGGTGCAGTTTACTACACAAATATTTTGAAAATATGCTGTTTCAAATATTCGTTTCCACTACGCTTACAAGCAGTTGTTGAATTTTAATTATGTTGCATGAACTGTTCAGAAGATATAGAACTTAGAATGTCTCGCTCTCGAGCGTTTAAGAGGAATTCTCTTGTCACCTTTCTTACACCCCTCTACCGAGATCAACCTTAAAATGGCTCCACTATTACAGATCTATATAAATAAAAATTTTTAACTTCCCAGCGGCTCTTGAGATATAGAAACCTTTTTTTGCCCAAAAAGGCTACTGCTACCCCTGAAAAACTATGGGCCAATGGAAAATCATTAAGTAAAATTAAAATGGTTAAATTCTGAGTAAAACTTGATTTTCTTGTGTTTTATACAATAATTATCTATATACGAGTATGTATATGTATATAAAAGGAGATATATGTATGTATGTATGTTCCCTATAGACTTCTAAACAGCTCAACCGATTTTGATCAAATGTTCAGGGAACATGTAGAATAGTCCCGGGATGGTTCCTGTGTTTGTTTGTTGAGTTTGGTACCGATCGAATCAAAAACAATGGTTTTTTCGGCATTTTTTTAAATTTTTTCGCGATTTTAGTACTCTTGTTAATTATAATAATTAGCTTTGCCTTCGGTTTTGAGCCTCGACTAACTGGTCCGTCGATTTTAACTGGTTTTTCCGATATTCATTTTGGATGTGTATCGGATAGAATCGGGATCGTTGTACTCAGGATCCATTCAAACTGGAAAATGTAGTCTTCGGAGACTATCCTAACGGATCGGGCTCATTCTAACTAGATCTTAGTGGCGCTCCCAGACTTCGGCTAAGGAGGAGGAAGAAAAATTTTGAACATAGGTTTTGATTATAATACCAATCGTATTGTTACGTGTAAGCCTGGCAACCGCGCAACCGTACAACTCGATCGTTACACATAATGAAAACAACAACAACCGAATACCTAGTTGCAAAATAACCCAATTAGAAATAAGGCGAAACGGCACGGTTGTATCTCTCTTCTTATCGAATGCTCTCTAAAATACTAGAATCCTCTGCACACACCACTGAACGAAGATCGAAATCGAAGGCTCTGAAGCTTTCGAGAAGATTCCACAACTGAACGAACGTTCAAGTACACCGGTGAACATTCAAGACTGTAACCGCCAAGTATATAAGCACGTGAAGCGTTCAGCAAAGACACAGTAATTTTGATTACGTCGACTGCGACAGCCAGCGAGTATACGCGACCGTGTTGAGAGAGAACGAAAGTGAACGAGTCAAGCGATATATGGTATAAGCGGGCGGTACTGCCATACAGTGCGAATTATTGTGCGAATATAATTCTGTGAATTAAAGTGCGGATAAATAAATTATCACTTATTTTTATTTTAACCGAATCGTGTTTTACTTGAAATCCCTGCGAACCCCTAGCTCGCAACAGTATCATATGTTGTGAAGACGCATTTATCACTGAATGCTTGGTCTCTCACGACTAATTGTGTAGACAAATTTTTTCCCGGACTAGTTCACATAAATATTTTGGATGTCCAAATCTAAGGCTTGTATTTAACGTTATGCCACTACGTCCAATATTTGTGTATTCTGGCTGGCAAATGCAATCTGATACTTTTCTCCTATTTTGCCAGAAAACGTTTGCCTGAATTTTTCGCCAAATAATTTTAGTCAAATATTTGACAGGATGGCATTCAGCTTAAGATATAGGATTCCGAAGAAACTCTATTCTCTATGAACAACACTCTTTCCGTCCGAATAGTAAGCCTTGGCAGTTGCCACATTTGGCAACTAATCAACATTTCGTTCTTAGAGAAATTGAGAAAAAATAATCGAAGGTGGGAGGCGTTTTAGAAGAACAATTTTGGTATTTATCATATATTTAAAAATTTCAGAAATTTGGAACTTACATAGATCAATGATATTGTACCCATTTGGAATAATTTTTTTTATATGAGTGAAGAGGTTTGGGAACTGAACTCACAGTTCAGGAGAAAACGATGCGGCCGAAACACTCGAAAGCTGAGATCGGAACATTCTAAAATCCATATCTCTGAAACGGGTAATGTCACAAAGTTGAAACTTAGCGGTTGCTTGTAGACTAGGTACTTGGTGAATAGATCGAAAATAAATTTTTGAGAGTGGTCAGTGGCGTGGGCGGGTGTTGAAAAACTTTGTTTTGAGATGTCTCACGAACCAATTACACCAGAAAAAAGGAAATTTGGCTTATATTTAAAGACGGATGGATGAGTTCGCTGAATATCATTTTTTTAGGGAGTTGGTGGATCATGGAAGGGATAGAGTTTTTATAAAAAATCACATCTCATATATCAAAAATTGTATAAGATAGAATCTTAGAATTCATGCGAGGGCTAGGCCTGAAACACCCATAGCTGAAAACTGCAGGGGTGAGGGTGGAGAACGGTGTAAAGGATCAAATTCAATTAGCTTTATAAATCGGAATCGTCAAAAATAGTCTTTGTCGTCCCATATGTCGATGTCGATTCGTTGTGCCATTTTGCATTGGCGACGCTCCAGTCGTATTCTTCGTCAGAATCATTCCAATTATCACACAAATGAGATCTTGTCATAGCTTCAAACGTGAATAATACAAAATTTGTCAAATCGCCGGTTAAATCCCTGGGTATCGTAGTAAACCGAAGTTTTTCCACCGGTTAAATTTTTTCCTAGGTAACTTTAAACACTGGTTACAGAACCAGCGAATCACCGGTTAAAAACGATAACCAGAGGTGAATAATACCGAATCACTGGAAAAACTGGAATTAACCAAACTGAAAAAAATGTTGGTTGTCATATTGAGAATCGGTAGTTGTTAACCTGAAATCATCATATTGACAAACAAAATTTTCAATATGACAACGGTTTTCACCATATTGTAACGACATTTTACAACCAAGTTGTCAATATGACGAATACTTGTTTTTAAATTTTTTCGTAGTTAATATGAAAACTAACAATATTGTTAATATGAAAACCAAAAAATGTATGATATTTGCAGTCGTCAATATGAAAACTGCGGTTGTCGATATGATAACCACGGTTGCCCATATGCAAACTTTGGTTGTCAATATTAATATCGCAGTTGTTAATTTGAAAACACAAGCTGAACAAAAAATACTCTCTCAAGCTGACAATACCCGTAGTCAATATGGAAACCAGCTGTCGATGTGAAAACTCGGTTGTCGATTTGAAAATCACGATCAGTATAAAAACCACGATTATGATTATATGAAAACCAGTGAAAATCACAATTGTTGATATGAAAACAACCGTTGTCAATATGAAAAAAATTTGCCGACAGTCTGGGCGCAACTTTATTATTTTATGGGTAGAAGTCCGAAACGTGTTTAATGATGAGATGCTGTGTAGGTTACTATGCGACTGACAAATTAAAAAATAACGTTCCAAATAGCCTCCTGGTTAATTCTTAGGTTGACAGTCGCATAGTTCTAGGATGTCTCCATAGTGACTCTATATAATCCTAAATTGTTAGCTTTCTATTCATTATGGTTTTCGAGAAATAAAAATCAGATTATTTTTCTTTCTACCCCCTTTCACCATCACCCCCAACACCCCCAACACCCACACCACCAACATTTTTTTCCCTACTAGAAGTTTACTGACCCAGTGGCGGATCCAGACTTTGCTGTTGGGGGGGGTGGAAATTTTTTTGATTTGACTATTTTGTTTGATCAAGTTCTGTGCACTTAGCAAAAACGGGATCATATTGTTTTCATCTTAATATGGGTCATTCCATCAAGATTCGCCAAAGTTGTGACCTTACCATCTCCGATTCTGTTGAAAATGTTTGTACTTGAAGAACTAGTGAAAAAAGTAATTGAAATTCAAGTTTTTGTTTCTATCTCATTTTTTAACTAACAAAAACAACAACAATCTTTAAAATAAGCCCTACTTTATTATTCAAGGATAAAAGTTACCAGAGATATGAATTTTCAAAGAGGACTCGGACATCTTTTTTGAGAAATTTTTGACATACTATAGCTAACAAAAAAAATGAGATAGAAACAAAAACTTGAAATCATATTTTTTTTCACTAATTCTTCGAGTACATAAATTTTCAAATGAATCGGCGATGATAAGGTCACACTCGTTCTTGATTAAATGACCCTTTTTCTATAAAATATTTGAGAACCACTATAATGTTCATCGATTTTTTTGACCCCGATCCCATTGAGATTCCAAGTTAATTTTTTGATATTTTTTAAAAAACAGTATAACCTACACAATATCAAAAAACCCGTTTTGAGATATTCAAGGATAAAGGACAAAATCATTATCCTTAACCCTGAAACCGTGTTTGGGGCACAGAGTGCCCCAAGCTATTTTCAAACAATGAATTAGAGACTTTCTAGTTCTATAACATAATCCCAATGCACAATTTTTTGAAACATATGATATGCACAAATACGTAAACAAAAGAATCGAACTGGTTGTTCTGTGTTTTATTTGCTAAATATGTAAACGCATAAAAAAGGGAAATTTCGTGTTCTGGGGCTCTGCGTGCCCCAGAATATGCGTACATTGATCATTTGAAAACAAAACATTTAAATGCATGCATTTGATAAATCTATAAACAAAAATAAATATGTAAACAAAAAAAGGCGATTTCGTGAATATGCGTATGTAGATCCTTTGAAAAGAAAACAGTTGAATGCATTTAGTTGCCGATGAAATTTCAAGAGATAATTACTTGGGTATTTTGTGATTTAATTTTATAGTTTTGTGATAATTTCGTTTTGTGTTGAGTGGAAATGGATGCTTTTTTGAGATTAGTGAACAATGCAGCGCGACCAGAGTTATCTGCTGAGGAACAAGACCTTCTTCAAAACGAGTTCGAAGTTTTTCTTCACAACGATTATGAGAATGGAACCGAAAACGTACCTATTGGCGGTGCAGATTTTCCTGCTGCAGATCATCCTATAGCAATTCCAAACGATTCAGATGATGAACAAGATTCTGGTCAGGATGTTTCGGACGTTGATGATCCAAACTGCGAGCATGAAGAAGTACAGGATGTACGCGTTGTACAAATCATGGAGGAAATTCGCAAACAAGAAAACTTTTTTACAAGTATTCCATTGGCATTAGATTTGTGCGCAAGAAACACTACTATTATCGGCACAATTAGGTCAAATAAACCGCAATTGCCGAAACAGTTCACAGATCCTAAAGATGTCCAACGTAGAGAAGTGTATTCATCAATTTTTTACTTCTCAGATTGCATGAGCCTTGTGAGTTACGTATCAAACACGAAGAAGAACGTTTGTCAAATACACACGCGGATGAGGAAATATATGAATCAACCAGAAAGCCTGAGATGATTATAGACTACAATGCGACCATAGGAGGTGTTGACACGTTCGACCAAATGAATAGAACATACACTTGTAGGCGCAAGACTATCCGTTGGCCTATGGCACTATTTTTCAATATGGTCGACGTAGCAGCCCTTGCTGCTTATCGGATGTTCGGTATTACTAATCCCACATCCGGTACAAGAAAAAATGTAAGAAAACATTTTCTTAAAACTTTGGCTGTTGAATTGGCAAGTAAGCACATCCGGAATAGAATGTAAAAAGGTTCACTACGGCAATCATTGAAAACTGCCCTTTCATTAATTGGTTTTGAAGCTACAACTCCAACAGTGTTCCCTACAGTTCGGTCAAAAAACAAACGTAATAGATGTGACACATGCAAGACTAATCGCAAACAAAATAAAGGAGACACCAAAACTACTGCTGTCTGTGATTTGTGCAACAACCCTACCTGTTCGAAACATTTTATTCGGGTTTGTCAAAAATGCTACGTTCCGAACTCATCTCCTATAAGTGATACTGACTCAGAAGCTGAATCATGTCTGGATATTTCGACAGCCCCATCTACCTCATCTGAACGGCCACATTCAAAACGATCCAGAATCCATTCACCTGTTTAATTTTGGTATTATATTTAATTTATTATTTTGAATTAGTTTTTTCTTTTCATTACTTTGTGAACATTTTTATTTTGGTTTCAATATGCACATATTTAATTTTTCGAAAATACAGACAATGTTTTATTTTCTCTCCTTTTTCCAAACTCATATCAGCTTGTGCAAATCAAGAACGCTAATTAGCAAAGAAATAGCCGTATTTTCAACACAGCACCCAAACATTTTGTATGCAATGCATACTGGGGCACCAGAGCACGATAAGTCCATTTCTTGAAGAGCACGGTTCCAGGGTTAAAAAAAATTCAAGGAAAACAAAAAAATGAGATAGAAACAAAAAATTGAATTTCAATTATTTTTTTCACTAGTTCTTAAAGTAAAAAAATTTTCAAAACAATCGGAGATGGTAAGGTCCCAAATTTCGTCATTCTTGGCGGTTCTTGATGGAATGACCCTATTACCTACGCAATATGTTGTCTTGTAGTCTTTTTATCATGGTGCGTTTACACTCCCTTGAGGCTCGCCTCGAGGCGAGCCTCTACCCCCATCAGGTCATTGCAAACCGGTTTTCGTCGGCATGCCTTTGCGGCGCTACTTGCCTATAAGTGCGAAACGACACAAATACGATGAGCTGCGAATTGTGTGGTACCACAGTTCATTGTATGTGTGTATACATATGGAAGCGTGCGTCAGCGAAAAAGTTGAAGAATGTTAGACTCTTGCAACTGCACGAGCCATCTGATTGGTTGATTTTATGGTGGGTATAGAGGCGCGCCTCAAACGTTGAGTGTATGGTAAATCCACCATCATGGTTCTGTTCTGTGCTTTGCATTGCACCGCAGAACTACAGTAAATGCTAATTAAGTCCACATTGCAGTGGAGTAAAAAAAAATCGGAGAACGGTTGAAGTATGTATGTTTAGAAAATTCGGAATTGCTCTTGGGGGGGCGGCCGCCCCCTCCGCCCCCCCCCCCCTGTATCTGCCAATGTACTGACCCCAACTCCTGTAAAATTTTCAAGATCATATCTGATACGGTTTCTGAGATCTAAAAATTATATTTTTTGAAAAATTGCTATCCCCCCACTTTTGTGCTCCACCTCCCCCCTCAAAAAATTTAGTTTTGGTAGACTCCTCTTGTGATCCCATATACAGAAATTAAATTGTATCTTCCTGGTGTAATTGGTTCGAAAGATATTGTAATCCAAAGTTTGTCACCCCCCACGCCACACCCCACCACCCCTCTTAAAAATTTTAGCCCTTGTCTAATCTTGAAGTATCCCTAAGGACAACAACAAAGTTTCAATCTTCTGACATCAATTGTTCAGGAGATATCGATTTTAGAATGTTTCAATCCCGTCTTTCATGCGTTAAAGACTCATTGTTTTCCCCCCCACTTCCACACCCCTTAACCAATATCGACTATTTTTTTGCAATTGAGTCCATTATCATAGTACTACATAAGTTCCAAGTTTCAGCCTCCAAGCATAAGTAGTTCCTGAGATCTAGAAACCAAAATTTTCCGTGTAAAACGCTCCCCTCTCCTCTCCCCTTGTACCCACTCGAAAATATAACGGTGGTGGGGGTACACACAATCTACCCACCATAAAAATTTCATTTTAATATCTTAACGGGTTTGGGAGCTACGCGCCTTCAAACGATTTTTTTGCTTTTTTGGGGTTTACTAGTCCTAAAACGTGAAAATACAAAATTTCAGGATAGCAAATTCTTTTGAAATTTCAGGTCGATCACAATACTTTATTATTAAAAAATAATAAAATAAAATTAAAATAAAAATAGAAATATTTTGTTCATATCAATTCCTAAAACAATGTGTATTATTTCTGTTAGCATTTTTGGCTCTTTTATTTTTTCGGTTTTCATATTGACAACGTGGGTCTGATTGAGGAGTTTTCATATTGACAACTGTGATTTTTATGTGAACAGGATGTTTTTCATTTTGACAACAACAATATTCATATCAAGAACGTGCGTTTCCATATTAGCAACTGCAACAGTTGGTTCGTTGGTTGGTGTGGAATATCAACTGATAACATAGTCTCCCAAGAATTAAGGATAACTTTCTAGACAAGCACGTGTGTATAGCCGATGTACACCAAAATTTAGCCTAAAGACCTAAACCAATTTCTCTATCAGGATAACAATTGTGATTTTCATAGAGATCGAATGGTTGTTATTTTCCATTCGAAACACCTGTGCAAATAGTAACATATGGAGTTTGTCCTAATTAATGAAAACTTTATTTTTAAGAAACCGCCGACACAATTCGAACAACAGATGGAGGTTGAAAAACAAAATCCAATAATAAGTACATAAAAATACTTGCGTTGAAATGTTCCCCAAAGTAAACAACAAAAATAAGCTTGCAAGTCACTGAACTTGAGGTAGGTACTAAACTCTTAGTGTTTACGTAAGTGCTTTTTGAACTAAGATGATGTTCACATCGAAACTTTTCAGATGGAAAATATTGTAAAAAAAACTTACCTATCGGAAAAAATATTAAAAATGAATTGGCACTGAGACAAAGTTATGTTTCATAATAGTAAAGGTAACTCTTTGAACTGTCAACTTTATTTTTAAGAGACTTTTTAAGCAATGGTCAATTGCAAAAGGCAATTATACTAGTAGTTTCGAATTACAAAATTTATAATAACCAGGTTTTTATTTTTAAGCTGCATAAGTGAACGTGGAAATTTGATCTAGAATTTGGAAAATCTTGAAGCAAATGCAGAGTTTATTTTTGTTTCAACATCAACAAAGATTGGAGCAAATCTTGAAGTTATTTAACAATGTTTCTTGTAAAATAGGCATGAAGCTATTCCAAAATTCTTTTATATTATTTGTATCAGATTAGAATAAACAAATACGTTCTTTTTGGCAGTGTTAAAACTCGCCTGCTCTAGAGACAAAATCGAAAGAACCAATGCGTCAAAACTTTGAGTTATGCAATTCGAACATTGTTGACTTTAAAAAATTAAGTGTCTAAAAAAAATTTATATTTTCCGAAGTTTAATTTTTAAAATTGATATCAATTCATATGAATTTGTTTGAAATGAAATTAATTTATATTAAAGGATATTAATATTAATTTTTTAGTACGGTGCTTAATATGGCTCAATCTTGAACCAACCAGTTTTAATAGCTGTTGCTCCGAATGAGACGGTGATTACCCTATACTTTATATATGTAGTTAGATAAATAACTTATATGTATTCTTCAAACCTATCATTCTTGCATGCCTTTGACCTACTCTTTGAAACATATTATGTTTTTAGTTTAGAATTTGATCTTAGTGTAAGTAATTTCGAAAAATTGTTCGCAACATTTAGATAAGATAAAACCGGAAGCAAGTGCCACAACCAGGTAAATTGAAATATTTCACTAATTAAAAAATATATTTATAAAAAGATATAATATTATTTGAAAAAAAAAGTATTTAGTACTATTTGTATAATAACATTATCCATCACATAAGAAATAAAGGTTTTTATACTCTAGATGAAATCATATAGAGTTATAAGTTTCATCCCGCCCAAAAAGTTTGTAACGCATAGAACCAAGCCTCGGACGAAAAAAAGTTATATATTATTTTGTGTTCAGTTGTGGCCAAAAACCCCAAATCCGTTTGCTGTCCGTCCGTCCGTTTGCACGATAACTCAAGAACGCTTTGACCTAGGAAGTTGAAATTTTGTCAGCACCTGTAAAATGGAAAAAGTAAAGATAAGTTCGTTAATGGGCGATACCCTTCCACTCCTTCGGGTACCTCTCATACAAGAGTCTTTAAAACACGTATTCACAATTATTGCTCGAATGCTTCAAGTTAGGAACTTGAAATTTTGCATACTTAAAGTTTACAATGTTTGAAGCGAAAGTTCCGAATATGATGCAAATCGAATGAGTCCTTCGTATAGCAGCCTACAAAAGTCCTTCAAAATGTATGCAAGTTACAGAATTTACTATAACTCTAGTACAAGTTAAAGCAGGAATTCAAAATTTTACAGGAATTAGTTTTATATCAAAAGCAAGACTGGGTTAATTAATTAGCGCCATCCGTCGACTCCTTCGGGTAACTGTCATACAAAAGTCCTTAAAATACGTGTTCACCAATATTGAACGATAACTTTAAAACGCTTTAAGTTACGACTTTGAAATTTTGTACACGTTAATTTTATAATAGTCTCAGCTGAAATTATTAATATGAAAAATATCCCGTAAGTCCTTCATGTGGTTGCCATACAAAAATTCTGTAAAAATGTCCCAACTTAATTTATGGAACTCACTATAACTCAAAAAATTGTTTAACCATCCATCGAGTAGCCACTATCCAATAGTTTCTACCTAAATATAAGGTCATGCAATAATTGTATGTGAACTCCTCATTCTTTTGATATATTTGCAACTAAAATATAAATCGGAGTTCAGTATTTCATCTAGAGTATCATACGATTGGCTTGCAGCCGATCGTGACTGCGTTATGTTTTAGTTGTAAGTTTTTTGTAACCATGAACTTCATCGAAATTTACTTAACGACTTCTATTTGAATATCATATTTTTCATTCCAAGATGCACATAATTATAACACTGTTGTTATGTTAACAAAAGCAGACAATGTAAGAAATTATAAAAAGAAAAGATGTAAAGGATATAATTAAATACAAAATTAGTTTATTTCAGGACTTCTTATAAAATTGAAAATATAGACAAAAATAAAAATGTTTCGGAAATTTTATAAAGTTTTTTAAATTATATAAAGTTTAAGACAAAAGCTTTTATCTCCATTATATAAAAATTTTGTGTAACCAAGATACAAGCCAAACACGAGAGCAACGACTTTTAAATCTCCACAAATCTGCCAATCATGTTTTGCATTCCTTCAAACGAACTGCATGCCAATCGGAACTGAAGGTAAGGTGTCACCTATGTGCAAAAGAACTTCTGTCAAACTCAATATAGAGCCATCTATGAACAATCTCCATTCATTTGGTGTGTGCTTTATATTGGGAGCATCCATGAAGCCAATCATATTGCTATAGAATACCAAGATACTGTCCATTTCAAAAAAAGGTAGTAGATCTTTGTGTTGTGTACGGATAGTAGATATGGCAACAGCATCTTCCCTAAGGTTCCACTGATGGAACTACCATCTAAGAAGTTCTGCTTTGCTCTTCCTTCGCTAGCTCTTGGTCCCTCACCAGACGGTTCAATTCTTCCTGGCTTATTTTGTTGATGTCATGGATCACTGGGTGAAAAGTCAGGATCTCTTGATATTGATGGCATAGGTTCTTCATTATCTGTACTTTCCCTATCATCTGCAGAGATAAGCGTTTTCAGGAGCTCTGGAATCGGAAGTTCGTCACTATCTGGAATAGGACGCGTAGCTGACGGTATATCCGAATAGTTGATAAGGGATATCTTCCTTTTGGAAAAACCTTTTCCTTTGACACGGTGACGTGTTTCGAGAGTCGTGGATTTATCCTGATCCCCTATTTGACAACCAAAATAAAATTTTTTTTCGCTTCATGTGCCATTCTAGTAATAGGACGTCCTTGCGCTAAGAAAGAAAACCCACCACAACTATAACAATACTGATCTGGATTTTATACACATTTGTGAGATATCCTGAATTACTATAGTTTATCAACTGGATAGTCATAGAGATGGGACACTCTTAACCACATTTCACTAAGTATATGACTCTAACCTGTTAAGTAAAATCCATTGCACAATAAAAAATAATTTAAATGGAACAAAATCAATTATAATGCTCTTTTTCCCCAAATTAAATAAAAGTGGTTAATGACTTATTTAATATGGTTTGCGATTAAATTAGTTTAACTTTTAAAACTTTTTTATTAATGAGTTTCAATCATAAACGTAGCACTTCAAAACTTCTTTTTGAGAACCCATCACACATCTCCAAAACCTGAACTTAAAAATAATCTTAATTGTCATATCCGTTTTCAGCGACCCAAAATTAGTTTAAAAAGTGAATCTCATTTGGCTATTACCTAGTGTATCGGTTCACAAATTCTTAAAAGGTAATTATTTCTGCATTGTAATATTAGATTAGATTAGATTTCATCGGAGGCGGAGGGATTCCTCCAAGCACCGCGACCAGTGGTCTATTGTGCTATACCTCATAGATCTTTCTCCAGTTTCAACCTAGAGGTCCACACTATTTCTCTTAGGAATTTATCTAGTTGGTGTAGGTCTATTTTTGCAATGGAACTATGGTCCACAAAGTGTTCTCCGAAACATTTGTGGCACTGAGTTGCGACTGCCTCACAGCAGCACAGAATATGTTCAGAGGTTTCCGCCTGCAGTTGGCAGAACCTGCAAAGGTTATTGGTTATGATTCCTATTGTTTTAAGATGATCTTTCAAGCACGAATGACCCGTGAGTATTTCGGTTATTACCCGTGCTTTGTTTCTATCAAACTGTAGAAGCTGTTTGCTTTTTTTAGTTGAGTGGTTCGGTATGAATCTTTTGTATGTCTAAGTCAGGGCAGTGTGGCCCAGTGTTGGCATTTCTTGTGTTCCTCCCATACCCTTAAGCTCCTCTTAATGGAGCAGGTTGAGATTCCACAGAACGGCTCTGGTCCAGTAGGTCTATTGCAAGTTGGTCTGCTATTTCGTTGCCCTCTATGCCCTCATGATCGGGTACCCAGTGCAACAGGACCCTGTTGTTGGTACTAAGGATACCTAATTTTTCTTGGCATTCCCACACCAGTTTTGAGTTTACTGTGTGTGCAGTCAAGGCTTTTATCGCTGCCTGACTATCTGTGAGAATGACTATGTTCTTATTTGAGTAACCCCTTTTAAGGTTTATTTCTATGGACGTGGATATAGCATGGACCTCCGTCTAGAAAGCGGATGGTTATTCACCGAGGGATTCCGTTATCCTGGCCGCTTATGCCAGCTCCGGTGCCTTCAGTCGTCTTAGATCCATCGGTATACCATACAATGCTATCCGGGCCGAACTGCGGTGGGTCCCTTGCCCAGTTCTCTCTGTCGCAGACTATGGAATTGCAAGGGATTATTAAGTGACATCTCTTTGTCATATGGTTTACAGACATGTCTAGCATTTGAATGCTACTTCTAAGCCTGCATAGATTATTAGGTCCACTTTTTACTCTGAATGGGTTGCCGTTTAATTCGTTTCTCATCGTGGCTAATCTTGCGGAGTCAGATCTAAAAGAACCTCCATAGTTGCCGTGGGACAGGTTGCTCCTGTTGTGTTGATACATGCTAACCTTTGGAGCTTGTCCAGTTTGCTCCTGGCGCTTACTAGTTTTGTTCTTTGCCACCATACTGATGCTCCGTAGGTCTTACAATAGCTGTATAGGTCCATAAGTCTATTTTGGGTTTCAAGCCCCAGGTTTTGCCTACGACTTGTCTACACAAGAGTAAAGCAATAGCATTAGCTGTGTTTTTTTCAACTGGATCAAGATCAAAATCATTCGTTTTACATTGAAAACAACAACAAAGAAATGATCCAAAATCATAATGGGATCATAGTTGGATCAGTTTTGCGCTTTTAAAGCTTATTTAAATATCCACTATTTTATCATTTTCACAGATGGCGCCACGCGATTCAGCAGTAATGACCAGTAAATTCAATTTGTAGCAGGTATTTGCACCTTACAGGCAGAACATGCTCGTCGAAAAGTCGTGGAAACTCAATACAGTTTGTACGGAAATGCAAGTCCATGTGTAAGATAGAGACAGAATGTACAAAATTATTGAAAAAGTCTTTGTTTATATGACCTTTGTACAGTGCCGTTTCGTCGTATAGTATACGAAACTTTGCCTCCATGGCAGCTGACAGTTTATCCGAGGTATTTACCAACAGGATTGTTAAGCCTGCTAAATTAGGGATGATCCACGTCGTTTTTATACTCTAGATAAAATCATATAGAGTATTATAAGTTTAATCCAGCCCAAAAGTTTGTAACGCATAGAACCAAGACTCGGACGAAAAAAAGTTATATTATTTTTTGTTTATTTGTGCCCAAAAACCTCAAATCCGCTTGACGTCCGTCCGTCCGTCCGTCCGTCTGTCCGTGAACACGATAACTCAAGAACCCCTTCACCTAGGATCTTGAAATTTTGAATCTGGATGTTTGCTTGAATTTGTAAGGCTAAGTTCGTTAACGGGCCAAATCGTCCTACTCCTTCGGGTAGCTGTCATACAAAATGTCCTTAAAACACGTGTTCAAGAATATTGGTCGATAACTTCAGAACGGTTCAAGCTACGACATTGAAATTTTGTATGTGTTATTTTTCCAATAGTTGGAGCTAAATATATGATTATGAAGAAAATGCTGTTAGTCCTTTGTGTAGCTGCCATACAAATATCCTGTCAAAATGTATTCACTTAATTTACGGAACTTACTATAACTCAAGTATTCTTTTAGCTATGAATTGAAATTTTCGTACAAATTAGTTTTGTGTAAAAACAGAGTTCGGGTTACTAATCAGCGAAATCCTTTTACTCCTTCTGGTAGCTGCCATACAAAATGTCCTTAAGACACGTGTTCAACAATATTTTTCGATAACTTTTGAACGCTTCAAGCTACGAATTTGAAATTTTGTACACATTAATTTTGGAATGGTTCCAAGGAAAAGGATAAATATGTAAGAAATCAAGTGAGTCCTTCCTGCACCTCTCATGTGAAAGTCCTTCAAAAAGGACATTTTTTTTCGATGACTTACCCAGTTCAAGATATGAAATTAAACACTGAATATTGTCTTTTAGGTTTGAGTAGCAATCTAATGGCAGTCCTTTATAAAGGACATACAACATGCACACACGTAATTCTACTTTATCCCCAACTACAATATAAATCGGAGTTCAGTATTCAGCTAGAGTATTATACGATTGGCTTGTTTTCAATTGTGATCTGATCCAGTTGAAAAAAACACACCTATTGTAATATATAGTTCATATTAGCTTAAACTTCAATTCGTATTTATTAAAATTATTTCAATAATAACAGAATTAAAAATAATACAGAATGTTTTAACGATTTTTTTAATATTATATAGAATTCTTTGAATGCGAGTCAAATTTGGTGTGGAGTTATATTTAACCCATATTTTAATATGACTTAAATCAAAATTTATAACCGTATAATGTAATTTTACTACATTACATTATTTTATTTATAATTCGGCTTTTTTTTTTATTTTATTTGAAATCTTTTCTGTTCTGTAATAACAATAAACATACTGCGGTCACGATCGACTGCAAGCCAATCGTGTGATACTCTAAATACCTAACTAGGAGTGCGCATGTAGTGTGTTCTTTATTAAAGACTTTCATTTGGTTGCTACTCAAGGACTTTCATATGGGAGCTACAGGAAGAACTCACTTGATGTCTAGAAAATTTATACTTTTACCTGGAATCATTTAGAAATTAATGTGTACAAAATTTCAAATTCCTAGCCTAAAGCGCTCAAAAGTTATCGGAAAATACATATTCTTGAATGCTTGTCTTAAAGACATTTTGTATGGGAGCTACTCTAAGGAGTTGAAGGATTTCGCTGACAAGTAAGAACTTTCGAACTTTGTTTTCACTAAAAATTCATTTCTACAAAATGTGGACTTCGTGGCTATACGATTTCTTGACTTATAGTGAATTCCGTAAATTAAGTTAGGCCATTTTACAAGATTTTTGTATGGCAGCTACACGAAGGACTTATGGGATTTTGTTTATACTATTTTGTTTATACACAACTACGTATTATAAGATCAACGTATACAAAATTTCAAAGTCGTAGCTTAAAACCTTCTGAAGTTATCGTTCAATATTAGTAAACACGCGTTTTAAATACTATTGTATGACAGCTACCCGAAGGAATTGACGGATGTTACTGATTAATGAACTCAGTCTTGTTTATGACTTGAAACTAATTCTTGCGAAACTTTTACTTCCTGCTTTAACGCGTTCTTTATCCATTTTACAGGTTGTGTCAAAATTTCAACTTCCTAGATCAACGCGTTTTTAAGTTACCACGCAAACGGACGGACGGACAAACGGATGGAGAGACGGACGGACAGCAAACGGATTTGGCCACAACTGAGCATAAAATACTAATACAACGTTTTTTGTCCGATTCTTTGTTCTAAGCGTTACAAACTTTTGAGGCTGGATTAAACTACATATACAGTCGAACTTCGATAAGTCGAACTTCGATAACTCGAATTTTTGATAAGTCGAACCAAGTTGGTTGGCAATAGCGTTAAAAGTAGGGAATGTGTGTTAATTTGTCTTGATTACTCGAACTTCGATTACTCGAATATCTTGATAACTCGAATGAAATATTTGGCCCCAACTTCGATAAGTTGAATTTTTTGGGGGAATCCCCTAATTACGGTCGATTTTAACCTGTCTTTTTTGACGTATGCAGGCAGCTCAGTTTATGCGCTTGCTAAGTTGACTTGCTTGACATACTAGTTAGTTACTAGTAAGTAAAAAATACTGTGCCTATTTCATTTATTACATTGAAGACATTTTTACGTGTGTTAATATGTCATCAAAACGTACTGTAAAAACTTTGTCTGTTGATCAAAAATTTAAGCTTATAAAGGAAGTGGAAAGTGGCTCAAGAAATAAAGATGTAGCTGTGAAGTACGCATAGGCACGCCGTAGGGGGGGGGGGGGGCAGGAGGGGCCGGGATCCCCCTAGCTCCCGGCTTGGACCCTCCCAGAAAAATAATTCTGGCCCCTTCCAGAAAAATAATTCCTTCCTATCCTACCGCAAGCACTTTACTTGTCAATTGTTTTTTGAATCTTTTAAAATTAACGAACCAAATCTCAACTGACTTTTGAAAATAACAAGACATTTTTAAATTTTACAATCATTGTTCTTTTGATCTGACGAGAGCTTTACAAGATTTTTCCAATTTAGCAAAATAAATTGGAAATTGTTTTTGAAACAACGAGATTCTCATGAAATATTTTGGAGTTTTACGAAATTGAAACAAGATTTTCTTCAAGTTTATAAACTAAAGAAGATTTGTTTTTGAATGTAAACAGCTTTTTTTGAGAATATTTTTGAATTTTACGAGAACTTTAGAAGATGTTTTCTATGCTACAAATTAAAGCAGAAATTTGTTTTAAACATAACGAAATTTGCATCAGATATTTTTTGATTTTATGAGATCCAAGAATAAATATAATAATAAATATGAATAATATTGTTAAGTAGAAGTGGTTTTTGAATATAGCTAGTTTTTTATGAAATTCATACCTACGATATTGGATTCGTATATGTACAACCGATTCCCTGTATAGTAGTTTAAATAAAATTGAAGCTTTTTTGAAAACCAAAATAAGAAATCCAGTCGTCAGTCACAAATAACTAACTTTTTTACAGTAAAATAGTAAATACATACATACATATACATATAGGTACATTATGTACATATGTGCATATATGTTGAATGTACTGTTTCATATTTTTGTTATTTTTTTTTAAACTTAGATATTAAGGCACTTATGTAACATATATTTACTGAAATAAATACAGAAATGTTCATTCACAAAAAAAGTACACGCATATGTACAGTTATTATTGATAAGTCGAAGTCTTGATAACTCGAAATTTTTATGCGTCACATCGCAGTTCGAGTTATCGAAGTTCGACTGTATCTAGAGTATAAAAATAATAATATGGATAAATTTTTATTCTATCCCTTTTACTTTTTAATATTCGCCTAAACCTATTTAAGGTTCATTTAGGTGCTGAAGTTTAAAATTTTTTTATATGTATTCTTCAAATTTAAATATACCCAGCTTTTACTGTGGGAACGGCTTACGTTCCTGGCAGAGAAATAAATTAAAAAAGCATAAATAGAAAAGGATAAGCATGAAAAAGAAGAAAAAGTAATAAATTCGGATTAAAGATTACAGAAAACCAACAATGAAGCAAATCCCATGTCAGAAACGCAACTCAAAATAGCTCCCTTCGTTTTCCATCCGACACTATTTTGCCGTTTAATACTTTCCTAAACAAACAAAAAGCTCTAATTAAAACTTTTTGTCCATCAGATTTAGATAATCCGATAAAATTGGCTGCCCGTTGAAAATAAACCCAAACACGATACAGAGCTCGACCCGTTGTTAGTCCGTTCCATATACTGAAGAGCGGACGTACTCGTATAAAGGGCCCAGGAAATTAAGACCACCTCAAAACAGGCTTCCAGGTGATTATGATTTCATAGTCGACGTTCACCGGGTAATAAAACGTATGCAAATCCAAAATCGATTAATTTAGCTCATAGTCGCCACTCATCGGAAGGTGTGTAGAAGGTAGAGTAGAAGCTACTATCTGGTTTTTACGACACATCTATTCACGCTTTAATTGCATATCGTAAATGGTGTGATCTGCGATAAGAACGGGTTATCCACTCCATGTTGACCTAAACTTGAGTTCCCAATATAACGTATTGGAAAATTTTATGTCATACGAAGCATAATGCTCAGTCAACTATTTCAATACGCGAACGAGTACGTAACCCTGTGATGAATCTGACCAACGTATTAAGTATAGCACCCACTAGTGCGGGTGAAGTGTATTTCTCGTTTTATATTTTGTCGTAGAAAATATGTAATCAAATTAACGTGACAGTAAAGAAAGGTGGCAAGACGTGTAACGCTGCATAGAAACGGGCATAAGAAAAGTAGAAACGCATAAATTTAATATGCAAAGTCTGTCTGTATCTTGGCTTTCGATGGACAACTTCACGTATGGAACAAACTAAAATTGTGACTGACCCTCTCCCGTTGACGTATACAAATTGTCTTCATTTGAATATTAATTATGGTGCACACACAGTACAAGTATGTGATACGGCCGGACAGTGGACACTCGATGAAATCCAATTTGTATGCATAAATAAATAAAGTGGTTCACTGATTCTCCAGTATAACGAGTACACGTTGGATATGTGATGCATAAATGGAACGAATATAAAATAAAGTACTGGATGAACATGATTGTGAGTCCATATGACACATACTCGTAGCATAATTAAGTTTTTTTTGCCGTTAAGTTCGACTTGAACGCTACATTTCACCATTCGACCATTTACTGAAGCTTAATTAAGTTTTGTTCAATGATATGCAAACAGAATTGTTAATACCATTTATTATTATTTATTTATCAAACTGCTGCAATAAACATATCCACATCAGTTCAACAGATTTCAATGCAAACCGATAAAATGCTCTATTTAATTTGCACCATCAAATTTATTTTATACTTGGAGAGCTGCGTCCCCAAAAATTGTATTAATTAATTTTAATTTTTCTAACAATTCACCAATTATGGACGATTTATTTACTTAAATAAAATTATTTAAATTCTGATGCTTTGGGTATTCTTTCAGGATATTTTTAATTTATTTTTAAACATTAGGTGTGGTCGACATGATATATTGAATATAAAAGAAATTAACTCAAAATTTTTTTTATTTTCAGAATTTTCGGGCAGTAGCTTCTTCTTCTTTTATGGAGCGACTGCTCAAATCAGGCCGTGGCCCTTTCAATGATATTCCACAGATCGAATTTGTGATTTAAGGTGGAAATACAAATCGCGAAATTGTATGCACCCTTTACACTCCTCTCGGGATTGAATATTAAAAATTATTAAATTAGTTTCTAGTCGACTCTACGGTCAAATCCAATTTGTTCCACAACAGAGCTAAGAGATATACAGAAATTTATGAAAACGTATCCCCATTACACCCCCTTGGTGTTGAATTTAACATTTTTTTTTAAATATATTAGGTTTTCAGACGATTGCATGAAAAGCGTGAAAAAGACAAAAGCAGTTTGATATCTCATCAGACATTAGCGATATTAACAATTTTTTGAAAATGGGTTCAACCCTTTTGCACCCCCTCGGGGTTGAACTTCGCAAAATCATGAAATTGCTTTTAGGCTAGTACGTGAAATGCCCGAACAAGTAGAAACCAACAGACGTATAAGGGACCATACACGGGCATGCATGCATGTCGCGATACGTTTTGGCTCCACGCAGAAAAATAAAAAATTTTTGATTTCGGTCATGCCGCATGATGGCAGACCCACACACTCAATATTGAGACTCATACACTCATGAAAGAATGACTTTCATGCACGCCCGTGTGTGGGTTTTATGGAGATGGCGAAAATGGTGAAAACGTATGCAAAACCCTATAAAAAATAAATAAATTTTTAGGCCATTATATAGAAAGCCCGATGCTATATCTTTATTTATTCATTCATTCATCAAAGTTCTGACTACTTATAAACTCTTAAAAACAGTTTTGTTTTGCACATGCTAATGTGATTAAAATCAAAATATTAAAAAAGAGAGAAGAAGGAAAAACAAATAATAATAAATAATAGAAATAAAAATAGGATAAAAAATGAATAATAACAGATAATAATAAATAATAACAGATAACATAATAAAGTAAATAATAATATAATATTTGCATCAGCAATAAATTTACGATTTATTAAATAATGCTGTCCTTATCTGCACTGAATTGAGATGAAATTCTATGTTTTCAAAGCCTCAGTTATAATGATTCCGATCCGATCCGTCAATGTCGGAGGAGAAAAATTTCAAGGCACAACGATTCCGTTCCGACATTCGTCAAGGTGACACTATCGACGTGTAATTTTGATTTTTAGTGAGGCGAAAGAGGTGGTGAAATTCAATAATTCACCTCTTAGCGTCGGACGGATAGAAGTTGAAAGTTGGTCGGTCAACTTTACCCCTCCGTTTTGTGTCTCGGCTAATTAACGGAACGATTGTGACTAGTCGTTCCGAAATTCCCTTTAGATGTGTGTCGGATGGAGAAAATCAACACTGTCCGTTTTCCGGATCGGAACCATTATAACTTAGGGCTAAGAGTTTAATATGCGCGACATGTTTGTAACCGGTTCATGTTGACCATCATTTTTTCCGATGGTATGGTATATGAAGAAGTTCATAGCCTCTCAAGGATCGACTCGGAACATTCAAAGTTAGCTCACCCAGCAGATGAGGTGAATTTATATCGCCAAAAAGAATCTTGACAGCAAAAGCAGCAGTAAGAAGGCATCGTCTATTCTCAAGTGACTCCAGTGAGAGTAACTGAAGGCGCTCGAAGTAGGAAAGAAGGCGTAAAGGGTCTACCCATGGAAGACCATTTAGCGCAAATCTCAGAAATCTTTTCTGTACTGACTCAATCCTATTGATCAGGGGCGTACGCAGAGTTATGTTTTGGGCTGGGTCACAAAATTGAAGAACTAGCGGGAGCGTGGAGTCAATTGCTAAAAAAATCAAGACAGTGCTAAGATATTTAATTCGGAAGTAAAACGCTGCACATTTATCTTAGGTACCATTATTTGTTTTTTAAATAACAAATTCAAGACGTCCGGCAGACGAAATAGGTAATAATTTTTTCACCATCCAACTCAATGTTTTGATGGACATGCATTAACGCTAGCCCAGTCGAACACTCCTCATCCATTTTAGCTCTTAGCCACAGTCTCCGCAAAGTGGAAAAACTTCTTTCTGCAGTGGCGACACTAACTGGCAGAGTAGCTAGAATTCTGAGAACCATTTGAATACCTGGGTACATATCCCATCAAGAACTTGCACGACGGTTTCAGGTTTACTTCCATAGCTCTCTCACTAATTTCTGCACCCATACAACATACTCGTACTCCACTGATCTTACAGAAAAACCAATAATTTTTTGATAAAGCTCGGCTACACTTCTAACAAGATCTATGTTATGCTCAGATTTTGATTCGCGTGGAAGAAAGACGCTCAGATTAAACGTTGCTATTACATCACATGAGAACCTCGTTCTTAAATCTGAAACTACTTCATCGACCAAGGGATTATAGACGGATCTGCGAAAGTAGTCTTGAGGTGAGGTTGCGGGTCGGTTTCATCAACACATCTACCTGAAGTTCATTTGCAAAAACTTGAACTTCATTAAACATTTTTTAAAAACCTTAACATTTTCATAACGCTTTTTTTCTAAGGCAGACATTATGTCCGCTATCGATTCCGAAGCTTTCTTTAAATAAAGTGATGGCTTTTGGAGGTACTTGCTGAGCGAAGATGTGGTTCCTGAAATAATAGAATGAAGGACGTACGTTAGATGCGTATTTTATTTCATACTATATACGTAATAGATGATAGGTGTAAGACTACTTACCAAGGAAATCTGCGAGACTGACCATGGAAATCAAAAAATCAGAGCTTTTAATAGCCTGGAGCAAACAGTACGCATCGGAAGATGTTTTGCAATTCTTCCAAAGCGAGATCTTTTCCAAGGCTGAACATTTCGGTAGAGAGTTATTTAATGCGTGATTACTACAAAGACACCATCTTGCGTTTACAGCCCTCTTAAGCAACTCTTGAACTGCTCCCTTTACGTCTGAAGCCATCACAGAACAACTATCTGCGCCTATTCCAACGCACTTCACTATGCAGACCGAGTACTTTTTTAGAAGATCTTCAACACCATGAGCAAGAGCGATATCCGTCAATAGGCGAGACTGAGACTGGAATTGGATTGATTACCTCTACCCTCTCCAACAGCGAAAAGGACACAACATTTGCAATATAGTCCTTGATCCTTATGAGAAAGAACTAACCAGTGAAACTTGTCCAAGTGTGATCTCTGCGCAAACTTTTTGGTGGCTTTCCCTTTTTTCCTTATCACGCAATAAGGAAGTACATAATTTTTAGAGGGAATCTACGGTTGTTCCATAAGCTGACAATTCGTAAAATCTGGCATGCCCAACTGGCCCACATAATTTCCAATATCCCAAGCAAAGGTGTTGACAGCACATGATGTAGAGGCAGCATTTCGACATTTCGAGTACCTAGGAAGAGAAAACCTAGCTCTCGTGTTCCATGATGACGAAGCTTGGAAAAGGCCCTGTATACTGACCACCTAAGAAAGAAGCATCCTACCCCGACAACGGATGATTCACGTTACGCACCTATGTATACATGCATAAATAGATAAATCTGGAAAAACGACAAAATTGTAAAATTTTCTCTTC
Organism: Beris morrisii; assembly: GCA_951812415.1. Taxonomy (NCBI): domain Eukaryota; kingdom Metazoa; phylum Arthropoda; class Insecta; order Diptera; family Stratiomyidae; genus Beris; species Beris morrisii. The sequence goes on from OX638310.1 coordinate 73,171,235, forward strand.
TCTTGGGCGACGTTTGTTCGTTTTTACCGAACAAAAATACAGTACAGAGTCTTCGTAATGTGAGGTTCATTGAATTCCTTAGACACTCACAAAGCCCCAGACGGAGTTAGCTTTGTTAACGATATGATCGACGTGATCGTCGAAAGTAAAAAAATTATTAAAATGAATCCCAAGATCACGTACCTTGTCAATTTTAAGTAACGCGCTTTCGTCTAATACATACTTGGATTGAACGGGATCTTTTTTCCTGGAGAATGATAAAAAAGTGCATTTAATAATGTTTAACGGCAAGCAATAACTCATAATCACAATTCAAAGTGTTGTATATTGTTTTTTTAGGGAATCGAGTCATCTTAAATTCGATGTAACCATTGAAATTTTTGTTGTACTCAATCTTGAGAAATTTACATCCAAGCAAAAATTTTTGCTTCCATGACCCTAAAAATTATTTGATCAATGTACGTTTTCTCAGAAAACCCCATTATGAAAATTAAAACAAAATTTTTCAAATAGCTTCTTTTTTTCACTAAAAGTAAAGTTCATAGAAGAGACTTAGGTTAGGTTAGGTTATGGAGGGTGGACAGTAGAACGATGCCACAGCCCATCATGAGAGATAACTATGGATACATACAACTATTGCTATTCTTTATGAAAAGAGTAGTTCTCCATAAAGGTATCATCGCAAGTTCTGATAAATCGGTCAAGAAGAATTTCCCTAAGTACCGATAATTGATACGAGTCAGACTTTCACATTCACACACTAGATGTTCCAGTGTCGATTCAATATCCTCGTCATTACAGCGACACGGATCAGCCATAAGTATTCCCAGTCGTTCACCATGTCTCCCAAAAGGATAATGTCCCGTTAAGACCCCTATAAGTTGTCTGCATATATTTCTGCCCTGAGCTTGTTTCGGCCACCATATTCTTGCGCGCTGGCAACCGGAGACATTCACCTAGACCCCCTAAGTCTGTCTGAGCACTTCTATGTCAACCATTACCTTTACACGTTCGACGGGAAATAGAACCGACTCATCAGCTAACTCTATGTTCATCTCCGACGCCCTTCTGGCGAGCTCGGGAAGTTACTGTGGAAGTTATTGTGACCCAGAATCCAACAGATCTTCAGGTTGTTATTCAGACCCACCATCTACAATGTTCTTTTACATTCTCCCACAAGTCTGGATTTAGTAATGTGCATATCAACAGCCTTTATTTCAGCTTAGAGCCATCTTTATAGATAGCAAACATGTCTGGAGTGATGATTATGTATTCTCACAGGATTAGAGTGGGGACTCTAATCTGGTGGGAATGTTCACAGCAAAGGAATGTCCAAAACTGCAAGGCGGTGTCCTGTGCTCGGTGCGCTCCGGAATGCCGGATCACAAGGAAATTCACTAGTGTGGCCCAGACTGCCCTCCGTCCAATAGCCCGTCTCACGCAGACGCAAAGCACTCTTTGTCGCTACAGATTTTACCGCAAATTCCAATGGGATAATGTGGAGTATTACTTCCAGAGCTCGGGAGGTCGTGGTACGTATGGCACCAGTATATTCAATGAGTACAATTCTTTGAATTCTGCTTATGGCAACCCTGTTAGTCCCGACATCCAACGCATGCCAAAATACCAGTGACCCGTATATAAGAACAGGTCTAACTATCGTGATGTGCAGTCAATGAACTATCTTCGGGTTGAAGCCCCACATTTTTTCTGCCATTTTCTGACAAGAGTAATAAGCATTCGATGCCTTCTTGATCTTGTCGTCAGTCGTACGTTTCCAGTTCAACCTAGAATGAAGGTAGATTCCTAAGTACTTCACTTTAGGGGGAGCGAGATAGTAACGACATTCAGACTCGGGAGTCTGAATTCTCGGTATTTTTTCCTCTTGAAGAGGATAAGGTCGGTTTTATTCGGATTGATGTTGAGACCGCAGTTACCAGCCCACCTGCTCGAGGCCAACTTCTAGTAAATTGCTCAAGGTGTCCAGGAACTTACCGCTCACCATCAAGACGATATCATCAGCTTAGGCAACTATATTGACGTCGGTCAAAGATAGAGCCTGTAAAATTTCGTCAACCACTATGAACCATAGCAGTGGAGATAACACTCCACCGTGCGGGGTTCCCCGCTTTGCTTTCATTCTGCTACATCCATCCACAACGAGGAGTTGATAATTCTTCCCCCTAGCATCGACACAATCCAGTACGTACTGAATGAGTCGACACCCATTCTATCCAATGTCTTCTCGATCGCATTTGTCTCCACATTATTGAAGGCACCCTCAATATCTAGAAAAGCTGCAAGAGTATAGTCTTTAGCATTCAAACATTTTTCTACCGTGGAGACGACCGTATATAAAGCCGTTTCAACAGATTTTCCCTTTCATATAGGCGTGCTGAGAAGCTCCTAATGTCCAGAACACATCTAAGATGGTAATCCACCTGTCTCTCCATTGTTTCAGCAAAAACGATAGGAGACTGATGGGTCTAAAGTCCTTGGGCAGGATGTGCCTTTGAAAAACAAATCACCCTGACCTCACGCCACATCTTTGGGACGTACCCGAAAGTCAGACAACTTCTAAGGATCATCTCTAAGGAAGGACGAATAAGTGGCACGGTCTTCTGTAGCATAATGGGTACCATACCAGCCACTACCGGAGACTTAAAGGAAGAGAAGGACAACAATTTACCCTTTTAAGAGTGATTGTCCGATTTACAATGGTTGCGTTCATCACAGGGAAATCTACAACCAGAGAAGCATTCCCAAGTTCCGAGATGCACCACGGGAAGTGCAATTCTATCAGTAGATCGAGACTTTTTTGACTGGATTCCGTCTAGCTTCCGTCAGTCCTCCTCAAATACCCATTGGTCCTCACCGCTTCATTAAGGCTTTATTGAGGCATTCTTTTTCAGCGACGAATTGAATTCTTTTTGGCTGAGTCTGCATGCACCAGTCGAAATCAATCTGACTTCTTTTAGCTTTTTTGAAAAGCCTCCTAGCCTTTCCTCTCAGAATTTCAAGATCCTTAAACCTCCACTTAGGACCACCCTTCCCACTTCCATTTGATCATTTGTTTCCGAAATCATTTCTAACTCGCTGTTCAGAAGTTCCGTACTGCTTAAACTGCTGGTTTCCTGCCTAAGTTGTTACTGATTATCCTTACAAAATTCTCCCAGTTAGTTGTTTTGATGGGTCTGAAGGAATTACTACGCACTACATCACACGATGAAGAAACAGCTCCTTCGGACCTAGTCCAACATAGTTTTAAAACTGGCTGCTCCAGAGATGGTTTTTCAACTGTCATATCCTCCATGGCAGTAGCCAAGACATTATAATATATTGTTGCGAGCTAGGGGTTCGCCGGGATTTCAAGTAAAACACAATTCGGTTAAAATAAAAATAGTGATTATTTATTAATCGCACTTTAAATTCTATTCGCACAATGATTCGCACTGTATGGCAATACCGCCCGCTTATACCATATATCGCTTGACTCGTTCACTTTCGTTCTCTATCAACACGGTCGCGTATACACGCTGGCTGTCACAGTCGACGTAATAAAAATTACTGAAAGCTTCACCTGCATTCTAGGATGTACTTGAATGTTCGATGCGTGTGGATTGTTCTAGAAAGCTTTAGAGCTTTCGATTTTGATCTTCGTTCAGTGATGTATGTAGAAGGTTCAAGTGAGCTTGAGATCTTTCGACTTTGATTCTAATTGGATTCTAGTACATTGGAGAGCATTCGATAAGAAGAGAGATACAACCGTGCTGTTTCGCCTTATTTCTGATTGGGTTATTTTTCAACTAGGTATTCGGTTATTACTGTTTCCATTATGTGAAACGATCGAGTTGCGCGTTTGCGCGGTTGCCAGGTTTACATGTAACAATATTTAGGAATTTCACGATTCAATTGGTTCAGCATTTCATGATAAAACTTATCATGAAATTCACTGATCGAATATGTGCGTATATCATGAAAGTCATGAATCTGTGTTACTAATTTAATTCAGGATTTTAAACTTTACTATTAAATAGTATCTACTCATTATTCCTTTAAACATGCATTGTTGATTGGTGGACAAGTTTGACTGACTTCACTTTCCACAAAGAAAATTATGTATAAACGCACAGAAGGTTGAAGGTACACATTGACATTTCTCGCAAATGAGTGCTGTCCATTAAAGCATTTCGTCCCGAAATTTCATCTTATCTACATTGATGGCATTTTGTTCGAAACCATTTAACACCTTAATTGAATAAAAAGGACAAAAGTAATGACACTCTTGCACAATGACATTCATATGCAAATGATTTCGAAGAAATAAAAGGGAAAGGGACATTCCATTAGAGACCGAATAGAAAACTTGCTGATTGACGTGAAACGAATAAGGTCCTTGAAATGCCTAATATTACCTCAGTTCTCAGCTGTTTAACAGGATCTTAAGACGAACAATGAAACCCGATATTAAAGATATACTTACCAACAAAGCTACAGATAATCATGTTGCATTCACACGGGCAGACATATACAGCAATTATTAAAGGCAACGAAATTGAAAAAGAAAGAGGGAAGAGTCGTCTTATTGTCGACGAAAAAGTTAATTCCTTCGCGAAGTATAGAAGAGGGTACAGGTCCTTAATTGCGAACCCTTGTCTTATATCCTATACGTTAGTCAAGGATCAACGCTTGTATATCTGATATATACGTAGTAGGAGCATGTAGCTCAAGATGAGACAATAATATGATGGTTGAGTTGAGTTCTAATATTAGCACAGTTTCACTTGATGAAACTCGAAAAACAAATTGATGGGAAATGGTTAATGTGTGAAGGATAAAGTTAACTGGTAGAGAGTTTCTTTTCGGTTTATTTGAATTGACTTCTAATCTTTGAGTCCTTTGTTGTTATCTTTAAGCAGATTAACTGAAAGAGTAACTTTGTTTGAACTCGTTAAGCTTATGGCCAAAGTTTTAGAAGATTAAGATTTTATTTGGTAAATATGCACAACAATGTTATCGTGGCACAAACTATTGTTATCGTATTGACAAAGAAATAAATGGTGGATTTCCTGAACTGTGAGTAAGCGATAGACCTATTTAGTTCACAATCTATCCAAAAAGTGAAATGTGTTTTAATAATTACTTTTAGTAGTAGACGTATTCCTATTACTTTTATATATAGGATCTTTCAATAGGGTCGTTTAATTTTTAAATGTAAATAAATGAAGTTGTGTGTGAGATATCCACCCAATTCTTTTTTTATTTGAAAGAATATTTTATGGCATTAATTATTGAATGTAACGTCGTTCAAATGTCCGCCCGGCTTTGCTTGGTGGCACGTATTCGAGAGGTGCAATTTTCGACAACTTCGTCGCATAAATCTGGCTGAATTTGCTGGATGGCATTCGTTATGTGGACTTAAAAATCATCAATTGTTTGCGGATTATACGCATCGACCTGCGATTTAAGATACCCCAAAGGAATAAGTCTAAAGGCGTTAAATCGCACGATCACGGTGGCCAGTTCACGTCGCCGCCGGGCGAAATAACGATGCCGTCAAATCGCTCGTGCAGAATGTCCATCGTGACATGCGCTGTGTGGCACGTAGCGTCGCCCTGTTTGAACCACATGTCGTCGGTATTCATATCATCCGGTTTAGGCCACAAGAAGTTGCTTATCATCGATCGTTTGACGGTTATAGCAATGCCAGTTTCGTTTTGGAACAAGTACGGACCGGTGATTTCGCCAGACCAAATTCCGCACCAAACAGTAACTTTCGCGGGATGCGTTTGGTGCTGGTGTATCTCGTGTAGATTGATATCATCCCAAATCCGAAAATTTTGTTCACACATCCATTCATGAAGAAATGGGCCTCGTTGGTAAAAATCACGCAATTTGCGAACGTTTTCGAAAGGAGTTCTGATTTTGAAAATAAAATTTGATGATTTGCATACGTTGTTCAACGCTATAACCATTCAAGTGATTTGCCATTCACTTCTAAACAATTCACAACAAATTCGACGGATGTTGCTTAAACAACATGACCGGTATAACCTAAAAAATTTCAAGCGTTCCTGGTTAAACACTCTACATAAGACAGTATCAGTAAATTGAGCACCACAACTTTGCATTAAATTGATAATAATTTTAGTGTGAGAGTGCAACCATATGTAACCAAGATTTTAGCCTAGTATACTGTGTTCCGACCGAAACAAAATGAACTGTCAAATTCCATATAAAAAAAATTAATATTTCGCTCACTTTTCGCCACGAAATATTTCGTTCGTTTTTCAGTACTGTGTTTGTACTGTGAAGATGGTGCTTGGTTTCGTTTCAAAGAGTGTGGTACCCTTTTACGACAAGCGAAATATTTGAAAATTTAACATTTTCAACCGTTTGCTGTCAGTTCAGTTCGTTTGTGCTTAGGAAATTTTGTGTGAATTATATTTTGTTGTGTTGTGTGTCGGAATTGGAATTTCTTGCCAATATTTTAATTTCTTTCCAATTTCGCGAGCATCTAGTAGCGAACTGTATAATTTACTTCACTCTACTCCGAAGGTACCTTCTTGTTCCGAAAAGATGATTCAAAAAGACCATGAAGGTCAATTCACACATAGATGTCAGTGCAGCATTGGTTTAGGCCCCGACTGCATGGTCCGGCTTTTTTCCGGTCCGGAGAAACGTTTTCATTCTCTAGGGTTTTTTTTCGGATTATCGGTTATATAGAGTCATGTAGTCGACGATCAAAAATCAAAAACATTTCTATGGGACATGGACTCATTCGTCTCAGAAGGCGATGACTATTCTGTCGGAAGCGGAAAAAAAGGGAATTGTAGTCTTTGATTTTCGAAGCGTTGAAGTTCACCAATATAAACAAATAAAACCAAATTCAATGATTTCTCGTCATTAACTTTAATTCCCAATGAAACTATGCACAACTTATCAAAATAACAAGCCCACAAGCGATAACATGTTCATTAAATAACGAAAATATCAATAGCGGCTTAAGTACTGATACGAAACTGTCACTTAAGCCTAGAATCTATCATTGACAGAGGTGAAAATACATCGCTCCCGACTTTAACCGCTGCTTATATATTTATTTTCTCAATTTCAATAAAAAGTTTATGTCGATATTTTATTCTATGTAGGTGTTAAATACCACAAAATTCTGAAACCGATTATTAGGCGATTACATTATAGGAAGCAAGATCAAGTAAAAAACATACTGCAGTCACGATCGGCTGCAAGCCAATCGTATAATACTCTAGATGAATACTGAACTCCGATTTATATTGTAGTTGGGGATAAAGTAGAATTACGTGTGTGCATGTTGTAAGTCCTTTATTAAGGACTGCCATTAGATTGCTACTCAAAACTAAAAGACAATTTTCAGTGTTTAGTTGCATATCTTGAACTGGGTAAGTCATCGAAAAAAAATGTCCTTTTTGAAGGAGGTGCAGGAAGGACTCACTTGATTTCTTACATATTTATCCTTTTCCTTGGAACCATTTAAAAATGAACTTGTACAAAATTTGAAATTCGTAGCTTGAAGCGTTCAAAAGTTATCGAAAAATATTGTTGAACACGTGTCTTAAGGACATTTTGTATGGCAGCTACCAGAAGGAGTAAAGGGATTTCGCTGATTAGTAAACTCGAACTTTGTGTTTACTCAAAACTAATTTATACAAAATTTCCAATTCATAGCTAAAAGATTACTTGAGTTATAGTAAGTTCCGTAAATTAAGTGAAGACGTTTTGACAGGATATTTGTATGGTAGCTACACGAAGGACTAATAGGATTTTCTTCATAATCATACATTTAGCTTCAACTATTGGAAAAATACTACGTACAAAATTTCGTAGACGTAGCTTAAACCCTTCTGAAGTTATCGGCCAATATTCTTAAACACGTATTTTAAGGACATTTTGTATGGCAGCTACCAGAAGGAGAAAAAGGATTTCGCTGACAAGTGAACTCAAGCTTTGTTTTTACTCAAAACTAATTTGTAAAAAGTTCCGAATTCATAGCTAAAAGACTACTTGAGTTATAGTAAGTTTCGTAAATTAAGTGAATACATTTTGACAGGATATTTGTATGGCAGCTACACGAAGGACTAATGGGATTTTTTTCATAATCATATATTTAGCTCCAACTATTGGAAAAATAACATATACAAAATTTCAATGCCGTAGCTTAAACCCTTCTGAAGTTATCGACCAATATTCTTGAAGACGTGTTTTAAGGACATTTTGTATGGCAGCTACCCGAAGGAGTAGGACGATTTTGCCCGTTAACGAACTTAGCCTTAAAAATTCAACCAAACATCCAGATTCAAAATTTCAAGATCCTAGGTGAAGGCCTTCTTGAGTTATCGTGCTAACGGACAGACGGACGGACGGACGGACGGACGGACGGACGGACGGACGGACGGACGGACGGACGGACGGACGTCAGGCGGATTTGAGGTTTTTGGGCACAAATAAACAAAAAATAATATATAACTTTTTTTCGTCCGAGGCTTGGTTCTATGCGTTACAAACTTTTCGGCTGGATTAAACTTATAATACTCTATATGATTTCATCTAGAGTATAACAAATGGATAGCTCATCAGACCTAAGAGATATGCTGGAATCCGTAAAACTCTTCACTTTCATTTACCCACAGCTAGGGGTTGAATATCGCAAAATCCTGAATTTAACTTTTAGGCGATTATATATAAAGCCCATAGAAGATACAGAGCAATACCAAAGCATGATTCCCGAGATCAGAATTCAGATTTACTATGAAGAAAAAGATTGTTGTGTAGTTACCGCTTTTCCTTATCTCACACAAAACTATGCATTAACTTTATTAGCGTTATGTTTCTTAAATCATTTTCTTCAGAAGTTTCATATACCCCGTCATTTTGAGATGTGTAGAGTTTGTTTTCCATCGCATCACATATTTTTAATTTACGCGACCATGAAGAACAAATGTTTTTAAAGTATCATTTTTTTCACTGTCACTACAAATGAAAAGTTCAATGTGAAATTCGATTTTTGAACGTACTCGCATAACACATCGGTATTTAAGCAAGATTCGAACGGAACTGTTATCCCTTTCTAATACTGAATCATCCAGAGCTTCAGTGGAACATTTATATCACTGACTGAGTTATGTTATCAGAAAGTAACTTAACAGCGAATTTCGGTACTTAGCATGAACTGAAATTAAGAACTCAGAAAAATGAACTTTTTTCACAATTGTTATTTTTTTGTTGCATTCGCCTATTATATGAATAATTTATTTCTTAATTTCTTTTATATATATGTCTACTATGGGTGAAAACTTCACTGTTTCGGGTATTCCAACTCGGGATCATACACTCAAAAAAAAAAGTTGGTAAAATAAAACAAAATTCCCTTATGAAAATGAGCCTATCAAGAAATATGGTAAATTTAACCAATTGAAAATGGTTGAAAGTTAATTGTTAAATTAACGAAGGTAATTGTATTTTAACAAAAAGTATGGTACATTAAACGGTAAATTGTCAGTTAACAATAATAACTGTTGATCAACTATATTACTGTATCTACTATATCTGAATAAATGGTTACTCAACAATTCATCATAACAATTTATCTATTGACTAACAATTTTTCGTTGGCTTCGCAAAATCTTTTATTTTAAGACATTCGTTGTTTGTATTATACCTAAATTATAAAATAGTTCTTCACAAAGATTATTATTTCACTACAAATAAAACAAGAAATTTTATCAAGTATAATGTGTTATTTATTTAAAGTTTCAGAATTCAGGAAACAAACTTATTATTACAACTTATTAGTAAGAAAACTTATTATTAAAGAAAAACTTATTCTCAAAAATATTTTGGTCTTATACATATAAGAATTACTAGCCTCCAGGAAAACTTTCCATGGTTTTTATTAAGTCCTATATAAGTTTTTAAAAAATTTTAAATTTCCTCAAATAATTCTTAAAGACAGGCATACAAAATCATTAGCTTTTGCAGGACTGGCAGGATTTTCCAACGATGATATTGCGGAGCAAGAAGAAGTTGAGTTGTTCTGTTCTAACCAATGTTTGATATATAAATGAAATTCCGTGTTTGTGGAATCTGTATCACACGTTTGAGGGGCACTATAATTCTATAGAGTATTTTTTTAATGCATGTAATTAATTGAATATTAATTACCATAAAACTTGCCTGTTTAATCCTCCAAGCCAGAAGTTTTTTACGAAACTCAATTTTGCTTCCAATTGTATAATTTTTAAATAACACACTCAAGTCTGCCTCTGCTATATCTTTAAGTTGATCTATCGTAATACTATGCACTGAAATAAAACCGTAGTATAAAAATATGCTAAGTTTTTTTAAAGAAATATTACTGACCTAAAAAGTCTGAAAACAGTTGTTCAAACCCCCAATTTTTTAACAGTTCCTTCTAACAGTTCTGATTCTGGCTCAAAATGCTGTTCGGTATTTATTACATTTACATCTAGCACTAAACTTTCACTAGCGTCTAGAGCTTCACTTAATATACTGTCATTCAAATTAGGAACATTTATTACCAAATTTTCAATAACTTCCATTTTTGTGCGATGGTAATATAACAATTTTTCAAACTCTATTCGCAGATCACAACCACGGTACTTGAACTTTTCTTGTCACACTACTTCAATGTAAACTACTGCGCAGTTCATTTTTGCGATCGGAAACGGTTTTCTTAGAAAATACAATTTAATAGTAAAAACAAACCATATTTTGGGTTGAATCTCAAGTTTCCATTACAATGCTTGGTATTTTCATACGGTTTCATGTTCCAAATCACATTTTTGTATTGTTGGTCAACAATATGTAATGTAATTCAACAAGTTTCGTTGGTAACACAACAATGTTCATATTAATTGCTTCATATGTCTATTAACAAGTTTTACCTATTTAGATTAATATTTGTGAAATGGTTAAAACCAAAGAAGACATTGTTTGATTCAACTAAAATTGAGAAATTGTTAATTAACAATTATTCTTTTTTCCTTTAACCAATCACTTTTCTTTGAGTGTATACTCGTACATCTGAAGACTACAAAAAATGTTCACTTATACTATGAATAGTTCCAATTCTTCTCCTCTGGCACAGTAATAACTTTAAGAATCCGTAAACGTCAAGAAAAAACATTTTTGCAGCTTCTAACTTAAGTCTAGTACTGTGTTTCGAGCGAAACGAAATGAACTGTCAAATTCCATATAAAAAAAATTAATATTTCGCTCAATTTTCGCGACGAAATATATCGTTCGTTTTTCAGTACTGTGTTCATGGGTGTAATGGACATTTGCAGTAGTCACTAATAGATGGCGCTCGGTTTCGTTAAAGTTTGGTTTCCAAGGGTCGGTACCCTTGTATGAGAAGCGAAATATTTGACAATTCAAAATTTTCAACCGTTCACTGTCAATTCAGTTCGTTTGTGCTCGGGAAATTTTGTGTGAGTTATATTTTGTTGTGTTGTGTTCCGGAATTGTAATTTCTAGCCAATATTTGAAGTTTTTTCAAATTTCGCGCGCTTTTATTTCACTGACATCTAGTAGCGAACTGTATAGTTTATTTCACTCTACTTCGAAGGTACCTATTTCGTTCGTTTTCCTTTCGCCGAACACAGTACTATACTTTACAGTAAAAACTGCTGAAAATCGTGAACCTCGACCGAATTTTGAAAATAAAAACAAAATAAAAGTTGTTATTAACTTCTGAACAGATATGGGATTTCTCTCCTTTAATGAAGTACAAACATCATCTGATTACTTGATAATTGTAAATACACTTCATGTTAGAGTTCAAGAGTCATTATTTCGTATATTGAATTCCATTTAAGACATTTGTCTTAACAATGGCTATATAAGATTGTCACCTCTAAAACATTTCCAAAGCTCATAGACGCCTGTCGCAAATTCTCAAGCAATTGTTATTACTCTTACAGTTCTAATTCGGTACTAAAACGTAGAATTGTTTCAGAACTAGCTTACTGAGCCAATTCTGATATAGTATCTATTGATAGGAAAATAAAGAAAATTCGGGATTCCTTCCGACGGCTTTCAGTACTGAAAATGGATTTCGATTCGCAGACGTTCAAACTCATTTTTACGGTAATCATTCTTGCGTGTTTCAAAAATTAATACATATACAATTCAAATTTTCAGTACTATAAGACTAGTACCTAACAATGTCACTATATTCGAATGTATTTCACGTACAAGTCTATTACTGATAGATCCGACCGATGAAGGAACACACAATCAAATTGTTCCCAAAAAATCATTCTAGAAACGATGAAGAAATATCAACTTATATTTCTGTATATTGTTTAAAAAAAAACTCGGAAAAGTAAAACAATGAGCGACTTGAGTTATTAGCACGCGACTTACTCACACCCATTATGTGAAAATTTATCGTTAGCATCGTGGCATATTAGGGGCAATGCGCCTCAATCTTGAATTTGGGCATTCCAAATTTTGTGGCCTCTCGTAAATTAAGCAAAATAATTGCTTAAATTTTTTTCTGTTTTTTCAAACTTAAGACGTCTATAAAAGCGGCCGACGCTAATCCGAACACCCATCGAGGACTCAAAATCTTAAGTGACATTAGTAGTGTACTCAATGTCATCTTGTTTTCATTGTTTTTGTTTTTTCTTTGTATCATGCCAGCCATATTCTTTAATTCTAAGCTATTTCTATCCAACTGACGAAGATCACTTATTTACGAAATATTATTTTAAAACTTAAGAAATTTTCCACTTAGAAAATAAAATTACCATTGGGTCATGGCTACCTGTACCTAAACCGCACCTCATTCTTTAAGATGTCAATGACTGCCATTTTTAAAGTGTTTTGAAAATTTTTAAATGGCTTAAAATATTTGAACCGAAATAAGAGAAATTTCTTAAAATTGAAAGGAAAAACAAGAATTTCTTGTTTGTGTAAACTAACCAGTAACCACAGATGATGGGAGTACTATATTTAGAAATTCGATGAGATTCTTTTTTAGCTGTTAATTAAAATGACAGCAAAGAAGAAGAATTTCTTCAAGGGGGTATAGCCAAGGATTGAATTGACTTGTTTGTTAGGAAAAATACGACATGTTTTTGACAATGGTAAGACGAGTTGTTTTAGAAATGTTGCCCCGCTACAATATCATCATGTCATAAATTTCAAATTCAAAAAATTGAATTAAATTTTAAATCCGTGAAATTATAGCCGGCTATTGGTTTGTGTAATATAGTGGGTGGATATAGATCTTTGTGAGAAGGAATTTAACAAAATGAAGATCTACATCATCAATATTTTACGGTGGTGATTCACTGCGTTTTGTTCTCTAACCAGTTTTTTTCTTTTCCACAAATATCCATTTCTCAAAAATACCTATCATTTCGCCGAAACCTAAGAGAGTGGGGGCGGTAGGGCAAGAAACTATTCCCAAAAAAAACAATAGATTATTTTTTTAATAATACAGTATTGTGATCGACCTGCATAAAAATTTGCTACCCTGAAATTTATATTTCCACATTTCAGGGCTAGTAGACCAGTGACAAAAAAGCAAGAAAAAGGAGTCCGTCTGTCCGCCGTATTTGTCGTCCGCCGTACGTAAACTTTTTTGAAGGCTTACAAACTCTTTGAGCTACTTAGTTCAAAACTTTTAGTAAGTAATTCAAATGAACTCCTTTAGGTCATATCTGAAGGGGTTGGTGTGTGACGACGAAAGTGGAGAGAGGTTTAAGGTCTACATAAGTTTAGGAAAAAAAGAATGATTTCGAGATACTCGAGCTGGAATTGAGATATTCTAATATCCATATCACCTAAGCGGTTCCTGTCACTAGGTTAAAACTTTGTGATTCTTGTAGAAATACTAGGGAATTATAATAAAAAATCTGCCAACAGTCTGGGCGCGACTTTATTATTTTTTGGGTAGAAGTTCGGAACGCGTTTAATTCTGAGACGCAGTGTAGGTTACTATGTGACTGAAAACCTAAACAAAAAGTTCGGGAAGCGGTTAGAATGGGGTCGCGATAGAATACTTACTTATAACATATGAATTACATAATTGGGTCTACTCCGGGACGATGTCTAGTCCTAGTATAATATCAGTTGTTACGCCATTAGAAGATTTTTCGTGATTTGGTTTTGGGCCATTACATGAAATCGGAAATGCGTTTGTAGGTGATTATATAAAAAGTCTGTGGAAGTGCAAACCAATCTAATATCTCATCAATCCTGAGAAATATGTCGAAAGCCTTACGTCCTATTGGAGTTGAATAACAAACATCCTGAAATCAACTTTTTGAAGATTATGTGGGAAGCCTTAGGAAGTAAAAATGAATTCGATATCTCATTAGAACTAAGAAATATGTAAGAATTTGTGAAAACATATGCAACCCCCTTGCACCCACTTTGGGGTTGAAAATTCAAAAGACCTGAAATTGGTTTTTAGATATATATAAAGAAAGCTAGAGGAAGTAAAAACAATTTCGATGTCTTATCACTCCTAAGAGATATGACGGAATTCGTGAAAAAGAGTTCAACCCGTTTTTACACTCTTATGGGTTGAAAAAGAAAAAAACTTGAAAAAGGGTCTTAGGTGTTGATTAAATAAGCCCGTGGAAGTGAAAAGTTATTCGATATCAAAACAGATCTGAGGGATATGGCTGAATTCGTGAAAATAATTACATCCCCTTTACACCACCTTGGGGGTCGAATTTCAAAAAATCATGAAAAAACTTTCTAGGTATTTCTATGAAGAACCCGTACAAAAAAAATGAATTCAATATTTGGAAAGACTAATAGATATGACGAAAATCGGAATAATATATGCATTCCATTTTCACTGATCATTTTTTTTGCCCCACTTCCGAACGCCAATAGATATTTTAATTTTTTTTTACTCAGAATTACTTTTCTAGTTGATTTACATATACGTACCGAATTTTCACTTTCTAGCATAAGCCGTTCTATAGTTAAGAAAAACGCCCCCCGCCCCCTTACCATACTACCACTATAAAAATTATATTTTTCCAATATGCCTCTACTATAGCTCAATCTAAATACCAAGTTTCATCTTTATATCATTATAGGTTCTCGAGATATAAAAGTCGGAACTTTTTCCTTTTCACCCTCCCTCACAATCACCCTCTACACACACTTCCCTGAAATTTTTTTTTCTGCGGGGGGTCTATTAGGTTTATTTTTGGTAAAAATTTTAAGCATCTATCTTATACCGATCTTGAGATATGAGGAGTGATTTTTTTAAAAAAAATTCTTACCCTCATCACTTCCATGCTCCACCTACCCCTTAAAAATTTTACTTTCAGCAAACTTAATTTATCAGCCTTTATACAGAAACAAAATTTTATTTTTCTGGTGCAATTGGTTCGTGAGATATCGTAATCTAATTTTTTTTACCCCCCACCTCCGTACGCCACTGCCCCCACTCAAAAATTTGTTTCCGATCTATTGTCCTAGTATACCTACAGAGTTCATAAAGTTTTAATTTTGTGACATTAACCGTTTAGGAGATATGGATTTTTGAATGTGTCCATCTCGGCTTTCTTGCGTTTCGGACGCATTATTTTTCCCCCCACTCCCACACACCTTCACCCATATCAACAATATTTTTGCAAATGGGTCAACTATCGAAGCTCTATATAAATTCCAAGTTTCAGCTTCCTAACATAAGCGGTTGCTGAGATCTAGAAACCAACATTTTTCGTCTAAAACGCTATTGAATATGGGATCTTAAAATTGATACAACAGGTATAGGTCTAAGTGACAGCGAGGGGAATGAAATGTGTTGAGGGCGGAGAAGGGTGGACAGTAAAATATTCTGATTTATATATCTCAAAAACCGATAAATAAAGAAACCTAAGTTTGGTATTTATACAGGGTAGCACGATACGGGGATGGGGTAGTTTTTTCTATCTTGAAACTTGATAAAAACTGTTTAATTTTTTTTACGAATTTCGGCATATCTTTTAGGTCCTCTATGAAAACGAGTTAATATACTTTCCCGAGCTGTTCAGAGAAAAGCATAGAACCCGTTTACAGGTCTTTGAACATTCGATTCTTAAGAGAGTATAAGAGAGTGAATACGAATTTTGACATATCTCTTAGATCTAATTATATATAGAACTGATCTTTACTTCCGCGGGCGTTTTATATAAAAGACAAACAATTTCGCGATTTTTTAAATTCAACCCTCTTAGTGCGTGTAAGAGGGTTTTAAACATATTCACGAATATCGAATTTATTTTTACTTTAATGTATAATTGCTTAAAAATCAATTTCAGTTTTTTTTCATAAGAAAGGGTTTATTTTGTAGACATTTGCACGAATTCCATCATATCTCTTAGTTCCGATAAAATACTTCGAAAGTTCGAGTTCTTATATCTATGAACTAGAAACCAATTTAAGGATTTTTTAATATTCAACCCCTACCGGATTCCACGGAGATTTTACTTATTACCATTTTTGTGTGAAGAACCTGTGATAAACGTTGAACATTTTATCTTACAAAAAGCTATTTTATTGAAAAAAAATAATTTATTAATAATTTATTTCGACTTTGACTGTGTTGCGGACTACGACCTATAATCGCGATCGATGTTTTAAGGGTGTCAGTAGCGTCGACCCTTCTTCAACTTTAATTGCTTCCCAGACTTTGGTCCCGAAAAATAATTAAGTTGCGTCCAGACAGCTGGCAGATTTTTATTTTGTTGATGGTATCAGTAAAAACCTCAATTATTAATGCGTCCGAATTAGTGCGTTCCCTTGAACAACCAAAATGGAAGTTGCATATGTACTCCTATTTTCTGTATGTTCCATACGACTTTGCATGGTCTAGCTTCTAAAACAAAATCATGCTTTATTTACTTAAAAAATTGCGAAAAAATCTTTATATGATGTATATTTGCTTTTAAGAGCTTAACTTTTCGTCCAAACTTATTCCAAACCCAATAAAATAAAAGTTAAACCACAAAATTTCATCTGACGAGAATTTGGAATCGTGAGATTTAAAAGGAAAATAATTTTTTAAATTGCGTTTAATTTTTAGATTCAAAGCAGAAGCTAATAATATACAAAATTAAAATGTCTTACTAAATATTTAAATAAATCGGTTTCACGAAAGTCTGTCACATGCAAGTGAAATTAGAATGAAAAGCAAATGAATTGGAACAGACCAGACCTATTATTGAACCGTTCTTCATAAATCGGGTTAAAATGATGTAATTGTACTGAAAACTGTCATAGTTTTTCACTTATGTTCGTATTAAGGACTCCATGATAACAAAGAAATGTCATGGAGAAGCAAGAAGAAGTAAAATATATATGGTTAAACTATGCAGAGATCCAATTTGCCGTGCGCTCTTCAATGCGATTACGACAAAAAGTATGATTTGAACACAGATAGCCTGACCCAACGAGCACTACAATCATAACGCCATGACGACGACTGGTCCAGTGTCGACCGGTATGGTTTTTGCTATGTAACTCAGTTGTACTCAATGACTGGCAGGTATCACAGAAGTCACATGTAAATTCATTCCTCAGTTGATCGATGACCCATTTGCGAAATGCCGGAGACCAACCAGAGTTCCGTACACTGCCCAGAATTGGCATTGCATTGTCCGCCAAAACTTGTCGATCGGTATTATTTTGGTACTGACAAACCACCAGACCAGTGTCGGGCCAATCCTGGTGATCAGTACTGCCACTTGATCTGAGCCGACTTTGGTTCGAGTTGCTGGGCCTATGTCGGGCCTAGAATTGTGTCTAAGCTCTTTCGGCATTGGCTCGACGGTCGGCTCTGTATTGGGCACATCTTGGTAGAAATATTTTTTGTTTCTCAACACATCAATTGATTCGGTTTCAACCCTATTACGAGAATGTGTCAGATTGGTCTAGTGGGTAGCGTAGCGGACTAATGTGTGACGGGACCATGGTTCAAATCCAATAGTGTGCAAAGTGTGTAAGTAAAATCAATTCGCATTTTTCAAAAAAATTGTAATAGCAAAATAAATTCGTAGTTTAAAAAAAGTTTAAAAAAAAAATTTATAATTTTATTTTTGTTGCTTTTTTTACTGAGGCCCAGTGTCGGGCCAGAGTTTCACCAAGAGTAGGACCGGTGTGATCAAATCGACATTGGCTCGGCAATGATTTCGTCTAGGCCACATACTGGGCCCGAAACATTAGCCAGCACTGGCAAATCTGGCACTAGTACTAAGCCTGTGCTGTGCCGTTCTGCTTTTCGTACATGGGGAGTGGTATGCCGAAATTCGTGTGTAAATCAATTCCACCGGTCCGTGACGATTACAATAAACTTAGTATGTAACTCACGTCTACTCTCATCGATGATTGTTAAGATCGATTTCATACTCACTCTATAAACACTTTTCACTGAAGTGAATAAATTGGCATCTCGTTTTATCTCATTCGAATTTTAAATACAATGCGCGATAGGAGCTCTCTCATATCGATGAGTGCGGATGAGATGGCCGGATGCATTTCAGTACTTACTTACACGGATTCTCAGAGGTCCATAAAATGAAGTGGTAATCTTCTATCTGTAATAACTTTCGAAATTGTTCCTTGCCCTTTTATTGCCGATTCATCGATGTTTGGTTTAAAGGGTTGTAATCATATTCATCCACATACCGACTACTGACAGCGAGGATCACAGGTCCACGTTTAGCGAGCCTTAGGTATGTTTAATTTTATGATTAACGATTGCAAATATTATTACAATTTATTAGATATTACCTAATAAACTTATTGAGAAATGCCACAATATCATCAATTCGCACTAAACGCACAATATATACGCTAATTTTCCATAGCCTACAAATGCCGCACAATACCAATTTTTCATATATTCATTTAAAAGCTAAAAGCTTCCTCAATTTAAAATCTATTGAGATCCATTAGGTGCGAATTTATCTAAATGGCAAGAACGTCACGTACTCGTATGAATCGCCTTTCATCACTGTAATAACAGCCGGCTTATTTAGTGCATTTAAATTCTTATCGCTCAATTTATGCGGCCAATTCAAACATTTGTGAGGTGAGCAAGCAAACCAGTGAAGACCAACTGTACCGGGAACAATCGAAACTTGGAAACAAGTCAAGAAATAGACATAAATGTATGAGTCTACTAATAACATAAATAACTATCGCCAATCGGACATTGTAACGTGCGATCTATCAGCACAAATAGATAGTGAAGACTACATAAATCACGTAGTAAAAACTTTAAAGATCGAGGAAGCTAAAAATATTTGTAGGATCAGCGATCATGTTGTGCGATCTTGAAAATATTTCAGAAGATATTTTTTATAGAATAACCATATGGTTTTTTTTTCATAATTTGCATCATAAGCAGTTGCATGATCGATTGGCAGATAAAATTAACATTGATATATTCGATTATTTGTTGACTTCCACAATTATTGCTGACGTGTTACAGTCCTCGGTGAAAGTTAATTTACCCTGAGATGACATGGTACATTGAGTTCTGGCAAATATTTATCCGACAATTTTTTCACGATGTTGACATTTTGGTACGTGAAAAAATAATGGATTTATTTTTGTTTGGTCCGCGATGGAAATTTTTCGGAACTTTTATTAACAAACTGTCAATTTAAGCTAAATTTATTATTTTTGGAAAAAAGAAATATTTTTCTGTTGATCTCCATAACGCGGTTGAGTAATTCGTAATTAGAGTGAAGATTCAAAATGATTTGTTTATTACATTTTATGATAATTTTCGACAATTTTGATATTTTTCCGTATATGAGATAAGCGCATACTTTTTTTTTTTATTATAATTTAATAATAAAGTATTGTTAACGATTTTTAAAAAAAAAAAAAAACTACCCTGAATTTATTTCACGTTTCATAACACCAAAAAAACAAAAAAAAATTCAGTCCGTCCGCCGCACGCTAAACTGTTTGAAGGATCGTACATTGCAAACCCTTTGACCTGTTAATTTAATTTTTTGTGTGGATAGACTGGGTACACCCCCTTAAGTGACCATCTTTTGAGGGGTGGGGTATGAGATGAGAGGGAATGGCTGAAACTTGGAATTTATATAAAGCTCTGATAGTGCACCAATTTGGAAAAAATTGTCGACATGAATGGAGGGGTGTAGGAATGGAAACTGGCCAGACTGAATACAAAATTTTGATGGGGGCGGGTAGTGTCGTGGAGGAGTGGGAGGTGAAAAATTATAAATTACGATATATCACGAACCAATTGCGCTAGAAAAATAAAATTCGGTTTGTGTATTGTTGGTTTTTCTTGCAAAAATGAAACACGATCACTTTAGATTTTAATAGTACAAAACTTTTATTATGTAACAAAAACAAAAATCTACACGCGGCAAGAGATAAAACCAAAGGCAGCAATATCGCGGTTTAGGTTACTATGTAACTGAAAACAAAAAAAAAAGTTCGGGCAGCGGTTAAAATGGGGTCGCGCTAGAATACTTACGCCGCTGCCTCATATAACATATTGTTGCGAGCTAGGGGTTCGCCGGGATTTCAAGTAAAACACAATTCGGTTAAAATAAAAATAAGTGATTATTTATTAATCGGACTTTAAATTCTATTCGCACAATAATTCGCACTGTATGGCATTACAGCCCGCTTATACCATATATCGCTTGACTCGTTCACTTTCGTTCTCTCTCAACACGGTCGCGTGTACCCGCTGGCTGTCACAGTCGACGTAATCAGAATTACTGTGTCTTCGCTGAACGCTTCACCTGCTTATATACTAGGCGGTTGCAGTCTTGAATGTTCACCGGTGTACTTGAACGTTCGTTCAGTTGTGGAATCTTCTCGAAAGCTTTAGAGCCTTCGATTTCAATCATCGTTCAGTGGTGTGTGCAGAGGATTCTAGTATATTGGAGAGCATTCGATAAGAAGAGAGATACAACCGTGCCGTTTCGCCTTATTTCTAATTGGGTTATTTTGCAACTGGGTATTCGGTTGTTGTTGTTTTCATTTTGTGTAACGATCGAGCTGTACGGTTGCGCGGTTGTCAGGCTTACACGTAACAATATGAATTACATAATTGGGTCATACACCGGGACGATATCTAGTCCTAGTATAATATCAGCTGTTACGCCATTAGAAGGTTTTTCGTGATTTGGTTTCGGGCCATTACATGAAATCGGAAATGCGTTTGAAGACGATTATATAAAAAGTCTGTGGAAGTGCAAACCAATCTAATATCTCATCAATCCTGAGAAATATGTCGAAAACCTTACGTCCTATTGGAGTTGAATAACAAACATCCTGAAATCAACGTTTTGACGATTATGTAAGAAGCCTTAGGAAGTAAAAATGAATTCGATATCTCATTGGAACTAGAAATATGTAAGAATTTGTGAAAACATATGCAACCCTCTTGTACCCACTTTGGGGTTGAATATCCAAAAATCCTGAAATTGGTTTTTAGATATACATAAAGAAAGCCCGAGGAAGTAAAAACCAATCCGATGTCTTATCACTCCTAAGAGATATGACAGAATTCGTGAAAACGTATTCAACTCGTTTTTACACTCTTAGGGGTTGAAAAAGGAAAAACCTGGAAAACAAGTTTTAGGTGATTATTAAATAAGCCCGTGGAAGTGAAAAGTTATTCGATATCTAATCAGACCTGAGGGATACGGCTGATTTCGTGAAAATGTATAATCCCCTTTACACCACCTTGGGGGTCGAATTTTAAAAAATCCTGAAAACACTTTCTAGGTATTCATATGAAGAACCCGTGAAAAAAAAAATGAATTTAATATTTGGAAAGACCTAATAGATATGACGTAAATCGTGAAAATATATGCATTCCATTTTCACTGATCATTTTTTTTCCCCACTTCCGAACGCCAATGGATATTTGAATTTTTTTTAATCAAAATTACTTTTCTAGTTGATTTACATATACGTACCAAATTTCAACTTTCTAGCATAAGCCGTTCTATAGTTAGGAAAAACACCCCCCACCCCCGTACCATACTATCACTATAAAAAATTATATTTTTCCAACATGCTACTACTAAATACTAAGTTTCAGCTTTATATTGTTATAGGTTCTCGAGATATAAGAATCGGAACTTTTTCCTTTTCACCCTCCCCCAGCCCCACCCTCTACACCCACACTATCAACATTTTTTTTTCTGCTGGGGATCTATTAGGCCTACTTCTGGTAAAAATTTTAAGCATCTATCTTACATTGTTCTTGGGATATGAGGCGTGATTTTTTAAAAAAATGTTTACCCTCGCCACTTCCATGCTCCGCTGCCCCCTTAAAAAATTTTACTTTCAGCAAACTTTATTTGTCAACATTTATACAGAAACCAAATTTTATTTCTCTAGTGTAATTGGTTCGTGAGATATAGTAATCTAAAGTTTTTCAACCCCCACCCCCGTACGTCACTGCCCCCTCTCAAAAATTTGTTTCGAATTTATTCTCCTAGTATACCCACAGATGTTCATTAAGTTTTAATTTCGTGACATTAACCGATTAGGAGATATGGATTTTAGAATGTCTCGATCTGGGCTTTCGAGCGTTCAGACGCATTATTATTCCCCCCACTCCACACCCCTTTACCCATATTATAATTTTTTTTTGCAAATGGGTCCACTATCGATGTTCTATATAAATTCCAAGTTTCAGCCTCCTGGCCTATGCGATTACTGAGATCTAGAAACCAAAATTTTTCGTCTAAAACGCTTTCCCACCTCCCCCCTCACACCCCCACCACTCAAAAGGTGCCCACTTGAAGGGGTCTGCTCGGTCTACCAACAAAAAAAAATTCAACTTAATAGCTCAAAGAGTTTGAGAGCTATAAGCTTTCAAACGTTTTGCGTACGGCGGACGGCGTATGGCGGACGGTGTACGGCGTACGGCGCACAGACGGACTGAAAATTTTTTTTGCTTTTTTGGTGTCTATTAGTCATGAAACATGGAAAAAAAATGTTCAGGGTAGCAAATTTTTTTTTTTTAAAAATCGATAACAATACTTTATTATTAAAATAATAAAGTAAAAGGGTGCGGTGATTCAAATATCCAACATGTATAAAAGTCATCAAATGCAGTTTGATGAAGATACACTTTGTAAGGGGGTAGTGGTGCACGGCTCGGCTCGGCATGGCACGGTCACGGCTCATATCTAAAGAACGGTTTAAGATAAATGCTTAGAATTTTTGCGGGAGGTAGGTCTAATGGACTCCTAGGAGAGATAGAAAATTTGGGATGTGGATGAGTGAGGGTGGGGAGGGTGAAAAGGGAAAAGTTTCGATTTCTATATGTCAAGAACCTGTAATGATGGTATTAGATAGATTGATTAGATATAGATTGTAAATTTTTTATTAGGGGTAGTATGGTACGGGGTTGGGAGGTGTTTTTCCTATCTATAGAGCAGTTTTTACTATAAACATGGTTGCCAGATAGTTGGATGCAGAACCCGCCGAGTGAGCTTATGAAATAGCCCAAAACCCGCACGAAGACTTAAGTCCAAATACCGCGCTCAACCTTGCAATTTATCGCACCTACTTTAATATCTCTAGAATTCTTAAGAAACACTGTAATGTAAATATTGTGTGAATACATAAATTCGTATTTATCACTATTTTAAAAATATTATTTGAAAAAAATATTAGGTGCAAATTAAAGGTAAAATTATAATTGAAAAATAATTTGTAATTTTCTTAATCTTTCGTAAATTATCCTACATGTAAGCTATCAGGCAAAAATAAAATTTGGCTTTTTGCTTTTAGGAATAGGTAGAGATGCGCCATTTTTCATTAATTACTCCATATCTCCGTAGAAAAAAGAGGAACTTGATTAATTTTTCTTTCTTTGTTTGATCAAATATCTTGGGCAAATATTATATTCATAATAAAGAGCAAAATATAAACAGATCTTGAGCTTAATGCAGAAGAACACAGTCAGTCGAAATGGTGCATTTCTCCCATCAGACGGGAGAAATGCATATAAATTCAACCAAAACCAAATTAGTTGAAACAGAAAAATAAAATATATTTACAAAAGTAATAAACAATAACAAACTAAACAGTAAATAGGTATATTAAACTTTTTTCAATTTTTATACTAATAAAAAATAATAGATAATAA
The DNA here is from genome assembly GCA_951812415.1 of Beris morrisii. NCBI lineage: Eukaryota > Metazoa > Arthropoda > Insecta > Diptera > Stratiomyidae > Beris > Beris morrisii. The sequence continues at coordinate 73,195,419 of OX638310.1, forward strand.
CAAATAATAATAATTCTATGGTTTTCTATAAGTTTTGATAAGTCAACGGATTTTTAAATTTGAAAATTTGGTTGCAATTTGGTCATCATAAAGATTTATGGTCATGAATTCAGGCAAAAGAGGCAAACCAATCTGGTGCATATATCCCTATGTGCTCGTGGTGAAATTCTACCGATTCCGACTAGATGGATTATTTATTTATTTATTTTTTAAATAAAAACAAATAATAAACTTGCACTTTACTAAAACACACCTTAGACTACACGCTATATATATGCCTACCTTGAAAGGTTCACAACCGATAATTTGTTCTTAAACAAAAATGTTGCTGATATATAATACAATTTTGTTTCCTTCGGGTTTTCCTTTTTTTTCCGAATAACTGCTCAGAATTGCTCGGTATTTTAACGATTACTGAACGTGATCGTATGGATTGGAAAGAGAAAAGGAATACCTCCTCTGCTTTGTAGATTTTATTACGGGCAAGCGCCAATGGCGAGTGGTGCATTTCTACCACTGGCGCAGGGCTACCCATTCTTCCCTATTAGTTAATGTTACAAAATGCGAATCAATATTTAATAATGTAAGTATCTTCGCCTTAGTGATCAGAGATCCTGAGTCTATAGAAGATCAAGCCTCCTCTTGATTAGCGTCATACATTTTACATACATATAATCGGTTCAGCTTAATGTTGCGAGCTAGGGTTTCGCCGGGATTTCAAGTAAAACACAATTCAATTTCATTTACTATTTCGGAGTAGAAAACCTATCACCCGGCTCTGCGGCGCTTATATACTGCATGTTTTGAGTCGAGAGTTTTCCAGCATATTCGGTTGTTTGTGTGGAATGCGGAAGAATTACATGCGAGAAGTGTCTAGAACATGCGAGAAGTATATAGAGGTGTCTACGACAATGCAAGGTTGTTACTTATCTCTGGTAACTTTAATATTAATAATAAGTGAGTTGCTCGGGTTGCCAGAGTACACATGTAACAATAACATTGTAACAATACCTTTAACTTTTGCAACACGTGTCTGAAACCCACCAATCCAGTAAAAATAATAATTAATAAATTATGAAAAAAAGGAACTCTACGACAGTCATCAATATTGTTAAATCTATTATCTCTTGCATGTTATATTTCTATGGATGTCCACAACTTGAAAGAAAGTGTTTCATTTGTGGAAAGCCTACAAATAATGAAGCGATTATAAATTAATTTTAGTTTGCAAATACCAGATAGATATCGTGTGAACAATTAGTTTTCATTAGAGAAAACCGAAAATTTAGTGGCAAGAGGATTTGTTATACGTTGTGTTTGAGCCGGTAACACTAGCAGATTTACTCCAAGAGACGACTAAAACTCAGTTTTCTAATTGTTATATTTTTATTTTTTTCTTGTAAATCGGCTCTGTTGTAAACTAGCAAAATAACACAATTTGCGTTGGTCGAATAGCCCAAAAAGCTATAAGTACACGGTAAAAATTTTGGAATAAAAGATCGAAAAAGTTATTCTTTTCCATTTATAAAGCTATTTATGCCATTTTAGGTATAAATTCTATAAAATTTGAATAGATAGAACTGTCTAATACAATTCCCTTATTAAATTGATATAAAATACGAATAAAACTAGAAACGTACACCAACCACGTTCAAAATAATAGGATTCCGCATAGAAATTACACAATTTTTGGTATAAATTCTATAATATTTGAATAGGTAAAACTTTCTAATACATTTATCTTATTAAATTTATAAAAAATAGGGATAAATTAGAAATTTACACCAAACGCGATGAAAGCAATAGGATTCCGCATAAAAATTTCACGATTAGTGTTTTGTTTCTGAGTATTTATTGCGTCAGCTCTATGTAAAATATGTATAGTGGAATTCATTTTCAATGTGACGATCGTCGGACGTGACACGCGTTTAATATCTTCCTATAAATTTCAATAATAAAACTATGTATTCTGGGATATATGTCCAAGTGGAGTGCAAAAGAGAAAAAAAAATAGTTAGAGTTGTATCTTCCTCTGGTCCAGAAATTACCTATGGAGATTTTAAGGAAGCGTGTAAGTAAGATTCGATTATATCAAAATATTTTTTTAGTCGTTTTTATTTATTCAGTCACGTCAACATTTGCATTGGACGTAGAAAATTTCATAGGGTTTAAGTCAAGTGCCGATTTCGAAATAGGTGAAGAGATTTTCGTAGATTTTGTGCAGCAGTTTTATTACACCCGCTATTTTTGTTGAAGATCAGTGTAAAAGAAAATAATTCTCCAGGTTTGTTAATAGTTATGGTAGTGATACATGTAATATATATTGAAGTGATACATATTTATAGAAATTGCAACATGTGAAAAAACTCCGCTCGGAGTTTTGAAAAGTCAAAACGCTGCCATTGGATGTAGTGCATATATTACACCTGAGGTAATTTTAGTTTAAATGCCTTTAAATTATTTACACATGTGACGCTCATTAAATTTAATCGAAAAAAAAATTTAATTTGTGATAAGTGTGAAAAAATAATATAGGTTGTGATATTTGAGGCACTACATTTGTCGAAAAAGTGGTGGGCTCAAAGTATTCAGCGAGTATGAAAACAAAAAGTTATTAAGTTCAAGAAGTCGGCGTCGACTTATAGCATTCACCGCATCATATGTAGAGGAACAATATGGATTTTCACCTATTAAAAATCAATTGATAGCTGCAGCTTCGGCATGTGTATCGCTGTTTTCATGCTTAAAAAGTGAAGGCGAAAACGAGCTTGTAAGTACACTGAATGTTATGAATTTTTCTTAAAAGTGAAACATATTCTTTTTGATAAGCGAAATTATTACATTCTATGAAGGTTTTATCATTGGGATTCAATACATTTCATAACGCTTTTGAAATTAACGAAAATTTTATTTCAGCAGTATCAAGAAAAGATAACAAACAATATTTAATAAGACATATATAATAATTAATACATATTTAATAAGACATACCTATTTAATTACTTTTTTTTGAAATTCGATTTTTTTTTTATAATTTTTATAAGAAAGTTATGAAATAAAGTTTATACATACAATACACATTCGAATATGTTTTTAATTACAATCTTCATCAGAGATTTAGATAATTTTCAGATACCAAACGTATAATATATATATATACTCGTATGTACGTAATAAAATCAAAAAGAACGACATTAAAATATTTATTCCAATCCAGTTATAAAGCTTACACAAAATTGGCATATATTCAATGTATAGCGATTCTTATAAACTGAATAGTGTTTAAGATACATTGGTTTATACTTGCCTCTGATAAAGATTATTCTAAAACAGATAAACCCTTTCTATATGATCTAGTTATAAGGCTTATACTGAATTCGTATATATTCATTGTATAGCAATTCTTATAAATTAAATAGTGTTTAAGATACATTGGTTCACACTTGCTTTGATAAAAAGTATACTAAAATAAGTAGAATCTTTCTATATGATGCGAACATATAGATTTTATCTAAGATTTCGTTTGGACCTATATAGATAAGAAAATTTATTGAAATTACACCAAAATTTTTTACTGTGTAGCTTTTTGAAATTTGTACCCGCGAATTGAATATTTAAATAGCCCAAATCGCGGGAAATAGCCCAATCTGGCGACTTTAGCTATAAAGATAAATGTAGACCTACTAGAAAAGTAATGTAGGTAAACAAAAATTTCAAATATACATTGACGTACTAATGGGAAGAAAAACAATGATTAGTGAAAATGAGATGTATATATTTTCACCAATTTCGTCATATCTCTCAGGTCTTCTAAAGTTATGAATACATTTCCATTCTACGAATTCTTCACATAAATGCATAGAAAGTGTTTTCAGGATTTTTTTTATTCGAATCCAAGTGGGGTATAAAGAGGTTGCATACATTTTCGCGAATTCAGTCATATCCCTCAAGTTTAGATATCGAATAACTTTTCACATCCGCGGTTTAATAATCGCCTAAAGCCCGTTCTCAAGATTTTTCCCTTTTCCACCCCTAATAGGGTATAAAACGGTTGAACACGTTTTCACGATTCCGTCATATATTCTAGGACTGATAAGACATTGAATTGGTTTTTACTTTCTCGGGCTTTCTTTATATTTATCTAAACATTTCTTTATTAAGAATTTTTTGATATTCAATCCCCAAGTGGGTGTAAGGGGTTGTATACGTTTCCACAATTTTCGCCACAACTCTTAAGTTTGATGAGATATCAAAAAATCTGTCAACCGTCTGGGCGCAACTTTATTATTTAAGTTATAGGTTAATATGCGACTGACAAGCTAAACAATAACGTTCCAAATAGCTTCCTAGTTATTCTTTCGGTTTTTAGTCGCAGTAACCTACACCGCATTTCAGAATTTTAACGCGTTCCGGACTTCTACACAAAAAATAATAAAGTTGCTGACTGTTGGCAGATTTTTTGGTAATAAAGTGGGAACCCTAAAGTTGTTATATGTTTTCAGAATATTTATTTAAGACAAACTTGATAATATAAACTTTGGCGGAACAACAATATTGTGCGGGTGGTCATTACCGCCACTGGAAAGCATATAAGTAGGGGAGTAAGGGGTAAAAAATTATCCCGTGAACTACCACCAAATTTTTACAGTTCGTACGCTATGTCCAGGAGGGTACTCCCCTAAGATTTCTTTCACCTCCAAGAATGGTTCCAATTAGTGTGAAAAGGACATGTCTTAAGTGTCATCTCGATCAATTAAGATATCACTTGACTCAAGGCCCGTCATGAAGTGAAAATTGTATGAGATTCCGAAAAATAAGTGGCCATAATCAGTTATTGAAGTCTTTCTTTTTAAGTCGGCTATGACCATATCTTGATAACGACAATTGATTCGAAGTTAAAAATACTCAATACTAATGCTCAATATTAAAGAAAAAGGAACGGTTCAAAAAGTTTGACTAAAATTTGACGGATTATTTGTGGCGTTCACCTGAGTATATAGACTCAATGGCGTTTGGTATACATAACTTATTTGTATTTTAATTATCATAACAACATAATTATCTTGAAGCACACTTCATTCGCTGATTCAACCAACCCTTAACCGTTTCCAAAATATTTAAATGTTCAAGTTGTAAGCCCACCGTGGTGACAGTTTACTCGCTGATTCTAACAATTACAAATCATATGATTGCGGAAAAGCGTACAACGTACAAGGTGATAAACTGCATGACATACATTTATTATTATACCGAGATACCTACATGGTCGTTTCTTTTTTCAGTCTTCTTCTTTGGCAATAGCATATGCCACCTCACCTAGCATAGCAACAGCACCACAGTGCACACAGTCCGCATAGCAACATTAAGCACTCTGATGCAGAACCGAGTGCACAATTGCCCGGATATGACATATGATGGTTGCTCGTATGGGACCGGTGTTTGCCGGCCGGCCCTTTTCTTTTCCTCTCATTTGACTCTGACATTTGTGGATGGGGTTTCATATGTTTTGTGTGCATGTGAACTAAAAATGTGTTATCCGTTTTTTTTTCTTGAGTAAAAATAAAAGTCGGTTCAGCTGACTGCACATATGTATGTATAGCTCTATCATACGAGTTGATTTTTATGTTTAAATTTCAATGGTAGAAAAACCATGAAATACAGAAGATTCTAAAAAGGGATGTAAATGTTTGAAGTATTTTTATGGTTCGGTTCCACGCTGTATGTTTATTACACCCAATAATCTTCAGCTATTCTTAATATCTCTCTGTGATGTCTGACATACCCGAAGAATTTCTCGAAAATGTACGCCACTTGTTTTCTTATGATGTTTATGGCACAGTGCAATGGAATTGGGGCTACAATCAATTGAGACTAATTACATCGGGGTGAGTCACGTAAACGACATTTAATTGCGTTCAGTTCGAAGAAACGAAACGAATATTATTAATATTTATAATTTAATCACTTAGGGTTTCTGGCTATACAAAACTTATAGAGATGCATATTGACAGACTTAGTTTATCTGGATCGACGGGCCGGACAATGTTCAGATCAGTTTTGAGTACTACCGTGTTTTTAGAAATATAATACGGCAATCGACGGGTGTATTTGTGGAAAACCTATATGACATTCGTTACTCTCTCGATTTATATAGTGTTTTTTTGTCATCATCAATGGCGCGACAGCCCAAATCGGGTCTTGGTCTCCTGAAGTCGTAGTCGCCTCCAATCGTCTCGATCCATAGACCGCGTCCTCCGGCTGCTAATTTTTAAGATGGCTTTGTTGTCTTCATCAACTAAGTCTTTCCATCGTTTGCGTGGTTTGCCTAGTGGCCTGTTACCACTCGCTCGTTTGGGTATTCTTCTATCTTCCATTCTCTCTAAATGGCCAGCACACTGCAGTTTACGTAGCTTGATGAACGTTGAAGCTCCTAGCTCCTCGTAGAGTTGATACAACTTATGGTTGTATCTTATTCGCCAGTCCGTTCCATCCTTCACAGGTCCCAAAATTCTTCGGAGAACCTTTCTTTCGAATACGGTAACTGCTTTTTGGAAGTTCGCGGAATTCCGGAGCTGATAGTTACGAATGTGGTATGGTATGGTATGCTACTGAATGGTTGGGGCGCATACGCTCAAAAAGGAGATGGTTACATATTGTTACGGTTATGTTTGTAGTCCTGCAAGTAAAGAAGAGAAATGTTTAGTTTTCAATACCGCGATAAAATTTTAAAATAAAACTTACCAATGAAGATCACACACCGTATCCTTGTAGAACAACTACTCCTCGCGCAAGAATCCGAATCAGCCTAAAAGTAAACATAAGAAGCGAATTAGTACTTAGTAAGTAATTATACAACGGAAGAGGAGCTGGGAGATGGTTAATAATGTGTAGGATAATGAATTATCAGGATTAGGAGTTAGTAATAGTAAGTTAGGAATAAGTAGGAATAAACACTAAACAGGGAATTAACACATAACACGCAACATCGAGTACAATACGAATCTTTCCACTGAGGACAAATCACATCACTGAACACGAATCGCATCACTGAAAACGTAAACCAAAACATCACAAATGTAAACACTTCGTCCGAGAAATGTCAAGTGACGTGCGAATTAGCATAACAATCATGGCGGATATTGCGCGAATTCGAGTAAGTGCAACAATCGATAAAGTAGATCCCCGGTTTGGGTCCATGCTAAAAAGTCCGATGGAGAATATGAAGTGGACACCGAATCAACCGAGAGTGAAAGCTAGCGAATTAAAAGAAGGTTGGGATTAACGACCCAAAAGGTGAGACATTGACCTGTACAGAAAATCGAAGGCCAATTAGCCGGACAACTAACTGACAAATTTGAACTAGGCGAGCCTTGAAGGAAGGTGCTTTCCCAGGAAACGGTCTCTTTTACGAGTGACCAGGAGAGTGAAAGCAAGTTTGTGGTTGAAACAAGTAAATCTGTGGCTGAGGTCTTTTTTTGGAAAAAAGAGTGCGAGCTCAAGTCGGAATTATCACAAGCCGGTGATTTCTGCGGATCCGGGCGAAAAAGAGCATCTGTGAAGTGGTCGGTAGAATTCCTGGTGGAGTATTGCGGCGGAACGTGGCAGTGAAATTAAGAATCAGAATTCGTTAAAGGAACTCCGAGGACGATGCACTAGAGGCGCCCTAATTTAAGTATAATTGTGGCTAGGGTCAGGTAGAGTAGTTTACTGAGGAATTTAAGAGGTACTTTTTTTGATTAAAATAATTGTTATAGCAAAAGTTCGAAGTATTTACTTTAGCTGAGTGTTCTCTTTCTTTAAAATTTGTGATGTGTTTCAGTTCTTCTTCTGTTGGTTCTCTTTTTTTTGTGCGCGTGGAACTTTTCTCCGAAAACGTGATTCGGTAGGGGGAAAGTACAGAACGGGTCCTTAAAAAAGGATCACTGGCGCCTACGACCCTTCTCTGGGTTGGCCGGACAAGGCCCCGTTCGCCCCTTTTGTGCTGGGGTTCAAACGGTTTTTCCACCGGGAAAAACAGTAATAATATGACTAATGTATATATGTACATACGAGGGCGGTCCGATAAGTACTCACCGCCCGATGGCGCCACTATCGCAAGAGAAATTCACTATCGTATAGTATATTCTCGTAGACGGCTACTGTCAAAATTTCAGCCGAATCGGACTCGTAGTTTTGTTTTGACCGCGTGTGGAAGCGGGCGTGTCCGCGGATCTAAGAAAAATGGAAAAAGAGCAACATCGGTCGGTGATTCGATTCTTGTTTTTGGAAGGGAAATCGCGCAGCGAAATCAAAGAGCGCTTGGATGCTGTGTACGGTGACTCTTCTCCTTCGATAGCGACCGTCAAAAATTGGTCGTGGTCGCATGTCGGTTTTTGATGAGCAACGCCCCGGTGCCTCGAAAACGGCTACCATGGAGGATAACGTGACAAAAATCCACGATCTCGTATTGGCAGACCGCCGATTGAAGGTGCGCGAGATAGACAGACAGACAGTAGGCATCTGAAAAGACCGCGTGGGTCATATTCTGCATGAAATTTTGGGCATGAGAAAGCTGTCGGCGCGATGGGTGCCGCGTTTGCTCACTCCGAATAACAAGCACAACAATGAGACCACTTCAGAGCAGTGTTTGACGCTGTTTAAGCGCAATCCGAAGGAGTTTCTGCGTCGTTTCGTGACCGTCGACGAAACATGGATCCACTGGTACACACCAGAAACCAAGGAACAGTCGAAACAGTGGACTTCACCCGGCGAACGTGCTCCGAAGAAGGCGAAGACGGTCCATCGGTCGGAAAGGTGATGACAACCGTTTTCTGAGATTCACAAGGTGTGATCTACATCGACTACCTGGAGAAGGGCAAAACGGTCACAGGGTTCTACTATGCCGAATTATTGAACCGATTCGACGCCGAATTTGGCGAAGAAAAAAGTGCTCTTCCACCATGACAACGCACCGGCTCACACCTCCGCCAAATTGGTCGAATTGGGCTACGAACTGCTGCCCCATCCACCGTATTCTCCAGATTTGGCCCCGTGCGACTTCTTTTTGTTTCCAAACTTGAAAAAGTCACTCGCCGGGCAGAAATTTGAGTCGAATGAGGAGGTCATCGCCGCCACGGAGGCCTACTTTGCAGACCTCGAGAAAACGTATTTTTCAGACGGGTTAAAGAAGTTGGAGCATCGCTGGGTCAAGTGTATCGAGCTAAAAGGAAACTATGTTGAGAAATAAATCGCCACATTTCCAAAATTTCCGTTTTTCTTTTGTAGGCGAAGTACTTATCGGACCGCCCTCGTATATACCAAGTATCAAAATTCTAGTATAACCCATTTCAGGGATAGTATCCTAATAAATTTATAGGATGTCCCTTCAAAAGCTCGGTACAATTACAAAATTTCGCCTGTCTATCGATAGCGAGTTATAGAAATTGAAATGTTTCATTTTCCACTCTCACCCCCTAAAAATTTTTCTGCTGATACATAGAGGTCTGTCGGCTTTATTTTCTGTAAAACTACAAGGTCTCACCTCAAATGGCTTTTGAAATATAAAACGTTTTCCACATTTCAGTGCTCATTGTCCTTTTTAAACAAGTTGTATTCTGTATACTACTCTTTTATGTCAAATAACCAAGTCTCAACATTCTGACCTATTCGTTAGTGAGATATTGAGTTTGAAAGTTTTTCACCACCCAGACAAAAGTTTGATGTTTTTGAATGTCTTAAATATACTTTTAAAGTGCTCGAAACACATTTCTACCATTTCTTCCTTTCCGTGCCACTATGGTAGTCATTTTCTTGTCAATAGCTTTACTTGTTACATAAATGTCAAGTTTTAACTTTACAGTTTAAGCGGTTGCTGATTGAATTTTTCGTTGATCCCCGATCCCCTTCAACAATATCCACAACAGAATAAATTACCATTAAAATTTGAACTCAAAGATTTTGCGAGCAACGAATCTTCAGATGCATTTACATACGGTGCGCGGTGAACGACGAATAGAAAATCAATTTTGCCTTTTTAGGGTCTACTCGTCCGAAACCAAATTTCACAGTAGATTGAGGTATATTTCGAGTACAGGTGCGGGAGTTTCCCTATTACCCATATTCAAAACTATCATCAATTTCTATATGGTCTGAATGCTATTCTCTAAGGGGTATATCCAGAACAGCTGACGCACAACTCGAATACCGCAGATGATCAGAGAAGCTATATAACATGTTCACATTTTCGCCATTTATATGAAAGTGCCGAAAACGTGAATTGGAACAAAAGCTCGGGGTTGTATAATAGGGAAAAAGAAACATATCATTACTTCAGGCACCCCTACATGTGTTTCATCCTTCAGCTTCAACCGACTATTATTTACCTCACAATCCAGCCACATACGGTGATAAAAGAAAGGAACTTTGTACGGTGTATTATCAAGGACCCTTCATATATGCCAACATGCTGCATACGCATCACGACAGATCAAACACCGTTCGGTACTATTTAACCTTTTTGCTACTCTCCTTTTATTTTGCCGGCATGCAAACACACACGAGCAGAATTCTGTAAAGGCTGACAAAAGGAAAGATTGCTCTATTGTTGTCCTTTGACAAATTCATAACCAGAGAGGAATATACTGACTGAAAAACTCATCAGTTCTAGGAGCTCATTCAAATTCCTTTCACTTGCGCTTAGTCATCAACTGCATCCTTCCACTCAGGTGAATTTTGCATTCATTTCAAGCGCAGATAGAGGTAAATGGACACGGACTAAACATGCATAGGATCTACCTTCATATGCCCATGTGAGTTACAGTCCCTTGTCCCGTTTCGAACTGCAGGACTCTGGTAAAAGCCATCTCGCCATGGAAAAAGTATGCACATCCCTTTGACATTATTCCGGAGTTGGACTAGTGTTTAGATTTACACATGGTCCTTTATGTGCATCACATGTACATGATAGGCCTTCGGAGGCAATTAAAAGTGAAGGGATCTCCGGCATCCTGTCTCACATGTTTAGTGATCCAAATAGGACGAGTGGTAAACCAAATAACAGAGGAGTCAACATAAGATGTATTCTGATGAAAATATAGCCAACCAACTATACAAACAACAATATGTGAGGAAATATACACAAATAGAACGCTATAATATACGTTGGGGGTTTACGGGATAAAATGTGGAAACGAAATTTCGTATTTCAAGATTTTTAGTATAAGAAGGATATTTGCGGAGAAAGTGACAATAAAGTAACATTTTCAGAGGAAATCCTCAATCATTGAGATTTGCATGTATTGAACATAAAGCCGAAACCTTTCATCCCTATAAATCATCTCTTTTAAAGGGTAGAGCTCCGTGTAGCATAAATTTGGATATTTCTTATTCCCCCGTATAGAGGATATATGAAAGAGCCTTGAGATGATGCTAAGTGGAATAGAGCGGAATTCTGCTATTGATTTTAAAATTTCCTGTAAAGGATTTGGTAAAAGTCTAGATCGTGTCATTTAATTACGTTTAAATTCCAGCAAAGTAAGTATTGATCACAAAAGTATGTGTTATGAAAATGGACCTTTCAAACATTTGAAAAAACAAAAAAAAGACAAGTTTAACATTTTGCACTAGTTACGTTCGATGGTTGATGGATTTACAACGACATGTCTACTTGCAATTATCCAACTTTAAAGAAAAAAATCTGCCAACAGTCTGGGCGCAACTTTATTATTTTTTGAGTAGAAGTTCGGAACGCGTTTAATTCTAAGATACAGTGTAGGTTATAATGTGACTGAAAACCTAAGAAAAGGTCGGGAAGCTGTTAGAATGGGGTCACACTAGAATACTTACGCCGCTTCCACGTATAACATATGAATTACATAATTGGGTCATACTCCGGGACGCAGTCTAAGTCGTAGTATAGGGTGTTTTTTTAGGTTCATGAGAACTTAAAATTATAATACAAGACAGAAATATTGTTGGAATGAAATTTTTTTATTATATTCTGGTAGATAATTTCATTGCATTTATTTTTTAAATATGATTTCCGTCATATATCCGCCGCGGCTACGAGTTACATGGTCCATTCGATCAGTCCAATTTTTGACTACTTTTTCCAATAAATCTGGCCGTATGGCGTCAATAGTGGCTTGAATATTGGCTTCCAACGCTTCAAGAGTTGCTGGTTTGTCGGTATAAGCGCATGAATTAATATAGCCCCCTAAAAAGTAATCCAGAGGTGTTAAATCGTCATGAACGAGGGGGCCAGTTAACAGAACCACTTCTGGAAATCAAGTTGTCACCAAATTGATTTTGCAATAAATCGGTTGTTAAGCGCGCTGTATGGCAAGTTGCGCCGTCTTGTTAGAACCAAATGTCGGCGATGTTTAGCTGATTAATTTTTGGAAACAAAAATTCAGTCAGCATGGCTCGATAGCGCTGGCCATTCACCGTAACGGCAGTTCCTTCCTCATTTCGAAAGAAATAAGGACTGATGATGCCGCTAGCGTGTAAACCGCACCAAACAGTCAATTTTAATGGATGTAATGGTGATTCGTTAAGAGAAGAGTAAAATTAGTGCGAAAATGATCAATAACTGCACGAATTGCTTGCTCACTAGGCCGATTATGTTGACCGTAAAATGGACGAAGTGCTCTATGAACTTCGCGAATAGATTTATTTTTTTCAAAGTAAATTTCCACAATTTGGAAGCGTTGTTCTGGCGTTAAACGACTCATGATGACTTGCCAAACCTTACTGAACAGAAATGTCAACACAGTTTGACATTCTTAGCTGTCAAACCACAGTTATCAATATCGATAGTTCTCATGAAAATAAAAAAACACCCTATATAATATCAGTTGGTGTTACGTCTTCTTTGAGTTGAATATCTAAAAATACTGAAATCAACTTTTTGACGATTTTGATATCTCATAAGAACTAGGAAATATGTAGGAATTTGTGAAAACATATGCAACCCCCTTGCACCCACTTTGGGGTTGAATATCCAAAAATCCTAAAATTGGTTTTCAGACATACCATATGTTAAGAAAGCCTGAGGAAGTGGAAACCAATCTGATGTCTTATCACTTCTAAGAGATATGACGAAATTCGTGAAAACGTGTTCAATCCGTTTATACCCTCTTAATGGTTGAAAAAAGAAAAAATTTAAAACAAGTTTTATGTGATTATTAAGCAAGCCCGTGGAAGTAAAAAGTTATTCGATATCTAATCAGGCCGGAAGGATACGGCTGAATTTGTGAAAATGTATACAACCCCTTTAAATTACCTTAGAGGTCGAATTTCAAAAAATTCTGAAAACGCTTTTTAGGTATTTGAATGAAGAAGCCGTGGAATAAAAATTAATTCAATATTTGGAAAGACCTAATAGATATGACGAGAATCATAAAAATATATGCATTCCATTTTCACTGATAATATTTTTGCCCCCCTTGCGAACGCCAATAAATATTTGAATTTTTTTTTAATCAGAATTACTTTTCTAGTTTATTTACATATACGTACCGATTTTCAACTTTCTAGCATAAGCCGTTCTATAGTTAGAAAAACCAACCCCCACCCCTGTACCATACTACCCCTATAAAAAATTATATTTTTCCAAAATGCTACTACTATTGCCCTATCTACATACCAAGATCTAGCTTTATATCATTTTAGGTTCTCAAGCCATAAAAATCTAAACTTTTTATACTCTAGATGAAATCATATAGAGTATTATAAGTTTAATCCAGCCGAAAAGTTTGTAACGCATAGAACCAAGCCTCGGACGAAAAAAAGTTATATATTATTTTTTGTTTATTTGTGCCCAAAAACCTCAAATCCGCTTGACGTCCGTCCGTCCGTCCGTCCGTCCGTCCGTCCGTCCGTCTGTCCGTTAGCACGATAACTCAAGAACGCCTTCACCTAGGATCTTGATATTTTGAATCTGGATGTTTGGTTGAATTTGTAAGGCTAAGTTCGTTACCGGGCAAAATCGTCCTACTCCTTCGGGTAGCTGCCATACAAAATGTCCTTAAAACACGTGTTCAAGAATATTGACCAATAACTTCGGAACGCCTAAAGCTACGACTTTGAAATTTTGTATGTGTTACTTTTTCAATAGTTGGAGCTAAATGTATGATTATGAAGAAAATCCTGTTAGTCCTTCGTGTAGCTGCCATACAAATATCCTGCCAAAATGTCTTCGCTTAATTTACGAAACTCACTATAACTCAAGTAATCTTTTAGCTACGAAATCGAAATTTTGTACAAATTAGTTTTGAGTGAAAACAAAGTTCGGGTTTAGTAGTCAGCGAAATCCTTTTACTCCTTCTGGTAGCTGCCATACAAAATATCCTTAAAATACGTGTTCAAGAATATTGGCCGATAACTTCAGAAGGGTTTAAGGTACGTCTTTGAAATTTTGTACGTAGTATTTTTCCAATAGTTGGAGCTAAATGTATGATTATGAAGAAAATCCTATTAGTTCTTCGTGTAGCTGCCATACAAATATCCTGTCAAAACGTTTTCTTTTAATTTACGGAACTTACTATAACTCAAGTAATCTTTTAGCTATGAATTGGAAATTTTGTACAAATTAGTTTTGAGTAAAAACAAAGTTCGAGTTTACTTATCAGCGAAATCCTGTTACTCCTTCTGGTAGCTGCCGTACAAAATGTCCTTAAGACACGTGTTCAACAATATTTTTCGATAACTTTTGAACGCTTCAAGCTACGAATTTGAAATTTTGTACACGTTCATTTTTGAATGGTTTCAAGGAAAAGGATAAATATGTAAGAAATCGAGTGAGTCCTTCCTACACCTCCCATGTGAAAGTCCTTCAAAAAGGACTTTTTTTTTCGATGACTTAACCAGTTCAAGATAAGAAATTAAACACTGAATATTGTCTTTTAGGTTTGAGTAGCAATCTAAAGGCAGTCCTTAATAAAGGACATACAACATGCACACACGTAATTCTACTTTATCCCCAACTACAATATAAATCGGAGTTCAGTATTCATCTAGAGTATTATACGATTGGCTTACAGCCGATCGTGACTGCAGTATGTTTCCTTTTCACCCTTCCCCACCCTCACTCCCTACACCCACCAAATTTTATTTTTCTAATAGGGGTCCATTAGGCCTATTTCTGGTAAAAATTTTCAGCATATATCTTACACTGTTAAGCGCCAAATATCCACCCACTTTCTCACAAACGCGAACTCCAGATGGAGAGGACTGACCAGTTGCGTCATATCTAGAAAGATATGGCCATCCTACTCCCGGAGCAGAACAGACGAACTCCTGAGCAGGAGCCGCGTGGACGTATCCAGAGTCACGTCAGTCAGCACGGGTCACTGACCGAGCGGCGACCACGCGGCCAGACTGGGTATTCCGTTTAACGTCAATTGCCGCAGTTGTGGGGATGCAAATAAGAGGGAAACTGTTATTCACCTTCTTTGCGAGTGTCCCGCCCTAGCTAGAGCCAGACTTCGCGCACTAGGCAAACCCTTCTTCAATAACCTTGATGAGATCTTGAAAAACAAGATAGGATAACTGGTTACCTTCATGAACAGCTCTGGATGGATATGATAATCCATTCAAGCCCCAGGTATCTGTAAAACTATATATATACTTCATCAGCCCTCAACGACCAGGTTAAACGCTTTGTGGTATTAAAACGGCGCTTCCTGTGCTAATTGGGCCCTGTTTTTCGGCAGACGGGCCACCACGTAAACCAACCAACCAACCAACACTGTTCTTAAGATATGAGACATGATTTCTTAAAAAAATGCTTATCACCTCCACTTCCATGCTCCACCGCCCCCTTAAAAAATTTTACTTTTATCAAACTTTGTTTGCCAATCTTTATACAGAAACCGAATTTTATTTTTCTAGTGCAATTGGTTCGTGAGATATTGTAATCTAAAATTGTTCACCCCCCCCCCCCCCCGCCGTACGTCACTGCCATCCCTCAAGAATTGGTTTTGGATCTGTTGTCCTAGTATACCTACAAATGTTCAATAAGGTTGAATTTCGTGACATTAACTATTTAGGAGATATGGATTTTAGAAAGTCTCGATCTCGGTTTTTGAGCGTTTCAAAAGCATTATTATTCCAATAATAAATAAAATAATAAAGTAAAAATGAAGCATTCATTGGTGTCACTTAAGAGATATGTCGGAATTCATAAAAACGTATGAAACCTTTTGCACTACCTTCTGAAATGTGTTTTTAAAACAACATCAGTCGTAAGAGATATAACGAAATTTGTGAAAACGTATACACACCTCTGGGACTTGAATTAAAAAAAAATATTAAATTGAGTTTTAGGCGATTAAATAAAGAGCCCGAAGAAGTAAAAACCAGAAATATTATGTAATTTATAAAAATTAGTGCAACTCCTTTACTGAATTTAGTACTGAAATTAATTTTAAACGATTGTATAAAAGCCAATATTAAAAACATACTGCAGTCACGATCGGCTGTAAGCCAATCGTATAATACTCTAGATGAATACTGAACTCCGATTTATATTATATTGGGGATAAAGTAGAATTACGTGTGAGGATGTTGTATGTCCTTTATTAAGGACTGCTATTAGAATGCTACTCAAAACTAAAAGACAATATTCAGTGTTTAATTTCATACCTTGAACTGGGTAAGTCATCGAAAAAAAATGTCCTTTTTGAAGGACTTTCACATGGGAAGTGCAGGAAGGACTCATTCGATTTCTTACATATTTATCCTTTTCCTTGGAACCATTCAATAATTAATATGTACAAAATTTGAAATTCGTAGCTTGAAGCGTTCAAAAGTTATCGGAAAATATTGTTGAACACGTGTCTTAAGGACATTTTGTATGGCAGCTACCAGAAGGAGTAAAAGGATTTCGCTGATTATTAAACTCGAACTTCGTTTTTACTCAAAACTAATTTGTACAAAATTTCCAATTCATAGCTAAAAGATTACTTGAGTTATAGTGTGTTCCGTAAATTAAGTCAATACATTGTGACAGGATATTTGTATGGCAGCTACACGAAGGACTAATAGGATTTTCTTCATAATCATACATTTAGCTCCAACTATTGGAAAAATAACACATACAAAATTTCAAAGACGTCGCTTAAACCCTTCTGAAGTTATCGACCAATATTCTTGAACACGTGTTTTAAGGATATTTTGTATGGCAGCTACCAGAAGGAGTAAAAGGATTTCACTGACTAGTAAACTCGAACTTCCTTTTCACTCAAAACTAATTTGTACAAAATTCTGAGTTCATAGCTAAAAGATTACTTGAGTTATTGTGAGTTTCGTAAATTAAGTGAATACATTTTGACAGGATATTTGTATGGCAGCTACACGAAGGACTAACAGGATTTTCTTCATAATCATATATTTAGCTCCAACTATTGGAAAAATAACACATACAAAATTTCAAAGCCGTAGCTTAAACCCTTCTGAAGTTATCGACTAATATTCTTGAACACGTGTTTTAAGGACATTTTGTATGGCAGCTACCAGAAGGAGTAAAAGGATTTCGCTGACTAGTAAACTCGAACTTTCTTTTCACTCAAAACTAATTTGTACAAAATTCTGAGTTCATAGCTAAAAGATTACTTGAGTTATAGTGAGTTTCGTAAATTAAGTGAATACATTTTGACAGGATATTTGTATGGCAGCTACACGAAGGACTAACAGGATTTTCTTCATAATCATATATTTAGCTCCAACTATTGGAAAAATAACACATACAAAATTTCAAAGCCGTAGCTTAAACCCTTCTGAAGTTATCGACTAATATTCTTGAACACGTGTTTTAAGGACATTTTGTATGGCAGCTACCAGAAGGAGTAAAAGGATTTCGCTGACTAGTAAACTCGAACTTTCTTTTCACTCAAAACTAATTTGTACAAAATTCTGAGTTCATAGCTAAAAGATTACTTGAGTTATAGTGAGTTTCGTAAATTAAGTGAATACATTTTGACAGGATATTTGTATGGCAGCTACACGAAGGACTAACAGGATTTTCTTCATAATCATATATTTAGCTCCAACTATTGGAAAAATAACACATACAAAATTTCAAAGCCGTAGCTTAAACCCTTCTGAAGTTATCGACCAATATTCTTGAACACGTGTTTTAAGGACATTTTGTATGGCAGCTACCCGAAGGAGTAGGACGATTTTGCCCGTTAACGAACTTAGCCTTACAAATTCAACCAAACATCCAGATTCAAAATTTCAAGATCCTAGGTGAAGGCGTTCTTGAGTTATCGTGCTAACGGACAGACGGACGGACGGACGGACGGACGGACGGACGGACGGACGGACGTCAGGCGGATTTGACGTTTTTGGCCACAAATAAACAAAAAATAATATATAACTTTTTTTCGTCCGAGGCTTGGTTCTATGCGTTACAAACTTTTGGGCTGGATTAAACTTATAATACTCTATATGATTTCATCTAGAGTATAAAAAACTGAAACGGTTTTTAATGGAGTATTTCAAAAGTGCGTGGAAGTAAACACCAACTTCATATTTTATCAGACCTAAGAGAAAATATGACCGGATTCGTGAAAATACGCTCTTGGGTTGAATAGCAATAAATCCTAAAAACGGTTTTTGGTGGAATTGTATGCATCCCCTTTCCACACACTTTATGATGAGAGGTGCCTCTAGTACGGTGAGAATATTGGCCTTAGGCTGTACTAACCAATCTCTTTCGTTAAGAAACTGAACTGTGCTCATAAACATTCCCAAGCCTAGTCGGTTTGGTTTCTTAGGAAATTCGTACTCCCATTAGAATTAATAATACATCAGGATTCTTCACTTTCTCAAACCTGCTTGAGTCTAAATCTGCGAATCCTTCGCTTCTCATGAAGTAAACGCAAAAACTGCGAAACACGTTTGTTCCTTTCCTAATCCGGTACGATTTCCTTAAAAATTCATCTTGGCTGGGTCCAAATTCTTAGTTTATACCATCCCAGCAGGGTGTTACCTACTGTGATGGATTAGTGGTTGAATTCAATAAAAAAATCCTGAAAATTGTTTCTAGGCATTTATTTGAAGAACCAATAGAAATAAAATTATTTCACACTTCAAAAAACTTTAGAAATATGACGAAATTCGTGAAAATATATGTAACCTATTATTTTAACCTTGGCCCTTTTCACAGCGTGGTTTTTAGTAGAGCTGAGATCGGTCAACTTCTTTGAGAAGTCTCCTATAATTAACAACGCATATACCTAAATCTACAACACTTTGAATATTTGTATTTGTATTTGTATTATGTTATTTATTCTAGTGCGAAAAACATGTTATCTAAATAGCAATTACAATACCTCCTATTAAAGAGCTACTTGCGTACATATATTACTTAGCCTTTTTGGTAATCAACTTTATTGGCGTTGAATTAGCGGGACGAACCGAGACGAGCTACGACGGACGACGAGCGACGAGCCGAAGACGAACCAAGGCAAGCTTCGACAGACGACGAGCTAAACAACGGCCAAGACAAGACGAGCGGGGAGCCAAAGACGAACCGAGACGAGCTGCGACGAACAAAGAACCGAGGCGAGGCGAGCGACGAGTCGAGACAAGCAGAGACGAATAAGCGAGCCGAGACGACCGACACGTGACGAGACAAGACGAGCGCAGCCATGATGAGCCGAAGCCGAGCCGAGAAGAGACAAACATCAAGTGACGAGGCAAGACGAGCGAAGCTGAGATGAGCCGAAGACGAATCGAGACGAAGACGAATCGAGACGAACTGCGACGAACAAAGAGTCGAGTCGAGCAACGAGCCGAAGATGAGTCGAGACAAGCGGGACAAGTAAACGAGCCGAGACGAACGACAAGTGATGAGACAAGACGAGCAAAGAAGAGTAACGCGGACTACAAGAGGGATCACGAGCTGCTAGCTAAATGAAGTAAAACTTAAAAATGTACTACCAAGTGAATTAATAAACACAGTGAAGTCAATTTAAAGAAAATGTTTGTATCGAACCCTGGCGCCCACTGAGTTTTACCCCGGCGTTGAATCAAGTCGTTACACTTTTTACAATAATAGCTTTTTTTCACCTGTAATACCAAGGTATTTATATTTCTTAAGTTGTTTCAAAGTTATCCACCTTTGTTCTAAACCATTTTAGCAATCGATAAATTCCTTTTTTTTTATTAAAGTTCAACAAGAAAGAAATAACCACGTCGGGAAAATCTTCTCGGTATGAAAAAGTGCATATGTTTATATCAGTGCTTTACTAAATTTTCACCGATAATATCGATTTTTTTCTGAGTAACCTTCGAATTCGATATGTGGAGCTAGTTGTTTGTGTAGTATTTTTTTTTTGTATAAATTAAATTGAAAGGACTTGTACAATTATGAATATAAGTTGTATACTTCCGTAATCAAATTAGGCACTGACAAATATAAATAATTACAAACTGAAGTCCATACTGCGTAATAAATTGGAACTAAACCTCCTGCTGTCAAGCCTATTCACGTGGAAGTCCTTTGAAATTGAATTTATGATCCCTCCGAACTGATGTATCAACAAAAATCGGCCACATGAAGCATAAATAAGAGTGAAAACTAGTGGCACTGCTATAATTTGCCACAAAGTCTTTTCAAAGACATTTCACACATCTACGCGAATACTTTGATTTCACAGCCACTATACGTCCTAGCTCCAGTGTCGAACATACGAGTATACGTAGTATTAAATGAAACGGTGCGTGTGCCATAAACTCGAAGCATAAATCAAAGTAATAAATACGCACGTACGTATGCATAGGCATTAGGGGTCGATCCCCGTTCCCAGTGCAGTTCCTAACGCTGCTGTTGTTACTTTACAACTCTGGTGAGAGATCAAGGACTTTATGATATTTTTCCTGCTGGCACTCTCCTGATTCCTGAAGGGATATAGCCGTTCTTGAGTCCCTGGATACATTCTTCTATATGCGCCTGGCATTCCCCATACGTGTCCATGTACACGTAAGCATAAAATTGACTAAGCGATGCGAACAACTTCTGTGCACGAGTAGCATGACACAAAATAATGGTATTTTCCTTGAAAGTGTTGCATTGGAAATTCGTTTCTATTCCGACTTTGTTCATAACTTCAAATAAAGTTTCTACTTGGCTAGCTAACTGGGAATAGTAAAAGATATAGAGGGGTATTTTAGAACAGTGTAGCATCCACCGAAAGTTGGTACTACCTGCCTATTATTTAAAACAGTCGAATTTCGAATACACTCTTCTTATAAATAAAAGTGAAGAGTTTTTCCAGTTTGTGAGGCTGTTCGTTCCACTTTGACGTGAAAACCGCTTTACCTATGCGGATTATATTTTGTACACATATAGACATCAAACATAAAGTATAGGCTACATTATGTCGTCCTTGATTCACGTTAAATCGTAGTTCACATTCAACCTGCCTAAATACTTTCGAGGAGCATTGTCGTATGTATAAATCCCAATTGTTCACACAAATGCCGAGTCAGTAAAGTTAATAAAAAAATTATAATAATATACAGGGTGTAACTAGTACTGAGGTTCAAACGAAAATGGGAGATAGAGGAACTTGTCCAGAGTAAAAAATCGTTCTACACGTACTCCCGTTTTTGCACCGTTAAGGAGATAGCGCGATTTTAAGGACGTTTCAACTTTGTAGCATAAGCCGTTCTATAGATAGGCAAAACATCCCCCACCCCGTACCATACTACCCTTATAAAAAATTATATTTTTCCAAGATGCTACTACTATAGTTCTATCTAAATACCAAGCTTCAGCTTTATATCATTATAGGTTTTCGAGATATAAAAATCGGGACTTTTTCCTTTTCACCCTCCCCCACTCTTACCCTATACACCCCCACCACCAACATTTTTTCCTGATAGGGGTCTATTAGACCTACTTACGGTAAAAATTTTAAGCATCTACCTCGCGCTGTTCCTGAGATATGAGAAGTGATTTTTTTTCATGATCCACCGCTGCCTAAAAAATTTTACTTTCATCAAACTTCATTTGTGAACCTTTCTACACAAACCGAATTTTATTTGTCTAGTGCAATTGGCTTGTGAGATATCATAATCTAAAGTTTTTTACCACCCACCCTCGTACGCCACTGCCCCACTCAAAAATTTGTTTGCGATCTATTCTCCTAGTATATCTACATTAAGTTTCAATTTTGTAACTTTAATCGTTTAGGAGATATGGATTTTAGAATGTGTCGATCTCGGCTTTTTTGCGTTTCGGACGCACTATTTTTCACCCCATCTCTCCCACACCCTTTCACCCATATTGACAATTTTTATGCAAATGGGTCCATTACCAAATTTCTATATAAATTCCAAATTTCAGCCTCCTAGCATAAGCGGTTGCTGAGATCTAAAAACCAAAATTTTCCGTCTAAAACGCTTCCCCCTCCTCCCCCCTCACACGCCCACCCCTCAGAATTAGGTCACTTCAAGGGGCCTACCCACTCTATTCATAAAAAAAAGTTCAATTTAATATCTCAAACCGTTTGGGAGCTACGAGCCTTCAAACGATTTTGCGTACGGCGGACAGACGGACTGACATTTTTTTTTGCTTTTTTCGTGTCTACGAGTCATGAAACGCAAAAAAAAATTTTTCAGGATACCAAATTTTTTTTTTTTAAAAATCGATTACAATACTGTATTATTAGAAAATAATAAAGTAAAATTATAGTTTAAAAAGGTATAGTGGTAATGGAAGCCAACGTTGTTTCTGTTGAAGATTTGTGCAAGGCAATTGGCTTTTTTTTATGTATAATTTATGTAATTTTTTAAAGAGTTATTTTCTGAACAAACGAGGACATGGTCTAAGCCCCACTGGTTAACTGCACGATAAAGCAGTAAACGCCCGTACCAAACTAAAAAGTTTGAAAAAAGTCAAAGCCAAGATTAAGTAGAAGAAGTAGTAGGTAAGCCTTTAAAGATGTTTCTTTTATAAATTTTTAATATAATATGTCATCAATAAAACTTAAAGATACTTCACATACTACGTCCGTATCAAGGCCCTATCAATACGAGTATCAGCAAAAACTATGGGGAAGCAATAATATGGTTAATGCATAATAATGAACCATGGATCAGATTGCCAAAATGTACTGAGAAATTGGCCACTATTCAAACACAGTCTTGGACATACATTGGTAAATAATTTGTTTATTAAATAATTCTTAAATATTTACAAATATTTATTCTTAACCGCTAGGTTGACATTGACCACCAATACCTCAACTCATCAAAATTGTTTCTACTTTGGCCAACATTTTTTAAAAAAAATTGTGCCTTATTTGAAGTAGCACATTAAGGACAGATCGTCACTAAATCTTCTCAAAGATTTAGAGAATGATAATATAGATAAAAGTGAGTATTTTATTTATACTCAAGATGTTTATTTATTTAAATGTATCTTATATTTGTCTTCAGATAATTGCATAATATTTTTGTTGCTCATGCCGTTCTACCTAAAGCCACCCATACTTGCAGTTGGAAAAAAAGCTTCAAAAGATCAAAATGGAAGCCCACAATAATTGAATCTCAAGAGTCCTGTATACTTCACTGCATATCTCCAACTGAGTATATGGAAAAAGGTGATTGGATGAAAAATAAGTACCTTGAAAAAGGATTAACTTTCCAGTCGGTTAAAGAAATATGGATTTATTTTCTTTACACTTCGTTCTTGACTTTGACGGTCCTCCAATTCACATACATCTTTTAAATAATGGAAAAAAAGCATTTAGACTTAAAAAAACATTAAAAACATTTGCTAATTAAAATGAAGCCTGAAATACACTTAAATAGTTAAGTTTGTTTTATATAATTTTTTATTAGAAAAACTATAAGAATAAAATTATAATTTTCTTTATAAATACATAACGAAAAAAAAATCTGCCAATAGTCTGGGCGCAACTTTATTATTTTTTGGGTAGAAGTTCGAAACGAGTTTAATTCTGAGATGCGGTGTAGGTTACTATGTGACTGAAAACCTAAAAAAAAGTTCGGGAAGCGGTTAGAATGGAGTCGCGATAGAATACTTACGCCGCTGCCACATATAACATATGAATTACATAATTGGGTCATACTCCGGGGCGAAGTCTAGTCTTAGTATAAAATCAGTTCTTACACCATTTGAAGGTTTTTCGTGATTAGGTCTTGGCCATTACATGAAATCGGAAATGCATTTGTAAGCGATTATATAAAAAGTCTGTGGAAGTGCAAACCAATCTGATATCTTATCAATCGTAAGAAATATGTCGAAAGCATTACATCCTATTGGAGTTGAATAACAAACATCCTGAAATCAACTTTTTGACGATTATGTAGGAAGCCTTAGGAAGTAAAATTGAATTCGATATCTAATTAAAACAAAGAAATATGTAAGAATTTGTGAAAACATACGCAATCTCCTTGGACCCACTTTGGGGTTGAATATCCAAAAATCCTGAAATGAGTTTTTAGACATTTGTATATAAAGAAAGTCATAGGAAGTAAAAACCAATCCGATGTATTATCACTCTTAAGAGATATGACGGAATTCGTGAAAACGTGATCAACCCCTTTTTACCCTCTTAGGGGTTGAAAAAGGAAAAAAACTTAAAAACGGGTTTTAGGTAATTATTAAATAAGCCCGTGGAAGTAAAAAGTTATTCGATATCTAATCAGACCTGAGGGATACGGCTGAATTTCTGAAAATGTATACATCCCCTTTACACCACCTTAGGGGTCGAGCCTCAAAAAATCCTGAAAACACTTTCTAGGTATTTTTATCAAGAAGCCGTACAAAAAAAAAATTAATTCAATATTTGGAAAGACGTAATAGATATGACGAAAATCGTGAAAATATATGCATTCCATTTTCACTGACCATTTTTTTGCCCCACTTCCGAACGCCAATGAATATTTTAATTTTTTTTTAATCAGCATTACTTTCCTAGTTGATTTACATATACTTACCAAATTTCAACTCTCTAGCGTAAGCCGTTCAATAGTTAGGAAAAACACCCCCCACCACCGTACCATACTACCCCAATAAAAAGTTGTATTTTTCCAACATGCTACTACTATAGCTCTAACTAAATACTAAGTTTCAGTTTAATATCATTATAGGTTCTCGAGATATAAAATTCGGAACTTTTTATTTTTCACCCTCACCCTCTACACCCTCATCCCTGAAATTTGTTTTCTACTGGGAGTCTATCTTACACTGTTCTTGAGATATGAGACATGATTTTTTAAAAAAATTCTTAGCCCCTCCACTCTCATGCTCCACCTCCCCCTTAAAAAATTTTACTTTCAGCAAACTTTATTTGTCAACCTTTATACACAAACCAAATTTTATTTCTCTAGTGCAATTGGTTCGTGAAATATCGTAATATAAAGTTTTTCAACCCCACCCCCGTACGTCACTGCCCCCTCTCAAAAATTTGTTTCCGATCTATTCTCCTAGTATACCTACAGATATTCGTAAAGTTTTAATTTCGTGACATTAACTGTTTAGGAGATATGGATTTTAGAATGTGTCGATCTCGGCTTTCTTGCGTTTCAGACGCATTATTTTTCCCCCCACTCCCACACCCCTTCACCCATATCAACAATATTTTTGCAAATGGGCTCACTATCGAAGCTCTATATAAATTCCAAGTTTCAGCTTTCTAACATAAGCGGTTGCTGAGATCTAGAAACCAAAATTTTTCGTCTAAAACGCTTCCCCCATCTCCCCCCCTAACACCCCCCTCCCCCAAAAAGTGGTCACATCAAGGGGCCTACCCATTCTATTAAAGAAAAAAATTTCAATTCAATAGCTCATAGGGTTTGGGAACTATAAGCCCTCATACGTTTTGCGTACGGCGAACGGCGGACAGACGGACTGAAAATTTTTGCTTATTAGTCATGAAACGTATAAAAAAAATTTTTCAGGGTAGCAAATTTTTTTTTTTTAAAAATCGATAACAATACTTTATTATTAAAATAATAAAGTAATATTTTAAATTAAAAAAAAATTAATTATTTCAAATTTTCAGGTACACAGTAACAACTTGGATATTAATTAGATATTCCACATTATTTATATTTGATCGCATTCTTTTTCAATGTAATCCGTCATATTAAATTAATATGTACAGCTTTTAAGATCATAGTTCATACGATTTTAGATTTACGTGTGTACCAGGAGCGTAGCGTGAATCTTCGTAGGGCTAGCGCAACGATACGATCGCTAAAATTTGCGGAATTTTTTGAATACTTCCTGGAATTTAGCAATCGAAATCTTATTTCTGAATGAAAATTACGTGTTTATGGTTATAAAATTCATAGAATTTGATGATCGTGTTATTGCGCTACCCCAACGAAGTGGCCTGGTGTGTACTATTAAATTAATCAAATAAGATTATAATTCTAATAACATAAGCCAAAAACAATAAAGCAATCCTATTAAAACAATAGTATCCTAGTTGTTGTAATGTGATTGTCCTTTTCTTTTAATCTCAAACGTGGCTTGTCGCATTAAATTAATATAAACAACGTTTAAAACAATAACATGTTTTAAGATTAAAGATTTACATAGTATATGCTTTTATTTTGAAATGGTAAAACTATTAAAATAATTTGAGAATACTACCATTAATATAATACTTTGAAAGTTATTATATTAATGTTGTGTATACCATTGACTAAAATTAATAGGAGAAAACTATTGAATTAATAATAAATTGGGCTAAATTTATATGATTTTCTCTGAGTGTACGAATTTCGTCTAGT
Source organism: Beris morrisii (assembly GCA_951812415.1). Classification (NCBI taxonomy): domain Eukaryota; kingdom Metazoa; phylum Arthropoda; class Insecta; order Diptera; family Stratiomyidae; genus Beris; species Beris morrisii. The sequence goes on from OX638310.1 coordinate 73,222,179, forward strand.
TAAGAGTAAGTAAGTATCTCACGATTGACATCGGGCCAGTTGTGACTGCAACCCTGGTTTAATTGCTAAACTCCCGTGACATTTATGTGTACGTTAAATCGATTTCGTGTACCAAAATATCATGTAGACGGAAACTCAAATCTTATTTACTCTGGACAAGAACGTTGGACCAAATCCGTATGTTTGCCGAAATTCAATTTCAGTTCGGCAAGTTCGTGCTGAAAATTCAATCCAACATAAGCCGCTTATTTGAAACCCGAAAATCGGTCAGAATTTGACTGTCTCCTGCATAGCGAGCAGTTCTGCATCAATGGACGCGTTTATTATCTGGCGAATGTTACCCAAATTTTACCTTCGATAAAAATGGGGGACCGTAATATGAACTACGCAGTTGCACTAACACTTGCCCAAAAACCGAATGCAATTTCAACCCTCGTTTCGATATTTTCACGGTAGTGTCCTACAGGATACCGGGATATACTACGGTCTTATGCCGAGTACGGGAATAGAAGCTGTGCCCAATTATCTCCTACGATTATGGTGCGCAGTTTGCATGCGGTAGAAGGGTGATCACAGGAACTCTCTTAGGGGTGCGTGCTGGGAAAAGCATTCCGTGCACACGTCCACACTCAACAGGATATTCGGGATTGGGTCAAAATGAAATGAGTTTTTCGTCCCTAGGGCCGGATGTACAACAGTTCAGTTCGTGATGAGCGTAAAGTACGTAATTAGAGATTATAATGGAAGTTGTAAGGCGCTCCGATTTGAAGGTCAAAAATCCAGAAATACAGTACATAGGGCGAATTTTAGCCGAGAATGCAAAAACGGAGGAAATTCTTGGGCGATCGATATCACTGCGAATACGCTGATAGCTCCATGATGTCAGTCATGAAACTCGAGATCCTTGGTATTTGATTTCATCCCCTTCCATGGAAGACGTCAGCATTGCGATGATTCCTTCCTCGTTGATTGATAGCCGTGACTGTGGTGTGGTACGCACCATTTTGGGCTAGGAAAGACACAGACAGAGGTTCCCATCCTCCCTTTCCTCACTTGCTCCATTATTTTCCTGAATATTTGTAAATCGTATGTGCTTATTTTTATCAATGTATGTACGTCGCATACATCTCGGATGTGTGGTTGCTTACTTAGAAAATTAAATTAACAACAGGGTTGCTTCATCTTAGCTACCCTGTGTCGTACAGTGATATGACTCATAACATCAAATAAGATTTGGCGTCCTGAAAGGGTAATGAATTTTCACTCAATTAACCTTTTAAATTACGTAATGAATGCTGATAAAATGATTTCCATCAGCAACTGGTTTCAATTGTTCGTAACTAGGTAGTTTTAAGTCTTAGAGTTGTGATAGGATAGTCGAAATAAATGAGATGGAATTTAGCAGAAACGATTATTTTTGATTATCCTAGTGGCTACACTGCACCATTATGAGTACACAATAATCTGATAATACACTGGGCGAAACTTTAGTATTTTATTCGCAGTCAAGGTTTGAGATGTGAAAGAAGTCTGTAACTGTATGTAACACAAAAAATCAGAAAAACTCCGTACCACCAGGAACTTCCATAGATCGGGTATGTACCCCGGGTATAAATACCGTATTCGTTACTAATCCACTAGTACATGGTCAGTTTTTTCGTCAACATATGCGTAAACTGTGGTAAAGGTAGCTCCATGTAACCTCCACCGTATCAACAATGGATAATCTTTGAGTTAAAATAAATTTATCTTGGAACAGAACCCCTTATACGAGGGCGGATTGATAATGACGTGCAAAAATTGAGAAAACATAATTTTATCCGGAAAAAATTTATTTTATTTTTCAACGTAGTCTCCTTTTAGCTCGATACACTTAGTCCAGCGTTTTTCCAATTTTTTGATCCCTTCCAAATAATATGATTTGTACAACCCTTCAAAATAGGCGTTGGTTTCACTTATGACGTCAGTATTCGTGGTAAATCTCTTTCCAGCAAGCCATTTTTTCAAGTCTGGAAATAATAAAAAGTCGCAGGGTGCCAAATCTGTAGAATACGGTGGGTGAGGAAGCAATTCGTACCGTAATTCAAGCAGTTTTGCCGTTGCAACAACGGACGTGTGAAACAACACTTTTTCCTTCGCGAAATGAAGCCGTTTTGCCTTGATTTCAACATCCAATGAAACCAATACCTCAGAATAATATGCTCCCGTCATTGTTTTTCCTTTCTCCTAGTAGTCGGTGAATATCATTCCATTGGAATCCCAAAAAACTGTCGCCATAACCTTTCCAGCCGATAGAACGGTTTTGCCTCCTTGAACCGACATCCTTCCATTGTTTTGACTGTTGTTTGGTTTCTGGAGTGTAGTGGTGAATCCATGCTTCATCAACAGTTACGAATCAACGAAAAAATTCATTTGTATTACGTTAAAACAGTTGCAAACCGTACTGCGAAGTTGTCACACGATTGCGTTTTTAGTCGATTGTGAGCAAACGCGGCAGCCATCTTGCGGATAGCTTTCTCATGTCCAAATGGTTTTTCAAAATATTCCAAACACGTTCAAATGAGATGTTTACTACGTTAACTATCTCACGCACTTTTACTCGACGATCTTCTATCACGATATCATGGATTTTATCGATCATTTTTGGCGTGGTGACCTCATTTGGACGACCTGGACTTGGTATGGTTTGTGTGCTCGTACGACCACACTTGAATTCAGAAAACCATTTGTAAATCATTCGGATCGATGGTGCAGAGTCCCCATAATGCTTACCTAATTTTTCTTTGGTTACTTTAGCTGTTTTCCCTTTTAAGAAATTGTGTTTAATCAACACATGAAATTCATTTTTATCCATTTTTAAAAATTTTTATAAGTCGACTTGCTTAGACGGCTGCTTCTCGAAAACTAAACAAGGTATCAGGCTTAAACTTTGCAGGTAATCTATTTAAAAATGGTCCAGATAAAAAAAAATAACGAATTCCTTACCTGCCCACTCCTTCTTGATTTTTGCACGTCATTATCAATCCGCCCTCGTATACTTCGTATCGATGTAGAAGCAGTGATTCTCTACCACTTTCTCTTGCCTTCAATAGGCGTGTTTTTTCCCCTCTTATCCAGTATAGAGCAGGTTAGCGACCACTATAACCAGTGGTGCATCTATTCTGGTCCATTAAAAATTCAATGCTCGTACTCTGCTCTAGGTAAAGTCGCAAAAAAACACGCGTAATATTAACAACTATTTCATTCCATGTTTATGATACTCGATAGTTGACAACTATATCACCTGGAGTACTACCAGTGAATACACTCGATATTTGACTACTAAATTATCCAGAATACTACCAGTGAATATACCATTATAGTTGGCTGGTAAATTTAACACGCAGTACACTAATATGAAAATCTTATGGTCCAGAACAGCTATTTAAATGCTTCCGAAGCCGGGTGGTGCGTTCAGGCGGGTGGTGCATTCGGGCTAGTGGTTACAATTCTTTTAACATCAAATTATGTCCGTTGGTCTAATGCAATACTTAAAAGGAACGATGAATTTTTTAATTGGCATTTTTCACGCTTTGCTTGAACTGAATAATCACTCATCACGGCTGGTACTCAGCACTCAGCATATTCAAGGTTTGAAGGCTCGTCGTAGTCTTTGCACTTTTCAAAAATAATAAAACAGTGTACAGGGTTGCCCAAAATGAATCACACTATTGGAAGATGTTATAACTTTTGCAAATGGCGGAACCTGTCAGTTTTGTTTTGATATTTGAGTGGTTCAGTGGAAGAGTTGCCTAACCAACGATGCTGCAAAATGAGACATCGGACTCTAAACTTAGACGTAATTTGAAAAATTACTCTCAAAAAAAAATAATTTCTATTTTGTTATATTGTCAGGCAATGTATACTGATAGTATGGTGAATAAATAAGTTTGGAACACAAAGAGATGGTTATTGTGGTCAAATCGAAAAAGCCTATGCATCAAAAAATTCAATATTGCTTAGGCAACTCTTCCACTCAAGAGTTAAATCAACACACAAAAAATTTATAATAACAGAATAAATTTGAAGTCAGATAGTATTGAATTTTCTGTAAGGTATGCACACTTTCTGATAGAGCGTTTTTGCAGGGTTAGTGAAGTGAAGTGATGAAGTGTCTTAGAACGTACCCTACGTAACCACCAAAGGTTTTGTTCGTATCCACTGTACGTACCTACCCCACGCATCGACCCTACGAAACTACGGAAAGGTACGTTCATAACCAACGTACCAACCGTAACAATTCTACCTTCCATATCCACCCTAAGTACGTGTCCTTCGCATCCACCCTACGTAACCACGGTAGGGTACGTTCTTGAACAATGCACCCATCGTTCGTACTCTACCGCTGGAAGGCTAATTCGGCATTTCGTAATCGAAGTTGGGGAATTGTGGGTAGGCATGTAGGTGGGTATATGGATAAGTTTTTTGCTACACGATTGCATATCGCCGTGTCGGAGGAACAGTGACGCAACGGAGTTCTATCACCTCTACTTTGTGTATTAGTTGTCGATCCTATTTTATCCCAGCTCGAGAGGGACGGGATCAAGCGTACGCTACCGATGATACCAACGATAGCTGAACTAGTGCAGTGAGCACTACGGAAATTGCACAAATGGGAGGCAAGTTGTGGTTTGGGGGTTAGCCCCACAAAAAATGAGCTGGTTCTTTTCACTCGAAAGAGAGCAATACCCCCATTTACAATTCCAAAAATAGGTAATACCATTCTGGAGCTTAAAACTGAAGCTAAGTACCTAGGAATTATTCTTGACGCTAAGCTTAACTGGAAGAGAAATCTTGATGAGCGCATCAAGAAGCAACAATTGCCTTCTATACTTGCAAGAAGGCCTTTGGTATGAAATGGGGAATAAATCCCGCAATGGTCCACTGGATGTACATCTCTATCGTAAGGCCCATTCTTCTTTATGGTGGCCTGGTATGGTGGAGAGCCCTGGACGAAAGCGTGTAGAAGAATAGTCTAACGAAAGTCCAGAGAGCGGCTTACTTAGGCATCACGGGCACTTTTCAATCAACGCCAACAGCTGCAATGGAGATTATGCTGCTTCTGCTGCCAATAGAGATTCAAATCATGAATGATGCTGCCAAGAGCGCCCTGAGACTGAAAGAGTCTGGTGGCTGCTGGAAATCTGCGGATTATGGGCATAGCAAAATTCTTCCGACTATATAACTCCGTTTTTAAGCTTCGATACAGGATTCTATACCCTTTTCCCTACTAGGGGTGACTGGGATAATCAAAAGTGATAAGAGAATCTGAAGTTGCTATATTCACGGATGGGTCAAAAATGGATACTGGAACGGGGGCAGAGAGTATCAAGTATCCTTTCGTCTGCGGGACTACTGCAGTATTTTTCAAGCCGAGGTTTTTGCCATAAGCAGTGCAGTGGACATACTAAATTCCGCGGCAAATCTTCCCGAAGAGTCGTGTATAAAGATTTATATAGACAGCCAAGCAGCAATGAAAGCTCTAAGCTCCAACCTAGTCAAGTCAAAGCTAGTGAGGGGGTATAGGGAGCGTCTGAAAACATTGGACACATCTCATAAGGTTTTCCTGTGCTGGGTTTCGGGACACAAAGGGATACCAGGAAATGAGGCAGCCGATGAGCTGACCAAAGCTGGATCTGAAATGGCTGCTATACATGCAACCCAAGCGGTAAAAATACCACTCAATTACGTCAGGAGAATTCTTGACAGGAACACAATGGAGCTGACCAATGGCAGATGGTTCAACCTATCTGCGTGCGGAACCTCCAGGCAGCTATGGCCAGTAATACATTCTAGAAGGACTGCCGTTCTTCTGAAAAGAAATCGTATAGAGACCCGTAACATTACGGCAGTCATAACGGGGCACTGTCTCTTTGGCAGACATGCACAACGTTTAGGCGTTCAATATAATGACTACTGCAGAAGTAAAGAAGAAGAAGAGAGCGTTAGGCATCTACTTTGTGAGTGTCCCCAGCTAGCCAGCTGTAGGTTCAGAGCCATGGCCAGCTACTTCTTCTCCAGACTCAGGGACATGGCCGGAGCACGAATTGATGAACTAGCCAAGTTCATTCGCATCTGTGGCTGGTTCGACTAGCTTTCCCCTGTAGCAATGCTACGATAACTCCCTATATGGGACTTCTTTAAGGTGTCACGGGTGTGGTATCACAATGGACCAACCGAATGGTCTAAGTGAGTCGATCCATAGTTTGGATGGCTGACACTATAACCTAACCTAATCTTTACAAATGAATGTTTGTTTACAGTAGAACTGTCATCGTGTACATGCCAATCATAAAATTTTACTCCGCAGCTAGTGATAGTTTTCTGCATTTGCACTAGAGTGTCGGCAGCTTATACGTTTTTATTGCTTGATCTTTTATCTCATGATGGAGAAGACAGAGGCATCGCAAAACGTATAAATACAATGTCGGGAAAGAGAGCTGTGACCAACTGGGAACTTTGCCTGCTGGGTAGGCCAGATTCTTTAGTCAATATAACTGCAAACTTTCTCAACTGTAAATTAATTCTGAGTTTATAGTACTTCTTTTGATGTATTATCAATTGTAATTACTTCCAGGTGAAGCTGATGGTCTTTGCGATTTAATCTTTAATATGAGATAAATTTTGCCTAGTCAGGATTTAATTAATCAGATAATGTACGCTTATCTGATTTTCATAATCGTTTTGTTTTTCAAAATCATAAACTCAATCTTCAACTTGCAACAAAAACTCATAATTTGTCAAACATAATACTCGAATGTTGCGAAAACTTCTAGACCAAAAAAGAACAAATTGCTGATAAAAATCTTGGTGAAAAAACCGTCTTACCACAAGACTCAAATTTCATGCGGTGCCTCTATCCCAAAAAAAATTAATAATTACTTATTCTGCCGTAAATCTAATAATCGAGTATTCAGTAGCCCAAGTGAATTATCCAGTTTGCCGGTTAGAGTGGCTCAGAGCGGAGTGACTTGGCACTAGAATCTCGTACTGGAATCAAACCGTGACTAATGTGTTGTTTTCGAAAGATATCTAGAAACAGGATGTGCTAACTAATAAATCTAACATGGTAACAAAAATCGACAAAGGTATTTCCATTTTACATCTTCCTATAAAAGTCCACGGTGTAACCCGGCTCATAAGATGCGGTTCGCTGAGTCGATAAGAGTTTATGCGTCTGTTTACCAGGCTGTGATCATGGCCCTGAATAAAAAAAAGATTCTTTGCCGGAATAACACAACGTTTTTTTTCGGGTTTCAGGGATTTAGAAACGTATCTAACCGTGAAAAATTCAATCAATTCGTTTTTGATTCAAGTTTTTCATAGTATTCCAGATTGGTTTCTCTTAAACAAATTTAATAGCATTTAATTTTAGAAAGTTTGAAGAACGCACTGAAGTTGTTAAAGATTCATTTCCCTTGCGATAAAAATAAAATTTTATATAAAAATATAGAAATCTGCTTTATCTGAAAACGCAGTTAAATAAAATATTTATTTTTATTGTTTATACGAGTGTATTGCGTCTTTGATATTCACTAAAAGAGGTTGGTGGACTGAAAACGTATAAATTACATTTTTTTTAAATAATATTTTTACTATGTCAAGAAAATGGTCAATGACTTAAAGATGAATATTTGAGATTTTAATCGGACGGCACGTTTTTATGATCCTTATAGATTCTTACCTAATTGACGAACAAACAAATTAAAACGATTGAGTTTTCTGATTGTAACAATACAGGCAAGTGTAATATTTTTGCTTTAAATGGTGGAATTATTTAAACAATGACTGGTTAAATATAGCGTGGGATGATTTTATAAAAACAGATAAAAACGATGTTTTGATTCAAAAATCGATGTAAACAACGTGAAAGATGATATGCTAATAGAATTTTGTTTAGTCAAGAATTTATATGTCGATGGACGCAGTGTTTTTAAAAGTTTTAGGAGCTTCATTGCGAAGCTAAGACTGTGTTACACATTGAATAAGGCCTTGGACGAAATAAAGTCACACGCAGTACGCAACTATTCAAATAATTGAGTACCTTGAGTAGACAATACCACGGTACAGACACAATAAGGCAACTGGAGACAATATACCTATTATACAATACTATTCCGGACGTGTGCGTATTCATCAATTAAATTCAAGGAAACGTTTTTATACTCTAGATGAAATCATATAGAGTATTATAAGTCTAATCCAGCCCAAAAGTTTGTATACACATAGAACCGAGCCTCGGACGAAAAAAGGTTATATATTATTTTTTGTTTATTTGTGGCTAAACACTCCAAATCCGTTTGATGTCCGTCCGTCCGTCCGTCTGTCTATCAGTTAGCACGGTAACTCAAGAACGCCTTGACCTAGGATCTTGAAATTTTGAATCTGGATGTTTGGTTGAATTTGTAAGGCTGAGTTCGTTAACGGGCAAAATCGTCCTACTCCTTCGGGTAGCTGCCATACAAAATGTCTTTAAAACACGTGGTCAAGATTATTGGTCGATAACTTCAGAAGGGTTTAAGCTACGACATTGAAATTTGGTATGTGTTATTTTTTCAATAGTTGGAGCTAAATGTATGATTATGAAAAAAACCCTATTAGTCCTTCGTGTAGCTGCCATACAAATATCCTGTCAAAATATCTTCACTTAATTTACGGATCTCACTATAACTCAAGTAATCGTATAGCTATGAATTCGGAATTTTTTACAAATTAGTTTTGAGTGAAAACGAAGTTCGAGTTTACTAATCAGCAAAATCCTTTTACTCCTTCTGGTATCTTCCATACAAAAAATCCTTAAGACACGTGTTCATCAAAATTTTCCGATAACTTTTGAACGCTTCAAGCTACGAATTTGAAAATTTGTACACCTTAATTTTTAAATGGTTCCAAGGAAAAGGATAAATATGTAACAAATCGAGTGAGTCCTTCCTGCACCTTCCATGTGAAAGTCCTTCAAAAAGGAAACTTTTTCGGTGACTCACCCAGTTCAAGATATGAAATTAAACACTGAATATTGTCTTTTAGGTTTGAGTAGCAATCAAATGGGAGTCCTTAATAAAAGACATACAACATGCACACACGTAATTCTTCTTTATCCCTAACTACAATATAAATCGGAGTTCAGTATTTCATCTAGAGTATTATACGATTGGCTTGCAGCCGATCGTGACTGTTGTATGTTTTTTTATTACTAAAACTACCGAAATTTCACTGTATCGGACAAGGCATACGGATTTTGACACCTCATAGCTTAATAATCTTTTGAGATACGAGTTTATATGGGCGAAATGGACATCTTATAAGAGTAATATATTTTACTTTATTATTTTCTAATAATACAGTATTGTTATCGATTTTTAAAAAAAAAAAATTTGCTACCCTGAAAATTTTTTTTTTAGCGTTTCATGACTCGTAGATACGAAAAAAGCAAAAACCAATTTCAGTCCGTCTGTCCGCCGTACGCCGTCCGCCGTACGCAAAATCGTTTGAAGGCTCGTAGCTCCCAAACGGTTTGAGATATTAAATTGAATTTTTTTTTATAAATAGAGTGGGTAGGCCCCTTGAAGTGACCAAATTCTGAAAGGTGGGAGTGTGAGGGGAGAGGAGGGGGAAGCGTTTTAGACGGAAAATTTTGGTTTTTATATCTCAGCAACCGCTTATGCTAGGAGGCTGAAATTTGGAACTTATATAGAACTTTGGTAATGGACCCATTTGCATAAAAATTGTCAATATGGGTGAAGGGGTGTGGGAGTGGGGGGAAAATAGTGCGTCCGAAACGCAAAAAAGCCGAGATCGACACATTCTAAAATCAATATCTCCTAAACGGTTAAAGTTACAAAATTGAAACTTAATGAATATCTGTAGGTATACTAGGAGAATAGATCGCAAACAAATTTTTGAGTGGGGGCAGTGGCGTACGGCGGTGGGGGGTGAAAAACTTTAGATTACGATATCTCACGAACCGATTGCACTAGATAAGTAAAATTTGATTTTTGTATAAAGGTTGACAAATGAAGTTTAATGTAAGTACATTTTTTTTAGGGGGCGGTGGATCATGAAAGTGGAGGGGATGCGAATTTTTCTAAAAAATCACGTCTCATATCGCAAGAACAGTGCGAGGTAGATGCTCTAAACTTTTACTGTAAGTAGGTCTAATAAGCCCCTATCAGAAAATTTTGGGGGTGATGGTGCAGAGGGTGAGGGTGGGGGAGGGTGAAAAGGAAGAGATTTCGATTTTTATATCTCGAAAACCTATAATGATATAAAGTTGAAACTTGGTATTTAGATAGAACTATAGTAGTAGCATCTTGGAAAAATATAATTTTTTATAAGGGTAGTATGGTACGGGGGTGGGGGATGTTTTTCCTATCTATAGAACGGCTTATGCTACAAAGTTGAAACTTGGTATGTATACGTAAATTAACTAGAAAAGTAATTTAGATAAAAAAAAATTTCAAATATCCATCGGCGTTCGGAAGGAGGGGCGAAAAAATATATCAGTGAAAATAGAATGCATATATTTTCACGATTTTCGTCATATCTATTGGGTCTTCCCAAATATTTAATTCATTTTTATTATACGGCTTCTTCAAATAAATACCTAGAAAGTATTTTCAGGATATTTTGAGATTCGACCCCTAAGGGGGTGTAAAGGGAATGTATACTTAATCACGAATTATGCCATATCCTCCAGGTCTGATCAAATATCGAATATCTTTACACTTTCACGGGCTTACGTAATAATCGCCTAAAACTTGCTTTTAAGTTTTTTCCTTTTTCAGCTCCTAAGAGGATATAAAAGGGTTGAACAAGTTTTCACAAATTCCGTCGTATCCTTTAGAAGTGATAAGTAATTCAATTGTTTTTACTTTCTCGTGCAGTTTTCATATTTACCTATTAACTCCTTTCAGGATTTTTGGATAACCCCAAGTTGGTGTAAGGAGGTTGCATATGTTTTCACAGATTCCTACATATTGCTTAGATCTGGTGACATATCGAACTCATTTTTACTTCCTAAGGTTTCCTATATAAGAACCAAAATGTCTATTTTAGTATTTTCAGATTTTCAATCCCGTTGTATGCTTATCAAAGGTTCGACATATTTCTTAGGTTTAATGAGATATTAGATCGCTTTTCATTTCCACAGACTTTTTATATAATCGCCTACAAACCCTTTTCTCAATTTTTGGATATTCAACCCCCAAGGGTTTGCATATGTTTTCACAAATTTTGCCATCCCTTAGTTCTGATGAGATTTAAAATTGGTTATTGCGGCATTTGATGTAATGACATAAAAACTTATTTCACGATTTTTCGAATTTCAAGATCCAAGGGGGTGTGAAGAGTTTGCTTACGTTTTCACAAATTTTTGAAAATCCCTCGTGTCTCATGAGATGTGAAGTTGGTTCTTATGAAATCGTTTTCAAAATTCAAACCCCAAGTGGAAGTAATGACTTTGTATACGTTTTAACAATTCGTCATATCTCTTAAGTCTGATAAAGCAACAAATTAGTTTTTTCTTCTATGGGCTTTTAGTGTACATAATATACCGAAATTCGTATAGTCTACAGGGGCTTTTTCAATGTTTAATTGGCTAAAAAATTTTATTTTAAGAACAAAATTAACTTTCCAAGAAACTTCATAATCTCGAAACAACTGATGATATGCTCCGACTTTGACCGCTCCCGAACTTTGACCCGAAAAATATTAAAGTTTCGCCCAGACCATTGGCAGATTTTTTAAAATAAATGTGGTTCCTAAGTTTTACTTTAGAAAAAAGCAAAAACTTTGATTTAAGCACCCGCTTCGATGAAAAATTTTGGTTTTTATATACCAGAACTGATTAAGGTAAGAAGTTGAAATCTTGTAGTTATATAGAGTTGTGACAGTGGAGCCATTTTCTTTGTGAAAGAGTATAGAAGGGGGAAGGGGGAAGGGAATAATTAGTTTGAAGAGCTCGAAAAATGAAATCGAGACATTTTAAATTTCTTATCGCTTGAACGATTCAATCGACAAGGTTGAAATTTTGTGAGGTATCGATTGTGCTGACGTCTCGATCTATGTTGAGAGTTCTTCGTTAAGCTCAAAAGTTCCGGTAGATGCCGGAAAGTTTGGCAAGCTCTGCAAGCTGTTTACCGAAATTTTTTTGAGATATGAGAAGGTGGGTGCTCCAAAAGCATCTCCTAGCAAGATATGCACAGGCAGTTTGAAGTTTCTGCAGAGATCGTTTGCACCCAGTCTGTAAGCGAGAACTCCAATCAAACAATGGCCGGTAATAAATCCGACTAAAGTGGAGCATTGCGCACTGGAATGAAAGTTCTATGTTTTACTCACTGTAGGGATTCCGCAAAACTTTCATTGCTTTGGAGATTGTCGGCCAGACTTGCCACCTGGCCTCGGCTAAGATTGCCATCTTCTTTTGTAGAGAGCTATGAACGATGATAAGAAGAAGTTCGAACAACGGAAGTTCAATGAATATGAAACAGTTGATGGGGCATCGGATCATGGAACGGGGGGTGGGTTAGTGCAGGGTGTAGGCTTCTAATAAAATAATAAAATAATGGACGTAGTTGTCAGCTCTTTTGTTTCCTAAAAGTTCGTTTCTTCAAGGCGGAAATAATTCCAAGCAGTCCTCTCATTGCCCGTTAAAATAATGTCATGTATACAGAATTTTGATCTGCAACAAACATATCTTTACTTCGCTCAACCTCGGAAACTTTTCTCGGAGATAGTGAAATGCTGCCCAATCTTGGTTCATGTCCTTCACATAGTTCCTCATTATCCTAAGCGGTGGTAGCACTACCTTGTTAGAATCGACCAACTTATCATTCTTTTGTCCTGTTTCCAGAGATTGACGAATGGCACACTTCTCTTTCTTGTAGTGCTCTATTTTGGTCGCAATCCCATTCACACTAAAAGCAGCAAAATTTGGTGTAACCAAGCAGCAACCCAAGCAAGATGGCAACTACTTTTAAATCTGCCATTGATGTTCTTCATATTTTATGCATAACAGAAGGTGACTTAAATTTTTATATGAACACTTCAATTTGGAATTGAAGGTAAGGTGTTGCCAATGTGCAAAAACATTGCTTTCTCACACCGTGTGAGGCCGTCTATGACCAATCATCATTCATCTAGTTCATGGCCTTATATTGAGATCATCCATCAAGCAATTTGCATTGTTTCAGAACACCAAGATGCTGTCCATTTCAAGGAAGGATAGCAAATCTCTTCATCATCTGAAATATTCTACTGGTGCAACCTAGATCCAAGGAGTTCTGCTTTACGGAAACTCTAGGTATCGAACTAGATCATTCAACTCTTTTTGTTTCATTATTATGTTGTTGACGTTGTGGACCATTAGGTGGAAAGTCTGGATATGTTGATGTCGAATCATTTCAGAGGGCTCTAGAATCAGAAGGTCGTCACTGTGCGGAATATAACAGAATTGATCTGAATTATTTCTATATTTGCGAGGCATTTCGCATAAGTATAGATCACCACCTGGATACTTACAGAGATGGAACATTCTTAAAAACATACTGCAGTCACGATCGGCTGCAAGCCAATCGTATAATACTCTAGATGAATAATGAACTCCGATTTATATTGTAGTTGGGGATAAAGTGGAATTACGTGTGTGCATGTTGTATGTCCTTTATTAAGGACTGCCATTTGATTGCTACTCAAACCTAAAAGACAATATTCAGTGTTTAATTTCATATCTTGAACTGGGTAAGTCATCGAAAAAAAATTTCCTTTTTGAAGGAGTTTCGCATGGGAGGTGCAGGAAGGACTCACTCGATTTCTTACATATTTATCCTTTCCCTTGGAACCATTCAAAAATGAACGTGTACAAAATTTCAAATTCGTAGCTTGAAGCGTTCAAAAGTTATCGAAAAATATTGTTGAACACGTGTCTTAAGGACATTTTGTATGGCAGCTACCAGAAGGAGTAAACGGATTTTGATGATTAGTAAATTCGAACTTCGTTTTTACTCAAAACTAATTTGTACAAAATTTCCAATTCATAGCTAAAAGATTACTTGAGTTATATTAAGTTCCGTAAATTAAGTGAAGACGTTTTGACAGGATATTTGTATGGCAGCTACACGAAGGACTAGTAGGATTTTCTTCATAATCATAAATATAACTCCAACTATTGAAAAAATAGCACATACAAAATTTCAATGTCGTAGCTTAAACCCTTCTTAAGTTATTGACCAATATTCTTGAACACGTGTTTTAATGACATTTTGTATGGCAGCTACCCAAAGGAGTAGGACGATATTACCCGTTAACGAACTTAGCCTTACAAATTCAACCAAACATCCATATTCAAAATTTCATGATCCTAGGTGAAGGCGTTCTTGAGTTATCGTGCTAACGGACGGACGGACGGACGGACGGACGGACAGACGGACGTCAAGCGGATTTGAGGTTTTTGGCCACAAATAAACAAAAAATAATATATAACTTTTTTTCGTCCGAGGCTTGGTTCTATGCGTTACAAACTTTTGGGCTGGATTAAACTTATAATACTCTATATGATTTCATCTAGAGTATAAACAGTTCACTAACTAGATGACCCCAACTCGTTTAGAAAAAATTGGTTATTTTCTATAGCTCTTTAGATCTGCTTTTGAGCTAAGAGCAATGTTCTTGTTGAAGCTAATATTACACTGTATGCCATGCTGTCAAATATTGGTCTATCTTTTCTGGCAGATGTTGTCAAATATTATAATTGTCAAATTTTTGTTTGACACAATATTTTATTTGCTCTACACAAAGTCAATTTTGACGGGAAAAATTTGACAGAACTTTTTGTCAAATTCCTTTAGTATTTGACAGCCGGCAATACAAGCTTAACGCATGAAACCTTTTGCTTACAATACCAGAAAATTCTCTTTCCCCGTGGCTTCATTATACGTAGCCTCCGGATCAAAAGGCAAATAAAATTTCTTTCTTTCATGACTACAGTCTGAAGAAAAATCTTTATAGTCTAGATAAAATCTCAGAGTTTTATAAGTTTAATTCAGCCCAAAAGTTTGTAACGCATAGAACCGAGCCTTGGACGAAAAAAAGATATATATTATTTTTTGTTTATTTGTGGCCAAAAACTCCAAATCCGCTTGACGTCCGTCCGTCTGTCCATCCGCCCATCCGGTCGTCTGTCCGTCTGTCCGCCTGACCATCTGTTCGTCTGTCCGTACGCACGATAACTTAAGAACGCCTTGACCTAGGATATTAAAATTTTGATTTTGGATGTTTGGTCGAATTTGTAAGGCTAAGTTCGTTATCGGGCAAATTCGTTTCACTCCTTCGCGTAACTGCCATAAAAAAGACCTTAAAACACGTGTTCAAGAATATTGGCCAATAACTTCGGAACGTCTTACGCTACGGCTTTGAAATTTCGTATACCTTGATTTATAAATAGTTGCAGTAAAAGCTGTGAATATGAAAGAAAGCGCATGAGTCGTTCGAGTAGCTGCCATACAAAAATCCAAAACGAAAAGTCCTTAAAATACGTGTTCAAAAATATTGGCGGATAACTTCACAACGGATTAGGCCACGACTTTGAAATTTTGTGTTAATTGATTTTCCAATAGTTGGCGCTCAATATATGATTATGACGAAAATCGCATTACTATTTCGTGTAGCTGCCATACAAATATCCTGTCAACATGTCTCACTTAATTTATGGAACTCACTATAACTCAAGTAATCGTTCAGCAACAAATTCAGAATTTTGTCTAAATTAGTTTTGAGTGAAAACAAAGTTCGAGTTTACTAGTCTGCGAAATCCGTTTTCTCCTTCCGGTAGCTTCCATACAAAAAAGTTTTTAAGACACATGTTCAACACTATTTTCTGATAACTTTTGAACGCTTCAAGTTAGCAATTTGAAATTTTACACACATTTATTTTTAAATAGTATTCGGTTAAAAGACAAGTATGTTAGAATTCGAGTGAGTCCTTCCTGCACCTCAAATGAGAAAGTCCTGGAAAAGGGAAAATTTTACTTTTGGTAATTTACCAAGTTCTAGATATGAATTTAGACACTTAAGGTATTGTGTTTTACTTTCGATTTGCACCCAAATGTCCCTATTAAAGGAATAACTACATGTGCACTCCTTATCCTACTTTATCCCCAACTATAATATAAATCAGAGTTTAGTATTTCATCTAGATTATCAAACGATTGGCTTGTAGCCGTTCGTGGCTGCAGCATGTTTTATCTTGAAGTCGTCATGTAAACAGGAATAATTAAAATTATTTTGCTGTCAATATGAACAGGAGTTTATTAATGGGCTAAGCCACACTAGCCCCAAAGGTAGGTTAAGCGAATTTTTGAGTTATCGTACGTTGGAACACTTAGACAGGCTGTCAATTTGTAATTTGTCCATAACTGAACACGAAATTGTATGCATAACATTTCGTTCAAGTCTTCCTTTAATGCGTTTTGAACGTTTGGGTAAGCCTTTAACATATACAATGCTCCACAGCTTTCATTCAAAGTAAAAAAACGCCCATTGCGAAATTGCACATCAATTCAGTCTTAAATGAAATTTCAATTTATCAAATTAACATCTTGTGAATAGTGACAAAACCTTTTTTACAACATTAATCACTAACAAAACCAGTTTTGCTGTTCGATGAACAAAATATGTAAAGTGATTAATGACACTTTCTTGAAGAAGATCATTGAATTCACAAAAGGCTTGGGTTAACGGATGGCGAATGCTGGTGCTATGGCTCGTTAAAATGTAAAATGCAATCTAAACAGTTGGGCTTGTAAACGATTTCAAGAGGTTTTGCATTAGAAACGCATTTAAGCAAATCCCAGATGACAAAAACCAAGACAAACTTCCAGGGGTTAGGATGTCATTAATATCCGTCGAAATATCGTAAAGAAAATGCTTGGACAACTTATTTTGTTCGCACTAATATCCTTTTGGTTAGGCGCCGTATTTGCAAGGACTTGCTGTGGAATGACACACCAAAAGAAAAATCACAGCACGATATAAAGGGGAGTTTTTTTTTAGTTAAAAGGGGTTTGAAAACAAAAATACGTTTCCGCCATCTAGATCTGTTGTACTTAAGGGTAGGGTTTCCGGGAAACAATTTTTGGAAGTAACTGTGTTGTTGTTGTGGCTAGCACGTACCATTTCCTCGGTTTTTTACGCAGTGACATGATCTGAATACGAAATATATTCGAAATTTAATGCATAAGATGAGTTACATCCTTTCAGATTTATGCCACACGTTTGTCGTTAAGGATGGGATGCATCATGCAAAATATAATTTCTGATTTTTTTTTAAAAGAGGATTTTATTTTGTTCCGTTTTTTAAGTGACGTACACGTAATATCTACATTTAAAGCGCATTTAAACTATTTATCTACCTAGTAGGTACCTTAATTTATTGCTATGACAGACCCTGGTCTGTGTTTTATAGGCATTGATATTGTTGCGAGCTAGGGGTTCGCCGGGATTTCAAGTAAAACACAATTCGGTTAAAATAAAAATAAGTGATTATTTATTAATCGCACTTTAAATTCTATTCGCACAATAATTCGCACTGTATGGCAATACCGCCCGCTTATACCATATATCGCTTGACTCGTTCACTTTCGTTCTCTCTCAACACGGTCGCGTATACACGCTGGCTGTCACAGTCGACGTAATCAAAATTACTGTGTCTCTCGCTGAAAGCTTTATCTGCTTTTATACTAGGTGCATATAGTCGAGACTGTTCTTGAATTTTCGTTCAGTGGTATGTGTAGGGGGTTCTAGTGAGCTTGAGATCTTTCCATCTCTACGCTGTTCTAGTACTACATTCGAGCACATTCGAGCACATTAGATAAGGGGGGATAATCGTGTTGCTCCGCTCTCCTTATTTACTTCAACTAGGGTTTTCTGATTGGGTTATTTTGCAACTAGGTATTCGATTGCTACTATTTCCCTCATTCGTAGTCGATCGAGTTGCGCTGTTGCGCGGTTGCCAGGCTTAAATGTAACAATATGTTATGTTGCTGTTGTTTTTTGATATTCACTTATGAGAGTAGATTAGATTAGTTTAGTAGGTAAGATGAGATGAGATGATTAAAATTGATTATAACATATTTCAGCTAGACACGTTAGCAGCTAGCGTGATGATCTCTTTCACTATATACCTAGAAAAATAAAGTTACAAATTTATAATAAATTTTAGTTTAATCTACGCGCGCTCAACTCAGAAATGAAATGGAATTTTAATTACTCTAAAAATTTCGTCGAAATCACACACAGCTTATTTCCAGCATACCAAATGATTGATTTAGAAAAGCTGTGTTCATAAATATATCTAACTTGGGGCTTGATAGAAAAAAATGTCCATTTCTAATTTTCCCATTTCAAAGAAAAACGAAGATGGCCAATATATTAGGTTGCTGCAGATGAAACGTCGTTTTTCTCTATGAAGTGAAGTCAGTTGCGATTTTCATGTCTCAAACTGCCGCCAGGTGGGACAAGTGGTATTGGGTATTGAAGTATAAATACTCCTACATTTACTCATGGAGTCATTTCAATTTAGGACTTCATTGAGATCGGACAGAAAAAAAAGAAAAAAAAATGGATTCGAGTCAGAAACGGGTAATTTTCCTTTATGAATTTAAACTTGGCCACAGCGCAACGGAGGCAACCGAAACATCAACTGGGCATTTGGAACTGATACGGTAAACAAACAACCACGCAGCGATGGTTCGAAAAATTGCGATCAGGAGATTTAACTCTTGAAAGTGAGCCATGTGGTCACCCAGGACCTTCGATCGACAAGGACGAGCTGAATTTATTAGTGGAATCTGACTCACGCCAAACTATAAGAGACATTACAAGAAATTGGGCGAACACTACTTGACAATTTGCAGGCACTTGCAACAGCTTGGAAGAATCAAAAAGGTTGATAAGTGGGTTCCGCATGAGCTTACGCGTCGACTGGAAATTTGCAGTTCCCTGCTCTCCCGGAAGAGAAAAGATCAGTTTTTGAACAGAATAGTGACATGTGATGAAAAGTGAATACCGTACGACAATCCTCGCCGATCGGTACAATGGGTGGATGCTGATGAGACCCTAAGACACATTCCGAAACCAAGCCTTCATCTGTAGAAGATAATGATGACTGTTTGGTGGTCTGCAGCTGGAGTTATTCATTATTCCTTTTTGAAGCGTGGTGAAACCATTAATGCAGAGAAGTATTGTGCCCAACTCGATGAAATGCATCAGAAATTGCGTGTTCAATGGCCTAGATTGGTCAACAGAGATGGATTTATACTGCTTCATGGCAACGCACGCCCTTATATTTCAAGAACAACTGTCCAAAAATTAAACGAGTTGCAGTATGAGACTCTTCCTCATCCACCATACTCACCAGACCTTTCGCCAACCGACTACCACTTTTTTAAACATTTGGATCATTTTTTGACGAACAAACAATTCGATAATGAAGCAGCCATTAAAAGTGCCTTCGAGGACTTTCTTCGCTCTAGAAAGTCGGACTTCTACGAAACTGGCATAAATGCACTTGTATCTCGTTGGGAGAAGTGAATTGCGTGTGCTGGTGCCTATTTGGATTAATAAAATTAAGTTTTATAAAAGTTACAGTTGTTTGAAATCGCACTTCCAAAAACGACATTTCATCTGCAGCAACCATAGATAGAGTTAAGAAATTTTTGGTTGTTTGTCGGCGTCAGAGGAGTTTCTGAAGCTCGACTGCAATCAATCGCTGTCCTGGCTACTGTCATTGAGGGCATGACAGCTGAAAATCCTTCATTGGAGAAGCCAGTTTAAAAACTGCGTTGAACTAAGTCCGAGGGAGCTGTTTCGTCATCGTATGGCATTGACTCATCAGATACTATCCGAAACATCCTTACAGCTGCTGGTATTCCTGAGGATTTCTCCATATATATGATATAGAACACATTTCCACGACTTTTAAACTAGCTATAAATTTGCCATAGAACTTTTATGATTAAGGTTGATATACGTAATATCATCTTATATTTTAATCAATTTGGTGCAGTTTTCCGTTGTTCACTCGGGTATATAAATTTTCCTTATATTAATGAGAATGGAATTTCTTCATGGTGAAGCTACCATAGAAGCTAATTTTAAGCTGTATATCTCTTAGGTCTGATAGGGTAGCAAATTGCATTTTACTTATAAGGGCTTTTTATGCAATCGCCTAAAAACCGTTTTCATGATTTTTTGATATTCAACCCCTAAGGAAGTGTAAAAGATTGCATACGATTTCGCGAAAATATGACGAAATTCGAGTTGTCTACGCGTTCTTTTTATAATAGGCAAAATATCGATTTCAGGATTGTTCGATATTTTAATGTAAATGCGACTTTTTTTTTATTTCCATATTTCTATAGAACCACCTTGTTGATAGCTTTATCTTACAAGAAGCTATTTTAGTGACAAAATTAACTAACTCTTGAGGGGTTACGCCACTCTAGAGGCTGAAAAAATTGTCCTTTTTCGGGATTTTTTTTCAGAAAAACTACAAAGTAAATCGAGATTATAAAAATGGATATTTATAATACATGTTATTGACTATGTACAGCAATTTTTTTTAAGCGATTAAATTCAAAATGGCGGCTGTGCAGCGTTTTTGCGATGACGTCTCCGTTTTTCCAGGGTCCATGCCCGGACACCTAGTGCCTGTAATTTTTGAATTATAGCTAATAATAATTGAATTATAGCTAATAAATTTATTTCGATTACATATAACAACAGCCACAAGAGTACGTAGGATTTTTTCGATATTTTGATTTTTAGCCAAATGGCGCACTTCTAAAGTGAAAAGTGTGAAATTTGCCTAAAAAATCGTCAGAAAATTGTTAATAACAAATGAACTATGCAATATAAAAAAAAAACCTAAGCCCTCAGATGCACCATGTTTTAAAGATATATTTAAAATTCCAAGTGAATCGGTTGAAAATTGTCCGAGTTACGTTTCCGGCCAGCTTGAAAAATTTAGTTTTGAGATAAACGCGTTTGAAGTTTTGAGTAGTTGAAAATCATGAATAATTTTGCAGGCGGCCTTGTACTAAAATTCGAAAACCGAATCCTTAGAGACTTTTTTCGGCCATAATCTTTTTGGAACAGCATTTTTGAGGTCCTAAGGAACCATTTAAAATAAAAAAAATTGATTTTTCGGAAACCCTAGAGTGGCGTAACCCCTTAAATTAATTGAATTTCATCGCACCTTTCCAAAAATACCTTAACAAATAAGTCAGGAAGCGTTCATTACACACAAACCGACAAAGAGAGTAGGTGCTATGCAGTCTCATTAACAATTCAAATGTTTATACTCTGAATGAAATCCAGAGAGTAGAGAAGAGTACTATAAGTTTAATCCAGCCCAAAAGTTTGTAACGCATAGAACCGAGCCTCGGACGAAAAAAATTTATATATTAATATGCGTTTATTTATAGCCAAAAACCCGATATCCGCTTGACGTCTGTCCATCTATCTGGCCGTCCGTCTGTACGTCCGTCTGTCTGTCCGTACGCACGATAACTTAAGAACGCCTGGACCTAGGATCTTGAATCTGGATGTTTGGTCGAATTTCTAAGAATAAGTTCGTTAACGGGCAAAGTGGTCCCACTTCTTCAGGTAGTTGCCACACAAAAAGTTCTTAAGACACCTGTTCAAAAATATAGACCAATAACTTCGGAACTCCTTAAGCTACGACTTTGAAATTTTGTATACGTTGGTTTTCTAATAGATGCAGATAAAGGTATGAATATGAAAAAATTCCATGAATCCTTCGAGTAGCTGCCATACAAATATCCTGTAAAAATGTGTTTACTCAATTTACAGAACTCACGTAACTCCAGTAATCGTTAAGCCACAAAATCAAAATTTTATCCAAATTAGTTTTAAGTGAAAATATAGTTCGAGTTTATTAGTCAGCGAAACCCCGGAAAGCTGTTTAAGTCGGGATGCGACAGAAGTCTGAACGCTACTCCCAACAATCATCAATTTCGTTTTCGGTTAATGTGATCAAAGTTGGTTGTTTGAATTTCTACCACACTTAATACGTTTCGTGAAACCATTTCAAAATTAATGTGTACAAAATCACTCGAATCATTTTGAAGTTTTCGGCCAACACTTCTAAATTCGTGTTTTAAGGACTTCTTTTTATTAGAGCTACTCGAAAAGTGAGGGGATTTCACTCAATAGTAAACTCTATCCAAAATGTAGCTCAAATTTCGATTTCACAGCTCAACTATTTCTCGAGTTATAGTGGATATCGAAATTGAAATGCAAATGTATTCCACGAGTCATTGCTACACGAAGGACTCACATGACTCAACTCAACTATTGAAATATTAAATTGGGTAAATTTTGGTATTTTTAGATTGAAGCGTTCTGAAGTTTGGCGTCAAATAATAATTTTCACTCAAAACTAATTTGTAGATTCCGATTTCGTGATTAATCGATTTCTTGAGTTGCTGTTAGTTTCTTAAATTGAATGTTTTACAGGATTTTTGAGTGGCAGCAACACGGAGAATTCGTGGGATTTCCTGTAGAGTCACACCTTTAACTGGATTAGATTAAATTTCGGATTGGGGTTGGTTTGGTTTTTCTGCCACTGAACCCTCAATTGGGCCTATTGTGACGTCGCTCTAAATTATCTATAATTCATCGTCACTCCCAGTGCTATCAGTCAAGCATAGTATTTTTCGAATCGGAATCATCAGGAATTCCGATGGTTCCATGAAGCCCTGACCGAAGTAACGATGCCTTTTGGGACTAAGTCACTAGCATTCACTGAAAATGTGCTCTGGTATTTCGTCTTCATCATCGCAAATTCTGCATGTTTTGCTCTCAGAGAGACAAATCCTATGGAGATGCTTTAACAATGTCCAGCCAGAGGGTTCGAGTCTGATGTATGCTTAATTTTAGATAATCAGACGTGCTTTTCTCAGAATTTTCCGGCATAAACAGCTTTGAGTGTCTGTTGCCCGGTGTCAAGTCCCAGTAAATGACACTTTGCGTTTTCAGCCATATTCCAATATCTATTTTTGCTTTGCTTTACGGTACTCCAGAGAATAATGGATGTAATCCTATGAAGCTAGCTTCTGAGCCTTCTCTAGTCACTGAGGCGGCTATTGCGTTGCGTTATCTTCGTAGCCGCTGTATTCCAGAATCCAAATTAGGTTAAGTCTGTTCTGGTTTCCAAGTTCAATCCGATACTGGAGGCAATACCAAACCAGTTTGGGATAGACATGCCTCCTCCTGGAAGACAGTGGATGTAATATGTATGCTAGAGTAGAATTTAACATTTGAGCGAAGTTCAAAAACTCCTGCTCCTACACCTTGGTCGTGATAATGGATCCCTGTTTTAGAGTGGGTATGTTGTCGTCCAATCCTCCGTTTCAGGTAGGATAACTTTGAATGGCCTTGTGAAATTAAATTTCTGTGCCATAGGATCAGAAAGAAGTATCGCTGGTATGGGATTCTGAGCTGAAAAGTTTGTATGTGTAGAGCTGCTAGAGGCAGCTCTAAAGCAGCCGTGAGAGTGGTGCGCATCGCCCAGTGATACCCAGACGTGCCAGTCTTTGCAAATTTTGTCAACTTAGTAGGGCAGTTTTCTGCTTTGTTTTCTTCCACCAGACAGATTTCGCGTAAGTTATAATGGATCTAACGACGGAATACGTCTAGCAGGCGCGTAGCGTCAGGGGTAGCGGGGGTAGCGCCGCTACCCCTTTCTTTCTTGAAAGAATCCTTTTTCTTTATTCCGTTCCTAGTCCACTTATGCATTTATGAATATGAATTCAATCAATCGATTAATCGACATATAACTTACATGTCCATATGTTAAGAATCGAGATCCATAGCTCACGTAAAGTTTCTTGATTACCTTCAAAAAAACTATCATTCCATGGAGGGTATCGCAACTTTTTAGCGCTATACTACACGACGAAACCTAGAACAAAATCACAGCAACAAAAGAAAAAAACATTTGCACTTTTCTTCGGCCTATATGGTTTTCTTTTTGAAAGTGCTGTCGTTTCACTGCAATTGCGATTTTATATTGCCTTTTAAATTGTTAATTGGCACATGGCAATTTGATTCAACTGTGTTTTTGCAATTTGCATTCCTTTGATAAAACAGTATATTTCTCTGTTTGACGATGTCAACAACCAAGCCATTTGAATTAATTTGGTCCCTTCTTTAGAAAAACAAATTGATCATGAATTTTAGAGATTCAGTTTTTACTCAATCAAAATTACGACTTGAGACCAGGAAATCACATTTGTTAGAATTACGAACAAATTTTATAGATGAATTTGTTTTACCATGATCTATTTTGGAAAATCTTTTGTTTTTACCAACAATCCTTGATTGGCGAAGCAAAATTAATTTAGCGTTTAAATAATATGAAATTATGATTTATTTTAACTCAAATCAATCTCTCTCTTTCAAAAACTTAATCTAATCGAATGAACGAAACCAAAACGACAGTACGGGTGCATATAGGAAATTAGACATGTCATTTGCGTGTGGTTTAAAGTCACTTACTTCTAAAGCCTAGTACTGTTTTCCGAGCGAAACGAAATGAACTGTCAAATTCCATATAAAAAAAATAATTATTTCGACGAAATATTTCGTTCGTTTTGCAGTACTGTGTTCATGGGCGAAATGGACATTAGCAGTAGTCACTAATAGATGGCGCTTGGTTCCGTTAAAGTTTTGATCCCAAGGGTATGGTACCCTTTTATGACAAGCGAAATATTTGACAATTCAACACTTTCAACAGTTCGCTGTCAGTTCAGTTCGTTTGTGCTCGGGAAAATTTGTGTAAGCTATATTTTGTTGTGTTGTGTGCCGGAATTGTAAATTCTAGCCAATATTTTAATTTCTTTCAAATTTCGCGCTTTTTTATTTCACTGACATCTAGAAGCGAACTGAATTATTTTATTTCACTATACTTCGAAGTTATCTTTTTCGTTCGTTTTCGTTTCGCCGAACACAGTGCTATACTTTACTAAGAGTACCTATCCAAAACTAAAAAAATACCAAAATCCTTCAACGATCGACCTGTCGTATATGGAACCCTTAAGAGCGCTACCCCGAGGTTTCACGTCACGCTACGCTACGCTACTGACGTCTAGTAAGTTAGTTTGTGACCCAGTCCCCAGATAGCTAATTTTTTTCCCTTGTGGCTCGGTTCCTTAGAGTAGAGATGTTGATATCGAAAAAAAATATCGATATTTCGATATTGAAAAAAATATCAATATCGGCTTATGACATATCGAAAAAAAATATCGATATATCGAATATTTTTTCCATCTCCCTTCCAGTAGCAAATTTAACGTTAAGGGAAGTATATCGTAAAGGCTTTTCAGTGTAAAATTCATGACCTATTTTCTCAGAAACCACTCGAATGAAATTTTGGACAATTATTCCTTACTGCCAAAAGAGCATATAGAGTGGAGTAAAGTTTTATTATTTTTGTGAAGGTTGTATTTATTGCACATCTAATTTTGACGAACAGAAAGCTTCCAGTCAGTCTCATATTACATTATTAAATAATTAAACATTTTAAATTTCCTTCTACTCTATCTGACAGAAGAGGTGGCATGAGTTCTTTTTCAGGAAATGGATCAAACGTAAAAAATACAACTTTTCAGAAAAGGCACTTCTTGATCTCGTGGAGTCTTGCGGTATTAAACAGTTTTACCCAGAATTGAGACTAAAATAAGAATTTAAAAAAAAAAGTTTTTTTTACCCCAAAAGCGATATGTTCTCCTTAATAAATATTACGGCAGTGCGCGGTTTTTAAAACAAACCCAAAACCAATAAATAAATGATATTTCGAAATTTAAAATTGTTCTTCACTTCACTAAATTTTCACAACAAAAAACAAGGCTAAATACACTTTCGAAATACTGAACTCCGATTTATATTTTAGTTGGGATTATATCAAAAGAATGAGGAGTGCACATACAATTATTGCATGACCTGTTATTTACAGGTAGAAACTATTGTATAGTGGCTACTCGATGGATGGTTAAACGATTTCTTGAGTTATAGTGAGTTTCATAAATTAAGTTGGTAAATTTTTACAGCATTTTTGTATGGCAACTACATGAAGGACTTAGGGGATATTTTTCATATTAATACCTTCAGCTGCGACTATTATAAAATCAACGTATACAAAATTTCAAAGTCGTAACTTAAAGCGTTCTAAAGTTATCGTTCAATATTGGTGAACACGTGTTTTAAGAACTTTTGTAGCTACCCGAACGAGTTGATGGATTGCGCTAATTAAGGAAATCAGTCTTGCTTTTGACATAAAACTAATTCCTGTAAAATTTTGAATCCCTGCTTTAATTTTTACTAGAGTTATAGTGGATTCTGTAACTTGTATACATTTTTGAACGACTTTTGTAGGCTGCTACACGAAGGACTCATTCGATTTGCATCATATTCGGAACTTTCGTTTTAAACATTGCAAACTTTAAGTATTCAAAATTTCAAGCTCCTAACTTGAAGCATTCGAGCAATAATTGTGAATACGTGTTTTAAGGACTCTTGTATGGGAGGTACCCGAAGGAGTGGAAGGATATCGCCCATTAACGAACTCAGCCTTACTTTTTCCATTTTACAGGTGTTGACAAAATTTCAACTTCCTAGGCCAACGGGTTCTTGAGTTATCGTGCAAACGGACGGACGGACAGCAAACGGATTTGGGGTTTTTGGCCACAGCTAAACACAAAATAATATATAACTTTTTTTCGTCCGAGGCTCGGTTCTATGCGTTACAAACCTTTCGGGCTGGATTAAACTTATAATACTCTATATGATTTCATCTAGAGTATAAATATACGACAAAAGGATGTGACACAGCAACGGATAGTTATGGTAAGCTGTGACTCTTTAATACAAACATATTACTTTCCTCCGAGGTTTTGAAATCCCTTCTACATGAAAAAGCTAGATTAAAAACCAATAACAACAAGATACTGAGCGGATAGATCCCTGTGCACTGGAAAGTTGCCTGGTTGCCCCCATCTACAGAAACCACTTGTCTTCCATCCTTTTGTTTCGACAGAAATAGACTTTGCGTGATCAAAAAACAGTTTTCTAGTTTCAACCTTTCTGACATCTCTCATATACATTATTATATTACATTTTCGTGTTGGAGTTGATTTGGTCACCTCTGTCGTTGAAGCCTCAATTGGGCCTATTGCGACGTCCCTTTGGATTATGGTTCCTCTTTGATCGCTGCACTTTCAGTGAAGCTCAGTATTTTTCGAAGAGGAAATGGTCCCATGAAACCCTGACCGAAGTGATGAAGTCTCTTATGAGCAAGTCCCTCACATTCACAGAGAATGTGCTTTGGTGTGTTTCGTCTTCATCAAATTCTGCATATTTTGCTCTCAAAGAGACTAATTCTATGGATATGCTTCCTTATTTAACAATATGACCAGTCAGAGCTATCACTAGGGTTCGGGTCAGATGCTTGCTTAATTCTAGATATTCAGACGATCTGTTTTCAATTTCGATATATCAATATTTTTTCAACATCACTAACTTAGAGTATAACTCGGTTCTCTGCGTTACAAACTGTTAGGCTGGTTTGAACTCTCTCAGGTTTTCAGGTTTCATTCGGCTTAAACTTTTAGTAGGAAGTATACTAAAATCTGCATAATAATAGCAAATTCTGACATAAATGCAACAAAAATATAATGTCATTAATTATGCAAAAAATGGCTCTTCCATTTGAGTGACAGCCTCAGTATACACATGCACAAATTTATGTATGATCAACTAGAAAGCCTGGCGTACCCTATTTAAACTCCCTCAAATCAACTTGCTGTTTTCTTTTATAAACAACAAAGTGATCTCATCCGATTAATTATTTTCAAATCAGATAAACGAGTAATAAAGTGAAAAGTATTCTAAAGACGAGTTTTTTTTGTTCTCTTTAGAAACGTTAACCGATAAAAAAGAAAGACGTGGAAAAAAAATCCAGAAACATCGTTTCATAAGTAAAACACAAACAACTCACCACATCACTTCACATCACAGCAAGAGAGCAAAACCGTAGGGAAAAAATGAAAACTCATCAGCTGATGTGCGGCTAGGCGACATCATAAAACTTTCCTGGATACATAAAAGATGACCTTTGCGCATGTGTAAGTCACCTACTCCATATGCGAGATTTCTTACATGACAGTGAGTAAATAATGTTGAGCCGATTATATGCTGTGCCCAGGCGACTCCGACTCCGACTATGTTGTACATAAATTATATATCGGCCTCAACATATTATGAAGAGAGCGTGCAGAGAAACCCCTTGGCACGGCACCTTCTTCAATTTCTTTGTGTTATCTTGGATTTCTCTTATGTACGAATAGCAGTGCTATATACTAAACAGCACATAGCCGGGTAAATAATATGCTCGGGTAAATAAACCAGCAGCAACATGTTGAAACTTGCATCGTTCGTATGATCGTACGAGATCATGTGTAGCGTATGTTGGATCTTTCTGATGTGCGAACTGCGGGTTGCCGATCTGGTCGGAGACAAAGAAAGTTGCCCGTTAGTGGTACGTACGTACGGACTACGCGCACGTAAGCTGGATCTGCAGGGGGTCAGGGCAGGGACGGCGGACGGGGCGCAAGCCCAGAAATTCTCCTTCCTTGTACAGTCTCAATCTCAATCTCGCTATTGATCTTGATAAGGGCAAACTAATTTACTATTACTTCTCGGCGTCAAGCTTCTCGCTGTCCGTCTAATTGAGCTTTTCTAAAAAAAAAAAAAATAAAGCAGAAAAGAAATGAAACCGCGATAGGTCAGGTTTCTACCATTGAACGTCGATGACGTAGCGTGTTCAGCTGGGCCATTCTGCCATTGTGGATTGCCGCTTAGCAACAAGCTAGGAAAAGCCAACAAAGCGATCGCGGAACGGATCAGGGAAAAGCCGAAATTAAACGGTGCGGTAAAAATGATGAATCGTTAACGGTAGTTTGTTCAGTGACGCAATGGGCAATGGAGGCTTTTTCTTTGATGTAATCCATAATCCAAGCAACTGCAATATCATTGCTCCGTTCGCTCCGCGAGCCCGAAACTTTTGTCGCTCGCAGTAATTACAATGGTCGCGTCGGTACAGAGGTAATTGTGCGGCAGTGGCTGCCGTACCGTTACTAACATCTTGGCCGGCCCCGCCAATCTTTTCCTTGTCATCGCCTACGAGGTGGGTTTCTAAGTAGGTACCTGGCCTTACCTGGCCTGGCTTGTACACCACGTTACATCGGCTTCATGCAACTTTGCTTTCATCGACTAGGGCACCTAGCAACAGCGAGACCTCTGCAACTTTTTCTCGGTGAAAAAAACAATTTTTTTTTGTGTTATGTACGAGCACGTCGTTATTTTTTTTTCGTAAGCAGTTTTGTTGTTATGTTAGCTGTCAGTGCTTTTCGCTAAACGTTTTATTATGCTCTCTTTTCCACTTTTTTTTGTAATTGGTTTGTTTTTCTTATATTTTCTGGAGTAATGTTTCTCGAAATGATTTAAATGGACGGTTATTTGATAACCGGAGGGTTTGAAGGTGGACAATTTCGCAATTTGAGAAAAATTTACGCAGAAAAGAGGAAGAGCTTGGTATGAAATTCGAAATTAAAACTTGTTTATTTGGACACCGAAGATTTGTACCGGTACCGGATACGTCGACATTGTAATAAGAGGAATATAACAAATAGCAGCGTTATGTTGGCGTTAAAATTCAGTTTTGGACTTATTACCTGCAACAAAATTTGCTTATCA
Source organism: Beris morrisii (assembly GCA_951812415.1). Classification (NCBI taxonomy): domain Eukaryota; kingdom Metazoa; phylum Arthropoda; class Insecta; order Diptera; family Stratiomyidae; genus Beris; species Beris morrisii. The sequence goes on from OX638310.1 coordinate 73,252,047, forward strand.
GGTCGATCATAGTAAAAATACCTGTAAACTGTTGACAATATAATTTAATAATGGTACACTACCATGAAAGTATTGACATGGAAGTGTTTTCTTTTCAAAACTACAAACAAACACACAAGGACGAAAAATAATTAGGACGTTAATTATTGAAGAATTAAGGAATGTCAAAAGTTTCGCACCTTCATTTTGACGATAGTAAAAATTTGGGTAAATTCTTTGTAAAGGGTGTTTTAGTAGGAACCAGGCGCGAATGCAGAAAATTATTTCGGGAAAGGGCGGGGGGAGGGGGGGGGGGTGGTTAACAGAAAAATTATATGATTATGTAGAATAATTATTATAAAAAGGATTTATAAGTTTGGTGAATGAGTTTGTAATGTTCAACTTATTTAAAATTTAAAAATCAAATATACCCATACTTAGGATATTCTTTTTTAAAACATTTTGAAATTCAGAACACTTACATCAATAGTATTTTACATAATATACTGTGCGTCGTGTATAAATATTAAACAATATAAAAAATCTGCCAATGGTCTGGGCGAAACTTTATTATTTTTCGGGTCAAAGTTCGGGAGCGGTCAAAGTCGGGGTCTATCATCAGTTGTTTCAAGATTATGACGTTTCTTGGAAAGTTAATTTTACTTTATTATTTTAATAATAATAAGTATTGTTATCGATTTTTAAAAAAAAAAAATTTCGGTGGGGGAAGCGTTTTAGACGAAAAATTTTGATTTTTAGATCTCAGCAACCGCTTATGTTAGGAAGCTGAAACTTGGAATTTATATAGAGCTTTAATAGTGGAACCATTTGCAAAAATATTGTTGATATGGGTGAAGGGGTGTGGGAGTGGGGAAAAAATAAAGCGTCCAAAACGCAAAAAAGGTAAGATAGAGACATTCTAAAATCCATATCTCCTAAACGGTTAATGTTACGAAATTAAAACTTAATAATCATCTGTAGGTATACTAGGAGAATAGATCGGAAACAAATTTTTGAGAGAGGGCAGTGACATACGGGGGTGGGGGTTGAAAAACTTTAGATTACGATATCTCATGAACAAATTGCACTAGAGAAATAAAATTTGGTCTGTGTATAAAGGTTGACAAATAAAGTTTGCTGAAAATAACATTTTTTTAGGGGTTGGTGGAGCATGGAAGTGGAGGGGGTAAGAATTTTTTTAAAAAATCACGTCTTATATCTTAAGAACGGTGTAAGATAGATACATAAAATTTTTCCCAGAAGTAGGCCTAATAGACCCCCAGCAGAAAAGAAAAGTTTCAGGGATGAGGGTGTAGAGGGTGAGGGTGGGGAAGGGTGAAAAGTAAAAAGTTCAGATTTTTATATATCGAGAACCTACATTGATATAGAGCTAAAACTTAGTATTTAGATAGAACTATAGTAGTAGCATGTTGGAAAAATATAATTTTATATAGGGGTAGTATGGTACGGAGGTGGGGAGTGTTTTTCTTAACTATAGAACGGCTTATGCTAGAAAGTTGAAATTTGGTATGTATATGTAAATCAACTAGAAAAAAAAACTTTCAAATATCCATTGCCTTTCGGAAGTGGGGAAAAACATGATCAGTGAAAATGGAATGCATATATTTTTACGATTTTCGTCATATCTATTAGGTCTTTCCAAATATTAAATTCATTTTTTTTGAACGGATTCTTCATATAAATACCTGGAAAGCGTTTCCAGAATTTTTTGAAATTCGACCCCCAAGGTGGTGTAAAGGGGATGTATACTTTTTCACGAATTCAGCCGTATCCCTCAGGTCTGATTAAATATCGAATAAATTTTTACTTCCCCGGGCTTATTTAATAATCAACTAAAATCCACTTTCAGGTTTTTTCCTTTTTCAACCCCTAAGAAGGTAAAAACGGGTTGAGCACGTTTTCACGAATTCCGTCATATCTCTTAGGAGTGATAAGACATCGGATTGATTTTTACTTCCTCGGGCTTTCTTTATATATATCTAATAACCCATTTAAGGATTTTTGGATATTCAACCCCAAAGTGGGTGCAAGGGGGTTGCATATGTTTTTACAAATTCTTACATATTTCTAAGTTCTAATGAGATATCGAATTCATTTTTACTTCCTAAGGCTTCCTACATAGTCGTCAAAAAGTTGATTTCAGGATGTTTATTATTCAACTCCAATAGGACGTATGGCTTTCGACAAATTTTTTTAGGATTGATGAGAGATTAGATTGGTTTGTACTTCCACAGACTTTTTATATAATTGTTTTTATATATCGCCTACAAACGCATTTCCGATTTCATGTAATGGCCCAAAACCAAATCACGAAAAACCTTCTAATGGCGTAACAACTGATATAGACCTCGTCCCGGAGTATGACCCAATTATGTAATTCATATGTTATATGTGGCAGCGGCGTGAGTATTCTAGCGCGACCCCATTCTAACCGCTTCACGAAATTTTTTTTAGGTTTTCAGTCACATAGTAAACTTCACCGCATCTCAGAATTAAACTCGTTCCGAACTTCTACCCAAAAAATAACAAAGTTGCGCCCAGACTGTTGGCAGATTTTTATACTCTAGATGAAATCATATAGAGTATTATAAGTTTAATCCAGCCCAAAAGTTTGTAACGCATAGAACCAAGCCTCGGACGAAAAAAAGTTATATATTATTTTTTGTTTATTTGTGGCCAAAAACCTCAAATCCGCCTGACGTCCGTCCGTCCGTCCGTCCGTCCGTCCGTCCGTCCGTCCGTCCGTCCGTCCGTCCGTCCGTCCGTCCGTCTGTCCGTCTGTCCGTTAGCACGATAACTCAAGAACGCCTTCACCTAGGATCATGAAATTTTGAATCTGGATGTTTGGTTGAATTTGTAAGGCTAAGTTCGTTAACGGACAAAATCGTCCTACTCCTTCGGGTAGCTGCCATACAAAATGTCCTTAAAACACGTGTTCAAGAATATTGGTCGATAACTTCAGAAGGGTTTAAGCTACGTCTTTCAAATTTTGTATGTGTTATTTTTCCAATAGTTGGAGCTAAATATATGATTATGAAGAAAATCCTATTAGCCCTTCGTGTAGCTGCCATACAAATATCCTGTCAAAATGTATTCACTTAATTTACAAAACTCACAATAACTCAAGTAATCTTTTAGCTACGAATTCGGAATTTTGTACAAATTAGTTTTGAGTGAAAAGGAAGTCGGAGTTTACTAATCAGCGAAATCCTTTCACTCCTTCTGGTAGCTGCCATACAAAATGTCCTTAAAACACGTCTTCAAGAATATTGGTCGATAAGTTCAGAAGGGTTTAAGCTACGTCATTCAAATTTTGTATGTGTTATTTTTTCAATAGTTGGAGCTAAATATATGATTATGAAAGAAATCCTGTTAGTCCTTCGTGTAGCTGCCATACAAATATCCTGTCAAAATGTATTCACTTAATTTACGAAACTCACTATAACTCAAGTAATCTTTTAGCTACGAATTCAGAATTTTGTACAAGTTAGTTTTGAGTGAAAAGGAAGTTCGAGTTTACTAATCAGCGAAATCCTTTTACTCCTTCTGGTAGTTGCCATACAAAATGTCCTTAAAACACGTGTTCAACAATATTTTCCGATAATTTTTGAACGCTTCAAGCTACGAATTTGAAATTTTGTACACATTAATTTTTGAATAGTTCCAAGGAAAAGGATAAATATGTAAGAAATCGAGTGAGTCCTTCCTGCACCTCCCATGTGAAAGTCCTTTAAAAAGGACATTTTTTTTCGATGACTTACCCAGTTCAAGGTATGAAGTTAAACACTGAATATTGTCTTTTAGTTTTGAGTAGCAATCTAATGGCAGTCCTTAATAAAGGACATACAACATGCACACACGTAATTATACTTTATCCCCAACTACAATATAAATCGGAGTTCAGTATTCATCTAGAGTATTATACGATTGGCTTGCAGCCGATCGTGACTGCAGTATGTTTTCATTTGATTTAAATATTGCCAAGGTAAAAAATTAAATTTATTTCTGGGCCGTTTGTGTTTTCATCCTTTCTTGGTTGGTTGGTTGGTTTAAGTGGCAGCCCTGTCACCCAGACAGAGCTCAATTAGCTCAGAGGCCGTTTTGGAAGCACAAACTCGTGTTAAACTCGGGTTGTTGATACTGGGGAATACAGAAGATGAATGTGAGAAAAATCCTTTCTTTGAGTTAGGAAAAAAATCAGTAATGATTCCTATAAACAAATATTGCCGGTATCAAATCCAGCAGACCTCAATTAACTTGAGGATTTAAGGATTTAAAGATTCTAACCTAAAAATAATCAGGCGACTATTTTGAACGGTATTTTTTAGGTTGTCCGTCGCATATTAACCTACACTGCATCTCAGCATTAAAAACGTTTCGGACTTCTACCCATAAAATAATAAAGTTGAGCCCAGACTGTTGACAGATTTTTATGTTTATGATTCTTCATAATTTTTTCCGCGAATATCTGTCCCGAGAAATAACTGGGTCACCTGCTCTGATTAAAATCTATTCTCTAGCCTACTAATCACAAAACAGCAATGATCCCGTTGTGTTCATGATAAATTTCCTGCACTACTCTGCACGTGATAACGTGTTTTGTCGTCTCCAGTAGCTCTATGAGTGACACCATCGATTTTTGACGCATATGCTTACTGGGCCACTACATAAGGATTTTGTCTTCCAAAATCCTTAGCCCTACAAATGAAAGGTCTGAATTCGTCAATGAAATAATCACCCACATTTAGATCTTATTTCCTGATGATTTCAACTTTGTTCAACTGTCATCTTTCAGCGCTGATGCGTATTCCACCGTAGCAGTATCTCGTTTTTTAAATTATTTTTTCATCGAATTTCGGCGTCCGGCTCCTTTTCGAATGGTTTTATTGAACTTTATTTTCTTATGTCAATTTCGCAATACCTTGGCAAACAAGTTTTCAGTTTACCTTAAAATTTTACGAGATCGAAAAGAGTATCTATCCTTGCCGGAGAATTTAATTTAATTAAAATCAATTATAAATATCTGAAATCATGGAAATTCGTTGTTCGAGTACGTATACCTATATGTTTCTACCTGATGTAATTATGCGGCACATTGCATACAAAGGTAGTTTATCAGCGGCCGAGTGGACTTACTGATGCATGCATTAGTCGGTAAATGCATATGTGCAGATTATAAATGTACATAAAATATTGTGTACAGTTTTGTATCCGTAATCCATGCAGCAATCGTATCGAGTTTAGTTTGATGATTAAGCGCGAAACGCAAAGTGGAACTAATTCATACGAAAATTGTACAGAATTCGCAGAAGACCAAAACGACCTAGAATTGCCGAACGGAAAACCTCGAGCAGCGTACTGCGTTTTGAGTCATGCCGATGCAGCGCTGCGTTCAAGATATGGAGGCCTTGAAGGTAAACCGAAGCCGCACTATGCGTAATACTTTCCACAAATTGCCGGAATATTCATCGAATCGGACAAGAAGCGACTAAGTGATTACGCGGGGGTTGCGGGCTAATCGTCACCCGCTGAGGCATATCGCCGCAACCAGAAGCTTATATTGAATCAGACGCGGGTTTTTTTAAACCTATGTATTTTTTTTTGGTTGGACAGACATGTCTCATATGTGTACACACTTAACATGTCGAAGTCGGGTGCTAAGAGCCGGTAGCGTGTTGAATATCGCGTGAGTTACCGCTCGCCGGACATTGCGCGCAACGGTCAGTTTCAGTTCCACCTGAACGACGCTGACTTGTTGCTAAGTGAAATTCGCACCGCAATAATCGATTGCATGTTTTCGATTGATGGGTCATCGCAGCGAGCGGCTGTAGACTGCAGCAAATATCGTAGGGCCGATTCGAAATGTCGGCAGTGCGCGCTGTGTAATTTTAGAACTCGAAATTGTTGGTTGAACCATTCGGAAAGCTAGAAAGTTCGATTTGATCAGAGTGGCTGGTTGGCGCTTGGCAACTGACTGTAGAGGCCGCAGGCCACAAGGGAATACACTAGAAAGTTTTGATGAATCGGACTATTTATTCGTCATTAAAACTGACGCAAGATAAGATGATTTTGACAACTAGTTTCACGAGAATGAAGCTCATCCGGTCGCATCGGTAGCTAATTCACGCGATTATTTTTATCAGGGTATTCATTTTTTAAAATGCTGATGAAATCTGAAGAGTAGGTGGGCAAGTATATTCTACGTTTACTCATACTAAATATTTTTAGTTTCACATGCTAGGGTTTTAGAGATAAAGACAATTGTCTTTGCAACTTTGATACTTAAGTAGAAAAAGTAGGTAGGTGGGTAGACTGGCTACAAATATTAAAAACATACTCAATCTATTACTAATAACTGCTTGAAGCTAAATACTCGTATGTATCTGTAGATGTAAAGTTGTGCAACCAACGAGTTTACCAGCAATATCTAGTTCTAAGTACCTACGTCTGCTCTGATTTATATTGTAGTTGAGGACAAAGTAGAATTACGTGTGTGCATCCTTTATTAAGGACTCCCATTTGATTGCTACTAAAAACTAAAAGACAATATTCATCAAAAAAAATTTTCTCTTGATTTCTTACATATTTATCCTTTTCCTTGGGACCATTCAAAAATTAATGTGCACAAAATTTCAAATTCGTAGCTTGAAGCAAAAATATATATCTAATATATAACTTTTTTTAGTCCGAGGCTTGGTTCTATGCGTTACAAACTTTTGGGCTGGATTAAACTTATAATACTCTATATGATTTCATCTAGAGTATAATAAAAAAATCTGCCAATGGTCAGGGCGAAACTTCATTATTTTCCGGTCAAAGTTCGGGAGCGGTCAAAGTCGTATATCATCAGTTGTTTCAAAATTATGAGGTTTCTTGGAAAGTTAGTTTTGTTATTAAAAAAAATATTTAAAATAGAGATTTTTAGCCGATTAAACATTAAACAGCCCGTGTAGACTATTCGAATTTCGGTATATAATGTACACTAAAAGCCAAAAGAAGTAAAAACGAATTATCATACTTAAGAGATATGACGAATTGTTAAAACGTATACAAACCCATATTACTTCCACTTAGGGTTTGAATTTCGAAAAAATTGTGAAACAGGTTTTTAGACGATTGTATAAGAACCAACTTGACATCTTATGAGACGCGAGGGATTTTGAAAAATTTGTGTAAACGTAAGCAAACCCTTAACACCCCCTTGGTTCTTGAAATTCAGAAAATCATGAAATTGGTTTTTAGGTCATTGCATGAAATGCCGTAATAACCAATTTTATATCTCATCAGAACTAAGGGATGGCAAAAATTGTGATAACATATGCAAACCCTTAGTGATTGAATATCGAAAAATTGAGAAATGGGTTTGTAGGCGATTATATAAAAAGTCTGTGGAAGTGAAAAGCGATCTAATATCTCATCAAACCTAAGAAATATGTCGAAACTTTGAATATCTAAAAATACTGGAATTGACTTTTTGGCGCTTATATAGAAAACCTTAGGAATTAAAAATGAATTCGATAATTCATCAGATATTGAAACTCCTTACCCCCACTTGGAGGTTCAATATCCAAAAATCCTGAAAGCAGTTAATAGATAAATCTGAAGGCAACTCGAGAAAGTAAAAACGAATTCAATTTCTTATCACTTCTAAAAGATATTACGGAATACGTGAAAACTTCTTCAACCCTTTTATACCCTCTTAGGGGCTGAAAAAGGAAAAAAATTAAAAACAAGTTTCAGGCGATTATTACACAAGCTTTTGAAAGTGAAAATATAAAAATATATATCTGATCAGAGATGAAAGATATGGCAGAATTCGTGAAAAAGTATACAATCCAATTTGGACCCCCTTAGAGGTCGAATTTCCAAAAATTTTAAAAACACTTTCTAGGTATGTATTTATATGAAGAAGTCGTACAATAAAAATGAATTCAATATTTGGAAAGACCTAATAGATATGACGAAAACCGTGAAAATATATGCATTCCATTTTCACTGATCATTTTTTTTGCTCCCCTTCCGAACGCCAATGGATATTTGAATTTTTTTTTATCTAAATTACTTTTCTAGTTGATTTACATGTACGCATCGAATTTAAACTTTCTAGCATAAACCGCTCTTTAGTTAGGAACAACACTCCCCACCCCCGTGCCATACTACCCCTATAAAATATTATATTTTTTCAACATGCTACTACCTAATAGATATGACGAAAATCGTGAAAATATATGCAATCCATTTTCACTGATACATTTTTTCGCCCCCCCTTCCAAACGCCAATAGATATTTTAAACTTTTTTTATATAAATTACTTTTCTCGTTAATTGACATATACTTACCAAGTTTCCACTTTCTAGCATAAGCCGTTCTATAGATAAGAAAAACATCCCACATCCCTGTACCATACTACCCCTATGAAAAATTACATTTTTCCAACATGCTACTACTATAGCTCTATCTAAATACCATGTTTCAGCTTTATATCGTTATAGGTTTTCGATATATAAAAATCGGAACTTTTTCCTTTACACCCTCCCCCACCCTCACCCTCTACTGCATCACCCCCAAAATTTTTTTTTTTTCTGCTAGGGTTCTATTAGGCCTACTTCTGGTAAAAATTCTAAGCATCTATCGTACATCGTTCTTGAGATATGAGACGTGATTTTTTAGAAAAATTCTTATCCCCACCACTTCCATACTCAACCGCCCCTTTAAAAAATTGTGCTTTCATCAAACTTCATTTGTCAACCTTCATACAGAAACCGAATATTATTTATCTAGTGTAATTGGTTCTTAAGATATCGTAATCTAAAGTTTTTTAACCCCCGCCCCCGTACGCCACTGCCCCACTCACAAATTTCTTTCCGATCTATTCTCCTAGTATACCTACAGATATTCGTTAAGTTTTAATTTTGTGACATTAACCGTTTAGGAGATATGGTTTTTAAAATGTATCGATCTCGGCTTTTTTGCGTTTCGGACGCATTATTTTTCCCTCCACTCCCACACCCCTTTACCCATATTGACAATTTTTATGCAAATGGGTCCATTATCAAAGCTCTATATAAATTCCAAGTTTCAGCCTCCTAGCATAAGCGGTTGCTGAGATATAAAAACCAAAATTTTCCGTCTAAAATGCACCCTCTCCTCCCCCCTCACACCCTCGCCGCGTAGAATTCTCCATAAACTCCTGCTCCTACACCTTGATCCGTTTTAGATCCGTCTGTGTACCAGATTATGGATCTTGGTTTTGGAGTGGGTTTGTTTGTGGCCTAATCCTCCCTTTCAGGTAGGACAACTTTGAATGGCTTTGTGAAATTAAATTTCGGTACCATTGAATCAGAAAGAGGTATCGCTAGTATCGGGTCCTTGTTGAGTTCCGCGGAGAGAGTTGGGCAAGCTATTTTGCGCTCTGACTCGTCCTGCGAGCTCAAAAGTTTGTATGTGGTGAATCTAGCTTCTTTCTGTATTTCTAAGTGTAGAGGTGCTAGGTTGAGAAGCACCTCTAAGGCAGCTGTGGGAGTGGTGCGCATCGCCCCAGTAATACCCAGGCATGCCAGTCTTTGTAATTTAGTCAGCTTAAGCTGAGCAGTTTTCTGCTTTGTTTTCTTCCACCAGACGGATGCCGCGTAAGTTATAATGGGCCTAGCAACGACGGTATACATCCAGTAGGTTAGTTTTGGACTCAGTCCCCAGTTTTTGCCGAGAAGGCTCCTGCAGTATTATTCCCTTAATTATTTTGTAATATATTATTATGCGAGTAACCTACAACGGAAGAAGCGAGTTTAAACAAAAACTTTGTAGTTTTATAATAGTAAGAGCTCGATGTTATTGTTTCTAGACCATCAGGATTAAAGTACGTAGGGGGGTCTTTCAAACCATCAAAGCGACTTTTTGATCCCTGTACTTATTGCGAATTTACGTTCCTAGTAGGTTCCATTTAGAGATGAGCCGTTCACGAGTGATCTAATCTAAAAGAACACTTGATTGGATTGAATAAGGGCCATTATTACGATCTTCAGTTAAACTCTAACTGTAACATTTACTGGAAGTTTTGTATGAAAATCTGTCTATTAAAGTTCCAGTTTTTCCAGGTCTAGTTAGAACGTAAATGAAGATCGTAGGAACGCGCCTAAGTGAAGTAACTCAGTCATTTTGATGACCTGAAGTTCGATTTGAAATGTGAATAAAAAAGATTAAAACGAATGAAGGGAGAACTGAACGAATACGGTGAGAAGAGAGGCAGACAATCTATACCATTTGTCGTATTACTATCATCTACCATATGTTCTCTCGTGCGCTTGAGTTTGTGGTGAAAAACGAAAAGCAAATATTTCCCCATCTTCTCCTCATGAATGTAAACATGACGACCTGTTCCGCCTTTAGCGAGAGAAAATGACTAAACGTTCTACACGAAACACGACACGTATTATCATCAAGTGCGTACCCACCGGCAAATGCACTAGTCGATTGAATGCTGTCTTTTGATTGCACTAGTCGTCGATCACAAGAATTCTATTTCAATATGACCGGACTCAGTTCATCGGTGCAGTGTCGACCGGTAAGGCATAATTCGCATGTAAGTCAGGCCTACCTTTCATCGATGATTGGTCAGATCTACTTCATACACACTTCATACATTCTCTTCAGTGAGTGCACGTATTACTATCTCGTTCTTATTCATTCCAATTTCAAATACAATGCGCGATAGGAGATCTCTCATGACGACGAGTACGGATGAGATGGTCGGATGCATTTCAGTACAAGCGAGAAAGAAATGCGAATACCTCACACGTATTCACAGACAGCAAGTATGTACATAGCTGAACTTGTTCCCAACTGATAATCTTTTTTCAGCAACAAGTTTCGAAACTGTTCGTTGCCTCTTCATCGATGTTTGGTTTATAGGGTAGCTGTACATGAATACATCGCCCGCTTCTTCCCAGCAAACCAAAAGGTTCGCTTGCCGTTCACCGGCGGACCTTCCAAGTGAATACTTCCTTCACTAGTGAACACCAATAGCGAGCCGTTGGTAAATTAGCGTTCGGACTATATTTACATCCGCCGCGAAACATTTTACACGGTTCGGTAGCCATCCAGGAATTCTCCGCTTGCAGCGAATATATACTGCTGTACATATTCGCGGCAAAGGGTCTGCAAGTGAATGACTTGCAAACCACTTTAAGTGAAAAGCCTGGAAGGTTCGTTTGTGGTTCACCGCTGGACCTCTGAAATTGATATTTCTTTCACTTCTGAAACCGTTGATCCATCACTGTTCGGACTATATTTACAACTATAGCGAAACATTTCACGCGGTTCGGTAGCCATCCGCCAATTTTCCGTTTGGAGTGAATATATTGCTGTATTTATTCGCCACTTCAAGTCAAAATAAGTAGAGAAAATTGATGCAACAATTGTTGCTCTGCGCATCATCGACTTAAATGAAGGATGCTTCCTCCAATGTCTTAAAATCTGAACTAGGTAAATTTAAAAAAAAAGAAGCTACTTTTCAAAAACTAATGAGTTTATTTAATTAAAAAAAATATATAAATTAAAAGTGTTCGAAATATAAAACAAAACATAAAAAACATACCTTTAATTTCCAGTAATTTAAACTTTAACTTTAACTCACTTCACTTCACGTGTGACATTTATGAAATTCGTAAAACAAATGGCATACCTATATGGTTTCTGCACATACTAACAGTATTTTTCTTAATAATGAAGAAAAAAAAACAAAAAATGTTCATCTTTCGCGGATTTACATTCGTTTGCAATGGATTTCTTGTACCCTATGTAAACGGCTGAAATAGTCCTCACCTTTCGCAGCCTTATTATTCATTTTTAGTGAATAAACGGTAGTTTATATTTTGACCATACGTTATTATCCTCGATATATTCGCTTATACTGGAGTTTACAAAAATGAAACAGACGATGATATATTCTGCCTCTTTCTGTGAATATTCGAAAACCTACGCTTTTCGCGGATCTTCGCTTCGTGGTTTGCTGGGTTCCTGTTTTCCAAATCACAAGCACAACTGAAAGCTTACCCATATACACCAACACAGTTGAACGACTGACTGACTAATGAGTGACTACTGAACGGCTGATTAGAGAAGAAAAAAGATGATTTTAGCAGTTCAATTGAAGTACACTGAACTAACTCTTAAATGAACTGTTTTGCCCATCTCTACCTTGTAATAGTCACAAATTACATAATTTGTTAACATGAGACAAGATTGTTCTTTGAGAGCCACATCGTGCACTCGTCTCTCGGATTCAATAAATTGAAATTAGTTTCACATCGAATGGAAATTATGATTTTCAGTATAGGGTCATATAAGATCTTATACACAATTATAATCCGGGCATATGTTTACCTAAATTATTTTCGACTTTAAAAAGACCCCTACAGCATTCTAACTTCGTCCTGCTAAAAATGTTCTCTCCCAACCGAAATAATGACTTTTCATTTTTTATACAAAGGACCGTAACGTAACATATGATATGATGTACATGCATTTTATATTTCCGTCCTACGTCCTGACGGTTTAAGATATGTAATTTGACGAGGCTTTGGGTCAAAACAGCTGTTTTTCGTAAATTACCTTTTAAAAGAGCCACTTAAATTCCAGGAGCGCAAACATCCAGCCAAATAAGAAGTATGAATATTACAACCAATTTATTTATGTTTTAATAAGTGAAATGTTTTGCAGGCCTGATGTGCTGACATATTAATTTGGTTTACTAGTTAATGTTAAAAAAATATGCCCACTTGAATTTTTTTTTACGCTTTTACAAGGTTCAGAAAATTGTATGCCATTTCAGTACCAACAAATCGTAACGATGTCAATTTTAAATAGCCTTGTTTTTATTTCCTTATAGAACTGAATGTGTATTTTCATTTCGACTATGGTTTATTTTAGTTCACCCTTTTGCTAGGGTCCTGTACACATTTTCCCGAATCCAATAAAACGTTGCACGGAAGATACGCGAGTTATTTTCCTTTATAAATAAGAGCCTGTTTGTGAGTAAGTAAGTATTTTTTCATGAGTAATGGTGTTGAACATTATACGGCGGAAATGGGGAAAATTGTTTTATTGTGGAGAAAATTTATTACGCAATATATTCATGTTTGCTTTGTTGGCCCATATCTAATTTTTTTAGATTTCGCTTGGCGTTACGATATTTATGGTACTTCGAAGGCATTTTATTTTGAATTTTCCGCAGAAAAAATTACACTTTCGAAAATTTTCATATTTTCTTTTCAAATACAAAAGTAGCAATCATTTTTTTTATTACTTACTTAAGCTAGGACGAAGATTTCAAATGGGCTTATTTTTGCATTTCGTCAAATTGAATACGTAGGCTGTGGTAGTAATGTTCAGGGCGTTGCGTCGTAAAAGGTTAAAATAAAACATTTCCTTAATATTTTCATCAGAAGGTACCGTCATCTAGCATTCTTACAGAAGAGAGAGAGAGAGAGAGAGAGAGAGAGAGAGAGAGAGAGAGAGAGATATTAGAGAGTTTCCATTCCAGCCTCATATTTTTAAGGGGTCTCAAATTTACGCTACAAAGTTCTTTGACGAGTATTATGCTAAGTTTGATGTAGATATGTGCAAAGAAACGGGTATTCGTTCAACCGTTTTTATATTGGATAATCAGTTATTAGGTTATCGGTTATTTATGCTTAAAATCGGTTAACTGTTACCAAAAATTAACCGATTAACTACCCGTTAAGTTAATCGGTTAATTTTTTTTTCTGGATATCCTTTTTGCTTCGCGAACATTAAGAGCTTCAACTTTCAGTACAAAATATGCGTATCACATGATTCAATAATAATGAACTTATCGGAGAATCACCAGTTCTCCGCATTAGGTAATCCCGTGGGTCTTGTGACCGTGGATCATAGGTGGCTTGGTAGAGCATGCAATATAATACGGCTGAAAATATAATATATAATTTATGTTTTGAATAGCTGAAAAGTAGTATTCCTTTTAAACAAACTTTTTAAATAACCGGTAATATTAATAAATGTTTATATCAATAACCGGTTACGTTAGTACCGTTAAGGTGAAAGCTGGATAAAAATTACAACCGACAACCGTTTTTTTTAAACCGTCCATCCCAAGCTTGATGCTCTCCGTCACGCTTCCATCTAGTTGACTAGCACTGCAGCAACCATGTTGTTGAGTTATTAGAGCTGCACAATAAAAACCAAGCAAAATGAGATTTGGCGTCAGAAGGCAGAGAAAAAACATACTGCAGTCACGATCGGCTGTAAGCCAATCGTATAATACTCTAGATGAATACTGAACTCCGATTTATATTATAGTTGGGGATAAAGTAGAATTACTTGTGTGCATGTTGTATGTCCTTTATTAAGGACTGCCATTAGATTGCTACTCAAAACTGAAAGACAATATTCAGTGTTTAATTTCATATCTTGAACTGGGTAAGTCATCGAAAAAAAAATGTCCTTTCTGAAGGACTTTCACATGGGAGGTGCAGGAAGGACTCACTCGATTTCCTTGGAACCATTTAAAAAGATCGTGTATAAAATTTCAAATTCGTAGCTTGAAGCGTTCAAAAGTTATCGAAAAATATTGTTGAACACGTGTCTTAAGGACATTTTGTATGGCAGCTACCACAAGGAGTAAAAGGATTTCGCTGATTAGTAAACTCGAACTTCGTTTTTACTCAAAACTAATTTGAACAAAATTTCCAATTCATAGCTAAAAGATTACTTGAGTTATAGTAAGTTCCGTAAATTAAGTGAAGACGTTTTGACAGGATATTTGTATGGCAGCCATACGAAGGACTAATAGGATTTTCTTCATAACCATACATTTAGCTCAAACTTTTGGAAAAATAACACATACAAAATTTCAAAGACGTAGCTTAAACCCTTCTGAAGTTATCGACTAATATTCTTGAACACGTGTTTTAAGGACATTTTGTATGGCAGCTACCAGAAGGAGTAAAAGGATTTCGCTGACTAGTGAACTCGAACTTCCTTTTCACTCAAAACTAATTTGTACAAAATTCCGTATTCGTAGCTAAAAGATTACTTGAGTTATAGTGAGTTTCGTAAATTAAGTGGATACATTTTGACAGGATATTTGTATGGCAGCTACACGAATGACTAACAGGATTTTCTCCATAATCATACATATAGCTCCAACTATTGGAAGAATAACACATACAAAATTTCAAAGTCGTAGCTTAAATCCTTCTGAAGTTATCGACCAATATTCTTGAACACGTGTTTTAAGGACATTTTGTATGGCAGCTACGCGAAGGAGTAGGACGATTGTGCCCGTTAACGAACTTAGCCTTACAAATTCAACCAAACATCTAGATTCAAAATTTCAAGATCCTAGGTGAAGGCGTTCTTGAGTTATCGTGCTAACGGACAGACGGACGGACGGACGGACGGACGTCAGGCGGATTTGAGGTTTTTGGCCACAAATAAACAAAAAATAATATATAACTTTTTTTTCGGCTTGGTTCTATGCGTTACAAACTTTTCGGCTGGATTAAACTTATAATACTCTATATGATTTCATCTAGAGTATAAAAAGAAATGATGTAATTAAAAACTTTCGTCGCACCCCCATTATACATAATACGGTAAAAAAAACTAAATCGATATTTCATCAGAACTAAGAAATATGACGAAATTCGTGAAAATATATGAAACCCCCTTTCACTGATCATTTTATTTTCCCTAACTCAATGCGCCAATGCTAATCTGAAATTTGTTTTTAGCAAAATTATTTTCTAGGAGATCTACATATATTTTGCAAGTTTCAACTTTCTACCATCTTGGGATACAAAAAATAATAGTAATAATACTATTATTTTCGTTTCTTTTCTTTACTGAGGCCCAGTATCAGGCCAGGGTTTCACCAAGAGTAGGACCGGTGTGATCAAATCGACATTGGGTCGGCAATGATTTGGTCTTGGCCAGATACTGGGCCCGAAACATTAGCCAGTACTGGCAACTCTGGCATCAGTACTAAGCCTGTGCTGTGCCGTTCTGCTTTTCGTACATGGGCATTAGGTGCTGCATGTTTTTGAAAATCACAATCTCCTCCACCATAATCTTTCATTCACCGTCCAACAAAAATATGTATATGTGCCATACTATCCATTCTATAGTTCTATACAATTTCAAAGTTTCAACTTTATAGCACAAGAGGTCTTAAGATGGTTTCCTTCTGAAAACCTACCACCTCCCGAGTATACATTTTATTAGGCGGGAATCTGGCCCAGATCTGGCTTACCTTAAAATAAATCCGGCCCAAATCAAACGAACCCAATGTGGACCTGGTCAGGGTGTAACGCTCTCGCAAATATGGGCCTGACATAGCGCCTGATGTAAGCCTGATTTAGCCTAATTCTGAGACGGACTTGAGCCTGATCAAGCCCAAACATGAGCCATAGCTAGCCCGGATCGCCTCTGCTGATAAAAATGAAATGTGTTTGCAACAAAAAAAAATGTTCAAAATAAAAAAATTAAATTTTAGAACATTGTGTGATTTATTGAATTATTATTATTTCTTCGTTATAAAACATATCCAACCCATACCACATACAATTTCGTATGTAGGACGGGTTATTTTATAGCGACTCATAAAATTGAATGTCATTTATAAAATGTAATTTTTTTAAAAATGATACCAAACGTAGCACTGGTCCGGTTTAAGTCCGGCGAGCCTGAATAGTTCGAGCGATCGTAAGCAGGCTTGCCTTACTTATACCAGACGTAGCCCTGTTCCGGTGATTGTTCGGCGAGCCTGTGTAGGCTTGCCTTACTCATACCAGACATGGCCCTGGTCCGGTATAAATACGGCGAGCCTGGACAGTTCGAGCGATCCTAAACAGGCTTGCCTTACTCATAACTGACGTGGTCCTGATCCGGCGCAAGTTTGGCGAGCCTGAGCAGGCTTGCCTTACCAGATATGACCCTGATCAGGTATACAGCAAATCAGGCAAGCCTCAGAAAATTTCTACTCAGGCTTCTCACCCAATTACCACATCCAGTCTATGCACTATAAGCTGAATATGAAAATTTAACGAAATTATAATTCCCAGAAATAAATTCTTTGGCCAGTTGATATATGAGAAACATCTCGATAAAAACCTCCAGGCTGATTTGAGGTGTTTCGGAGTAGTATAGTACACCCTATGATGAAAATGCTGTTTCGGGCTGTAATAACATAATTTTAAAAAACCTTATCCAGTGAAGGTTTTTCACATCTTTTCAACTCTAACGATATGCCCCTTAGAGTTAGGCATACCCGTAAATGGAATTGTAGCAGATCTGCTACACTTTCATTGCACTTAAATCTACTACAGTTTTGATGTCCCATATAGGGTTCCCCAGCACCCAGAGTTCCGTACACTGCCCAGAATTGGCATTGCATTGTCCGCCAAAACTTGTCGATCGGTATTGTTTTGTAACTGACAAACCATCAGACCAGTGTCGGGCCAATCCTGGTGATCAGTACTCCCACTTGATCTGAGCCGACTTTGGTCCGAGTTGCTGGGTCTAAGTCGGGCCTAGAATTGGCTTATTATTGGTGTCTAAGCTCTTTCGGCATTGGCTCGACGGTCGGCTCTGTATTGGGCACATCTTTATAAAAATTTTTTTTGTTTCTCAACATATCAATTGATTCGATTTCAACCCTATTACGAGAATGTGTCAGATTGGTCTAGTGGGTAGCGTAGCGGACTAATGTGTGACGGGACCATGGTTCGAATCCGAGAGTGTGCAAGGTGTGTAAGTAAAATCAATTCGCATTTTTCAAAAAAATAATAATAGCAAAATAAATTCGTTGTTTGACAAAAAAGAAAAAGAAAAAAAAATAGTTAATAATTTTATTTTGTTTTTTTTTTTACTGAGGCCCAGTATCGGGCCAGAGCTTCACCAAGAGTAGGATCGGTGTGATCAAATCGACAATGGCTCGGCAATGATTTGGTCTTGGCCACATACTGGGCCCGAAACATTAGCCAGTACTGGCAACTCTGGCACCAGTACTAAGCCTGTGCTGTGCCGTTCTGCTTTTCGTACATGGGAGGGTTGGGAGCCATCACTGGTTAACATCTGGGCCATCGTTGGCCGCCAGCGTTGGCTAGCGAACTTTTGTAGTTAGGTACTAATAGGTAGGTAGCCATAATTCGTAAGGTACGAAGTTCGAGAACGTATCGCAGGTCATTCGTCGCCAAAAATGCGTTCCTATCGTATCGTATTACTCTAGATGAAACCTGAGAGTATTATAAGTTTAATCCAGCCCAAAAGTTTGTAACGCATAGAACCGAGCCTCGAACGAAAAAAAGATATATATTATTTTTTGTTTATTTGTGGCCAAAAACTCCAAATCCGCTTGTTTTTTCTTTTTTTTCAAGTTTTTAGTACCAGGTTAAGCTATGACTATTAATTTATATGACAAAATAATCAAGTAAATTAGGTCACTATATTCAGTAATCCAATTTGGTATTGGTAATAAAAATTTAAATTTATATGCATATATGTACATACAATAATATACTTCTGACGTTATATGTATTTTAAGTTCATTATTTATGTACAGAAAATTTAAAATGAAAATAAAAAATCTGCCAACAGTCTGGGCGCAACTTTATTATTTTTTCGGTAGAAGTTCGGAATGCGTTCAATTCTGAGACGCGGTGTAGGTTACTGAAAACCCAAAAAAAGTTCGGAAAGCGGTTAGAATGGAGTCGCGCTAGAATACTTACGCCGCTGCCACATATAACATATGAATTACATAATTGGGTCATACTCCGGGACGAGGTCTAAGTCGTAGTAAAATATCAGTTAATACGCGATTAGGAGATTTTTCGTGATTTGGTTTTGGGCCATTACATGAAATCGGAAATACGCTTGTAGGCGATAATCTAAAAAGTCTGTGGAAGCGAAAACCAATCTGTTATCTTATCAATCGTAAGAAATATGTCGAAAGCCTTACGTCCTCTTGGAGTTGAATATCTAAAAATACTGAAATCGACTTTTGACGATTATATAGGAAGGCTTAGGAAGTCAAACTGAATTCGATATCACATCAGAACTAAGAAATATATAGGAATTTGTGAAAACATATGCAACCCCCTTGCACACTTTTTGGGGTTGAATATCCAAAAATCCTGAAATGAGTTTTTAGATATACATAAAGAAAGCCCCAGGAATTGAAAACCAATCCGATATCTTATCACTCCTAAGAGATATGACGGAATTCGTGAAAACGTGTTCAACCCGTTTATACCCTGTTAGGGGTTGAAAAAGGAAAAAAATTTAAAGCGAGTTTTAGTTGATTATTAAACAAGCCCCTGAAAGTAAAAATATATTCGATATTTAATCAGACCGGAGGGATATGGCTGAATTCGTGAAAATGTATACAACCCCTTTACACCATCGTGGGGGTCGAATTTCAAAAAATCCTGAAAACTCTTTCTAAATCCGTGGAATAAAAATGAAATCAATATTTGACCTAATTGACCTAATAGATCTGACGAAAACCGTGAAAATATATGCATTCCATTTTCACTGATTATTTTTTTTTTGTTCCCCTTCCGAACGCCAATGGATACTTAATTTTTTTTTTAATCAAAACTACTTTTTTCGTTGACTTACATATACATACCGAGTTTCAACTTGCTAGCATAAGCGGTTCTATAGTTAGGAAAACACCCCCCACCCCCGTACAATACTATCACTATAAAAAATTATATTTTTTCATCATGCTTCTACTGCAGTTCTATCTAAATACCAAGTTTCAGCTTGATATCATTATAGGTTCTCAATATATAGGAATCGGAATTTTTTCCTTTTCACCCTCCCCCAGCCTCACCCTCTACACCTTCATCCTCAAATTTTTTTTCCTGCCAGGGGTCTATTGGGCCTACTTCTGGTAGAAATTCTAAGCATCTATCGTACACTGTTCTTGAGATATGAGACGTTATTTTTTAGAAAAATTCTTATCCCTTCCACTTCCATACTCAACCGCTCCCTTAAAAATTTTTACTTTCAGCAAACTTTATTTGCCAACCTTAATACAGAAACCGAATTTCGTTTTTCTAGTACAATTGGTTCTTGAGATATCCTAATCTAAAGTTTTTCACCCTCCACCTACGTACGCCACTGCCCCCGTTCAAAAATTTTTTTCCGCTCTATTCTCCTAGTATTTCGTGACATTAACCGATTAGGAGATATGGATTTTAGAATGTCTCGATATCGGCTTTCGAGCGTTTCGGACGCAATACTATTCCCCCACCGCTACACCCCTTTACCCCTTATTATAATTTTTTTTTGCAAATGGGTCCACTATCGATGCTCTATATAAATTCCAAGTTTCAGCCTCCTAGCCTAAGCGGTTACTGAGATCTTGAAACCAAAATTTTCCGTCTAAAACGCTTTCCCCACCTCCCCCTCACACCGCAACCACTAAAAAGGTGGCCACTTGAAGCGGTCTGCTCAGTCTACCAACAAAAAAAATTCAACTTATTAGCTCAAAGAGTTTGAGAGCTATAAGCTTTCAAACGTTTTGCGTACGGCGGACGGCGTACGGCGGATGGCGTACGGCGCACAGACGGACTGAAAATTTGTTTTGCTTTTTTAGTATCTATTAGTCATGAAACGTGGAAAAAAAATTTTTCAGGGTAGCAAATTTTTTTTTTTAAAAATCGATAACAATACTTTATTATTAAAATAATAAAGTAAAATTTACTCTATTATCTAAACAAAATTACATTTCGCATAATTTATTTCATAACGAAGAGAGGAACGCTTTTAAATTTCGATCTCTACAAGAAATTTTTTAAAATTACGTCACTATTCGCTAAAATACTAAATTTCTAGTATTAATAGGATCTACTACAATAGGGGAAGAATCTACTATACTCGACAGGCATGATCTACTCCGGAAATCAGCTTATCAAGTGACAACGCTGGAGGACTCGATTACAGTCGGGAAGTTCGCGTGGTGGTCTCCACAGACACCTTCGAAAAACAATACAGCAATTTTCCAAATAAATCTTTTTCGTAGAATTGATTTATTTTCAAAATATTAGGGGATAATACACCGCCATTATTTTCCACGCAGGTGTATGTACTCTGTAACTACAGCACGTCGGGAATTTGTTAAAACTCCACCTATTTCATTTAATGGGCATGTCCTCTGCCTAATTACTCAGTTTAAGTTTGTATAGCTGTTCGGGATTACTGTCAAATGTCCAGCTCTTTCGTTATAAATTACAAGGATTTAGTAGTAATCTCACAGAATCTCAATGCAAAACTTTGTTCTTCAGAGAATGTGTGATTTCTGTGAAAAGGCACCAGATTCTTTTGACTTAATAAATCTGTTTACTAAATAGAAGACTTCCTCTGCATGCATTGCCCGCTTAATCTGTCAAGTTGTTTCTCCGAACTGAACTTGTTAACTATAAAACCGAAAATATAAATAGCGCAACGAAACAAATTATATGTCATCGTTGGAACTTTTCCAATTACTGTCAGAGCTTTTCCGGTCCATACATCAAAGAGCCATCAAATAATATTATGAAATTAGTACACCACCCACGAAGCGTCACATATACGATATAATATACCTTCTTGCCGACATCGATATTTCGATATCCTGATCTAACTGAATGCTCGGCAAAAATTCTATTAAGCATAATAACTTATCGAATAACTTTCACTTTATGTTAAAAGGAAATTCTTGTTTTTAATTTTTCCCTTAAGACCGAGCGTCCTTCGACTCTTTGTACGTCGGTTTTTCGTGGAGCAAGAATTGAAAATAAGAAAACGCTGGTCTTGGTTTCATGGTGCCGCTTTTCGTAACAAAACCTGTCAATCACAATTACAATCATCAATTTGGACAGGGACCACATCGAACTTTGGCAGAGAAAGTCTTGAGGTTTTATCGCCAACCAACCCCCTAAACAGCTCTTTTGAAGATTACGTGGTTGCCACTAACCGATGAGAAAGGGGTGGGTTGGGTACAAAAAGTATTTTTCGTTTTCCAATTTTTGGCCCAACTCGGTGTTGCTAGTACCAATGAACTCGTATATTATTAGAATGGAAAATCGATTTTGTTATTGAAAGAATGAGGATAATACCAAAGGCAGTCTGTCCTTGTTTTGTCACCGGATTGTTGTTTTTTCATCCGCTTTTATAAGGAACGTTATTCACTGGAAACGAAGAAAATCGAAGCAAATAAAGTGGAGAAATAGAAATTAATTGGCAAAAATCTTGGTTCTATAACTTCTGAAATAGCCCAAGTGAAGCTGGCCAAAGTTTCAACAAGCTGTTTGCTACCTTGAGTTTACGGTGGATCGATGGGGTGGAGTAAGGAAAGGGGCACCTGCCATTCTGTTACAAAGTGTTGTACTGATTGCCATCATTACAGAATGATTATCGAAATAATGAAAACGTGGAAAGCATTTTTAGAATTTTTTATAAATAAATAAAAAAGTAAAATGTGCCAAATACACGGACGAAGTTTGAAGGATAAGTTTGAAGGAAGTTTGAAGGATATATTGCAATACAGCAGGTCTTTCAAGGTTTTTTTAAAACCTAATCGACACACGAAGTAAAAAATAATTGCAATAATTTGTAGATTTATTTAAATAACGTTTTTGGTATCTCGATAATCCTTGGAACGTATTTATTATTTATTTTTTTGCAGAGCCTGTAGAAGCCTTACTGCTTCTCGAACCACGACCTAAGAGGTCTTTTGTTCCTGGCTCTTAACCACTTCCTAGGCCATATCGATTCCTTTGAGAAAGGAGATGATTTTCCTCAGGGGAGTCTTCGACAGGTCTTCATAGGTGAGAGTAAATCCACCGAGAGTCTGCCTTCTTAATCTGGAAACTGCATCACAATCACACAGAATGTGTGCCGTGGTTTCAGATGTGGTTTCACAGAATCGACATGCATCTAGTGATATTTTGCCGATGATCTTAAGGTGATAACTAAGGAAATAATGTCCTGAAAAATATCCCATTATAACCTTCGCGTTATACTTGCTTAAAGGGGTACATCCGAGTAGAAAGCAGAAAAAAAATCTGCCAACAGTCTGGGCGCAACTTTATTATTTTTTGGGTAGAAGTTCGGAACGAGTTTAATTCTGAGATGCGGTGTAGGTTACTATGTGACTGAAAACCCAAAAAAAAGTTCGGGAAGCGATTAAAATGGGGTTGCGCTAGAATACTTACGCCGCTGCCTCATATAACATATGAATTACATAATTGGGTCATACACCGGTACGAGATCTAGTCCTAGTACAATATCAGTTGTTACGCCATTAGAAGGTTTTTCGTGATTTGGTTTCGGGCCATTACATGAAATCGGAAATGCGTTTGAAGACGATTATATAAAAAGCCTGTGGAAGTGCAAACCAATCTAATATCTCATCAATCCTGAGAAATATGTCGAAAGCCTTACGTCTTCTAGGAGTTGAATAACAAACATCGTGACATCAACGTTTTGACGATTATGTAGGAAGCCTTAGGAAGTAAAAATGAATTCGATATCTCATTAGAACTAGAAATATGTAAGAATTTGTGAAAACATATGCAACCCTCTTGCACCCACTTTGGGGTTGAATATCCAAAAATCCTGAAATGGTTTTTTAGATATACCATATATGGTATAAAGAAAGCCTGAGGAAGTGAAAACCAATCCGATGTCTTACCACTCCTAAGAGATGGAATTCGTGAAAACGTGTTCAACCCGTTTTTACACTCTTAGGGGTTGAAAAAGGAAAAACCTTGAAAACAAGTTTTAGGAGATTATTAAATACGCTCGTGGAAGTGAAAAGTTATTCGATATCTAATCAGACCTGAGGGATACGGCTGAATTGGTGAAAATGTATACATCCCCTTTACACCACCTTGGGGGTCCAATTTTAAAAAATCCTGAAAACACTTTCTAGGTATTTATATGAAGAACCCGTAGAAAAAAAATAAATTCAATATTTGAAAATACCTAATAGATATGACGAAAATCGTGAAAATATATGCATTCCATTATCACTGATCATTTTTTTTGCCCCACTTCCGAACGCCAATAGATATTTGAAATTTTTTTTAATCAGAATTACTTCACTAGTTGATTTACATATACGTACCAAATTTCAACATTGTAGCATAAGCCGTTCTATAGTTAGGAAAAACACCCCCACCCCCGTACCATTCCACCCTTATAAAAAATTATATTTTTCCAACATGCTACTATTATAGCTCTATCTAAATACCAAGTTTCAGTTTTATATTGTTATAGGTTCAAGAGATATAAAAATCGGAACTTTTTACTTTTCACCCTCCCCAACCCTCACCCTCTACACCCTTATCTATGAAATTTTTTTCTCTGCTGAGGGTCTATTAGGCCTACTTCTGGTAAAAATTTTAAGCATTTATCTTACACCGTTCTTGAGATATGAGACGTGATTTTTTAAAAAAATTCTTACCCCCTCCACTTCCATGCTCCACCGCCCCCTTAAAAAATTTTGCTTTCAGCAAACCTTATTTGTCAGCATTTATACAAAAACTAAATTTTATTTCTCTAGTACAATGCGTTCGTGAGATATCGTAATCTAAAGTTTTTCAACCCCTACCCCCGTTGTTGTTGTTGTTTGTAGTGGGGGAAGATACGCAACAAAGCCGCGCATCTTGAGCTCTCAGACAATTATTGCCCATTGCACTCGAGTCCCCCAGTCTCTACCCGAACTTCTTCGTCCTCCTCACGAATTTCAAGAGCTCAGGTAGGGATCGAGAACGGAGTTCTTCCATCCTCACAACATCGACGCCGTATACGTGCACTCTCGCAAAAGAGTAAGCTGGACACTCAAGAAGGAAATGTTCCGTTGTGTCGTCGCTCTCGTCGCAAGCAGTGCACATGGGGTCGTCAATGATTCTCAATCTGACCATGTGTAGGCCACACGAGTTATGCCCTGTGAGGACACCAACCATACTACTACATTCTTTCCTGCTCAATTTGAGAAGGAAAGATGCGGTTCGTCCACTTGGTCCGTCAACAAGGTTTCTGGTCTGCCGCATACCCGGGAAAAGCCGCCATCTCTCAATGTGTGATTTACTCACCCACTCAGCAGTGGCAGCCCTAACAGAGGCTACAGGCACACCGAAAACTGGTTCTGGTCCGACCATGGCTGACTCCGATCCTGCCTTTGCTAATGCATCAGCTATTTCATTGCCAGTTATACCCTGGTGACCTGGAACCCATATGAGCTTTAAGTCATTGAATCTGCCAACTGAATTCAACCGTTCTTTACACTCACGTACCATCTTCGAAAAGACGATTGGATTATCTAGGGATTGTAGAGCGGCCTGACTGTCGCTGCAAATGCAGATCATCCTGCCTCTCCATCTTCCCTCTATAATCCATTCTACTGCCTTAAGGATCGCATAAACTTCGGCTTGAAATACCGAAGTATGTTTTCCTAGGGCGAAAGAGTACCTGAGATCTTCAGTCTGCAGATACATTCCAGCTCCCGACCCGTCTTCAGTCATTGAGCCGTCCGTGTAGAATATATCAGTGAATCCGCTAAGCAATGCGGACTGGTTTTCCCACTCCGCCCTACTCGGGATCTCCACCTGATATCTTCTATTGAGCATACAGATCGGAGTCATAGCATCCGAAGGCATATCGAAGATAGGGTTCTCAGACAACCTTCGAGCCATTTCTCCATGACCCGTGCAATGCTCTTTCCTCCACAAGCCTAATCTCATTAGCCTGTGCGTAGCTCTCATTGCTTCCGCCTGAACAACAATGTCAAGCGGTGGCAGATTGAGCAGTGCATCGAGTGCCGCACCCGGTGTGGTGCGCAAGGCACCTGTTACACCGATGCAGACTGTCCTCTGTAGTTTAGCGAGACTAGCTCTAATGTATGCACATTCGGACTTAGTCCACCAAACCACTGATGCATAGATTAGGATGGGTCTTATAATGGCCGTATATAGCCAATATACCATTGAAGGCCTAAGACCCCATGTTCTTCCAAAAGCTCTCCGGCACTGCCAGAATGTTACTAGCGCACGGTTTGCCTTTGTATCTACATGTTCCTTCCAGAGAAGCTTGCTATCCAGGATAATCCCCAGATACTTAACTTTCTCCGAGAGCTGAATAGTTTCACCCTTCAGCATAGGCAACACTAAACCTTCTGTTTTTCTTTTCCTAGTAAACAAAACTAGTGCGGTTTTGCTAGGACTCACAGAAAGTCCGTGCCTTTCACACCAGCTATCTATAACCCATAGGACTCTCTGCATTTTGTCGCAGACATCCCTGAGCGATAGCCCAACAGCTAGTGCAGCCACGTCATCAGCATAAGCTTGTACGTGAATATTCAGATCCTGCAGTTCGAGAAGCAGAGAGTCTATGAGCATACTCCACAACAATGGCGAAAGGACCCCGCCTTGAGCACAGCCCTTACTGACCCCCGTTGTAGCATATTGCCCATCCCCCGCCTCCGTGAATAGCATTCTCTGTGTGAGCATGGAGTGAATCCACTTGACTAAAATGTCATCTACCCCATGTCTTTTGGTAGCATCACACAGTGATTCGAAGGGCGCACTATCAAAAGCACCCTCAATGTCCACAAAAAGGCCCAGCGCGTACTTTTTCCGGTCCAGCGCCCCTTCTATTCTGGATACCAGAGAGTGAAGCGCTGAATCACAAGACTTTCCGCTCTGATACGCATGTTGTTCCGAACAAAGAGGATGCGCTCTGAGAGCCACTTCCTTAATGTGCTTCTCTACCAGTCGTTCCAGACTTTTCAGAACAAACGATGTTATGCTGATTGGCCTAAAACTTTTGGGCAAAGTATAGTCGTCTCTCCCTGGCTTCGGGATGAACGCTACTCTGACCGGTTGCCATGAAGATGGTACGTATCCATGCGCCAAGCATGCAGAAAATATCTTTCTGAGGATCGGCACTAGAACAACTGCTCCCTCTTTTAGCATTATCGGATAGACACCGTCCACTCCTGGTGACTTGTAGCTGTCAAACGATGAAATTGCAAATTTCACCCTCTCAGCAGTCACTACAGCGGACGCCGTATACCAACTGCGCCTGGGCGCTCTGTCCTTGGTCGGACAGAGTGTCTGAACCACGCATTGATCGCTTTCGATCACCTGATTTCCTGGAAAATGGGTCTCAAAGAGGGTTCTTAGAGACTCCGTTTTCGAAGTGGTATATGTACCATCAGGTTTCAACAGGGAGTCGAGCCTGGCCGTGTTGTCTTTCTGAAAGACTTTGTGCAACCTAGCTGTTTCCCTGGTTTCTTCCAGACTCTCGCAGTAGTTCCTAAAAGAGGCTAGTTTTGATGTCTTAACCAGCTTCTTATATTCCCTCTGCGCTGTCCGGTAGTAATCCCAGTCGGTCTCTGAACCACTCTTAAGTGCGCGATTCAGAAGCCTTCTGGTGGTTTTTCTGAGCTTCTGCAGGTTCCTAGTCCACCAGGGGACTGTGGTTCCGCATCGACTCTTGCTGACAGGACACGATTCCGCAAAACATTGACTTAAGGTTAGACTTAGACAAGAAGTCACTTCCTCAATCATATCAGGCGTCCTCATCTTTCGTGGTATTTGAGACCTCTCCTGTAAGAGAGATCTAAACAAAGTCCAGTCTGCATTCCTGGGATTTCGTATAGCCGGTATGACAGGTTTGTGAGCTGCCAGTCGAAATTCCAGATATCTGTGGTCCGACAGAGTTTCCTCTTCCAGGACGCGCCAATCTATTATGGATTCCGCAATCCTAGAAGACGACAACGTCATATCTATCACTTCCGTCCGCCTCGTCGTAACAAACGTTGGCTTGTTGCCTCTGTTGTTTACTACAAGGCACGACGCCATAATGAACTCCAATAACCGCTCACCCCTAGGATTGCATTTGCTGCTGCCCCAAACAGTGTGTTGAGCATTAGCATCACATCCAATGACAAGCTGTAAGTTGTTGGTGTCCGCGAATCTAACGAGCCCGGTCAGCTCCCTGGATGGGGGAGGTAATAACGAGTCATACGGAAGGTAAGCCGACACTACTATTATGTCTTGTCTCCTACCCTCCAGTACGTTAGACATTTTGACTGCTACAATATCTTGACAGGTGAACTGCCTCAACATCGTCGCCTCTATCATATTTGATATGAATAGACAGGCACGCGGTCGTTCAGATCCTTCATCGTAAAAGATCCGGCCTCCCTGGATCGAATCCAGTCCACTAACTCGCATATTGCGAATCCATGGTTCCTGTATTATTGATACATAAGGGGATGTGTGCATTTTGCTAAGTCTCCTACTTAGTAAGGCAGTAGCAGCCTTAGCATGCTGCAAGTTGATCTGGGTAAATATAATGCCGCAGTTAGCCATTCAAGATAATCACCCTCACATTACATCCACATACTGCTACTTAGGAAGATTAAATTTAATCCTCCCAAGAAAGAGATATGGACGCATGTCATATCTAGTCCGCAGGACCTCTACACTACCGCTATCTATGCCAAGCGCAAGAGTACAGCTCTCGGTACCGTCGAGACTGCTGCTCTTACGCTGTTCATAAACTCGCCATTTGGTGGTGTCAAGTCCTGCGTTCTGGATACGAAGGCGGGCGAGTATTTCCTGGGGTTTCCTAGGTTTACCAGGAATCCAGCATACTGCCCGAATCAGCTTCTGAAACGTATCACCCTTCGCAACCACGAAGTTGACACGATTCTCCGCCGAAATCTTCCCAACGGCATCCGTCAGCCACTCAAAAGCTACTGAATCTCCGCAACGAACTTGCATAAGCCCGTCACGAACATCCATGCCTTCAAATCTAGGTGAGGCGGTAGCTTCACCCAGGAGCTTCCATAGGCCGTTCTCCAGGGCAGCAATGTGACCCTTGGTCAGCTGTTTGCCCTGCGGACCAATACCGATTACCGCCTGCAAGGCAGTGGCCGCCACATCAGAGAAGGTCTTGGTACTCTTTGCTGTGACAGTCTCCGCGCTAGCAGCAGTCGGACTGGTCTTCGCGCCTGAGGGTCCAGCGTCAGCTAAGTCAGCTGCACTAATCTCCCCGCGCATTCGCTCAGCCGGTCTAGGACCAGTTGCTCCTAAAATAGAGCAGGCTGGTCTATCCACTGCAGCGACTCCTGAAGTAGACGGTGGGACATCCGCTGTAGTGGCTTCCGTCCTCCTCATCCT
Source organism: Beris morrisii (assembly GCA_951812415.1). NCBI lineage: Eukaryota > Metazoa > Arthropoda > Insecta > Diptera > Stratiomyidae > Beris > Beris morrisii. The sequence continues at coordinate 73,281,269 of OX638310.1, forward strand.
CTTCGTCCTGCCAGAAGTAGAAGCGAGGAATTCACTATTAACCACAAGATTAGTTTCGGGTGATTCCTCCACAGATCGATTGCGCTTAATAGCGTTTTCACAGGCTGTCTGTACCACGACATTGCCACTGGCCGCTATGACACCTGTCATAACTGCCCCAGCTCTTGCCTTGGCTCTTGCCAACCTTCTTCTCTTCTTCTGGCCTTTGCTCAACTTATCCTCAACGGGACAGGAGCTAGTCGGTTTCGGATTAACCGCGTCCTGAGCTCGGGTGAATTCCTTAACCAATGGTTTCAGATTAACCGTGCCAAGGGCACATGTACTTTCCTTAACCATCAGTTTCGGCTCACCCACGCCCAGAGCACAGCTACTTTCCGTAACCATCGATCTCGGATTAACCGCACCAAAGGCACTGGTACTTTCCTCGATCATTGGCCGATTCAGATTAACCGATAACACATTTCCGGTACTTTCCTCTTCAGACATCGGATTCAGAATAACCGCTCCCACCTTGGTTGCAGCATATTCCTCCTCCAAGGGCCGAATCGGATTAACCGTTCCTGCATAGTCAGCACTATCCTCATCGGCAAGCAGTAAATCCTCCAAGGAGTTACTGAGATCCAGTAGTGTGCTCCCACTACAACCTGGATCACCCATTGCAGTCATACATGATGTTGGGGCCTCCAAAATCCGAGCCCCGGCCGCATCAGCGGGTGGATTCCCAGACAGGGTCTGGTTACCACTTGGAGAGTCTATGTCCATAGGCTTACCCATCATGTTAAGTCTTTCCTTTAGTTTGACACAAGTGTCGTAAGCCCCCTCACCACGACAAGGTAGAAAGACGAAGAGGGGGCAGTGACGTACCCCCGTACGTCACTGCCCCCTCTCAAAAATTTGTTTGCGATCTATTCTCCTAGTATACCCACAGATGTTCTTTAAGTTCTAATTTCGTGACATTAACCGATTACGAGATATGGATTTTAGAATGTCTCGATCTCGGCTTTCGAGCATTTCGGACGCATTATTATTCCCCCCACTCCCACACCCCTTTACCCATATTATTAGTTTTTTTTGCAAATGGGTCCACTATCAAAGCTCTATATAAATTCCAAGTTTCAGCCTCCTAGCCTATGCGGTTACTGAGATCTAGAAATCAAAATTTTTCGTCTAAAACGCTTCCCCCACCTCCCCCCTCACACTCCCACCACTCAAAAGGTGGCCACTTGAAGGGGTCTGCTCAGTCTACCAACAAAAAAAAATTCAACTTAATAGCTCAAACATTTTGAGAGCTATAAGCTTTCAAACGTTTTGCGCACGGCGGACGGCGTACGGCGGACGGCGTACGGCGCACAGACGGACTGAACATTTTTATTGCTTTTTTGGTGTCTATTAGTCATGAAACGTGGGAAAAAAAATTTTCAGGGTAGCAAATTTTTTTTTTTAAAAATTGGTAACAATACTTTATTATTAAAATAATAAAGTAATAGGTGAATTTTAGAAATTATTATCTCAAAAACTATTTGCTCGATTTTATCCAGGTTGGTTTTATTCGAAAGTATATATGTTGAGGTACACTCATAATTTTTTTTTATAAATATATATCAATCAGGGGCGCTGCTGCCAGGGTCGGCGTAAAGAAAGTCCGTCGCTCGCACGCTCTGCGGTTCCCAAGATTACATGCAGGCGGTTGATTCAGAACAAAAATTTCAAAAAGATTCTGAAAATGTAAAGTATGATGCTCTTCGCTACGTAGGGGTTTTTGAAAAAAAAATTTTTCCAGAAAATGGCGGCCGATTGAACTTGATTTTCACTTTTAAACCTCAATTATCGACCTTTCTGGCTTGATAAAAAAAGAGTAAATAAGTTAAAAAAAAAATCCTACGTAGCGAAGTAGAAAACCTATCCAAAAATATTATATGAAATTTTGGAAGCAATCGGTCAAGCCGTTTTCCGAAAATTTTGGGGACCGTCTTTGAAAAGTATGTTTCGAGATAATCGCGTTTGAATGCCGCTCTATATAGAGAATTCATGAAGGTCCCATTCCGGTTAACTGCCCCTAACTTTCACAATTCTTGGAATTTCAATATGAAATTTACACACAATATTCTTAGGACTGCAAACTTTAAGATGAGTGAAAAAAAAATTTTGAAAAAAAATAAATTTCTACTCGGATGTACCCCCTTAAGGGGTAACACCACTGTAAAATTTTCAAAAAATCGATTTTTTTGCTTAAAAAATTGTTTGAACCTTAGAGAATATGGGGAAAAAAGTTTAATACATGAAAAACTATTTTTTCGTGGAATTTCGAGCTCGTTACCGAGCGCGTCAGGCTGCTACGAAACGACTTCCTGCGTCGGATTAGGTATCCATCTGAGAAGATACTGCCTAATGATTTACCTGTTGGTTTCTAACTTCTCGAATACACTAATAGATATCGCTAGAAAGTTTTTGTGTTTCATGGGATGCATTTTCACACAGAATTACGTTAGTATAGCGTCAATGCATGTACAAAAAGGTTAAAATTTTATTTAAGTGGCAAGAAAATCCTAAATATAGCAACGGATATCGCTGTATGCAATTTTAATGATGGACTGACTAACATTTTCGGATTATGAAGGTTCTGGATATGGATATTGGCGTCCCCAATGCTACAATTTTTGTGTCGAATCTGATGTTAAGCGAATCCAGTACGCTGAGCGTTCGTTGACAGAGGCGGCAAAAGAGACGCGCTCTAGCATTAAATCGTCGAGGAAAGAGTTTGAGCAGGAATATTCCAACGTAGAAGGGCAGCTTTATGGTCCTGAGGTTGGAAATTTTAACATGCCTCGGGAGAATGGTTTTAGTGCTGCCATTTTGTAAAATTTTTCACTGATTTTTTTTTATTGTATACTTAAATACATGCTTATTAACTTCCCTAAATATTATTAGTATATTTCCTTTCCTTCCATTAAAAAATTGTGGAAAAAGAGCTTTTTTTTAGACCGTTACAGTGGTGTTACCCCTTGTGGTAATCGACTGAACGTGGTTCACGGTTCGAGTAAGACTGATCTTTATTACAAGTAATAGATTATGTACATAGTAGTATAATAGGGTGGGTGTGCTATACAACACCCCTTAAGGATAGATATTCCGTCGCTCTCCTACTTGAGGATGTCAGAATTTCTTTGACTGTCTAAGTCCTGAAAGTGAGTTCCAATAATCTTCCACCTGAAGATTTACGCACTTTAAAATGCCATCCTTAATGAAGCCTTTACCTACTCCGCATATTGGTTCCGGGCCAATCATTGGTGAATTGGATCCCCGCTTAGCTAGCTGGCCAGCCGATTCGTTCCCCGGAATACCCTCATGTCCTGGCACATATTAGGGTTAGACTGTTGCCAGCTCTTTAAGAAGAGTATGACAGTCCCACACAAGCCTAGAGCTGAAACAATAAAATTTCAGCGCTAGCAGTGCCGCTTGGGTGTTAGATAAGATAATAGCTGTTGCGCCTTTTCGTTTATTCAATAAAAGTTTGCCTGCGCACAGTTTTATAGCATGTACGTCAGCGTGAAAGACAGTGGCTGTTTGTCCCATTACCATCCATATTTTTGAATTGGGTCCAAATACGCCTGCTCCAGTTCCATGATAAGTCTTAGAGCCGTCCGTGTACCAGACTGAAGCACCTTCTCTAAAATCTGGTAGACCAGATTGCCAATATATACGATCTCTGTAATGGGGCCATGTCTGTTATGGCTACCTTTGCAGCAGTGAGACATGATATGTGAAGTCCCCAGTAATGCTAACACAAGCACGCCTCTGAATTTTTTATAGGGCCCTCTGTGCTGTGATTTGTTCAACCTTTGGCCCTCACGCCTTTGGAACGGATGCACTGGCACTGTTCAAATGCCTACGAAGTCTGAAAGAATTTTTGAATTTCATGAACGGCTTAGAACAGCAAGAAACCTTAACTAGGAACGTATTGATAATGTATTTTAAGGTTCACCTTTTAGATAATATTTAAGGAATTCCCTTCAACAGTCTGGGTGCAACCTTTTTTCGAGAAAAAATTCATCAGATCTAAGAAATATGTTGAATTAGGTGGAAACGTATCCAAACACTTTATATGGGAATTGAATATAAAAAAAATTGAACCGGTTTATAGACTATAGTCTAAAAACTTCGTGGAAGTAAAAACCTATTCAAAACCTAATAGATATGAAGAAATTCGTGAAAACGCCTATAACCTATTTATAACTTCATCTGGTTTGAATAGCAAAAAAAAATCTGAAAACAGTTTTTAGGAGATTATATAAGATCGAGGAAATTAAAACTGTTGGATATGGAGGGAATGTTAAAAAAATATGCAAGAAGAATGAATTTAAAAAATTTTAAAAACGGTTTCTGGGTATTTATCTGAAAAACCCGGAAAAGTAAAATTAATTCAATGTTTCAGAAGGCCGAAGAGATACGAGAAAATTCGTGAAAATACCCCGCCCTTATAGGATACTATCCCTTTAAAAATTATGTTATTAAAACGTATATAACTATAATATATGCCAAAATTCTGTTATCTATCATTCGCGGTTCTCGATGTATTAATATCGGAGTTTTTTAAATTTTATTTTAGTCCATCTCCCAATTTTTTTATTTACTAGAGGTCTTTCGGACCTCCTTTCCGTCTAAATTCAGAGATCGTAAGATATGAGATGATATATTAAGATCGGTATTTTTTACATTTTATCTGCGAACACCCTCACCCTTTACACCCTACCACCGTACATATTTTGAGAGCCTTTCTTAAAAATATTCTTGTCTATCCATTTCCAGGCTCCAACGCTCTCTATTCAGCAAACTCTCACACAAAGAACATTTAATTTTTTTTGGCGAAATTGATTCGTAGGATATCGTTATCTAAAGATTTCACCCTGCATCGCCAAGGGCCTCTGATCAATCTAAAAAATTTATTTCCGATGTATTCCTTTAGGACGTATTCGAATAGTTTGCTTCGTCTATGACTACGTTTAGTTATAATAGTTTATGACGTCAGCCTTAGCTGTGTCTCAATTCCTTTTCGGTTCGTGTCTTGACCACTTTTACGACAATTGAGCTATCAGTAAATCACAGCAAACTTCGTAGAAACGCACATAGCTTGTAACGTTTTCGATATATTGTAAGAAAATTTAAGTTTTTCTACTGAATTTAAAAAATTAATTTTTGTTTTATGACGTGTCCAATAAGCAGCTGAGCCATTTTGACAGTTAGTTTAGCGTTTTCTAGACTGTTATAATATCAATGCTATGATGTGATGTCAACATAGACGTGGACGAAGCAAAGTATTCGAATACGTCCTTAGTATACCTACAAAGAATTACGAAGTTTTAATCTTGTGGTTGGATGGTATGGTTTCGATTCTAGCTTCCGAACTCTTCACATGCATATTTTTTCTCTCAACTCCCGTACTCCTCCAACGAAATCGACACTGTTTTTTCAAATGGCTCCACTATCATATATCAATATAAGTCCCAAGTGCCATCTTCCTATCGCATGCGGTTTGTGAGATATAAAAATAAAAAATTTCCGTCTCCCCACTTTCCCCCCATCAACCGAAAAGTCCCTAAAAGTCCCCCCAATCCAATCAAATAAATAAAATTTAACTTAAGAGGTCAAAGAGATGGGAGCCATCAAATATGTTTGCATACAGCGGACGGCGGATAGACGGATTAAAATTTTTTTTTGTAGTTTTAAGGTCTATTAATCCAATATATGATTTTTTAAAGTCAACCACAATACTGTCCTTTTAGACAATAATAAAATAAAAACTTCCCAGCACAGTTTTTTATCGTTAGCGCAATCTCTCAATCATAAAGGTTGTCTCCGTTTTACCTATTGTATAAATTTCTTAGTCCTATATCATATAGTTCTTGAGATATAAAACCCGTTTATCTTCCCCTCACCCCTGCACGACACTCAGCCATAAAAGGATTATTTCTGATATACTCTTATTCCTACAAATAATCACTACTTCAAAGTCACGATTTCCGCTTTCGAGCTCTCCAGAAACATTGTTTCCCCCCACTGCAACATCTTTTCACCCATGATGTCCAGTTTTGTGCTACTGGTTTTACTACCAAAGCGCTGTATAAATTCTAAGTTTCAACTTCTTAGCATAGACAGTTCGTGAGAAATAGATTCCAAAACTTTTTATCTTAAACCCTTCCCGTTCTACCCCACTCCGCCGAAACTGATAACTTAAAGCTGTTGACTCAATGTATTCACTAAAATTTTTTTTACGGATTTCTTAGCCATGAGCCTTTAACAGTATACGGCGGTCAGACGGGCAACTTTCTTTTTTTTATGCTTTTATGGCACCAATTAGTCCTAGCATGTAAAAAGTTTTTACAATGTCGAATTTTGAAAAACAGTAGAGCAAAAAACCATTCAATTTCCCAAATGTCGTGCCTTTTGTATGCCATATTAGTGCCAGTTGCTCGAAAAATACCAAAAACCTTATCAGCTGTCACGAAAAATGATTTGCCATAACCGACCCTGGGGAAAATGTTCAGGACGAATGTGTGGGTTTTACAAAGCCAATACTCGTTTTTCGTTTAGAACAAAGGGATTTCAAAAATAGGGCGAGTTTCTATGACGACAGTGGCTCACCTCTTTGTTATTATGGCGAATTCAGCTGAATCAAGGCAGAGATATTCGATGGGTATTTTCTCTACATGGCTCCTCAGTGTGCTATTTCCCTGTAAATTGAAAGCGCCTTTGTGGCATTGTATAGATAAGAATCTATACGAATACGTACAGTAATTAAGCTAGAGCCAGTATGTACAAATCTAGGTACCATACGTAGGTACTTGTATTGTTGAGCTTAATTTTGCTTCTTTAACAAAAACCTGTAACCCTCACGCAAATGATAACCCATCAGCCATCACCATATCAACCTTCCATAGTCATGCAGTGCCATTCTCATACTCTTCGTTAACGTCAATTGCATATAACAAAAAAAAAGACGGAAAAAAGAACGCAGAAAAACAGGGGATGAAAAATTGCTATCGCGTTTTACTATCGCTGACGGTTGATTTGCAACCCCAGAAATTATATGCAATTTGTATGAAAAGTTTGATCCGGGCAAATGTTTATCGTCAAAGGCGCATATCCTTTTAGACACGAACAGTATCCTCCAGGGGACATAAATTCATCTCTGCCATCAGCATTTTCATGTGTGCTTATGGGTGCGGTGATGAACGTTGATCTGCGACAAACAACTTTAAAAGTCGTAAATTTTAATTAAAACATTTAAATGCAATGAGATACTAAACGTAACACACCAGCAGAGTATCTGCATCGCAAGAAATTTATCGCGATTTGCGATGTTTTGGCATTTTGCAGGCAGTTGACGGTACGCCTATTTGCAAACTTTTAGCGTTAAATCACTTGGATTAATTTCCTTATCGAAAAGTCAGGACAGGGTTTGCTGACAAAAAACAGGTCTTTGCTGATAAAGCTATTATTATACTGTATGCCACGCTGTCAAATATTTGACTCCTTTTCCTGGCAAATGCTATCAGATAGTGCAATCGTCAAATTTTTGTTTGCCACATAATTTTATTTGTTCTACACAAAGTTTATTTTGACGGAAAAAATTTGACAGAACTTATCGTGAAAGTTTTTCAGTTAAATATTTGACAGCATGGCACACATTGTAATAATACCGTAAATCATTAAATGACGAGGATTCGTTTTAATTTGTGTATAAACTATGAGGAACTATGCAGAAAGAGATAAATGTTTGTAGCGTAGTCGGTCAACGACAAAAAGATGTGTAGCAAAAATAGTGAAATTTTAGACTAGAGTGGAGGGAATTGTTTGAAGTATCAGCTTCCTTCAAAAAGTCTCTAGCGAAATTTCCTGAGCCTGTCCAAAGTTCAAATTTGTAATTTCTTTTCGTCGCGTTCCGTTCGCACTAAATTGGAAAAATCTCGGAATCTACTTCCACGATTTTAATGAATTAAACGCTGTTCGATATTATACAAAATTACAATTTAACTGTTTTAATTGAAATTTCTTTTTCTTTTTAATAAAATTCGAAAGTCCACATATGTCATATGCGTCCTAAAATCACTTTCAAAATAGACTTTCTAAATGAAAGAATCCTTTCGCCTTCGAAAACTCCGAAAATGTGTATAAGTGGACACGATGGTAGTTACATTTATAATAACAATAAAGAAAAATAGCAGTAGAAGAAACCATAAGTTATAGCCACAGATCCTACATAACTTCGACGTTCGCGAGAGTCTATAGTAACAGTGACGTGATAAAAGATTTAGTTAAAAACATGTAAAAGCATTTTCAAATATTTTAGGTTGGTTCCCAGCTAGTATTCAGTTCTCAAAATAGATACTGAGTCGCCAAAGACCGAATTCAGTTTGACGGTATTCCTTCTGACGTTTTTCAGAACTTAAATTATGTGCAATTCAAAATTGTCGGTTCTGCAAGACTAGTACTGAAATATGTTGTGCGGGCGTGAAAAGTGGGAAAAATATTACTGGTAAGTTTCTGAGTCCCAGTTTCATAAAGGACTTAGTGAAGATTTAAGACATTGGAGACGGACAACGAGCTTTGACATGGACTAAAATTTTGAATGGGAGAGGTGAGGGGTTGAAACTTTCGATTACAATATCTTCCGAACTAATTATACCAGAAAGATAAAAATTGTTTTCTGTATATAAGATTACAACTAGAGTCTATTGAATGTAAAATTTTTGAGGGGGCGGTGGATCACGGAAATGAAGGCATAGCAATTTATCAAAAAATTAAATTTTTATTTCTCGAGAGCCGTACCCGATATAATGTTAAAAAATTTACAGGAGTTAAACCCCGTAGACCTCTGGTAGAGAAAAAATTTTGAAGGTGCTGGTGAAGGAGGTGATCGTGGTAAGGAAAAAATTCTGCTTTTTTTTCTCGGAAACCGCAAAGAATGGAAATCTAAAAATTGACGACTATAGTCTAGAGCTACTATAGGGGTATCCTAGAAAATAAAAATAGGGGTGCATGGTATGGAGGTGGTTTTATATCTCAGAAACGGGTTATGCTAGAAAGTTTAAACATAGTACGTATATGCAGATGTATTACGAGATTAGTTAAGGCAAAACAAAAGTTCAGATTTTCATGTGGCGTAAAAAGTTGGAGTAAAAAAATATGCATGAAAAGGACATTTTTACTATTTTCACGAATTTCGTTATATCTTTTGGGTATGTAGAGTAATCAAATAAATACTTGTGCGGGTTCTTTATATACGCGCCTAGAAACATTTTTCAAAATGTTTGGTTCTGATGAGGTATCTTATTCACTTTCACTTATAAAGGCCTTAAATTTATTCAATGAAAAAGCCGATTTAAACATTTTTCGACATTGAATTCTTAGGATGTAAGGTATTGTTCACGTTTTCACGAATTTCGACAAATCGATTTGGGCTAATGAGATCAAATTCGTTTTTACTTCTTGTATATTATGATCTCAAAATTAATTTCAGGATTTTGCGATATTAAGCCCCTAAGAGGGTGCAAAATCATTGTGTACGTTTTTATGAATTCCGAATTATCACTTTGGTCTAATAAGATATCGAATTGTTTTTTACTTTAACGGGCTTCCTATACAATCGCCTAATACGGTTTCAGAATTTTTTAATATTAAACCCCTAAAGGTCTGTGTCGATATTTTATTCCCTATGTTTTAAATAAAATTGGAAAGGAAATATGTAAATAAATTAAAAAATCTGCCTTAAGTCTAGGCGCAACTATATTATTAATTTTTTTGATTTGGCTATTTTGTTTGATCAAGTTCTGTGTAAATTTAGCTACATAGACTGCACTTAGCAAAAACGGGATCATATTGTTTTCATCTTATTATGGGTCATTCCATCAAGAATCGCCAAAGTTGTGACCTTACCATTTCCGATTCTTTTGAAAATGTTTGTACTTGAAGAACTAGTGAAAAAAATAACTGAAATTCAAGTTTTTGTTTCTATCTCCATTTTTTAACTAACAAAAACAACAACACTCTTTAAAATAAGCCCTACTTTATTATTTAAGGATAAAAACTACCAGAGATATGAATTTTCAAAGAGGACTCGGACATCTTTTTTGGAAAATCTTTAACATATAGTATGTTAAAGATTTTCCAAAAAAGAACTAGAACAAAAAAAAATTAGATAGAAACAAAAACTTGAAATGGCGATTCTTGATTAAATGCCCCTTTTTCTATAAAATAATTGAGAACGACTATAATGTTCTTCGATTTTTTTGAGCCTGAACCCATTAAGATCCGAAGTTCATTTTTTGGTATGTTTTGAAAAACAGTATAACCTACAAAATATAAAAAAATAAAAAAAAACCGTTTTGAGATATTCAAGGATAAAGGACAAAATCATTATCCTTGAAAAAAATTTCAAGGATAATTTTTATTGCGACAACCTTCCCCTTTAAAATAAGCCATATTTTAATATTCCAGGATAAAAATTACTAGAGATATAAATTTTCAAAGAGGACTCGGACACCATTTTTGCGAAAACTTTAACATACTAGAACTAACAAAAAAAAATCTGCCAATAGTCTGGGCGAAACTTTATTATTTTTAGGGTCAAAGTTTGGGAGCGGTAAAAGTCGGAGTGTATCATGAGTTGCTTCGAGATTTTTAGATTTCTTATGGAAAATTAATTTTGTTCTTAATATAAAAATATTTAAAATAGAGATTTTTAGACGATTAAACATTGAAAAAGTCCGTGTAGACTATTCGAATTTCGGTATATTATGTACACTAAAAGCCCATAGAAGCAAAAACGTATTTGTTGCCTTATCAGAATTAAGAGATATGACGAATTGTTAAAACGTATACAAACCCATTACTTCCACTTGGGGTTTGAATTTCGAAAAAATTGTGAAACAGGTTTTTAGACGATTTCATAAGAAGCAACCTGAAATCTCATGAGACAAGACGGATTTTGAAAAAATTCTGAAAACGTAAGCAAACCCTTCACATCTCCTTGGTTCTGGAAATTAGAAAAATCGTGAATTGGTTGGCCGTAATAATTAATTTTACATCTCATCAGAACTAAGGAATGGCAAAAATTGTGAAAACATATACAAACCCTTGGGGGTTGAATATCGAAAAATTGAGAAATGGGTTTGTAGGCGATTATATAAAAAGTCTGTGGAAATAAAAAGCGATCTAATATCTCATCGAACCTAAGAAATATGTCGAAACTTTGAAAAGCATACAACCTCCTTACACCTTTTTGGATTGAATATCTAAAATACTGAAATTGACTTTTTGGCTTTTTTACATAGGAAACCTTAGGAAGTAAAAATGAATTCGATATATCACCAGATATGCAACCTTCTTACACCCACTTGGGGGTTGAATGTTCAAAAATCCTGAAAGGAGTTAATAAATAAATATGAAGACAGCACGAGAAAGTAGGAACAAATTCAATTTCTTATCACTTCTAAAAGAAATGACGGAACTCGTGAAAACGTGTTCAACCCGTTTATACCCTCCTAGGTGGAAAAAAGAAAAAACCTAAAAACAAGTTTTAGGCGATTATTACACAAGCCCATGAATATGAAAAGATATTCAATATCTGATAAGACGTGGATATAGTAGAATTCGTGAAAAAGTTTACAACCCTCTTTGCACCCCCTTAGGGGTCGAATTTTAAAAAATCCTGAAAACACTATCTAGGTATTTATATGAAGAATCCATAGAATAAAAATGAATTCAATATTTGGAAAGACCTAATAGATATGACGAAAACCGTGAAAATATATGCATTCCATTTTCACTGATAATTTTTTTTGCCCCCCCTCCGAACGCCAATGTATATTTGAAATTTTTTTTTATCTAAATTAGTTTTCTAGTTGATTTACATAAACGTACCGAGTTTCAGCTTTGTAGCATAAGCCGTTCTATAGATAGGAAAAACACCCCCCACCCCCGTACCATACTACCCCTATAAAAAATTATATTTTTCCAAGATGCTACTAATATAGCTCTATCTAAATACGAAGTTTCAGCTTTATATCATTATAGGTTGTCGAGATATTAAAATCGGAACTTTTTCCTTTTCACCCTCCCCCACCCTCACCCTTTACACCCACACTTCCAAAATTTTGTTTTCTACTAGGGGTCTATTAGGCCTACTTCTGGTAAAAATTTGAAGCATCTATCTTACACCGTTCTTGAGATATGAGACGTGATTTTTTAGAAAAATTCTTATCCCCTCCACTTTCATGCTCCACCGCCTCCTTCAAAAATTTTGCTTCCAGCAAACTTCATTTGTCAACCTTTATACAGAAACCAAATTTTATTTATCTAGTGCAATTGGTTAGTAAGATATCGCAATCTAAAGTTTTTCACCCCCCACTTCCGTACGCCACTGCCCCCACTCAAATTTTTGTTTCCGATCTATTCTCCTAGTATACCTACAGATATTCATAAAGTTTCAATTTTGTGACATTAACCGTTTAGGAGATATGGATTTTAGAAAGTGTCGATCTCACCTTTTTTGCGTTTCGGACGCATTATTTTTCCCCCCACTCCCAAACCCCTTTACCTATATCGGCAATTTTTTTGCAAATGGGTCCACTACTGAAGCTCTATATAAATTCCAAATTTCAGCCTCCTAGCATAAGCGGTTGCTGAGATCTAGAAACCAAAATTTTCCGTCTAAAACACTTCCCCCTCCTCCCCCCTCACACCCCCACCCCTCCAAATTTGGCCACTTCAAGGGGCCTACCCATTCTATTCATAAAAAAAATTTTAACTTAATAGCTCAAAGGGTTTGGGAGCTACGAGCCTTCAAACGATTTTGCGTACAGCGGTCGACGTACGGCGTACGGCGTACGGCGTACGGCGTACGGCGTACGGCGTACGGCGGACAGACGGACTGAAATTTTTTATTGCTTTTTTCGTGTCTACTCGTCATGAAACGTAAAAAAAAAATTTTGAGGGCAGCAAATTTTTTTTTTTTAAAAATCGAAAACAATACTGTATTATTAAAATAATAAAGTAAAATGAGATAGAAACAAAAAATTTAATTTCAATTATTTTTTTCAGTAGTATAAATTTTCAAAAGAATCGGAGATGGTAAGGTCACAAATTTCGTCATTCGTGGCGGTTCTTGATGGAATAACCCTATTACCTACGCAATATGTTGTCTTGTAGTCTTTTTATACTCTAGATGAAATCATATAGAGTATTATAAGTTTAATCCAGCCGAAAAGTTTGTAACGCATAGAACCAAGCCTCGGACGAAAAAAAGTTATATATTATTTTTTGTTTATTTGTGGCCAAAAACCTCAAATCCGCCTGACGTCCGTCCGTCCGTCCGTCCGTCCGTCTGTCCGTGAACACGATAACTCAAGAACGCCTTCACCTAGGATCTTGAAATTTTGAATCTGGATGTTTGGTTGAATTTGTAAGGCTAAGTTCGTTAACGGGCAAAATCGTCCTATTCCTCCGGGTAGCTGCCATACAAAATGTCCTTAAAACACGTGTTTAAGAATATTGGTCGATAACTTCAGAAGGGTTTAAGCTACGACATTGAAATTTCGTATGTGTTATTTTTTCAATAGTTGGAGCTAAATGTATGATTATGAAGAAAATCCTGTTAGTCCTTCGTGTAGCTGCCATACAAATATCCTGTCAAAATGTAATCACTTAATTTACGAAACTCACTATAACTTAAGTAATCTTTTAGCTACGAATTCTGAACTTTGTACAAGTTAGTTTTGAGTGAAAAGGAAGTTCGAGTTTACTAATCAGCGAAATCCTTTTACTCCTTCTGGTAGCTGCCATACAAAATGTCCTTAAAACACGTGTTCAAGAATATTGGTCGATAACTTCAGAAGGGTTAAAGCTACGACTTTGAAATTTTGTATGTGTTATTTTTCCAATAGTTGGAGCTAAATATATGATTATGAAGAAAATCCTGTTAGTCCTTCGTGTAGCTGCCATACAAATATCCTGTCAAAATGTATTCAGTTAATTTACGAAACTTACTATAACTCAAGTAATCTTTTAGCTACGAATTCGGAATTTTGTACAAGTTAATTAATTAATTAATAAAAGAAAGTTCGAGCTTACTAATCAGCGAAATCCTTTTATTCCTTCTGGTAGCTGCCATACAAAATATCCTTAAAACACTTGTTCAACAATATTTTCCGATAACTTCTGAACGCTTCAAGCTACGAATTTGAAATTTTGTACACATTAATTTTTGAATGGTTCCAAGGAAAAGGATAAATATGTAAGAAATCGAGTGAGTCCTTCCTGCACCTCCCATGTGAAAGTCCTTCAAAAAGGACATTTTTTTTCGATGACTTACCCAGTTCAAGGTATGAAGTTAAACACTGAATATTGTCTTTTAGGTTTGAGTAGCAATCTAATGGGAGTCCTTAATAAAGGACATACAACATGCACACACCTAATTCTACTTTATCGCCAGCTACAATATAAATCGGAGTTCAGTATTCATCTAGAGTATTATACGATTGGCTTGCAGCCGATCGTGACTGCAGTATGTTTATCATAGTGCGTTTACACTCACCCTTAAGGCGAGCCTCTACTCCCATCAGGCCATTGCAAACCGGTTTTCGTCGGCTGTGCTCTTTGCTGTGTTGAAAGCAATTTACACTCAACATGCCTTTGCGGCGCAACTTGCCTATAAGTGCGAAACGACAGAAATACGATGAGCTGCGAATTGTGGGGTACCACAGTTCATTGCATGTGTGTACACATATGGAAACGTGCGTCGGAGAAAAAGTTGAAGAATGTTAGACTCTTGCGACTGCACGAGCCATCTGATTGGTTGATTTTATGGTGGGGATAGAGTCGCGACTCAAACGTTGAGTGTATGGTAAATCCACCATCATGGTTTTGTTCTGTGCTTTGCATTGCACCGTAGAACTACAGTAAATGCTAATTACAGTCCACATTGCAGTGGAGTAAAAAAAATTGAAGAACGGTTTAAGTATGTATGTTTAGAAAATTCGGAATTAGTCTTGGGGGGGGGGCGGCCGCTTCCTCCGCCCCCCCCCCTGTATCCGACAATTAGCCCGCGAACCAATTTCGCAGAAATAATGCACTTTAGTTCGTGTTTATAGGTGTTTGCGAAGATGCAGAATAAAACATACTGCAGTCACGATCGGCTGCAAGCCAATCGTATAATACTCTAGATGAATACTGAACTCCGATTTATATTGTAGTTGGGGATAAAGTAGAATTACGTGTGTGCATGTTGTATGTCCTTTATTAAGGACTCCCATTAGATTGCTACTCAAAACTAAAAGACAATATTCAGTGTTTAACTTCATACCTTGAACTGGGTAAATCATCGAAAAAAAATGTCCTTTTTGAAGGACTTTCACATGGGAGGTGCAGGAAGGACTCACTCGATTTCCTTGGAACCATTTAAAAAGAACGTGTACAAAATTTCAAATTCGTAGCTTGAAGCGTTCAAAAGTTATCGAAAAATATTGTTGAACACGTGTCTTAAGGACATTTTGTATGGCAGCTACCAGAAGGAGTAAAAGGATTTCGCTGACTAGTAAACTCGAACTTCGTTTTCACTCAAAACTAATTTGTACAAAATTCCGAGTTCATAGCTAAAAGATTACTTGAGTTATAGTGAGTTCCGTAAATTAAGTGAAGACGTTTTGACAGGATATTTGTATGGCAGCTACACGAAGGACTAGTAGGATTTTCTTGATAATCATACATTTAGCTCCAACTATTGGAAAAATAACACATACAAAATTTGAAAGACGTAGCTTAAACTCTTCTGAAGTTATCGGCAATATTCTTGAACACGTGTTTTAAGGACATTTTGTATGGCAGCTACCAGAAGGAGTAAGAGAATTTCGCTGATTAGTTAACTCAAACTTCCTTTTCACTCAAAACTAACTTGTACAAAATTCCGTATTCGTAGCTAAAAGATTACTTAAGTTATAGTGAGTTTTGTATATTAAGTGAATACATTTTGACAGGATATTTGTATGACAGCTACACGAAGGACTAACAGGATTTTCTTCATAATCATATATTTAGCTGCAACTATTGGAAAAATAACACATACAAAATTTCAAAGTCGTAGCTTAAACCCTTCTTAAGTTAGCGACCAATATTCTTTAACACGTGTTTTAAGGACATTTTGTATGGCAGCTACCCGAAGGAGTAGGACGATTTTGCCCGTTAACAAACTTAGCCTTACAAATTCAACCAAACATCCAGATTCAAAATTTCAAGATCCTAGGCGAAGGCGTTCTTGTGTTATGGTGCTAACGGACAAACGGACGGACGTCAAGCGGATTTGAGGCTTTTAGTCACACATAAACAAAAAATAATAACTTTTTTTCGTCCGAGGCTTGGTTCTATGCGTTACAAACTTTTGGGCTGGATTAAACTTATAATACTCTATATGATTTCATCTAGAGTATAAAAATGTTAGGCAGGCGGTGGAACACGGCAGTGGAATTGAAAAAACTTTTTTTTAAGTGGAAAAACGAGTTTAAAAAAATATTTCAAGTGAAACACAAGCGGATTAAAATGTATAACAACACAAATTGCTTTATTAATCGCATTCAATTATCAAAAATTTGGCAACACTTCTCGGTTACATTTACTACTCGATCGCTGTTATTAATGAAATTCGCTTTATAATTACTTTCGCGTAGAACTGACGGTCGTCTCGCTTTCACAGTAGAAAAACGGATCCCGTATACAAGGTATGCGACACTTATATACTACATTTGTTGAGACGTGAGATTTCCTGTATATTCGAGGATGTGTGTGGAATGATCGGGAATTGAGAAGAACATACGAAAAGGGGTAAGAGTGTTCGACAAGTATGGAGAGGTGTGTAAAGTTTTCTACGCTTTTCATTTAAGATATTGCAAAGTTGTTGTTTTTCTCCGGTGTTATTATTAAATAAGTTTGGGTTGCCAGGATATACATATAACAATATCTTGGAATTTATACAGGAGTTAGGCTCAATGGAAAATTACAAAAAAAAGGTTTCAGAGAAGGGTTCGGACGGGTGACAGTGGAAGAAGATGAAAAGCGAACCGTTCTAATTTTAATACCTAAAATCTTTGTATTTGCATGAAGCTATATTATTGACACGTTCCAAAAATATAAATTTCGATAGGAGTAGCACAATGCGGAAGTGGTCACTTCGACCTTGATCTCGTTCGAAATTATGAGCCAAAATCATAATTTGCTGTTTAAAAGTGGTGTCGGCATTTCCTTCTTTATTCGAATCCCGGACTTTGTCCCAAAAACTAATAAAGTTGCGCTCAAACTATTGGCTGATTTTTATTCAATACAAGCTCTGATAGGGTTTACTGTTTACTTTTTCCGGTCGATGTTGTAAGGTGTCACTATTCTTCGCCGATATTCGATTATAGCCCCGTCGCTTTTTCTTTCTTACACCTACCTAAATCGAGGTCGCATACTGGAAAATTAGAGTTCAGGTGACTACACTATAGTCAAAGTTGGAGTAAAAGACAAGTTAATTAAAGTAATTACTTTGCATTAGACGAACTTCACGAATTGCTGTTTCCATTTGTTCTGGTGCACAATATTCAAAAGGACCACAAAGTAAGAACGATTACTTACTTTCCTTTTACCAAATTTAATGGTTTCATTGCAAACGTGGAAATTGCTTTCAACAGATTAAGCGTTTTCTAGCGCTTTTTTGAATTATAATAAAAATCTAGATTTGCAGCTATGTAGAATAGAATAGAGTGTCCCACGCGTCTATTCAAACTCATAATACAGCCCTCAAAGCGAAGACAGTCAGGAGTGTCGCGTTTAATGTGATCGTTTGTATTCCGTGTCCTTAATTGTCTTTTCGGAATTTATGATGGCAATTGTTCTAAATCTCCTCGAAGATTCGGGGCAGCTTCCTCAAGGCATTCAAATTAAAGGCAATTTGGATTTGCCGCTCTCTCTATTTTTGGATTTTTTCATTATTTTATCATGCAAGTTGCGTTCACATCCTCTGAATTTTGCGTGGCGGACCAAAATACATTTTTCATGTATATCGTAGGCAGCTGTTCGAGGAGCGAAAACATTTCGAAGTAAATCTGAATTTGCCATATGTTTTGGTTACGCAGGATATCCTTAATGATAAGTACCTGCAGTGAAACAGGAGATGCAGTTAATCTTGATCTTGACCAAGATTTCTATGGTGCCCACGTTCGATTAGATCAAATGGCTTTTATCATAAAGCACAGTTGGACTAGTGCCTGTACATAACGCTTCGTACTTACTTATGCACGTCACTTTATGACGGACAGTAACACCCTTCGTTTATTATTCGCTGTGGAAAAATACCAGATTGCCTTACCCTCTACTGAACATTGTTCAAGTTCATTTGTGTCCCGGATACCCGGTAAGGGAGTATTATATAACTTTCGGGATCCTTGAGGATTTTGCGTCTGTATGAGCTCTTTATTCGCGGTGGTGTTCACCGTCAGCTTGCAAGTACTTACAGCCCTTCCTGAAGACCGTTCGAAGCAAGGGGTTCTTTAATAGGCATCGAGTGGAATTATGAGAGTGCTGTGTACCTAGGGATGTACGGTGCGAATAAAATCGCAGCTTCGCTTATTTTTCGCTTTTGGGACTCAGCATCATGGTGAGCCAAACAAAGTTGATTGAAGTGTTTTCATCGATTCGATTCGGCAATTGAGTACATAAGTGCTTTGTTCAGTGAACGCTGCTAAAAATTATTGAAATTTCCCATTATGCCTTACATGGAGCCTTCCTATTACATGAAATTAATATATTCTTACTTAATTTCATGTTGGAAAAAGGACAACAGTAACGAAATCTTAAATTATTATTATCAAACACGGAGTAATTACTTTTTAAATTTTTTTTTTAAAAAAATTCAAATTAGTTTTATTCTGTAGATGAAATATGTTGAGGAATCCAGCATCTAAAAGGCTTACTAAAATGTTGAACATATTTTGCTGTTCAGTCATGACCAAATACAACAAACCGATTCCTGTTTTTTCCCAGAACAGAACAAGTCCCATTAATTACTCGCTCTTAACATGGTCGAATGAGTTTTACTTGATATTAGATTGATATTGATAGTATATTGATAGTAGGTATCTATTGGGTCAATCCATCAAGAATGGCCAAAAATTACGAAATTTGTGACTTACCATCTCCGATTCTTTTGAAAATTTTTGTACTTGAAGAACTAGTGAAAAAAATAATTGAAATTCAATTTTTTGATTAAATGTTAGTTGTTTTCCGGCGTCAGCAGGGTTTCTGGTGTCAAACCCCAACACGAAATCCCCGACTGTTGATTAATCGCTGTTTTTGATGACATGACAGTTGGAAAACCTTCACTGGATACGCCATTCAATTTTTTGTTTCTATCTCATTTTTTTTGTTAGTTATAGTATGTCAAAGTTTTCGCAAAAATTAAGTCCGAGCCCTCTTTGAATATTAATATCTCTGATCACTTTTATCCTAGAATAATAAAATAGGGCTTATGTTGAAGGGGAAGGTTGATGCAATATAAAAAAAATACGAATAAAAATTATTCTTAAAATTTTTTTTCAAGGATAACGATTTTGTCCTTTATCCCAATGGGTATTTTTAATTTTTTTATGTTTTGTAGATTATATTGTTTTTCAAAACATACCAAAAAATCAATTTGGGATCTCAAGGTGATGGTGGTTAAAAAAAATCTAAGAACATCAACGATTCGAGTCAAAAACGAGTAATTTTCCTTTATGAATTTAAACTTGGCCACAGCGCAACGGAGGCAACCGAAAACATCAACAGGGTATTTGGAACTGATACGGTAAACAAACGAACCACACAGTGATTGTTCAAAAAATTCCGATCAGGAGATATGACCCTTCAAAGTGACCCAGGACCTTCGATCGACAAGGACGAGCTGAATTTATTAGTGGAATCTGACTCACGTCAAACTATAAGGGACATTGCAGAGAAATTGGACGTACACTATTCGACAGTTTCCCGGCACTGGCAACAGCTTGGACAAATCAAAAAGCTTGATAAGTGGGTTCCGCATGAGCTTACTGAGCAAAACATTACGCCTCGACTGAAAATTTGCAGTTTCCTGCTCTCCGGGAACAGAAACGATCAGTTTTTGAACAGAATAGTGACATGTGATGAAAAGTGGATACTGTACGACAATCGTCGCCGATCAGCATAATGGTTGGATGCAGATGAGACCCCAAAGCACATGCCGAAACCAGGCCTTCATCCGAAGAAGATAAAGGTGACTGTTTGGTGGCCTGCAGCTGGAGTTATTCACTATTCCTTTTCGAAGCGTGGTGAAACCATTAATGCAGAGAAGTATTGTGCCAAACTCGATGAAATGCATCAGAAATTGCGTGTTCAATGGGCTAGATTGATCAACAGAGATGGAGTTATACTGCTTCATGACAACGCACGGCCTCATGTTTCAAGAACAACTGTCCAAAAATTAAACGAGTTGCAGTATGAGACTCTTCCTCATCCACCATACACACCAGACCTTTTGCCAACCGACTACCACTTTTTTAAACATTTGGATCGTTTTTTGGCGAACAAACAATTCGATAATTAAGCAGCCATCGAAAGTGCCTTCGAGGACTTTCTTCGCTCTAGAAAGTCGGACTTCTACGAAACTGGCATAAATGCA
Source organism: Beris morrisii (assembly GCA_951812415.1). Classification (NCBI taxonomy): domain Eukaryota; kingdom Metazoa; phylum Arthropoda; class Insecta; order Diptera; family Stratiomyidae; genus Beris; species Beris morrisii. The sequence goes on from OX638310.1 coordinate 73,301,982, forward strand.
CTTGTATCTCGTTGGGAGAAGTATATTGCATGTGCCTATTTTGATTAATAAAATTAAGTTTTATGAAAGTTACAGTTATTTGAAATTGCACTACCAAAAACGACATTTCATCAGCGACCATATTTTTAGGTTGTCAATCGCATAATAATCTGCACAGCATCTAAGCATTAAGCGGGTTCCGGCATACTACCGGATACATATTGAAGTGGCTCCCAAATTAATGGCAGTTTTTTTTACATAAGCCACGTGAGATGGTGGTTTGATGCTGAATTTACACTCAACGTGTGAGGCGCGCCTCTAAGTTGAAGTTGAAGAATGTTAGACTCTTGCGACTCCACGAGCCATTTGATAGGTTGATTTTATGGCGCGGATAAAGGCGCGCCTCCAATGTTGAGTGTAAATCCACCATGATAAGTTTATAGCAAAGTGGGGACAAACCTTTAATTTTATAAGACCTGGAACGTATAAGTCAGTGTAAAGGGATGCAACACTTCGAAGAGTAATGGGGTTGAACACACAATACATATACACCCTCTCCAAATGAGAACGAGAGCTCTACCTAAACAATGATAAAGTTAAAGTCAGATTATTGGAATATTTCTTCTAATTTTTTGACTCATCGTAAGAAAGGTTGTGTACATATTGATCAGTTCTCGTAAGTTTTTGGGTTTTTTCCTAATTCAAATACAACATTTAGTCGATATCTTACTGGTTAATATTTAGGTGGCAAAGGACCAACTAATTCGCCGTTAACGATTTATTGGACATTAAGAGAGTGCATTTCTTAGGTGTTTTGGGGGAAGATGCGAGTTATATTACTACTTACTTCTATAGTTTTATAGCTTAAGTGAGGTATTGTCTTTCTACGTCGGATCCGCTTTTACGATCGAAACATAGCATCTCAGTGATTTTCCCGGAGATAGGTCATTGCTGTATCTTCCAACCTTGAAAGGGTGTAAGTATATAAGTATGGTATGAAATGAAAATCAAGGAAAAGTTGAATACAGGGACAGGCGCAAACGCAGGTGGGGTTTTGGTGGTTCAAACCCCCCCCCCCCCCCGAAATGATTTAATTAAAAAATCAGAAGGAGGCGCAAACGCAGCGCGAGGTTTTGGGGGTTGAACCCCCCCCCCCCAAATGATTAATTAAGAAATCACAACAATATGTAACTAACAATACGCGGCTCGTAAATTTGTTTACATGTTAATTGCTTTAGCTGAGTTCAGTTGTAGTTTTCATACGAATTTCAATTCAACACATAATTCCATGAAAACTGGATATCCAAACTTTGTGAAACTATCGAGCTGTGCTCTATTCATGCAGAGCTCTATAGGGCATGGTTATATTCTCGGCAAATTTCTGGAAAGTTCGGCCTATATTAGCACAGACTACTTGATCACAGGGACAGATTTTGTGACGCCCAACGAAATTGTGTATCCAAGTAAAGTGGGCTGGGAGAATACGCGAGTGGGAAATCTCCGTATATACGGATGGATCGAAAATAGAATACGGCACTGGCGTAGGCATCTTCTCTAAGCAGCTGAGTGCAGGGAAGTCGTTCAAGCGGCCAAATGTATGCAGGGTTTTCCAAGCGGAGATTCTTGCTGGGTTGCAGGCAGTAAACATCCTGTTAATGGGGGAGATATGAAATCAGGATATCTCACTCTTCATTGACTGGTGGTCATTATGGCGCTGGAATCGGTCACTATTAAATTCCAGCTAGTAAAACGCGGTCGAAAAGTGCTGCAGGTACTAGTCAGAACAGAGCACTGATTTCCTGGGTGCCAGGAACCTGCATCAAATGGCAGGGTTCAAGAGGATGTGAGTACACCGATGTGCGGCATCAAAGCGCAAATTGGTGAGTATTCTAAAGAGGCGGTGAACACTAGGTGGGCAGGACTGGCAAGCTGCAGGATTTCTAGGGCTTTGTGGCCCGAGCTGGATAGTCAAAAAACAAGGAATATATTAACTTGGAATAGAGGAAATTTACGGGTGCTCGTCGGAATACTGACGGGTCAATGTATGCTGAGGAAACATGTCATGCGGGTAGGAGTCGCTGAGCAGGTACTGCTATGATCTGTACGCTGGGGAGGATATCACTCACATCTTCTGTGAATGCACAGGGGTCGGTTGAACGCGAAGATGGCTATGTAGTCTTTTCTTCGACAAGATCGAGGATTTGAGGTCGTTAGCGCACGACTAACTGGTATGGTTTTGCAGGGATTTTAAGTATTTTTGAGGGGAATGAGTGGCCCACGGGGTTTTAAAGGAATTACTATGGTGCTTAGTGAGCGTGGCGGTTCTTAGCGCTGCGCCCCTTCCTAAACTGAACTAATAAAAACTAACTCGCCATGGAAATGGAAACGTAGTAATGTGATCAAGGGCGTCCTTTTCTAATCTCCTAGTATCTCTTAAGACAACTACAAAGTTTCAGCCATCTGACATCAATCGTTCAGGAGATATGGATTTTAGAATGTTTCAATCCCAGCTTTGAAGCGTTTTGAACGTTTTCTCCCCACTCTCACATCCCTCAACCCCTATCGACTATTTTTTTGCAAATGGGTCCACTATCATAATACTACATAAGTTCTAAGTTTCCGCCACCAAGCATAAGCGGTTCCTGAGATGTAGAAACCAACATTTTTCATCTAAAACGCTTCCCCTCATCTCCCCTCACACATCCACCCCTCCAAAAGATACCACTCGTAGGGATTCACCCATTCTGCCTACCATAAAAATTTCAACTTAATATCTCAAGCGGTTTGTGAGCTACACACCTTCACACGGTTTTGCGTACGTCGTACGGCGTCTACGGCGGACAGACCGACATTTTTTTTTTTCCTTTTTGGGGTTTACTAGTCCTAAAATGTGAAAGTACAAAATTTCAGGGTAACAAATTTTTTTTTTAAATTTCAAAAAATAATAAAGTAAAACGTATCTGCGAAACAAGACGGGCGAGGAGCGATTAAACGGTCTGGCTTTGTTAAATGTGCATCGGGATGTAGAGTTGGAATGCCAAGAAGTGATTCAAATGCTGCCAAAAGTTCCAAGAAGAATGGTCTTCATTTTAAAAATAATGAAATTATCAGAAATATAAAATTTCTATCATAATAATATAAATATATTATGTATTAAATTATATTCTTCAATATACGAGTAAATCCTTGAAAAATTTGTTTTCGGGTAAAAATTACTGTTCCGTTTATTGTAGCGTGACGTTTCGGACTCGATTGAAAAACGGGGAGTTTGATACAGGACTTAGTAGAGTTCGTAACGTCGCACAAAAAGAATCGGTTTCGTTTTCTTTGTTGTTCCCGTTGTTAATTGTTGAAACTGCTGAAGTTATTATTGCTGCAATCTTTGATTTTGAATTGAGTCTTGTTGTTGCTGTTCAGGAACGAATTGACCATTTTTGAATATACATTGTGGGTCAAATACAAGTTTCTTTTTAAAAATGCAATAAAATGAACAAAATTAAATTTTTTTCCATGTATTATGGCTTTATTAGTAAGAGTAAACATTTCCATTAATGATGGAACACAACTTCGTTCAAGTGGCTGCCTCGGCTGGCTTGGTCCAATGATGCCACCACTCCACAATCCGCACCAAACTGTCACTCTCTGTGGATGCATTGGCTTCTCGACAATAACGTGTGGGTTTTCCGAGCCCCAGATGCGGCAATTTTGTTTGTTAACGTAGCCGCCGAGATGAAAATGCGCCTCGTCAGAAAAGATGATTTTTCGTCCAAAACCGTTGTCCAATTCAAGCTGCTCTAAGGCCCAAATTGCGAAGCGATAACGAAGCTGATGGTCGTGTGCTTTCAATTGCTGAGTCAATTGGACCTTGTAAGCAAATAATCCGAGATCTTTGTGAAGAATTCTCCTCAGGCTAGTGCGTGAAATGTTGAGCTCAACAACTCAACAGCTCAACAACTCAACAGCTCAACAACAGATCGACGGCGAGTTGATGTTCGTGGAGTGAGTCTCACACTCTCGGCTACAGCAGCCACATTCTCGCCTGTGCGCACCGTACGACGACGGGGGCCATGAGTGTTGTCCACTAGCATGCCAGTCTCACGAACTTTTTGCACAAACTTGCGTACAGCAAGCGCGGTGGGTGCTTCATTTCGGCCAAAACTTCTTTTCAAAAAACCGAACTGTTTGGGCTAGACAGCACTCACTTTGGAAATAAGTTTTCAATATTTCCTAACGTTGTTCAAGTGTAAAGCGACACATTTCGTTTCGCAGAGGTATGATACTGACTTTCTGTCAAGATTTCGAGCGGGAAACAGCTTTCAGTGTCAAAATAACCTATTATTTAAAAAGAAACCACTAGATGGCCCACCCTGTATATTTCCCATTGTTCGTGGAGTTTTTTGAGTTCTGATTTATCAGCGTGTTGTCGACTATTGTAAATAGCTTAATTTAATTTAAATAAACTTAAAATTAATTATTTATTGCACAACTTGGAGGAGGGTGGTCTATCGTCAACACTCACAGGTTGTTTACAAAAATGCATAATTTTTTTAAAATTTTTTTCAAATTTTTAGTAAAATTCGGTTTTTTTAAAAAATATCCCTTTTTATATTGTTTAATATTCATACACGACGCACAATATATTATGTAAATACTATTGATGTAAGTGTTCTGAATTTCAAAATGTTTTAAAAAAGAATATCCTAAGTACGAGTATTTGATTTTTAAATTTTTAATAAGTTGAACATTACAAACGCATTCACCAAACTTATAAATCCTTTTTATAATAATTATTCTACATAATCATATAATTTTTCTGTAAGCCCTCCCGAAATAATTTCCTGCGTTCGCGCCTGTACAGGGACAAACGAAAAACGTGTGTGAAGTTGCCCGACTTGTTGAAAAATTTCCAAAACTAACATGAATTAGCGCTAGCGTTTTGCACGCGTGACTTCCAAAGGGCCGTCCTAAGATATTCGGCGCCCGTGGGCTACTAAAAATAATGCGCCCCTCGTCATAAGAAAATACCTACAATTTTGATAGCTAGTGGAAGTGGTAAATACAAAATATAAAAGTGCCAGAATGTTATCAGTTTAATGATCACAGGGTGTATTATTTTAATGAAAACAAAATTAAATTAAATTATGTTATAAATATTAAGGGACCGTATTGTAGGTTGTTTCGTATCACCTATTTCATTTAGAACAGGTTAATTGGTTATTTCTATGATGAATAAAAATAACTAATAACTAAATAAATAATATTAACTAAAAACAATACTTTATTATTAAAATAGCAAAGTAATATATCATCAATAAAAATTGCCGCCCCCAAAAGGCTTGCGCCCATTTAGCCTTGTGGTTAGGGTGGCCCTGGACTTCAACTTTCTTATTGATCTCCACTCGTAAAGGTTATTATAACATTTAATAGGTGGCGGTGTAAATTTTGATTATCACATTTTTTGGAGGCGGTGGTTGAAAAGGGATTAATGTGAAGATATAAAAATCTTTTTTCCCAAATGTAAGTATCTTTAGCGTTCTTTGAAATTAGTACTGTATGGTATAGTCGTAAATAGGAGCACGTTACCGAAGTATCTCTTAACATTTATTGTTCAGTTTTTAATGAGCTTATGCATAAATTTTAGGAAAATTTAAATAAAGTCTTGCAGAAAATCAAGCCGTGTTATGAATTTTTGATAATAATTGCACCACAGATGCACAAGTTGCGGAACATAAAAAATTTCTTTATGAGTACTAAAACGACAAGTAGTCTCAAAAATTCTATGCTGGTAGAAGGTAAGGTACTTAGAATTTTCACAGAGAACAGCAATTTGAGCCCTTTCTCTCCATTCAACAGCCAACATTTTAAATCATGCAGCGTACACTTATGCAGGAAGATAAGTGCAAGCCCACATGCTTAGCTTCTGTTTGTTGATGTTTTTGGGGGTTTGTTTTTTGTGTTCATCGCTTTTTGGTTTCCATTTCCATATGAGATGATATGATGCCAGCATAAATACCCAAACATAACTCGTTATCAACTTACACACATGATCAACAATGTTGTGTTGGTGCTGTTCGTTTCGGAATTGAAAGCCGTCCCTTAAATGAACCTGCCACCTGCACATGCAACATACTCGTACATTTTACCATAACGAAGAACAGGATGAAGGTTGTGAAATGGTCTGGGACACTGGAGGCTCTCCATCCGTGTTGGTTATCCAATTGCCTGGCCCATAGCAACACGAGGCGCACGGTGAACACTGAACAGGCTCAACTCTATGTGCTTCCTTTTATTCTGGCTGGTGTTGTTGTTTTTCCTTATGTGTGCACTTGTACAGTTCTGTCGTTGCTTGCATGAATTCGTGACGGCTGCGATGAGTTTGCATAGCTGGTAGCCCGTGTTGCTAAGTGCCATTCGGGTTTTCCCTCATTTCCCATCTCATGCGCGATACCGGGTACCGGCAGAAGTACCTGTGTAAGGATTTAAAGACATTTTTATCGACCGGTTTTTTTTCTCATTCTTTTGTAATTTGAGACTTACTGTTCCTCAAATATTCTCAAGTTATTAAAAATGTGAAGGACACACAGCTCAAAATCAGATCTGCGTTATTCAGCCCTTCATTCGTCTGTGTGTACAAGAAAGTCAAGCCATTGACTGGTAAGCAATTACTTCATGCATGAATTCAAGACCAAAGCTTACCTAGGTATTGAAAATCAGAAAGGGTCGTATGCAGAAACTTTGTTGAGACTATAAAAACCAAACAATAACAGTATTGAACCCGGAAAACTTGCATTTTCTATAAAAACTTGTAATACAAAAATTCTAATTATTAAGCAGCACTAACATCAAAATAACGACCACCCTACGGATGCAACATTGATGGTATGCAAAAGGACTACAAGACTTATCCTAATATAATACAATAACCTTACTTAAAATTAAAAATATTTTCTTAATTAAAATTAAAATTGATTCAGGCTAGAGGAAATGTTGGGCCAGGGAGAGACCCACATCTTCCATACCGTCTGTGGTGAAGCTAGAAAGACAAAGAAAGTACGCACTCCTTGCCGACCTTTCAGCAAGTTGTGTCAGAATGAATAGTACAGAAGGAGCTAAAGAGTAATCAATACAGAGTTTAAATCAAAAACTATCCATAAAGAAGACAGGACACTACGCAGTATTTTTATACTCTAGATGAAATCATATAGAGTATTATAAGTTTAATCCAGCCCAAAAGTTTGTAACGCATAGAACCAAGCCTCGGACGAAAAAAAGTTATATATTATTTTTTGTTTATTTGTGGCCAAAAACCTCAAATCCGCTTGACGTCCGTCCGTCCGTCCGTCTGTCCGTTAGCACGATAACTCAAGAACGCCTTCACCTAGGAATCTGGATGTTTGGTTGAATTTGTAAGGCTAATCGTCCTACTCCTTCGGGTAGCTGCCATACAAAATGTCCTTAAAACACGTGTTCAAGAATATTAGCCGATAACTTCGGAAGTGTTTAAGCTACAACTTTGAAATTTTGTATGTGTTACTTTTTCAATAGTTGGAGCTAAATGTATGATTATAAAAAAAATCCTGTTAGTCCTTCATGTAGCTGCCATACAAATATCCTGTCAAAATGTATTCACTTAATTTACGGAACTTACTATAACTCAAGTAATCTTTTAGCTATGAATTGGATATTTTGTACAAATTAGTCTTGAGTAAAAACGAAGTTCGTGTTTACTAATCAGCGAAATCCGTTTACTCCTTCTGGTAGCTGCCATACAAAATGTCCTTAAGATACGTGTTCAACAATATTTTCCGATAACTTCTGAACGCTTCAAGCTACGATTTTGAAATTTTGTACACGTTCATTTTTAAATGGTTCTAAGGAAAAGGATAAATATGCAAGAAATCGAGTGAGTCCTTCCTGCACCTCCCATGTGTTTCCTTCAAAAAGGACATTTTTTTTCGATGACTTACCCAGTTCAAGATATGAAATTAAACACTGAATATTGTCTTTTAGTTTGAGTAGCAATCTAATGGCAGTCCTTAATAAAGGACATACAACATGCACACACGTAATTCTACTTTATCCCCAACTACAATATAAATCGGAGTTCAGTAGTCATCTAGAGTATTATACGATTGGCTTGCAGCCGATCGTGACTGCAGTATGTTTCTTATCCAAATTTGACCTTGGTTTCTTTATTTAATCATATTAGGGATGTATAGTAGAAAGCAACAGACGTTGCATGATGAAAAAAAAAGACAAAATTAAATGGGGAACGGAACACAATTTGCTTCTACACAGGGTGTATTGAAAGGCAATGCCATATTTTCAATTTTTTTTAAAACGTAATAATAGCTACATAATACACTTTAAAGAATATGGTACCGTCACGGCGCGATGAAACGTACAATACAGTCCCTTAATATTTATACCACAATTTAATTTAATTTTTTTCCATTAAAATTGTACACCCTGTCATCATCGAACTGACAACGAGTCGCATTCACCAATTCAATGACATCGTTCCAGGTCGCCTAAGAAAGCCCATTCAAAAAATGACAACAAACAAGTGAGGACACGGCTCAGCTGAGTTGGTGTGATTTTATTTGTCATATTGTTCCTATAAATTTGTGTTCTGAAACACCTCAGGCCGTGATACAATAAAAGCAGCGGCAGCATTTTTTTTAGAAAGCACGGAAACAGAAGCAGCGACCAAATCAGTGCTGCTTTTTTACTCTAGATAAAATCTGTTATAATAATCTATATATAATAATATTATAAGTTTAATCCAGCCCAAAAGTTTGTAACGCATAGAACCGAGCCCCGAACGAAAAAAAGTTATATATTATTTTTTGTTTATTTGGGGCCAAAAACTCCAAATCCGCGTGACGTCCGTCCGTCCGTCCGTCTGTCTGTCCGTTAGCAGGATAACTCAAGAACGCCTTCACCTAGGCTCTTGAAATTTTGAATGTTTGGTTGAATTTGTAAGGCGAAGTTCGTTAATGGGCAAAATCGTCCTACTCTTTCGGGTAGCTGCCATATAAAATGTCCTTAAAACACGTGTTCAAGAATATTAGCCGATAACTTCAGAAGGGTTTCAGCTACGTCTTTGATATTTTGTATGTGTTGATTTTCCAATAGTTGGAGCTAAATGTACGATTATGGAGAAAATCGTATTAGTCCTTCGTGTAGCTGCCATACAAATATCCTATTAAAACGTCTCCACTTAACGGAACTCACTTGAACTCAAGTTGGTAATCGTTAAGCTACGAATTCGGAATTTTGTACAAATTAGTTTTGAGTGAAAACAAAGGTCGAGTTTACTAGTCAGCTAAATCCTTTTACTCCTTATGATACCTTCCATACAAAAAATCCTTAAGACACCGGTTCAATAATATTTTCCGATAACTTTTGAACGCTTAAAGCTAGAATTTTTAAATTTTGTACACGTTAATTTTTAAATGGTTTCAAGGAAACGGAGAAATACACAGTGCGACAAATAAGTTCCGAGACTCGAGTAACTAGTAGGGCCATCTATGTCTACAGACCGGCGTTTGAAAGCTGTGACACTCCTCTTCCCGGTAATACCAATTTTATTTAAATCGGTTGATAGATAGCAAAGTAATGACATTTCTCCCAAAATAACTTTTTTGTCAATTTTGAAATATTAAAATGTTGTTCAAACAATGCTCATTACATTCTTCGATAGCAAACGAACTGTCCACAGGGAATTCGTTCCAACTGGCCAAATAATGACTGGCGCATTTTATCTCGAAGTTATGAAGCGTGTGATGGCTGAAATTTAGAATAAAATTTGCTAGTCTGAAATTTTGTATTTTCACGTTTTATGACTGTTAAGCCCCAAAAAGGCAAAGAAAAAATTTCATCTGTCCGTCGTACGCAAAAGCGTTTGAAGGCGCGTAGCTGATCCTGACCCATGAATAGTTGTGAATATGCAAGACCCCTTTCGATTGATGCGCGACTAAACAATCGCATAGGCTTCTACACAGCAAAAAAGCTATAGCCACCAGTGACTTAAGTAGCCTCTGTAGCTGGCGTGAATACCCAGAGTACGAGTGCCGGCTTCGTCACTAAGCCACTACTACATTGATACTTCTTTCACCAATGAGTAAAAATCGTGTAAGCGATTACATGCTGTTGATTTGATTTAGTTTTCTTTTCTTTTCTTCCGTGTCGTTTTCATATATCGAGGTATAACTTCACGGAAACATATTATTATGATTTTTTAGAGTTAATGAAGTGATAAAATCAAAGTGAAGTGATAAAGTGATAAAGTTGTGAACCCTGGAAAAAACATGGCTTATCTGTCATGAGAAAATAGCGTTGGTACGTAGGAGGTGACGCTGGTTACCAATGTAGCCTGCTTACGCTTGGAGTACGTTAGTGACCAATGTACCCTGCCATGAGCTAATAGCCTGGGTTCGTAAGGGGTTGGTAACCAATGTAACTTGCCGAGGACTGAATGGAGGTACGTTGAGGGGTATGTTGGTGCCCAATGTACCCTTCCATGAGCAAATAGGATGCGTACGTAGGGGAGTAATATTTTATTCATTCATCAAAGATCTGATTACTTATAAACTGTTTATAAACTGGTATATGGAACGAATGTTAAACCTCTGGCCCAATTTTCGCTAATGACTTTGCCGGAATTCAATGAGTTTATTGCTACGTTAAGTAACGATACAACTCGGAAAAATATGGTATAGTTACATTGATTGCACTATAGTGTTATTATTAATGAGAAATATATATAATATATTAATTACACTCCAAAATTATTTCACCCAAAACCAAAGATGTGGCTGTGAAGGGATTTCATGGAATTTTTGCCGATTCTCTCCTAAAAGAATTTAATTGGCGAGGAGAATTAGGAGAACGTTCATTTAAGGAGAATGAATTGTTCTCCATATTAACAAGTACGAACAGTATATTAGCCATTTGTTTTGTTGTTTTATTTGTATATATAATATGTATTAAGGGTATTTAATGCCTAAAAAAACCTAACAAATAAGTTTCAATTATAGATTCTAAGAACTCCGCTTCTTTGAGTATGAATGACCTTCAGACAATTTTCAAGGAAGAACTTCCAAAATCCAAAGGACGACTGTTGCCGCAAAAAATAGAAGTAAACAAATATGAAATGCGCAATTAATTAAAGTAATACGATAATATAGTAATAATTTGAAAAACTTTCTGTTATTCATTTTTGAGATTGTTTCCCTTGTTAATTCTAGACAATGTTCGGGAAGTGTGAAGAACATGCGAAAGTCTTTGAGAAGTGTGTAGTGTTTTTTCGGCGGGTGGGAATGTGAGAATGTGAAGATTGTGTTGTGAGTGTTGTCCCATATTGTGTAAGGAAGATGTTTGAAGTCGGACGGTCCAACCAATCTCCCCATGGTACAGTACATTCATAACGAAAGTACTTACCAACGTACCCACCCAATTTGTCAATCGTACGGTACATTTATAACCACCGTACTCTCACACATCTGTTTATGGTAGGGTACATTCAAAACTAAGGTAACCCACTTCGTACTCGCTCAATTTGTCTATGGTAGGGTGCATTCATAGCCAACGTACCCCCTATGAACCCAGCCTATTTGCTCATGGCAGGGCACATTGGTCACCAACGTACCCCTCCACCGTAACCCCCATTCAGTCCTTGGGTGGCAACATTGGTGACCAACATAGAGATATAAATACTGGAGACAACAACACGCCGTTTTTGTATGAAGCACTTTGAAGCATTTTGAAGCCAGATTGAACGTTTTTATACTCTAGATGAAATCATATAGAGTATTATAAGTTTAATCCAGCCCAAAAGTTTGTAACGCATAGAACCAAGCCTCGGACGAAAAAAAGTTATATATTATTTTTTGTTTATTTGTGTCCAAAAACCTCAAATCCGCCTGACGTCCGTCCGTCCGTCCGTCCGTCCGTCCGTCCGTCCGTCTGTCCGTTAGCACGATAACTCAAGAACGCCTTCACCTAGGATCTTGAAATTTTGAATTTGGATGTTTGGTTGAATTTGTAAGGCTAAGTTCGTTAACGGGCAAAATCGTCCTACTCCTTCGGGTAGCTGCCATACAAAATGTCCTTAAAACACGTCTTCAAGAATATTGGTCGATAACTTCAGAAGGGTTTAAGCTACGACATTGAAATTTTGTATGTTTTATTTTTCCAATAGTTGGAGTTAAATATATGATTATGAAGAAAATCCTGTTAGTCCTTGGTGTAGCTGCCATACAAATATCCTGTCAAAATGTATTCACTTAATTTACGAAACTCACTATAACTGAAGTAATCTTTTAGCTACGAATTCGGAATTTTGTACAAATTAGTTTTGAGTAAAAACAAAGTTCGAGTTTACTAGTCAGCGAATTCCTTTTACTCCTTCGGGTAGCTGCCATACAAAATATCCTTAAAACAGGTGTTCAAGAATATTGGTAGATAACTTCAGAAGAGTTTAAGCTACGACATTGAAATTTTGTATGTGTTATTTTTCCAACAGTTGAAGCTAAATATATGATTATGAAGAAAATCCTATTAGTCCTTCGTGTAGCTGCCATACAAATATCCTGTCAAAATGTATTCACTTAATTTACGAAACTCACTATAACTCAAGTAATCTTTTAGCTACGAATTCTGAATTTTTTGCAGATTAGTTTCGAGTAAAAACAAAGCTTGAGTTTACTTTTCAGCGAAATCCTTTTACTCCTTCTGGTAGCTGCCATACAAAATGTCCTTAAAATACGTGTTCAAGAATATTGGTTGATAACTTCAGAAGGGTTTAAGCTACGTCTTTGAAATTTTGCACATAGTATTTTTCCAATAGTTGAAGCTTAATGAATGATTATGAAGAAAATCCTATTAGTCCTTCGTGTAGCTGCCATACAAATATCCTGTCAAAACGTCTTCTTTTAATTTATGGAACTTACTATAACTCAAGTAATCTTTTAGCTATAAATTGGAAATTTTGTACAAATTAGTTTTGAGTAAAAACCAAGTTCGAGTTTACTAATCAGCGAAATCCTTTTACTCTTTCTGGTAGCTGCCATACAAAATGTCCTTAATACACGTGTTCAACAATATTTTTCGATAACTTTTGAACGCTTCAAGCTACGAATTTCAAATTTTGTACAAGTTCATTTTTAAATGGTTCCAAGGAAAAGGACAAATATGTAAGAAATCGAGTGAGTCCTTCCTGCACCTCCCATGTGAAAGTCCTTCAAAAAGGACATTTTTTTTCGATGACTTACCCAGTTCAAGAAATGAAATTAAATACTGAATATTGTCTTTTAGTTTTGAGTAGCAATCTAATGGGAGTCCTTAATAAAGGACATACAACATGTACACACGTAATTCTACTTTATCCCCAACTACAATATAAATCGGAGTTCAGTATTCATCTAGAGTATTATACGATTGGCTTGCAGCCGATCGTGACTGCAGTATGTTTGTATAGACCGTTTGATGCCAGGTAACAGTGAAATGCAAATAGTAGCCTAGTATTTAAATGTTTAGTGTTTTTCATGTTCAAGACCGGGGTATAATATAAATGTGAGTAAGATGCTAATAGTAGCATAGTGTTAATTCCCGGTCCTTTGCGAGGAATCTTCCGGCTTCACAACAGTCGCTGCTCGTCATCTCCAGTACATATATTTCTATGGCTACCAAGGTGACCCATTATGTACCCAGCCTATGTACTCATGGCAGGGTCAATTGGTCACAAACATACCCCCCAACGTTATCCCCGTTCAGTCCTTGGGAGGTTACATTGGTTACCAACGTCTTCCCCTATGTACCCATCCTATATGCTCATGGCAGGGTACATTGGTCACCAACGTAACCCCCATTCAGTCCTTGGGAGGCTACATTGCTTACCAATGTCACCCCCTACGTACCCAGCCTATTTGCTCATGGCAGGGTAAATTGGTCACCAACGTAACCACCATTCAGTTCTCGGTATGTTACATTTGTAACAAACGTCACCTCCGACGTACCCAGGCTATTTGCTCATGGCAGGGTACATTGATTACCAACGTACCCCTCAACGTACCACTCATAATGATATAAATGCGAGTGCGTTAGGCTGGGGATATCATGGGCAGGCTAAATATTATACATGCGACATTAATGACTTTTTTTGCATACCCTTTTCTTATCATTGCGTCACCGAGATAGGGGGGCTACGATTTTGTCGTTGTAGATAGGCAAGTCGGTAGCTACGTTTTTTGCTGGGTACATGCGTGGCGGCTTATGGATATGCGCACATGGACCAAACCGGTTCTCTTTGCATTTGGTCGTGTCTTGTGTGTAACATGTAAATAGGTCTGTGGCTTCAACCTCATATTAAATTTTTGTAATAATAAATTTGCGCTATGTAATTTAATTACATTATCGATTAATACACAAGACTTCAAAGTAGCTCCAATGGTTCCAGTGCAGTGCAAATAAAAACATTTCAGTTCTGAGTTAAATCAATCACGGAAATAAATAATTTGTTCTCGCTCCTGCAAAATTAATGAAAAGGTTGCTACGATGTTTAAGATACACAGAAGTTATAATCGCTCTAAAAACAGTTTTGTGAGCACTAAATTGTCGTATTCCGAGTGTATTTATTTAACTACGATATTATGGTTTTATTCGAATTCACTTTCATTTAAGTTGGTACTTTACAGTAGAAGGAAAACTTTGCTTGAATTCCTAAAGAGGATTGTACCCTCTTTGAGAATTATTACCATAATTCTATGATAATCCACTAATAAGATTTATGGAAGCAAGCCCTTAAGATCCAAATAAGAACGGTATCGTGGAATTAGTGAAGTTCTAATATGTTTATCTCCAACGATCTAAATTTGCATTAATAAAGCTTTTCAGTAATTTAAGAGGTACAGTGAAGTTCATGATGTAATACCCATAAGATTTGCTTTTTCATGTGGATCGATGATTAAATGTATTTCGAAAAGCGACATGGATTACATTTATTAGGTAGAGTCGAATGTTTCTCGTATCCCAACGCTTTCTCGTTAAATATTCTTGAGTAATATTAAATTTTTGTTTAAATAATCAAATGTAATAGAAAAAAACCAGAAGGTTATTTGGAAAGTTAATTACTTTATTTTTAATAATAAAGTATTTTGTATCGTGCTCGCCTCAACATAACTAGTGTTTTTCCGGACTATTGCGGAAACAAGTACTTGATATTGTTGCGAGCTAGGGGTCCGCCGGGATTTCAAGTAAAACACAATTCGTTTAAAATCAAAATAAGTAACAATTTATTTATTCGCACTTTAATTCTGTTCGCACAATTATTCGCACTATATGGCAATACCGCCCGCTATCTATATCGCTTGATTCGATCACACGCAATCGATCGCTTACCACCAATATGGTCGCGTATACACGCTGGCTGTCACAGCCGACGTAATAAAAATTACTATGTCCCTCGCTGAAAGCTTTATCTGCTTTTATACCAGTTGTCTGTAGTCGAGACTGTTCTTGAATCTTCGCTCGGTGGTATTTGTGGATGGTACCCGAAAGCTTGAGAGAATTCGATTTAAACTTATACGCTGTTCTAGTACATTCGAGCGCGTTCGATTAGAAGAGAGGTATAATCGTGTTGCTCCGCTCTCCTTATATACTCAACTAGTCTTTTGATTGGGTTACTTTGCAGCTTAGGTATTCGGCTGTTGCTGTTTCCCTATTCGTAATCGATCGAGGTGCGCGGCTGCCAGGCTTGCACGTAACAATTTGTTAACGCCAGCAACGGCGGAAGCACTTCTGTCGCACCCCCACTTCAACTCCTTCCCGGACTTTGTCCCGAGAAATATTTAAGTTGTGCTATAAAAACGTACACAATTGCACCTCCTTAAGGGGGGCTGGTACCCTACAAATAAAAAAATATATTTATTTTTTTTATAAATCTTTATAATTTGCTGAATTTAGATCAGTAATTACTTTAAAATAATTTCAATTAGAAGTATTTTAAAATACCAGTCCCCTTAAGAGTTGAATATCGCAAAATATTGAATAGAAAGCTTATTGGAGTAAAAAATAATTTGGTATCTAGTCAGATCTGAAAGATTTGTCGGAATTCGTGTCAACGAGCACAACCACTTTACACCTCCTTACGAGTTTAATATCGAAAAATGCTGAAATCAGTTTTTAGGCGATTACTTATAATGCCCTTTGAAGTAAAAACGTATTTGATATTTCATTAGACCTAAGAGATATGACGGAATTCGTGTACAAGCACACAAGTGCTTAATATACCCAGGGCTTGGATAACTAAATATCGTGTAAGCAATTTCTAAGCGCTTATGGAAAGGTCCTCAGAAGTGAAAAATCCGCCAACAGTCTGGGCACGAATTTATTATTTTTTGGGTAGAAGTCGTGCTGAGATGTGGTGTAGATTTCTATGCGTTTGCTTTTCATTTTGCTTTCCACCTTCAACCCTCTTACACCCACTCGTAAATTTTCTACAGGTCTGGAAAATTTTCGAAATGACACTAGATCTAGTTAGAATATTCGTCCCATTCAGAAAAGAAAGTCTAATTTCGTCTTTTTTATCCAAGAAGCATACTCTCTCATTGGCTGCATTAGCTGTTGCAAAACTAGTCAACCTAAGTCAAGACACAAACCAAAATTAAATTGGGAAAGGGAGTTTTTATAAATAGATAGGTACTATTGACTGCTGTCATTATTTGCAGAGTGAGCGGCTTCTTATAAAAATAGCAATGTCTCAGGAAGATCTTAAAGCTTGTGAAGGGATGCACTTGGTAGAAATAACGAACATTTTTCTTAAATATTTGTGGGTTGTAAGTGTTAATTAACTGTTTTGGAAAGTAGCTAATCTAAATTTCTGTAGATGGGCAAAAAGGAGTTTCTAGATATACTTTGTTCTTCCTAAACATTTTTGATGCTTTAATGGAGCCAAAGCCTATTAGTACTATTATACGAGTAACATAATCGCCGTGTCGGAAGAACAGTGACGTAACGGCAATTTTGCTAATTTTAAAGGAGGGCCAAGAAACTATTTTGTGTTTTTGCTATTCTTGCATAAAATCGTTCCCCGTTGTTTTAAAAGAGCGTGCTCTTGATCGAAACTGTCTATACTGACTATAAGCTCGTATGGCTTGTGGGCAATTGTCAAAAATGACATTGTTCCTCCGAAAAAAATGAGAATTTTTTGCAAAAATGAGAATTTTTTGCAGTTGCGTCACTGTTCTTCCTCTACGGCAATATGTAGGTGCGTATGTATGTTAAAATTGAATTGTTTTGTCTGTAAGGTAATTTTTTGAATATCCAAAAAAGAGTTGAAGGGTCCATAAGTTAATACTATTAATTAATTAGTTGCAGTACTTTAAATATGTTTTTGTATTGAAGGAATAATACCTAGTTGTATTATTTACACTATTAACTATATAGTATTAAGCGAAACTCTCGAAATCTTATCACGTTTGTTCAACGAACCCTCGAAATGATCTCATTTTTTATGCGTTTTCACTTTAATCTATCAATTGCTACAGTATTTAATTTTAAATCTATGAGTAATAAAAAGGCTGTTGTTCAATTTTTTTTTAGGAAAATATTCTATAGATAAGAAAGGCGACACATAGTCTCAGACAGCTGTAGATTGTAAAAGTTTAATTTTTTTGTGCAAGTAGATTTTACAGTTTGTTATCTTGAATAGAATTAGGCGATTTTTAATCATTTCATACAAACTGATTATCATTTGTCATATTAATCATCAGTTCTATGAATTTCAACAAAGACAGTAGGTACAAAGAAAATAGTTAGTCATTTCTGAAATATTTTTAAATAGAAATACTTAAGAATTTCAACAATTGATCAAATAGATTTGCACAGGTGGGCAAATAGCGAAGTAATTATCACACGGCAAATTATATTGTAAATATTTTTTACGAATTCCAATCGCTTAGAAATATCTATTAAAATTTATATAGCCACATCTGTGTTATAAATTCTTCTTATTAGTTGGAAAAACCACGAAGAATGTCCTATTGTGTGGAAAATTCTGTAAATATAACCGAAGCTGGTTGATATGCAAATATTAAGGAATTAATAAAAATCATGAAATGTCATTTTTTAGCTGGAGATAAAATAAAACAGTTGTTTGTTTCACATGAATAGATGAATTTAAATAAGATAATTTCAAGTGAACAAAGTGCTTAGTTATAATCAAAAGATTTCTAGCACAAATTTATTTATCCAAATTTGAAATAATATATGTATGTGAAATATTCGAATGAGTAGAGAAAATCATGTTAACTTTCAAGTTAAAAGCTAAACGTCTTGTTAAGCGAAAACAATCGATTAGAAGATTTAAGATTTTTTTTTGTATTTATTCACGTAGTTTTTTAAATAGAAGATTCAATAGAAGCAAAAGCTCAGAAAAGAATTCGATCTCATTAAACCTAAAATATTTTCAGAATTCGTGGAAATTTGAATAATACTTTACACCCCCAGGGGCTTAATATCGGAAAATGCTTATACCGGTTTTTCCCTTTTATATTTAAAGCTTTTAAAAGTGATAGTGAATTCGATATCTCATTAGACCTAAGAAATATATCAAAATTCTAGGTTTCAACTTTCTAGCATAAGTCGTATCTGAGATATAAAAACCACTCCCCACCCATGTACCTTGCTACCACTATCAACAATTTTAGGATACTTCTATAGTGGCTGCATATAGTCATACATTTTTAACTTTTTACGGTTTTCGATTTTTGAGAAATAAAATTAAGAAATGTCCTCTTTCCATTCCCTCCCTCCATCACCTTCTTTACTAGCAACTCCAAAATTTTTTCTTCTACTAGAAGTCTACTGAGCCCAACTCCTATAAAATTTCTAAGATCATACTCGTATCTGGTATGTTTTTTGAGATACAAAAATTAAACTTTTTGAAAAATCGCTATCCGCCACTTTCGTGTTTCACCTCCCTCCTCAAAAATTTTACATACAATGGACTCCACTTGTAATCCTTTATACACAAACCAAATTTTATCTTCTTGGTATAATTGGATCGGAAGATATTGTAATCCAAAGTTGGTTGTTAATTCCCACCTCCCCCTAAAAAATGTAGTCCTTGTCAAATCTCCTAGTATCCCTCAAGACAACTACAAAGTTTCAACCTTCTAATATCAACCGTTCAGGAGATATTGATTTTAGAATGTTTCAATCCCAGAATTTAAGCTAAGTTACGGACACATTGTTTTCCCCTCACTCCCACACCCTCAACTACTATCGACCATATTTTTGCAATTGGATCCACTATCATAGTTCGACATATGTTCCAACGTTCAGCCTACTAGCATAAGCGGTTTCTGAGAACTAGAAAGCAAAATCTTTCGTCTAAAGCACTCCTCCACCTCACACCCATTTGCACAAAAAAATACCAGTCGTAGGGTTTCAACCAATCTATCCACCACAATAATTTCAACTTAATATCGTAATGGGATACGCGCCTTCAAACGCTTTTGCGTACGACGTCTACGGCGGACAGACTGTAATTTTTTGTTCTTTATCTTTTGAGGTGACGTGAAACGTAGGGCAAAACCTGGGTAGGGAATTTTTGTTGAAATTTCAGGTCGATCACAATACTTTATTACAAAAATATAATAAAGTTAAAATCGCTTCCCTGAAATTTGGTTTTTAAAATTTTTTGACAAAAAAAGGCAAAAAAAAAAATTTTTTTTCCATCCAACTGCCGCCCGCAAATGCGTTTGTCTGCTCGTAGCTCCCAAACTTTTGCATTATTAAGTAAAAATTTTTAGTGGTTAGATTGGTTGGACAAAACCAATAATTTTTTTTTCATCTGAATAAGCGCCTACACTGAAAGAAAAACTATGTTTATTCCAAGGTTGTATTGACTATATTAAAGTTCTTCTAACTATTGTAAAACATATATGTTTCCAATGATCATGGCTATGGTGCTCCTTGCCATAGCATATAATTCGTAAAAACATAGTATGGTTGCATTACACATATATCCGTACTGAAATTTAATATTGTTGTACTAATCATTCTCGTTACATGATGTAAAAGTATATTATAATCACGACAACAATATTCTATGATCAGTGGAACATTGAAATTTGATAAAATAATTCCCACAACCATACCAGATATGGTGTGTGCAATCATGTAAGGTAATATATTACATATGATTGTCGCAACCATACTATAATTGACATAACTTTGAATGATCAGTGCAACTATACTTATTTGATTAGAGATGGACAGTACAATCATGTTAGTTGACATATTATGATTGCCGTAACCATACTATGATTGTGATAAGCATGAATATGGTCAGTGCGACATTAGAATTTGTTAAGATATGGTGAGTACAATCATGTAAGTTCATATTTGGGTCATTCCATCAAAAATCGCCAAAGTTGTGACCTTACCATCTCCGATTCTTTTGAACATTTTTAAAAATTCAATTTTTTGTTTCTATCTCATTTTTTTTAGTTATAGTATGTGAAAGTATGTTAAAGTTTGCTCAAAAAAGGTGTCCGAATCCTCTTTGAAAATTCATATCTCTAGTAATTTTTATACGAGTACTTTCATTATATATTATTTTCATTACATATTTGGGAACTATATCACATGATGTTTATGATTGGCGTAACCGTTCTATTAAATAAGAAGGTTGCGTGAATCACACACCCAGGTTTACACAACCATGATTTTGATTGAGCCAAACATACCATGTTTTCTTAAAAACATAACTATGTTTCCAGTAACTATGTTACAGAATTTTTGTGATTGGCGTAATCGTTCTAATAAAAAACATGGTTGCGTTAATCACACAACTAGGTTTTTACAATCATAATTTTGTTTGAGATAAACATTGTATGTTTCCTAAAAACATAACAACATAACATAAAATTGGTCAACATGGATGGCCGGCAATCTCTATATATAAAAATGAATGTTTGTCTGTCTGCTTGTCTGTTTGTCCTGTATAGGCTCCTAAACCACTCATCCAATTGCGATGAAACTTTGGTGATTTGTTGGGGATACGCTCTCGATGGTTTCTGCGTTAACAAAATTATTTAACACTTGGTGGTTCGCGAGTTATTTCAACATTTAAGTGCTTTTCATATGATTTAGCGGCAGTTCGTTTTTGGTGTATTAGTTATGCCTATTCCTATTACTAAATGCTATAAGAGGATAGCGGATGGAAGATGGAATATGGAGGATGGAGGATGGTGGATAGAGAATGGAGGATGGATGATGGAGTTTGGGGGATGGTAGATGGAGGATGGTGGATAGAGGATGGAGGATAGAATATGGAGGATGGTGGGTAGAGGATGGTGGATGGAGGATGGAGGATGGAGGATGGAGGATGGTGGATAGAGGATGGAGGATGGACGATGGAGGATGGACGATGGTGGATAGAGGATGGAGGATCGAGGATGGAGGATGGTGGATAGAGGATGGTGGATGGATGATGGAGGTTGGGGGATGGTAGATGGAGAATAGTTTATGGAGGATGGTTCGTACTTAATTTTATGATCAGGGGCTGAGAAAACAAATAATTTTTTTCTATGAATGTTTGTTTATTTCATTGTCCTGTATGCGTTCTAAGTGAACCAGTCAAAAATTAATAATTGTTAACATAGTATCGTTGCTTTTTCAAAATGAATTTGTAACAACGGGAGAGACAGGAGCAATTGATAAACGGGAGAAACGGTGAGAAGGACGAGATCAACAGGAGCAACGGGAGTAACGGGGGCGATAGAACAAGCGTGGCCGCGGTACGCGGCTAGTGTGTGATAAAAAAGCTAAGTATCTAAAATCGAGACATTCTAAAATTCATATCTTCTTAAAGTTTTACATCACAAGATTGAGACTTGTGATTTCTTGTAAACATATTAGGAGAACATATCTGAAATAAAGTTGTTAAAGGCGGAAGCTGAGTGTAGAGGTGAATATCTATAAATTTAGTAGCATTCTGGATGAAAAATTTTAGTTTCAATATCTTTGAAACTGCTTACTCTGGGAAGTTTAAGTTATTGGCAAAAAATGGTCGATAAAGATGCTGGTGTCTAATACAGGGTATTACAAGTGTTTAAGTAGAACCAAAAATATTATCAGTTTTTTTGACGAGGGTCACTCTATTGCATATTAAATTTTTAACTCTATTTAAGTTTTCGCCTATTACCTGCAGAATTGTAAAGCCTAAGTCATACATAAATATGAAGATTTTGTAGCTAATAATATGGCACATAATTGCATTCATCTAAGAATTTTTAGGGTAAAAGTTTCATAAATTTCCATTTTGAAGTAAATTTCTCAAGGTCGGGTTCAACTGCAATTCCTACAGTTACTTTTAATGAAAGATAATTTGATTCCATAAAAACAAGCTACAACATATTGAATTGTGATTATTAGTTTTGAGAATATAACAGTGAGGGTACATTTCATAAGGACTTTTCTTCACCTTATATCTCTGCAGATATAGTAAATTGACCTAATTTTCTTAAAATACATCGAAAGCTGCCCCTTTGAAAGTTTGTCAATCGAATGCAGGTCACCCTGTTCAATCTCGGAACAATTTAAATGTACAGCAAACGAACGATTTGTTATTTTGTTTTTAACGATTCTAAGTACGCATTCATCTATTTCTATAAATATTTTCTTAAATAAAATTATTGATAATACGATTGTTTGCATTATTCTTGAAAGCTAAAGAAATTATCATTGTTCTTGTGAATATCGTATAATGGACGACTTCAGTAATGTTTAATAAAATCAAGTACAATGAAATTAAGAACTCGTTAAAATTTTTGATAACTTTGTTCGTCGTGGCAATGATTCCGTCATATATTCAATGAATTCCGCTTACTGAATTCGTTTTCTGTAAAAATAATGAATGATTACTTTATTTGTACATTCCGTTCACCTCAATTTCATGGCTTCTCACCAGTGCTGTGTTTCTGTTTAAAGGAGGGAACAAGAATAATTTTAGTTCAAGCGATTCAATAGGTGAAGAATAAAAAACTCAATTTAATTTATAAGAATACGCAACCCACAGCTAAGCAACCAGAACTAACCCTTTTCATATAAAATATTCTTCAGATCGCAAATCAGAAAAAAGATACCTTACACCATTTATCATAGACCTAAGAAATTATTTTCACTCTCGTTAGTTGTTGGTATTATTTATGTTCAATTAGGCACACCTGCCTACACAGTTACAAGACAATGTTGCAAGTAATTGATGTGCGACTTGCATGCGGAGTAAGGCCGTGAAGTACCAGAAAAGCCCTGTACTGCCAGCACCTCAGTAACTCATGCAAACCGAAAACTATAAAAGTCAATTAAGCTGAATGAATTATAGGACACAATCTTAGCGGGTTCATGTACAAACTATGCCATGGCCTTGCTTTGAAAAAACCACCAGCTTTATATCAAGAACGAGATTAACGGCCGATCATTTAATTCAATTATCCACTTTAATACTCATACGGAAGTCGGAAGGCACTCGGTTTGGTCTACTGACTCCCAGTAGCAATGCTTCTTTCACCAGCTCTAATTCTAATTTAATTTCGCATGCTGATTTATGACCGGAATTCGACGAAATTTCATCTAAATTAACGTCTTATTGATGGTTACCAGTGGAAGTAGAACGCGTTCGAGCTACAGCGAGGGATTCCCCATAGAATGCCCGTACGCACGCACTACTCTCACATATGATTTGCTGCCGCATTTAATTTGTGACGGAAAACAGGGGCAGTAATGACGAACGTGTCAGCATTAGTTAGCAAATCGAATGTATTTAGGATATTCGCTTAAATTGCAAAAAAAAATTATAACAACATCGAGTGCAAATTATCGCTTACCAAATTATCGAACTTCGAGAGAATCGACAGCTGATGATGGTGGTAGTGTTTATGGTCGAAAATAGGATCATGTAAAGGGGATTAAGGAATGGGATATGAAAGGCATCTATGGAAGATACTCGATCCCGGAAGTCATCATCCATCAAACTTGAGTCGATATTGTGTAATTGGTTTTTGGAAAACCGTACGGATTATCTACTGGGAATTGGTGACGAAGTGTTTGTAGTCCTGACTGAGGCATAAAAGGCAAAAGTTGGTAATTTATATTGTTTCAATCAAGAGTAGCCCGTATTCCATCCATTATATCTTGAAGATCGAACATTTTTTTTTTCTTTTGAACAGTTTACACCCTCAAAGTCAATAGTTTTATTTTTTAGTGGTATTAAACCGGGAAAAATTTACCGCCTTTCTGTCTGTTCGTCATAACGTATGTAAACTACTTTGGCATAGGGTTCCCTGCGGGTCTATGCTCCGATTTCAGCCGTGCTACCAAATTGATTCCGTGAATTAAGTGCTAGACAATTGGAGTTACAGATCACCTAAAAGGGTTACATTGTTACATGCAGGTATACACAAAATTATTCGTACACCAAGAAAAAAAAATTTATAAAAATTCTGCAGTAATAATTGGAAACTGTGTATTATGTTCTTTACTATATAATAAAAAAATAAACATTTTCGTGCTTATTTAATAGGAATTTGGAAACAAAAACATACTGCAGTCACGATCGGCTGCAAGCCAATCGTATAATACTCTAGATGAATACTGAACTCCGATTTATATTGTAGTTGGGGATAAAGTAGAATTACGTGTGTGCATGTTGTATGTCCTTTATTAAGCACTGTCATTAGATTGCTACTCAAACCTAAAAGACAATATTCAGTGTTTTATTTCATATCTTGAACTGGGTAAGTCATCGAAAAAAAATGTCCTTTTTGAAGGACTTTCACATGGAAGGTGCAGAAAGGACTCACTCGATTTCTTACATATTTATCCTTTTCCTTAGAACCATTTAAAAATGAACGTGTACAAAATTTTAAATTCGCAGCTTGAAGCGTTTAAAAGTTATCGAAAAATATTGTTGAACACGTATCTTAAGGACATTTTGTATGGCAGCTACCAGAAGGAGTAAACGGATCTCGCTGATTAGTGAACTCGAACTCCGTTTTTACTCAAAACTAATTTGTACAAAATTTCCAATTCATAGCTAAAAGATTACTTGAGTTATAGTAAAGACGTTTTGACAGGGTATTTGTATGGCAGCTACACGAAGAACTAATAAGATTTTCTTCATAATCATATATTTAGCTCCAATTATTAGAAAAATAACACATACAAATTTTCAAAGACGTAGCTTAAACCCTTCTGAAGTTATCGGCCAATATTCTTAAACACGTGTTTCAAGGACATTTTGTATGGCAGCTACCAGAAGGAGTAAAAGGATTTCGCTGACTAGTAAAGTCGAACTTTCTTTTCACTCAAAACTAATTTGTACAAAATTTTGAATTCGTAGCTAAAAGATTACTTGAGTTATTGTGAGTTTCGTAAATTCAATGAATACATTTTGACAGGATATTTGTATGGCAGCTACACGAAGGACTAACAGGATTTTCTTCATAATCATATATTTAGCTCCAACTATTGGGAAAATAACACATACAAAATTTCAAAGACGTAGCTTAAACCTCTCTGAAGTTATCGACTAATATTCTTGAACACGTGTTTTAAGGACATTTTGTAGGGCAGCTACCGGCGGACGGACGGACGGAAGGACGGACGTACGGACGTCAAGCGGATTTGAGGTTTTTGGCCACAAATAAACAAAAAATAATATATAACTTTTTTTCGTCCGAGGTTTGGTTCTATGCGTTACAAACTTTTGGGCTGGATTAAACTTATAATACTGGCAGCTACCAGAAGGCTGCCATGAGTAACAATCTAATGGCAGTCCTTAATAAAGGACATACAACATGCACACACGTAATTCCACTTTATCCCCAACTACAATATAAATCGGAGTTCAGTATACGATTGGCTTGCAGCCGATCGTGACTGCAGTATGTTTTAATAATAAAGTATTGTGATCGACCTGAAATTTCAAAAAAATTTGCTGCTCTGAAATTTTGTATTTACACGTTTTAGGACTAGTAAGCACCAAAAAAGCAAAAAAAAAATGTCAGTCTTTCCGCCGTATGCCGTACGCCGTACACAAAACCGTTTGAAGGCGCGTACCTCCCAAACCCGTTGAGGTATTAAGTTGAAATTTTTATGGTGGGTAGATTCGGTAAACTCCTACAACAACTTCTAGATCTCAGGAACCGCTTATGCTAGGAGACTGAAACTTGGAACTTATGTAGTACAGTGGGTGCCGCTTATTGTAATCGCGGATAATGTTATAAGCCGCATTTTGTTATCAAAACAGTTGGGTTCCATTTTCCACAAACAGAATTTATCGCTTATTTTTTTCTTCGTTCATTGTTATCACCCGGTTAATGTTATTGTTTTTGGCTGGTCCCAAAGTGATTATAATAAGCGGCATCCACTATACTATGATAGTGGACTCATTCGCAAAAAAATGGTCGATAAGGGTTGAGGGGTTTGCTAGTGGGGGGGGGGGGGGAAACAATGAGTCCAAAACGCTTGAAAGCCGGGATTGAAACATTCTAAAATTGAATCTCCTGAACAATTGATGTCAGAAGATTGAAACTTTGTTGTTGCTCTTAGGGATACTTCAAGATAAGACAAGGGCTAAAATTTTAAAGAGGGGTGGTGGGGTGTGGAGGTGCGGGGTAAAAAACTTTGGATTACATTTATATTTTTATATCTCAGAAACCGTATCAGATATGATCTCAAAAATTTTACAGGAGTTGGGGTCGGTAAACCTCTAGTAGGGAAAAAAAATTTGGGGGTGTTGGTGTTGGGGGTGATGGTGAAAGGGGGTAGAAAGGAAAACTTTCTGATTTTTATTTCTCGAAATTCATAATGAATAGAAAGCTAAAAATTAAGGATTATATAGAGCCACTATAGAGACATCCTAGAAAAAATTATTGATAGGGGTAGCAAGGTACGGGGGTGAGAGGTGGTTTTTTATATCTCAGAAACGGCTTATGCTAGAAAGTTGAAACTTAGTACGTATATGTAGATGTGCTATTAGAGTAAATAAAGCAAAAATAAGTTCAGATTTTTATTGGCGTTCAGAGGTTGAGTAAAAAAATATCCGTGACTGTCCGAGAGAATATATATTTGTTAGTTTTTGTAGCCCCGTCTGATATTTTCTTTAATGCATAGTTTAATAGAATGAGTCTCCGCCTGAAAAACAGTGGATGTTGTGTGTATGCTACAATAGAATTTCACATTTGGGAGCACACTTTGATCCGTTTTAGATCAAGATAAAAGGTAGTCTAGCATCCAAAACATTTCATCGTTTCCAATTACCTGTGTGGTTGATCGGCGATTGACTAGTTTGTGCATGAATATCATACGCTATGTTATGAATTCGTCCTTTTCATTGATAGCATGGAAATGTTCATCAAAAACGGTTCTTAAAATGGTTCTGGGTAGTAATCAATCCATCAACGATATGTTTTCGTAAATAAAATGATAATTTTTATTACAATTAAGAGCAATTTTGAAAAATAGATTCATTGCTTTAATATTCGCGTTCATCAATATAATGAAGATGTACATACATTGAGGTGGTTAATGAAACTTTATTGATACTAATGTACTTTGCAAGCAATAGGTGATATTTTGATGAAAGTTGCTTTAAGAGATATTAATAATCTGTTCATTGATTTCTAAGATATTTTGATGAAATGGTTCATTATCATAATAAATTGTTGATTGTAATAATTAATTTTCAGTTGATGATCTGCATTCATTAATATTATGAACAAGCTTATTTCCAGTGTGTACCTATGCCATATAGAAGAAAAAAGAAGAATGGTAGGACGTACAACTTTTCACGTAATCGAATTAAGTGCAATACGAACACCACTACCGATAATAAAAAGCTTCGTAAGATTGCTTCCAAAAGGATACCTTAAGTAATCTTTGACTTTTCACATAATTCATTGATGTAGGAGGGGTTGATCTGCATTTCAGAATTTTCTCAAGTGCTCTGAGCTACCCGAACGTATCGGCCCCTTGATTTGCGATTCCGCCTTTCTATCGTGAGGTCACTACGCATTATCAGATCCATTTCACAAGGGTCTTGAACAGAATTAAATATTCCCATCTACACAAATACAATACTGTGGTTGACTGTGTGTTGATTTGACGGAACATTAAACAGTAAAACCTCGACAGGATGGCAGGATATGTGATGCTCGCAGGAAAACCAAGGAAAAGCACACGCAAGCAAGACACGATATGTTGTAATATACAATGCGAAATATAATAAAATATGCTTTCCCCGTCACATATAAATTGTATGTGTAATAATTGGAAACATACGAGCATTGGAAAGACGGTACGTACTCGTAGAAGGAGACTCCTCTTCAGGATTCTTGAAAGGAAAAGGAATTCAGCTCAGATCGCTCTCCTACTGAGGGTTACAAAAGATTTATGTGTGCATTTGGTATATCAGAATAGAAATGGTAAAGCCTTATACGAGTACCATGCATGCCGACATAATTTGTAGATATTGAGTTCTGGAAATGATTGCCGAAGACAAGTAATAGGAACAACAACAGCGTGGAGATTTACGAGTTCGCTGTCTCTGATTTTATTATCATCACATTGTGCTGTGAATTTCTTCGAATCAGCCTAAGCATAGCACATAGCACAGCTTATCAATAGCTTATGCTCATATGTAGCGCCTGTATGTTACAAAATTGCGTCAATAGAAAATCTAATGGAGCATAAATTTTCGCCGCTTTTGCTGTAGATCGAGAAATAGTAGGAACAACGCGCGACAGTGA
Source organism: Beris morrisii (assembly GCA_951812415.1). Lineage (NCBI taxonomy): Eukaryota > Metazoa > Arthropoda > Insecta > Diptera > Stratiomyidae > Beris > Beris morrisii. Next base: position 73,330,781 of record OX638310.1, read on the forward strand.
ACATTAATCTGCAGTTTTATAGTGTAGAGAGTTTGTTTTGGTATAGAGCCGCGAACCTGAAAGCCACAGTAAAGGATTATATTACAAAACGATAATTAATTAATTGTGGTTATTCGTCAAGTTATGCCCAATTTAACAAAATTTATTTTTCAAAAGTTTTATGTTGAATTTTTTAATGTAGTTTACATAATATCAATATGCCGTTTTGAAGTCAAGTATTTAAACATATCAGAAAAGATAAATCGCTAAAACAGACAAAAAAGCATAGAATTTAGTAAGGGTGTTATTTTTTGGTTTCGGTTCCGTAACAGTTACTAAAATGTTCCTGTTATGTTGTTTTATTAATGATCAAGATGTAATTTAAACAAATTTTCTATTCTCAAGCTTTGTAATTTTGCATTTTAGAACTAGTACCTAGATCCCAAAAAAACAAAAAAATGTTAGAAATATGAAACTGTGTAGATTCTTAGCAATATAAGAGGGATAAAAGGACAAATAGCTTATAAATTACGACACCTTGAAGTTGCACTACCTAAAAATTATATCTTCGGGATCGCTCATATAAGGGAGAGATATTTGATTAGACAAGAAAAATAACGATGAACCTAATCCTCAAATTTATGTTGAATTTCGTCTGCTAAAATTTGATACGTATCGTACTGCTAGTGATTAGTGAAGGTTAATTATATTTCAGTGGGTGAACTCAAATTGTGAAGGAATTATACTAATAATAATCGACACCCCTCTTCTGTACAGGGTGTATTGTTATATAGTTATGAGGTTTGTGACACGAAATTCCCAAAAAACTAATCTCTAATCTGAAAATGAATCGGCTCATGCTAAAAGGTTTTCAGTCACATTTTTATCGAAATTGCGATTTCACTAGATTTGGAGTCTTGGAGGTCCGGCACATCTTATCATTAATTAATATATAGTTGTACATCTAACATACATATAGATATTAAGTTTCAACTTTCTATTATAGCACAAGCCGTTTCTGATACATGGAAAACCACCCCCTACCCCTGTACCTAGCTACCGCTATCAACAATTTTATTTTTCTGGGATGTCTCTATAGTAGCTCTATATAGATGCCAATTTTTGACTTTCTATCTTTTGCGATTTTCGAGAAATGGAAATCAGAATTTTTTCATTTCCACCCCCTTCCACCATATACCCGCACCCACTATATACAACCACACCAATTTTTCCCCGGTAGAAGTCTACTAGTCCTAACTCCTATTCTTGAGATATAAATATTTTATTTTTGGAAAAATGTCTCTCCCCCACTTCCGCTCTTCACCACCCCTCTCAAAAATTTTATATTCAGTAGACTCGACTTATAATTCTATTTTTTAACTTCCTGGTACAATTGAGTCGGAAGATATTGTAATCCAAAGTTTTCACTCCCACCCCACACCTTACCACCACCCTTAAAATTTGTAACCCTTTTCTAATCTTCTAGTATTTATTAAGTCAACCAGAAATTGTCAACCGTCTGACATTAATCGTTCACGAGATATGGCTTTTAGAATGATGAGTAAACCTACCAAGTTATTCTGGCTAACTCGATCCATGCTAAAGAGGAATCAGTCCACGGGTTTCAAAAATTCGCCATACTTCGCGCGGCATAAATAAATTTGTAAAATATAATTATATGAGTTACTAGCCGCGTACCGCGGCTACGCTCGCTTCGCTTACGTTGTTTCATCGCTCCTGTTACTCCCGTTGCTCCCGTTTCTCCCGTTGATCCATTGCTCCTGTTTCTCCCGTTGATCCATTGCTCCTATTTCTCCGTTGCTCCCATTTCTCCCGTTGATCCGTTGCTCCTGTTTCTCACGATGCTCTTGTTACTCCCGTTGCTACCATTTCTCCCGTTACTCCCATTTCTTGCTCCCGTTACTCCATCCTCCATCACCCATCTCCAATCCACCATCCTCTATCCTACATCCTCTATCCACCATCCACCATTTTCCATCCACCATCCACCATCTACCATCCCCATCCACCATCCTCCATCCACCGTCCTCCATCTTTCATCCGCCATCCTCCATCTTCCATCATCCATCCTCTATCCGCCATCCACCATCCTCCATCCTCTATCCACCATCCTCTATCCACCATCCACCATCCTCCATCTATCATCCCCCATTCTCTATCCTCCTTCCTCTATCCACCATTCTCCGCCCACCATCCACCATCCTCCATCTTCTAACCTACATCTTCTATCCACCATCCTTCACCCACCATCTCCCATCCTCCATCCACCATTCTCTATCCACCATCCTCCATCCACCATCCCCCAAACTCCATCATCCATCCTCCATTCTCTATCCACCATCCTCCATCTTCCATCCTCCATATTCCATCTTCCATCCACTATCCTCTTATACCATTTAGTAATAGGAATAGGCATAACTAATACACCGAAAACGAACTGCCGCTAAATCATATGAAAAACACTGAAATGTTGAAATAGCTCCATCATCCATCCTCCATCCTCTATCCGCCATCCTCCATCTTGCATCATCCATCCTCTATCCACCATCCACCATCCACCATCCTCCATCCTCTATCCACCATCCTCTATCCACCATCCACCATTCTCCATCTATCATCCCCCATTCTCTATCCTCCATCCTCCATCCACCATTCTCCGCCCACCATCCACCATCCTCCATCTTCTATCCTCCATCCTCTATCCACCATCCTTCACCTACCATTTCCCATCCTCCATCCACCATCCTCTATCCACCATCCTCCATCTACCATCCCCCAAGCTCCATCATCCATCCTCCATTCTCTATCCACCATCCTCCATCTTCCATCCTCCATATTCCATCTTCCATCCACTATCCTCTTATACCATTTAGTAATAGGAATAGGCATAGGTGTATTCACCAAAAACGAACTGCCGCTAAATCATATGAAAAACACTCAAATGTTGAAATAACTCGCGAACCACCAACTGTTAAATAATTTTGTTAACGCAGAAACCGTCTAGGGCGTACCCTCAACAAATCACCAAAGTTTCATCGCAATTGGATGAGTGGTTTAGGAGCCTATACAGGACAAACAGACAAACAGACAAACAGACAGACAAACATTCATTTTTATATATAGAGATAGATAACCTCTCTTATTGATTCGGTAGAGTATTGTTATGAATTTAACATAACATAACATAAATTTTTTTTCATTTTTTAAAATAGTTGGTACAATTATCTACAAGTTTAGTGATCAGATCTTAGATCTTTGCATCTTTAGTTACAATTTGAATTTTTACTAAAATTAGTTCTTTGTGTTATGAATTTAACTTAACTTTTGTCTACAGGCGATTTTTTTTTGTTCTTCCACCAGTTTACAAAAATGGACTGATGACCTTTTAGCATGAACTCATTCATATGCGCTAGCCCTTTTACTAATGAAAAACATACTGCAGTCACGATCGGCAGCAAGCCAATCGTATGATTCTCTAGATGAAATGCTGCACTCCGGTTTGTGTTGTAGTTAGGGATAAAGTAGATTAAGTAGTGCGTATTAAGGACTCTCATTTGTGTGATATTTAAAAGTAAAAGATAGTACCATAAGTGTTCAATTTCATATCTGGAACTTGGTAAATCACCGAAAGTAAAATTCTCATGGAAGATGCAGGAAGGACTTACTTGACTTATAGCATATTTGTCCTTATACATGGAACTATTTACAAATTAATGTGTAAAAAATTTCAAATTTCTTGCCTGAAACTTACTTTTGAACTATCGGGAAAATTCTTGAAAATTTGTCATAAGGACTTTTTGTATGGGAACTTCCGGAAGGAGTAGAAGGTTTTCGCTGACAAGTAAGCTCGAACTTTGTTTTTAATCGAAACTTATTTGTACTAAATTTGGATTTTGTGGCTAAACAATTTTTTGGGTTTTAGTGAGTTCTGTAAATTAAGTTTTGAAATTTTTATACCATTTTTGTATGTCAGCTACATAAAAAACTCATTGGATTTCATATTCATACCTTTAGCTGCAACTATTATAAAATCAACGTATACAAAATTTCAAAGTCGTAGCTTAAAGCGTTCTAAAGTTATCGTATAATATTAGCAAACACTCGTTTAAAGGACTTTTGTATGACAACTACCCGAAGGAGTTGACGGATGTTAATAATTAATAAACTCAGTCTTGCTTATGACTCAAAACTAATTCCTGCAAATATCGGTCATTAACAGTCTGCCTTACTTTCTCCATTTTACTTGTTGTCAAATTTCAACTTCCTAGCTCAACGTGTTCTTGAGTTATCGTGCAAACGGACAGCTAACGAATTTTTGGTTTTCAGCCACAACGAAACATATCATAATAAATGGTGAGATTAAATGCAACGGATGCAATCACATACTTTTAATACAATTTAGTGGTATGATCGCTAATTAATCTGTCAGTAAAAAAACTTGTGTTCCACAATTAAGGAAGAAATTTGGACAAATTTCCAATATAAGAAAGACGCCAGGATAACTTTCTCGTATCAAAATATAAACAGTCGTTCAAGTAGCTTCCAGTTTCTCTAAAAACTAAAGTTATAATCTTAACCAGGGATAATAATAGTCTTACTTACAACTAGAAAGTCGTGCATATAACTTCTATGCACACTTAGATAGTCTAACTCAAGTTTATGTTGTTGTTTAGTGGGGTCTGGTGCAATCAAAGAACCAACAGAAAATATGATATAAATCAGTCATGACTTTTTATCTAAGAGCGTCGGTTCGACCTCTTAGATAGAGCACTGACTTAAAATTTTGATTGATTAAAATTTAATCAGTACTATCGAGCTAAGAGTTGTATTTGTTTGACTTCACGACGTCGGCACAAGTCATGATAACTTTAAAGTTGTCCTGTGGTAGGTGGGGCAAATTAGTTTTATTTTAATAGAACTTATGGTTGAATCAAGTTCAGTAGCAGTATGTAATACCTTCGAGTGACTACCGTGAAAAAGTCCCTAAATTCATGCTTTCAGAGAGAGCGTCAGAGCGCTTCAACCGAAAATACGATTTAACGAATTTCGACATATCACTTAGTTCTTATGAGATATAGAATTGTTTTTAATTTTGAAGAGTTTTTTTTATACTCACTTAACAAATTATTTCAGAATTTTTTATATTCAACCACAACTAGGATTGAATGTCGATATATTTTGAAATTGAAAAAATACATAAATAATTAAATAGGAAATATGCCATGAAGTCCGGAATGCATTTTATGGGGAAATGTGGTGTAAGTTACTTGCGACAAACAACCTAAAGAATATATTCTTTTTTATCCTTTAATTTTTTAAATTTATCTGGCACAGAGTAACCGACAGCGCATCTGAGTATAAAGCCAAAAGTTTGTAACGCATAGAACGGAGCCTCGGAAGAAAAAAAGTTCTATATTAATTTTTGTTTATTTGTGGCCAAAAATTCCAAATCCGCTTGACATCCGTCCGTTCGTCTGTCTGTCTGTCCGTTAGCACGATAACTCAAGAACGCCATGATTTAGGATCTTGAAATTTTGTTTTAATTTGTAAGGCTAAGTTCGTTAACGGGGAAAATCGTCCTACTCCTTCGGGTAGTTGCCACACAAAAGTTCTTAAAACACGTGTTCAAGAATATTGGTCAATAACCTTGGAACGCCTTAAGCTACGGCTTTGAAATTTTGCATACATTGATTTTCCAATAGTTGTAGTTCAAGGAATGAATATAAAAAATGTACCATAGTCCTACAAAAATTCTGTAAGAATATGCTCACTCAATTTACAGAGCTCACTTTAACTCAATAAATCGGTAAGCCACGAAGTTAAAATTTTGTACAAATTAGTTTTGAGGAAAAATGAAGTTCAAGTTCATTAGTCAGTAAAATTACTTCACTCCTTCGGGTAGCTAGGACCTACAAAAAGTCCTTGAAGCACGTGTTCTTGATATTAGCTCATAACTTTAGAATGGTTTAAGCTACGACTTTGAAAATTTTTACGTATTGATTTTTCAATAGTTGGAGGTAATGGTATGATTATGAAGAAAATCTCATTAGTCCTTTGTGTAGCAGCCATACAAATATCCTTAAAAAAATGTCTTCACTCAATTTACAGAACTCACTATACCTTAAGTAATCATTCAGCTGCAAAATCAAAATTTTGTACAAATTAGTTTTGAGTAAAAAAAAAAAGTTCGAGTTTACTAGTCAGCGAAATCTATTAACTCCTTCCGGTAGCTCCCATACAAAAGGTCCTTAAAACACGTGTTCTAGAATATTTTCCGATAGCTTTTGAACGCTTCAAGCTAGAAATTTGAAATTTTGCACACAATAATCCTTGAAAAAGGAAAAATTTACTTTCGGTGATTTCCCTAGTTTCAGATATGAAATTGGACACCAATGATGTTGACTTTTAATTTTAAGTACCAACTAAATAAGTGTCCTTAATAAAGGATAAACTATAGACGCACTCCTTATTTTACTTTGCCCCTAATTACAACACAAATCGAAGTTCAGTATCTCGTCTAGAGTATCATACGATTGGCTTGCAGCCGATCGTGACTGCAGTATGTTTTTCAGTTTTAGTTATTGCTCAGTTTCCTACAATCTTAGCAAAAAGTTTTTTTTAGCTTGACATTCGAAGGAACTGAGAGCAGAAGGTTTCCCTAAAATAGGACTAGTATTTCATTAGTTAAATGTACAGAAATAAAAGCATCCAGATTCACCACGTTTTAATTAATCTAGTTATTGTGAGTAATGTGTGACATATGATACCGCTAAATTTTCCTTCATTTATTTTGTGCTTAATTTGATGTATCTCTTACAGCTACACCAGTATTTGTAAACAAACAATTCTCGCTTCATTCCCAAGCTTCCAAAAATTTGAGTGCAACGATTTGTCTATGTCTGTTCTGAGATTTTATCAAAAATAATAGTAAAGGATTCGTTAAAATTGGTCTAAGATTTTTGTAAGAGTTTTACATATTGTAAACTAACAAATGACTATTTTTATAGGATAAACCACTAGCGAATGTTTAAAGTTTTTGTTTTCTATAAGGATCTATTCTAGTGACAACCTTATCTTTCCATAAAACCTTCCTATTTTGAAACAACTGTTGTTACATTTCGAGTTTCACCGCGTCCCACACTTTGAACCAAAAACCTTATTGGTGTTTTTAGAGTTTTTTTAGCGTCGATACTTTTGTCTATAACTTCAAAAGTACCTGTACACTCAGAGAAAAATCATATTGATTTTAAACAGAACACGCATTAGATCAACAATTTTTTTATTCAATCTTGTGCCAAAAATAATTATTGTTGTATTGAAAATTACCACTTTGTTGATTTGAATGTTCAACATTAACGATGGAAAACGGTAATATTAAATACAATATGTTTAAGCCAAACATTTTTCGTATTTAATAACACAAATTAATATGTTCAAACTAAATAGCAATTTATTTAACTTAAACGCAATGGTATATTTAGTTTAAATATTTCAGGTATTGACTTGAATGTTCTTTTATTTCAAATTAACCACCATCAACAAGACGTTTTTCTTTAACTTAAAAAGATAAAAGATATACCTCTAGTTTTCTTTCAAATCAAAACAACTTTTATTAAACTTGAATATATGAAATATTTGATTTATTGGTTAAGTTGTAAGTATGTATTCTTGCATTTCAAAATGACGAAAGAATCGCCGATTTTCATAAACGAATTTCAAATTACCTTTCCAACTTGCCTTTTTCTTTATTATTAGCGTAATAATAGAATTTTTTTCTACTAATTCCAATTTTCCTGTATTCGTAATTAGCAAAAACAAGATTATGTTAAATCTAAATAAATTCATTTATTGTTATAGGTACATATACATATATATATATACATTTTTTAATGTTACATTTAAGAAATAAAATGTTATTTGATTGTAAATTCTCAGTCCGCTCGCTAGGTGATATCACAGCATTGAGAAGGGTTGCTATTTTACAGTTCTTGCTATCTGTAATTATAGCGATTGTGATATGATCATAAATAAATAACTTACACTCGTTTTGAGCTGTGTCTATCTTCATTAGAATATCACTGCAGAATTTATCGCTTATTGCCTATAAAGCAGTAGCCTATGCTACTAATTTAATTTTGAAGTCAATCCGGCACTCTAAGAGCCATGTTCGGCTTCGGAAGCACATTTTGCAATAATTAATTAATTTGCATTAATTAATGCATTAATTATTAATTAAGTTTATAAATTATTATCTGGTTATTTTCCTTGCCATTTTTTTGTTTGTGTCGCACGTTAAAGCATTCATTACTTTATCAATACTCACGTCTAACCCTAAACTACTGCTTGCTGAACTTAAGGACGAACTTCCACATAGATACAGATGTATTAATCGACAACGTGCTCCCATCATTATTATACTATACCAGCAAATACATAAATTTTACATAGATGTTTTAACAAATCTAAACAAATAAATAAGAATAATTTTTATAAAACTTACATTTTCTTTTCTCCACTGTCGTAATTTCTTTGTGAACTTTGCTGCGGTACCCAAAAAGGAGAAATTTCCAAATATTTTTTTTATGTCTCCTCGATCCAAATACCTCAATCGATCGAATTCTACACCTGCATCTTCATAAAATTATTTGATGAGATATTCAAAACTAGTAGATTCGAACGAAGCAACACACAAAATTTACTTACTTTTTAAATTACTGAAAACTGCTTCCAGATTCCACGATGACAGTAAGTCCAATAACTTTCTATCATTGTCGTTCAAAATAATTATGGTATTATTTCCTGTTCATTTTCCTTTATAAGTCGTCCACTGCACTACTGCGCAAAACAAGAAACTACGTAAGTCACTTAACTTACACCAAGCGCGATGGTTTGCATAAAATGAATATGACGAACATATCACTATTTAGGCGAAGACCATTAGAGCAAGAATATTCATGATCAGAATAAAATATTTTATGTTTGAATGAAAGCGTTTGAATTGTTGATCACAGCGATTAGACTAATAAAACGAATATTAGATACTCGAAACACCGGCTTAGACGTTTAAAATTTGTTCAAACATAATTTGTGCATATCGAACGTATAGTTTTGTTCAATTAAAAGTTATGATATTTGTAGGAATAAAAAACTTTGTTTGGCTCAAAGATAAAGGAATATTTCATTCAAACATATTTTTCAACAATGATCATATTTACACATTTCGATCACCGCTTTTGAATGAAAGATTTTATTTTTGATTTATAGTGCAAAATTTTTCATTCAAATATTATATAATACAAATATTAACATGCGAAATACTATTTTCAAAATTAAAGATTTTTAAAATAAACAATTGCATTTCTCTCAGTGTATATAATATTGTATGACAAAATAGGCTCTTATAATTACAGACAAAATTAGGTCAACGATCTTTTGGAACGTAACAAACACATCTACAAATTGACTATCCTGCTACACAAACCAATAATAAAGATTTTAACGGTACGGTTATCATAAATATTAATAGTAAAAGTGGCAAATTATTGATAAAAATGGAATATATCCAAAACGGTACGAAAACGGGCATATGTTTGTACAAGTAGAGGAGGGTGGGGTAAAGTGGGCTAGCAAGGTAAAGTGAGCCCCTTTAAAATTTCTAGTTTGCAATAGCGCCATCTCTTAGCAAAATAAATTATACGATAGAGCTTCATAAATTGACCACAATGCACTATAAACACAATCCGCTTTAATTACAGTTCCTTGAATTTTTCTAATATTATGATTTTGGTACCGTCTGATGTAGATATCAGTGTTTAATAATTGCATTAAAAAGAATAGTTGGCGAGTGAAAATTGTTTGGAACAGTATCCTTGAGATCGGCGTACGGATTATGAAACTGGAAAAGTAAGCTTTGATGATTATTTAAAAAATAAATATAAAATTTTAGCAGATGCTTGCTGTTTAGCGTTCATTCGATGAGCCCCGGCCACATTTTACCCCATACCAATATAATTTTGTTTGACAATTGAAAATAATAATTTTAGCATGGCTAGAACATACAACAAAACATACAGCAGTCACAATCGGCTGCAAGCCAATCGTATGATACTCTAGATGAAATACTGAACTCCGATTTATATTGTAGTTGGAGATAAAGTAGAATTATGTGTGTGCATGTTGTATGTCCTTTATTAAGGACTCTCATTTGATTGCTACTCAAACCTAAAAGATAATATTCAGTGTTTAATTTCATATCTTGAAATGGGTGAGTCACCGAAAAAAATTTTCTTTTTGAAGGACTTTTACATTGAAGGTGCAGGAAGGACTCACTCGATTTCTTGAGTTATAATGAGTTTCGTAAATTAAGTGAAGACATTTTGACAGGATATTTGTATGGCAGCTACACGAAGGACTAATAGGATTTTCTTCATAATCATACATTTAGCTCCAACTATTGGAAAAATGACACTCACAAAATTTCAAAGACGTAGCTTAAATCCTCCAGAAGTTATCGGCCAATATTCTTGAACACGTGTTTTAAGGACATTTTGTTCCTACCCGAAGGAGTAGGACGATTTTGCCCGTTAACGAACTTAGCCTTACAAATTCAACCAAACATCCAGATTCAAAATTTGAAGATCCTAGGCGAAGGCGTTCTTGTGTTATGGTGCTAACGGACAAACGGACGGACGTCAAGCGAATTTGAGGCTTTTAGCCACAAATAAACAAAAAATAATAATTTTTTTTTGTCCGAGACTTGGTTCTATGTGTTACACACTTTTGGGCTGGATTAAACTTATAATACTCTATATGATTTCATCTAGAGTATAAAAATCAATGCAACAATCGTGAACTATGGTAAAGTTGCGATGAAAAATGCGTAGCTTCTGTTGCTGAAAAAATGGACCTAAAGAAAGCCAGTAAATATTTTTGTGTTCCCAGGGCTACTCTTCAAAGGAGAGTACGCTCTCAACACACTTAATTTCATTCGAATTTATTAAAATCATATTGTTTGTCTTAATTGATCCATTGCCATATTCTTTCGCTTCAGTTTTGGGTGATATTACTATATCCCTTTGAAGGGCTCACGCAAAGTGGGCACTTTGAAGTACGTATAGAAATGAGTAGATATCTTTTTTATCAGCAGCAATAATTTAACTTCACGAATATATGACTAAGCTAACATCCTAAGCTATCGATTTTGCGAGAAAAGGATTTTATAATTATTACCCATTTTAAAAAATCTCGGTACAAACCTTAGGGGGCTTACTTTGCCCCACTTTCCCCTATCTTACTCAGTCTTTTGAGGACGACGAAATATGTCCCGTCCCTAACTATTACACCTAATCAGTGCTTATTACACCTAATCAGTGTAATTTTAATTCAGTAGAGTCAGGACATTTAAAACTTAACGTAGTTATTTTTGTTTGCCAATCGGAACAATTTGTTGTAAGAAAAACATTAACCACATATAAATCAACATTAAGAAGCAACCATTAAGCCTCTTTCAATTTCGGCATATTTATGGCCACATTCGAAACGTTTTTGTATGACTTCTATTCAAACAAGTAATTACTGACGTCAAGGAAATAGCATTGGATTTTTTTCCCGTTCAGAAAGTTACCCTTCTTGAGTCAAACTATTGCTGAGAAAGTTTTTAAGCTCATAACCATTTCCATTTCCTATGGGATGACTAGTTTCTGTTTTATCTAAGTCAACTTTATTTTCCATAATGTATTATGTTAGTTATAATACTGTATACGGCTCACTCTCTCGGGGTTCATGATAATCCACTTCCATCGAAGACGCATAACAACGTGTTATCATTACATCCCAAGAGATAAATAAGATTGCTCGATATAATCCAAGTGGCATCCTTGACCCGCCTATATAATAGCCCCATCATTAGAATCTGTAAAGGATGACCCCGACAATAATTAGCCAATTTTGACTTGAGCATTGTACTATGCCATGCTGTCAAGTATCTGTCGGTCACTTGGTGATTTCATTAAATTTGCATTCGTTTATCCGAACGAGTGTGTGAGTTTGGAAAGCCGACATGTCAGACATGATATTGAAACTTTGAACACCAGCAACAAATCAGCCCACCCCCAACGATAGTCCTAACATATGTAAGTGCAACCCGTCCAACCCAATTTGGATAATTCCCAGATGGAGGTAATCAGACCCACTCACACAGTCTTTTCAGAAACTTATCGGGGAAACTGGATATGAATAAACATACGATGACACAAGGAGATAGACTGAAGACAGTGCGGTATTCAGAAATTAATTTCCATACCACCTCCGGAGAGAGCTAGAAAGGTGAAGGGTTGCACGTGTATGGGGTATGACGATCTCATCTACCCTTGTCAGTTAACTTTAAGAATGTTTTCCGACTATCAGCAACCTTTCATTTTGTTGCCGTTTATAGTGCAAAAAAAACCGAGGCGAAATTGTTTCAAGAAAAACTTTTTCCCCTAAGTATTACTACGGGCATATCAGTGAGGTGAAATTTTAATGAAAATTTTCAATGCCCAAGTTTTGATTTCTTGCACGTTACTTTGGTCCCTTTTCATCCATTTCTGTAACGGACGGGAAATCATTCTGAAAGTTTCTCGAATAAGGGAAGATTTGCAGGAGATCCTTTCACGTCCATAAAGCGTAGCGTCTTTCTTATGGCCAAAAAGGACGAGGAGTATTGAGTCCGTTCTACTCGACGATCTACGTGTAGTTCTAAGTGTTCTGAACTCTGTTTTGGTCCCCCGATTGTTTTCGTTTCCTCCCTGCTCGTGACTGCCTTGATAAGGACGAATCCTGCTGAATGGATGGATGGAAATCGTTTAGACGAAACAAATGGCACCGGAGAAGAAGGAGATGATGAAACTGATACTAAGAAGTTAGAAACGAGAAACATAAATGATAAGGATTTCGAGAGTAGTACTATCAGATATATACGAGCACATACATCTGTACTTATTATACAAGGACGAGTACTTCTTGTAATGCAGATAATTTAGCTAGAGGCCATCCCCAGATTCTGCTGTCAGTTTTACGAGCTTCGTGTCTTAATTAAATGCTTTGCGTTCGCTATCCGAAAAACTCTATAGATACATTGTACTATAGACGAGTAATGGCTGACTGGTGCCTGTTATTTTAGTTTGAATATTGTTTTTCATCCTGGTCCACGCTATGCAGCAACATTTCTCCATTTCTTCAAATACTTTGAATATTCAACAACAACAACCTTTCAGATAACAATAACAGCAACGAAAAAAATATATATATTTTCACTAAGGATAACACGATGGCAAGTTAAAATTAATTTTATTCATAGCACCGACTGATTTTGTATGCATGACTGGATAATCTGTCACGAAAGTGATAAATAGTTCAAATTGTAGAGATGAATAGGAATAAATTCTCAATAAACAGATATAGGTACCTACTATGAAAATAGTAGAATAGGTGCCTAGTTATTTGTGTCAGTATATTTGTAACTGAACTCGAAAAGAAGACACTTTATGAATTTTATTATTTGCCTTGAATAAATATTACTGAGCATTTTGAATGAAGTCCAAATTCAAGTTTTTCCGTAAGAAAAACGAAAACAAAATCATAATTTTAAATTGATATCGAAGTTAGAGATAAAATTAAAAATAAAGTTCGGAAAATCACAAACAAGATGACAAAGAAAATTTTGCAGTATCATTTCCTAGTATGGATGGGCGATTGTTGGAATAAAATCTGTTTTTGGTTAACACACTTTTTCAACATTTACAGGTTTGTTTGGCTAAAATAACCAGTAATTGAAAGAACCGGTTCTGGGAATAACCGGTTCTGGAAATAACCGGTTAGTGAAATAACCGGCAGGCTATAATTTTGCTAAAAACTAGGGATGAGCAAAAATCGGTTTTCGATTAACCGTATTTTTTGCTAGGTTAACCGGTAGTTAACCGTTAAAGTTTTTTTTAGACAGTTTACTTGTTCTTGACACAAATAACCGATCACCTGACAAAAGGTTAAATCTTGATTTATTATTTTAATCAAATATAGCAGTGCGCTCGATTTTAAAAAAATTGATTTTTTTTTAGTAAACAACAGAGGCCACAAACTAACGTTTGTTACGGCAAGGCGGACGGAAGTGATTAATATGACGTTGTCGACTTCTAGTATTGCAGAATCTACAATAGATTGGAGAGTCCTGGAGGAGGAAACTCTGTCGGATCAGAGATATCTGGAATTTCGACTGGCGACTGACAAACCTGTCATACCGGCTATACGAAATCCCAGGAATGCGTACTGGACTGTGTTCAGATCTCTCTTGAATGAGTGGTCTCAAATACCACAAATGTTGAGGACGCCTGATACGATTGAGGAAGTGACTTCTTGTATAAGTCTAACCTTAAGTCAATGTTTTGCGGAATCGTGTCATGTCAGCAAGAGTCGACGTGGAATCACAGTGCACTGTGGACTTGCAGAAGCTCAGAAAAACCACCAGGAGGCTTCTGAATCGCGCTTAAAAGGGGTTCGGAGGCCGACTGGGATCACTACCGAACACCGCAGAGGGAATATAAGAAGCTGGTCAAAACATCAAAATTAGCCTCTTTTAGTGTGAGAGTTTGGAAGGAACCAGGGAGACAGCTAGGCTGCATAAAGTCTTTTAGAAAGACAACACGGCTAGGCTTGACTCTCTGCTAAAGCCTGATGGTACATCTACTACTTCAAGAATGGAGTCACTAAAAACCCACTTTGAGACCCAATTTCTAGGAAATGAGGTGATCGAAGCGATCAATGCGTGGTTCAGACACCTTGTCTGACTAAAGACAGGGCGCCCAGGTGTAGTTGGTATACGGCGTCTACTGTAGTGACAGCTGAGAGGGTGAAATTTGCAATTTCATTGTTTGACAGCTACAAGTCACTAGGAGTGGACGGTGTCTATCCGATAATGGTAAAAGAAGGGGCAGATGTTTTAGTGCCGATCCTGAGAAAGATATTTTCTACATTCTTGGCGCATGGATACGTCCCATCTTCATGGCAACCGGTTATAATAGCGTTTCTCCCGAAGCTAGGAAGACATGACTATACTCTGGCCAAAAGTTTTAGGCCGATCAGCATAACATCGCTTGTTTTGGAACGACTGGTAGAGAAGCACATTAGTTAAGTGGCTCTTTGAGAGCATCCACTTTGTTCGGAACATCATGCTCATCAGAGCGCAAAGTCTTGTGATTCAGAGCTTCACTCTCTGGTATCCAGAATAGAAAGGGCGCTGGACCGGAGAAAGCACACACTTGGCCTTTTTGTGGACATTGAGGATGCCTTTGACAGTGCGTCCCTTGAATCACTGTGTGGTGCTGCCAAAAAACATGGGGTTGATGACATTTTTGTTAGGTGGATTCACTCCATGCTCATGCATAGAATGCTATTCGCGGAGACGGGGGATGGGCAATATGCTACAACTGGGGTCAGTATGGGATGTGCTCAAGGCGGGGTCCTTTCAGCATTGTTGTGGAGTATGCTCATCGACACTTAGCTTCTTGAACTGTGGGATCTAAATATTCACGTACAAGCTTACGCTGATGATGTTGCTGCTTTAGTTGTCGGGCTATCACTCAGGGATGTATGCAACAAAATGCAGTGTGCCCTATGGGTGATCGATAGCTGGTGCGAAAGACACGGACTTTCTGTGAGTCCTAGCAAAACTGCGCTAGTTTTATTTACTAGGAAAAGGAAGACTGAAGGTTTAGTGTTACCAATGTTGAAGGGTGAAACAATTCAGCTCTCAGATAATGTTAAGTATCTTGGAATTATCCTGGATAACAAGCTTCTCTGGAGGGAACATGAAGATACAAAGGCGAACCGTGCGCTAGTAACATTCTGGCAGTGCCGGAGAGCTTTTGGAAGAACATGGGGTCTTAGGCCTTCAATGGTACATATTGGTTTTATACAGCAATTATAAGACCCATCCTAATTTATGCATCAGTGGTTTGGTGGACTTAGTTCGAATGTGCATACATTAGAGCAAGTCTTGTCAAACTACAGAGGACAGTCTGCATCGGTGTAACAGGTGCCTTGCGTAGCACACCGGGTGCGGTACTCGATGCACTGCTCAATCTGCCACCGCTTGACATTGTTGTTCAGGCAGAAGCAATGAGAGCTACACACAGACTAATGAGATTAGGCCTGTGGAGAAACGGGTCATGGAGAAATGGTTGGAAGTTTGTCTGGGAACTCCATCTTAGATATGCCTTCGAATGCTATAGCTTCAACGTGTATGTTAAAAAAAAAATATCAGGAGGTGATCCCGAGTAGGGAGGTGTGGGAAAACCAGTCCGCACTGCTTAGTGGATTCACTGATATATTCTATACGGACGGCTTAATGACTGAAGACGGATCGGGAGCTGGAATGTACTTGCAGTCTGACGACCTCAGGTACTTTATCGCCCTAGGAAAACATTCTTCGGTATTTTAAGCTGAAGTATATGCGATCCTTAAGGCAGTAGAATGGATTATAGAGGGTAGATGGACAGGCAGGCGGATTTGCATTTGCCGGGACCAAGGAACGAACCGCTGGTTTTCTTCTCAAATTGAGCAGAAGAGAATGTGGTAGTATGGTTGGTGTCATCACAGCTCACAGGGCAAAACTCTTGTGGTCTGCACTTCGTCAGAGAATCATTGACGACCCCATGTGCACTGCTTGCGACGACACAACGGAGCATTTCCTTCTAGAGTGTCCAGCTTATTCGTTTGTGAGAATGCATGTATACGGCGTTGATGTAATGAGGATGGAGGAACTCCGCTCTCGCTCCTTACCTGAGCTCTTGTGGTAAAAAATAATATATCTGAAAAGTTTTTTCTAAAATCCATCTACTTTCGAGCTCAACGATAAAATTTCAAAATACATACCACAAGATTGAAACTTAAGCTAGTATTACACTATATGACCGCCATGCTATCAAAGATTTGACTAAACACATTTGATAAAAAGTTCTGTCAAATTTTTCCCGTCAAAATTGACTTTGTATGTAGCAAATAAAATAATGTAGCAAACACAAAATTTGAGGTTTACATTATCTTGCCAGGGAAAATAGTTAAATATTAGACAGTGTACTAACTTTAGTGATTCTTTGTAGGACTTCCAGTAGAATATATCGGAAAGAAAATTTTTAGGAGGGAATAAGAAATTTATTGGAATAAGGATTTAGAATTAAACATAGTAGCCAATGTACGAACCCTGCAATTGGCTTTCATGAGAATGTTTGTGCAATACACATAAAATCTTTATATTTCATGTATACAAACGTAAATGAAGCAGACATTTCTCTAATAATGTGAATTTTTCAAAAATTTGAATTCCATATTTCAAAGTGTGAAAGCTTCTCTGTAGGTTCAAATCATCGTGTACCCAAGACTTGTTAGCTGGCAAACATTTCAACATATTCAGACCTACCATGTAAAATCTGAAAATTACAGTAGTTGATCAAAAGTGGCCACTATGTTTATGAAAAGAGACTAATTTTGTCATCGGGGTTTTGAAAGTTGTGCTTAACGTATAGTCTGTCCCAAAAACACAACGGATTTTTGAATTTTCAAATTCGCTGCACAGAGAGATTAAAAATGCACAAACAATGACATATCGCTCATTTCTAAAAAATATTGCTAAAATTAAACTATACATAAAGCTGTAAATTAAGTTTATCCAAAAAATTATAGAACTAGAAAAACGGGTTACACTTTTAGTCCCACCTTGTACTTTATACGAAATTTCTGAGGATGTCATCGAAATGCTAAATTAGTAAGTATCTACATTGTCGTCTATCAATATTCTAAAGTTAATATCACTTACATTCCATAGATAGGTACATACTTTCAGTGTGTTACTTATGTTGGCATATTTTCGTCATACAGAAGCTTCCATCGTCCCTTCTCTTGTAAAATCAATCGGTCAGTCACTTTTCACCGACACAAAACTTTTCTAAAATGCCAGCCATGCGCCTTTACTTTACGAACGGGAAAGGAAAATATTTAGACAGATTAGCAGAGAAAGAAATTGGAAAAAATGAGAGAAAAATCTAACAGAATACGTAAGCACGTTTAGGACTTTGGCATTAAGAATGCATACGTGCATTTTCCTAATGGGCAATTAACTTTAAAATGTTTCAATGTTTCTGCATGTACTCGTATGAAGACAGCAACGACAGCATAGGCTTAAGATATCAAGATGTGCTGCTTAATGCATATTCCCAAGTTGCTGTGTCTTTAGATACGTGTTAAATACTCTTTCAGAAGCTAATGAGGGAACATTCACAGAACTTACCATATTATTACAGATATTTATGCTGCACCTTTACTATTAGTACGTTGTTATCTATGACGCACTTAAAGGGCTCCTTTTTAGTTATTTCTCTTACTGAATAGTTACGAGCCTAAAATTAGAAAATAATTTGTTAAAATGTTATTCAGCAGGTATACGATACAATTACTACTAAATTTTAGATATCACCACATTTGAACCGAAGGGTAACACTATTGGGGGTGAAAGTATTGTTGATGTTGAAAGAGGAGGGAAGAAAATATTGTTGTAACCTAGTGGTTCGCCGGATTTCTAAGTAAAACGCAATTCGATTAAAATTATAGAAATTACAACCCTTTATTTATTCGCTTTGAATTTATACAAATAGTGGCAGTACTGGCAACGCAATTACAATTACTTTCACCTAGAACTGACCGTTTTTTTGCTTCACCGTAGTACAAACTGCTCTGAGACGCTTATATACGGCATGTTTTGAGTCGAAAGCTTTCGCGCATATTCGGTGGTGTGTGTGGAACTCCCAAGAAGTATCTTCTGCATACGAGAAGTGTCGAGAGATTTCTACGCTATTCTGGGTGTTGGAAGATATTTGAAGTTTGTTGTTTCTCGCTTATAAATAGTGTCTGTGTTTCCAGGGTATGAATATAATAATATTTTGTGATATCACATTTTATTCTTCTTCACGTCCTGTATGAACCTTGGCATAATTATCAACCGTATCCTCCATAAGGACTTATATCTGCATTCAGCGTATAATTTCGGAATATACTTTTTTATTTGCTGACAGAAATGAATTACTGCCCGTCGGCGTCGTAAGAAGTCAAAAGTTGTAACTGCTAAATTCGTCCGTATCTTTTCTAGTTCATTTGCTTGATTTAAATCAATTATTGACGAGCTGTGGATGTATAATACATAAACGCTCCCCCAAAGCAGGTTATTATATTTTAAGAACCGGGTATCTATTTAATACAATTCCACCGCAAGAAATCGATAAAAAGCTGTGTATCAGTAACTTTAATGCAGAGAAATTTTTTATTTTAAAAAAAGTTGTGAGTCGTCCTTGGATAATTTAAAGTATTCTTTTGATGTCAAAAATCTTTAAAAGCTTGATTCTATTAGAGAACGCTTGCTATGCGACTGATAACCTAAAAAATAACGTTTAAAAAAAAACTGCTGTCAATTCTCTATGTTATCAGTCGCATAGTAACCTATTTCCACGGATTAAACGCGTTACGGACTTCTACCCAAAAATATTAAAGATGCGCCCCGACTGTTGGCAGATTTTTCATTTACTTACATATATGTTTAAATTTTTTTTAATAATATGATTAGTTAAATATAAAAAAATTCTGAAAGTGTTCTTTAGGCATTATATAGAAATTACGTCAGAGGAAAAAACACATAATTGATATGTCGGAATTCGTAAAAATGAACTCAATCGCTTATGGGTTCAATAACACAAAATCTTGAAAACAATTTTTAGGCGATAATATAATATAGGGTGTTTTTTTAGGTGCATTAGAACTATCGATATGGATAACTGTGGTTTGACAGCTGAGAATGTCAAACTGTGCTGACATTTCTGTTCAGTAAGGTTTGGCAAGTCATCATGAATCGTTTAACGCCAGAACAACGCTTCCAAATTGTAGAAATTTACTTTGAAAAAAATAAATCTGTTCGCGAAGTTCATAGAGCACTTCGTCCATTTTACGGTCAACATAATCGGCCTAGTGAGCAAGCAATTCGTGCAGTTATTGATTGTTTTCGCACAAATTTTACTCTTCTCGATTCAAAACCATCAACAAGACAAAGAAATGTGCGTACCGAGGAGTATATTGCTGCTGTAGCGCGAAGTGTTGAAGAAGAGGACGGAATGTCGATTCGTCGCTATGGCCAGCGCTATCGAGTCATGCTGACTAAATTTTTGTTTCGAAAAATTAATCAGCTAAACATCGCCGACATTTGGTTCCAACAAGACGGCGCAACTTGCCATACAGCGCGCTTAACAATCGATTTATTGCAAAATCAATTTGGTGACAACTTCATTTCCAGAAGTGGTTCTGTTAACTGGCCCTCTCGTTCGTGCGATTTAACGCCTCTGGATTACTTTTTATGGGGCTATATTAAGTCATGCGTTTATTCCGACAAACCAGCAACTCTTGAAGCGTTGGAAGCCAATATTCAAGCCACTATTGTCGCCATATGGCCAGATTTATTGGAAAAAATAGTAAAAAATTGGACTGATCGAATGGACCATGTAACTAGTAGCCGCGGCAGACATATGACGGAAACCATATTTAAAAAATAAATGCAATGAAATTATCTACCAGAATATAATAAAAAAGTTTCATTCCAACAATATTTCTGTCTTGTATTATAATTTTAAGTTCTCATGCACCTAAAAAAACACCCTATAGATAAAGCACATAAGAAATATGTCGGAATTCGTGGAAAAGTTCACAATTACTCGTTTTTTCCACTACCTTAACGGTTAAATATCGAGGTACAGGCCCTTATATTAATAGTACGATTAATAAAACACACGGACCCATAAGTACTGACAGACGTATAGACGGAAAGGTGGGCAAACGGACAATCGGACAGATAGACGGATGACAACGGACAGAAAGAGGACGTAAGGGTTTTGATCACAACTGAACTTGAAATAATATTATATATAACTTTTTTTGTTCCAATCTCCTGGATTAAACTTATAATACTATATTCTACTGTAAACTTATAATACTCTCTTGTTTTGGTAATAGAGTGATTAAACCACTTTCACTCCAAACAGGCCCAGCCTGTTGTACTTGGTTAAGGGTGATAGTTTTACACAATTATACAAGTCATTATTTCTTCGATGAATTTTGATGCATATAATATTGAAGTAACAATTGCTACTTCGGTAGGAAAACTGATCTACCACCTCTCTGTATGGCCCTCATTTTTGAGACACTGTTTTTTTTACTCCACCGTAACACGTCAGTGGAAAACCATTTTTTCCTATCCAGACTACTTTTCTAATATAATTACATATTTGTTCTAAGTTTCAACTTTTGTTGTAGCTATTCCGTGGATAGACAAATCACACTCCAACCTCAACCTTACTTTCTATCCTGTTATGCGTTTTTTTCAAATGTTTCCCAAAATCCAGCACTATACGCATTAACTCGTTAATTGATAATTATTTTTAATATTATGGCCCATTACGTCGCGTCTACTGCCCAAAAAAAATTTTAATTTGGTAATAATTCGTTTCCACACTCATGTGCGCTTGCCAAGTTTCAATGTTTTATCTTCAATCTACTTCAGATATTGTCATTCAAAGATTTTTGCCGCACCTTCGAAGAAACATCTTCATATTCTTGATATACTACAAAGATCTCTCCTTATTGACTTAAGTATTTATGAGATATAATATCGAAATATCCGCACTACTGGCTTCTAGAGTTATTTCTAAATTACTTTATTATTTTAATAATAAAGTATTTTTTATTGATCCCCACTTACGAACGCCAACTCATTCTTCTAACCGAATAACATCTACACTTTGAACATAATCCGGGGTTAAAAAAATAACAAACAAAGTTGAACGCAAAATGATGACAGATTCTTCAACAAAATAAAACCAGGAATGAAAAAAAATTAAAATTTTGCATTTCCAATATTTTTAGAGAAAAATAAATTAAATCCAATTTTTGCATGAACGAAAAAAGCATATCTCATAACTCTCTTAAGCCAGACATGAAACGTCGCTTCATGCGTATGTTACAAAGGCCATAACGATTTAGTTAAAAGAATATCTGGGCCGCCTCCTGAAAAGTTTATATTTCAGGTGAAAGCATGAACGGAAATTTTTTTGTGAATTAAATTAAATTAACGCGTGCCGCAAGACGATCCAAGTTTTTTTTGTAATTTTTTAAGGAATCTGCAGTTTCTCGGAAATATCTTACGAAATATGCAGATTTGACGAAAAATCCATATATATGATTTTATAGGAAATTTACTTTTCTATAAATAATGTTTTATCACTTTTTGGATTTATGTATTTATAAAGATATTCGAAAAAATTTATTTATAAAGATATTCCAATAAAACATTCGTGAATCGAACCTGGTGAATGTTTTAAGGATATATTCTGGCATATACAAAATCAAAAATTTTTTTTAATAATCATTTATCAAAATTAATGAATTCATGATCAAATTTTTTAGTCCCAGGGTTTCGGTAAACTTTCTTTCTTTGTTTTTTTTTATATTTTTATTTCTATGGCCATTCGAAGTTTGAATGACAACTTGCTTTTGTTCTTCTTCTTCCTTTGTAAATAAATTATTATACTCTGGTATGAATTTTACAACTTTTACAAATTTTACAACATTTACAACTAATTTTATTACAATATTCATACATTCTTGATAATTTGCATTCTTCAACCAACTTTCACAATTTTCTTTCAACCATCTTAAATTTAAAAAATTTATTTTGATAAATTAATTTTGAAATAAAATTGATGTTTTACTTTATTATTTTAATAATACAGTATTGTTTTCGATTTTTAAAAAAAAAAAATTTGCTACCCTCAAAATTTTTTTTCTTACGTTTCATAACGAGTAGACACGAAAAAAGCAAAAAAAAATTTCAGTCCGTCTGTCCGCCGTACGCCGTACCCCGTACGCCGTACGCCGTACGCCGTACGTCGACCGCTGTACGCAAAATCGTTTGAAGGCTCGTAGCTCCCAAACCCTTTGAGCTATTAAATTCAAATTTTTTTTGTGAATAGACTGGGTACGCCCCTTGAAGTGACCAAATTCTGAAGGGTGGGGGTGTGAGGGGGGAGGAGGGGGAAGTGTTTTAGACGGAAAATTTTGGTTTCTAGATCTCAGGAACCGCTTATGGCAGGAGGCTGAAATTTGGAATTTATATAAAGCTTTAGTAGTGGACCCATTTGCAAAAAATTTGCCGATATAGGTGAAGGGGTTTGGGAGTGGGGGGAAAAATAATGCGTCCGAAACGCAAAAAAGGTGAGATCGACACATTCTAAAATCCATATCTCCTAAACGGTAAATGTCACAAAATTGAAACTTAAGGAATATCTGTAGATATACTAGGAGAATAGATCGGAAACAAAAATTTGAGTGGTGGCAGTGGCGTACGGGGGTGGGGGGTGAAAAACTTTAAATTACGATATCTCACGAACCAATTGCACTAGAGAAATAAAATTTGGTTTTTATATAAAGGTTGATAAATGAAGTGTGCTGAATGCAAAATTTTTTAAAGGGGTGGTGGAGCATGAAAGTGGAGGGGATAAGAATTTTTCTAAAAAATCACGTCTCATATCTCAAGAACAGTGTAAGATAGATGCTTAAAATTTTTACCAGAAGTAGGCCTAATAAACCCCTAGCAGAAAAGTGAAGTGAGGGTGTAAAGGGTGAGGGTGGGGGAGGGTGAAAAGGAAAAAGTTTCGATTTTAATATCTCGACAACCTATAATGATATAAAACTGAAACTTGGTATTTAGATAGAGCTATATTAGTAGCATCTTGGAAAAATATAATTTTTTATAGGGGTAGTATGGTACGGGGGTGGGGGGTGTTTTTCCTATCTATAGAACGGCTTATGCTACAAAGTTGAAACTCGGTACGTTTATGTAAATCAACTAGAAAACTAATTTAAATAAAAAAAAATTTCAAATATCCATTGGCGTTCGGAGGGGGGGCAAAAAAAATGATCAGTGAAAATGGAATGCATATATTTTCACGGTTTTCGTCATATCTATTAGGTCTTCCCAAATATTAAATTGATTTTTATTCTGCGGCTTCTTCATATAAATACCTAGAAAGTGTATTCAGTATTTTTTAAAATTCGACCCCTAAGGGGGTGCAAAGGGGGTTGTAAACTTTTTCACAAATTCTACTATATCCCCACGTCTTATCTTTTCACTTTCACGTGCTTGCGTAATAATCGCCTAAAACTTGTTTTTAAGTTTTTTCCTTTTTCAGCCCCTAAGAGGGTATAAACGGGTTGAACACGTTTTCACGAGTTCCGTCATTTCTTTTAGAAGTGATACGAAATTGAATTGGTTCCTACTTTCTCGTGCTGTCTTCATATTTATTTATTAACTCCTTTCAGGATTTTTGGATATTCAACTCCCAAGTGGGTGTAAGGAGGTTGCATATCTGATGATTTATCGAATTAATTTTTACTTCCTAAGTTTTCAGTATTTTAGATATTCAATCCTAATGGGTGTAAGGGGGTTGTATGCTTTTCAAAGTTTCGACATATTTCTTAGGTTCAATGAGATATTAGATCGCTTTTCATTTCCACAGACTTTTTATATAATCGCCTACAAACCCATTTCTCAATTTTTCGATATTCAACCCCCAAGGGTTTGTATATGTTTTCACAATTTTTGCCATCCCTTAGTTCTGATGAGATATAAAATTGATTATTACGGCTAACCAATTCACGATTTTTCGAATTTCCAGAACCAAGGGGGTGTAAAGGGTTTGCTTACGTTTTCACAAATTTTTCAAAATCCGTCTTGTCTCATGAGATATCAAGTTGCTTCTTATGAAATCGTCTAAAAAGCTGTTTCACAATTTTTTCGAAATTCAACCATCAAGTTGAAATAATGGGTTTGTATACGTTTTAACAATTCGTCATATCTCTTAATTCTGATAAGGCAACAAATTCGTTTTTACTTCTATGGGCTTTTAGTGTACATAATATACCGAAATTCGAATAGTCTGCACGGACTTTTTCAATGTTTAATCGGCTAAAAATCTCTATTTTAAATTTTTTATTTTAAGAACAAAATTAACTATCCAATATACGTCATAATCTCGAAACAACTGATGATATGCTCCGACTTTGAGCGCTCCCGAACTTTGACCCGAAAAATAATAAAGTTTCGCCCAGTTTGTATATGCTATTATATTTTTGACATTCTTCTTAATCCTTCAAATATTCACCAGGTATGATTCACGAATGTTTTCTTTGGAATATTTTCATAAAAATTTTTGTTTTAAAAAATATGGTTGTAACGTTTTTTATATTAAATTAAATTTCCTATAAAATCATTCATATGGATTTTTTGTCAAATCTGCATATTTGGTGAGATATTTCCGAAAATTCATAAAAAAAAAATACTTTAAAAAACTTTGATCGACTTGCGGTACGTGTTATTTTAATTTTAAAAAAAATTCGGTTCTGTGGTTTTATAAAATTTGTATAAAAATGTCTCTATTAAATTCTCGAATAAAAATTAATAGTTTTTTTTCCAAAGAATCGAAAATTTCTTGGTGAATCGAGCCGAATTTGAACTTGAGAGAAGTGAACAAAAAAAAATTACGGTGTAAAATAGTTGGGCCACATTTTTTGTAAAATTTTACTTTTTTGGTTTTATAACATAAGTATTCTATTTTTCGTATTGATCGAATACAGAATACAGCTAGTGTCCCTCCAAAAATTAAATATTTTAATTGTTATTATTTAAAGATACAAATCGAAGAAATGTTTATCAAATCTAACGATAATAAAGGATTATTTTCTTTTGATTCTCTATATACCACAATGGAATTTCGATAAGCGTAGTGAAGAAATTAAATTCCAGATCCAACAAACAAATTTATTTAGTAAGTTAATTGAGAACTCAGTTAGAACTAAAGGGTTGATGTTGAAATGAAATTCGAAAAAAAAAATTGCTCAATGCCAATAAAATGAGTAACTCCGGACCGCTTGACTTCCCGAATATTACGGATTTACAGGAAACTTATGTCTTTCGTTTATAGTCGCATAGTTTTACGACTGACTTCATAATTTCGAAAAATAAATTTCTCTATAGCTAGAATTTCTGCCGCTAATATACCACGTTCGTTGTTCCAACATATCAATTTTAGTGCTATTACTTTTATCGATATAACGTGAATATCCATTTCACATACATAAGTACCTACCAAATGCGGAATAGGGAACACAACTAAAAAAGAAATTGTTAGAATTTTTTATAGAGTCTTAGTAGATATCACGCCATTGCAAAAGTATTTTTGTTAGCTAGAGAAAGTGTCTTCGAAATAATTAAACTTGTCAATTGTTGGTGTACTCATTGACACTTTGTAACATGAGTATTTAAGAGTAGAATTCTTTATTGGATAAGACAAAACAATATTCGTGGATATTTGACCAATTTCCAAATACATTTCGAAAGGTGCTCAATTGCATTTCAGAAAACAAAAACAGTTTTTTTGAGTGATTTTCTCTGTGTTTAGTTTTTGTTGGCAAATTATTAAGCGAATAATTTCAAGGTTCCAGCTCAAAGTATTAAGAGCTAATCGACGATAAACGAATGAGTGTTTTAAGGACTTTTATATGTTAGAATCCCCAAGGAGTAGAATGATTTCTTCCATTAACTGACTTAGCTTTTATATTATATGGGGCGAATGGAGATAAATTTCCACATCCCACAAATTTAGGTTTGAATTTTGGAGATGTGGCATAGAAAAGATTGTATACCAAGAACGAACACAACAATTTAAAGAGTGGGACAGGGTTATGGCTTATGCCCTTATGACACTGGCTAGTCGTGAGCTGAAAAAAAATGTTGTGTGGAAAAACGACCAATATTAAAAGAAAGAGATTACTGACAAAAATCTTATTTTTGAAGCTAGAAGCGTTTTGTCGAAATTGAAAACTGATATTTTTTTTTTTTAGAAAGTGTAGTTTTTAACTGGTAATTCAAAATGAAAATTAAAAATTTTTGTATGACACAAATTATACTCGTACATACAGTACAAGTTACAAGACAGTGAAAAACAATGACTCAAAGAAAAAAATAGTTTCGTAAAATATTCAAATTCAAATTCGTTTTTAGTTTGCCTAATCTGTATAAATTCAGTGTAAGTTTCTAATAAAGTTCCTTTAGAGCTATTGAATATCTGTACCCATTTCAACTAATGCTTTATGTATTTGTCGTAAGACGTGGGAGTTAGTGTGATTAGTATATAAGATGAAGGAAATACAGCAAAGTGAAAACCTTCTTTGTACAACTTAAGACTATGCTTAAAACTAGATCTAACATAGGATTTAAATATGTTCTAATCTATCTATCTATCTGTATATATAAAATAGGAAGTATGTGCCGCGTATGTTCCCTATGAACTCCTAAACCGCTCAACCGATTTTGATCAAATTTTCAGGGAACATGTAGAACAGTCCCGCGATGGTTCCTGTGAAGTTTGGTACCGATCAAATCAAAAACAATTGTTTTTTTTAAACATTTTTCCAATTTTTTTCGCGATTTTAGCTCTAATTGTTTGTTTGTCGCGTATGACTTACTAAACCATTCATCCGATTGCGATGAAACTTTGTTGATATGTTGAGCGCACGCCCGCGAAGGTTTCTGCGTCAACAAAATCATTTAACAGTTGGTGCTACGCGAGTTATTTCAACATTTGAGTGTATTTCATATAGTTTAGCGGCAGTTCGTTCGATTTCGGTGTATTAGTTATGCGTTCGTGGATAGTGGATAGAGGATGGTAAAGTTGGACGTGGATAGTGGATAGAGGATGATGGATGGAGGATGGTGGATGGTGGATGGAGGATGGTGGATATAGGATGGAGGATGGGTGATGGGGTATGGTGCATGGAGGATGGTGAATAGAGGATGGAAGATGGAGGATGGTGGATGGTGGATGGTGGATGGTGGATGGAGGATGATAGATAGAGGATGGAGTAACGGGAGCAACGGAGCGACGGGAGAAATGGGGGATGGTGGATGGTGGATGGGGGATGGAGGATGGTGGATGGAGGATGGTGGATAGAGGATGGAGGATGGAAGATGGAGAATGGTGGATGGAAGATGGTGGATAGAGGATGGAGGATAGTGGATAGAGGATGGAGGATGGTGGATGGAGGATGTAGGATGGTGGATAGAGGATGGTGGATAGAGGATGGAGGATGTTGGATGGAGGATGGGGGATGATGGATGGAGTAACGGGAGAAATGGGAGCAACGGCGCAACGGGAGTAACGGGAGAATTGGAAGCAACGATAGTAACAGGAGTATCGGGAGAAACAGGACCAATGGATCAGCGGAATTAACGGGAAAAACGGGAGCAACGAGAGTAACAGGAGCGATGGAACAACGTGAGCGAAGCGAACGTAGCCGCGGTACGCGGCTAGTATATATATAAAAGAGGACGTATGTATGTATGAATGTGTGTATGTTCCCTATAGCCTCCTAAACCGTTCAACCGATTTTGATAAAATTTTCAGGAAACATGTAGAATAGTCCCGGGATGGTTTCTGTGAAGTTTGGTACCGATCGAATTAACAACAAATATTTTTTTTCCACATTTTTCCAATTTTTTCGCGATTTTAGAACCCTGGTGGTTTAATTGTTTGTTTGTTTGTCCCGTATGCCTTCTTATACCATTCATCCGATTGCGATGAAACTTTGTTGATATGTTGAGCGCACGCCCGCGAAGCTCTCAGCATTAGTAAAACTATTCTACAATAGGTGGCAAGCGACACAAACAAATGAGTGTGTTTCATATAGTTTAGCGACAGTTCGTGTGTTTTCGGTGTGCACGTCTAACAAAATCGAACAACGGGAGCAACGGAAGCAACGGGAGTAACGGTAGAAACGGGAGCAAAGAGAGCAAAGGGTTCAATGGGAGCAATGGAGTAATGGGAGCAACGGAAGCAACGGGAGTAACAGGAGCAGCGGAAGCAACGGGAGTAACG
This sequence comes from Beris morrisii, assembly GCA_951812415.1. Classification (NCBI taxonomy): domain Eukaryota; kingdom Metazoa; phylum Arthropoda; class Insecta; order Diptera; family Stratiomyidae; genus Beris; species Beris morrisii. The sequence goes on from OX638310.1 coordinate 73,359,832, forward strand.
GGAGCAACGAAGCAACGACAGTAACAAGAAGCAATGAGAGTAACCGGAAGTATTGGCGCAACGGGAGCAACGGGAGCAATGGAAGCAACGTGAGTAACGGGAAAAACATATGGGAAGCGAGATTGAAAACCGCTGGGTTTGCAGTTTCGATAGTACAAACGTAAGCGTGGCCGCGGGCCGCGGCTAGTTAGCTATATAATCCTGAGATTAGTGGATTTTTCGATATCGAACTTCGTTCAACAAATTTTTGATGTATGATGTCGATCTTGTCCTTTAATTTTGAAACATTTGCAATTTCATGAAGTTTCTGCGTGCAGAATTCCAGGGTCGGTTTAGCAATAATTTCAGGACTTTATTTTGGTCGATTTGCAATTTTTTGATATGGCAATTTGAGACATCATGCCAAACTGGGGCCGCATTTATGAGAGCGAGTGTAGGTTGAGATTGATATCTATCGCATTATCACCAGTAGAGAAAACACCGGTATCGTCCGCGTACACCGTGACTTCATAATAGGCTGGTATGAGCATATCAGCAGTATAAATGATGTAGAGAATTGGTCCGAGTACAGATCCCTGAGCTACTTCTATCTCACTCGCCTTTATTGTTGATAGCGTTTGATTGACTCTGACTTTAAATGATCGTTCAGAAAGGAAACTTAAAATTATTTCAGTTAGGTATGGAGGAAAATTGAAATTTATGAGTTTATATATGAGAGCGTCATGCCATACTGTATCGAACGCTGATTGCAGATCGATTAAGACTAAACCTGAGGATTTTTTGTTTCTAAGATTTGATTTAATACCTCTAGCTATCCGTACCAGCGGGTGTACTGTAGAATATTGTTATCATCGAGAAAATGGACTATCTTATCCTTCAATATTCTTTCAAAGATTTTACCAAAAGTGCACAGAAGGCTGATTGGTCTATACGACGACAAATTTTCGCGGGGTTTTCCATGTTTTAAGACCGGTATTACTATGGCAGACTTCCAGAGCGCAGGGATGTAATTGAGTTGGATACAACGGTTAATAATAGGTGTCAATCTTATAAGTGTCAGTTTTGGAAGTGCTTTTATGCAGACTATGTTTAGTTTTCGAATTTCATAGACGTTTGATATCTTTAACCTGTACTATACTTTCTGGTTTGAATGGCAAGCCGTTATGTACTGTAGATGCAGTGTTTATATCAGACATATTAGTAGGTTTGCCTTTTTCGCACAGGAAGAGATTTTATCTCCAATATGAAGTTTAGTAGTTATGGGAGAGAATTTCTTCTTCATAATGTTGGCCATGTTCCGCATCGGGCTGCTACCTTTGTCAATAGTTGAGAGCTTTTCGTTCCATTGAGTATTTCTGAATTGATATATATTTTTTCTAATGACTGCTAAAACTGGAAGGTATCAGTGGAACTTAGAAAATAATTTGCCTTTTTCGCAATGCAGAATATGGAGACATTATGTTCATCTATGGAGGGTGTCAGGGAAATACACGAGCGGCGCGATTGCTGTATCATCAGAGATATCCTCATCGACCGACACCTGACAGGAGAGTATTTCAAGACGTTTACAGAAGGATTCGGGAAACTGACAGCATTAGCACAAGCAGAGTAAATGCAAATCCTGCACCGATAACCGCTATTCAGATCGATGAAAGAATAGCGTTGTTCTCTTTTCGGAAATTTTAGAATCAGATCTGAACCAAAAAGCGTAGTAGATTTCAAAGTTTCGTAATAGATTGAATTTTCAGTAAAATGAGTGAAATATACATTTTTCATAATTCACTAGTAGGTTTATTGACAGAGATGAATTCAATCCAGCAGCGGTTTTTTCTTTGATGAATAATAAACGGATTGGCCTAAATAAGCCTACACTCATCAAAAGATCTAACGACATACCTAAAAGCCAGTTTTTCCTCAAGCTTTTCTATCCGCATCTTAGTCAAGGATATCTTCAGCCCATCAAATCGATCAACTTTTAATATTATAAATTATTGTGATTGTTTAAAAAAAAAAAATTTGCTACCCAAAATGGCAAAATCATTTAAAGACTCGTAGCTTTCAAACCCTTTAAGCTATTTCGTTAAAAAATTTATTGGATAGACTAGGTGGACCCCTTGTTGATGTTGGTGTGGGGTGGGCTTTAGACAAAAAATGTTGGCTTTAATATCCCAGGAATCGATACTATAGGAAGTTGAACCTCAGAACTTATCTATATAGTTGTCCTTTCTATCTATAGAACGGCGTATGTACGAAACTTGAAACTTAGTGGATGTAGTAGAAGAGCATTTACAGTAAAATAAAAATTCATTTTTTTTTGGCGTATGGAAGTGGGGAAAAAGTGTCAGTAAAAGTGAGGTGCCAATATTTCTATGAATTCATCATATCTCTCATCATATCTCTAGATCTTCTTTTTTTTAGTTTTGAACCCATGAGAAGGTATTCTCACGAATTCAGTTATATCTGTTAGGTCAGATATTAAATTGGGGTTTTCTTCTACGAACTAACAATATAATGGCCTAAAAATTAATTTCAGGAATTTTGGATATTTAACCCTAAGGAGGTGTAAGTGCGGTTACAAATGATTGCACAATTTTCGTAGCCAATAGGTCCGATGAAATGTAAAATTGGTTTTTATATAATCGCCTAAGAACTGATTTCACGATTTCTTAAAATTCTACCTCCGAGGTGATGTGAAGGTGTTGCGTACGTTTTCACAAATTTTGCAATATTTCTAAGGTCTGATGTGGTAGCAAATCTGTTCTTACTTCTACGGGCTTTTTATGTAATCGCCTAAAAACTAATTTCGTGGATTTTTTTTTAATCAACCTCAAAGTGAGTGTAAAAGTTACATACGTTTTCACGAAGATATGACGAAATTCGACATGTTTACATGGACTTTTTTACAACCGCCTTTTTTACAATCGCCTAAAATTCGATTTCAGGATTTTTGCGATATTTTTCTTGCAGTTTATTTATTTTAAAGTAGGTATAAAGAACCACTGATGAATGTTGAAAGTTTTATTTTACAAGGAACTATTCTGGTCACAAAATTAAGTTTTCAAAAAACCTCCTTGTTTCGATAGAACCGTAAGGTAAGATTGGCTGTGTGGTAGGCACTTTTGGCGCACCATTTTTTTAACCGCTTCGTAGACTTTGACCCAAAAAATTTTAAGGCTTCACCCAGACTGTTTATATACAAAGGTATTACAAAAGGTTGAATGTGTTCTATATTATTATTTTGCGAGTCGGTACAGAGCAAGAAAAGGTAGTAGAATTGAAATGGAAAAAGTAGCAGATCTACTAACATACAATTGTAGTAGGGGAACAACGCTGACTGCATGCAGTTCAAAATGATCCATCAATCAGTATTCGACGCTGGGAATTGAAGTTGAACATCTCTAAGTGGAGAGTTTGGAGTGTTTTAAAAGCAGAACGCTTGCAACACTACCATCACACAACAGAGTACTGGACACCCATAGAAAACAAAATGCTCAGGCTTCTCGGGAGCCTATGTGACACCAAAACAGTTTGCGCACGGCGTATACGACGCACAGACGGACTTGTTTTCTGCATATCTGTGGACGGACTTTACTTACATTGCTTCTCCTCCCTTTGTTACACCCTTCTTTAAATATTTAATTGTGAACTATAATTTATATCGCAGTAGAATGAATTACACTAATCGCCGCAAATCGCTCTATGAAATATATTTCACCGGATTGTATCTACTTAATAGCAACAATTTTTGTTTACAGACATGATACAACTCTTTCCTTCTAACCCCATCCCCTAACCGTTTTCTGTACTCACGTGACTAACCTTGAATTTAGTTTTTTCCCATTTATGGACTTTTATGTCGGTATCAAAGGTGATTGTAGGTGTACGCTATGGTTAATAAAAGTTAAAGAGAATTTATCATCATCATCGATCAGTCACCCCTTGAGCATAAAAATCGTTTGTTTGACACGAAGTCCCCTTTATGTTGCATATTTTGTCACGCTAGACAACATAGCGAGCTTTGAGGAATAGATAGCGCGAATAGGACCGCTATGAACAAAGGTTGCGTTTAATGATGTTCCCATAAAACGCAAGATATGTGCTGGTACGTTACAAAAACTATAATCGTCCGTGAGAGTCGAAATAGATAAAGTACAAGGGGTGTTTTTGGGTTAGGTATGTGAATTTCGAAACGGTCAGGTCCATCAGATATAAGGCTTAATAGCTCAACCGACGCGGAGATCGTGGGTTCGTCCAGACATGGTCCTGTGTTTTTCTTTATCCCAATTTTTTGTGGTTCGGATAGTTTATATGTAAGGAGCACGCATTCTTAAGGAAACCGTATAGAAAACACAGCAGCAGTTTCTCAGTAGGATAGGTGTTTCTGTCTTCAGTTCAGACGTGAACTGACGAAGAAACATAAATACGCAGGAGAATGAATAATGCATATGATGGAAACCATAGGCTGATTAAACACAAGAAACCGTGATGAGCGAACGTATCTTGTGCCGTGCACTTACTCAAAAAAAAATTCAGTCGCAATTCCTACTTGCAGATCATTACTTCATTCACTTGCAAATTCGCAAAATGTTCAGAAGTAACGTTTCAAGTGAATCAAATGTACTTTTATCCGCAAACGAAATCCTTCATGTATAATTCATCTAAGCATCTAAGAATTAGCAAGTTTTTAGGACATTATATGTATTTGACATCAAATCGCCAAGGCGAATCATTTATACATCAGCAATCTGATTTATCGGTGAATGTACATTTGGTCCACCACAAAAGTTTCTTGTAGCGAATTCGCCTGCAAAGAAAATATTTGCCTAAATGTCTTACTACTGACTCGTTTTAGAACGGGCTGGTATTTTGCTTCGTTTACCAAAATATTTGCCTTCGGGAGATCGTGGAGATAGATACTATGATTTTTTGCACGACATTTGTATGGATGCCATCGAAAGGAGTGGAGGAGTTTTTCTTATTTTCGAACTCCACTTTGAATTTTATTAACTTAATGTATTCGTAGTTCTCAAACGTTGCTGCGGACAAATTAGATATATATTCTAGAACACTTTTACGGTTTTTATACTTTTAACTAATAGAAGGACTGGGATAATTTTTTTTATTTTACTCGCTTGAAGGTACATATCTAGCAATTATAAAGGGCGAAGACTGCCTTGTATTTCCAAATCGAACGACTAATCGTGTGTTTTACAAGATTTTTCGATACGATTTTCGAATAGTTGAATTGCTAGTTTTTCTTCATATATTTATTTATAAATATAAATATTCGGCTGGATTGTAAGTGACAAGCTAACATATATAAACATGTAAGTGAAGAGTCTTATTTATACTTTCAAGAATGACATAAATTATTGTATTTCACAATTTTGTTATTATCAAATATATTTTTTTATCTTTGATATAATTTTTTGAAACATAATTTTTCCGTCATATTTTTGATTTTTAATGCTATTGTATTTACATATTACTGTGATCAATTAGTCATCTCTCAGGTATTGGTCAGTCATAGAGATACTGGAGACGATAACCACCGGTTTTGTATAAAGCGCTTTGAAGCCAGAGAAGTGAGACAAAACTGGGTCGTTATATCAAATTGTTGTTGTTTAGCGTGTTTCAAGAGCAGGACATAATATAAATGTGAGTGAGAAAAAACAGGGTCGTTATGTCAATTGTTGTTGTTTTGCGTGTAAGTGAATGCGACGACGTCCGCCTTCAACTCAATCGCTGCTTGTCATCTCCAGTACATATATCTCTATGGTCTAAGTTATTTTTCTTGAATTTTGTTGTGTTTAAAACTATTGTTGTATTTAATTAGCTTTTCATATAAAGCTATATGTTTCATGACCAGGGCCGGATTTACCTATGAAGGGGCCGGGGCTATTTCACTTTTGGGGGCCCCTAACAACTAAGGCTTATGATTTTTTTTAATTTTTTTCCTGATCGGAAAAATATTTGAAAAATATTTTTTGTGTTTGTATCACAAAATGCAGAAAAAAAATTTTTCTTCACCAATGATATCAGCTTTCTTCCATTGCGTGCCAATACCACAACTGCAAAAACTTTGCCAGACTCTCATTTATTTCACATACTTCATTATTTTTTAGAGGATCCCACTATTTGCAATAGTTAATTTTTTTCCAAGGATTCTATTATAACTATGACAATATAAAATACGTACCTGGCCTTAATGTTGTTTGTCGATTTAAACCTAAACCGAAACCAGCAACTTAACCGACAAACAACCTTAAGGCCATGTACGTATTTTATATTGTGAAATTGCTGGTACTGCACTATAAATTTTTGAAAACTTTGGATCCATTGAATTTTTCAAAATCAAAAGATCTTCAATTATTTCACTGGCAGCGAACTTATTTAAATAAACATCAAAATATCACCTTCTCTCTCACGATTATCATTGGTGGATTGAATGGTAACTGCTCACTGCTTCTTTTCTTCGAAGTGGAGATCAAAACGGATTTTACTTAGTTTTTGGAAAGCGTATCATCAGGTCAGCCTTATATGATAAAATTGGATTTTGAACTGAACCAGATGATCTCAAATCATGAAGACTATGGTAAAAAATTTTGAAAAGTTTGAAATATTTATCAATTCCTTAATTGCTTTCTCATCTAAGCTCTTTTTAAAAATATGCTTATTTATATGGGAATATTTTGTGCTTTACTTTTAGCGAAATCATTTATTATTTCATCAAAGTCAATCGGTTTTAGTACGTCAAACTCTATTGAAATTAAAGAAAGTGAGTTCAAACGATTTTCGCCAATTGTATTACGCAAATAGTTTTTAATCCTTGCTAAAGTAGAGAAAGATCTTTCCCCTTCACAATTTGTTGCAGGTATAGTTAAATACATTCGCAACGAAATCCTTACGTTTGGAAACGTGCGAAGAATTGAACTACCGTCCTCAAGTAATTCGCTCATACGTGCGAGCTTAGTCTTTGCAATATTCTCGTTCTTAACAATTTCAGAAAATTGTAAGAAACCAATCTTCAAATCATTGGGATATGCACTTATAAGAGGTTTACATTTATCTTGAATTTCTGCAATTGATAATTCGTTAAAAATCCAAATAAATTTTCAATGCTGTTGTACGCTGCGCTTCTCTTCTCTAATTCCTGATACTGACAGTCGATTATCGGCAGAAAGGTTTCTACGCGAAATTTTTCACGTGCAGAAAATTCGATTTCTATTGCATCGCCTTCATCAAAAAAATGTACTCCTTTTCTTGTTCTTCTATTATATTCTCTATATTGATGATCATCCACAAGTTGTTTTGCTTCGGCTTCTATATTATTAAAACAATCTCGATATTTATTCAGAAAACCTGACAAAGACCTATATAGTTGACATACAGTCAGTACATCTTAAGCGATTCGCTAGTTGCATGGAAGCGTTCTAAAATTTTGTTCCAAAAAATAACGATGACCAGTATCGAATTCTTTCATTTTATTCAGAATGCCATTTGCTTCATTTTCGGCAGGCAATACAAATCTAAACAAATACAGCGGCAACTCAACAGGATTTAATTCTATTTTATTGAATATATGAAAATGTCGGGGCCCAGTGAAATTTGTTGGGGGCCCCTTAAAATTTGGGGGCCCTGTGCTGCAGAACCTTTTAGTCCTATGGGAAATCCGGCCCTGTTCATGACAGTACGAAATAAAAATTGAAAAGGACCTATGCCTTTCAATCTTCATTCCACACAACCAAGACAAAAAAAGTTTATTAATTTCGGTTTGTAAAGCTTAAAGCCTCAGTTATAATGGTTCCGATTCGATCCAGCAACGTCGGAGGAGAAAAATTTCAAGGCACAATGATTCCGTTCCGACATTCGTCAAAGTGACACTATCGAGGTGTAATTTTGATTTTCAGTTAGGAGGTGGTGAAATTCAATAATTCACCTCTTAGCGTCGAAACGGATAGAAGTTGAAAATTGGCTAACTTTACCCCTCCGGTTTGTGTCTCGGCTAATTACCGGAACGATTGTGACTAGGCGTTCCGAAATTCCCTTTAGATGTGTGTCGGATGGAGAAACTCTACACTCTCCGTTTTCCGGATCGGATCGGATCGGAACCATTATAACTGAGGCTTAAGGGTGCGTTTCCATCTCCGCCGTTTTGCGTTGCCAAAACGGGTGTCCCGTCACATTATTGTTATCGTTGTTTCTATCTGCGACAAAACTGTCGACACGACGCTAGAACGTATAATTTTTCCGGTATAAAAACAAGCACTCTAAAACAGAATCATTCAAAATTTTGTTATTTATTCCAGAGTTCAAAGTATTTAATACAAAATTAACTAATGGTTATACGAAAATATTTAAAAAATCGGCAGATCCAATGTCAAAAGATATTCCTTTATCAAAAATATTACGCATCAAGGAAGATAGCAGTGACAGTTTTACTGTTAGTAGTAGTGCAATAATTACTACTTCCTGAGAGTCCCAACACCTGTAGTAAGCCTTTTTTAAGAATTATCGCTTGGTTGCCTGTCGAAAGAGATGGACAGTGTTTTTCATTTTTAATACCGTATCTGGAATTTTAAGTTAATCACCGCAAAAGAAAACGTTTGCAAGGGACCTGCAGGAAGGAATCACTTGATTTTCAATATATCAATATAACTATAATATACCTGGAACTTTAAAAAAAATTAACGTACGCGAAATTTGAAGTTCCTATCTAAAAACATGAAGTTATAGGCTAATTAATACTCATGGACAGTGTTTTAAGGACTTTTGTATGAGTGTTACCCGAACGTGTGTAAGGATTTGTCAAAAATAATTCCTCTAAAATTATGACTTCCTAGCTGGACCATTTGTCTAATTACAGTGAATGAATGGACACATTTTTCAAGGCAGTTTATAAAGCAGCCAATCGAAAGACTTACTCGATTTATTTCATACTAATTCCTTTTAGCAATTGAAATATTAAGTTGTGCAAAATTTTAAATTCCAAGTTACAAAGTTCTGAAGTTATGGGCCAAATTATCGGGACTTTATTTGTGGAAGGTTCCCGCAGGAGGAGAGGAATTTTGCTGACTAATAAACCCAAACTTCATTTTAAAACAAATTTAATTCGTATAAAATTCTTACTTCATGTTTTTTTTGAGTTAAAATAAGTTCCGTAAATTGAGGGAAGACAGTTTTACAGGATTTTTGTATGCCAGCTACATGAAGGACTCAAAGATTTTCTGCAATTATTAGAAAATGAACGATTACAAAATCCTTACGACTGGGATTTTAACGATTTAAGCGTTCTGAAGTTATCGGCTAGTATTCTTGAACCCAAGTTTTAAGGACTTTGTATGAAGCCGAAGGAGTAGAACGATTGTGCCCGTTAACGAACTTAGCGTTAAAATTTAACCCAAACATTCAAATTCCAAATGGAGTGGAGGGCTATTTTATAAACCTTCTGCTTTGCTACCCCCCCCCTCACCCCTGGAAGAAGTCGTATGTGCGCTATTGGCAATTAAGTGTATAATCTCGTCAAAAGGAAAATTAAAATTTTATGTGAATTAATTTTTTTATAACGCTGGAGTTTGGCTAGTCAATATAAATAATCAGTACTAAATTCTATTAGGAGGAAACTTGAATTTTCGAATTAATGGAGCAATTTGGTTTATCAAATTTCATTATGATTTACAAGCTAGTTCTACTGCAACTCTCTTTTCAGTATTGAATTAGAACTGTAAAAAGCGATAAAAAATTTTTTAAGATATTAATATACTTGGAATCGGACTTAATCATTTTTGGAATTCGAAACTATTTTGAGTGTATCACAATTGAAGGCTGTAGTTATTACATTTAATAGAAAGCAAAAGAAAGAAATATGTAAAAAAAAATTAAGTGAAACTTTGGAATCTTTAGTATTTTGTCTTGTAGTATTTTGTCTGTAAATTTGAAACCTGATATCCACTATTTCCTAATAATATATACGGTGCTGGATAGTCTTAGTGGAAGAGTATTATATTCAGAATAATAAGATCATTGGTTCAAATTCTGGTAGGTGTGAGTTTATTTATAAGCATTAAACTTAAAGTATAATCTCAATTTTTGTGTCTCCCTGAGACTAAAATTTGCAGAATATGCAATGACGAAGACGAAGCACCAGAGCATATCCTCTGTGAATGTGAGGGTTTAACTCGCAAAAGGCTTCGTCACTTCGGTCAGGGTTTCATGGACCCATCGGAATTCCTGACCTCTTCGCAAAATACTAAGCTTCATTGAAAGCGCAGGAATTGAAGAGGAATCATAGTCAATCCGGGGACGTCACAATAGGCCCAATTGTGGCTGCAGTGACAGAGGTTAACCATACCAACCCCTATTTCCAATCTATATACATATCTATCTATCTAGTAAAAAAAAATGTAAAAGAAAAATAAAGAAGAATAATTTTTTTTATTATTATACAATTTTACCATGAAACGCTGTACCAAATTCGGTACACTGAAGCAGTATCTCTGTTCAGTACTGAATGAATTAAGTTCAGACGAATTTAATCAGTACTAGAAATGTTTCGCTAGAAATCTGATTGTTTCAGTACTGGGATTTAAAAATAGTTTAGTTAAAATATCGGCAGAGTGCTGATGCTACTACACTATGTATGTATATACTATATAGTGCCATAACTCGACATATGATGTTAAACCTATAAAAATGATTTATTATCAGATTTGACGTACCATGTTAATCACTCAAAGGTATGAAATCTATCTATTTGCTTGTTCGCCAAAAAATTTTGATAGTTTTCTCTAGGAAATTTCTATGGAGAATACAAAAAACTGGCGTAGTGAGTGAATTTTCAGCAGAAGATTGGAAACGAGATTGAAATTTTTCCATGGTAGAGCTAGCACAGAAGCCAAAGCTTTAAATTTTGGTTTGTTTTTTCGGCGTCCAAAAGTCATTTTTGAAGACCAACACTCGACAACAACACAACAATTGAAAAATTCAGTTCGAAAACTGTGTTGAACTAGATCCGAAGGATGTGCTTCTGTTCACTCCCAAGCCCAACCACAACTAGTTTCAACTGATAGATAACTGAAAAATAATTACCGCTGAAAGACCACTTGATGTCTCCTACAGTTTGTTGTTGTCACCTGTTTGTATGAATATTCTACGCTCTGTACACTGTATATCGACAGAAAAAAGAGTTTTAACCTGTAAGAGTCAACTATGGATTTCTTTAATCCTATCTAAATTTAGAACAAAATAAATACAGTTTCACCACAAAGACACAGCTTACAGCTTCGCAATCGATTGTAAATATTTGAGGAGATTTTTTCACCTATTCGCACTTATCCTAAGATTAGTTTTGGGCCTATGTTCTGCAAAAAGGATGAATGATTTTCTTATTATTGAAATAAGAAAGTTCAACAGAAATATTTTGTTCGTGAATTTCTTTGTATCCAGGAGGTATAAAATCCCTTAATCCGGGATTATACGCGTATTTAAATTTCCAATGCCATTCATAACGTTTCTGAAAATAGCGGCAGGTAATGTTGCCTATGTTTCGAAATACAATAAATTAAATTGCATTTTATGTATTTTTTTTTTTGGAAATTCACGGATAAGTAGGTAGAAGTTTAATTAAGCCCCAAAATTAACAAATTAGACATTGTTTTTGTGAAAAAAAATTTAATTTCGGTTGAAGTCTTGAGGATCGTCAACTGACTGAAAACATTAAAACTCAAAAACGTTACCTTAAATAACATTTAAAATCTGAATTTTTAACGCTAAGAGTATAAGTCTGATCTTTTTGGAATAGACTTTTGTATAAAAGTCCTTTAAATAAATAGTATCTACCATCCGAAAAGTGGTTTAAGGAAGTGAATATGCGTATTGCATGATTGTTACAAACCAGTAATTTAAAATTTTGTTAAATATACGAGTGCATCAGGAGCGAAAACTGCGAAAATGCAGGCAAATCTTCTATGTAGTAGCTACCATACATAGGTGCTGGTGCTGGTAATTTCCGGCAATAATAACTAAAGGTGACGATAAGATTTGCAATAAAGTTACTTATTAATTTAGTTTTAATTTAAGTTTAGTTTTAATTTAATTTTTTACTTGTTTGGAAGTTAATGTTACTACATTTTGTTTGGTAACAATTTTGGTCACCTTTAAACTGGGGAAACTGAAAACGACAGTGTGGAAATTTCAGAAAATAAGTCTTTAATTCAAATTCAGTTTAATCTTTAATATATTTATAAATTCACTTGGTTGGTTGGTTTAAGTGGCAGCCATGTCACCCAGACAGAGCTCAATTAGCTCAGAGGCCGTTTTGGAACCACAAACTCGTGTTAAACTCGGATGTTAAGGGTTGTTGATACTGGAGAATACAGAAGATGAATGTGAGAAAGGTTGATTGAATTGGATCGCTATAGCCACCCTGTGCTGTTCAGGAAAAGTAATAACTCTCCAATCTTCTTCCCCGAAATCTTCATCAGGTCCCCGTAGAAGGGCTAGCGCTCGCTCTCGGGCTCTAGCTAGAGCCGGACACTAGCAAAGGAAATTAACAAGCGACTCTCGCTCATTAGTGTCCTGGCAGCTGCGGCAGTGTACATTGAATGGAATGCCCAGTTTGGCCGCATGATCCCCAATCGGCCAGTGACCTGTACTAATCGCCGTGATTCTGGAGATGTCTGCCCGGGTCTTGTATAGAAGTTCGTCTGACTTGGCTCGGTTGTAAGATGGCCACATCTTCCTAGATATGGCGCAGGTAGTTAGGCTTTTCCATCTGGAATTCGCCGCTGTCTGGAAGTGTGAGAGTATGACCCTCTTTACGACTCCTAAAGGAACGTGGACTAGTTCCGCAAGAGAGCCGGGTAGAGCGGAGCCCTCCCTTGCCAGTTCATCAGCCCGCTCATTTCCCATTATGTCTCTATGCCCCGGGACCCAGAGCACAGTGACTTTGAGCCGTTCCGCCAAACCGGCTAGTTCGTTACGGCATTGCTGAACTAGTTTAGAGGAGGTGGTAGCCGAATCTAGTGCCTTGATTGCGGCTTGGCTGTCGGTGAAAATGACGATGTTGTGTTTTGGCGATGAGTCGTGTTTTAGTGTACGACAAGCCTCTCGGATCCCCAGTATCTCTGCCTGGAAGACACTAGCGTGGTCCGGGAGGTGGTAGGACTTAGCGATATTATGTGTATCTGAGAATATTCCTGCCCCGACCCCGCAGTCCATTTTCGAACCGTCGGTAAATATTATCGTGTCGAAGTCTGCTTCCATCGCACCGTTCTTCCACTCCTCTCTAGTTGGGAAACCAACAGAGAATCGTTTAGTGAAGCTCAGTTTGGGGGTGATGTAGTCAGTCGGTGACGTAACCAATTCCTTTGGTAACTGTCCCAGGATATTACTATGTCCGTATGGCTTCGTAGTCCAGCACCCAGATTCTTTGAGCCTGACGGCATTGTTTGATGCAGTGTTTATACTCTAGATGAAATCATATAGAGTATTATAAGTTTAATCCAGCCCAAAAGTTTGTAACGCATAGAACCAAGCCTCGGACAAAAAAAAATTATATATTATTTTTTGTTTATTTGTGGCCAAAAACCTCAAATCTGCTTGACGTCCGTCCGTCCGTCCGTCCGTCCGTCTGTCCGTGAACACGATAACTCAAGAAGGCCTTCACCTAGGATCTTGAAATTTTGAATCTGGATGTTTGGTTGAATTTGTAAGGCTAAGTTGGTCGATAAATTTAGAAGGGTTTAAGCTACGTCTTTGAAATTTTGCATGTATTATTTTTCCAATAATTGGAGCTAAATATATGATTATGAAGAAAATCCTGTTAGTCCTTCGTGTAGCTGCCATACAAATATCCTGTGAAAATGTATTCACTTAATTTACAAAACTCACAATAACTCAAGTAATCTTTTAGCTACGAATTCGGAATTTTGTACAAGTTAGTTTTGAGTAAAAACAAAGTCGGAGCTTACTAATCAGCGAAATCCTTTTACTCCTTCTGGTAGCTGCCATACAAAATGTCCTTAAAACACGTCTTCAAGAATATTGGTCGATAACTTCAGAAGGGTTTAAGCTACGACATTGAAATTTTGTATGTTTTATTTTTCCAATAGTTAAAGCTAAATATATAATTATGAAGGAAATCCTGTTAGTCCTTCGTGTAGCTGCCATACAAATATCCTGTCAAAATGTATTCACTTAATTTACGAAACTCATTATAACTCAAGTAATCTTTTAGGTACGAATTCGGAATTTTGTATAAGTTAGTTTTGAGTGAAAAGGAAGTTCGAGTTTACTAATCAGCGAAATTCTTTTACTCCTTCTGGTAGCTGCCATACAAAATATCCTTAAAACACGTGTTCAACAATTTATTTTGAACGCTTCAAGCTACGAATTTGAAATTTTGTACACATGAATTTTTGAATGGTTCCAAGGAATAGGACAAATATGTAAGAAATCGAATGAGTCCTTCCTGCACTTCCCATGTGAAAGTCCTTTAAAAAGGATATTTTTTTTCGATGACTTTCCCAGTTCAAGGTATGAAATTAAACACTGAATATTGTCTTTTAGTTTTGAGTAGCAATCTAATAGCAGTCCTTAATAAAGGACATACAACATGCACACACGTAATTCTACTTTATCCCCAACTACAATATAAATCGGAGTTCAGTATTCATCTAGAGTATTATACGATTGGCTTGCAGCCGATCGTGACTGCAGTATGTTTTTTATATAAAGGTCGATTGGTAGGATGACGGGCATGACCGCATAGCACCTGTAATGCCTATTGCCGCACTTCGTTGAACTCGACTGAGTTTAGTTATGTTATAGTCCTTACTCAGAGCGGGCCACCAGTTGAGAATTGGACGTATTACAGCAGTGTACAGCCACAAAACGATCCTAGGTTTGAGTCCCCACTTCTTGCCGAAGGTTCTTTTGCAGGCGTAGAAAGCCAGACGGGCTGTCTCTACTCGGTTTTCTATGTTGAGTTTCCAGCTCAGCTTTGAATCAAGGATAACACCAAGATACTTTGCGCTGGAGGAGAGCTGGAGCGGTTGGCCGTTCAGGCGGGGAAGGTTAAAGTCTGGTATCTTGGTTTTCCTGGTGAATAGTACCAACTCAGCTTTATCCGGATTTACACCAAGGCCACAGCCGGTAGCCCAGGTGCTTACCTTACCCAGAGCGCCATCCATAATCTCACTGATTACGGAAGGAAATAATCCTGAGACCAAAATCACCAGATCATCCGCGTACGCAATCACTTTGATTCCCTCCCTGTCTAGTCTTACTAGGATTTTATTCATGACCAATAGCCAGAGTAGAGGTGAGATAACACCGCCTTGTGGTGTTCCCCTACGCAAGTGCTTGGTCAAATTGCTCTTTCCTAGGTTTGAATGAATAATTCTGGTCCGTATCATGGATATTATCCAATTTCTGAAGCTTTCGGTCACACCCAGTTCGGTGAGAGATTCCTGGATAGCTTCGGTGTGGACGTTGTTGAATGCCCCTTCTATATCTAGAAAGGCTGCTGAAGTGTATTGCTTGTAGTTTATCGTGTGCTCAATCGTGCGCACCACTTCGTGGAGAGCCGTCTCCGTGGATCTCCCTCTGAAGTAAGCATGCTGAGATTTGGATAGCGGTGACCTTTCCAGGGTCTGCCTCACATGTATATCTATAATGCGCTCCAGTGTTTTCAGCACGAATGATGTTAGGCTAATGGGTCTGAAATCCTTCGCGAGTTCGTGACCTCTCTTGCCAACCTTCGGAATAAACACTACCCGGACACTTCTCCAGGCATAGGGCACATGATTTAGTAGAATGCAACTTCTGAAAATTTCCACAAGCCATGGAACTACTACATCTTGTAGTTTCTGCAGCATAATTGGAAGTATGCCGTCCATGCCTGGGGATTTGTAAGGAGAGAAACTGTTAATGGACCAGGAAATTCTTTCTTCATTGATAACGGAGTTGATGTCTTCCTCCGGTATACATAAATTCACTTAGTTACCTCTTGTTGTTCGGTGTTGGAGACATTTTTAAGAAAGGCCGGTTCAACGCTTCTACCCACTGGAAGAAGGGCATTATTATAAATTACAACTTTTGATTGTCGTGCAATGGTCATCTAAACTCATATTTAGACACCTTCTTCACGTGTCGTTACATGTGACATACTTGCCAACAGCCTCTGAACCACGTTTATGCTATCAAGGGTTCGTCTATTTCTTTCGTCAATCCTCAAACTTTTCTTCCACATTTTCTCTATTTCCAACGAATACAAATTGTAGTTACCGGGAAAGCTGACAACATAAATAAAATTGGTGAAATTCAAAATTACATACAACAGAGCTACCAATATACCTCCATCCCTATGCTTACCAAAGTCGATAAAAAAAATGTCTAGGGAGCGAACGCAGTGCATTTAATTCACCCTCTGGTGAGATGACGGGGATCAGAGCTGATAAACACATTAGTATCAGCTGTTTTCTATCACTTCGAACAGCTGACGATTGGTGATAAAAATAGAAAAATAAAAGAACTGGCGTGTGGTAACACTACTGAAAGCATCCCCGGTGGTCATACCACCCTAAATTTTGCTTAACGTCGGCAACTGTTTACTGTTGCTACGGGAATACATTCGAATTTTACATTCTCACATCCGTACAGTAAAAAGGACGATACACTACCGACCATAAGTTTTAGTACGTTAAACAAATGTTCAAGTTGTTGTTTAGTTTGCCTAATTCGAAATGCAGGTAATAGTTCAGTTATGGATCTCCGAATAAACGAAATTGCTTTTGTATATTTAATTTGCATTTAAATGCTGAGTTTTGAAATGAATATGAAAGGAAATGTTCTCAGTTTCGTATCCCACGAAAGATGTAGACAAAAAAGTTTAAGCCGGAAAAGTTTTCACGCCAACTTTCCCAATTTGAATAAGTTTTCATGCCAACTTTCCCCATTTGAATACTTATTCCTCATGCTTCTATTAGACTTTTGTTTGTCAAAATTTCTCAACCATTTCACATGTCCGGTTGATGGTGAAAAATTGATCGAGTGTGGTTTGGTCAAAAACAACAGGGACTTGCCGAACTTTAAAATCCATTCGCAAAGAGATTTTTTTGGTTTTTCTTACGCTGTCAATTAGTCACTTTAAAATTTTGTTTTTTACAGGGTGGCTCTAAGTAGGAATTTGTGTGTACTTCCATCTTTCGTGTTATAGTAGGCTTAGGAAATTTTGAATATTTTTTCTTGAATCGAGGAAAGTAGCATTCGCGGCGACAGGGTAGCACCTCAAAACAATATGGAAGTAAGTCCACGGCAGATATTCCAAACACGTGCTTTAAGGCCCCCATAGGCACACGAGCATGTTGGCGCAAACATAGGTTTACGCAAACACTAGCTATAGCGCATACACCACCGAGCATGTTGGCGAGCCTCAGTTGCCTATTGAATTCCACCATGGAAACAACGTGTTCCTGTGCCGTTCTAGTTATACTAGTAGAGCAAAAAAAAAGAGGAAACAAAAGTTATGGGCGACAAAAATCCTTTTATGTCCCTCCTTTTAGGGTTTTTGTGTCCCTTCATTTTATTACCCAAATCCTTTTCATTATCCATATTCAGTTATTACTTAAACGCATTTTATTTTCATAAAACGTTTTTCGTATCCTATAAAGAGGAAACTAATCAATATGTAAGAGAGATCTTCGCCAACTCACAAATAAAAACTACAGTGAAATAACACTATCCTCTTTTATTTCAAAAAATAATTTAAAATATAAAATCTAACCCGATCTTGTATAAAGCTCTTTATCGGAAGGCTGTAGAAGAAACAACTTACAACCTTGGTAAAACTCTTCCGTGCGCGGATGAGTTGATGTTTTGGACAAGCCCCGACAACTAAGTTAGATGTTCTTTACATTATAAATTAGAAAATGGTAGGTATAAGAAGAAAAACCTAATAAATATTGATTGAATTGGATAATATTACATTATATCCTTAATTCATTAGTAAAGCCTCGATAATGACTGCAACCTACCTACCGACTACCTTCAACGACTGCAATTCAACAACTGAACACTGAAGTTTGCGCAAACATCACTACACACGTGAGAACATACGGCCAACACCAGCATGTTGGCGCTGAAAAATGAAAATAATTTGATTTTTGGGCGAGCATGTTTGCGCAAACGGCCAACGATGCCATACACGAGCAAATTGGCTCGCGCAAACCTATGTTTGCGCCACCATGCTCGCGTGTCTATGGGGGGCTTTAGGAGCGTGTTCTTGTCTACTGCTTGGGTGTTGTTGTTATTTGGAATAAATCTCCTTCCACTGAGAAAGATTATACGAGTATGTGCGCACATAAATATAAAATGTGTGCAATCGAAGGCTTTTCTCTTTGTAGTGGTCTATTAATTTTAACTTGACTATATTTTAATCCGAAAAATAGCAGGTATAACTAGATTTGACACTAATTGACCGTATGCCATTTCAGAAAAAATTAATTTGGCACATGCGTTAAACTACGATTTGTTTAATGGGAACTCCAACATGCTGTGAGGGCAGAAGAATAGATTCTTTTCTATTCTTCTAAGAGGTAGTGCCGGAACCACCAAAACCCTAGAAGACTCAGAAAAGATGATCAAAATGTGTAATTTCGATACCGTATAAAAAAGATGATTTTAATAAAAAAAAGAAAATAGCAAATAATTTTAAAAACGCCACTAGTATTGCACTGTATACAATACTGTCAAATATTTGACTAAACAAATTTAACGAAAAGTTTTGTCAAATTTTTTCCGTTAAAATATACTTTTGTGTAGAGCAAATAAAATAATTTGACAAACAAAAAAATTACGATTACACTAGCTGATAGCATTTGGCAGATAAATTAGTCAAGTAAAGCGTAGCATATAATGTAATACTAGCTCAAGTGTTTCATTTGCGGATTTCAATTGTAAATTTTTTTCTATGTCAGTTCACTCTGCCAATGACTAGTTTCAGAATACTATAGTGAATATTGATTTAAAATCTGCCCTGAAATATTTGACACAAAAAATTTATAAGACGATTGGAGTTAAACGAATCACACAGCGAAATTTAGCTTTGCGGTCAAAAGGTAGTGTGTCAAACAGGCATTTGACTGAATGTTTTGCCGAATGTTTATTCAAACGTTTTATCAATATAAAATCTGACAGAGTTGACATAAAGTCTGATGGAAAGTTAAATTAAATTATAATTTTTGGAGTTTAAATTTGAAATTCGACATACGCCGCTGGTTCGCTAAGATCGCTTATTAAATTTTTTTGAGTGTTAGTCCAAGCCGCGATTAAAGTTGAAAACCCAACATAAATAAAATTAACTACGAGGTGCTGTTAAACCTCAGTTTTGGAAAATTGCTTTATTTAAAGTGGTCTACCCAATGTTCTGCCTAAGAAAGCTCTAAAGTTATTATTTGAAAGGTTCTTGTATATGAGACATAATTTTCGTGATACACCTTTTGGCACAGCATCGATATGCTATTGCAAGCCAAATGTTTTTTAACATTTCCAATTACATTTAACTTCTCATTTTTAACTTTCCAGCATAAGCCGTTCTGGCGATAAAAAAGCCATAGTAGTTCAACATAATAGTGGCAGTTATGAAATAAATGTTTTCCTTTCGCGCCTCCCTTTTTCGTCCAAAAAATTCGTTCAGTCTTTATTCGAACAATTCTTGTAATATTAAATGAGGCTGTAACGTTTTCTCTTCATTCTTTCAACTGATATCGTAATTGAAAGTTTTTTGCTCCTTCCAAACCTATGCATTCTAGTTAATACTTTGAGTGCCAAATTTTTTAGCAAAAATTTTGACAATGCTATTCAAAGATGTCAAAACTTTCGTTGCTCGCGGAGTTACGTAGCTGGCACTGAACATGTTAAATATACACTCCACTGGTGTATTTCTAGCGTTTACAAGATAAACAAGGGTTGAAACGGATACGATGTGACGAAATATGAAATCGGAAAAAGATTTCTGTCCTAAAACTTTTTGTTCGTAGTGTTTGGGAGTTTGATATAACGATATTACACAGAAACAGGGTGGTTTGTTTTCTGCTGACGTACGAAAGTTACGTGACATTTTAGTTGAAATGATATAATTCAAGGAAAAATCGGTACATTGCCAGGTGATACAAATTGTTCATGTGGGTGCCAATGACATTGTGCATAGATAGACATTTTTCCTCTTTCTTAATAATCGATATTGAAAATTTGAAAATGTCCATATTGTAGCAGTCGAATTTCAGATATGTGTTAGTTATGAATGTTGTGTTTTCAATGACGTTTTGTAGTCAAGACTTGAAAACAATGCGTTCGAAATGCTCGTAAGTCGAGATCGAGACATTTTAAAATCCATATCTTCGAAGCGGTTAATGTCACGAAATTGAAACTTAATGACTGCCTGTAGGTAAACTAGGGGAATAGACTGGATACATAATTTTGAGTGGTGAAAAACTTCAGATTACGATATCTAACGAACCAATTGCGCTAGAAATGTGAAATTTGGTTTCTGCATCAAGTGGAGTTTGCTGTATATAACATTTTTTATGGAAGAGTTGGAGCATGAAAGTGGGGGAATTTTTCTAATAAATAATGTCTTATATTTCAAATACATTTTGAGATAGGACATTGCAAAAAAAAAAAAATTTTGGGCGCGGCTTTATGGGGAGAAGTTGGAGGAGGATGATACAGAAAAAGTTCAGATTTTTTTTTCTCAAGAACTCATATTGATGGATAGCTAAAACTTGGTATCTAGATAGAGCTATAGTAGAGACAAGTTCGAAAAATATAATTTTTTAAAGGGGTTGTATGTTACGGGGGTGTTTTTCCTATCTATAGAACGACTTATGCTGGAAAATTGAAAATCGGAGAGTATATTATATCTATTAGAAAAGAAATTTAAAAAAAATTCAAATATCCATTGGCGTTCGGAAGGGAGCAAAAAAAATTATAAGTGAAAATGAAATGGATATATTTTCATGAATTTCGTCATATCTTTTGGGTCCTCTAAAATATTGAATTAATTTGTATTTCCTGGATTCTTCACATATCGCTCTAGAAAGCCTGTACAGGATTTTTTGAAATTCGACCCATAAGGTGATGTGAAGGGGTTGTGTACATTTTCACGAATACCCTTCAGGTCTGATTAGATATCGAATAATTTTTCACATCCTCTGGCTTGTTTTATAGTCGCGTACAACCCGTTTTCAAGGTTTTTCCCTTTTGAACCCCTATGAGGGTATTAAGGGGGTATTTACATCTAGCTAACAAAAAAAGAAGACAATTTCCAGGATTTTGGAATGCTGGGGATTTTTTGCAACATATTTATTAAGTATTTAAGTACAAAACAATTTTTTTTTAATTCAAAATGATGCCATGGTGGCCAGTTATATGGCGAGCTCCGTCATAATTTTACTTTATTATTTTTTAATAATAAAGTATTGTGATAGACCTGAAATTTCAAAAAAATTTGCTACCCTGAAATTTTGTATTTACACGTTTTAGGATTAGTAAACACCAAAAAAGCAAAAAAAAAAAAAAATGTCCGTCTGTCCGCCGTATACGCCGTACGCAAAATCGTTTGAAGGCGCGTAGCTCCCAAACCCGTTGAGGTATTAAGTTGAAATTTTTATGAAAGAACTAACTGGGAGAATTTTGTAAGGACAGTCAGTAACAACCTTAGGCAGGAAACCAGCAACTTAAGTAGGGTGGGAAGGGTGGTCTGAAGTTGTTTTCTATGGATCTTGAAACTCTGAGAGGAAAGACGAGGAGGCTTTCAAGAAAGCTAAAAGAACTCAGAATGATTTGGACTGGGATGAATACAGACTCAGCCAAAAAGAATTCAAATAGTCGCTGAACTTCGCCAAGCGAAGTTCATTGAGGAAACTCTACAAGGAAATAGAATGCCTTAATGAAGCATCTAAAATGCGTAGGATCCTCGCCAAGGTGTTCCTGGGTACTTGAGGAGTATTGACGGAAGCTGGACGGAATCTAGTCAGGCAAGTCTGGATCCACTGTAGGAGGCGCATTTCCCATCTGGTGCATCTCGGAATTTGGGAACGCTTCTCAGGTTGTAGATCTCCCTGTGGCGGACGCAGCCATTGTAAATCGGACAATCACTCTTGAAAGGGTAAGGTGTGCGGTTATGTCCATCTCTCCCTTTAAGTCTCCGGGAGTGGACGGTATGATGCCCATTATGCTGCAGAAGACCTTGCCACTTATTGGTCCTTTCTTGGTGAGGAGTTGTCTAACTTTCGGGTATGTCCCGAAGATGTGGCATGAAGTCAGGGTGATTTTCATTCCTAAGGCTGGCAAGCCAAGGACTTTAGACCCATAAGTCTCTGATCGTTTTTGCTGGAAACAATGGAGAGACTGATGGACTATTATCTCAGATTTGTTCTGGACGCGAGGGGCCTCTCAAGCCACGCCTATATGAAGGAAAAATCTGTCGAAATGGCCTTCCATGAGGTCGTCTCCACGGTAGAAGAATCTTTGAATAATAAAAAGTAAACTCTAGCAGCGTTTCTAGATATTGAGGGTGACTTCAATAATGTGGAGACGAATGCGTTCGAGAAGCCATTGAATTGAATGAGTGTTGACTCATTCATTACGTGCTGGATTGTGTCGATGCTAGGGGAAAGAATTATCAACTCCTCTTTGGGGGATGGATGTAGCAAAATGAAAGCAACCCGGGGTTCCAGGGTGGGGTGCCCCTATTAGGGGTCATAGTGGTTGACGAAATTTTACAGGCTCTATCTTTGAACGGTATCAAAGTGGTTGCCTACGCAGATAATATCGTCCTGATGGTGAGAGGTAAGTTCCTGGGCACCTTGAGCGATTTACTAGAAATTGAGCTTAAATCCTTGAGCAGGTGAGCTGGTAACTGCGGTCTCACGAGGAAAAAAGACCGAGAATCTCGACTTCCACGTTTGAATGGCGCAACCATCCCGCTCTCTCTTAGTATGAAGTACTGAGGAATCTATCTTCATCCTAGGTTTAATTGGAAGCTCACGATTGACGACAGGATCAAGAAGGCATCGAATGCTTGCTACACTTGTCAGAAAATGGTGGGGAAAACCTGGGGCCTCAACCTGAAGATAGTCCACCGGCTGTACATCACGGTAGTTAGCCCTGTTCTTACGTACGGGTCACTGGTGTAGTGGCATGTTTTGGATGTCGGGACTAACAGGGTCGGCATGAGCAGAATTCAAAAGAATGGCACTTGTTGAGATTACGGGTGCCTTACGTACCACGGCCTCCCAGGCTCTGGATGTTATGCCACACATAATCCCATTGGAATTAGCGGTACAATCAATAGCAGCAAAGAGTGATTCGCGTTTGCGTGAGGTAGGCTATTGGATGGGAGGCAGTGCGGGCCACACTAGGATCTTGTCATTTTCCCAGTGTTCTTGCATGCCGGAGCGCACCGACTACAGGACACCGTCTTGCATTTTTGGACATTCCTATGCTGTGAATATTCTCACCAGACTGAAGTGGGGATCTGGGATCATCGCCCCAGATACTTTTGCTATCTACACTGATGGCTCGAAGATGTAAAGCGGAACGGGCGCGGGAGTGTACTCTTCCGACCTTGATATTATGGAATCGTATAGGCTACCGGATAGCTCGAGTGTATTTCAGGCTGAGATATTTGCATTGACAAAAGCAGCTGAAATAATTGTGTTGACAGCCAATCTGCCATCAAGGCTGTTGATGCGCACATCACTAAATCCAGGTTTGTGAAAGAATGTAAAAGATTATTGCAGATGGTAGGTCTGGATAACAACCTGAAGATCAGTTGGATTCCTGGTCACAGTGACTTCCCCGGAAATGAATAGGCAGACGAGCTCATCAGAAGGGGGTCGGATATGAGCATAGAGCTGGCCGATGAATCGGTTCTATGTCCCATTGAACGTGGAAAAGGAATGATTGATATGGAAGCGCTCAGACAGACGGAGTGGGCTTCGGTGAATCACTCGGGTTGCCGGCAAGTTAGAATCTTCTGGCCGAAACTTGACAGGAGAAACTCTAGCTTAATTTTATCTGTGAGCAGGAACATATGTAGACAACTTATAGGAATCTTAACGGGACACTGTCCTTTTAGAAGGCATGAGGAAAGACTGGGAATACCCACGGCCGATTTGTGTCGCTGTGGGGACGAAAATGTTGAACCGACGCTGGAGCATCTAGTGTGTGAATGTGAAAGTTTGGCACGTACCAGATATCGGTACTTGGGGAAATTCTCCTTAACTGATCTATCAGAGCTTGCGATGATTCTTTTATGGAGAATTACTCTCTTCATAAGAAAGAGCAATATTTGGAACCAATAGTCTAGGGACCGGTTTATACGAGGGGACCACAATGGATCCACAGTGATCTCTCGTGATGGATTGTGGCGAATGCTTCAGTCTACCCTTCTTAACCTAACCTAAATACACATTATGTCTTTGCACGTTCGGATTAATAGTGGATTTTTAGCACCAAGTTTCAGAATTGATTTTAGCTGACGTGGTTTTCCGAGAGACAGTTGTATCCGTAATATCCTTGAAAAGTTCCTTGTGCTATGCTATACAAAATAGAGGTGTTCATTGAAACATCACTTCATCAGCAGCATTTTATTCCATTCTTCAAACGATTTTTTTATTACTGACACACTGAATATTTTCCTCGCAAATCCTTAGAGTTTTTGTGGCTTTTTCCTACTCCCGGCATATTTTACTGTTCTGGTTTTTCTAGATTTCATGCTATTTATTTTTCTTCACTCTTTCTTATGCCTTGCGGAAAAGATGAAATCATGAGAAAATAATATAAAAGATGTTTATCCTTGGACTCGCCGACTCCATTCGAATCCACCAGCTTTACTTTTGATGTTCAATCGCAACAAGATAGCTCCGAGGAGCTATAAATATAATTTTCTCTTCGAAAGCATATTCGATATTTGATTTATATCATCTGGTATTGTCGTCCTGTTCTTATTCAAGTTGACTACAAAAATCCCTTCAAGGAATCTACCACCAGCACGATTGTGAGTTTCCTCTAAGTTTATTCCATTTTAGTGCTGTAGTCCGTGTGTTTGGTGGAATTTATTTGCCACATATTAAAAAGGACATAAGACCTGGAAATTTTATACACTTTTTCTTCATTCTTGTTTTCTTGCGCTTTTTGTACTCGTCTTCTTGCGATGATTTATTTCGGATGTGATGATAAAATGACAAATGGTTGTGTTTTTCACAGAGTCGATTTTTTCGATAAAAGTATACGGAACACAAGCGAAGATATATGATGACATAGGCTAATTCTGAAAAACAACGCAGCGAACAACAACTAGAAGTAAGATAAATTGATCGAATGATCAGTGAGTGGTATTGAAAACAAATAAAAACGAAATCCTGTGTTTTTTCGCTTCTGCTTTTTCCTCTCGAAAATGTAGAGCAATACTAAATCGCTAATTAAAACCAAAATCTGGAGGACTTAAATTAATAAGAATAATAATTACTGCTACTACTCCAACTATCAAAAAATATGCCACCCTCTCTTCTGCTGATTATCATCCTGGATGGAAGAACAGCACGAAATGGAGTTAATATGAAAATAAAAGTAGTACCAAAAACACTAGCCAATCTGGACAAAAGTCATACCATTTCTTCACAAGAAATATAAGATAAAGTTGGTACTTGGCTTTTAACCTGTCTCCAGAAAAGCTATTTTGTATTTTTCGGTTAGTTCGATGTGCTGTATTCAATTTGGTATTTCCTGAGGCTATTGGTGAATTTTTTTTTAAATACCGAACACAGCCAAAAAACGTTGGTTCTAATTTGCCAATTGGACTGAGAGAACACATCTGTAGCTGCAATAGAAATATATGCCAAACGGTTGTAGGAAAAGTTTATATCCTGAAAGTACACGTTTTCCGGGTTCAATACTGTTAAATTTATCTTTGTGTGACATTTCGGACTCGACTAAGTCCTTTATCGAACTGTTTATATCCTATTGTTGGTACCGAAATTCTTGGTTGGCCAAACCGAATTTTCGTTTATTAGAATCGAATATATTTTCCGACAACCGAATTATTTGTCTAGCCTACCAGTATCTCATAGAATTTTGATTGGCACAAATTCGCGGGTTGTTTCTACACTCTCAGAAAGTTGGAGTTATTTGGGTTAAATCCTACACTGAATTTTTTTTTGTTACCTAGGAGGAGGTAGGGAACTCTTCTAAGACACTATTTTCCTAGTTCAAATATTATTTCTTACTTATTTACTTAATAAAACCCACGGCTGAAGGTAGGAATCGAACCCGTGTTGAAAGTTTTCGGATTGGCACGCGTAGCCACCGTTTTCATTTCGCAATGCACCAACTTAACTTAGTGTGGATTAGCTCAGTTACCGCAACATGCATTCCGCTGTGGCAACACACATTCGGTTACCATAGCAGAATGATGCCGAAAATCGTTTGTGATGTACAATATTATATTGCAACAACCAACATTATATTGCGGCAATCATAATTGAGTTGCTAGACATTTTTCTGTTCGGTTCTTTCAACAAAATCGCGCAAACAACTAAATAGATTGTCTTGACAGAATGGTTCTATTGCACGTATTGCGTGTATATTCCCTTAAAAGAATATTTTTTTGTACAACCGAATAGCTATTGCTTCAAACTAATTCTTATTAGCATAAATGAACTTCGATTGCTGCAATGAAAATTCTATTGAAGCAATCTCTTGCCAACAAATTATTTCTCTCAGTGTATAAATGGTCACTTGAGTATGAACACCAAACACTTTATATGCCGTATGTTTTACACACATCTCTTCAACGTCTCAGGAATGAATTATGACAAAAAGTTGAAATTTAGAGCATACATGAGTAGGTAGGTAAATACATGCGTATTTCTGTACCAAGTGTTAACGCGGGATGACAGAATCCAGTCCTATTCGCTGAATTATCTTGACCATTCAATGAAGCGTTGAATTCTCGTAACCTTCGTTGCGGCCAGGTCACTGAGACTATTAAAGAAGTAGGCTCCTGGATGAGCTTTTTTCCTAGCGGATAGAGTTGGACAGGTAGTTAAAAGGGAGAGTCCTATCTTCTTGTTCTGCTAATCCAAGCAGCTTGTACAGAACTTGTTTGAAAAGGTTCGAGTCTTTTAGCATACTGACCTATTTGACAATCACGATTCAGACCCTGTTTGGTCCAAATTTACCTCGCAGTGTGACATATAATACCCCCTTTACAGTAGGCTCCTGGATGAGCTTTTTTCCTAGCGGATAGAGTTGGATAGGTAGTGAAAAGAGAAAGTCCTGTCTCCTCGTCCTGCTAATCCAAGCAGCTTCTACAGAACACGCTTGAAAAGGTTCGAGTCTTTTAGCATACTGACCTATTTGACAATCACGATTCAGACCGTGTTTGGGCCAAATTTTCCTCGCAGTGTGACATGTAGTACCCCCTTTACAGTAGGCTCCTGGATGAGCTTTTTTCCTAGCGGATATATTGGGTTTTTCATTAAGAACGACGCATTTTGTTTTTTCAATTAAAAGACTTGTGGGTTAGTTATGGAAATGATTTTTATTTCAAATGAAAATACAATCGATGCCATTATTTATGAAATACGACATCATTCAAATGTCCGTCGCGGAAGCGCTGGCACGAGTGAATACGCTGGACCCAATTTTCCATGACTCGAGCACACAAATCGGCCGAAATACCAGGAATTTCGCGTTCGATGTTGGCCTCCAGCTCTTCTAACGTTGCTGGCTTGTTGGCATAGACCAGCGATTTAATGTAACCCCAAAGAAAAAAGTCCAAAGGGGTTAAATCGCACGAACGAGCCGGCCATTCGCGAGGAAAGTTGCGTGAGATAACTCGCTCGCCGAACATGGTCTTCAATAATTCGATTGTGGCGTACGCTGTATGACACGTTGCGCCGTCCTGTTGGAACCACATATCGTCCAAGTCCATAGCGTCGAGCTGATCCCAAAAATACTCCGATATCATGGCCCTGTAGCGATCGCCGTTGACGGTTGTTGGCGCGCCGTTTTCATCAAAAAAGAAAAATGGGCCGATAACGCCGCCTGCATGAAAACCGCACCAAACAGTTAATTTTTTCGGATAAGGTTGTGTCTCGTGCAGTAATTCAGGCTGCTCACTCGACCAAATGCGGCAATTTTGCTTGTTGACAAAACCATCGAGCCAGAAGTGAGCTTCATCCGAAAAGATGATTTTCTTGTGAAGCGCGCGCAACGTAGTCGCGATAGAACGTGAACTTTGATAAAAAAGTTGAATAATTTGCAAACGCTGTTGAAGCGTGTATCTCTCCATGATTGAATGGCATAGACTAACGTTTCAAAATGTGAAATAATTGCGAAGTCAACTTTACTCCTATTCGAGAATTGTCAAAAACAAAATGCGTCGTCCCTATTGAAAAACCCTGTAGTTGGACAGGTAGTGAAAAGATGTCCTATCTCCTTGTTCTGCTAATCCAAGCAGCTTCTACAGAACACGCTTGAAAAGGTTCGAGTCTTTTAGCATACTGACCTATTTGACAAGCAAGATTCAGACCCTGCTTGGTCCAGATCTTCCTCGCAGTATGACATGCAGGCGCGTAGCATGAATCTTCGTAGGGCTAGCGCAATGATACGATCGCTAAAATTTGCGGAATTTTTTTATTACTTCCTGGAATTTAGCAATCGAAATCTTATTTCTGAATGAAAATTACGTATTTATGGTTATAAAATTCATAGAATTTGATGATCGTGTTATTGCGCTACCCCAACGAAGTTTCACGCTACGCGCCTGATGACATGTAATACCCCCTTTACATGTAATAAGAGGTACAACAATTTACGATTTTTCGGCGTAATCTGAAGGTTAGAACCGCGTCGAGCTAGTTTTTCAGTCATATAGTTACCTGGAATGTTCCTGTGCCCTGCTACCCAGCACAGGTTAATATTGAACT
This sequence comes from Beris morrisii, assembly GCA_951812415.1. Classification (NCBI taxonomy): domain Eukaryota; kingdom Metazoa; phylum Arthropoda; class Insecta; order Diptera; family Stratiomyidae; genus Beris; species Beris morrisii. Next base: position 73,388,829 of record OX638310.1, read on the forward strand.
GTTCTGCTATCTCTTGGGATGATCGATATATCGCGGTAACCGAAAGTCGATTCCAAGGATTTTATTGCCGATTGGCTGTCTGTAAAAATTATTAAAACACTTGTAGATATTACATTACATCTTAGTCAGGACAAGACTCCTTAGTCGCCATAAAACTGATAAACACTGTAGTGATCCGGAAGATGAAATGAGATTCTCATATTAATGACATCAAAGAAAACACTGCCACCAACACCGTCGTCAGTTTTGAAGCTATCAGTATAAATGGGGACGAATTTTCCCGGACTGTATCCTTTTCCCATTCTAGACGGGTTGAGATAGTTAGGAATTTTTTTTTATCAAAATCGAAACTGGCCAGCCATATATGTCAAGGACAATTAAACAAATTTCAGTTTCGTTATTATTTGATTTGTATCTCGGGTATGAATACCAACTCTGACATGCTGAAACTTGGTGTAAATTTCAAGAAAATTGTAAGGATAGTTTTTTTCAGGAAACTACTTCAAGGACTTTTACTTTATCCGAACAGTTTAAATTACGAGGAGGTACAAACATAATATAAATAGGTAACATCTGGAGCATGAAAATAAATGCCAAAACTGATAAACAAATGCCATGGTTATATGTAGTCATTACATTGATTGGTGGTTCGAATATAAAAATTTTAAATCATGCTAAGCACCGACTCAATTGTTAACTCCTTTTATGTTTGGTCACATTTCATGACCACTTAAAAATCTAAGATTGGAATGCACACAGTTCGGCATTATCCATGTACTTGAAAAAGGTTTCAATGGCGCCTTAATATTCGAAGATAACTACTGAAGGATATCTTAAATATGCGAAGCTTGTAGTAGAGAAGTTTGCGCACATACGGTTACTTTTAAAATATTGAATTTTACTTTATTATTTTTTAATAATAAAGTATTGTTATCGACTTGAAATTTCAAAAAAATTTGCTACCCTGAAATTTTGTATTTTCACGTTTTAGGACTAGGAGTCCGCCGTAGACGCCGTACGCCGTACGCAAAACTGTTTGAAGGTACGTAGCTCACAAACCATTTGAAATATTAAGTTGACATTTTTATGGTGGGTAGAGTGGGTAAACGCCTGCAAGTGGTAGCTTTTGGAGGGGCGGTGGTGTAAGGGGGGTGGAGGGGGGGGGGGCAACGTTTTAGATGAAAAATTTTGGTTTCTAGATCTCAGCAACCGCTTATGATAGGACGCTGAAAGTTGGAACTTATGAAGTACTATGATAGTGAATCCATTTGCAAAAAAATGATCGATAGTGGTTGAGAGGTGTGAGAGTGGGGGAGAACAATATGTCCAAAACGCTTGTCAGCTGGGATTGATACATTCTAAAATCCATATCTCCTGAACGATTGATGTCAGATGGCCGAAGTTTTGTAGTTGTATTAAGGGATACAAGGAGACTAGAAAGGCGTAAAAATTTTAAGGGGAGTAGTGAGGTTTGGGGGTGGGGGTGAACAACTTTGAATTACAATATCTTCCGACTCAATTGTGCTAGGAAGATAAAATTTGGTTTCTGTATATACAATTAATAGTGAAGTCTACTGAATGTAAAATTTTTGAGGGGTGAGGTGAAGCGCTGAAGATGGGAGGCAGTCATTTTTCAAAAAAATAAATTTTTATATTTCATGAACCGTATCAGATATGGTCTTGAAATTTTTACAGGACTTAGGACCATTAGACCTCTAGCGGAGAAAAGGGTGGGTGTAGGGAGTAATGGTGGGAGGGGGTGGAACGAAAAGAATTCTGATTTTTATTTTTCGAAAACCGCAAAGCATATAAAGCTAAAAATTAACGACTATATAGAGTCACTGTAGAAGTATCCTTGTAGAAGTATCCAAGGTACGGGGGTGGGGGGTGGTTTTTTCTTATCTCAGAAACGGCTTATGATAGAAAGTGGAAACTTAGTGTGTATATGTAGAAGTACTACAGGAGTAATTAAAGCAAAAAAAAAGTTCAAAATTTTATTGATGTACAGAGCTGGAGTAAAAAAAAGGACCGTCAAAAGGGGTTTTCAAATATTTCCATGAATTTTGTTATATCAAGCTAAAACCAGGAGGCTATTTTGAACGTTATTTTTTAGGTTATCAGTCGCATAGTGACCTTCACCGCATCTCAGTATTAAACACGTTTCGGACTTCTATCCAAAAAATAATAAAGTTGCGCCCAGACTGTTGGCAGATTTTTTTTTGTCGGTGTACCATACTTGTAGCTTTGAATGTTATTGAGATATCGACTGCACGAAGCCATACAACAGAAAATAATAATTGTTCTTAGATCTTTTGCATTAAAAACAATAAAAGAATTTTATCATTTTTCCTAGAATTATTTTGTTTACATCTTTTTTTTCAATCAGAATGTGAAAGCTGATAATTTCGTCTTAAAAAATGTGTTAGTGAAGCTAGTATTACACTGTATGTCATGTTGTCAAATATTTGACGAAAAGTTCTCTCAAATTTTTCCCGTCAAAATGGACTTTGTGTAGAGCAAATAAAATAATGTGGTAAAAAAAATTATCGATTACACTATCTGTTAGCATTTGCTAGGGAAAATTTCAAATATTTGCGAGCATGGCATACGCTTTAGTAAAGCTGGTATTACATTTGATCAAATACCTTTCAATTTTTTTTAATTTTTTCGTTGTGCAGAGTTAATAAACTAATGTGTCAAACAAAAGTTTGACGATTACATTATCTGACTGCATTTTCCAGCGGAATATTTTACATAACTGGTGGCATGTAGTGTAATACAAGTTTTACTTTTTCTCTACTCTATATATTTCAATTCATGTGGCAATCAAAATTTCAAAAGACATTGAATCAATCCCATTTATAACCGTATAAAAAAAATAAATTGTAGCATAATTTTCAAAAATGCAAATCAATAATTTTTTGTTTTCATTGTGTATTAAAATTGTACAAGTACCTAATTAATGTTATTTAAGTATTATTCAAAAACAAGCCATTTTACTGAACAATTTATTTTCATGATTTTTAGGTGGTCGCATGTAGTTTTACATTTTGGGTAGAAGTCCGGGACAAATTCAATACTTTCAATGAAAATATCGAAATATCACATAACTCTTAAGTATTGAATCCGGCATTCCGACTTCAAGGATGAGCCTGTAAAATTAATTAAATTAATTCGATATCTCAACAGACCTAAGAGATATGACGAAATTTTTGAAATGATAACTTGTTTGCCTCACCGCAGTACGCAAATGCAAATGAGACCTTATTTTTAAATTGCTTTTCCAGTGGATCTCCATATACAAGTTTCGACTTTTTAGCTTAAAGCATTTATGGGATACATAAAACACTTTCCATCCCCGTATTTTTCTATCCCAAAAATGATGTTCTTTATGGTCCCCAGAAGTAGATCTATACAGACGTAAGCTCTCTTTGCATCCTTAGCGTTTTCAAGAATTAAGAATCAAAATATGTTGAGCGTTGCTTGTCATCCAAATTTCCTGCGTTAAGTTAGATCAATTTTTGTGAACCAATATTTTTATTTTCTTGAGGAATGCTTGGTTTAGACTGGGTCGGTATTCTGCCCTTACTCATACTGATTTATGTTCTACTGATAAAACATAGCGTCACGTTGGTTCAGCTATTGATAATGCCTCCGATAGAACCTTCTTTACTAGATAGTTAAATTCAAAATACTCGTACCTACTGACATTCAGTGATTGATAAAATTTGCAAATGATCTATAAATCTTACAGTTTTGCATTATTATTAAGTGGAATTAAATTAAATCTCACCTGTCCATAGACAACAAATTAAAAATATACAAATCCATCTTTCAAGCGTTTATACTGTATGGTGCGGCTGTTTGGAGTAAATGTGCTAATTCACATATCAAACGTTTACAGATAAAACAAAATAAAATATTAAAAATGATGTTAGATCTCCCATATTACTTTCCTGCAAATGAACTTCACTCAACTTATAAGGTTAAGCAATTAAATGAGCTATTTATCGCGTTAAACAATAAATTCACTAGTTCTGGCGCGGACTCGCTAAATCCACTGATTGAACAACTTTGCGACGTAGTAACTGCAACAACGACAGTATACATTAGTAATAAGTTAGGTTAATTTTTTAGCATATAAGGTATTTTAAACACGTCATTGTAAGGGTTTTTTATATCCAGTTTTCCCTTTCTCGTCATTTTTAAGTATGAATTATAAACAGATACCATTTTAAATCACAAATTACAGTAGTCACAGCTACAGGAGTACACTCGATCTCTGAAATTGTATGTATAACATATTATCAAATTGGAAAAACATATCTGTAAATTTAGGAAGAATAAATTTATTATTATTATTATTAAATTAAATATTCCATTATGTCGCCGCAATAGGAATAGGAGCTACTCATACGTACGAATATACGAAATCTTCCCCACACGCTCGCAATGTAATTGCAGGTAATTTTTCCCTTACAGGGCGAACAGTTTTAATCGCTGATTCGACATTAGTAAATACTGGACGACAGTCGTTGACGACTAATCAATTTTGTCTACACTATTAAGCTGCACACAATACCCTTTTCAATTTCTACCTTATGTGGTAGTCTGACAGTCTATAGTGCAAAATGTGGACATAAATGAAGAATCGTAGCAATACAATGAGTCTACATATATGTTGCTTACATAACAGCATTGAAGTAAAGTACGTTCGAAGTGTAATAGCTCAAATCGATTTTCAGGTTAATGCACACCCCATCTTTCAGTCAAGGTAGTTCATTGCTTTCTAGTCCAGGTTTATAGCCATTGTAAGTCCCATATGTTTTGTAGCATAAAGAAATGTTTAGCAGTGTAATTGTGTGATCTTGTTAAAAAAATCAACCTTTCTTTTTAACTAGCTTTTTCTATGTGCTACCCATAACTAATTCAGCAATTCTTTCACCAATGCGCAAACTTCCTACCATGGGGATCATAAGTACCAAGCGCGTAGTTACGAGACGATGGGTAACAGGATCAAATGTCCCCCTACCCCAGACTGATATATCCTTTCAAACCCAGAACCATTTTATGTTATTAGTTTTGAGTGGAGTTATAAAACTTTGGAGTTTTCGGGATAAGTCGTTTTTATGCATTTTTTCAGTTTTCGCTATTAGTAATAACTGCCGACCAGCTCATGCCACTCAAATAATTTGTTCAGCTTTTAAAATATCTTTTTTTATTTTTTTAAGAAATGGTATAGACAAAATTTACTACCTTTTACTATTTTCCAGAGTAAAAATGTTCAACGCCATTTATCTATGATCGCTGACCTTTTTTTCAGGAATTATGAAAGTCTACCTTTCAGAAGGGGATATATTTATTGCTTTACCTTCAGCACCAATTGAGCAATTCCTTTTTTCTTAATAAAGTGAACCTAAAGGTACAATCTGGCTGGTACTGCCGACCGTCGAGGTCAGCAGTAACTGCCAACCTCAACTGCTCACCGCGGTTGCTTTGCACTCACAACCGTCAACTGCCGAGCAGTCGCAAACAGACATGACAGCTTGTTTTTGCCTGAAGCAGTAGTCTACTGCCGGCAGTTACTGCTGACCACGACGGTTGGCAGTACCAGCCAGATTGTACCTTAAGAAGGAAAAACCACTTTCCAAAGAACGTGCCATACCGTCAATGATGATATCTGTCCGGTCCTGGTCCTGGTCCTGGTCCCTACACCTTCAGATTTGATCTCCCGGACAAGAGCATTTTACTTTATCATTTTTTAATAATAAAGTATTGTGATAGAACTGAAATTTAAAAAAAATGTTCTACCCCGAAATTTTGTATTTTCACGTTTTCGGACTAGTAAACTCCAAAAAAGCAAAAAAAAATGTCCGTCTGTCCGCCGTAGACGTCGTACGCAATATCGTTCACAGGCGCGTAGCTCCCAGACACGTTTAGATATTAAGTTCAAATTTTAATGGTGGGTAGATTGGGTGAACCCATACGACTGGTATCTTTTGGGTGGTGGGTTGAAAAACTTTGGATTACAATATCTTCCGAACCAATTACACCAGGAAGATAAAATTTGGTTTCTGTATATGGGATCACAAGTGGAGCCTATTAAAAGTAAACTTTTTGAGGGGAGAGGCAGAACACAAAAGCGAAGGAATAGCAATTTTTCAAAAAAGTTATTTTATATCTCAATAACCGTACCAGATATGATCTTCAAAATTTTACAGGAGTTGGGGATACAGGATTTTGGGGGTGTTGGTGTTGGGGGTGTGGGTGTTGGGGGTGTGGGTATTGGGGGTGATGGTGAAAGGGGGTAGAAAGGAAAACATTCTGATTTTTATTTCTCAGAAACCATAATGAATAGAAACCTAAACATTTACGATTATGTAGAACCACTCAAGAGACAATAAAATTTTTGATTCGGGTATTAAGCCCCCGTACCTTAATTAAGGGGTGGTTTTTTATATCTCAGAAGCGGCTTATGCTAGAAAGTTGAAACTTAGTGCGTATATGTAGATGCGCTACTAGAGCAATTAAAGCAAAAAAGTTCAGATTTTTATTGGCGTTCAGACGTAGAGTAAAAAAAATTTCCGTGAATCCACATTTTCACGAATTTCGTTAAAACTTTTAGACATGTCGAGCTATCAAAGCAATTTTATTTCTGCGGGCTCTTTATATAAGCGCCTAGAAAAATTTTATAAAATTTTTTGATATCCAACCCCTAAGGGGGTGTAAAGTTGTTGTGTACATATTTACGAATTCCGATATATTTCTTAGGTCTATTGATATTTGGAATTCACTTTCAGTTCTAAAAGCTTTAAACATATTCGGAGAAAAAACCGATTTAAGTATTTTTCAATATTAAACTCCATGGGGGTGTAAGGTATTGTTCTAGTTTTCACTGATTCCGAAAATCTCTTAGGTTTAATGTGATCGAATTCGCTTTTACTTTTATGAAATCTTCTATTGATAAAAAAAAATACGTAAATAAATGAGAAAAATCTGCCAACAGTCTGGGCGCAACGCCATGATTTTTTGCGAATAAGTCCGGAACGCATTTAATGCTGAGAAGCGATGTAGGTTGCTATGCAACTGACAACCTAAAGAATAACCAGGAGGCTATTTGGAACGTTATTTTTTAGGTTTTCAGTCGCATAGTAACCTATACCGCATCTCAGCATTAAACGCGTTCCGGACTTCTACCCAAAAAATAATAAAGTTGCACCCAGACTGTTGGCAGATTTTCTTTTAATATTTTGTTGAAAGGATACATCCAAATAATGGTGCGAGCAGATGGAAGGAATTCATTGGGTTCACGAGTCACGGGAGCAGTCTCCACTTTCCATAGCTGTTTAGAAAACTCAGTCGTTCAAAGAATTATGTGTAATAGAACCAACAAACGGTTCTTAATTGCACGTTATTAAAAAAATCCTCCAAGTGTAGAAATATTTTTAGTTAAAAAATATAACTTCTGAACTAGTTATGATAGTGTAATTAACTTACATAAGAATTAATTAGTTAAGCTAACAATTTCAATATTCTTCCATATTCTGTCGATCCAATTTGGAAGATGTAAACAAACCCGGGACATTCGCATAGAACGTGGGGTGTCCTACCAGAATTTAGTGAGTGATTTCTTGAAATTATTCATTATACAGATGCGTCATTTTGTTTTTCTTGTAGTACCAGATCACTGTACTGACTGTTTCCATTGTCAACATACAGTCTGAGTATGTTGAAATGGTAAAATGTTTCTAGTTTGGTGAGCTATAAAATCTTAGCCACTAAAAAATTTAAAAAAAATCTGCCAATAGTCTGGGCGAATTTGTAAAAACATATGCAAACCCTTTACACCAACTTTGGGGTTGAATATCCAAAAATCGTGAATGGAGTTTCAAGATAAATATAAAGAAAGCTCGACGAAGTGAAAACCAATTCGATATCTTCTAACTCCTAAGAGATACGACGGAATTCGGGAAAACGTGTTCAACCCTCTTAGGGGTTGAAAAAGGAAAAACTTGAAAATAGTTTTAGGTGATGACAAAATAATCCCGTGGAAGTGAAAAGTTTTTCGATATCTAATCAGACCTGGATTCGTGAAAACACTATTAGGGGTCGAATTGCAAAAAATCCTGAAAGCCCTTTCTAGGCATTTATGTGAAGATTCCGTGGAATAAAAATGTATTCATAATTTCAAAAAACCTAAGAGATATGACGAAATTCGTGAAAAAAATGCATTTCATTTTCACTGAACCTTTTAATGCCAGCCAGTAGATATCTATTTTTTTTACCTTAATCACTTGTCTAGTAGATATACATATACACACCAACTTTCAATTTTCTAGTATAAGCCGTTCTATAGATATGGAAAATACCACCACACCCCCGTAGCATACTACCCCTAATAACAATAATATTTTTACATCATGCCACTACTATAGCGCTATATAAATACCACCTATCAGTCATTATAGGTTCTCGAGATATAAAAATCAGAACCTCTTCCTTTTCATCCTCCCCCACTTTCACCCCCTTCACTCACACCTCTGCTAGGAGTCTATTAGGTCAACTTGCCTAAGCCTCTATCTTAAACTGTTCTTGAGATAAGAGACGTGTTTTTTAAGAAAAAATCTTGTCCCCCAACTTTCATGCTCCACCACCCCCTTAAAAAAGTTTATTGTCAGCAAACTCCATTTGGTGACTTGTATACATATACCGAATTTTATTTTATCACGCAGTTGGTTTGTGAGATATCGTAATCTAAAGTTTTTTACCACCCATCTTAGTACGCCACTGACCCCCGTAAAAATTTTGCTTCTTGTCTATTCTCTTAGTAAACGTGCAGATAATCACTAAGTTTCAATTTCGTGACATTAACCGTTTAGGAGAAATGAATTTTAGAACATTTTGATCACCTCACTTCTACACCCCTTCACACATTTCGACAATTTTTTTGCAAATGGGTCCACCGTCAAAACTCTATACAAAATCCAAGTTTCAGCTTCTTAGCGTAAGCGGTTTGAAGTTCGAAAAATTCCGTTTCGATTTAAACACAATAGGCAAGTACCTGCCACGGCTGTTGACGATGGCCCTGGCTGTTGGCTGACTATACAAATTAAGTATATATAACATATGAAGTCCGCATCGTCGGACCAAAACATTTACTTTTTCTATACCCCCCACGAAAATAAGTTACGGCTCCGTCTTAATGTTCAATATACGTCCTCCATTCTTTGCACTTATGTTTTAAGAAAAGGCTGTATTTTATCTCAGATCGTAATTAAGTACGCCTTACAGGTTACTGTAGAAAATGGAAATATGGTCCACGCGCAAGACTCTTATCTAGGGCATTTAGGACTTTAATGATGTCTTGTGTTTACTAGAACATAGGTGTTTCAACTTCTGCAATCATTTTGCAAGTTTGATTCTATTTTTCAACAAAAAAATCGGTACCTAGTTGTTAGCTACGGGTATATACCCAACATTCGATTCCTGTCTCTAGATCTGTCTTATGGTTGAACTAAACAACGTTCCCTTATAAATCGTCTTCAAACGTCAAATTACGACTGACAGAAATTCACTCACTGAAAGTTGGGTCCAATTAAATTTTTATGACTGACTTTATCTTTAAATACACGATTTCTTCAAGTTCCAAATTATCACTTTACTACTGAAAGACTTGTTGATATTGGGAGGAAGAAGATACTTATTCAAATACATATATGGATTTTTAAACGTCGTGGAATATTTAGAGGTTTATGCACATACACACTTTGATAGAGAACTTTGACATCCTTTTAGCTTGTGAGGATGTGTGATTTTGCTAATGAATTTTCTTGAAGAAGAAGTGTGCGGTAATACCCTTTGATTTCGGTCCAGAATTGAAGATGCAAGGTTTATTTTATTCGATTATATCGGGTCTTTCAAATTGAGTTGTCATTTATACTCTGAAAATAACATCTTTCAAATGCTCTTCCAGAGAGTCCTGACAATAGAAGATTCTTTCGTCAAAATTTTGTTTGACATTTTCGCATAACTGGCGTTCCATGCTACGAAAAACAGTGGCAATCTCGTCTTTCAGTACGAATACTTGCATTTTTTTTAGAACATTCTTGTAACCTTGCTTTTTAACATCAATCTAGTGAAATATGTCCAATGGTGTTAGGTCATACGATCTTGCTGGTCACTTAATGTTCCCTTGCTTGGAAATTATGCAATTTTTGAACGTCTGGCGCAATAAAGCCATTGTTTCTGTAGCTGTATGGAATGTAGTCCGTCCTGCTGAAAAAACGTGTCACTAAAATCAAGATCTAAATTGACGGTAGCTGTACGTCCTTAATCATTTTCAAAAAAGTAAGGCCACAAAGCAATTTTTCCAGGATCCTAAGACTTCTCCGCATTACTCGTGACAGCAGATACAGCAAGGTTGCACATTAACATATCCATCGAGTTAAAAATGTGCCTCGTCCGAAAATTTGATTTTTAATCAAAAAAATCTGCTAACAGTCTGGGCGCAACCTTATTATTTCTTGGGTAGAAGTTCGGAACGAGTTTAATTCTGAGATGCGGTGTAGGTTACTATGTGACTGAAAATTTGAAAAAAAGTTCAGGAAACGGTTAGAATTTGGTCGCGCTAGAACACTTACGCCGCTGCCACATACATATATCACATGAATTACTTAATTGGGTCATACTCCGGGACGAGGTCTAGTCCTAGTATAATATCAGTTGTTAGGCCATTAGAAAGTTTTTCGTGATTTCGTTTTGGGCCATTACATGAAATCGGAAATGCGTTTGTAGACGATTGTATAAAAAGTCTGTGGAAGTGGAAACCAATCTAATATCTAATCAATCCTGAGAAATATGTCGAAAGCCTTACGTCCTATTGGAGTTGAATAACAAACATCCTGAAATCAACGTTTTGACGATTATGTAGGAAACCTTAAGAAGTAAAAATATATTCGATATCTCATTAGAACTAGAAATATGTAAGAATTTGTGAAAACATATGCAACCCCCTTGCGCCCACTTTGGGGTTGAATAGCCAAAAATCCTGAAATGAGTTTTTAGATATATATAAAGAAAGCCAGAGGAAGTAAAAACCAATCCGATGTCTTATCACTCCTAAGAGATATGACGGAATTCGTGAAAACGTGTTCAACCCGTTATTACACTCTTAGGGGTTGAAAAAGGAAAAAACTTGAAAACAGGTTTTATGTGATTATTAAATAAGTGAAAAGTTATTCGATATCGAAGCGAATTCGATCACATTAAACCTAAGAGATTTTCGGAATCAGTGAAATCTTGAACAATACCCCCAGGGGGTTTAATTGCGAAAAATACTTAAATCGGTTTTTCTCCGACTACGTTTAAAGCTTATAGAAGTAAAAGTGAATTCCAAATCTCAATATACCTTAGAAATATATCAGAATTCGTGAATATGTACACAACCACTTTACACCCCCTTGGGGGTTGGATATCGAAAAATTTTGAAGATCGTTACTAGGCGCTTACATAAATATCCCGCAGAAGTAAAATTGCTTTGATAGCTCGACATGTCTAAAAGTTTTAACGAAATTTGTAAAAATGTGGATTCACGGACATTTTTTTACTCAACCTTTGAACGCCAATAAAAATCTGAACTTTTTTGTTTCTTTAGTTACTCTAATAGCACATCTACATATACGTACTAAATTTAAACTTTCTAGCATAAGCCGTTTCTGAGATATAAAAATCCACCCCTCTCCCCCAAACCTTGATACCCCTATCAAAAATTTTATTTTCTCTAGGATGTCTCCATAGTGGCTCTATATAATCCTAAATTTTTAGCTTTCTATTCATTATGGTTTTCGAGAAATAAAAATCAGAATGTTTTCCTTTCTACCCCCTTTCACCATCACCCCCAACACCCACACCACCAACATTTTTTTCCCTACTAGAAGTTTACCGACCCCAACTCCTGTAAAATTTCCAAGATCATATCTGATACGGTTTCTGAGATATAAAAATTACATTTTTTGAAAAATTGCTGTGCCTCCACTTTCGTGCTCCACCTCCCCCCTCAAAAAAATTAGTTTCGTTAGACTTCTCTTGTGATCCCATATACAGAAACTAAATTTTATCTTCCTGGTATAATTGGTTCGGAAGATATTGTAATCCAAAGTTTTTCACCCCCCACTCCCACACCCCACCACCCTTCTTAAACATTTTAGCCCTTGTCTAATCTTGAAGTATCCCTAAGGACAACAACAAAGTTTCAATCTTCTGACATCAATTGTTCAGGAGATATCGATTTTAGAATGTTTCAATCCCGTCTTTCATGCATTAAAGACTCATTGTTTTCCCCCCCACTTCCACACCCCTTAACCAATATCGACAATTTCTTTTGCAATTGAGTCCATTATCATAGTACTACATAAGTTCCAAGTTTCAGCCTCCTAGCATAAGTGGTTCCTGAGATCTAGAAACAAAAATTTTTCGTCTAAAACGCTCTCCTCTCCTCTCCCCTTATACCCCAACCTCTCGAAAATATACCAGTCGTAGGGGTTCACCCAACCTACCTACCATAAAAATTTAAATTTAATATCTCAACGGGTTTGGGAGCTACGCGGCTTCAAACGATTTTGCGTACGGCGTACGGCGGACGGCGTACGGCGGACGGCGTACGGCGTCTACGGCGGACAGACGGACATTTTTTTTTTTGCTTTTTTGGGGTTTACTAGTCCTAAAACGTGTAAATACAAAATTTCAAGGTAGCAAACTTTTTTGAAATTTCAGGTCGATCACAATACTTTATTATTAAAAAATAATAAAGTAAAATAACGCTCCAAATAGCCCCCTGGGTATTTCTTAGGTTGCCAATCGCATAGTAACCTACACCGCATGTCAGCATTAAACGCGTTTCGAACTTCTTTTTCTTTCTAGCATAAGCCGTTTCTGAGATATGAAAAACCACCCACCACCCCCGTACCTTGCTACCACTTTCAACAATTATATTTTTCTGTGGCTCTATATAGTTGTCAATTTTTAGCTTTCTATCCGTTGTGGCTTTCGAGAAATTAATTTTTTTTATAATTAATCAGAATTTTTTGTTTTCCACCCCCTCCCACCATCACTCCCTACACCCACACCATCAAATTGTTTTCCCCGCTAGAGGTCTACTGGTCCTAACTCGTGTAAAATTGAGATATACAAATTTAATTATTTGAAAAATGACTGTCTCCCGTTTCCGTGCTTCAAAAAAATTTTACTAGACTCCACTTGTAATTCTATATACAGAAACCAAATTTATCTTTCTGGTACAATTGGTTCGGAAGATATTGTAATTCAAAGTTGTTCACCCTCCACCCCTATACCCCTCCACCACTTTTAACAACTTTAACCCTTTTCTAATCTCCTAGTATCTCTTAAGACAACCACAAAGTTTCAACCTTCTGACATGAATCATTCAGAAGATATGGATTTTAGAATGTTTCTATCTCAGCTTTCAAGCGTTATGGACGTATAGTTTTTCAACCCCACTCCCAAAACCCTTTAACCACTATCGACCATTTTTTTACAAATGGGTCCATTATCATAGTTCTCTATAAGTTCCAACTTTCAACACCCTAGCATAAGTGGTTTCTGAGATCTAGAGACCAAAATTTGTAGTCCAAAACGTTCCTCTGAATCGACCATGTCGATTGAGCACAGCTACTCGAGTGATAAAGTCACACCGAAAAAAATTCCGGACACGCACTTGTAGTCGAGCTCATACAACTCTGTATGTTCTTGAAATTTAATTCCGGATAGGTTGAAAAATTCCTGATCAACCGTCCGGAGAAACCTGTGCATGCTCAGGTTTTTTTCCGGACGCGCGTTTTTCCGGAGTCATGTAGTCGACGAGCTAAGATCTCATACATTTCTATGGGACATGGTTTCCATTCTTTCCGGAAGGCGGAGCCTTTTTTCTCCGGAGTCGAAAAAAAACGGACCATGTAGTCCGAGCCTTACACTGTTCTTGAGATATGAGACATGATTTCTTAAAAAAATTCTTAAATGCTCCACCGCCTCCTTAAAAAATTTTACTTTCCCCCCCCCCAAAAGTGGTCACTTCAAGGGACCTACCCAGTCTATTAATAAAAAAAAATTTCAATTTAATAGCTCATAGGGTTTAGGAGTTATAAGCCCTCAAACGTTTTGCGTACGGTGGACGGCGCACAGACGGACAGAAATTTGTTTTTGCTTTTTTGGTGCTTATTAGTCATAAAAAGTATAAAAAAAATTTTTAAGGGTTAACATTTTTTTTTTTTAAATCGATAACATTAAAATTATTAAAATAATAAAGTAATTCGTCTTTTTGTTCTTTCACCCAAATATGTAGAAATCTGCCAACAGTCTGGGCGCAACTTTATTATTTTTGGGTAAAAGTCCGAAGCGCGTTTATTGCTGAGATGAGGTGTAGGTTACAATGCGACTGATAACCTAAGAAATAACCAGGAGGCTATTTGGAACGTTATTTTTTAGGTTGTCAGTCGCATAGTTCCCTATAACCTTAATAATAAAGATGGGCCCAGACTATTGGCAATTATTTTGGATATTTCATCAAAACTAATAGTTATGTCGAAAATTGTGAAAACATAAGCAACACACTTGGTAGCTGAATATCAAAAAATTCTGAAAGAGGTTGTTAGATAAATATGAAGAAAGCCCGAAGAAGTTAAAGCCAATTAGATGTCTTATCAGTAAGAAATATAACGGAATTCGTGAATGGCTGAATTCGTGAAAAAGTGTTCAACCCTTCTATACGGATATGGTTGAATTCGTGAAAATATATACAACCCCTTTGCATCTACATATGAGTTGAATTTAAAAAAATCCTGAAACGACTTTCAGACTTCCTCGTGTATAGAATCCACAGTCCTTTTAATGAATGTATACTTCGAAAGCTTGAAATAATATAAATATGAAATATAAGTATAAAATATTTATGGACAATGTTTCCCCAATTACCTCCAAAGCGTTGGTCACCACCACAACTAGTGACCAAATTCTCCGTGAATATGGTGTGCCTGAGCACAGAATATCCTTCTTTATGGAAAAAATTTGACCACGAGAGTCAACTAAAAAAGATTCTAAGCTGTACAAACTCCTTGTAATCATCATAAAAATTGTGTTTCCTCCTTCACCCTCACTCGACATGGACACCAACAATGAACTCGAAATTCGAATTTCTACCAATTTTTTTGGGTAACTTGTATCCAAAACCAGTGTCGATACCGATAGTGTCGCACATGTTTCATGGACGTCGATGCCATAATGGAGTCCTTCGAATCGAACTGCCCAAAAAGGCTTTATCGAAAGGAAGGATTAGAAAGTTTGGACTGTTAATTGGAGTGCTATCATGCAGTTATTATTGTAATGACTTCTGTACTTGTTTCCGAATCCATATAAAATTATTGGAATCGATTACCATAAAACCAGTATTCATGCAAACGAATAGTTGGAATATTGAATGTACTTCCTAAATTATTCAACAAATTGCCTTAAGTAAATCAACACAACAAGTTCAATTTTATTTAATCCGGGTATAATATCATGCTCCGTACGTACTACTTGTAAGATAATAATAGGTTCCAGTTATTGAAGGCAAAGTTCTATCGTGACCTGTCTCACTAATAGAGGGTGGAACATCGAATAGCAAATAACAGGTGTTCGGAAAGTGCATTCACTATGCGCTCCGTATATCCTAAGATGTTAGAAGTGGATGGATAGAGTCGAAAGGTACCTTACAGGTTTAATAATTGAAATTATATCTACACGAGTGCCTTTCGTTCAGCTCAGGTAGATTTAGTTGTTCAGTTTTCTTCAATACTTTTCCTAATTGGTGAGTCTATGACCTCTGCAGAGCCTTAAAGGGACCTTTTGGTGGACAATGAGTTGATTGAGTGCGGTATTGACATTTGTGATGTTCGGAGTCCTATTCTTACACTTTGTGATAGACAACTGGTATTGGAACGTATAGGTATGATCTATGATGAATAAGGCTTATACCTACCTATTATTGATCAAAAGTTTTTGAATACATATCTTACTCCGATTACTGGAGACTTTTCATAGCGTATTAATTTTAGGTAATAAATTCACGGATCGTAGAGCAGTCTATTATTCTTTATAGCCTGGATAATAAATTGCAACTTTGTTTATTATTTTTTAGCGACCTTTATATTTTTACAAGATCGGATGGTGTAAAGTATTTTCTGCACTTTCGAAGAAAGGCAAGCCGCTTGGAGGCATCAATATCAAATAAGTGTTGCCTCAAATCTATTTTTCTGCACTTTCATAAACGCCTAAAAAAGATTTTCGGAATTTTTCGATATTCAACGCGCAACAGAAGAAAAGTCGTTAACTATGTTTTACGAATTTTTCAATATCTTTGGACAAATGCATTTGAGACAATTTGTTTTCTTCAACAGGGTGAACGCCTTAAAATGCCGCTACATATCGCAAGTGTTAACACCGCGTGGTCTATTAGTTCTATATCAATTTATTCACATTTCGCCGATTAGCAATTATACCGATTTAATTCAGGACTTCTACTTAAAAAAAATTATAAAGTTGCGCCTAGACTATTGGCAGATTTTACTTTATTACAGTAAAACCTCTGAAAGCCGGAACCTGTATAAGGCGAAAACCTTCCAAAAGCAAAAATGTTCCCGGCAGAACGATTTTTCAGCTTATTAAATATTCTGCGAAAGCCGAAAACCTGCGAAACGTGGACGGAAGAAAAACAATTTGAACATTGCGACTGAAATACGCGGAACTGCAGCCGCGAGAGCCGGAATATATTCCAAGAATCATACGCCTAGTCGCAGTTATCTAAATTTTCTGGTTCCTCTGTTGTTCGAGGAAAGCGAATGTGAAGGTATTTCCTAAATCGGATTTCCAACAAGTCGGTTGTGGTTTTTCTCATATTGAGATTAAATTTTTTTTCAAGTTTAGTGGTCTCAAAAGTTATAAGAAAATCAGTTTTCTAAAGTTATAAAAAAAATTAATTTTTGCCAATTATCTTCATTAGAAGCCAATTATCTTCATTCTTAGACTTTGAGCCCTATTAATAAGTTCCTAATCTTTTGTTTTTTTTGGACTATTAACTTAAGGTTGTAAAAGTCTTATACCCACCCATTTCAATCCCCTTTCGGTTAATAAGAGTTTATTTCTTTACAGTTATGTCTAAGAGAGTAAGAAATTTATCTCTAAAAGAAAAGGTTGAAGTTATCAACATGATAGAAGGAAACAAAGGAACCGTTGCAGAAGTTGTAAAAAAGTTTAATTGCGGAAAAACTCAAATCTACAAAATCACGAAAGATAAGGATCAAATCAAAGAAAAATATAGCAATGTAAATATAAAGAAAAAGAGGAATGGTATCCCCAAATTAATAAAACAGTTTTTGAGTGGTTTCTTCCAGCTTCTGCTTAAAATATTCCCATTTCCGGACCAATATTGCAAGCAAAGGCTAAAGAAACAGCGACACTTTTGAAAATTGATGGATTCGCAGCATCCAACGGGTGGCTCTAAAGCTTTAAAAAGAACAATAACATCACTTGCAATGTGTCTTGTGGAGAGTCGAACGAAGTGGATAGCGGGGTTGTTCAAGATTGATTCACACGCGAGATTATTCGATATTATGATCCTAAAGATATTGCAAATGCTGATGAAGCAGCCTTGATTTACAGAGCTATGACTACAAGAAATATGCAAATCAAGGTTGAAAAATGTTCCCGGGGTCGGTTTTCGAAGGAAAGACTTTCCATTCTTTTCATTACTTTTGCAGACGGTACATTGTGGAAACTATGGGTCATTGGAAAGAGCCAAAAACCACGGTGCTTCAAGGCGATTAAAATTTATTCAACTTCTAGTAGAATGGAAATGGAACAAAAAAGCTTGGATGACGCGAGCTATTTTTGAAGAATTTTGGCATAATCTCAACAATACTATGAGAAAACAAAATCGCAAAATTCTTCTATTCCTTGATAACGCTACTTGTCATCGGTTTCATTACTTACCCAACATTAAGTTAATATTTCTACCACCACGCACTACATCAGTTTAACAACCCTTAGATAACGACATTATTCAAAATATCAAAGTAAATTAGAGAAAACTTTTGTTTCAAAAAGTAATCGCAAATATTGACTCGTACAAGCTGGCGTCTGATATTGCTGTGAAAATTTACGTTCTTGAAGCAATCACGTTTGTTAACCGATCATTGAAAATGGTCAAGCAAGAAACCGTAAAAAATCTTTCAAAAATTGTGGATTTATATTTGAAAATGAGGAAAATACGGAAATTGAAATAGTGAAATCATGGAGATTTAGAATATGATTGATATATAGTGATGACAATATGGCAAATGCTGCATCATACATCGACTGTGATAACGAAACTGTCACGGAAAATATTGAAATTAACCTTGGTGATATTGTAGACTTGAATACTGTCTATGCCGATGACACAGATCATGATGGAAACAGATGAAGTTGAACCTCTAAATCAAAAACAGGTTCCAGCCTATATACATGCTTTAAAAGAATTCGGAAAAGCGAATGGGGACCAAGAATTCTATGGCAAAGCTGCAGATGTAGAAATATGTTTTAATAAATCTGTAAAAAAATCTGAACAAACCAAACAATTAACTCTGGATATTTTTATTAAAAAGCGAATTTTCTTTACTTAATTTTCTTTCTGAGATATATATATATGTATGTAAGTAACTGATCTTGTAAAAAACATAATTTGAATAAACATAATGTAAATCTTACTATTTTTTTTTTTAATCATAAGGAATCATTTTGGGGACATCATTAGTATATTTTATATTCGGTTCTCTGGAAGACGGAAAACTTGCGAGAGCCGGAAAAAAATTTAGTCCCCTAAGGTTCCGTCTCTCGAAGGTTTTACTGTATATTAATAATAAAGTATTGTTATCGATTTAAAATAAAAAAGAATTTGCTACCCTGAACAATTTTTTTTTCACGTTTCATGACTAAAAGACACCAAAAAGGCAAAACCAATTTTCAGTCCGTCTGTGCGCCGTCCGCCGTACGCAAAACTCTCAAGCTCTCAAGCCCTATGCGCTATTAAATTGAAAATTTTTATTTTAATAGACTGGATAGGCCCCTTGTGACCACTTTTTGAGGAGATAGGTTGTGAGGGGGGAGGTAGGGGAAGCGTTTTAGACGGAAAATTTTGGTTTCTAGATCTCAGCAACTGCTTATGCTAGGAGGCTGAACCTTGGAATTTATATAGAGCTTTGATAGTGAACCCCTTTCCAAAAAATTGCTGATATGAGTGAAGGGGTGTGGAAGTGGGGGGAATAATAATGCGTCCGAAGCGCTCGAAAGCCGAGATTGAGACATTTTAAAATCCATATCTCCTAAACGGTTAATGTCACGAAATTAAAACTTAATGAACATCTGTAGGTATACCTGAAGAATAGATCGGAAACAAATATTTGAGAGGGGGCAGTGACGTGCGGGGGTGGTGGTGAAAACTTTAGATTACGATATCTCACGAACCAATTGCACTAGAATAATAAAATTCGGTTTCTGTATAAAGCTTGACAAATAAAGTTTGCTGAGATTAAAATTTTTTAAGGGGGCGGTGGAGTATGGAAGTGGATGGGATAAGAATTTTACGTCTCATATCTCAAGAACAGTGTAAGATAGATGCTTAGAATTTTTACCAGAAGTAGGCCTAATAGTCCCCTAACTAGGATGTTGATATCGAAAAAAAATATCGATATATCGATATTGAAAAACATATCAATATCGGCTGATGATATATCGAAAAAAATATCGACATATCGAATATTTTTTCCATTGAAAAATAAATTCTTATCTCCCTTCCCGTATCAAATTTAACGTTAAGGGGAGCATCTCGCAAAGGCTTTTCAGTGTAAAATTCTTGACCCACTTTCTCAGAAACCACTCGAATGAAATTTTGGACAATTATTCTTTACTGCAAAACAAGCATATAGAGTGGAGTAAAATTTTAATATTTTTGCGAAGGTTGTTTATATTGCACATCTAATTTTGACGAACAGAAAGCGTCAAGTCAGGCTCACATTACATTATTAAATAGTTAAACATTTTAAATTTCCTTCTACTCTATCTGACAGCAGAGGTGGCATGAATGGTTTTAGAGAAAATGGATCAGACGTAAAAAAATACAACTTTTCAGGAGAGGCAATTCTTGATCTCGTGGAGTCTTGCGGTTTAAACAGTTTTACCCAAAATTGAGTCTAAAGTAAGCCCCTCACAGCTGGTGGAATTGCTGAGCATAATTTCTATAGTATGTTTCGGATAGTAGGCATGATACACCCTCTTACGAGTCTATGCCCTCCGATGACGAAACAGCTCCTTCGGACCTAGTCCAACACAATCTTATAAAAACTGGCATATCCAGTGAAGGTTTTCCAACTGTCATGTCCTCAAGAACAGCGATTAATCAACAGTCGGGGATTTCATGTTGGGGTTTCACACCAGAAACCCTACTAACGCCGGAAAAACAACCAACATTTAATCATATTACTTTCCTCCGTTTTTTTTAAATTCCTTCTACTTGAAAGAGCAAGATTAAAAACCAATAACAACAAGGTACTGAGCGGATCGATCCCTGTGCACAGGATAGTTGCCTGGTTGCCCTCACCTATAGAAACCATGCGTCTTGCATCTTTTCGTTTCGACAAAAATAAACTTTGCGTGATCGAAAAATAGTTTTCTAGTTTAAATTTTTTTGACATCCCTCATTCACATTATTATATTTCGTGTAGGGGTTGGTTTGGTCACCTCTGTCATTGAAGCCTCAATTGGGCCTATTGCGACGTCCCTCTGGATTATCTATGGTTCTCTTCGATCCCTGCGTTTTCAATGAAACTTAGTGGTTTTCGAAGAGGAATAGCCAGGAATTCCGATGGTTTCATGAAACCCTAGCCGATGTGATGAAGTCTTTTAAGAGCAAGTCCCTCACAATCACAGAGAATATGCTCTGGTGTTTCGTCTTCATCATCGCAAATTCTGCATATTTTGCTCTCAGAGAGACTAATCCTATGGAGATGTTTCCTCATGTGACAATGTCCAGTCAGAGCTCCTACTAGGTTACGGGTCAGATGTTTGCTTAATTCTAGATATTCAGACGATCTGTTTTCCGAATGCTTCGGCTTAAGTAACTTATTAGAGTGTCACGTAAAATATCAACTAGAAATAGCTAAATTTGCGGCCAAAGCTTGAGTAGGTACATATGTATATGGTACACAAAAATAACCAGAAATGAAAAATGCCGTTCGAGTTCTAAAATATGCTATACTTAACAAAAAATATCGGGTCTGATAGTCGGATTTTAATATCGATATATCGCTCTAAAAATTATCACCCGATATTATCGATATATCGTTTAAAAAGTATCGCAATTTTGATATATCGATATTTTTTCAACATCCCTACTCCTAACAGGAAAGTTGAAACTTGGTAACTTAGATATTACTTCCAAAATCTTAATCGTAACTCATACATATGTATGCAGCTTTTGTAGGTAATAATACGGCTCATAAAAAAACAAAATTAAAATGACATTTTTATAATGGGGTTTTCTGAGAAAAACTACATTGATCACTGAATTTTTAGGGTTGACGTAGCAAAAATCTGTGTTTTCGAGTAAATATCTCAAGATTGGGTGCAGTTACAATTTAGACTGTTACATCAAATGAAAGGTAATTCGATTGCCTAAAAAACGAATTATAACACTTTGCCTTGTGATTATTCGTTTTCAAGATATAACGTTTTAAGTGAGTGAGGGTACCGGTCAAAAACACTTTTCTTAACCACCCTGTATCTCCACTAATATTGAAAATTGACCCACCCTGTAGAACAATTTTTTTCTCCAAATATATCAAGGAATAACCCCTTACAAGGTGGCACACGGAGTGCCAAACACCCTGTATAATCAACTAAAACCCGTTTTCAAGTTTTTCCTTTTTTCAACGCCTAAGAGGTTATAAACGGGATAAACTCGTTTTCACGAATTTCGCCATATCTCTTAGGAGTGAAACCAAAATCGAATTGGTTTTCACTTCCTCGGCCTTTCTTTATATATATCTAAAAACTCATTTCAGGATTTTTGGATATTCAACCCCAAAGGGAGTGCAAAGGGTTTGCTTATGTTTTCAAAAATTCTTACATATTTCTTAGTTCTGATGACATATTGAATTAATTTTTACTTAATAAGGCTTCCAACATAATCATCAAAAAGTTGATTTCAGTATTTTTAGATATTCAACTCTAAGGGACGTAAAACTTTCGACATATATCTTAGGATTGATGAGATCTCAGATTGGTTTTCACTTTCACAGACTTTTTATGTAATCGCCTACAAATGCATTTCCGATTTCATGCGATGGCCTAAAATCAAATCACGAAAAACCTCTTAATCGCGCAACAACTGATATTATACTACGACTTAGACAGCGTCCTGGAGTATGACCCAATTACGTAATTCATATGTTATATGTGGCAGCGGCGTAAGTATTCTAGCGCGACCCCATTCTAACCGGATCCCGAACTTCTTTTAGGTTTTCAGTCACACAGTAACCTGCACCGCATCTCAGAATTAAACTCTTTCCGGACTTCTACACAAAAAATAATAAAGTTGCGCCCAGACTATTGGCAGATTTTTTTTTTCTAATATATTTTTATTTTTTTTTCCAATTTCATGGAGATGTAGAAGGGTTTGAAATATCGATACAACTCATTAGGGGTTGAATATAAAAATACTGAAACCGATTTTTAGGCGATTATGTAGAAAGCTCTGTAAAGTAAACAGCAATTCGATATCTTATCAGACCTAAGTGATATGTCGGAATTCGTAACAACGCACACAAATACTTTACAACCTTTTAAGAAGTGAAAATATAATAATTATTAGATCATATAAAGCCAATAGAAGTAAATGCTAATTCGATTTCATTAAACCTAAAAGATTTGTCGGAATTCGTGAAAACTTGAACAATACTTTACACGTCCTACTTAAATGTCGAAAAATGCTTAAATTTTGGTTTTTCCCGATTATAATTAAAGCTTTTGGAAGTGAAAGCGAACCCGATATCTCATTAGACCTAAGAAATATATCGGAATTCGTGAAAATGTATACAGCCACTTTACACTCCCTAGGGGTTGGATATCGCAAAATTTGGAAAAATTTTTATGTAAAGAGCACGCAAAAGTAAAATTAATTTTGTAATTCGTCATGCCGAAAAGATATAACGAAATTCGTAAATTTGTGGAAATGTGGAAAAGCTCTTTTCACAGACAATTTTTCACCTCCGTACCCCAAATAAAAATCTGAGCATTTTCTTGCCTTAAGAGTTTATGTGGTACATGTACATATATGTAATAAGTTTCACCTTTCTAACACAACACGTTTCTGAGATACACAAAATCACGGTCCACCCTCGGGTCCTTACTACAGATATTTGTATCATTTGCGATTTCCGAAAAACTTTTCTCCCTCCAAATTTGTTTTCTCTGCTAGAGATCTACTGGATCTTACTCCTTTAAAAATTTTAAGATCAAACCTGGTACGGTTCTTTAGATATAACATTTTTTTTTTAATTGCTATCCCCCTACTTTCGTGCTCTACCTTCCCCTTAAAAATTTTTTCATATCCATATCTTTAAGTAGGTAAGTAAATAAATTAAAATAATTTTTTTCCCTCTTCGGCGGCCATTTTAAACTGAGCATAAATTTTTCCCTGACTCAATAAAGACACATGTCGAAATCTTTCCGGATAAAACCTCAAAAGATTAGTAGCCGTAAGACATTCTAAGTCCTCAAGTGGATTACTATTCCGGTGAGAACCACTTGGTGATGTTCTAAGTAAATTCATACAGCACACATGTCAGTTCCATACACATCCTATAATTTACCCGACATATCAATCGAAAAGAAAGGCCAGGCCAGCAAAAAACTAAAACGTCAACGAAAATTGACAACCCGAGAGAGCTGACTGGAACTGGTAAAAGAATGAGCCGACCGTAATTTTCAATTTTTCGCTTATTGAAGCCTAATCCGGTTGCCAATAAGAGGAGCCCTTGTCTGCTGCCATCCGGACGACGGGCACATATCCTTGAGCAACTTGCTCTGGTCTTTAAGTGTATGATTCTGGAATTCTTGATTTTTTTCAGTTGGGGGGTCTGTTCTTCGAGTTTGGGCCACCGCACTATGAAACCATCCCCTAATACTATTGCGAAGGGATCGTTTGAGAGCAGGTCTTATCATAAATTAAGAAAGAATCTCTGCTTTTTTTGTTCAGCTGGGTTTTCGAGAAGCTACGAATCCAACCCCTATAATACGCAACAATCTATTCAAGAAGTTCCAGAAATGGCCTTTGTCTTAGAAGTTTATTATCGGTAGCGTTGTGTTTGTAGTTATTGCAAAAGGGGACTTTTCTATTCTGAGCGAAGGACTCGTAAGGCGTAATGCTTCATCTTCTTCTCGACTGAGTCGTTGATTTCGACTTCGTTCTGATAGTACGTCTTGTTGTCTATACAGAGGACAGGTTTAGGTCTTTTGCTCATTTCGAAATATAGAAGGAATCAACGTCTGAATTTGATGGAGTGCACGTTGTAAATGGCATCTCATTCCACCTATAGCACCTATAAATTTTCAGACGCACGTCAATTTGATACATGGACTTTAAACGGAATCGACGACGAACGACATGAGATTGGAAACCTTAAAGCCGTGCATTGTACGGGGGTTAAGTAAAATTTCAATTTATTTATCGTTGGGAATCTTTCCGGAACGTTAAAAGTTGAACGGGATCGGGTAGATACGTTGTTCGAGGATTAGAAGTTATGGTGGTCGGAATGTCTATTGGGAACTCTTTCCTTAGATATACATGCACGTATTTCTGTTGATTCCTGATTTGGGTTTCCGCTTCACTGCCATTTTCTTTTCCCGAATTTCAGGGTACACGCACTTCAATTCGTAACACATCCCTTCAAAAGTAGGAAGTTTACATTTTTGTTTCAGGAAGGTATAGGTATGTCTATTTCCTCCATATCCTGTTTATTTGTATTTACAGTTAAAAGATAAATATTTGAAATCTGAAAGTGTTTATGATGTGGTATCGTCATAAACATTCATTCCAAATACAGTCTCCTGCTCGTACCTTACAATTTGTTTTTGAAAAAGAAATCACATTGGTCTCTAATATAAGGAGCAACTCTTTTGCAAAACATTTTCCAAGATGAAAAGCTAAATAACTGTTTCAATTTTAATTGTGTACATATCTGTGGCGTCAGCTGAGTTAACCCGTCCAAATAGTTCAGCTTCTATCTTCACGATTCAGGCGTTCTAGTAGATAAATACAAATACAAATCTTCGTAGGAGTTTTTCTTCCAAGTTTGCAGGAAAATTTAATATTTTACGAGTAAGTCTACTCTCTCGTGGACTTTGTCAGCTGTCGTAAAACTAGTCAAGATAAGCTAAGACAACAACCAAAATTTAATTGGGACAACTGTTTTTCTTTGCAAAACTACATAAACTATTATAATCTGGACTTAGACGTAGACGGAGCTGAATATTGGAAAAGGATCTTAGGAACATGGAGCGATCACATAATACACGTCCACGTGAAAACTCTAAAATCAACAACAGTTGGAAACTAGGAACTGAGTAGAAAAGAGGCTAAGTTTCTTTTTGACAGCCGGGTTCTGGTTGTTAAATGAATAAGTGTGGATGACCCCCTTAATGTCTTCCCACCTTGCTGTAGTGAGACTGAGATGCTTAAGGCTCTTTTGTCAAACCAGGTGGATGACACGCGAAGGGCGATACTATGGCGCGGTCTGAATGACCGTACCAGTAGCTAAAGTTCTGTCTTGTTAAGAAATCACTCTTCAGTTGTGATAGTTGAGCTGGAATTCCTCAGATTTGATAGTGGAGAATTGCATTTCACAGCTTCCGGTATCACTTAAGGTTCATTATTTTCGACCGGTCTTATGAAATACTTTTAATTGAAATCAATTTTACTTTATTATTTTTTAATAATAAAGTATTGTGATCGACCTGAAATTTCAAAAAAATTTGCTACCCTGAAATTTTGTATTTTCACGTTTTAGGACTAGTAAACCCCAAAAAAGCAAAAAAAAAAAAAATGTCCGTCTGTCCGCCGTAGACGCCGTACGCGCAAAATCGTTTGAAGGCGCGTAGCTCCCAAACCCGTTGTGATATTAAATTGAAATTTTTATGGTGGGTAGATTGGGTGAACCCCTACGACTGGTATATTTTCAAGGGGTGGGGGTATGAGGGGAAAGGAGAGGGGAGCGTTTTAGACGAAAAATTTTGGTTTCTAGATCTCAGGAACCACTTATGCTAGGAGGTTGAAACTTGGAACTTATGTAGTACTATGATAATGGACTCAATTGCAAAAAAATTGTCGATATTGGTTAAGGGGTGTGGAAGTTGGGGGAAAACTATGAGTTTTTAACGCATGAAAGACGGGATTTAAACATTCTAAAATTGATATCTTCTGAACAATTGATGTCAGAAGATTGAAACTGTGTTGTTGTCCTTAGGAATACTTCAAGATTAGACAACGGCTAAAGTTTTTAAGAGGGTGGTGGGGTGTGGGGGTGGGTGGTGAAAAACTTTGGATTACAATATCTTCCGAACCAATTACACCATGAAGATAAAATTTAGTTTCAGTATATGGGATCACAAGAGGAGTCTACCGAAACTAAAATTTTTGAGAGGGGAGGTGGACCACGAAAGTGGGGGACAGTAATTTTTCAAAAAATGTAATTCTTATATCTCAGAAACCGTATCAGATATGATCTTGAAAATTTTACAGGAGTTGAGGTCGGTAAACTTCTAGTAGAGAAAAAAATGTTGGTGGTGTGGATGTTGGGGGTGATGGTGAAAGGGATAGAAAGGAAAACATTCTGATTTTT
Source organism: Beris morrisii (assembly GCA_951812415.1). Classification (NCBI taxonomy): domain Eukaryota; kingdom Metazoa; phylum Arthropoda; class Insecta; order Diptera; family Stratiomyidae; genus Beris; species Beris morrisii. The sequence goes on from OX638310.1 coordinate 73,415,810, forward strand.
ATTTCTCGAAAACCATAATGACTAGAAAGCTAACAATTTAAGATTATATAGAGCCACTATGGAGACATCCTAGAGAAATAAAAGTTTTGATAGGGGTATCAAGGTACGGGGGAGAGGAGTGGTTTTTTATATCTCAGAAACGGCTTATGCTAGAAAGTTGAAACTTAGTACGTATATGTAGATGTGCTATTAGAGTAATTAAAGCAAAAAAAAAGTTCAGATTTTTATTGGCGTTCAGAGGTTGAGTAAAAAAAATTTTCGTGAATCTTCATTTTCACAAACTTCGTTAAAACTTTTAGACATGTCGACCTATCAAAGCAATTTTACTTCTGCGGGCTATTTATATAAGAGCCTAGTAACGATCTTCAAAATTTTTCGATATCCAACCCTTAAGGGGGTGTAATGTGGTTGTGTACATATTCACGAATTCTGATATATTTCTAAGGTATATTGAGATTTGGAATTCACTTTTACTTCTATAAGCTTTAAACGTAGTCGGGGAAACCCGATTTAAGTATTTTTCTCAATTAAACCCCCTGGGGGTATTGTTCAAGTTTCCTGATTCCGAAAATCTCTTAGGTTTAATGTGATCGAATTCGCTTTTACTACTATGATTTATTCTATTGATGAAAAAATACGTAAGTAAATAAAAAAAATCTGCCAACAGTCTGGGCGCAACTTATTTATTTTATGGGTAGAAGTCCGAAACGTGTTTAATGATGAGATGCTGTGTAGGTTACTATGCGACTGACAACCTAAGAAATAACCAGGAGGCTATTTGGAACGAATTATTACATTAGATAGTGTGAATCTCACAGAGTCTGTACAGTCAGAATGTGTGCCCGAATAACTAGTGCCGACGATGTGCGGGAACGACTGATCCCACAAAATTTGAGACATGAACTATCGTAATTTCCAAAATGGCAATTTTCAAGTTTTGATTGATTCTTATATATTTTTTAACGCTCTTTCCAATGGAACACTTTCGTATCTTCCATCTCTTACTATTTAGACGTTATTTAACTAACAACAGCTTTACTGTTCCCAAGAAATGTACAGCATCTGCGAGCATAATTACGGTATAAAAAAATTATTTCCATTATTAAAATCCTTTTTTGGGTTTAGATCAATCCAAATTATTATTTTTAAAAAAAGAAGATAACGTTAGACACAATTTTAAGATTACTGGAACTAGAGATGGACAAAGCAGTTCCTTTCAGTGAAGTACTTCACTCCGAGTCACTCACTTTAAGGAACGAGTTCAGTGAAGTACCTACTTCCATGGAACTGTTCATTCCTTCGTTTCCATTCCATTCTATCGTTTCGTTTTCGTTCCATCGTTCGCTCGCGAACTAGTTCGTTTTTCTAGTTCATAGTTCATTACTTGAGGGGAGTTCAGTGATGAGTAGTCGTAGTCGTAAGACAGTGGAGCAAAAAAAAAGGTCAGTACCTATAGAAGATGATGAGCAAAAAAAAAGACCTAGATGAGCAAAAAAAAAGGTCAGTAGATCTAGATGAACAAAAAAAAAGATTCGTACAGTTCACTCTGTTACTCTCTATTTTTCTTTAGTAGGTATATCGTTTTTAATTGATTTGTCACGTGTCCAATGGAACTGCAGTTCACCAAAAGGAGTGAGTTAATTCACTCCCTCACTTCAATGAAGTGTTCTTTTGGAACAGTTCTTTCGAACGATCAATCTCTAACTGGAACTGTTCCAATCTTTAAAATACAATTATCTCAAAAACTGTTTATGGAAGTTACAACAGTTCCGTTCTCATAATGCGATATGCTCTTATTGGTTCGTATATTTCAAATGTGAAACGTGTAAAAAATTAAATATGTGTGAAAGTGGCGATTTTAAGTCTATCTTAAGTGCGGGATTAATTCGAATGGGACCGGACTGGCTAGTAGAGTGTTGCCAAGCGGAGTCACTGCATAGATTTATTCTCGTAAGTTAGCTTCGCCTGTGTCTCCGCTGGTTTCATTTCTAATTCCCCTTTTTATTTCCAGGTGATGTGAATTTACGTGGAATGATACACGGTGGGTTAAAGACGTACGTACCTGCGGTAATCTTATATGTACAAATAGGAATTATTTATCGCCGTGTATATTAAATAAATAGTATATTAAACCATATTTTTGTTAATTACTTTATTATTTTAATAATAAAGTATTGTTATCGATTTTTAAAAAAAACAAATTTGCTGTCCTGAATATTTTTTTTCCACGTTTCATGACTAATAGACACCAAAAAAGCGAAAATGTCCGTCTGTGCGCCGTCCGCTGTACGCATTACGCCGTACGCCGTACTCAAAACATTTGAAAGCTTATAGCTCTCAAACTCTTTGTGCTATTAAGCTGAATTTTTTTTTGTTGGTAGACCGAGCAGACCCCTTCAAGTGGCCACCTTTTGAGTTGTGTGGTTGTAAGGGGGGAGGTGGGGAAAGCGTTTTAGATGAAAAATTTTGGTTTCTAGATCTCAGTAACCGCTTAGGCTAGGAGGCTGAAACTTGGAATTTATATAGAGCATGAATAGTGGACCCATTTGCAAAAATATTGCTAATATGTGTGAAGGGGTGTGGGAGTGGGGGGAATAATAATGAGTCCGAAACACTCGAAAGCCGAGATCAAGACATTCTAAAATCCATATCTCCTAAACGGTTAATGTCACGAAATTAAAATTTGATGAACATCTGAGGGTATACCAGGAGAATAGATCGGAAACAAATTTTTGAGAGGAGGCAGGGGCGTGCGGAGGTTGCGGGTAAAAAAATTTAGATTACGATATCTCACGAACCAATTGCACTAGAGAAATAAAATTTGGTTTCTGCATAAAGGTTCACAAATAAAGTTTGCTGAAAGTAAAATTGTTTAAGGGGTCGGTGGAGCATGGAAGTGGAGGGGGTAAGAATTTTTTAAAAAAATCACGTCTCATATCTCAAGAACAGTGTAGGATAGATGTTTAGAATTTTTACCAGAAGTAGGCCCAAAAGACACCTAGCAGAAAAAAAATGTTGATGGTGTGAGTGTTGATGGTGAGGGTGGGGAAGGGTGAAGAAAAAAAGGTTCAGATTTTTATATCTCGAGAACCTATAATGATATAAAGCTGAAACTTGGTATTTGGATAGAACTATAGTAGTAGCATGTTGAAAAAATATAATTTTTTATAGAGGTAGTATGGTACGGGGGTGGAGAATGTTTTTCCTTACTATAGAACGGCTTATGCTAAAAAGTTGAAACTCGGTGTGTATATGTAAGTCGACCAGAAAAGTAATTAAGTTAAAAAAAATTTCAAATATACATTGGCGTACGGAAGAGGGGCAAAAAAAAAAATGATCAGTGAAAATGGAATGCATATATTTTCACGATTTTCGTCATATCTATTAGGTCTTTCCAAAAATTGAATTCATTTTTATTGTACGGATTCTTCATGTAAATACTTAAAAATGGTTTTCAGGATTTTTTGAAATTCGACCACCACAAAACATTTGCACGAATTCAGTCATATCCCTCCGGTCTGATTAGATATCGAATAACTTTTTACTTCCACGGGCTTGTTTAATAATCACCTAAAATTTGTTTTAAAATTTTTTCCTTTTTCAATACCTAAGAGGGTATAAACGGGTTCAACACGTTTTCACGAATTTCGTCATATCTCTTAGGAGTGATAAGACATGGGATTGGTTTTCACTTCCACTGGCTTTTTTTACATATATCTAAAAACTCGTTTCAGGATTTTTTGATATTCAACCCCAAAGTGGGTGCAAGGGGTTGCAAATGTTTTCACAAATTCCTACATATTTCTTAGTTCTAATGAGATATCAAATTACTTTTTACTTCCTAAGGCTTCCTACATAATCGTCAAAAAGTTGATTTCAATATTTTTTAGATATTCAACTCCAATAGGACGTAAGGCTTTCGACGTATTTCTTAGGATTGATGAGATATCAGATTGGTTTTCACTTCTACAGACTTTTTATATAATCGCCTACAAATGCTTTTCCGATTTCATGTAATGGCCAAAAACCTATTCTCGAAAAACCTCCTAATCGCGTATTAACTGATATTATACTATGACTTAGTCCTCTTCCCGGAGTATGACCCAATTATGTAATTCATATGTTATACTCGTAAGTGAAAGCGGCGTTTAAGTATTCTAGCGCGACCCTATTATAACCACTTCCCGAACCTTTTTTAGGTTTTCAGTCACAAGACGCGATCCAAACTTCTACCAGAAAAATAATAAAGTTGCGCCCAGACTGTTGGCACATTTTTTTTTTTATGTATGTATGAGCACAAACTCAAATCTGTATTACTCGATTATTGAATAGTAGGCGCTGCACCGAAATGTATTTTTTTCCTATCTCAATATTCGCAGTATTGTGTGCAAAATTCGGGGAGCATTTGTCTTGATACTGTGTATTTTTTCCATAAGGCGTCTGAAGGAGTCTCGCAGACAAGCCGGTAATTCTCCGAGATAACTGCGAGATTCTCGCAGACTCTAACAGCTGGGCGGTTATAGTATTGTGGGGAGTCAGCAATGATGTCGTTACTTAACTCAATTTTTGCGCAAAATGAGTCGAAATATCGGCCAGAGTTTACCAATCGATTGGAAAAAATTAATAAAAATATGATATCTTTTTTACTTCATCACCATATGAATTGATTATGTAGCACCACATACGATAACAAATTGATAATTAAAAATGTTCGCGTATCTATCGAGCCCAGTAAACTTCCTTAAGCAAGAGGTAAGACTTTCCTTTTATGCTATAAATATTGTTAAAGTTCACCATTTATGTTTATTATACGCAACTATATTGCATTTGTGGTACCGAAGAGATACCATAAAAAGGGTGAAATGTTTTCTTGTCTTTTTGATGTACCGCAACTAACCTTCAAAAGGGAATCAACTAACTAACACACGCAGTGCGAAAACAACGCACTTTTGTAAGTTGATATTTGACACCTCGATTTCATGCATCGATGGATAGCATCAAAGGTACTCATACGTACGACAGTTTTGTGAAACTTTGTATTAGGCTTGTGTCTCGATTACGATCACGGCTCGGAGTATTTGAGGCATCCATAGAAGTAAGCAGCTACGACGTCCTTGGCCACGAAAAAATCAATTCTCCGATAAATTGCCATTTCAATAGAGGCACAGAATACCAGCAGTTTTGGGCCAAAAAAAAAACAAGAGCATTGAATTTAAAGTACAGCGGTGCCAGGCCTATACTGCTACTAGCTGATACCAATGTAATTTCATTGTCATGATGGTACCATGCCATTGTCATGCCGATGCAGTAACTTAGCAAAACTGCCGTATCTGTCCATAAATCCTGTCATGCTATATGCAAACATTTATAGGTTCTAGACACTCGTATGTAAGCATAGATATTTGCATTTAATGCATATGGACTATGGCGAATGCATAACCATAACCACCTTATGTTCTCTGGATTTACAGTCAGCTCCAAAAATATGTGTAATGCCATATTTACACTCTCCCCCAAGCCAGCATAAACTAGCACTAGTGCAAGAGTGTAAACAGCGAACTCGCGTCAGATAGCCACTCTAGATTCTAGTCGCGCCGCGCACAGCATTTCGCCTTTCGCGTAGCTTCGCGCCCATGGCGGTACATGGACGCAATTTCGCATCGTATTCACAGAGTGTGAACAGCATATTCGCTCCAGCATGCGAGTGTCTATTCGCGAAACGATAACAATTGGAGATTAGCTAACGATCGCACTTTCTAGCCTGAAGGTGGAGTCCTCGCTTGGCGCGTTGATCAATTTGATGTTAGAAATCCAGGATTTTCAACACAAAGCTGGGCGAGTCCTCCTCTCGAAGGTTTGTCAGCAGAGGTACACCACAAGGTGGTGTGCTCTCCCCTCTTCTTTGGAATTTAGTGGTCAACAAACTACTATTGAGACTGCAAGGGGGGCTGCAGAGTGATTGCTTATGCAAATGATGTTGCAATTGCTGTCTCGGGAAAGCACCTCAACACGCTGAGTGAGATATTGCAGAATGCTCTCTCTATCCTCTCCAAATGGGCAGCTGAATGCGGGTTGGGTGTGAATCCATGCAAAACAGAATTAGTCCTCTTCACCAGGAAATATAAAATTCCTCACGTAGACCCTCCTTCCCTGAATGGTATCAGTCTAGTTTTCACCGATAGTGATATAGATAGATAGATAGATATTTGGGTCCTATTTTGGATAGGAAACTTCACTGGAAACCTAATATTCAGGAACGGGTAAGGAAAGCAACAGTTGCGCTTTACTCGTACAAAAAGGCCATTGGCAAAAAATAGGGTATGCAGCCCCGAATAGTTCATTGGCTCTACGTCAGACCGATACTTATGTATGGTGTTATTGTCTGGTGGACGGCCTTAGACAAAGCAGTTAACTGCACCACTCTAGGGAAGGTAAATAGATCAGCATGCATATGCATCAGTGGAGCTCTGAGAACAACTCCCTCTGCAGCACTAGACATGCTATTCAGTGTGCCACACCTAGACATTTTTGGCAAGTAAATGGCAGCCAGTCAGTGTGACCACAAGTGCTACGAAGGTAGCAAAATGCTACTATTGACAATTTTTTGCTACTATGTTACTACATGTCTAAATTTGCTACCCTGGTAAAATTAGCCATTATAAAACTTGTGGACGCCAAAAATATGATACTTTGACTATCAAATGAGTCGTCCAGTTGCAAAACCAGCCACATTTGTTTCAGAAACTTGTGGTAAAATAGCAAAAACTGATTATGCAGCAAAATAGGCAAAATATCCTTATTCTTTTTTTTTTTTAAAAAAATCATAAAAAATATGCTTTGTTGGCTTGCAAAAGCTTTGATATTATCCTTATTAAATGAATAAGATATTATAGTTTTATATCTAGATATAGCACCCGAAATGCAAATATGACTGTTTTCGCAACTCTAGCGGTATTACTTTGCAATGTTTCTTTTCCATTCTTTCGGTTAACATTTTTTTTCCTGAATTTTGTAGTTTCTCGAATTCCTTGTTGTTCCTCGACCTGATGATCTATTCCTTGTTGTTCTTCGAGCTGATGTTCTATTTCTTGTTGTTCGTTGACCTGATTATCACTAAAAACTGTTCATCAGTCTCTAAAATAATAAATTCAACATTTTCCTCCTCCATTTTCACAACCTTAAAACACAAACGAAACACGAAAAAAACTCAAATCAATGATTGTGCAAGGTTATATCAACTATCAGCTGTTCGATTTTATAAGACTCGGGGATACTATTTACCATTACCAAACTATAACAACCCAAACTAGTGACGTCATCATTGTGTTAAGTAAAAATATGGCTGCTTTTGCAACTGATAATATAGGTCAGCTTTTGAAACCAAACTCAAAGAAATATGGCTGGTTTTGCACCTTACTGGGTTTTTCAAACCTAATTTTTAAAGGTTTCTAAGTTCGATTTGGTTTTAAAATTGTAGCCTGAGACGAGACGAATCCAGGGATACCAAAACCTTAAAATCAAAGAAATAGACGTATGGCTGGTTTGGCAACTGGACGACTCAAATGTAAAATTCATGCACGCCTCTGGTCTTACATTCGAAATAGCGTACCATCGATAGCTGTCTAATATTATTGTACTGAGAAATATAGTATAGTGGTAGCGCATACCGCATTCTTAATCGCAATCGAATTAAGCATCTTTTTCGAATCTATCACTCGTTCGAGCGAAGGGCAAAATGTGCATTTTGTGTGAATTTTGATTTTCCTAAATAAATGTTCACACTTTAAAATATTATATTTTCTTTAAACATTTTAAATTTGTAGTGGATATACAATGTTGTGAGTAACAGATAAGCATGTAATGACGTAACTAGTTCCATTTGATTAAAAGAAGTATTAGAAAATATTTTTGCTACCCAAGCTAAGAATTGCTACCCAAATTTGCTACCCTGAGAAATATCAAAACGGTCACACTGCAGCCAGTGCAGCCATTCGACTTAGGGCCTCTACACAGTGGACTGGCATATATGCATGTCACTCAACAATCTTGAATCACTTCAATAACATTCCTGAAAACACTGACTACACCCCTCCCAGTTGTGATTTTGACAATAATTTCCTAACAACCATCCCAACCCGTCTAGAATGGGAAAGGGATTCGATACGGACGGAACAGTCCGCCCACATATATACGGACGGCTCCAAAACTGAAGGCGGGGTAGGTGGAGGTGTTTTCTTTGACATGATTAACATTAGCAGCTCCTTCCGCCTTCCGGACTACTGTAGTGTCTATCAGGCGGAGCTTATGGCGATCAAGGAGGCGTTGTCCTGGCTGGTATGTAATGTAATATCTACTAGGGATATTAGCATTTTCACAGACAGCCAAGCGGCAATAAAATTCTTGGAATCGGCCTCGACAACATCATAGGTTGCCACAGAGTGTCGATGATCTCTTAAGGAGATGGCTGAATAGTTTAATATTCTTCTGTGCTGGGTGCCAGAACACAGATATATACCAGGGAACTGCATGGCTGACGAACTCGCTCGGCGCGGTACCACCCTTCAGATTATGCCGGAACATCGGAATCTGGGTGCGCCTCTCTCTACATGTAAACTGCTACTGGGATTGGACTCAATTGAGAAAACCAACTCAAAATGGGCAGACGGTATTACATGTCACACTAAGAGACAGATCTGACCGAAGCTGGATCTAAAACGCTCTAAAAGGCTGACTTTGCCCAAAAGGGCGAATATCAGCACCACAGTCGGTGTCCTGACCGGACACTTTCCTTTAGGTCGATATGCTAAAAGACTCGGTTTTTTTCTCAAACGACTTCTGTAGAAGCTGCCTGAATGAGGAGAAGGAGTAGACAGTCCTTCACCTTCTCTGTACCTGTCCAGCTCTATCCGCTAGAAAAAAAGCTCATCTTGGAGCTTACTTCTTCAACTGTCTTGGTGATCTTGCCGCAATGGAGGTCGCGAGAATCCAACGCTTCATTGCAAGCTCTAAATGGTTAGACGAGTAGGACCGGATTCGATGATCCTGTGGTACCACACAACGGATCTTTTTGTTAGGTCTAAGTGTGTCCGTGTTCTCATGGGCAGCCACGCGTACCTACCTATCTACCTAGCTAACGCTGTGCGAAAAATGTTTCGGAGCGAATGTAAATTTAGTCCGGTCGGTAATTCGCTAATGGAAATCCCTAGTGAAGAAAACTTCACTTTAAGCGGTTCACTAGCCACTAACGAAATATTTGGTACATATAGTGAAAAAATTATTGTTAATAGTTATATGAATAGTGTACGTAACTGCAAGAACAGCAGCCTTAATGGCTCTGAAATCCTGTACTATCAAATCTAAGGCGGTACTCAACTGTCGACGCGCTTTACAGAAACTGTGCTCAAATAGGAAAGTGGAGCTCTGCTGGGTTCCAGGGCACAGTGGTTTCTTAGGTAATGAACTCGCCGACGGTCTTGCTAAAAAAGGTGCAAACCTTGGACAGGAAGCCGCGGTCTCGGTTCCACCGCCTCTTAACGTTATTTACAACTCCCTAGAGAGGAAGATGGTAAGCCGGTCCGAGGCCAGGTGGCAGGCTACGCCAACCTCCAGAACCACGAAGCAAATGTGGAACACTCACAACGAGAAAAGTACTAAACTCTTGTTAGCACTACCAAGGGCGCAATGCGCAACTTTAGTCGGTATTCTTACCGGCCATTGCCTGATTGGGGCGCACGCGTACAGATTGGGGCTAATCACTAACGATATATGCAGGAACTGCAAACTTCCCGCGGAACGGGAAACACTAGAACACCTCCTGTGCAGCTGCCCGGCTCTGGCTAGGAGACGGGTGAAGGCTCTAGGTGCACCGTCTTTCGCAAACCTTGGACAAGTCTCGCGTAGCAGCATGCAGAGCCTGCTAAACTTTGCTACGGCAACAGGGACCTTTGATTTGAACGAGGAACTCTCAACACAGATCGATACGCAAGCGCACCTACCTTAGGCACATTGGGTCTCCTTTTTATGTGGTATCGCTATGGACCCTCGAGGGTCTATGCGAGGTTTTTAAGCAGCCACTGATACCTACCTACCTAACTGCAAGAACTGTTTTTAACTAGATTATTTTCAGTAAATTTATGGTTGTAACTGTCTGAATTTTTGCATTTTAATTTTTTATTTTTAGGAAGAAACAAATTTTTCAGGAAGCTCCATATGATTAGAAATTTGTTTAAAATACTTTATTATTAAAATAATAAAGTAATTGTTAATTGTATGTATAATAATTAAATATTTAAATTTAAATATTTTTCAGTTTTTCCGAAAAGAAATAAACGCAATTAAGTTCGTTATTAAAAAGAAGTTCTAATTACCTGTACAAACTATGCGTTTTAAACGCGTTTATGTAGGCAAAATTAACGTGTTAAAAAAACAATGTTCAGACTAGGCAATTTGTTTAATATTGATACATAACAGCTTGACGTGATTTGTTTTGACAATTAGTTGGGTTTCATTAACAACTTTATTCTTTCTAAATTATTTGATAAAAAAGTGTTTGTATAGCAGTAATGGAAAGTGAATTAATTAGCTAATGTAGTCGTGCAGTTTCTTCGGGTCGCAGTACAAGTTTTCTGTTAATCACGTTGTAGCAACGTGTTTTCGTAAACGCGTTCGGGATGTGATTTTAAAGCGGTTAACTCGACTTAAACGCGTTAATCTCGTAGACTCAACGTAGTATAAGACATTTAATTTTATCAAATAGTATTTACTGTGAATTTGTACGGCTGAATAATATAATTTCGCTGACTTCAAATAATTAAAACCACTCTCCAAATAGTCATCAGACTAACATTCAAGCCGTCATTTATGTGACTGCGCCGTTTTACATCAAAAATCGAAATATACAGTACTAAATTTCAACAATTATATGATATAATAAGCCGCCACATACTCCCTTGAGGTGAAACTATAGTGAACACGAAGCGCGCGCGGGAAGCGATGCGACGCGATTACATCTTACTAGAATGCAAGTTAATGAACCGTCGCTTTGATAGACTATGTTCTAATTCCGTAGTGCTCGTAATGAGATTTTGACACTTGAATATGTTTGATTTTGTTTCTTTCTTCACAGCAATAGATGGCGGAGACTGGTTAATAAATTTCGGGAAAAAACCGAGACAAAATATTTTGGTATTTCTGAATATTATTAACGGATGTCGCGATATGGCGCATCTGACGCGTTTATTTCATCGCGCGCATCGCCATAATTATATTTCCACCTTAAAAGTAAGCGTCCACTAGAGGCAAGCCGCTTCGCAGCGGTGTGGTGCGGATTTTACTTTATTATTTTTTAATAATAAAGTATTGTGATCGACCTGAAATTTCAAAAAAGTTTGCTACCCTGAAATTTTGTATTTACACGTTTTAGGACTAGTAAACCCCAAAAAAGCAAAAAAAAAAAAAATGTCCGTCTGTCCGCCGTAGACGCCGTACGCCGTACGCCGTACGCCGTACGCAAAATCGTTTGAAAGAGCGTAGCTCCCAAACCCGTTGAGATATTAAATTGAAATTTTTATGGTGGGTAGATTGGGTGAACCCCTACGACTGGTATATTTTCGAGGGGTGGGGGTACAAGGGGAGAAGAGAGGGGAGCGTTTTAGACGAAAAATTTTGGTTTCTAGATCTCAGGAACCAATTATGCTAGGAGGCTGAAACTTGGAACTTATGTAGTACTATGATAATGGACTCAATTGCAAAAAAATTGTCGATATTGGTTAAGGGGTGTGGAAGTGGGGGGGAAAACAATGAGTCTTTAACGCATGAAAGCCGGGTTTGAAACATTCTAAAATCGATATCTCCTGAACAATTGATGTCAGAAGATTGAAACTTTGTTGTTGTCCTTAGGGATACTTCAAGATTAGACCAGGGCTAACATTTTTAAGAGGGGAGGTAGGGTGTGGGGGTGGGGGGTGAAAAACTTTGGATTACAATATCTTTCGAACCAATTACACCAGGAAGATAAAATTTAGTTCCTGTATATGGGATCACAAGAGAAGTCTACCAAAACTAAATTTTTTGAGGGGGGAGGTGGAGCACGAAAGTGGGGGGATAGCAATTTCTCAAAAAATGTCATTTTTATATCTCAGAAACCGTATCAGATATGATCTTGAAAATTTTACAGGAGTTGGGGTCGGTAAACTTCTAGTAGGAACCAGGAGGCTATTTGGAACGTTATTTTTTAGGTTGTCAGTCGCATAGTACCCACCACCGTATCTCATCATTAAACACGTTTCGGACTTCTACCCATAAAATAATAAAGTTGCGCCCAGACTGTTGGCAGATTTTTTCTTTCTGCGTCTACTTGGACGATGGATCGAATGAGCGAAGTTTTGTATGTCAATCGCAATTTATCTCTGTTTATGGCCACATGCATGCATGCATGAAATAAATTAAAATTCAAAATTCTTTTTGATGAAGGAGAAAAGAGCAAACAGCCTTTTTTGTGAATTTCATCATTTACTCATCGACTTGCGAATTGATAAATCAAAATTTTTGGAATATTTCCGAATGTCGTACGAAAAGTACTAAGAATTATTAAACATCCTTTTTGATCCTCCGTGTCATAAACCTGGCTGTATTGTTGAACAGCAGCAATCGACAATTCAGTGGACGCACTTCCATAGTAAAAAAGGACAGGCGGATTTTTGCGATCCGACCCGGCCTGGCCAGCCTAGTGGACGCGTACCTTTATGGTGGATTTACACTGAACGCAAGACCATCACAAGCCGGTTTTTCATCCGAAAGGTTGAGCAATGCTGAACTTTTTCGTCGCCTGATTGGTTGATTTTTATAGTGTGGTTAAAGTCGCACCACGACGTGTTCGGTGTAAATCCAGCATTATAGTCACAGAACTTTCCAAACTATTTACTCTGAAATGTGAACATTCAGTTAGTTCAGTTCAGTTCAGTTCACGAAGGGCTGCAGTGCTAAGAACTGCACCGCTCACTAGGCATCATACGGGCACATTGTAATCCCTTCAACACCCCTTGGACCTCTCATACCCCTCAAAAACACTCTAAATCCCCGCAGAACTTGATCATGCCCTATCGACCTCAAATCCTCAATGTTGTCGAAGAAAGAACATTCAGTTTTTCCTAATAAATTAATTTATTATTATCTTTATTTGCCTTGATTCAATTTTTGACTTAACGCTAATATATTATATTTAAGAGATCAGTCTTTTCAATTGACTATACATCTTTTGACAATAATTTCAGTACGAGAAAACTTAAGTAATAAATCGAAAAATTAGGTAAAGGAAAAATTGCGAACAAAAAACCTCTATGAATTACAATTTTTTCTTAAATCTAAAACTTAACCTAGTCGTTATTAACAAGTAAAACTTATAATATTAAATATGTTTAATTATTATTAATTAATTCATTAATAAGATTGTTTTCAGAAAATTCAATTTTATTGATAAATTTTTGATATAAAGATTCTACTTTGACTTTAATATGTTCTACCTTAGCTAAAGAATGTAATCGATCGGTCGAGAAATATAGAGGCAAGTTGTGTATCATTTTAAGAATTTTATTTTGAGCAATTTGTAACTTATTAATGTGGGTTTGAGCACAATCCTTCCAAACGACGGCACCATATAAAAGAATAGGTTAAAATATCATTGAGTATAGGAGGAGCTTGTTTTCTAAACTTAAATCTGATTTCCTATTAATAAATAGATACATTACTTTAAGGAGTTTGTTCACTTTACTGACGGTATCAGTCAGTTTCTTATCGAAAATAAATCCTAAATATTTAACATTATTACTCCAAGTAGTTTCAGCTCCGTTAACTCTTATATAGTTGATTGCGGGTATGTAAGGAATAACTCTGAGTCTAGTGAAAAAAAATTGCTTGGGTTTTGGCAGAATTCAATTTGATTTTCCATTTGCACATATACTTCATTACTGTCTCAAGCGCCAGTTATAATGAGGGGCAAATATTTGAAGCTAACGTACCAGAGCAGTAAATAGCAGTATCGTCAGCGAAAAAAGTAGTATCACAGTTGACTAGGTGTGGAAAATTAGCAGTGTAGATCAAATACAAAATTGGTCCTAATACTGAACCTTGAGGTACTCCTGCAAGTATTTCGGTTGGCCGGAAAACTACTAATTATCTTGACGAGGTATTTGGGAAAGTTGAATTCGATCAGCTTGTAAATAAGTGCTTTGTGCCAAACACGATCGAACGCTTTTTCGATGTCCAACGATACTAGCGCCATTGATTTTTTTGAATTTAAACATCTATGAATTGCTTGCTTAATTCTCATAAGTTGATGTATGGTTGAGTGGTTTTTCCTGAAACCAAAATAAATAATAAGAATGGAATTTTTCATGGTAAGCTACCATAGAAGCAAATTTGATTAAATGTTGGTTGTTTTCCGGCGTCAGTAGGGTTTCTGGTGTGAAACCCCAACACGAAATCCTCGACTGCTGATTAGTCGTTGTCCTAGAGGACATGACCGTTGGAAAACACTTCACTGGAATACGCCAGTCTTTATAAGATTGTGTTGGACTAGGTCCGAAGGAGCTGTTTCGTCATCGGAGGGCATAGACTCGTCAGAGGGTGTATCATGCCTACTATCCGAAACACCCTTACAGCTGGTGGAACTGCTGAGCATAATTTCTATATAGCTCAATCGAAATCAAATTTACGATAACGAATTATAACCTTAGCTAAATTTCCGCCATCGCAACCCTATACTAAAGGAAGGTGGCGCTGAAGATCACATAATATTTGATCATCAAATATTTCAACCAATTTTGGTGGAATTTTTGGTTGTAAGCCAGGATATATAGAGCTAAACGCTAAGAGCGCGGCTTCGAGAACCGCCAACAGCAATTTTATTTTTCCGCTAAATTTTAAGAATGGAATTTTTCATGGTAAGCTACCATAGAAGCAAATTTGATTAAATATTGGTTGTTTTCCGGCGTCAGTAGGGTTTCTGGTGTGAAACCCCAACACGAAAATTAATAAATATAATAAATGAATGACTTTCTGATTTCTAAACGGCGCAGTACAGAAAAAAGCAGAGATACATAAATCACCTTTTTATTATTATCTTATTAGTTCGAATGTATGTATGTATTACATGAGTATTGATGTGCATAAAAGTAAACAAATTTTTTTTAAAGAATTCATCATATTTCACACAAGCATAAATAACTGACAATTAAATATATCGCAAGTAGATACAGCGGATCTATAAGAAGCTCAGCGAAACAAAAACATTGCACATTAATTAATGATTCACGTAGACGATATGTTCACAGGTTAATTAACTAACGAATCATTGAGCTGGTTTGGTTTTTCATTAGTAAGTGAGTCATGTTTGTGGTCTATATGTGAAACATTAATTCATTTTAATTGTATTCAACTATTAAATTTTTTTTCACCCATAGTGAAGGTTGATGAAATTTTTGCTAAGATGCAAATATGATATTTGGCGAACAAAATTTAGTTAGATTGTAGATTCTTCTTTATATAACTCTTTTTATTTTTACTTTTTTTAAAATTGAAATTTAAATATCTTCTTTTTCGTGAATCTATTATCAATTCTATTAATCTATTATCAGGAGAATCTCTAGAATCTTTAAAAATAATTTGTTTTCTAATTTTCGATATTAATATTCTTTTTTGGAACGACCTCTTTGATAAATTTTTTCGATCAGGAATAAAAGTCCGTATTCAGTTTATACTTTGGTAAATAATTTGCGGTCCTGACTGTACGTATATTTCGGGTCCCATATATTTCAATTGCTTGTGGGCACTACCTATCCATTAACATTATGTAGATCTATGCAGTATCCGGGAACACATTTCATGCATGAAGTAACAAAGAATTCCTTATCTTACGATATTTGCAGTTGTTACTTTATGCTATGTATGCTCTATGGCCTCTTCAAGATAAAGAAGAAGTGGAATATATTGTGACGATATTCGGACCAGACATTTAGGTACCAACGGACAGGCTTAGAACGCACATGCCACAGAGGGTTTTATTTTATCCTTCCATTTTCATTCAACAATTGGACCAAACTTCAAAGCATCTGATGTATAATAAGAACCTATCCGAAAATTGAAATTCTTAGAAGGGTTCACCACATCTTATTAGTTCAATGGAATGGATAGCCATTGTATTTTGAGCCCATCAATAGTTTAAATAGAAAGGGTCTTTGATCTGTGCATTGGTCGACATGGTCAACGGATGATTGAGCGATTTTCTTGCTAACTCTTTGAATTTCTGCATAACATTTTACACCTTGATTGCAGTAAGAAAATGTACAATTAAACATCATACAGAGCGTGAACAATTTCGCATACCTGAGTTCAATATATCAAAGGACCTTAACGAGTGTATCTAATAATAGAACTCTGTAATTTTAACTTTGACAACCGAATTTCAAAATAAAGATCCTGGAACATTTTAGAGAAGACAGGAGAATAAGGCAAGGGAGGGTAGTGTATGAGCTCTTTGACGAACTACCTGTGTTATATTGAACGAGTGGAAGTAAAATGGTCTTGCCCAACGCGTTAATAAACATGAAAACCCCGAAACAAGTGTTACTAGAACAATCTCAAGGCACAGTCAGACAGTGTTAGTTACAATCATAGAATGATCCAATCCATCACAAAACAAGGTTTTACTCAATAAGAGAGTCCAAGTAATACTTGGAACGAAAACTGTGTTTAGAGTACAGATGATTTTAATGGTTACGGTTATTGGATATCGACGACGGACAATGGTTACCATCTCAAGGTGTTCGGTTTCTAGATATCGGGATATTTCCCGAAGTAAATTGATCCATATCTTAGCAATTAAGGATCGAAAGGTAATAGAACGCTATACTTCATTCGATTCAAGAGAAGCAGTATAGATTCCACACTGTGTCTATCACTATAGTCCCAGTATGGAAACATCATCCTGATTGCACCGTAATTGCAGTTTTTCTGTTATAGGGTTCATGTCAATTACGGATTGAATCCTTAGACAATCAAAGAGATATTTTAGCTAGTGAAAGATTTCAACGGAACTCTTCTGAATTGTGAATGAATGATTGAAAATTGCGACGATATATGAACTAGCATCTGGAAATTTGTGAAAATGTGGAAAAAACCCTTTTCACGAATCTTATTTTACTTCACCTCTGTACGCCAATAAAAATCTGAACTTTTTTTTACTTCCATTACTCTAGTAGCACATTTACATATACGTACTACTCAAATACTCGTGCCGAAGGCAGCGCCCGTAGGGCTCGGTCGACCTAAAGATAAGTCGCGCCCGAGGCGCTGACTCCGCTGCCTAAAAATGAACCTGTAAAAGGGAGAAAAACGATGTGGCGGTAAAGTGTCGGACATACCGATGGGATTAACTGATAGACGGGAAAAGCCGTAAATGAGTTAAGGATAAACTAACATGCGTCCATGGACGACTTTTGAGAATGCAACGACATTCGTCTATGCACCACAGGGAAACCTTGGAAGACCTGTGGAAATTGCAGTGGCAATTAAGAAATTGCGATATGAATGCGATAGACGCTGTGTTCGAACAGGTCAACCGTCCGAGGCGGACGCAATAAGAGTTTCCGAATTAACTCCTTAACGCCGGCATATGTAAAGTCCACCTGAACTGAAAAACTACCCGTCCACTATTAGTGAGGAATTGGACGATCTACAAGCGCCATTCTAGAACGCTTGTGTCTCCACCATGCAGATTTGCCGTAGACGGTACTACGGCAAACTAGCGAGTTGGTGTGATCGGCTGACGCACTGAAAAGCCTCAAAGCCCTTTGTTTGAAGAATTTCAGAAAAGATGGAAGATACGCTTCCCGATGTAGTTGGACGTTCCTGATGTACGACGGCGCATTCCATGCGGCTCTAAGGCAAAGGTTCTGGTCTACCTGGAAAACGCGAAATATGACATTGGACCACGTGGCCCAATGCCAGAAAGGCGTCAGCCCCATTAAGCTAAACTGATTCGGAACATTTCTTGTATGTTCCGAGTCAGGGGTTTAAGAGATCGGGAGTCGAGATTAGTATTGCCCAAAGTCATTAGCATCTCGCCCAAATATTTGAGCAAGACAGACTTTAGGCCGTGGTCAAAAGAGGGGGAATCCTTGAAGGGGTTTGGGGGCGTGGGTGCCGTCCTAGAAGGCAACGAAATTCTGGGTACGACGGAGGGTTTTTCCTGCCTGGGAGCAACAGATGGTCTGGGGGTAGCAGATTCTCCGGTGGTCGCAGATGGAGGCGGAGCCAAAGGAACTTTGGCGGCTGGATGGTTCTTTACGAACTTAGTCGGAACTGGTGTGCACTGCTCAGCCGCCATTTTTTCATAAAAATTAAAATAAAAAATTTTTTTTTATAGTTCAAGATAAGTGTAATGATCCCTCAATATTTCGCATTAATCGATTTTTTAACAAAGATACAAAAAATTAACAAAAAGCCGTCTTATTTTTTGCTTCCGACTAGGTATTACCCCTTAAAGCTTGAACGAGTTTTATCGATATAATTAAAGACATCATTCACGGGTGTTTGAAACCATATTTTTGGGTAGAATAATGTCAAAAAATCTGCCAACAGACTGGGCGCAACTTTATTATTTTTTGGGTAGAAGTCCGAAACGTGTTTAATACTGAGATACACTTTGCGACCGATAACCTAAAAAATAACGTTCCAAATAGCCTCATGTTTAATCTTTAGGTTATCAGTCGCATAGTAAACTAGACCGCATTACTCCTTTTTGCTTTAATTACTCCTGTAGTACTTCTACATATACATACTAAGTTTGAACTTTCTAGCATACGCTGTTTCTGAGATATGAAAAACCACCCCCACCCCCGTACCTTGCTACTCCTATTAAAAATTTTCTAGGATACTTCTACAGTGACTCTATATAGTCGTCAATTTTTAGCTTTCTATGCTTTGCGGTTTTCGAGAAATAAAAATCAGAATTCTTTTCGTTACACCCCCTCCCACTGTCACCCCCTTCGCCAACACCACCATCATTTTTTTTCCTGCTAGAAGTCTACTGGGCCTAACTCCTATCAAACTTATAAGATCATATCTGGTACGGTTCTTGAGATATAAAAATAAAATTTTTTGAAAAATGGTTACTCCCCACTTTTGTCCTCCACCTCCCCTCTCAAAATTTTTACGTTCAGTAGACTCCACTTGTGATCTTATATACACAAACTAAATTTCATCTTCCTGGTACAATTGGTTCGGAAGATATTGTAATCCAAAGTTTTTCACCCCACCCCTACACTCCACCTCCCCTCTTAAAAATTTTAGCTCTTGTCTACTCTCCTAGTATCCCTTAAGATAACTACAAACTGTCATACTTCTGAGATCAACGGTTCAGGAGATATGGATTTTAGAATGCTTCAATCCCAGCTTTCGAACGTTTCGGACACATTGTTTTCCCCCCCACACCAACACCTCTCAACCCTTATCACCATTTTCTTTGCAAATAGGTTCACTATAATAGTACTACATAAGTTCCAAATTTCAGCCTCCTACCATAAGCAGTTCCTGAGATCTAGAAACCAAAATTTTTCGTCTAAAACGCGCCCCCACTCCTCCCCCCCCCCCCCGCTACACCGCCGCCCACCAAAAAGATACCAATCGTAGGGGTTCATCCAATCACCATAAAAATTTCAAATTAATATCTTGTTTGTGAACTATGCGTCTTTAAACGGTTTTGCGTACGACGTACGGCGGACGGCGTCTACGGCGGACAGACGGAAATTTCTTTTTTTTTTGCTTTTTTGGGGTCTACTAGTCCTAAAACGTGAAAATACAAAATTTAAGGGTAGCAAATTTTTTTGGAAATTTCAGGTCGATTACAATACCTTATTATTAAAAAATAATAAAGTAAAATTGAAACACTGAAGATGATGTAAATCTAAATCTCAAATTTGCCTTTATTTAATGTCAGCTACTTTTTGAAAAAATCTTTAAAAACGGGTGTATTTTATTGCGAAAATTAACTTACAAATTTTGTAGAAAGTAAGTCGTTCACGTATTTTCAGTAATTAAAAATTGGGGATATTGCAGTTCGTGGGCGGCGGGTTGCAGAATATGGGTGGATATGAATGTAGGAATTTTAAGCCGAAGTGCTCGTCAATTAGACTGAAATGTGATAATATTTTTTTTTCAACTAGATGATGAAAAAATTATTTATTTTCAGCAATAAAAGTCTCATCTCCCATTCTCTTTTCTGCTGTTACCTATTACGTATTTAGGAAAATCGTTTCTATCCCAATCATGAAATGTTTTATACCATACAATCGCCATTTCGGTGCGATTGGAGATTCCATAATCACTTGAACTCACTGTGTATCCTACCATACTAGTATGCTCCTTAACTTATATATTTTACTAAATAATTATTTCCCAATGTAGATATCGCCTAAATATACATAAAATCGTAGAGGGCGTGTATTATCTATGTACAACATCTGGTAATTATCATATCCCTTAAGACAACCTCCCCTCGTGGATAAGACATTGTTTTAATAGAAGCGATTAACCTTTTGTTCCAGCACTTTTCGTGGGCTCCTGTATCCTTGCAAAACCGAATGGCCAAAAGTATCCCGTTCCCTCTGAGTGCTCTTTTCCACCTTTCCAAACCATAGATACGACTTTTCTTCCAACTTGGCTTCACCTTCGTGTGCTTGTGTATGTTATTAAAGGCTTAATGGAATCCTGTCTAAATTATGATGAAAATTACTTCGGATTTTCCTGCTCCGGTACTTCCTTTCGATTCCTGCCTGCCATTCTGCATTCACCTTAATACCTCGTCTTCGGCTAATATAATATTCTTTTGTTTATTAAGCTTTGGTTTGGTTCATGGACGAGGACCACAGGCACAGGGAAGCAAGGCTTCTGGTAATTTTGGCCGCCGCAACGTTATTGGATATTTCGTTGTTGCAGATCCAGCGCTCCAGTGCCATATAGTCTTTGTGATTGTTTTTCAAATTGATATCTGGAGGGGACCACAGGCCATTGTTTATAATTTATTAGACATGGCCGTAATTAAAATGGACATAAAGCTGCTCCTGTGGAGATGGCTGTAGCCGTAAGAGACGTTAAGTATTTGTTCGGAAAAACGAAGCACTGGTAATTTGGTAGCAATTGCAAAGAATGACGGTAGACGTGGTTTATGTCCTTCCGTTGGTCGCTTCAGGTTTTTGGTAGCATGATACTAAGCAAAATCTTCCTTTTTATGGAGTTTGAGAATTAGCAGATTTTTGTATTATCGACTAATTGGTAGGTTGTCAGCCGTATAGTAACCCATGGTAGAAAAATACAAGGTATGCTTGACAGTTCGCTATGTTATGAGCGTGACGCCAGCAAATACTCAGGCGAGAAGTAGATACTAACATACGCTTTGGAATTGAAAATGTTTTTGCGGTCATTTGGCCCGAAAGTGTGTAAAATTAAAAAAATACTACTTAGCAGTAAATTTGAAGATAAATATTTATTCTGTGGCAAGTAAAATGTGAACGAAGTAATAATAAAAGAGGGAGAGAGTTCATGTGAATGTTTCTATTTTCTTGCGATTTCCTTTTTTTTTTGGAATTGGTATTTTGTACATTTAGATTTCTTATTCTAAAATATAATCTAGATCTAAAAAAAGCTGTTTCATTGCAATGGGGATATTTACATTTTCAGCTAGAGATAAATGACTTATAAGAAAAATTTTCCTTCTTTTGAGGCTTTCATTCTCATTTAGATTTTGAAATAAAGTCTCTAAGTATTTGATTTTCTCCAAAAAATCTTGAGACGGTTTTAATAGGCCGCCCTCTGACAACTCATCCACCCAAGGAAACGAAGTCCCTTGCTGTTCAGTGTACAAATGATATTCGTCTTTTTGACATTCTCTTCTTATAATACAGGGAGTTTGGTACTCCGTGTGCCACCTTGTAAGGGGTTATTCCTTGATATATTTGGAGAAAAAAATTTTTCTGCAGGGTGGGTCAATTTTCAACATTAGTGGAGATACAGGGTGGTTAAGAAAAGTGTTTTTGACCGGTACCCTAACTCACTTAAAACGTTAAATCTTGAAAACGAATAATCACAAGGCAAAGTGTTATAACTCGTTTTTTAGGCAATCGACTTACCTTTCATTTGATGTAACAGTCTAAATTGTAATTGCACCCAATCTTGAGATATTTACTCGTAAACACAGATTTTTGCTACGTCAACCCTAAAAATTCAGTGATCAATGTAGTTTATCTCAGAAAACCCCATTATAAAAATGTCATTTTAATTTTATTTTTTTATGAGCCGTATTATTACCCACAAAAGCTGCATACATATGTATGAGTTACGATTAACATTTTGGAAGTAACAGGTAAAATTACATATCGCATAAAAATTAAATATTTAAAAGTCAGTGCCATAAAGTGGACCTCGTCCAAGAATCTGTTTAATTTGTCGGTAGTACTGAAGTATTTTTATTGCACGTTTATTACTATTTAATGTATGAAGGAAAACAATGAAATGTAACTGAGTTTCAACATAATTGATGCTTTTAGCTGGACGTGGTAGGTACTACTGGATGCGGTAGTATGCCCTTCTTAATAGGGTGTCTTACAAAATAAAAAGCCTATAAAAGCAAAACTACCTTCATATTTTTATCAGTTTTAGTTACGTTGCTAACAGAAGAAGGTGTCAGTAGAATAAAAAAAATAATTTCGAAATGTCTGAGTACTCCAATGAAGAATATGCTGACATGATGTTAATTTATGGAGAGTGTGACCAAAATGCACGAGCCGCGCGAAGGCTTTACCACCAGAGACATCCTCATCGACGGACACCTAGCAGGAGAGTATTTCAAGACGTTTACAGGAGAATTAGGGAAACTGGCAGCGTTAGAACAAGGAGAGTAAATGCAAATCCTGCGCCTATAATCGCTGTTCAGATTGATTAAAGAATACTGCAAGCAGTGCAAAATGATCCATCGATCAGTATCCGACGCTTGGCATTGCAGTTTAACATATCTACTTGGAAGGTTTGGAGTATTTTAAAAGTAGAACGCTTCCATGCCTACCATCACACACCAGTACAGGAGCTGCTACCATTGATTTCCCAAACGGATGGAGTTTTGCAATTGGATCCTTGAACGACAAATAGATGACGACAATTTTTTCAACAATATTCTGTGGACGGATGAGTCCCAATTTCCAGAGACGGTATCACAAACTTCCACAACCTACATACGTGGGCTGAGAGCAATCCACACACAAGAAGAGCGGCATCATTTCAGCACAGATTCAGCGTCAATTTATGGGCAGGTGTGATTGGTGACGATTTACTTGGACCTATTAGGCTTCCGCGTACTCTAAATAGCTCCAATTACTTGCAGTTTTTATCGAATGATCTACAGGACTTGTTGGATGATATTCCACTGGTTTGATTGGCTTCCATGTTTTACGAACACGATGGTGCTCCAGCTCATTACGGCCGACAGATCACAGATTGGTTAAATTCCAATTATAGCAATCGCTGGATCGGTAGAAATGGACCGATACACTGGCCTGCAAGATCTCCTGATCTTGCTATTATGGATTTCTTTGTATGAGGACGGATGAAGGACCTTGTCTACGCAACGCAGATCTAAATATCAGGATCGATGCGGCAGCAATAGAAGTAAGGCAGCAGTTGAGGAATATGAATACCAAGAGAACACTCGCCAAACGAGCTTTAGCGTGCATTCATTGAAGGTGGCCATTTTGAACATTTATTATAATAAAAATATTTGAAATAAAAATATTTGAAATAAAAATCATTATTAAATTCTTTCAATTCAAGCAAGTAGCGTAGATCAACATGCACATGCACTGATTTTTTAAATATTTAATTTTTAAAATGTTAATCGTAACTCATACATATGTATGCAGCTTTTGTAGGTAATAATACGGCTCATAAAAAAATAAAATTAAAATGACATTTTTATAATGGGGTTTTCTGAGAAAAACTATATTGATCATTGAATTTTAAGGGTTGACGTAGCAAAAATCTGTGTTTTCGAGTAAATATCTCAAGATTGGGTGCAATTACAATTTAGACTGTTACATCAAATGAAAGGTAATTCGATTGCCTAAAAAACGAGTTATAACACTTTGCCTTGTGATTATTCATTTTCAAGATTTAACGTTTTAAGTGAGTGAGGGTACCGGTCAAAAACACTTTTCTTAACCACCCTGTATCTCCACTAATATTGAAAATTGACCCACCCTGTAGAACAATTTTTTTCTCCAACTATATCAAGGAATAACCCCTTACAAGGTGGCACACGGAGTGCCAAACACCCTGTAGCGGCTTGATGAAGCTCATTGAAATCTACATCTTCGATTTGTGATTCAATATTTGGTGCAGTATCAAAGGCATCCCTGACAAAGCTACTCAAGAATTTTCCGCTTAGAACTTCTTCATTCAAATCAATGGAAAAGTCATTGTCGTTTTCCACATTTGAACTGTTCTTGAAAACATTGTTCCTTCCTTATATGGAAAACCAAAAGGGATAAGACAGAACAAACACAGGAATAGAAATTTTGATCAGCATATGTTTCAAAAATCTACTCATTAATACTTACCTAGTATATAATCTCGAAACCTATACTTAAATTCGAGTGCTGTTGGGTGGTCGTGTAACCCACCTTTGGCTCGAATCGTGCTAAATAAATTTTCAACCCCATCTTGGTTTAAACGAGTGGTCAAAAAAAACAATATACCTTATTTTTCTTTAGCGTATTCGAAGAGAATACCTGAGCCTCCCTAGTGGGTTAAGGTAATTAAGACATAACAAGCTTGTTAACAATTACATATTTTTAAATTTTGGGCTTCTAGATTGGGAAAATGCTCTACTGTGCGATGAAAGAATTATTGCGAGTATTTACTGACGTCACTGCGACAAACAATATCGGCGAGAAGCTCGATACCAGCATACCTTTCATTCTTATACCATGATAGTAACCTACACTGCATCTCAGCAATAAACGCGTTCCGGACTTCTACCTAAAAAATTACGTTCCAAATAACATCCTGGTATATTATTTCAGGTACAATCTGGCTGGTTCTGCCGACCGTCGCGGCCGGCAGTAACTGTCAACCTAAACTGCTCACCGCGGCTGCTTTACACCACACCCGTCAAATTCCAAGCAGTCGCAAACAGACATGACAGCTTGATTTTGCCTGATGCAGTAGCCTACTGCCGGCAGTTACTGCTGACCGCGACTGTCGGCAGTATTAGCCAGACTGTACCTTTAGGTTGGCAGTCGCATAGTAACCTACACCGCATCTCAGCATTGAACGCGTTCCGGACTTTTACCCATAAAATAATAAAGTTGCGCCCAGACTGTTAGCAGGCTTTGCTTTATTTTTATTTACTTATGTATTTGTTTTTTTCAATAGATTTTGCAATAGAGGATTAGATAGAAGTAAAGCGAATTCGATCTCGTTAAACCTAAATGAATTTCGGGATTCGTGAAAACTTGAACAATATTTCCCCCCCCCCCCCCAAAGGGGGGTTCAAAATCGAAAATGGATAGCCATTTTTCATAAAATGAAATTTTTGTATCTCAAGAACCGTACCAGATATGATCTTGAAAATTTTACAGGAGTTAGGCACAGTAGAGTTCTAGCAGGAAAAAATTTGGTGGTGTGGGTTGATGGTTTTACAAAACCGGCAAAGGATTGAAAGCTCAAAATTCCAACTTTATATATAATTGAAGCCCTATAGAGATATCCAAGAATAAAATTTGATAAATGGGTATCAAGGTACGGGGAGATGGGGGAAGGATATTTGTATCTCAGAAACGACTTATGCTAGAAAGTTGAAACTTAGTGACTAGATATACTACGGAAGTAATTAGACCAACAAAAAAGTTCAGATTTTTATTCAAGTATAAAGGTGGAGTAAAAAAAATGTGCGAGAAAATGGGGTTTACCACATTCTCACGAATTTCGTTATATCTTTAAAGCATGTCGATTTATCAAACTAATTTTACTTCTATATCTTATCTTTATATACGAGCTCAGAAACCGTTTTCTAAATTTTTTGATATCCAAACCCTAAGGGAGTGTAAAGTGGCTGTGTAAATTTCCACGAATTTCGATATATTTCTTAGGTCTAATGAGATATTGAATTCACTTTCTAAATTTACTTCTAAAGGCTTTATATATTATCGAGAAAAAAACCAATTTAAACATTTTATTAAGTTTTCTTGAATTCCAGCAAATTTTTTTGGTTTATTGAGATTGAATTCGCTTTTACTTCTCTAAAAATTAATTTCAGGATTTGATTTGTACGTTCTTACGAATACCGACATATCACTTAGGTCTGACAATACATCGAATTATTTTTACTTTAACAGGCTTTCTATATCATATCCTAAAATCGGTTTCACAATTTTTTGATATTTAACCCCTAAAGGGCTCTGTCGATATTTTATCCAATACGTTTTTGTTGAAATTGAAAAAAAATATGTAAATAAATAGAAAAAAATTTGACAACAGTCTGGGCGTAACTTTATTATTTTTTGAGTAGAAGTCCGGATAGCGTTAAATGCTGAGAGGAGGTGTTGTTTACTATGCGACTGACAAAAGAATAACCAGAAGCCTAATTGGAACTTTATTTTTTACACATTTACATTTAAAATAGATTCACTTCCCATCCCAAGCTTACTCTATTATTTCTTATCTCGAGGCATGATTTGGCTAACCATATTAATTTAAAATTAATTTAAGTTTAAGTTAGTTTAGCATATTTTTAAATGTAAGCCCTGGCAACCCGAAAAACTCATTTATGTCGTCACAGAGAAAAAGAACAACCTTGCAATATCCAATCGGAAAAGCGTAGAAAACTCTGCACACCTTGACATACTTCTACAACACATCTCGAACGCTCTTCTCCTTCTCTCATGTTCTCCACATTTCACATACACCATCGAATATACTGGAAATCGCTCGTCTCAACATATGTAATATATAAGCGTTGAAGAGCTTCTACACGGAACAGTTTTTCTACTGTGGAAGCGAAACGACGGTCAGCTGTATGAGATAGTGTTTGCGCTCGATTGTATTTTACTTGAAATCTCGACGAACTGGTAGCTCAAAACAATGTGGTACGTTGCAGTAGGTTTAAGTAAAATACATTATTCTTAAATGTTGTTGACCCCCTTTTCTCTAAAAAGGTTCTAATAAAGTTATTTGTTTTGTTAATCTGTACAGTCATCAAAGTCTCAATAGCTTTTGTTTTTTGGGCTATACAATAAAGTATTAAATAGAAAATACTTTATTATTAAAAAATAATAAAGTAAATTTTATGTGTGTCTGTTTGTTTGCGTCATTTGAAACGCATAATCTAGTAAATTGAAATCAAAAACACGATTTGTAAGGCGATATTCGGTAATGAGTAATATAAATAATAGTGGGTACAGACGGCTTTCTTGAGATAGATATGTTCCGAGTAACAGATGAAAGGGTTTCCCGAAATATATCTTTTTTAGAGCGAATAAATAGTAAAGAAGAGAGAATGTTGTAATGACTTATTAAGCATAAGCATAGCTGCAGTGTGTGTATATCTATTTATTTGTTTATACTCTAGATGAAATCATATAGAGTATTATAAGTTTAATCCAGCCCAAAAGTTTGTAACGCATAGAACCAAGCCTCGGACGAAAAAAAGTTATATATTATTTTTTGTTTATTTGTGCCCAAAAACCTTAAATACGCTTGACGTCCGTCCGTCCGTCCGTCCGTCCGTCCGTCCGTCCGTCCGTCCGTCCGTCTGTCCGTGAACACGATAACTCAAGAACGCCTTCACCTAGGATCTTGAAATTTTGAATCTGGATGTTTGGTTGAATTTGTAAGGCTATGTTTGTTAACGGGCAAAATCGTCCTACTCCTTCGGGTAAAAAAAGTTGGCCATGAACTTTGGAACCCCTTAAGCTACGACTTTGAACTTTTGCATATGTTAGTTTCCTAATATTCGCAGTTCAAGGTATGAATATGAAAAGTTCCCCCGAGTTCTTCGAGAAGTTACCATACAAAATTTCTGTAAAAATATCTTCACTCAATTTACAGAACTCACTATAATTCAAGAAATCATTTAGCCACGAATTCGAAATATTCTACAAACTAGTTTTGCGTAAAAACACAGTATGAATTTACTTGTCAGCGAAATACTTCATCTCCTTCGGGTAGCTCCTATATATAAAGTCCTTCAGATGTATATTCCAGAATATTTTCTGACAACTTTTGAACGTTTCATGCTACCTTGTACAGACTATGCGTTTTAAACGCGTTTAAGTAGGCAAAATGAACGAGCTAAAAGAGTAGTGGTCAGACTAGGCAACTCGTTTTATTTTGATACATGACAGCTCGACGTGATTTGTTTTGACAAGCAGATATTCAGCTGTGTTTCATTAGCAAATTTATAGTTTCTAAATTATTTGAGACAAACGTGTTTGTATAGCAGTAATGAAAAGTGAATTAATTAGCTAATGCAGCATTAAGTAGTTTCTTTTAAAGTTTACTTCAATTTCCGCGAGGGTCGCAGTACATGTTTTCGTTTAAACGCTTTGTTGCTTCGTGTTTTCGTAAACGCGTTCGGGAAGTGTTTTCAGCGCGTTTAACTCGATTTAAACGCGTTAATCTCGTAGTCTGAACATAGTATAAGAATTAAACATTTTGTACACATTAATTTTTAAAAGGGATCCAGGTAAAAGAATAAATATGTTACAAAGCCCGTATGAAAGTCCTTGAAAGGAAAATTTTTGATACTGCAGTTGCAGCTATGAAATTGAACACTGAAGATATTGTCTTTTACTTTCGAATAGCAAACAAACGAGAGTCTATAAAAAAGGACAAGCTGCATGCGCACTCCCTAGTTTATTCCCAACTTCAATATAAATCGGAGTTCACTTTTTCATCTAGAGAATCATTCGATAGCCTTGCAGCCGATCGTCACTGCAGTGTGTTCTTAATATTCAGCTCGATTAAATACAGACTCGTTCATCGCAATTATATTCAGATCATTTATTTTGAACTACGTTCTACTGATAATTACGCAATTTCTATTAGTGTAACGGCCGGGGATAAAATCCATTTTATACAAATAGCCAAAGAACATCGGGAAAAGAAACGAGTCTAAAACAATTTTTCTAACAATTACATAAAATGGCTTCAGAAATCTTCGATTTAGTGCCGTGTTACATGTTTGTGGCACGTCGTTGAATCCCTTAAGAGTGCCCCAGAAAAATATTCATTAAAGAAGTAATTCACAAAAGATCTTGTTAAATAATGAAAAAGACGAGCAGAAAACACTCTTAAACTTCCATCAATTTCCCATTCCGTTAGCCATTTTCCGACAAAAAAATGCCTATAAAACACAGAAGCCGAAAGAAAATTGAAGAAACGACATACGAAAAAAAAATTGAGTTAATGTTCTCTTTGTCCTTTTCCTAAATCGCCTGAGCATTTCGTATTGGGGATGTAAGTCCTTGAGAAGTTTTTTTCCGTTTTTGGGGAGAAAACCAAGACGATAAGACAATTTACTTAAAACAAAACGGAAGCCAGCCATCCGATCCATTCACCTACATAAGAAAGATATTCGTCAGCTGAACATTAGACTTAATTTCTTATCTGTTTTCGGGATTATCTAAAGGAAAAGTTTCGTTCAGTGTGTCCTTGCTTTGGTCGGATTGCCGGAATACGATTTTCTCTCCGCAAACTTGAATTTGATATTAATCTACACGCGAAAATATCCAGAGTAACTTCAACATTGGCCGAGGGTTTAAGTCACATTTGCATTTAATTATCGTTTCTTTTCCGCTGAGGTCCTTGAGAATTTCAAACACGGCGTCTGATATGCAGAGTATTTAGTCCAGGACGAAATTCGTAGCAAAGATTTCGTTCAATTAGATAATTATTTTGAGTTTAGTCCTACGTTATTGCCACTCGTGGAAAAACTGCAGGAAAACAGTTTTTCTCTCTGTTATTATTTTTATTTTATGTAAATTTCTTCAATTACTCGTACTAACCCCCAGAGCGTTTTATAGTTAGCGGACAGGATGCTTGCCTATATCGTAGCTAGGGTCGCTTGCAATTTCATTAAAGACGCATTTATCACTGAACCCAACCGTGGGTATGTTTCGACTACCTACATGAATTTTATATCGCAACAGGAAGGGACGTCAAGGAAATCCAGTCGATAAGAAATTCCTTGAACTGTACACCAAGGCCAGGTACTTACTCGACTTGGTATGCGTGTCATACACCTGTTGACTTTCACATGATATCCATAAATATATGGTCACGCATTTAATGCAGAATGTATCAATGCAGGTACTTTTCATGCGTAACTTCAATGCGGAAAATCTAAAAAGGCTTAGGGTAGGCGATATGTAGGTTGTAATTTTTACCATTTAATTGCTTTTAAAGAACTTGATGAATGTGTGCGCTCTATTTAAAAAAAAAAACATTAATCACTTGAGTTTCAAATAGACAATCTGTCCAAAAGCTCGATAATTTCAGCGATATGTACATACACATGAGTAATTACACTAAATAGATAAAAAAGGCTTGTTGTTGTTGTTGTTGTTTGTAGTGGGGGAAGATACGCAACAAAGCCGCGCATCTTGAGCACTCAGACAATTATTGCCCATTGCACTCGAGTCCCCCAGTCTCTACCCGAACTTCTTCGTCCTCCTCACGAATTTCAAGAGCTCAGGTAGGGATCGAGAACGGAGTTCTTCCATCCTCATAACATCGACGCCGTATACGTGCACTCTCGCAAAAGAGTAAGCTGGACACTCAAGAAGGAAATGTTCCGTTGTGTCGTCGCTCTCGTCGCAAGCAGTGCACATGGGGTCGTCAATGATTCTCAATCTGACCATGTGTAGGCCACACGAGTTATGCCCTGTGAGGACACCAACCATACTACTACATTCTTTCCTGCTCAATTTGAGAAGGAAAGATGCGGTTCGTCCACTTGGTCCGTCAACAAGGTTTCTGGTCTGCCGCATACCCGGGAAAAGCCGCCATCTCTCAATGTGTGATTTACTCACCCACTCAGCAGTGGCAGCCCTAACAGAGGCTACAGGCACACCGAAAACTGGTTCTGGTCCGACCATGGCTGACTCCGATCCTGCCTTTGCTAATGCATCAGCTATTTCATTGCCAGTTATACCCTGGTGACCTGGAACCCATATGAGCTTTAAGTCATTGAATCTGCCAACTGAATTCAACCGTTCTTTACACTCACGTACCATCTTCGAAAAGACGATTGGATTATCTAGGGATTGTAGAGCGGCCTGACTGTCGCTGCAAATGCAGATCATCCTGCCTCTCCATCTTCCCTCTATAATCCATTCTACTGCCTTAAGGATCGCATACACTTCAGCTTGAAATACCGAAGAATGTTTTCCTAGGGCGAAAGAGTACCTGAGATCTTCAGTCTGCAGATACATTCCAGCTCCCGACCCGTCTTCAGTCATTGAGCCGTCCGTGTAGAATATATCAGTGAATCCGCTAAGCAATGCGGACTGGTTTTCCCACTCCGCCCTACTCGGGATCTCCACCTGATATCTTCTATTGAGCATACAGATCGGAGTCATAGCATCCGAAGGCATATCGAAGATAGGGTTCTCAGACAACCTTCGAGCCATTTCTCCATGACCCGTGCAATGCTCTTTCCTCCACAAGCCTAATCTCATTAGCCTGTGCGTAGCTCTCATTGCTTCCGCCTGAACAACAATGTCAAGCGGTGGCAGATTGAGCAGTGCATCGAGTGCCGCACCCGGTGTGGTGCGCAAGGCACCTGTTACACCGATGCAGACTGTCCTCTGTAGTTTAGCGAGACTAGCTCTAATGTATGCACATTCGGACTTAGTCCACCAAACCACTGATGCATAGATTAGGATGGGTCTTATAATGGCCGTATATAGCCAATATACCATTGAAGGCCTAAGACCCCATGTTCTTCCAAAAGCTCTCCGGCACTGCCAGAATGTTACTAGCGCACGGTTTGCCTTTGTATCTACATGTTCCTTCCAGAGAAGCTTGCTATCCAGGATAATCCCCAGATACTTAACTTTCTCCGAGAGCTGAATAGTTTCACCCTTCAGCATAGGCAACACTAAACCTTCTGTTTTTCTTTTCCTAGTAAACAAAACTAGTGCGGTTTTGCTAGGACTCACAGAAAGTCCGTGCCTTTCACACCAGCTATCTATAACCCATAGGACTCTCTGCATTTTGTCGCAGACATCCCTGAGCGATAGCCCAACAGCTAGTGCAGCCACGTCATCAGCATAAGCTTGTACGTGAATATTCAGATCCTGCAGTTCGAGAAGCAGAGAGTCTATGAGCATACTCCACAACAATGGCGAAAGGACCCCGCCTTGAGCACAGCCCTTATTGACCCCCGTTGTAGCATATTGCCCATCCCCCGCCTCCGTGAATAGCATTCTCTGTGTGAGCATGGAGTGAATCCACTTGACTAAAATGTCATCTACCCCATGTCTTTTGGCAGCATCACACAGTGATTCGAAGGGCGCACTATCAAAAGCACCCTCAATGTCCACAAAAAGGCCCAGCGCGTACTTTTTCCGGTCCAGCGCCCCTTCTATTCTGGATACCAGAGAGTGAAGCGCTGAATCACAAGACTTTCCGCTCTGATACGCATGTTGTTCCGAACAAAGAGGATGCGCTCTGAGAGCCACTTCCTTAATGTGCTTCTCTACCAGTCGTTCCAGACTTTTCAGAACAAACGATGTTATGCTGATTGGCCTAAAACTTTTGGGCAAAGTATAGTCGTCTCTCCCTGGCTTCGGGATGAACGCTACTCTGACCGGTTGCCATGAAGATGGTACGTATCCATGCGCCAAGCATGCAGAAAATATCTTTCTGAGGATCGGCACTAGAACAACTGCTCCCTCTTTTAGCATTATCGGATAGACACCGTCCACTCCTGGTGACTTGTAGCTGTCAAACGATGAAATTGCAAATTTCACCCTCTCAGCAGTCACTACAGCGGACGCCGTATACCAACTGCGCCTGGGCGCTCTGTCCTTGGTCGGACAGAGTGTCTGAACCACGCATTGATCGCTTTCGATCACCTGATTTCCTGGAAAATGGGTCTCAAAGAGGGTTCTTAGTGACTCCGTTTTCGAAGTGGTATATGTACCATCAGGTTTCAACAGGGAGTCGAGCCTGGCCGTGTTGTCTTTCTGAAAGACTTTGTGCAACCTAGCTGTTTCCCTGGTTCCTTCCAGACTCTCGCAGTAGTTCCTAAAAGAGGCTAGTTTTGATGTCTTAACCAGCTTCTTATATTCCCTCTGCGCTGTCCGGTAGTAATCCCAGTCGGTCTCTGAACCACTCTTAAGTGCACGATTTAGAAGCCTTCTGGTGGTTTTTCTGAGCTTCTGCAGGTTCCTAGTCCACCAGGGGACTGTGGTTCCGCATCGACTCTTGCTGACAGGACACGATTCCGCAAAACATTGACTTAAGGTTAGACTTAGACAAGAAGTCACTTCCTCAATCATATCAGGCGTCCTCATCTTTCGTGGTATTTGAGACCTCTCCTGTAAGAGAGATCTAAACAAAGTCCAGTCTGCATTCCTGGGATTTCGTATAGCCGGTATGACAGGTTTGTCAGCTGCCAGTCGAAATTCCAGATATCTGTGGTCCGACAGAGTTTCCTCTTCCAGGACGCGCCAATCTATTATGGATTCCGCAATCCTAGAAGACGACAACGTCATATCTATCACTTCCGTCCGCCTCGTCGTAACAAACGTTGGCTTGTTGCCTCTGTTGTTTACTACAAGGCACGACGCCATAATGAACTCCAATAACCGCTCACCCCTAGGATTGCATTTGCTGCTGCCCCAAACAGTGTGTTGAGCATTAGCATCACATCCAATGACAAGCTGTAAGTTGTTGGTGTCCGCGAATCTAACGAGCCCGGTCAGCTCCTTGGATGGGGGAGGTAATAACGAGTCATACGGAAGGTAAGCCGACACTACTATTATGTCTTGTCTCCTACCCTCCAGTACGTTAGACATTTTGACTGCTACAATATCTTGACAGGTGAACTGCCTCAACATCGTCGCCTCTATCATATTTGATATGAATAGACAGGCACGCGGTCGTTCAGATCCTTCATCGTAAAAGATCCGGCCTCCCTGGATCGAATCCAGTCCACTAACTCGCATATTGCGAATCCATGGTTCCTGTATTATTGATACATAAGGGGATGTGTGCATTTTGCTAAGTCTCCTACTTAGTAAGGCAGTAGCAGCCTTAGCATGCTGCAAGTTGATCTGGGTAAATATAATGCCGCAGTTAGCCATTCAAGATAATCACCCTCACATTACATCCACATACTGCTACTTAGGAAGATTAAATTTAATCCTCCCAAGAAAGAGATATGGACGCATGTCATATCTAGTCCGCAGGACCTCTACACTACCGCTATCTATGCCAAGCGCAAGAGTACAGCTCTCGGTACCGTCGAGACTGCTGCTCTTACGCTGTTCATAAACTCGCCATTTGGTGGTGTCAAGTCCTGCGTTCTGGATACGAAGGCGGGCGAGTATTTCCTGGGGTTTCCTAGGTTTACCAGGAATCCAGCATACTGCCCGAATCAGCTTCTGAAACGTATCACCCTTCGCAACCACGAAGTTGACACGATTCTCCGCCGAAATCTTCCCAACGGCATCCGTCAGCCACTCAAAAGCTACTGAATCTCCGCAACGAACTTGCATAAGCCCGTCACGGACATCCATGCCTTCAAATCTAGGTGAGGCGGTAGCTTCACCCAGGAGCTTCCATAGGCCGTTCTCCAGGGCAGCAATGTGACCCTTGGTCAGCTGTTTGCCCTGCGGACCAATACCGATTACCGCCTGCAAGGCAGTGGCCGCCACATCAGAGAAGGTCTTGGTACTCTTTGCTGTGACAGTCTCCGCGCTAGCAGCAGTCGGACTGGTCTTCGCGCCTGAGGGTCCAGCGTCAGCTAAGTCAGCTGCACTAATCTCCCCGCGCATTCGCTCAGCCGGTCTAGGACCAGTTGCTCCTAAAATAGAGCAGGCTGGTCTATCCACTGCAGCGACTCCTGAAGTAGACGGTGGGACATCCGCTGTAGTGGCTTCCGTCCTCCTCATCCTCTTCGTCCTGCCAGAAGTAGAAGCGAGGAATTCACTATTAACCACAAGATTAGTTTCGGGTGATTCCTCCACAGATCGATTGCGCTTAATAGCGTTTTCACAGGCTGTCTGTACCACGACATTGCCACTGGCCGCTATGACACCTGTCATAACTGCCCCAGCTCTTACCTTGGCTCTTGCCAACCTTTTTCTCTTCTTCTGGCCTTTGCTCAACTTATCCTCAACGGGACAGGAGCTAGTCGGTTTCGGATTAACCGCGTCCTGAGCTCGGGCGAATTCCTTAACCAATGGTTTCAGATTAACCGTGCCAAGGGCACATGTACTTTCCTTAACCATCAGTTTCGGCTCACCCACGCCCGGAGCACAGGTACTTTCCGTAACCATCGATCTCGGATTAACCGCACCAAAGGCACTGGTACTTTCCTCGATCATTGGCCGATTCAGATTAACCGATAACACATTTCCGGTACTTTCCTCTTCAGACATCGGATTCAGAATAACCGCTCCCACCTTGGTTGCAGCATATTCCTCCTCCAAGGGCCGAATCGGATTAACCGTTCCTGCATAGTCAGCACTATCCTCATCGGCAAGCAGTAAATCCTCCAAGGAGCTACTGAGATCCAGTAGTGTGCTCCCACTACAACCTGGATCACCCATTGCAGTCATACATAATGTTGGGGCCTCCAAAATCCGAGCCCCGGCCGCATCAGCGGGTGGATTCCCAGACAGGGTCTGGTTACCACTTGGAGAGTCTATGTCCATAGGCTTACCCATCATGTTAAGTCTTTCCTTTAGTTTGACACAAGTGTCGTAAGCCCCCTCACCACGACAAGGTAGAAAGACGAAGAGGGGGAAAAAAAAAAGGCTTAATTTAAAATAATTAGTTCAGTAAGGAAATGTAACAAAGAAGTGATAGGGTAGCCCTGCACCATAGGTAGAAATGCACCACTCGCCATTGGCGTTCGCCCATATGTAAAATCTGCAAAGCAGAAGTAGTTTTCTCTTTCTCTTTCCTATCCATACGATAGCGTTCAGCAATCGTTAAAATATTGAGTAATGCCGAACAGTTATTCGGAGAAAAAGAAAAACGCAAAGGAAACTAACTTTTATTATATGTAACATACATATATGCAACATTTAAAAACAAATTATCGATCGTGAACCTTTCTAGGTAGGCACATATATAGCGTGTAGTCTAAGGTGTGCTTTGGTAAAGTGCTAGTTTATTATTTGTTTTTATTTATAAAAAATAATCTGCCAACAGTCTGGGCGCAACTTTATTATTTTATGGGTAGAGGTCCGAAACGTGTTTAATGCTGACATGCGGTGTAGGTGACCATGCGACTGACAATCTAAAAAATAACGTTCCAAATAGCCTCCTGGTTATTCCTTAGGTTGTCAGTCGCATGGTAACCTACACCCCATCTAAGCATTAGACACGTTTCGGACTTCTACCCATAAAATAATAAAGTTGCGCCCAGACTGTTGGCAGATTTTTTTATTTATTAACGTATTTTTTTTATCAATAGAATATTCCATAGAAGTAAAAGCGAACTAGATCACATTAAACCTAAGAGATTTTCGGAATCAGTGAAAACTTGAACAATACCTTCAGGGGGTTTAATAGGAAAAAATATCTAAATCGGTTTTTTTCCCCAACTATGTTTATAGAAGTAAAAGTGAATTCCAAATCCCAATATAAATAAGAAATATATCAGATTTCGTGAATATGTACACAAGTACTTTACACCCTCTTAGGGGTTGGATATCGAAAAATTTTAAGAACGTTTCTAGGAGCATATATATAATAAAGAGCCCGCAGAAGTAAAATTGCTTTGATAGCTCGACATATCTAAAAGTTATAACGAAATTCTAAATCACAAATTTTTTTTACTCAACCTCTGAACGCCAATAAAAATCTGAAAATTTTTTTTTGCTTTCGTTACTCTAATAGCATCATCTACATATACGTACTAAGTTTCAACTTTCTAGCATAAGCCGTTTCCGAGATATAAAAAAACATCCCTCACCCCTGTACCTTGCTACCCCTATAAACAATTTTATTTTTATAGGATTTCTCTATAGTGGCTCTATATAATTCAATTTTTAGCTCTCTATTCATTACGGTTTTCGAGAAATAAAAATCAGAATTCTTTTCCTTTCTACCCCCTTTCACCATCACCCTATACACTCCCACCATAACAATTCTGTTTCCCTACTAGAGGTCTACCGACCCCAACTCCTGTAAAATTTTCAAGATCATATCTGATACGGTTTCTGAGATATAAAAATGACATTTTTTGAGAAATTGCTATCCCCCACTTTCGTGAAATTCTGTTATCAAACGTATAGTGAAATTTTATGGGCTTTCCGAAAATGTAATAAAATTTGGTTGTTAATCAGGTCCTTCTTGGAGAAAACAGGACTTTTTTGTATTTTTTTTTAATTTTTTACTATTTTTGTGTCATTTAAATGAATTTTTCTCAAAAAGTATAACACTGATTGACACAGTCACTTTCACAATTAGAAAGAAGGATTTGCGTCCTTTCCAACGAGCCCAGAATTATTACGTTACGCTAAGTACAGCAGAAGTTAGAGATCAAACAGTGATCACAGGTACGATGAAAATCCTTCGTCCTTAAAATCGCGCTATCTCCTTAACGGTGCAAAAACGGGAGTATGTGTAGAACGATTTTCTACTCAGGACAAGTTCCTCTATCTCCCATTTTCGTTTGAACCTCAGTACTAGTTACACCCTGTATATAAAATGTTGTGCATTTCTCCCGTATGATGAGAGAAATGCACCATTTGGACTGACTGCGTTCTTCTTCATTAGGCTCAAGATCTGTTTATATTTTGCTCTTTGTTATGAATAAAATATTTGTGCATGGTGTTTGATCAAATAAAGAAAGAAAAATGGTGCATTTCTACCGAATTTACCCTACTCTAGATGAAATACTAAATTCGTAAAGAACTTTTAGGTCCGGATAATAAAATAGTGAGAACTGTTCCAAGCGAAAAAATCGTAGGAAGCATATCTCAGGAACTGAGTACTTATGCTAGTTAGTTGAAACTTCAAATTTATATATCTTGTCCACATTTCAGCAATAAACTTGTTCTGGATTTCAAACAAAAAAAAAAGTTGACCAGAATGTTGGCACATTTGGTTCTTGGTATTATAATATGTACACATACGAGTATACTAGTTTGTCAAAAAAAATTTTGTGGAGCTTCGAAAGAAGGAATGGAAAATTGGTTGGTAACCCATTCACTGCAATGTCCAAATTTGGTTTTAACGAAGAGGCCAAGGCTCGATGTAGGAAAAGAGAAAATAATTGTACGTTACACATTTTCAATTTGAATTAAATTCCAAACATACTTTTGTATGAATGACTTCATTTCCTTCTGAGAAATTTCAAAGTCGAGAGTACTCTTCTAGCACTAAGGTTGCCAAATAGTTGGCTGCAAAACCCGCCGAGTGAACTGATGAAATAGCCCAAAACCCGCACGAAGACTTGTAGCCCAAATACCGCGCTCAACTTTGAAATTTATCAGACCTACTTAAATGTGTTTAACATAATTGCGATTCAGACGACAAACTGTGCTCCAGAATTCTTAAGAAACACTGTAATGTAAATATGTGTGTGAATATATAAATTCGCATTTATCACAATTTTAAAAGTCTTCTCTAAAAATATTAGGTGCAATAATCAAATTATTCACGAAAAATAATTTGCAGTTTTCATAATTCTAGCTTATTGAATTTGCAAAGGAGTAGAAGTATCCACTGCAAAAAATGTTGGCACAAACACATTCACAGAAATATCGTCAATATTTTTTGCTGGATATAATATCTGTTCGTGTCAATCCTGATCAGTTTCTCATTAGAGATAATCCTTCTCCCTCACAATCTCAGTAAAAATTATTTGCAATCGTCATGTAAACCGGCCTTAAGTTATCAGGCAAAAATAAAATATGGTTTTTTGTTTTTATGAATAATAATATATACGAGTATTAGTTTATGTTACAAGATGCACATCAATATGGTATATAATAATGTCAGCATCTCATAATCACCTTCGCCTAAGCGATCAGATCCTGAGTCTAAAGAAGATCAAGCCGCCTCCTGATTAGCGTCATACAATGTTGCGAGCTTGAGGTTCGCCGGGATTTCAAGTAAAACACATTTCGATTTCATTTACTACTTGATCGCTGCTATCGATGAAAATCACTTTAAAAATACACTTTCGCGTAGAACTGATCGTCGTTTCATTCTCGCAGCAAAAAACATCTCCCCGGGCTCTGCAGCGCTTTTATACTGCATGTGGTGAGTCGAGAGATTTCCAGAATATTCGGTTGTTTGTGTGAAATACGCAAGAAGTAACTATTATATGCGAGAAATGTCTAGAATATGCGAGAAGTACATGGACCTATCTACGATCTTACAAGATTGTTGTTTTTCTCTGGAAACTTTAATACCAATAATAAGTGAGTAGTTCGCATTGCCAGAGTACACATGTAACAATAACTTTGTAACAATAACTTTAATTTTTCCAACACATGTCTGTAGCCCACCAAAGAAGCAAAAAATAATTTTAGTCAAAATCGTTTTCGACGTAGCGGCGCGAATTAACTATGAAATTCTTTTATGATTTTTGGTAATTCTTGATCTCATATTTTAGGATATATTTTGTGAAATAATGAAATGTTGCAATATACTGCTACAGGTACATATATGTAGGTCTGGGAGGAAAAGGATTGCCTTCTAGACGTAGCATTAGAAATTTGGAAATAAGTATAACCAAGAACATGATGCGTTATAGAACATATGTAGTACAGAATATGTTAAAAAAAATTGAAAATATAATTTCAAATATAGCACTAGCTTAGTGGAAATAATTGAGTTAAAAAAATTTGGAATATGCCAATGGTCTGAATGCAACTTTGTTATTTTTTGGATAAAAGTTCGAGGAAGTTAAAGTGGAGATGCAATACAGGTTATTGTACAGGTTATTGCTACCCTATAAAACAACTCCCCGTTAATTTTTTTAGTTCTACTCAAAAATAATTAGACCAGACTGTTGGTGGATATTTTTATTCTACTAAAATTTTACTTTGAGAGATTTCACATTTCAAAAAGTATCATTTAAGGGTTTGCTCTGTCTGAATAACAAGTACTCCAAAAAATTGGATATCGATGCATATACTATAATAGTAATCTTGATTCAGATTAGCCTTGCGGTGGATCAACAATGGATGTTGAATATGTTGCCGTGATACTGTCTACGACCGATAAGGTATTACATTAATTTTTATTTCTTAAGGTGCATATACAAAACGATATGGACAACCGCTCATACTTTTAATTATGCACAAATGGAGGTGCAAGAATATTTTAATATTTCGGGTCTAACACAACTTGGCAATCAAACTCGTCTTCAGGGTTGCTATAGTTGGATGCAGAACCCGCCGAGTGAGCTTATGAAATAGTCCGACACCCGCTCAACTTTGTAATTTATCAGACCTACTTAAATATGCTGAACATAGATGCGATTTCATCGACGGACTGTGGTCCAGAATTCGTAAGAAACACTGTAATGTAAATATTATGTGAATACCTAAATTCGTTTTCTCACCATTTTAAAAATATTATTTGAAAAACATATTAGGTGCAAATTAAAGGCAAAATTATACTTGAAAAATAATTTGTAATTTTCATAATTGTGTAATACCTTGGATACAGTGCTCGTATACAAATCATAATATCGTCAATATCACCAGTGTATCACCCAATAATACGCATATAGTACGTCAACGAGCTGATATCTACATAATATCCAACCTGTTTCCTTGTATATAAATTCGATGATTTTAGCTGATATGGCCTGCTTTTAACTGCCATCACCGCCATCTAAAACTGAAATCAATTGAAATTACAATGAATGGCAGCTGTGGATTTTTCTATCCTTCCGTCAGGTAGAATTGATTGAGCGTGTTTTCATTTTTGTGTGCGATGTGATGGACCGGTTTCTA
Organism: Beris morrisii; assembly: GCA_951812415.1. Taxonomy (NCBI): domain Eukaryota; kingdom Metazoa; phylum Arthropoda; class Insecta; order Diptera; family Stratiomyidae; genus Beris; species Beris morrisii. The sequence goes on from OX638310.1 coordinate 73,457,071, forward strand.
CAAGTATAACATGTATGGGCTGTGTATCTTGCCATCTTGTATCGCATGTCATGATTTGAATAAGGTAATTTGTATACAATCAGGGTATCCATGGTATAAGTTATCATAAAATCTGGCCTTTTGCTTTTATCAATAATAGTGTATATCAGTTTATGTTACAAAATGCACATCAATATTTCATAATGTAAGCACCTCATCATCATCTTCGCCTAAGCGAATTATCCTGCGTCTAAAGAAGATCAAGCTGCATCCCGATTAGGGGATTCTTGCATACAAACAAAAACACAGTTCCATTTCATTTACTACTTGATCGCTGTTATCGATGAAAATCACTTTAAAATACACTTTCGCGTAGAACTGATCGTCGTTTCACTCTCGCAATAGAAAAAGTAACCCTCGGCTCTGCGGCGCTTATATACTGCATGTGTTGAGTCCAGAGATTTCCCGCATATTCTGTTGTTTATGTGGAACGCGCAGAAGTAACTTTTACATGCGAGAAATGTCTAGAACATGCGAGAAGTATGTAGAGCTATCTACGATATTACAAGGTTGTAGATTTTCTCTGGAAACTTTAATAACAACAATATGAAAGTTTTCTGATGGCCAGAGTACTCATGTAACAATAACTTTAATTTTTACAGCACATGTCTGGACCCACCAATCCAGAAAAAATAATAATTAATATTATTATGAAAAAATGGAACTCTACGAAAGTCAATCAGTAAATCTATTATCTTTTGTATGTTATATATCTATAGGTGTCCATAACTTTCAAAGAAAGTGGTTTATTTCTAAAAAGTCTACAACTACAGATTCTAAATGCATTTTAGTTTGCAAACACCAGATAGATATCGTGTGAACTATTATTTTTCATTAGAGAGAACCGAGAACTGAGTGGCAAGAGGATTTGTGACCTGACGTAGTTTCCAAACGTTGTATTTGAGGCGGAAAAACTAGCAGATTTAATCCAAGAGACGAATAAAATTTAGTTTTCTAATTCTTGCATTTCTATTTTTGCCTCGTAAATCGGCTTTGTTTATGCTCTAGATGAAATCACATAGAGTATTATAAGTTTAATCCAGCCCAAAAGTTTGTAACGCATAGAACCAAGCCTCGGACGAAATATAATAAATAAATATATAAAATAAATATAAGTAAAAGTAATATTTTATTTTTGGTTTATTTGTGGCCAAAATCTCCAAATCCGTTTGACGTCCGTCCGTCCGTCCGTCCCTCTGTCTGTCCGTTAGCACGATAACTCAAGAACGCCTTGACCTAAGATCTTGAATTTTTGAGTCTGGATGTTGGGTTGAATTTTTAAGGCTAAGTTTGTTAGCGGGCAAGATCGTCCTACTCCTTCAAGGAGCTGCCATATAAAATGTCCTTAAAACACGTTTTCAAGAATATTGCCCAATAACTTCGGAACGCCTAAAGATACGACTTTGAAATTTTGTATACGTTTATTTTTCAATAGTTGGAGCTAAATGTATAATTATGAAGAAAATCCTATTAGTCATTTATGTAGCTGCCATACAAATATCTAGTCAAAATGACTTCACTTAATTTACGAGACTCACAATAACTCAAGTAACCTTTTAGCTACGAATGTGGAATTTTGTACAAATTAGTTTTGATTGAAAACAAAGTTCGAGTTTACTAGTAAGCAAAATCCTTTTACTCCTTTTGGTAGCTGCCATACAAAATATCCTTAAGACACGTGTTCAAAAATATTGGCCAATAACTTCAGAAGGGTTCAAGCTACGACTTTGAAATTTTGAATGTGTTCATTTTCCAATAGTTGGAGCTAAATGTATGATAGTGAAAAATATCCTATTAGTCCTTCGTGTAGCTGCCATATCCTGTCAAAATGTTTTCACTTAATTTAAGCAACTCACTATAACTCAAGTAATCCTAACACCTAGTTCAAGATATGAAATTAAACACTGACGATATTGTCTTTTAGTTTCAAGTAGCAACCGAATGGGGGTCTTTAATAAAGAACATACAACATGCACACAAGCCATTCTCATTTGTACCCAACTACAATATAAATCGGAGTTCAGTATTCATCTTAAGTATCATACGATTGGCTTGCAACCGATCGTGACTGCAGTATGTTTTAAACTAGCAAAACAACACAATTTGCGTTGCCGAATTGTCGAATTGAATATTGAAATAGCCAAAATCGCGATAAATAGCCCAATGTGGCAACCTAACTTGTCTCTCTTTTTTTAAATCTTCAGTCTACAAAATTGATTAATTTCAGTGAAGCTGTTAAAGAGCTCGTCATCACCAAGTAACGAGATATTTTCGGAAAAAAAATTTAAGTTTTTCGTCAAATTTATATTTTAAATTAATTATATTAATATTTTATATTCAGAATAGGGAAACCAAAGTGCCTATCAATTTCGTCAATGATCAACCAAAAAATACAGGTAAAACTAAATTCAGATCGAACTGTCTTTTTCCATCGTTTCCTTGCAAATAATCTATCCTAACATTTCTTTTCATCCTTTACACCTTGCACCAATGGATTATAAAAAAAACTCACCTCAGCTTTTTGCTTGCCTCGAAATTCTTGGAATTTTAAGAAAATTTCGAGTAACCCTACGGGATGTGGTCGTATCTGTAGATACACCTATGCGAAGAAGCTAATAAGTCTCGGGTAATACCGTCTGGACACGTTTCTTTTCAGATTTTTTGTCTTGATAACCTGTCTAAGCGACATGAAGGCAACCTTTCAAATATCGGCTTGCACATAAATATCCGTTTTTTTTTTCCTTCCTAGTCGGTGCCTAATGGAAGAAGAAAAAAAAACGATAAAAGGGAAAGGAATTAAAACACTTCTATGTGCCCACAAAAATTCATCCTCCTACACACTGAACCATGTCGATAAATCCGGTACTTAAATGCTGACATTCTTGGCCCAGGTACTTATAACGTAACAGAATGAGGGTGAATGGCGTGCAATAGTATAATTCATTCCTAACTTTCAAGGCCCTTGCAGTAGCTGAGCTGGGTCTCCTTCAGCTCAACACCACACAAAGGTACCTACATACATCGAATCCACCATTGAAATATTCGTCCTCGTTCGGGAATTTTCCATTAGTAGGGTGTATGCATTCGACCTAACTATGTCAATGTATTCGAAAAATATTTTCCGCACGTAAGTGTTCGTAACTCCTTCTATACGTTGTTGCCCTTGTCCTTAATCCCTTTTATTTATATGTTTTGTGTGTATCTTTCAGGTTTCAGCAGTCCCTATGGACTTTTATTCGGGAATATTTTTGGGCTCCTGGTCTTTCGAATTGTTGTTTTCAATGTATGGAATTTTCCATTACAACCCTCGGTTACAGCTGAAAATAAGATTGATAGCTAGAAGAACCACAGCACAGAACTCTATCCGCTATGGAAGACCAATTTTATTTCGGAATTTCATTTTATTGCCGGAGTTATAAAAATTCTATAGAAAATGAAAAATAGCTGTTGCTGGACGAAAATAATTAATATTGCCCTCCTCTGGGGTTGACCAATAACTGACAGAGATATTACGAGTATCTAATTAATTTATTATCTTGTTTTTATTTGCAATTAGTCTGGAAAATTGTTTTGAAAGGCTCCGTCAAACATTCGACGAACACCGCGCAATTATCGACTACAGAGTAGTGTCACGAATATGGCATTCTTGCAGTTGACCATCTTACGTCAGTCTTTTGTCACACATTAAGGCGGACTAATATTCGCAAAGTGTCAAGCGAAACTCAATGCGCAAATTCGTATGCGTTTTTTACCTTCTATTGGTTTTGATTATATCAGGTTGAGAAAAAAATTTATTGAGATAATCTCAAAATATTGTGAATGACATAGTTTGTGTGCCTACTTCCAATTTGACATTTCTTCGCTAACGCTAACATTTCACTGACAAGAAGTTCGAATTGTTTCCATCAACGCCGACTGTAATCAAAGAGATGAACGACTAATGCTGTTTTGACACTGTCTATTTTTGCGGCTAGAAAATCCAAATGGAGAGAGATAGAGACTTTAACATACAATTTAGACATTGGTGTGAGAGAGACAGTTCGAACAGCAAAACTATGAGTAACTGTTAAAAAACAATCCATAACTGTCAAAAAAAAAGCGGCAACAAAGCGCATTCGAGCAGTGTTTCGCAACATTCTAGCAGTTAATCCAAGAAAAATCCACTGGCGGCTAGATTTTCCAGTCGCTACAGACTTGTTTTTGACAGTTCGTTATGTATAAATTATGGAAAATGTCAAGTTTCAAGTTCAAGTTTTTTTATTGTCAAAAAAATTCAAATAGACAATTTGGTATGTATAAACATGGTTAACAAATTAACAAATCTTTTTATTTTTCTTGACACTAAGTGTGTCTTACACTAATACAGGTTTACAAGATATAATTGACAGCTAAGCTGAAATTAAAATGACTAACAATAGGGAATTAATGAATTCTGTTTTTGTAACTCTTATGATATCTAAGGAGGCCTTGACAATGAGAGACGACCTCATACTAGCTGAATTAGATAAATAAGAATAAATACTTAATACTAAATAAAAAAAAAAAACTAAAACAAAATGTAACAAACTTCAAAAATTTCACAGCGATAAAAAAAGAAAATTTGTACAGATGAAACAGACTTAAACTGTCTCAAAGAGACATGATCAATGTATAAAAATTATGAATAAAGAAATATTATCACAAGTCTTTATTAAAATAGTTTTGATTATAGAGCTAAATATATATGGCTGAGTGCATAATAGCATTCACTTGAATATCAAGTACATACATAAATTATCAAAAATTCAGTACAAAAGATGATATAAAGGGTTTTCCAATAGGGACTTGACAACTTTGAATTCAATTTGTGAACGCACCCTTTCACTAATCATCGAACTGTCACTGTCAATTTATTCAGTAAACTTAACATTTTTATCATGCTAAAGTACACGAAGGAACAACGTCTGCAAATTATAAAAATTTACTACAGAAATTCGGAGTCGGTGACCGCTACTTTAAGAGCGTTAACTCCGATTTTCGGTCGTAATTCTCGCCCTAGTAGACAGGCAGTAACAAGTTTAGTGCAAAAATTTGAGTCTACATATTCGTTGTGTGATGTTGCCGTGCCAGTGAGACAACGGGTTGGTCGAAGTGTCGAAAATATCGCTGCCGTTGAAACGTCCGTAGCAAATGATCCAAATCAGTCAATTCCACGGCGTTCTCAAGTGTTGGGCATCGCCCAGACCACGTTATGGCGAATTTTGCGTAAGGATCTTGGTTTACACCCATACAAGATCAAACTGACTCAAGAATTGAAGCCGATGGACCATTTGAAGCGACGTACGTTCTCCGATTGGGCTCTGGAAAAGATGCGCCAAGATGATCAATTTCATCGCAAAATCATCTTCAGTGACGAAGCTCATTTTTGGCTCAGTGGGTTCGTCAATAAGCAAAATATGCGTTATTGGTCCGGTGAAAATCCACATGTGCTTTATGAAAGACCACTTCATCCACAAAAAATAACTGTTTGGTGCGGTTTGCATGCTGGCGGCGTCATAGGGCCATATTTTTTCGTCGACGATAATGATCGTCACGTTACTGTGAATGGTAATCGTTATCGCGCCATGATTACCGATTATTTTTGGCCCGAATTGGAAGATATGGACTTGGACAACATGTGGTTTCAACAGGACGGTGCCACAAGCCACACAGCACACGTTACAATCGATTTATTGAAGAGTAAGTTTGATGAGCGTGTTATCTCAAGAAATGGACCAGTCGATTGGCCGCCTCGTTCGTGCGATTTAACGCCTCTGGACTTTTTTCTTTGGGGCCACGTCAAGTCGTTGGTCTATGCCAACAAGCCGACGACGTTGGAAGAGCTCAGAGCCAACATTGAACACGAAATAGCAGCCATTTCGGCCGAAATGTGTGGCCGAGTCATCGAAAATTGGGTCCAACGAATCGACCGCTGCAAACGTGCCCGCGGTGGCCATATGAACGAAGTCGAGTTCCATTCATAAATGTTTTGATTGTACTTCAACCCGATAATAAAGTTTTTGAAATATCTCAAATGGTTTGCATTTTATTTTGAAAAAAAGTTGTCAAGTCCTTATTGGAAAACCCTTTAGAAGGCCAGATTTACATAATTATATGTCCTCCAATATTTCTAGACACTAAAGTGTGTCTTCCACAAGACTTAAAAGATAAAATATGACTACACAGCAGTCAAACCAAAATTAATCGCTTCCAGGGCATGTCAGAGATTATTATGTATATTCTTAATTAAGACTTAGTTTTTAGTTTTTATATTGTTTAATGAATTTGTTTTTCTTTTTTTTTATATATATTTTTTTTTTATAATTAAAGTACTCCATCAAAAGCAAAAAATTTACATTTTCAAAAAAGAGTGTTTAAGGTCTTATTATAAACATACTGCAGTCACGATCGGCTGCAAGCCAATCGTATAATACTCCAGATGAATACTGAACTCCGATTTATATTGTAGTTGGGGATAAAGTAGAATTACGTGTGTGCATGTTGTATGTCCTTTATTAAGGACTCCCATTAGATTGCTACTCAAAACTAAAAGACAATAATCAGCGCTTAATTTCATATCTTGAACTGGGTAAGCCATTGAAAACAAATTTCCTTTTTGAAGGACTGTCACATGGGAGGTGCAGGAAGGACTCACTCGATTTCTTACATATTTATCCTTTTCCTTGGAACCATTCAAAAATTAATGTGTAAAAAATTTCAAATTCGTAGCTTGAAGCGTTCAAAAGTTATCGGAAAATATTGTTGAACACGTGTCTTAAGGATATTTTGTATGGCAGCTACCAAAAGGAGTTAAAGGATTTTGCTGACTAGTAAACTCGAACTTTATTTTTACTCAAAACTAATTTGTATAAAATTCCGAGTTCATAGCTAAAAGATTACTTGAGTTATAGTAAGTTCCGTAAATTAAGTGAAGACGTTTTGACAGGATACTTGTATGGCAGCTACGCGAAGGACTAATAGGATTTTCTTCATAATCATACATTTAGCTCCAACCATTGGAAAAATAAAACATACAAAGTTTCAAAGTCGTGGCTTAAACCCTTCTGAAGTTATCGACCAATATTCTTGAACATGTGAACACGTGTTTTAAGGACATTTTGTATGGGAGCTACTAGAAGGAGTAAAAGGATTTCGTTGACTAGTAATCTCAAACTTTCTTTTCACTCAAAACTAATTTGGAATTTGTAGCTAAAAGATTACTTGAGTTATGGTGAGTTTCGTACATTAAGTGAATACATTTTGACAGGATATTTGTATGGCAGCTACACGAAGGACTAATAGGATTTTCTTAATAATCATATGCTTATCTTCAACTATTGGGAAAATAACACATACAATATTTCAAAGTCGTAGCTTAAACCCTTCTGAAGTTATCGACCAATATTCTTGAACACGTGTTTTAAGGACATTTTGTATGGCAGCTACCCGAAGGAGTAGGACGATTTGGACCGTTAACGAACTTAGCCTTACAAATTCAACCAAACATCCAGATTCAAAATTTCAAGTTCCTAGGTGAAGGCGTTCTTGAGTTATCGTTTTCACGGACAGCCGGACGGACGGACGTCAAGCGGAGTTGGAGTTTTTGGCCACAAATAAACAAAAATTAAAATATAACTTTTTTTGTCCGAGGCTTGGTTCTATGCGTTACAAACTTTTGGGCTGGATTAAACTTATAATACTCTATATGATTTCATCTAGAGTATAAAAAGGTAAAATTTTCAATGAAGTTAAGTTACAGTTATCAAAAACGGAGTGTTTGAGCCGCGAACAATCAATAATCGGATTTCCACCAGTAAATGATGACCCACAAGCCCCTAATGATCCACAAGCCCCTAATTGAGAGCTTTTTTTTTCTTTTTATTTTTATTTTTTTATTTTTTAGAATTAGAGGGCATGAGAACGGCCCAGGAAACTACTTCCGGAGCCTAATACAATAAAAGATGGAATAAATGCCACATGTATAAAAGGATGTAAAAATTTAAAGATTTCATATTAAATTATGGACTAAGTAGCTAACCTCTGTGATGGAGAGGAATGGAAAATGTTATGTTATGAAACGTGCTAAAAATAATAATAAAAGTATTTTTCATAACAAATCAGTGGTTAATATCGTCTACTAGATGCCGGTTGCATCGGAAAAGGTATTTTTATCGGTAATTTCCTTCTCTGAATAATGGTCGTCTTGTCGCAGGATTGACTTTTATTGCACTTGAGAAATCGCCAGTGTCATAACAGCATAAGGTTCGGACATTACAGATCATGAATTTGCACTTATTTGACAGATGTCATTTTTTGCCGGTGAATTACAACTGAAACTAACTTTCATTTTACAGCGCCATCTGGGTGTCGAAATATGAGTGAAGAAAAGATGAACGGTCGCTATACTGTACAAATTACAATTTTCATACATTTGTTCATTACCATGATCTTGATCCGGTAAAAAAACAGAACTAGTATAATATATTTATTGATTCGAAACGATAAAAACAGTCGCATAGATTATTATAATTTCCAGCTTATTGTCAATTTCCAAATTGTTGAATGTAGAAATATAATTGAAGAACATTGATAAATAGTTGTTTCAAAAAATCCATGTCATTCCCATCAGTACGTGCTCAGTACCTATAGGCGTCATCTGTTCATGAATGGCTTTAGTTGAACATTCGGCCGGGTGTAGGGTGTAGTCCAGTGGTAGTGTACTAGGTCTTGAAAACATTGCTTCGGCCATGTCGTCGGTTCAATTCCCACTCAATGCATAGTTCAGGCAGTAGTTGATTTATTTGAAAAATTAATATTTTTAATAGAATAAGTCCTTGTAAGATACAACTTTCAACATTCATCAGAAACGAATGTGTCGAAATTTATCAACAAGTTCGAAACCTCTTCACATTCCCTTAATTCTGCATTAACTAAAAAACATACTGCAGTCACATTCGGCTGGAAGAAAGGCCGTAGCCGAGGGAGGAGGGGCGGTCGATAGAATTCGGACCCCCCCTAATTCCCAAAGAATTTAAAGTACTCAATATAAGCCTTCTTTTTTTGTCTATTGAATTGAGAAACACCCACACATAAGGGTTTGTATCGCTTATAGCGCCTCCTGGATATATCGGTTTTTCCGGCTCCTGATTCATTTAAAAAAATCTAAGAGGCTTAATATTTTTTCTCTCGAAACCTCAAATTTTTTTCTGGCTACGTCCTTGGCTGGAAGTCAATTGTGTGACACTCAAGATGAAATACTGAACTCAGATTTATATTGTAGCTGGGAAATGGGCAGAATAAGGAGTAGGCATGTTGATTGTACTTTAATAAGGACTCTCAATTGGGTGCTAATCAAAAATAAAAGACAATACCTTACTTGTTCAATTTCATATCTCGAACATGTTAAGTCATTGAAAATAAAATTACCCTTTTTCAAGGACTTTCACATGGATGATCCAAGAAAGACTGACTTGATTTCTAGCATATCCCTTTACCTGGAATCATTTCAAAATTAATGTGTACAAAATTTCAAATTCCTAGCTTGAAGCGTTCAAAAGTTAACGGAAAATATTCTTAAGGACTTTTTGTATGGAAGCCAGCCGAAAGAGTAGAAGGATTTCGCTGACAAGTAAGCTAACTTTGTTTTCACTCAAAACCAATTTGTACAAAATTTGGACTTCGTGGCTAAACGATTTCTTGAGTTATAGTTTGTTTCGTGAATTAAGTTATGACAGTTTTTTTATGGAACATGGAGGAATGAAAATGGAATTTTTTTCATATTTATATCTTTAGCTGCAACTATTATAAAATCAACGTATACCAAATTTTAAAATCGTAGCTTAAAACCTTCTGAATGTTGGTTCAATGTTGGTAAACACGTGTTTTTATGACTTTCGAATAACAGCTATCCGAAGAAGTTGACGGATGTTACTAATTAATGAACTCAGTCCTGCTTATGACTCTAAACTAATTCCAGTAAAAATTGTACATCCTGCCGTAACGCGTTCTACAGTTATATTAGATTCTGTATCTTGCATCCATTTTTGAAGGACTTTTGTGGACTGCTACTAGAAGGACTCTTTCAATTTGCATCATATTTGGAATTCTTGCTTCAAACATTGAAAAGTTTAAGTGTGCAAAATTTCAAACTTGAAGCATTCGACCAATAATCGTGTTTTAAGGGCTCTTGTATGGGATGTACCCGAAGGAGTTGAAGGATATCGCCCATTAAGCCTTACTTTTCCCATTTTACAGGTTGTGGTAAAATGTCAAGTACTAATATCAACGCGTTCTTGAGTTATCGTGCAAACGGACGGATAGACGGACGGACAGACTGTCAGTCGGGCAGCAAACGTATTTGGGGTTTTTGGCAAAAACTGAACTTTTTTCGTCCGAGGCTCGGTTCTATGCGCTACAAACTTTTCGGGCTGGATTAAACTTATAATAGAGCACCCATGCATGCTCTTTATCCATTCATTAATCGGAAATCAAAGCTCTCCGAAGAAAATAAACTTTTGATCTTCAAAACAGGCATTCTATATGGAACCCCAATCTGGAACCCGTGTGCTAAAACTGACAAGAAAAAGCTACAAGTATTACAAAATAAATGTTTAAAAATAATTTTAAGCAAACCGTTTTATTTTCCAACACGACATCTCCACGATTTAGCTAAAGTTCGTTCGATTTCACACTTATCGGAAAAAGCTATGAACCATTTTCGCGAATGCGAAATGCCTTAACTTAGATAACCCCCTAATTACAGAACTATTCAGTACTTCGAGTATTTAAAATGTAGAGTGGTTTCTAAGCTGCCTAAATAAGTTAGTTTTGTTGTAAGGTAGTTTTAAGTTAGTTTTAAGAACTTAATAATAGGTTTTTAAGAAGAATTTTCCTAAATGAAGTATCACTTCACTTTTAATAACATAATTTGTCAAGAAGTAGAAATACTACACTAGTTGTAAAGACGTCTTATCTCTACAAAAATTGTATAAACTGTAAATATCTTATAGAATAACTGTAATAATTAAATATATAATATAATTAAATATTAAGTATAAAAAGTCTGGACGCAACTTTATTATTTTTGGGTAGAAGTCCGGAACGCGTTTAATGCTGAGATACGGTGTAGGTTACTTTGCGACTGACAATCTAAAAAATATCGTTCCAATTATCCTCCTGGTTATTCTTTAGGTTGTCAGTCGCATAAGAAATATATCAGAAATCGTGAAAATGAAAACAACCACTTTACACCTCCTTAGTGGTTGGATATTGAAGGAAGACTAATTTAATAATTCGCTATGCCTAGAAGATATCAGGTATGACTCCTGAGATATAATATAAAAATTGATTTTTATACTCTAGATGAAATCATATAGAGTATTATAAGTTTAATCCAGCCCAAAAGTTTGTAACGCATAGAACCAAGCCTCGGATGAAAAAAAGTTATATGTATTTTTTGTTTATTTGTGACCAACAACTTCAAATCCGCTTGACGTCCGTCCGTCCGTCCGTCCGTCCGTCTGTCCGTTAGCACGATAACTCAAGAACGCCTTCACCTAGGATCTTGAAATTTTGAATCTGGATGTTTGGTTGAATTTGTAAGGCTAAGTTCGTTAACGGGCAAAATCGTCCTACTCCTTCGGGTAGCTGCCATACAAAATGTCCGTAAAACACGTGTTGAAAAATATTAGCCGATAACTTTGGAAGGGTTTAAGCTACAACTTTGAAAATTTGTATGTGTTACTTTTTCAATAGTTAGAGCTAAATGTAGAATTATGAAAGAAATCTTGTTAGTCCTTCGTGTAGCTGCCATACAAATATCCTGTCAAAATCCATTCACTTAATTTACGAAACTCACTATAACTCAAGTAATCTTTTAGCTATAAATTGGAAATTTTGTACAAATTAGTTTTGAGTAAAAACAAAGTTTGAGTTTACTAATCAGCGAAATATGTTTACTCCTTCTGGTAGCTGCCATACAAAATGTCCTTAAAAGACGTGTTTAAGAATATTGGTCGATAACTTCAGAAGGGCTTAAGCTACGACCTTGAAATTTTGTACGTATTATTTTTCCAATAGTTGGAGCTAAATGTATGATTATCAAGAAAATCCTGTTAGTTCTTCGTGTAGCTGCCATACAAATATCCTGTCAAAACGTCTTCACTTAATTTACGGAACTTAATATAACTCAAGTAATCTTTTAGCTATGAATTGGAAATTTTGTACAAATTAGTTTTGAGTAAAAACGAAGTTCGAGTTTAGTAATCAGCGAAATCCTTTTACTCCTTCTGGTAGCTGCCATACAAAATGTCCTTAAGACACGTGTTCAACAATGCTTTTCGATAACTTTTGAACGCTTCAAGCTACGAATTTGAAATTTTGTATACGTTCTTTTTTGAATGGTTCCAAGTAAAAGGATAAATATGTAAGAAATCGAGTGAGTCCTTCCTGCACCTCCCATGCGAAAGTCCTTCAAAAAGGACATTTTTTTTTCGATGACTTACCCAGTTCAAGGTATGAAATTAAACACTGAATATTTTCTTTTAGGTTTGAGTAGCAATCTAATGGCAGTCCTTAATAAAGGACATACAACATGCACACACGTAATTCTACTTTATCCCCAACTACAATATAAATCGAAGTTCAGTATTCATCTAGAGTATTATACGATTGGCTTGCAGCCGATCGTGACTGCAGTATGTTTTTTAAAATTGCTTTTCCACCACTTCCGTGCGCCACCTCACCAATCAAAAATTTTACATTAAGTAGACTCCACTTATAATCCTTTATACACAGACCAAATTTTATCTTCTTGGTAAAATTGATTCGATATTGTAATCTAAAGTTTTTTACCCAAGACCACCATACCCCACCTCCGTCCGTTTGTCTGTTTGTCAGTCCGTACACATGTTAAATTTTAGATGTTTGGTCGAATTTGTAAGGTTAAGTTCGTTAACGGGCAAAATCGTCCTACTCCTTTGGGTAGCTGCCATACACAAAGTCCTTAAGACACGAGTTTATGAATATTGACCAATATCTTTAGAACGCCTTAAACTACGACTATGAGATTTTGTGTACGTTGATTTCTCAATAGTTGCAGTTATAGATATAATTACAAAGAAGTTAGCATGACTCGTACTAGTAGCTGCCATACAGAAATCCTGTAAAAATATCCTCACTCAATTTACGGGATTCACCATAGAAAACTCGAGAAATCGTTTGGCCACGAAGCTGAAATTTTGTGCAAAATAAAGTTCAAGTTCATTAGTAAGTAAAATTTATTTACTCCTTTGTGTAGCTCCTACACAAAAAGTCCTTAAAACACGTGTTCAAGAATATTGGCCGATAATTTCAAAACGGTTTAAGCTACGACATTGAAATGTTGTATGTGTTGACTTTCTAAAAGGTGAACCTAAAGGAGTGGTTATGAAGAAAATGTCATTAGTCTTTCGTGTAGCTTCCATACAGATATCCTGTAATATTGTCTTCACACATTTTACGGAGCTCACTACAACTCAAGAAATCATGCAGCTACCAATTCGGGATTTCGTAAAAAATAGTTTTGACCGAAAAGAAAGATCGAGTTTATTAGTCAACGAAATCCTTATACTCCTTCCGGTTGCTCCAATACGAAAAGTCCTTAAAACACGTGTTCAACAATATTTTCCGATAGCTTTTGAACGCTTCAAGCTAGGAATATGAAATTTTGTACATATTAATTTTTAAATGGTGGAAAGGATGAATATGCTAGAAATCAAGTGAGTTCTTCTTGCATCATCCATGTGAAAGTCCTTGAAAAGGGATAATTTTACTTTCGTTGACTTACCTAGACCAGATATGGAATTGAACACTAAAGGTATTGTCTTATACTTTCGAGTATAGGAATCAACCGAGACTTCATAATAAAAGACAAACTTTCTGCACACTTCTACTTTATCACCAATTGCAATAAAAATCGAAGTTCATATGATTGGCTTGTAGCCGGTCGTGACTTAAGATGTTTCATATTTTCAGTTAAAATAATGAACATGACAAAAGTCGTTGAAAAAGTTGTGCACTTTTAACTTTTTGAATCCGCTGAAACTAAAAAAATATAAAAATTGATAAGTCAGGAAATCTAGATTTTACGCGAACTTACTTAGGATGAAACGTAGATACTGGTGAAACACAGCCACCTCTTCCAGTAGTTCCCATATAAAAGTCCTTAGACCAAGTGGTTAAACCACTCTCCAGAACTTGATTGGAACGAAATGCAAAATTTTTTATGCGGTTTAAGTTAAGTTTCAGGTGGAGTATTATAAAAGGATGCAATTGCTCTTTCTTTTCAAGTAGCCACCAATAGTAAGGAGGGCAACTTATTCACGCATTTCGTATTTTTTGTTTTATCCCCTACTACATAAAACAAATCAATTCAGTATTGTCTGTAAAGAAACCACAAATCTTTTAATTACGCTTCCATAAATTACAGATGCATCTACATACGTCGAAGCGGAAAATCGGAAAAGTTGAGACATGGTAATTTACACGGTACATTTCAAAGACATGAAGCTCCTTGCAATCTTCTCGGTATTAGCAACAATGCACGTAGCACCTAAATAGGACATCATATTCATGCCGATATTATTATGCAACAGCATGTCCTTCGCAGCAAGTTCTCAGCGTATTCGCTAGCATTATGGTAATTATAAAAGCAGCTCGAAATAAGCAGCAAAGAAATGGGTTCTTGCATTTTCACATCTCAAAACTTTTCAGATTTTACCATCACGGCGAAACGTCGAGAAGAAACCGGCATTCCGGTGCATTTATTCCAATGTGTTCCGACAACAAGCTCATAAAACTAAGGATCCTTATGGATAAATCATAAAATCTTCCAGAAGTGTTTGGCTATTTTTTTTTGTGCATCGTATTTCTTTCTCTGCAGGGTGTCTTAAGGATTTTCCAGCAAGAGGGACCTGAAGATGCACTTTGTCACGTCTGTCTTTCTGGTGGACCGGACGATATCGGTCTTCTTCCATCTTTTTTTCCTCCTATTTTTTATGTACGTAAATCATCGCGATGGTCTTATTTTAATGCCATCAGTTCGTCTTGACTTGGCCTGTATTCATACATTTCTTCAAGGAAAAAAAGGGGCTTCTTAATCTCTACCCCTATTTACTGGCACACCAGAGCGATGCTAAATTGGATCCTTTGTTGGTATTCTGATGTTGTACAACTCTGAAATTGAAACCTCAGTGGCTTTCAGTAAATTGTCAATTTGTGCGCTCCGTACTTGCGGCACTAGAGTTGATGGTGGCATAGCCAGGACGAGGATTTCTACGCTTGACTTCGTCTTCGTTTTGTGTACGCAACCAAATGAGAAGCGATTCTGGTTTTGTATTTCCTTTATGGATAAATCGATTTATGGTAGCATACCTTCTCCTTGGAACTTTGTGCGTTTTGACAGAAATGGGTTCGGCAGGGCCTTCCCAGTCAGAGAACTCATTATTAAAATTAACTGCACTATATGAAAAAAAAAAATATTTCATAGATGTTGAGCTAGTGAACATATGCTGCATGTTCGTGCATAAAGGTTATTCTGCCCACTCGCTGCAGGTAAGATACACGTCTTAAATTTTATTGGCATAAATCATTTATGACCATCAACGCATGGCTGACGGATCTACTAGGAATTTGCCAGATTTGTCCTTTAATAGCCAAAAGCACACCTAGGAGGGGCTAGGGGAGACACTTCCTCCCGTCCGTCCTGCTTTTCGCTAGTCTTTAAAATTAAATTAATTATATTATAATTGAAAAATCAGATTCACATTTTTCAAATTGCAAAAAGTAAATATTTAGTCCTTCTGTGACTGCGATTAATTCCCGGCAGAACGATTGGCATAATTTATTTACATGGGGCATAAACCTATTATTACACTGTATTCCATGCTGTTAAATATTTGCCTAAAAAAATTTGACGAAAAGTTTTGTCAAATTTTCACCGTCAAAATGGACCCACAGAGAGAAAAATCTGCCAACAGTCTGGGCGCAACTTTACTATTTTATGGGTAGAAGTCCGAAACGTGTTTAATGATGAGATACGGCGTTAGGTACTATGCGACTGACAACCTAAAAAATAACCAGTAAGCTTTTTGGAACTTTATTTTTTTTTATTTACTTAAGTATTTTTTTCATCAATAGAATAATTTATAGTAGTAAAAGCGAATTCGATCACATTAAACCTAAGAGATTTTCGGAATCAGTGAAAACTTGAACAATACCCCCACCGGTTTTAATAGAGAAAAATACTTAAATCGGTTTTCCCCGACTACGTTTAGAGCTTATAGAAGTAAAAGTGAATTCCAAATCTCAATAACCTTAGAAATATATCAGAATTCGTGAATATGTTCACAACCACTTTACACCCCCTTAAGGGTTGGATATCGAAAAATTTTAAAGATCGTTACTAGGCGCTTATACATATAAATAGCCCGCAGAAGTAAAATTGATTTGATAGCTCGACCGACATGTCTAAAAGTTTTAACGAAATTTGTGAAAATGTGGATTCACGGACATTTTTTTTACTCAACCTCTGAACGCCAATAAAAATCTGAACTTTTTTTTGTTTTAATGACTCTAATAGTACATCTACATATACGTACTAAGTTTCAACTTTCTAGCATAAGCCGTTTCTAAGATATAAAAAACCACCACTCTCCCCCGTACCTTGATACCCCTATCAAAAATTTTTCTAGGATGTCTCCATAGTGGCTCTATATAATCCT
Organism: Beris morrisii; assembly: GCA_951812415.1. Classification (NCBI taxonomy): domain Eukaryota; kingdom Metazoa; phylum Arthropoda; class Insecta; order Diptera; family Stratiomyidae; genus Beris; species Beris morrisii. The sequence goes on from OX638310.1 coordinate 73,473,888, forward strand.
AAATTTTTAACTTTCTATTCATTATGGTTTTCGAGAAATAAAAATCAGAATGTTTTTCTTTCTACCCCCTTTCACCATTATCCCCAACACCCACACCACCAAAATATTTTTCCCTACTAGAAGTTTACAGACCCCAACTCCTGTAAAATTTTCAAGATCATATCTGATACGGTTTCTGAGATATAAAAATTACAATTTTTGAAAAATTGCAGTCCCCCACTTTCGTGCTTCACCTCCCCTTTTTAAAAAATTTAGTTTCAGTAGACTGCTCTTGTGATCCCATATACATAAACTAAATTTTATCTTCCTGGTGTAATTGGTTCGGAAGATATTGTAATCCAAAGTTTTTTACCCGCCACCCCCACACCCCACCATCCCTCTTAAAAATGTTAGCCCTTGTAAAATCATGAAGTATCCCTAAGGACAACAACACAGTTTCAATCTTCTGACATCAATTGTTCAGGAGATATCGATCTTAGAATGTTTCAATCCCGTCTTTCATGCGTTTCAGACTCATTGTTTCCCCCCCCCCCTCCACTTCCACACCCCTTAACCCTTATCGATCATTTTTTTGCAATTGAGTCCACTGTCATAGTACTACATAAGTTCCAAGTTTCAACCTCCTAGCATAAGTGGTTCCTGAGATCTAGAAACCAAAATTTTTCGTCTAAAACGCTCCTCTCTCTTCTCCCCTCACATCCCCACCCCTCGAAAATATACCAGTCGTAGGGGTTTACCCAATCTAACCATTATAAAAATTTCAATTTAATATCTCAACGGGCTTGGGAGCTACGCGTCTTCAAACGATTTTGCGTACGGCGTACGGCGTCTACGGCGGACAAACGGACATTTTCTTGTTTTTTTGGGGTTTACTAGTCCTAAAACGTGAAAATACAAAATTTCAGGGTAACACATTTTTTTTAAATTTCAGGTCGATCACAATACTTTATTATTAAAAAATAATAAAGTAAAATCATTTTTTGAATCAAGTATGATACATTGTTAACCAACAATTAGTCTAAAATGTTCATATCAAATACAAACATTGTTAAACTGAATAGGGTTACGTATTTAAATCAACTAATGAAGCATTGTTAATTGCAAAATTTTTAAACATCACGAAAATTGATTAATTTTAACATATATGTGATTCTTTCAAATACGATTTTGTTTTACATTAAACATTTCATTGTCAGAATAATTGTTAGGCAACAAGAAATATGTTAAGTTGGATATTACTCCTGTTTACCACGTTTCATCTTGATCTAACACGAAAATTCTCAACTGAATACAAACTACAAACAAAATTGTAAGCATACAATAATAAAATATTTAAAAATGGCAATTTTTTGTGATTGACCAAGCAATGTTCATTGTATGCTAAACGTCAAAAACATTATAAATCAGAAGCATTTTCATTCATTTGTCTACAATTGTAGTTAAAAGAAGTGAATTTTAAAAATTTGGGTTGTTAATATACATTAACTTCAAAGGTGAGTGAATTTATGTTTCAAGAGTTTTTTGGTTAATGTGTACTATAGTGCTGGAGTCTCATTGGTTTATCACAATTTAGTTTCAATAGTTTTTTTTTCTAGATACTCGTAAGCCCTGAGTTCCATAGTTTATACCCAAACGAGCAACATTGTGTAATCGCGAGCTGGGATGAGTGTTGCGAAACAATTTTCACAGGATAAATTTCCCGAAAGGTATTAACTTTCTTTTGATCACGGCTTTGGTCACAAAAACTGTAGAAAAATGTTTAGGACCAAACGACGTTATTATTTGCAACTTGCTGCACGGTATAGTTCCACCTTCAGTACGACAATCGACTTCAGCTGCAGATGGATCCAGGAAAAGAAAATTCTACAAAGCTACTATAAAGGACTCACAACAGTCGTTAATTTTGTCGTAATTGAATCGATGATTTAAAATTGGACCGACTTGCTAAAAGTCTATGAGATCAAGGTTTGAGTTTACAGCCAACTATTTTGTTTCACATGTAATGAAAATGATCGGACCATTAACGGATATTCGGGCATTGTGATTTCAATTAAAATATAAAGTTCTTAAAAGTTATTGCAAAAACATTGATTCTTGTAAAAATTTGACTGTTCCTTATGGCATAAAATACAGTTTAATGTTTTGAATTGAGAATTGTTTCTAAAGAAGGAGTTTCGCCAACAATTTTGAAAATGCCTTCATCTGACAGAATACTTAATACAGATATTTCGTGTTGAGATTGTTTTGGTTTCCTCTGTCACTGATATTTGAATATTCATTGTATTCGGTTTTGACTTATGGCAACAATTTTTACAAACACAATATTGTATTTCAATTCGTATTTGTAATCAATTCGATGGGCCTGTTATTAATTTATATTCAAACCCTAATAGCAAGAAGTATACGAGGGCGGATTGATAATGACGTGCAAAAATCAAGAAGGAGTGGGCAGGTAAGGAATTCGTTATTTTTTTTTACCTGGACCATCCTTAAATAGATTACCTGCAAAGTTTAAGCCTGATACCTCGTTTAGTATTCGAGAAGCAGCCGTCTAAGCAAGTCGACTTACGAAAATTGTTGAAAATGTATAAAAGTGAATTTCGTGTGTTGATTAAACACAATTTTTTAAAAGGGAAAACAGCTAAAGTAACCAAAGAAAAATTAGATAAGCATTTTGGGACTCTGCACCATCGATCCGAAGGATTTACAAATGGTTTTCTGAATTCAAGTGTGGTCGTACGAGCACACAAACCACACCAAGTCCAGGTCGTCCAAATGAGGTCACCACGCCAGAAATGATCGATAAAATCCATGATATCGTGATAGAAGATCGTCGAGTAAAAGTCCGTGAGATAGTTAACGTAGTAAGCATCTCATTTGAACGTGTTTGGAATATTTTGAAAAACCATTTGGACATGAGAAAGCTATCCGCAAGATGGCTGCCGCGTTTGCTCACAATCGACTAAAAACGCAATCGTGTGACAACTTCGCAGCACGGTTTGCAACTGTTTTAACGTAATACAAATGAATTTTTTCGTTGATTCGTAACTGTTGATGAAGCATGGATTCACCACTACACTCCAGAAGCCAAACAACAGTCAAAACAATGGAAGGATGTCGGTTCAAGGAGGCAAAACCGTTCTATCGGCTGGAAAGGTTATGGCGACAGTTTTTTTGGGATTCCAATGGAATGATATTCACCGACTACTTGGAGAAAGGAAGAACAATGACGGGAGCATATTATTCTGAGGTATTGAAAAAGTGTTGTTTCACACGTCCGTTGTTGCAACGGCAAAACTGTTTGAATTACGGTACGAATTGCTTCCTCACCCACCGTATTCTACAGATTTGGCACCCTGCGACTTTTTATTATTTCCAGACTTGAAAAAATGGCTTGCTGGAAAGATATTTACCACGAATACTGATGTCATAAGTGAAACCAACGCCTATTTTGAAGGGTTGGACAAATCATATTATTTGGAAGGGATCAAAAAATTGGAAAAACGCTGGACTAAGTGTATCGAGCTAAAAGGAGACTACGTTGAAAAATAAAATAAATTTTTCCGGATAAAATTATGTTTTCTCAATTTTTCCACGTCATTATCAATCCGCCCTCGTACGTTTATAAAGTTTTTTCAAATCCCTCGAAAAATTGCATTAATAGAATATAGATGTAATATAAATTAAAATTTAATATACTTTAAAATAATGTATACACAAACATTATCACTATGTATCTATTTGCAATTATATAATTTCGTAATAAAAATAATTTAAGGGGAGTTATGTATTTTACTCAATTTTTCTGGAAACTAAGGCGCAGACTTTATCAGTATTGGACATATATATTATATTTTATGTAATAAATTATTTATCTTTAAAATTTAGTGCAATTGATATTAATGTAAGTAACAACACAAATTGTTGGCCTATCATGTTTAAACGAGGAAAAATGGAACTGTTTAACGAAAAATATTTGTGCTTAAAGTACCACTGCATAATATTTCAGGAATCATTAACGTGTTTCACTAGCATTGATCATGATAATTGAAGCACGAAAACATTTTATTTATTTTGAATATTGATACTTGTACTCAAATATGAACATGATCATTTAAACCCAAAATTGACAACGAAATTGTTGAATCAAATAATGATAGTTGTAATGTTTTGAAAACATAATTAACTATTGAACCATATTTGAATTAACAACGTTGCTTATTTGACGCAAAATCAAATAAGGTTTGTATTTGCTTTTACCAAAGAATTTCTTTCGGTGTGCGATGAGGAAATAAAAGAATGTGCAAACAAAAATTTTACGATTATACTAACTGACAGCAAATATTTGACAGCGTGCCATACAGTGTAATACATGCGTACTGCTGTTGCGAATTTATTTCGCTATCACAACGAAAGCAGAAAACTGTGGAGACTACACCTGGTCTAAGCAACACCTCCGCAAGGACTTTGGAACCCAAACCTTGTCCTATCAAACAATCAGAGCCCTGATCTTAAGGAAATTCGGTCGGGTTTAATCACCCCATATGTACGGTCTCTTCACACGCCTCCATGGAACCATGGAATCAAACCTAGATCTAGGTAGGTGCACTTGGACGCACCTGCCTAGACTTGGGTCACCAGACCGGGTCTAGGCTCACAGAAGAAGGTGCGTAAGATTAACCCCCAAGGTGTATGAAGAGGCATGCTGCTAAGACCTTGGCCACCTTACCGGAGTGAGGTACTAATCCTCAAAAAAGTGCCCGCACCATCAAAGAGGAAAGCAACACACTCCGCAGCAAATCGTTTTGTAAAGCAACTCTACAAAGAGGGAAAAGCGGCCAACAATATCTTGAACCGCTTTGGTAGTACACCTGAAGAGTAACGGTCAGATAAACAACGGGCCTTTTACTACCGGGATATAAAGTTTGCTACCAAATGATGGAAGTCATCTGTTAAGGATCTTATGTCAAAAACGAAGTGCACTGGATGATTTCCAAAGAACCCAAAATATTCAAGACGAGTAAATCAAACACCGCTAAACCTGCAAAGCGCTGTAATAAGATCATGAAGGACTATCTCGTTTTGACCATCATCAACATCAACAACGAGAAGTTGTGCAAAGTGAGTTGGCGGATGGCTTCCTCAAACCTATGAAAAAACGTCGTGGTCATACTCTTCCTTTCGCGATAGTTATGGTACATCTCCCTCCTCACAACCCCCTCGAATGTTACCACTTATAGAGATCCACTGAATCTTAAATTTAAACTTAATAGTTTTAAGGGTATGGAAGCTCTTAAAACCTTTTGCATACGGTGAACAGAAGGACTTTTTTTGCTCTTGTCCACTAGCCATGAAACGTAAAAATACCAAATTCGAGATAGCAAATTTTATTTAAACTTATTAAAAAGTAATAAAGTAAAACTGCAGAACAATGAAAGAGCATTCAACCCCTTGCACAAAACTACCCCATTGAGTACAATTAGTTCCCGGACGGGATAGCCCACTTTTCCCTGAAGTAGAAAGAACCCTTAAAGTTGGCAATGTCAGATAACTCATAATCCTTACTATACTCCTTAATATTTAAGTCTGCCAGCAGGACTACAGTGAATATAGTAAGTATAATTTCGGCTCCATAACTTTTTAGGCTAAGCTAGTGTCATAAACTGTAATTAAGACAATAATACGCTGACATTAATTAGATTCCGTCATTTTGTTTGGCGTTCAGCAACACCATAAAGAAGATTAAGTAAATTGTTCCTTTCAATCGAATAAAACTTTTCTCCTTTAGGCCAACACATTTGACTTCCATTATGATATTAAGCAAAAATTGTGTTGCATGATTTCATTCCATTAGGGCTGGTAATTTTTCATTTCACCATCATTAAGCCATTCAAGTGAGTAAATCATCAGCATTCTAATTTCTTAACATTTACTTTCTATTTTGAATAGATGTAGCTTAATTTTTCTTTTTCCTTTTTAGTCATTATTTGAAGCAAAACAGCCAAATTTGTCCGTGTTGAAATAGAAAAATCGATGGGGACACTAGGGACACAGCAACATTTTTATGATTTATCGAAAATTGTTGGAAAGCTATACCTACATAATTTTCTTTTAGATTCTCAGTATCATTCCTCATTATATGCGGATAATGATAGGCAGCATGGAATAAATATATCACCATAATTGGCATGACTTTCCCTCGTCCGACAAGAAAAAACCGAAGAGAAAATTTGATTATTCAATATTTGGTTTAAGATGTCCTTAATAATGTTTTTGTATTTTATAACAGATAATTGGTAATGTGATATCAGTAATATTCTATTAAATACTTTATTATTAAAAAATAATAAAGTAAAAATAGGGGAATTGTGAAATATTGCTAACAAATTTTCAAAACTTATCCTACGTTATATTTAAACAATTATGAGGGTTTGAATTTTAAAAGCTGAAGTTTAGTATTCTGAGTACACACCCTTGATTCAGAACATAACGGCGTCGTGAGCATACTAGGAGCATTCTGGTACTCCTGAAATTAATCAGGGTACAGAATTTAGTAAATGTCCCAGAACATTTTTAGAACAGAAAATAGCTACGGCAAACCTAAAGTATCTAAAACGGGTTTAAACGTAAGCTGCACTCCACTCAAATTATTTTTATGTTTTACTTTATTATTTTTAAATAATAAAATATTGTCTTCGAACGGAAATTTCAGAAATATTTGATGCGCTGAAATTCTGTATTTTCACGTTTTAGGACTAGTAGACCTCAAAAGCATCTGAGCGCCGTACGCGTTAATTTTTGGATTTGAAGAACCAGTCCAGATGTTTTCTTGAAAGCCACTATAGAAAGTATGTATGAACTACAAAAGTAATTTAAATAAAAAAATGTTTTCGATATTCAACCCACAAGGGGGTTGTGTAAAGTATAATAGTTCGTATTCACGAATTCCGACATATTTCTCAGGTCTCATGAGATACCTAATTCGCTTTAACTTCTAAGGACTTTAAATATAATCACCAAAAAACCAATTTTAGGATTTTTTGATATTGAATCTTCAAGTCGGTGAAAGTTAGTTAGTCAAGTTGTCACGAATGCCGACAAATCTTTTAGGTATTGTTTTTTTCGGCTCCTCTAGTCCTAAAACGTGGAAATACAATATTTCAGGTTAGCAAATTTTTTAAAATTGTATTTCGATCACAATACTTTGTTAATAAAAAATAATAAAGTAAAAGTAAAGCCAAGTTCATTAATAAGCAATATCCTTCTACTACTTTTAGTACCCGCTCTCTACAAAAGTCCCTAAGACACGTATTCACGATTATTTGCAGTATGATTCGAGTTAGGAACTTGAAATCTTGTAGTTCTTCAATATTTGCAGCTAAAAACTCCACAATGCAAATCGAATGAGTCCTTCGTGTAGCTGGCATAAAAAATCATTCAGAAATGAATATAAGTTGGAGAACCTACTATAATGGTTTGGTTACTGTTTTAACAGCAGATTTTAAAACTGAAAATACTAATTTTCCGGGTAAAATACTTACCTTAAGGAATTACAAATTGTATATCAATTAGTTTTACATCAAAACCTAAACTGAGTTTCACTAATAATACATCAACTCCTTTGGGAGGCCCCATACAAAAGTTTTTAAAATCTGTGCTTTGGAATAATATTGATAGCTTCTGAACGCTTCAAGCTACAATAAGTACTTTTGAGTACAATAAAAATTCAATAGTTGCAAAGAAAACTCTGAATATGACGAAAATCAAGAGAGTCCCTCATATAGCTACAATGTAAAAGTATTTCGAAAACTCCCAAAATAACTTAACAGAGCGTTAAAACAAGAAATTCAAATTTTACGGAAATTAGTTTTATATCAAAAGCAAGGTTGAGTTCATTGGTGAGTTACTTCTGTCAATTTATTCGGTAAGATCCAATGAAAGTCCTTAAAACACGTGTTCACTCGAAATTTTAAATTTGGCTTACGTATATTTATCAATGGGTTCTGCTAAGAAACTGGATATGAAGAAAATCGAGCGCGTCCTTCTTGTAACCACAATACGAAAGTTTGAAAGTACATACCAACATAAAATCAAGGTACTCGTTGAAGTATTCACTGCACTAAGGTACTTAAAAAAAGGTGTTTCTATTCGCCAAAACTCTCAACGCTTCAGTAGCTCCGTAAAAATTCAGTAAAATCATGTGCATAATAACTTCAAAGTACGAGCATTAATAGTAATCCGAAATTAGCTTTTTTTGTAGATTACCATCCACCAAGTACCCATCAATTAATAAATACACAATATACGATAATGTGCACTTCTCCTTCTTTTGTTATTTCCTCAACTACAATGTAAATGTTTTTCAGTATTTCATCTAGAGTATCAAACGGTTGCAGATGAAATCTGAGAGGATTATAAGTTTAATCCAGACCAAAAGTTTGCAACGCATAGAACCGAGCCTCGGCAGAAAACAAGTTATATATTATTTTTTGATTATTTGTGGCTAAAAACCCAATATCCGTTTGACGTCCGTCGGTCCGTCCGTCTGTTTGTCCGTTAGCATGATAACTCAAAAACTCCTTGACATAGGATCTTGAAATTTTGAATCTGAATTTTCAATCGAATTTTTAAGGCTAAGTTCGTTAACGGGTAAAATCGTCCTACTCCGTCGGGTAGCTGCCATACAAAAAGTACTTAAAACAAGTGTTCAAGAATATTGGCCGATAATTTCAGAAGGGTGTAACTTACTTTGAACTTTGAAATTTTGTATGTGTTGATTTTCCAATAGTTGGAGCTAAATGTATGATTACGAAGAAAATCTCATTAGTCCTTCGTGTAGCTGCCATACAAATATCCTGTCAAAATGTCTTCACTTAATTTACGCAACTCACTATAACTCAAGTAATCGTTTAGCCACGAATTCACAATTTTGTACAAAGTTTTGAGTGAAATCGAAGCTCAATTTTACTAATCAGCGAAATCCTTTTACTCCTTCTGGTAGCTTCCATACAAAAAATCCTTAAGACACGTGTTCAACAATATTTTCCGATAACTTTTGAACGCTTCAAGCTAGAAATTTGATATTTTGTAGACATTAATTTTAAAATAGTTCCGAGGAAAAGAATAGATATGTAAGAAATCGAGTGAGTCCTTCCTGCACCTCCTATGTGAAAATCCTTGAAAAAGGAAAAAAATTGTCGGTGACTCACCCAGTTCCAGAAATGATATTAAACACTGATGATACTGTCTTTTAGTTTCGAATTGCAACTAAATTGGAGTCCTTAATAAAGGACAAACTACGTACACACACCTTATTCTACTTTATCCCCAACTACAATATAAATCTGAGTTCAGTATTTCATCTAGAGTATCATACGATTGGCTTGCAGCCGATCGTTACTGCACTGTTGACTCGCTTTCGAACCAAGTGGTTTGGGTACTTACTGTGTCGCATTAACTGCATCATGCAACATCAAACACAGGATAACTATCAAGTTATTATAGCGCGTGTAAACGTTTGACTGTCGTCTCACAGTAATAAAAGCTTTGTGTTTTAAATAATAACCAGTTTTGGAAATTTAAAGTTAGCACGACTTCGGTACAACGTCGTAACAACTATTGGCTGGTTTTTAGTTATTTCTGCAATATTCCGTAACTTTCTGGCTGTGAAAATGAGTTGCTTATCTTTTGGGCGACTGTCAAAAAATTCTTATTTGTCACTCCGGCACTCACGTCTTAGATACATTGGAAACAAAATAAATAATGCAACAAAAAAGCAAAAGAAATCGTATAAATGTTCGACTTCAGTGTATACATATTTAACCAAAGTAATCATCAATCCTATTTCTAATCAAAACTAAACAAAAACCACAAAACTAATTGTGCATGCGGACCACTTACATATCATATGCAATCACATGACTTGCGGCTAGGAACCATTTAAACTCTGGTAGAGGCAAAGCCCCATTGAGATTAGGACCTGACATAGTAACAGCCCCCCTTACCAGAACCCAGAACCAGCGTATAACATAACCCTTCGTTTTCAAAACGCTCTATGATATAAATTGGCTTACATGTTGGTACTGTAAGACTATCACTATTCGTACCATCATCATCTTTGCCGATGGCTTTCAATTTGCTTTACAAGCTGAACACGATACCTTTCGCTCACGCAATGTGCACGGTTTACACATATGACTATGTATGTAATATATCCACTTCCACGGTGGATAAGTGGGCAGGATATAGGTCCTAGGTACCGTAGGCTCTTCTCTAAACCTATGCTCGGATTACTTTGCCTCATACCTTGGAAATGTACTCGTTCTGATCATCAGGCTGAGATGTAATTTATTTAATAGAATGACAAGAAAGCAGAGAAAGGGCGGAGGTCGCAAGGAATCAACGTATGAACATGGTTCCGTTCCAACTGGTGTAGCAAACGGAAGGTAATGATGACATTCATTTCGAATCCAATATCCTGTTTCATAAATCAATTTCGATGATTACCTGTGCACAAGCCCAGCACAGGTATACACAAGTTTTCGTACCATTGGTTCGCTATTGGAAATCATGTGAGGGTGGGAGCTCAGCCGGGTGTAGTAGAAGAACTTTGCTGCTATTTCTGTAGACAGTTTGTATGTCGCGCACGATTCTTCAAATAAAAAAATACAGGTAGCAACTAGCAAACATGCGCTATACCTGTAAAAGGCTGTTTAAAAAAAACCAGAGTCGAGTCAAAAGAGTGCCAAGTGTTATGGAAATAAGTCTCAGTTGGGCGATGGGTTAAACTAGCTGATGCATGTCCGTCTACATACTTACGAGTATGTATAAAAGTAATTAATTTCTTTCAGAAAGGCGAAGTTTTTGTGGCTTTGTTGACACGTAATGATCTGTTTTGGTAGTTTCTGTCATAAATCTTTCAAACACTTGGAATCGATGTTACCGGTGTTCAGACCGGCGAGAAATTGCCATTCGGAGAAACTCCAATTAATCTGTTCTGTGGAAAGTTAAGGCGCTACACACCATGCGAAAAAATCTTGTAATTAGAAATAATAAAGAGCATTGAACTAGAACGAAACATTTCCGATCGGTTCTTCGAATTCAGAAGAACTCAGGAAATTGACATTTTCCGGTCATTCAAATCGCTAATTGAGTTTTGGAAACTGAACTATTGTACTGCCAAGAGATAAATAACAAGGTTGTAAAATTCGAAAAATCCGGTTCTTGGAGTATGTATTCCACTAAAATATTTTTATCTGCAATACTTATTCAAATCTTATTTTTCTTGTGGTACTGTATGCCAAATATTTGACCAACAAAATTTGACGAAAAGTTCTGTCACATTTTTTCCGTCTAAAGCTAGTATTACACTGTATGCCACGCGGTCAAATATTTGACCATTTTCCCTGTCAAATGCTGTCAGATTGTGTAATGGTCAAATGCTGTTTGACAAAATGTTTCATTTGACCGTCTGACATCATTTGACAATCAATCTGACCACATTTGACCGTTTGCGATTTTTTGAAAAACAATTCTGTCATATGGGTCAAATGCGAAGTGTCATTCGTGAATATTTTATATTTTGTGGCGATCGGTGAAATAAATAATTAGCTTAAACTACCTCTATCTTTCCTGCAGTAAATAAGACATCATAATTACTGCATAGCATATTACACTCCTATTTTTTGTTGAATCCACTTACGCCTCGTTAATTAATCTGAACGGAATTGTAAACTCGAGAATTTGGTGCTCGGAGTGGCATACAGTGTAATATATGTGTATACACCAATATTTACAATAGATCTGACCGGATGGCGTTTGACCGTTTGACACAAAGAGAAAATTTCACGATGGTGTCAAATGTGTCAGATAGTATCGCCGTGTCGGAAGAACAGTGACGCAACTGCAATTTTGCAAATTTTTTGTTTTCACGTTTCAATATTTTGTGGTTTTGCTATTCTTGCATAAAATTGTTCCCCGTTGTTTTAAAAGAACGTGCTCTTTATCGAAGTTGTCTATAGTAACTATTAATAAGCTCGTATGGCTTGTGGGCAATTGTCAAAAATGATATTGTTCCTCCAAAAAAAATGAGAATTTTTTGCAGTTGCGTCACTGTTCTTCCGGCACGGCGGTATAATATCGCAATCGGGCAGCGTGTCAAATGGATATTTAACATCAAATTCGGTCAACTTTTTATGGCCAAATATTTGATCGCGTGGCATACAGTGTAATACAAGCTTAAGTAGATTTTATGTAGACAAATAAAATACTGTGGTAAACAAAAATTTACCAGGGAGAATCGTCATAATAGTATTAGACAGCGTGGTATACAGTGTAATACTAGTGATATCTGACACAGGTGGTTTGAAAACTCTATAATAGTTTTTTGTTGATGTCCTAACATGTTTGTACTACCACGTCTGCAGGAGAAGAAAAATCTGAAGGTCTAGATATAAGAAGCGAATAACATCGACGTGCGACAAAAGACGAATTCTACTGACAACATTAAAACTTTGACTGCCAACCTTTTTGCCGAAAATTTTGACAATGCTATTTAAAGAGGACCCGTTTCATGAGGACCCAAGTCGCTGACAATTATTTTGGGTCATAGTCTGGGACGTGGTCAAAATGAAAATAAAACAACGCAGTCACGATTGACCATTGCCAATCGTAAGACACTCTAGATGAAATGCTAAACTCCGATTTATATTGCAATTGGGGATACAATAAAAAATTAAGATTGGAGAAATTCGGTGACTTCTTTATACGTCTCATAAAAAAAGTAAATTTCGGATTACGTCTCGTACGTTATTGTGTTTTGAAGTTACTATGTACAGAGTTTGACCAAGTTTTTTAAGGACCTAAAAACAATCTGCCAACAGTCTGGGCGCAACTTTATTATTTTCGGGCAGAAGTCTGGAACGCGTTTAATTCTAAGACGCGTTGTAGGTTACTATGTGACTAAAAACCTAAAAAAAGGTTCGGGAAACTGTTAGAATGGGGTCGCGCTAGAATACTTAAACGCCGCTGTCACATATAACATATGAATTACATAATTGGGTTATACTCCGGGAAGAGGTCAGTTAATACGCGATTAGGATTATTTTCGTGATTAGGTTTTTGGCCATTACATGAAATCGGAAATGCATTTGTTGATTATATAAAAAGTCTGCGGAAGTGAAAACCAATCTGATATCTTATCAATCGAAAGAAATATGTCGAAAGCCTTACGTCCTACTGGAGTTCAATATCTAAAAATACTGAAATCAACTTTTGACGATTATGTAGGAAGCCTTAGGTAGTAAAAATCAATTTGATATCTCATTAGAACTAAGAAATATGTAGGAATTTGTGAAAACATTTGCAACCCCTTGCACCCACTTTGGGGTTGAATATCAAAAAATCCTGAAACGAGTTTTTAGATATATGTAAAAAAAGCCAGTGGAAGTGAAAACCAATCCCATGTCTTATCACTCCTAAGAGATATGACGAAATTCGTGAAAACGTGTTCAACCCGTTTATACCCGATTAGGGGTTGAAAAAGGAAAAAAATTGAAAAGAAGTTTTAGGTGATTAATAAACAAGCCCGTGGAAGTAAAAAGTAATTCGATATCTAATCAGACCGGAGGGATATGGCTGAATTCGTGAAAATGTATGCAACCCTTTTACACAACCGTGGGGGTCGAATTTCAAAAATCCTGAAAACACCTGACGAAAATCGTGAAAAAATATGCATGCCATTTTCACTGATAACTTTTTTTTGCCCTCCTTCCGTACGCAAATGGATATTTGAATTTTTTTTTAATCTTAATTACTTTTCTAGTTGACATATATATACTTACCGAGTTTCAACTTTCTAGCATAAGCCGTTCTATAGTTACGAAAAACACCCCCCACCCCCGTACCATACTACCCCTATATAAAATTATTCGACATGCTACTACTATAGTTCCATCCAAATACCAAATTTCAGCTTTATATCATTATGGGTTCTCGAGATATAAGAATCGGAACTTTTTCTTTTTCACCCTTCCCCACCCTCACCCTCTACACCCAAAACACCATACAATTTTTTTTTCTGCTAGGAATCTATTGGGCCTACTTATGGTAAAAATTCTAAGCATTTAACATACACTGTTTTTGAGATATGAGACGTGATTTTCTAGAAAAATTCTTATCCCCTCCACTTCCATACTCCACCGCCTTCTTAAAAATTTTTAATTTCAGCAAACTTTATTTGTCAACCTTAATACAGAAACCGAATTTTATTTATCTAGTGTAATTGGTTCGGAAGATATCGTAATCTAAAATTTTTCGACCCCCACCTCCGTACACCCCTGCCCCCACTCAAAAATTTGTTTCTGATCTATTTTCCTAGTATATCCACAGATGTTCATCAAGTTTTAATTTCGTGTCATTAACCGTTTAGGAGCTATGGGTTTCAGAATGTGTCGATCTCGGCTTTCGAGCGTTTCGGATGCATTATTATTCCCCCCACTCCCACATCCCTTCACCATTATCAGCAATATTTTAGCAAATGGGTGCACGATCGATGCTCTATATAAATTCCAAGTTCCAGCCTCCTAGCCTAAGCGGTTACTGAGATCTAGAAACCAAAATTTTTCGTCTAAAGCGCTTCCCCCGCCTCCCCCCTCACACCCCGCCATCACTCAAAAGGTGGGCACTTGAATGAGTCTGCTCAGTCTACTAACAAAAAAAATTCAACTTAATAGCTCAAAGAGTTTGAGAGCTATAAGCTTTCAAACGTTTTGCGTACGGCGGACGGCGGACGGCGTACGGCGCACAGACGGACTGACATTTTTTTTGCCTTTTTGGTGTCTATTAGTCATGGAGCGTAAAAAAAAAATTTTCAGGATAGCAAATTTTTTTTTTTTAAAATCGATAACAATACTTTATTATTAGAATAATAAAGTAAAATCAATATTTGGCTTTATAGCTGAATGGGCTCTCGAGGAATTAGGAGTTTCAATCTTCTTCAGTTTTTCAGCGGAATCTGAAATTTACGTACACGTAATTTAAAGTTTCGAGCTTGAAGTATTCAGATAGTGATGTCATGTCACACAGATGTCAACCTTGATTTTGATATAAAACTAATTTTAGTACAATCTGTACTTCCCGTTTAACGCGTTGTTGAGTTAAAGTTGGTTCCAGTAGATTAGAACTGGAGTTTTGGAAAGACTTTTACGTTACTTATTTTCTTTCTATTCAGGTTTTTAGTTGCAACTAATGACTAATAAATGTACGAACAATTTTAACTTAATATTTTCAAGCGTTCAAGAGTTATCAATATTATTCAGAAGCACATTTTTGAAGGTCTTTTATATGAAAGCTTCCCTGAAATAATTGACGGATGTTAAAGATTAATGAACTTAATCTTACTTTTGACTTAAGGTGTTACATACACCTGGGACGGCCAAAACTACGCTATTTTTACGCAATTTTTTCGCGCATAAAACTGAAGTTAATTGAACAACCATTATATATCTCTTAAAGTATTACATTTTGTCCATATTATGTGAAAATTCGGCTGGAAAATTTCAAACGGTAAAAAAGTTACAGTCGATTTGCTGGGACGTGTTTTTGTTGAGAGCGATTTCGGTACTATACTTTCCTCCGCCATTTTTCATCGCAATTGTTTTTTCTGAAAGTAAAAACATAGCTCCAAGGCTTACCGAGCCGGAATTTTGTCGGATCATCAAATTAAATGTGCCATTTTTCGCCTCAAAATTGTTCAGTAATTATGATAAAAAAAAACTAAGCAAGATATCAAAAAAATGGCTCGGTAAACGTAAGAGTGTTGTATTAAACACAATTATGCAAAAGTAGGTCCCGATCGGTCCAGTAGTCGCGGAGATAGTCCTGGTACCGTTTTTGAAAACGCTGTTTCGAGAAATACGCCTTTAAAGTTTAGGATAAAGTTTACATTGAAATAAGGTTCTGTGAATTTTAACAGCGGAACAAGTATACCTAAACCTCACGAACTTTTCAAAACATGTCCCTGCTATATAGAAGGTCATAAATACCCGGAATTAAGAAAAAAGCTCATAGTCAAAAAATTGACAAAGACCGTGAACACCTACGCGCCAACTGTTAGTCGTTGCTCACCTGGTCGGTTACAAAACGCTGTAACTTCATCATTACTGCGAATTTCTTTATGAAATTTTCAGGGTAGGCACTTAAAGGATGGTACTTTCGAATAAGGACCTTTTTGAAAAATCGTTTTTTTTTTAACTAATCAGGTGTATGTAACCCCTTAAAACGTATTCCTGTAAAATTTGGACTACCTAGCTTTACTATTTATTGAGTTACAGTGGGTTTGAAAAGATAAATGAACACATATTTTTCAAGGAAGCTCGTTTAGCAGCTATTTGTAGGACTCAATTTATTTGACACTGTTTCCTTTAGTTGAGACGATGGAAATATTATATTGAGAAACTAATGAGTTTGAAATTATTATGAAGTCATCGTCAATTATTGGTCAACACGAGGTTTAAGTACTTTTTGTATTGAAACTAGCCGAAGGAGTGTGAAGATTTTGCCTTTTAATAAACTTAGTCTTACAAATATTCGGAATCCAAGTGGAGTTTCCTAGGTCAAGGCGGTCTTGCGTTATTGTGTGTTCAGACGGACGGACAGAGAGGCAGATGGTAAGCGGATTTGGGTTTTTTGGCAACATCTGAAAATAATATAATATAATAAAATTTATAATTTGTTTGTCCGAGGCTCGGTTCTATACGTTAAAAACTTTACGGGCTAGATTAAGCTTGTAATACTCTACAGATTTGACCTAGAGTAAAAATATCTCGGTCGTGGAGAAATAAAGTAGAGGGCGAAACAATGTATTTCCTATTTCCTTCGCTACGCCTCATATCTTAAAAACCCATTGTATAATATAAGATTTTGTGTAAATAAGGAAAGTTAGAAGAATAGGAAGCACCCTGCAATACTTCCGAATTTTATATCTTTAAAGCAACTTAACCAGGTAATCAAGAACTAACTACATTTAAGTTTTAAGGCGAGGTAACATTGTACGGATGCGTGAAAGGAAAAAAATTTGATTATACATTTTAAATGTTTACCTAATATGTTTTCGCGTATTCGTGCAATAGCGAGTACGTTTTTAAAGACTTTTATATGGGACATTGAATTACTCGAACTAGATCCGTCAATTTTACTCCAACATAATTTTTAGTTTTCAGATTTGTCGAACATGATTGCAAACAGTAGGCCCGTCCCATTTCAAAACCTAGCAAGTGTTTTTTGAAAACTTTAGAGAACAGTATGAAAACCTATTCTTACTTAGCCCTCAAAAATAAATATTATTAATCCGATGTTTAGGATACTTCCCAATAACCTAAGAGAACTCCCAACATATCGGATTAGCAACCTTTATTTATGAGGGCTGACTAATTGGAAGTTTTTGGACACCTCTTCAAAATTTTCTAAAAAGCACTTACTAGGTTTTGAATTGGGACAGCCGATTATCTTCTGTGCTACCTACCCGTTTTACACTATCGAGCGTCTAGGCGAACATAAACTGCTTGAATTCCGAAGAAGACTTAAGACAAAATGCATTTCGCTTACTCTTCCGGACAGACATTCAAAATATCCACAAATAAATTCCAGCAAAATCACAGCGGAAAACGCTCATGACCTGAACTTCAGTTAGTAAGTACTACACCCTGCCAAACATCATATTGTTGCGAACTAGTGGTTTGATGGGATCGGAAATAAAAACCCAATTCGATTAAATTAATAAAATTACATATAACCATTTATACAATCGAAATCATTTATCACACTATTGGCAATTCTTCCCGATTTCATTTATTGCACGATCGCTGTTATCAATGAAAATGACTTTGTAAATCCCTGTCCAGTAAAAGCGATTGTCGCTTCGTTTTCTCTGTAGCAAAATTGTTCAAGCGTATAAGCCCTGCGGCGCTTGTATATCGCATATACACAGTTAAGCACTTACTTCATATATCCACTTATTGGGTTGTGTGTGGAACATGTAGGAAGTGTGTAGAACATGAGAGAAGTAAGTAGAACATGAGAGAAGTGTATAGAGTTTCCTACGCTATTCGATAAGTGGTTCAGGCTACCAAGTTAAGCATATAACAATATATTCGTCACAATATTCTATATTGTGGGAGAATTAATCGACTGATAAAGTTTATCACGTACCTTCTAACGAGTTTTGAATAGGCTACAGGATTTTTTGTCTTCTTCAGCTTCTATAACGACTTCTTTTGGATCAAACTAGTTTGGATCAAACTAGTTTGAATCAAACTAGTTTGGATCGAACTACTAGGCAACCGAAACTTTCTCACTAAGGAACTATATGTCTTTACTGAAACTCATCAGGCACCCTTATAAAATGGATAAATAAATCGATTCAGTGAATAATGGAATTTAGTTCGGTAGCCAGTATAGAGCTCATCAGAACGATCGTGATCAACTTCATTATGAATGGTTGATAAATTCATCAAATATTGGCTAATTGGTATGCAATTCGAAACGGTTGTAATTCAAATGTTCGTTTTTTAACGATTGAGCTTTCTCAATTTTTATTAGTTGACTTTGCCTTTCTCAAAAAAATACGTCGCCCCAAAAAACATAATTCTACGCACGCTCCTAACCATCAGTGTCTTTTAGTAAACAAGGTTCACAATGATCAAGATGCAGTTTCCAAAATTATACATTAACTTGTCTAATTTATTACATCAATATTTAATACGGCGTTGCTCTAGCCAAGAAATTGTGCAATAAACAAAATTATTATACAGATAACCTTAATGGTCAGTTAATGTTTATTGGGCATTTCGACTATCCATCCAATAAGCATAACACAATCGCCAGCGCTGAGCATCTTCATATTTCGAACTCAGCAACAAAACAAATAAGTTAATTTGAATAATTTAAAAACAAAGCTTCAAATTGAAACAATTAAAATAATGCATGCTGTTGCTTCGTCAGTCGGTCAACCATCAATTAGGTTAACATAAGTCAATAGAAAATTCAATTTATATTTGATATAATAAATTTCAATAATTCTTATTAGGAAAACAATACTTCAAATAGAATAAAAATTATATGCACAACTAAATGAATACACGTGTGAATTGCTGATAAGATACAGCACTAATTAACAATTTAGGATTGTGTTAAAAATAAAACGCGTATAAATTCTACAAGTTGATATCACTTGTGTAAAGAATAATTTATTAACACTGGTGTAAAAAGAACAAAAAAGACAAAATGAACAACAAGCAAACTTGTTTGTCTGACTCATGTCTTTCAAGTTGTGTTGAAAATCAGTCATTATAAAAGCACCTTGTATATATTTCACGATTCACCTGGAGATACGCTATTTGAATCAGATGGATGAATCATTTTTGCTTTCTCTAAAAAAATTGCATTTGCATAATTATTTTTCTTTCAATTTATTTCTTGATCGCAGCTTAAATTGCCTATATTGTAAAAACTATAATATTTTTTTATGTAATAATATTTTTATAAATTTACATAAATGTATATATTTTCTTAATTAATTTCTTACATTGAAGAGTTAATAGCAACATTTAAATGGGTAAATTTGTTTGTTTGTTAAAGAAAGAGAAATTTTCAGATAACATTGAAGAATATTATCTTGAAATTTATGCAAACAGATTAAGTGTTTATCAGTTTTAAGTATGTTTAATGTGCATACAAAAAAAATAAGAGGCTAATATTTTAAAATAGATTTGAATAATAATACCGACGGTAAATATTTTATTTCAACGAAATTTTCATATTTTTCTAGTTTAGAGATATTTTCTTGTATTTTTATGTTGCAAAAAATAAAGGAACTGTTGATAAAACTTGTCTTCATGTAAATAATGAGGTGTTTAGAGTACATTTTTGGTGTCAAAATAAATTGTGCTGATAAGGTTGTTTTTCATTCTGAGCTAGAGCAGAGTTATTCGTCCAGCTTACGAATAGTATTCCAGCGTACGTTCGAAAACATCTCGTGAGCATGTGCAGTGCTAGTGAGTAGAAACTATTTACGTGAAGAATATTTTTGGCTAAAATTCTATCGACGAAGTTAAGGCCTTGACACAATACTGGCAGAAAGCAACGACAGCAGCGTCGTCAGTGCTGCTTTCTGCTCTGCTTAATGAATTTGATTGAAAGCAGAAGCAGAGAAAAATGTGTCAATGCTATCTGTCAACGAAAGCGGAAGCAGGGAAAAATGTGTCCATGCTAACTGTCAACAGTCACAAGTATTTTAAACTCTTGTTTGAGCAGAAGAAAATATTTTGGTTCAGTTGAGTTTTGTGAGTTTTTAATTTAAAATGAATACTAGGAAATACTAGTACATGGAAACAATTTTGACACCTTCAACACTCCCATTGCTGACAGCACTCCCAATTATTAAGGGTTTTATGTTGGCAGTACTGAAGCAGAAGCAGAATTTTAGAATTTAGAACGAAGAACGAAGAAGTAACACTGCTTTCGCCGCTGTTTCTGCCGCTGCTTTCATTTAGACAAGCGTCATATCTTTCCATGCTTTGTAAAAAAATTTGCTTCTGCAGCGGCTTTTGCAGCTGCTTCTGCTTTTATTGTATCACGGCCTTTACTGAAATGTTCCTCTAATCACGTGTTATGGTCTATTTGATGACAAACTTAATTCATATCATAATTACGGCTGAACAATTTTCCTATGTTCAGTTGTTGCCACAAACCCTAAGGGTGCGTTTCCATCTCCGCCGTTTAGCGTCGCCGACACGGGTATCCTGTCACACTTTTGACATCATCGTTTCCATCTGCGGCGAAACGGTCGACGCGACGCTAAAATATCAGATTTATTATTTGTTAATAATAAAGTATTTTTTCCGTCACCATGGGTACGAAGTTTGGATCCAAACCAACCCCCTTATCGTAGGCACATTAGTATCGGCTCTCGCCGAAAAAGTTGAAGTTGAGTCAACTCCCGACGATTGCCTTGGCGCGTCATAGAGCTCGTTTTTTATGTATGTAGAATGTAGTCGGCGACGCAAAACGGCTGAGATTGAAACGCACCTTAAATCCGCTTGATGTACATCCGTCCGTCCATCTGTTTGCTCGATAACTCAAGAACGAGAACGCGTTGACCTAGTAATTTGAAATTTTGTCACCACCTGTAAAATGGAAAAAGTAAGGCTAAGTTCGTTAATACCTCACCTTCCACTCCGTCGAGTACCACCCGTACAGGAGTCCTTGTTATGGTATGGTATGGTATATGGGGTGATGATGCCATCATCTTCCTTCACTTAGGCGTTAGTGCTCGTTCGTTGTGCTCCCCGTTTGAGTATGAATACTCATGGAACCTAAAACCATTTAGTGATATAAAACTTGCTATGTTATATAGCTTCCCCTTATCGATATCACCAAGGTCATTGAGGAAATAAACGCCGAGGTTCCGACTTCTCGTTCCCAATAGGACCGCACAATCGCATAGAAGATTGACTCTTCCATTTCTGGGTCACCGCAGTTACGACAGAGATCAGTTGCCTCGGCACCAAGTCATTTAGCGTTTCTACCGATCAGGCAGTGCCCTGGAAGTACTCCGATTAGTGTGTTAGCATCTTTCCAGTTCAGGCTCAGGACATACTTACTTTTGCCGTGATCATATTCAGGCCAAAGAGTTATTGATATTGAACATGTAGGTAGGTTTGACCAACTATTGCCTGCCCACTGCAAGCATAGTGAGTCGATACACTGGATCCTGCTCGAGCGAGTTCATCAGTTCATTCCCCTAGATTCCACAGTGGCCTAGCAACCAGCTGAGGGTAATATTGTGTCGTGTGCGGATAGAATTAAGAATGCCATGACATCGTTTAACTAGTGTTGATCGTGTTGTGTTCGGACTAAGGGCCTTGATAGCTGCTGCTTCGCTGTCAATGGAAATAGTGATGTCTTCCTTTGCATACACCTTTGCTTCAATGATTTTGCAAGCCTGAAGTATTGCAAAGATTTCCGCTTGAAATACACAGATATGGTCCGGTAGCATGTAGGCCTTGTTCCTGTGAGAATACGCCCGCGCCTCTGCCAGAAATCAGTTTCGAACCGTCAGTGAAAACCATTGTGGTTCTATTGGCTAGGTAGCGTTCTTCATTCCAGTCTTCACCGTGTGGGATTTTAGTAGAAAATTCCCAACCGAAACCTATTTCTGGCATAATGAAGTCTCCCTATCGATATCACACTCCAAGAAGTCATTGAGTATGGTACTGTTACCAGCAGGTCTAGTTCTTCAGTAACCTCACTCTTTGAGCTATGCTTTTGATGTATATGTCCATTGGCAGCAGATGGAGGATAGTGTCCGGTGCAGCCGTGGGAGTGGTTCTGAGGGCGCTAGTGAGCCATCCATGCTTTACTTTTGTCAGTTTTCATAGATGCGTAGACTTTCTAGTTGCTTCACTCCACACTATCCAGTGTACTAGTTTTGGTTGGAGACCCCACCTATTTCCGAACATATTTCCGCATGCGTAAAATGCGTTGTACGGCGAGATAACATACCTTGTTGCAATGTTCTTGAGGTTACTACTTCCATCTCACAACGAGGAGTTCATAATTCTTCACACTAGAATCGATCTGATGAATGTCACGAATTGGTCAACACGCATTCTATCGAATGCCCTCTCGATCGAGTCCATCTCCACATTATTGAAGGGCATAAATTTCTAAAAACCCTGTCAGAGTATATTCCTTAGTATTTAACAATTTTTTCCACCGTGAAAACCATCTCATGCAACGAACGAATGTATTGGATATCCCCATTTTACATGAAAGTTTATCTGAACTAAGGGCTCGTAAACCATTGAACGCATTTAGTACGTTCTATCAGTAAGCATGCGAGCTAAGTATTAGAAAATTACAGATGCCGCACCGATTTCAGCACGACCTGAAAGTAGTTCAGTACACACCTACAACCCGATTGGAAATGGCCGAAATAGTTAAAGGAGCCCTAGGACCATGCCAGGCGGCTTTGAATGCATTGGAATCGGGGACTATTAAATCCTAGCTAGTAAAGCGCTGTCGAGAAGTGCTTAAGGTACTTTGTAGTCAGAATAGAGTACGACTATGCTGGGTACCAGGGCATAGTGACGTACTAGGCAACGAACAGGCCGATGAGCTGGCGAGACTAGGATCGGCGTCGGCCGGGATGGTAGAGGAGGTGGTTAATCCGCCATTAAACGGAATTAAAGCACGTATCAGGGATTGTGCAGCGGACGCAGTGAACTCTAGATGGAAGGCGCTTACGAGCTGTAGGACTTCTAGGGCACTCTGGCCAAGATTGGACAGGCGAAAGACTAGGGAGATATTGACATGGAGTAGGGGAAGTCTGCGGCTACTTGTCGGAATACTGACACGGCACTGCTTGCTAGGGAAGCATGCTATGCGTATGGGTATTGCTGACTCTGACGTGTGCAGGTATTGCCTTGACCTATATGCTGAGGAGGACATCACCCACATTTTGTGTGAGTGTCCGGCGGTTGCAAAGAGGCGACTGAGGTGGCTGGGCAGTATTTTCTTTGAGAATTTGGAGGACCTGAGGTCAGTAGGGCATGATAAGCTAGTCAAGTTTGTTAGGGATCTGGGTTGTTTAAGGGATGTTTAGTGACCTACGAGGTTCTGAAGGAATCGCTATGGGCCCTTTTGGTGCCTAGTGTGCGCCGTGGCTCGAGCGCTTCGCCTCTTCTTAAAAAACTTAAACTAACCCTCGAAGTAGTACTGTCAGTACTGTCACAGCACTCACTAAAGTATACAGAACACTCAGGGAGTACCGATTACCAGTAGTGAGTATTGAAGCTGAATTACTATCTTATAAGTAACCAAAATATTTCGGTACTCAGTGAATACCGATTACCAGTAGTGAATTGAAACTGAATTACTATTTTATAGGGAAGCACAATATTCCGATTGAATTCTGTAGAGTTCCTTATGTATTGCAATAGGTTCTGCGGCGTTACTTAAAATACTGTTACATAAAATTGTATATTGAAATGAAGGCCCTTAAAATTAGCAGCGCTTTTCATTTAATGTTCCCTAGCTTACCTAGGTATAGGTGAAACTTCTTGAGGTGCTTTGGTCAATTACCTGATAGGATGAGAAAAGGTCTAGTCGTTGAAAATTTAATAACTGCGTGACAATAAAATCTCATTAATCTACATTATGTGCATACAAAATAAAACATTAATTACTGAACCTTGTTCAATGTAATGAATATCAATCCATACTTTTTAAAAGCCGCATTTAAAGTACCTTTGTACCTCTAGCGTACATCGTACGATCCGCTAAGGCAGCCCAACCGCAAAATCTGTGTTTGACGATAAATCCTCCATATACGTATCTACGTTCGAAGAAACATGCATTAGCGGTAGGTATACTTCTTATGTAGGTAGTTTTTCCGTTACGGCTTGGTTAAAGAGGCGAAAACCAGAAGCAAAAACATTAAGTTCCTACAAAATGTCATTAATTTCTCGTGAAATGTTTCTCGGGCCTGATCTCCACTTTCAATCTTCCAAGGTATAAGAGTCCAACACACCGTCGTCGCTTAAAGTTGGATACCGAGAAAAGTTTGTGTCGAGCTATAGAAGGTACGAAACGAACGATAATAAGATTCGTTTCCCATCGGGAGTACCTCTACCTTACAACCAACCTTACCTACCTTTACCTAACCAAAGTTTCGCGATATGTCCGTACTTCTATATCGCAGCAACTTTTGTATCTTTGGAGCCCAAAAACTTTATATCCTCTACGTGAATATCGTATCCATCCAAGCAATGACATCAAATGCGCGATACAAGCACCTGAAGGCTCTACCTCCATCAGTAAGATGGTAGGAGAGTGGAAGCAACAAGAACTGGTCTGGCCTGGTCTCGTATAAGAAACTCCCATACTTTACTTTACTTTAAGTTCAGTTTGTTTCTTCTGTCGGATTTCTGTGCGGTTGTTCACTTTTTTTAGTGAAATATGAAACAGTCATTAAATTTTATTAAGCGAAATCCAACAAGACGACCGAATTACAGAGCCCCTGCCTGGCACAAGAGCGCGAAGAAAATCGTCTTCGATGCTGGATTTAGGATTTTCTTCGTGCGTTGGGTTACTTTTGTTTATTTTCTCTGCAGCGAGTCATGTCTTAGATTTTTGCATCTTGCACAATTTTCTATCTCGTTTAGTTTTGTGGTTTATTATCATCGCGAATGTTACATCCATTCACGGCATCGTTCACCACTTTCAGCTCTTTCCAGTGCAATGTTGTAGGTGCTTGCTGTATGATTCGTTTATTTATTTGGGGTACATGCTCTCCTCTTATGCCCTATAGCGTACAAAGTTGGCTTCTTATCGTCATCTATCTTATAGTGTAGCACGAGGTCTTGTCTTCAGTACATTGTAGGTATATTGTATTTGTATCGGCCGTGTTTAAGCTCTCTCCGTGCACTTGGTTCTTATTCCGATATTTCTTTATGTTTTCAAAAGTATTATTACCTCCATATAACCGGCCTCCTACTTTGTTAGAAGATTATATCGGTGTCTTATTTACGGTTTACAATTTGAACAGTGGGATCGAACGAATTGAGATCTGAAATTAGGTTTTATAGATTTTCTACACAATGAAAGCTGCCTTTGAGTTTAGATTAGCTACAGAATCAGTCAGGCTTCTCTATCAATCTTCGGCAATACAGCAAACCTTTCCATACGGTCATTCAATAAACTTTCCATGTTTATGACTTTTACACACATGTTTACTATGCGTTCATACGCTAAGCCATTATAAGCTACTACCGAATGTGCTCTTAAAACCTTTCGATTCGATTTATTTCGACAATAGAGTTGTTATGAGGTCCGATAAGTTTCATAAATTTAAACTTTTCGTGGTGTTTTCAGTTTTACTTGCCAAAAAGGTGCTGCTTGTAAGATTAGATTCTCTCGTAATCTGACAAAGAGAACCTTTTCTAGAAAGGAACAATATTTTCTTAGCACGAACTAAATGAAATTTATTTCTTTCGGGTTTTTAATTTATTATTTTAAAAGTACCTAATACAAATAAAATAATTATTTCGTTTTTATAATAAAATTCAAAAATCTGCCAACATCTTGGTCGCATCTTGGTAGGATTCCGGAACGTGTTTAATGCTAAGATGCGGTGTAGGATACTATGCGACTGACAACCTAAAATATAATGTTCCAAATAGCCTCCTTTTCAGCTTCCACGAAATTCAACCCCTAAGGGGCTGTATAGTGGTTGCGTAAGTTTTCACGAATTCTGACATATTTCTTAAGTCTTGCGAGATATCGAATTCATTGTATCTTGCAACTACGATTCACAACATTAATTTTCCAAATAATATGTTTGTCTCGAAACGACCACTGCCATATATTGGCTACGCATATCGAACTGTGGTCAAAAATCGTAATTCGTGCTTCAAGGGTCTTAATACTTTCGACACTTCTGCCGCACCTGGTCTTTTGGAGTAATACATCTCAAAAAAATCTGCCAATGGTCTGGGCGAAACTTTATTATTTTTTAGGTCATTACATCAAATGCCGTAATAACCAATTTTATATCTAATCAGAACTAAGGGATGGCAAAAATTGTGAAAACAAATGCAAGCCCTTGGGGGTTGAATATGGAAAAGTTGAGAAATGGGTTTGTAGGCGATTGTATAAAAAAACTGTGGAAGTGAAAGGCGATCTAATATCTCATCAAACCTAAGAAATATGTCGAAGCTTTGAAAAGCATACAACCACCTTACACCCCTTAGGATTGGATATCTAAAAATTCTGAAATTGACTTATTGGCGTTTATGTAGGAAACCTTAGGAAGTAAAAATCAATTCGATATATCATCAGATGTAAGAATCTGTGAAAACATGTGCAACCTCCTTACACCCACTTGGGGGTTGAATATCCAAAAATCCTGAAAGGAGTTAATAAATAAATATGAAGACAGCACGAGAAAGTAAAAACCAATTCAATTTCTTATCACTTCTAAAAGATATGACGGAATTCGTGAAAACGTGTTCAACCCTTTTATACCCTCTTAGGGGCTGAAAAAGGAAAAAACTTAGAAACAACTTTTAGGCGATTATTACGCAAGCCCATGAAAGTGAAAAGATATTCGATATCTGATCTGGGGATACGGCAGAATTCGTGAAAAGTTAACAACTCCTTTACACACTCTTAGGGGTCGAATTTCAAAAAATCCTGAAAACATTTTCATTGAATCAGTGCAATAAAAATGAATTGAATATTTGGGAAGACCTAATAGATATGACGAAAATCGTGAAAATATATACACTCCATTTTCACTAATAATTTTTTTCGACCCCTTTCCGAACGCCAATGGATATTTCAAATTTTTTTTTATCTGAATTACTTTTCTAGTTGATTTACATACACATGCCGAGTTTCAACTTTGTAGCATAAGCAGTTCTATAGATAGAAAAACTCCTCCTTCCCCCCCCCCCCCCCCCACCATACTACCCGTATAAAAAATTTTATTTTTCCGAAATGCTGCTACTACAGATCTATCCAAATAATAAATTTAAGTTTTATATCATTATCGGTTCTCGAGATATAAAAACCTGAACCTTTTCTTTTTCACCCTCCTCCACCCTCACCTCTACACCCTCACCACAAACTTTTTTGTCAGATAGGTGTATATTAGGTATACTTCTGGTAAAAATTCTAAGTCTCTATCTTACACCGTTCTTGAGACGTAATTTTTTAGAAAAATTCATATCCACTCCACTGTCATGCTCCACCGCCCCCCTCCAAAAATTTTACTTTCATCAAACTTCATTTGTCAACCTTTATACAGAAACCGAATTTTATTTATCTAGTGCAATCGATTCGTGAGATATCGTAATCTAAAGTTTTTCACCCTCCATCCTCGTACGCCACTGACCCTACTCAAAAACTTGTTTTCGATCTATTGTCCTGGTATTCCTACAGATATTCGTTAAGTTTCAATTTTATGACATTAACTGTTTAGGACAGACGGTTCTAAAACGGATCAAGGTGTAGGAGCAGGAGTTTATGGAGTGCGCCCAAATGCGAAATTCTACTGTAGCATGCACATAACATCCACTGTTTTTCAGGCGGAGACTCATGCTATTGAACTATGCATTAGAGAAAATATCAGACGGGGCTACAAAAACCAACAAATATATATTCTCTCGGACAGCAAGGCAGCAATAATGGCACTTCAGTCCGTTCAAATCTTCTCCAAACTTGTTTGGAATTGCCTCCAATGCCTGATTGAACTCGGAAATAAGAACAGAGTTAGTCTCATTTGGATTCCGGGACACAGCGGCTATGTAGGTAATGAGATGGCCGACTTAATGGCTAGGAAAGGTTCAGAAGCTGACTTCATGGGACCATATCCATTCTGTGGGATACGAATGTGGCAAAAATCACAAAGTGCCATAAACTGGGACTTGGTACCGGGCAACAGGCACTCAAAGCTTTTTATGCCAAAACACTCGGAAAAAAAGAACATCTGATTATCTAAAATTAAGCAGATATCAGACCCGAACCTTAGTGGGAGCTCTGACCGGACATTGTCACATGAGGAAGCATCTCAATAGGATTGGTCTCTCTGAGACTAAAATTTGCAGAATTTGCAATGACGAAGACGAAACACCAGAGCATATCCTATGTGAATGTGAGGGTTTAACTCGCAAAAGGCTTCGTCACTTCGGTCAGGGTTTCATGGACCCATCGGCATTCCTGACCATTCCTCTTCGCAAAATACTAGGCTTCATTGAAAGCGCAGGGATCGAAGAGGAATCATAATCAAACCGGGGGACGTCACAATAAGCCCAACTGAGGCTACAGTGACAGAGGTTAACCATACCAACCCCTATTCCCAAATCTAATCTAATCTAACTGTTTAGGAGATATGGATTTTAGAATGTGTCGATCTCGCCTTTTTTGCGTTTCGGTCGCATTATTTTTCCCCCCACTGCCACACCCCTTCACCTATATCAGCAATTTTTTTACAAATGGGTCCACTTCCAAAGTTCAATATAAATTCTAAATTTCAGCCTCCGAGCATAAGCGGTTGCTGAAATCTAAAAACCAAAAGTTTCCGTCTAAAACGCTTCCCCTACTTCCCCCCTCACTCCCCACCCTTAAAAATGAGGTCATTTCAAGGGGCGTACCCATTCTATTCATAAAAAAAATTTCAATTTAATACATCAAAGAGTTTGGGAGCTACGAGCCTTCAAACGATTTTGCGTACAGCGGTCGACGTACGGTGTACGGCGGACAAACGGACTGAATTTTTTTTTTGCTTTTTTCATGTCTACTAGTCATGAAACGTGAAAAAAAATTTTTAGGGTAGCAAATTTTTTTTTTTTTAAATCGATAACAATACTGTATTATTGAAATAATAAAGTAAAAAGGTTTACTTATGTTACGAAATGGCTCTTCTAGTCTAGGAACTATTTCACAAGAAACTTTATTATTGAAATAATCAAGTATAATGAAATCTTAGTTAGAAGAGAATTATAACGTATTTAAATAAATAAGTAATACATAATTTAATTGAAGCAAAAAAAAAATAATTAATTTGGTAGTATTGACGCTAAAGCTCCTCGAATATATTACCGCCAATTTCGTATTACATTATTTGTCTTAGATTAATTATCTAAATGTCGAAAAGTTTCATTTCTAATTACGTCCCTAGCAACCAATTTTCTATCTTGGTGAAATTCTGCAATTGACATTTAATCCTTCCTCGTAAATTTCATCCACCCTAACAAATTATACCTCATAAAGGATATTGGAAGGGCAATGCTATAAAACTGGGAAAATTCTAACCTTCAAAAAAATGAAGAGAAAACGAAGACAACTTAAGTAACATTCCCAAATTCAAGGGGAATGAATCGGAGCTACGTGTTCCTTTTTTAAGGAAAAAAAAAATTGTGAAAATCGCAAGCTTGGCGTATTTAAAAGAATTTAATTCACACAAATCAGCAGGGTAGTAAAAATCAAGAAAAACCATATCCAGATAGCAAGAGTTGTTTGGGGCGAATCAGGAACCCTAATCCCATATAATAAATCACGGAGTTGTGAAAGAGTTTATGACTCAAATTGTGGGTAGGCGCTGGTTTCTATGTCCTTTATTCAAGGCCCGGCATCAGTAGGGTAGCTTTTATATTTCGTATTTGTGACATAACAGCACGACCACTTTCGCAAACTAGTATGCCACAATTCCTGACTGCCATTCGAACGAAACTATACTCTATCGTGTATAATGTCCTTTTTTGCTTGCTCATCGCCGAAATACCGCTTGCATGCATGCAAGTAGCCCTTTTGCAATTGTTGTTTAGGAAGGAAGCACGGTAAAGTGTGCTTTATGATAGGCATAATAGGTTTTTCCCCGTATGTGTACGGCGAGGCTCTGCACGGAATATCCTGACGTTCAGAGTCATCAAGGAATCTATAGAAAAACGCTTTTCACTTATATATGAAGTATGTACCATATATGTAGGTAGATACTCGAATACGAATACATTGTGGGTATATACACCTTAGGCATAAGTATACATAAGAATGTCACTACCCAAACGCAATTTTCAAATCAGGGATGTATTCTTATGGATTATTATCACAGCTGGAAGCTTTTTCTATGGGGATTGTCGTTTAAAGATCTACTTTATACTCCTACAGCCAATACTCACACTTTGTGTGGGATTTCATTAGAACTTTCCATTTCATGGTAATGAGATTTTCCCAAAATAGCTGAAGTTTTATTGCAATCGCTATCAAGTACTAATTTACAGGACTACACGTGTAGTCCGGCTAGTAACACATCTTACGACTTACGACGTCTTATGTTTCCCTTACAAAATATAATTTCTCTTTCCCAATTGCATTCCTGAGTCCCATCCATCCCCTCGATCTGATTCATTTTTTTTTCTTGAATATATCCCGATGTAAGTTAAAAAAAATTCCTGATATTTTCTTAGTGTTTCGTATTAAGTCGTCTCATACAATAAAACTTTTTTTTTACTTAATTTAGCCATTATCACTTTATGGGATTAGTTTATTGTGCAATAAACAATAAAAAAAATAAAATAACATATGCCTTTTTTCCGTCCGAGACTTGGTTCTTGCGTTACAAACGTTTGAGCTGGATTAAACTTATAATATTCTCAGATTTCATCTAGTGTATGAACATATTTTTTTTTAATGAAATTACTAATGCATGAGATTTTTTTATCTTTAAGAATATTTCACGCTTTGTTCTTTTAATGGTGAAGGCTTTAAATCTTAAATTAATTCACAATCAATATTTTTGAGCAATAAAATGACGTCAGGCCTGAGCACTAGTTGGCAGTTATTGCACAATTCAGGAATGCCAAACTCGAAATTAAAATATGATGAAATAGGTTCGTCATTCTGCATTAAAATTGCGCAATATAATTTGATGTACTCAAAAGTTGTTCAATATGTATTTAGTAAACAAAAAGGGATCAGTTATGTTTGCAAACTTTATTATGTTCGGGTCAAAGTTTGAGAAGCGGTTAAAGTTTGGGTGCGATAGAATGCTTAAGCCACTGCCACATTTAACACCTGAATCAAGTAATTGGGTCATATTCCGGAACGCAGTCAAAGTTAAAATGTAACATTGGTTATTTAGAGATAAGCAGGTTTTTTGGAAAGTCAATTTTGTTTCCTAAAATAAAAGTAAAAATATCGAAAATAATGATTTTTTGCCGATTATCAAAAGGCTTTGTAGACATAAAACATATGTGAACCAATGAAATCAGTTTTTATGCGATTACACTTAAAGTCCACAGACTTAAGAACCAATTTGCTGCATGTAAGAGATATGACGAAATTCGTGAAAACGTATACAAACCCATATTTTGGAGGTTGAGTTTCGAATAATTGTGAAACAAATTTTTTGTTGATTACATAAAAAGCGATAAAACCAATTGGATATTTTACTAGAGATTATTTGAAATTTGTGAAAACATGAACAACTCCTTTACACTCGGTTCGGGGTTGAATTTCGAAAAATCGTTAAATTGGTTTTTATGCGGTTAAATGAAATACCAGTAGACGTAATAACCAATGTTATATCTCATCAGACCTAAGGGATGGCGAAAATTGTGAAAACGTTTGCAACCTCCTTACACCCTTTTGCGAGTTGAATATCCAAAAATCCTTAAATAAGTTCTTAAATGATTATAAAGAAGTCCCGAGGAAATATGAACTCATTTGTTGTCTTATGACTTTTAAGAGATATGGCGAAATTCGTGAAAATGTGTAGAAGCCTTTTATACCATCTTAGGGGTTGAAAAAGAAAAAATTCTGAAAATTGTTTTTAGACGAACATATTAAAAACCCGTCGAAGTAAACATTTATTCGATATCTAATCAGACCTGCAATTGTGAGGTACGGGGCACTCATAAGCATGAAAGTTTGCCAGTATAACAATAGTATAAAAATCTGCCCACAATCTGAGCGAAACTTTATTATTCTTCTGTACAAAGTCCGGAAAGTGGTTAAAGTGGCGGTGCAACAGATGTGTTCAAAAAAATTCGTACAAACTACGCGATTACATAAAAAGTTATAGAAGTAAAAACCAATTTACTACCTCACCAAACTTAAGAAATATGACGAAATTTGAAACCCCATTACATCCCATAGGGGGTTGAATTTCGAAAAATTTTGAATTCGGTTTATCACTTACACGGGTGTTGAATTTAGAAAAGTGTAATAGGTTTTTGGGCAATTTCCTAAAAAGCCCGTAGAAGTAAGAACTTGTTTCATTTTTCATCAGATATTGTAAAACTTGTAAAAACGTATTCAACACCTTAGAACCGCTTGCGGGTTGAATATCCAAGAAACATGAAATTAATTTTTAGGTGATTATATGGATTACATCCTCTTAGGGGTTGAAAAGCAAAAAAACGTTTTAGGCGTGGAAATGACAATTTAATCGATATCTAATTAGACCTAAGGAATATGCCGGAATTCGTAAAATGGCAAATCATGCACCTCTTTTTAAAAGTGTAATTTATTATGTCATAATAAAATAACCATATGTGAAAAATATTCCAGGTTACCTCGTTTATGAAGGTAGCACTTGGTATAAAAATGACGTATACTTCAATTTAGCTGTCGAGTTCAATATGCTCTCTAGTTATAAGTAGCTAACGGACGAAAGCAAACCAAATGATTTTCATTACCTACAGTCTGTTTTCTTTCTTTGAAGCTGAGATCTTTTATTCGTACTAAAGTTCGGATTAAACTGAAGCTTACTTCACTTTATCGTCTTGAATCTGAGGTGTTCTTTTTGAATTACTTACACTCTATAAAAATTAGAAATTTTTTGATTTTGGTGTGAAGGGAATGGAAATTTTACTGCCATTCACAATCAACAATAAAATAGATCTAATTTACCTATTCTGTATAATTACAACATTAAATATCACCTTTAATTCGAACCTGTTGACAAGATTATTTATCACAACCTCCATTCGATACTATTGGAAACTATAGATACTGCCGACGTCAATGCATGAAAGATCACCTTGAATAATGCCAATTTGACGATCTTGTTGCCATGCCTACTAAGATAATAATTGTCTCTAATTACAGATAAATTGTTTGGTTCAGAGTAAGATATCAATTAGACCCTGAAATCTTTGCATAGTCAAGTGGATGCAACGTACACTTGGGCAAGAACAATAGCGGGAAGTGATTATAGCTATTAATCTATCGATCGGATTACTGAAAATAAGATATGAAAACAATGAGCAGAAAAAACAAAAAACTGAAAATCTTATCTTAAAGATATGACAAGACGGAACTAATTTAAATATGAATTACGCTATTATCGTTGAAGTAAATTGACATGTGGATCTCTAAAAACGGCAAATGCCTGAATATACGACTAACAAGTACTTGAGAATTGAGATAGTAAGTCACATAACTGCAAAATGATCTAGTAAATAGATGACATGTGAGTCGTTGTGACATGATAGAGTGCCATCAACAGCTCAACGGGTGATGAGCTAAGCAACATATAGGCAACACCACTTGACTGATACCGGTACTTGAGATGCAATTAGACTTATAATGACTTAACATGTACGCGGCCATAAGTGAGAGTAGTTATGTCAGTTTTACCTATGTAGAGTTACACGTATGTTGCACTACCTTCCAGTGCCTTCCACATGTACTTTATCTTGAAGTAGGTAAATCTACCACTAAGAAGCGCATCGGTCATTACAGAAAAACTGCAGTTGATTGCACTATAATTGTAAAGATTTTTTTTACCTTGTCTGGATTTATCGCCGATCATAAGATACATTTCGTAAAAAAAAGCTATTGACCGCACAGTAGTTACTACCATGAATCCAATGAACCTTTCGACTCTATTTCTTCCCAATTTCAGTCAGTGGTAAATTACAGGTAGAAAATGAACAAAGTTTTATAATAATTTTCTTATAAGACTTTCTCTTTAAGCATAAAATCGTTCGAGGTTGGGAGATGGTTTTCGGTTGACGTTGAGATGTGCGCCTTAGTTCTCAATACTCTAATCACATCTTGTAGTCATTTTGCTTGAGGCCAGAGACGATCAAGTCAAAAAGATCATCATCATCATCGGGCTACAACAGTTCAAGATAAATTCGTGCTGGAATGAAAGTTTTCAGAAATACTAGTAAAAAAAACAAAATTAACACATTGAGCCGAGTTCGTTGCACTGAATTTCTTCGCATATGTGTAGTTATGGTCGACCTTCAGTAGCAGTTTTAGCGTTCAGATTACCAAGCTGTCAAGATTGGTACTTGTGCGAAAGTCTTGAAGTTACCATCCCAACGAAAACCGCAACAAAATGTGCGTACGTAAAATTTAACATGAATAGCTTAACAGTCCACACATGACGCTATCACAAAGTTCAATCAAAGTTTACCACTAGTAAAAAATTTATTTTTATTTGGATTTTCTCTCTATTTCCGTCTGTACGTTCGCATTTTAACTCAACGCTGAAATCTATAAAGTATCTACTACTCTAGCGCCCATAGCACATAGAACGGATAAAAAAAAGTTATTATGTTATATTTGCTTAGTTTTGCCCAAAAAGTCAAAATCCGCTTGCTGTCCATCCGTTTGTCCGAACACCTTAACCTATGATGTTGAAATTATTTGGAATCCGGATTCTCGGTCGCATTTATAAAGCTTGTTTTACACTGTATCCCATGCTGTCAAAAATTTGACTAAACAAATTTACTGTATTCAAAATTTTTCCGGCGAAAAAAACCATCTGTATAGCATATAAAATAATGTGGTAAATAAAAATTTGACGATGATACTATCAGACTGCATTTGCCAGCGAGAATAATCAAATATTTGACGTAGTGGCTTACAGTCATAAGGCTAAATTCGTTAAGTAAAACAGAAATCATTGAAACACGTGTTCACAAAATTTTGGACAATAATCAAGAGCCAGACGTTTTAAATTTAGGCCACAAGATATTTTCAATATTTTCAGTTTCGGTAGCCTGAAATAAACTGAACTGCGACTTAAACGAATTGATATTTTTTCCAGTACTCGAATTTTATTTTTTTTTATCTTTTTTAATTTAGTTAGTAATTTTTTATCAATATTTTATCTAAATCGCTTCATCGCTTAAAACCTAGTTTTGAAGCAATTCGGTGTTTAAGTACTGAAAATGTACTGTAAAGAATTATACCAATTACCATAGAAATCAGAATGTACCTACTGCGGCAATACTGTATGAGTTTTGGAATTCGTGACACAAGCAAAGTAATAACTGATACGAGTAGGTGTCGATGATCTAAATCTACAACAAATTTCTTAGTTTTCTGTTTTTAAAAATGATCCGATGATCGAACAAAAACTAGCACACTCAGCATTTTTCATTTTAAACTGCTAATATTTCAATAAAAGAAAAATATATTTAAAACTTGACTTTTGCGAGTTCATAAAATCACTGGAAGTAATGAATGAACCGAGAAAGTTGAAACAATTTAAGCAAAAACAATTTTTCGAAAATGGAGCAAGAAAAATGATTTACGAAAAGGGGCACTACATTTTAAACTACGATTTCATGATATTTGCCGTATATTTATATAGTCTGATTAGACATTGAAGAACCACTGATGAATGTTGAAAGTTGTATCTTACAAAGAGCCTTTCGGTTTAGAACATTAATTTTCCGAAAAAAAACCTTCTCTCGAAACCACCAGTGTTACATTTCGACTTTAACCACAAACCGATCTATGGCTGAAAATGCGAAGGAGGGGTTTGTCATATTATTAATTTAACTGAATTATTATTATACTTGAAATTCGCGCGAAATAGCCTTCAACAATATAAACATAAAAACTTCCAAAAATATCATTACAAGAGAACAAATTCTGGAAAACAAAAAATGTTGTTCACTTTCATTAATTTTTTAACAAAATTCATATACAAAATAAAAATATTTTAAATAGAGTAACTTCGGGTAATATGGTATATGTCGGTAAAGTGGTATAGTGGGATATTTCCATTATTCATGATGTTATGATAGCAATGTTTTTGTGGTCAGGAGTGTTGTTAACATATTATACCTTAACATATTCCAGCAGGTTCATTAGTTCAGTTGTTTTCCAGCAGTTGGATGAAAAAGCTGGAACAGTGATCACAAACTTTTCTTTTTCGATTAATAAACTGTAATTTTAAAGCCGAAAGTCGACGGTAAAAAAAATTATTTATATTTACTGGGGTTAGTTTTCTCTTTTTTTATGAATGTAATTTTTTACGATAGAATTATTGGTACAATTGGCCGTCGGATAATGTGGAATACCATATGGTGGTCATTGTTCTTTTGCTTTCGCTATACATAAATTTAAACTATGAAATTGATATTATGAATTTGGTTCTACTACGTCTAATATCTATGTATACTTGTATACTCTTGCTAAGAAGGCACATTTTCTTATTTTTTTTTTAATTTTTATAAAAGTTTTTATCTTCTATAAAATTTGTTTTTCATATTTGTTATTTTTGTAGGCGAAAATTAACATTAATTCATTTTGTTTAATAAAAATAGAAATAAACATAATAATACTGTTATACTCTAGATATATTAATAATTAAATAAAAAATTAAGGCAATATATATTATTTGAAATAGGTTTCGGTTAATATGCTACAGTATACCACATTTAGCATCCAGTGTATACCACATTAACCGCCAAGTCTTCTAGATGCAATTATAGGCATAGTGACATATTTTTCAAAATAAATTCTCAATAAATTTGAAAAATAGTCTAAATTAAATGGAAAATGACAACAAACTAATTAATTAGTATTTGTCGCTAATAATGGTTGATTTTTTCATGAAACTTTACGAGCAATAGATGAAAAACAAATAGGTATATCATATTACCCGAAGTTACTCCACTTTTATATGGTTTAAAAAATGAACATTTAGTTAAATAATTATTTATAATATTCCTTTAATATTTATATTTTTTGCCAGAAGAAAAGTATTGAAAATATTTTGGAGAACCGACGAAATCTCGATTTTTTTTATAGAAGATATGACTTTAAGTGTTTGCAATTTTTAACAATATTTCACTTTTTACAAAAAATATGTGTGTTCTACATAACAAGATAAGAAATAAAAACTTTATACTGCATCATATATTTCAAAAATTTCCGGTAAACCAATAAGAATATATGAGAATAAAATAACCTAAATGTATTAAGCACGACATTTAAGTCAAGTGTTATTATTATTGCAAATTTTTGAAACAAAGAGTCCCTATAACTTTTGTTCAAGCGCTCTCTTTTTCACTCATTAATATTTTGTTAGTGGTGTATACGAGTATAACAGTATTGGCAAATTAATAAGATGCAAAATCATTTTACAATAACGAATAAACTATTGTATAAAATGACTTCGGCAATTAGTTTCAATATTTTCCAATGTAAGATAGTGATACATATCGCATTTAAATTCTTCTACTGCAATTATAAAGTGCTTTGCATTTTCAATAAATAAAAGTTATAATTTAAAAATTTCCAAAATACAAATATATCATTTAAAATAAAATGTTTCTATTTAATTGAGATTGTTTTTATTTAAAAATAATTTTTTTTTTACAAAATGTATTTTTCAATTGTATGTATCTTATAAATCTACGTCTCCTTTTTTAACTCTTACAGAGTAATGATCGCTATATCTATAGAAATAACCATTTGATCAGTGACATTTACCAGGAAAACCTTTCGTACCATAAAAGTTAATGACAGGAATGTATGTAGATATAGAAAAAAAAATATTGCTAAAAACATCAGCTGTAAGGGCGTATAAGGGCATTTGTATGATACCCACGCTGATGATTCCCTATATAACAAAACAGCTTATTTTCGAAGTGAGTCCAATGTTGAAGTTGTTCTTTGTAGCAAAAGTTTTTCACTTGTGCTATTTTCAATGACTTAGAATCGCGATGCTAGTCGAGTAAAGTTTTTCTGCAGTATTTATCGCACTTCCGACATAATAATCATATTGTGGCCACGCAGGTAAGCTAGAATTCTCAAGAAGAACATCACATAAAAATTATCAAAACAAACTCCTAGGTCACCTGCCCATTTTACGTAAGCATCGTTTGCAATTCAAGCGAAAAACTTATGCACCTCTAAACAGTATTCCAATTTCAGCAGATCAAATTTCGATTAGGATAGCTTTTATATTTGTAAAAAAAAACATATTTTTAATATTTAGAATGTTTCTTTTAAAGTGTATCTAATTTGCAGTTACGTCAGCATTTCTTAATATAAAAATATCAAATTTATATTGTTTTCATTATTTTTGTTGATTTCGTTTCAAATGGATTTTCTATACACTCGTACCTAACGATAAAGTTCATCGCCGCACAACCTACACGGACTTTACCAAACTATAAAAGCTGAAATAAGATACTGTGGCGATAGGCTTACACTATACAACAGAAATATGATCTCAATCCCGTCTATGCTTCATAAAATAACACAACATGTTTTTTTTCTACTCTTGTTAGTCGAGTAATAAAGAATGAAAAGTATTGATAACACACTGACTGCACTACCATACGGTTAGCGGGTGATACGAACTATTTTCAGCTATAGAACACACGGTTCTTTTATATTTTTTATTTTTTGTAAACATCCATAATGTATTGAAAATTTGACTATAGTACAAGATATATGGTAAGTGATTTTATTTTTAAATTCGAATCTTGAAAATACGAAGCTAAGCCAGTAGTTTATGACATCAATTTATGGGCAATATTATTGATTACTGGAAAATACTAATGGAATCTGTTTTTCATTCAATTAAAGTTTTACAAATTGGTCTGTTTTCATTTCACAAGTTGTTATATTGGCCGGGGAAATGTTATTTTGATATTTGAGTAAATCATTTTTAATGAAAAGTAAAGAGCTCTCGTAAGTAAAAAGAAGATTGTATCAGCAGATTAAAAATTACTTGCCTCATTATAATACTAACATTTTCTTTATTGTATTATGAAAAATGGGATTTAACTTGATATGTAAGTCTGAAAATGTTGAGTACAGCGCCCACGTCAACTATAGGTACTTCTCCAATAATATCAACAATTATTTAATATTCCATTAGTATTTATCTACATCAGGTCTAAGTTTCAACTTTCCAGCACTAACTTTTTAAACTTTTCGATTATGACTTCAAAATAAAAAATTTGCCACCCCCTTACGGGCCTCCTAGCGTAAGCGGTTGCTGAGATCTAGAACCCACAATTTTTCGCTTAAAAATTTCCCCCACCAACCCGCTCATACCCGCACCAACCCTATCAAACCCCAACTTGTCAAAAATTGGCCACTTAACTACACAGTAAACAATTTTGTGAAAAGTACTATTCTTAAAGCAGTAAAATATTCCGCATTGATGTAGTAAATTTATGAATTTTCATTAAATTTAACAAAATTGAGAGTAATTCTTAAAACTGCGTGTTTTTACACATTTAATTCATAAATTTACTGACTGAATAGTAATATTGCAACACCGCATGAAATTTTACACATTTAATGTGTAAAATTGATCATTGTTTATAAAATTACACATTTTGCATGTAATTTTGATAATTTGTGCGTAGTAATTTGTCATTGTGTATAAAATTAAGCATTTTCCATGTAATTTTGATACTTCAAGCGTAGTAATTTGTTTTTTGTGATATGTATTGACTTCACCGCTTCGTTGTTTAATTCACTTGTTTCGTGGTTTTCTGTAAGGCGTGATTTAAAATTTAAAAAGAAAATAATGTTTATAGTGCGTAAAGTTTGAAGCTTTAAAACAAATAAATTAAATTTATGTAATAAAGATGTAAAGTGTTTTATACTTTCTACCCTTTTTGACCTATATCCTGGTTTTTTTTCGAAATATCATGTGTTGATTGATCTCATTGAATTTTTCAAATTGTCGATTAATGTGTCCTTTGCCCTTCAAAATAGTCTGGGAATTCATAGGCCGATCATTCGCTTGAAGTTTATTCATTTATATTATCAATAAATTAATAATAATAATAAGCCAACATAAGCATGTCACAATTTTGTAGTACATATGTAGTACATATTAGTTTTTCCACTCCATGTGTAATTTTAGACACATTTTTAGCTACTGATTTTCACACTTGTGTGTGAGTTTCCGCATTAATAGTAAAAATTACAGGAGTGCGTAATTAAATCTGACAATAGTAATTTTACTGCTCTCAGAGTAGGCACTAAATTGCCTACTCTAAGAGTAGTAAATTTTTTTTACTGTGTACAAAAAAATTCAATTTTGCGTACGGCGGACGGCGTACAGACGGACTGAAATGTTTTTTTTCTTTTTTGGTGTCTATTAGTCATGAAACGTAAAAAAATAATTTCAGGGCAGCAAATTTTTTTTCTATGAACTTAATAACAATATTTTATTATTAAAATAATAAAGTAAAATGGACAGACAGAAAGTCGTATAGAAATTTCTGATTATTTTCGGTATTAATCAGTGTTAATATTTCTGACTCACCGTGTTGGTATGGACTATAGAGATATAAATACTGGAGACGTCAAACGACAACGACAAACGACAGTGAAATGCAAATAGTAGCCTAGTATTCAAATGTTTGGTGTTTTTTGTGTTCAAGACCGGAGTATAATATAAATGTGAGTAAGATGCTAATAGTAGCATAGTGTTAATTGCTGGTCCTTTGCGTGGAATAGTCCGGCTTCAAAACAGTCGCTGCTCGATATCTCCGGTACATACATATATATCTATGGTATGGACGTATAAAAAATATTTTTGAGATCAAAAATAGCGCCAGGGTGTCATCCAGTACGCGACACCATTGCGGTTAAATTTTCTGGCAATTCTGTCTAAAGAAACTAATTCGAAGAAGTAAACAATTTTTTAATCAATAACTGTAAAGAGTTACAGTAATTACTTAAGAAATCGTTACTGCGACAACACTGAATAACACACGGAATTTCTGATGTTCCTAAAGTTTTCGCAAGGACAATTTAAGACAAATCACTTCAAAAAAATTCAAAGTACGAAATAATGACTCCAATATGAAGATACATACATACATTCACCATTATCAAATATTCTGACATTTGTATATTTATTTGAACTATCAAAAAATTTTCAATTTAAAAACGCTCAAATGAAAAAATCGTTAGTTACACGAAATTCGACGTATATTGCTAATTCTCAAAGTCAGTACTGTGCCGGTACTTGTACGTATCGAAACTATGCGCACATAAGTTGAATGTTTTCCAATAAGAACAGATGGATGTACTAGTACAACATACAATCTTGGAGTAAGGTGTTGTTTTCAGGTGTATGTGGTCCCGAGTTCGAATTACTGAAGACATAATTAAATTCATACATAGTTAACAGAAACAATTTGTATGTAGATTTAAGATTAATTGCTGACTGGACTGTACACTATTGTGCATTAAGGCCTAAGCTCCTAGGTCCATATCCTTAAAAAACAATTTAGAAAGAATTAAACATAGAAGCGAAATAACGTAACAAGAAATCAACAATCTGTCAACAATCGGAGCGTAACTTTTTTTTTCTTTGAGTATAATTTTGGAATGTGAAATGCTGAGATGCGATGTAGGTTATTATGCGACTGTCATCCAAAACAGAATAATGTTCCAAATAGCCTTCTGGTTATTATTTAGGTTTTCAGTTGCATAGTGATCTACACCACATCTCAGCTTTAAACGTATTCCGGACTTCTATTCAAAAAGTATTTCCATTTTGTTGTACTATTCAGTTTTTTCAATTTCTAATAAAACACAGTGAGTGAATTATCGACGTAACTGCTGTTTAGGAACTCGTTAATGTGAAGAATTCATGACTAATCTCTCTCTCTTGAGGGTTTAATAACAAAAAATCATGAAATTGCGTTAATAAGTTCTCCACTCTGCATCCATTTAGGGATTGAATATTCAAAAATTCTGAAAACTATTTTTATGTGCATATGTAGTATTTCCAGCGGACGCATAAGTAAAAAACAATAAGATATGTTATGAGATGTGGTTGAATTCAAAAAACGTACAAAACTCCTTTACTCACATGTAGAGGTTGAAT
Source organism: Beris morrisii (assembly GCA_951812415.1). NCBI lineage: Eukaryota > Metazoa > Arthropoda > Insecta > Diptera > Stratiomyidae > Beris > Beris morrisii. The sequence continues at coordinate 73,516,573 of OX638310.1, forward strand.
ATTAGAAAACATGAAATACATTATTAGGCTATTAGATCGTTGAAGTAAAAAAACGGATTAGACTTAATAGATACGTCGGAATTTGTGAAAACTTACAAAACTACTTTATACCGCCTTAGAGGTTGAATATAGAAAAGCCTAAAAACTATTTCCTGGCACTGATATAAAATACCCACTAATATGAATTCGATATTTCCGCAGAACCAAGAGATCTGACGAAATTCGTGAAAATGTATGAAATTGTTTGATCCAGCACCGCACGCCAAATGAAAATTTAATTTCTTTTGCATAAATTGCTTTTCTGGTGCACGTTAAATTTCAGCGTTCTACAATAAGCCATTTCTGAGACGGAAAAGAACCCTCCAAATCCTTCGACCTTGCAACCACTATCAAAAATAAATTATTTCCATTACTTTTACTTTATTTTTTTTTTAATAATAAAGTACTCGTATTGTGATCGACCTGAAATTTCAAAAAAATTTGTTACCCTGAAATTTAGTATTTTCACGTTTTAGGACTAGTGGACCCCAAAAAAGCAAAAAAAAAATGTCCGTCTGTCCGCCGTAGACGCCGTACGCAAAATCGTTTGAAGGCGCGTAGCTCCCGAACCCGTTGAGATATTAAGTTAACATTTTTATGGTGGGTAGATTGGGATGGTATCTTTTGAGAGGGTCTTTTGTGAGGGTGATGGGGGGGGAAGCGTTTTAGACGAAAAATTTTGGTTTCTAGATCTAGGGTGAAAAACTTTGGATTACAATATCTTCCGAACCAATTACACCAGGAGGATAAAATTTGGTTTCTGTATATGGGATCACAAGTTGAGTCTGCTGAATGTAAACTTTTTAAGGGGGGAGGTGGAGGACGAAAGGGGGGGAAGCAATTGTTCAAAAAAATCAATTTTTATATCTCGAGAACCGTACCAGATATGAACTTGAAAATTGTACAAGGGTTGGAGTCAGTAGACTTCTAGTACACCCAAAAAAATTTCCGTTGTTAATTTAACAGTCGAGACTAATTGAAATAACAATATTCTGTAAAATGCTAGAAATTACAGATTATGCTGTTAATTTTATCATATACTGTGTTTATCACGAATTTAACAAGCATGTTAATTGCTAAATATGTAAATATTGCGTATTTCTTCTAAATCTTTAACAGTAGATTTTACAGGTACTTGTAAATAATTGTTGTTAAATTTGTACCAAAATGTTGTAAATTTGACAGTAAAATCCATACGTTTGGCAGCATTAACATGCAATACTGCACAGTCGATCAACTTGTTGCATCACGCCTTTATGGGTAGCTTGCAGGATTTCACAACTACCGGCATTTTTCACATAGTAAAGTCGACAATTAATAGGTACGAACGAAAGAAGATTCTTAAACAAAAAATAATATTATTTTCCGAAAAGAAGGCGAAAGCATTTATTTTGTATGAAAGTTCTTTTTTTCATTTTCATTATAGTTCTTATGTGATTAATATAAACAAAATTATTGAAACTAATTTAATTGTGATCATATTTGATATAGCAAGTCCAACAATCCATCTTAATACTCTGACAACTGATACTAAATTATTCAGAAACAAGTTTTTATAATGTAGTGGCAGTTCATTACTTTTTAGTTCTTAGTCAACGAACTTGTGATTTATTTCATTTTATATATCAATAAAATATGTGTATGTTTCTTAAAAATTGTGTTTTGCGTGCTGTGCTTCGGCATTTTAAAGTTAAACTCTACTTATATTTTGTTCAACTCTGTTCGAAAAATCTAATAGTCTCTGCGCCGACTGACGAATAGAGTCGATTTTGAGTTACACGATTGATGTAATTTACTATTAAAGCCTAGTACTAATAGGAAACGAAAACGAAATTTTCTGTCAAATCACATACAAAATCCTCTAACAATTTTCGCTCAAAGAAAAAATTTGTATGGGAAATTTCGTTTCGCTTCTGCTAGGCTTAAGGGCTCATATACCCCTAAAAAATTTATTTTTTTTTTACAGATTTTCATTTTTTATACTTTTAAGAATTAAAAAAAAATTTTGAATTTAGAAAATTCTACTCCATTAGAAAGTTATAGCAATATATGTCACCAGACATCGGTTTGGAGCGGCTTCCTGGCTAATTGCCGCGCCACTCTCAACAGCAGCGTTTAGCATTTATTTTTTCGCAAAAGCTGGGTTTCATAGAAAACAAGGTCATTTATTTTCTGTGAAAAACACGAAGATACAAGAAGAAGAAGGTGTACAGTACGAAGCTGGAATGGGAGACTAGCCGTAAGTTCACGTTGTACCTACCAAAAACATTAAACAAATTTTTCTCGAAACTATGTTTTTAGACATGGTCGGCACGATATTTCAGTCAATTTTCAATATTTTTCAACTTTTTTTTTCAAATTTTGATAACTATTTTCTCTATAGTCTGACGAGGTTTTTTTAATTTTTTGCTTGGAATTTTTTTTATAAATTATTAAACGCAAATTTTTTTTAAAAAACTGATTACTAAAGTTTGAAATACTGTAACTTATTTATTTAAAAAAAAAAAAAAATTCCCTCCGTCAGACTATAACTACTACATTATTTTACAAGATTCTTTTTTATTTTTGCAAATTGAATTATTTTTGGTGAAGTTATGATGCCGACCAGGAGGCGCCATGGTTTTCATAAGTGTTCCATTTATACCCGTAAAAAACAATGTTAATGTTAAAAACAAAAAAAGAAGAAAATTTTTTTTTTATAGTTGAGTAGTTGGTAAGATATGTCAACTCAACAATTAAATATTTTTTTCACCATATAACCTTTATAATAATTTTTCAAATTTACTCGGTTTTCAGCGCGTGCAGGGGTATGTGAGCCCTTGAGGGGTTACATACAACTAGGATGGCTAAAACTACGGCTATGTTTAAGCATTTTTTTCGTGTATAAAACTGAATTTAATTGGACAACATTACATATATTTTAAAGTATTATATTTTGTCTATATTATATTATTTGAAAATTTGGTTGGAAAATTTCATATGGTAAAAAAGTTACACTCGTTTTTCTGGGACGCGTTTTTGTTGAGAGTGATTTCGGTACCAGACTTTCCTTCGCTATTTTTTATCGAAAAATAATTTTTTTTTTCCGAAAGTAAATACATGACACTAAAATTTGTCGAGCGGGAATTTCAAAATTCAATTTTGTCGGATCATGTCAGTCTTGGGAATTAAAAATTTTCGCCTCAAAATTGTTCAGTAATTATGATAAAAAAAAACTAAACAAGATATCGAAAAAACGGCTCGATAGACTGAAGATTATTGTGTGACACAACTGTGCAAAAAGTTAATAGTCAAACATTAGTCGTTGCTCACCAGGTCGGTTACAAAACGCTATATACATAACTTCATCATAACTGCGAATTTCTTTATGAAATTTTCAGGGTAGAAACTCAAAGGATAGAGTAGGCACCTTTTTAAAAAAAGGGATTTCTTTAACTACACACCCTTAATGTCACAGAGAGGCAAGTTTAAAAATACAGCTACAGAAAGCGTAGTAGTTTTCTTCTCAACATTTATGCGAATATAAAAATAAATATTTTTTGGGGTTGTTTAATTAACAGAAAAAATAATTGTGAAAAATGCAGCTAAACATGTGAATTTAACTTCTACACTTCGGTATTGCAACAGCAAATTTACGTAAATATCACAGTAAAATCTTGCGTTTTTCACTGCTAATGCTAGTGTTTTTAAGGGCAAAGATTATTGTGCATTATACTGCTAAATATGTAAATTTTATTTGTAGACTTCAAAACTACAACCACAAAACTGTAAAAGTAACAAGTGTGGCTGCAGGGTCGATTTTAACTGCATTGTGAGTACAAATTAACAGCGATTATGTACATATTTACAGCATATTTTTTTGGGTGTAGGGAAAAAAATGTTGGGGGTGATGGTGAAAGGGGGTTGAAAGAAAACGAAAACTGTAAAGAATAGAACACTAAAAATTTACGAGAACTACTATAGATACATCCTACAAAAATAAAATGTTTGATAAGGGTAGCACGGTACAGGGGTGAGGGGTGATTTTTATATCTCAGAAGCGGCTTATGCTAGAAAGTTGAAACTTAGTACGTATATGTAGATGTGCTAGTAGAGTAATTAAAACTAAAAAAAATTAGTTTTTCATTTGTGTACAAAGATGGAGTAATTGAGTAATGTCCGTAAAAAGGGTTTTTCCTACATTTCCACGAATTTCGTTAAATCTTTTAGACTTCTCGAGCTAGCAAATCAATTTTACTACTGCGGACTCTTAATATAAGCGCCTAGAAACATTTTTCCAAATTTTTCGATATCTAACCCCTAAGAGAGTGTAAGGCGGTTATGTATCATACTTTTTCACGAATTCCGATATATTTCTTAGGTCTAATGACATAACATATAGAATTCACTTTCACTTCTAAATGCTTTGAATATAGTCGGGGAATAAACCGATTTAAGTGTTTTTTAATATTTAACCCCCTGGGGAGTAGGACATTGTTCAAGTTTGGACGAATTCCCAATTTTTTTTTACGTTTAATGAGATCAAATTCACTTTGACTTCCATTGAATCAATTGAAAAACCAAATACGTAAATATGTAAAGAAAATCTGCCAACAGTCTGGGCGCAACTTTATTATTTTATGGGTAGGAGTTCGAAACGTGTTTAATGCTGACATGCGGTGTAGGTTACTATGCGACTGACAGCCTAAGGTATAACCAGAAGGAAATTTGGAACGTTATCTTTTAGGTTGTCAATCGCATAGTAACCTACACCGCATCTCAGCATTAAAATAATAAAGTTGCGCCCAGACAGATTTTTGAATATGCCCCAATACAGAAACATAAGCTCAGTTTTCTATCCTTTACAATTATCGATATATAAAAAGCGGGATATTTTGCTTTTCAACCTTTCACATCCATACCCCTTGCACACCAACCCTCAAAAACTATATTCGAAATAATTCTTGAGATATAAACACGATTTTCTAGAAAAATTTTTATCACCCTCAATTCCGCGTTATAACTATCAACCCCAAAAATTTTGTATTTTATATTTCTTATTTATATACAGAAAACGAATTTCATTTCTACTACGTAATTGGCTCGCAATACATCGTAGTCTGAAGTTTTCCACCCTTATCCACACATGCCACCGACTCTTTCTTACAATGCCTACACACAATCATCTAGTTTCAACCTTGTGACATTCTGGAGGATTTCAGAATGTCTTGATTCGAGTTTTAAAGCATTTCAAACTCCTTTTCATTATCTCTGTGGGCTTGTAAGCTACGCATTTGTGTATGGCGTAGGGCGTATACGACAGACGGATATTTGTTTACTTTTTTGCAGTTTACTAGTCCTTAAACGTGAAAGTACAAAATTTTAGACTAGCAAATTTTTTGCAAATTTCTATCGATTAGAATTCCTTATTATTAGAAAACAATGAACTAAAATTGGAAAAATATATTTATTTGTCCTTTTCATTATTGTAAAAAAGAAAATTCAGATTTGAATAGAAATCGCAAAGTTCCTTTTACACAGAACACAGCAATTTATTCCATTCAGTACAGGTAAGGAACTGGCATTCGACGTTAAATCAATTCTTGATAACAGCATTCAGTTCGTATTTAAAATGTTCCGCTAGAGCTGCTCTGCGTCCCTCAGTATTGCAAGGGGAAACGAGTTCATGGTATACTGTCCCCTCTGCACTCCGATTCACGCCAAAAGGAATTTGAGATGAGTTTTAACAAAATCATCACCGATTTGAGTTTTTTTTTTATTCAGATTTACAGTACTGCTGCAGTACTCATATTTCTTATTCGGTTGATTGCAATATGTGGACCTGAATGGCTATTGAACGTGTGTTGAGATCATGCAAAATCCATCCACATCTGTGGCACTGTTCCTGACTATAAGGAATGCTTACATAGAGTTTTTAGTTTTTACACAAATTCAAGAATTTCTAGATATTGCTCTCTGGGTAATGCCTAAAGTACCCAACTGCAAATAACATCACTTTGAGAAATTCATCCATTACTTCAGTGGGACTGTAGTAGCTAAAGCTCACTCTATGCATGCATTCTTCATCGAAGCGGTAGAGTTATTTTCCGATAAGGATCCTGCTCATTAAAAACTAGATCGCTGCAATGTGATTATGAACGAGCCATTCCAGCGGCTTACCGCACGCAACAAGCGATAATTTATTATACAACTGTATTAAAAGTGAAGAAACAAAGTTAGCAGAATACCTGCTTAAGTCATTTCTTCTATCACAGCCGTCACCAAAGTGACTAATTTTTTTTTTTGAAACATCTGACGACTGTGTGTCTTAATCGTTCTCTAATGCTAATAAGATGTTTAAAGATTAAATATTTGTACGGATTTGGATTATTTTTTCGGCAATGAAGTCACTATTCTGTTCGTTCACTTTCTAGGTAGCCTTTATGATGCATGTTCCTCTAAGTGTAAATTTAATGGAGTTATTATCTCCCTGTGACGCTCAACATTAAATTAATTATTAGGATTATAAGATATCTGTATTCAAGGTTCAAATTCAAATTACTGACGACACTAAAAACGAAACGATTTCTTAAAGATTGATTGTTACTTTCATTCTTATCGTGAATCACTCAGTCACTCTATAATATCACGAAATAAATCGATAACAAATTTTTCTTGTTGTTTTCAAATCGATTTCAAGGTGTTTAATTACTTTGTTTTTCGAAATTGAATTCATAAAAATGCTGACCTTTATGATAAGGTAAAATTAATATTGCGGAAGAGTTCTTGCAGGCATTAAAAAACAACATGCAAGTAACTACGTAGTCACTAATAAGTTTTTAGTCATAATGCGAAATGTTGAAATATTGACGATAAGAACTAAATAAGAATTTTTTATTGCTGTCCGGTATTATGGGAACAACAAGATGTTTCATACGAGAACGAGTGCACATAACATACCCAGTACCCACCCTTATTGCGTCATCACATGTCTAGTTTTGTATGCGAGGTGGCTGTCGGTACCACAATGTAAGATCAACGAAAAATTGCATCATGTTCGGGGTTGATGATATACGAGACTATGAACTACCTGGGAATTATGGTATCTACCTGAAAACGAGATGCCATCTTCAGAAACATTAATTATGAACTATGCACTAGAAACCAGGTCATACATTGAATTTGTCAACAAAACCGAAGAGAAATGTGATTTTACGAAGAGTCATTATCACTCCAGCAGACAGGTAAAAAACATTTCAGGTGGTACGTACAGGTAAAATGTTTCTCGTTTTTTTCGATTTCATACTTGAATGAAATTAGACACGTGAATGTGCCGAAACTTTTGGTGGCCAGATAAAAGCACATTACCTTGCGTTTCACGTAGCGATTCCACAGCTCGTAAAGGTTAATTTAACTGTCTGCGTTTATAATTATCCGCGTCACAACCCTTAATATCCCCGAAAGATAAAAGATGTGCAAAGTGCCCATCTGACAAGGTATTATCATACAGCCCCGTAAAAGATATTCATTTACCTTCAAGGAATTAAATCGCTTACTACCTATACAAAATTACTTGCTCAGGATCACGTAGACAGAACTTGTTTTCGAGTTTGGTTGTTTTCATGGACAAAAACAGGTAATCTCGAAAAAAAAGGTATTACAAAGAATATGACTCTAAGGTGAGTTTACATTAGGTCACGGATAACGGATGGCTTTAAAATTAATAAATTTAATGGGTCTGATAAGGTTTATGTATTTTGCGAACTCTACCTGTAAATGAAAAGTAAAAGGTATACGAATTACGAAATATAAGATATGAACACACCTTCTGATTTAAATTTTTTTTGATTTTGTTAATTATACACAATTCTAGCTACATACATTAGCATTTTATAAAATTCATAATTCAGAATAGCAGTGTTACTGCCCTATGCGGATGAATAGAGGTAAAGTTTGATGGAATATCCAGATTTAATCTTAGAATAATCATAAGTTTTCTTTTGTTACTACTTTTGACATGTCTATACACATATCATAATTTTTTGACGAGCGTTAAGAGAGGACCAAGTATCCACTGTCGTTCTGTGATCTCGCGTTTTGCAAAAAAATAACAATAGCTCGTAAAAGAAAGTATATGTGAAGTAATAGGTTGAAGAACTTAGATCTTAATTATTGCTGCACAAGTCTGATCCAAAGTATTCTTATTGTTAGAGGGAGAACAGGTACGCAGGTGAGTGACATACCTTGAGTTCGTGCCGACAGCTACAGAGCCCCTTAAAATTTAAAAGCGATCTACACGAAGTTATAGATTGGCATAAAAACGAGGCAGAACTTTATGGCTAACTGAAGCCCTCAACACAGTTTAACTTAGTACAATTATTATTATTAGTTCATTAGTTCAAATACTAGAAGACGGTGTGAATAAAAACTACGTTATGCAAAATGATCACCGAAATTCTTCAATAATTTTAAATTTCTATAAACTACAAATTCTACTTTAAAATTTCAATAATATTATACTTTAATTGCGTTAATAGTCTACAATTGCGTATTTAATCCTAACTACAAAATTGCAATATATGTAGTTAATCCTGGGCTATGACATCCCGATCTCTGTACCATTTTATCAAATCATCGGGATACTACAAACCGAAATTACAATTATGCCTGCAATATATTTTCATACAAATTAAAAAAAAATTGTTTAGAAATTGTTATTTTTTTATGTATTAAAAAAGACTGAACATGCAATTCTTTTTATTGGCTGTATTTCTTACCGCATTCGTAACAACGTAGTTAATCAGCTTATAAAGAGATATCTTTGGGTTGGGTACAACATAGGCCCACAATTTTTTGACCGACTTCGTTTGTTCGACTTTAATTTGTTCAACTTTCTGGGACTAGGTTCGAAATATCGCAAAAATCGTTCTTACAATTTTTTAAATGAACATTTTCAGTTTTTAAAATCTCGCGTTTAAAATTAACGTTTCAAAAATTTCACTGATCAAAATCTCTTGTATAGGTATTTTAAAATAATACATTATACAGTGTGTCTGGGGTTTGGTGGGCAACTTTTTAAGCGGTGATTCCTTGATAAAAAAAAAATTTGTATAAGGTGCGTTAATATTTAATATCCGAGGGAATGCAGGGCGCTACGTATAACATTATGCCACAGATCAACACAAGACATTGTTGCTAGTTTTTTTTAGGAAATTGAGTTATCTCTGATTGGATGTAGGTGTACCTAATCTTGAGATATTCACTTCAAAATATAAATTTTTGCCAATCCAAACCCAAAAATTCTATCATTACTGACATTTTACTCAGAAAACCCCAATGATATTTTAATTTTATTTTTTGCAATTTTCTATACTTTAACATTGATATAAATTAAAAAAAAGTCTCCAAAAGCTTGGTGTCCTAAGCAGGTGCTTTGGCAATTGTGTTTTCATTTCGTTCCAAAGGCAAAAAATAATGTCATAATTTTACGCTAATTACAAACTTATAGGTATGGCAAAAAGAAATTATCTTCAAGCAGTCTGGCCGCAACTTTATTATTTTTCGTGCAAAATTTTAAATTTAATTAAATTCGGAATGTGCCAAAATTTGTTGCGCTAATTCTATCCCCCATTTAATATATTATTTTATGCTATATATGATATTCAATGTTATGCACTTGCATGAAGCTGATTTCCATATAAATGGCCCTACTGAAATGTGTCTAGAAAATTTAGGAAGAAATCAGTATCCGTACCGACCCTACGAACCTAATAAACAATTCTTTTTACCTATAGAATAGCTGTTTATAAAAACCAGCTTCCAACTTTATATCATTAGTGGTTCCAAAATATAAAACCTGTAGGAAAAAGGGTGCGAGAGTAAGATAAAATCAATACGCCCAGCCGAACACCTAACGCAGCCTTTTTTTCGCAACGCTTTTCCTACACAAAAATCCTGGATTTTATTTTTTTTAAAAATTTAAATATTTATTTTAAAATAAAGTAAAAGTATGAGAAAAGCCGTATTGTTACAAAACGTTGTTTAACGAACCATCGCATCGATGTCATAACAATCGAAAAATATGCACTAATCTAGATCAAAATGTTACGATAGCGATTTGAAATTTTGCGTTTGGTGTACAAGCGGCCTAAGACATATTTTATAAGAGCAAATTCAGCCCTACTGACGTGGTTGAATATTAAAATGAATTTCGAATAATTTTTTATTTGGACGAATGCATAAGAAAAAAAACTTAAGAGATTCAGCGGAATCGGTGAAAATGTACAAGAACTTTTACACTTCCTTTGGAATGAAAATTAAAAAAATTCTAAAAACACTTCAATGCATTTGCATCAGATATATGTGAAATTAAAAACTAATATCTAATCAAACCAAAAGATATGGCGGAATTCGTGTAAGCAAATAAGTAGCTTTTACCCTAAAGTCGCGATGATGTATAACAAAATATATTGAAAAAGTTTTTTAGGTAATTGTGTAATGTAAGAAGGCCATGGTAGTCAAATTCAATCTGGTATCTATCCCATTAAACCCAGTGTTGCCAATTTATCCGAAAGTCTGTTAAATTTAGCCGATTTCATCGAGATCTAGCCAAGGAACTTAAGCTTAGCCGATAGCTGAATATAGTCGATTCGTGTAATAGGGGATGAAAAGGCTATGGACGACCATATTAGATTTTTGCATAAACGCACTTAATGTTGCATGTGTTCTACATGCATGTATTCTACATTAACATTGTGTTACCATTCGGCACTAGAATCCAACTATTTTCTATACACTATTGAATTTTTTTGATTCAGTTGTCAGTTCTGAGCACGAATTATTAGTTGAAATTTTTTAATACAGTGTAAAAGTGTGTTACTCCTGTTTGCAATACATTTTAATCAAATTAACATTCTGTTACGATCAAGTAATAAGATCAAAAAAGAATATCTAGCCGATTTTAGCCGATTTTGATCTGTCATCTGGCCGATTTTAAAAAAAATAGTTGGCAAGGATACCTAAGAGAAATGGCGGAATTCGTGAAAACATATACGAACTGTTTTTACCGCATTCTAAGTAGAATATAGAAAAAGTTTATATTTCGAATTAGTATATAAGAACTGCGGAAATAAAAATCACTTCGACATATTCAGAGCTCGGAGATATGACGGAATTCGTGAAAACTTAATTAATCATTTTTTAACAACCCTCTTATAGACTTTGTACGTTTGAGCTACGTTAAAATTAGTACCCCTAGTAGAAGATTGGTGTACAAACTCTGGAATATAATGAATTTTGATTTCAACAGTTTGCATACGGCATATACGGCGGATAAAGGAATATTCTCTATTGCTTAGTTTTATTGGCCTATCACTAGGTAAAATGAAAATTTTGAAGTTAGATTTTTACTTTATTACTTTTTTAATAATAAAGTATTGTGATCGAACTGAAATTTTAAAAAAAAATTTCTACCCTGAAATTTTGCATTTACACGTTTTAGGACTAGTAAACACCAAAAAAGCAAAAAAAAAAAAAAATGTCCGCGTGTCCGCCGTAGACGCTGTACGCCGTACACAAAATCGTTCGAAGGCGCGAAGCTCCCAAACCCGATGAGGTATTAAGTTGAAATTTTTATGGTGGGTAGATTGGGTAAACTCCTACGACTGGTATATTTTCGAAGGGTGGGGGTGTAAGCGGGGATGAGGGGGAGCGTTTTAGATGAACAATTTTGGTTTCCAGATCTCAGGAACCACTTATGCTAGGAGGTTGAAACTTGGAACTTATGTAGTACTATGACAGTGGACTTATTTGCAAAAAAATTATCGATAAGCGTGGAGGGGTGTGGAAGTGGGGGGAAAACAATGAGTCCAAAATGCTTGAAAGCCGGGATTGAAACATTCTAAAATCCATATCTCCTGAACGATTGATGTCAGAAGATTGAAACTTTGTGGTTGCCCTTAGGGATACTTGAAGATTAGATAAGGGCCAAATTTTTAAGGGTAGTGGTGGGGTGTGGGGTTGGGGGGGTGAAAAGCTTTGGATTACAATATCTTCCGAACCAATAACACAAGGAAGAAAACATTTAGTTTCTGAATATGGGATCACAAGAGGAGTCTACTGAACGTAAATTTTTTGAGGGGGGGAGGTGGAGCACGAAAGTGGGGGGATAGCAATTTCTCAAAAAATGTTATTTTTATATCTCAGAAACCGTATCAGATATGATCTTAAAAATTTTACAGGAGTTGGGATCGGTAGACCTCTAGTACGGAAAAAAATTAGTGGTGGGGGTGATGGTGAAAGGGGGTAGAAAGGAAAAAAATTCTGATTTTTTTTTCTCGAAAACCGTAATGAATGGAAAGCTAAAAATTTAGGATTATATAGAGCCACTATAGAGACATCCTAGAAAAATAAAATTGTTCATAGGGGTAGCAAGGTACGGGAGTGAGGAGTGGTTTTTTATATCTCAGAAACGGCTTATGCTAGAAAGTTGAAACTCATTACGTATATAACTAAAGAAACAAAAAAGTTCAGATTTTTATTGGCGTTCAGAGGTTGAGTAAAAAAAATATCCGTGAATCCACATTTTCACGAATTTCGTTAAAACTTTTAGACATGTCGAGCTATCAAAGCAATTTTACTTCTGCGGGCTATTTATATAAGCGCCTAGTAACGTTCTGCAAAATTTTTCAATATCCAACCCCTGAGAGGGTGTAAAGTGGTTGTGTACATATTCACGAATTCTGGTATATTCTTAAGGTATATTGAGATTTGGAATTCACTTTTACTTCTATAAGCTTTAAACGTAGTCGGGGAAAACCCGATTTAAGTATTATTCTCTATTAAGCCCCCTGGGGGTATTGTTCAAGTTTTCACTGATTCCGAAAATCTCTTAGGTTTAATGTGATCGAATTCGCTTTTACTACTGTGAATTATTCTATTGATAAAAAAATACGTAAGTAAATAAAAACAATCTGCCAACAGTCTGGGCGCAACTTTATTATTTTATGGGTAGAAGTGCGAAACGTGTTTAATGATGAGATGCGGTGTTGGGTACTATGCGACTGACAACCTAAGAAATAACCAGGAGGCTATTTGGAACGTTATTTTTTAGTTTGTCAATCGCATAGTAACTACACTGCATCTCAGCATTAAACACGTTTCGGACTTCTACCCATAAAATAATAAAGTTGCACCCAGACTGTTGGCAGATTTTTTTTTAAATCTCACTCTCATAAAAATAAAGTCTATTGTTTTCATAGTTATTAAATGATATTATTTTTAACTAACCATTTGGATATTAAAACAAATATAAACTTAAAATCGAAATGAAAACAAAGGGAATAAAAAGATTTGGCTATTACAAACGAAACCACAACAATGGAAAAAGTTGAAAATAAAAAAATTGGAAAAATAAATCTTTTGCTAACCCGATTTAGTACTCAGCAATTGTATAGTATTCAATTATTTACAATGAAATAGCTGCTTATTACAAATTACAATACAGTTCCATTCCATAAACGAAATAAAATAATGAGGCGGTTGGCAGTAACTCTTCGATAGGCAGGCACCTTGTACTTAATTTTCAAAAAAAAAACTGAATTCTGTAATTTTCATTATTTAGCAAAATCACTGCTGGTCAGTTCATTGACTTTAACTAATGACAATTTTGTTGTTACACCTATCCGCAGTCGTACTTTTCTATGGCCGTCATAGTGAAGACAGAAGATGATAAAACATGAAAGCATTGATGTGTGGAAATTAAAAATAATCACTAAGCATATTAGAAATTAATGAAAGCGTTTAGGATTAAAGCTCCCCAACTTCGTTAGAGAAGTTCGTTGCTTTTTCTGCCCCACTTCTGTAGAATGTAAACGCACCGCGCGCCCTGTTACACATATGTAAATGTATGTACTACGTTTATACCATTTTTATGGCATGGTAGCTCGTTGCGTTCACTTCGGGCTCATTAATCATTTAAAGAAGTCTTCGCCTTTCAAATGCGAACGGAAAATTTTCGTTAGGCCAAGTGACGTAGCATTTTCATGTTTAGCGAGTGCACTTGTTGTTGTTGTACGTGAATGCATGCAATATATTTCACTTGCATCAAACCGAGATGTGTAAGTTGTACATGTTCATACATATGTAAGTACGTCACCTGCATAAAACACAGTTTGATCGAGTAGTTTATCTGATTGTAGTCACGTACTCGTTCCACACATGAGTAGATATCTTATGCGGAATCGATTTTGGCTTTTAACTTATATTGAATCGAATCTGTTCCTAAAAAAATTAACAGACGAAAGAAACAAGACGGCCTTCTTTCAGTTTTAATTAAGCTTAGACATGTGTATACTGACACTGTGAAAAAAAAACCTTCATATCCACCGGCCGGTAAAAATTATAAAGCATTACGTACAGGTGACTTAAGCGCATAGAACTATCATCGCATGTTATCGCATGAAAGTAGATATTTTTCGTAGTCATGGCCGTTTGTGAGGACCAGCGTGACTTAAAAGTTAGAAACGGAGTACGCAGGTATGGTTTGCGGGGTCCCAAATTGTCAAATATGTAACTACATTTTTCGCCTGTAATCATATTACTCTAAAACAGGTTTTACACCAATAGCCCCACATTTTATACGCCAATTGGCAAACATTCTTTATCAGTTGTCCTACCGAAGTAGCAGTTGTTCGGCGAAGACGTATAATACCCAAAGTGTGATAACATAATACCAATCTTGTTCTACAAATACACACCCTCCCCCTCACCTTACCACAACCAATTTCTGCGTACGCCACTGAAAACTTAGGTTTAAGTCTTTGACTCTTACCCCCAAATTCTGCATTTTCATGTTTCCCACAAAAAAGACTGTCTGTCTGCCGTACGGCGTACGCTGAGTCGTTTGAAGGTTTGTACTTCACAAGATATTATGTTAAAATTTGTTGGGGGTAGATCGGGTGGATTGGTGACTTTTGGAGGGTAAGCATGTGAGGGAGTGGTGGTCTCCGTAACCGCTTTTGCTAGAAATTTGAAACTTATAATTTATATAGAGCTACGATAATGAGGCCATTTGCAGAAAACGTCAACATAGGTGGAATGGTATGAAAGTGAGGAGAAAACAGAGCATCCGAAACGCTTGTAAGCTGGAACTTATCTCCTGAACGGTTTATGATATAAGGTTTAAGCTTTGTGATTGCATGAAGGTATGTATTCTACAGTAGTATATCAAAAATACAATTTTTATAGTAGGGGAGACCGGGGACAGTACAAACAAGAAACAATAGAAACAATGGTCATAATGAACGCAATCCTTGGTTTAAATTAAGCTTCAAAGTGTCAAACGAAGCGTCTCTAAATGCCCCTGGTAGCTATTAATAAACCGTTGAGTAGAGTCAAAAGTGAAAGTATGTATATCAAAAAATATGTTTTTCCACCGTCTGTGTAAAGTTTTTCCATCATCGAAAAAGAGTGTTAAGAGGAATAAAAACGTGACTATCAGGCTTCAACTATTAATATTTGTTTAGTTTAGTATATTTCCTTTAGTTGCAATAGTTTAAATTCATACGTTCGTACGAGGTTAAGAAAATAATAGAGTGTTTAGATCAAAATGTGTTGTGGGGACAATTAAAACAATAAAAGCGGGAACAGTCGAAACGTGTTTCAATTCGCAAATTAGCCTTCCAATTGCCCTTTAAATATTCCTTAAACATGCCAGATACATGAAGACGAAATTCTATAGCTGAAGAAGATTGGTTTTCTGGATTCATGAAGCATACCAGGTGCATAAGCTTAAAACGATCATTGACACATAGATGGCGTGTTAAGCAACCTAGTGACGCCAATTTTTTTTATTTAAAGGTTGGTTAGTTGTTAACATTAATCACTGCACATCGTCACAAATTTCATTCAACAACATACGTTTGTCCTGTGCTGATCATGTCTAGTTTTTTGCTTGAAAAAGAGCATATGCGGGAAGCCCTGCTTTTTTGCTTCCATTTGAAGAAAACGGCTGCTGAATCGCATCAATTGCTTCTGGAGGCCTATGGTAACAATGTTTTAGCGGAATGAACGTGCAGGGCTTGGTTTCATCGATTCAAAGACGGCGATTTTGACCTGAGCGACATGAAGCGCGGAAATCGGCCCAGGAAGGTTGAGGACGACCAATTACAGTCTCTTTTGGACGAAGACGATACCGAATCGCAAAAAACGCTTGCCGAGCATTTGGATGTTACTCAAGCAGCCATTTCCATGCGTCTACGTCATGGGAAAGGTTCAAAAGATCGGAAAATGGGTGAGAGATGGGAGAAATGAGGGTGAGTACTTCGAATAATTTTGTTTTTGTTTTCTTTGAAAAAAACATGTGTTTTTCTGACTAAAAAACGATCGTTTTAAGCTTATACACCTGGTATATCCATAAACCATGAAGCATAAATCCATAATTTTCAATTCGTTGCCCCCTAACCACAAGTCTTTCACGAGCAACAAGTTTTAACATCACGAATGCTACATATTTTTGACAATCTGACTAATTATGACAATTTTGGATTATAATAAATACATATTACACTTAATCTAAATGTTGTTTCAATTGTCCAAGGTATATGTTTCAACCATCCCAGGCACGGGGACATTTGAAACATGTCGACGCCTTCAATATTTTTCAAAATATCTCTTTTTTATTTATCATTATAGATCAATGAAACAATTAAAATATAAAATAGAGTCTATGTACTCTCTATTTACTTTTAATATATTAGAAAATTGCGATAGCTACGTGGGGAAAAAAATCATAAGTCGAAAATGTTTCTATTGTCCCTGGTCTCCTCTATGTCATTCAGTTACTGTTTCTGATGGATTGTACCACAGTCAATAGCACTAAAATTGGACCATGGCCAAAAAAAGTCGGATTACCATGATGCTGTGGGATCAAAATGAACTGTGGGCTAATTTGTAATTAAAGAATAGATCACGTACAACCAGCCATTAAGTGTATGAATTTCAGAGCCACTGTATATAAATGCGGCACCGTCTTCGCAGACGACTGCACACCTGCATATCACCATGACATGCAAGCGAGTAAAAGAAAAAAGTAGTGATTATCTTTTTTTACTTGTACTCGTATATTATCGTGGAAAACTTCTCAATCATCTTATAGCTAAAGTTGTGCTTATTCGTAGTCAGAGTTGATTGGCTCGAAAAAGACCGAAATTTATTTTTTCTTGTTTTTATTAGGTAGCGTATAAATTTACGATTTCTGATTTCATAGTATTTTTCAGTACAGTAGTAGAGTGATTGCATTCTATAGACTGTAACGACTCGAATTTCCGGGGTAGGCTCAACGGGTGCCAGGATCCGTTACAAAATATTTATTTGTTTTTAGACTTAACTTTATTACTAGTTAACATATATTAAAATTATTATTTGATTTTCTTTGGGTTTTCTCCTTGCCGTCTGATCGCCGTCTCTGCTAAACGTGACTCGATTTGTATTTTCTGTGGGTACAACTTCACTTGCCTTGCCTTGGCCCTCTCTGCTCTCTCCCTGCCTTCGTCCCTCTCTGTGGCCTTTGCTCTCCCTGTCTTCGTCCTTCCCTGTCTGCGCGTCCTTCCCTGTCTTCATCCTTCCCCATCTTCGTCTCTCTGTGTTGCCTCTGCTTGTTTGGCTTGGTTCAGTTGTGTCTGCTTGTCGTGATTTGGCGTCGTTCGTCGTGGCTTGCCGTAGCTGGATTTAGCTCGACTCCTGGCACGACTCTGCTTGCCTTAACTTGATCCTGGTTACTGATCGTCATCTTGTCTCTGTTCGCCTGATCTGCTCTGTCGACGGTTGCTGTGCTCTGTTCGTCTGATCTGTTCATCGTAGCTTGTTCTCTGCTTGTCGCAGCTTTGGCTCTACTCGTCGTGGCTCGCTATGTACGTCGTGGTTTGCTGTGGTCGTCGCTGCGTTGCTCTGCGCGTCGTTGCTGCTTTGCTCTGCGCATCGTGGCTCGCTATGCATGTCGTTGTTTGCTGTGGTCGTCGCTGCGTTGCGCTGCGCTGCGCGTCGTTGCTGATTTGCTCTGCGCGTCGTGGCTCGCTATGATGGTGCATTTACACTCAGCGTTTGAGGCGAGCCTCTATCCCCACCAAAAAATCACCCAATCAGATGGCTTGTGGAGTCGCAAGAGTCTAACATTCTTCAACTTTTCTCCGACGCACGCTTCCATATGTGTACACACATACAATGAACTGTGGCAGCACACAATTCGCAGCTCATCGTATTTCTGTCATTTCGCACTCATAGGCATGTTGCGCCGCAGAGGCATTTTGAGTGTAAATTGCTTTCAACACAGCAAAGAACACAGCCGACGAAAACCGGTTTGCAATGGCCTGATGGGGGTAGAGGCTCGCCTCGAGGCGAGCTTCAAGGGTGAGTGTAAACGCACCATGAACGTCGTGGTTCGCTGTGATCGTCGCTGCGTTGCTTTGCGCGTCGTTGCTACTTTTCTCTCTCCGCTGCGTGGTTTGTCACTGCTTGGCTTGCTCCGCTGCTTGGCTTGTCGTTGCTTGGCTCGTCGCTGCTTGGCTATAGTCGCTGCTTGGCTATAGTCGCTGCTTGGTTCGTCGCTGTTTGGCTTGTCACTGCTTGGCTCAACACTGCTTGGCTCGTCGCTGCTTGCCTCGTCGCTGCCTGGCTCGTCGCTGCTTGGCTTGCTCCGCTGCTTGGACATGAACTAGTCGGTCTTAAGCTTTCAAAGAGGAACTATAAGTCCACATTGCCTTATCCAGCTTGGGAACTGTCAGTACGTCGTTCTCTTCGAGGCTGTGAATCACAGGTCGAATCGATTGCTTAGTGGTCAACGTTGCTACAAGAGGAACTTGAAGTCCACATTGCCTTGTTAGTAGACTGACTACTGCCGACTGACCCCTTTCTCGTCATTCGTTGTTGCTTATATCTTTGCGAGAACATATATCATCCGCGAATCATTTCGTTAGCACTCGGAACTATACTTTGTTGTAATTCGCAGTCGGTGCATGCATCCGTAAGTATATAGTGCTTTCGGATCTTACATGTAATTTTTCGGTGTGTTTATCCAACCGTGCAGTGTTGCCTGAGGCATTGTTGCGGTCCCACCGATTTTTCAGGCGTTTTGCCAAAGTGCACTTTCTCTTTCAGCTTAGTTTTGTCCATTTATGTCTTCCGTGCTCGTGTTTTTCTTTTATTTTGTTCCTTCATGTCTTTGGTGTTCTATGTTACCGCGGAAATTTCCGTCCTTACAAGACGTAGTCGAGTAAAGCGACCATGGAAAAACCTAGATCTGTCCAGCGAGCGAAGAGAGCCTCAGCTTGTTAAAACAATAAAATAGAATAAAGCATTTCTCAAATAAACTAAAAAAATATTAGCAATGTTTCCAAAAAACGATACGAACAATTTAATTGGGTCATATTCAATTTAACAATCTAAAACTTCGGCTTTAATAATATGAATGATAATAATAACAGTAAGAAAGAATATTAATTTTCAATCATCCGGTATTTTCAGAATAGCAGTTGTACACAATAATAATTGCATATTGTGATAAAAAAAAACGGTTACACAATTTGTATTCGACTTCATACGCTTAATTAATACCTGTTCTAAAAAATAATAAATTACATGTTTGTAGTGTAGGCAAACTGTTAACAGCTGTTTGGATTTTCCATTAAACCGTCAAATCTATATACAGAAGTTAAAAAATAGGCATAAAAAAATTATAGGAAAAGTTGAAAATGAACAGATCAGAATTTTGTGATATGATTCATATGGAGTAGAAATCAAATATTGTCACACTTTGGTTACAATATCATTAAAAAATAAATACATTTTTTGGGTTTTTTCCTTGTTATTCATTTAGAAAAATATTTTTTAAAAAATATTTTGTTTTGCCAAATATCGTTCGATTGCGTAAATATGCTAAAAGTGTTATCTGTTTGCCAAATTTCTGAAGATAGTATCTATCGGCTAATTATTTTATAAAATGTATAGCTGTACTATTATTTTCTTCTCTATATCTTCGTTATATAACTTTTTAGGTGGAAATCATTTTTTAGTATTTTCGATAAATATTTTCATTAGGAATTAGCTAAAAGTTATAAATAAATTTTCCGTAGAAAAAAAACCTGTAGGTATCAATCTCACTATATACTCAAAACATTGGTCAGTAAAAAAAAACGTCTTTTTTAATGAACTTGAACTAAGACGACGTGATTGTCGCACCGTAGACATATTGGCGGTGCCAGTTCTGACTAGTCATTCTAGCGTCAAGATAATTACTTCTAGTACCACGTCAGCTGAAACGCTCGCTATTTTAATAGCTGACACAGGGCCTGCTTGGCTTTTCGTTTCGAACGTGTAATTACACTAGAAAGTGAGATTTTCGCAAGATGATGTCAATTTCAGTGAGTTAAGTTTGAAGCATATTGCATAATTGTGTCGCCAAAAATACCGACAAACAAACAGCTCGTTGTCGGATGTAAGACGTGGAGTTTTGCGTTATCAGCTAGCAATAAAGGCCGCGGCTGATAGCGTGCAAAGCGTAGCCATGCTGTGGATCACGTTTAGCAACCGTCTCGCCTAAGTCTAGAAAATATTTCGTCACTTGATTTCGATTCGCACTAGCAGACCCACTTTCGAAACGTTTCTAGAACGCGCTGGACACAATATTAGTGGGCTGTAAGATGCCAAAAAAAATTGTTCGTTACGCATATAATCGGACAAATTTTCTTATCATATGCACACCTAGTCTTACCGGCGATAACGTAACCTGCGAGCATGTCGGATGTTAGGCTATGAGTCAGTGATCGTGGCGTGTTGCTGCTACTATTCATCAGCTTTTTTTTCCGCATGATGCAACGCTTTTTAATGTCTTTCTTCAATTTTAACTGCAGCATTTATGGGTTGCATTCGTTGAACTTTTGCTTGATTTTCGAAGCACTGCTTATTATAGAACTGGGCTTAGCGGCGGGTTAAATCGATTTCTCTTGATTGGCATCGGTGTTAGGTTGTGCTTGTAGCCATTAATTGGTGAGCATTGGGAGTGAAAGTGCGACTAATGGTCGCCTCGCCGCCTGTTGTCATGCTGCAAACGAAAATTATGGATTTTCTGATATTATCAGCAATAATAACATCCGTTAATATTGGTAGGTATAATGAATTTCAATATCAGCCTAATTTAATTAATAATTCTAGCATGACGGTTTAGCCCAAATCAGGTTTTGGTTGTTTCTTCCTCCGATCTAAGTTTTCTCGCGAAGTCCCTTAACATAATTTTACTTTATTATTTTAATAATACAGTATTGTTTTCGATTTTTAAAAAAAAAAAATTTGCTACCCTCAAAATTTTTTTTTTCACGTTTCATGACGAGTAGACACGAAAAAAGCAATAAAAAATTTCAGTCCGTCTGTCCGCCGTACGCCGTACGCCGTACGCCGTACGCCGTACGCCGTACGCCGTACGCCGTACGTCGACCGCTGTACGCAAAATCGTTTGAAGGCTCGTAGCTCCCAAACCCTTTGAGCTATTAAATTAACATTTTTTTTGTGAATAGACTGGGTAGGCCCCTTGAAGTGGCCAAATTTGGAGGGGTGGGGGTGTGAGGGGGGAGGAGGGGGAAGTGTTTTAGACGGAAAATTTTGGTTTCTAGATCTCAGCAACCGCTTATGCTAGGAAGCTGAAATTTGGAATTTATATAGAGCTTCAGTAGTGGACCCATTTGGAAAAAAATTGCCGATATAGGTGAAGGGGTGTGGGAGTGGGGGGAAAAATAATGCGTTCGAAACGCAAAAAAGGTGAGATCGACACTTTCTAAAATCCATATCTCCTAAACGGTTAATGTCACAAAATTGAAACTTTATGAATATCTGCAGGTATACTAGGAGAATAGATCGGAAACAAAAATTTGAGTGGGGGCAGTGGCGTACGGGGGTGGGGGGTAAAAAACTTTAGATTACGATATCTTACTAACCAATTACACTAGATAAATAAAATTTGGTTTCTGTATAAAGGTTGACAAATGAAGTTTGCTGAAAGTAAAATTTTTGAAGGGGGCATGAAAGTGGAGGGGATAAGAATTTTTCTAAAAAATCACGTCTCATATCTCAAGAACGGTGTAAGATAGATGCTTCAAATTTTTACCAGAAGTAGGCCTAATAGACCCCTAGTAGAAAACAAAATTTTGGAAGTGTGGGTGTAAAGGGTGAGGGTAGGGGAGGGTGAAAAGGAAAAAGTTCCGATTTTAATATCTCGACAACCTATAATGATATAAAGCTGAAACTTCGTATTTAGATAGAGCTATATTAGTAGCATCTTGGAAAAATATAATTTTTTATAGGGGTAGTATGGTACGGGGGTGGGGGGTGTTTTTCCTATCTATAGAACGGCTTATGCTACAAAGCTGAAACTCGGTACGTTTATGTAAATCAACTAGAAAACTAATTTAGATAAAAAAAAATTTCAAATATACATTGGCGTTCGGAGGGGGGGGGCAAAAAAAATGATCAGTGAAAATGGAATGCATATATTTTCACGGTTTTCGTCATATCTATTAGGTCTTCCCAAATATTGAATTCATTTTTATTCTATGGATTCTTCATATAAATACCTAGATAGTGTTTTCAGGATTTTTTAAAATTCGACCCCTAAGGGGGTGCAAAGGGGGTTGTAAACTTTTTCACGAATTCTACTATATCCACGTCTTATCAGATATTGAATATCTTTTCATATTCATGGGCTTGTGTAATAATCGCCTAAAACTTGTTTTTAAGTTTTTTCCTTTTTCCACCTAGGAGGGTATAAACGGGTTGAATACGTTTTCACGAGTTCCGTCATTTCTTTTAGAAGTGATAAGAAATTGAATTGGTTCCTACTTTCTCGTGCTGTCTTCATATTTATTTATTAACTCCTTTCAGGATTTTTGAACATTCAACCCCCAAGTGGGTGGAAGGAGGTTGCATATTTGATGATATATCGAATTCATTTTTACTTCCTAAGGTTTCCTATGTAAAAAAGCCAAAAAGTCAATTTCAGTATTTTAGATATTCAATCCAAAAACGTGTAAGGAGGTTGTATGCTTTTCAAAGTTTCGACATATTTCTTAGGTTCGATGAGATATTAGATCGCTTTTTATTTCCACAGACTTTTTATATAATCGCCTACAAACCCATTTCTCAATTTTTCGATATTCAACCCCCAAGGGTTTGTATATGTTTTCACAATTTTTGCCATTCCTTAGTTCTGATGAGATGTAAAATTGATTATTACGGCCAACCAATTCACGATTTTTCGAATTTCCAGAACCAAGGAGATGTGAAGGGTTTGCTTACGTTTTCAGAATTTTTTCAAAATCCGTCTTGTCTCATGAGATTTCAGGTTGCTTCTTATGAAATCGTCTAAAAACCTGTTTCACAATTATTTCGAAATTCAAACCCCAAGTGGAAGTAATGGGTTTGTATACGTTTTAACAATTCGTCATATCTCTTAATTCTGATAAGGCAACAAATACGTTTTTGCTTCTATGGGCTTTTAGTGTACATAATATACTGAAATTCGAATAGTCTACACGGACTTTTTCAATGTTTAATCGTCTAAAAATCTCTATTTTAAATATTTTTATATTAAGAACAAAATTAATTTTCCATAAGAAATCTAAAAATCTCGAAGCAACTCATGATACACTCCGACTTTTACCGCTCCCGAGCTTTGACCCTAAAAATAATAAAGTTTCGCCCAGACTATTGGCAGATTTTTTTTTGTTGAGTTCACATATCTTGTTAACTATTCAACTATAAAAAAAAAATTTTTACTTTTTAATATTAACATTGTTTTTACGGGTATAAACGGACTACTTATGAAAACCATGGCGCCACCTGATCGGCATCATAACTTCATCAAAAATAATTCAATTTGCAAAAATAAAAAAGAATCTTGTAAAATAATGTAGTAGTTATAGTCTGACGGAGAGAATTTTTTTTTTTCAAAAATAAATAAGTTACAGTATTTCAAACTTTAGTAATCAGTTTTTTAAAGAAAAATTTGCGTTTAATAATTTATAAAAAAATTTCCAAACAAAAAATTAAAAAAACTTCTCGTCAGACTATAGACAAAATAGTTATCAAAATTTAAAAAAAAGAAAGTTGAAACATATTAAAAATTGTCTGAGACCATGTCTAAAAACATAGTTTCGAGAAAAATGCGTTTAAAGTTTTTGGTAGGTACAACGTGAACTTAGGGCTAGTCTCCCATTCCAGCTTCGTACTGTACACCTTCTTCCTGTTGTATCTTCGTGTTTTTCACAGAGGGTCCTATAAATGACCTTGTTTTCTATGAAAAACAGCTTTTGCGAAAAAATAAATGCTAAACGCTGCTGTTGAGAGTGGCGCGGCAATTAGCCAGGAAGCCGCTCCAAACCGATGTCTGGTGACATTTATTGCTATAACCTTGTAAGGAGTGGAATTTTCTAAATTCTAATTTTTTTTTAATTCTTAAAAGTATAAAAAATAAAAATCTGTAAAAAAAAAATCAATTTCTTGAAAATTTCAGGGGTATATGAGCCCTCAAAGTACGAAAATTTTCAAAAGAATCGGAGAGGGTGAAGTCTGAGGCGATTTTTGGTCTTAGGTCATTTTTGGCGATTCTGGATGGTATGACCCTATGGTCACGGTTTTATTCTGTTCTTCACATTGCACCGCAGAACTACAGTAAATGCTAATTACAGTCCACATTGCAGTGGAGTAAAAAAAATCGGTGAACGGTTGAAGTATGTATGTTTAGAAAATTCTGAATTGCTCTTGGGGGGGGGGGGGCGGCCGACCCCTCCGCCCCCCCCTGTATCCGCCAATGGATGATACGAACTTTTTGAAAACCGCTGCTTGGAAATTTACCTCTGCAGGGTGACTTGGACAAAATATACGAATAGTCAGAAAAATGGTGTATATCGCTAAACAAAGCAAAGTGTTCAGTTTTGCATGTCGGACCAAATAAACCCAAGATCTACAGTTTTAACGATACAGAATTAATATCCACTAACAAAATTTGAGACCTTGGAATCATAGTGACATCAGAACTAAAGTGGGAACAGCATATTATCAATATTTATAAAAAAAGCCAATTCGTTAATATACTTAATACGAAAAACATTCACTTTTATCACTTGTGAGGTTTTCATTAAAATTTACAAAACCTACGTAAGGCCTCTTCTCGAGTTCGGATTCCAAATCTGGAGCCCCTACTTTCGTAAGGATATTGACTTACTGGTCAGTATAGAGTCGTGAAACGAAGCTTCCACAAGAACTGAAACTGAACTTCCAACTTTGGAGCAACGACGGATGCGAGGTGACCTTATAGAGACCATCAAAATTTTAAACGGTCATTTCAACTGCCCTGAACTACAGAATTTATTCACGCGCAACATGAAACCTCGCCTTAGAGGACATTTCCACAAACTGAGCAAATGTATAACGAGTACGAGCACTAATCCTTTTCGGAACTTGCTACCGAACAGAGTAGTTGATGGCTGGAATTCTCTTCACGTCGAAGTTATTGGCGCTTCTTCAGTGTTGGATTTTAAAATCAAAGCAGGTAGACATTTAGATTTTGGCTGAATTAAGAAATAATTTTTATTTTATACTCCTAATTTAATTTCTTTATTTTATTCAATTAAAATTTCATTTTTTCTTTCATTTTATTCAATTTAAACTTTGTTTTCTTCATTATCAATTTCAATACTTTTACTTTTGCACTAATTTTAGTTATATGTATACAGGGTGTTTGGCACTCCGTGTGCCACCTTGTAAGGGGTTATTCCTTGATATATTTGGAGAAAAAATTGTTCTACAGGGTGGATCAATTTTCAATATTAGTGGAGATACAGGGTGGTTAAGAAAAGTGTTTTTGACCAGTACCCTCACTCACTTAAAACGTTATGTCTTGAAAACGAATAATCACAAGGCAAAGTGTTATAACTCGTTTTTTAGGCAATCGAATTACCTTTCATTTGATGTTGGCACACGGAGTGCCAAACATTCTGTATATTCTACTTTACTTAATGATAATTATAATTTTTTTTGTTTTGGATAACAACTATAGTAGTAAATATTGTACTTTGTGATATCAGGTGTATCAGCGAAAGGCAGCTGATTATTAAATAATAATAATAATATTTTTTTTACCGATCATAATAAATAATTGTATATAACTATACCTATATTACTACATGTGCCCCGGCAACTCGAGCAACAAATTTATCAATTGCAGTTTCGAAAGAAAACTACAACCTTTCATATACAATAGCGGAGAAAACTATACACATCCCTTGAAGAGGTAAATTCTTGCATGTTCTTCGCTCTTCTCGAACATTCCATACACAATTCAGTTGCTGAAAATCTCTCGTCTCAATACCGCAAAGTTTATAAACGGGATCAGTTTTACTACTGCAAGAGCGAGAGACAATGACAGATTCTACGCGAAAATATGTTTGCAAAGTGATTTTCATTGATGACAGCGATTCTGTAGTAAATTAAATCGGAAAGCTTTGACAATAGTATGATATTTGAATGCGAATAAAGAAATTCATTTATTGTGTTTTACTTGATATCTCGGCGAACCCCTAGCTCGCGATAATGTACTATTAAATTTGATAGGCGAACTTTTTCTGAAATTTTTATATAATTTTCACAAAATATTTTACAGATAGGCTTAAGGCCGGTTTACATGTTGGTTGCAAATAATTTTTACTGAGATTGTGAGGGAGCTAGCTTATCGAATTTTCAATGGAGTAGCAGCAAGCACTACAAAAAAATGTTGGCATGCACACATTGACAGGAATATCGTCAATATTTTTTACTGGATATATCTCTGTTCGTTTCACTCCTGATCAGTTTCTCATTAGAGATTTCCTTCTCCCTCACAATCTCAGTAAAAATTACTTGCATTCGACATGTAAATCGGCCTTTACTAAGCGAAGAGAAAATTTTTAGTCTATCTGTCTGTACTAAACCGATTTTGATGAAATTTCGTACATGTAATCTAACTTAAACTGTGGGCTATTTTGTAATTAAAGAATAGATCACGTACAACTAGCAATGAAGTTTCAGAGCCACTGCATATAAATCCGGCTACGTCTTTTCAGATGGCTGCACACCTGCATATCTTTATGACATGCAAGCGAGCAAAAGAATAAAGTAGTAGTCATGGGCGCAAAATCTTTCGATTTAGTTCGATAGTTAAGGAAGACATTCAGAAACGATGCAAATAGCCACCCACCTAACCTAACCTAAGGACTCTTGTACGGTAGCTCCCGGAAGACGTAGGATGACTATCAATTTAGCCGTACAAATTCGACCACATCCGTATTCCAAAGTCAAGGGGTTATTAAGTTATCGTATATTCGGATTGTGATCGTCCTCTCCCGATTCACGATAAGGTTTCCGTTATACCCAGTTTCCTACACCTCCTCGCTCATCCCTGGGGGTTGGGGGTTGGGCAATAGGCTGGCAACCTAAGCCCAGGAAAAAAAATCTGCCAATAGTCTGGGCGAAACTTTATTATTTTTAGGGTCAAAGCTCGGGAGCGGTAAAAGTCGGAGTGTATCATGAGTTGCTTCGAGATTTTTAGATTTCTTATGGAAAATTAATTTTGTTCTTAATATAAAAATATTTAAAATAGAGATTTTTAGACGATTAAACATTGAAAAAGTCCGTGTAGACTATTCGAATTTCAGTATATTATGTACACTAAAAGCCCATAGAAGCAAAAACGTATTTGTTGCCTTATCAGAATTAAGAGATATGACGAATTGTTAAAACGTATACAAACCCATTACTTCCACTTGGGGTTTGAATTTCGAAATAATTGTGAAACAGGTTTTTAGACGATTTCATAAGAAGCAACCTGAAATCTCATGAGACAAGACGGATTTTGAAAAAATTCTGAAAACGTAAGCAAACCCTTCACATCTCCTTGGTTCTGGAAATTCGAAAAATCGTGAATTGGTTGGCCGTAATAATCAATTTTACATCTCATCAGAACTAAGGAATGGCAAAAATTGTGAAAACATATACAAACCCTTGGGGGTTGAATATCGAAAAATTGAGAAATGGGTTTGTAGGCGATTATATAAAAAGTCTGTGGAAATAAAAAGCGATCTAATATCTCATCGAACCTAAGAAATATGTCGAAACTTTGAAAAGCATACAACCTCCTTACACGTTTTTGGATTGAATATCTAAAATACTGAAATTGACTTTTTGGCTTTTTTACATAGGAAACCTTAGGAAGTAAAAATGAATTCGATATATCATCAAATATGCAACCTCCTTCCACCCACTTGGGGGTTGAATGTTCAAAAATCCTGAAAGGAGTTAATAAATAAATATGAAGACAGCACGAGAAAGTAGGAACCAATTCAATTTCTTATCACTTCTAAAAGAAATGACGGAACTCGTGAAAACGTATTCAACCCGTTTATACCCTCCTAGGTGGAAAAAGGAAAAAACTTAAAAACAAGTTTTAGGCGATTATTACACAAGCCCATGAATATGAAAAGATATTCAATATCTGATAAGACGTGGATATAGTAGAATTCGTGAAAAAGTTTACAACCCCCTTTGCACCCCCTTAGGGGTCGAATTTTAAAAAATCCTGAAAACACTATCTAGGTATTTATATGAAGAATCCATAGAATAAAAATGAATTCAATATTTGGGAAGACCTAATAGATATTGTTAAAGTTTTGTTGATAGAAAAAGACGTGCTTACTGCGCGATTGTCGAAACAAGAGAGAGCATTTTATATTTATACATTAAGTGTTATACATTAAGTGTTATACATTAGGTGTTATACTTTAAGTGTTATACATTGTGAGTATGTTTAATTCTTATAATTTAACACCCCCACTAGAATTAAATTTACCTATTCAAATGCAAATTTATCGACTCAAATTTACTAATTCAAATTTAAATTTATTAATTCAAATTTACTAATTCAAACGCAAAATCATTAACTCAAATTTACTAATTCATTAATTCAAATTTACTAATTCAATTGCAATACTTGGGAATTAAATTAGCTCAAACTTAAGCCCATATTTTTCGTACAAAATTGATGTTTAGCTCCGAAGACAGGCTTAGTTAAATTATCAGCCACCATTTCTTCAGTTGATATCGCTTGAACGTTGATGGTGTTGTCGTTGACCTTCTCTCGTACGTAATGGTGTCTGATATCAATGTGTTTTGATCTCGAATGATAAGCATCGTTTCGAGACAAAATAATTGCACTTTGATTGTCGCAGTATAGCGTAATCGGCTGATTACTATTCTTGATGCAAAGCTCCTTCTCAAATTGGCTTAGCCAAGAAGCTTCTTGGGTGGCCATACACATGGCCATATACTCGGCTTCAGTTGATGATAGAGCCACTGTTGGCTGCCGCTTGCTCGTCCACGTAATGGCACCTCCCTGTAGCTTGAAGACGTAGCCGCTGCACGATCTACGATCATCTGTGTCGCTTCCCCAATCAGCATCTACATAACCCACGACGTTCTTATTTTCATCCTTTGAAAAACTTAGTTTTAGGTGTGAAGTGCCCTTCAGATATCTGAAAATTCTTTTTACTGCGCCCCAATGCGCTTTACCAGGATTGTTGTTGAATTTGCTGACATTATTCACAGCAAAAGAAATGTCAGGCCTAGTGCCCTGCGATAAATACTGTAGACTACCAACAGCTTCTCGGTAGGGTATTCCTGACATCTGATGAACATCTTCTTTGTTCCGTGGTGACATGTCCTTATTTAGCTTCTGATTCGGATCCGCTGGTGTTGAAACAGGTTTGCTGTCCGACATGTTAAATTTCTTTAGAATCTCGCTTATGTATTTGGTCTGGTCAAGTGAAATTATACCATCTTTCCTTGTGATGCGTAATCCGACACAACTACTTGCTGCTCCCAAGTCTTTCATCTTGAATGATAAATTTAGATGAGATTTTAATTTACCTTTCAAATATTCGTCGTTCGAAAGAATCAGGATGTCGTCCACGTAAATAGCAACAATGAGAATTGAACCACTCGAAGATATAGTAGTGTTATAAACACATGGATCAACTCTCGACCTTTTGAGTCCAAACTCAATTAGTACTGCATCCAGTTTCTTATTCCAGTCCCTGCTTGCCTGTTTAAGACCGTAAATTGACTTCTTCAGTCGAAGAACTTTTTCAGATCCATCGCTAAACTCTTGAGGTTGAACGAGATAAATCTCTTCCGACAAGTCGCCTTGTAAAAAGGCCGTCACTGCGTCCATTTGATCGATGTGCAGGTTTAGTTTCACAGCTAATGAAATTAAATATCGAATCGAAGAGTATCGCACCACAGGCGAATAGGTTTCATTGTAGTCAATACCATACCGCTGAGCGCATCCTTTAACAACCAGCCTCGCCTTGTACCGAACAATTTCATTATTCTCACCGTACTTCGTCTTAAAAACCCATTTGGATTCGATAGGCCTTTTTCCTGGCGGAAGATCGACCAAAATCCAAGTATCGTTCTCTATAAACGAGCATATCTCTTCATGCATCGCATCTTTCCACTGGGTTGCATCAGTTCGTTGAAGAGCCTCATCGACTGTAATAGGATCGCCGTCATTCATAATTGCACTTAATGCATTGGCGTAGATAAACTTCGATGTTGGATTTAATCGATTGGATCTTCGTGGCTCAGTATTTTCCTCTAAGCTATAGTCCATATCTGGAACATAATCAGGATCTTGATTAGGTGAATCCTCTTTCGTTGTATCCGGATCATGAAAACTTTCGTAAAATTCACAGTCTGTGGGATCCACCCCCACTGCATCCAAATCAGTTTTCAATTCAGTGCCTTGCTTACACTCAGGTTGTAGAGAATTCTCGAATATTAAATCTTGAGTGTCATTTACAACATCTTTCTCTAGGAAGATCACATCCTTACTTTTTGTAATGGCTTTCGTAGTAGGATTGTAAACGCGATAACCCTTAGTGTGCTCGCAATATCCAAGGAAGATCATTTTATAGGATTTCGACTGCCACTTAGTACGTTTTTCTTTAGGTACATGCACCATGGCCTCAGATCCAAAGATTCTAAAATGAGAAATATCTGGTTTATTTCCTGTAAACATTTCCTGTGGTGTGCATTTCTCTAACGATGAAGTCACTGACCGGTTCATTATATAAACTGCGGTGTATACGGCTTCTGCCCAGAATTTCACGTGTAATTCACTATCAAATAGCATGCTCTTCGCACGTTCCACAATAGTACGATTGAATCGCTCGGCAACTCCATTCTGGTTTGGTGTATACGGAGTTGTTGTTTGATGAACGATTCCGGATCGACGTAAAATGCCGCTAACCTCATTGTTGCAGTATTCTTTGCCATTATCTGAGCGTATAGCCTTTATTTTTCTACC
The DNA here is from genome assembly GCA_951812415.1 of Beris morrisii. Classification (NCBI taxonomy): domain Eukaryota; kingdom Metazoa; phylum Arthropoda; class Insecta; order Diptera; family Stratiomyidae; genus Beris; species Beris morrisii. The sequence goes on from OX638310.1 coordinate 73,548,029, forward strand.
AGTCTGGTTCTCTACTAAATTCTTAAAATCATTTAATACATTTTTAAATTCAGACTTACTTTTTAAGAAGTACACGAAAACCTTTCTGGAATAGTCGTCGATGAACGTACAGAAGTAAAGCGCTCCTCCAAGTGACTTATTTTCCATGGGGCCACATAAATCAGAGTGTACAAGATCTAGAACTTTGTTAGCTCTTCGGCCTGGAGTTTTGGACGTAAGTTTCACTTGCTTAGCTTTGATACATGGCTCACACTTATCAAAATTGTAATCGTCTTCGAATTTAATACCAGATACTACACCATTTTTCATTTTAATTAAATCCTTTGAATTCATGTGCCCTAAGCGACGATGCCATAAATATTTACTGGAGCTGTGTATTGACATAAGGCTAGTGCTGTGTTTCTGCAGTCCGTTTAAGCGGTAAACATTATTAACTAGCCTCGCGGTAGCTAAAACTCTATTTTTATTATCGAAGATATAACACATCTCATTACAAAACTTAACCGTGTTGCCTTTCTTTGTTATCTGGCTGACTGACAGTAAATTTGTTGTCAGATTTGGCACATACAAGACGTCAGTCATTGTGATGTTCGAAACTGTACTACCGTTCTCAATCTGTAAATTTACTTTACCACTACACTCAACTGGAAGTTTAGCATCATTTGCAACGATGATCTCCTTGGTGTTTGTGGAAGTCGGATTCTGTAAACACTTTTGATTTGCCGTCATATGCGTTGACGCACCAGAATCGATGTACCAATCATCACTTGAGTAGTTCGTAGATAAGAATACTGCTCCAAACGCGCCAAATTTAGCTGTTTCAGGATTCTTTTCCCTTTCAGATTTAGCTGTTTCAGAATTCTTTTTGGACCGGTTGCAGTTACTAGCCTTGTGACCGTATCCATTGCAGGAATAGCACCGAAAACCTTTCGGTTTCTTCTTATTTTGTCCTTTCCCCTTTTGACCGAAGAACGCGTTTTCTGTCTCGCTGGATTTATCAATGACATCTTGCAATAATTTTGTTTTGATTGAATCACTGGTAATTTTTATTCCGGAACTTTCAATAGCCATGATCATGGCGTTATATTTGTCGGGAAGACCGGCTAGCAGGAAAGTTCCTATCCATTCCTCGTCCATATCACATCCGATACCAGACAGCTTATGTGCTGTGCTCATGATCTTGTTCACGTAGTCTTCTATCGAAGAACAGTTATCTAACTGGGTAGTAACAAGAGCTCGAATCAATCCGATTTTGCGGGTGAGACCGGAATCCTCATATGCTGATTTCAGGTTATCCCACGCTTCCTTTGGAGTTTTCGCCTTTTTTACATGTATGTAATTAACCGGCTCAATTGAGAGGCAAATTATTGATAACGCTTTAGCTTTTTTCTTCACATCTGGCTCCGATTCGGTTAAGCACGCACCGAGATCGTTAAGTTCCAGGTAGTTACGCATTGCGAACTCCCACGTGGAGAAATTTTCTCTACCTTTTAATTTTTCTACGGAGCCGAACAAATTGGAGTTAGCGTTCGACATATTATAGCTCACTGCGACCCGATCGCGTATCAAACGAAAAACTATTTTACAAAAAAAACACTTTAATGTACCGGGCGTATACTGGGCCCATAACCTGTTAAAGTTTTGTTGATAGAAAAAGACGTGCTTACTGCGCGACTGTCGAAACAAGAGAGAGCATTTTATATTTATACATTAAGTGTTATACATTAAGTGTTATACATTAGGTGTTATACTTTAAGTGTTATACATTGTGAGTATGTTTAATTCTTATAATTTAACAGATATGACGAAAACCGTGAAAATATATGCATTCCATTTTCACTGATCATTTTTTTTGCCCCCCCCTCCGAACGCCAATGTATATTTGAAATTTTTTTTTATCTAAATTAGTTTTCTAGTTGATTTACATAAACGTACCGAGTTTCAGCTTTGTAGCATAAGCCGTTCTATAGATAGGAAAAACACCCCCCACCCCCGTACCATACTACCCCTATAAAAAATTATATTTTTCCAAGATGCTACTAATATAGCTCTATCTAAATACGAAGTTTCAGCTTTATATCATTATAGGTTGTCGAGATATTAAAATCGGAACTTTTTCCTTTTCACCCTCCCCTACCCTCACCCTTTACACCCACACTTCCAAAATTTTGTTTTCTACTAGGGGTTTATTAGGCCTACTTCTGGTAAAAATTTGAAGCATCTATCTTACACCGTTCTTGAGATATGAGACGTGATTTTTTAGAAAAATTCTTATCCCCTCCACTTTCATGCCCCCTTCAAAAATTTTACTTTCAGCAAACTTCATTTGTCAACCTTTATACAGAAACCAAATTTTATTTATCTAGTGTAATTGGTTAGTAAGATATCGTAATCTAAAGTTTTTTACCCCCCACCCCCGTACGCCACTGCCCCCACTCAAATTTTTGTTTCCGATCTATTCTCCTAGTATACCTGCAGATATTCATAAAGTTTCAATTTTGTGACATTAACCGTTTAGGAGATATGGATTTTAGAAAGTGTCGATCTCACCTTTTTTGCGTTTCGAACGCATTATTTTTCCCCCCACTCCCACACCCCTTCACCTATATCGGCAATTTTTTTCCAAATGGGTCCACTACTGAAGCTCTATATAAATTCCAAATTTCAGCTTCCTAGCATAAGCGGTTGCTGAGATCTAGAAACCAAAATTTTCCGTCTAAAACACTTCCCCCTCCTCCCCCCTCACACCCCCACCCCTCCAAATTTGGCCACTTCAAGGGGCCTACCCAGTCTATTCACAAAAAAAATGTTAATTTAATAGCTCAAAGGGTTTGGGAGCTACGAGCCTTCAAACGATTTTGCGTACAGCGGTCGACGTACGGCGTACGGCGTACGGCGTACGGCGTACGGCGGACAGACGGACTGAAATTTTTTATTGCTTTTTTCGTGTCTACTCGTCATGAAACGTGAAAAAAAAAATTTTGAGGGTAGCAAATTTTTTTTTTTTAAAAATCGAAAACAATACTGTATTATTAAAATAATAAAGTAAAATTGTTTTTCACCATATAACCTTTGGAATAATTTTTCAAATTTACTCGGTTTTCAACGCGTGCGTGAGCCTTTAAGAACTAGTGAAAAAAATAATTGAAATTCAACTTTTTGTTTCTATCTCATTTTTATACTCTAGATGAAATCATATAGAGTATTATAAGTTTAATCCAGCCCAAAAGTTTGTAACGCATAGAACCAAGCCTCGGACGAAAAAAAGTTATATATTATTTTTTGTTTATTTGTGGCCAAAAACCTCAAATCCGCCTGACGTCCGTCCGTCCGTCCGTCCGTCCGTCCGTCCGTCCGTCTGTCCGTGAACACGATAACTCAAGAACGCCTTCACCTAGGATCTTGAAATTTGGAATCTGGATGTTTGGTAGAATTTGTAAAGCTAAGTTCGTTAACGGGCAAAATCGTCCTACTCCTTCGGGTAGCTGCCATACAAAATGTCCTTAAAACACGTCTTCAAAAATATTGGTCGATAACTTTAGAAGGGTTTAAGCTACGTCTTTGAAATTTTGCATGTATTATTTTTCCAATAGTTGGAGCTAAATATATGATTATGAAGAAAATCCTGTTAGTCCTTCGTGTAGCTGCCATACAAATATCCTGTCAAAATGTATTCACTTAATTTACGAAACTCACTATAACTCAAGTAATCTTTTAGGTACGAATTCGGAATTTTGTACAAGTTAGTTTTGAGTGAAAAGGAAGTTTGAGTTTACTAATCAGCGAAATTCTTTTACTCCTTCTGGTAGCTGCCATACAAAATATCCTTAAAACACGTGTTCAACAATTTTTTTTCCGATAACTTTTGAACGCTTCAAGCTACGAATTTGAAATTTTGTACACATGAATTTTTGAATGGTTCCAAGGAAAAGGACAAATATGTAAGAAATCGAATGAGTCCTTCCTGCACCTCCCATGTGAAAGTCCTTTAAAAAGGACATTTTTTTCGATGACTTTCCCAGTTCAAGGTATGAAATTAAACACTGAATATTGTCTTTTAGTTTTGAGTAGCAATCTAATAGCAGTCCTTAATAAAGGACATACAACATGCACACACGTAATTCTACTTTATCCCCAACTACAATATAAATCGGAGTTCAGTATTCATCTAGAGTATTATACGATTGGCTTGCAGCCGATCGTGACTGCAGTGTGTTTTTTGTTAGTTATAGTATGTTAAAGTTTTCGCAAAAATGGTGTCCCAGTCCTCTTTGAAAATGCATATCTCAGGTAATTTTTATCCTAGAATAATAAAATATGGCTTATTTTAAAGGGGAAGGTTGTCGCAATAAAAATTATCCCTGACATTTTTTTCCAAAATTGTCTGAATGGGATCGGGGTCAAAAAAATCAAAGAACATTATTGTGGTTCTCAATTATTTTATAGAAAAAGGGTCATTTAATCAGGTCATTTAATCAGCTAAAAGTGTGTCCTTATCATCGCCGATTCTTTTGAAAATTTGTGTACTCGAAGAATTAGTGAAAAAAAATATGATTTCAATTTTTTGTTTCTATCTCATTTTTTTTGTTAGTTATACATAGTATGTTAAAGATTTCCCAAAAAAGATGTCCGAGTCCTCTTTGAAAATTCATATCTCTGGTAATTTTTATCCTTGAATAATAAAGTAGTGCTTATTTTTTGTTGTTTTTTTTGTTAGTTAAAAAATGAGACAGAAACAAAAACTTGAATTCCAATTATTTTTTTCACTAGTTCTTCAAGTACAAAAATTTTCAAAAGAATCGGAGATGGGAAGGTCATAACTTTAGCGATTCTTGCAGGAATGACAATAAAAAAATGAAAACAATATGATCCCGTCATCAGATGACCCTTTTTTTGCTAAGAGCATTCTATGTATCTATCATCTATCATCAGCGAACAAACATGAGCTGGATGCTAGGATGTTAGGTATAAATTATAAAAAGAAGTGGCCCTCGATCTGATCCCTGAGGCACACCACTAAGTAGTTAATACGAACTTGAACATGAATCGCCGATTCGAACTTAAAAATATCGATCTGTGATGAATTCCTTAATTCAATCAAAAAGGTGTTCACGGATGTCATAGTGGTCAAGCTTAAATAGGAGCCTTTTGAAGGGAACTCTGTCGAAGGCCTTTTCAAAATCTAAGTAAACTACATCCGTTAGTTGTTTTCCATCAAAGCGCCGCATCCAATCATTCAGAGATGAAAGAAGATTCGATACTGCTGATCTTTCGGAACAAAAGCCGTGTTGACAGTCAGATATGATGTTGCTGTCGCTGATGTAGTTCCGAACCTTTTGGGCGATTATTCTTTCCATTGTATTACATACGACGATATTGGACGGTAGTTGGCACAAACCATTTTGTCACCTTTTTTTTAAAATTGGAGTAACCTTGGCAATCTTATTACTGCCATTATATTATGGTTTATCACGTTTTGTGACTAGTAGACTTAAAAAATAGGCAAAAATAAAGTTGTACACCAACGCCATTAATCGATGTTAGCTACCAAACCCTTCGCGACATTAAGTTTTTTTAAGAGGGTAGATTTTCGTGTTAACGAGGGAGACAAGGGAAAGATTTGGATATCTTTATCTAAGGAACCGCTTATGCTGGGAAGTTGAAACTTGGACCATATGTAGAGCTATACTAGTGGAACCGCTTGCAAAAAAAAAATTATATAGTATTATAAGAACATGTTCTTTCATTTGGAAGGCTCTGATAAACCCTACTATGGGCTACCCAGCTTAAGCTAGTCTGTCTAAAATTATGAAATGAAGTTCCAAGAATTGTTAGTATCTATACAGTGGTTATAGGTTAGATAACAGTCATAAGTTTTATGTAGGACCAAATATTTGTAAAGAACTGATAAAAAGTTGACATTGGGCTAAGTTCTTCAATGAGGAAAATCCATTGACTCCTTCAGGTAGTATCCGTACAGAACTGTGTGCATTTATTTTATTAAAAAACCTTTCAGCATCGAATTCGAATTCTACACATAATAATTTAAAGACAGAAATAAGCTCAGTTAATTAAATTAAATGAGCAAAATCAATATAATAAATCAAAAGTTTTCTAGCAGTAGTTAAACTTATCGAATGATTACGAGAGATCTTTCAAAGATCGAAATCAAAAACTTAAATATTATAACATTTATTTTTTTACAATAATAAAGAAGAAGTGACGAAACAAAAATGTACGGATTTGTGTATGAGGTGTTAGGGTGTGAAAAGTATAAATGAAAATATACTAATTTATTTTTCGAGAGCCGGTATCGTTATACGGAGGTGCAATAAAAAGGTCGCTTAAAAGGGAGTGCAGATATTTTCATGATGAGATATCGAATTAGCTATTATCTGTTTATATCTGTTTCTAAGTTTTTATCTGAGAAGCGAAATGATCGATTTCGAGACTTTAGACGAATCAATTACGATATTTCGCTTTACAGATACAGAAATAGACTTTTAAAGAAAATAATACATTTCATAAGATATTGAGGAAGTTATGAATACATATTTTTTTTCCGATTCTAGAAATACAGAAATAATTTTTTTAGCGTTTGTATAAGAGGCTTTTATTTTGGTGGTTATTGACCACATCCCTTTATTACAGGGTCAAAAATATTCCCTGTTTCTTATTTACAGAAAAACTTAAGAGAATTGTCTTGAGTAACCATTAAGTGGACTCTCATATTCTTCATGAGGAAGAGTTTGCGAATCACGGACCACATCTCTGTAGTACTGGCAGAGTTCCAGTCTCATGCAAATATTCTATTTCTAAGAGTGAAAAAACATGAATAACCACTTTTCACTCATCTGTGATTTGAAGATCGGAAAATTCCGAAATTAATTTTTAATGGTTTTATGTAAGAGCACCCGCAGGCTAGAGACTTTTAATCGGGCAATAGTTTAGTTGAATGACTAACGGCTATGCAGCTATGTGGAAGCGCGCACGCCGATCGTTTTGATTCGTCCAAACTAAATTGTTGAATATGCAAGACGATTCCCTTTCGATCGAATCCCGACTAAACTGTCGGGCTAGACCTTTATATGCACCGCATCTAATGAAAACGCGCACACGCACCAGATTAAAAAGCCCTTTCAACAGATTTTCTCTCTGCATTTGCTCTCGTGTCTTGTGTGTAACATGTAAATAGATCTGTCCGGTGTGATGTAGATTACAGCACTATTATTCTGCTAGTAGTGGTGATAGGTTGATACGAGTACCAAATGAATGGAACGATCGGCCTAGTGATTTGAGCAATGTGGACATCGGCTAAATAGTTTAGTCGGTCGGCCAGATAGGAGTGTGCGCAGATCGTTGAGATTAAATAGTTGCCCAACTATTTAGTCTTCTGTGTAGGCTAGCCCTACCCTAAGTGTTGATGGGTTTAAATTTCGATTATTTAAATGGTGTTTGAAAGTAAGCTGCAGAAATGATCGATATATCAATGGTCTTAAGAGATATTGAAACATGTTTAAATCCTTTTCACCGCCTTGGCATTTAATAATGAAAAATCCAGCTAAAATGTTTCTTTTTAGCGGTTTTATAATCAAAATCAATTCGATGACTTATTGAACCGTTTTTGGGAGATATTGAGGAGTTAAAAAAAAAATTACTTAAATTTGAAAAAGTCGCTTCTTCCTACTTCTTAGACCCAAAATACAGTAAAATATCATGTTTATGTAGTTTGGGGGCTGATAAGTGACCTATCTCTTCCATATATATTCTAGATAGTCATCGATTAGTGTAAAAACTATAATTTCGATAAAAATCTCCCAATGGAACAGAATGTTAGCAGTAAATCATCGATAAGTAAGGGGTTAAAGTGTCACGCAATTCAGATTATCGGTTCCCGTAATTAAATCGAGCGTCAGAACTGTCAATTAGCACCTAAAATAGTAAAAAAACTTTTAGTAAATAAATATTCTACTTCAGTGTTATTTCATAGCAATTGAGCATTGTGTAGACATGAAGACTCGTACTCACCCTACTTGAGATGTCAATAAAGCTATTATTTGCACCTTTAAAATAATTGCAGGGCTATTCCCATATCGTGTGCAACTGATTTCAATGGGCACGTCTACCTGTGCACTATTCCCATACGATTTACCTGACAAATTGAAATGCTTGGTTGTTATCAATTGGATCAACACTTTCAAATCGACACGCAACTATACTCTCTCTTTGCATTGGGTAAGGTAAACATCAACCTATCAATTTTTTATCTCCTCTGGATAAATATGGGTATTTAAGCAAAAGGGGTAGAGTACATATTTTCGATAGTAATTAACAATTACACCCTCGCTGAGTTCTTCTTTATTTACACAAGTACTTGAAGTGAATATAGTTTTTCTTTCTACTATACTTAAACATCCAACCTGCTGTTTGTTAGTATTAAACAACCCTCCAGTTCCGAAGTAAACATTACAATTGAAATTTCTACAATTACTATGTACATTTTATCGTTGATTGAGATTTCCTAAGCAGATTGCATGATGAACTTCTTTCTGATTATTTGTTAGTCACGATTCAATGTGGACGGTAAACTCATTCAAAATTTTCCATCTGTTTTGATGGCATATCTGCAAACATATGTTTTAATATGATTTTTTTTTTTTGATTATTACAAATCAAATACGGGAATTAAATTTTATTTCTACATAGAATAAAAATAATTGCATACGAGGAAATTAGATATATTTTGCAGTTGTAGTTTGAACATTTAGCTTGAACAATATTTTATCAATGCCACTCTCTACAAATTCGCAGCACAAATGTTGGTCTTCAAACACAATATATCGAGTATAAAATTTTTTATGTGTGTCCAACAATCAAACACTTTTCTACAATGGTCCTCTTTTCAACGGCGCTGCAACCCAAGCTGAAACTGGCTTTTATCGGAAAGTAACTACAACTACAACTGCTCTATTTAGATTTGAGTTTATTTTGCGCTGATTGCGCTACCATTCTGTATATTTTTTATTTTTATAGCAATGCTCCCGCTCTGCACTCCAATCAAATTCCATCATAATGCAACAAATGTTAGTCTTCATTTTAGTGTTGCCAGATTGAGTTATTTCCCGCGGATTGGTCTTCCTTCCCAGGAATTTCGCGGGCTATTTGTTTGATCTTAAGCAATTGAAAAAACCAGAAATTTCCAGTAATTGCTTTTATTTAGGTGCCATGTTTTTATTTTATGAATTTATTTACTCTTTTAATCCAATACATATGAAGCACTAGAATTAAGCTATGAGCTTACCATCCTCTAAAACGTGTGCCTTATTATTTTTTTTTTTAGTTTTTAAATCAATTCTGAACAATAATAATCGGGATTTGGCAGTTAATTCCCATAAAACGGAACTTGATCGAAATTTAAATCGGTTAATTTGTGAATGAATATAAAAAAAATCACCGAATTTATTTTTATTTAAAGGGTTTAAAGACAAAATGTTAATTTGTACATGATGAACTTGAACTTACAAAAAATGGTAAGAATGAAAAGTTTCTAGACGCTTTTGAAACTCATCACTTATGTTGCGATTGTAATTTTTCGTTAAAATCCAAAAGTGGATTAACTTTTCACATAGGTTTATTTAGAGGAGTATCATATCAAACGCAAGGAGTTCGAAAATTGCATGGGTCTGTTTTATTGTTTCCCATCACTTTACTACAGAAAAGGTATTCAAAATTTTGGTTGATTCGTAAGGCGCATTGATTTCAAGATAGATAAAAATTATTATTCCCAATAATAAAATATCACAACTTTTAAAATTGCAAATAAATACCTTATGATACAGGTCATATAATTACCCAAAAATTTGAACCTCCACTAATTTTTGATGGAGTACTGTCCACGAAAGTCAAACATAAAGCGAAAATTTTTGCTTTTTTGATCCCATCTTGACTATTCGACATTTTTTGAAAATTAATTCCCAATTAATCTTATATGAAATCAATTCGCGGAAAGTGGTGTCCATGGTACAGTTGTTGTGCGACATTGCGTGCAAAAATGTTAAGTAACAGCTTAACAAACAGTTAAAATTTGGCAAATATTCTAAAAATATAACTTTTATTAGTTTTAACACGGTACGGAGTACGGTCGATTTTTCTATCTCAGAAACGGTTTATGCTAGAAAGTTCAAACTAAATATGTGTATGCAGATTTTCGTACCGAAAACGTAATTTAAACACTATTTGTATGTGGGTGAGGCAAAAAACTTAGTAAGTGAGAAATGGTATAACATACATATATAAAAATGAGGTTTCTAAATTAGTAACACTATTTTACAATAGGTGGCGCGCGAGTCATTTCAACAAATGAGGGTATTTCATATGTGTAGCGGCAGTTCATGTATTTTCGTTGTATGAGTGGGCACGCTTGACAGAATTTAACACCGGGAGTAACGGAAGCAATGGAGGTAACGGTGCAACGGGAGCAGCAGAGTAATGAAGCAATGGGAGCAACGAAGCAACGGGAGCAACGGGAGACAAAACATGAATTTTAGATACAGCAAACAATGTATTTAACTTCCAATTTAATCAGTTTGAATAAAAATTAACTTACTTTCCAAATTTAACTTAGATTGAAATAATCTTCAGGGACCCAGTAATAATAAAAAATTACCACGTTTCGGCGTACACTGAAAGACAGTTCTTCGTTTGAGGGATATTCTACCATCTAATGTTTTCCCTAGTGACTATAATTTGCAACAATTCTAGCGAAACACTCATCGTTATTTTTCCCTCATCCAATATTTTACTCAATTTCCTTCCACTTCCTGATAAAAGCCGAGTTTTTTTATATCCTTTGCTATTGCAGAATAAAAAAAATGCAATTTATGAGTACCAAGTAAATAAATAAATGCATTTTTGCCGATTTCAAGGAGTGAACTCTTGCTTCCATTACCTTTAAATATACTATGCGACATATACGTGAAATTAATCACCCGCAATTTATTTTAAATGGCTGCTTATTGTGCCATATTTTGCTTTACATCTTTCACTGATAAAATTTGAATTTCAGAAATGATAAATTTATTAATATTAACAAAATATTAAGAGATACATTAATTTCGAATTCTTCGAGAGGCTTATAATAAAAATAATCAATCCGTTTTCATAGCGAACTGCTGCACATACTCGTATGCTAAAATTGCATCAAGACTTGAACCGAATCTGAATGAATAAAGCGTATTTGAAAGTGTTTCCATTTATTTGCGCGAGGAATGATATGAGGTGGCGATGTATAAATTAATCGGATATGTGTAAAAATATTAATCAGGATAATGGGCCAAGATTCAAAAGACTTTAGCACATCGGTCAATCCACAGTATAGTGAATCAACACGAATATGGTTAATTTAGAGTTTAAGCTTGGTTTTCATAATACCGCCATTTTTACATTCTACTCGAGACTCAGATGCAAATATAAATTATGCATTCGTGTGACAGATTTATTTAATGGAAAGGACAGTTTGAAAACTGTGCTGAACTTTTTTGACCGAAAATTGAATGGTTGTATATGGTCCAGGTCTATTGGCGTAATAATGGGGACAAAAAAAAATATTCAAAAAAATATAAGAGCATGGAAATGACAACTATTTAATTGTTTTCATGAAATACAATAATGTATTGTAGTAAGGATATTAATTGTGCCCATAATTATGAAAGTGGTCTAAGTCAAAATTTGAAAAAAATGAGATTATCAGTTATTTCGCATTACATTATTTTAAACTAAATTAATCCAATGCAATTTTTACGATATTGTCTAAAATGATCCGTTAGATAGTACTTGTTATTTGAACATTATATGAAATTCATTTAGTGGTAATTATGAAAGTGGCCTAAGTCAAACATAGAAAAAAATTTTTCCTACCAGAATAAGATCATTCCATCAAGAATTGTAAAAGTTGTGACCTTACCATCTCCGATTCTTTTGAAAATTTTTGTACTTGAAGAACTAGTGAAAAAAATAGTTTTGATTAAATTTTTTGTTTCTATCTCATTTTTTTTGTTAGTATGTTAAAGTTTTCGCTAAAATGGTGTCCAAATCCTCTTTGAAAATTCATATCTCTTGTAATTTTTACCCTATAATAATAAAATAGGGTTTATTTTAAAGGAGGCTGTCGCAATATGAAAAAAAAAATTATCCTTGAAATTTTTTTTCAGGGATAACGATTTTGTCTTCTTTTTTTTTTTTTTTTTTTTTTTTTTTTTTTTTTTTTTTTTTTTTTAATTTTTTTTTATTTTTTTTTTTTTTTTTTATATTTTTTTTTTTTGAAACAGGTAGCGCCAAATACAGCAGTTAGGCTATCGAGCTGTGCACTTTTTAAGCGGAGCTCTAAAGGGCATAGTTCAATTCTCAGCGAATCTCTGGGAATCCCGGCGGATATTAGTACGGACTACTTAATTTCAGGGATGGATTTTGTGACGCCATACGAAATTGTGTATCCTAGTAGAGTGGACTGGGAGAACAATAGGGTACTACGTGAAGGGGAAATCTCCGTATATACGGATGGATCGAAAATGGAATGCGGCACTGGCGCAGGCGTCTTCAGCAGCTGAGTGTAGGGAAGTCGTTTAAGCTGCCAGATATGTGCAGCGTATTCCAAGCGGAAATTCTGGCGGTGTTGCAGGCATCAAACATCCTGTTAATGGGGGAGATATGCGATCAGAATATTTCACTCTACATTGACAGTCTGGCGGCCATAAAGGCGCTGGAATCGGTCACCATTAAATCCCAGTTAGTAAAGCGCTGTCGAGAAGTGCTAAAGGTACTTTGTAGTCAGAACAAAGTACAGATTTGCTGGGTGCCAGGGCATAGTAATATATTAGGGAACGAAAGAGCGGACGAGCTTACGAGATCGGGATCGGCATCGAATGGTAGGGTTGAGGAGGATGTTTGTCTACCGATATGCGGCATCAAAGCGCAAATTGGTGAGCGCTCTAAAAAGACAGCCAACTCTAGGTGGGCAGGACTGGCAAGCTGCAGGATTTCTAGATCCCTGTGGCCCTACCTAATATATTTTGTAGGTTATACTGTTTTACAAAACTGACCAAAAAATTAACTTGGGATCTGAATGGAATCGGGTCAAAAAAAATCTAAGAACATCAGTGGCTCTCAATTATTTTATAGAAAAAGGGTCACTTCATCAAGAATTTTTGTTTCCAATAAAACTCGTAGTTTTTTATTGCTTTAAGGCTCGTTCCTACGATGTTCAGTTATGTTTTAACTGGAACTTTAACTGACCGATTGTCATACAAAACTGTCCTGTTAAAGTTTCGGTTAGAGTTTAACTGAAGATCGTAATAATGGCCCTAAGGTCCGGTTTCACAGTCGAAGTTTAAATCAAAAACTTAGGATCAAACGAATAATACGTTTCACAGAGGATATTAAGCTCAAGTTTTATCCAATCCTAGGATTAAGCTAAATGGTAGAAGTTCTTTGGTTTATTGCTTGAATTTACGTTTTTGACAGTTAGTCGATTCTACTCTAATTCAAATTAGAGTGATTATCAATATCAATTTGAACGATCAGAATTAGTGACTTTAAATAAAATGTTTTCGATTAGTGATGAAATTAAATAAAATTAGAGCTTCGACGAGCTTGTTGTTTTTTCAATTTTCAATTTTAAATATTACAACGAAATTAAATGAAAGAAAAGGCAGAGTATACCAATGTAAAAAAGATTAATTTCACCTAAATTAGTTCACAATTATTGAGAACTTCAGATGAGCTAATCTTAGGATATTTATTTACAGTGAAATCGGGTCAAGTTTAAAGTGCAGATTATTCTCCAGTTTAAGTTTAACTAAACTTTAGTTCAAATTTCTACTGTGAAACCGGCCCTTAAGTTATTTATAAGTCGTTCAGTTAATTTTGAAAATAGTCTAAGTCAATTCCAATCTTAAAAACAACATATGGGTATGAGATTCATACAAAATTTCATATTCATAATAAGTTTTCATTAATCAAGACTAATAAAATTCTAAATTATTCTAAATTAATATGTTACATAATATAGAAATATTTTTTAATTTATTCAGATGCAATCCTTTAAATATCTGGAAACCAGAAATATTTGACTTAGACCATTTTCATAATTATGGGCTCAATTATCGTACCCCAGCTCGAAAATCTGCATAGCGCATTCACCCACATATACGAGTACTGCTGGTTTTTCTGCTCACACATCTCATCTAAATATCTGACATCTTAATATTATCGCTAAAATTATTAAAATAGCTGATGTACTGTATAGGTTACGCTACTTCGATATATCAAAGAGCTATGGTCCGGATCGTATACCGGTTAATTTTTAAAAATGTGTTGTAATGTTCTGGCTTAAGAGATCTGCTGAAATTCGGGCAAATATATTCGCCACTATTTTTTTTACTTACACCCCATTTTCACCGACTATTTTTTTTGCTTTCTGCATTCGCCAATGCGCGTAAATGAAATGTTAAATTACTTTTCTAGTACATCTACATATACTTGCTAAGCTTCAAGTTTCTAACATAAGCCGTTCCTGAGATAAGAAAAACAACACCTTCCCTATTATAAATTTTACGTGCCACTATTATAGCTCCACGTAAGTTCCAAGATTCAGCTTTTCATTATTATTAGCGGTTCTTGACATCTAAAATGGGGGGTTATAGGACGTACCTCCCAAACAAATCCTAAGATCCTATCTTAAAAAAAAAATATTTATCCGATTATCAATTCTAGATTTTTAACATTTCGGGCGCATTGTTTACCAACATTTTTCGTCTAAAATACTTCCTCATTTCACCCTGACATCCCAACCCACTAAAGACACACATTCCATAAATTTGACAATGTATCCAGAGTTTTACATGTTATTAGGAAATAGTCTACATGAGATTTCAATCTTCGTCTAGAGCAGATTTTGATTCAGTACTGATACAATACTAATTGAATAATTCAGAAACATCTAGAAGACATAATAAAGAGATAGTGAAAAGGAAAATGCTAGGAATTTCAAAGTTTTCAAAATATTATTGTACACAAGTTCTAGTTTTTATTAAGTACTACGTAGATTGCTGTTTTAGTTTTGAGATAGACATAATTATATATATGTATATTATAATCAAAAGTGGCTTCATTGTTTTTCAAAATATTCACACACTTTTGCATGCGTTTGAACCAATTTCCGAAACAGTTTTTTCACTCCGATTGAGGTATACCTTTAAAACACGTGATTTGAACGCATCAACCGCTTCTTCATGCGTCGAAAAACTATGACCTCGCAATTTATTTTTGATCTGCGGGAATAAGAAGAAATCTTTTGGTTGCAAATCAGGGCTGTACGGCGGATGACCCATCAGTTCGATGTTTTGAATGCTCAAAAACGTTTTTGGTTGAGAGAGCTTGCATTGACGTGGTGGAGAATGATTCGTCTTCGGCAATAGGTTTCCCTGATTTTTCCGAAAACGTCTGGCAAACAAATGCTGGTGTACCATTCAGAATTCACCGTTCTACGTTGCTCTAATGGAACGGTGGCGACATGTCCAGTTACTTCGAAAAAACAGGCGACCATTTGCTATATCTCAAAACTTAAGTAGTAACCTACATATGTATAGCACAGTGAATAACTTGGGAAGTCGAAAAACGAAATTTTTCAGGACAGCACTTTGTTACTATTGAACTATTCGTGTAAATTCAGTTTTTTGAAAAAATTAATTTTGTTGACATCAATGTGATCAAATAACGTTCGAAATCTAGTGGTTTGAAAATTATTAATTTGCTGAAATTATTTTTAGGATTTACGTTTAGTTACCTGATTTTGCACCAGATCATCCCAACCTTTTCACCATACTTACCTGATTATTCCCCATACTTGTTATATTAATAATATTAAGTTTCTTTGCTGTTATTTCTCATTTATTTTGTCAATTAGGTGTACTTTCATTTAGTTAACAAAAATACCATTTAACCAAAACGTTACAGTTAAGAAATCTTTTATTACGAAACAATAGCAAAAAACAAAGTAAGCATAATATCCACTACAATTGGTACAAAAATATAAGCTACAAATAGAAAAATGAATGGAAAAATTCATAAACAACGAATACAAATGAATCCCTAAAATGAAGTTCCAAAAGGAACTTAGGTAATTATTATTACCTAAAATTAAAATTACCCCTTGAGATTAATCGTCAATCTCATCCTGTTCGATTTGAAACAAATCTATAGAGAATGTGTTTTTTCTTTTCTAAACTGATGAGGTCCCTTGGTCCGAGTGAAACCAGGGGAAGGCGATCAAAATTACAATGTTTTCCCTTTTTTCTAAAATTTATCATTTTGAATGGTTAATTTTTTTTAAGGGTATGTTAAAAAACTACATTTCCCGGTGCTTGACGGTATTGGAACCACTGCACTGGTTTCCATAAAAAATTTTGATTTTCGGTATCCTGTTTTTTATACTCTAGATGAAATCATATAGAGTATTATAAGTTTAATCCTTAAAACACGTGTTCAAGAATATTGGTCGATAACTTCAGAAGGGTTTAAGCTACAACTTTGAAATTTTGTATGTGTTATTTTTTCAATAGTTCAAGCTAAATATATGATTATGAAGAAAATCCTGTTAGTCCTTCGTGTAGCTGCCATACAAATATTCTGTCAAAATGTATTCACTTAATTTACGAAACTCACTATAACTCAAGTAATCTTTTAGCTACGAATTCGAAATTTTGTACAAATTAGTTTTGAGTGAAAAAAAAGTTTGACTTTACTAGTCAGCGAAATCCTATTACTCCTTCTGGTAGCTGCCATACAAAATGTCCTTAAAACACGTGTTTATGAATATTGGCCGATAACTTGAGAAGGGTTTAAGCTACGTCTTTGAAATTTTGTATGTGTTATTTTTCCAATAGTTGTAGCTAAATGTATGATTATAAAGAAAATCCTATTAGTCCTTCGTGTAGCTGCCATATAAATATCCTGTCAAAACGTCTTCACTTAATTTACGGAACTTAGTATAACTCAAGTATTCTTTTAGCTATGAATTGGAAATTTTATACAAATTAGTTTTGAGTAAAAACGAAGTTCGAGTTTACAAATCAGCGAAATCCTTTTAGTCCTTCTGGTAGCTGCCATACAAAATGTCCTTAAGACACGTGTTCAATAATATTTTTCGATAACTTTTGAACGCTTCAACCTACGAATTTGAAATTTTGTACACAGTAATTTTTTAATGGTTCCAAGGAAAAGGATATGTAAACGATATGTAAGAAATCGAGTGAGTCCTTACTGCACCTCCCATGTGAAATTCCTTCAAAAAGGTAATTTTTTTCGATTACCCAGTTCAAGATATGAAATAAAACACTGAATATTGTCTTTTAGTTTTGAGTAGCAATCTAATGGCAGTCCTTAATAAAGGACATACAACATGCACACACGTAATTCTACTTTATCCCCAACTACAATATAAATCGGAGTTCAGTATTCATCTAGTTTCATAATGAAATGACCGCCTTTTTTAGCATAGCCATGCATAGAAACAATACACTCCACTTGGAATAATCTGGCACTATGAATAAATGGATAAATGCAGTTGACAACACAGATACACAGCGAAAAACTAGGTAATTCGACTTATCTGGTTTTTCCCGTGAATGATGACTCGGAAAAAATTATGGTAAGTCGACTTAGCAGATAAGAAACACAATTTTACCACATACCAAGAAACCCACACCCTTATAACTCAAAAACCATTAGGGTTGTGAGTTGCTAACTTCCTCACAGTGCGTATAAGGCTTGGAAGATGACCACAGTACACTTATCCCATTTTGGCCATTTTTCGACTTACCAAGTTATTCACTGTGACCACAGATATAATGTTAACCAAAATCGTGATGAACCCCAAAACGTAACGAATTCCAAGTTTATATTATGTTCAGACTACGAGATTAACACGTTTAAATCGAGTTAAACGCGTTGAAAACACTTCCCAAACGCGTTTACGAAAACACGTAGCTACAACGCGTTTAACCGAAAACATGTACTGCGACCCTCGCGGAAATCGAAGTAAACTTTGGAAGAAACTACTTAATGCTGCAGAAACTGAATTTTGTGCTTGTGCAACGACTGCATTAGCTAATTAATTGTCTTTTCATTACTGCTATACAAACACTTTTGTTTCAAATAATTTAGAAACCATAAATTTGTTACTGAAACACAGATATTCAGCTTGTCAAAACAAATCACGTCAAGCTATCATGTATCAAAATAAAACGAGTTTCCAAGTCTGAACACTACTTTTTTAATTCGTTCATTTTGCCTACTTAAATGCGTTTAAAACGCATGGTCTGTACAGGGTATTAGTGTAGTTCTGTCGCAATGTCAAGAAATCGGTGTCATGTACCATGATTCAGTACTGAAAATATCATTGATTCAGAAGCTGCTTAATGATAATGCAACTACGATTCATTAGTGATAAAGCAAATTCAAATTCAAGTTTTATTCAGATGCTACTCAGTACCGAAAATTTATATTGACTCACTCGAAGTTCGAATTCAGTTTAACCGAATTCGTTTCTTAAAACTTAATTCCTACACAATTAAAATGATCAGTACTGTAAGGCCAGTACCTAAAAATTATATGGCGGAAGCACAGGCATAGATACTGACAGTATTCCAGGATCTTATTACATCGTCTTACCAAAGATTTATTGTGGTTGCTCATCTCATTGACATTATAATTCTGTAAAATATTTCACTAACTCTATTTGTGCAAACTTTCCGATAACTGCAAACTACCAAATTTCTTGCAGTATTGCAAAATGTGTTATTTTTTTGTAAATATCACAATTTATTGTTAGTTTGTAAGCATCATTCTAGCCTTGTTGTCATGAACATAATTGTACATTAGGTCGTACCATCAACACTTTAATCTAGCTGACCTCCACCTATTTTCTTTGGCCGACTATGAATTTGTGCTGCCTCAAAAAAAAAAATGTCTTAACTCTTCAGGTACACGTAAATGAGTACGTACCTAATTTTTCTTACATTGAATACTAGAACCATCGTTTTGGAGATTAGCTTTAAATAAAGTTACCGTATCGCACAATTGTTACTAGCTTGAGGCAGCCGACTATTAAACGTTACGAAATTGCAATAAAGAACCAACTAGCTATGGATAAATGATTCATGAGTGCCACTAATTAATTTCACATTTGTCATAACCGATTTCTGTAGGTACTTAGAGTACCTATGTAGCTATAATTTGAAAATCTATAATAATTACACAATATACGAACGAATTATCCAATTTTAGTTCGCTTAGCAACAAAATTTAATTATTGCTCATGGTCGTGATATTTTCGTGCCCAGTCATTTCTTTGAATTTTCGCCTAAAAGTAAAGTGGAAACCAGTTTTTCCACAGAATATTTCGGGTGTTTGATGATTTTTTATTTTAAAAAAAAATTAACCTATGTTTGTGTGATTCTAAAATAATTTGGTCTGCCTGCCTCCTACAGCTTTACAGCTTATAACTTTCAAACTTCCGCGTCCTTCTCGGTTGATATGAGTATTATCTATAAATAAGTGATAAGGTTGCCATGCACATGTTACTTTCCAAATAAAATAAATACTTTTCTTTGGAATTTCGTTTCTAAAGAACATTACAGAAATGAAACGAAAAAAATATTTCACATTGCTCATAGATGATAGCAATATATTATAGGCTACACAGAGTTCAAGGTAGTCGCTCAAATACACAGAATTTTTTCCGTCTTTATTTACGTAGTTGCAATTAAATTATTATTTGTTTCGGTGACAAATTACAAAATTTCCACCATCTGTATACTTATACATCTAGCCTTTTTCATTTTTGTCTGTTTCAAATGGGAAAATTCGGTTCGATTACGAATAGACATTAAAGATTTTCTTCTCAATAAGTTGATATATATATTTTTTAAATTGTTCACCATTAAACACGCGCAACCCATAATTGAGGTTCACAAACTTGGACAGGTTGCCAGAGGCTGAAGCTGAGCTAATTTGTAAGCATATTAATGACACGTGTGTTTATCAAACTGACATATTTCGCATTTTTCACTTAGATCTAAGACAGCTTTGTTGAAACAATGTATAATGTGTGAAGGTGGTACAGTGAGGCTAATTAATTTTGTGCGACACTATGTATTCGATGGACATGTGGATTGCTTAAATTTTACTTTATTATTTTTTAAATAATGATTCTTGAGATTTAAATAAGACCACTTTTCGGTCGCCCTCTCCAATAAGTCAATATATCTGTTAAAAATTACTTTCAAAATATCGGCTACAAGACTGGTGTTTACGTACCAAATTTCAAACTTAAAACTTTAGTCGTTTTTGAGATATAAAAATAAGAACTGAATCCGACGTCACTCCATCATTCCTTTTCAGCTCGAAAGATGCTCACCCAAAGTACATAGAATAGAATAAAAATGTTATTCAATTACCTAAAAATTTTTTCAATTCCCTCCACTCAAGAACGGAAATATTTGCATAGAAGCTGAAGCTGGGATAATCTGTAGCTGAATTGAATTTTCCTAACAAATTACAATTGCCAGCTGTCCCTGAAAAATTGAATAAAAAGTCACGGTGAAAGAAATATTCATTCCCTTTTTTGAAAAAAATCTAACATTTTTTGATCCGTCGAGCCGAATTTAAACTAAATAAGTTTAAAGTGAATATGAGTTACAAAATAATTAAGCCAAATTGATTACGATTTCGAAAATTTACTTTATTATTTTTGATCTGAGATTTAAAAAAAAATTGCTATTCTGAAATTTGTTTTTTTACGTTTTAGGACAGTTTTAACCAGGAGGCAAGTTCGAATGTTTTTTAGGTTGTCAGTCGCATAGTTAGCTACACCGCATTTCAGGATTAAACGCGTTCCGGACTTCTACCCGAAAAATAATAAAGTTACGCCCATACTGTTGGCAGATTTTTTAGAATTTATTGAAGGCAGGTCGCAACCAATGCTTTTTTTTGCACTTCATCTAAGGTGTCCAAAATGACATTTTCTTCAGACTCGCAATTTTACAATATTGGCTTTCGCAAACAGCGCTTTATGAAGAATTTTACTTTATTATATTTTCATAATAAAATATTGTGATTGACCTACCAAATAGTGGGGTATTACTAGTATCTACGCCCATGGCAAAGTGAGGCGCCTGAGGGATGATTATTCGGCTCGTTGAGTTCTCTAACAATAACATAAATTGGTACAGGTAAAATTTTTGCAGACACGGGAATTACAATACAATGCTGTAAAAGATCAGCAAATCCTTGTTCCGGCCGAAGGATAGTCGCCACGTCACCAAATAAGACAATTTAAATCTAAGCCGTCTGAGTTAAGAATTAGCTAAATAAAGGGTGTTTTTTTAGGTGCATGAGAACTATCGATATCGCTAACTTTGGTTTGACAGCTGAGAGTGTCAAACTGTGTTGACATTTCTGTTCAGTAAGGTTTGGCAAGTCATCGTGAATCGTTTAACGCCAGAACAACGCTTCCAAATTGTGGAAATTTACTTTGAAAAAAATAAATCTGTTCGCGAAGTTCATAGAGCACTTCGTCCATTTTACGGTCAACATAATCGGCCTAGTGAGCAAACAGTTATTGATCAGTTATTGATCGTTTTCGCACTAATTTTACTCTTCTCTTAACGAATCACCATTACATCCATTAAAATCTTTGGTGCGGTTTACACGCTGGCGGCATCATCAGTCCTTATTTCTTTCGAAATGAGGAAGGAGCTGCCGTTACGGCGAATGGCCAGCGCTATCGAGCCATGCTGACTGAATTTTTGTTTCCAAAAATTAATCAGCTAAACATCGCCGACATTTGGTTC
Source organism: Beris morrisii (assembly GCA_951812415.1). Lineage (NCBI taxonomy): Eukaryota > Metazoa > Arthropoda > Insecta > Diptera > Stratiomyidae > Beris > Beris morrisii. The sequence goes on from OX638310.1 coordinate 73,569,937, forward strand.
CAACAAAACGGCGCAACTTGCCATACAGCGCGCTTAACAATCGATTTGATGACAACTTGATTTCCAGAAGTGGTTCTGTTAACTGACCCCCTCGTTCGTGCGATTTAACGCCTCTGGATTATGATGCCGAGTACAAGAAATTAATTATTTAATAAACTAATGGTTACTAAATTTATGATCTCAGGCACATAAATAGTATTGGTACAAACATACCCTGGCAACAGTGAGTCAATTACCAATAGATTTGAAGCTTGCAGTGAGAACCACACTTTACATTATTTAATAAGAACAGCGAAGAAAGACACATTTCCTTCATGTATATTGACCACATCCACCATCGAATGAACTCGAAAGATTTCTCAGCACACCAGCCCTTGTATAAAAACAATGTCGAGTTTACAAACTGGATCAGTTATTTGAAGAAAAAGCTCGACGTGTGAATTTCATTCACAACAAGCAAACCATGTGTTACAGCGAACTACACTAGCCCAAATTGGGCCTAGGCCTTGAGGTAATGGTAGAGTTACTTCATTACTATACCAACGGAACACTTGGAGCTAAAGTGGTCAGCCAAACGCTCGTCCGCGATTATTATTTTAACTTAGGTACTCATTTACAGCACCCAATCCCATTCTCGAAAATTACTTGTCGCCAAGCAGATTCGAACCTGGTACCAGGTGCACCGAAGGCAAGTGCTCTAGCCACTAAGCCACCCAGAACTACACTGTAGTAACGCGAATTATTGCCAAGTGTAATAGTTCTTGAATTATTCAATGATATGCGACTTGACACAATTTTTGTTCACTTAATGAAAAGTGAATCGATTTATTATTAGTTAAAATCTGGGCGAACTCCTAGCTTGCAGCAATATGTTTACTAATGTTTAAGTAATCAATAGTAATAGTAATATAATAGCTTTTATTGCAAGCAGCATTTGAACAGATTTTTGAAAGAGATGTTTCGGATATAATTTCAATTGCATTTTAATTTCACTGAATCTTAGTTCTGTTAGTTCAACTAGATTTTTAATTTAATAATTTTGGTTAATCGTCAGACAAGAATATAATAAATTATTATATCATTAAAATAAAAAAAAAAAAAATAAAGTAACAGTTAACATTCTTTTTGTATTAATAGTGTGAATATTCGGCATAATATTAACAACCCCAATCAACGTTGCCAGTGTTTATATTTAGCATTATTTTAAAAATATTTTGCCAATAAATTAGTATTGCCATTCAACAAGTGAACCCAGTAAATATTCTTAAAATATCTCTATTTCTGTTCATGAACTATTTAAATAAATTTCTAAAAATATACTCTTAATTATTATCAATTTTTTTTTAAATTCAATAGCTGAAGCCCCTAGATTCTATTTTCAAAAGTTCTTTTTTTAAAATCTGTTGAGAAACTGATGAAATATTTCCATAAATTGCGATTTCATTAAAACCAGAACATAAATAAAGTCTATATAAAGATTTAATAAAAATGTATTTCAGCCGTTAATTCTGTAAACCAGTTATCTGAAAATATCCCAAATAATTTTGTGTAGGTAGGGACAAGCCAATTCGTGTGCCTTCCACATCTAAATTAAGTATTATATAATTTAAAGATGTAAAATATAATAATAATATAGACTTAAAATCTTGTAAGCGAATAATTTACACTTTTATAAAATATTTGTGCAATATTTAATCGTTGAATATTTCTTCGATAAAATTATAATGCGTGATAAAACAGTTTTTAATAATTTTTATTCAAAAAATTGTGCGAATTGTACTAGTTTCAGTGGCGTATTTATTAGGGATTCTCATTTTTCTGGGAATGGGGTGGGACTATTGATATCTTGTAATCAAATATGACATACAACATAACTGAGGGATGACATTAAGCTATACGTTGGATATGAGTAAAATCATGGAGGTCTTCTGCAGACCACCTCCCATAAGCTTGTATTACACTGTATGCAACGCTGCCAAATATTTGACTATTTTCCCTGGCAAATGCTGTCACATAGCGTAATCGTAAATTTTTTTTTGGCACATTGTCTTATTTGCTCTACACTATTTTGACGAAAAATTTGACAGAACTTTTGGTCACATTTAATATAATTAAATTAATATAAATATTATTCAATACCAAATTGGATTTTGCTTTTTCGATAGTTTGATTAGACAGGGACTATCAGTGATGTGTTTAATAAGCCTTTCCTGACTCAATTACATACAGGTAATAGGTGCCTAATACATCTCTTTTGATTTCTGAAAAGCATAATTGTAATCAACTTAACTGATTTATTAAAAGTAGATTATCTAGTAATACTACGATAATTATTCAATTTAACGCTATGTCGGTTTGATTGGTTTCTTGTCAAGAACGTGAATGAACTTTCTTGAAATCTTAGAACGTAAGAGTTTTTTTATGATATTGGCATAGCAGCACGGAGTAACATTAAAATTTAACAAAAATAGGCCAATATTTGTTGTAGCTTCAATGCCGTAGGAACAGCTTTTATTATTTGATTAACTATTTCTAACTTGATATTATCACAGCTACATATTCTTAAATTTCGGCCCAATTTTTGTTGCTTACCAATTTTAATTAATATTTAGTAGTGTGTCGAAATTATTATTACTTTATCAACTCTTAAAACAAGAGATACAAGTAATTGAATTGCGAAATTTATTTGTGGCTGACTTCAAGCATAAATCGAAATGACTCATTCAAATATTCTCATTGCAGTGCAGTTGTGAGAGTTTACGTGTGCTTCCTCAAAATAACCGGTTGATTGAGTTTTTTTTTAAGCAATAACAAATTTCCTAGTCTTCTGAGTCAGTTACGTATAGTTCTTACATGAGCGGCGACCTTTTAGCTTTTACTTCTTTTATCGGTTGCTGCGGCACAAAATTTCTTAACTGCAGTAATGCTTTTAGCATTTTCCTCTATTGAAACGTGTTGCAGATAAGAAAAAAACTTTTTAAGTTTTGGCTCTTATATCAATGACATTTCGATGGTAAACTTACTGAAATAATTGTTTAGATTAGACCGTTTTTATAGGAGATTCTCGGTGTAATGGGTGAATTTTTCTAACTATTGGAAAATTAATGTATACCTAAACAGAAACATATATATACAATTTAATTTAATAGGTTCTCGATTTGGATTTGGTTGATTTCGCTTTTTAATGACTTTTGTACTGAAAAATGAAATTACTCTGTTGTTCATTGGCAAATATGCAGAGTTTTGAAGTTACTGGCTAAACGCGTCTAATCCACGTATGTTCTGCTCAATACTTATTTTTGAAATGAAGTCCCAATAATATAAATCTCTCTCGACGTTTTATATGAATCGTTACTGTGATAGAGAAATAAAAAATTTAAAGCTTTAAATCTCCACCTGCAAATTGCACAATAATTAGGAGTCCATATGTATTAGAGACCGTAACAATTACACGAAAATATGTGAAGGGGTTCTTGAGATATCCGGCATAATGTCTTAGATACGATATTTTAGGTGCACTGCGCAATATTTAAAAAAAAACAATAATATTGCATTTCATATATATCAATATGTCAAATTTCACCGTTCTAACTTTAACGGTGCCTGCTAAGATATATATTTAAAAAAAATTGCACACACTAACGTTAATCAGTACTCAACCAGTATTCTAGCGAAACTATTTTCCTAGTACTGAAACATACAGATCTCCAACGAAACTTTCCCAAAAATTAAGTGAGTTGAATTTAATTTATCCGGTACTAAACATGGATACTGCTTCATTATTTCCAATTGAGTACCTACTGTATAAAATGGTACCTACTATTTTAATTCAGTGAAGTTCGTTGTGAATTCTTGACAATATATCCATGACAATATACAATATCTATTCAGTACCGGTGAAATTTTCTAAGAGATAATAGTAAAAAAATCTACCAATGGTCTGGGCGAAACTTTATTATTTTTCGGGTCAAAGTTCGGGAGCGGTCAGAGATTATTAGATTTCTTGGAAAATTAATTTTGTTCTTAAAATAAAAATATTTGAAATAGAGATTTTTAGACGATTAAACATTGAAAAAGTCTGTGTATACTATTCGAATTTCGGTATATTATGTACACTAAAAGCCCATAGAAGTAAAAACGAATTTGTTGCCTTATCAGACTTAAGAGATATGACGAATTGTTAAAGTGTATACAAACCCATTACTTCCACTTGGGGTTTGAATTTCGAAAATATTGTGAAACAGGTTTTTAGACGATTTCATAAGAAGCAACTTGATATCTCATGAGACACGAGGGATTTTGAAATATTTGTGAAAACGTAAGCAAACCCTTCACACCCCCTTGGTTCTTGAAATTCGAAAAATCGTGAAATAGGTCATTAAATCAAATGCCGTAATAATCAATTTTATATATCATCAGAACTAAGGGATAGCAAACATTGTGAAAACATATGCAAACCCTTGGGGGTTGAATATCGAAAAATTGAGAAATGGGTTTGTAGGCGATTATATAAAAAGTCTGTGGAAGTGAAAAGCGATCTAATATCTCATCAAACCTAAGAAATATGTCGAAACTTTGGAAAGCATACAACCCCCTTAGAGCGCTTAAGATTTAATATCTAAAAATACTGAAATTGACTTTTTGGCGCTTATATGGGAAACCTTAGGGAGTAAAAATGCATTCGATATATCATCAGATCTAACTAATATGCTACACCCACTTGGGGGTTGAATATCCAAAAATTCTGAAAGGAGTTAATAAATAAATTTGAATACAGCACGAGAAAGTAAAAACCAATTCAATTTCTTATCACTTCTAAAAGATATGACGAAATTCGTGAAAACGTGTTTAACCTTTTTATACCCTTTTAGGGGCTGAAAAAAGAAAAAACTTAAAAAGAAGTTTTAGGCGATTATTACGCAAGCCCATGAAGTGAAAAGATGTTCGATATCGACCTGGGGATAAGGCAGAATTCGTGAAAAAGTATACAACCCCTTTACACCATCTTAGGGGTTGCATTTCAAAAAATCCTGGAAGAGCTTTTTAGGTATTTATATGAAGAAGCCATAGAATAAAAATGAATTAAATTTTTGCAAAGACCTACTAGATATGAAAAAAATCGTGAAAATATATGGATTCCCTTTTTACTAATAATTTTATTCACACTCCTAATGAACGCCAATGGATGTTTGAATTTTTTTTAAATCTAAATTACTTTTCTATTTGGTTTACATACACATACCGAGTTTCAATTTTCTAGCATAAACCATTCTATAGATAGAACAAACACCCTCCACCCACGTACCATACTACCCCTATAAAAAATTATATTTTAAATTTTCACCCGCACGCCACTGCCCCCACTCAAAAATTTGTTTCCGGTCTATTCTTCTGGTATACGTACAGATGCTCATTAGGTTTTATTTTCGTGGCATTAAAAGTTTAGGAGATATGGATTTTAGAATGTCTCAATCTCGGCTTTCGAGCGCCTCGGACGCATTATTTTTTCCCACCACTCCTTCACCCATATCGGCAATTTTTATGCAAATGGGTCCACTATCGATGCTCTATATAAATTCCACGTTTCAGCTTCGTAGCATAAGCGGTTGCTGAGATCTAGAAACCAAAATTTTCCGTCTAAAACGCTTCACCCACCTCTCCCCTCACACCACACTCCTCAGAATTTGGTCACTTCAGAGAGCTTACCCACTCTACGCACAAAAAAAAATTCAACTAAATATCTGAAAGGGTTTGAGAGCTACGAGTCTTCAAACAATTTTGCGTACACCGGTAGACGTACGGCATACGGCAGACAGACGGACTGAAATTTTTTTTTGCTTTTTTCAGGGTAGGAATTTTTTTTTGTTAAAAATCGATCACAATACTGTATTATTGAAATAATAAAGTAAAAAATGTTTTCATGAAGTGATCTCTCTAATGGTTATTTTTTCCGTACTAGTTTATCTATAGCGACGTACATAGGTTTTCAAATTTCATATTTTATACTAAATTCATAGCTACCAGCAACTCGTGACCGCGCCGTTCTGAAGACAAAAATGTAACACCTGCGATATATAGCGCTTTATCCAATAACTGTCAAATATTGTATGTTCCCGTAATATGTCAATCGTTGCAGTACTGGTACAATACTGATATTAAGATTCCACAAATGTCATGGTGTAGTTACTCTCAGTCGCGGTCATACCTCTTTGTTTAAATTAAAAAAAAAAGTGTTGAAAATTGTCGAGAGGTGTAAATAATTGAGATACCGGAGTCTTTCAATTATAATGTTTGACAGATTTCACGAATGAAATTAGACTTCTCAAGAAAAAAACGGATTAATTCCTAATTCAAAATTATTTAAAGTTAGGTTTAATTTTATAGATTTGAAGCCGTTTGTTAAGGATTGATTTACAATTCAATCAGACTAAGGAACAGTGCTTTAATAGACTTCCTGAATAGCTAGTAACTAGAAACTTGGTAGATACATATATCTAGCTGTACTACAAAAGTAAGTTAGGTGAACAAATATTTCATATATCATACCAAAAGTTCAATTAAAATAGGGTGCACAAATTTTCAGGAATTTCATCATATCTCTTAGGTCACCTGAAATATTGAATTAGTTTTACCTCTACCCTTGCATCAGACAAATGCATACAAATGTCTTTTAGTTTTTTTTAAATGCAATCCTTAAGAGAGTGAAAAGGGGTTGAAAACATTTTCACGAATTCCGCTGTATCCGTTAGGGCTGATTAAATATCGAATAAGTTTTCACTTTTACGTGTTTTTTATATAATTCTCTAAAAACTTGTTTCAGGAGTTCTTTCTTTTTAACCGCTAAGATGGTGTAAAAGGGTCGTACACGTTTTTAAGTATTCCAGCATATTTCTTAAGTCTGATGAGCTATCGAAATGGTTCTCATTTGCATAAACCTTTTATATAATCGCCTAAAAACGGAGGATTGCACGATTTTTTGATATTCAACCTCACAACGTTTGCTTTCTCTTATTTCTGATAAGATATCAAATTTGTTTTTACTTTTGCGTGCTAAAAACCGATTTCACGACTTAGGAAATTCAATACCCAAGCGGGTATAAAGGAGTTGCATATGCTTCTACAAATTTTACAATATCTCTCTAAAGATCGAATGGGATATCAAATTGGTTTTGCACGCTTTTTATGTAAACGCCTAAAAACTAATTTCACGATTTTTTTAAATTCAACATCCAAGAGGATGTAATGGGGTTGTATACGTTTTCGTCATATCTCTTAGGGTTGATGAGGTAGCACAGTGATTTTTGTTTTTACGGGCTTTTTATGTAATCGTCTAAAAACTAATTTCAGCATTTTTTGATATTCAATCCCTAGTTCAATAGTTTTCACGAAGATATGACAAAATCAGTCTCCATGGGTTTTTATTATGTATAATCGGTTAAAAATCGATGTCATGAGTTTTCGATATTTTTCCTTCTATAGCCAGTTAATTGATTCCAATGTTTGATGAACGACTGGGGAATGTTGAATATAGTATGTTATAAAATAACCTCTCTAAGAACGTCCTTGTCTCGAAATGATTGATGTTACATTTCGACTTTGACCGCGTCTCGGACCATAACCCAACATTGTGTTACGGGTAGCAGAAGCATAAGCACTTCTGTCGTACTTCGACTTTAACCGCTTTCCGGACTTTGGCCCAAAAATAATAAAGTTTAATCCAGACCCAGATTATTTACATTCCCATTTCGAAAAAGTCTTCACATTTTCGCAAAATTTATAAGGTTTTTCGCAATAGTTTTTTTTTTGTATAATAAAGGTTTTATTTCAGGTAAATGCGAAAAATTTGCAAAGGAAAAAAGTTTGTAGAGAAAAGAAAGTGATGGAAAAATATCTGTGAACGGATTTAAATTCTGCGCCAAAAACTACGATCGAAAAGAGCAATAATATCACTAATAAGTTCACAAGGTTCGATGTTATTTGAACAGTGTAATAAATAATAATTATTATTATTTTCCAAACACATTCATTAAATAATTCTTCATTCTTTCGTTGAAATAGAATAAGGAAGAAACGTCCTAGTAGAGACACTCTGAATATTGCCTGATAATTGGGGTAAAAAAAATAATAACTTTTATGTCAAGTATTAAGGGGAAATATGATAATAGTTCGAGATTCTTAACAACTGTTTTAAAATATTTGTTATAATACAAATACAATAGCATCTTTTACATTAATGATTCTTCTTTAATATTCACTAAGGACGTTTAAGAAAATATTTCGTAGAACCTCTTAAAAAGTAATAAATTATGACATAAAAAATATTTAAAGTACAGGAACAAGAAACTATAATCATTTCCTAAAAAAACTACCTTTATTTCTATTAGTAGTTTATAAAATTCTGCAACATGACAACAATAAAAAAAAATTCGTCGTCTTGGTGGATGGTGGAAGTTGAATCTAAAACTTTTAATTTTTGTAATTCTTTGCAGCTGGAAATTTAATGCAAATTAAAGTAAAAAAAAAATATTTTCGACAAAAATAGTTAAAAATAAAATTCTTTTTTTTTTACGAAAATTATTTTTTTATATATAATTTACATTTTTTCAATAAAAAAATAATTACTTCCAACTATTACACTTATCTCATTTATTTTATTTTATATAAGAAACATATTAATAACCTTTTTCTGGTACGTATACTTTTCAAACTATCTCGTTTTAAATTAAGGAAAATCACACTGAAATAATCAAAGTGAAAATTTAAGTCATACTGAAAATTATTCATAATTTATTTTTCAGGCATGAGAAAGAAAAACAGTTTAAATTAGAGAGATGAAAAACTTTAATGTAGCATATTTTAAGTGTAACGGAAGATTTCAGGATACCTACCGTTTTTGTTCTGGTTTGATCCAAGCTACTTGTCGTAAATTGTGTAACTTGCTTTTCTTTACTTTCCATCCTGGAAAGACCCTTATTAAATAAATTCATTATTATAACAGAGCCCATGGGTCTAATTATCTTTTAATTTTGTTCGAGATAAAATTAATCTGAATTTAATTTGAGGATTTATTTGATTTTTTTACTGTCACTAATTACTTAGGTGCATACAGTTCCTTAATGAAATTTTTTTTGGTAAGGTAAACTCTGTTAATGATTTACTAAATATAATTTTTATATACTGCACAATTTTTTAAGCAAGTTTGAGCCGATGTAACTTGCCGAAAAAGAACATAGTCCCATTAGCTCGCTATAGTCGTACACCGGTACTTACTGAAACTATTCATAAGATTTAAATAGGAATGAACCTTTGTTAAATGCGTTATGAACCCAAACCAATTTTTTCTTCACAAATTTCAAAATAATTTAAAACATGAAAAGACGAAAAGCTATAATTTTACGCAGAATACTTAAATTAAAACTGTATTAGGTCACCTAGAGTGTAAAAAAGTTAATAGTAATTTGTCTTTCGGAATTATTTCTAATTTCAATCCGCAGTACAACTAAGGAGCTGACTTTTTCTATAATTTTGATATAAAGCGCAAAATATAATTTTTTTTGATAAATTTTGAAAACAGTCTACATAATTACATTATTGATGTTTCTGCTCATCATTTTTAAAAACTGAAATTTTTAGATTTTGGTTTTTATGTTTCAAACGAGCTAATAACTTTGCTTCGTAATCTGAAAGTTTATTTCAATTATTTTTTGCTGTGTAGCAAACGCCATTTAATAACTTTTATTTAAAAAAATTTCCTTATACAAGTAGGTGGTATATTGGTTATTTACAACCCATCGAGATGGTTTATGAAATTTTGACTAATTTCTTATCTTTTACTGGACTTCGGTTGTACTTTGAAATTTTCTAGTAATAAAGATAAATTATTTCCATAAGCACCCAACCGGCTTTCTTATACATAAATCAAATACTTTATTATTAAAATATAATAAAGTTAAATTCGATAAGAAAGTATTTTCCTTTGGATATCGGAGATCTTCTGGTAAACTTCATTTTTAACTCCACAAAATTCGAATTTAATCTGAACCGGAACAAAAAATTTAATTTAACTTAAATAAATTGTAGAGTTGGGAATAAGCTCTGATTAATCATTCACTAGTAAAAACACTTCGTATTATCTTCAAAGATGATGCAAGGAACCGGCACACAAAATCATCATAAATGCGGTATTTTTTTTATTAAAGATTTTATTCTCTTTTTTAATATACAGCAATAAAATTACATCGATATATTTTATGTATTTACATATTGTACAAACAATGTACTTTTTTTTAACAAAATTTATGTGTAATTGGTGATAAATTAACTGATTAGAATAAAGCTCAACTGTATTAATAATTTATCGGTATTAATCAATTAACTTCCGAAAAACGATACAAAAATATAAAAAAAAATACCTAAACTACGCGAATAACACGACCGAGATCAACGGAATACATAGAAAGACTGATTTTATACAGAAAAAATATATTTATACACCCCCCTAAATTATAAACACTCACAAAATCTCCTGTTTCTGTTTCCTGTGCCAGCGGAGCAAAGAGAACAAAGGCCCAGAGAGCGAAGTTATTTCCCTGAAAGAAAAGGCTTTATGTATTACGAAAAAGATATAATATATAAGCCGGTACACAATTATATAGTTCATAAAAGAAAAAAAAGTAATTTCATCGAGTACATATTTACACGAAGTAAGTCACGTACTTATTTCCTCTCTTAACTTGCATCTAACCTCTTATATTCTTTCTGTTCAATTTTCCGTCAATACATACAGTAAGATTATGTAGATACCTTATGTACCTAAAGCAGCCGCTATGTATTCGAATTCGAACAAAAGCTTCTCAATTTCTCAAGATAATTCTCTCGGTGGATTTGTGTGGATTTTTTTCGAGTGGGGATGAAAGCTATAAAAGCGAGGCGGCTGTTGCCGGCCGGAATAGTAACTTCAGAACACTGCTGATATTCGTGTGGTTTGAAAGGAAGTAAGCTTAGTACTTTTTTTCATTTTTAAAGTAAAAAAAAAACACCGGGTATTTTCTATTAAATAAACGGAAAGAAGAAACACAAGATTTTGTAAAAATTTTTTAATCGGGTATCAGAGAGCGAGTGATATAAAGAAAATTATATAATAAAAAGGAAGTTATTAATAAAAAATGTGTGAATAATAATTATAATATTACAACAAGAAAAAATATATATGTTTCGCAATATTTAATTTAAATGTTATATTGAAAATAAGAATAACGAAGTTTAAAAAAAAGTTTGTAAATGTTTATGAAAAGTAAGAAGAAATTAAGTTTATAATACAAAAGAAAATATTTAAAGTGATATCAAAGTGCTGTGAAAATCATAAAGTTACAAAATCTTAGCAACGGACACATTAAACAATAAAAACGGGGAAGAACACTTAGCAGCCGGCGTTTTAATAATAATCGAATTTTATTATTAAAACGATTGAACACAGCAAAAAAGAACCTATAAAAAAGCTTTAGTTTTTTTTTCAAAATTGACGAAGTATTTGAAGATTTACTCATGAAAATGGAAGTGCTGTCAGTACAAAATCAATTTCAAGGGCAATTCGGTGTTATAGGATCGAACAAAGTTAAAGGTAAGTTTTCATACATGTACAATTTTCTTTTTTATTTTCCCCAAAAAAAAAGAAAAAACTAACTGTCCCTCTTTCTGGTGCTCTTCGCTCCGTCTTTATTTTCTTCTTTGGTGATTCTTTATCCTAGTCCCTCACGTACACCCACTACCGGTGCACTTCTTTTTTCCCAATTGAATACTCTGTACATAAATATATTTACCAGTTCTCTTTCATATTGACCGACCGACCGCCTCAGCTGATTTTCTGTTTTCATTTTTGTCGATTGTCATCTCTCGACTCGATATCGTTTTGTTTGCTCTCTCGCTCTCTGTTCCGGCAAATTAAGCGAGAAAATAGTATCTATTCGTGTTTATTTCGAGGCAAAAGAGAGAAATTTTCCATGTGTTCCATTTCCATTTTCTCGCGCGCGCTCTCTTTTTTTAGTTGGACTATGTAAAAGACATTTATTTTTTGCGCAGATTTTGAAACCAGCTGGTTTTCATATAAAATGAAAACTGTATATAGAGTATAGATATAAAATTGATATGGAAGTGTGCGTGTGTATGCGCTGCGCACACATCTTTAACTATTTGCCACTGCCATAATCCCTTACTGTTGCTAGGTGAACTTTTCGCTAGAGAACTCTTTGAATTGGATTCGAAGTGCATTGCATTTACGGTTTGGACTTGCCAGGTAGATGAGGTAGAGGACAGCTCTGAAGGTTTTTCTTTTACTTTCTTATATGTCTTTGAGTTTTTTTTTCGTAGCTGTTTAAATCTATGAAGACCGGCTTTATTTTTCTTTGTTTCACATTTGATGTTGATTATTATTTTTTGCTTCGTAGTCGAGAGTGGAATATGGTGGGCGAGAATAGGACAAAGGGGGATACTTAATACATTTTTAATTATTTTTAGGTATAGATTTGTTATAACATGTAATTTGGGACATGGGGTTCAGTTATGAGGAACATAATTGAGCAAATAGTTTTTTGGTTCGCATTAGAAGCCGATTGCGTCAATCCGATTAAGTGATTTTTTCAATATCTCAAGGTGATAGTATTGTACATTGTAGTTTATTTTCATCGGTCAGAATCAGGTAGTAGCCACCAATTGAACAACAATATTTGTAATATATGCCTACCAATAAAAGGGATTTAGAAAAAAATTTACCGATTCTACTACAAACCATAAAAAAAAACCCTTATTCTAATCAAATCCTTTTTTTGCTAATCTTTCAGATTGGGCTAGCCCTTTGACGCCACCGCCGTCAAACGATGATATCAATTCGTTAGCGGTAACGCGAAATTCCCGAATGTCGGCATCATCAACAAAATCATCATCAACATCACCATCACTATCATTACCGTCAGTACCGTCAACAACATTCAATTCAACATCATCAATATTAGGACAAGACGATGCATCATTAAATGCTCTCTCATTACGTCTGCAAAGTGAATTGCGTGCAGCGAAAAGTCGTCATTTAGCATGTACCGAAGTTTTATTACCGGCCGATTTATTGCATAGGGTAGCTTCCGAAATGATTAAAGTGTCGGAAAAGGAACCGTGCGGTATTCGCGGCAGTAGTGTTTACATCGAATTCGAAGATGAACCTAGCAATACACGGTAAGTTTCAGCAAATCAAAATCAACAATACTTACAACATTATAATCACCTCGATTATCATATAAAGCGTAATAAATTGACCATTGAGTTTCGTACAGTTTTAACGAAGACGAATGGCTACTTTACTGTATGGCCCTATTTAGACCAATTAAAGTTAATTTTTTAATTTTTTTCGAACGTATTGTTGAGACCATTTAACCTTCAGTTAAATTGAAACTAAACGCTTGGGCATAATAAATTTAGAAGTTGAATAAGTTTTCAAGTTTATTTCTGGACGCGTTTGTTTTATCACATACATGGCTTTATTTATGAAATTCATAATAAACTTTTTGATTAACCTTTCGATTTTTTTTCTTTTCAATTTACAGACGGATCGCATCGTTAAAAGTAGACCCAAATACAGTATCGACATTCGAATTGTATTTGACCTTAAAACATGATCGAAGTGGTTGGACATCGATTTTGCCGCAATTTTTGAAGTAAGTTGAAAAAATTATTTCATCGAATTATAGTTTTTAGATTCGTCATAGTTTAATTTACACTTAAGATTAGAATTTTGCCAAACCACCGGATTTCGAACCTGCAGTTTTGCGGATGATCGGAAACAATTTTGCTTATTTAATTTCGCAAAAACGGGCGTACGCTGTTCAAGGTTCATTTGCGGCAATGTACACGTTTCTAATATTCGTCAACATTTATACTGGTGTGGTTGGCAATACCCTAAGAAATTTTGATTTAGATTAAAACGAACAATTATTATAATTCCTTGCAAGTCCTAACTAATTTCTTCCCTTTTCTTTAATTACAGAAATCTGGCAAGAAGCAGTACAATAATGATTAGTCCTGAGTTTACATTAACAAAAAACAAGTTGTATCACTCATTCTCAGACTAAGCTAAAAGAGAAAAACATGAATTTTTTTAATCAACCCTCCGAACAAAGTTTAATAATATCGTGCGCGATCATTTCATTGTTTTTTATCACCTAAAAAATTCACTCATAAAATGGAGCAGAAGAAACAGGGAAAACAATAGTGTTTTAAAAAAAAAAATTAAATAGTGCTTGTTAAAAAAAAAAATTCTCGATATCCTTCCTGTGCAAGTCTACGAGGCATACCATCCTTGGAACTCCAAGGAAATCAAATACACTCTCCATTCTCTCATGAAACCTTTCAACAATTTTCAATTGGCAGCAAGTACATCCTGTTTATTTATATATATATATACCTATATATTTTTTTTAGTATTATCATCAAACAACAAAACAAACAAAAGTGATGTGATAAAAATATAAAAATCTTTTTTTTTTGTTAATATTCATAAGAATATTAATAGTAATGATAAATAAAAACAATTTAATAATGTGTTGCTAAAACCAACAACAAGGAAGAAATAAACTTAAGAAAAAATAAATAAATAAACAACAAATCAAATTAATAACAAAATCTTCCTGCCGAACGTATGTGCTAATAATTTAACATCAAAAAAACGATACGTCGGTTAAAATTGATACAACAAAAAGTCAACTGTGTTATATATTTTATAATATAAATATAAAAAAAATCTTGTTCATTCAGAAACAAAAAATATTAATAATATTAACAAACCTATTTAAGTACACATGTTTTTTTTTTAATAATAATTTAAATTTTAAAAATATCAGTGCGCATTCATATAATATAACATTAGATATTTTTTTAATACTATATTCCTTCGTTCTATGTTTATTGTTTTTGAATAAGCTCATTTTCGAAGAGAATATTTCAATATTCTTTTCATTTCTTGTAATTGATGCGATCTGGCATCAAAAATGGATCTCGAAGTACTAATTTATAACTTTTCTTAAAACTTCTTTTATACATGCCTGATATATTTCGTTGATTTTTTTTTATAAAGTTAATTATTTTTGTCAGAGTCTTGAGAATAAACCGTGCAAAATAATAGGAACTTCAAAATTTCTATATATTTTTTTTTAATATTTTTTTTATTATATTTATGTGTGTTTTGTTTGGTATACCTAATAATGGTATTTTAAAAAAAAGGTTTTTTATTACGCGGAAAATTTCAAAAAAAAAAACAATCAAGTTCCTAGTATTGTCAAAACAAAATTTAAAATTTTTAAAATCGTGAATAAAATAAAAAAAAACTTAAACAAAAATGATACGCGCAATATACACAATGAATATTTACTCGAAATCTTGACGCGTGTTTGGAACAACACAATTTTATGATTATTAAAAAACGTGCGTGTATTAGGAATTTTTCACTTACCTAATTTATTATTTTGATAAATATTATTGCAAAGTATAAAAGCGGAAAGAAATCAAGAGGGCTGTATTGAAACCTTATTAGAAACCCATTTAAAAAAAATCGTGTTTAAAATATTGATCGTGCATGAAACTTGCATGTAAACTAGCTTTTTTTTCAAAAATATAAAAAAATAAAATAAAATGACCGAAAACACATACAAAAATATATTAGTAGATTCAGTGTGGGAAATTTTTCAATTAAAAATTCAAGTAGAAAAACAACGTTAAAAATACAACAAAAATATTTGCTATTTTATCAAAATAAAACAAAATAGGTGTTTGCGTATAATATTCTCAATGTTTGTGAACAAAATTTTTTGTTTCGGTTAAACTACAACAAAATAATTCATTCTCTCACTCTCTCTGTATATCTTTGCTTGAAAAACACACATAAAATAAATTTCATATTAGATGCTGCAGTATATAATTAAATAAAATTAACCAATTTGCATGACTGAAACAAAAGTTCGTGTAAACAATTATCCTGCAAAAATCTATATTACAAGTCTTTTTGAAATTTTCTAACACACACAAAATATTGAAAAATGAAAATAATTTTATATATATAAAAAAAGGAAATTACAATTTAATAGACAAAAAACCTAATTAACGATTATTGAAAAAAAAAATTGAATAAAAACTGTATAAAAACAAATTTTGCAAAAAGAAAAAAAAAATCAGTCATAAAATGTGATGTAGATTGTAGTATTTATTAATAAACAAAATAAAAATGAAAAAAAAATACAAAATGTAAATTTCCCTCTTACCCGTAAAATTCAATATTAATTATGTAATATTCAATTTAACGTTTTTTCGTCTCGATATGAAAAAACAGCTCCTCTTCAACCGTGTTTAGTATTACGTTTATAATAATTTAAAAAAAATCATTTTTTCATTTTTAAAAATAACATAATAATCATGTAATCTGTTTTATTTTCACACAAACAATATGATGTAAAAGAAATAAAACAGCTTTGTTTATTTAGTTTTTAATAACAATCGCCCCTTATCCTCAAAACAAAAAAAAATTGTATTAGTTCTCTTTTTTGATTGTATAAAAAAGAGATTTAAAAAATATTATAAATGTTATTGACTCTGATCACAATACGAGTTATCCCACCATGTGATTAAATAATGAAGTAGAAAACGTAAGTGATTTTAGTATTTAAGAAAAAAAACAACAAAAGAACTTTTTTATATAATAAAAAAAAACAACAAAACAAAACCTATTGAAAAAAAAACAAAAAATAAAAAATTATTTAAAAAAATATAAATGTGAGTGTACGTGTGCTTATTATTATTTTTTTAGGTCGAATTTTTGGTTTCCATTCTTTAATTTTTTGGTGACCGATCTGGATTATATTTTTCTTCTTCCTTGTACCTTTTTTGTTTTCACCCCTGCAATTCGTCAACCAATCTTTTATGTTATTCTTTTCTTTTGTGATTTATAGTTTGCAATTTATACACTTAACTAAAGTGCATGCTGCTTTTCGTCTCGAAAAGGAATATTGACAAAATTCCCCCACCCCCATCTCTCCTATGTGTCCTAAGCTCTTATAAAAAAACGAAAATACTAATGGATGTTAATCAATTTCTAGTAATACACTTATAATAATAATTAAACAAACACAAAAATCAGCAAACAAAGTAAGTAAACTCATTTTGTAGAGATATTAATAAAAAAACAAATTTTCTATGTGGAATACAATACAACAAAAATATTTGATAGTAAAAAAAATTTTTTTATAACATAAAAAGGCGATTGAAATATGACATAAAAAAAATAGAATTGTTTAGGTGTATTAGTAGTTTCGTAAAGAAAGCAAATTGAAAAAAAATATTAAATAAAATAAAATTGCATGTATTAGTAGAACGTAAGAAGCACAACGTGATCAAATGCAATCAAAACAATTCATCAAAGTTAAGCACTCATCAATTGTTCGGAACTTTCCCCAAAAGCCATTCAATTATTGTGTCCTTAAAAGTGTGAATTTTTTTAAAACAAGTGATTTTTAACATTTTTAATGAAAAGAACTAAAAAAAACAAATCGAAATCGATCTATTTTTATAAATTGTTGCATAATTTGTTAAGTCGTTTTTAATTCTCATGTTGGTGATTTTCAATTTAGGTATGTATTTCAACAAATTTTTAAATCAAACAAATTCAAATTGTTTTCTTATATTTTTATTTGGATTCACAATATTATCATTAATTTTTTTTTATAATAAGTAGGTAGGATATCTCATTTTTAACAAATTTAAATAAGAAACGAAATTAAAAGAAAAAAACAACGAGGAAAGTAAACGATTGCAATTGATGAGCATTTAATTTTGACCGTTTATGGATTTTGATTGATAACAATTTAATGGTAAGATTTCAAACGTAGTTGTGTAAGGTATATTTAATTTTATTATAATGTAGTTTGAAAATTTAACGGAAAAAAATTCACAGAAACATAACATAAATATTATGTTCTTATTACCCGTGCTCAATGTTCTTTTTCTCTCGTAGATACTTTCAAATAATCAAATTATATTTAACAAAAACACAATAATAATCAAGGTTAACTGAATTTATGAATTATGTAGTAAAATGATGAGCTCCTTAATAAGATACAAAAAAAAAACATTTCAATTACATCAATTTCAGCCAGTGAAAAGGTTATAGTAAACAGACAACATTTATCGGACAAAATTTTACATTTATGTTTTTAATTCGACTACATTTTAAGTTTCTTAGTTATACGAGTATAATATTAAAATAAAAAAACGAACAGAACACAAACAAAACTAAAAAATATGTAAGTGATATAATATATTACGTGATCTTAATAATAAACTACCGATATTGTAATTCATAATATAAAAACACATACGTTCAGAACCTACAAATAATTAAAAAAAAAATTATTCGTTGTTGAAAAAAAAACATTATTTGATTACTCACAAATAATTAAAACAATAAAATGGAATTAAAATTATCATACTCTGATTTCACTCTCATGGAATTAATATGTGTTGCGTATTGCTCTACAAGTCCGTTGAAAGTAGATCATAACTCAAACCAACATCGAAATTAAACAGAACCCTTTTTTGGGTTGAATTCAATGCATCAATAATTCAACCCTTTCACCGTTTCCCTATGAAATGTTCGAATGGATCGATGGGTGAATCATATTTTTAGGGCAAGACTTTTGAACGGTTGGTCGTCTCAATATCTCTTGGAATGCGACGAATAAGAATTAATAATCGTTGTTAATTTAAAACAATCCGATGACTAATTGTTTATTTAATCTTTGAATTTCCAAGCAAACAATTTCATCTATTGCCAGGGTATCTGTAAGGTTGTTCAAATTCAACAAAGTCATCCGTTCCCCTGTACGCCATACGATTACACTTAGTCAATTGTTCCTTCTAGGAGCTATATACAAATTTTTGAACAAGCTTTCTTAATTTGTCTTAAAGATTTGTTTCGAGCACACCCTTAAAAGTGCACAGTATAGTGAAGGGTTGCTGTAGACAACAGCCCAAGCATGTTTTAATTTTCGAGGATGTTTCTGTGATTTTGAACAAATGGAGTATTGATTGTGTCGTTTCTGTTCATCTCGAATTTATACTTTAAAATTCAGATAAATTAGTTCCATTATAGCTAGGTGTAACTTTTTTGGACCACTCTAAGGACCGACCGTCAAAATCTGATAATGGATAGGTAAGACCACCGTTCCAACAGTAACTTAGCAGAAAATCCGCTGCAAATTCGTTACTGATCCTTAAATTCAATGTCATCAATAAATATCATCATTTAGAGGTAATCTCGTTATATGCACTTTCTTACTTCTAGTCTTTCTGTCCTAACTGCAGAATGCGTAGATTGGTCAGAATTTTGCCCGTACAAAAAGAAATGAAAAACTAATTGCATTCCATTTTTTCCGAACTAATGTTAATATACTTTTTTCAAATTTTAGTCGGGGAGATAGTCCTCTCGCTATTGAATACAGCACCAGTGAGGAAACAAAACTAACCTCATTAAACTAATACAAAATAAACATTTAAATCATTTCACGTAAAAAAAATAGTTATTACAAAAAAATAAGAATAAAAAAATAATAAATTTGTAGAATACAAAATGGGAAGCAAAGAACTGTTCTGTGAATTATATAATAAATAAAAAAATGAATACAAATTAAAAAAAAATAATAACATTTTTCATAGCTGTAATAATAAATGGATAATTATATGATTAAAAGATATATAATTAAAAATAAACTATAAAAAAACAAATGAAATAAAATCAACTAACTTTAACCTTTTTTTAGAAACAAAAAACACTAAACCACACATCATATATTAGCAAACTATAATGTATTACATTTTGCTTCTTATTTTGCGTTTTACTAAAATAATGGTAAACATTTTTTTTTATTTTCGCGTGTTTCTTATATAGTTGTCTATAGTATTGATATCTAAAAAAAATATTAAAGAATCTACGCCATACTCTTGTGTAGAAACACGCGCTCCTTTGCATGATTGTGAACAAAAAAAACTTATATATGGATGTATATAAATTACAATATAATAAGAAAATTAACAAATATATTATACTTAAAGTATTGGTAAATTTAAAGAAAAAAAAAACATAATTGAAAACAAATATTGGTCTAAATTATATGATGACTTATAATACTTGAAGTACTCTTTTATTATTATTAGCATTTATAATTTTTCCTGTATTGCAACAGTATTTAGCCATATAAGATAAAAAACAACCAACAAAACATACAAATTTTTAAAAAAAAAATAATATATAATGACAAATAATTATAAAGAAAAATTATTTATCTTCATAATCTGTGAAAAATTAATAATAATTATTAAGAACGTTATCATCATTAACATTTATTTTATGACAAATAAAAGAACAAATCCTGATATAAATAAATATATACCTATTAGTAGATATATATGTTATTTTTTTTCTTTTATTCTGTTTTAAGAATTTAAATATGAATATATGAATTTAACAATTGTTTCCCATTAATTTAATAGAAGTGAGTGAAAAAAAAGAAAAAACGAAAAAATGTTAGTTTTTAAAAACCCGACAAATTAAAATTAAAAATTATTATAACTATATGTATAAAAAAAATAAAAATCTTATTAATACATAAATATATATATTCATAATAAATTTTGTATTTTTTCTTAAGAACAAAATTATTAAATCCCTTAATGTCTAAAAAAAAGAATTTTGCCATAGCGATTAAAAAGTTATTTGATAAATAAAATCGCCATCTCACTGACATTATTGTGATGAATTGAATTTTAATGTTCGGACCTAACGTGTATGAAGATCTGGTGGTTTTCAAATACCGAAACAATAAAAAATTAACACAAACATACAAAGACCATTAAAATATAAATATAAGAATTTATGGCAAAAAAATGGGAAGTATATACATTTATATATATATTATAAAGTACAGAATATGATCGAACAAAAGAAAATACATTTTTATACAAAAATATAAACACGCAGTTTTGTTTTTATTAAATTTAATTCAGTTTATATTCATCCTTTTTTGTTCGATTTTCAGCTTACTGTTTGTTGTATTTCTTTTTTTTTTGTTTTTTATAGATATGACATATGGCATATATGTATTTGTTGTTTTTCTTTGGGCACACTGATAAGACGATAAACACTTTAATTTTTCGGTAAACAATTTTTCTCGGCTTGCCGTAACTTATCAAATGTATATCAATATTGGGGAAATGGTAAGTGATTGATGAATGTATTTCATTTCTAGTCAATAATAAATTTTGTTTTGCCAAATGAATTCTAATTTAAAATATTTAAAAAAAATTATGTTTACATACGAATGTTTTACTAAACAATTTTGAGTTTCGGCGTTAGAAAACCAAATCTGTTATTTCGGGATAGTGGGGGAACGGAATTCAATATTTGAAGACTATTTTCAGGAACATAGGCTCTATATTTGTCTCAACCAAAAACTATTGGCAATATGACCCTCTTGACACACTTACATAATAACTTCATATGTATATTTACGACGCATATGAATAGTTTTCTTCAAATTTGCCGCGTTATAATAGTATATGACGTCATTCATAGGAAATTGATTAGTCTCAAATACAGTTCGGTTGGTGCCTCAAATACATTTTGGTTGGTGTCTCAAATACATTTTGGTTGGTATCTTAGCTTAGCTTGACTTGTTTAAAAACATCCGACGAAGTTATGGAAGGAGAATACTTCACATTTTTTATCAAATAAAAAAACGACACAATTTTAATTTTTTCTTTTAAATATGACGAAATAATTTTTTCTATGTAACTTCTATGCAACCTTGGATGAAATTCGCCGAAACTTATTATAGAAGAAGTTTGTATTATTACATTTCCACTTTGGCTTTGAAGTGTGAATAATGAAGTGAAAAGCTGACTACTTGGACGGGTTTGCCTCTTCAAGACTTGTAATAGTAATACACTATAGACGTAGATGAAGTAAACAATTACATATGCACAGTAATTTTTCTCTACCAGTAAAGAAACTTAATTTTTATCAAAAAAACTGCAGTTATAAGAACATTGTTTTGGATTTAATTTCAATTGAATACGGAATTCAATTTGTTTGAAGTGCAATTATTATGGCAACGTACTCAGTCGTTTATAAACAACAACTAAAAGTCTATAATTCAATTATATACAATTTACATTCTGCGTATAAACATGCGAGCAATTTACGAATCTTGAAATTATTGCGCTATGTCTACCCACATCTACTATCACCCCGCTAAATACAATTAATAATCCGGTTTCTTTCAAGATTTTATTTTTAATTTTTTCTCTGGTCATTAGCCTTAATGTTGACATAAAAGTCTTATATGTATACTTACGATTTTGTTGTGTAGTCCAAAGATTTATGCATTTACATAAGAATACAATGAATATGAACCTAGAAAATTAAGATCAGCTAGCATTCATTACAGACATTCTTAGAAGTATTTTGAAGTCTGCGTAAAATATGCGATCACACATTTAAATTAAATTATTTTATTGGTTTTAATTTTCTGGCTGAAAGCTGTAGATTCCCGTATAAGTTAATTTTAGACAACACTAAAAGGTGAAATGCTGAAAGCGTATGCAAAACTTTTTCGCAATTTACCTCAGACGCTATAGTCCTGTATGCAATTCCGAATTGGTCACAATTTATGAAATTTAATTTTACTTTATTATTTCAATAAAGCAGTCTTGTGATCGATTTAAAAAAAAATGTCCTACCCTGAAAACTTTTCACGTTGACTAGTAGAAACCAAAAAAGCAAAAAAAAATCAGTCCGTCTGTACGCCGAGCGCTGTCCGCCGTACGCAGATGAAAAACTTTAGATTCACGAACCAATTGCGCTAGCAAAATAAAATTCGGTTTCTGTATACAAGTCCACAAATGGAGTTTGCTAAATATAAACAAATTAAAGGTATAAGAATTTTTTTTAACAATCATATCTCATATCTCAAGCACAGTTTAAGATATATGCTTAGGATTTTCACGGGAAGTAGGCATAATAGACCCCTTGCAGAAAGAAAAATTTTAGGTGCGTATATAGGGGGTAAGCGTGGGGAATGCTGAAAAAGAAAAGGTTCCGATTTCTATATCTCAAGAACTCATAATAATGGAAAGTGAAAACTTGGTATTTAAATAGAGCTATAGTATTGGCGTTGTGAAAAAATGTAATTTTTTATAGGGGCAGTACGGTACGGGGGTTTTTCCTGTCTATAGAACGGCTAAAGCAAGAAAGTTGAAACTGGGTGAGTATATGTACATCATAGAGCTACTGGAGACGACAAGCCACCGGTTTTTACTTTATTATTTTAATAATACAGTATTGTTTTCGATTTTTAAAAAAAAAAAATTTGCTACCCTCAAAATTTTTTTTTTCATGTTTCATGACGAGTAGACACGAAAAAAGCAATAAAAAATTTCAGTCCGTCTGTCCGCCGTACGCCGTACGCCGTACGCCGTACGTCGACCGCTGTACGCAAAATCGTTTGAAGGCTCGTAGCTCCCAAACCCTTTGAGCTATTAAATTGAAATTTTTTTTATGAATAGACTGGGTAGGCCCCTTGAAGTGGCCAAATTTGGAGTGGTGGGGGTGTGAGGGGGGAGGAGGGGGAAGTGTTTTAGACGGAAAATTTTGGTTTCTAGATCTCAGCAACCGCTTATGCTACGAGGCTGAAATTTGGAATTTATATAGAGCTTCAGTAGTGAACCCATTTGCAAAAAAATTGCCGATATAGGTGAAGGGGTTTGGGAGTGGGGGGAAAAATAATGCGTCCGAAACGCAAAAAGGTGAGATCGACACTTTCTAAAATCCATATCTCCTAAACGGTTAATGTCACAAAATTGAAACTTTATGAATATCTGTAGGTATACTAGGAGAATAGATCGGAAACAAAAATTTGAGTGGAAGCAGTGGCGTACGGGGGTGGGGGGTGAAAAACTTTAGATTGCGATATCTTACTAACCAATTGCACTAGATAAATAAAATTTGGTTTCTGTATAAAGGTTGACAAATGAAGTTTGCTGGAAGCAAAATTTTTGAAGGGGGCGGTGGAGCATGAAAGTGGAGGGATAAGAATTTTTCTAAAAAATCACGTCTCATATCTCAAGAACGGTGTAAGATAGATGCTTCAAATTTTTACCTGAAGTAGGCCTAATAGACCTCTAGTAGAAAACAAAATTTTGGAAGTGTGGGTGTAAAGGGTGAGGGTGGGGGAGGGTGAAAAGGAAAAAGTTCCGATTTTAATATCTCGACAACCTATAATGATATAAAGCTGAAACTTCGTATTTAGATAGAGCTATATTAGTAGCATCTTGAAAAAATATAATTTTTTATAGGGGTAGTATGGTACGGGGGTGGGGGGTGTTTTTCCTATCTATAGAACGGCTTATGCTACAAAGCTGAAACTCGGTACGTTTATGTAAATCAACTAGAAAACTAATTTAGATAAAAAAAAATTTCAAATATACATTGGCGTTCGGAGGGGGGGCAAAAAAAATTATCAGTGAAAATGGAATGCATATATTTTCACGGTTTTCGTCATATCTATTAGGTCTTCCCAAATATTGAATTCATTTTTATTCTATGGATTCTTCATATAAATACCTAGATAGCGTTTTCAGGATTTTTTAAAATTCGACCCCTAAGGGGGTGCAAAGGGGGTTGTAAACTTTTTCACGAATTCTACTATATCCACGTCTTATCAGATATTGAATATCTTTTCATATTCATGGGCTTGTGTAATAATCGCCTAAAACTTGTTTTTAAGTTTTTTCCTTTTTCCACCTAGGAGGGTATAAACGGGTTGAACACGTTTTCACGAGTTCCGTCATTTCTTTTAGAAGTGAAAAGAAATTGAATTGGTTCCTACTTTCTCGTGCTGTCTTCATATTTATTTATTAACTCCTTTCAGGATTTTTGAACATTCAACCCCCAAGTGGGTGTAAGGAGGTTGCATATCTGGTGATATATCGAATTCATTTTTACTTCCTAAGGTTGCCTATGTAAAAAAGCCAAAAAGTCAATTTCAGTATTTTAGATATTCAATCCAAAAAGGTGTAAGGAGGTTGTATGCTTTTCAAAGTTTCGACATATTTCTTAGGTTCGATGAGATATTAGATCGCTTTACATTTCCTCAGGCTTTTTATATAATCGCCTACAAACCCATTTCTCAATTTTTCGATATTCAACCCCCAAGGGTTTGTATATGTTTTCACAATTTTTGCCATTCCTTAGTTCTGATGAGATGTAAAATTGATTATTACGGCCAGCCAAATCACGATTTTTCGAATTTCCAGAACCAAGGAGATGTGAAGGGTTTGCTTACGTTTTCAGAATTTTTTCAAAATCCGTCTTGTCTCATGAGATTTCAGGTTGCTTCTTATGAAATCGTCTAAAAACCTGTTTCACAATTTTTTCGAAATTCAAACCCCAAGTGGAAGTAATGGGTTTGTATACGTTTTAACAATTCGTCATATCTCTTAATTCTGATAAGGCAACAAATACGTTTTTGCTTCTATGGGCTTTTAGTGTACATAATATACTGAAATTCGAATAGTCTACACGGACTTTTTCAATGTTTAATCGTCTAAAAATCTCTATTTTAAATATTTTTGTATTAAGAACAAAATTAATTTTCCATAAGAAATCTAAAAATCTCGAAGCAACTCATGATACACTCCGACTTTTACCGCTCCCGAACTTTGACCCTAAAAATAATAAAGTTTCGCCCAGACTATTGGCAGATTTTTATAAAGCGCTTTGAAGCCAAAAACACGATGAGAAGTGAGACAAAACAGGGTCGTTGGTGTTGTTTTAGCGTGAGAGTAAGTGAGACAGAACAGGTTCGTTATGTCAATTGTTGTTGTTTTGCGTGCAAGTGAATGCGACGACGTCCGCCTTCAACTCAATCGCTGCTTGTCATCTCCAGTATAATATATCTCTATGATGTACATCTACTAGAAAAGTTATTTATATAAAAAAATTCAAATATCCATTGGCGGGGCCAAAACAAATTATTACTGGCAGTGGCTATGGAAGCATATATTTTCACGAATTTAGGTCTTCTAATACATTGAATAAATTTTCATTCTGCGGATTCTTCACATAAATGCATAGAAAGCGTTTTCGTGATTTATTTGAAATTCGACCCCAAGGTGATGTAAAGGGCTTGTATACATTTTAACAATTTCTGCCATATCGCTCAGGTCCGATTAGATATAGAATAACTTTTCACTTCCACGCTTGCTTTATGATCTCCTAAAATCGGTTTTCAAGTTTTTACTTTTTCAACCCCTAAAAGGTATAAAAGGGTTGAACATGTTTTTACGAATTCCGTCATATCTCTTAAAGTGACAAGACATCGAATTCGTTTTTACTTCCTCTGGCTTTCTTTATATTTATATAAAAATTTCTTCCAGGATTTTTCGATATGTAACCCTGAAGTGTTTAAGTTGAGGGGTTGTATACGTTTCCACAGTTTTTGTCATATCTCTTAAGTTTTAATGAGATATTAATTTTGTTTTAACTTCGGCAGAGTTTTTATATATTATAATAGCATACAAAATGATTTTAGGATGTTCTGAAATCTAACCTCAAGGTGGTGTAAAGGGGTTGCATACATTTCACCAAATTTCTACATATTTCTTAGATCTGATAAGATATCGAATTAATTTTTACTTCCTAAGGCTTGATTTTTAGATATTCAACCCTAAGGGGGTGTAAGAGTGTTACATACTTACATTTTTCGATATATTTATTAGGTTTGATGAGATATCTGATTGGTTTTTACTTCCACAGACTTTTTGTATAATCGCCTACAAACCAATTTCACTCTTTTTTGATATTCAACCCCGAACGGGTTTAAAGGGGTTGCATATGCTTTCATAATTTTCGCCATCCCTTAGTTCAGATGAGATATACTACTGGTTAAAACTTCTTCGACCATTTCATGTAATGGCCTAAAAACCAATATCACGATCTTTCGAAATACAACCCCCAAGTGGATGTAATGAGTTTGTATGTATACATTTTCGCAATTCGTCATATCTTTTAAGTCTGATGTTAGATGTTAGATAATGTTAGATAACATACCGAATTTCGAGTTGTTTACAAGGCCTTTACATATGTTTAATCGGCTTAAAATCTCTATTTTTATATTGTTATTTCTGTTGTTAGGACAAAATAACTTTCCAAGAAAGCTCCTACGACCCAATTACATAAGTCATGTGTAAAGCTAGTATTACACTGTATGCCATGCTTTCAAATATTTGAGAAGTGGCGTAAGTATTATATAGTATATGTATAGTTTGAAAAATTTATAGTTCCTAAATGATTAGTGTATATCGTAATCGGGCAATAATTGCGACTACAACATAGCGTAAAGTATCTTATGTGGGAGCAGTAGCGTAGCGTGGCGTGAAACCTCGGGGTAGCGCTCTTAAGGGTTCCATATACGACATGTCGATGTTGAAGGATTTTTGGTTTTTTTTAGTTTTGGATTGGTACTCTTAGTAAAGTATAGCACTGTGTTCGGCGAAACGAAAACGAACGAAAAAGATAACTTCGAAGTAGAGTGAAATGATTTATTCAGTTCGCTACTAGATGTCAGTGAAATAAAAACGCGCGAAATTTGATAGAAATTAAAATATTGGCTAGAATTTACAATTCCGGCACACAACACAACAAAATAGAGCTTACACAAAATTTCCCGAGCACAAACGAACTGAACTGACAGCGAACGGTTGAAAATGTTGAATTGTCAAATATTTCGCTTGTCATAAAAGGGTACCATACCCTTGGGATCAAAACTTTAACGGAACCAAGCGCCATCTATTAGTGACTACTGAAAATGTCCATTCCGCCCATGAACACAGTACTGCAAAACGAACGAAATATTTCGTCGCGAAAAGTAAACGAAATAATTATTTTTTTTATATGGAATTTGACAGTTAATTTCGTTTCGCTCGGAAAACAGTACTAGGCTTTAGAAGTAAGTGACCTTAAACCAAACGCAAATGACATGTCTAATTTCCTATATGCACCCGTACTGTCGTTTTGGTTTCGTTCATTCGATTAGATTAAGTCTTTGAAAGAGAGAGATTGATTTGAGTTAAAATAAATCATAATTTCATATTTCATAAACGCTAAATTAATTTTGCTTTGCCAATCAAGGATTGTTGGTGAAAACAAAAGATTTTCCAAAATGGAACATGGTAAAACAAATTCACCTATAAAATTTGTTCGTAATTCTAACAAATGTGATTTCCTGGTCTCAAGTCGTAATTTTGATTGAGTAAAAACTGAATCTCTAAAATTCATGATCAATTTGTTTTTCTAAAGAAGGGACCAAATTAATTCAAATGGCTTGGTTGTTGACATCATCAAACAGAGAAATATACTGTTTTATCAAAGGAATGCAAATTGCAACAACACAGTTGAATCAAATTGCCATGTGCCAATTAACAATTTAAAATGCAATATAAAATCGCAATCGCAGTGAAACGACAACACTTTCCCAGAGAAAACCATATAGAGGAAGCGCAAATTTCTAGCGCTGGCCAGGCCGAAGAAAAGTGCGAATGTTTTTACTTTATTATTTTAATAATACAGTATTGTTTTCGATTTTTTAAAAAAAAAAATTTGCTACCCTCGAAATTTTTTTTTTCACGTTTCATGACGAGTACACACGAAAAAAGCAAAAAAAAATTTCAGTCCGTCTGTCCGCCGTACGCCGTACTCCGTACGTCGACCGCTGTACGCAAAATCGTTTGAAAGCTCGTAGCTCCCAAACCCTTTGAGCTATTAAATTGAAATTTTTTTGATGAATAGACTGGGTAGTCCCCTTGAAGTGGCCAAATTTGGAGGGGTGGGGGTGTGAGGGGGAAGGAGGGGGAAGTATTTTAGACGGAAAATTTTGGTTTCTAGATCTCAGCAACCGCTTATGCTAGCAGACTGAAATTTGGAATTTATATAAAGCTTTAGTAGTGGACCCATTTGCAAAAAAATTGCCGATATAGGTGAAGGGATTTGGGAGTGGGGGGAAAAATAATGCGCCCGAAACGCAAAAAAGGTGAGATCGACACTTTCTAAAATCCATATCTCCTAAACGGTTAATGTCACAAAATTGAAACTTAATGAGTATCTGTAGGTATACTAGGAGAATAGATTGGAAACAAAAATTTGAGTGGAGGCAGTGGCGTACGGGGGTGGAGGCTAAAAAACTTTAGATTGCGATATCTTACTAACCAATTGCACTAGATAAATAAAATTTGGTTTCTGTATAAAGGTTGACAAATGAAGTTTGCTGGGAGCAAAATTTTTGAAGGGGGCGGTGGAGCATGAAAGTGGAGGGGATAAGAATTTTTCTGAAAAATCACGTCTCATATCTCAAGAACGGTGTAAGATAGATACTTCAAATTATTACCAGAAGTAGGCCTAATAGACCCCTAGTATAAAACAAAATTTTGGAAGTGTGGGTGTAAAGGGTGAGGGTGGGGGAGGGTGAAAAGGAAAAAGTTCCGATTTTAATATCTCGAGAACCTATAATGATATAAAGCTGAAACTTGGTATTTAGATAGAGCTATATTAGTAGCATCTTGGAAAAATATAATTTTTTATAGGGGTAGTATGGTACGGGGGTGGGGGGTGTTTTTCCTATCTATAGAACGGCTTATGCTACAAAGCTGAAACTCGGTACGTTTATGTAAATCAACTAGAAAACTAATTTAGATTAAAAAAAATTTCAAATATCCATTGGCGTTCGGAGGGGGGGCAAAAAAAATTATCAGTGTAAATGGAATGCATATATTTTCACGGTTTTCGTCATATCTATTAGGTCTTCCCAAATATTGAATTCATTTTTATTCTACGGATTCTTCATATAAATACCTACAAAGCGTTTTCAGGATTTTTTAAAATTCGACCCCTAAGGCGGTGCAAAGAGGGTTGTAAACTTTTTCACGAATTCTACTGTATCCCCACGTCTTATCAGATATCGAATATCTTTTCACTTTCACGTGCTTGCGTAACAATCACCTAAAACTTGTTTTTACATTTTTTTCAGCCCCTAAGAGGGTATAAACGGGTTGAACACGTTTTCACGAGTTCCGTCATTTCTTTTAGAAGTGATAAGAAATTGAATTGGTTCCTACCTTCTCGTGCTGTTTTCATATTTATTTATTAACTTTTTTCAGGATTTGTGGATATTCAACCCCCAAGTGGGTGCAAGGAGGTTGCATATCTGATGATATTTCGAATTCATTTTTACTTCCTAAGGTTTCCTATATAAAAAAGCCAAAAAGTCATTTTCAGTATTTTAGATATTCAATCCTAATGGGTGTAAGGGGGTTGTATGCTTTTCAAAGTTTCGACATATTTCTTAGGTTCGATGAGATATTAGATCGCTTTTCATTTCCACAGACTTTTTATATAATCGCCTACAAACCCATTTCTTAATTTTTGGATAATCAACCCCCAAGGGTTTGTATATGTTTTCACAATTTTTGCCATTCCTTAGTTCTGATGAGATATAAAATTGATTATTACGGCCAACCAATTCACGATTTTTCGAATTTCCAGAACCAAGGAGGTGTGAAGGGTTTGCTTACGTTTTTTTCGAAATTCAAACCCCAAGTGGAAGTAATGGGTTTGTATACGTTTTAACAATTCGCCATATCTCTTAATTCTGATAAGGCAACAAATTCGTTTTTGCTTCTATGGGCTTTTAGTGTACATAATATACCGAAATTCGAATAGTCTACACGGACTTTTTCAATGTTTAATCGGTTAAAAATCTCTATTTTAAATATTTTTATATTAAGAACAAAAATAATTTTCCAGGAAATCTAATAATCTCGAAGCAACTCATGATACACTCCGACTTTAACCGCTCCCAAACTTTGACCCGAAAAATAATAAAGTTTCGCCCAGACCATTGGCAGATTTTTTCTTTTGTTGCTGTGATTTTGTTCTAGGTTTCGTCGTGTAGCATAGCGCTAAAAAGTTGCGATACCCTCCATGGAATGGTAGTTTTTTTTGAAGGTAATCAAGAAACTTTACGTGAGCTATGGATCTCGATCTTAACATATGGACATGTAAGTTAAATGTCGATTAATCGATTGATTAACTCAAGTATGAATTCATATTCATGAATGCATAAGTGGACTAGGAACTGAATAAAGAAAAAAGAATATTTCAAGAAAGAAAGGGGTAGCGGCGCTACCCCCGCTACCCCTGACGCTACGCGCCTGTGTGGGAGATAATACCATATTATGTAGGTACATGGTAGAGGCATTTGGATCCTTAATATAGGACATTCCTAATTAAACTCAATCATATCAAGTTTAAACTTTATAGCTAAGCGCGTTCTGATCAGTGCCGGCTCGTGCCTTTCTTAGCAGGTGAGTCTGAATTGGAATTCTAAAACACGACTTTGTCGGACTAAAACTATATGAGTAAGGACGTTGGCTTACTGCGGAAAGTTATTAAGTAACATTTTCAAAACAAAAATCACTAGTAACTTGATGACTTTTTCCTCTGTAAAATGGTGAGGCTCACTAGCCTCATGTGGCGAGCCGCCACTGGTTCTGATAAGACTTCAAAAGAAGGTAATGCCATTTTTCTAGTGACATTTATATGGCAGTTAGGGAGTACCTTCATTTTATTGGTTTTTGCATTTAAATAAACAAATTTGAACGTATTCTTATATGCTACCCTCGCAACCCGCACAACCCGATCAGTTTCCAGTGAAAAAAACAACAACCTTCCAATATCTAAAAAGCGAAGAAAAACATACAGAAAAAAAATGACGTGGAAAATTCTGAAATGTTCAAAATTCTTTTCGAATACTTTTTTCCTCATCGGTTGTTCTTATATTCCACATACACCACCGAATACGCGAGAAAGATTTCGACTCAACACATGCAGTATATAAGCACGGTAAAGTTTGCATCCACGTCAGTTTTGAGACGACAATTCTATACGAAAGAATTTGTAAAGCGATTTGAATTAATAGCAGCGATCAAACAGTGATCAAGTAGTATCGGGCCGCGTTGCCAGTAGTTCGATTATTGAATGCGAATAAATCATTGTTATTTCTATAGATTTTAAACGAATTGCTTTTTACTTGAAATTCCGCCGAACCTCTACCTCGTAACAATATTTTTATCTCCAGTACGTATAAAAATGTTGGCTTCAAAGCTGAAAGATTTCTTGGGCTACTACACAAATGCTACAAATATTTCGTGGACTTTTGTCAGGAGGCCAGCCAAAGGAGTAGATGGATTTCCACCATTAACGAACTTATCTTTAGGAATTAAATTATTGAAACTGAAGAAACCATGACCGGAGGACACTAGACCAATTTAAGTGCAGACCAGAGCCGCGATTCTGGCGACATGCGAATTGCGAAAATTCCGCATATTTCCCATCATTTTCGAAACAGGGAAATTTGTCGGTTTCATGAGGCAAGGCTGTTGGCGAATATTTTCGTGACCTTCCTAGGTATTCAAATTAAAATTCGCATATGTGAATTGAGGAAACTGTTTGTTAAATATTAGGTCTGTTCTTTTTGACTGATTGATTGGTTGCAGGGTGTTGGAAAGGGGGGAAGGACAATGCATCCGGATTGCTCGAAAGCTGAGATTGAAATATTCTAAAATTCCTATCTCCTGAACGGTTGATGTCAGACGGTTGAAACTTTGTGGCTGTTTTATGGAATACTAGGAGCGAAGACAAGGACTAACATTTTGAAGGAGGGGAATGTGGGGGTGGAGTAAAAAACTTTGGATTACAATATCTTACGAACCAATTATACCAGGAAGATAAAATTTGATTTTTGAAGATAGGATTACAAGTCGAGTCTATTGAAAGTTAAATTTTTGAGGGGGAAGGTGGAGCGCAAAAGTGGGGGGACAGCCATTTTTAAAACAAATTTATCTTTCATATCTCCAGAACCGTGCCATATATGGCCTTACAAATTTTACAGGAGTTAGGCCCAGTAGACCTCTAGCGGAGAAACAGTCGTTTTTACTGACTGTTTCTATCAACGACAAATGTCAAAACCTTAGTAGGGCACGTTCAAAATACAAATGAAGTCATTTTCGAATATCAATTTTGACACATTCGAAATTAGCGAAAAATTCGCAAGGGAAATTTGCGAATTGTCGTTAGAATCGCGGCCCAGATTTATTCTTATATAATATTCGATTCACACCGTTCAGAGATGTATTTGATGAAATTGGAAAAAAATCAGAAGCAGTGTGACATGCATATTTCAACTTTCCTTGATCCTTAAGCAAGTTCTTGTAAAATAAGTACGCCATCTATATGTCAGGCTAGGTACTTCGGGGACAGTCCTATTAGATGTTAATCCAGGGCTGCATTTCCCGCTGGGATGTAACTTAGTGCCTTATTCGATTCGATTGCGATACGTCCATAGCCATGTAGTACGTGATCGTTCTTATGTATGTATTATTTTGATAGATTCAATTTAGTTATAGATAGGAAAAAATAGAATAAGCTTTCTGCAGACCGGCTAGTTTGTTGAGTTATAAACTATAAAGTACGTTCTTGTTGTGATGTTGAATGGCCCTCATAACTATTTTTAGATGAAAACTTGTAAACATAAACGACCTATAACTCTTGAAGTTGATACCGAGCCGGACTAATCGTTTTCCTCCCTCCACCCCGTCCCCTTCCACCCTTATTTTTAATTTTTCGTTTGCCAAGATGACTAGCGACTAGTGTGTAGCGTGCTAACATAAAGTCTAGCGAATATAGCGATCATAAACTTATAGTATATACTTCAATTAGTGTATGGAACATATGAAGACCTCAACGAGTTATTCTCGCGAGTTTGTTTACTTCTACGCCATTCTTCAAGTTGTTTTCATTTCTAATCAGAAATAAAAGTTCTCAGTTATCGCATTTTACTTACATACATTTGTATGGATGTTTTTTTTCGTTTTATTATTTATTTTATTTTTATTTTTTATTGCTTAAGAATATGACACGATCGGCTCACCAGTCACCACCAAGTGCTTTTAGCAAGAATTTTAGCGATTTTCCAGTGAATTTTTCACGGCGCAATTTTATTCGGTATATATTTTGTGTGTTTGTAGTTATGCCAAATGTTTACTGACACGACTTTATATATGCAACAGGCAAACATTCATCTATGGATATAGCGAAAACAATTTTGGCCAAGGCTATGTATGTATAGTGAGTAAAGTAATAGTGCCTCTTTGGGTCCCTGGTCTTGGTATTTGGGGTGATATGAATATCGTTTTGTAATTTAACTTGAAGCTAAACAAATATGTACCTAGTCTTACCCACTGTAAGCAACGCGGTACATATAAACTTACTTATCTACAAGTTCCTAGTGGATATGTTAAGAAGGTGGTTGTTGAAATTTTATAATATCTATGTTCACTTATGGCCATTTCCATCAAGCACCAAGCCAAGTGAGGCTTTTTGATAATAACATACAAATTTACTCAGCTGTAAAAGTGATGAAATTATGCTAATAAACTTTACGGATAAAGAAATATACCTCAATTCTTTATTTCTGCCAAAAGATAGGAATGCTTGAGCAAACAAGTTTTTTTTACTTCAAACATGTGTGGCTTATTATCGAAAATTCATTTGAACCAAAAAATTAACTTCGAATCTCAATGGGATCGGGATCAAAAAAATCGAAGAAAATCAGTGCTTCTCAAATACTTTATAGAAAAAAGGTCATTCCATCTAGAATCGCCAAAAGTGTGACCTCACCATCGCCGGTTCTTTCAAAAATTTATGTACTCAAAGAATTAGTGAAAAAAAAATATAATTTCAATTTTTTGTTTCTATCTAATTTTTTTTGTTAGTTATTGTATTGTTGCGAGCTAGGGGTTCGCCGGGATTTCAAGTAAAACACAATTCGGTTAAAATAAAAATAAGTGATTATTTATTAATCACACTTTAAATTCTATTCGCACAATAATTCGCACTGTATGGCAATACCGCCCGCTTATACCATATATCGCTTGACTCGATCACTTTCGCTCTCTACCAACACGGTCGCGTATACACGCTGGCTGTCACAGTCGACGTAATAAAAATTACTATGTCCCTCGCTGAAAGCTTTATCTGCTTTTATACCATTTGTCTGTGGTCGAGACTGTTCTTGAATCTTCGTTCGGTGGTGTGTGTAGAATATGCTGGAAAGCTTGACAGCATTCCATTTGATCTTCAACGCTGTTCCAGTACGTTCGATCGCATTCGATAAGAAATGGGGTATAATCGTATTGCTCCGCTCTCCTTATTTACTCTCAACTAGGCTTTTGATTGGGTTACTTTGCAGCTTAGGTATTCGGTTGTTGCTGTTTCCTATTCGTAATCGATCGAGTTGCGCGGTGGCCAGGCTTACACGTAACAGTATGTTAAAGATTTCGCAAAAAAGGTGCCCGTATAGAAAAATTACAATTATAACATAATTGAGAAGCACTGATGCTCTTCAATTTTTTTGACTCCGATCCCATTGAGATCCCAAGTAAATTTTTGGTATGTTTTGTAAAACAGTATAATCCACAAAACAAAAAAAAAAAAAAAACTGATTTTGAGATATTCAAGGATAGACGACAAAATCGTTATCCTTGAAAAAAAATTTTAAGGATCATTTTTATTCACATTTTTTTATATTGCGACAACCTCCCCCTTTAAAATAAGCCCTATTCTACATATAATACTATTTTAACAAAAAAAATGAGATAGAAACAAAAAATTTAAATCATATTTTTTTTTAACTTATTCTTTGAGTAAATAAATTTTCAAAAGAATCGGCGATGGTGAGGTCACACTTTTGGCGATTCTAGATGGAAAGACCTTTTTTCTATAAAGTATTTGAGAAGCACTGATGTTCTTCGATTTTTTTGACCCCGATCCCATTGAGATACCAAGTTAATTTTTTTGTATGTTTTGTAAAACAGTATAACCTACAAAATATAAAAATAAAAAAAATAAAAAAAAACTGTCAGGAGTACCATGTCCTATCCCTCGATCTGGAGAAGGCCTTTGCCTGGGTAATCAAAACTGTCATCACTAAACAACTATCTATTTGGGGTATAGATATCCGTTTCATTCAGATCGTTGATAACTTCCTCTCTTGTCGCTCCATTATGGTGAGAGTCAATTGATACACTTCCAATCCCCACAGTGTTGACAATGTCCTACCACAAGAACCTCCTCTATCAGCCTGTCGGTTCAATGTTTAGATCCACTCCTTATCCCAACTCCTTTCCGACATTTCCCACACCAATCACTATATTTACGCGGACAACCTAATCCTTACCACCTCCTACCCCCACCTGGATGACATTACTCGACAGATCAAGACAGCTATCGATGCCTGGTGTATCGAGACGGGTGCAAAAATGCCTTATCATAAACGAGAATTCATTTCATTTTCGCGAAAACGTAGACCGGCCGTCACTGAAGCACGTTTCGACGACGTTACACTCATTTCTCGCGCCGCGTGTAAGATACTGGAGGTCACCTTCACAGCGAAACTGAATTGGAATCGTCACATTCGGGCAATCGTCGCGGCCCTGGATAAAGTCCGCAATCTAATTCGGGTCCTAGCCTCTAACAGCTTGCTGGTTAGCTCGTCTGCGCTGATACACATCGCCCTTACGCTAATAAGAGGGTGCGTACAATACTGCCTTATTATCTACGCCATAATTACACAGCATCCTTACTCTCATCAAAAAGTCTCAAATAAATCTGGCGGCCGGCCAAAAGCGAGCTCGACCGAAGGAGTCCGCACCACCGGATAATCACCAGTACGGACGCTGTCACGTATCCTGAGACCATTAGAACCCCATCTTCTGCGCTATGAAGCGCCCGCGTTGTCCTCAGAGAATTATGTCCCAACACTCCCCCACCCATCCCTGTTCCGCCCCTCCTCATCGCCCAACCCGCCACCCACCGCAAACAAATCTCACACCCCGGCCGCAAAATACCAGCTTCTCCACAAGCGGCACCTGGCAGATTTACCCGGACGTGCTGCTTACTAAACGGATGGGTCCAAGTCAAGCCATCAAACCTACATCCTGCCTACATCACCCTGCAGCCTTCTGCCGTCACACCTACAAGTCATCGTGCCTTCAAATTGCACCCGGACTCGAGTGGATTCGAGGCCGAAGCCTTCGCCATTTTGCAAGCAGCGAACGCGGCACTATCAGCCGCGCTTCCAGCGGTGATCTTCTCCGACACGAGATCTGCTGTCGACGCCATACACAATTACCACTCTAAAGAACCAGCACTGCTACACATCCGAAGTCTTATCTCCGCCAACCCGGCCGGAACCCTTCTATATTGGGTGCCAGGCCACGTTGGGATTGCTGGAAATGAAATGGCGAAACGACTAGGTAACCAGGATATCTCTAGTCACGAGGAAGAAACCATTCCTTCTTTCGTCAATTTCACCCGACTCACCGCCAGAAGAATTATGTCTGCAGCATGGGCCTCCAGGCTTGGGGCTTGGGCTCCATCATTTATGATGGATGCCACATCTGAAATAAATAAATAAAATATAACTAACAAAAAAAATGAGATAGAAACAAAAAATTTAAATTATATTTTTTTTTCACATATTCTTCGAGTACATAAATTTTCAAAAGAATCGGCGATGGTAAGGTCACAAATTTCGTCATTTTTGGCGATTCTTGATGGAATGACCCTAATAAAACATCATTTTCCATTTTAAGCATTCAAAATGACGTTGAGACGAAACTAACAGCTACGACCAGTAGCGTAGCGTGGCGTGAAACCTCGGGGTAGCGCTCTTAGGGGTTCCATATACGACAGGTCGATCGTTGAAGGATTTTGGTTTTTTTTTAGTTTTGGATAGGTACTCTCAGTAAAGTATAGTACTGTGTTCGGCGAAACGAAAACGAACGAAAAAGATACCTTCGAAGTAGAGTGAAATAAATTATTCAGTTCGCTACTACAGTGAAGTACCTGGAGACCTGTAAGGGTATGGTGCGCTTCGGATTGGGTAGGGTGAAGCCAGCCCAACAGAACAGGGGAATTGAGGAGGCGGTACCTACTGATGTTGGAGGTGATTCATACATTTTGAGCGGGAGAAAAGGCAGTTCCTACGGAACCCCAGAAGGGCGGATTGGGATAGGTTCAATAGAATCACAGAGCGGCAATTCTCAACGATCCCGCGGGATCTGGCAAGTAGGGATGCGATTGAAGCAAGTGTGGGGACTTTCAATACCTTTCTGGTAACGGCCTTCGAGAAATCCTGCCCGCTACCTAGGGCTCCAAAGAAAGTTAATCCACCTTGGTGGAATAGCGAACTAAGGGAACTCAGGGAATCTTCGAGGAAGCTTTTTAATAGGGCGAAGTGTGATAGGAAGACGGAAGATTGGGACAATTATAAAGCCAGGGTCTTCAAATACAAGATCAGGAAGTTCAAAAGGGAGTCGTGGAAGAACTTCTGCGCATCAATAGGTGAATGTAGTGAGGCGTCCAGGCTCCGGAAAGTACTTTCGCAGGAGCCGTGCTCACCTAGCTACATAAAGAGGAGTGACGGATCGTGGGTGGAGACTAGTCAGGAGGCTCTGGAGCTCTTGATGTCCACTCACTTCCCTGGTAGTACACTGGTGGACCCCTATTCTATGGATAATAGGGGCTATTCTGGAACCAATTTGGTTATACCAAATGGAATGGAAGAGCTCCTGGCTGAAGACACGATCAAATGGGCCATAAGCTCTTCAAATCACCGGGACCAGACGGCATTAGGCCCATCATGCTGCAGAGAGCCTCCGGGTCAATCCTCGGCTGGTTGAGTACGATTTTCAGGAGCTGCTTACGGGCAGGGTATGTTCCACGGGCCTGGCGAGAGGCACGTGTAGTTTTCATTCCCAAGGCGGGAAGACCCAGTCACACGACAACGAAGGACTTTCGACCTATCAGTCTATCGTCATTCGTTCTTAAGGTGCTGGAGAGGCTTATAGAAACATACATTCGGAGATTATGCGATAACAGGCTGCTGTCTAACGCTCAGCACGCGTACATCAGAGGGAAATCTGTAGACACAGCCCTACATGAAGTAGTGGGGTCTATAGAGTTTAGTTTGGAAAGTAAGGAATTCATGCTGGCGGCATTTCTTGACGTTGAGGGGGCTTTCAACAACGTAACAGTGGAAGCAATTAGGGAGGCTTTAAATGGCATAGGCTTAGAGGAGGGACTGACGGACTGGTTGACGACCTTGTTAGAAACCAGGATTGTGAGTTCGGAGAGGGGGCAAGGAAAGGTAACAAGGCAAGCCTCGAGGGGTACTCCACAGGGTGGGGTGATATCGCCCCTTCTGTGGCTCCTTGTAGTGAACGAGGTTCTGATGGAAATCGAAAGGAAAGGAATCAAGGTTGTGGCCTACGCGGATGACATAGTCATACTAGTTCAGGGAAAATTTTTGGATACTATCACTGACATCTTGGAGTCGGCACTCCGTACACTGAGCAGGTGGGCCAAAAGATGTGGCTTGGGGGTTAACGCCTCAAAAACTGAGTTGGTTTTATTTACTAGGAAGCACAAGATCCCGGAATTTAGGCTGCCAAGGCTTGAAGGGGTCGAGCTGCAACTCTCGGAAAAAGCGAAATATCTGGGCCTGATCTTGGATAGGAAGCTAAATTGGAAAGAAAATGTTGGAGAGCGTATTAAAAAGGCTAACAACGCGCTTTTTGCGTGTAGACAGGCCGTTGGAAAGAGCTGGGGTTTGAAACCGAATATGGTACATTGGCTGTACACGGCGGTTGCAAGACCCATTCCAACGTACGGGGCACTGGTATGGTGGAAAGCCACAGACAAAAAGTATATCCAAAGGGAACTGAGCGGAGTGCAGCGGAGTGCTTGTGTAATGATCACAGGGGCCCTGCGCACAACGCCAACAGCGGCACTGGAAGTTTGCATGCACCTTTTACCGCTTGATATTTTCATTAAGCAGGTTGCGTCAAACACAGCGGTAAAACTATTGAGCTGTTGTCTCTTTAGGGAGAGATCCATAGGACACAGCTCCATTCTTAGGGAATTTCTTGAGGGTCCGGTCAACTTTTGCACGGATTATATGATCCCGGTGAATGATTTTATATCATCGTTCAGGGTTGTATACCCAAGCAGAGCGGACTGGGAAAGCAACAGGGTAGTAAATGAGGGAGAACTCTCCGTGTATACGGACGGTTCCAAAATGGAGTGCGGCACTGGCGCTGGAGTCTTCTCTGAGCAGTTGAGTGCAAGGGAGTCTTTTAAGGTGCCGGATGTGTATTCCAAGCGGAGATTCTGGCAGTGCTTCAGGCAGGTAACATCATGTTAATGGAGGGGGTATCTGGTCGGGATATTTCACTTTACATTGACAGCCAGGTGGCTTTGAATGCATTGGAATCGGCGACTATTAAATCCCAGCTAGTAAAGCGCTGTCGAGAAGTGCTTAAGGTACTTTGTAGTCAGAATAGAGTACGACTATGCTGGGTACCAGGGCATAATGACGTACCAGGCAACGAACAGGCCGATGAGCTGGCGAGACTAGGATCGGCGTCGGAAGGGATGGTAGAGGAGGTGGTTAATCCGCCATTAAACGGAATTAAAGCACGTATCAGGGATTGTGCAGAGGACGCAGTGAACTCTAGATGGGAGGCGCTAACGAGCTGCAGGACTTCTAGGGCACTCTGGCCAAGGTTGGACAGGCAAAAGACTAGGGAGATATTGACATGGAGTAGGGAAAGTCTGCGGCTACTTGTCGGAATACTGACAGGGCATTGCCTGCTAGGGAAGCATGCTATGCGTATGGGGATCGCTGACTCTGACGTGTGCAGGTACTGTCTTGACCTATATGCTGAGGAGGACATCACCCACATTTTGTGTGAGTGTCAGGCGGTTGCAAGGAGGCGACTGAGGTGGCTGGGCAGTCTTTTCTTTGAGAATTTGGAAGACCTGAGGTCAATAGGGCATGATAAGCTAGTCAAGTTCGTTAGGGATCTGGGTTGTTTAGGGGATGTTTAGTGACCTAGGAGGTTCTGAAGGGATCGCTATGGGCCCATTTGGTGCCTAGTGTGCGCGGTGGCGGAGCGCTTCGCCCCTTCTTAAAACTAAAACTAAAAAACTACTAAAGTGAAATAACAGCGCGCGAAATTTAAGACAAACTAAAATATTGGCTAGAAATTACAATTACGGCACACAACTCAGCAAAATATAGATCACACAAAATTTCCCGAGTACAAATGAACTGAACTGACAGCGAACGGTTGAAAATTTTGAATTGTCAAATATTTCGCTTGTCACAAAAGGGTACCCTACCCATGGAATCAAAACCTTAACGGAACCAAGCGCCATCTATTAGTGACTACAGCAAATGTCCATTCCGCTCATGAACACAGTACTGTAAAATGACCGAAATATTTCGTCGCGAAAAGTGAGCGATATAATTATTTTTTTTATATGGAATTTGACAATTCATTTCGTTTCGCTCGGAAAACAGTACTAGGCTTTAGAAGTAAGTGACTTTAAACCACACGCAAAATCATAATTTCATATTATTTAAACGCTAAATTAATTTTGCTTTGCAAATCAAAGATTGTTGGTAAAAACAATAGATTTTCCAAAATAGAACATGGTAAAACAAATTCATCTATAAAATTTGTTCGTAATTGTAACAAATGTGATTTCCTGGTCTCAAGTCGTAATTTTGATTGAGTAAAAACTGAATCTCTAAAATTCATGATCAATTTGTTTTTCTAAAGAAGGGACCAAATTAATTCAAATGTTTTGGTTGTTGATACCATCAAACAGAGAAATATACTGTTTTATCAAAGGAATGCAAATTGCAACAACACAGTTGATTCAAATTGCCATCTGCCAATCAACAATTTAAAATGCAATATAAAATCGCAATCGCAATGAAACGACAACACTTTCGAAAAGAAAACCATATAGAGGAAGCGTAAATTTCTAGCGCTTGCCAGGCCGAAGAAAAGTGCGAATGTTTTTTTCTTTTGTTGCTGTGATTTTGTTCTAGGTTTTGTCGTGTAGCATAGCGCTAAAAAGTTGCGATACCCTCCATGAAATGATAGTTTTTTTGAATGTAATCAAGAAACTTTACGTGAGCTATGGATCTCGATACTTAACATATGGACATGTAAGTTAAATGCCGATTAATCGATTGATTAACTCAAGTATGAATTCATATTCATGAATGCATACCATAAGTGGACCAGGAACGGAATAAAGAAAAAAGATTCTTTCAAGAAAGAAAAGGGTAGCGGCGCTACCCCCGCTACCCCTAAGGATACGCGCCTGCTACACACGCATATGAATATTGCAATAGCTGCTTTCTTGCTACAGTCCGGAGTATGAGCAAAAAAAAGCAGCTATAGAAGCAGCTTTTTCAAAATCGTGGACAGATCTAGTGTCAAATAGCAAGCACGAGAAAGCAGGTTTTTGGTTGCTTTAGACACACAAA
This sequence comes from Beris morrisii, assembly GCA_951812415.1. Classification (NCBI taxonomy): domain Eukaryota; kingdom Metazoa; phylum Arthropoda; class Insecta; order Diptera; family Stratiomyidae; genus Beris; species Beris morrisii. The sequence goes on from OX638310.1 coordinate 73,612,539, forward strand.
AGCATACAAAAGCAGCTAATAGCAGCTATAACAGAAATCATGAACAAAGCCCAAATGAGATTCCTTAATAAAGGACAATGTACTCCTGATTCTTTATCCCCAACTACAATATAAATCGGAGTTCAGTATTTCATCTAGAGTTTCTTACAATTGGCTCGTGACTGCAGTATGTTTTTTTTAAATAATTCTACTTCACTTAGATTGAAGATCAGATTGCAACGAAAAAAAGGAGGAGAAAAGAAGAGCAAAGCAAGGTGTTCTAGCATCTCTAAAGAAGTGCGAGAGACCTCGTTTTATGCACCCTTACGACAGTTTTTAAATGATTCCTTGGGAGTTACAATGGTGATCTGATTTCAGAGGTCATGCTTTTGCAAAAAGGATGTCAAATGGAGGAGAAAACGAGATCTTCGAACCTCACTGAAGATTACTCCAGGATTAATCACGGGAGTTACTAGTTAGGCGAGTACTCCAGAATTAGTCCCATGAGAGACCTCGTTTTGAGCTTCCCTAGAAGCATTTTTAAATGATTTCTTAAGAGGTACAATGAAGATCTGAATTGAGGGGACATAATCTTGCAAAAGGGATGTCAAATGGAAATTCTTCTACTTAATAGTAAGTATTCTAGTAACAATATAATTCTTCTGTAAACCCCCATCCGAAAAAATTGTCTGCGTTTACATACCTAGTTATTTAACTACATGTACATACATATCTTATAAGCCATGATCGAGCCGGAGAAAAAAAGCAATTTGATCAGATCGAAAAGGTGTTCCGGTACATTTCATTAACGTCACTTCTTCCATTCATAAGAAATCAGTTTTCCTTTAGGATAAATTGACGATCAAAGCAGCACTTTTTGAAATATTATTTCCTATTTTCTAACAAAAAAAGCCACAATTGTCATAAAATATCAGGTATTATATAGACGTAAAAACCAGTTTCCTATTTCATCAGATCCAAGAGATATTACACCCTCTTGGGGGTTTAATATCGGAAAATCCTTAAATTGGTTTGTAGGCCAGTATATATAAACTGTATAAGTAAAAGACAATTTCACATCTCATCAAACCTTAGTGATATGGCGAAAATTCTGAAAACGTATGCAACATCCTTACACCCACTTGGGGGTTGAATTTCCAAAAATCCTGAAACGGGTTTTTAGATAATTATAAAGAAAGGCCGAGGAAGTTAAAAGCAATTCTATGTCTCATCACTTCTAAAAGATATGACGGAATTCGTGAAAAAGTGTAGAACCCTTTTATACCTTCTCAGGGGTTGAAAAAGAAAAAATCCAGAAAATCCTTTTTTTAATAAATATATAAACAGCCTAATTATCTAATTAGCCCGTTGAATTAAAAATTTATTCGATATATAATCAGACCTCTTAGGGGTCAACTAACTTCTAGAAAATTTAGAAAACACTTTCTAGGCATTTATTTGAAGAATCCGTAGAAATCGATTCGTAAAGTCGTAAAAGATATGACGAAATTCGTGAAAATATTTACACTCCATTTTCACTGATCATTTCTTTGCTCCTCTTCAGTACATCAATGGATATTTGAATTTTTTTTATCTTAATTACATTCCTAGTACATCCTCCTATTAAAAATTATCTATCGGAACGTTCCGAAACTTTACAAGTTTCTCGGTAACGTATTCTTCAGTTATCGTGCGTTCAGACAAACGGACAACAATAGGATTTCAAATTGTTTGGCCTCAACTGAACAAAAAATATATTCATAGCAGTATTTTCTTGCCCAAACTAATGGGTTGGATTAAATAGGATGATTTATTCATGACTATATGAGAATCTAATTTCTCCGTTCTATGAATTTTCGTGAAGATAACGAAAAGTTCGGATGATTCGCGTACTTAGTCTGAGTACTGAAAATGAACTGCTTTCGTATCAAAAAAACAAGAGGCTGGTCCCTAGTGTTGCTAGCTAGAGGCTCGCCACGATTTCAAGTAAAACACAAATATATAAAAACACAAATTGGTTTATTCAATCGCATTCGATAATTACACTATTAGCACCCCTTCCCGATTTCATTTGCTATACGATTTCAATGAAATTTATTATCCAACTGGCCGTCGTCTCGCTCTGGCAGCAAAAAACAGATTCCGTGAACAAACCATGCTACGCTTAGATACTGCATGTGCTGAGTCGAGGTGTTTCCAACATATTCGGTTGTGTGTGTGGAATGTTCGGGAAGACTGACGGTGAGAAAGTGTTTGAGAAATACGAGTATGTAGAGGTGTGCAGAATTGTCTACCTTGTTCTTATTGGATATTGCAAGGTTGTTGTTTTTCTCTATGTCATTGATAATTAGTTCGGGTTGCCAGGGTAGAATGTAACAATATTACATTTTAAATAATAACGTAAAATGAAACTTAATGATGAAAGAATTTTTTTCCCGTTTATGAAAGAGGTTCAATAAAGGTCTATGTGGCTTTAAATTATTTTGAGCTCTTTTTACAAAGCGTTTTTAATGAATAATTTTCCTGTCATTGAACCGCCTTTAACGACAAAATTGATATCTGGTGTATGAATATAAAAGCATATAAATCAATTTCTTGTGCTGGTCGGATGTTTGGTGAAAATCACAGATATGACTAAAAAGAAAATACATTGAGATATTGCCTTCTAATTTTCCATAGTAAAACAAGTTTTCCAGGTGTAAATAATATATTTTGTCCCTTTTCGGAATCGTCTGAGTCTTTTATCAAAACTGAACCTTTAACAAACCTTACTATTTATATATTTGAGTCCCGTTTTATGCTGTAAAGTTAAGACTAGATTCTTCTTCTATTTATATATTTTTGTAGAATATTCTCAAAGGAAATATTGGCATATCCAGAAGAGAATGAAAAATACCCAGAATTATGAGTAAATTGACAGTCGGGCAGAACCTTAAAGTTTATCTTTAAGAATGTCAAAAACGTAGCGTATGATGTTGACTACCGATATTATAATAATGTTAAACTTTAACCGGGAAATATTAAATTAACATTTGTGTACACTTCAGTTAGCTTAATGCAAACATTTATTTTAAGAACAGACTATGTGTTGGTAACATTTCTTATTTAATCAAGTAATATCGAATCGTATTAGTAATACGATTTCTAAGTTATAAAAATATTTTTCTCAAAAGCACTCACGTTTCAGTATTTAACGTAAAATCTATCTAAAATATTTTCAAGATTACCCAAGCTATGAATTGGTCGAAATTAAACTAAGGAATTGCCAGTACGGTCGTGAACAAGTTGATAAAATAATACCGACAAAGGTGTGTTCTTGTCTATACCCGAGTATAAAAAGAATCGAAAATAGCGCTTTGTGAGCTGAATATTATCAAGTAAATTTGGATTGGTAATCAGTTGATAACGAGGGTGCGTTTCTTGGCAAATAAACATATGATACTAATAAAATTTATAAGTACAGGTCGTTAACTGCATCATTTAGATTATCAGACATGTAATTATAGAGCTTTATCAGTTAATCACGTCTATTGTGTCATCTCACTTCGGAAAATCCTAAAAATAAGTCCGAATATTCTACCGACAGAGATAGCAGCCATAAAATTTAAGCCCTGCTGTAAAACATTGCTAAGACATTTTACGACAACTTCAATTGGGAAAGCAAATCAAAAAAATGCTTATACTTGCTATACACTTTTATAGAACAAAACAAAAACTAGAATCACTGCCTCATAAAATATTAAATTTAACGAGACGACAAAATTAATTATAAACACAACATTTGATAAGCAATTTAACTAAGGAAACTCAACTTCATTCCTAATTTAATCGCTAAGTTCGAAAATGATATCGTCCGCCTCAGATTAAATTAGAAACTAGGTCATGTTTTTAAGCCAATCGATTTTATTCAAAAAGTTTTGTTTGTTTTTTGAATGTTTTAAATTTTTGATTAACTGTGGTATGCCATGCTTTAATTATTGTCGAAATCAAAACTATGCACTGTCAGGGCGCCCATAGAGGGAGGCAAGGGGGAGCACTTGCACCCACCTGTATTCTACCTTCCAGTATTTTAAAAACACCATTTCGTCATTTGAATAAATTTTTTTTTTAATATAGGGAAGATCGGGGACAGTAGAAACAAGGGACAATAGAAACAATGGTCACAACGAACTAGAGATGGGTCGTTCACGAGTGAACTGTTCCAAAGGAACACTTCATTGTAGTGAGTGAGTGAAGTAACTCACTCTTTTCGGTGAACTGCAGTTTCATTCGACACGTGGCAAAAAAATTAAAAACGATATATATCAATCGCAGGAATATTCAAATAATGCGCAAGTTGTAAAACTAATTTCTGTCCGTTGAGACGAAATTTTGAGCACCAAATTTAACGCTGAAAGCACTAAATTGGCATCACTGATTATAAACAGTGCTGTTGTCTTCAATGTAATTATATATGGCGACGCGGTGCGAAGAATACCACGACATTCTATTTTCTATCATAAGAAACAAGAAAGTAAATGTAAATATTCATGTATACACCGCTCTTCTTTCTATTTCCCAACCCACTAGAACAACTACTGCCTGCCTGACTGTAGACCGGCTGGATAAAATCCACACACTCCAGCCCTACGAACTTCCCAGCAAACATATTGGAGAGGGTTTGCTGGCAGCAAGTATTAGGCAAGGGAAATAAAATGCAATCAGCTCGCCCTTTCATCGAATTGTAATTGCCACAGACAATAGGTTTGTTCTTTTTGCCTACACTTTCTACACTTTCCTGCACCTTTCTACACTTTTTCCACTTTGGCTTTTTTTTTGACGAGTGACGTCAGAAGCCGCTGCTCTTTTTGTCGAGTGTAGATTGCACTTTCTACACTTTTCTACACTCGCTCGAGAGCAGGTGTAATTTTTTCCACTTTAGTGTAGCTTACCATCTGTCAAACTTGATGGTTGCATGCAGATAAGATTGACTATTAGTATTTATAGAAATGCTATTTTCAATGAATACATGCAAGAATATTGTATGGCAATAAATTTGCATTGATAGAAGTGAAAGAATTAAGCAAATAAAACATACTGCAGTTACGATCGACTGCAAGCCAATCGTATAATACTCTAGATGAATACTGAACTCCGATTTATATTGTAGTTGGGGATAAAGTAGAATTACGTGTGTGCATGTTGTATGTCCTTTATTAAGGACTGCCATTAGATTGCTACTCAAACCTAAAAGACAATATTCAGTGTTTAATTTCATATCTTGAACTGGGTAAGTCATCGAAAATAAATGTCCTTTTTGAAGGACTTTCACATGGGAGGTGCAGGAAAGACTCACTCGATTTCTTAAATATTTATTATATTTATCCTTTTCCTTGGAACCATTTAAAAATGAACGTGTACAAAATTTCAAATTCGTAGCTTGAAGCGTTCAAAAGTTATCGAAAAATATTGTTGAACACGTGTCTTAAGGGCATTTTGTATGGCAGCTACCAGAAGGAGTAAAAGGATTTTGCTGATTAGTAAACTCAAACTTCGTTTTTACTCAAAACTAATTTGTACAAAATTTGCAATTCATAGCTAAAAGATTACTTGAGTTATAGTAAGTTCCGTAAATTAACTGAAGACGTTTTGACAGGATATTTGTATGGCAGCTACACGAAGGACTAATAGGATTTTCTTCATAATGATACATTTAGCTCCAACTATTGGAAAAATATCACTTACAAAATTTCAAAGACGTAGCTTAAACCCTTCTGAAGTTATCGGCCAATATTCTTGAACACGTATTTTAAGGACATTTTGTATGGCAGCTACCAGAAGGAGTAAAAGGATTTCGCTGACAAGTAAACTCAAGCTTCGTTTTTACTCAAAACTAATTTGTAAAAAATTCCGAATTCGTAGCTAAAAGATTACTTGAGTTATAGTGAGTTTCGTAAATTAAGTGAATACATTTTGACAGGATATTTGTATGGCAGCTACACGAAGGACTAACAAGATTTCCTTCATAATTATATATTTAGCTCTAACTATTGGAAAAATAATACATACAAAATTTAAATGTCGTAGCTAAAACCCTTCTGAAGTTATCAACCAATATTCTTGAACACCTGTTTTAAGGATATTTTGTATGGCAGCTACCAGAAGGAGTAAAAGGATTTCGCTGACTAGTAAACTCCAACTTTCTTTTCACGCAAAACTAATTTGTACAAAATTTCGATTTCGTAGCTAAAAGATTACTTGAGTTATAGTGAGTTTCGTAAATTAAGCGAAGACATTTTGACAGGATATTTGTATGGCAGCTACACGAAGGACAAACAGGATTTTTTTCAGAATCATACATTTAGCTCCAACTATTAAAAAAGTAACACGTACAAAATTTCAAAGTCGTAGCTTTAGGCGTTCCGAAGTTATTGGTCAATATTATTGAACACGTGTTTTAAGGACATTTTGTATGGCAGCTACCCGAAGGAGTAGGACGATTTTGTTCGTTAACGAACTTAGCCTTACAAATTCAACCAAACACTCAGATTCAAAATTTCAAGATCCTAGGTGAAGGCGTTCTTGAGTTATCGTGTTCACGGACAGACGGACGGACGGACGGACGGACGGACGGACGGACGGACGTCAGGCGGATTTGAGGTTTTTGGCCACAAATAAACAAAAAATAATATATAACTTTTTTTCGTCCGAGGCTTGGTTCTATGCGTTACAAACTTTTGGGCTGGATTAAACTTATAATACTCTATATGATTTCATCTAGAGTATAAAAAGTTCTAAATTTTAGTTGTCACGTTTCTACACTAACGCGGTCTTTTTGCGCTATCTACACTCTACACTTTTCGCGTAATTGTATTAGGCTACACTAAACTACACGAAAGTGTACACTTAACCTCGCAAAAAGAAAAAACCCAATGATTTAAAAATTCTTGCTAAATGCTTGCAAAACGATTGCAATTTGTAAGGATAAAATTTTTTTAACCCTTAGAAATGGCACGCTTTTTTCAAATGGATAGAGATCCATATTGCATATTCTCATTAGGTATTTATTAGTTGCGCATCAGTCGGAAAGAACACTTGTGAGTGCTACATATTGTATTATATATTGCATTTTTTAGTACGAGTGAAAGTGATTTTTAATAACCGGTGAGCAAATTAAATTTTAGACTTGCCGGTAAGTCTAAAATCGCCACTTAGAAGTTCTTGCCAAATTTTCGTTTTGAGCAAGGGAACTGATAAACTATCCTTGCTCAAAGCGATAATCAGGCAAGTTGCGTTTGAGTTGCCATTTGTAACTTACCGGCAAGAAGCATTTTAGTCCGCCGTATAACTTACTTTCGAGGCTTTTGAAATTATTGCCTCAAGGGTTTTGCTTGCCTACTATAAACCAGCGTCTACACTGACAATTTATCTGGCAATGACAATGGCAATATTGCCATTGAGTTAAATGTCAAATCGCAGTGAGTGGGCATTTCATTGCCAGGCAATTTTCATTGTGTCATTGTGTCCCACGATCTTTTCTTCAAATCAACCCGCTTATACAGCGCACTTTGCGTATTGCACAAGCAATCATAGCTTCGAAAACTATTGATTAAATCAATAGTTTTTTCTTTAGTCCAATTATTTTCACTCATTTTTGATCAGAACCAAAAAAAACGTAAGTTCACCTGTTGACAAGCGACGCCAACTTCTGTCAAACCATTAGTTTTTTGGCATGGCAATGATTGCCTTGGCAATGCTGAGAGCATTATTGCCATATGCGTTTGATGCGTCTACACTGTCAATTTGTGTATGGCAATAATGCCGTTGCCATTGCCATTGCCAGAGAAATTGTGTTAAAATGTTTGGTGGGTTTTGTCTGAGTAGTGTGTCATTAAGTGAGCGGCTGTAGAGAAGAAAACTCACACATACACCAGCCCACCGGTGGCTACTATATAAACGGCTGTTAGAAGAGATAGAGTGAGCGAACACTTCAATTGAAGTGCGGAACGAAGGAACGAAGAGTTCCATTGAGTGAGTGAACACTTCAATTGAAGTGACTAGTGACTACTGAACGATGGAACGAAGGAACGATGGAACGAAGAGTTCAATGGAAGTACTTCACTGAACTCGTTCCTTAAAGTGAGTGACTCGGAGTGAAGAACTTCACAGAAAAGAACTGCTTTGCCCATCTCTAAACGAACGCAATTGGTTTAAATTAAGCTTCAAAGTGCCAAACGAAGCGTCTCTAAATGCCCCGTTATTAAACAGTTTATTAGAGTCAAAAGTAAAAGTATATATATCAAAAAATATGTTTTTCCACCACCTGTGTAAAGTTTTACCATCATCGAAAAAGAGTGTTAAAAGGAATGAAAATGTAACTATCAGGCTTCAACTGTTATTATTTGTTTAGTTTAGTATAGTATTTCATTTAGTTGCAATAGTTTAAATTCATACGTTCGTACGAGGTTAAGAAAACAATTGAGTGGTTAGATCAAAATGTGGTGTCCCCACACAATACAAGCGGCAAGAATAGAAACGTATTTCAATTCACAAATTAGCCTTCCAATTGTCCCTTAAATATTCCTTAAACATACCGGATAAATTCTATGGCTGAAGAAGGGGAAAAAATCATGAACCGAAAATGTTTCTATTGTCTCCGCTCTCCCCTAGTGTACTTAAGACCATTTAATTGTTCTATTACACATAATTTGTTAATCTACTATTAAACAAATAGTACTAAATCGACACCTTTTACTGTTTTCAGAACATATTTTTATTTGTATTTAAAGAAATTTCACTTGTTAAAAATTAAGGTTTTGTTACTTATTGCAGAAAAATTGGGTTGCAATTCAAACTTAAGTTGATAAATAATATTAAGATTAATAAAGTAAGGACATTCTTTTATTGGAAGACGTAATTGAATTTTTCTTCATAGAAGTTTGGTATGACTTATTAAAAAATCTGCCAACAGTCTGGGCGCAACTTTATTATTTTATGGGTAGAAGTACGAAACGTGTTTAATGATGAGATACGGTGTTGGGTACTATGCGACTGACAACCCAAAAAATAACGTTCCAAATAGCCTCCTGGTTATGTTTTAGGTTGTCAGTCTCATCGTACCCAACACCGTATCTCATCATTAAACACGTTTCGTACTTCTACCCATAAAATAATAAAGTTGCGCCCAGACTGTTGGCAGATTTTTTTATTTATTTACGTATGTTTTTATCAATAGAATAATTGAAAGTAGTAAAAGCGAATTCGATCACATTAAACCTAAGAGATTTTCGGAATTAGTGAAATCTTGAACAATACCCCCAGGGGGTTTAATACGCAAAAATTCTTAAATCGGGTTTTTCCCTTATAGAAGTAAACGTGAACTCCAAATCTCAATATACCTTAGGAATATATCAGAATTCGTGAATATGTACACAACTACTTTACACCCCCTTAGGGGTTGGATATCGAACAATTTTGGAGATCGTTAGTAGGCGCTTATATAAATAGCCCGCAGAAGTAAAATTGCTTTGATAGCTCGACATGTCTAAAAGTTTTAACGAAATTTGTGAAAATGTGGATTCACGGACATTTTTTTTACTCAACCTCTGAACGCCAATAAAAATCTGAACTTTTTTTTTGCTTTAATTACTTTAACATCTACATACACGTACTAAGTTTCAACTTTCTAGCATAAGCCGTTTCTGAGATATAAAAAACCACCCCTCTCCCTCGTACCTTGATACCCCTACCAAAAATTTTATTTTTCTAGGATGTCTGCATAGTGGCTCTATATAATCCTAAATTTTTAGCTTTCTCTTCATTATGGTTTTCGAGAAATAAAAATCAGAATGTTTTCCTTTCTACCCTCTTTCACCATCACCCCCAACACCCACATCCCCCAACATTTTTTTCCTACTAGAAGTTTACCGTCCCCAACTCCTGTAAAATTTTCAAGATCATATCTGATACGGTTTCTGAGATATAAAAATTACATTTTTTGAGAAATTGCTATCCCCCCACTTTCGTGCTCCACCTCCCCCCTCAAAAAATTTAGTTTTGGTAGACTCCTCTTGTGATCCCATATACAGAAACTAAATTTTATTTTCCTGGTGTAATTGGTTCGGAAGATATTGTAATCCGAAGTTTTTCACCCCCCACCCCCACACCCCACCACCTCTCTTAAAAATTTTAGCCCTTGTCTAATCTTGAAGTATCCCTAAGGACAACAACAAAGTTTCAATCTTCTGACATCAATGGTTCAGGAGATATCGATTTTAGAATGTTTCAATCCCGTCTTTCATGCGTTAAAGACTCATTGTTTTCCCCCCCACTTCCACACCCCTTAACCAATATCAACCATTTTTTTGCAATTGAGTCCATTATCATAGTACTACATAAGTTCCAAGTTTCAGCTTCCTAGCATAAGTGGTTCCTGAGATCTAGAAACCAAAATTTTTCGTCTAAAACGCTCCCCTCTCCTCTCCCCTTGTAACCCCACCCCTCAAAAATATACCAGTGGTAGGGGTTCACCCAATCTACCCACCATAAAAATTTCAATTTAATATTTCAACGGGTTTGGGAGCTACGCGCCTTCAAACGATTTTGCGTACGGCGTACTGCGGACGGCGTACGGCGGACGGCGGACGGCGTACGGCGTACAGACGGACATTTTTTTTTTTTTGCTTTTTTGGGGTTTACTAGTCCTAAAACGTGTAAATACAAAATTTCAAGGTAGCAAACTTTTTTGAAATTTCAGGTCGATCACAATACTTTATTATTAAAAAATAATAAAGTAAAATACAGAAAAACCGAAAGGTCTTAATGGTTTCCTGAGATAAAGTACACATCTGCTCATATGTTTTATACATCCTTTCGACTTTGTGCTGGGAAAGAGGGTGTTTCCAAACATGCAAAATTTTAAGGTATGTTGATTAAAGCAGCAGGATCAGAAGGATGTTAGTAAGTATCATTAGTACGTAATGTTTTGTTAAACCACGGTTATCACTTTTTAGTTGCACTTTATTAAAAAAAAAAGAATTGCTCAATTACGAAATGGTTAAAATTAAATGTGAAAATATTCGAAAGTTTTTGAGCTAGAGCGATAAATTTACCCTTTTAACACCGCTTTTTCTTAGCATTTACAACAGTTTGAACACGGTTACAACTAAATTCAAGTCTTCAAGTTGACTCACTAGAAAGCACTAATTTGTTTAAAACAGTATCTTCTTTTCACTCAACTACATAACCCCCCTCCCCGAGAATTTTGTCTTAACTTAATCACAAAAACATACTGCAGTCACTATCGGCTGCAAGCCAATCGTATGATACTCTAGATGAATACTGAATTCCGATTTATGTTGTAGTTGGGGATAAAGTAGAATTACGTGTGAGCATGTTGTATGTCCTTTATTAAGGACTACCATTAGATTGCTACTCAAACCTAAAAGGCAATATTCAGTGTTTAATTTCATATCTTGAACTGGGTAAGTCATCGGAAAAAAATGTCCTTTTTGAAGGACTTTCACATGAAAGGTGCAGGAAAGACTCACTCGATTTCTTACATATTTATCCTTTTCCTTGGAACCATTTAAAAATGAACGTGTACAAAATTTCAAATTCGTACCTTGAAGCGTTCAAAAGTTATCGAAAAATATTGTTGAACAGGTGTCTTAAGGACATTTTGTATGACAGCTACCAGAAGGAGTGAAAGAATTTCGCTGATTAGTAAACTCGAACTTCGTTTTTACTCAAAACTAATTTGAACAAAATTTCCAATTCATAGCTAAAAGATTACTTGAGTTATAATAAGTTCCGTTAATTAAGTGAAGACGTTTTGACAGGATATTTGTATGGCAGCTACATGAAGGACTAATAGGATTTTCTTCATAATCATATATTTAGCTCCAACTATTGGAAAAATAACACATACAAAATTTCAATGTCGTAGCTTAAACCCTTCTGAAGTTATCGACCAATATTCTTGAACACGTGTTTTAAGGACATTTTGTGTGGCAGCTACCCGAAGGAGTTAGGACGATTTTGCCCGTTAACGAACTTAGCCTTACAAATTCAACGAAACATCCAGATTCAAAATTTCAAGATCCTAGGTAAAGGCGTTCTTGAGTTATCGTGTTCATGGACAGACGGACGGACGTCAAGCGGATTTGAGGTTTTTGGCCACAAATAAACAAAAAATAATATATAATTTTTTTCGTCCGAGGCTTGGTTCTATGCGTTACAAATTTTTGGGCTGGATTAAACTTATAATACTCTATATGATTTCATCTAGAGTATAAAAAGCGTCTATGCCCAATACGTTCCGTTTAGTAGTTATCGCTCCTTCGCGACAAAATAGGAACAATTTTTTATTGAGAACTTTTGCATGGTAGCTAATTGAAAGAGTTACCGCAATATTGTCAGTTCCGTCAATATTTAATTTAAAAAAAATTCAATTCCAGAACATAATTGTCATCACTTGTTACAAGGAACTTTGTATGCGATGTACACGAAGAAGTTGGGCGATTATACTTACTAACAGATTCTAAGTAAAATTTCAATTTCTATGTATTTTTCCGCTATCTGCCGGTGTGCAGTTATTGTTTTGGTGTCGCAGAAAAGGTTCAATGATTCTTAACTGAGTGAAGTCCACATTCATTCTATTCGTCACAAGATGTAGCTCCTGAAATTGCAAACTCCTTTTATAAGTCGAAGTTCTGCTCCTTCCTACGAAATGTTGTATGGAAATGTGGATGTGCACTGTACGATTATTGATCTAAACTACAAAACATTGCAATTTTTGTAGGTAGAAGTAATATACATACATTTATCTGAATAATGTACACAAGCCAATAACACTGCTGCACTATCTTACCTTACTTGCTGTAGCGAGTCACATAATAAAGAGCAAAAAAGTCCCAAAAAGTAGTAAGTCACAACGAACAAAGAAAACAAAATCTAAACTTGAAAACTGCAGTACCTGAAAAATTTCGTTATTAAGGACATATCGAAAATTCGTCTATGTTGACATTACGGAGGTGCATTGCAATGATACTAGTTCAAAAAAAGCCTATCTAACTCCTCAAAATGCTCAGCCTCTTTTTCCATGATTGACAAGTCAAAGTACAACTGAAGTAATTCATATCTCAATTTCAGCCAAGTTTTGCAAAACTAAAAAACTATTTTGTCATATTTTCAGCCAAAAACCTAAAATGCTGTCATTTTTTCAATAAAAATTGTCAAGTCTACTGTCTTTTCGAGTTCGCCTGCTGTTTTCAAACAAGTCAAGCTAAGCCAAGACACCAAACATAATTAATTTGGGACATGATCCTTCTATATTAAACTGTTATTACTGCACGTAGAAGAAGCATGTATTCGTCCTTAATGTAAAGTTCAGTTATTTTAAAGTAATTTTTTACAGTCATTACAGTCAGGTTGACTTATATTGTACGTATGCTTAAGATGCTATTATTTATTATGCGTTTTGGGTATCTACAGTGAGTCACAAAGAAAAAGAGCCACCTATTGCCCCACAAAGTATTAGCGAAAAATGGATTGAAAAACAAATCAGATTAAAAATATTTTCATGTACTTTTATTACTTGAAGTTCAATATTCCTCTTAAGAACTTTTTTTCTATTTTTGCTGTTACTTAGTCTAAAAAAAATGAATGAAAAGCAAAAATTTCCAAAAACCTAGGTCACAAAGAAAATGAGCCACTTGGCATTACTGTTGCTAAAATAACGGTAAACTTTTCGGAGAATGATAATGTTGGAAAATTTGTAGAGCTAATACTGCAGTTGTGCATTTTCAAGTGAAATGTGAAGATGGGTCGATATACAAGTGTTGAATTCAGATAGCGGGTTATAGAATTGTATAAGGACGGGAAGTCCCAAAGAGATATTGCTTTTATCGTAAAAACAAATCGCGGAACTGTGCAGCATATTATTCATCGTTTTAGTAGAGATAACAGAATAGCAAATAAACCAAAAGAAGACAGAAAAAAAACGTTTTCAAAGCGAGATGAAGCGCTTATTTTGCGAGAGGTTAAGAAAAATCCTCACATTAGCGGTCCGAAATTAGCCGACATGGTCAAAAATCGATTAAATATAGATGTTAATCCGGAAACAGTTAGGAGAGTTCTCAGAAACCATGGTTTCAATGGAAGAGTGTCCCGAAAGAAACCATTTATTAGCGCAATCAACCGTAAGAAACGCTTACAGTTTGCACGCACATATGTGCTGAAAGACATGTACTTCTGGCAAAAGGTATATAAGGATATAAACTGTCTAAAACTAGTTGAAATTGTTTTTGTTAGGTATTATTTACAGATGAAAGTAAATTTAACTTATTTGGATCAGACGGAAAGCAAATGGTGTGGCGGAAAAAAAAAAACACTGAGCTTCAACCTCAAAACCTTACACCCACTGTAAAACATGGTAGGGGTTCAGTAATGGTTTGGGGCTGTATGGCGGGTAATGGTACTGGAAATCTTCAACAAGTTGATGGCATCATGGACCAATATGGATATATTGACATTTAAAAAAAAATGTCAAAGAAAGTGTCCAGAAGTTGGGGATTGAAAGCGATTTTTCGTATTACCAGGATAACGAACCGAAACACAAATCACATAAGGCTCGTTTGTGGCTAATCTATAATTGTCCGCATGTGCTGGATGTTCCACCACAGTCTCCGGACTTTAATATAATTGAAAATTTATGGGCCATTCTGGACAAAAATATACGGAGGCACAACATTTCTTCGGAAAAGGATCTTCTAGATGCCTTACAAGAGGAGTGGCGAAAAATTCCTTCCACTTACACATGTATGCTATTAGAGTCGTTGCCAAAACGACTGCAAGCAGTTATTGCTGCTAAAGGCGGACCAACCAAATATTAACAACCTATTTTTATAATTTTTTTTCACGTTTTTTGAAGTGGCTCTTTTTCTTTGTGACCTATATTTTTGGAAATTTTTACTTTTTATTAATTTTTTTTAGACTAAGTAACAACAAAAATAAAAAAAAAAACATTATTAAAATAAATATTGTACTTCATGTAATAAAAGTACATAAAATTTTTTTTAATCTAAGGTGTTTTTCAATAAATTTTTCGCTAATACTTCGTGGTACAATAGGTGGCTCTTTTTCTTTGTGACTCACTGTATGTGTTTTAATAAAGACCAGCTCATAACAAAGACGTCTAAGCTCTAAACTGACTTCTCTCTGCCAACGAGAACCATCGCAAGGCGAAATAAATATTATGTTATAATGTAAATGCTCTTACGATTTTGATTCTTTGATAACTCAACGTGTGATCTATTTTACTACACGTGCGTGAAGCAGGTGGACTCTAAGTAAATCCGAGGAGCACTGGAGCATGGAAGTGGGAGTTTATCTCAAAAATGTCGTTCCATTGCTCAACGCTCTTGTGATATATACCCGAATTTTGAAATTTATACAAGAAGTATTGGGCCTACTTCATGTATAAACCCATACCGAAAAAGAAAACATTTTTGTAGTGGTATTACGGGTGAGGATGCATGGAATGCAACTCATTCTATTTTGTTCATCTCGAGAACTGCCAACGTTAAAGTAGGATTGGCGTACGGAACTGGGACAAAAAATTACTGATGAAAAATAGGTGCTTATTATTTCATGAATTTCGTCAAATTTAGTTTGGTGAATTTTTGAAGTGACGTTTTTAACTCGAATAAATCCATTATCCCCCTTAGTCTGATGGGATTTAGAATTAAATTTACTTATCAGGCTCTTTGTGTAAACGCTAAGAAATTTCTTTCGGGATTTTGCCAAAGTCAGCCCCTAAGGTGTTTTAAAGGAGTTTCATATGTTTTTATTAATTTTGACATATTTCATTGGTGAGCTGGGAAAATTAAAAAATTAAAAATTCGCTTAAAAATCGATTTCAGGAGTTTCTGATAAATGTTTAACCTTTAAGGTGGTGTAAAGGAAGTTTATACATTTTCATGAACTTAGGTCTGATCATATCGAATAGGTTTTTGATTTTACGGGAAGCTTATTTTTAGGGGGTTTTTTTCGCAACATTTTAATAATATAAAGACCTATTGTACTAACAAAATTAACTTTCCAAATATTCTTCAAGTTAATTTTTTTAAGGGTTCCTGTCTCAAAACGATCAGTGCCACATTTCGATTTTGACCGCGCCCAAGATTTTGATCGTCAAACGTAATTAATGTTTTAAGTATGGTGATAGAGTAAGCACTTCTGGAGCACTCCGATTTGAACCTCTTAATAGATATTGTATCCAAATTGAATTAAATTTGTGGCCAGATCTTTTACTGAAATTATATAATTTTGAAAGTCTTTGGAATAGAGCCGATTTTATGAGTGGATAGGGACGCTAATCCCCTCTTATGCCGGAAAACTATTTTCCATATCCAATTTCGCTTTTGATTGGGTGTGAATGAATTTAACAATCCCCATAAAGTTATTTTCGAGATCGTGGGTGATAAATTGATTTGAGCCCATAAGCTTTGGATTACTACTTGCTAGTAATTTAGTAATTTGCTAGAAACTGTATAATCAGGGACCCTATGATACTTAGTGCAAATCCCCCGAGTTATGATCATCTATTAAAAATATTTTTTAATAATAATTAAAACAGTACAAATCCATTCCCTTTCCCATGATAATATACTGGCACTGGCTCTGATTTGGAACAATTACAGGTCGGAATATAATATAATTCATATAATGTACGGAGTGAGCATACGTGTGAATTTTTCTTGAAAATTGTGGATGTGGTTTGGTTTAATGAGTCCAAAAATGAATATTGACAATATTTTAACATTCTCTCAATTAGCACATGCTATCCCCGGAATAATAAAGAGAGTTGCGAAGCTTTCTTAGAAAACTCACACTGCCGAAGGGACGATCATTTCCCAAATAATTAAGGGATTAAAAAAGTATCTATCACGAAGACAAGATTGCAGGTATATTAATAAACTACTAACTTTTATTTATTGATTTTTGGATGTACGTAAGATGCCACTGGCATAACTAGTACCCAAATTTAAACCACTTGCAATTTATACAATGTTTTGTTATATAATATAGTTCCTTATAAAAAAATGTTTTCATATTAGGAAGTTGGGTTGTCGTGTGAATACCAAGTAAAAGCACCTACACATTCGCCTTTACGCTAAAGAAGGCCTTGTTTTAGAAATCAGGCACGATTCTATTCATCCGAAATGGGCAGTACACATCTTGCCAAGAATTGGAATCTTTGTTTACATCTAATGCAAACACGTCCAGCATCATCCATAAGTAAGACCCTTGGAATCACTACACAATGTTCCATCGTTTCATAGAATATTTACCTAGTTCTATGCTGAGATCGGGTATTAGTTAGTGGATGGGTGCTTATTTGTGCTAAGCAAACTGAGAACGCTAAATAAACACATTAAAGTTGAAAGAGAGAGGAAAAAAATCTTCGAAACTAGATGCTAACAATAATATAGTCAAGCAAACACAAATATTTTAATCAAGTTGTGAAGTTCTCCAAACATATGACAGGTAAATCAATTTCATGTCGGCACTATATTCAGAAGGTCTCCAATACTCGAATGTTGATGATTTCTTATAAATATGGATTACATATTTTATTTATTAACTCTGCACTACACCAATTTGAAATGATTTATTGTACCTCTAATTAAATATTAAAGAATATATAACATTTTCTTACGCATTTTACAATCCAGCCCTAAAGTTTCAAGCTTTATAGAACTAAGTTCTTTTTTAGTGTTGATTGTAGTGTTACTAGGCTACTATTACTCATCCTGGCAGCTACATTGAGAACTCTTAATTTGTCTTTAATATTGAAAGGGACGATTAATATCAGTATCGTGTCGTCTGCAAATGCTACTAAGCGACTATAGAATGTATACTCGAGTAAACATAAATAATTAACAAATACCAAGAATAACTTTGGTTCCTGAATTGTACCCTGAGGAATCCCCAGGTTACGGTAAACGGTTCACGAAGCAAATGTGTAATTTTAACCACCTGTGTTCTTTCAGATAAACAAGATTTGAAGAGATATAAATCTTAGTCTATGATTCCGGTCTCTATTGCATACCATGATTTACGGTGTTAAAAGCATCCTTTAAATTAAAAAGTTGTTTGTTGTTTATACTCCATGAAACCATATTGGCTATTTGCCAATAATTTGCGCTCTTTCAGATACATCAGATACCTGCTGTCTGTCCATCTGTTTATCTGTTCGTCGGTCCATCTGTCCGTACGCAGGATAACTCAACTAGCCCTTGACCTAGGATGTTTGTTTGGGTCTAGATGTTTTGCTCGAATTTGTAAGGTTATGTTCGTAAACGCGCAAAATCATTCCACTCCTTCGGGCAACTGCCATATAAAACATACAGCAGTAACAATCGGCTGCAAGCCAATCGTATGATACTCTAGATGAAATACTGAACTCCGATTTATATTGTAGTTGGGGATAAAGTAGAATTACGTGTGTGCATGTTGTATGTCCTTTATTAAGGACTCCCATTTGATTGCTACTCAAACCTAAAAGACAATATTCAGTGTTTAATTTCATATCTTGAACTGGGTGAGTCACCGAAAAAAATTTTCCTTTTTGAAGGACTTTTACATGGAAGGTGCAGGAAGGACTCACTCGATTTCTTACATATTTATCCTTTTCCTTGGAACCATTCAAAAATTAATGTGTACAAAATTTCAAATTCGTAGCTTGACGCGTTCAAAAGTTATCGGAAAATATTGTTGAACACGTGTCTTAAGAATTTTTTTGAATGGAAGATACCAGAAGGAGCAAAAGGATTTCTCTGACTAGTAAACTCGAACTTCGTTTTCACTCAAAACTAATTTGTACAAAATTCCGAATTCGTAGCTAAACGATTACTTGAGTTATAGTGAGTTTCGTAAATTAAGTGAAGACATTTTAACTGGATATTTGTATGGCAGCTACACGAAGGACTAATAGAATTTTCTTCATAATCAAACATTTAGCTCCAACTATTGGAAAAAAACACATACAAAATTTCAAAGACGTAGCTTAAGCCCTTCTGAAGTTATCGACCAATATTAATTATATAATTGTTTTAAGGACGTTTTTGTCCGTTAACGAACTTAGCCTTATACCCTGTACAGACTATGCATTTTAAACGCATTTAAGTAAGTAAATTTAACATGTTAAAAAAGTAGTGTTCAGACTAAGCAACTCGTTTTATTTTGATACATGATAGCTTGATGTGATTTGTTTTGACAAGTAGATATTCAGCTGTGTTTCATTAGCAAATTTATACTTTCTAAATTGTTTGAAACCAATTAGTTTGTATAGCAGTAATGAAAAGGAAATTTATTAGCATATGCAGTCGTTGCACAAGCACAAAATTGAGTTTCTGTAGCATTAAATAGTTTCTTCCAAAGTTTACTTCGATTTCCGCGAGGGTCAGAGTACATGTTTTCGGTTAAACGCGTAGTAGCTACGTGTTTTCGTAAACGCGCCCGGGAAATGTTTTCAGCGCATTTAACTCGATTTAAACGCGTAAATCTCGTAGTCTGAACATAGTATTACAAATTCAACCAAACATCCAGATTCAAAATTTCAAGAACCTAGGTGAAGGCGTTCTTGAGTTATCCTGTTCACTGACAGACAGACGGACGGACGGACGTCAGGCGGATTTGAGGTTTTTGGCCACAAATAAACAAAAAATCTGCCAATGGTCTCGGGAGCGGTCAAAGTCGGAGTGCATCATCAGTTGTTTCGTGATTATGACGTTTCCTGGAAAGTTAGTTTTGTTCTTAAAATAAAAATATTTAAAATAGACTATTCGAATTGTATCATGTACACTAAAAGCCCATAGAAGTAAAAACGAATTTGTTGCCCAATCATACTTAAGAGATATGACGAATTGTTAAAAAGTATACAAACCCATTACTTCCACTTGGGGTTTGAATTTCGAAAAAAATGTGAAACAGGTTTTTAGTCGATTTCATAAGAAGCAACTTGATATCTCATGAGGTACGAGGGATTTTGACAAATTTGTAAAAACGTAAGCAAACTCTTCACACCCCCTTGGTTCTTGAAATTTGAAAAATCGTGAAATTCGTTTTAAGGTCATTATATCAAATGCCGTAATAACCAATTTTATATCTCATCAGAACTAAGGGATGGCAAAATTTGTGAAAACATATGCAAACCCTTAATGGTTGAATATCCAAAAATTGAGAAATGGGTTTGTAGGCGATTATATTAAAAGCCTGTGGAAATGAAAAGCGATATAATATCTCATCAAACCTAAGAAATATGTAGAAGCATACTACCCTCTTACACTCCTTAGGATTAAATATCTGAATATACTGAAATCAACTTTTTGGCTCTTATATGGGAAACCTTAGGAACTAAAAATAAATTGGATATATCATCAGATCTAAGCAATATGTAGGAATCTGTCATATGCAACCTCCTTACCCCCACTTGGGGGTTGAATATCCAAAAATACTGAAAGGAGTTAATAGATAAATATGAAGACAGCATGAGAAAGTAAAAACCAATTCAATTATTTATCACTTCTAAAGGATATGACGGAATTCGTGAAAACTTGTTCAACCCTTTTATACCCTCTTAGGGGCTGAAAAAGGAAAAAACTTAAAAACAAGTTTTAGGCGATTATTACGCAAGCCCATGAAAGTGAAAAGATATTCGATATCTGATCAGACATGAGGGATATGGCAGAATTCGTAAAAAAGTGTACAATCCCTTTTCACCCCGTTAGGAGTCGAATTTAAAAAAATCCTGAAAACACTTTCATGACTAGTGGACACGAAAAAAGCAAAAAAAAAATTTCAGTCCGTCTGTCCGCCGTACGTCGTCCGCCGTACGCCGTACGTCGACCGGTGTACGCAAAATTGTTTGAAGGCTCGTAGCACCCAAACCCTTTGAGCTATTTAGTTGAATATTTTGTAGATAGACTGGGTAGGCCCCTTGAAGTGACCAAAATCTGAAAGGTGGGGGTAAAAGGGGGGAGGTGGGAGAAGTGTTTTAGACGAAAAATTTTGGTTTCTAGATCTCAGCAACCGCTTATGCTAGGAGGCTGAAACGTGAAACTTATATAGAGATTTGATAGTGGACCCATTTGCAAAAAAATTGCCGATATGGGTGAAGGGGTGAAGGGGTTAAGGAGTGGGGGGAAAAATAATGCGTCCGAGACGCTCGAAAGCCGAGATCGACACATTCTAAAATCCATATCTCCTAAACGGTTAAAGACACATAATTGAAACTTGATGAACATCTGTAAGTATACTAGGAGAATAGATCGGAAGTAAATTTTTGAGTGTGTGCAGTGGCGTACGGGGGTGGGGGGTAAAAAACTTTAGATTACGATATCTCACGAACCAATTGCACTAGACAAATAAAATTCGGTTTGTGTATAAAAGTCGATAAATAAAGTTTGGTTCTATGTGTTACAAACTTTTGGGCTGGATTAAATTTATAATAGGTACTCTATATGATTTCATCTAGAGTATAGAAATCCTTAAAACATGTGTTCAAGAATATTGCCCGATAACTTCAGAACACTGTAAGCTATGACATAGAAATTTTGTATACGTTTCAATAGTTGCAGCTAAAGGTATACATAAATATGACGATAAACCAATGAGTCCTTCGTGTAGCTTCCATACAAAAATTCTGTAAAAATGTCCTTCCTCGACATTTTGTACAAATTAGTTTTGAGTGAAAATGAAGTTTGAGTTTATTAGTCAGTGTGTTCAAGAATATTATCCGATTATTTCAGAATGCCAGAAATTTGATATTTAGTATAATCTAATATTTCAATCATTTCATATAGCGGAATTCGTATGAAGAAAGTGATTCCTTTGTGTTGCTGCCATACAAAGATCTTCGGAAAATATGTGACATGCATATTTCGATACTTACTATAACTCGAGAAATTTTTGAGCTAAGGACTCCTTTTTTTGCTTTATCCCCAACTTCAGTATAAATCAGAGTTCGGCTTGCTGCCGATCGTGACTGCGGTATGTTTAATATCGAACTCAATTTTGACTTCAGAAATTCTTCGAAAAATATCAATGGTACTTTTAAAGTCCTTCATGAGTGTGTGATGTATTTGCTGTGTCTTTGAATGCGTTTTGGAATTAAATTGAAGTTTACCTTCGCTCGCCAGATATTTAACAAAGCGGGCTCATTCTAAGAAAAGATTAAATTAAATTAGATTAGATTTCATTGGAAGCGGATGGTTTTGTCCAGAGATCTATTTCAGCTTCGACCGAGAGATCCCTGAAGTCTGTTTTGACAATCCAACTAATGTTAAATTTTGTACGAAATAATAAGTAAGAAATCTGCCAACGGTCTGGACACAACATTATTATTTATTGGGACAAATTCGAAAATCGGAAACGACTGCCAAACTAATTAAATATTTTATTATAATATTACTATTTTTTAATAATAAGGAATTTAAATTACGTTCACTCTTGAAAATTTCACCGCTGAAAGATGTGTAATTCCTATACACAAAGTGTTCCTTAGAATCGAAAAACAACCATAGATCGTGCCTGACCGCCCATAAATTAAATATTAAAGTTTTAATTTTGTACCAACCTCATTTTCGAGAAATACAACTTATAGTGTTTTTTTATGTGTATTGGGTGAACCCCTCCAAATGGTATCTTTTAGGGGGAGGGGGGGGGGCTGCGAAGGGGGAAGTGGGTAGCGGCTTTTGGATGAAAAATTATAGAAAAATTCTAAATAATAACCAAACGGGTATTTGCAACGTTATTTTTTATGTTGTCAGTCGCGTAGTAGCCTATGCCGCAACTCAGCATTAAAATCGTTCCGCCCAGACTGTTGGCAGATTTTTCTTGCTCGAGGAAAGCTAAGAGTTGACAATTTTTTGACATGGTTCCTAAAAGTTGAAACTTGTTAAAAGAATTCGTATTCGTATTTTGAAATGTGAAGGTGAAAAAAAAAAAAATTATCATTGAAAGGGACTGCGACCACTTTCACGAATTTCGTTATATCTCTTAGGTCTGTGAAGATATCGAATTACTTTTACTGCTGCAGGCTCTTCATATAAGCGCTTAGATTTCCGGTTTTTCCGATATTCGATCGCTAAGAGAATGGTAAGTACTTGCGTACGTTTTCACGAATTCTGACATATTTCTTAGGTCTAATGAGATGTCAAATTCGTTTTACTTATAAAGGCTTTAAATATAATTGCCTAAAATCCATTTAAAGCATTTTTCGATATTTAACCACTGGGTGGCTTAGTGTAATTATTACGACCGTAATTTAAACTCAAACTGGAACTTCAACCGGTTTTTTTGAATGGAAATTGCCTCTTCAAATTTCAGTTCGAACGTAACTGAACATCATAAGAACGACCCTGAAGGTAGTTGATTAAGTTTTCACGAACTTCGACAAATATTTTAGGTTTAATAAGACATGGAAAATATAAAACTCCCAGAAGGTCTTACATAGAATCGCCTGAAAATTAGTTTCAAGATTTTGCGATATTCAATCCCTTTTTGCATAAATTTCGACAGATCTCTTAGGTCTGCCAAGATATCAAATATCTTTTTACTTTAACGCACTTTTAATATAATCACAAAGCACATTTGAAACTGTAAACAGATAAAAGATAAATCCTTCTTCTCCGTACAAGCAACACCTTTTGGAGCTACAATCCTCCTTTCTTTCGCCTCAAAATACGATCTAGGCTTCATGAAACGAACAACGTTTTTATTGAACACTCATCTTGCCAATATTGTCTAATTTGTGCTCTATTAAAACTTTTACAAGTCCTGCAATTTATTCCAAAGGGTTTAAGAAATAGTTGAAACTTATCTGCCATTTCTTTTTTTTTTTATTTTAATTTTCGGTCAATTTCAATACTTTTAATATTAGAACCCCGCTCACTAGGCGCCATATGGGTCCATTGTGATCCCTTCGGATCCTCGTGGGGTGTTCCATCCCCTCATAAACACTCCAATTCCCTGCAGAACCTGATCAGCTTCTCATCCCCTAAAGACCTCAAATCCTCGATGTTATCGAAGAAAAGACTTTCTATCCATCTCAATCGCCTTCCAGCGATCACTGGGCATTCACACAAGATGTGAGTGATGTCTGTCATATCATGGCAAAACCTGCACATGTCCGTCTCCGCTACCCCTAGCCGCATTGCGTGTTTCCACAGCTCAGTTTTTCGCTATCCCAATTTAACATATTCCTAGTTTTTTGACTATCCAGCTTGGGTCACAGGGCTCTAGAAATCCTGCAGCTTGCTAGCCCTGCCCAAATAGAGTTGGCCGCCCTTATAGAACGCTAACCCATTTGCGCTTTGATGTCGCATAGCGGTGGACAAACCTCCTCCTCAACCCTACCATTCAATGCCAATCCCGATCTCGCAAGCTCGTTCGCTCTTTCATTCCCTAGTATATTACTATGCCCTGCACCCTGCAAATCAGTACTCTGTTCTGACTACAAAGCACCATCAGCTTTTCTCGACAGAGCTTTACTAAATGAGATTTAATGGTGATCGATTCCAGCGCCTTTATGGCCGCCAGGCTGTCAATGTAGAGTGATATATTCTGATCGCATATCTCCCCCATTAACGGGATGTTTGCTGCTTACAACACAGCCAGAATTTCCACTTAGAAAACACTGCATACGTCTGGCAGCTTGAACGACTTCCCTACACTCAGCAACTCAGAGAAGACGCCAGCGCCAGTGCCGCATTCCATTTTCGATCCGTCCATATATACGGAGATTTCCAATTCACGTTTAACCCTATTGTTCTCCCAGTCCACTCTACTAGGATAAACATTTTCGTATGGCGTCGCAAAATCCATCACTGGAATTAAGTAGTCTGTACTAATATCCGCCGGGCTACCCAGAAATTCGCTGAGAATGGAACTATGCCCTTTAGAGCTCCGCCTAAAGAGGGCACAGCTCGATAGCCTAACTGCTGTATTTGCCGCTACCTGTTTCCATAGATATCTACTGGCAATAGATGCATAAACATCTCCAACGCGGTAGTAGGCGTTGTGCGAAGGGCTCCCGTGATCATAACACAGGCAGTCAGATGCACTCCTCCTAGATCCCTAAGACTGTACTTTTCATCCATGGCTTTCCACTACACCACTGACCCATAGGTCAGAATTGGTCTCACAACCGCCGTGTACAACCAGTGTACTATATTTGATTTGAGACCCCAGCTCTTGGTCACAGTCTGCTTGGCGGTCAGCAGTAACTGCCAACCGCAACTGTTCACCGCGGCTGCTTTGCACTCACAACGGTCAACTACCGATTAGTCGCAAACAGACATGATAGCTTGTTTTTGCCTGAAGCAGTAGTCTACTGCCGACAGTTACTGATGACCGCGAGGGTCGGCAGTACCAGCCAGATTGTACCTTTAATGTGCTCCTGAATATTCAATTTCCAGCTCAACTTCATTCGAGATCCATTATCTAACAATCAATATCAATGTCCGAAAAACTTGAGGCTATTGTTATGCTAAATCTGATAAAGATTACCTAGCAAAAAATAGGCTTTTTATTGAAATCGACTACGGAACTTAGTTGCTGTCCATTTGTAATTGACGTGAACAAGTAACCGAAACCTTAAACCTCAGAACATTTATAAGAAAAGAAACGCACAAAAAACATCTTTTTTCGCAATACAATACATGACACCGGTATAAAAGTTGACATTGTACAAAAACAGTGGAAGGAAGAGTTGAAATCTTGGAGACATTATATCATGGGAACACAATGGCAACGTGAATACGAAGCCAAACAAAAACGACAGCCAAAAGAAATGTCTTTCCGCAACGTTGGCCCCTACAATATTTTTGGACAATTTTTGTTGCCCTGCTCGCGATTCGGGCTGATTCTTTTTAATACAATTCGAATGTTCTTTCAACCTTTCAAAAGTGTTTCTTGTATTTATCTTGTACCAATACCAGATCTTAAATTTCTTCGTTTTGTTCGTATCGTTTTTGTTCGAATCGAAAAACAATCCGTCTTTCGAAACTTTCGTGATGATGGGCGTACATCGTATGTTTGTTCGTATGTCTTTATAAAAAGTTGACATGGGAACCGATTTAATTTCAGCTTCTTGTGGTCAATCGTCAATATTGTAGAATTCTGAGTTGTTTGCTATGGAACTGTGGAGATGTAAGGTATGAAAAACACATTGATTGTACGAAAATGAAGGAAGTCTTCCGTCAGGCGCTTTTATTTTGTAAGAAACCGTACCACAACTTCGAAAACTACGTTAGCATGTATTAAGAACATTTCAATTCAAGTGATGCAGCTAATAACCTGCATCCCGAATGTGTCCATAAAAATTGATTCAACATCACAAATTCATGATGAAACATAACCCAGTCCCGATAGACCATATCCAATCGTACAACACTCCAACTTTAAGTTTCCGATGATATTTTTATCAGTACACTGAAAAAAAAAATATGATTCTTCTATAGTTGCAGTGACCATAATTTAGTTATTATAACTATATTAAAATAGTTATGGTTGTCCTTGCCATAGCTTATAATTCACATAAACATACTGTGGTTGTAATAAACATATTTTGTTATTTTAAATTAATAAGGTTGTCCTAACCATGGTTGCATGATGTAAAAGTATTTTATGATAGCGGCAACTATATTCCATGATCAGTACAACTATAGAAACTCATTGAATATTTCTCCCAACCATACTATGGTTTGTATGCACGATGATATTACAAACATATTATGAAAGGTATCGTTCTTGAGTTAAGTTCATTTATAGCTGTGCTAACAAGGGAAATGTATTCAAGTGAAGTTGAAATTTTAAAGTTGAAGTGTTAATAATTAAGAAATATGTATATGCATTGAAATTGCAGTTATGGATATGTGTTTATAGTCAACTTATTACAAATTTTTAGTACAATTTACTTTTGAAGATTTGCAAAATAAAAATATTCATAAGAAAATACGCAGTTTTTTCAATTAATATAATTTATTATTACTAGAGGAATTTGCTGTACATAAATGTGGACTTTATTAATTTTCTGCGATCTGGGAAGACATTTTATGCGGCGTTTAACGGGACTTGTCTACCACACAGAGGCAAGAAATAAGAAATTAAATTTGTGATGAGAAGCGAATCCAATTTTAAAGTGAGTGAGGATCTCCAGTGCCATTTTTTTAATATGATTACAGCATTATGTTTAGTGTTCACAGCATTATGGTTGGTTGGTTGGTTGATTGGTTTAAGTGGCAGCCCTGTTACCCAGACAGGGCTCAATTAGCTCAGAGGCCGTTTTGAAACCACAAACTCGTGTTAAACTCGGCTGTTAAGGGTTGTTGATACTGGGAAATACAGAAGATGAATGTGAGAAAGGTTGATTGAATTGGATCGCTATAGCCACCCTGTGCTGTTCAGGAAAAGTAATTACTCTCCAATCCCCTTCCCCGAAATCTCCATCAGGTCCCCGTAGAAGGGCTTGCCTAGCGCTCGCTCTCGGGCTCTAGCTAGAGCCGGACACTTGCAAAGGAAATGAACAAGCGACTCTCGCTCATTAGTGTCCTGGCAGCTGCGGCAGTGTACATTGAATGGAATGCCCAGTTTGGCCGCATGATCCCCAATCGGCCAGTGACCTGTACGCATTATGGTTATTGGTTATAAGGACCATACATCATTGTTTGTCTTAACCTTAGCTTTGTTGACATCAAACATATTAATGTTTCTGAGGATCGTTATTATAGTTCTCACAACTATGTTCTGTAATTGTTACAACAATTTATATGATTGACGTAATTAGAATATGTTTATTATCACTCAAGTCATAAGATAGTTAAGTTGGTAGAACCAAAACTAAGTTTGCGTCAACCATACAACCAGTTTTCACAACCTTTCATTGGTTTGATTCAATTATTATATATTTCTTAGAAACATAACTATAGTTGTTTTAATCAAATTACAAATATTTTCATGATTGATATAATCATACTTTGTTTAGAGGAACGAGACAGTAAAGTTAGTACAACCTTAACCTCAGTTATCAGAACTATCTTACATCTTGTAACGTGGTTCACGCAACTATAAATTTAACCATAGTAAGGTTCTCCCAAAATATGGTCATCACAGTCATATTTTTTCTTTGAGTGTACCTAAAGTTATTATGCAAATATTTTAAAGGACATCAGTACGGAAAATACCCCAAGAAGCACGTACCTTGATCGTTTTTTTATGTTGAAGTTTTTAGTTTTATAGCTGAACTTATTTTCGGATTGTCCCAAAGTTCAAACGCAGAAAAAAAACTTCTACATACACGAATTTTTTGACCATCAAGGACAAAGTGTTACTTTATAATTAAGGAATTTAAGTGACTTGATTTCGAAAACTGAAGTTCTGACTTTATTTTTTGAAAACCGCTGAGGACAGAAAGCTAGAAGTTGATGTCTGAATAGAGCCACAATAGGGACACCCTAGAAAAGTATAATTATTGATAGGTGAAGTAAGGTACGGAAATTTGATTTTTCTTTCCTCGTTTTTTGAATCTCAAGAACAGCGTATTTCAGAAATTTGAAACCTGATATGTACTCGTATATATATTACAGAAGTAATTTAAGCAAAAGAGTTCAGATTTGCTTTCGTGTATGTAGGTGGTACGAAAAACTGTTTATATGTACTTTCACGAATTTCGACATATCTTTGAGTTCTGTCGATTGTATTAATTTTACGTCTTTATATAATAGCTTAGAAGCTGTTTTCCAGATTTTTTGACATCCAACCTCTAAGAGAGTGTAAAATGGTTGTGTACGTTTTCACGAGTTCCGACAAATTTTTTAGGTCTAATAAGATATCGGACGCGCTTTTACTTCTATGTGCTTTGTATATAATCCCTTAAAAATTACATTCAGAATCTTATGACATTCCACCCTTAAGGGGGTGTATACGTTTTCGCGAATTCCGATATATTTGCTCGTCTGATGACACATTGAATTGCTTTTTAAATGAATGGGACTTCTATATAATCGCCTACGAATCGGTTTCGGAATTTATCGAAATGTCGATATTTTATTCCCCATAAGTTTTTATTGAAATTGAAAAAATAATTAAATAAATGAAAAAACTGCAACAACAGTCACCTTTAATATTTATTTTTCATGGTATTCGCGACTACTACAGAAGTAGTCGTACGTAAGACATTTTGTGCCATTGTTTGTTCGAAATATGCAAAGGTTTTTTTTTTTTTTTAACTAGGAGTAAAAGCATCGAAAGCCTAAGTCAGTCGTATGGATGGATCCTTCCGGAACCACCGTTAGGTATTGCATCGGGAGGCCGTCATAGCAATATTGCTAAAACCGCCAGTTATTGTCTGTCTAGTCTAGTCAGCTGTCTCCTGTGGTGCGTCGCATTGGATGTTTGTCATTCGCTCAAAGCGGCGAAGTGTCGACATAATCCGTGCTGCTGCAGTCTGGAAAGCTTTTCACTTGAGGGCTGTGTCACAAATGTGTCTAACGAAGTTTTCTGCGGTCGGAGCTTCTCCGAAGGCCTCCGAAACCTCGGCTCGGTCCACATCGAAGCGCGGGCAGTGCAGTAAGATATGCCGCGCGTCCTCAATCTCGTTGGGGCAGTTGGGACAGAACGGGTCTTCCTCATGCTTGAAGCGGTGAAGATACTGCTTAAAACAACCGTGTCCGCTGAGCAGCTGAGTCACATAAAAGTCCACTTCTCCTTGTTTGCGGCTTATCCAGTTGTCGATGTTTGGAATCAATGTGAATGTCCATCTCCCTTTGTTCGCGCTTTCCCAGCGTCCTTGCCATTCCTGGATACTGCGCCGTCGCTCGTCCACTTTCGATGCTTCATCTGTTGCTACGTAGAGTCGCTGAAGTTCACACGCTAGTATGTCAATTGGTAACATTGCCGATATTACTCCGATTGCTTCATCGGACACTAGCAATCCGTAGTGCGCTAAGACGATAGATTGATCGGATTCCGGCTATATACGATTTGTTCTTCGTTGCATCTTCCCAGATCGGTGCAACGTATAGCATTACGGAACTCGTGACCGTTGCAAATAGTTTTCGCCTGCTGGAGCGTGGTCCTCCAATGTTTGACATGATGCATGAGAGTGCAGCATTCGCCTTTGAAGCTTTTTCGCTGATCGCCAGAAGATGGTCCTTGAAGGACATCCGAGTGTCGATTAAGACCCCAATATATCGCAGATTTGGCTGCGAGATGACCTCGTGCTCTCCGGCTCTGAATGTGAAAACTTCGCGCACTTTTCGAGAGCTTAAAAGAACCGCCTCCGTTTTAAGCGAAGCCAACTCCAAGTCCGCACTGCTTAACCACTGCATAACTCTATGGATCGCATCACTGCACAGAACTTCCAAGGTGTGGATATGTTTCGCTCTTACCTATGCAAAGGTAGAACACATTTACTGAGATATTTTTTATTAAAATAGTTAACGTACCTTGAAATGAAAAGACGGGCAAGTTTCTTTTTAAGAAGTCTACTGCGCCCTATTGAGTAAAAATATAATTCAGATTTTTTTATGAAAGTTGGAGTCAGTCACAATAGATACATTATAATTAACCAAAAGTGTTTCATTAATTTAAAAACAAGATTATACAATTAAAGGCACTTCTCCCAACACTTCAATTTTAATGAAATTAATCTTGCAATTTAAATATATTCACAAATATGCGAAAAATAGTAGGGGTAAAAATTAAAAAAAAAACTTGTTAAACAAGGAAAAAGTTAAATTTATCCTTTAAATTTTTTTCCTTGTCATATTCCCGAAATTAAACTATGCGTAAGAAAGGTCAAAAGTGCGATCCCGACATTTGATAATTTATGTAATTTATTCGCACGTAGCGTATACCTTTCTTTTCGTATACCTTAGAAAAGGGTTTAGTACCCTGAGGATATCTGGGGTGTTGCGTACCATTTTGAAATATATAAATATTTTGCAGGGAAAGTGGTAGCATCTATTCTATTATTTCCCTCCGTCCTCGACTAAAAACATAAAGAAACCTTTGCATTTAAAGATGTATTTACTGGGGACTTCGGCGCATATAATTATTAATCCCGAAAAAAATCTTTGTTATTTCTGACCAGATTCTTTATGGTAAATTAAATCTAATAGCACCCCTTTATTTAATTTTAAATCTATTGTTATATTGGGATGCTGAGAGGGTTATGATTGAATCCTTTGGAATGTAATCCAGTTTTAGTGAAAAAAGAAAGTGTTAAAATTAGAAAGTGACCGTATCTTACGATGTCCGTTATTCACGTTTAAACGAAGCTTTAATTTATCGGACTTATCAATCATATCACAATGAAATTACATTTCTGAAAATTCAGTCAACAGAACAAATTTATGGATATTTTTTTCCTTCAGACTGGCCTTAATTTCATTACATCACTTATCTGTTTAACTGCTTAAAGTAAAACAATTTACAAAATCTGCCAACCGTCTGGGCGTCACTTTATTATTTTTAATTCAGAAATGCGGTACAAGCGGTGAGAATTTCTTATACCATTGGAACTCCCTTTGACAACACAAATTAAATTGTTTAAGATATAGTCCGAAATGCGCTTGAAGTTGTAACTTAGCTGCCAACCGAGAAGATTTGTAAATTAAATGTTTTTAAGCTGAAAACTATTAAACCTCCACTTTTGAAAATTGCTTGCTAAAAGAGATCGATCTACCCGATGACTACATTTTGAATTCTTGTATATGAGACTTAATTGTTGTATGTCACTGCCCGAAAATTTTTATACTCTAGATGGAATCATATAGAGTATTATAAGTTTAATCCAGCCCAAAAGTTTGTAACGCATAGAACCGAAAAAAGTTATGTTTTATTTTTTGTTTATTTGGGGCCGAAAACTTCAAATCCGCTTTACGACCGTCCGCCCGTCTGTCTGTCCGTTAGCACGATAACTCAAGAACGCCTTCACCTAGGATCTTGAAATTTTGAATCTGGATGTTTGATTGAATTTGTAAGGTTAAGTTCGTTAACGGGCAAAATCGTCCTACTCCTTCGATTAGCTGCCGTACAAAATGTCCTTAAAACATGTGTTCAAGAATATTGACCAATAACCTCGGAACTCCTAAAGCTACGACTTTGAAATTTTGTATAAGTTTGTTTTCCAATAGTTGGAGCTAAATGTGTGATTATGAAGAAAATCCTATTACTCGTTCGTGTAGCTGCCATACAAATATCCTGTTAAAATGTCTTCACTTAATTTAAGTAACTCACTATAACTTAAGTAATCTTTTAGCTACGAATTCGGAATTTTGTAGAAATTGGTTTTGAGTGAAAACGAAGTTCGAGTTTACTAGTCAGCTAAGTCCTGAAAGTCACGTGTTCATCAATATTTCCTGATAACTTTTGAACGCGTCAAGCTAGAAATTTGAAATTTTGTACACGTTAATTTTAAAATGGTTCCAACGAAAAGGATAAATATGTAAGAAGTCGAGTAAGTCCTTCCCGCATCTCACATGTTAAAGTCCTTGAAAAAGGATAATGTTTTTTTCGGAGACTTACCCAGCTTAAGGTATGAAATTAAACACTGACGAAATTGTCTTTTAGTTTCGGGTAGCAGCCAAATGGGAGTCTTTAATAAAGGACATACTACATGCACACACCTTATTCAACTTTATGCCCAACTGCAATATATTGGCTTGTTTTTAAAAAAATCAGAAATACTTTATCTACTTATATAGTAATATTATCAAAGTTAAAATTTCGGCCTTGTTGCATACGCCGTTCCCGAGATATAAAAACCTAAAACATTACCCTAGAAATGTGAATGTGCCACAGTAATTGCTGTATATAACTACCAAGTTTTAGCTTTCTAACAATTGGATAATTCTTCTTTTCCACCTGCACTACTCTAACACATCAGTCTCCTACCTACAAAATGTTGATACTGGTAAGGGTCCACGAAGGGTTTAAATTATAAGGTCATATAAATGTATACGAACATAGAGAAAGTAACGAAACAGAGTTACACATTTTGCGAATTGCATTGACGATATCTTCAAGCATTCTGAACCATGAAGTTTTTTAATCAATTTTTTTAATTTCCACTTCGCTACGCCGCTGCCCTTTTAAAGGAAAAAGGATTCATTACATTACATTTAGAAACCCAAACTAAGATTCAAAGTTCTACGTTCATTTGTTCGGGATATATCGCAATCTCATTTTCCTAGCCCCTACCACGTATGCTACTGTCTCATTAAATTAGTATCAAATTGTTTGTATACTACAGTCTTGCTAGCCCTAGTCCGATTTGGGCTGTCGCGCCATTGCTGATGATTTGTATATACAGCAAGTGTCATCTTTCTATAATAGTTACGGCCGTCTTGAAGTCCTGATTCATAGGCTTCGAGCTATCTAGAAATGTTATATCGATCGCACATTCGAATCATATAATTTCGATGTTAAATATAATATAATTTTTGA
Source organism: Beris morrisii (assembly GCA_951812415.1). Taxonomy (NCBI): domain Eukaryota; kingdom Metazoa; phylum Arthropoda; class Insecta; order Diptera; family Stratiomyidae; genus Beris; species Beris morrisii. Next base: position 73,646,013 of record OX638310.1, read on the forward strand.
TATTGAAAAAACTGTTTAATCTCCCGACAATGCCCAGAATGGATCACATAGGAACTGAAGACACGCACTTCGCAGCTGAACAATTTCTTGAGTTCCGAAAGATAAGTGCGCTAATGTTTCAATGAATTTAGTGTGGACGTTGGTTATATTTTCTTCATATTCATTCCATCGTCTAAATGGTGAATTTAAAATTCCGACCTTGAAGCGTGACGAAGTTATCTGACAACATTCGAGAATACGATTATGTTTTAAGGACTTTTGTATGGGAGCAACGTGAAGAAGTTGGCCGATTTCAGTCATTAACGAAGTAAACTTTAATTTTTTTTAGTAACATAATCATGTAAAATTTCGACTTCGTACGATTGTTCAGGAAATGAAATGTACTAATTATACTCTAGATGAAATCATATAGAGTATTATAAGTTTAATCCAGCCCAAAAGTTTGTAACGCATAGAACCAAGCCTCGGACGAAAAAAATTACATATTATTTTTTGTTTATTTGTGGCCAAAAACCTCAAATCCGCCTGACGTCCGTCCGTCCGTCCGTCCGTCCGTCCGTCCGACCGTCCGTCCGTCTGTCCGTTAGCACGATAACTCAAGAACGCCTTCACCTAGGATCTTGAAATTTTGAATCTGGATGTTTTGTTGAATTTGTAAGGCTAAGTTTGTTAACGGGCAAAATCGTCCTACTCCTTCGGGTAGCTGCCATACAAAATGTCCTTAAAACACGTGATCAAGAATATTGGTCGATAACTTCAGAAGGGTTTAAGCTACGACATTGAAATTTTGTATGTGTTATTTTTCCAATAGTTGGAGCTAAAGATATGATTATGAAGAAAATCCTGTTAGTCCTTCGTGTAGCTGCCATACAAATATCCTGTCAAAATGTATTCACTTAATTTACGAAACTCACTGTAACTCAAGTAATCTTTTAGCTACGAATTCGGAATTTTGTACAAATTAGTTTTGAGTGAAAACAAAGTTCGAGTTTGCTAGTCAGCGAAATCATTTTACTCCTTCTGGTAGCTGCCATACAAAATGTCCTTAAAACACGTGTTTAAGAATATTGGCCGATAACTTCAGAAGGATTTAAGCTACGACTTTGAAATTTTGTATGTATTATTTTTCCAATAGTTGGTGCTTAATGTATGATTATGAAGAAAATCCTGTCAGTCCTTCGTGTAGTTGCCATACAAATATCCTGTCAAAATGTATTCACTTAATTTACGAAACTCACTGTAACTCAAGTATTCTTTTAGCTATGAATTGGAAATTTTGTACAAATTAGTTTTGAGTAAAATCGAAGTTTGAGTTTACTAATCAGCGAAATGCTTTTACTCCTTCTGGTAGCTGCCATACAAAATGTCCTTAAGGCACGTGTTCAACAATATTTTTCGATAACTTTTGAGCGCTTTAAGCTACGAATTTGAAATTTTGTACACGTTCATTTTTAAATGGTTCCAAGGAAAAGGATAAATATGTAAGATATCGAGTGAGTCCTTCATGCATCTCCCATGTCCTTCAAAAAGGACATTTTTTTTCGATGACTTACCCAGTTCAAGATATGAAATTAAACACTGAATATTGTCTTTTAGTTTTGAGTAGCAATCTCATGGGAGTCCTTAATAAAGGACATACAACATGCACACACGTAATTCTACTTTATCCCCAACTACGATATAAATCGGAGTTCAGTATTCATCTAGAGTATTATACGATTGGCTTGCAGCCGATCGTGACTGCAGTATGTTTTTTTGAGTACTTTTCTTTGGAGGACACACGAAGAAAGAAGTCATTAGATATTTTACACATGCATCAATTTACCTATTATTGCTATTGAAGAAAATAACCGTCTGAAAAATTTTATATTTGATTGAAGTTTGAGGCTTGAATTTTAATCGAATATTCGTTGAGACGTATTTTGAGGAATTCTCTTTGTGAGTTACCCGCAGAAGTAGAACATTCGCACTTTCAAGTAAATGTTTAATTTCCAGGCACATGAATACCTAATTCTTAAAAATCCATTAACACTTTGATTAGCTGCCACACCTGCAGAAAAAGTTAAAATCAGCTAATTATCAAAAAGGCATGCTTCTCCGAAGTAATTATAGCGAAAGAACAGTTATATTATTCCTTAATTTTGAATTATTGTCCGATTTAACATTTAATGTTTTTGTCATGAGCCTTTCTTAATTCAATTCATCCGTTTACCATGTGAAATCAAAGCGGAATGAAAACAATTACGAGGAATTTTGCGTAAATAATAGAAAAAAGCCGTGAATTTTGTTTTGTTATTTTAAATAAATTAAAACAAATAAATTCCAAATGATTAGTCAGTAATGAATAAATGTAATAAAACCAGTAGTTCAATAATAAAAGTTAGTCATCATCGTATAAAATAGTTTTGTAGAACCTTTTCGTTTTCGTCACCACACAATTTGCATTTAAGATTTGAATTTGAATTGCTTGCCCGGTCAAGGAAATAGTTTGTGTAGTCGCATTTTAAGTAGTTGCGCGAAAAATTTTAATCGATTGGAATCGATTGTGAGAAAAAACCAATTGGTTTCTCAGAAGTGTGTAAATTTTGTAAAAGTTCCTACTTTCTTAATAATCTCCGTCCATGAAAATTAGGTACATTTATATTTACATACCACAATAAATTTATTTTAATTTTGAACATTTATAACTTGTAAATACTATTGTTATGACCATTGAGACTACTCAATGAAGGACAGTTGCTCACATTTTCAATTCTATAATGTAGCTTAAGGAAATCAACGGAACCTTCAAATGACTGTCTTATCATGATCTAGAGTTAGTATGGAAAGGGTTTGACCCCGTGTTTTAAGATACAACGAACTTCTGTAACCACTTTATGTGTCAATTTCATTTTAGCATGTACCGATTTCCTAATTTACAAAAACTAACAAATTATAGTGTTCAAAAATTTTACCGAAAACCATGTGACACTTGTATGGAAGCTAGTCGAAGACGTGGTGGAGTTTTTGGCTTAATCGAAACGGCTTATTCCTGGCAGAAATTTTTTTATTTTTCAAAGTCTTTTGTATATGCGCTACATAAAGGACTTTTCTTCATATTCATTCTTTTACCAATAAAAATAAAATTAGCTTCTGATAAATCTCAACTGCTTAGCTTGAAGCGTCCTGACTTCTAATGTCAGGTCAATATTCGTGAAAATGTTGTGTAAGGACATCTGAGTGGGAGCTACCGGATGGACGATGTGTGCTAACAAACCAAGTTTTAGAAATTTTTTTATCGAGTGTTTACCGAATTTGACAAGTTTTCATTTTTTAAGAGGTGAGCAACCAAAATATCGATAAATGAAAAAACATACTGCAGTCACGATCGGCTGCAAGCCAATCGTATAATACTCTAGATGAATACTGAACTCCGATTTATGTTGTAGTTGGGGATAAAGTAGAATTACGTGTGTGCATGTTGTATGTCCTTTATTAAGGACTGCCATTAGATTGCTACTCAAAACTAAAGACAATATTCAGTGTTTAATTTCATATCTTGAACTGGGTAAATCATCGAAAAAAAAAATTCCTTTGTGAAGGACTTTCACATGGAAGGTACAGGAAGGACTCACTCGATTTCTTACATATTTATCTTTTTCCTTGGAACCATTTAAAAATGAACGTGTACAAAATTTCAAATTCGTAGCTTGAAGCGTTCAAAAGTTATCGAAAAATATTGTTGAACACGTGTCTTGAGGACCAAAGAAGGCTTTAATTCTTTTAAATTTTATCTTCAACGGTTGCCTTAAATTGAGTTATTTCCCAGATTCCTGGAAAAGTGCAATTATAATTCCCTTGCCTAAACCTGGTAAAGATCCGAAATTTGCAAATAACTACCGGCCAATAAGCTTACTCCCAGCAATAAGCAAGATATTTGAAAAGATTGTGCTTGACACTAGATCGCTCAATCATTCCGAATTTTCAATTTGGTTTCAGACCACACTACTCCACGAATCATCAGGTACAGAGTCACGAAACATATAAAGGAATCGTTCCGGAATAAAGAATCAGTGGGAATGGTCGTATTAGATATACAGAAGGCCTTCGATTCAGTATTGCACATTGGATTACCATATAAACTAATTCAATTCTCTTTTCCTACCTATATTGTTAAATTAATTCGAATTTCCTTCAAAATAGATATTTCAAAGTAAGAATAAATTCCACTTTATCAAACTCCCGAACTATACCCGCTGGTGTTCCACAAGGAAGCTGCCTGAGCCCAACTTTATATAATATTTACACCGCTGACATCCCAAAACTACGCCGATGACACTGCTATTTACTCCAGTTCACACGATCCTAATATCATTATAAATAATCTTCAGTCTCAGTTAGGCCTTCTGAATAATTTCTTCAATCGTTGGAAAATAAAAATCAACTCATCCAAAACGCAAATAATATATTTCACTAAGAAAAGAGCAGCCCGATAATTACCAAAACTTTCCATCAATATTCTTAACGAAACAATATCCTGGTCGCACTCCATAAACTACCTTGGACTACATCTAGACACAAAGCTAACATTTCACGAACACACCGAACAAATCCGAAGCAAAGTTTCTAAATGTATACATCAACTATATCTACTCATTAACAGAAAATCTAAACTCTCTACATGCAATAAAATTTTAATTTTTAAATCAGTCATACAACCGACTATAATGTATGCAGCTCCCGTCTGGAACCATTGCGCAAATACTTACAAACACAAATTACAAATAGTTCAAAACAAATGTTTGAAACTTATCCTAAATAAACCTTTCTACTATCCAACACGTCCCCTCCACAATGTTGCCCAAATCACCTTATTACCGGTATTATCGGAATTAGCGTATACCAAATTTTTAGAAAAATGTCAAAATATTGTCAACCCTCTCATAGCATCACTTCATTAGTAAAAATAATCTGATGCAATGAGAGGCACACATTTACTTAATCTCTTTTAAGCATTGTTTAGATATAAGATAGGTTAAGTTTTAAATTTAACAGTATTAGGTTTTTGAAAATTTTTCCTAAAAAGCTTGATAACCATAGCAACATTGAACTATCATTACCATTTACCAAAACTATTTCATCATAGCTGTAAAGGCAACTTCTGCCTAAATCTCTAAAATGTTTCACAAAGCTGTAGCTACTTGAATTTATTATTGAATAAATGTTATGTTATGTTATGTGTAATTTTTTTCCTTGGAACCATTCAAAAATTAATGTGTACAAAATTTCAAATTCGTAGCATAAATGGTTTTAAAGCCATCGACAAATTTTCTAGAACACGTCTTTTTAAGGGTTTTTTGTATGGAAGCTACTCGAAGGAGTAAAGAAATTTCACTGACAAACGAAGTCTAACTTCATTTTCGTTCAAATCTTATTTGTACAAAATTTAAACGTCGTGGCTAAACGATTTCTTGAGTTATAGTAAGTTTTCTTCATAAACATACATTTAGCTCCAACTATTGGAAAATTAACACATACAACATTTCAAAGTCGCAGCTTAAGCCCTTCTGAAGTTATCGGTCAATATTCTTGAACGCGATTTTTAAGGACATTTTATATGGCAGGTACCAGAAGAAGTAAAAGGATTTAGCTGACTAGTAAACTCAAACTTCGTTTCCACTCAAAACTAATTTGTACAAAATTTCGAATTCGTAGCAAAAAGATTACTTGAGTTATAATGAGTTTCGTAAATTAAGTGAAGACATTTTGACAGGATATTTGTATGGCAGCTACTCGAAGGACTAATAGGATTTTTTTCATAATCATTCATTTAGCTCCAACTATTGAAAAACCGTCTTATACAAAATTTCAAAGTCGTAGCTTTAGGCGTTCCGAAGTTATTGGTCAATATTCTTGAACACGTGTTTTATGGACATTTTGTTAACGAACTTAGCCTTACAAATTCAACCAAACACCCAGATTCAAAATTTCAAGATCCTAGGTGAAGGCGTTCTTGAGTTATTGTGCTAACGGACAGACAGACGGACGGACGGACGGACGTCAAGCGGATTTGGAGTTTTTGGCCACAAATAAACACATAATAATATATACAATTTTTTCGTCCGACGCTCGGTTCTATGTGTTACAAACTTTTGGGCTGGATTAAACTTATGATATAATACTCTACGAGTATATCTAGAGTATAATAACTAAATAACTTTTCCGTTTGAGGATCCATGGTGTGCGTTACAAACTTTTATCTTATGAAAAAATCAAAAAGCAGCTACATATTTGTGATATAATAGGTTCGTTGTATGAAACTCTATCAAAAGCGTATCAAGGCTCACAATGTATTTGTTTCTTTATGAGTGCGCCTTGATGATTAGCAATTAAAAAGTCAGCTGACCATCGCCCTAAAATTATTTCACCAGCTCAGAATTTATAAGCGTACCCATTCTATTACCTTTCCGTGATTGGTGAAGCATTCCATTCCTGAATTAAAAATAGAACCTAATCTCCAGAAAAATCGTCAAATGGCGAGTAGATATTACGTAAAAGTATTAAAATCTTAAGTAAAGTCTGTTAATTGATTTGAACTGGAATCATGTTCATTTAATCAACTCGAGTGAGGATTTAATGCTTAAATAACGCTATTTGAAAAACATAACTTCAAAATATTGATCTTGTGTCTGGTTTTATTTCAAGTATTCGTCTATTAGTACAACACTTCCTTATCAAAATATTCTGTAGTACCTACTGAAGATATGCGTTTGAGTCTATGAGTCGTTGACATACTGTGAAAGCAGTTAACTTAAAATAGTGATGCGTGCACTATTCAACAAAGTAATTTTATTAGGTATGTAGGATGAAGGAAGGTGTGTATATTTACAGAAAGAACGTGACCACCAAGTGATCAGACCGTGTAATCGTAAGTGGGTATAGCATTTTTTGAAGATTATACACATTAATTCTTAGATAAGTGATAACTTACATTGTAGGTTGGTTGATCTTCTATCTTTTGTGAGGTTCGGTTATCTACTCTCTATTTAATTTTGCTTCATTATTTCCAAGTACCTGACCTTGTAATCTATTTTAAAAAAAAAATGGTAAGAAAAAATGGAAACTGAGCTTAGTAGACCCCTAGCAAGGTTACATTGGTGTAAGTACACAGAAAAAATTGTTTACTACTCTCAGAGTAGGCAATTTAGTGCCTACTGGAAAGGCAAAATTTTACAATGCATAAAAATACACACGGTGTAAAAAAACTAATACGTACTATACATTATGTACTACAAAAATGTGACATGTTTACGTTCGCTTATTATTATTATTATTAATTTATTGATAATATAAATGAATAAGCTTCAAGCGAATGATCGGCAGATTAATTCCCAGACGTATTTTGAAGGGCAAAGGACACAGCAATTGACAATTTGAAAAATTCAATGAGATCATTCAACACATGATATTTGGGAAAAAAACCAGGATATAGGTCAAAAAGGTTAGAAAGTATAAAACACTATACATGTTTATTATATAAATTTAATTTAGTTGCTTTAAAGCCTCAAACTTCACACACTATAAACCTTTAGGGCCGTGACACATTACAAGCAGAAAGCAGCGGCAGAAGCAGAATTGGTTTTCTTATTTAATGATCATTTTAAGCGAAAAGCTCAGAAAAATCAACGGAAACAAAATATTTTCTCTTAATTTGATTTATATGTAATTTGTTAAAGTTTCTTTCCTTAATTTGTAATAATATATATGTTAAATCCATAACAGTCGACAGTTAACATGGACACATTATTTCGTGCTTCTACCTTCGGTGGTAGTTAGCATGGACACATTCTTCTCTGCTTCTGCTTTTATTTAAATTCATAAAGCAGAGCAAAAAGCAGCACTGACAACGCTGCTGTTTCTGCCGCTGCTTTCTGCTTTTAATGTGTCACGGCTCGTATTTTCTTTTTAAATTTTAAATCACGCCTTACACAAAACCACGAAACAAGTGAATTAAACAACGAAGCGGTCAAGTTAAGACATGTCACAAAATACAAATTACTACGCTTGAAGTATCAAAATTACATGCAAAATGCGTAATTTTATACACAATGATCAATTTTACACATTAAATGTGAAAAATTTCATGCGGTGTAGCAATATTACTTCTCAGTCAGCAAATTCTTGAATTAAATGTGTAAAAATACAAAGTTTTAAGAATTACTCTCAATTTTGTTAAATTTAATGAAAGTTCGCAAATTTACTACACCAATGCGGAAAATTTAACTGCTTTAAAGGCAGTTATTTTCACAAAATTTTTTACTGTGTAGTGTTTTCCACCAAAAGCAATACATTCCGATTTTTATATCTCGAGAACTGGTAAGAATAGAAAGCTGCAAGTTTGTTTTGAGTAGTACCACTGGAGAGGCACGCAATACAAATTATAATATAAATTCATTTGTAATTTTAATATGATTTTTGATAGGAATAACTAGACACGTATGGTGGGGGGGTTATTTTTTATCTAAGGAACGTCTTATGCTAGAAAGTTGAAGCTTAGTATGCACATGCACGCAGATGTAAACTAAAAGTATTATAATTAAAGTAAATATAATTATACATTTTTAATTATATGGACACAAAATAGTCATATAAAGGTGCTTACACAATTTCACAAATTTCATCATATCGCCTGTCAAAACATGGAATTAATTTCACATCTCAATATATAAATTCCTTCTCCAATTTTTCGATGTGCAACTTCCAATCGGACGTAAAGTGGTTGAGTAGAAATCTCACTAATTCCGGTAAATTTTTTAAATCTGATTATACGAGTATATCGAATTGGTTTTTACATCGATGATTCAGGATTTTACGAGTACCTACGTTATTCAAGCCGTAAACGTTTGGAAAGTGGTTGTGCAAGTTTCCACGAATTCCGATATATCTTTTAGGGCTAATTTGATATCGCAGTGGTGATTATTCACCGGGCTTTCTTTCGAACCGGATAAAAATTAATTTCACGCTTGTTTTTTTTATATTCAACCTATTAGAAGCTGTAGAGAGTGTACATGTTTTTTTTTTATTGCTGTTTTTTATTTTTATTTATTTACAACAATTTTGACAAGTAATATTTAGCTCATTACTCGAAGCTTGTGTGTGAGAGTTGCAGTGCTTTGATCAAATACGAAATCTGCTTTTAAACTTTAAATATTTTTGAAATTCATATCAAATATATAAATACGAAAAAAAAAACAAATTTTAAATAAAATAAGAACAACAATAAAAAACAAAAATAAAAATAAAAATAATAATAATAAAAAATAATAATAATAAAAAAATAATAATAATAGAAAATAATAACAATAATAATTCAAAATTTCATAGATGCTTAAAATAGGACTAGCCAAGTTTTACGTACTATTTCTTATGAGCTCGTCAAAAAGTTTCGTTTTTTCGTTTACATATTTCTTGAGCACAGTTTTGAATTTATGACCTGATAAAATTTGCTTTACACTTCAATCAATATTACTGTAAAGTCTTGGACCAAGAATGAAGGAATGTCGTGAGGTTCTAGTTTTTTTGAAAAATGGCAAGTTGATAGGGTTTGTTTGCTGTCTACGCGTGCGGTAATTAGACTGCTGAAGTTGAAAATCAGAAAGGTGTACGAACATAAACTTCTGTCGAATTTTCATCACCCCAAAGTCTTTAAATGCTTGTGTAGTTGAGTCAAACTTTGATCTTTTCAAGCATATTTTTGGCTATGCAGGGATAAGATTAGTGCTTTATGCACCCTTTTGAACGTTACAATTTGTTGGGTTCCGAGTCACAGCGGGATTCCGGGCAACGAGGCTGCGGACAAACTCGCAAGGAGAGGTTCGGCGCTGAATCAAGCGCTAGCTCTTCCAGTTATGAGGCCCATAGAGGACATTAAACATGCTATCGACATGACGGCCATATCAGAGGCTAACACAAAATGGTCAGGACTCACATCGTGTCTCGTGGCCAGGCAGCTCTGGCCGACCCTAAATGCGAGCAGGACAAAGTTTATCCTACTCGGAGATAGGAATACTCTTCGTATCCTAATTGGCGTACTGACGGGCCATTGCCTGATCGGCCGGCACGCCAGAAGACTAGGTGTTGCGGACGTTACAGATCTGTGCCGCAGCTGTGGTGAACCTGACGCCGAGGAAAGTATTTTCTACTTGCTTTGCGAATGCCCCGGTCTGGCCTGGAGGCGCGAACGTACTTTAAGTACGCGCTTCGCCATAGACTTGGGCGAATTCGCAAGCATTAAGCTGAACAAGCTGCTGCAGTTTGTCAGGCTGGCGGGATGGTTTACTTAAGATGTTGTCTTGGGCACACGGGTCCCTTTTTTCCCGTGCATGTGGGATCACAACGGACCCATTGGCGGTCTATGTGCTTGGTCGCGTAGCGACCACCCACCTTACCTAAAACCTAAACCTAAGCATATTTTTATAATTCTGCTCTGTAAATTTTTCACGGGATTGATAATTGACGTAAACACAGAGCCCCAAGCCAAAATCCCATATTGCAATATTGACTGTACAATAGCGAAATAAACCATCTTTATTTGTGTCAAAGTCAGTATTTTGCTTAAAATTAGTAATTTGTATAATGTTTTTCTAAGCCTACTACAAACAGATGACACATGTTTGTCCCACTTCATATCTGAATCTATAACAACTCCTAAGTATTTTATATTATTAACCATTTCTAGTTGAAAATTGTTTACTTCTAAGTGCGGCTGGATAGTATTTAGCGTTTTTTTATTCCCAAAGCATATAAATTTAGTTTTATTCGTATTTAAAGATAGTTTATGAATGCAAAGCCAGTTGAAGATAGTTTGTAGGTCTTTTTGTGCTAGAGAAAAACTTTCACCCCAATCATCACCACTACATCACAGCACAGTATTATCTGCAAATGCGACAATGTTTCCTTTAACATGATGTTTACTTAACATACATAGATCATTTACATATATTAAAAAGAGCATTGGGTCGAAAACCGTGCCTTGTGGTACACCACATTTAACGAATAGGGTAGGACTATTGGAATTTTCAATTTTTACATGTTGGGTTCTGTTATAAAGGTATGATTTGAGCAACGCGTAAGCATTGTCGCGCAGACCTAGGTTCCACAGTTTTTCGAGCAGTATATATGTATACTTGTTGTTACGAATTCCATCACATCTTTTAGGCATGGGCCGAATCCAGGCTTTGTTTTGGGGCTTCGGGAACGGGCGTTTTTTTGTGATTTCTGTTTCTGTTCGCATTTGTTATGGGCTTATCATTCTTTGGATTTTTGTTTAAAACAATGGTTGTTAGTGAAAAAAGGCAATGCAGTACGAATACCAAAAATAGATAAATGAACCATGGTATATTTTTGATAGAAAATATTCTATTTTGCATTGCAAGTTTAGAGCAACATTAATAAAATTCTTTGCCTAAGAAAAGGGTTTTAAATATTTTTTTTGTTTTATTGAAGGGCGAAAATTCCCATAATATGAAAAAAATCAGAAGTTAAATCAGGAAATAAAAATTAATGGAAAAGTTCTAAATCAAAAGCAAGACTGAGGCCTTCAGAAAACTCTAATACAAAAGTCCGTAAAACACGTGTTTACGGATAATAACTGATGACTTCTGAATACTTCAAGTATGAAATTTTAAATTTGGTTAACGTCAATTTATCAGATGTAAAACTGCATATAGAGAAAATGAGCGTAACCGCAATACGAAAGTCAAAAAGTACATCATAAACAAAAAAATCTGCCAACAGTATGGGCGCAACTTTATTATTTTTTGGGTAGAAGTCCGAAACGTGGTTAATAGTGAGATGCGGTGTAGGTCACTATGCGACTGATAACCTAAAAAATAACGTTTCAAATAGCCTCCTGTTTAATCTTTAGGTTATCAGTCGCATAGTGACCTATACCGCATTACTCCAGCTCTGTACATCAATAAAATTTTGAACTTTTTTTTTACTTTAATTACTTCTGTAGTACTTCTTCATATACATACTAAGATTCAACTTTCTAGCATACGCTTTCTGAGATATGAAACATACTGCAGTCACGATCGGCTGCAAGCCAATCGTATAATACTCTAGATGAATACTGAACTCCGATTTATATTGTAGAATATAAAGTAGAATTACGTGTGTGCATGTTGTATGTCCTTTATTAAGGACTGCCATTAGATTGCTACTCAAAACTAAAAGACAATATTCAGTGTTTAATTTCATACCTTGAACTGGGTAAGTCATCGAAAAAAATGTCCTTTTTGAAGGACTTTCACATGGGAGGTGCAGGAAGGACTCATATTATATATATTTACATATTTGTCCTTTTCCTTGGAACCATTCAAAAATTCATGTGTACAAAATTTCAAATTCGTAGCTTGAAGCGTTCAAAAGTTATCGGAAAATATTGTTGAACACGTGTTTTAAGGATATTTTGTATGGCAGCTACCAGAAGGAGTAAAAGGATTTCACTGATTAGTAAACTCGAACTTCCTTTTCGCTCAAAACTAACTTGTACAAAATTCCGAATTCGTACTGAAAAGATTACTTGAGTTATTGTGAGTTTCGTAAATTAAGTGAATACATTTTGACAGGATATTTGTATGGCAGCTACACGAAGGACTAATAGGATTTTCTTCATAATCATACATTTAGCTTCAACTATTGGAAAAATAACACATACAAAATTTCGATGTCGTAGCTTAAACCCTTCTAAAGTTATCGACCAATATTCTTCAAGAGGTGTTTTAAGTACAGTTTGTATGGCAGCTACCAGAAGGAGTAAAAGGATTTCGCTAATTAGTAAACTTCGACTTTGGTTTTACTCAAAACTACCTTGTACAAAATTCCGAATTCGTAGCTAAAAGATTACTTGAGTTATAGTGAGTTTCGTAAATTAAGTGAATACATTTTGACAGGATATTTGTATGGCAGCTACACGAAGGACTAACAGGATTTTCTTCATAATCATACATTTAGCTCCAACTATTGGAAAAATAATACATACAAAATTTCAAAGACGTAGGTTAAACCCTTCTAAAGTTATCGACCAATATTCTTGAACACGTGTTTTAAGGACATTTTGTATGGCAGCTACCCGAAGGAGTAGGACGATTTTGCCCGTTAACGAACTTAGCCTTATAAATTCAACCAAACATCCAGATTCAAAATTTCAAGATCCTAGGTGAAGGCGTTCTTGAGTTATCGTGCTAACGGACAGACGGACGGACGGACGGACGGACGGACGGACGGACGGACGGACGGACGGACGGACGGACGGACGGACGGACGGACGGACGGACGGACGGACGGACGGACGGACGGACGGACGGACGGACGGACGGACGGACGGACGGGTTTTTGGCCACAAATAAACAAAAAATAATATATAACTTTTTTTCGTCCGAGGCTTGGTTCTATGCGTTACAAACTTTTGGGCTGGATTAAACTTATAATACTCTATATGATTTCATCTAGAGTATAAAAACCACCCCCACCCCCGTACCTTGCTACTCCTATTATCTAGGATACTTCTACAGTGACTCTATATAGTCGTAAATTTTCAGCTTTCTATGCCTTGCGGTTTTCGAGAAATAAAAATCAGAATTATTTTCGTTCCAACCCCTCCCACCGTCACCACCTTCGCCAACACCACCAAAATTTGTTTTCCTGCTTGAAGTCTACGGGGCCTAGCTCCTGTAAAACTTCTAAGATCATATCTGGTACAGTAAATTACGGTACGGTAACTTTTTTAACAAATGGTTATCCCACCACTTTCGTACTCCACCTCCCCTCTCAACATTTTTACATTCAGTAGACTCCACTTGTGATCCTATATACAGAAACCAAATTTCCTGGTACAATTGGTTCGGAAGATATTGCAATCTAAATTTTTTTACCCCCACCCCTACACTCCACTTCTCCTCTTAAAAATGTTAGCTCTTGTCTACTCTCCTAGTATCCCTTAAGATAACTACAAAGATTCACACTTCTGAGATCAACGGTTCAGGAGATACGGATTTTAGAATGCTTCAATCCCAGCTTTCGAACGTTTCGGACACATTGTTTTTCCCTTCACTCCTACACCCCTCAACCCTTTTCATCAATTTTCATAGTACTACATAAGTTCCAAATTTCAGCCTCCTACCATAAGCAGTTCCTGAGATCTAGAAACCAAAATTTTTCGTCTAAAACGCGCCCCCCTCCTCCTTCCTTACACCCCACCCCCCAAAAAGATACCAATCGTAGGGGTTCACCCAATCTACCCACCATAAAAATTTCAACTCAATATCTCAACGGGTTTGTGAGCTATGCGCCTTCAAACGGTTTTGCGTACGGCGTCTTCGGCGGACAGACGGACATTTTTTTTTTTGCCTTTTTGGGGTCTACAGTCCTAAAACGTGAAAATACAAAATTTCAGGATAGCAAATTTTTTTTAAATTTCAGGTCGATCACAATACTTTATTTTTAAAAAATAATAATAATAAAGTAATAGGTAAAATGAAGGTAATCCTTGAAGTATAAACGGCATTAAGGTCCTTAAAGAAAGGTGTTTTCATTCAACATTACAAAGAAAGCCGACTATATTCCAAATGATATCGCACACCTATAGGACGTTGACAAATTCCGCAAAAAGTAAAAACATAAAAAAAATGTCCGACGATAGATATGCGACTGTTAGCGGCCCACTACGGAATGTCTATCTTCTTTTCAAAGATGACTGGAGGTGATGTACGAGTATACTGGAGCACCGTTTTGGGCTGTCGCGCCATCGATCATGATAAATTAACAACTTTTGACTGCGTGAGCAAATGAGTTCTTTAAATTATTGGAAATTATTTATATACATTGAAGATTCTTATCTAATGTGAAGTTTTTTAATGGTACAGTCGGTGTACCAGTGTGGATTTAATCAACTGAAGTTTTAATCTTTTTCCATTTTCCGGTCATGGTTATTTCGTTAAATTGATATTAAACGAGTAAAGGTCACTATTCTCATTCCGCACCAATTACAACTATACGACTTTAATGTAATAAAACTGAAAGAATGCTATTACTCTTATCTAGGCTACTAAACTTAATACCTCTGTCCACAACCATCTGGCCCGGCCAATATTTTCCTGGACAATTCGACCACACGAACTACCTACTTTACCACTCAACTAATTTCACTTACCAATTAATCCAATTGGAGGGCAGTGATGTTTGTCGTCAACAGAAAGCAAAGTACGCTATAAAAAAGTTTATTACCTATGACAAAGGAGTCCGGACTGAAATGAACTAAATTCCTGAGCTCACGTAATTGAACAAGGACGTCCTCGCAAATCTTCATTTTAACGCAACCTCCCGTTCGGTCAAACAAAGTCCTGATTTAGGCCGGAGTAATGACAAAAACAACAACGTTAATAGCTTTATCGCATCCAATTAAACTATAAATCTGAATAGCGTGCAAAGCATAAAAACGAATTCAATAAGATATTTCTCAAGTCTTGACGTCGATCTGCAGACTACGAGACTAACATGGTATCCTTGGATAATCCATTACAGGACCAGAACGGATTAGTACACACTAAAATGGGAACTTACTCCTCTCGAGTGGCAAATCTTCGACTATAAAAACTCATTTCGATTGGTTTCGAATTGATGAAGCTAATTTGCCATTGTCATAGAAATTCCTGAGCAGGGAGGGTTTCCATGTTAGACGCTCCACGGAGCCTTTATCATCGATATTACTGTGCTATGATTATTCTAAATGGACCAAAAATGCCTGATTTATTTCTTTGTTTACGTTGCCATTCTGGGGGTTATCTGCTGCCATCTAATGGATAAAACTTGCTTCAAGATTCGCATATGAACGCATTAAGGATATATTTTGTCGTTTCTTCACTGACATCTTTATTGTTGTCGGTGAAATATTGAAATTGGTGACATTTTTGTATTTAAGTGCGTGAAAAAACCATTAGAATTTTGTTTATCTCCGGGTTGTAATTCTTTGCAAATTTCCAAGAAATAACTTGTTTGCTAAACGGTCAATGGTTTGAGAAGGTTTGCCAAATTATTTTTATCGTTAGAATAGAAACCACTGGAAAATATAACATAATGCATTTACTAATTGGTTTTAAACAACCGGTCCGAACTTATGGTTTCCTATTTAATGTCAGTGTAAGAAGATTCAGTCCTTTTCAATGTGAGGAGTGGAAAAACCATTAATAGATACGCGCTAAATATTATTGGGTATCTACTGGTCTTACAGTACTGAACATATTAATTGTATATACAATAATATCTGAAAATGCTAGAGCGAATACCGTCAAACTGAATTCGAACTTTAATGATTACATGTCATTATTCAGTACTGAATACAATCGGAACGAAACTCGATTTTCGAATTTTTTTGACATATCTTTTCTGTTTATTAATTTATTATTTATTACTAGCCGCCTACCGCGGCTACGCTCACGTTGTTCCATCTCTCCTGCTATTCCCGTTGCTCCCGTTTCTCCCGTTGATCCATTGCTCCTGTTTCTCCCGTTGATCCATTACTCCTGTTTCTCCCGTTGCTCCCATTTCTCCCGTTGACCCGTTGCTCCTGTTTCTCACGTTGCTCCTGTTGCTACCATTTCTCCCGTTACTCCCATTTCTCCCGTTGCTCCGTTGCTCCCGTTACTCCATCCTCTATCCACTATCCTCCATCCCCAATCCACTATCCTCCATCCTAGATCCTCTATCCACCATACTCTATCCACCATCATCCATCCACCATCCTCCATCCTCTATCCACCATTCACCATCCTCCATCTACCACCCCCCATCCTCTATCCTCCATCCTCTATCCACCACCCACCATTCTCCATCCACCATCCATCATCCCCATCCACCATCCTCCATCTTCCATCATCCATCCTCTATCCATCATCCACCATCCCCCATCCTCCATCCTCTATCCACCATCCTCTATCCACCATCCTCCATCTACCATCCCCCATTCTCTATCCTCCATCCTCCATCCACCATCCACCATCCACCATCCTCCATCTTCCATCCTCCATCCACTATCTTCTATCCACCATCCATAGTCCTTTACCATTTAGCAATAGAAACGCATAACTAATACACCGAAAACGAACAAACTGCCGCTAAATCATATGAAAAACCCTCAAATGTTGAAATAACTCGCGTACCACCAATTGTTAAATGATTTTGTTAACGCAGAAACAATCTCGGACGTTCCCTCAACAAATCACCATCCTCCATCCTCCATCCACCATCCTCTATCCACCATCCTCCATCTTCTATCCCCGATCCTCTATCCACCATCCTTCACCCACCATCTCCCATCCTCCATCCACCATCCTCTATCCACCATCCTCCATCTTCCATCCTCTATATTCCATCTTCCATCCACTATCCTCTTATACCATTTAGTAATAGAAATAGGCATAACTAATACACCAAAAACGAACTGACGCTAATTCATATGAAAAACACTCAAATGTTGAAATAACTCGCGAACCACCAACTGTTAAATAATTTTGTTAACGCAGAAACCATCGAGGGCGTACCCGCAACAAATCACCAAAGTTTCATCGCAATTGGATGAGTAGTTTAGGAGCCTATACAGGACAAACAGACAAACAGACAAACAGACAAACAGACAAACAGACAGACAAACATTCATTTTTATATATAGAGATTACAATATTGTATCGGAATCGCATTAGTATTTATGAGCTAGTTTTGAAACAATTCTGTGCTTCTGTACTGAAGAGGAACTCTGATCAATGATCAGAACAGTATGAGTTTTGGAATTCACAACATAAAACCTGATTAAGCAAAGTAATAATTTATATGTGTTCGAGAGCTGGAACTTGAACCAATTTCTTGCTTTACATTTTTTCTACATTATGTGAACTAGGAAAAACTGGCAAACTTAGCAATTTCCACTTTAAACTGTTCGTGTTTAAATAAAAATAAAAATAGTATTTTAATATACTTGACGGTTGCGTATTCTTAAAGTCAGTACAGTGCTAATGATTGGCTACGGCCTATTCTAATAAGACTCGGTATGTTTGTTCAAAACTATTAGAATAAATCGAAAATTTCATTTTCCACCTGCACAGAAATGTCTATCGATTTTACATGTACCCTTTGCGATGTTCGGTATACCGAACGAAGAAACTGGGGTGAAAAATCGATAAAACAAATCTTGAACTCAGAGCACGTCACAGAATATGTTGCAATGATAGCTGGAAAGTTTTTTTTCCCTTACTTCAAGGTCAAGGTCGTTTCTATTTTCATAAGTTAAGAAAGTCTCCATTACAAGCTTTTTTTCGGAAAATTCCAAACAATGGTTATAAAGTAAAAACAAAAAATCTGGTAACAGATTGAACGAAACAATGTTTCTTTCTTTCTAATCCAATTGGAAATACGCTCAAAAAATTGGAATTCGACTAAAGTAGGAGCAAAAACCAACTTCCCAAATAGTCTTCTTGGTACATACGAAATTTCATAAACAATTAAATTGACGAATCCGTAGAATAGTAACAAATTTCAACTTTAAGCAATTGTAAAAGTTCTTGTTTTTATTGCACTTTACAAGTGTCTATCTATTTAGGTACGAGGGCTATCCCACCCTGCCGGCAAAATCTGCCGTAAAAGCAAACTTACGCAAGCGTTTGATGTCAAAATCAGTGTAGCTGCTCTTTAATGATTTTTAACCCAGAAATAGGGTTTTTCTGTCGCTTTTCTGCATAACTGGCTGTGTAACTATTTACACGACTGCATAGTGTAGTCTCTATATGTTTTTTTTAATTTATACGACAAAGATGCCGTATAGTTTGCTTTGCAATTATTTACACGGCTGAATTATATAGCTATTATACCTTAAACAAAAAAGAATATTTAAAAATTTTGAAAATTCCAAAAGTACGGATAGTGAAAATTGTGATTTTAAGTAATTCCATCATGACCTTGTTTTCCACCCCGTTTGATATCCCCATTCTGGAAGATGTTTTAGATTCGGAAGGGAAAGACTCGAATGGTCTGTTTCAAGACAAATCTCTTTTATTAATTAAAATCTGATATTTTGATTTCTTATATTATTTAGAAGCACAATTAGTAGTAGAAGAAAATTGCTTTCAAATGAAAGTATTGTATTACATACGAATACAAATTTTTCCCCACCTTTAAAAATTTGCTGAGAGTGTTCGCAATTGATGGCTTCCATATAAAGACTAAAAAACGTAGCGTCTTCAAACTGCAAACTTAAGCCTTATAGAGATGGTGCTTTCTTTCATATTATTTTCAGTCAACGAAAAACCGCCATCTATACGTCAAGTCGGATACTTCTGGGACAGCCATCGAGTATACAATATTTTTAATTTCCAACATAAAACAGAATTGTAATTCTCAGAACTTTATACTTTAAATCATTGGGATCTCGAAACTTAAGGCCCCCACTACCTATCAATGACCCTTAAACAACTTCATTGTCGTAGTGCGGCCGTGCATATTTATTTATTTAGTAATTCATTGTAGATATACAAATAGTCTAATATATACTTAGCCTAAAAGGATCAATGTAAAAGGTTATTCAATAGGTACATAACAACATTGTATTTTAATACAAACGCACCCTTAAACTTTTTTGCTAGTCTGTTAATGTCAAAACGCCAGTCAAGGTTTAGTTTTTTATCACGGTGAAGTTCACGAACGAGCAACGTTTGGAAATTATCTCAATTATTCTGTGTTTTATTTTAACACAAAATTGTTATGTCCTTATTGAAATTTTATATGTAAATAGCTAAGGTTTATTTTAATAAAAAATATTTTCTTTATCTCAAGAACCGTTCCAGACATGATCTTGAAAATTTTATAGAAGTTAGTCCCAGTAGACCTCTAGCGGAGGAAACAATTTTGCGGGTGCCGATGTATGGGGTGATGATGAGAGAGGGTAGGAAGAAAAAAATTCTGATTTTTATTTCTTGAAAACAGCAAAGGATAGAAAGTTAAAAATTGACGACTATTTAGATCCACTATAGAAATATCGTAGAACAATAAGATTTTGGGCGGTTTCAGAAATGGCTTAGGCTGGAAAGTTAAAACTTAGTACGTGTATGCAGATGTGCTACAGTAGTAATTATAGCAAAAAGAAGTTCAGATTTTCATTGGTGCACAAATGTGGAGAAAAAAAAATCTGTGAAAAGGTTTTTTTTCCATATGTCGAGTTACCAAATTAATTTTCCTTCTGCAGGCTCTTTATATAAGCTAGAAACTAGAAACCGTTTTCTAAATTTTTGATATCCAACCCTTAAGGGTGTGTAAAATGGTTGTGAACACATTTTTGAATTCCGATACATTTCTTAGATCTAATGAGATATCGAATTCGCTTTCACTTCTAAAGTCTTTAAATGTAATCGGGAAAAAATATTTGATTTAAGTATTTATTTGATATTCAATTCGATACTCAACCCACTAGGGAGTGTAAAGTATTGTTCAAGTTTTCACAAATTTCGACAAATCTTATAGGTTTAATGAGATCGGATTCGATGAAATCATTCTAAAATCACTGTCTTATATGCATTTGTATTAAAAGGATTTTACTTGTTAAAATTGAAGATTTTATTCCACACTGGGGAAATATGTAAATAAAAAAAAGCAGCTATATAATTTTTTTTCGGTAGAAGTCCGGAACGCGTTTAATACTAAGATGCAGTGTAGGTTACAATGCGACTGACAACCTAGAGAATAACCATGAGGCTGTCTGCAACATTATTTTTTGGATTTATTCCTAAGTAAAAATAGAGAACGGTATCGATTTCATAACAATTTGTTGGCTGTTCAATATATTCTAGTTAATATAACATTATTGGAGAATCTTAATTAATCTTTACTAAAAATAAAATAAATAAAATAAAATTATTCAAAAAAATTATTCAAGTTTTTTGTTAAATGGAGAATACTTCTGACTTTCAAGACAAAATGGGACTTAATTTAGCAAGGAAAAAAAATTTGGTTACAATTCGGTTTTTTTTAATAATGATCTTTGATAAATAGCCGCTCCTAACTTCATACCAACCCTGTATATTATAGCATATTATTTTTTAAGTATAAATTGTTTTGCGAAATAATAATTTAAAATTTTTACTGTGACCGTAGGAGGTCACTAATAATAAATTAAATAATTTAAAAATAATGTTTAAAAAATATATCAAGTAAAATGTTATTAAAAACTCCCCTATAGAAAATAATGATTGTGTAATTGTTTACAACGTCGATAATAACATGGATATTCTTAGTTTAATTCAAGAAAATATGCTATTTTTCACGATTTGTTTTTCGTTTCGAAAAGCGTTTTTCTCTCATGAATGAAATGCTTTTCTTCGCGTTCTTTAGAACAATAAATAATACAGGTTGAAACACACATTTTTTCGTATAAACATTTTCCTTTTTAAAAGTCCGAGGTGAAAATTTTTGTTGAATGTTATTGTTAAGTGAAATGTTTCTAATTACGTGCAGTATGTATAATATCCGGTTAAATTGAAAGTGTAATTCGTATATTAAATCGGTACGATGTTGACGGGAAGAAAATTGAAAAACAGTTGGAAAAGACCTTTTCATTTTTCACATTTTGAAAAAGTAAAATTTTTTTGTTTGCTCCATTTTCAATGTGAGCAAAACAACATCCGAAAATAGAGAAGCAATGTTTAACGTTTAATTTAAAACTACAAAATCAGAAAATGTTTACGCAAAGAAATCGAACGATTCTGTTCTGCTCTCCGTTTCAGGGCCAATGGACGGTACGAACGTCAGAGATCTATTTTCGTATAGAGCAAGATTATCGGAACATATGTTTCTTTATTTCCATCACATTAACATTATTAATTGTTATTGTCTAAATCGTTAAAAAAAATATATTTTAGAGCCGTCAGTGATCGTGTGCCTTATCACTTTTGAAGTCATTTTATTGGAGTATTGCCAGTTATTTCCGAGTTGATAGCTTTGCAATAAACTACTTTATTTCGAAAAGTACAACGTAGTGTTTTCAGCTTTTTCTTTTGATAGGTAATCTTGCTGTATCCTTGGTGTACAGTATACGTATTTGTGTAAGCCATGAAGAAATGTGTAATGTATGGCAATTACTTAAGATTATTTATTATAATTTTGTTATCGTCGAATTTAATATGTTCTTGCTTTGGTAAAAGAATAAATTTCTGTGAAACTTACCACATCAATTGCATAAGGCATCGCCTCGATTGACGTAAATGCAGATATTATTTAGAATCTATCAAACTCTTTGAAGGTTATCAATATTAGGTTAAAAGGTTTAAGATAATTAACAATTTAGAGATTTTATGAAGCGAATAATGCAAATAATCTCAAATGAAGAAATAAGCATGCGGAAATTAGTTTTTTTTGGATCGCTATGCCGAATTTACTTTTCGTTTGGTCGTGGAAATTTTAATTTCAATACTTTAGTAAGGAAGGAGACCGGATTTGATTAAATATATTTTTGCATTAAATGGTTTTTTTTGTAAATAGATGTATTGGACTTTTCTCAAATTTAATTTCTTCTTAGAACTAAATAAATGTTAATTCCAAATTTCGAAATTGTTGAAGGTGAACTAAAATGCTCAAGTTCGTCTATATAAATAAGTATACTCATATGGACTGTTGGGATTAGAGTTACTAATCGTACTTCTTTGTGGGGACAGCCTTCATTTCACTTCCGGTCTCTATACAAAGTCATCATTTCTTCCAGACGAAAATCTTAATAACTCAATTTCTAATCAATTTGGTCGATTAATTTAAAAAAAATAAGATTTGCAATTATGTAATTTGTTAGATGTCGCATGTAGGGCTCAAAAAATATTGAATTACAATATCTCACAAGTTAGAAAGATAAATCTTGCTTTATATGAAAATATTTAGACGTCTAAGGATTAAGTATGCCAAAAACAATTTTATTTTTGAAGAAATCTTGGGACACGGTTAAGATTGAACAAATTATTTCGAGAGCCATATTCATGTAAATAACTGGGTACCGCAGCTATTACTCGGTCTTTAGGTCTTTTCGAGCGATAAAACAATTTTAACTGTGATTTGCTCCTTCGTGTCACCGTAGCATCAATTGAAGAATTGGGTATTACCCTCCATGATTCATTGTTTCAAGTCCTTCACTTAGAAAATCAAAGTAGTGATCGTACATGTTAAGTTTTAAAAAATAGTTAACATTTTTTACCCTTCCGTATGTGAAGATTGACCAACCTCTAAAACACGATTTTATTCATAAAATCAATGAACCTCGTAAAAAAACTGTTGATACCAGAAGGACGAAAAATTTATGCAATTCAAATGGCAACGAATCACAGCAACGGAGTTATATAACATAGTTTAGTTTAAAGCTTATTTCTATTAAAATAATCTTATCTGTGAAGAAATGATGAAAACTGCGTTGTAGGTGACAACCTAAAACATGACGTTCCAAATAGCCCCCTGGTTATTCTTTCGGTTATCAGTCGCATTGTAACCTACATCACATCTCAGCATAAAAAGAAAAATAATTGAGTTGCAACCAGACTGATGGCGTATTTTTTTTAATTGCAAAAAAAAAAAATATAAAATAAAATAGGAGGGATTGGTTATAAAAAAATCCGGAATCGATTTTTAAGCGATTATATAGAAACCCCTTTAAATTTAAAAACAATTCGATATCTCATGAGACCTAAGTGATTTGTCGGAATTCGTAAAAACGATACAATCATTTTACACTCTCTTAGGTGTTGAATATCGCAATAACCATAGGCGCGCCGTTGGGGGGGGCAGGAGGGGCCGGGACCCTCCCAGAAAAATAATTCTGGCCCCTCCCAGAAAAGTAATTCCTTCCTATCCGTAAACTTTTTGTTGCCAATTGTTTCTTGTCAAATGTTTTTGAACAATACAAACAATCTTTTAAAATGAACGAAGCAAATCTCAACTGACTTTTGAAAATAACAAGACTTTTTTGAATTTTACAATAATTGTTCTTTGGATCTGACGAGAGCTTTACAAGATTTTTTCAATTTAGCAAAATAAATTGTTTTTGAAAACAACAAGATTCTCATGAAAAATTTTGGAGTTTTACGAAATTGTAACAAGATTTTCTTCAAGTTTACAAACGTTTTTGAATGTAACCAGCTTTTTTGAGAATGTCTTTGAATTTTACGAGAACTTTAGAAGATGTTTTCAATTTAACAAAGTAGAAATTGGTTTTAAACAAAACAACATTTGCATCAAATATTTTTTGATGTTATGAGATAATGGAATAGATAAATTATTTTTAAGTAGAATTGGTTTTTGAATATATCGAGTTTTTTATGAAATACATACCTACGATATTGGATTCGTATATTTGGATTTCGGAACAATTTTTTGTAACTGAAGTCTTACCAGTATATTATTCACTTTGAATTATTACTTTGATGGTATTGAAATCAGAAAACTTTTGGTTATACGCTTAAATACATATATAATATTATAAATATAATATTAATCATAAATAATAACTTTAAGTGAGAATTACGAAAACAGCGAAAACAATAGAAAATAAGCTAGGAATGTAAATATTATATAAACAAATTTTTTTTTTATCGAAATTGAAGAAACATCTTACGAATACAAAAAAAGGTTCTACATATCCATCAAAATCTTCAAATCTTCGGGAACACTAAAAATCTTCGAATTGAAGAAAAATCTTCAAATCTGGCATCCCTGCTACTACTCAAGATATATTCTCGAATCTCTCAATTACATTGAATTCAATTTTAAGGACTCTCTTTTGGTTGGTTCTCGAACACATTTTTACAGGATTTTTCTATGGCAGCTACTCGAAGGAGGACTCATAGGAATAGGGCCACTCTAAGCACAGGGCTACATGAGCAATAGCCCTGGGGCGCAAGCCTTTTGGGAGCGGCAATTTTTATAAATACTTACCACAAGAACGCAAAAATGGAAGATTGTATTTTAAAACTATTATCTGATTTAGATATCAATTTTGAAGATTGTAGAGGGCAATCTTATGATAATGCGTCTAATATGTCGGGTATATATAGCGGCCTCCAAGCGCGCATTAAATCTATAAAAATCTTGCCATTCACGTACCCTGTGCAGCACATTCTTTAAATTTAATCGGATAGTCGGCGGCGGAATGCTACGTACAAGCAACTAAATTATTTTTATTTCTTTAAAATCTATACAATTTCTTAGCCGCGTCAACTTCAAGATGGGAAATTTTGAAAGATACGCTAGCATTAAAAAAACAAAGTGCCCAAAAAATTAAGCGACACTCGTTGGTCAGCAAGAGCTGATTCAGTGAAGGCAACTGTTTCCGGTTATGAAAATTTTAAAAATGCTTTAAAAAAAAATTTTCGAATTTAATTTCCAAAAGCCTGCAACAAAATTTGAAGATGAGGGGTTGTTAAATGAGTTCAATTCACTGAAAATTGCTATTATGGTAGCATTTTGGAGTAAATATGAGAAATCATAGATAAAACTAATATATCACTTCAAAAAGTTGATACTACAATTGAAAGCATTATTTGATTACACGCTTGTGTAGAAACCTAACGAAAAGAAACGAAATACAGAATCATTTAACCTTTCCAAATCCGAAGGTATAAAATTGTCTAATTCTGAAGCTTTTATATTTTGTATTTGCCGCTTCCACTAGCCATCAAAATTGTATTTTCTATTGACGAGAGCGCATTATTTTTATTAGCCCACGGGCGCCGAATATCTTAGGACGGCACTGCATAGGAACTATTTCAAATTTTTTCCTTCAACTGCAGCTGGTGGAAAAGCAATGTATAAAACATTTTAAAGTCACAACCTAAGACGAATCATTCGTTGTTTAAACGAACATCGAATTTGTAAGCACAAAACGGACGAACTTGTATGAAAAGCATGGGCGCCTTTCGGAAGAAGTCGTATGTTCTGAGCCATTCGGCCCCTGGCCTCTGCCAGATTTAAGGTCACGGCACGCCTATGGCAATAACCCTAAAAAGTAATAGAAAATTAGACCTAAAAGATTTATCGGAATACGTGAAAAGTTGAACAACACCTTACACCTAGGGGATGAATATCGAAACATGATTAAATCAGTTTTTTATCGATTATATTTAAAGAAAATATTTAAAGCTTAAATTCTATTATTCTATATATATTTAAAGCTTATATTTAAAGCTAAGCAAATTCGACATCTCCTTAGACTTAAGAAATATGTCGGAATTCATGAATATGGAAAAATTGGAAAATGGTTTCTATGCTCCTATATAAAGATGCCGTACAAGTTATATTAATTCGGTTCTTCGACATACCTAAAAGATATGACGAACGTGAAAATGTGGAAAAAAAATCTCGGACAATTTTTTTCCCCCATTTCCATACTCCACCGATAATCTGAACTTTTCTTACTTAAATTACTTCTGTAGTATATCTACATATACGTACTAAGATTCAGATTCAACTTTATGGCGTAAGCCCTTTCTCAGATATAAAATACCGTCCGTATCCTCGTACCTTGCTACCGTTATCAAAAATGTTATTTTTCCATGATGCCTTTCTGGTGATTTTGTAACGAAATCAATCTTAAGCATTTTACCCTTTGTGCTGTGCAGCGTAATCCCCAACTTCCAAATTTGTTTCCATTGCTAGAGTTCTACTGGGCCTACTCCTGTAAAATTTAGCCGTACTTATCTCATTTCGATCATTTTGCACGCGTTAGCATCAATACAATTTGTATACGCGAAGAAATCTCTTTTAAGTTTGACCAAGCTATATGTACAATAAAAAAAACTTCAACAGTCTGGGCGCAACTTCATTATTTTTTGGGTAGAAGTTCGGAACGCGTTTAATTATTACACTTGGGGTAGAATTTCAAAAAATACTGAAAACGCTTTCTAAGTATTTATATGAAGAATCCGTGCAATAAAAATGAATTCAATATTAGGAAAGACTCAATAGATATGACGAAAATCGTGAAAATATATTCTTTTAATTTTCACTAATAATTTTTGTTGCCCTCCTTCCGAACTCCTATGGATATTTACATTTTTTTAAATTATTATTACTTTTCTAGTCTATTTACAGATACACACCGAGATTCGACTTTCTAGCATAAACTGTTCTATAGTTAATAAAAACACCCCCCACTCCTGTAGCATACTACCCAAATAAAAAATTATATTTTTCCAACATATTACTACTATAGCTCTATCTAAATACCATGTTCCAACTTTATATCATTATAGGTTCTCGAGATATAAACATCGGAACTTTTTCCTTTTCACCCTCCTCCACCCTCCACACCCTCACCATCAACATTTTTTTCTCTACTAGGGTTCTATTAGGCCTAATTCTGGTAAAAATTCTATGCATCTACCTTACATTGTTCTTGAGATATGAGACGTGATTTTTTAAAAAAATTCTTATCCCCTCCACTTCCATGCTCCACCGCCTCCTTAAAAAATTTTACTTTCATCAAACTTCATTTGTCAACCTTTATACAAAAACCGAATTTCATTTTTCTAGTGCAATTGGTTCGTGAGATATCGTAATCTAAAGTTTTTTACCCCCCACCTCCGCACGCCTGTCTATTCTCCTAGTATACCTACAGCTGGTCATTAAGTTTTAATTTCGTGACATTAACCGTTTAGGAGATATGGATTTTAGAATGTGTCGATCTCGCCTTTCCATTTTCCCCCCACTCCCACACCCCTTCACCCATATCAGCAATATTTTTGCAAATGGGTCCACTATCGAAGCTCTATATAAATTCCAAGTTTCAGGTTCCTAGCATAAGTGGTTGCTGAGATTTGGAAACCAACATTTTTCCTCTAAAACACTTCCCCCACCTCCCCTCTCACACCCCAACAACTCAAAAGGGGTCCGCTCAATCTACCAATAAAAAAATTCAACTTAATAGCTCAAAGGGTTTGAGAGATATAAGCCCTCAAATGTTTTGCGGACGGCGGACGGCGGACGGCGGACGTCGGACGATGGACGATGGACGACGGACGGCGGCGGCGTACAGACGGAGTGAAAATTTTTATTGCTTTTTTGGTGTCTATTAGTCATGAAACGTAGAAAAAAAATTTTCAAGGTAGCAAATTTTTTTTTTAAAAAAAAATAACAATACTTTATTATTAAAATAATAAAGTAAAATTACTTTATTATTTTAATGGTACAGTAATGTGATCAATCGGTGTAACATGGAATTCTTAAATCTCAAGAACCGTTTAAGATTGGATGTTGAAAATTTTTCAATAAGCCCCTAGAATAGAGAACAATTTTTTTTGGTATGAGTCGGAAGGAGGGGAGAGTATACAGAAATATTCGATTTTACTTTATTATTTTTATACTCTAGATGAAATCATATAGAGTATTATAAGTTTAATCCAGCCCAAAAGTTTGTAACGCATAGAACCAAGCCTCGGACGAAAAAAAGTTATATATTATTTTTTGTTTATTTGTGACCAAAAACCTCAAATCCGCTTGACGTCCGTCCGTCCGTCCGTCCGTCCGTCCGTCCGTCCGTCCGTCCGTCCGTCCGTCCGTCCGTCTGTCCGTTAGCACGATAACTCAAGAACGCCTTCACCTAGGATCTTGAAATTTTGAATCTGGATGTTTGGTTGAATTTGTAAGGCTAAGTTTGTTAACGGGCAAAATCGTCCTACTCCTTCGGGTAGCTGCCGCCATACAAAATGTCCTTAAAACACGTGTTCAAGAATATTGACCAATAACTTTAGAAGGGTTTAAGCTACGACATTGAAATTTTGTATGTGTTATTTTTCCAATAGTTGGAGATAAACATATGATTATGAAGAAAATCCTGTTAGTCCTTCATGTAGCTGCCATACAAATATCCTGTCAAAATGTATTCACTTAATTTACGAAACTCACTATAACTCAAGTAATCTTTTAGCTACGAATTCGAAATATTGTACAAATTAGTTTTGAGTGAAAGAAAGTTCGACTTTACTAGTCAGCGAAATCCTTTTACTCCTTCTGGTAGCTGCCATACAAATTGTCCTTAAAACACGTGTTTATGAATATTGGCCGATAACTTCAGAAGTGTTTAAGCTACGACATTGAAATTTTGTATGTGTAATTTTTCCAATAGTTTGAGCTAAATGTATGATTATGAAGAAAATCCTATTAGTCCTTCGTGTAGCTGCCATACAAATATCCTGTCAAAACGTCTTCACTTAATTTACGGAACTTACTATAACTCAAGTAATCTTTTAGCTATGAATTGGAAATTTTGTACAAATTAGTTTTGAGTAAAAACGAAGTTCACGTTTACTAATCAGCGAAATCCTTTTACTCCTTCTGGTAGCTGCCATACAAAATGTCCTTACGACACGTATTCAACAATATTTTTTGATAACTTTTGAACGCTTCAAGCTACGAATTTGAAATTTTGTACACGTTAATTTTTAAATGGTTCGAAGGAAAAGGATAAATATGTAAGAAATCGAGTGAGTCCTTCCTGCACCTCCCATGTGAAAGTCCTTCAAAAAGGACATTTTTTTTCGATGACTTACCCAGTTCAAGATATGAAATTAAACACAGAATATTGTCTTTTAGTTTTGGGTAGCAATCAAATGGGAGTCCTTAATAAAGGACATACAACATGCACACACCTAATTCTACTTTATCCCCAACTACAATATAAATCGGAGTTCAATATTCATCTAGAGTATTATACGATTGGCTTGCAGCCGATCGTGACTGCAGTATGTTTTATTATATAGTATTGTGATAAACCTGAAACTTAAAAATTGCTTCCTGAAATTTTGTATTTACACATTTAAGCAACAAAAAAAAAATTCGTCTTTTCGCCGTAGACGACGTAAGCGGTACGCAAAAGTGTTTAAAGACGCGTAACTGACAAACCCGTTGAGATTTTAAGTTGCAACTTTTTTTGGTGGTTAGATTGAAAACTGACGACTATGTGGAGCCACTACAGATGCATTATAGAAAAATAAAATTAGTACGAGAGTGGAGGGGGGGTTGTTTTTTGTATCTTAGAAACGACTTATGCTAAAAAGTTGCAACTTAGTATATATATGTAGATGTACTACGAAGGAGAAATTAAAGCAAACAAGTTCATATTTTGATTGATACTAAGATGGAGTAAAAAATGTGCGTTAAAATGAGGTTCTCGACATTTTCACGAATCTCGTCATATCTTTTAGGCATGTTGAGTTATCAAATTAATATTACTACTTCTACTTCTTCCTCTCTTATATAAGCGCCCAGAAACCGTTTTTCAAATTTTTTCAATATAAAACCCCTAAGGGGGTGTAAAGTGGTTGTAAACATTTTAACGTATTTCATAGGTCTAATGAGATCTGCTTTCACTTCAAAAGGCTTTAATTATGGAACGTTATTTTTTAGGTTGTCAATCGCATAGTAACAGCATTAAAAGCGTTCCGGACTTCTATTCAAAAATTACCCAAAATGCTCCCAGACTGTTGGCTAATTTTACTTTACTATTTTTACTTTATTATTTTTTTTAATAAAGTATTGTTATCGACCTGAATTTTCAAAAAAATTTGCTACCCTGAAATTTTGTATTTTCACGTTTTAGGACTAGTAAACCACAAAAAAGCAAAAAAAATAATTCGGTCTGTCCGCCGTAGACGCCGTACGTCGTCCGCCGTAAAACCGTTTGAAGGTGCGTAGCTCACAAACTCATTGAGATATTAAGTTGAAATTTTTATGGTAGGTAGTTTGGGTGAACCCCTACGAGTGGTATCTTTTGGAGGAGTGAGAGTGTGAGGTTGGAGAAGGGGTGAGCGTTTTGGTTTCTAGATCTCAGTAGCCGCCTATGCTAGGAGGCTGAACGTTGGAACTTATGTAGTTACTATGATAGTGAACCCATTTGCAAAATAATGGTCAATAGGGGTCGAAGGGTGTGCGATTGGGGGGAGGGGAAACAATTCGTCCAAAACGCTTGAAACCAGGGATTGGAACATTCTCTAATCCATATCTCCTGAACGATTCATGTCAGATGGCCGAAACTTTATAGTTATCTTAGGAAATACCAGGAAATTAGAAAAGGGTTAACATTTTTAAGGGCGAGGGAGGTATGGGGGTGGGGTGAAAAACTTTGAATTATAATATTTTCCGACTCAATTGTGCCAGAAAAATAAAATTTTGTTTCTGTATATAGAATTACCAGTGGAGTCTACTGAATATAAAATTGATGATGGGGGAGGTAAAGCGCGGAAGTGGGGGACAGTAATTTTTCAAAAAATTTAATTTTTATATGTCAAGAACCGTATCAGATATGATCTTGAAAATTTTACAGGAATTAAGAGAAAAAAATTTCTGAGGGTGTGGGTGTAGGGAGTGATGGTGGGTGGGGTGGAAATGAAAAAATTCTGATCTTAATTTCTCGAAAGCCGCAAAGAATAGATAGCTAAAAATTGAAAACTGAGCTACTATAGAGACATCCCAAAAAAATAAATTTTTGATAAGGGTAGCAAAATACGGGGGTGTGAGGAGGTTTTTCATATCTCTAGAGAGTTGAAACTGAGTACCTATATGTAGATGTGCCACTAGAGTAGTTAAAACAAAAAAATGAATGCGACTGACAACCTAAAAAATAACGTTCCAAATAGCCTCCTGGTTATTCCTTGGGTTGACAGTCCCATAGTCACCTACACCGCATCTCAGCATTAAACACGTTTCGGAGTTCTACCCATAAAATAATAAAGTTGCGCCCAGACTGTTGGCCGATTTTTTCTTTATTTCACAGCACGGCATGTATCGTGTTGATATACCGCTCGTACACGAATCGATTTTGTGAATTAGTCAGTATTATACTACACCAGGTATGAAAGTAATATCGTCGTCACGGTCTTCTTATCTTGAATTCCACCTGTTAGTTCTACTCGTACATTTGGCTCTATTTCATTCTACCACACCAAATATGTAGTTTGTTGATATGATGCCCTACCCTCATAAAATAATGTCGTAGCGAAAACCTTAAATGAAAACATGTCTTCTTCTTTTTTTCGTAGTCTATCTAACGTACAATGCGCATAAATAGCTTAATTAATTCCGTTCGAGCATCATTAATCCGATAGAGAATGTTGTTTTGGCAAAATTTGGCTATTTTCGAATAGCGGAAGCAACAAAAATATCTAATGTTGACGATTTCGTCTATAAAACACGCGACGACAATTATACAGATTTCAATATCACAGAAGCGTAAACAGTCAGTGACATCAGATGTGGGCCTCATAATCACCACTTATATTCTGGGGATGAAAGCTGCAATAAACAAAACAAACAAAAAAATTACAAAAATAATATCAAGAGAAAAACAAGAATTCAAAGCGTGTGGGAATAAATTCAAATCAACAAGAACATAATTCAGAAAGTTTGCAACTGCGTCAATAGAATGATTGCGCGAGCCAGAAAATCACACAAATCGCGTGAAACAAGTTTCTATTTTGACTAAAACCCTCAAAACAATCAAATCGACTGCAAAACAACAATTTGGTAGTAAATAGTAAAAATTCAACGGAGATTGATAAATTTATTAAAGAATCGAAAATTTCTTTAATTTTGCGGAAACGCTAACGCAGAAAATTGACTTCTGGGCGGCCGGCAACGGCTTTTAAAGTGCTGAAATACGTGGGCAATTTAATTTTTACTTTATTATTTTTGAATAATAAAGTATTTGTAACAAGTGTGCTAAAGAAAAAGCACGCGAGTCTCTTTGGCCTTAGGCCATACAACAAAAGCATTTTATTGATATTTCATGAGAAATGTGTTGAACATCGAAAATAGTCCGAGCCCACGGAAAATTCAAATCAAAGATTTCCCTTTCAATTTCCTTATGTCCGAGGTCGATCTGATTCGATGTTTTCATGTCGCCGTAATTACCCTCCTCCTCCGCAATTCACTCCCCTCATCAATACGTGAATCCAATTTCTGTACTAATTTTAGCTTGGAGCTGACAGTTGGATCCACGGAGCGTGTTAGTTTATCTACAATAATACGTAACGATGTCGGCTGTGAGACATGCACATTAATTTATTTTTTACAGGTAAGTGGCATAAGCGCACATGTTACTACTCGTATCTACTATGTACCCACAAAATATTAAAATTGATGCGATTACAACGTGGAAACGTGGCATACGAACTCCACAGTTTTCTTATTTTTACCTTATAGACAAGCTTGCGTTGGCATTAATACAAAACGTGTCCAATTTTCCAATCACATTTGGTCACTCTCGAATACAATTTAGGAATACCAGTGGATAGTTTATGGTAATTGTCGTCATTTTGATTTTATTACGATAGAGTCATCGGTGTTTTGACTAAATTTTATTGCGGCCACAAGTAGACAGCGTAATATATTCTAATATGTGCAAGTTTTTTCGTTTTTGTTGTTTGACTATAATTTATAATATGAAGTAAGGCAATCATAGGCGTGCCGTGGACTGAAATCTGGCAGGGGCCAGGGGCCAAATGGCTCAGAACATACTACTTCTTCCGAAAGGGATACATGCTTTTCATACAAGTTCGTCCTTTTTGTGTTTACAGATTGGGTGTTCGTATCGAATGATTAGTCTTAGGCTACGACTTTGAAATGTTTTATACGTTGTTTTTCCAATAGCTACAGTTGAAGGAAAGAATTTTAAAAAGTTCCTATTCGAGTAGCTACCATGCAAAACTCCTGTAAAAGTGTTATCACTCAATTTAGGGAACTGACTGTCTTTTAGTTTCGAGTATTGGATTCAATGTTCATGATTGCGAGATTCGTGAATCTATCTTCAGTAGTAGCAGCAATGCCAATTTTTCTTCAATTTGATGATTTTTAGCGTTACCGAAGATTTGAAGACTTTGATGGCTATGTAGAAGTTTTTTTTGTATTCGTAAGATATTTTCTTCAATTTCGATAACAAAAAAAAAAATCTGCCAACAGTCTGGGCGCAACTTTATTATTTTATGGGTAGAAGTCCGAAACGTGTTTAATGATGAGATACGGTGTTGGGTACTATGCGACTGACAACCTAAAAAATAACGTTCCAAATAGCTTATAACGTTCCAAATGGTTATTTTTTAGGTTGTCAGTCGCATAGTACCCAACACCGTATCTCATCATTAAACACGTTTCGGACTTCTACCCATAAAATAATAAAGTTGCGCCCAGACTGTTGGCAGATTTTTTTTTTTTATTTACGTATTTTTTTTATCAATAGAATAATTCATAGTAGTAAAAGCGAATTCGATCACATTAAACCTAAGAGATTTTCGGAATCAGTGAAATCTTAAACAATATCCCCAGGGGGTTTAATTGAGAAAAATACTTAAATCGGTTTTTTCCCGACTACGTTTAAAGCTTATAGAAGTACAAGTGAACTCCAAATCTCAATACACCTTAGGAATATATCAGAATTCGTGAATATGTACACAACCAATTTACTCCCCCTTAGGGGTTGGATATCGAAAAATTCCATTACCGTTACCGTTACTAGGCGCTTATATAAATAGCCCGCAGAAGTAAAATTGCTTTGATAGTTTGACATGTCTAAAAGTTTTAACGAAATTCGTGAAAATGTGGATTCACGGACATTTTTTTGACTCAACCTCTGAACGCCAATAAAAATCTGAACTTTTTTTGCTTTAATTACTCTAATAGCACATCTACATATACGTACTAAGTTTCAATTTTCTAGCATAAGCCGTTTCTGAGATATAAAAAACCACTCCTCTCCCCCGTAAAATTTTATTTTTCTAGGATGTCTCCATAGTGGTACTATATAATCCTAAATTTTTAGCTTTCTATTCATTATGGTTTTTGAGAAATAAAAATCAGAATGTTTTCCTCCCCCCTCAAAAAATTTAGTTTTGTTAGACTCCTCTTGTGAGTCCATGTACAGAAACTAAATTTTATCTTCCTGGTGTAATTAGTTCGGAAGATATTGTAATCCAAAGTTTTTCACAACCCACCCCCACACCCCACCACCCCTCTTAAAAATTTTAGCTCTTGTCTAATCTGGAAGTATCCCTAAGGACAACAACAAAGTTCCAATCTTCTGACATCAATTGTTCAGGAGATATCGATTTTAGAATGTTTCAATCCCGACTTTCATGCGTTAAAGACTCATTGTTTTCCCCCCCACTTCCACACCCCTTAACCAATATCGACCATTTTTTTACAATTGAGTCCATTATTATAGTACTATATAAGTTCCAAGTTTCAGCCTCCTAGCGTAAGTGGTTCCTGAGATCTAGAAACCAAAATTTTTCGTCTAAAACGCTCCCCTCTCCTCTCCCCTTGTACCCCCACCCCTCAAAAATATACCAGTCGTAGGGGTTCACCCAATCTACCCACCATAAAAATTTCAATTTAATATCTCAACGGGTTTGGGAGCTACGCGCCTTCAAACAATTTTGCGTACGGCGTACGGCGTACGGCGTACGGCGGACGGCGTACGGCGGACGGCGTACGGCGTACGGCGTCTACGGCGGACAGACGGACATTTTTTTTTTTTTTTGCTTTTTTGGGGTTTACTAGTCCTAAAACGTGTAAATACAAAATTTCAGGGTAGCAAACTTTTTTGAAATTTCAGGTCGATAACAATACTTTATTATTAAAAAATAATAAAGTAAAATTAATATTTAAATTCCTGGACTATTTTCTATTATTTCGCAATTTTCACTTAACAGCTTCGTTTTCGTTAATATTTTCTCATCTATATTCATGTTCAAAGTCAGTCAGTACCGGCAACACTGATCTAATTACCGACAAAACCGTTTCTTCGATCGCGTTTCATTTCTTCTTTATCGGGACACAAAATTAAAAGTAAACAGTATTCTATCCAGAAAGCTAGTTTTGCTAAAATAAGTGAATCTTTTAATTTGAAAAGATTTTTACGAGGTACAACGAACCAGTGTTTTGAATTTAAGAAGCTTTTTTTAAATTTACAAGACAATTAAAGATCGTCTTGTATATTTCAAAAATCCTTCTGAAATTGAAAAGCTTTTTAAATCGTTCTTGTAATAATTCGCGTTGCAATTCGTTTGCATTTTCTTCAGTTGCAATGCAAACGAAACGATCGGAAGTTTTGAAAACTCCCTGAATTTCTACTTTAATATGTAAAATTGAAAACATCTTCAAAAGTTCACGTAAAATTCAAAAATATTCTCAAAAAAAGCTGGTTACATTCAAAAACAAATCTTCTTTAGTTTATAAACTTGAAGAAAATCTTGTTACAATTTCGTAAAACTCCAAAATATTTCATGAGAATCTCGTTGTTTCAAAAACAAGTTCCAATTTATTTTGCTAAATTGAAAAAATCTTGTAAAGCTATCGTCAGATCGAAAGAACAATGATTGTAAAATTCAAAACTCTCTTGTTATTTTCAAAAATCAGTTGAGATTTGATTCGTTAATTTTAAAAGATTTTTTTATATTGTTTGTATTGTTAAAAAACATTTGACAAAAAAACAATTGACAAGTAAAGTGTTTGCGGTAGGATAGGAAGGAATAATTTTTCTGGAAGGGGCCAGAATTATTTCACTGGGATGGTCCAAGCCGGGATCTGGAGAAGTCCCGGCCACTCCTTTCGTTTGCAGCGAAAATATCTGCCAATCGTTTGGGAACAACTTTATTATTTATCGGGACAAAGTCCTAGAAGCAATTAAAGGCGAAGTGCGACTAAAATACCAAACCTACTGAATCACTTAAGGGGGGACACTCCTTCATCGGGTCAAAAATCGATTTTTTGGAATCTTTCTTTGCCATTTCAGGAAGACAAACCGGAACTCCTTTTACTTTATTACTTCAATAATATGGAATTGTTGTCGATTTTTAAAAAAAAAATTCGCTACCTAGTAGACACGAAAAAAGCAAAAAAAATGTCAGTCTGTCTGTCCGCCGTACGCCGTACGTCGACTGCTGTACGCAAAATCGTTTGAAGGCTCGTAGCTCCCAAACCCTTTGAGCTATTAAATTGAAATTTTTTTTATGAATAGAGTGGGTAGCCCCCTTGAAGTGGCCACATTTTTAATGGTTGCGGTGTGAGGGGGGAAGTACGGGAAGCGTTTTAGACGGAAAATTTTAGTTTCTAGATCTCAGCAACCGCTTATGCTAGGAGGCTAAAATTAGGAATTTATATAGAACTTCGGTACCCCATTTGCAAAAAAATTGCCGATATGGGTGAAGGGGTGTGGGAGTAGGGGGAAAAATAGTGAGTCCGATACGCAAAAAAGGCGAGATATCCGGCCTTCTCTGAACTCTTGTACTACTCATCATAGATATTCTTCTCCAAAAGCATCTAGCAATATTAAAAAGTTTCTCTAAAAGTTTTACTCAGCTTAATACAAAACTTTACAGAAGCTTCATTTTGATTCCTTTGACAAAAATCACAAAATAGCCAAACTTGAAAAACTCGTTTTATAAAAACGTCTGTCACTTCATAAAAAAGAAGGTTATAGAGAAAAAAAACAGCTAACCTCAGGAACAATTACATGAACTAATGCTGCCAACAGCACCGCTTTCCGACTCTCCGTTGGCGCGCAATTCGAAAAGTTCTGGAACTTTTTGATTACCCATTGCATTAATTCTATGCAATTTTTTTTTTGGTGTTAGATTGGGTGAAACCCTTCATATCATGATTTTTTTGGGTGTTGAAACGAGGTGGGGGAGTACTTTAGATCAAAAATATTGATTTATGTTTCTCAGGAACTGCTTATGATAGGAAGTTGACACTTGGAATTCTTATAAAGCTATGATAGCGAAATCAAGTCGTATATCTCAAGAAGCATATTACGTAGGATCTTGGAATTTGTTCAGGAGTTAGACGCAATAGATCTGTAGTAGAGAAAATATTTTTGGCGGTGGGAATGTTAAAGGAAGGGGGAAATCCAAAAATGACACTTTTTCTATCTCAAGAATCGCTAAGGATAGAAAGTTAAAAGTTAACGTCCATGTAGGGGCACTGGAAGAGCACGCTCCAAACGTATTATTTTGGAAGGGTACTAAGGTACGGTGGTGGGGAGGGATTTTCCTTTCTTGGAATCTACTTATGCTGTACTAGAAAAGCAATTTAAATAAAAAACGTACTGATTTGTACTGGCGTACGGATGTGGGCAAAAAAATTGTCTGTGGAAAAAGGGTATAGATAATATATTCATTAAAAGATTTTAATTCACTTTTTAATTAATAAGGTCCTGAACACTTTTCGTTTAAAGCAGCTATTATGTATGTATCTTCATCTTGCCGTCGTTTATCGAATATGCCGAATTAAGTGTGCCATAAAAACAGAAAAACTTAGCATACAATTCGCGGTTCAACAACAACAAGTATGTATGGTAATAAAAACAACAATAACACAATGCAAGATATATCGTATGAAGAACAGCAACAATAACGAAAAAAAAGAGTTATTTATTCAAGACGCGTACCCACTTTATTTATGCGTTGACTTTTTGCTTTGTGCTCCATCGGCCATCCGTGCCTTCTCTTCAAATGGCCTCAGAGCCCTCATTCGCCATGCTTTGATTTTGCTATGGTTCGAGCGTCTTAAAGAATACTTACCTAATTTTGTTTTTTTTTTCTTTTTTAAAGTATTGGTATGGGATTGGGACTCCAAAAGGAAACTCTCATCGGCTCACGTTGGAGACTTTGATAGTACGAATGAACGTGCGCATAAAATTTATGTTGCGCTTAAAACATAAACACAACCAAGCCTCTTTCAGATTCGTTGTTTTGGATAACGTAGATAAAGTCCGGACTGGTTTTCTTAGGTAGGTGAGTTCTGATTGTAGATCTACCTTCAAAATATTGTGCCAGAGAAACGAATATGTTATTAAAAATTTGTTATTTTGATGGATTAGGGTTTTGAGTTGTTACGTGAGTTGTTGGTCTTATGTTTTTTTTTCGTTTGATGTCCAACAGATTGCTCTTGTTTGTCATCGTACATGTGATCTTTGATACAATCTCTTATAGAATTTAATTCGGTCTTTAAATTTGCGTCTTAACTCTCAGATTAAGCCAACCGAAGGGTAGTCAAGTAAGTTATAGATTAATGGCTGATGAGTTATTGGTCCATTAAATTTTTTTTAATAACATTCGACATTTACGCCCGTGACCGTGATTATTTACATATTATGTTTATGTACATACATTATTCAAAAAATTAATAATAATAAGGAAAATAACTTTTATTTTCTTGGATTCATATCAACCATAGAGCTAATGGAGATGACAAGCCACCGGTTTTGTATAAAGGGCTTTGAAGCCAGAGAAGTGAGACAAAACAGGTTCGTTATATCAAATTGTTGTTGTTTTGCGTGTTTCAAGAGCGGGACACAGTATAAGTGTGAGTGAGAAAACACAGGTTCGTTATATCAATTGTTGTTGTTTTGCGTGTAAGTGAATGCGACGATGTCTGCCTTCAACTCAATCGCTGCTTGTCATATCCAGTATATATATATCTATGATATCAACAAACTTGTTCACGATCTACTCCACTGTATTATTTTTCGGACAAAGTTGAATATTAATACGTAATAATAATGGAGCAAATCGTTGGTGATTTCGAGTAATCATCATCAGAAATTACTTACTTAATCCTAAAAAAGGGATCAGATTAGTGATCCAGCAGATACAATACTTATTACTTGCTTATGGACTTTGTATAAGTCCAAAAGGTCCGTGATCAGTGCAGCAACCACCATGAATCGAACAGAATCCAATAGAACAAAGGTCTTTGCTAGCATTCCTCATTCTTGCCTAATCGACTTCTTCAAATCTATCGATTAGATCCTTCCTTGATTATATTTTTAGCGGTAGCTATGAAAAGTTGGAATATCACTCCTTCCGTTGTAGTCTCACTGCCCATCAGCATCAAGCGGGATATATTCCAAGGAAATCCTTTGAGCCTTCTGTGGGAGGCCATTGAAGTTCAGTAGCTACTGTAGAGAAAATAGGTGCGGTAGCTACTAAATAAATACTACTAAATAAAATTAATTGATTCCAAAGCTGGGTGTACATAATTTTCGATTTCAGTAGAAGTCGATGTCGATCTCGATTTCGACAAAATTTAGAAGCCCAAACAGACTTCAAGATCTCTTACATGTATGAGAAATCTAGTAGATTTTGAGAGTTTTGTTAAAATTTCG
The DNA here is from genome assembly GCA_951812415.1 of Beris morrisii. NCBI lineage: Eukaryota > Metazoa > Arthropoda > Insecta > Diptera > Stratiomyidae > Beris > Beris morrisii. The sequence continues at coordinate 73,686,220 of OX638310.1, forward strand.
AGATTGCCAAATCCAGTTTGAAATCTTTGAATGTAAATTAGCTGTTTTTTGAGACCACTATAGAAAAGTAGTGTATTTAATGTTTATTGATTCTACTATCATACATATTTGATGAAACTCAATATTTGGCATTAAAATTCAAACCCTATATCTCATAATCTAAAGACTTCAGGCCCGATGAAGAAGTGATCACCCCAGTTATTAAGTTATCCTACAATACTTAAAATCTACGAAAGAAATATTTTATGTTAAGTTTTGGAAACGAAGAAATTTAAATTGAACGAACAAGAGTCGAAAACTTGCATTATCATACAATTTGCAATTTTGTAATACTTTATACAGGTAGTTGTGGTGACAGATAATTTCAGGACTGTTCAGTGACTATTATTTGTATTGAGGATTTTTTTCCCAAATATTTTTTTCGCGGTACCGCTTATAATGGTTCTAATTCGTGTAAAAAATATATGTTTTAGTTTCACCCCGATCAGAAAAAATAAAAAAAATTTGAGATTCCGAAAAATGGGTCCCGATGTATTAACAAAACGGCCAAATAATATTATTTTGTAGTTGATTGTAATTCTAAATATATAGGTTATGTACCATCGTCGTAATGAGAAAGTGAAGTTTTCCATACTCAATCGGTTTCGACCGTATTTTGATAATGGTTAATAATACGAAGTTAGTATCGTCGGCAAAAATATTTGATTTCTAACGATCAATATTATATAATATTGTTGCGAGCTAGGGGTTCGCCGGGATTTCAAGTAAAACACAATTCGGTTAAAATAAAAATAAGTGATAATTTATTTATCCGCACTTTTAATTCACAGAATTATAATCGCACAATAATTCGCACTGTATGGCAGCACTGCCCGCTTATTCCATATATCGCTTGACTCGATCACTTTTGCTCTCTACCAACACGGTCGCGTATACACGCTGGCTGTCACAGTCGACGTAATAAAAATTACTATGTCCCTCGCTGAAAGCTTTATCTGCTTTTATACCATTTGTCTGTGGTCGAGACTGTTCTTGAATCTTCGTTCGATGGTGTGTGTAGAATATGCTGGAAAGCTTGGGAGCATTCCATTTGATCTTCAATGCTGTTCCAGTACGTTCGAGCACATTCGATAAGAAGTGCGGTATAATCGTGTTGCTCCGCTCTCCTTATATACGTTTCTGATTGGGTTACTTTGCAACTAGGTATTCGGTTGCTGATGTTTCTCTTATTCGTAATTGATCGAGTTGCGCGGTTGCCAGGCTTACACGTAGCAATATTATAGAAAGAGAAAACGGTTCAGAAAGTCCTTCACCAAGTACGAAATTAAAACTATAACGGATTAGTGATTAAATGTCAAAAATCATCTTTTCGTCCTTGCAGAAGTACTCTTTTACTTTATTATTTTAATAATAATTTTAAAAAAATAATTTTTAAAAAAAAAAATTTGCTACCCTGAACATTTTTTTTTACGTTTCATGACTAATAGACACCAAAAAAGCAAAATCCGTCTGTACGCCGTCCGCCGTACGCCGTACGTCGTCTGCCGTACGTTTGAAAGCTTATAGCTCTCAAACTCTTTAAGCTATTAAGTTGAATTTTTTTTTGTTGGTAGACTGAGCAGACTCCTTCAAGTGCCCACCTTTTGAGTGGTTGAGGTGAGGGGGGAGGTTGGGAAGCGTTTTAGAAGAAAAATTTTGGTTTCTAGATCTCAGTAACCGCTTAGGCTAAGAGACTGAAACTTGGAATTTATATAGAGCATCGATAGGGTAATTTATGATATGGGTAAAGGGATGTGGGAGTGGAGGGAATAATAATGCGTCCGAAACTCTCGAAAGCCGAGATCGAGACATTCTGAAATCCATATCTCCTAAACGGTTAATGTCACGAAATTTAAACTTGCAACATTTTTGAGAGGGGGCAGGACCGTGCGGAGGTGGTGGTCGAAAAATTTTAGATTATGATATCTCGCGAACCAATTACACTAGACAAATAAAATTCGGTTCCTGTATGAATTTTTACCAGAAGTAGGCCCAATAGGATGGGAAGGGTGAAAAGGAAAAAGTGAAAAGGAAAAAGTTCAGATTTTTATATCTCGAGAACCTACAATGATATAAAGCTGAAACTTGGTATTTGGATAGAACTATAGTAGTAGCATGTTGAAAAAATATAATTTTTTATAGGAGTAGTATGGTACGGGGGTGGGGGTGTTTTTCCTAACTATAGAACGGCTTATGCTAGAAAGTTGAAACTCGGTATGTATATGTAAGTCAACTATACAAGTAATTTAGATTAAAAAATATTTCAAATATCAATTGGTGTACGGAAGGGAGGCAAAAAAAATGATCTGTGAAAATGGAATGCATATATTTTTATAGTTTTCGTCATATCTATTAGGTCTTTCCAAATATTGAATTCATTTTTATTGTGCGGATTCTTCATTTAAATACCTAGAAAGTGTTTTCAGAATTTTTTGAAATTCGACCTCCACGGTTGTGTATATTTTCACGAATTCCGCCATATCCCTCCGGTATGATTAGATATCGAATAACTTTTTACTTCCACGGGCTTGTTTAATAGTCACCTAAAACTTGTTTTCAAGTTTTTTCCTTTTTCAACCCCTAAGAGGGTATAAACGGGTTGAACACGTTTTCACGAATTCTGTCATATCTCTTAGGAGTGATAAGACATGGGATTAGTTTTTACTTCCTCGGGCTTTCTTATATATGTAATATCTAAAAACTCATTTCAGGATTTTTTGATATTCAACCCCAAAGTGGATGCAAGGGGGTTACATATGTTTTCACAAATTCCTACATATTTCTTAGTTCTAATGAGATATCAAATTCATTTTTACTTCCTAAGGCTTCCTACATAATCGTCAAAAGTATGATTTCAGTATTTTTAAATATTCAACTCCAATAGGACGTAAGGCTTTCGACATATTTCTTAGGATTGATAAGATATAAGATTGGTTTTCACTTCCACAGACTTTTTATATAATCGCCTACAAATGCATTTCCGATTTCATGTAATGGTCAATAACCTAATCACGAAAAACCTCCTAATCGCGTATTAACTCATATTATACTATCACTTAGACCTAATTCATATGTTATATGTGACAGCGGCGTTTAAGTATTCCAGCGCGACCCCATTCTAACCGCTTCCCGAACCTTTTTTTAGGTTTTCAGTCACATAGTAACCTACACCGCGTCTCAGAATTAAACGCGTTCCGGACTTCTGCCCGAAAATAATAAGGTTGCGCCCAGACTGTTGGCAGATTTTTTTTTCTTTTTTTCACAACATTGAGCACGCGAAAAGAAATGTTGCCGATGACTCTAACTTCGTATCGTTTACGCTCAAAAATTAATTTTTTAAGATAAACTTCAATTGCTGAATTTAGGCACTTACGATGGTACACCACTTATATATTTAGAGGTGCAATCACCCAAAGAATGATACGAACATATACAGGGTGTTTGGCACTCCGTGTGCCACCTTATAAGGGGTTATTCCTTGATATATTTGGAGAAAAAAATTGTTCTACAGGGTGGGTCAATTTTTAATATTAGTGGAGATACAGGGTGGTTAAGAAAAGTGTTTGTGACCGGTATCCTCACTCACTTAAAACGTTATATCTTGAAAACAAATAATCACAAGACAAAGTGTTATAACTCGTTTTTTAGGCAATCAAATTACCTTTCATTTGATGTAACAGTCTAAATTGTAACTGCACCCAATCTTGAGATATTTACTCGAAAACACAGATTTTTGCTACGTCAACCCTAAAAATTCAGTGATCAATGTAGTTTTTCTCAGAAAACTCCATTATAAAAATGTCATTTTAATTTTATTTTTTTATGAGCCGTATTATTACCTACAAAAGCTGCATACATATGTATGAGTTGCGATTAACATTTTGGAAGTAATAGGTAAAAATACATATCGCATAAAAATTAAATATTTCAAAAATCAGTGCATGTGCATGTTAATCTACGCTACTTGCTTGAATTGAAAGAATTTAGTAATGGTTTTTATTTCAAATATTTTTATTATAATAAATGTTCAAAATGGCCACCTTTATTTTGTATGCACGATAAAGCTCGTTTGGCGAGTGTTCTCTTGGTATTCATATTCCTCAACTGCTGCCTTACTTCTATTGCTGCCGCATCGATCCTGATATTTAGATCTTCCAATGTTTCTACTGGCGTTGCGTAGACAAGGTCCTTCATCCGTCCCCATACAAAGAAATCCATAATAAGATCAGGAGATCTTGCAGACCAGTGTATCGGTCCATTTCTACCGATCCAGCATTTGCTATAATTGGAATTTAACCAATCTGTGATCTGTCGGCCGTAAAGAGCAGGAGCACCATCGTGTTCGTAAAACATGGAAGCCAATCGAACTAGTGGAATATCATCCAACAAGTCCTGTAGATCATTTGATAAAAACTGTAAGTAATTGGAGCTATTTAGAGTACGCGGAAGCCTAATAGGTCCAAGTAAATCGTCACCAATCACACCTGCCCATAAATTTACGCTGAATCTGTGCTGAAATGATGCCGCTCTTCTTATGTGTGGATTGCTCTGAGTCCACGTATGTAGGTTGTGGAAGTTTGTGATACCGTCTCTGGTAAATTGCGACTCATCCGTCCACAGAATATTGTTGAAAAAATTGTCGTCATCTATTTGTCGTTCAAGGAGCCAATTGCAAAACTCCATCCGTTTGGGGAAATCAATGTGTAGCAGCTCCTGTACTGGTGTGTGATGGAAGGCATGGAAGCGTTCTACTTTTAAAATACTCCAAATCTTCCGAATAGATATGTTAAACTGCAATGCCAAGCGTCGGATACTGATCGATGGATCATTTTGCACTGCTTGCAGTATTCTTTAATCAATCTGAACAGCGATTATAGGCGCAGGATTTGCATTTACTCTTCTTGTTCTAACGCTGCCAGTTTCCCTAATTCTCCTGTAAACGTCTTGAAATACTCTCCTGCTAGGTGTCCGTCGATGAGGATGTCTCTGGTGGTAAAGCCTTCGCGCGGCTCGTGCATTTTGGTCACACTCTCCATAAATTAACATCATGTCAGCATATTCTTCAATGGAGTACTCAGGCATTTTGAAATAATTTTTTAAATTCTACTGACACCTTCTTCTCTTAGCAACATAACTAAAACTGATAAAAATATGAAGGTAGTTTTGCTTTTATAGGCTTTTTATTTTGTAAGACACCCTATTAAAACATACTGCAGTCACGATCGGCTGCAAGCCAATCGTATAATACTCTAGATGAATACTGAACTCCGATTTATATTGTAGTTGGGGGTAAAGTAGAATTACGTGTGTGCATGTTGTATGTCCTTTATTAAGGACTGCCATTAGATTGGTACTCTAAACTAAAAGACAATATTCAGTGTTTAATTCCATATCTTGAACTGGGTAAGTCATTGAAAAAAAAATGTCCGTTTTGAAGGACTTTCACATGGGAGGTGCAGGAAGGACTCACTCGATTTCTTACATATGTATCCTTTTCCTTGGAACCATTTAAAAATGAACGTGTACAAAATTTCAAATTCGTAGCTTGAAGCGTTCAAAAGCTGTCGAAAAATATTGTTGAATACGTGTCTTAAGGACATTTTGTATGGCAGCTACCAGAAGGAGTAAAAGGATTTCGCTGATTAGTAAACCCAAACTTTGTTTTTACTCAAAACTAATTTGTACAAAATTAATTTCCAATTCATAGCTAAAAGAATATTTGAGTTATAGTAAGTTCCGTAAATTAAGTGAAGACGTTTGGACAGGATATTTGTATGGCAGCTACACGAAGGACTACTAGGATTTTCTTCATATTCATACATTTAGCTCAAACTATTGGAAAAATAACACATACAAAATTTCAAAGACGTAGCTTAAACCCTTCTGAAGTTATCGGCCAATATTCTTGAACAGGTGTTTTAAGGACATTTTCTATGGCAGCTACCAGAAGGAGTAAAAGGATTTCGCTGAGTAGTAAACTCGAACTTCCTTTTCACTTAAAACTAACTTGTACAGCATTTTGAATTCGTAGCTAAAAGATTACTTGAGTTATAGTGAGTTTCGTAAATTAAGCGAATACATTTTGACGGGATATTTGTATGGCAGCTACACGAAGGACTGACAGGATGTTCTTCATATTCATACATTTAACTTCAACCATTGGAAAAATAACAGATACAAAATTTCACAGTCGTAGCTGAAACCCTTCTGAAGTTATCGACCAATATTCTTGAACACGTGTTTTAAGGACATTTTGTATGGCAGCTACCAGAAGGAGAAAAAGGATTTCGCTGATTAGTAAACTCGAACTTTCTTTTCACTCAAAACTAATTTGTACAAAATTCCGAATTCGTAGCTAAAAGATTACTTGAGTTATAGTGAGTTTCGTAAATTAAGTGAATGTATTTTGACAGGATATTTGTATGGCAGCTACACGAAGGACTAACAGGATTTTCTTTATAATCATATATTTAGCTCCAACTATTGGAAAAATAACACATACAAAATTTCAAAGTCGTAGCTTAAACCCTTCTGAAGTTATGGACCAATATTCTTGAACACGTGTTTTAAGGACATTTTGTATGGCAGCTACCCGAAGGAGTAGGACGATTTTGCCCGTTAACGAACTTAGCCTTACAAATTTAACCAAACATCCAGATTCAAAATTTCAAGATCCTAGGTAAAGGCGTTCTTGAGTTATCGTGTTCACGGACAGACGGACAGACGGACGGACGGACGGACGGACGGACGGACGTCAGGCGGATTTGAGGTTTTTGGCCACAAATAAACAAAAAATAATATATAACTTTTTTTCGTCCGAGGCTTGGTTCTATGCGTTACAAACTTTTCGGCTGGATTAAACTTATAATACTCCATATGATTTCATCTAGAGTATAAAAAGGCATAGTACCGCATCCAATAGTACCTACCACGTAAAAAGAATCAACTATGTTGAAACTCACTCACACATACTTTAAATAGTAATAAATGACAAATTAAACAGATTCTTGGACGAGGTCCACTTTATGGCACTGACTTTTAAATATTTAATTTTTATGCGATATGTATTTTTACCTGTTACTTCCAAAATGTTAATCGTAACTCATACATATGTATGCAGCTTTTGTAGGTAATAATATGGCTCATAAAAAAATAAAATTAAAATGACATTTTTATAATGGAGTTTTCTGAGAAAAACTACATTGATCACTGAATTTTTAGGGTTGACGCAGCAAAAATCTGTGTTTTTGAGTAAATATCTCAAGATTGGGTGCAGTTACAATTTAGACTGTTACATCAAATGAAAGGTAATTCGATTGCCTAAAAACCGAATTATAACACTTTGCCTTGTGATTATTCGTTTTCAAGATATAACATTTTAAGTGAGTGAGGGTACCGGTCAAAAACACTTTTCTAATATTGAAAATTGACTCATCCTGTAGAACAATTTTTTTCTAAAAATATATCAAGGAATAACCCCTTACGAGGTGGCACACGGAGTGCCCAACACCCTGTTTTAGAGTTTTCGGAATCTTATACAATTTTGGTTTCTTTAAGGTCCTTGAGACACGTATATTATATTATCGAGATGAAACTGAAAACGGGATGGGTGCTGCGAAAAAAATTAAAATTTTTTAAATTGAGTGGTTAGGGTTTGAGCTACCCTTTTCATTCGAGTAGATTTCAAATTCATCCAAAAATGCGAAATATATTAGAATTTGATAGAATCTTATCGAAATTTCAACGGTTCGGCATATTGAGTTTATTTATTTATTTAATGAAATCCATTGTACAGATAAACTTATCCAATTACACAGCAGAGTTTTAAATCTTTGGATGTAAATCAATTATTAATATGTAATAGTTACTGTTCTTATAGCTGATTTACAACGCAATATTTCAAGATTCAATCTACTAAGATTTACTGGATTTCCCATAAATTTGAATAAGTTTGATATCTGCTCTGGTGACTATAGGTTTTGTGAAAACATAGGTAAATAGCCCACTCAAACCGACCTGGACAGCAATGATATTGTGTTTCACTGCATTTACCACAATCTACGTCTTAATTTAGGATTAGGATGCACATAATGAAAATTGTACAAGCATAATTTAAATCCAAATTTTTCAAAATTAGTTTCAAACATTAAAAGCTACTTCCTTAACATAACACACCACAGCCCAAAGATTAATTACATATATGTATTTTTATTCGAAATTTTATTACTTTTCGATTGAAATATTTCTAATTAGTACAGTCTTCTTTTCAATCAGGAGACAAAAGACAAAAGAGGGATTAAAGAAAGACATAAGGGAAAATGAGATTTAATTGCATTATACTTTAAACCTTGAAACCTTGTTGAGGGACCAAGTGGACGAACCGCTTCTTTTCTTCTCAAATTGAGCAGAAAGGAATGTGGTAGTATGGCTGGTGTCCTCACAGGGCATAACTCGTATGCCCTACACCTGGTCAGATTGAGAACCATTGGCGACCCCATGTGCACTGCTTGCGATGAGAGCGACGACACAACGGAACATTTCCTTCTCGAGTGTCCAGCTTACTCGTTTACGAGAATGCACGTATACGGCGTTGATGCTATGAGGATGGAAGAAGTCCATTCTCGATCCCTGCCTGATCTCTTGAAATTCGTGAGGTAGACGAAAAAGTTCGGATAGAGACTGGGGGATTCGAGTATAATGGGCCATGTTGGCCTGAATGCTCAAGATGCGCTGGTTTGCTGCGTGTCATCCCACACACCAAACAACAACATTAAGTGCATTACGCTTTATTAAGTGTATCTATTAATCGAATAGTCTCATTTCATTTTCTTTAAAGCATACATGATAAAGTAATCATGGGTGACGAATTTATTAAGGGTGGGCCATGGCCCTCATGGCCCCCCCCCTATGACCGCCACTGGCCGCATACCGGACATAGCTGGAGAACAGATACAGATCGATGCGTGAAAGCAAAAGGCATTACATGGTACCTAAATATGTTAATTTTTTTTGACAACCACACATTGATCTTCACTTGTCCAACAGATGACTGAATACAGGAAATTTGTTCTCTGAAACTGAGCAATTTAGGTGTGCCATTCAGGACAAAGTGGTACCCACCAGTCGTAACTACAGGAAATATATCCCCAAGCAACGAATGGAAGATAACCGATGCAGAATCTGTGATCACACTACGAAAATAATAGACCATTTGGTCTCTTGATCCTCAGTGATACCCCTGAAGAGTACACGGATAGACATAGTGCTATTTGTGAGGTTATTCATGAAATCCTGGCATACAATCGAGACTTGTCTTACTTATCAATACACTCCAGAAAGCGTATTTTCGAGTGACGATTTTCGTATGTGCCTATCCCAGTCAACTTATAACTGATCGGTTTGTTTAACACAAAACTCAATTCAATTCAATTCAATTAAATTTATTTCCACAATATATGTAGGTATTACTTAAAACTAGACACTTCTGGTAAATTTGTTGATTAGGTGGTCAGTTGGAAATCTTTACATCCATAGTTACACATGTAGCTTCAAGCTGTTATTAATATAATAATAATTGAAATATTTTAAGCAGTTAACACAACACTCTTTGTCGACGAGATAAACTGGACTCCATATACCTATAGTGAATGTTGCTATTTCTTACAATATCAATATTACAAGAAGGAATACAAAGAAGGTGGAAAAGTATGTTGACTTGGCTCGGGAAATTTGGCACTCAGTCAGGTGTATACTCATATTATTCCCATAATATTATTGGCAACATGCGTAATACCGATGTCTCTTAGTGATGCCCTGGAAAAGCTGGATGTTCCATTTAGTCAGGTGGATGAGATGCAGGAGTACACTATACTGTATATTTGAGCAATTGTTCGAAGAACGTTGTCTTCTCCATTGACATAGTAGTAATTGGATTGTGTTTTCCATTCCATCATTTGATTGCGGCACGGCTTGAGTATACTCCGCCATGTCGCAGTGTACCGGGTTCCTCAACCAATAGCTTCTGTACCGATCCCATTTTGCTAATGATGGATTTACCTTCCAGGTTTATATAAGTAAGATTAATATTTATTTAACAATATCTTTAACCTCAATATTTCCAATAATTCCGTTGCACCTTGACATTACCGGCAATTGCAATTGCAACCGCAGCTGTGTAAGATAATTATGTTTGGTGGTACCTCTTTCAATATTTGGTTTACATTCGGCGGCGTATTATTTATAGACGTCTTTTATCACTCGGCAACTTTAAAGGGCATTTCTTAAATCCATAAAATTGATGGACTTCGATTATTGGATTACTGTGATTGATCGAGTGGGTATCAAAGCTAATAGCCATGAGAAAATAGCTCTTTGCTGAATACCGACTATCTTCTTTATGCTATATCAAAACAACTTACGTATACAAAATACGAGTATAAGTCTTTCTAAAATCGATCAATAAAAATATTATAATGTGTCCGAAGCATTTGATCGCACACTTTCATATATTTTTTTGTTTATACCTTAAGTACTAGGAATTCTTGTCAAATTCTCATTTCGGATCAAACTTTTAGATGAAGAGTGTGGATTAGAGGAGAGTGCTTTAGATAGGATATGTATACATTTTATTGAAGTAAGTAAAAATATAATTTTGGTTTCCGTCCTATTTACGAGTATGCGTAAATCAAACAACCCAGTAGGAATATTGAGGAGTAATCCAAAAAGGAGGAACAAGCGAGCACAGAAATTTGGACTCTACTGCTCCATAACAGTTCCAAAAGGAGTAACTCCGGAGCTCAATACTATTCGCCGAAATTTTTACTCGTTTGCTCCATGACAGCTCCAAGAGGAGCAATCGCGGAGCTCAAGATTATGCGAAATTCACGAATTATTTTCTCAGAATTGCGTGTTATTTTATTTCTCGTTACTGCAACGATGTGAACGCATTGTGTTCAATTGTTTCCATTGTGAAGTCAAGGTATCAGTTCGTGTAGTGATATTTGGTTAAAAAATTAAAATTCCTAAAATGTAAGTAATTTGTTTGTTACCTAGTAATTTAATGAAATCTAAAATTTGAAATAAGTCACTTTTTCAACAACAAAAATTGGTTTGAGATTGTAACAATGTTTTATACAACACGAAGCAACTTTCTGAGAATCTATTCATGCCATCAAAGACATTTTGTGCAATCATTCTGTGCTTCTAGAAAAAATTGTACAAAAAATGTCTCCAACAAAAAACGATCCTAACATATTCCCAATTAAAACAGTCGACGAACTACACAGGGCTGATGAATTCACAGAAGGTACACCCGAAAATGATGTCGTAAGTTTGTTAATCCTCACAGTGAATATTGAAATGCTCAAATTATTTTTTCCATGCTGTACAGATATTATATATAAAACAAATTGTGGGTCGATCACCGATTTTTAAAGCATTCAAACTCTTTTTTGGTAACGAAATCATTTTAGAAATAAATTGGGACGGTAGCAAGGAAAAGATTGCTATTCATAACATGAAGTTATTTAACATATACTTCTTCGGTAAGATATATTTGTAAGCATGAAAACTTCAATTTTCTATTTTTTTGGCTTTGCAGAAGCAGTTAAGAGCGTAGATTTTGGCTACAACCAGTACGAAAACGAGATGAAAGGAGCATGAGAATTCAAGATGCTTCTTATGAAATCGTCTAAAAACCTGTTTCACAATTTTTTCGAAATTCAAACCCCAAGTGGAAGTAATGGGTTTGTATACGTTTTAACAATTCGTCATATCTCTTAAGTCTGATAAGGCAACAAATTCGTTTTTACTTCTATGGGCTTTTAGTGTACATAATATACCAAAATTCGAATAGTCTACACGGAATTTTTCAATGTTTAATCGGCTAAAAATTTCTATCTTAAATATTTTTATATTAAGAACAAAAATAGTTTTCCAAGAAATCTAATAATCTCGAAGCAACTCATGATACACTTCGACTTTGACCGCTCCCGAACTTTGACTTGAAAAATAATAATGTTTCGCCCAGACCATTGGCAGATTTTTATAGGTGGTATTATAGGAAGTGAGGGTGAAAAGGAAAACATTCTGATGTTTATATCTTGATATCGATTTACGTAGGAAAGAAGAAAGTTGGTATTTATGTTAGAATATTTAAGCCGCACCTTTAAAAAATAAAATTTTGTTAGGTACGTTTTTCCATCACAGGAATAGATTATGTTACGAACTTAATGAGCTGGAACCGTAATCCAAATAAAAAAAAGTTTCAGATATGCATTTTCGTCCGGAGAAATTGTTCGTTGAAAAGAGAATGCATATATTTTCACGAATTACGCGATATCTCCAAGGTCTGATTAGATATGAAATAAGTTTTTATTTGCGTGTAATTTTCATGGAATCGCCTAAGATCGAATTCCAAATCTTTATATTTTTCAAGGCTTAGGAGGATGCAAAGGGCTTGCATTCGTTTTCATGAAAACCTCCATTTCTCTTAAGCCTCTTTTCAGAATTTTTCAATTTTCAACCCTTAATGCCGTTCAAATGAGTATATTCATGGTTAATTAGCTACCAGGTCCGACGAGATGTCGAATTCGCATATGTACTTGCCGTTTATACGACCGACTAAATTTTTTAAGAATATTGGAATGGAAGCTCATAGAGAACATATATACAAAATTCCAAAATTTTAGATTAACGTGTTCTCGAATTATCATGCTCTTAAATTTACAGACGGAGAGTTACCGCCTTAATCACCGAACAATTACATCTACAAATATTATATGTCCCAAACCTTTGTTTATACACAAATAATTTTTGAGTATAATATGATACTCTAGATGAAATACTGAACTTCAATTTATATTGTAGTTGGGGATAAAGTAGAATGAGGAGTGCGTATGAAGTTTTTCCTTTATTAAGGAATCCCATTGGTTGCTATTCTAAACTAAAAAAACAAAATCAGTGTTCAATTTCATATCTGGAACTAGGTGAGTCGCCAAAAGTATTTTTTTTCCTTTTCAAGGACTTTTGTATGGTACTGCAAAGACGCACTCGATTTCAAGCATGTTTATCCCTTTAGCTGGAATCATTAAAAATAAATATGTACAAATTTTCAAATTCTTAGCTCGAAGCGTTCAGAACTTATCAGAAAATATTGTTGAACACGTTGGAGCTACTCGAAGGAGTAAGGGAATCTTACTGACTAACGAAGTTGAACTTCAGTTTCCCTCAAAACTATTTTCAACTTCGCGGCTAAATGATTTCTTGTGTTATAGTGCGTTCAGTAAATTGAGTGAAGATATTTTTACAGGATTTTGTATGGTAACTACTCAAAGGACTGATTGGGTTAATTTCATATTCATATACACAGAAAAAACAAAAATAGAAAACTCTTGAAACTTAAAGTAGATAAAACGAAATTAGTAATACTACCTAAGTTTTAGACGAATGATCAAGAATGAAATTGCATTTTTGTCTACCGAAATAGGTATTTTTTTTTAGTTGCTCTTAAAATTTCGAATAATTGAAGTGTTGCCTAAATTTATTAGACACATTTGTTAATTATTTAGGTGTCGTTCATGGATATTTTATCCCACCTAATTTGATTAGACAAATTCATATATTTGTAGCAAAATTGTCTATTTTTCCGACTTTAGCATATCGCGAATTCAAGTAGTCAAACACACGAAAAGTACGAAAAACATATACTTCTAGTAGGTGATAGGCTAACGTGTCTTGATATTACCAGCAACTGTATCGTTTCAGTTTTGTTTTTTGACTAATCCGGATGGTCGCAATATTAGTGATTAAATTTGAAAACGCAACTATTATGAATACCATATATAAATTAAAGGACATTCTAACCATAAAAGACTTTGATCAAGTGAATTTCTATTCCAATTTGTTCTTGTAAAAAATTGTTCAATATTTTTTGTTGGTTTAGAAATGCATGTGAAAAAGTTTGATAAACATTTTGATTGTTACATTGTACAATATAGTCGCAGAAACATCCAAATGATCATTTCTAGTAGAAAAATTATGTCTCCACCATCTGTCTGTCTCCTTAACACGTTGAGCGCCGCGTGCCCACGGGTGGCCATTTGTGTATTTACCTTGGGGACCGTATGGTCACCGGTGGTCATTATAATTTTTCATACTGTGACAGCGTGACCACCCGTGGGCATACTGTTCGTTACATTTTAGGACCGTGTGCACATCAGTGGGTCCTTCTTATATAGGTTTTGCATAGGCCAGAAAAATATTTGGTCCCAGGATTTAGATATTCTTCACTTGGACTTAGCAGTTTGAGGAGTTAGATCATTTAAATGGGGAAAAAAATAAAAGTTTGACGGCAGATTAGAAATATATTTATATCATTAAGGTTTCACAGTTATGGTAACATAATAAATGAACAAATTAAGATAAGGGAACAAAATGAAATAACAAAATAAACTTCAAAGTATAAAACATATCAAACACATTGGGACGTTGCACTGTTCACAAATAGTATTGACTTTTTTTGCGTTTTTTCGGGCATATGCAGGATCATGCTGTCTGGACATGTATTTATAGCAAATACTGCACCTTTTTTTGGTCACTCTTTTCTGACCCTCAACTTCCTTTAAGATTTGACACTGCCTTAAGGATTCTCTTGAATATGATGGAACAGGTATTGACATAAACCCAATAAATGAAGCATTAGAAAGTAAAAAACAAAGTATCCACGGGTGGGCACGTGGTCGCAAAGCGTAGAATTACATTGTGGGACCAAGTGACCACCGGTGGATCACAAAAAAAAGGAATAAAATTATTTGAAAAACACAGAAATTGAAAAAGTAGGCCACCGGCTTACCAAATCATTAATCTTTCCACAGAAAAAGCGAATAACAACTGACGGTCCCAACAACTAGCACAGAAATGACCACCGCTGGACACGTGGACACCAGCGTAAGAACGAAAATGGCCACCGGTGGGCACGTGGCGCTCAACGTGTCATGAAAACCATAATGAATAGAAAGCTAAAAATTTTGGATTATATAGAAACATCCTAGAAAAATAAAATTTTCGATAGGGGTTGCATGGTACGGTTTTTTATATCTCAGAAACGGCTTCTGCTAGAAAGTTGAAACTTAGTACGTATATGTAGATAAGCTATTAGAGTAATTAAAGCAAAAAAAAGTTCAGAATTTTATTGGCGTTCAGAGGTTGAGTAAAAAAAATGTCCGTGAATCCACATTTTCACGAATTTCGTTAAAACTTTTAGACATGGCGAACTATCAAAGCAATTTTACTTCTGCGGGCTATTTATATAAGCGCCTGGAAACGTACTTCAAAATTTTTCGATATCCAACTCATAAGTGGGTGTAATGTGGTTGTGTACATATTCACGAATTCTGATATATTTCTTAGGTATATTGGGATTTGGAATTCACTTTTACTTCTATAAGTTTTAAACATATTTGGGGAAAAAACCGATTTAAGTATTTTTCTCAATTAAACCTCCTGGGGGAAAGTTTGAAATAGCCTCCTGGTTATTCCTTAGGTTGTCAGTCTCATAGTAACCTACACCGCATCTTATCATTATACACGTTTACCCATAAAATAATAAAGTTGCGCCCAGACTGTTTTAGGCATATTTTTTAGGTATTTTATTTCTGTGTACATTTAATCACCTAATTAATGAAGTGATAAGTTAATTATTAGAGTGGACGAAAAGTGATACGATATCCTTAATTATTTAACTAGCACAATATTTCTTTTATCATTCCAATTAGAAATGAATAAATGCGATTAATTATAACACTTACCACTCATCCAATTCCAGTACCTGTCAAATGCAGTAAAGTTTCCTCCGTCAGTTCTTTCCTTTTTTATTCACTTCTATGATAAAATCTAATTTGGAAAATTATGTAGGGCAAAAGAAAAACAAGTTATTTTTCTCCGCACATTTCTTCTGACGGTGCCTTCTTAGCTCTGCCTGGACTTGTTTTCGTTATTCGCCATGTTTCTAATAGACAAACTCATCCACCATTCCAATTAGTGTCTTAAGAAATGTCGGGTTTCCTTTCTTTTCAGTTAATTCAATTAAATATTTGTTCTTTCTCGTTATATTTTCTAATCTTTCGACTCGGACAAACGATGGTTTAATGCTTTCGGGAAGAAAATCACGAAAGTGTAATCTGTCACAAACGAAATAAAAGAGTTGACAGGAAAGATGATGGACGCTAATACAATTTAATAACTTAGAAGAAAATTGAAATTCCTCTTACTTGAAGATAATATTAGATATACATGAAGTTTTGTGTTTTGTTCAACACCATGCTTTATACTTTTCTAAATATTAATGCGTAGTTGTTACTACACAACCTCCGAAACAGAGCATGAGTCGATTGCTCAGTACGAGGGTTTATATTTTCCGCCTAACAATGAAAAACCAGTAATTTATGTTCGGAAATGGCTTTATTGTTTTTCAAAATATTCTTAATGAGGATCAATACACTTGTGCATGCGCTTGAACCAATTTTTGAAACACTTTTTTCACTCGGATTGAGGTAGCTACAAAACTCAAGTTTTGAACGCATCGACTGCTTCTTCCGGGGTCGAAAAACGCTGACCACGCAGTTTATTTTTGATGTGCGGGAACAACAAGAAATCATCAGGACTTACGGCGGATGGCCCATCAAATCGATGTTTTCGGCGCTCAAAAACTCTCTTGTGTGAGTCGATGTGTGAGAGCCCGGCGGTTCGTTTTCCTCATTTTACTGAAAACTTCTGGTAAACAAATGGTTCAGAAGTGACCGTCCCGTAGGTACGGTAGCGACATGTTTCGACCTGTACTTCTGAAGAAACAGGCGACCATTTGTTTCGAAATGTTTCGTCCGCAAATAACTTTCGTTGGATTTGGCTCGTCTTGGAAGACCCATACCGTCGATTGCTGTTTAGTTTCGGGCTCATACGCATAAATCCAAGATTCGTCGCCTGTCACGATCTTATAAACGTCTTTTGAAGCACCGCGATTGTATTTCTTCAATATTTCTTTGCACCAATCGACACGAGTCTTCTTTTGAACGATCGTCAAATTATGCAGTATCCAACGCGAACAAATCTTTTTGACTGCCAAATGTACATGAAATATTGAATGTACGCTAGTGGAACTTTTATTTCGTTACGAAAGCTCCTCCAAACGTAGACGAATCATGGCTCAGCAAATCCCTTGCAAAACAGTTTAGCATTAAAGGCTGTAAATGTGAAAAATTAACATACCGCGGAAAGATTACGCCTAAATACTCTAATTTTAAACTGTACATGCCCATGGAATATGACTGGCTCTTTTTCAATACAAAATCGGATGTCTTCAAATGGAACAATATGGAAATCCGGCACTGGAAGACAGATTTAAAACATAACAGTAAGAATACTAGTACGAATAGTAATAATCCAATTAGAAATAAAACTAACAATATTAAAACTTCTCCCAACCATACACCTCGTGATGTTAAAATTTCTTCCAACAAAACCAAAACTTCTGCCAACCATGCACCTCGTGAAGTTAATACTAACGCTTCCATTAAAACCTCATCCAAACACATCAACACCACTAAGAATCCCTTAGCGACTAACACTCTCACTTCGAATCCTTTTACAGTTCCTAATCCTTACAAAAATTTCGTTCGCGGCGAAACAATTAACCCCTACCCTTCGTTTTCAGTACACACCACATCACAAACTCATAATCATAACAACTCTGATATACGTTCCTGCGTTTCTCCAAGCGTTGATATTGCTGGTAATAATAACCGCGTTTCTCCAAGCGTTGATATTGCTGGTAATAATAACCTCCCTTTCCTTGACCCACTTCTCCCCCCAGTCGTAAAGCATTCAATAAATTCGGCGAAATCCGAAGAGAATAGGTATCTTTTATCGCGGTTGAGAGAACATAGAGTTTTTGACAATGTGCGGCTGTATCTTGCTTACATGCACAATAAATCTGACTCAACCTGTATTAATGGAAAAACCAAAACCAGTCTGATACTATCCATCCAGCAAGAAGGGCTTCCAACGGATCTAGAAGCTTTGCGACTGTTCTACATTCGATTCCACGAACAATTCAACCTTACGCCCGACCAAGTCCAAAAAGATCTCGCTACGTTCGGCTCCCATGTTTCGTCGATGCATATTTCTAATATGCAGAAACGCCGCGAAGATCACAATAGGTTTTTTCGTTCCTAACGTGGACGTTAGCTCTAGAAATAACCTACGATTATACTATCACAACGGCGGCGGCATCAGGGGCAAAGTAAATAATCTTTTTATTGACGCTAAATCATGTCACTTCAACGTTTTAGTTATAACGGAAACATGGCTTAACGATTCCTTTAAAGATGAAGAAATACTGGACAACAACTGGACCATTTACAGAAATGATAGGAATTATAGCGCTACTGGTCTATCATTAGGAGGTGGTGTCCTTATTGCAGTTCACAGATCTTTATCCAGCGAGATAGTAAGCACAAACCCTTCTCTGCTTTTCGAACATAAGTTTATCAGAATCAAGTTGGACAATAAATACATTTACATCGGTGTTGCTTATATCCCTCCTAATTCAGAAGACCAGAAATACCATGACATTCTGGATATTTTACATGGTGTCAATTGCTCCTTAGATGAAAACGATAATCTTTTTCTCCTTGGCGACTTTAATCGCCCAAGCATTTCTTTCGTCACTAATCATTCTGATAACACCATCACTCCTGGGAATCTTACGTCTGTTATTGACACCACTATCATAGACACGATGTATAGTAATGATATACATCAGGTAGTGAATTTTCCGAATAGAAACGGGAGATGGCTTGATATGATCTTTACAGACGCATATGATGAAGTGATTGTTACTCCTGCATCTGACGCTGAGAATCTTTTCTCAAATACCCAACATCACTCTGCCATCATAGTAGACCTACCATGTGACGATATGAACTTTGTTAACTCTTACAACAATAATGTTGTATTTGACTTCCGTAATGCCGATTTCATCAGTATTAATAATGAATTATCTTCGATAGACTGGACATTCCTTTTTTCATCTAATAATCTAGACAATGCTATATCATCGTTTTACGATGTGATTTTCAAAATTGTCATCAACTATGTTCCTGTAATCAAGCTGAAGGATAAAGTCTCAGAACCGTGGCTGGATAAAAATCTCAGATCACTGCGGAACCAAAGAAATAAGTTCTTCAAAAAACTTAAGAAAACGGATACGACTACTCCTGATCTTCAGACATTATATAACAAGCTGGCATCGGAATTCTCTTCTAAATCCCGAGCAGCGTATGAGTCTTATGTAAACAAAATTGGCGAGGATCTTATTACCGATCCAAAAAGATTTTTCGATTTTGTGAATACAAAACGCAAAAGTTCAGGTTACCCTGTAACCATGACCAATGGACTCAAGCACACATCCTGCAGGCGTGTTATCTGCGATATGTTTGCCGACCGTTTTCGAGAAGTCTTTAGTCCCCCGTCAGAATCAACCTTTAGCGAACCTGACAACTCGACCCCTCCACTTGCTGACAATATTTCATTATCCGCAGAGGAGGTGCTTGATGCCCTTATAAATATTGACGTCAAAAAAGGTCCTGGCCCGGATCTCATTCCTCCTCTATTCTTATCAAAGTGTGCCATTCAACTTTCAAAACCTCTACACTTTCTATTCAACAAGTCACTGTCATCAGGGAATTTTCCTTCAGTCTGGAAATCGTCGCATCTCACGCCAATTCACAAGAATGGTGACAAACGAAACGTAGAGAACTACCGAGGTATTGCAATACTATCAGCCATACCGAAACTATTTGAAAAAATTATCTGCGATAAACTCACCAATATTATCAACCCCATTATTAATGACCAGCAGCACGGTTTTAGAAAAGGGCGCTCAACCACGACTAACCTAATGATTCTTGTATCTGATACACTCTGCGCACTGGAAAATGGATGCCAAATCGACGCAATATACACTGACTTTAGCAAAGCCTTTGACCAAGTAGACCACAATACTCTAACCTTTAAGTTAAAAAAGATCGGTATAACAGGACCTTTACTTGACTGGCTTAAGTCATATCTCAGTAATAGAACTCAATGTGTTAAGTTCCAAGGCTTAATTTCCAAAGAAATATCAGTGTCTTCTGGTGTACCCCAAGGGAGTCACTTAGGACCTCTTTTGTTCAACATCTTCATCTCAGATCTATCAGAAGTATTGGAAAGTGTATCACATCTTTTATACGCCGATGATCTGAAAATATATCACTCCATTAGCTCCCCGGCAGATGCTATATTCCTGCAATCCAAGCTCTTGGCATTAGATGGATGGTGCAGTCAAAATAAATTAAAGCTTAATGTCGGTAAATGTCACGTAATAAGCTTCTCACGTAAAGAATCCACTTATCACCATAACTATACCCTAAGTGGAAATGGTTTAGATCGAGTGG
Source organism: Beris morrisii (assembly GCA_951812415.1). Classification (NCBI taxonomy): domain Eukaryota; kingdom Metazoa; phylum Arthropoda; class Insecta; order Diptera; family Stratiomyidae; genus Beris; species Beris morrisii. The sequence goes on from OX638310.1 coordinate 73,706,748, forward strand.
AGCATATTGAAGACCTCGGCGTTCTACTTGACAATAAACTATGCTTTAAATCTCACTACAACAAAATAATCGCCAAGGCCAACAAACTTTTAGGTTTCATCAAAAGAAGGGCTAAAGAGTTCAGAAATGTATGGGTCACTAAATCATTATTCTGCTCCTTGGTTCGCCCTCTCCTGGAATATGCATGTCCCATTTGGGATCCCTTTTTCCAGATTTACAGCAGCAGAATAGAGTCAATCCAGAAGCAATTTCTTCTTTTTGTTCTGAGGGACTTGTATGACCCTAGAGACTTTGCTAACCTTCCACACTATACAGTTAGGCTACAATTGTTGAATCTCCTACCACTCAGCTCTAGAAGAACTATGCTAACATCCTGTTTCACCTTAGATGTCTTGAATGGTGATATTAAGGTTGATCACCTTACAAATAAAATTAAACTTAATGACACTGTCAGGCTGACGAGACATTCAAAACCCCTTAAGGAATATCCCCACCGTACTGATTACGGTCTAAACGAACCCATAAATAGATGCTGTAGAACGTTTAACAATTTCAGTGTACACTTCACACCTCCTATAAGTAAGCCGACATATAAACTGAAACTTCGTTCGATGTTATCAGCTCATCCTCATCCTGCTTAACCCACCAGTGCCTCTAATTAAGTTATACTAAAATAGTTAAATTAAGTCAAATTGTATTGTTTTAAATTAGTTTAATTTGAGTTAATGTTGTATAGGTATATATCTTGTTTGATAAATAAATAAATAAATAAAATAAATGCCCAGGGATGCCTTAATCTCACAATATGTCTCATGACGATTTTGCTTTATCATTTCGCGCACGGCATCGATGTTTTCTGCGACTACGGCCAATTTTGGACGACCTTCACGAAATTCGTCGGTAAGCGATAGGCGGCCATGACTAAATTCTGCAAACCAGCATTTTACCATGGAAAAATGTGGGGCTTTATCACCAAAAGTCGAATGGAGTTGATCGTTGAACTCTTTTCGAGATAGTCCTCGTCTAAAGTCGTAATAAATCATGGCACAAAAATGTTCACGGTTTAATTCCATTTTTTGCCTGAGACAAAAATTTACAAGTCACTGTAAACAAAACAAATAGCGCTCGTACGTCAAAACGTTGTGATTACGTTTATGCTAAAAAATGTCAGACTTTCCAATGGAAGTGTCAGATTGCATCTGGCACTATTGTATTGCCAAGGCGCAAAATATAAATAGTGATCCTAACCTCAGTAAATTGCACCACTTTTATTAAGACGTTGGTGTCGTAGCCCATCGCACTCAGTTAAGCTTGTATTACACTATATGCCATGCTGTCAAATATTTGACTGAAAAAATTTTACGAAAAATTCTGTCAAATTTTTTTGTCGAAATAGACTTTGTGTAGAGCAAATAAAAAAACTTGGGAAACAAAATTTTGACGATTACACACTAACAGCATTTGCCAGGGACAACCCAAGGAACATAAAATAGTCGCTCTTACCAAATTCATCGGTTGGCTTGACTTGGAGTAATGACTTCTGACTGTCACAATTACCCGATATGTTAGCGACCTCATGTGGAAAAATTTGGAAGTCGCCATGACGATATATCAAAATGGCCACCTTCATTTGATATTGAATAATGTCCCACCCTGTAGAACAATTTTTTTCTCCAAATATATCGAGGAATAACCCCTTACAAGGTGGCACACGGAGTACCAAACACCCTGTATAAAAGCCATGCTTCGAGTGGAAAATGGCAGAAGTGGTGATTAGTCCGGAGATTGGACAAAACGGTCTCCACCCGTAGAATCGTCGTTCAATTAGTTTGCTGTTCCACTTGCGATTTTTAAGCCATGTCGCGAACACGTTAATGCTGAGCAGATCACCGAATATTCTAAAACAGCAGAAAATTAGTCCTCACACTATTAGGCAATTGTACATTAAGCCGCACTTTGTTGTTGGTTGTTTTTCTAGCGCTCAGTGTCAGATCAAAAAACGTTTAAACGAAAAGCGTCATTAAAAAGCGGCAACGAGAAGAAAAGCGTCAACTAGAAAAAAATCTGCCAATAGTCTGGGCGAAACTTTATTATTTTTAGGGTCAAAGTTCGGGAGCGGTAAAAGTCGGAGTGTATCATGAGTTGCTTCGAGATTTTTAGATTTCTTATGGAAAATTAATTTTGTTCTTAATATAAAAATATTTAAAATAGAGATTTTTAGACGATTAAACATTGAAAAAGTCCGTGTAGACTATTCGAATTTCAGTATATTATGTACACTAAAAGCCCATAGAAGCAAAAACGAATTTGTTGCCTTATCAGAATTAAGAGATATGACCAATTGTTAAAACGTATACAAACCTATTACTTCCACTTGGGGTTTGAATTTCGAAAAAATTGTGAAACAGGTTTTTAGACGATTTCATAAGAAGCAACTTGATATCTCATGAGACAAGACGGATTTTGAAAAATTTCTGAAAACGTAAGCAAACCCTTCACACCTCTTTGGTTATGGAAATTCGAAAAATCGTGAATTGGTTGGCCGTAATAATCAATTTTATATCTTATCAGAACTAAGGGATGGCAAAAATTGTGAAAACATATACAAACCCTTGGGGGTTGAATATCGAAAAATTGAGAAATGGGTTTGTAGGCGATTATATAAAAAGTCTGTGAAAATAAAAAGCGATCTATTATTTCATCGAACCTAAGAAATATGTCGAAACTTTGAAAAGCATACAACCTCCTTACACCTCTTTGGATTGAATATCTAAAATACTGAAATTGACTTTTTGGCTTTTTTACATAGGAAACCTTAGGAAGTAAAAATAAATTCGATATATCACCAGATATGCAACCTCCTTACACCCACTTGGGGGTTGAATGTTCAAAAATCCTGAAAAGAGTTAATAAATAAATATGAAGACAGCACGAGAAAGTAGGAACCAATTCAATTTCTTATCACTTCTAAAAGAAATGACGGAACTCGTGAAAACGTGTTCAACCCATTTATACCCTCCTAGGTGGAAAAAGGAAAAAAGTTAAAAACAAGTTTTAGGCGATTATTACGCAAGCCCATGAATATGAAAAGATATTCAATATCTGATAAGACGTGTGGATATAGTAGAATTCGTGAAAAAGTTTACAACCCCCTTTGCACCTCCTTAAAGGTCGAATTTTAAAAAATCCTGAAAAAACTTTCTAGGTATTTATATGAAGAATCCATAGAATAAAAATGAATTCAATATTTGGGAAGACCTAATAGATATGACGAAAACAGTGAAAATATATGCATTCCATTTTCACTGATAATTTTTTTTGCTCCCCCCCTCCGAACGCCAATGGATATTTGAAATTTTTTTTTTTCTAAATTAGTTTTCTAGTTGATTTACATGAACGTACCGAGTTTCAGCTTTGTAGCATAAGCCGTTCTATAGATAGGAAAAACACCCCCCACCCCGTACCATACTACCCCTATAAAAAATTATATTTTTCCAAGATGCTACTAATATAGCTCTATCTAAATACCAAGTTTCAGCTTTATATCATCATAGGTTGTTGAGATATTAAAATCTGAACTTTTTCCTTTTCACCCTCCCCCACCCTCACCCTTTACACCCAAACTTCCAAAATTTTGTTTTCTACTAGGGGTCTATTAGACCTACTTCTGGTAAAAATTTTAAGCATCTATCTTAAACCGTTCTTGAGATATGAGACGTGATTTTTTAGAAAAATTCTTATCCCCTCCACTTTCATGCTCCACCGCCCCCTTAAAAAATTTTGATTTCAGCAAACTTCATTTGTTAACCTTTATACAGAAACCAAATTTTATTTATCTAGTGCAATTGGTTCGTAAGATATCGCAATCTAAAGTTTTTTACCCCCCACTCCCGTACGCCACTGCCCCCACTCAAATTTTTGTTTCCGATGTATTCTCCTAGTATACCTACAGATATTCGTTAATTTTCAATTTTGTAACATCAACCGTTTAGGAGATATGGATTTTAGAAAGTGTCGATCTCACCTTTTTTGCGTTTCGGGCGCATTATTTTTCCCCCCACTCCCAAACCCCTTCACCTATATCGGCACTTTTTTTGCAAATGGGTCCACTACTGAAACTCTATATAATTTCCAAATTTCAGCTTCCTAGCATAAGTGGTTGCTGAGATCTAGAAACCAAAATTTTCCGTCTAAAACACTTCCCCCTCCTCCCCCCTCACACCCCCACTCCTACAAATTTGGCCACTTCAAGGGGCCTACCCATTCTATTCATAAAAAAAATTTCAATTTAATAGCTCAAAGGGTTTGGGAGCTACGAGCCTTCAAACGATTTTGCGTACAGCGGTCGACGTACGGCGTACGGCGTACGGCGGACAGCCGGACTGAAATTTTTTTTTGCTTTTTTCGTGTCTACTCGTCATGAAACGTGAAAAAAAAATTTTTGAGGGTAGCAAATTTTTTTTTTTAAAAAATCGAAAACAATACTGTATTATTAAAATAATAAAGTAAAAGCGGTTACGAGAGAAAAAACAGCAACGAGAAAAAAAACGGCTATGAGAGAAAAAGCGGGAACGAGGAAAAAAGCGGCAACAAGAAAAAAAGCGCCTTATAAAGCGCTTTGGAAATGTGCTTTTTTAAAAAAGCAGAAGCGCTTTCGTGAAAAAGCGGTAACGGTCAAGCTCTAATTCATACCAAGTTTCAATTTTCTCTTATAAGCGTTCCTGAGACACGAAAAACTCTCTCCACACCGTAGTTTCATCAGACTTTGTGTAGTCAAAACAACTGTTTCTAATTTTGACCTCAGCTAGTACATACTAATAAAAAATGTTCACCGTATTTTCAACAATAATATCTGCTAATAAACAACCAAAACTGCACTTATCTGAATAAATAATGTAATTTATTACGAATTCTAAGTAGGTAGATCTTAAGTAAAACAAACAAAAGTTAATGTTCCTGCACTATACAAACTTTACTCAGTTAGTTTTATTCGATGCGGAAATTAATCAGACCAAGTACCTAGATTCATTTGTATTTATTATGATAATAAGGCAGACGAAAAATGAAATCGAAAGCCATGTCGACTTTGAAATACGTTTTCAAGGTGAAGTAATTAGAACCAAAGAAGCACCTATGTATGTATGTGAATCGCAAACAAAACAAAGTATGGTTACTTAATCAAATCACCGAGACGTGATAAAACTCTTGGGTGTTTTTACCTGTTGCCATTTTTTATTGTTCCTGAGCATTCGCTACTTTTATACTGGGGCCCTGTCGAGCTAAATCGTAAATGGACAGAAATTATACGAGCCATTCATTGCAAAAAGTTGTCTTATAAATTTTCACTAAACTTTGCATAATTATAACATAAACAATCAAAACAAGAAGACAGCGCTCGTCAATTAAAATGTAAATAATATCTTGGTTGACCATGTCCCTGACCAGGCAATTTATTTCTCAAATACATTACTCCGGCGAGAAAAAAATGTTTTGAAGCATTCGTGAAAACCAGTACTACCACTTTAACAACACTTTTATTTTGCAGAATTTCACTGAAAAGATAAAATCAGTCAAGACAGCTTCAGCTGCGGTACGACTCCTAATTATGGAAGCAACTGAGTTCGTCATCGAAACTCTATCCTGGTATTTTTTTTCATACTTATTTCCTGCCAGGACTTGTACACTCTTCATTATGATTGTTCGTTTCCATGTATTGTATTTATATTACGATTGGCCTACCACGCCTTTACAAGTCAAAAGCCTTCCGAATTGTACATACTCTCCAGGTATTCTGGCGGAAATTTTCTATCCTACTAGTACTGAAACATGCAGATTTCCAGCGGATCTCTTCCAGTACTGACTAAATTCCGCTAAACTTAATTCATTCAATATTGAACAGAACTACCGCTTCTGTATTACGAATTCAGTCGTTTAATAATAAAAACAAGTTTCCTTGGTGTAGTTTTTTATAGAATTTTTCCATATTCGTTATTTATCTTTTCTACTTATTGGGCTTATTTGTAGGCAAACAAATATAAAAAATGCGTTTATAAATAATTTAACCTAGATAAGTAGACCTGCATTAAGTATTGGGAAGTAAGTAATTTGGTATGGAAGCGTTAAGATGATTAGATTTCACAAAAATTTTCTTGTACACATTTTTAATGTTGGTTTCTATTAAATACTACAATATCTATTGCGTACAATTGTATTGTTCTGCAAAACATCACGAATGCCAAAATTTTTACAGTCCCAGTAGGTCTAGCATTGATTACCGAATCGATGTTGTAATCAATGAATGTAATGACCCAGGGCTTACCAATTCGATTACACTGCTAATTACCTTTTCATAAAAATGTCCGCGAAAGTAAGTCATTACCAATTGCATGAAATGTAATGCACTACTTCGGTTCTGTGAGGTAATTGAAGAAGCATTGGCTTATGTGGGAGCGCTTACCGAAGTCATTACAACGTTGGCAGTTCAATAATTCGTTTTTATATAATAGCTTTGTTATCAGAGACTCTTCATATGAGACAAGTTATACTACCTCAAATATCTAATCTAAAACAACTACTTTCATAAATACGTGCATCACTCAAATAAATAAAACAGTTTTTTAATTTTACTTTATTATTTTTTAATAATAAAGTATTGTGATCGACCTGAAATTTCAAAAAAGTTTGCTACCCTGAAATTTTGTATTTACACGTTTTAGGACTAGTAAACCCCAAAAAAGAAAAAAAAATGTCCGGACGGCGTACGGCGTCTACGGCGGACAGACGCCGTACGCCGTACGCAAAATCGTTTAAAGGCGCGTAGCTCCCAAGCCCGTTGAGATATTAAATTGAAATTTTTATGGTGGGTAGATTGGGTGAACCCTTACGACTGGTATATTTTCGAGGGGTTGGGGTACAAGGGGAAAAGAGAGGGGAGTGTTTTAGACGAAAAATTTTGGTTTCTAGATCTCAGGAACCAATTATGCTAGGTGGATGAAACTTGGAACTTATGTAGTACTATGATAATGAACTCAATTGCAAAAAAATTTTTATGAGTAGAAGTCCGAAACGTGTTTAATGATGAGATGCGGTATAGGTTACTATGCGACTGACAACCTAAGAAATAACCAGGAGGCTATTTGGGACGTTTTTTTTTAGGTTTTCAGTCGCATAGTAACCTACACCGCATCTCATCATTAAACACGTTTCGGACTTCTACCCATAAAATAATAAAGTTGCTCCCAGACTGTTGGCAGATTTTTTCCATGTGTATGAGGTTATATCTTTTATTACTAATATAGTATGAGATCTTTTTGAATACAATTCATTAAATCTATTCATTATTATTGTAATTAATTTCCAGGCGCGTAGCGTGAAACTTCGTAGGGCTAGCGCAATAACACGATCATCAAATTCTATGAATTCTATAACCATAAACACGTAATTTTCATTCAGAAATAAAATTTCGATTGCTAAATTTCAGGAAGTAATCACAAAATTTCGCGAAATTTAGCGATCGTAGCGTTGCGCTAGCCCTAAGAAGATTGTCTGTTAATTTCATTTATTAATTGGCCGATATCTGTGCAAAAAGTAACACGTCAATTATTCGATTATTTTTTCCAGCTGGTATAAAACTATTTTACTATATTTCACAAATTAGCACAATAAATAAATCACCTCTTTTGTCATTGATCACGTTTGTAGAACTGAAGCAATTCGGAAAATTTCACTGGATTTCAAATTACGAAACGAATTTCATATTCATGTTTTCCCAACAGCAAAAATTTGATACGAGCGCTTACCAGTTGCATAACTACCCCTTACTTTGGTAAGTCCTTACTCCATTTGAACTTGTCTTCAAAGAAAACATCAGCGAAATGCAGAAGTACTGCCTCGAAGTCCAACTGGGGTCCTATCGAATATACTACTAATACCTCAAGAAACTTGTATCGCATTCTATATTTCTGATTCCGTATAGAAAACCGATTTGTGTCAGAACTAAAATTTAATGTAAATGTAACGAAAAACAAAAGTTTAAAAATTAGAAAGCGGTTAACAATGAATACAAAAGTTAAAAATAAAATGTGGACGAGATATTGAAAGAATTTGAAAAATTAGTGACTTTTTACGGTTTTAAATGAAGAAAAAGATGTGAACAGGGAAACAACCTGGGGCGTAAAATTGCATTCTAGCCGGAATTTAAATACAGAAAAAATTATAGTAGGTACCTACGTTTGTTACATCATAAATAATATGTAATTCAACCAATATATTTTCTGCAGAGAAATCCACAGAGCTAGCACAATGTGTGCGGAAGCCTTGAAAAAGCAGATTCTACCAGGTTTAGGTTTAGGTTTAAGAAGGGGCGCAGCGGTAGAACCACCGCGCTCACTAGCCGCCTTACGGGCGATCCCTTCAGGTTCTCGTGGGCCTTTCCCTCACCTCAAAAACATTTCAATTCCCTGCAGAACTTGACCAGTTTGTCATACCCTAACAACCTCAAATCCTCGATGCTCTCGAAGAAAAGACTACCCAACAATCTTAAACGCCTTCAAACGATCCCCGGGCATTCACACAGAATGTGAGTGAGTGAGAGAGACACATATCCGACTCCTCTATCCCTAGCCGCATAGCGTGTTTCCTCAGCATACAGTGAATCGTTAGTGCTCCGACGAGCAGTCCCAGTTTTCCTCTATCCCTAGTCAATATATTCTTAGTCTTATGACTATCCAGCTCGAGCCACAGGGATCTAGAAATCCTGCAGCTTGCCAGCCCTGCCCAACTAGAGTCGGCCGTCTTTTTAGAGCGCTCACCAATTTGCGCTTTGATGCCCCATATCAGTGGACAAACCTCCTCCTCAACCCTACCATTTGATGCCGATCCCGATCTCGCAAGCTCGTCGGCTCTTTCGTTCCCTAGTATATAACTATGCCCTGGCACCCAGCAAATCTGTACTCTGTTCTGACTACAAAGTACATTTAGCACTTCTTGACAGCGCTGCGGTGACCGATTCCAGCGCCTTTATGGCCGCCTGGCTGTCAATGTATAGTGAAATATTCTGATCGCATATCTCCCCCATTGACCGGATGTTTCTACTTGAGGCTCGTACTGTCAACAGCTTCCTGCTAGAAGGCGAGCATCTGCGAGGCGTAAAATTTCAAGATCTGGTGTTTCAATTATCAGGAGCAGAAAGCTATATGGTTTATTAGTACGAAACGTTTTGAGGACAGTCGTTTTTCCCTCATAGTTGTTACACTTTATTCAAAAAAAAGAATTGCTCATTTGGAAAGGTTTTAAGATAGAGCAAAAACCTGCTACCTCGCGGTAAAGAAGATAGAAAAGACTTTTATAATTACGGGAAAAAAATTAGGTCGACAATCTTGTTTAACTGTTAAATGATCGTGAACCAAAATTATTTTTCTTAAAAGGTTACAAGTCGACCTTGGTATTACTATATACTATATACTATTACTATTGTGCCCAAAATACTAGGTTGCTGCAGATGAAATGTCGTTTTTGGTAGTGCAATTTCAAACAACTGTAATTTTATAAAACTTAAGACCTGCACCTGCAGATGCAATACACTTCTCCCAACGAGATACAAGTGCATTTGTGCCAGTTACAAAGTCACAAAGGCAGCTACAAAGTCACAAAGGCACTTTTGAAAGCTCCTTCCTTGTCGAATTGTATGTTCGCCAAAACACGACCCAAATGTTTAAAAAAGTGGTAGACGGTTGACGAAAGGTCTGGTGAGTATAGTGGATGAGGAAAAGTCTCATACTGCAACTCGTTTAATTTTTGGGCCGTTGTTCTTGAAATATGTGGCCATTTTTTCCTCAATAAGCTCATGCGGAACCCACTTATCAAGCTTTTTGATTTTTCCAAGCTGTTGCAAGTGCCGGGAAACTGTCGAATGGTATTCGATCAAAATTCTCGGCAATGTCCCTTACAGTTTGGCATGAGTAAGATTCTACTAATAAATTCAGCTCGTCCTTGCCGATCGAAGGTCCTGAGTATCACGTGGCGCACTTTGAAGGGTAATATCTCCTGATTGGAATTTTTTGAACCATCGCTGTGTGGTTCGATTGTTTATCGTACCAGTTACAAATGCCCTGTTGATGTTTTCGATTGCCTCCGTTGCGCTGTGGCCAAGTTTAAATTCATAAAGGAAAATTACCCGTTTTTGACTCGAATCCATTTTTTTTCTTTTTTTTCTGTCCGATCTCCATGAAGTCCAAAACTGAAATGATTGGTATTTATACTTCAATACCCAATACCACTTGTGGCACCTGGCGGCAGTTTGAGACATGAAAATCGCAACTGACTTCACTGCATAGAGAAAAACGACATTTCATCTGCAGCAACCTAATATAACACAGATTAATGAATTTCTTCAAAGCTCTCGTAAACGAACTGTTTTTGTCTACGTAGGAAGGCTCAGTATCTTTATTGAAGTCTCAGCTGCAAACATGAGCTGGTGATCCATTTTATTACCTGTGTTTTAAGATCAGAAAAACTACGTCTTTACCATAGTCGGTATTCGCTGCTACGGGTTGGAGTGAGGAAGAAGATTATTAAGAACATCATCCTAAAACAGAAAATTGAAATTATTAAAATGTTTAATGATGCTAAACGCAAGTGGCAGTACCGGCAAACAAACAACATGTCATGGATATTTTGCCAGTTTCACTTTCAATGTTTGTAAAACGATAGAGTCTTCAGATGTGTGAATAGCAAATTGTTTCTCAAATATGAAAATACTGGTATCAAATGAAAATAGCCTGTAGGATGAGATTAATCGATTTTTACCCCTCGCAATGAAAGTCTTCATTATGAGGATTCCATCAAAGGTTCCTTGATATTTCATTATGTCGACCAGACGTGCTTTAAGCTTTCTCGAGATATTAACATAGACACCTTAGTATAGTACCGTATTGCACCTCTAGATCCACTGTCAGACAGGTAATTCGACTACAGACTTCGTGGCAGCGTGTGGAGCACGTTTATTGCCTCGTGTTACATAAGAACACAGATTGCTGCTGTATGGTTTGCCAGCTTTCGTGTATTTACCCACCTATGCGTCGAAAAAGTTTGCTTGTGCCAATGCCAATAAGGAAGTTGATACGTTGCGCTAGATGTGAGTTGTATTAAGTTCAACGTGATTAACATATTAATATCGAGTAATTACGCTCGAGTAGCATTGCGTTCGTGCTATATGCATGAGCTGTGTTTTGTAAACATAACTGATGAGTATTGCTTTGTTTGCGGATTACAGAATTGGTTAGCTTTGCTTAGTAATGTCAACAATTGGATCTTAAGTACTTGCTGAGTGTTCGTCTTTCGTTTGACATAGTAAATTTTAAAAGCTGCAATGAATTAAGCGCGCATAGTAACTCCGCTATCTCCGATCACAAATAGGAAGGTGTTTCACATCTTAATTACTGTCTTTAAGTTCTTCGTTAATAGGGCTACAATCCTATTCGAGCTCTGATCTCGTGGACGATCACCCTTTTATCGAAATCGCGTATATTTGAAACAAGTTAACCGGTCTCCATCCAGCCCCCAAAGCTAAGGGGATTCCATTGCTGCTATTATAACAAGTCACTGCAGACTGATGGAGCATCTATGGAGGATGAAAATCCTAAGTTCTCCCAGTTCTCACAATGCTGTGAAGGCGAGAAAGGAGTGAGGAGCTCTTAGATCTTGACTTTGCCAAGATTTAAAACTTCATGAAGTAATCGAACCGGTTTGGCGAAAATTAAAGGATTCCTTAAGTGAAGAACCAAGTTGGAGAAGTGGAAGCAGCAGCGTGTAATTATGCTTGCCTACTGGAAAAATAGAGACAAAGAATCTAGACACAGCCAAGGTAAATTTCGAAGGAAATTGTACCAGTTTGGGAAAGGAAAAGCCTTCTTTGCAGTTATTTTTCGTTAACTTCATAGGCCTGGACCTAACCAAGGAGTACACTTTTCTATGCGGTTAAACTGTGTTGGGAAAATGATGGCACCCGTTATATGCTTGTTTCCGATGAAGGAAGAGCCCACAACCAGGACCCAGTCAGGGTACGAATTTCTCAAGAAATCAACCCGGACAGGCTTGGGGAAAGTACACGACCGCCTTCAAATTTCTTAACGATACTGGGAAGTGGTAAAACTTGTCAGAGACACGCATCCACCTCCTCTGCCTTCGGATTTGGAGCCATTCGTATATGGTATATTTGGACGGACTTTTCCTCCCGTACAGATGCACTTAACATAGAAAGCTCATTCCGCCCTCCAGACCATTGCTGTCGTTTTCCAGTTTTTTAGGGTAGCAAAATTCACATGTTTTGAGTACTATTTGGATACGAAGGGTAGCAGCGGTCGAATCTTTTGAAATAAATAAACACATACAACATTTTGTTTGTACTGTTTGTAATTATAAAAACATTCTCAGTTTCGTTATAACTTAACAAAATAATATGGAATTATTCATATAAATTATGATTAAATAAAAAAAAACACTATTCCGCTTAATGGTGCGTTTACACTCACCCTTGAGGCTCGCGAGCCTCTACCCCCATAAGCAGACTTCGCGCACTAGGCAAACTCTTCTTCAATAACCTCGATGAGATCTCGAAAAACAAGATAGGAGAACTGATTATCTTCTTGAACAGCTCTGGATGGATATGATAATCCATTCAAGCCCCAGGTCTCTGTAAAACTATATATATGCTTCATCAGCCCTCAACGACCAGGTTAAACGAGTTGTGGTATCAAAACGGCGCTTCCTGTGCTAATTGGGCCCTGTTTTCGGTAGACGGGCCACCACGTAACCCAACCAACCAACCAACCCCCATCAGGCCATTGCAAACCGGTTTTCGTCGGCTGTATTCTTTGCTGTGTTAATGGCGATTTACAATCAACATGCCTCTACAGCGCAACTTGTCTACAAGTGCGAAACGACAGAAATACGATGAGCTGCGAAATGCATGCTGCCCCAGTTCATTGTATGAGTGTACCCATATGGAAGCGTGCGTCGGAGAAAAAGTTGAAGAATGTTAGACTCTTGCGACTCCACGAGCTATCTGATTGGTTGATTTTTTGGTGGGGATAGAGGCTCGCCTCAAACGTTGAGTGTAAATACACCATCATACTTATAAAAATATCTTATAGACAGACCTACAAAATCTTTAATTTTTATTAGCAAGTCTTTGGCAATTAAGACAGCATTCACTGTACCAGTAAGAAGTGAATTTCTTTTCTTGTTCTTAATTAAATTAAATTCAAAAAAGTTTCTTTCGACAGTTGCACTTCTATCGGGGAAAGCGATTATAGTTCCGATAAAATGTCTTACAATAAGAAATAGAACTTGCTTGCAAACTTCAATTTAATAATCTCGAGAGGCATCTTTAATATTCTTTATATCTGCTTCTGGTATAAATATTATATTTATTAAAATAGCTGCTTCTGCACCAATATAAACATCTTCAATAGGTAAATATATTTCCTCACTGTTGAAATCTTAATCATTTCGTAAAAATTTTGAAAAATTGTTTTAAAATAAGTTTTTTATTGTTCGAAGCAAGATATGTATCCTCGGTATTCCCGCTTGAATTTTGATATTTATTTTATTTTGTTAAATTTAAAATATGTACCATAAACATAAAGTATGCTCTATTTATTTCCGTCATTTTTGCGCATATTGTATGTGCTAAATCAGCGTTACTTTCTCGTTGATATCGTAATAAAATGTTGAAAAGGAACATACTGCTCTAATATCCGTGCAACAACATATTCCAATGATAGCCACTTTCCTACACTCAGAGAAAATTCGCATGCTAAATTTTAATAACATCGTATTTAAAGTAGGACAATTAACGTTTTTCGGAAATGAATTTAAATTCAATTTAAACCGATTTGATTTAAATCTGAAATGTAGTAGTAGTACATCGGGTAAGTAGAAAGAACTTTAAACTAAAACTTCAAGTGTTTCATTTTATGTGTAATATGTATGTGCAAGGGAATTTTAAAAATGGTTATTATTTACTTTAATTACAAAACCACTTTGTTTTAAAGGTACACATTTTCGATAGTAAAAGTAATAAGTTCCTACTACCTTTCAAAGTTGAAACGTTTTAAAAGAAAGTGGGAGTGTATTTAATTCAAATTTGGCATAGACTTGTTTTTAAGTGTGAACTGTTTTCGCATGAACCGTTAAAAAACAAATGCGCTACGATCCACGCATTTTTGCACAATATGGTGTGTTTCTTCTGTTGCTCAAATTCTGAGTTCGCGCTTCATATATAGTGTTTCATGTGCATTTTCTATTAAAAATGGAAATTCAACCAGTGATAGATTGGGTCGGGATGGCTCGGATTGGGATGCAGTTTCCGACAAATGGAAAAAACGCATTCTCCTCGTCGACGCGAATTAAAAATATTGTCTAATTTTGATTTTTTTAAGTCTTGGCCAAAATTTGTTGATTCAAGGTCTCCAGAACTGGTAGGATTTGTCAGTAATATGTTACTTCATGATTTTTACTTTTCTTTCTTAGATATATGGATTTTAATCTTATGTATTCCGGAAAACAACATCTCCTTTTAAGTAAATGGGAAAAGTTTAAAGTTTACGTGAAAAACTACTATGAAGTGAATATTCACAACCAAAGCTGCAAAAGAAAATTTGCGTTGTCAAAATCTTCTTTAGAGAAAGGTCTGTAAATTAAAAAAAATAAAACCTATATACAACTTCAACTAATATTCGCTTTTCTACTAGATTCCGAAGATTACATCTTGGCTACACTACTGAATGCCGTAATTCCTCCTGTTTCCAGATTCAAAGACAAAAAAGGAAGTAACAAAAAAAAAAATCTGCCAACGTCTGGGCGCAACTTTATTATTTTTTCGGTAGAAGTTCGGAACCAGTTTAATTCTGAGATGCGGTGTATGTTACTATGTGACTGAAAACCTAAAAAAAAGAATACTTACGCCGCTGCCACATATAACATATGAATTACATAATTGGTTCATACTCCAGGACGAGGTCTAGTCCTAGTATAATATCAGTTGTTACGCCATTAGAAGGTTTTTCGTGATTTGGATTTGAGCCATTACATGAAATCGGAAATGCGTTTGTGGGCGATTATATAAAAAGTCTGTGGAAGTGCAAATCAATGTAATATCTCATCAATCCTGAGAATTATGTCGAAAGCCTTACGTCCTATTGGAGTTGAATAACAAAATCCTGAAATCAACTTTTGACGATTATGTAAGAAGCCTAAATGTAGTAAAAATTAATTCGATATCTCATTAGAACTAAGAAATATGTAAGAATTTGTGAAAACATATGCAACCCCCTTGCACCCACTTTGGGGTTGAATATTAAAAAACCCTGAAATGAGTTTGTAGATATATTAAGAGATATGACGGAATTCGTGAAAACGTGTTCAACCCGTTTTTACCCTCTTAGGGGTTGAAAAAGGAAAAAACTTGAAAACGAGTTTTAGGTGATTATTAAATAAGCCCGTGGAAGTGAAAAGTTATACGATATTGTTACGTCTAAGCTTGGCCGCCGCGCGGCTCGATCGATTGCGGGTGGGGGCAGCGGCGGCCGGGTGCCTGGGCTGCGGGGTGGCCCAGTCGGGGGCCTAGAGTGGATGGCGAGAGCGGAGCAACACGGCTGTGTTTCCCCTCTGGTCGAATGCGGTCGAGGGTGTTGGGGCGGCCTGGAGGATCGCATGGGGTGCTCTCAGGCTTTCCAGCGTGTTCTGCACGCACCGCCGAGCGAGGGTTCGGGAACGGTCTCGACCGCGGACAAGTGGTGTAGGGGCAGATAAGGCTTTCGGCGAGGGACATAGTAATTTTTATTACGTCGACTGTGACAGCCAGCGTGTATACGCGACCGTGTTGGTAGAGAGCGAAAGTGATCGAGTCAAGCGATATATGGAATAAGCGGGCAGTGCTGCCATACAGTGCGAATATAATTCTGTGAATTAAAGTGCGGATAAATAAATTATCACTTATTTTTATTTTAACCGAATTGTGTTTTACTTGAAATCCCGGCGAACCCCTAGCTCGCAACAATATCTAACCAGACCTGAGGGATACGGCTGAATTCGTTAAAATGTATACATCCCCTTTACACCACCTTGGGGGTCGAATTTCAAAAAATTCTGAAAACACTTTCCAGCTATTTATATGAAGAACCCGTACAAAAAAAATTAATACAATATTTGGAAAGACCTAATAGATATGACGAAAATCGTAAAAATATATGCATTCCATTTTCACATCATTTTTTTTGCCCCACTTCAAAACTCCAATGGATATTTGAATTTTTTTTTTACAGAATTACTTTTCTATTTGATTTACATATACATACCTAGTTGCAACTTTCTAGCATTAGCCGTTCTACAGTTAGGAAAAACACCACCCACCCCCGTACCATACTACCCCCATACAAAATTATATTTTTCCAATATGCTACTACCATAGCTCTATCTAAATACTAAGTTTCAGCTTTATATCGTTGTAGGTTCTCGAGATATAAAAATCGGAACTTTTTACTTTTCACCCTCCCCCACCCTCACCCTCTACATCCACATCCCTGAAAATTTTTTTTCTGCTGGGGGTCTATTAGGCCTACTTCTGGTAAACATTTTAAGCATCTATCTTGCATCGTTCTTGAGATATAAGACGTGATTTTTTAAAAAAATTCTTACTCCCTCCACTTCCTTGCACCACCACCACTTAAAAAAATTTTACTTTCAGCAAACTTTATTTGTCAATCTTTATACAAAAACCGAATTTTATTTCTCTAGTGCAATACGTTCGTGAGATATCGTAATCTAAAATTTTTCAACCCCCACCCCCGGACGTCACTGCCCCCACTCAAAAATTTGTTTCCGATCTATTCTCCTAGTATTCCTACAGATGATTATAAAGTTTTAATTTCGTGACATTAACCGTTTAGGAGATATGGATTTTAGAATGTCTCGATCTCGCCTTTCGAACGTTTCGGACACATTATTATTCCCCCCACTCCCACACCCTTTCACCCATATCAACAATATTTTTGCAAATGGGTCCACTATCGAAGTTCTATATAAATTTCAAGTTTCAGCCTCCTAACATGAGCGGTT
Source organism: Beris morrisii (assembly GCA_951812415.1). Classification (NCBI taxonomy): domain Eukaryota; kingdom Metazoa; phylum Arthropoda; class Insecta; order Diptera; family Stratiomyidae; genus Beris; species Beris morrisii. The sequence continues at coordinate 73,723,866 of OX638310.1, forward strand.
GCTGAGATCTAGAAACCAAAATTTTTCGCCTAAAACGCTTCCCCCACCTCCCCCCTCATACTCCCACCCCCGAAAAATTGGTCACTTCAAGGGGCCTACCCAGTCTATTAAAGAAAAAAATTTCAATTCAATAGCTTATAGGGTTTAGGAGTTATAAGCCCTGAAACGTTTTGCGTACGGCGGACGGCGCACAGACGGACTGACATTTTTTTTTGCTTTTTTGGTGCTTATTAGTCATAAAACGTATAAAAAAAATTTTCAGGGTAGCAAATTTTTATACTCTAGATGAAGTCATATAGAGTATTATAAGTTTAATCCAGCCCAAAAGTTTGTAACGCATAGAACCAAGCCTCGGACAAAAAAAAGTTATATATTATTTTTTGTTTATTTGTGGCCAAAAACCTCAAATCCGCCTGACGTCCGTCCGTCCGTCCGTCCGTCCGTCCGTCCGTCCGTCTGTCCGTGAACACGATAACTCAAGAACGCTTTCACCTAGGATCTTGAAATTTTGAATCTGGGTGTTTGGTTGAATTTGTAAGGCTAAGTTCGTTAACGGGCAAAATCGTCCTACTCCTTCGGGTAGCTGCCATACAAAATGTCCTTAAAACACGTGTTCAAGAATATTGACTAATAACTTCGGAACGATTAAAGTTACGACTTTGAAATTTTGTACGTGTTACTTTTTCAATAGTTGCAACCAAAAGTATGATTATGAAGAAAATCCTATTAGTCCTTCGTGTAGCTGCCATACAAATATCCTGTCAAAATGTATTCACTTAATTTACGAAACTCACTATAACTCAAGTAATCTTTTAGCAACGAATTCAGAATTTTGTACAAGTTAGTTTTAAGTGAAAAGGAAGTTCGAGTTTACTAATGAGCGAAATCCTTTTACTCCTTCTGGTAGCTGCCATACAAAATGTCCTTAAAACACGTGATCAAGAATATTGGCCGATAACTTCAGAAGGGTTTAAGCTACGTCTTTGAAATTTTGTATGTATTATTTTTTCAATAGTTGAATATAAATGTATGAATATGAAGAAAATCCTATTAGTCCTTCGTGTAGCTGCCATACAAATATCCTGTCAAAATGTATTCACTTAATTTACGAAACTTACTATAACTCAAGTAATCTTTTAGCTACGAATTCGGAATTTTGTACAAGTTAGTGTTGAGTAAAAAGAAAGTTCGAGTTAACTAATCAGCGAAATTCTTTTACTCCTTCTGCTAGCTGCCATACAAAATGTCCTTGAAACACGTGTTCAAGAATATTGCCGATAACTTCAGAAGGGCTTAAGCTACGGTTTTGAAATTTTGTATGTGTTAATTTTCCAATAGTTGGAGCTAAATGTATAATTATCAAGAAAATCCTATTAGTCCTTCGTGTAGCTGCCATACAAATATCCTGTCAAAAAGTCTTCACTGAATTTACGGAACTCACTATAACTCAAGTAATCTTTTAGCTATGAACTCGGAATTTTGTACAAATTAGTTTTGAGTGAAAATAAAGTTCGAGTTCACTAATCTGCAAAATCCTTTTACTCCTTCTGGTAGCTGCCATACAAAATGTCCATAAGACACGTGTTCAACAATATTTTTCGATAACTTTTGAACGCTTGAAGCTACGAATTTCCAATTTTGTACACATTAATTTTTGAATGGTTCCAAGGAAAAGGATAAATATGTAAGAAATCGTGTGAGTCCTTCCTGCACCTCTCATGTGAAAGTCCTTCAAAAAGGACATTTTTTTCGATGACTTACCCAGTTCAAGATATTAAATTAAACACTGAATATTGTCTTTTAGTTTTGAGTAGCAATCTAATGGCAGTCCTTAATAAAGGACATACAACATGCACACACGTAATTCTACTTTATCCCCAACTACAATATAAATCGGAGTTCAGTATTCATCTAGAGTATTATACGATTGGCTTGCAGCCGATCGTGACTGCAGTATGTTTTTTTTTTAAAAATCGATAATTATTATTATTAAAATAATAAAGTAAAAGGTAACGATAGCTGATGCTCAGGTAATTAGTATTATAATGTTGGTCTGACAATTCAGCCTTTTATTATAGCAGTTGGTTCGGAGATGACAATTTAAATTCTTATTTTATTTATTTTTACAAAACTTTATATAGGTTTGATTCCTTTATTGAAACTCTAGACATTTGTTTTAAGACATTTCAAGTCCTCTCTCTACAGTATACCTTAGCTTGCCAGCCGTGTTGGATGTTCATTCAAAAGTATTTTTTCAATATTAGTACACATTTTGATTTAAAATCGCCTAACGTAACATCTCTTATGAGCTTTCCGCTGCATCTTTACCAAATAAATAATGGACTGACTCTTGTCAGAAATAAATTCTTATAAAAAGTTTACATGTGTAAAAGTAATAATATAAAAATATGTTTACTTTATTATAAAATGAAAAGAACTAATTTCTTATGTACCTACATTTGTAATTGAATTATTAATAAACGTTTTTATAATTATACAGCAACTTTTTTTTAATGAGACCAGTTTCCTATTTTGATAGGCTAATATCAGCCAATAGCACTAAAAATTATTATCATAGCATATCCCATCCGTCAGATTTCTACAATTCCTTGTCTTCTCGCAGATTTAGTAATTCTGCGCAAAAAAATCGAATTATCAGGGATAATCTCATATATGTAAATATAAAAAAGTCTTTAAACTAAGAACGAAAGTTATTGAATCAAATATTAAAATTATTTATTTAATTTAATTTACAACGTCTTATATAAAAGGATGCTATTTTAAAACAAAGCCGATCGTATTAAATTTTATCTGGGCACCGACTTAAATTCAATACACCTCATATTTCTAATCAATAAATTCTTTCTTTATTTAATGTTGAAACTCATTTAATCTAAAAATAACTGCGCTAACTATAAAGATGAACGTATTCAGAAAACAAGTTTGAATTAATTATTTCAATGCTTTAATTCTAATATGAATTGCAATTAGATTAAAGTGAATTTCGTTTGATTTATTCTTTAAAGTTGTGCGACTTTAATTTAAAAATATCTGTCTTTAGTGCCAAATCATATTGATTTTACTTCAATTTAAAGTGGTTTTATTTAATTCTACGTGTATTTTTCTCTCAGTGTAGGGGAAGGGGATTGTGGAGCGGATGTGCATGTGGATTGTGGAGTAAAGTATAAGCGACAGGCAAGAATTCAATTCACAATAGTTATAAAGATTAGATTTTTGGCGAATTATATTTTGGGTATTGTATTACAAAAAAAAAAACATACGTATAATTATAAACTATTTTTTTATACGGGTAGCATAACTGAAATTTGAGTAGTATAAGTAGTACGGGCTTGAAATAGTAGTAAAATACTACTATAGTAGCAAGTTCGGCAGCGCTGCTCCAGACCACTGCAGTGTCTTTCAGGCCGAGCTTATAGTGATCAAGGATGCCTTGCCCTGGCTGAGGTGTAATATAATATCTACTAAGGTATATGGTATAAGCATTATCACAGAGAACCAAGTGGCAATGAAATCCTTGGAATTGGCCTCGACAACATCAAAGGTCACCTTGGAGTGTTGATCATCTCTTAAGGAGATGACAGTACAGTTCAATATTCACCTGTGCTGGATGCTAGGGCACATGGACATTCTAGGTAACTGTTTGGCTGACGAACTCGCTCGGTGCAGCACTACCCTCCTGGGAGATAGATCTAGCCGAAGATGAATCTGAAACCCTCTAAAAGGTTGATCTGACTCAAAGGGCGAGTATCAGCACCACAGTCCGTGTCCTGACCGGACACTGTCTTATAGCCCGCTATAAGTTTCGGTCTCTTCTCAAACGACTTCTGTAGAATCTGCCTGGACGAGAAGGAGGAGACAGTCATATTACCTGCTCAGCTCTATCCGCTAGTAGAAAAGCTAATATAGGAACTTACTTCTTCAACAGTATCAGTGACCTTGCCGCAACGGAGGTCGCGAGAATCCAACGCTTTCTTATAAGCTCTAAATACTTTAAGGAGTAGGAACGAGTTTGATGATCCTGTGGATCTTTTAATGTCTTAGTGTGTCCGTGCCCTCACAGGCAGCCGTACCTACCTACCGATGATTCGTTATCAAATTAATTTCGAGTTTCTCTGGCAATGCCTTAAAGAATCTTTTTCTCTTTTCTTTTGTTGAAGGACTGTGTTTACGAGCCTTTATAAGTGTCCCAGCAAAAAAGTTTCATTTAATTTCCTTTTTTTTCAACTATGATTTCGATCTAAATTGAATAGTGATGGGAACTCTAAGACTACTCAACAAAGTTTTCATAGACTACCCAACAACCCATTTTATGAGCGTTCATTAAAAACGATGATTTCTCGACGCGTAACACCTGCACTAATCTTAAGACATCTCGGAAGTTTCAAAATTCACTTAGACTGAATCCTATTGATAATTTGCATTTTGTTATGCCCACTGAGTCAATTCTAATTCATTTGCGAACTCCTCAACTTATAAGAGCTTCGTAAGCTATGACTCTTTAATGAATTAATTACGATACTTTTCGTCTCCTAGTTATTTTTATCTATGAGAAACCATTAGTTTTACAAAGTTACGTATCTTACATTTAATTACTCTTATAAATTAAGCATTAACAACAACTCAAGTAGAATTAAAATTTTATGATTCATTTTCGTTTCGTAGAAAAAAAAAATATACTGAAAAAATTTTTTTCTTTGCTGACACGTGGAAGTTTGACTTTTTGACCGAAATGGTTAACGCACACGCATCAATCCTACTTCGTCCCTTCGAGAAACGTGATTAGGGCTTAGGTCAACTTCGCACCTGAGGGATATTGCAGGTAGAACGTTAAACATTGAATTAGTTGAGTTATTTATATGAAATTTACGTGTCGCACCGTTATTTTCAGTTTGTTTCTTTTGTTTTATAATTTTCGGTCTTTAAATGCGGTACCGTCATAGGCAGTTGAAAACTTTGGAATTGCCATAGAATTAACCCAACAATGCTAAAGAAGTATAACTATTGCCCACAAGGTTTGGTATAGCTGGAGGTTTTAACCTGACGCAATTATCTAAAATAAGGTAAAAACGTAAACCTCAAAACTACCCCTAAGGTCGGACGGTCGAATTCGTGACTAGGAGATATTTTTGTCATAGTTGAGTGAAATATTGCCGAAAATGTAACAGTTGTAGATTATAGCTACGCAGTTCTTTAGTTTTTGTTTATTTATCGTAATTATAGTTTTTCGTTAACTTCGGATAGTCATGCAGTATGAAAGTAGCATTTAGAAGCTATAAATAATGTAATGATCCTAGTTCCGGCATAAATATTTCTAAATTTAATTCATAATAGGAATTTTTTTATCGTTACACATATTTGCCCTTCCATATCGTTTTAGAATTACTTTCTTAATCTTTAATTGATTCGTATAACAAGCTTATATGAAATCGTAGCTAAAAGATTATTATGTAGTTTATAATAAATTTTTTGGTACATCATACTCGACATGACTTTTAGTCATCTACTATTTCTTCGCTGTATTTCTACAGTATCTCGGTTTTACTTTATTATTTTAATAATAAAGTATTGTTATCGATTTTTAAAAACAAAAAATTTGCTACCCTGAATATTTTTTTTATACGTTTCTTGACTAATAAGCACCAAAAAAGCAAAAAAAAATTTCAGTCCGTCTGTGCGCCGTCCGCCGTCCGCCGTACGCAAAATGTTTGAAAGCTTATAACTCTCAAACTCTTTGAGCTATTAAGTTGAATTTTTTTTTGTTGGTAGACTGAGCAGACCCTTCAAGTGGTCACCTTTTGAGTGGTGTGGGTGTGAGCAGGGAGGTGGGGGAAGCGTTTTGGACGGAAAATTTTGGTTTCTAGATCTCAGTAACCGCTTAGGCTAGGAGACTGAAACTTGGAATTTATATAGAGCATTGATAGTGGACCCATTTGCAAAGAAAAATTATATTATAGGTAAAGGGGTGTAGGAGTGGGGGGAATAATAATGCGTCCGAAACGCTCAAAAGCCGAGATTGAGACATTCTAAAATCCATATCTCCTAATCGGTTAACGTTACGGAATTAAAACTTAATGAACATCTGTGGGTATACTAGGAGAATAGATCGAAAACAAATTTTTGAGAGGAGGCAGTGGCGTACGGAGGTGGGGGGTGAAAAACTTTAGATTACGATATCTTACGAACCAATTGCACTAGAAAAACTAAATTCGGTTTCTATATTAAGGTTGACAAATAAAGTTTGCTGAAAGTAAAAATTTTTAAGGGAAAGGTGGAGTATGGAAGTGGAGAGGATAAGAATTTTTCTAAAAAATCACGTCTCATATCTCAAGAACAATGTACGATAGATGCTTAGAATTTTTACCAGAAATAGGATCAATAGACCCCTAGCAGGGAAAAAAATTTTTAGGGATGAGGGCTGGGGGAGGGTGAAAAGGAAAAAGTTCCGATTCTTATATCTCGAGAACCTAAAATGACATCAAGCTGAAACTTGGTATTTAGATAGAACTATAGTAGTGGCATGTTGGAAAAATATAATTTTTTATAGGGATACTATGGTACGGTGGTGGGGGTGTTTTTCCTAACTATAGAACGGCTTATGCTAGAAAGTTGAAACGCAGTATGTATATGTAAGTCAACTAGAAAAGTAATTTTGATTAAAAAACAAATCAAATATCCATTGGCGTACAGAAGGGGGGCAAAAAAAATTATCAGTGAAAATGGAATGCATATATTTTCACAATTTTCGTCATATCTATTAGGTCTTTTCAAATATTGAATTTATTTTTATTCCACGTATTCTTCATATAAATACCTAGAAAGTCTTTTCAGGATTTTTTGAAATTCGACCCCCACGATGGTGTAAAGGGGTTGTATACATTTTCACCAATTCAGCCGTATCCCTCCGGTCTGATTAGATATCGAATATATTTTTACTTCTACGGGCTTGTTTAATAATCACCTAAAACACGTTTTCAAATTTTTTCCTTTTCAACCCCTAGGAGTGTATAAACGGGTTGAACACGCTTTCACGAACTTGGTCATATCTCTTAGGAGTGATAAGACATGGGATAGGTTTTCCTCGGGCTTTCTTTACATATATCTAAAAACCCATTTCAGGATTTTTTAATATTCAACCCCTAAGTGGGTACAAGGGGGTTGCATATGTTTTCACAAATTCCTACATATTTCTTAGTTCTAATGAGATATCAAATTCATTTTTACTTCCTAAGGCTTCCTACATAATCGTCAAAAGTTGATTTCAGTGTTTTTAGATATTCAACTCCAATAGGACGTAAGGCTTTCGACATATTTCTTACGATTGGTAAGATATCAGATTGGTTTTCACTTCCACAGACTTTTTATATTATCGCCTACAAATGCATTTCCGATTTCATGAAATGGCCCAAAACCAAATCACGAAAAATCTCCTAATCACGTAACAACTGATATTATACTACGACTTAGACCTCGTCCCGGAGTATAACCCAATTATGTAATTCATATGTTATATGTGGCAGCGGCGTAAGTATTCTAGCGCAATCCCATTCTACTACACCCGCTTTCTGAACTTTTTTCTGAGTTTTCAGTCACATAGTAACCTACACCGCGTCTCAGAATTGAACGCATTCCGAACTTCTACCGAAAAAATAATAAAGTTGAGCCCAGACTGTTGGCAGATTTTACTTTATTATTTTAATAATAAAGTATTGTTATCGATTTTTAAAAAAAAAAAATTTGCTACCCTGAACATGTTTTTTTCCACGTTTCATGACTAATAGACACCAAAAAAGCAATCAAAATTTTCAGTCCGTCTGTGCGCCGTACGCCGTACGCTGTCCGCCGTCCGCCGTCCGCCGTATGCAAAACGTTTGAAAGCTTATAGCTCTCAAACTCTTTGAGCTATTAAGTTGAATTTTTTCTTGTTGGTAGACTGAGAAAACCCCTTCAAGTGGCCATCTTTTGAGTGGTGGGGTGTGAGGGGGGAGGTGGGGGAAGCGTTTTAGACGAAAAATTTTGGTTTCTAGATCTCAGTAACCATATAGGCTAGGAAGCTGAAACTTGGAATTTATATAGAGCATCGATAGTGGACCCATTTGCAAAAAAAAATGATAATATAGGTAAAGGGGTGTGGGAGTGTGGGAAATAATAATGCGTCTTAAATGCTCGAAAGCCGAGATCGAGACATTCTAAAATCCAGATCTCCTAATCGGTTAATGTCACGAAAGTAAAACTTTATGAACATCTGTGGGTATACTAATAGAATAGATCGGAAACAAATTTTTGAGAGGGGGCAGTGACGTACGGGGGTGGGAGTTGAAAAACTTTAGATTACGATATCTCACGAACGCATTGTACTAGAGAAATAAAATTTGGTTTCTGTATAAATGTTAACAAATAAGGTTTGCTGAAAGTAAAATTTTAAAGGGGCGGTGGAGTATGGAAGTGGAGGGGTACGAATTTTTTAAAAAAATCACGTCTCATATCTCAAGAACGGTGTAAGATAGATGCTTAAAATTTTTACCAGAAGTAGGTTTAATAGACCCCCAGCAGAAAAAAAATTTTCATAGATGAGGGTGTAGAGGGTGAGGGTGGGGGAGGGTGAAAAATAAAAAGTTTCGATTTTTATATCTCGAGAACCTATAACAATGAAAAGCTGAAACTTAGTATTTAGATAGAACTGTAGTAGTAGCATGTTGGGAAAATATAATTTTTTATAGGGTTAGTATAGTACGGGGGTGAGGGGTGTTTTTCCTAACTATAGAACGGCTTATTATGGTGATGTAAAGGGGATGTATACATTTTCACCAATTCAGCCGTATCCCTCAGGTCTGATTAGATATCGAATAACTTTTCACTTCCACGGGCTTATTTAATAATCACCTAAAACTTGTTTTTAAGGTTTTTCCTTTTTCAACCCCTAAGAGTGTAAAAATGGGTTGAACACGTTTTCACGAATTCCTTCATATCTCTTAGGAGTGATAAGACATCGGATTGGTTTTTACTTCCTCTGGCTTTCTTTATATATATCTAAAAACTTATTTCAGGATTTTTGGATCTTCAACCCCAAAGTGGGTGCAAGGAGGTTGCATATATTTTCACAAATTCTTACATATTTCTTAGTTCTAATAAGATATCGAATTCATTTTTACTTCCTAAGGCTTCTTACATAATCGTCAAAACTTTGATTTCAAGATGTTTGTTGTTCAACTATAATAGGACGTATGGGTTTCGACATATATCTTAGGATTGATGAGATATTAGATTGGTTTGCACTTCCACAGACTTTTTATATAATCGTCTTCAAACGCATTTCCTATTTCATGTAATGGCCCGAAACCAAATCACGAAAAACCTTCTAATGCGGTAACAACTGATATTATACTAGGACTAGATCTCGTCCCGGTGTATGACCCAATTATGTAATTCATATGTTATATGAGGCAGCGGCGTAAGTATTCTAGCGCGACCCCATTTTAACCGCTTCCCGAACTTTTTTTTAGGTTTTCAGTCACATAGAAACCTACACCGCATCTCAGAATTAAACTCGTCCCGAACTTCTACCCAAAAAATAATAAAGTTGCGCCCAGACTGTTGGCAGATTTTTTTTTATTGCATATGGTCTACTCAAATGAAAAAAAACTTTTGATTCAATTTTAAATTGTTTAGGTTGAACTTTAAAGAAATATCTTTAGTACATTGTATATCTCCTTTCTCTTCTTTTATATGTACATACCTTGCTTCACATATTTTATAATCTTCCCTTTAAATGTAAATATGGCATGAAACACTATATACCAATGCGTTCCTTGTAACATACTCCTCCGTACTACATTAGCTATTTTCACAAATAATTCCATGTCGTTTATTTTTCTTTATTTAAATTCAGCAAACCTGTGTTTTCGAAAATGATTCTAAAGTAAATCACTGAAGCGAATTGAATCTCCAAAAACGGAAGGAGAAGCGTCTAGAAATTGACTATCTAGCTGTATTTTATATACATCCATTAACGCATACTTTTTACAATTAATGCAAATGATTGACACAATCTTCACGAAGGTGATATCTATAAGGTACAATAGGTATATACACTTTGGTGAACGTTAAGGTAAGTTTCCAAAAAGATTTAATAAATGTGCGTTACGTACGGCTAGAGAATCGGCTTCGAGTTTTAAACGAATTCAATTTCGATGAGTTAATAGTAAATATATTTCAAATATATTACTTTATAAGTTTTTAAACTTATACACCTGCTATTAACAAAGTCACAGGCCGACTTATTGTTGATTCTTTATATTTACCACGTTCACGTTTTCTCTTTGGATTCGACGAGAGAATATATGTCATTCATATATTATTTTACTTTATTATTTTATTAATAAAGTATTTACTACCTTGAAAATGAGCAAAAAAAAGTTCAGTCCGTCTGTACGCCGTCTGTAAAATCTATTCAGGGCTTATAACTTCCAAACCCTTCGAGTTATTAAAATTATTTTTTTTTGGTAGAGTGAATGAATCTCTTCAAGTGGTCACCTTTTGTGGAGTTGAGGTGTGAGGGAGGACGTGGGCGGAGTGTTTTAGAGAAATAAATGTTGGTTTCTAGATCTCAGCAACAATTTTTCTAAAGAATAACGTCCTATATCTCAAGAACAGTTTAAGTTAAATTTAGGGGAAGTAGGCCTAATAGACTACTACAAGATAGCAGTGGGTGTGAGTGTAGGGGGTGAAGATGAAGGAGGATGCAAAATAAGAAGTTCCGATTTTTATATCCAGAGCTATAGTAGCGACTTCTCAAAAAAAAATTTATTTTTTATAGGGGTAGTATGGTATGGGGGCGTATGGTGTTTGTCCTATCTATAGAACGGCTTATGCTAGAAAGTTGAAACATGGTGAGTATATGCAGATCTACTAGAAAATTATCATTGAATGCATTTATTTTCACGAATTTCTTCATATCTTTTAGGTCTTATAAAATTGTGATTTCATTTTCTTTCTACGGATTCTTTACTTAAATGGCTAGAACGGGATTTAAGGATTTTCCGAAATTCGACCCCTAAAGGGGAATTAAGGGGTTGTATGCATTTTCACGAATTCAGACGTATCCCTCAGGTCTGATTAGATATCGAATAACTTTTCACTTTCACGGGCTTGTTTTATAATCGTTTTCAAGTTTTTTCCTTTTTGAACCCCTAAGAGGGTATAAACGGGTTGAAAACATATTCACGAATTTCTTCATAATTCTCAGGAGTGATAAGACATCGAATTGGTTTTGACTTCCTCGTGCTTTCTTCATATTTATCTAAAGCTGCTTTCAGGATTTTTGAATATTCAACCCCAAGTGGGTGTAAGGCGGTTGCATATCTTTCCACAAATTCCTCCATATGTTTCAGATCTGATGTCGAATTTATTTTTAATTCCTAAAAGTTCCTAGTGAGAAGTTTATAATTTTTGTGTTGTTGAGGTTAATGGCTTTAATGGTAATAAATGACCATTCACTATGATGATTCAAGGACCCTTCTATGAGAGCTTTCCAAAAGAGTGGAGGGACTTCGCTCAATAGCAAATTGGGCCTATAAACTAATTCCAGTAAAAATATTTTCTCGAGTTATAATCAGTTTCGAAAGATGAATGCACATATTTGTCCAGAAATTTTGTACAGCAGCTTCTTAATGGTCTTCATAGTAATGCCTCTATCTGCTGAATCCATTGAAATATTACGTTGGTCAAAATTGGTGAACACGAGTTTTATAGAAGCTAACAGAAGGAGTAGACAGATTTCGCTGATAAATAAAACGAATTCATTTAAAATTAATTTGTTCAAAATTTCGACTTCGTGGCTAAACGATTCTTCAGTAGTAGTGAATTCCGTAAATTGAGGAAAGGAATTTTTCCAGAATTTTTATATAGCCGCTACACGATTGACGCATGAAATTCATATCCATAACTTTCCAGTTAAAGTGTACTAGTCGTCAAAAAGTTGATTCTCTTGCATATTTTTTAGGTTTGATGAGATATCAGATTGGTTTTTACTTTCACATCCTTTTACTTTATTATTTATATAATCGCATACAAACCCATGGAACCCATTTCATGTAATGGCCTAAAAAATAATTTCACGATTTTTCAATATTCAACCCCCAAGAGGGTGTTAGGGGTTGCTTATGTTTTCACACATTTTTTAAAATCTCTAGTGTCTGATAAGATATCAAATTGCTTTTTATGTAATCGCCTAAAACCTATTTCACAATTTTTCGATATTCAACCCCAAATGGATTTAATAGGTTTGTATACGTTTTCACAATGCGTCAAATCTCTTAATTCTAATGAAGCAGCATATTAGTTCTTACTTCTATGGGCTTTCAGTGTAAATAATATGCCGAAATTCGAGTCGACTACAAGGCCTTTTTCAATGTTTAATCGTCTAAAAATCTATATTTCAGATATTTTAATTTATATTCTAAGGACAAAAAACCTGCTAATCTCGAAACAACTACGACTTTGACAGCCTCCCGCAGTATGACCCAATAACGTAATGCATATTGTTGCGAGCTAGGGGTTCGTCGGGATTTCAAGTAAAACACAATTCGTTTAAAATCAAAATAAGTGATAGTTTATGAATCGCACTTTAATTGTATTCACACAATAATTCGCACTGTATGGCAATACCGCCCGCTTATATATCGCTTGACTCGATCACTTTCGCTTTCTACCAACACGGTTGCGTATACACGCTGGCTGTCACAGTCGACGTAATAAAAATTACTATGTCCCTCGCTTAAAGCTTCGCATGCTTTTATACTAGTTGGCCATAGTCTAGACTGTTATTGAATCTTTGCTCGGTGGTGTGTGTAGACGGTACTCGAAAGCTTGAGAGCATTCGATTTGATCTTCTACGCTGTTCTCGTACATACGAGAATATTCGATTAGAAGGGAGGTACAATCGTGTTGCTCCGCCCCCCTTATATACTTCAACTAGGTTTCTGATTGGGTTACTTTGCAGCTAGGTATTCGGTTGTTGATGTTTCCATTATGCGAAACGATCGAGTTGCGCGGTTGCCAGGTTTACATGTCACAATATGTTATATGTGGCAGACGCGTAAGCATTCTAGAGCGAAACTATTTTCACCGTTTCCCGAACTTTAACCGGAAAAACAATGAAGTTGCGCCCTGTTGGAAGACTTTTTTTGTTGTATTATTATATTGTTTCTTCACCTCGGGGAATTCCGTACTAAAATACCTTTAATGATTTTTATTACAACATTTGATTGTTCTTTATCTCTGGTAAATGTTCACCAGAAATGGGAGGTGATTAACTATGCGACTAAGAAAACTAAATGTAAATTAACACACAAAAAATCTACCAACAGTCTGGGCGAAGCTTCAGTATTTTTTGGGTAGAAGTCTGGAAGTTTTTTATGCTGAGAAGTAGTGTCGGTTACTAAGCAACCTTGAAAACAACATTTCAACGTGATTATTCTTTGGGTTGTCACATATGTCGGCATTTGCAAAAACTTATACAATAATTTTACACTCTCTTAGGGGTTGAATATTGCAAAATCCTGAAATTAGTTTTGAGATCTTTATATATAAAGCCCATAGAAGGAAACGCGAATTCGATCTCATTAACCCTAAAATATTTGCGGAATTCGTCAAAACTTGAACAATACCTTACATCCGCAGGGGGCTTAATATCGAAAAACGCTTAAATCGGTTTTTTTCTTTGATTAAATTTAATGTCTTTAAAAGTAAAAGTGAATTCGATATCTCATTAGACCTAAGAACTATATCGGAATTCGTGAAAATCTACAGAATCACTTTACACCCACTTGGGTGGATATCGAAAAATTTGTAAAAATATTTATAGGCGCTTTTATAAAGAGTCCGTAGAAGTAAAATTATCTAAAAGAAATTTCGAAATTCGTGAAAATGAGAAAAAAGCTCTTTTCCTGGACACTTATTCAACTCCACCTTTGTACACCAATGCAAATCTGATTTTTTTTTAATTACTCCTGTGGTATATCTACATATGTATATGCACGTAGTTTCAAGTTTCTACCATAAGCTTTTCTGATATGTAAGAAACCACCCCGCCCCGTACCTTGCTGCACATTAAAAACTTAATCTTTCTAGGTTGCCAATTTAAATTTTCAGTTTTCTACCCTTTGCGGTTTTCGTGAAATCAAAATCAAAATTTATTCATTTTCACCTCCTCCCTTCATCCCCTACACCAACACCCCGTAAAACTTTTTTCTGCTAGGCTAGAGTACGGTTCTAGTACGGTTCTTTACATACAAAAATTACATTTTTTTAAAAATGTGTATCCCCCCACTTCCGTGCTCCAACTTCTCCCACAAACATTTTATATTCAGTAAAATCTACTTGTAATCCTATATACGCAAACCAAATTTTATCTTCCTGGCATAATTGGTTCGGAAGATATTGTAATCCAAAGTCTCTTACCCCCACCTTCGCACCCCATCATCCCTTTTACAATTTTTGTCTTTGTCTAGGCTCCTAGTAACCCTTAAGACAACCTGTTTCAACCTTCTGACATTTTCCCCCACACCCACACTTCTCACCCATATCGACAATTTTAGGTTCTGTAGTTCTATATAAGTTCCAAGTTTTAGCCTCCAAGTACGAGTATAAGCGGTTCCTGAGATTGAGAAACACCCATTCTACCCACCAACAAAATTTCAACTTAACATCTCAACGGGCTTGTGAGCTACTTGCCTTCAAACGCTTTTGCTTACGCCGTATGGCGGACGGTATCTATGGCATACAGATAGAAATTATTTTTTTTTCTTTTTTGGGGTTCACTAGCTCTAAAACGTGAATATACAAAATGTCAGGGTAGTAATTTTATTAAAAATTTTAGGTCGATCACGATACTACTATTTTTCTTATAACGGACGGAAGAATGGATCGCTGCGGTGGCTCTTGCCATTGAGGACATGCCAGTTTAAAAACCTTCACTGGAAAGGTCCGTTTGAAAACTGTTTTTAGTAGGTATACAATGGAACACTCTAACGCCGAAAAACATTCTAGAAATGCTTAGAGTAAAGTATCCGAATGTGGAATACCATTTTCATTGTTTTATCTCTAGACTATAATTTAGCATTAAGAACTGCGAACAATATACAAATCGAGAGGGTATCTTAGTACCGTTCAATAATAAAAAAGATAATGTTGTTATGAGATACAGTAATTTATAAAAAAATAAAAATTTCAAAAAAGTGCATATCTTGCAAAATACATTTTACGGTCTTAATGTGGAATAGTGTAAAATTACTCCGAAAAGAAAGGATCGTCGCATTTTGGACACAGAAATGCTTCATTATTTTTTTCAATAACGCACTTTTTATGAGCCCAACTATCGCACGAAAGACATTCAATCCATAGTAAAGGATTTAATTCATTTAACCATGTCTTCTCGCAAAACTGGCAAACAGTTTCAACTACTTTTCACTTATATGACATTTGAATAAAACAGATGAAGAATCCCCCATGTATGAGTATAAATTCTCTAAATGTGTACAAGAAAAGATGATTTCAATATGAAATTACGGATGTCACGTGAAGCCATTCGAAGTTAGGGGGGTATTCCACATTGCGACCATATACCACATTCGGGTACTTTACTCTATACTTAGTGTCTATAGTGAGCTATCGTGAAAATTCCATTTTAGTTTGTTTCAAATCTTTTTGTAGACTATAAAAGTAGATATGGTATGTATTAAAACAAAGTTTCATTTATTTAACAAAAAATTTTACATTTAACAAAAAAATTGTGAGGGGTTATTTCAGGTTTCTTATCAGTGCAGTATGTGGAGAACTGCCACTGATAATAATAAATAAATAAATAAAAGCGAGATTAGGTAATTGGATAACAGATAAAAAAATCTGCCAATGGTCTTGGCGAAACTTTATTATTTTATTTATTTTATCAGTTGGTTCGAGATTATGGAAAGTTGGAAAGTAAATTTTGTTCTCAAACTAAAAATATTTAAAATAGAGATTTTAAGCCGATTAAACATTGAAAAAGAACGTGTAGACTCTTCGAATTTCGGTATATTATGTACACTAAAAGCCCATAGAAGTAAAAACGAATTTGTTGCCTTATCAGAATTAAGAGATATGACCAATTGTTAAAACGTATACAAACCCATTACTTCCACTTGGGGTTTGAATTCTCATGAGACACGAGGGATTTTGAAAAATTTGTGAAAACGTAAGCAAACCCTTCACACCCCCTTGGTTCTTGAAATTCGAAAAATCGTGAAATTGGTTTGTAGGTCATTACATCAAATGCCGTAATAACCAATTTTATATCTCAACAGAACTAAGGGATGGAAAAAATTGTGAAAACATATGCAAACCCTTGGGGGTCGAATATCCAAAAATTGAGAAATGGGGTTCTAGGCGATTATATAAAAAATCTATCGAAGTGAAAAGCGATCTAATATCTCATCAAACCTAAGAAATATGTCGAAGCTTTGAAAAGCATACAACACCCTTACACTTCTTAGAATTGAATATCTAAAAATACGGAAATTGAATTTTTGGCGCTTATATAGGAAACCTTAGGAAGTAAAAATGAATTCGATATATCATCAGATATGCAACCTCCTTACACCCACTTGGGGGTTGAATATCCAAAAATCCTGAGATCCACGTAACATCCATGAGAAAGTAAAAACCAATTCAATTTCTAATCACTTCTAAAAGATATGACGCGAAAACCTGTTCAACCCTTTTATACCCTCTTAGGGACTGAAAAAGGAAAAAACTTAAAAAAGGGATTTATGTGAATATTACACAAGCCCTTGAAAGTGAAAAGATATTCGATATCTGATCAGACCTGATGGATATGGCAGAGTTCGTGGAAAAGTATACAATCCTTTTTCCACCCCTTTAGGAGTCGAATTTCAAAAAATTCTGAAAACACTTCTAGGTATTTATATGAAGAATCCGTAGAATAAAAATGAATTAAATATTTGGGAAGACCTAATAGATATGACGAAAACCGTCAAAATATATGCATTCCATTTTCACAGATAATCTTTCTTACCCCCCTTCCGAACGCCAATAGATATTTGAAATTTTTTTTAATCTAAATTACTTTTCAAGTTGATTTACATATGCGTACCGAGTTTCAACTTTGTACCATAATCCATTCTATAGATAGGAAAAATACCCCCCATCCCCGTACCATACTACACCTATAAAAAATTATATTTTTCCAACATGCTACTAGTATAGCTCTATCCAAATACCAAGTTTCAGATTTATAGCATTATAGGTTCTCGAGATATAAAAATCGGAACTTTCTCCTTTTAACCCTTCCCCACCCTCACCCTCTACACCCTCACCACCTATTCTTTTTTCTACTAGGAGTCTATTAGGCCTACTTTTGGTAAAAATTTTAAGCATCTATCTTACAATGTTCTTGAGATATGTGACGTGATTTTTTGAAATATTCGCATCCCCTCCACTTTCATGCTCCACCGCCCCTTTAAAAAATTTTACTTTCAACAAACTTCGTTTGTCAACTTTCATACACAAACCGAATTTTATTTTTCTAGTGCAATTGGTTCGTGAGATATCGTAATCTAAAGTTTTTCACCCCACCCCCGTATATCACTAACCCCACTCAAAAATTTGATTCCGATCTATTCTCCTAGTATACCTACAGATATTTATTAAGTTTCAATTTTGTGATGTTAACCGTTTAGGAGATATGGTTTTTAGACTGAGTCGATCTCGGCTTTTTCCCTTCCCTTTTTTTCATCCCTTCACCCATAATGACAATTTTTATGCAAATGGGTCCACTATCAAAGCTCTATATAAAATCCAAGTTTCAGCCTCCTACCATAAGCGGTTGCTGAGATCCAAAAACCAAAATTTTTCGTCTAAAACGCTCCCTCCCTCCCTCTTCCTTCCTCAGACCACCACCTCCAGAATTTGGTCACTTTAAGGGGCCTACCCAGTCTATTCATAAAAAAAATTCAATTTAATATCTCAAACCTTTTGGGAGCTACGAGCCTTCAAACGATTTTGCGTACGGCGTACGGCAGACAGACGGACTGAACTTTTTTTTGCTTTTTTCGTGTCTACTAGTCATGAAACGTGAAAAAAAATGTTCAGGGTAGCAAATTTTTTTTTTTTTAATATCGAAATAATAAAGTAAAAACTTCACTTAAAACGATAATTTGAAAACTATGTTGATTTTTTTAGTCCGAAAATTGAGCTTATTTTACTGGGGTTGTATTTTTTGACACTCAGAGGTTTTACATTTTGGAAGTATTCACCAAGATCTTCGCTTTGTACTAACTAATCAAAAAATTTATTTTAATGAATTAAACCGAAGCTGAACACAGGAGACAGACATCGAATTGCTGTCAATTTTTGTAAAATCAAACAGTCTGTATTAGGTAGGTTCTTAAGATTAATTCACTATGTTTTAGAAGTTGTTAAAATATAATAGGGGTTTAATTTTTTCATTCTTTTTTTCTGGCAATAATTTACTGGAATATATATAACTAAAGCTATGCAAATAAGAAAATATGCCAACAGTCTGGGCGCAACTTTATTATTTTATGGGTAAAAGTCCGAAACGTGTTTAATGCTTAGATGCGGTGTAGGTTACCATGCGACTGACAACCTAAAAAATAACATTTAAAATGGCCTCCTGGTTTTTTCAATACCAGTCGTAGGAGTTTGCTCAATCTACCCACCATAAAAATTTCAACTTAATACCTCAACGGGTTTGGGATCTACGCTATACGCCTTCAAACGATTTTGCGTACGGCGGACGGCGTCTACGGCGGACAGACGGACATTTTTTTTTTTGCTTTTTTGGTCTTTACTAGTCCTAAAACGTGTAAATACAAAATTTCAGGGTAGCAAATTTTTTGGAAATTTCAGGTCGATCACAGTACTTTATTATTAAAACATACTGCAGTCACGATCGGCTGCAAGCCAATCGTATAATACTCTAGATGAATACTGAACTCCGATTTATATTGTAGTTGGAGATAAAGTAGAATTACGTGTGTGCATGTTGTATGTCCTTTATTAAGGACTGCTATTAGATTGCTACTCAAAAATAAAAGACAATATTCAGTGTTTAACTTCATATCTTGAACTGGGTCAGTCATCGAAAAAAAATGTCCTTTTTAAAGGACTTTCACATGGGAGGTGCAGGAAGGACTCACTCGATTTCTTACATATTTATCCTTTTCCTTGGAAACATTCAAAAATGGATGTGTACAAAATTTCAAATTCGTAGCTTGAAGCGTTCAAAAGTTATCGGAAAATATTGTTGAACACGTGTCTTAAGGATATTTTGTATGGCAGCTACCAGAAGGAGTAAAAGGATTTCGCTGATTAGTAAACTCGAACTTCCTTTTCACTCAAAACTAACTTGTACAAAATTCCGAATTCGTAGCTAAAAGATTACTTGAGTTATTGTGAGTTTCGTAAATTAAGTGAATACATTTTGACAGGATATTTGTATGGCAGCTACACGAAGGACTAACAGGATTTCCTTCATAATCATATATTTAGTTTCAACTATTGGAAAAATAACACATACAAAATTTCAAAGTCGTAGCTTAAACCCTTCTGAAGTTATCGACCAATATTCTTATAGACGTGTTTTAAGGACATTTTGTATGGCAGCTACCAGAAGGAGTAAAAGCATTTCGCTGATTAGTAAACTCCGACTTCCTTTTCACTCAAAACTAACTTGTACAAAATTCCAAATTTGTAGCTAAAAGATTACTTGAGTTATTGTGAATTTCGTAAATTTAGTGAATACATTTTGACAGGATATTTGTATGGCAGCTACACGAAGGACTAACAGGATTTTCTTCATAATCATATATTTAGCTCCAACTATTGGAAAAATAAGACATACAAAATTTCAAAGTCGTAGCTTAAACCCTTCTGAGGTTATCGACCAATATTCTTGAACACGTGTTTTAAGGACATTTTGTATGGCAGCTACCCGAAGGAGTAGGACGATTTTGCCCATTAACGAACTTAGCCTTACAAATTCAACCAAACATCCAGATTCAAAATTTTGAGATCCTAGGTGAAGGCGTTCTTGAGTTATCGTGTTCACGGACAGACGGACGGACGGACGGACGGACGGACGGACGGACGGACGGACGGACGGACGGACGTCAGGCGGATTTGAGGTTTTTGGCCACAAATAAACAAAAAATAATATATAACTTTTTTTCGTCCGAGGCTTGGTTCTATGCGTTACAAACTTTTGGGCTGGATTAAACTTATAATACTCTATATGATTTCATCTAGAGTATAAAAATAATAAAGTAAAATTACACTAAGGCTCGGACAACTTTGTTTAATTTCTTTCGAAGAATTAGCCACACTTTCCGAGATGAAACACATTCTTGATGAAACTGATGAAAACAAGCAGAGGACGGTTTTGCAAACTACAAATGCTTGTGAATCTACAAAAGTCGAGTATTTCATAACATTTCTTTGAAAGTGAATTTTAATGTAAATTTTCTACTAATAGTAAGACAATCATAAAACAAAATAAATTACCCTTTAAAAATTCATTCGGCGATCCATCCATAAAATATTTCTGAAAACCCCCTGCAGCATTTTCGATGTTCTGGGCTCAACATGCCAGCCCCAATCACTGTCAGCATTACATGAAACAACACGAAGTATATAATTTTTCGCTTCAGCTTGATTCTAAGGGTGCGAAAATATCAACTCACTCAAGCATAACATGACTACGAAAGAAAATTAATGAATTTCTGAAAGCTTGCCATTTTCCACGAATACGCTTTTAGTCTTTGGTCTTGAAGCAGCCCGGGAAATCCTTTAAGCTAGCTTTCTTGCTATACTGAGAATAATGCATAGAGTAGACTACAAACTAGATAGGCCCCGTTCTCTGGAATTTATATCCAATGCGGGTAGCACCCCCGTACAGAAATAATTTAATTTCAATTCTGTTGTAGATCGCATTTCTTACAAGACTTCAGCTTGTCTGAAACACGCTATTTTTGGTGATGATAAGACTTTCGACATATCTAAATTCTGAAAATCATTTTCAAACTTACAGCAAAAACTAGATGAAATTCTGAATAAGGAGTGCTCCTCGAAAATGAAACACAATATATTCTGTTTCAAATTTCATATCTGGAACATGGAGTAAATGACCAAAAGTAAAATTTCCTTTTTCCCTGGAATCATTAAAAATTAATGTGTACAAAATGAAGGCCAACTCTAGTGAACAGGTTTTTTAATGAGTTTTGTGCGGGAGCTATCCGAAGAAGTAAAGGTATATTGCTCGACAGCATACCCAATGACACTATTAACTCAAAACTAATCACGGTAAAATTTTAACTTCCTAGCTCAACGATTTTCCGAGTTTCTAAAAAATCCTTGCATGGCAACTACACTAAGGATTCACTCGATTTTGTTCATACCAATTTCTTCATATACTATTGAAATA
Source organism: Beris morrisii (assembly GCA_951812415.1). Classification (NCBI taxonomy): domain Eukaryota; kingdom Metazoa; phylum Arthropoda; class Insecta; order Diptera; family Stratiomyidae; genus Beris; species Beris morrisii. The sequence goes on from OX638310.1 coordinate 73,745,383, forward strand.
TTAAATTGCTCAAAATTTCAAATTTCCACCTCAAAATATTCTGAACTATCGCCCAATATTCTTGAACACGTGTTTTAAGTACTTTTACTTTATTATTTTTTAATAAAAAAAAAAGTATCCGCCTGTCCGCCGTAGACGCCGTACGCAAAACAATTTGAAGGAGCGTAGCTCACAAATCCGTTGAGATATTAAGTTGAAATTTGTATGGTGGGTAGACTGGGTGAGCCCCTACGAGTGGTATCTTTTAGTGGATGAGGGTGTGAGGGGGAGATGCGTTTTAGACGAACAATTTTGGTTTCAAGATCTCTGGAACCTGTGGACCTGTTTGCAAAAAAATGGTCGATAAGGGTCGAGGGGTGTAAGAGGGGGGAAAAACAATGCGTAAGAAACGCTTGAAAGTTGGGATTGAAACATTCTAAAATCCATATCGCCTGAACAATTGATGTAAGAAGGTCGAAACTTTGTGGCTGCCTTGGTAAATACATTATACATTAGACAAGTGCTACATTTTTTAAGGGGGTTGGTGGGGTGTGGGGTTAAAAAAACTTTGGATTACAATATCTTGTGAACAGGAAGATACAAATTGGTTTCTGTATATTGAATTACAAGTTGAGTCTACTTAATGTAAAACTTTAAGTGGCGAGGTGTAGGGCGGAAGTGAAGGGACAGCCATTTTTCAAAAAATTTAATCTCAAGAATCGTATTTAAAATGATCTTGAAAATTATACAGAAATTAGTCCCAGTGGACCTCTAGCGGTGAAAAAAATTTTGAGAGTGTGGGTGTAGGGGTGGAAGGTGGTGGGAGGGGGTGGAAATTAACAATTTTTTATTATTATTTTTCGAAAACTGCAAAGGATAGAAAGCTAAAAACTGACAACTGTGAAGAGAAAAATGAAATTTTGGATAGTGGTAGCAAGGTACGTGAGTGGTAGTAGTTTTTCATACCTCAGAAATGGCTTATACTAGAAAGTTCAAACTTAGTACATATATGTAGATGTACTACTAGAGCAATTAAAGCAAAACAAAGTTCAGATTTTCATTGGCGTATAAAAAGGGGGAGTGAAGAAAATGTCCGCAAAAATGGTTTAATCCACATTTTCATGAATTTCGTTAAATCTTTTAGACATGTCGAGTTATCATTATTCATTTTACTTCTGCGGGCTCTTTATATAAGCGCCTAGAAATATTTTTAAAATTTTTCGTTATCCAACCCTTACGGGGGTGTAAAGTGGTTGTGTACATATGTACACAGTGCTACAAATAAGTTTCGAGTCTGGTCTTGGAAAACATCATTTAAGGAAAAATCTGCCAACAGTCTGGGTGCAACTTTATTATTTTATAGGTAGAACTCCAAAACGTGTTTAATGATGAGATGCGGTGTAGTTACTATGCGACTGACAACCTAAAAAATAACGTTCCAAATAGCGTACTAGTTATTTCTTAGGTTGTCAGTCGCATAGTACCCAACACCGCATCTTATCATTAAACACGTTTCGGACTTCTACCCATAAAATAATAAAGTTGCGCCCAGACTGTTGGCAGATTTTTTTACTTACTTACGTATTTTTTTTACCAATAGAATAATTTATAGTAGTAAAAGCGAATTCGATCACATTAAACCTAAGAGATTTTCGGAATCAGTGAAATCTTGAACAATACCCACAGGGGGTTTAATAGAGAAAAATACTTAAATCGGGTTTTTCCCCGACTACGTTTAAAGCTTATAGAAGTAAAAGTGAATTCCAAATCTCAATATACCTTAGGAATACATCAGAATTCGTGAATATGTAAACAACCACTTTACACCCTCTTAGGGGTTGGATATGGAAAAATTTTGAAGAGCGTTACTAGACGCTCATATAAATAGCACGCAGAAGTAAAATTGCTTTGACAGCTCGACATGTCTAAAAGTTTTAACGGAATTCGTAAAAATGTGGATTCACGGACATTTTTTTTACTCAACCTCTGAACGCCAATAAAAATCTGAACTTTTTTTTTGCTTTAGTTACTCTAATAGCACATCTACATATACGCACCAAGTTTCAACTTTCTAGCATAAGCCGTTTCTGAGATCTAAAAACTACCCCTCACCACCGTACCTTGCTACCACTATGAACATTTTTTTTTCTCGGTGGTCTCTCTAGTGGCTCTATATAATCCTAAATGTTAAGCTTTTCACTCATTACGGTTTTCGAGAAATAAAAATCAGAATTTTTCCTTTCTATCCCTTTTCACTATCACCCCCTTCACCACGACCCCTAAATTTTTTTTCCCTACTGTAAAATTTTCAAGATCATATCTGATACGGTTACTGAGATATAAAAATAACATTTTTTGAGAAATTGCTATCCCACCGCTTTCGTGCTCCACCTCCCCGCTCAAAAAATTTACGTCCAGTAGACTCCTCTTGTGATCCCATATACAGAAACTAAATTTTATCTTCCTGGTGTGATTGGTTCGGAAGATATTGTAATCCAAAGTTTTTCACCCCCAACCCCACACCCCACCACCCCCTTTAAAAATGTTAGCCCTTGTCTAATCTTCAAGTATCCCTTAGGGCAAGCTCAAAGTTTCAATCTTCTGACATCAATCGTTCAGGAGATATGGATTTTAGAATGTTTCAATCCCGGCTTTCAAGCGTTTTGGACTCATTGTTTTCCCCCCCGCTTCCACACATTTTTTGCAAATGAGTCCACTGTCATAGTACTACATAAGTTCCAAGTATCAGCCTCCTAGCATAAGTGGTTCCTGAGGTCTGGAAACCAAAATTTTTCGTCTAAAACGCTCCCCCCTCATCACCCCTTACTACCCCACCCCCGAAAAGATACCACTCGTAGGGGTTTACCCAATCTACCCACCATAAAAATTTCAACTTAAAACCTCAACGGATTTGGGAGCTACGCACCTTCAAACGATTTTGCGTACGGCGGACGGCGTACAGCGTATACGGCGTACAGCGTATACGGCGGACAGACAGACATTTTTTTTTTTTGCTTTTTTGGTGTTTACTAGTCCTAAAACGTGTAAATACAAAATTTCAGGGTAGCAAATTTTTTGGAAATTTTAGGTCGATCACAATACTTTATTATTAAAAAATAATGAAGTAAAATTGCATATCTTGACGGTATGAAAACAGGCATATGTTCGATTGGCTGATTTACTCAATTTTTTAAACTCTGTCGTATCTACTAGTTTTTTCTGTAATTTTAACTTATTAGTCCCATTCCGCACGTCGTCGAAGAATCCGTTTTAATGCTGCGAAATGAAGTCCACTTTTTGTAATTAAAAATTTTTGTTCTGTCGACCGTTTAATGATCCATAAAACCTTCGTTAATAATTATATTTTCGAAAGAAATTGTACTCATCGTTCCTTAGGACAAGTCCATCTCGCCTTAGGAGCGTAACTCATTCAACAAAGGTCCACGGACGTTTATATCCTATAATGACGATAATTAAAGTTCTCAGAAAAGCCCGCATCTGATAGGCCCTCCAATGCTCAGTCTACCGTAATTCTTTTTCTGGGGTTTTTGTTGCCAGGTCTGCTCATTTTCTTTTCTCTACAATGGGTCACCCCCCAGGATCTTTGTGAATGATGAAGCTGTGAACGTCACACTTTGGGGTGAAGAAATCCGACGTAGCGATAAATGTGGGAGAAATGCCAAACTGGGTGTAAGATGTAGGTAAACATACCTACAGCTTGTATACACAACCATATTCGGTAGGTATATAAAATCGTAGAACACATCCGCATTTAGCCTTGAAGCTGGTATAAAAGAGGTCCCAGAAATAAAGAAACTCATTATCATTAGAGGATTACTATCAGCCGAGCTAAAGGAGTACTCATTTTTTTCGTCCTGCACCATAACTCGGGTTGAAATTAAGAACAGAAAATGTCTGAAAGCAGACGAAGGATACTATGTACGAAATGAAAGGAATTATGTCATACCAAAAGCCAGTATAAAAAAAGTGGATTTGAGATTGGTCTCGGGCAATGGTTTATGCAAAGCTGTAGGAAAAAATTAAGCTCCAACGAAAATTATGAAAAAGTGACTTTTCCTCGCTGAAATCAGAAAGTTTCAAATGAAAATTTATTGAAACAAATAAAGCACCCCTAGACGACTGCTGTCCAGCAGAAAGAACTAAGAAAATCGCTGGAAGAGAAAATCACTGGCGAATTTTCGTAGGGTAGGGCAAAAAAAAGGAGGTTCAGGTAAGCTTGGTCTTTGCGGATATAAAATTTATTACACTGCGTCAAGTTACCTTACCTTGCTTGAGACAATGTGGAACCCTCAGAATTTCAATTTTTTATTTTTCTGCAAATTTCTACGAAATTGCCTTTCAAGATCTCTACCCTCCATAATGCAGAACGTCTAAGATTAAGGGAATAGTCCGTAAGAAATTGGGGATTTAACAAATTATAACCAATTAGCGCTGATAAATTTTTCTTTAGATATACGAGTATTAGCTGTAGGTACCAAATTAATTTTGTTTTCTAATTAGTTCAATTAGCTTCTGTTTAGGTATGTAATAACTAAATCAATTTTGAATATTGAAGACATTTTAATCTGACTTCTTGATTTAGTCTCAAAAGGCATTAAAGTTTTGCAAATGAAATGATTTTGAAATATGTAATTATTAGCACCATAGATATGTCTATAGTGGAGATGACAAGCAGCGATTGAGTTGAAGGCTGACATCGTCGCATTCACTCACACGCAAAACAACAACAATTCTCACTCGCATTTATATTATGTCTCGCTCTTGAAACAACAATAATTTGATATAACGAACGACCCTGTTTTGTCTCACTTCTCTGGCTTCAAAGAGCTTTATACAAAACCGGTGGCTTGTCGTCTCCAGTATCTCTACACTCAAAGAAAAAATATGACTGTGGTAACCATATTTTGGGAGAACCTTACTATGGTTGAATTTATAGTTGCGTGAACCACGTTACAAGATGTAAGATAGTTCTGATAACTGATGTTATGGTTGTACTAACTTTACTGTCTAAACATATAGTGTGATTATATCAATCATGAAAATATTTGTAATTTGATTATTACAACTCTAAGAAATAAGTTATGATTGAATCAAACAAATGAAAGATTGTGAAAACTTGTTGTATGGTTAACGCAAACATAGTTTTGGTTCTACCAACTTAACTTATGTTCTGTTAAACATTCAGTATCTTATGACTTGAGTCATGATACACATATTCTAATTACGTCAATCACGTAAATGGTTGTAACAATTACAGAACATGGTTGTAAGAACTATAATTACGATCCTAAGAAACATTAATATGTTTGATTCAAACAAAGCTAAGGTTGAGACAAACAATGATGTATGGTTCTTATAACCAATAACCATTATGCTGTGAACACTAAGATACTATCATATTACAAAAAATGGCACCTCACTCACTTTAAAATTGGATTCATTTCTCATTACAAACTTACGTTCTTATTTCTTGTCTCTGTGTGGTAGACAAGTCCCGTCAAATGCCGGATAAAATGTCTTCCCAGATCGCTGAAAATTTATGAAGTCCATATTTCTGTACAGCTAGAGGATTTTGTAATAATAAATTTTAGTAATTGGAAAAACTGCGTGTTTTCTTATGAATATTTTTATTTTGCTAATCTTCAAGAGTAAATTGTACTAAAAATTTATAATAATTCATAACTGGAAAAAATACTTAATATTTTCAATATATAAAATAAGAAATTTCAATACATATATGTACACATTTCTCAATTATTAACACTTCAATTTTAAAATAACAACTTCACTTGAATATATTTCGCTTGTAAGCTATAAATGGACCTAATTCACAAACGATACCTTTCACCGTGGAAGAAATTATGGTTTTCGTCTTTTTATGACATATTTGTTTAATAATTGCGATAACCATAATATGTTTGTAATATCATCGTGCATAATGGTACAAACCATAGTATAGTTATGACAAATATTCAATAAATTTCTAAATTGTACTGATCATGGAATATAGTAGCTGTTATCATAAAATATTTTTACATCATGTAACAAAGCATGGTTAGGACAACCTTATTAATTTAAAATCACCAAATATGTTTATTGCAACCATAGTATGTTTGTGTGAATTATAAGCTATGGCAAGGACAACCATAACTATTTTAATATAGTTATAATAACTAATTTATGGTCACTGCAACTATGGAAGAATGACATTTTTTCTTTCAGTATATGATTATGAAGAAAAAGTCTTACCATGTAGTAGAGATGGGCAAAACTGTTCAATTTTGAGGATTACTTCAGAGTTGACCGTTCAGTACAAAGACTAAGTTCATTGAACTAGTTCAATTGAACTGTTAAAAATTTGTAGTGTAGCGCATTTCAATACTTCTTCATATATTTCTCAACTATGCCGTGTTGTGCAAAATTAAAGTTCTATCGCGCACACTTGACACAAACAACAACGAGTCAAACATTAAGTTTGTGTGCAAAAAAAATTTCACAATTCTCATGTGGCATTATTTCATAGTTCATTTTATGCAATGTTTTTTCTGTGTACGTTTCGTACACATTTGAAAAGATTGAGTTGTGTTGTTGACGGAAACGAGCGACACGATTGATTGATCATCGTCCTCGGTCTATTTTTCTTCATTCGTCAGGTTAACTGAATAATTGAACTGCATTTAGTTCAGTCATTTATTTCAGTGAACACTTTCTTAAGAGTAGTTCACTCATGAACGACCCATCTCTAGATCACATGTGAGAAAAAATACAACTTACTCTTTGTCCGTTTTTAGAAACGCGTCCTGATAAATCTTCAGAAACGTCATAAATTTCATGTCAATTTTGGCATGCATTATAAGCAAGGTGGTGATTTATCTATTTTTCCCGTTCGACCAATAAACTATATTCGCCTGAGAAAATCCTATAAATTTTCTTCACTTTTACATGGTCGTATTTTACATTATTATTTTCAAGTAAAAAAAGTCCGTCTGTCCGCTATATGAGGTACATACTTTTTATATGAAAACCAAACTTCTTAGCGCAGATTTGTCATACAAAACAGTTTGTCATTATAAGTGAAGTCATTATACGAGTAACCGCATTTCGCTGTATATTTACGTGATTATGGAATTGAAACTTTTTTGATAAGTTATTACGTGAACATTTTTAATGTGGAGTGGGAGTGGTAAAAAGAGAAAGACTATGAGCCAGAAGCGATGTTGATTTTACAATTGGTAGCAGTCTAAACTCTTCTGTCGCACCCCGACTTTAACCACTTCCCGGAAATTGACCTGAACAAATTTTGGTAACATGATAGTAGGGGTAGGCACAAAAAACCACCCCCCCCCTGTTTTGTTATGCCTTTGGAACGGCTTAGGCTAGAATCTGGAACTTAATAAGTGTTTGTGGATTTACTAGAAAAGTAATTACCAAAAAAATTAAGATGAGGCAAGAAAAGAGTCGCTATAAACGGAATTCATAAATTTTTTCGCATTTTTAGCTGCACGAGTTTCACATATAAGTGGATAGAAACTCTATTTAAGAAGATGTGATATTCAACCCCTAAGAGGGTTCAGAGTTGTATACGTTTTACGAATTCGGACATATCTATGAGGTGTGGTGAAACATAGAATTCATTAATACTACCGTAGGCATTCCATGTAATCATGTAAAATCCTTTTCAGGATTTTTCGATTGTTAACCCTTACGGGAGAGTTAGGAGCCTTTATACGTTTTACTTTATTATTTTAATAATACAGTATTGTTTTCGATTTTTTAAAAAAAAAAATTTGCTACCCTCAAAATTTTTTTTTTCACGTTTCATGACGAGTAGACACGAAAAAAGCAAAAAAAAATGTCAGTCCGTCTGTCCGCCGTACGCCGTACGCCGTACGCCGTACGTCGACCGCTGTACGCAAAATCGTTTGAAGGCTCGTAGCTCCCAAACCCTTTGAGCTATTAAATTGAAATTTTTATGAATAGAATGGGTAGGCCCCTTGAAGTGGCCAAATTTGTAGGAGTGGGGGTGTGAGGGGGGAGGAGGGGGAAGTGTTTTAGACGGAAAATTTTAGTTTCTAGATCTCAGCAACCGCTTATGCTAGGAAGCTGAAATTTGGAATTTATATAGAGTTTCAGTAGTGGACCCATTTGCAAAAAAATTGCCGATATAGGTGAAGGGGTTTGGGAGTGGGGGGAAAAATAATGCGTCCGAAACGCAAAAAAGGTGAGATCGACACTTTCTAAAATCCATATCTCCTAAACGGTTAATGTCACAAAATTGAAAATTAATGAATATCTGTAGGTATACTAGGAGAATACATCGGAAACAAAAATTTGAGTGGGGGCAGTGGCGTACGGGGGTGGGGGGTAAAAAACTTTAGATTGCGATATCTTACGAACCAATTGCACTAGATAAATAAAATTCGGTTTCTGTATAAAGGTTGACAAATGAAGTTTGCTGAAAGCAAAATTATTTAAGGGGGCGGTGGAGCATGAAAGTGGAGGGGATAAGAATTTTTCGAAAAAATCACGTCTCATATCTCAATAACGGTGTAAGATAGATGCTTAAAATTTTTACCAGAAGTAGGTCTAATAGACCCCTACTAGAAAACAAAATTTTGGAAGTTTGGGTGTAAAGGGTGAGGGTGGGGGAGGGTGAAAAGGAAAAAGTCCCGATTTTAATATCTCGACAACCTATAATGATATAAAGCTGAAACTTGGTATTTAGATAGAGCTATATTAGTAGCATCTTGGAAAAATATAATTTTTTATAGGGGTAGTATGGTACGGGGGTGGGGGGTGTTTTTCCTATCTATAGAACGGCTTATGCTACAAAGCTGAAACTTGGTACGTTTATGTAAATCAACTAGAAAACTAATTTAGATAAAAAAAAATTTCAAATATCCATTGGCGTTCGGAGGGGGGGGGGCAAAAAAAATTATCAGTGAAAATGGAATGCATATATTTTCACTGTTTTCGTCATATCTATTAGGTCTTCCCAAATATTGAATTCATTTTTATTCTATGGATTCTTCATATAAATACCTAGAAAGTGTTTTCAGGATTTTTTAAAACTCGACCTTTAAGGAGGTGCAAAGGGTGTTGTAAACTTTTTCACGAATTTTACTATATCCACACGTCTTATCAGATATTGAATATCTTTTCATATTCATGGGCTTGCGTAATAATCGCCTAAAACTTGTTTTTAACTTTTTTCCTTTTTCCACCTAGGAGGGTATAAATGGGTTGAACACGTTTTCACGAGTTCCGTCATTTCTTTTAGAAGTGATAAGAAATTGAATTGGTTCCTACTTCTCGTGCTGTCTTCATATTTATTTCTTAACTCCTTTCAGGATTTTTGAACATTCAACCCCCAAGTGGGTGTAAGCAGGTTGCATATCTGGTGATATATCGAATTCATTTTTACTTCCTAAGGTTTCCTATATAAAAAAGCCAAAAAGTCAATTTCAGTATTTTAGATATTCAATCCTAATGGGTGTAAGGGGGTTGTATGCTTTTCAAAGCTTCGACATATTTCTTAGGTTCGATGAGATATTAGATCGCTTTTCATTTCCACAGACTTTTTATATAATCGCCTACAAACCCATTTCTCAATTTTTCGATATTCAACCCCCAAGGGTTTGTATATGTTTTCACAATTTTTGCCATCCCTTAGTTCTGATGAGATATAAAATTGATTATTACGGCCAACCAATTCACGATTTTTCGAATTTCCATAACCAAAGAGGTGTGAAGGGTTTGCTTACGTTTTCAGAAATTTTTCAAAATCCGTCTTGTCTCATGAGATATCAGGTTGCTTCTTATGAAATCGTCTAAAAACCTGTTTCACAATTTTTTCGAAATTCAAACCCCAAGTGGAAGTAATAGGTTTGTATACGTTTTAACAATTGGTCATATCTCTTAATTCTGATAAGGCAACAAATTCGTTTTTGCTTCTATGGGCTTTTAGTGTACATAATATACTGAAATTCGAATAGTCTACACGGACTTTTCAATGTTTAATCAGCTAAAAATCTCTATTTTAATTATTTTTATACTAAGAACAAAATTAATTTTCCATAAGAAATCTAAAAATCTCGAAGCAACTCATGATACACTCCGACTTTTACCGCTCCCGAACTTTGACCCTAAAAATAATAAAGTTTCGCCCAGACTATTGGCAGATTTTTTTTACTTCCACTGACTTTTATATAGTCGCATAAGAATCAATTTCTGATTTTTTTACGTTCAACCTCTATTGTAGGAGGGTTTTGCATACTTTCACATGCTTTATATGTTATCGCCACAAAATTTTATGAATTTTTTTTTTGTTTTACAATCCCTAAGCAAATGGCACACCCTTTCACGAATTTTGTCATATCACTTAGGTCTGATAAGATATCAAATAGGTTCTTACCTCTACGGAATTTTTACATAAATTGTCTTAAAATAAATTTAAGGTTTTTTCGATATTCAACCCATAAAGGATTGTAAAGGTTTTGTATTTTTGTATTTGTTTTCATATCTCGCCACATCATTTGAATCTGATCAGATTTCGAAATTGTTTTTAGTTCTGTGGGTTGATTATTTTAACTTTTCTGTTTTTGTTTCAATTTTGAAACAATAAAAGTTGAAAGCTGTATCTCACAATGCGCTACTCTAGCGACAAAATTAACTTTCAAATAACTTCAAGTGTTACATTTCGACTTTAGCCATGTTCCGGACTATGATCCAAAATCCGTAATTGGTATTTTTAGGGTATGAGTTGGTTCGGCATTTCGACTTTAACCACTTCCCAAATTTCGTCCCAAAAAATAATAAAGTGGCGACCAAACTGTTGATAGATGTTTTAAACTCCATGCTCTTGGTAGCTGTCCTAACTTTGGATAAATTTTTTTTTCCAAACTTTGAACAAATTTTATTCAAATATGAATACAGGTATAAAAAGAAGTACTCACTCCTTATCCATATTAAGGATTTAAGTTCCATTATAAAAACAAAACTATACTTCCAATGGCAATTAAACATATCTTGTGAAGTACACCTTAATTTTCCTTTTATTTCAGTTGTAACTCTTTTTGACGAAATGCTAATGACAAAACTATTAGCATGCAAACACGCATAACCTCCCAGAGGACTTACCTGCTGTGAAGCTCTACTATAGTCTGTCAAGAAACGTTGATGAATTAGCACTAGTCGTTTCGTACTTTATGGCATTACTCGAGTTTTACCAAGTTAAAGTTACTGGTAAATGATTGGGCAACATGACTGACAAGGCAACATTCTGGAAACAAATTGTAAGTACATTGTCATTTAATGGAAAATGAATTATTATTATAACAGTATACGAACTTGTTCAAGAATAATTTATACCCTGGTCGTCTAATGAATTAGTTGAAACGAATGAACAGCGTTAGGTATACCATATACTAACAAGCCATAGTGCAACCAATTAGCTAATCAGGTGGGTGGTGAACTAGAACGAAATTAGGTTGACATCTTGGACATTTTGTTCAATTAAATGCAGCGCCAGTGTGGGCAGGTAAATTTCAGCTTTAATGTTCGAAATAAATTGGAAGTGATTATTGTTCACCTCGATTAGTCTTAAAAGGTATTGGATTATTTTCGTTAGCAATATTATTAAAATAATAAAGTAGACAGGGGCGCTACAGCCGATGAGTATTTTGAAAACTTAGAAAACTGTGGCTAATAGTAGTGACGTAAATAAAAGTACCTAAGCTAGGATGTCTATCAATGCCGCCAATAGATCCGTCAGCTTTTTGTTTTGTTATAAATTTTAACTTTCTTGTTCAAACTGTTCATAACTGTTTCCTACTTTCCATTTTGATGTCACCACCACAGCAACAACGCTACCATTTCCATGCTTTTACTGAAAATTGTAATAAAATGTGAACGATCGAAAATTTCCAAAAAAAAATGTTACCCTGAAGTTTCATATTATCGCACTTTATGATTGACATACTCAAAAAAAAAATTATTATTCGTCTATCTGTCTTAACCTAGTATTTCACTGTATGCCACGCTGTGAAATATTTGCTTATTTTCCCTGGTTAATGCTGTCATACAGTATAATCATCACATTTCTGTTTGACACTTTATTTTATTTGTTCTAGATAAACTCTATTTTGATGGAAAAAATTTGACAGAACTTTCCGTCCAATTTTGTTAGTCAAATAATTGACAGTAGTACTACTCGCACTAAAACGCCTTATTGATATATTAGGTTCAAATTGTTTCGTTGGAAGATTGAGAGGACTCCCTGACGTGTTTACATTTGGGGGCTGCATTAGTACTTCAATTTGCTTTGTTTTCTGAATATTTCTAACAGAAATAAGGTTTCGCGCTTTGGCGCTAATGAATCTAAATAATTGATATTAGGATAGATTCAATTCCTTAGAGGTTCTACATATACCTGTATCACCTCAAACGAATTGCCAAGCTTTGGCCAGGATTATTACATCGTTATAGATATCAATTATCCTGAAGCCATTTGTAGTACGGTTCGTTGGTTACATTAGAATAGTTAAAATTTAAGGACGTTGGCCGTTGGTAAGCCGATGTCGGACTTTTTCATTTTCTTTCTTATACAATTAAAAAACCGACCGTATCCGAAAAATAGCTTACGTTGATGATCTGAGTAAAACGGGAGACGAAGTTTTCTGTTGTAAGTTTCTTACAGACGAAATAAGAAATCAAGCTTCGAATTAAGCTACCCAAAAATTAAACCCGATCTTGTATCATAATATGCCAATCGTGGTATTCTTCGGTTGCACAACATTGATATTGAATCGGTTTGAAGTTCTTGAGCCTCGCATGGTAACTTGAGAAATGTAGATGTAAGTATCCCAAAATGATAACAAACCTCAATATATACTTTTAATCGAACTTAGCTGTCTGGTCGTCAATTAATAAGTAATTTTTCCAAATTTCAAATGGAAGAAAGACGCTTGTATAACTTTCTGATACATAAATATGGCCAAACAATCGCTCAAATAACTTCTAAGGCCCATTAATACGGACTTAAACTTTGTATCAAAATCTGTCAGTTAAAGCCCCAGTTAGAACTTAACTGAACCGTAGGAACGGGCCTAAGTCGCTTTCGAAATCATGAACCATTCAAGGTATCATGAACCATTCAAGCTTTTTAGTCATATTTGCAACCAAAAAGTTTCCCGAATAACTTCAAAGTTATGTTCCTAACCAAGAATTCAGTAAAATTACTTAAAAGTCGTATTTAAAACCAAAAAGTTGCGCAAATAACTTCTATGTCTATCTGAAATCAAGACATCGTTCTCATGTTTTTGTCATGTTGCTTGGTGGTACTATATTACATTCCAGGCTTCGATGTAATTTTCATTATAATCAGAGGGCTTCAGGATACCGCAATAGGTTCAGATTGGTTATTGTTAGCAGAAATATGAATTGGTTATTGTTAGCAGAAAATTCATGAACAAATTTAATAAATATTAGGTTGGTGCAGTTGAAATGTCGTTTTTGGTAGTGCAATTTCAAATAACTGTAACTTTTATAAAACTTAATTTTATTAATCAAAATAGGCACCAGCATATGCAATACACTTCTCCCAATGAGATACAAGTGCATTTACGCCAGTTTCGTAAAAGTCCGACTTTCTAGAGCGAAGAAAGTCCTCGAAGGTACTTTAGATGGCTGCTTCATTATCAAATTATTTGGTCACCAAAAAAATGATCCAAATGTTTAAAAAAGTGGTATTCGGTTGGCGAAAGGTCTGGTGAGTATGGTGGATGAGGAAGAGTCTCATACTGCAACTCGTTTCATTTTTGGACCGTTGTTCTTACAACATGAGGCCGTGCGTTTTCATAAAGCAGTATAACTCCATCTCTGTTGACCAATCTAGCCCGTTGAACACGCAATTTCTGATGCATTTCATCGAGTTAATTACGTATAAAGACATGAACGCTTGAATACGAGTTCACAGGTTCCAGCCACAACTAGCTGATACACTAATATAAAAAAATCTTTACGAAACTTCTTTAAGTTTGCTTCGAAATTCTAAAGTGATGAAATATTATATTATGCTTTAGAAGAGTGATCCACTTGAACTGCACACTGAAGTTTAGTTCATAATGAAAATATGTGTTATTGTCTTTTTATTGCACAATCAATTTATTGCTGTAATCTGTTAAGAAAAATAATATAATTGAAAGAAATATTCGGTTGCCCTCAAATGTCCTACGTTCTGTGTGTTTTATAGAACAATAGTATAATTTTATCAATAAAAGTACAGCTGAAAATATTCCCAAAAATATGTACATAACGTTCACCGAATGGGATTATCTGATGCAACACAGTATTTATATTGCCTAGTTTAAAGCCTACAGAGAAAACGAACAGGCAATAAAAATAAATGACATCACTTTTTTAATCGAATCAAAACAATGTTTATCGGCGTTCTCGAGTTGAATTGAAATTCAAATTATTGTAACGAGTCTGATAGCAGTAACTGCCGTATATAGCTTGAAGTCGTTCGATATACAGTGAGTCAATATGGATAAGTTTGTGTTTAAGAAATGCGAAACGATAATCTAAGTTATTACTGATTAGGGAAAAATTAACCGCATTACTTTTCATAATTTTGTAATAAGAAAACCGGAAAGATGGATTGAAATTGCTGTCAAAATTAATATCGCTATAAATAAAGAAATTGCAATTGAAGTCTTAAAAGCAAAGTAATATGAGCTCTCATATTATACAAATCAGAATAAAGATCGAATGACTGTCATCAACTTAGAGGTAGAGGTAAAGCATTGCTTACTTTTTGTTATCAGTCATGTTTTGCATTAGTTTGAAGTTGAAAAATTACGAATAGCAGCGAATAATAAATCTGAAGTATTCGTCTTATACGAACATCTTTGAATAATTGAATTTAAGCTACCGAAAATCGGTTCCGATTTTAGAATTTTACAGCCCAAATCGTCCCCGGGACTTTTCGGCAATACTTTCCGAATGAATTTTTCCCTCGAATCTTCGTAATATTGTTGATTGTTTCGACGGTAGATAAATTTGTGTTTAAAAAACATTAAATTTATAAATTTTATGGCGATAGTCTATTTTTCGCCTGTACCAGTCTTCGAAAAAAGCCTTTCAGAAGTGACTGGAGAGAGAAAAATTTTATATATCGATTATATCAAAAAGGTCATGGATCGAATTAAGAAAAAAATACATTTCTTTGAGAAAATAATGATTGATGCAAGAAAATGAAGTTATTTTAAGACTACTATACGACTTAAAACATGAACACCTTTGGTTTGAAATAAGGAGCAAATGTTCTCGATTTGCACCTTTGATTGATCTTACTTTATTATTTCAATAATACAGTAATGTGATCAATTTTTAAAAAAAAAAAATTGCTACTATGAAAATTTTTTTTTTCACGTTTCATGACTAGTAAAAAAACATACTGCAGTCACGATCGGCTGCAAGCCAATCGTATAATACTCTAGATGAATACTTAACTCCGATTTATATTGTAGTTGGGGATAAAGTAGAATTACGCGTGTGTATGTTGTATGTCCTTCATTAAGGACTGCCATTAGATTGCTACCCAAAACTAAAAGACAATATTCAGTGTTTAATTTCATATCTTAAACTGGGTAAGTCATCGAACAAAAATGTCCTTTTCGCATGGGAGGTGTAGGAAGGACTCACTCAATTCCTTACATGTTTATCCTCTTCCTTGGAACCATTTAAAAATGAACGTGTACAAAATTTCAAATTCGTAGCTTCAAGCGTTCAAAAGTTATCGAAAAATATTGTTGAACACGTGTCTTAAGGACATTTTGTATGGCAGGTACCAGAAGGAGTAAAAGGATTTTGCTGATTAGTAAACTCGAACTTTGTTTTCACTCAAAACTAATTTGTACAAAATTTCGAGTTCATAGCTAAAATAATACTTGAGTTATAGTAAGTTCCGTAAATTAAGTGAAGGCTATTTGACAGGATATTTGTATGGCAGCTAAACGAAGGACTAATAGGATTTTCTTCATAATCATACATTTAGCTCCAACTATTGGAAAAATAACACATACAAAATTTCAAAGACGTAGCTTAAACCCTTCTGAAGTTATCGGCAATATTCTTGAACACGTGTTTTAAGGACATTTTGTATGGCAGCTACCAGAAGGAGTAAAAGAATTTCGCTGATTAGTTAACTCGAACTTCCTTTTCACTCAAAACTAACTTGTACAAAATTCCGAATTCGTAGCTAAAAGATTACTTGAGTTATAGTGAGTTTCGTAAATTAAGTCAATACATTTTGACAGGATATTTGTATGGCAGCTACACGAAGGACTAACAGGATTTTCTTCATAATCATATATTTAGCTCCAACTATTTGAAAAATAACACATACAAATTTTCAATGTCGTAGCTTAAACCCTTCTCAAGTTATCGACCAATATTCTTGAACACGCTTTTTAAGGACATTTTGTATGGCAGCTACCAGAAGGAGAAAAAGGATTTCGCTGATTAGTAAACTCGAACTTTGTTTTTACTCAAAACTAACTTGTACAAAATTTCAAATTCGTAGCTAAAAGATTACTTGAGTTATAGTGAGTTTCGTAAATTAAGTGAATACATTTTGACAGGATATTTGTATGGCAGCTACACGAAGGACTAACAGGATTTTCTTAATAATCATATATTTAACTCTAACTATTGGAAAAATAACACATACAAAATTTCAAAGTTGTAGCTTAAACCCTTCTTAAGTTATCGACCAATATTCTTGAACACGTGTTTTAAGGACATTTTGTATGGCAGCTACCCGAAGGAGTAGGACGATTTTGCCCGTTAACGAACTTAGCCTTACAAATTCAACCAAACATCCAGATTCAAAATTTCAAGATCCTAGGTGAAGGCGTTCTTGAGTTATCGTGCTAACGGACAGACGGACGGACGGACGGACGTCAGGCGGATTTGAGGTTTTTGGGCACAAATAAACAAAAAATAATATATAACTTTTTTTCGTCCGAGGCTTGGTTCTATGCGTTACAAACTTTTCGGCTGGATTAAACTTATAATACTCTATATGATTTCATCTAGAGTATAAAAATGTCAGTCCGTCTGTCCACCGTACGCCGTACGGCGACCGGTGTACGCAAAATTGCTTGAAGGCTCGTAGCACCCAAACCCTTTGAGCAATTTAGTTGAATTTTAGTTTGAATTCGTGGGTAGACTGGGTAGGCCCCTTGAAGTGACCAGATTCTTAGGGGTGGGGGTATAAGATCTCAGCAACCGCTTATGCTACAAAGGAATTTATATAGAGCCTCGTTAGTGGATCCATTTTCAAAAATATTGCCGATATGGGTGAAGAAGTGGGGGGGGGGGAAATAATGCGTCAGATACGCTCGAAAGCCGAGATTGAGACATTCTAAAATACATATATCCTAAACTGTTAATGACACGAAATTCAAACTTAATGAACATCTGTTGGTATACTAGGAGAATAGATCGGAAACAAATTTTTGAGTGGGAGCAGTGGCGTGCGGAGGTGGGTAGTGTAAAAATTTAGATTACGATATATCACGAACCAATTGTACTAGAAAAATAAAATTCGGTTTGTCTATAAAGCTTGGCAAATAAATTTTGCTAAAAGTAACATTTTTTAAAATTGTGGTGGAGCATGGAAGTGTAGGGGATAAGGATTTTTCAAAAAAATCCCGTCTCATATCTCAAGAACATTGTAAGATAGATGCTTATAAGTTTTTCCAGAAGTAGGCTTAATAGACCCCTATCAGAAAAAAAAGTTTGGGGGTTGTGGTGTAAAGGGTGAGGGTGGGGGAGGGTGAAAAAGGAAAAGTTCCGATTTATATATCTCGAGAACCCATAATGATATAAAACTGATAGCTGGTATTTGGATAGACATATAGTAGTAGCATGTTGGAAAACTATATTTTTTTTATAGTGGTAGTATAGTACGGGGGTGGGTGGTGTTTTTCCTATCTATAGAACGGCTTATTCTACAAAGTTGGAACTCGGTATCGTTATGTCAATCAACTAGTAAAGTAATTTAGATAAAAAAAATTTCAAATATCTATTGGCGTTCGTAAAAAAATGATCAGTGAAAATGGAATGCATATATTTTCACGGTTTTCGTCATATCTATTAGGTCTTTTCAAATATTGAACTCATTTTTATTCCACCGCTTCTTCATACAAATAGCTAAAAAATGTTTTCAGGATTATTTTTAATTCGACCCCTAAGGAGGTGGAAAGGGGTTGTATACTTTTTAATTCTGCCATATCCCCCAGGTAGGATCGATATCGAATATCTTTTTACTTGCATGGGCTTGCGTAATAATCGCCTAAAACTTGTTTTCAAGTGTTTTCCTTTTTCAGTCCCTAAGAGGTATAAAAGGGTTAAACACGTTTTCACGAATTTCGTCATATCTTTTAGAAGTGATAAGAAATTGAATTGGATTTTACTTTCTCGTGTTGTCTTCATATTTATTTATTAGCTCCTTTCAGGATTTTTGGATATTCTTCAAATATGAAGGTAATTTTTCTTTTATAGGCTTTTTATTTTGTAAGGCACCCTTTTAAAAAAGGCATAGTACCGCACCCAGTATCACCTACCACATCCAGGTAAAAGCATCAATTATGTTGAAATTCACTTACATTTCATTGTTTTCCTACATACTGTTACATGTAAATCTGGCAACCGCGCAACTCTATCGTTTCGCATTAACAACCGAATACCTAGCTACAAAGTAACCTAATCAGAAACCTAGTTGAAGTATATAAGGAGAGCAGAGCAACACGATTATACCCCCCTTCTTATCGAATGTGATCGAATGTGCTCGAATGTACTAGAACAGCGTAGAGGATCAAATGGAAAGATCTCAAGCTCACTAGAACCCTCTACACACACCACTGAACAAAGATTCAAGAACAGTCTCGACTGCAGACAACTGGTATAAAAGCAGATAAAGCTTTCAGCGAGGGACATAGTAATTTTTATTACGTCGACTGTGACAGACACCTAGTACGCGACCGTATTGGTGGAAAGCGATTGAGAGAGTGCGATCGAGACAAGTGCTATGTAAAAGCGGGCGGTATTGCCATACAGTGCGAATAATTGTGCTAATAGAATTAAAGTGCGAAGAATAAATACTCACTTATTTTTATTTTATCCGAATTGTGTTTTACTTGAAATCCCGGCGAACCCCTAGCTCGCAACAATACTTTAAATAGTAATAAATGTGCAATAAAAATACTTCAGTACTACCGACAAATTAAACAGGTTCTTAGACGAGGTCCACTTTATGGCTCTGACTTTTTAAATATTTAATTTTATGCGATATGTATTTTTACCTATTACTTCCAAAATGTTAATCGTAACTCATACATATGTATGCAGCTTTTGTAGGTAATAATACGGTTCATAAAAAAATAAAATTAAAATGACATTTTCATAATGGGGTTTTCTGAGAAAAACTACATTGATCACTGCATTTTTAGGGTTGACGTAGCAAAAATCTGTGTTTTCGAGTAAATATCTCAAGATTGGGTGCAGTTAAAATTTGGACTGTTACATCAAATGAAAAGTAATTCGATTCCCTAAAAAACGAGTTATAACACTTTGCCTTGTGATTATTCGTTTTCAAGATATAACGTTTTAAGGGAGTGAGGGTACCGGCCAAAAACACTTTTCTTAACCACCCTGTATCTCCACTGTTATTGAAAATTGACCCACCCTGTAGAACAATTTTTTTCTCCAAATATTCACCCCGAAACGAGTTCAACATGCGCCTCAAAATGATGTGTTTTTGTTAAACTAAAAAAAAGTAAATAATAATAACACAACAATATAACAATGTCATGCGACCGAAAACGTAAAAAATAACCTAGACGCTATATGGACCTTTTTAAAGGTTGTCAGTCGCATAGAAATCTGCACCGCATCTCAGCAACAAACGCGCTTTGGGCTTCTATCCGAAAATAGTAAAGAGCTTTTCCATTTAAAAGATCTAGTCTTTTTTAGCTGGACGGAAATTATTTCGACTAAGGAATTTGTTTGTTGTTTACAAGCAAATTGGTTAATTTGAATTTGTTATTGTCAATCGTTGCATTATTCAAATCTAATACTTAAATTTATTCGTTTTAACACTAATAACTATTGATCGAAATTTTCTCAATTGGAATGTTATGCTCCGAATTGAGATGTGAACATCCATTCCTACTTGCAGAAATAAAACATATGACGTATAATGCATAATCTTAAGCAGTGTGTATTCCAACCATCCATTGATCTACAATTACATTATATCGGTGCAGTATTGAATAACAAAATAATTTCCGTCGAATAAGAGGAAATTAATCCGTCAGAGGCCACTAATCGCACGAGTAAACAAATCGAAATACAAAAAAAAATGTGTATTGTATGTAAAGCAGCCAAAACCACAGAATCTCACTACAAACACGGCTAATACATTTTCGCACACAGCTATCCATTTTTATATTCATCAAGTCATGGATTTTATTATTCAACTTTGTAAGTTCGACAATCCGCAAAAGTCGTAGAGCAAAACGAAAACAATTCTTGACAGCATGTTCATCCGATCTTATGCGATACATTGGGTCACACGTGCCAACCAAACGTTGTTTTGAATTCTCCTGCGTCGTTTTTTTTTTAATTTATGAGTTACACAAAGCACGAATTTACATATGAAAATAATCATAAGCCCACGACCAAGAAATCTGTCATCTGTTCTACGTCATTTGCGTCTTGAGAAAGCTAAACTTGTGCCAACCACACAAGGCACAATCGACAATCTTTATAAAAATATCTAAATCCATACAAATATAGATACATACTCGCAATTCTGTTTCACCGATAAATTGAGTAGTTGTGTTTGCCTGTAAGTAATTTTAATTAGCAATTATTCACACGTAAATGAATTTCGCTCCATTTTAGATGGATTGAACTAGTAAAGAGAATTTGTTTACTTTATTATTTTGTAAATAATAAACTACTTTGATCGAGCTGCAATTAAAAAAAACAATTCTTCGCTCAAATTATGTCATTTTACATTCCAGCGGTAGCAAAAAAACCGAGTGGTAAGAGGGATGGTCTTAGACGTAAAAAATTGGTTTTAATTCGAAGGAACCGCTTGTGCTAAGAAGTTGAAACTTGAAACTTAGAGATATAGAGATATGATTGAACTACTTGTGAACAAATGGACGACATTGGTTTAGCGATATGGTGGTAAGGCACGGAGGGGGAGGCAAGACAATATTTTTGGAACGTCCTTGAGTTCAAAGTAGCCCATTCTGGAAATTTTGTGTGAAAAATGTTTTTTTTCGTCGTCAGAGATGTCTCTTTTGAAGACCGCCATACAATTATGCAGACTGAAATTCATCGCTGCTCTGGCTATTGCCATAGAGAATATGACAATTGAAAAAACCTTCACTGGAAATGTAAGTTTGAATACTGTGTAGGACCAGGTACAAAATAGCTGTTTTACCATCGGGCTACATTACCTCATCAAAGCGTGTATTATCCAATTTTCCGAAATACCCTTATACCTGATGGTTTTGCCGAGTTCAATACAGGGTGTTTCTATTGGTATATGAGGTGTACCTATGTTGAAGTAAAATAAATATCTCAGAAACGGCTTATGCTAGAAAGTTGAAACTTAGTACGTATATGTAGATGTACTATTAGAGTAATTAAAGCGAAAAAAAAAGTTCAGATTTTTATTGGCATTCAGAGGTTGAGAAAAAAAAATTTCCGTGAATCCATATTTTCACAAACTTTGTTAGAACTTTTAGACATGTCGAGCTATCAAAACAATTTTGCTTCTGCCGGCTATTTATATAAGCGCCTAGTAACGTTCTTCAAAAATTTTCGAAATCCAACCCCTAAGGGGGTGTAAAGTGGTTGTGTACATATGTATTCACGAATTCTGATATATTCCTAAAGTGTATTGAGATTTGGAATTCACTTTTACTTCTATAAGCTTTAAACGTAGTCGGGGAAAAAACCGATTTAAGTATTTTTCTCAATTAAACCCCCTGGGGCTATTGTTCAAGTTTTCACTGATTCCGAAAATCTCTCAGGTTTAATGTGATCGAATTCGCTTTTACTACTATGAATTATTCTATTGATGAAAAAAATACGTAACTTTATTATTTTCTAGGTAGAAGTCCGAAACGTGTTTAATGATGAGATGCGGTGTGGGTTACTATGCGACTGACAACCTAAAAAATAACGTTCCAAATAGCCTCCTGGTTATTTCTGGAGGTCTAGCGACCCCAACTCCTGTAACATTTTCAAGATCATATCTGATACGGTTTCTGAGATATAAAAATTAAATTTTTTGAAAAATTGCTGTCCCTCCACTTTCGTGCTCCACCTTCCCCTTCAAAAAATTTAGTTTCGGTGGACTCCTCTTGTGATTCTATATACAGAAACAAAATTTTATCTTCCTGGTGTAATTGGTTCGGAAGATATTGTAATCCAAAGTTTTTCACCCCCCACTCCCACACCCCACCACCCCTCTTGAAAATGTTAGCCCTTGTCTAATCTTGAAGTATCCTTAAGGACAACAACAAAGTTTCAATCTTCTGTCATCAATTGTTCAGGAGATATTGATTTTAGAATGTTTCAATCCCGTCTTTCATGCGTTAAAGACTCATTGTTTACCCCCCCACTTCCACACCCCTTAACCAATATCGACCATTTTTTTGCAATTGAGTCCATTATCATAGTACTACATAAGTTCTCAGTTTCAGCCGCCTAGCATAAGTGGTTCCTGAGATCAAGAAACCAAAATTGTTCGTCTAAGACGCTCCCCATTCCTCTCCCCTCGTACCCCCACCCCCGAAATTATACCAGTCGTAGGGGTTCACAATATCTCAACGGGTTTGGGAGCTACGCACCTTCAAACGATTTTGCGTACGGCGGACAGACGGACATTTTTTTTTTGCTTTTTTGGGGTTGACTAGTCCTAAGATGTGAAAATACAAAATTTCAGGGTAGCAATTTTTTTTGAAATTTCAGGTTGATCACAATACTTTATTATTAAAAAATAATAAAGTAAAATCTGTTAATAGTGTGGGCACAATTTCATTATTTTTTGACGACTTGTACTAAGTCGGGAAAGCGAAATCGTAGTGCGACCGAAAAGCGCATGCCACTAACCAGTCGGCGACGTAGTCAAAGACGAAATGTAACACTAGTTGTGTCGATGCAGGTACCCTAAACAATTAACTTTCTAAATAAATTCCTGGTTAATTTGCTATATCCCTTTATCCATATTGAACACTTTTTTGCACACAGCTCTATATCAGTTCAAAGTTTCAGCCTCCTAGCATAAGCGAATCCTGAGCTCTAGAAACCAAAATTTTTTGTTTAAAATGCTCCTCGCCTCGCCCCGCCCCACCTCCTTCTCACCCCACCCTTCTCACCAAAGTTCAAAGTGGCTCACCTACTACACCCAAAAAAAAAATTTGAATTTAATATCTCAACGGGTTTTTGACGTACGCGCCTCAAACACGCTTTTCTACGGTGTACAGTGCTTATGGCGGACAGACGGACATTTTACTTTTTCGCTTTTTTGGGGTATAATAGTCCTAAAACGTGAAAATACAAAATTATAAATTTTTTTGAAATTCCAGCTCGATCACAATACTAATTGCTTTATTATTAAAAAATAATAAAGTTATTAAAAAATAATAAAGTTATTAAAAAATAATAAAGTCACATTACTAAAAAATTCAGCTGGTCCGTTTGTACGCTCTACACAAAACCGTTTGACTTATCGTAGAAAACACTATGTCTTTGTAGTCGAGTGTAGGACGGTAATCTGGGAATGCTGGGAAACTCATATCAAGGTGGTTGAGGAGGGTGAAAACCTTTATTGTTTTTTATATCTCGAGAACCGCTAAAAATGGGAAGCTGAAACTCGGTATTTAAATTGGGCCAAATGCATGTTCAAAAATTTAAATTTTAATATGTGAAGCATGGAACGGAGTGCGTTATGTTTTTTCTATCTCAAGAACGGCTTGTACTAGAAAGTTGAAAGTTAGTACTTGTATATTGATTTATTAGAAAATGAATTTGATCAAGAAAATTTTTGGAATTCCATTAGCGCATTTAGGTGAGCCCTAAGCGGGTGTAAGGGAGTTGTATATGTTTTTACGAATTCCACTATACCAGTTCATTTTGATAAGATATCGAACTGGGTTTTACTTTCACGGGCTTATTTCATAATCCCCTAAAAACCATTACAGATTTTTGAGTCTTACAGCATGTGTCCAACTCAACGCTTCATAACATAATCGTATTTTTGCTTATAACAAATCTACTGTAAGCTAGCGCTGTGTAGTACATCAAAAGTTAAACGAATGAATATTCTAAACCGATCTCTATTTATATTAATGTATTCATGACAATAGCAAAACAAATCATTATACATAAGTAATAGGATTTGCATCCAAGCAATACATTGAATGCTAATGTGTTACTATTAGTTTATTTAGTGATATGTCCGAAACCACTGAGAATGGTGAAGATCTGCCCGGATGCTTCGAGAAAGTTTGAGTTAATTCTACGTCCTTTTGCGATATTTTTTGCACTGTATACATAACAACTTTTTTCGAACTGCTTTGAAAAAATCTGCCAACAGTCTGGGCGCAATTTTATTATTTTTGGGCAGAAGTCCGGAACGCGTTTCATTCGGAGACGCGGTGTAGGTTACTATGTGATTGAAAACCTAAAAAAGGTTACGGAAGCGGGTAGAATGGGGTCGCGCTAGAATACTTAAATGCCGCTGTCACATATAACATATGAATTACATAATTGGGTTATACTCCGGGAAGAGGTCTAAGTCATAGTATAATATCAGTTGTCATACGCGATTAGGAAGTTTTTCGTGATTAGGTTTTTGGCCATTACATGAAATCGCAAATGCGTTTGTAGGCGATTATGATGAGAATCAATCCTAAAAAATATTTCGAGGCCTTACGTCCTATTGGAGTTGAATATCTAAAAATACTGAAATCAACTTATGACGATTATGTAGGAAGCCTTAGGAAGTAAAAATGAATTTGATATCTCATTAGAACTAAGAAATATGTAGGAATTTGTGAAAACAAATGCAACCCCTTGCACACACTTTAAGGTTGAATATCAAAAAATCCTGAAATCAGTTTTTAGATATATGTAAAGAAAGCCCGAGGAAGTGAAAACCAATCCAATGTCTTATCCCTCGTAAGAGATATGACGAAATTCGTGAAAACGTGTTCAACCCGTTTATACCCTCTTAGGAGTTGAAAAATGAAAAAACTTAAAAACGAGTTTTAGGTGATTATTAAACAAGCAAGTGGAAGTAAAAAGTTATTCGATATCTAATCAGACCGGAGGGATATGGCTGAATTCGTGAAAATGTGTACAACCTGATTACACAACCGTGGGGGTCGAATTTAAAAAAATCCTGAAAACACTTTCTAAGTATTTATATGAAGAATCCGTAGAATAAAAATGAATTCAATATTTGGAAAGACCTAATAGATATGACGAAAATCGTGAAAATATATGCATTCCATTTTCACTGATAATTTTTTTGCCCCCCCTTCCGTACACCAACGGATATTTACAATTTTTTAATCTAAATTACTTTTCTAGTTGACTTACATATACATACTGAGTTTCAACTTTCTAGCATAAGCCGTTCTATAGTTAGGAAAAACATCGCCCACCCCTGTACCATACTACCCTTATAAAAAATTATATTTTTCCAACATGCTAATACTATAGTTTTATCTAAATACTAAAAGTTTTAGCTTTATATCATTGTAGGTTCTCGAGATATAAAAATCGGAACTTTTTCTTCTTCACCCTTCCCTACCCCCACCCTCTACACCCCCACCCTCTACACCCCCACCCCCAAAAAATTTTTTTTTCTGCTAGGGGTCTATTTGGCCTACTTCTGGTAAAAATTCTAAGCATCTATCATACACTGTTCTTGAGATATCAGACGAGATTCTTTAGAAAAATTCTTACCCCCTTCACTGCAATACTCCACCGCCCCCTTAAAAATTTTTACTTTCAGAAAACTTCATTTATCCACTTTAATACAGAAACCGAATTTTATTTATCTAATAGAATTGGTTCGTGAGATATCGTAATCTAAAATTTTTTGACCCCCACCTCCGTACGCCACTGCCCATTCTCAGAAATTTATTTCCGATCTATTCTCCTAGTATACCCACAGATGTTTATCAAGTTTTAATTTCGTGACATTAGCCGTTTAGGAGATATGGATCTTAGAATGTATCGATCTCGGCTTTCGAGCGTTTCGGACGCATTATTATTCTCCCCACTCCCACACTCCTTCACCCATATCAGCAATATTTTTTTTAAATGGGTCCACTATCGATGCTCTATATAAAGTCCAAGTTTCAGCCTCCTAGCCAAAGCGGTTACTAAGATCTAGAAACCAAAATTTTTCGTCTAAAACGCTTCCCCCACCTTCCCCCTCACACCCCCACCACTCAAAAGGTGTGCACTTGAAGGAGTCTGCTCAGCCTACCAACAAAAAAAATTCAACTTAATAGCTCAAAGAGTTTGAGAGCTATAAGCTTTCAAACGTTTTGCGTACGGCGTACGGCGCACAGACGGACTGAAATTTTTTTTTGCTTTTTTGGTGTCTATTAGTCATGAAACGTGGAAAAAAAATTTTTCAGGGTAGCAAATTTTTTTTTTTTAAAAATCGATAACAATACTTTATTATTAAAATAATAAAGTAAAATTTACGTCTTTAATTTTCTTCTATGTTTTAGATAGATAGATATATATTTTCCATAGTATTAAACATTTTTTGCTTAAGTTAACTTATAATTATTTTGTGCTCAGACTTTCGTCTCTACATCAAATGTTATTAAATTAAATTATAGCACGGAGGCTGATGTCTCTAACGAATAATTGTGGGTTTATGAAGGAAAATGGAGCAAAACCTTCCTGCGTATAACTAATCTTACTTAAACTAACTTAAAGCTACTTAACTACTACGTAAAAACTTAACTTAAAGGCTCTTGCTAAGATTTTTCCTATAATTTCTGCTTCTTTTCGAATCCTTTGTCGAGTGACCTAAATTATCAATTAGTTTTATATATGTGTATATATATAAAAAGAAAAACCTGGCAGATTTCCCTATCACATTTTCACGCTTACTTGATTGCATTAGCGTTTATACATTATACTTCAGATAATATGGGTTAAGCTTCGAGAGGGCCATGATTGAAGCAATAACAACAAAAACACAAACAAATAAGCCAAAACAGGGAAATCATTAATCAGTTTGACACCTTCGAGCAACTAAAGTTCATTAGTGATTAGATTAATCGACCTCTGACTGCGGCAGTTAATTATAGAGAAAAATAGTCAAAAAACACTCGCTGATCTAAGCATAATAAGCCGAGCCCTCCTCACTGCCGTTCATTTTAAAAATTGCTCCAATATGTTCAATCTTGGGCAATTACACCGATACTCCGCAAGGTGGCGGGAGCAATACATGAAAAATTATAATTAGATTTACCTTGCTGTATTTATTTGTTGAACAGTCGGCAGGGTGGTCGGATATGTTGCTATTAAGCCTCCCATTTCATCTTGTCGTGCTTGTACAAATCGTGTTTAACCTGCAAATTATAATGAACCATCGCCGTAACGAAGGCCTTCTCTAGATGAAGGCATAACATTTTTTTAGGAAATTAGGAAGCTACCTGGCCTGATACATGCTGTAAAGGGCATAATACTTATATGTAGGAACAAAACATGTGATTAAGTAATACCTAGGTGAATTAGGGGCGGAATAACAATTCGGTAGATTAACGCAACGCATTGGAGAGTTGTCGAAAAAATTATCCACCTTGGTCATTATTTTAATGTTTCGAGGTGGATAGAAATGAAGCAATTCTATTTCATGTCTACCGCGTACGTACGTAGATATTATTTAAATACACGCATTTTTTGTTTATGGCATACTTCACTGCACCCCACGTCCAGAAATGACTCACCAAGTTATTGCAAGTTCGATACGGAATCAGGTTTGTCAGTTGAAGTTGTGTGAACATTATTCGATGGATGAAATCACTTAGTGAATTCACTAGAATTTTATTTGATGATACACTCTTTTCGGGACTTCTAGTGAATTCATCGAAATGAACTCAATAAAAAGATTTCAAACAGGATCAACTAACTCTAAATTAACGTACGGGGCGGGTATGAAAAGTGTTTGTTTTGTAAATTCTTACTTACTCCGCATGAAACAAAAATAGTTTCAACCCCCTTCCTTTTATAGCATATAAAGATCTAATTTTAAGTCAGAGGTTTTAAGGATATATACCGGTAACTGGGTGAATTTTCCATCTTTCAATCACCAATTAAAAAAATCGGCCAACAGTCTGGGCGCAACTTTATTATTTTATGGGTAGAACTCCGAAACGTGTTTAATGCTGAGATGCCTTGTAGGTTACTATGTGACTGACAACCTAAAAAATAAAGTTCCAAATAGCCTCCTGATTATTCCTTAGGTTGTCAGTCCCATAGTCTACGCCGCAATTCAGCATTAAACACGTTTCTGACTTCTACCCATAAAATAATAAGTTGCGCCCAGACTACTGCAGTTTCTGAGATATGAAAAACCTGCACCCACCCCCGTATCTTGCTACCGCTATCAACAATTTTATTTGCCTGGGATGTTTCTATAGTAGCTTTATACATATTTCAATTTTTAGCTTTCTATCCTTTGCGGCTTTCGAGAGATTAAGATCAGTATTTTTTCATTGCCACCCTTTCCAACCATCACTCCCTACACCCACACCCTCAACATTTTTATCCGCTAGAGGTCTAGTGGTCCTAACTCTTGTAAAATTTTCAAGATCATATCTGATACGGTTCTTGAGATATAAAAATTAAATTTTTTAAAAAATGGATGTACCCACACTTGCGCGCTTCACCTCTTCCACAAAAATTTTACATTCAGTAGACTCCACTGGTAATTCTATATACAGAAACAAAATTGTATCTTCCTGGCACAATTGAGTCGGAAGATATTGTAATTCAAAGTTTTGCACCCCTCACCACCATATCTCACCACCCCCTTTAAAAATGTTAACCCTTTTCTAATCTCCTAGTATCTCTTAAGACAACTACAAAGTTCCAGCCGTTTGACATCACTCGTTCAGGAGATATGGCTTTTAGAATGTTTCAATTCCAGCTTTCAAGCGTTTTGGACCCATTGTTTTCCCCTTCACTCGCTCAACCCTCTACCTTTATCGACAATTATTTTGCAAATGAGTCCACTATCATAGTACTACATAAGTTCCAACTTTCAGCCTCCTAGCATAAGCGGTTCCTGAGATCTAGAAACCAAAATTTTTCATCTAAAACGCTCCCCCTCCAAAAGATACCACTCGTAGTGGTTCACCCATTCTACCTACCATAAAAATTTCAACTTAATATCTCAACGGGTTTGTGAGCTACGCACCTTCAAACGGTTTTGCGTACGGCGGACGGCGTCTACGGCTGACAGACGGACAAATATCCGTTGCTTTTTTGGGGTTTACTAGTCCTAAAACGTGAAAATACAAAATTTCAGGGTAGCAAATTTTTTGGAAATTTCAGGTCGATCACAATAGTTTATTATTAACAAATAATAAAGTAATAATGTTAATTCGTAGGAAATAATCTGAAGTAAATTTGTGTGTTCATTTTTCTATCACATACTGAATTTTAAATGAAGTTCGTTGTCATCAAGCGGTACTACAGTGCATATGAGAGAAGATTCTGAATCGAAGTTGATTTTTGTCCACCTAGTGGATTCATGAAGTTTTTTTTTAATTCCATATGTAGTTAAATTATAAGAAAGTTCATTTAAAAATGTCTAAATTTGGTCTAGTTTGCCAAAGATATTCGAAGTGAAAAAGAGCTTAGTGAAAAAGAAAAAAAATTCCGCATTTTATATCTCGAGAATCGCAAATGGTGGACGACACCCGGAAATTGGTATTTAGATAGAACTTTAGTAGTGGCTAGTGGCACGTTTTAAAATTATATTTTATTTACGGTTAGTGCGGTACGTGGGTGGGAAATGTTTTTCCTATCCCAGGAACGGCTCATGCTAGAAACTTGAAACTTGGTTGGTATATGTGCTAGAAAAGTAATTAATACAGTAGATGCCGCTTATAGTAAGCGCGGATAATGTTGTAAGCCGCATTTTGTTATCAAAACAAGTTAGTTCCATTTTCCACAAACGAAATTCATCGCTTATTGGAATAAAAATTCGTTTTATGTTATCATTCGGGCCAGATTTCCATACAACATTACAAGTTTTGTGACTGTATTCTTAATCGCTCCTCTTTTTTCTTCATGTGAATGTGATCAAAAAGGCTAAATAAAAACAATATCAAAATTACAGATGATTGCTCTTGGTTTTACATTTATGTGAAGACAAGGCGATACATATCATAGATTACTATGAGAAATTTCAGTCTTTTCGTAGCTTCTGAAAACTATTGATGCTGATCTCGTTCAACAGAATGAGCACAACTTTGAGTAAGTTTTCGAGACAGTTTAATAGAAGTGGCGCGCTGAGCTGACAGATATGACCGAAGCTGGATCTAAAACGCTGTACAAGGCTGAATTTGCTAAAAATGAAGAGAATCAGCACAACAGTAAGTGTCCTGGCCAGACACTGTCTTATAAGCCGGCATGCTAAAAGACGGCGATTCTTTTCAAACGGGTTTTTGTAGAAGCTGCCTGGATGAGAAGGAAGAGGAAACAGTATTTCATATTCTCTGTAACTATGTGAAACATTGAAGCTAGAGTTGTAAATAACTCTTAATGAATAAAAAAAATAATATTAGATGCTTCGAGCAATCTATATTCAAGCGTAGGAAAATTAATGAGAAAAATTTTCCCCTTCGTCTATTTTTATCATCCGGTTAATGTTATTGTTGATGGCCGGTCCCAAAGTGATTACAATAAGCGGCATCCACTGTATAAACAAATCTGAAATATCCATTGCCGTACGGAGGGGGTTTGGCAAAAAAATTATCAGTGTAAATGGAGTACATATAATATATTTTCACGTATTTCGTTATATCTCTTAGGTCTTCTGAAATATTAAATTCATTTTTCTTCTACCGATTCTTCAGTTTAGATAAATATGCCTAGAAATTATTTTGAGGGTTTTTTTTCATTTTCACGAATTCAGCGGCTTTTTATATAATTGACTAAAATTCGTTTTCATGATTTTTTTTCTTTTTAACTCCTAAGAAGGTATACAGAATGGGTTGTACACGTCTTCACAAATTTGGTAGATAGGTAGGTAGGTAGGTAGGTAGGTAGGTAGGTAGGTAGGTGAGAACACGGACACACTTAGACCTAACAAAATGGTCAGTTGTGTTGCCACAGAATCATCGAATCCGTTCCTACTCGTCAAACCATTTAGAGCTTGCAATGAAGCGTTGGATTCTCGCGACCTCCATTGCGGCAAGGTCACTAAGTCAGTCAAAGAAGTAAGCTCCAAGATGAGCTTTCCTTCTGGCGGATAGAGCTGGACAGGTACAGAGAAGGTGAAGGACTGTCTCCTCCTCCTCCGTATCCAGACAGCTTCTATAGACGTCGTTTGAGAAGATATTGAGTATTTTAGCATGCTGACCTATAAGACAGTATCCGGTCAGGACACCGACTGTAGTGCTGATACTCGCCCTTTTGAGCAGCCTTTTAGAGCGTTTTAGATCTTGCTTCGGCCAGATCTCTCTCGCAGTGTGACATGTAATACCATCTGCCCATCTTGAGTTGGTTTTCTCAATTGAGTCCAATCCCAGTAGCAGTTTACATGTAGAGAGAGGCACACCCAGATTCCGATGTTCCGGCATAATCTGAAGGGTGGTACCGCGCCGAGCGAGTTCGTCAGCCATGCAGTTCCCTGGAATATCCCTGTGTCCTGGCAGCCAGCACAGAAGAATATTGAACTGTTCAGCCATCTCCACAAATTTAGTAATATCTCTTAGAAATGATAAGGCACAGAATTGATTTTTACTTCATCATGCTTTCGTTATAATCATCTAAAACTTTATTTCAAGATTTTGTGCCAACCTACAAGTGGATGTAAGGGGGTTGCATACGTTTTCAGAATTTTCGCCATATCTCTTAAATTTGATGCGATATCAAATTGGCTTTTACTTCTACACAGTTAAGTTCTCTAGAATTATATAATCACCTACAAACTCATTTAAGGATTTTCTAATTTTTAAACGCCAAGCCTGTTGCATAAGTTTTTATGAATTCCCCACACACGCATTCCGAAATTTCACCCGAAAAATAATGGAGTTTCGTCCGGGCTAATGCCATATTCTTTTCTCACGTCATTAAAATGGGCATCAGTACACGATTATTCGGATTTTAGATGCAAAATTTTACGGTGTTTTGAAAATTTGAATCTCAGCATTGAACAGAAACAAAAAAGGTTTTAAGATATTATCATAGACTTATGGAAACATATTTAGTAGTTATCATAAACTATTCCCATAAAGTTAGTTAATTTCTGTAAAATTCGAGTAATTTCTGGTACTTAGTTCTATTATAATTATAATAATAATAATTATAATAATTATAATTCAATTCAAACAGTTTTGTTTAGGACTAGCGACTTTTGAATTTTTTCAAACGAATATGATTCTCATAATGTCTGATAATAAACTTGTTCCAATCATCTCGTCTACGTCTAGTTAAACCAGCGTCAAGCACAGAAAATTGCTGTCCAAATAATGTTTTGGTTGGTGGATTGGCTAAGCTTGGCTGGTTTTAAAACAGCTGATGAAATCAATGAGAGATTAGAGTTAAACATTTTTTACTCGATAAAAAAATTTAAAAAAATCTGCCAATCTGGGCGCAACTTTATTATTTTTTGGGTAGAAGTTCGGAACGAGTTTAATTCTGAGATGCGGTGTAGGTTGCTATGTGACTGAAAACCTAAAAAGAATTCGGGAAGCGGTTAGAATGAGGTCGCGCTAGAATACTTGCGAGAAATCAAAATTGTTCGTCTAAAACGCTTCCCCCACCTCCCCCCTCACACTCCCACTCCCCAAAAAGTAGTAAATTCAAGGGGCCTATCCAGTCTATTAAAGAAAAACATTTCAATTCAATAGTTCATAGGGTTTGGGAGCTACAAGCCGTCAAACGTTTTGCGTACGGCGGACGGTGGACGGCGTACGGCTTTTTTGGTGCTTATTAGTCATGAAACGTATAAAAAAAAATTTTGAGGGTGTAATATTTTTTTTTTTTAAAAATCGATAACAATACTTTATTATCAAAATAATAAAGTAAAATTGATGCTGCAAATACGACGGTGCTCTGATGATTCAATGCAACTCGATACTGAAACAGCTCCCTCGGACTTAGTCTAATACAGTTTTCAAAGTTGCCGTTCCAGTGAAAGTTTTTTCACCTGTCATGTTTCCAATATCAATAGCTATATCTCAGTCGGAATATTTCGTGTAGTATTCTCTGACAACGTACAAACACCCAAGATTTGTTAAAATTTGGCTCCTATAGTTTTCGGTAGCTTTACCATGAAAAAATTTTCGTAAAATATTTCACAATAATAATCCCGAAAATAATCACCTCAATCGTATATACTATACCGGCTTATTTTCGATATATGAAAACGTTCAAAATTTGCTATCTCGATCTATCTAAAAACCTCCTTCTCGGCTGAAACCATATTTTTGGGTGGACTAATGTTCAAAATTGTAACAATATAAATGCTTGCAATGGGCCGCATAAAATTTTTCTCGTCGGGTGATTCCAGAAAAAGGGTGGAAAAAGATTTATATTTTTTCTCCAAATTTCGATTCTACTTCAGTAAAAGCTTTATTATAGTTTCAAATCATCACAAGACTCGCTGTATGACCAAAGTTTGCCAGCTTATTTGTCAAAATGGGTACTCATATATCTAATGTTCGTAATTTGGTTACTATATAGCCATGTCTACAATTTATTGTCACTTAGCAATTCATTACGTCAAAGTTTCAACCTTCTGACATAAACGATTTCTGTGTGATACAAGAAAGCAATTTTTAACACTTAATTTTTTTCTTCATAGACTACACGTATCAAGGTAATTGTCATTATTGCGCCAGGCAGGAAGACATTTTATATTTTTAATTCAATTCCTTGTCTTTTTATATATCTTATAAAATCATTATAACGATAAAGATATATATACAAAGACTCTATATTTTATTTACAAAGCGACTTCATTATAATAACAAAATTATAATGAAAGAAATGTATGCTTTTGGTACCTGAACCGCCTTTGAGTATTAAGCGCGTTCCTGACTTCTACCAAAAAAAATAATTCTACTGCGTCGAACTTGTTTTTAAATTTCAACGAAAACAGAGGGTGTGAAATATTGACATAATTAATTTTTAGGCGTTTGTACAAAGAACCCGTATATGTAAAGAATTCGTGTAAAATATCGAGAGCACGCTCAAATAAAACTAATGTGGTATCTCATCGGACATAAGTGATATAGTGGAATTCATAAAAACCTATACAACTCCATTACAGCCAATTGGGGTTACATAACAAAAATAACAAAACTAACTTTTAAACGATTATATAGAACGCTCGTTGAAGTAAAAGAATTCGATATCTCATAAGAGCTAAGATATATTTCAGAATTCGTAAAAACGTACACCACCACTACACTGCTCCTGAGGGAGCATTCTAAAATTGATTTTCAGCCTATTAAGGTCGTATTCGAATACTTTGCTTCGTCTACGCCTACGTCTAGTTATAACAGTTTATAACGTCAGACATAGCAAAGATGTGTCTCAATTCCTTTTCGGTTCGTGTCTTGACTACTTTTACGACAGCTGAGCTATCTGTCAATCTTAGCAAACATAAAAAAATTCAAATTTTTCTATGGAATTTAATTTTATTTTTGATTTATGAAGTGTCAAATAAGCGGCTGAGCCATGTTGACGGTTTAGATAAACTTTTTCTAAACTGTTATATAGCAACATAGCAATGCTATGCTGTGACGTCAACATAGATGTAGACGTAGACCAAGCAAAGTATTCGAATACGTCTTTAGTGTAAAGCCCATTGTAGAAAAGCTAATTCGTGATCTAATCAGCTCTACAAACATTTTTTTTTAGAAATATGTGAAAACGAACACAACCTTCTTACAACCCTGCCGGTTTTTATAAGCTCATTGAAGTTAAAACGACTTCGATACCTCATTTGACCTAACAGATATGTCGACATTCGTAAAAACCTGCGCAACCTCTTTACCTCCTTTTTGGAGTTGAATATTGAAAAAGAAACAGTAAATTAATTATTTTCACTTACAGTGATTCGCAAAACTGTTCATAAAAAGTTATTGAAATTGAATTTTGGGAAAATCTACATATGTATTTATAACAAATTAAAAGTTTTCACAAAATAAAATTACTTCAGAAAATAGATTATATTGTAGAGAATCAAAACTTAAAAATAACAGCAATCCTTTTTTCTAAAATTAAAATAAAAAAATTGTTTTGTGAACACTTTTGCATCTCTCCTCTGACTAATTAAATAGTGCAGTTTCTTTTTTATTTATTTAATATTTAGTGTGCCCGCCTTTGGCACGAATTACAGCTTTTACTCATTTTGGCATACTTCCTAACAAGTTTTCCAAATATTGTGGATCAATCTCATTCAACGCTTGTTGAGCACGTACCCAAAGTTCTTCGCAGTCTTTTTGAACATTGTTGCCTGCAATTACGCTTCTTTTCAAATAAACTCACACATTCTCTATAGGATTGAGATCCGGCGATTGTGTCTCAATATTATGATCTTGCAGCCAATTGGCCGTAATGCGAGCAGTATGTTTCGGATCGTTGTCTTGCATAAATAAGCTATCTCCAGGTTCGCAGCCGAATCTATCAAGACTTGGTAGATATGAGTCCTCTAATATATTAATATAGTCAGTTGCTCGCATAATACGTTTATACGTCTTAAAATTCCAACTTGGTTACCTTTGAAACATCCCCAAACCATTAATGAGCCACCTACAAATTTGAGGGTTTTTGAATATTACGTTCTTGTAAGCCAACGGACTTGTTCACCCACGTCCAATGCCGCCCATCTGATCATAACCTGTTTATTTTTGACTCGTTAGACCATGAAACCAACTTCCATTGTTCTGGCGTCCAGTCTTTGTATTTTCTGGCAAATTGAAGCCTCGCCTTTTTATGACGGTCGGTTAAAAGTGGATTTTTAACCTTTGCTTTTGCTTTAAAATTTGGTTTAAGGAATCTTCGAACAGTATCGTTGGAAACTGTAACATTTAAAGTGGTGCGGATTACCTCGTTGGCTTGGACAGCTGTATCTACCGCTTCAGTCATAATCAATCAATCGTTTTGTCTCTGCGGATAGCTTACTTGCTCGCCCACCAGGGTTCGTTTCGCGCAAATCCTCTACCGTTTTTCTTATTTTGCTTACGAATCCTGCTGATACAGAGTACTTTTCAGCAATTTTTCGAACTGAGTACTTCTTTTGAAGGTCAAGAACAATTGCTACCTTCACGTCCTTTTTAATAGCTTTTGGCATTTTTCCTTTAGGTTAACTTTCGTTTCTATTAGATTAATTTAAATTATTTCCTTTTGTTATAACATAATAATTTACTAACTCACCGAAATATTAACCAAAAAATTTATTTTCTCTCTTTATTTAAAATATTTCGTTAAGCACGCAAAACTGTTCACACCACTGCAACCAAACAACTGTAAACAACTGTACTCTTTGCAACACTATTTGCACAAAATTCCTATGAAATATCGCGTTATATGATTTCCAAAAATCTGTGAGGGTACAGTGTCTTAGAAAACGCAGTTGTTTTGCTTTTACATAAAAAACGTGGAATTTTTCATTTTTATGAACAGTTTTGCGAGTCACTGTATATTTGGAGTCTGCAGGAGTAAACCGAATTTGATTTTTTAAGAGCTAAGAGAAATGACAAAATTCGTGAAAATGTGTACACACGAATTGCATAGTTACACTGCTGTGCGTCAAAACAAATCTGAATTTTTGCATTTATTACTTTGCCAGTATTTACATATACGTGCAAAGTTTGAACTTCCTAGCATTAGCCGTTCCTGAGATAGAAAAAATAACCACCGGGTTCGATTCATAAGGTTAATAAGAAAGCAATTCACATAATCACTCGAATGAGTCTAAGCTGTCCACGCTTGTCCACCTTTTTCTACGCATTTTCTATTTATGAATTTTATTATACACCAAATGCCTAATAGTAGATAACAATAATTTTCAGATCTTTTTTTAATCGCGGCCGATGATTAAATTTCCGAGTGACCTACATTTCTAATTTATTTTGTTTGCAGAAAACTCGATATATGTAAGCAACTCGTATGGATGTTTTTCGACTACTATGTTGTGCATAATTTTCGGCACAGACAATATCGCACACTGCGATCGGACTTTTGCTGAGTGGTGTAGGCGTGTCGATAAATAAGCTCGTGAATTATATCAAAAACTACTAAACTCCGTGCGAAATAAATTACAACTGGTGATTATCTTGAACAATAAAAAAAATTGTTTTCATTGTAAAATTGAACGTTGTTGTTTTGCGTCTCCAAAAGAAAGCCTGAGTTAGATGAACTGTTGGGTGGGTGACTGTTTAACATCAATTCTTAATTTCAGTATTCATAGCCATGCGGCTATTATGATGAGATCTTGCCAAATAAATAAATTCGTATAATTGCTTTCATATGTTAATCATCGATATGCTTCGTTATGGTTAAAAAAAAATGGAACGAAATAATATCTTTGGGATAATTCAATGATTTTTAGTCGCATACTACTATCGTTAAATTTACAATAAAACGAGCAGAATAACGAAGAGCCTTCTAAAGAGCGAATTCTTTTAAATAAAGAAGCTGAGATGTATTAGATTTATATTCTAATGATGATCAGTGCCAAACATTCATTTGAAAAACGATTATACAAAAATAAAACATATTTATATTTATACTAGGAAGTGAAAAAAAATGAGAACATGGAAAATTAGTTCAAGGATGGAACAATATATTTCGGAAATATTTACTTTAAATTAAATAAAACACGTGCACCGAAAGAATTTGTTACTGAACTCTATAAATAGTTAGAAATTCGCGTCTGAATAATCCAATTAATTTAATATAATTAATTTCTTATACTCAGCATAAAATTAGACATTTTGGTATTAAGATAAGGTAGGTATTTTGTAATTATTGCATTTTACAACATGTTAATACATAATTATGAGTTCAAGAAAAATGCTATTTTTCTTACAAAGGAAATTGCTGATTTTTTCTGTTTGTCTTGATATCTGTACCAAAAATTTTTATTAGATGTTGTTCATTCATTCATTCAGTCATATGAAACTTGAAGAGAAGGCTACTGATCCATTTTTCGTCCTTGATTTACATTAATGTATGGCAGTGTTCGAATTCTTTCTAGAGCACTTGTACATAATTGCAGATAGTATATATAAATTGCAATGCATTGCTTGAATTAAGGAGTTCTTGCACTTCTTATTGTTGATAACATCTTTTAAATTAAAAATGATGTGGGTAAGGGTCACACATCACACAGTTTTTCTTCAAATCCATGAGGTTATAAGTATTATAAGTTTAATCCAGCCCAGAAGTTTGCAAAGGGTATAATTATCTTAAAACAATTATTTGGTCTCCCAATTGAATGAAAATTGGAATAAAATAGATATCTTTCGGGGCTCTTGAGTTAAGTGATACCAAGCAAAATAAGTTTTCGTACAACGTAATGCGGAATAGGCTGATTTTTTATGGGTTTTTGTTTTTACTAGACTTAAAAGTCAAAATAAACAATTAGAGGATAGCATTCTCTTTTATTTTCAGTGTGGTCACAATGCTTTATTAATTAAAAAAATCTTTCAATGGTCTGGGCGAATTTTTATTATTTTTCGGGTCAAAGTTCGGGAGCGGTCAAAGAGTATATCATGAGTTGTTTCAAGATTATTAGATTTCTTGAAAAATTAATTTTGTTCTTAAAATAAAGTTATTAAAAATAGAGATTTTTAGCCTGTTAAAAATTAGAAAAGACCGTGCAGACTATTCAAGTTTCGGTATATTATGTACACTAAAAGCCCATAGAAGTAAAAACCAATTTGTTGCCTTATCAGACTTAGAGATATGACGAATTGTTAAAACGTATACCCATTACTTCCACATGGGGTTTGAACTTCGAAAAAATTGTGAAACAGGTTTTTAGACGATTTCATAAGAAGCAACTTGATATCGCATGAGACACGAGGGATTTAGAAAAATTTGTGAAAACGTAAGCAAACCCTTCACAAAAAATCGTGAAATTGGTTTTTAGGTCATTACATCAAATGCCGTAATAATCAATTGTATATCTAATCAGAACTAAGGGATGGAAAAAATTGTGAAAATATATGCAAACCCTCGGGGGTTGAATATCGAAAAATTGAGAAATGGGTTTGTAGGAGATTATATAAAAAGTCTGTGGAAGTGAAAAACGATTTAATATCTCATCAAACCTAAGAAATATGTCGAAGCTTTGAAAAGCATACAACCCCCTTACACCCACTTGGGGGTTGAATATCCAAAAAACCTGAAAGGAGTAAATAAATAAATATGAAGACACTTCTAAAAATTATGACGAAATTCGTGAAAACGTGAAAAAGGAAAAAACTTAAATATAAGTTTTAGGCGATTATAACGCAAGCCCATGAAAGTGAAAAGATATTCGATATCGATCAGACCTGGCGGATACGGCAGAATTCGTGAAAAATATACAACCCCTTTACACCCGCAAAAAATCCTAAAAACACTTTTTAGGTATTTATATGAAGAAGTCGTAGAATAAAAATGAATTTAATATTTGGAAAGACCTAATAGATATGACGAAAACCGTGAAAATATATGCATTCCATTTTTACTGAACATTTTTTTTGCTCCCCTTCCGAACGCCAATAGATATTTGAAAATTTTTTTTATTTAAATTACTTTTTCTGTTGATTTAGTTTGAACTTTGTAGCATAAGCCATTCTATAGATAGGAAAAACACTCAGTACCATACTACCCCTATAAAAAATTATATTTTTATACTCTAGATGAAATCATATAGAGTATTACAAGTTTAATCCAGCCCAAAAGTTTGTAACGCATAGAAACAAGCCACGGACGAAAAAAAGTTATATATTATTTTTTGTTTATTTGTGGTCAAAAACCTCAAATCCGCTTGACGTCCGTCCGTCCGTTCGTCCGTCAGTCCGTCCGTCCGTCCGTCCGTCCGTCCGTCCGTCTGTCCTTTAGCACGATAACTCAAGAACGCCTTCACCTAGGATCTTGATATTTTTAATCTGGATGTTTCGTTGAATTTGTAAAGCTAAGTTCGTTAACAGGCAAAATCGTTCTACTCCTTCGGGTAGCTGGCATACAAAATGTCCTTAAAACACGACATTGAAATTTTGTATGTGTTATTTTTCCAATAGTTGCAGCTAAATATTTGATTATGAACAAAATCCTGTTAGTCCTTCGTGTAGCTGCCATACAAATATCCTGTCAAAACGTCTTCACTTAATTTACGAAACTCACTATAACTCAAGTAATCTTTTAGCTACGAATTCAAAATTTTGTAAAAATTAGTTTTGAGCAAAAAGGAAGTTCGGCTTTACAAGTCAGCGAAATCCTTTTACTCCTTCTGGTAGCTGCCATACAAAATGTCCTTAAAACACGTGTTTAAGAATATTGGTCGATAACTTCAGAAGGGTTTAAGCTACGTCTTTGAAATTTTGTATGTGTTATTTTTCCAATAGTTGGAGCTAAATATATGATTATGAAGAAAATCCTATTAGTCCTTCGTGTAGCTCCCATACAAATATCCTGTTAAAACGTCTTCACTTAATTTACGGAACTTAATATATCTCAAGTAATCTTTTAGCTATGAATTGGAAATTTTGTAGAAATTAGTTTTGAGTAAAAACGAAGTTCGAGTTTACTAATCAGCGAAATCCGTTTACTCCTTCTGGTAGCTGCCATACAAAATGTCCTTAAGACACGTGTTCAACAATATTTTTCGATAACTTTTGAACGCTTCAAGCTACGAATTTGAAATTTTGTACAGGTTCATTTTTGAATGGTTCCTAGGAAAAGGACAAATATGTAAGAAATCGAGTGAGTCCTTCCTGCACCTCCCTTGCGAAAGTCCTTCAAAAAAGAAATTTTTTTTCGATGACTTACCCAGTTCAAGATATGAAATTAAACACTGAATATTGTCTTTTAGGTTTGAGTAGCAATCTAATGGCAGTCCTTAATAAAAGACATACAACATACACACACGTAATTCTACTTTATCCCCAACTACAATATAAATCGGAGTTCAGTATTGTAACGACTCGAATTTCCGGGGTAGGCTCATCGGGTGCCGGGATCCGTTACAAAACATTTATTTGATATTAGGACTTCACTTTATTCTCTAACTATAATATATTTTCTACTTTAAACCAACGTTTCAATAATTCTTACTCGTTGCGTCATTCAACTCCGCTCCTGGTTTCCTTCTTGTTCGCCTCCGCGCGTCTGCTCTACTCGCCTTGACTCGCTACTGATCGCCGCCTCTGCTCAACATGCCCATTATGCTGTTCTGTTTGTCGCTGCTAGGTTGGCTTCGTTGCTTGATTTGCTGCTACCTGGCTCAACGTCGCGTGGTCCTTCGCTGCTTGGCTCATCACTGGTCGGTCTGCTCTGTTGCTCGGATTGTCACTACCGGGCCCAACATCGCGTCGTCCTTCGCTGCTTGGCTTTTCTCTGCATGGTATGTCGCTGCGTGGCTTGCTTGCGTGGCTTACTTGCGTGGCTCGCTCTGCTTGTCGTGGCTTGTTCTGCTCTGCTCGTCGTGGCTCGCTACGTATCGCTGCGTTGCTCCTCTTGGCTTCCTGCGTGGCTTGCTTCGCCGTTTTGGCCTGTCACTGCTTGGCTTTACTCCGCTGCTTCGTTCATCGCCGCTTGGTTCGCTCCGTTGCTGGGATTGTCGCTACCTCGCTCAACGTCGCGTAGTTCCTTGTGGCTGGACTTACTCCGCTGCTCGGCGTGGCTTGCTTGCGTGGCTTACTTGCGTGGCTCGCTCTGCTTGTCGTGGCTTGTTCTGCTCTGCTCGTCGTGGCTCGCTACGTATCGCTGCGTTGCTCCTCTTGGCTTCCTGCGTGGCTTGCTTCGCCGTTTTGGCATGTCACTGCTTGGCTTTACTCCGCTGCTTCGTTCATCGCCGCTTGGTTCGCTCCGTTGCTGGGATTGTCGCTACCTCGCTCAACGTCGCGTAGTTCCTTGTGGCTTGACTTACTCCGCTGCTCGGCGTGGCTTGCTTGCGTGGCTTGGCTTCCTGCTGCTACTGCGTCCTGCTGTGTTGGCTTGCGCTGTCTGCGTTGCTTTGACGTCGTCGTCTCTCGGCTTCCTGCTGCTACTGCGTCCTGCTGCGTTGGCTTGCGCTGACTGCGTTGGTTTGACGTCGTCTCCTCTTGGCTTCCTGCTGCTACTGCGTCCTGCGGCGCTGGCTTGCGCTGACTGCGTTGCTTTGACGTTGTCTCCTCTTGGCCTCCTGCTGCTACTGCGTCCTGCTGCGTTGGCTTGCGCTGACTGCGTTGCTTCGGCGTCGTGGTCTCTTGGCTTCCTGCGCTGACTGCGTTGCTTCGGCGTCGTGGTCACTTGGCTTCCTGCACTGCTACGCCTGGCTGCGTTGACTTGCGCTGCTTCGTCGTCGTCGTCTTCCTTGCTCAGTTCTTCGTTCGATTCAGACTTGCTTATTGATGGAAGTACAACTCCACAAGAGCAATAGCACAAGTTGAATCGATCGAGCTCAGTTTCTCAATACTGTTTCAAAGAAAGGAAGTACAACTCCACTATCTTCGTCACAGCATGAGTACTGCCGACTGACTCCCCGACCGACTGACCACTGATCGATTCGTTCTCGTATATATTTAGTGACAAACATTCGCTATCCATGAATTATGTTATAGAATAAATTTCGTATGGGAGAAATTTTGCCTTTTTATAATTCGCGGCCGGTGTATGCTTATCTCGGTATATAGCCCCGCTGGGATTTCGTATACTTGTCGGCGGGTTTTCTGTCGCATCGCGTCGCCTGGGACGCTTTTGTGACCCCGCTGACCTTTTTCCAGGTAGATCCCCAATTCTTGGTGCTGTGTTTCAGCTTTGTTTGTGTTTTATGTCCTTTGTTTTAATGTATTTCGGGTTCTATGTTCTCTGTTACGTGTTTTTATGTAACCCCGAGTCTTTAATTTGTGTACCTAATCCTATGTTCTTGGCAATTCATGATGTTCCGTAATCCTAAGTTATACTTCATGTACTTAATCCTATGTTGTTTAATTCTCCTTGTACTTGTTCCTTAGGCGATTGGTGTGGATGGAAATTTCAAAAAGTTTCCGTCCTTACACTTCCTCCTTTCCTTGGTGAAGAGGCCTTATTATGTATACTGCCTGTAGTTCAATTTAAACTATGCTGATTCGGTACGGTCCATCGAATTTTGGGGCTAGTTTTGCTGGTACGGCTGACGCGGTGCCCTTCATATGCTTGGCCTCCAATTCCGAAAGTCTGGGTTCGTGTTCGCTGTATCCTGTTTCCCTGATCCAGGTGACAAATTGTTTTCTGATGTCGTCGACGGTGCCGATGCCGTCGAAGCCGAATTCTTCCGCGTAGATGAGGAGTTCGTCCTTGCGCAAACTGTAGATCCAGTTGGTTTTAACCATGATGCTCGGTTTTCCTGACTCTTTTGGTCACTTTTCTGCACTGACTTGTCACTCACTGTCTGTTCGCGGCAATATTCTTAGTTGTTTCACTGTCTAATTCGCCGTTCACTTCACTGCTTCACACTGCTATCTGTTAATTGTTTTACTATGTGTTCGCGGGATGATATTTCACTGTTTGTTTGCTCACTGTGTTTTTCAATGTTCGTATATTTACTGTTTATTACTTCACTGCCAGTTTTCCTTGTTTTTAATGGTTATCGTC
This sequence comes from Beris morrisii, assembly GCA_951812415.1. Classification (NCBI taxonomy): domain Eukaryota; kingdom Metazoa; phylum Arthropoda; class Insecta; order Diptera; family Stratiomyidae; genus Beris; species Beris morrisii. Next base: position 73,789,522 of record OX638310.1, read on the forward strand.
TGTTCACTAGTTATTCACTGTTTATGCACTATTAGTTCACTGCCAGTTTAATGGTTATCGTCTGTTCACTGTCACTTCACTGTTTATGCGCTATTCGTTCACTGCCAGTTTTCCTTGTCCTTTATTTTGAGAAGTCCCTGCTCGGGCGCCATTGTAACGACTCGAATTTCCGGGGTAGGCTCATCGGGTGCCGGGACCCGTTACAAAACATTTATTTGATATTAGGACTTCACTTTATTCTCTAACTATAATATATTTTCTACTTTAAACCAACGTTTCAATAATTCTTACTCGTTGCGTCATTCAACTCCGCTCCTGGTTTCCTTCTTGTTCGCCTCCGCGCGTCTGCTCTACTCGCCTTGACTCGCTACTGATCGCCGCCTCTGCTCAACATGCCCATTATGCTGTTCTGTTTGTCGCTGCTAGGTTGGCTTCGTTGCTTGATTTGCTGCTACCTGGCTCAACGTCGCGTGGTCCTTCGCTGCTTGGCTCATCACTGGTCGGTCTGCTCTGTTGCTCGGATTGTCACTACCGGGCCCAACATCGCGTCGTCCTTCGCTGCTTGGCTTTTCTCTGCATGGTATGTCGCTGCGTGGCTTGCTTGCGTGGCTTACTTGCGTGGCTCGCTCTGCTTGTCGTGGCTTGTTCTGCTCTGCTCGTCGTGGCTCGCTACGTATCGCTGCGTTGCTCCTCTTGGCTTCCTGCGTGGCTTGCTTCGCCGTTTTGGCCTGTCACTGCTTGGCTTTACTCCGCTGCTTCGTTCATCGCCGCTTGGTTCGCTCCGTTGCTGGGATTGTCGCTACCTCGCTCAACGTCGCGTAGTTCCTTGTGGCTGGACTTACTCCGCTGCTCGGCGTGGCTTGCTTGCGTGGCTTACTTGCGTGGCTCGCTCTGCTTGTCGTGGCTTGTTCTGCTCTGCTCGTCGTGGCTCGCTACGTATCGCTGCGTTGCTCCTCTTGGCTTCCTGCGTGGCTTGCTTCGCCGTTTTGGCATGTCACTGCTTGGCTTTACTCCGCTGCTTCGTTCATCGCCGCTTGGTTCGCTCCGTTGCTGGGATTGTCGCTACCTCGCTCAACGTCGCGTAGTTCCTTGTGGCTTGACTTACTCCGCTGCTCGGCGTGGCTTGCTTGCGTGGCTTGGCTTCCTGCTGCTACTGCGTCCTGCTGTGTTGGCTTGCGCTGTCTGCGTTGCTTTGACGTCGTCGTCTCTCGGCTTCCTGCTGCTACTGCGTCCTGCTGCGTTGGCTTGCGCTGACTGCGTTGGTTTGACGTCGTCTCCTCTTGGCTTCCTGCTGCTACTGCGTCCTGCGGCGCTGGCTTGCGCTGACTGCGTTGCTTTGACGTTGTCTCCTCTTGGCCTCCTGCTGCTACTGCGTCCTGCTGCGTTGGCTTGCGCTGACTGCGTTGCTTCGGCGTCGTGGTCTCTTGGCTTCCTGCGCTGACTGCGTTGCTTCGGCGTCGTGGTCACTTGGCTTCCTGCACTGCTACGCCTGGCTGCGTTGACTTGCGCTGCTTCGTCGTCGTCGTCTTCCTTGCTCAGTTCTTCGTTCGATTCAGACTTGCTTATTGATGGAAGTACAACTCCACAAGAGCAATAGCACAAGTTGAATCGATCGAGCTCAGTTTCTCAATACTGTTTCAAAGAAAGGAAGTACAACTCCACTATCTTCGTCACAGCATGAGTACTGCCGACTGACTCCCCGACCGACTGACCACTGATCGATTCGTTCTCGTATATATTTAGTGACAAACATTCGCTATCCATGAATTATGTTATAGAATAAATTTCGTATGGGAGAAATTTTGCCTTTTTATAATTCGCGGCCGGTGTATGCTTATCTCGGTATATAGCCCCGCTGGGATTTCGTATACTTGTCGGCGGGTTTTCTGTCGCATCGCGTCGCCTGGGACGCTTTTGTGACCCCGCTGACCTTTTTCCAGGTAGATCCCCAATTCTTGGTGCTGTGTTTCAGCTTTGTTTGTGTTTTATGTCCTTTGTTTTAATGTATTTCGGGTTCTATGTTCTCTGTTACGTGTTTTTATGTAACCCCGAGTCTTTAATTTGTGTACCTAATCCTATGTTCTTGGCAATTCATGATGTTCCGTAATCCTAAGTTATACTTCATGTACTTAATCCTATGTTGTTTAATTCTCCTTGTACTTGTTCCTTAGGCGATTGGTGTGGATGGAAATTTCAAAAAGTTTCCGTCCTTATCTCATCTAGAGTATTATACGATTGGCTTGCAGCCGATCGTGACTGCAGTATGTTTCCAACATGCTACTACTATAGATCTATCTAAAAACCAAGTTCCACTTTTATATCGTTATAGGTTCTCGAAATATAAAAATCCGATTTTTTTTCTTTTACCCTCTCCCCCCCTAACCCACACTCCCCCCCTAACCCACACTTCCCTTTCCCATTCTGCTAGGGGTCTCTTAGGCCTACTTCTGGTAAAAATTCTAAGTATCTATCTTACACTGTTCTTGAGATATGAGATGTGATTTCTTTAAACAATTTTTATCCCCTCCACTTCCATGTTTCAGCTCTCTTTTAAAAAATTTTATTTTCATCAAACTTTCTTCGCCAATCTTTATACAGAAACCGAATAGTGCAATTGGTTCCTGAGATATCGTAATCTGAAGTTTTTCTCCCCCACACTCGCACGCCACTGCCCTCACTCAAAAATTTGTTTCCGATCTATTCTCCTAGTATACCTACAGATGTTCATGAAGTTTTAATTTCGTGACATTAAAAGTTTAGGAGATATGGATTTTAGAATGTCTCAATCTCGGATTTCTAGAGTCTCGGACGCACTATTTTTCCCTACACTCCTTCACCCCTTCACCCATGTCGGCATTTTTTTTTGGGTCCACTACTGAAGCTCTATATAAATTCCAAGTTTCAGCTTCGTAGTATAAGCGGTTGCTGAGATCTAGAAACCAAAATTTTCCATCTAAAACGCTTCACTCACCTACCCGCACACACCCCTACCTGTCAGAATTTGGGCATTTCAAGAAACCTACCCAGTCTACCCAAGAAAAGAAATTCAGCTAAATAGCTCGAAGGGTTCGGGTGCTACGAGCCTTCAAACAATTTTGCGTACACCGGTCTACGTACGGCGGACAGACGGTCTGAAAGTTATGTTTGCTTTTTTCGTGTCTACTACTCATGAAACGTGAAAAAAAAAATTTCACGGTAGCAAATTTTTTTTTTTAAAAATCGATCACAATTTTGTACTATCGAAATAATAAAGTAAAATAATAATAATAATTTGAATTCGACATACCTTTTAAAGTTTTAAACAAATTAACAATTCACTCAGAAATATTTAAAAAAAATACCTAATAATAATAACCGAATAATTTTGATTATTTATTGATTTAATAAAGAATTTTAGAAAAATCCCATATTCCTTTGAAAAAATATGTCAATTTCTCGCGATTTAATAATATAAATACAAACATATACATAGAATAAAGTCCGAGGTCATAATTAAAACAAATTAAACTTTGTGTTACCAAACCAGACATACCTATTGCATTACTTTCTTTTATTTAAACATACTTGTACAAGTCACCCGCCATTAATGGAGATTTTTAGAATTAATCATTAAGGGCTGGTTAACAGTAGAAATATGGACTTAAGTTTAGTTAAACTTAAACTTGGGCCGGTTTCACTGTAAATAAATATTTTCAGATTAACTCATCTGAAGTTTCCAATCATTGTGAACTAATTTAGCTGAAATTAATCTTTTTAGCATTGGTATACTCTGCCTTTTCTGTCATTTCATTTCGTTGTAATATTCAAAATTGAAAAATGGAAAATCAACAAGTTCGTCGAAGCTCTAATTTTATTTAATTTCATCATTTAAACTCACTAATTCTGATCGTTCCAATTAATATTGAGAATCACTTTGAATTAGAGTAGAATTTGACTAACTGCCAAAAACGTAAATTCAAGCTAAAAACCAAAGAACTTCTACCATTTAGCTTAATCCTAGGATTGGATAAAACTTGAGTTTAACAACCTCTGTGAAACTCATTATTCGTTTGATCCTAAGTTTAAAGAAAATGTTTGATTTTAACTTCGACTGTGAAACCGGCCCTTAGTAACAGGGACGTCATTTGTGGGGGGAATTATGTATTTTTATAGATTATATATAACATATGTATATTTATACATAAAAATATATGCAAACATAACATCTTGCCCCCCCCCCCCCTAGAAAAAACTGAAATGACGTCCCTGCTTAGTAACCTAAGCCTTAAGGCCGGTTTACATGTCGGTTGCAAGTAATTTTTACTGATATTGTGAGGGAGAAGGAAAATCTCTAATGAGAAACTGATCAGGAGTGAAACGAACAGATATATATCCAGCAAAAAATATTGACGATATTTCTGTGAATCAGTTTGTGCCAACATTTTTTTGCAGTGGTTGCTTCTACTCCATTGAAATTCGATAAGCTAGCTCACTCACAATCTCAGTAAAAATTGTTTGCAACCGCCATGCTGTGTTCAAAAATCTTTAAAATCTGCCTAAAAAAGCCTGTTTGAGAGACTCCGTCATTATAACTTTGACGTTGACATCCAACCTGTAAATATATAATGAATAAGTTTTTACTTGTACATATGAATAGATCCGTTTTAAGAATTCTTTAAGCTTACCTATAACACATTCGAGAGTCTACTAGTAGTATGTATAAACAAAAATGCGCTGCGAAAAGCATTATAATAGTTTAACGGACAAAATGTAAGATAATAACCTATAACGATGTTAAATATAATCGTCAATTATCTAAAATATGTACATATACATATATTGCAGCGACACTTTACCAGTTTCGATTTCTAGAATTAAGAATGTAACCAAGACTGAATAAAGTATTTTGCTCATAATAACTTGTAAATATAACCTGCAAGTATAAACCTGTAAATATAAACTTATCCTGTAAATATAAATGAATTAGCACTCATGTACATATGAATTCCAAATAGGTAGTAAATTAATTTGAAGTGTAAATACTATAAATGGAATTTATCACGTAAATATGTAAATCTAAGTCTATTTAGTACTTACACTGTATACATATGTATTTGAATTCAAAAATTATATTAAAAGAGGGACCAAATAGAATAGTATAAAAGACTCCCATTACTTAGTTTTAGATTAGTTTTAAGTAAGTATAGAAAAAATTTAGGTTAAGTCTCAATTCATGTTATATGCCAAATGAGCAATTGTTATGAGATTTCATGCCTAACACATAACTACATTCTCGGCCCAGGTCGGAATTATAAACTTGTCATAGCTGTTTGACGTTAGATCGCTGTCAACGATTTAATTTTTTTCTGAATGTTCGTAATGAATAAAATAAAAAGAAAGAGTATAGGCAATATAGGTATATATTAAATTAAATTTAAATTTAATAATCGAAGTGGTTGTGAAGTTGCCGAAAATTCTTGCAATGTGACGCTACTTCAAAATACTCCAGTAAAAATGGGAAAATAAAGTTGTCTGAAACACCATTTTTATCAATAATAATAGGTAGATATTTTACATAATGCCACCGAAAATATTTGAATTAATACTTAATTATCACCTTACAGATAGTGATAAAATAATAGGGTTAAAGAATTTTTCTGAGTATGCTTCGACCAAGGAAACTAAATTTTTTATCATAGCGGCATGGAAATAGTTTGAAAAGAAAAGACGTATCATAAAAATATTGACTTTATTCCTATGTTAATTTAAAGTGAACTAATTTTCATTTTTACTTTATTATTTTTTAATAATAAAGTATTGTGATCGACCTGAAATTTCAAAAAAGTTTGCTACCCTGAAATTTTGTATTTACACGTTTTAGGACTAGTAAACACCAAAAAAGCAAAAAAAAAAAAATCTCCGTCTGTCCGCCGTAGACGCCGTACGCCGTACGCCGTCCACCGTACGCCGTACGCCATACGCCGTACGCAAAATCGTTTGAAGGCGCGTAGCTCCCAAACCCGTTGAGATATTAAATTGAAATTTTTATGGTGGGTAGATTGGGTGAACCCCTACAACTGGTATATTTTCGAGTGGTGGGGGTTTCGTTTCGGACTTCTACCCATAAAATAATAAAGTTGCGCCCAGACTGTTGGCAGAGTTTGTTTTATTTATTTACGTATTTTTTTATCAATAGAATAATTCATAGTAGTAAAAGCGAATTCGATCACATTAAACCTAAAATATTTTCGGAATCAGTGAAAACTTGAACAATACCCCCAGGGGGTTTAATTGAGCAAAATACTTGAATCGGTTTTTCCCCGACTACATTTAAAGCTTATAGAAATAAAAGTGAATTCCAAATCTCAATATACTTTAGAAATATATCAGAATTCGTGAATACACTTTACACCCCCTTAGGGGTTGGATATCGAAAAATTTTGAAGATCGTTACTAGGCGCTTATATAAATAGCCCGCAAAAGTAAAATTGCTTTGATAGCTCGACATGTCTAAGTTTTAACGAAGTTTGTGAAAATGTGGATTCACGGATATTTTTTTTACTCAACCTCTAAACGCCAATAAAAATCTGAACTTTTTTTTTGCTTTAATTACTCTAATAGTACATCTACATATACGTACTAAGTTTCAACTTTTTAGCATAAGCCGTTTCTGAGATATAAAAAACCACCCCTCTCCCCCGTACCTTGATACCCCTATCAAACATTTTATTTTTATAGGATGTCTCCATAGTGGCTCTATATAATCCTAAATTCTTAGCTTTCTATTCATTATGGTTTTCGAGAAATAAAAATCAGAATGTTTTCCTTTCCACCTTCTTTCACCATCACCCCCAACACCCACACCTCCAACATTTTTTTAGAAGTTTACCGACCCCAACTCCTGTAAAATTTTCAAGATCATATCTGATACGGTTTCTGAGATATAAAAATTAAATTTTTTGAAAAATTGCTGTCCCCCCACTTTTGTGCTCCACCTCCCCCCTCCAAAAATTTAGTTTCGGTAGACTCCTCTTGTGATCCCATATACAGATACTAAATTTTATCTTCCTGGTGTAATTGGTTCGGAAGATATTGTACTCCAAAGTTTTTCACTCCCCACCCTCACACCCCACCACCCCTCTTAAAAATTTTAGCCCTTGTCTAATCTTGATGTATCCTTAAGGACAACAACAAAGTTTCAATCGTCTGACATCAATTGTCCAGGAGATATCGATTTTAGAATGTTTCAATCCCGGCTTTCATGCGTTAAAGACCCATTGTTTTCCGCCCCCCCACTTCCACACCCCTTAACCAATATCGACCATTTTTTTGCAATTGAGTCCATTATCATAGTACTACATAAGTTCCAAGTTTCAGCCTCCTAGCATAAGTGGTTCCTGAGATCTAGAAACCAAAATTTTTCGTCTAAAACGCTCCCCTCTCCTCTCCACTTGTACCCCCACCCCTCGAAAATATACCAGTCCTAGGGGTTCACCCAATCTACCCACCATAAAAATTTCAATTTAATATCTCAACAGGTTTGGAAGCTACGCGCCTTCAAACGATTTTGCGTACGGCGGACGGCGTACGGCGTCTACGGCGGACAGACGGACATTTTTTTTTTTTTGCTTTTTTGGGGCTTACTAGTCCTAAAACGTGTAAATACAAAATTTCAGGGTAGCAAACTTTTTTGAAATTTCAGGTCGATCACAATACTTTATTATTAAAAAATAATAAAGTAAAAATCGGCCAACAGTCTGGGCGCAACTTTATTATTTTATGAGTAGAAGTCCGAAACGTGTTTAATGATGAGATACGGTGTTGGGTACTATGCGACTGACAACCTAAAAAATAGCCAGGAGGCTATTTGGAACGTTATTTTTTAGGTTGTCAGTCGCATAGTACCCAACACCGTATCTCATCATTAAACACGTTTCGGACTTCTACTCATAAAATAATAAAGTTGCGCCCAGACTGTTGGCCGATTTTTTATATATTAATCTGTAATTATTCTCTCCTTTTATATTACTCTTTGACCGAATTTTGATTGTTTTTTGATGTTTTTTTTTAAATCTCTATTTTTACAAAGAATTTTTTATTTTCATGTTATAACAACTGGCTTCTAAAATTACACACTGGTGTTCACAAAATGTGTGACAAATAAGCAGCCAAAAGTGTGACAAATTTTCGGTTCAAATTACATCAAATTTCGCATAAAATTGTCACAATTTTTGTCGTCAATCGAACATGTTTGTCACCACAATGGTGAAAAAATTATGACCTAAATGTCGAATATTTGTTATTCCAAATGTCGTAGCAGGTGTCGAAAACAGCGTCAACCCTGCCCACCATTTCATAACAATTTTGTCCCAAATTTTGTCGACAATTCACAATTTGTTGTCACAATATTGTCAAAAAATTTTGATATTTGGCTACCGGGGTTGTATTTCATGTATTCATATAAGTCTCAATAAAAAATTTCTGAATCTGAATCTGAATCGCGATTTAATATAGATATACATACATACAGAATGTATTTTTCATCGTTTAAATCCACTTCATTTAAAATTATCCGAATCCGCTACGTCTGTTGGATAAAGACTTCTGCTGAGGATACAATTAAACCTCTACTGTTTATACTAATTCGAACTACAATTTAAATTAGTATTTAGAATTTATAAATTGAAGTAGCACAATTTTAATTCTATAAAAGTTGTTTTTAGAGTGAATTAATTTCAGTATCCATGAGCATAGCTCGTGAGGATAAAATTATATACAATAATAACATGGGTTGTTTATAATTTTTTTTTTAAATGCTTTAATTTCTTGTAATCTTAACTTTATATACAATTATTAATTATTAGCACTACTCCCCCTTCTAAGGATATATCCTTGTGGTAGAGGGGAGAAGTCTTATCAAATATTTACAAGTTATGTATTGCATGCAAGAGGCCCTAGAGATAGTAGATCACTGGTGCATCCAACAGGGATTAAGTATAAATCCAAGTAAAATAATTATAGTGCCAAGCACTAGAAGACGGAAGGTAAACTTAAGGCCCCCGATTGTGAGAGGAACTACAATTGAATTCTCGTCCGATGTCACATACTTGGGAATTACCTTGGACAAGTGTCTGACTTGGAATTTACATCTTAAAAACATCTCCACACGAGTAACATTGTCTTTTATGGCGTGTCGAAGGCTCTGTGGTACCACTTGGGGTCTCAGACCAAATATGGTATACTGGACCTACAAGTCTATTATAATACCAATGATCACATATGCCGCTATGGTGTGGTGGCCAAAGGTTGAACAAATCACAGCACAGAAGGCCCTGCAAAAAATTCAGAGGCGTGCCGTTCTTAGCATTACAGGGGGACTTAAATCATGTCCCACTGCTGCAATGGAAGCCATGATAGACTTGGCCCCATTACACTTAGAGATAAAGAAGGAGGCTCTGAGAGAGGCCATAAGGCTACAGCAGTACAATAAATTCAAGGCAGGAGACCTTGTCGGTCACCTTAAAATTCTACAGGAATTTAATCAGAAGGACCTAACCGACTCAGTAAACGATAACATGCCAAAGGTATATGATTTTGAGAAACCATATATGGTGACTCTGGGAGATCGTGTATCATGGCAATCTGGTCTACCAGATTTTGGGGAAGGTGCTTCAGTCTGGTACACGGACGGCTCTAAGACCTATAGTGGAACTGGAGCGGGCGTATTTGGACCCAATTGTAAAATATGGACGGCAATGGGACAAACCGCCACTGTGTTTCAGGCTGAGGTACATGCCATAGAGCTGTGCGCAGGTAAACTTCTACTGAATAAACCAAAAGGCGCTACATTTATTATCTTATCTGACAGCCAAGCGGCACTGCTAGCGCTGAAATCTTATTGTTTCCGTTCTAGGCTGTTAAGGATGGTATTTTCAAGTGGGTAAATCTTCAGGTGGAAGATTATTGGAACTCACTTTCAGGACTTAGACAGTCAAATAAATTCCTGACCTTCTCAAGTAGGAGAGCGTCGGAATTTCTTTCCTTAAGCAGGTATAACGCACGGCTCATAATGGGATATTTTTCCGGACATTACTTCCTTAATTATCACCTCAAGATCATCGGTAAAGTATCACTAGATACATGTCGATTCTGTGATATCACATCTGAAACCACGGCACACATTCTGTGTGATTGTGATGCAGTGGCCAGATTGAGAAGACAGATTCTCGGTGGATTTACTCTCACCTATGAAGACCTGTCGAAGACTCCCCTGAGTAAAATCATCTCCTTTCTCAAAGGAATCGATATGGCCTAGGGAGTGGTTAAGAGCCAGGAACAAAAGACCTCTTAGGTCGTAGTTCGAGAAGTAGTGAGGCTTCTTTAGGCTCTACCAGTTTAAATAAATAAAATAAATAAATGTATTTAGTGGATTTTAGCTTAGTTTTTATTCGAAAATTCAATTAATTCAATTCAATTACAATTTTACAGGTAAATTCAAGTTAATCTTCTTAATCTAATCATCTTAATTACGAGAAAGTTCCAAGGACTAAAGGCGGAATTACAGTGAAAGCGATGCGCATCACGCGAGTGATGATAATATCGCGTCGCAAGCTCCAAATCGTAGTTACACTAATCGTTGAATCGCTTCTCACAACTGCCAAAATATTACTCCCAAATACCACAATATTTTGTTCGCAAACTGCGAACGCTTTTCCTGTGTATTCTTATTGTGTAGGCATTCATTTTGCGATATTTATCAATCTTTCGTCGTCTGCTTTTATAAAAAGAAAAACCTAAATTCAACCTACGTGAGTGATAAATTCGAGTTACGCTCAAAACGAAATTAGGAAATAGGCTGCTGAAGCGACGCAATTAGAGCTATGCGATATCAATAAGGGCACATACTGAAGACTAAACAGTTGGACAACTTTTTAGTCACATCGAGCTGCGCACACACTTATCTGCCTGGATAAACTATTTAGTCCAAGTCCATGCGGACATTACTCAAACCACCGGCCGATAGTTACAATCAATTGATACTCGTATCAACCTATCACCACATCTGTCAGAGTATAAATGATGTAATCTGTATCACACGAGACAGATCTATTTACCTATTAAACACACAAGCCACGACGAAATGCAGAGAGAAAACCGAATGAATGAAATTTTTAATTTGGTGGGTGTGCGCATGTTCATAACCCGTCGGGCATTTAGAGGTCTATGCCATAGTTTAGTCGCCCATCGATCGCATATTCAACTATTTAGTTTGAACGAATCTAAGCGATCGGTATGCGCGCTTCCATAGCTGCATTCCCATTAGCCATTAAACTAAACTATCGCCCGATTTATAATCTCTAGTTTCCGGATATTCTAACTGGTTATATTCACTAGTATGTATTCCAATCAGCTGCCATGGAGTCGCATCGCTTCATACACACGCGTCGCGTTCACTATAATTCCATCTTAATATTCGTGCCCTGTTATCAATTTTAATTTTTTTATATTAAATGTCAGTAAGTATTCTTTTTGATACCTATTACTAATAAAAATTTTACGTCTTATGCCGGTTTTCCACCAAACGGACAAAACAAAAACTCAGCAAAAGCTCGTGTCGAAAAAAACAAATCTTTGACTTTTCATAATTTTTTTACAAACTCGAGCTTTTTTCGACTGTTTCTGTTGTTTTTCGTGTCCCGACCAGAAGCGGTAACTTCAAAAGGTTTCGGTGCGTTTTCTTACTGAGACCGCTTCGTGGAGATACTGAAAACAAAACTGCGATAGAGCACTGTCGGTTTGGTTGAAACAGTGTTTTAGATTTGTTCGAGTTCGAGTTTTTGTTTTCCGTGCTTTCAAAAACATGAACAAAACAAAAACTTAACTTGTCTGCTTGGTGGAAAACCGGCATTACATTCAGCTTATTATATTAGCACATGTTTTCAATTTTACTTTCAACTTGACAAGATAGGGAGGAAAGCACATCGTTATATTCGTAAATGTTTAAAGGTATCTCTTTCTCTTTATTCAAAGTCTTCTTTGAAATAAAACTGAACACCAAAGCCATTACAGCATCGTAAAAGATATCATTTAAATTTCAAGCAAGTTTCCATACGAGTATTTTACCTGAAGTGGACTTTTCTTCGAGCCAAAGTGTCTGAACTATCCGAAACGTAAATTCGTGTAGCACGTTACCAAAAACGTTGCTTGTGATGTCTTTGCATTTTAAGTTGTGGATGGTTTGTAAACAGACGGGCTTATTTATTTCTAGTTTTATTTTATTAGTACGAAATTGCAACTGCAACAATCTGAGCAAGTTTCACTAGGTACGTTGTACCTCTTAAAGTTCAGCGACGACGACGACGACGACGTCGCCGACTGTGTGTGTTCTCTATTTTGTCGGCTTGAAACGCCTTCCAAAGTTCATCGTTCCACTTTCAAGACTTGTTTGTTAGGCGTTAGTTACTTGCTGTATAGTAGCTACCTACTTGTTATTGTTATAAGCACAGAACTGAAAAATATAAAAAATATATAAAAAAAGTATTCCATATCTTTGCTATCGTGCCTTTTAAAAGATAGAGCAAACCATAAACAACTTTATACTCGCTTGTATTTTTCAGTGGGTAGATAGGGTGGGATAGGGTTGATGTAAGAAGAAGGGGGCTTAGCATTTTAGACGAAAAATTTTGTTTTCCATATCTAAGGAACAGCTTATTCTAGAAAGTTCAAACTTGGAATGTATAAGTATATGCACTATAGAAAAGAAATTAAAGTATTGATGTACGAAGATTGAAAAAAAAATTTCCCTCAAAAAGGAGCTTCACGAATTTCGTCCCATTATTTAAGTCATTCGATGTATTCAATTAATATTACTTCTGTGAGCTCTTTATATCAGTGCCTAAAACGTTTTCTAGATTTTTCGATATTCAACCCCAAAGGGGCGATTAATTAGTTTTGCACATGTTGACGAATTCTGATATATTTCTAAGTTCTAATGAGATATCGAATTTGCTATTAGTTCTAATAACCTTTAATAAAATCTTTTGTCGATATTTAACTCCAAAGAGGGTTTGAGATGGATGTTACAACTTTTACGAATTCCGACAAACTTTTTAAGTCTAATGACATATGGAATTGGCTTTTACGTCTATTAACTTTCCATATAATCGCGTAAAAATTCTTGCGACAGTTCTTACGAATTTTGAAATATCTCTTAGGTCTGACGATGTATCGATTTGTTTTTTACGTTAATGGGCTTCCTTTATAATCGCCTAAAGATTGGTTGGGGAACATTGTCAAAGGGGTTATGTCGGTATTTTATACCAATGGTTTTATTGAAATTGCAAAAATAAATAAATTGCCAACAGCCTGGGCTCAACTTTATTATTTTTTGGGTACTATTCGGAAATGCGTTTAATGTTGATATGCAGTTCAGGTTACTATGAGTAACCGGAAGGCTATTTGGAACCCTATTTTTTTTTGTTTGTCAGTCCTACAGGAACCTGCACCGCTTTTCGGCATTAAACATGTGCCGGACTTCTCCTCACAAAAATTATGTTGAGTTCGGCTGTGATCGTTCTGAAAATTCTAAAATATTTAATACACGGAACTAATCCAGATTTGGAAGCTCCGATAGCGGTCAGATAACTTCATGAAATCAGTAGGGGAAGGTGCTGTACTTCGGTCCAGATTATACATTAACCCTTATATTTAGATTAGATTTCGAAATAGGGGTTGGTGTGGTTAACCTCTGTCACTGCAGCCACAGTTGGGCTTATTGTGACGTCCCCCCGGTTTGATTATGATTCCTCTTCGATCCCTGCGCTTTCAATGAAGCCTAGTATTTTGCGAAGAGGAACGGTCAGGAATTCCGATGGGTCCATGAAACCCTGACCGAAGTGACGAAGCCTTTTGCGAGTTAAACCCTCACATTCACAGAGGATATGCTCTGGTGTTTCGTCTTCGTCATTGCATATTCTGCAAATTTTTGTCTCAGAGAGACCAATCCTATTGAGATGCTTCCTCATGTGACAATGTCCAGTCAGAGGTCCCACTAAGGTTCGGGTCTGATATATGTTTAATTTTAGATAATCAGATGTTCTTTTTTCCGAGTGTTTTGGCATAAAAAGCTTTGAGTGCCTGTTGCCCGGTGCCAAGTCCCAGTGAATGGCACTTTGCGATTTTTGCCACATTCGGATGTTCATTCTGGCTGTGCTTAGTGGTATCCCACAGAATGGATATGGTCCCATGAAGTCAGCTTCTGAACCTTTCCTAGCCATTAAGTCGGCCATTTCATTACATACATAGCCGCTGTGTCCCGGAATCCAATTGAGACTAACTTTTATAAGAAAAGTATTGAACCCGGAAAACGTGTATTTTCATTTCTTTTCGAGACTAACTCTGTTCTTATTTCCGAGTTCAATCAGGCATTGGAGGCAATTCCAAACAAGTTTGGAGTAGATTTGAACGGTCTGAAGTGCCGTTATTGCTGCCTTGCTGTCCGAGAGAATATGTATTTGTTGGTTTTTGTAGCCTCGTCTGATATTTTCTCTAATGTATAGTTCAATAGCATGAGTCTCCGCCTGAAAAACAGTGGATGTTATGTGCATGCTACAGTAGAATTTCACATTTGGGCGCACTCCATAAACTCCTGCTCCTACACCTTGATCCGTTTTAGATCCGTCTGTGTACCAGATTATGGATCCTGGTTTTGGAGTGGGTTTGTTTGTGGCCCAATCCTTCCTTTCAGGTAGGACAACTTTGAATGGCTTTGTGAAACTAGATTTCGGTACCATTGAATCAGAAAGAGGTATCGCTAGTATCCGCAGAGAGAGTTGGGCAAGCTATTTTGCGCTCTGACTCGTCCCCCGAGCTCAAAAGTTTGTATGTGGTGATTCTAGCTTCTTTCTGTATTTCTAAGTGTAGAGGTGCTAGGTTGAGAAGCACCTCTAAGGCAGCTGTGGGAGTGCTGTGCATCGCCCCAGTAATACCCCGGCATGCCAGTCTTTGTAATTTAGTCAGCTTAAGCTGAGCAGTTTTCTGCTTTGTTTTCTTCCACCAGACGGATGCTGCGTAAGTTATAATGGGCCTAGCAACGACGGTATACATCCAGTAGGTTAATTTTGGACTCAGTCCCCAGTTTTTGCCGAGAAGGCTCCTGCAGGTCCGGAGAGAGATTCTGGCCCTTTCAAGAACTTTGTCCAAATGAGCATTCCAGGTGAGCTTTTCATCCAGGATAATACCCAGGAATTTTACCTCACTAGAATATTCTATGGATTCTCCAAAAAGAGTAGGCTTAGATAGCTTGTCCTTACACCTCCTTTTGGTGAATGCAACAATTGTGCTTTTCTTTGGGTTGATACCCAATCCTGCTGTAGTGCACCAGGTTGCTACCTGGTTTAGGGTATTCTGAACTAGATCAGTCACCGTCTCTTCAAATTTACCTCTAACAAGGATGGCAAGGTCGTCAGAGTAACCCTGTACCGTGACACCAGAATTAGTTAGGTCTTGAAGAAGGTCGTATACTACTAAGCACCAGAGGATGGGTGATAGTACCCCACCCTGCGGACAGCCTTTCGCAGCTGTGACTGTGACTGTTGAGTCGGCTAGTGTCGAAGTTATTTTCCTGCGTTCTAGCATGGCCTTGATCCAACTGCAGGTTTTTGGATCAAAAGCACGCTTTTGTGCAGCAGAATAGATACTTTCGTAGGCAGTGTTGTCAAAAGCCCCTTCGATATCTAAGAAGCAACCCACAGCTATTTCCTTGTCCGTAATCGATTTCTTGATTTTCGTGACTAGGTTTTGTAAGGCGTGGGTTATAGACTTCCCTGGTTGATATGCATATTGATTGGAGTGTAAGGGTTGAGATTTCAAAGCCCCATCTCTGATATGCCTATCAATAATCTTTTCCATAGTTTTTAAGAGAAATGACGTTAAGCTGATAGAACGATACGACTTAGGATTATTGCTCGAGCGGCGCCCTGTTTTTGGTATGTATATCACCTTAACGTTACGCCAGGATATGGGTATGTAACCCCATGCGTGGCTTGCTCTAAATATGGATAACAGTGTTGGTAGAAGATGGTCCATTCCTCTTTGTAGTAAAGCGGGAAATATTCTGTCTTCTCCAGGAGATTTAAATGGTTTAAAACTACGTATAGACCATTTAACCTTGTTGGCAGTGAAGATCTTGGCTGAGTTTTTCCAGTCCAATATGATTGGTCTGCTCGGCTTTGGGACAGTGTACCGTTCTTCATTGCTTGGTTCTATGGTTGAGGATCCTGGGAAATGAGTTTGTGCTAAAAGTTCTAACGTCTGTTTTCCATTTTCGGTATTCGAGCCATCGGGTTTCTCTAATAAGCCCGTTTTATTAGTGTGTGCTTTAGAAAATATTTTGTGTACTCTTGCGCTGCTGGGTAAATCGTTTATACCCTGGCAGAACAATTTCCACAAATTTCTCTTCGCACGTCTAATTTCGTGGTTGTAGTTTGTTAGAGCCCTTTTGTACGATTCCCACTCACCAGTTTTTTTAGCCCTATTGAAGAGCTTTATTTATTAAACCAAAAATAAATGAAACTTAGGTAATAGTCAATATGAAAGCTTATTATTTTGTTTTGCCACAAAATTCATTATAGCTGGGACTGCTGTGAGTAAATTTGATGGATCCTGAAACGGTTTTTGGAGCAAATCGCAAACGGACCAAGGTACAACTCCATGTTGTACCTCCGTCCGCTGCTAGTTGTACCTTGGACCTTTTAAACAATAATTCAATTTGAAAGTCGTAATCCTGAGCAATAATAGAACGTTCTTTTATTTAATTTAGTTCAAGTTTGTATTTGAAAAAAAAAATATAGTAAAGTTTTAAATTAAAAAAAACAACAAAAAATTCATAATAAGAATAAGCAACTGTAGAACATTTTTTGTCTAGCTGCAATAAACAGTTGTGTAACAAAAGATTCGCTGCTGTCTTCTTCAAAATCCCCCAACTACCTCTGCGGATGCAATTTCAGCAAGAAAATCCCTTGTGTTTATAAAAAATTTTGCAATGTACGAATATATATGTAGCGTAGACCAGTCCAAGGTACAAACAAAAAAATCGTTCAAGGTACATTCCATCACCCATTGGTACAAACAAATTGTTTTTAATTATTTCTAATGGTAAGGAAGGATTAAATTTACGGACAAGACCACGATGAACTAATTGTCGTACCACTTAAAAATGCTATATATGTACAGGGTCTTTTATGTTGGTATGTAAACATTGAATAACTTTGAAATTTTTCAACAGATTGACTTGATTGGACAAGTTTTGGAAACGTCAATTCAGTAGAATTTTATCCATGGATCGCTTTACATCGAAACAACGTGCCGAAAAAGTGACGCTGTACATTGAAAATAGTCGTTCCGTTGTGTTAGCTCAACGTGTATATCGTTGAAAATATCGTGGCCAACAGGCACCGTCTGACCACACAATTCGTCGTTTGGTGTCGAATTTTGTTGAGCACGGGACAGTGGGAGATCGTCCACATGCCGTTCATCGACGACTAAGACGTTCCAATGAACTGGTTGAAGTGGTCAGAGAAAGCGTTGCCGAGAACCCAGAAATCTCGTATCGTCACCGCGCTCAGCATTTTGGCGTCAGTGGAACCACTTTGCGGCACATTTTGAAGGATGATTTGCATTCGTTTCCGTATAAAGTGCAATTAACACAAAGAATATAGCCGACAGACCGTCCACGTCACTTGGAGTACGGCCAAACGGTCGCTTGAATGGTTGACACTGAACCTGATTTTTGGAAGCAAATTTTGATGACCGACGAGGCCCATTTCACACTCTTTGGCGGCGTTAATAAGCAAAATTGCCGTATTTGGGGAACGGAGAATCCACACGAGATCCATGAAACGCCACTGCTTGATCAAAAAGTGACTGTTTGGATCGGCCTTTGCGTCAAAGCCATCATTAGGCCATTTTTTTCCGATAAAATGAAACAGTCGATGGAAAACGATATCGGTGGATGTTAGCTCATTATGTCTGCCTGCAAATGCGTGAAAAGGGTCTGGTTGGTTACTGGTTTTAACAAGACGGTGCGCCATGCTACACTACAAGTGAAACAATTCAGTTTCTGCAACGAAAATTCCCTGGACGTCTGATGTCGAAAAGAGGCGACATTGACTGGCCACCGAAATCTCCAGATTTGACTCCTCCGGACTTCTTTTTATGGGGTTATTTGAAAAGCAAAGTGTACGCCAGCAAGCCTCAGACCATTGACGAGCTCAAAGCAAACATTCGTGTCGAAATCATCGCTATACCGCCCGAGATGCTCGAAAAAGTAATGGAAAACGCAGCAAAAAGGGCACATTTTGCTGTGGCCAATAGAGGCAGCCACTTGATTGATGTTGTGTTCAAAAACTAATCCAAATAAATTCTAAAGGACCAAATTGAATAAAAATACCTCACATATAAAAATCACTTGTTTTTTTTTCAAAGTAATTCAACATACCAAAATAAAAGATGGCGCTCCCTGTAGTAGAAATTATTATACACGACTTAGGGCCGGTTTCACAGTAGAAAGTTGAACTTAAGTTTAGTTAAACTTAAACTTAAGAATAATCTGCACTATATACTTAACCCAATTTCACTGTAAATAAATATCCTAAGATTAGATTAGATTAGATTTGGAAATAGGGGTTGGTATGGTTACCCTCTGTCACTGCAGCCTCAGTTGGGCTTATTGTGACGTCCCCCCGGTTTGATTATGATTCCTCTTCGATCCCTGCGCTTTCAATGAAGCCTATTATTTTGCGAAGAGGAATGGTCAGGAATTCCGATGGGTCCATGAAACCCTGACCGAAGTGACGAAGTCTTTTGCGAGTTAAACCCTCACATTCACAGAGGATATGCTCTGGTGTTTCGTCTTCGTCATTGCATATTCTGCAAATTTTAGTCTCAGAGAGACCAATCCTATTGAGATGCTTCCTCATGTGATAATGTCCAGTCAGAGCTCCCACTAAGGTTCGGGTCTGATATCTGCTTAATTTTAGATAATCAGATGTTCTTTTTTCCGAGTGTTTTGGCATAAAAAACTTTGAGTGCCTGTTGCCCGGTACCAAGTCCCAGTGAATGGCACTTTGCGATTTTTGCCACATTCGGATGTTCATTCTGGCTGTGCTTAATGGTATCCCACAGAATGGATATGGTCCCATGAAGTCAGCTTCTGAACCTTTCCTAGCCATTAAGTCGGCCATTTCATTACCTACATAGCCGCTGTGTCCCGGAATCCAAATGAGACTAACTCTGTTCTTATTTCCGAGTTCAATCAGGCATTGGAGGCAATTCCAAACAAGTTTGGAGTAGATTTGAACGGACTGAAGTGCCATTATTGCTGCCTTGCTGTCCGAGAGAATATATATTTGTTGGTTTTTGTAGCCCCGTCTGATATTTTCTCTAATGCATAGTTCAATAGCATGAGTCTCCGCCTGAAAAACAGTGGATGTTATGTGCATACTACAGTAGAATTTCACATTTGGGCGCACTCCATAAACTCCTGCTCCTACACCTTGATCCGTTTTAGAACCGTCTGTGTACCAGATTATGGATCCTGGTTTTGGAGTGGGTTTGTTTGTGGCCCAATCCTTCCTTTCAGGTAGGACAACTTTGAATGGCTTTGTGAAATTAAATTTCGGTACCATTGAATCAGAAAGAGGTATCGCTAGATTAACTAAACGGAAGTTCGCAATCATTGTGAACTAATTAAGCTGAAGTTCAACTTTTTTACATTGGTATGCTCTGCCTTTTCTGTCATTTCAATTCGTTGTAAAAATTTGAAAATGGAAAAACAAGTCCGTCGAAGCTTTAACTTTATTGATTTATTTACCTGGTGATAATATTTTAACGTGACATTAAATTAGGAAATTTAGCTATTCCATAAAATGCGTATTTGTTTGCACTTACTTCCTCACTGTCACACGGCAATGAAATGAAATAAGGACTCAAAAGTGCAAGAAAATTAGAAACTTTTTCGACAATTCTACGTGCTGTAGATTTGGAAACCCCGGTAAAATCACCGGCAGTGATTAGCATACTTCCTGTGGCATAGATCCTAAGCGTTAGCAACAGCATCGTCTCTGCGGTCACAGCTTTATTCCTAAAATAAATAAGTATTTACAGATAATGCACAGCACAAATATTTTCCACTTACCAATTTGTAGTATGTTGTATATGTGATCCTATGGGTTCTAGCAAAACATATGCAGACTGTTTCGTAACACAGAAGCGCGTTCGGAAGTCGATATCAACCCATTCATTGAAATGATTTGGGCGAATTCTAATTATTCTTACGCGTCTGACTCACCATTACCACATCACTGATTTCCTCGTCACTAGAATCTTCACTTAAATACATTACGTTACGAGTCTGCTCGCAGAGCTGTCAAAACAGTATAAACTTTAGTTTAAACCCAAGCCATCCACCGTTTAAGTTTTTCTCAGGATTAAACTTAGGTTTGAGTTTAACTAATCACTGTGAAACACTTTTTACACCTAATCCAAATGTCAGGTTTAAGCTTCCACTGTGAAACCAGCCCTTAAAAATACACAATAACTGAACTAACAAAACAATACTTTTATGTCAAAAAATCACTTCTTTTGTTTTATCGCAATCAATTTATCTTCTAGACTCTCTTTAACAAACTAAAACAAAAGCCTACATATTTGGCGATCTTTCATTGAAGAATCTTTTTTTTTCCGGCAGCTAAAGTTTAGTTACAAATGACATTAGGACTGAGGTACATTCGGTCCAAGGTACAGTACCTTCCCCTACTGCTAATAGTAGCTCAGTTGAGAATTCTAATTATGTCTTTTGTCCGATCAAATGCAGAATTTACCTACGTATATGATGGGGGGGGGGGGGGGGGGGGTGGAGGGTAACGCAATACGTCCTTGCTATTTTCAGTTCATCACCAATATTGAGTTAATTACGATACTAGAACTAGAAGCATACACTTTATTTCTGCGCCAGTGCTGTCTACTGTATCAATTACTTTATTATTTTAATAATACAGTATTGTTTTCGATTTTTTAAAAAAAAAAATTTGCTACCCTCAAAATTTTTTTTTTCACGTTTCATGACGAGTACACACGAAAAAAGCAAAAAAAAAGTTCAGTCCGTCTGTCCGCCGTACGCCGTACGCCGTACGCCGTACGCCGTACGCCGTACGCCGTACGCCGTACGCCGTACGTCGACCGCTGTACGCAAAATCGTTTGAAAGCTCGTAGCTCCCAAACCCTTTGAGCTATTAAATTGAAATTTTTTTGATGAATAGACTGGGTAGTCCCCTTGAAGTGGCCAAATTTGGAGGGGTGGGGGTGTGAGGGGGAAGGAGGGGGAAGTGTTTTAGACGGAAAATTTTGGTTTCTAGATCTCAGCAACCACTTATGCTAGGAAGCTGAAATTTGGAAATTATATAGAGTTTCAGTAGTGGACCCATTTGCAAAAAAAGTGCCGATATAGGTGAAGGGGTTTGGGAGTGGGGGGAAAAATAATGCGTCCGAAACGCAAAATAGGTGAGATCGACACTTTCTAAAATCCATATCTCCTAAACGGTTAATGTCACAAAATTGAAACTTAATGAGTATCTGTAGGTATACTAGGAGAATAGATGGGAAACAAAAATTTGAGTGGGGGCAGTGGCGTACGGGGGTGGGGGCTAAAAAACTTTAGATTACGATATCTCACGAACCAATTGCACTAGACAAAGGAAATTTGGTTTCCTTATAAAGGTTGACAAATAAAGTTTGCTGAAAGTAAAATTTTTTACGGGGGCGGTGGAGCATGAAAGTGGAGGGGATAAGAATTTTTCTAAAAAATCACGTCTCATATCTCAAGAACGGTATAAGATAGATACTTAAAATTTTTACCAGAAGTAGGCCTAATAGACCACTAGCTGAAAACAAAATTTTGGAAGTGTGGGTGTAGAGGGTGAGGGTGGGGGATGGTGAAAAGGAAAAAGTTCAGATTTTTCTATCTCGAGAACCTATAATGATATAAAGCTGAAACTTGGTATTTAGATAGAGCTATATTAGTAGCATCTTGGAAAAATATAATTTTTTATAAGGGTAGTATGGTACGGGGGTGGGGGGTGTTTTTCCTATCTATAGAACGGCTTATGATACAAAGTTGAAACTCGGTACGTTTATGTAAATCAACTAGAAAACTAATTTAGATAAAAAAAAATTTCAAATATCCATTGGCGTTCGGAGGGAGGGCAAAAAAAATTATCAGAGTAAATAGCATGCATATATTTTCACGGTTTTCGTCATATCTATTAGGTCTTCCCAAATATTGAATTCATTTTTATTCTACGGATTCTTCATATAAATACCTACAAAGCGTTTTCAGGATTTTTTAAAATTCGACCCCTAAGGCGGTGCAAAGAGGGTTGTAAACTTTTTCACGAATTCTACTATATCCCCACGTCTTATCAGATATCGAATATCTTTTCACTTTCACGTGCTTGCGTAACAATCACCTAAAACTTGTTTTTAAATTTTTTTCAGCCCCTAAGAGGGTATAAACGGGTTGAACACGTTTTCACGAGTTCCGTCATTTCTTTTAGAAGTGATAAGAAATTGAATTGGTTCCTACCTTCTCGTGCTGTTTTCATATTTATTTATTAACTTTTTTCAGGATTTTTGGATATTCAACCCCCAAGTGGGTGTAAGGAGGTTGCATATCTGATGATATATCGAATTCATTTTTACTTCCTATGGTTTCCTATATAAAAAGCCAAAAAGTCATTTTCAGTATTTTAGATATTCAATCCTAATGGGTGTAAGGGGGTTGTATGCTTTTCAAAGTTTCGACATATTTCTTAGGTTCGATGAGATATTAGATCGCTTTTCATTTCCACAGACTTTTTATATAATCGCCAACAAACCCATTTCTTAATTTTTGGATAATCAACCCCCAAGGGTTTGTATATGTTTTCACAATTTTTGCCATTCCTTAGTTCTGATGAGATATAAAATTGATTATTACGGCCAACCAATTCACGATTTTTCGAATTTCCAGAACCAAGGAGGTGTGAAGGGTTTGCTTACGTTTTTTTCGAAATTCAAACCCCAAGTGGAAGTAATGGGTTTGTATACGTTTTAACAATTCGCCATATCTCTTAATTCTGATAAGGCAACAAATTCGTTTTTGCTTCTATGGGCTTTTAGTGTACATAATATACTGAAATTCGAATAGTCTACACAGACTTTTTCAATGTTTAATCGGTTAAAAATCTCTATTTTAAATATTTTTATATTAAGAACAAAAATAATTTTCCAAGAAATCTAATAATCTCGAAGCAACTCATGATACACTCCGACTTTAACCGCTCCCGAACTTTGACCCGAAAAATAATAAAGTTTCGCCCAGACCATTGGCAGATTTTTTTTTTTTGTAACTGTTTGTCTTCCCTTGCATTGAAAATGTTGTTTTCAATACGGAATTGTTACTTTCAGTTCAGCACAATCACTCATAGAATTCTACTATTTGAAAATAATGATTGGAGAGTTCGTTAATTGATTCTCGGGATCCCGAATGGGTACTGCTTACCCTTGCATAAAGAACTAATCCTATGATTTACGGGTTTCACAACAATGACAATCCTAAAAAGATGGTATTATTTTGTTCCTTACTGCTGAATTTTTGTGATTATAAAATTTTCGGCATCCGGGGAATGAATTATTTACTTACGATTCAATTCTTCTGGTTTTATGATCGGTGTTTTGGATCAATAATCCATAATTCATTATTTGTTGCATCTAGGTTTTTTCTAGCTCACAAAATAAATTTGTTCCTAATTATCGAATTATTGATGGTGCTAGAAAGTTTAATTTTTTGGTTCCTCACAATTATTTGTACGGTCCCGTTAATAAATTTCAGGACACTGATTTCAAGATTTTAAATACTATGAGTAGCTCAGTGCCAGTACTGTATCGGAACTAAGTATTCATTGATGTCAAGCGTAGTATATATTTTAAAATCAAATTAACAATAGCTCAACGAAATAGTTTACGACTCACAGTCGAAGGGTTCAGTGTTCAAATGACTACATAGAATTGGAGTGTATTGAAAAATTTAAAATAGCATCAATAGAGAAAATATTACATGAATACTTTTATAGAGTCAAAGGAAATAGAAATGAATATGAAAAGAGCACTATGCACATAAAAATAAATTCATACCAACTAAATAGTGTATTTTGTGTGTGTTTGAAGGCGCGTAGCTCACAAAACCCGTTAAGATATTAAGTTCAAATATGTATGATGGGTAGATTTGGTTATCCCTACGACTGGTATCTTTTTTTGGTTTTTTATATCTCAGAAACGGTTTATGCTAGAAAGTTGAAACTCAGCACCTATGTATATGTATATGGAGATGTACCAGAGCAGATAAAGCAAAAACAAAATTAGATTTTCTTTCGAGTACAAAGGTGGATTAAAAAAAAATGTGCATGAAAGGGGTTTTCCCCACTTTTTCACGAATTTCAATAAATCTTTAAGACATGTCGCGCTATCAAATTAATTTTACTTCTGCGGGCTCTTTAAACAAGCGCCTATATAGATTTTTCTAAATTTTTCGATATCTAACCCCTAAGGGGGTGTAAAGTGGTTGTGTACATATTGACGAATTCCGATATATTTCTTAGGTCTAATGAGATATAGAATTCACTTTCACTTCTAAAAGTTTTAAATATACATAATCGGGGAAAAAACAGATTTAAGTATTTTTCGATATTAAACCCCCCTGGGGGGAGGGAGGCTTTAAGGTATTGTTCAAGAATTTCGCAATATGTTAAGGTCTTAATTGAAAAAACAAATACGTAAATAATTAAAAAACATTTGCCAACCGTCTGGGCAGAACTTTATTAGTTTATGGGTAGAAGTCCGGAACGCGCTTAATGCTGAAATGCGGTGTAGGTTACTATGCGACTGACAACCTGACAACCTAAAGTATAACCAGGATTATATTTGGAACGTTATTTTTTAGATCTCATTAAATTTTTCCAATTGTCGATTGCTGTATAGGCTTCTGTAGTTCGCGAACGAACTAGCTCGGATGAGCGTTCCCATAACTGAAATGAACGAACTAGTTCGTTTGTATTCATTCATTGTCCGTTTGTAAGTCAGTGGTGTAATAAATTTTTATCTCATCACATTGTACCAGACGACCTTTTTTTTGGTCACCACATTCTACTACAATGACGACTACTAGTCGTTCCCAAACTTGAACTCCCGCGAACTAGTGAACTAAAAGAACGAACTAGTTCGCTACGGATCGAGAACCGGAAATAATCGCTCACTATGGTGAACTAAAATGCGCAAGCCTATTGTGTGTCCTTTGGCCAACTTTAAAATACGTCTGGGAATTCACTTGAAGTTAGTTTATTCATTTATATTATCAATAAATTATTATAATAATGATAATAAGCAAACATAAACATGTCACATTTTTCTGGTACATATTAGTTTTTCCACACCGTTTGTAATTTTACGCGTTGTAAAATTTTGTTGTATCAACAGTAAATTTACACATTTTTAACGATTGATTTCCATAGTGTGAAATTCCGCATTAATAGTGATGTGTTTCAGCGTAAATAGTAAAAATCACAAGAGTGCGCAAAGAAATTTGACAATAGTAATTTTACTGCTTTCAGAGTAGGCACTAAATTGCCTACTCTGTGAGTAGTAATATTTTTTTTTACTGTGTAGGGTATTCAGTGTGATGATACGGGATGGATTCATCCGAAGTGGTGGTGGATATTGTTTTTGATTTAGTAATTAATTATTGGTTTAATCTGTTTGGTAGCACGATTCGTTTTTGGATTCTTCGCTTCAATGCATCGTAACAACATACAGCAAAATGCAGTCCTTATGATTGTTC
Source organism: Beris morrisii (assembly GCA_951812415.1). Classification (NCBI taxonomy): domain Eukaryota; kingdom Metazoa; phylum Arthropoda; class Insecta; order Diptera; family Stratiomyidae; genus Beris; species Beris morrisii. The sequence goes on from OX638310.1 coordinate 73,815,428, forward strand.
TAGCAGAAATATCTAATACCTTTGATTACCTATGTTCAATGAGCAAAGAAAACAAGAGAACAATAATTGCACTAACTCGCGTTGATTTATATCTGCAATAAACTGCTAAAATTTTTAATCTTCATTATTATGCATGTTTGGTATATCTAAGCTCGGCTACGATCATTGACTTGCAGTTAGCCCTGAAAACGACTTTCATAATCTCGTGGAAAAATCAATCTTTTGATCATAAGTCAACCAGTCAGTGAGTTAAATGCACAAGGCCCTGAAATGATTCGTTCAACTCTAACACGTGTCAAATCGCTTAAGCGACTAATAAACTGCAGGTATAAATCGTAGACACGAACGCTATTGCCTTTTGAATAAATTTTGTTACAGCCACATCTCCGTCCACTGAAATAGTGTGGAGTGAAACTAGCATGAGATACCTGGATTTTAACATAATGTCTTTAAACAACAATATAATGCAGCAGGTATAGCGCCGATAGTGGAGACACATTGGAAAGCCACTTATTTTCAATCGCACATACACCATAATCATCGATCAATAATAAAATAATAATAGCAATAGCAACTCGTACTTCAAGTTAAAATTGCTATAGGTCATTGCTGTCCGTGATAACATTCATTTTCACTTTTCCTCTTTTCTTTCTTTATTTATTTCTTATTGTTCACTTTAGTTCAGATCGTTTATAGACAGATAGGAAAAATAAAGAAGAAAAAACTTTAAGAAAATATGTTTATAATCGTAAGACAGTGGTGTGCCCACACGAGCTCACGCACAAAATGTTGATATTTTTGGCACGTAACGATTAATTGGCAGGGCTTGAAGCCATGTGTTAAAAAAAGAGTGCAATTATTGACTAGGAAAGTAGCTCGTAGCTCGTATAATTGAAGCCACATGTCAAGCTAATCATTAATGGCTCTTTTTTAATGTTACTAATTGTTAAAAGGTTCAAGCTGGTCTAATATTTGATTGATGATTGCAAATTTGAAATGTATTCTGCCATGGAAATCGTTTTACTTTATTATTTTCTAATAATACAGTATTGTTATCGATTTTTAAAAAAAAAAAATTTGCTACCCTGAACATTTTTTTTTTGGCGTTTCATGACTCGTAGACACGAAAAAAGCAAAAAAAAATTTAAGTCCGTCTGTCCGCCGTACGCCGTACGCCGTACGCCGTACGCCGTACGCCGTACGCCGTACGCCGTACGCCGTACGCCGTACGCCGTCCGCCGTACGCAAAATCGTTTGAAGGCTCGTAGCTCCCAAACGGTTTGAGATATTAAATTGAATTTTTTTTTATAAATAGAGTGGGTAGGCCCCTTGAAGTGACCAAATTCTGAGGGGTGGTGGTGTGAGGGGAGAGGAGGGGGAAGCGTTTTAGACGGAAAATTTTGGTTTTTATATCTCAGCAACCGCTTATGCTAGGAAGCTGAAATTTTGAATTTATATAGAACTTTGGTAATGGACCTATTTGCAAAAAAATTATCAATATGGGTTAAGGGGTGTGGAAGTGGGGGGAAAAATAGTGCGTCCGAAACGCAAAAAAGGCGAGATCGACACATTCTAAAATCCATATCTCCTAAACGGTTAAGGTTACAAAATTGAAACTTAATGAATATCTGTAGGTATACTAGGAAAATGGATCGCAAACAAATTTTTGAGTGGGGGCAGTGGCGTACAAGGGTGGGGGGTAAAAAACTTTAGATTATGATATCTCACGAACCAAGTACACTAGACAAATAAAATTCGGTTTGTGTATAAAGGTTCACAAATGAAGTTTGCTGAAAGTAAAATTTTTCTAGGGGGCGGCGGATCATGAAAGTGGAGGGGATGCGAATTTTTCTAAAAAATCACGTCTCATATCTCAAGAACGGTGTGAGGTAGATGCTTAAAATTTTTACCGTAAGTAGGTCTAATAGACCCCTATCAGAAGGGATGAGGGTGTAGAGAGTGACGGTGGGGGAGGGTGAAAAGGAAAAGGTTCCGATTCTTATATCTCGAAAACCTGTAATGATATAAAGCTGAAACTTGGTATTTAGATGGTACTATAGTAGTAGCATCTTGGAAAAATATGATTTTTTATAAGGGTAGTATGGTACGGGGGTGGGAGATGTTTTTCCTATCTATAGAACGGCTTATGCTACAAAGGTGAAACTTGGTATGTATACGTAAATCAACTAGAAAAGTAATTTAGATAAAAAAAAATTTCAAATATCCATCGGCGTTCAGAAGGGGGAGCGAAAAAAAATGATCAGTGAAAATGGAATGCATATATTTTCACGATTTTCGTCATATCTATTAGGTCTTCCCAAATATTTAATTCATTTTTATTCTACGGTTTCTTCATATAAATACCTAGAAAGTTTTTTCAGGATTTTTTTAAATTCGACCCCTAAGGGGGTGTAAAGGGATTGTATACTTATTCACGAATTATGCCATATCCTCCAGGTCTGATCAAATATCGAATATCTTTACACTTTCACGGGCTTGCGTAATAATCGCCTAAAACTTGCTTTTAAGTTTTTTCCTTTTTCAGCCCCTATGAGGTTATAAAAGGGTTGAACAAGTTTTCACAAATTCCGTCATATCCTTTAGAAGTGATAAGTAATTCAATTGTTTTTACTTTCTCGTGCTGTTTTCATATTTATCTATTAACTCCTTTCAGGATTTTTGGATAACCCCAAGTTGGTGTAAGGAGGTTTCATATGTTTTCACAGATTCCTACATATTGCTTAGATCTGATGACATATCGAATTCATTTTTACTTCCTAAGGTTTCCTATATAAGAACCAAAATGTCTATTTCAGTATTTTCAGATTCTCAATCCTGTTGTATGCTTTTCAAAGGTTCAAAATATTTCTTAGGTTTAATGAAATATTAGATCGCTTTTCATTTCCACAGACTTTTTATATAATCGCCTACAAACCCATTTCTCAATTTTTGGATATTCAACCACCAAGGGTTTGCATATGTTTTCACAAATTTTGCCATCTCTTAGTTCTGATGAGATATAAAATTGGTTATTACGGCATTTGATGTAATGACCTAAAAACTTATTTCACGATTTTTCGAATTTCAAGAACCAAGGGAGTGTGAAGAGTTTGCTTACGTTTTCACAAATATTTCAAAATCCCTCAAAATCGTTTTCGAAATTCAAACCCCGAGTGGAAGTAATGAGTTTGTATACGTTTTAACAATTCGTCATATCTCTTAAGTCTGATAAGGCAACAAATTCGTTTTTTCTTCTATGGGCTTTTAGTGTACATAATATACCGAAATTCGTATAGTCTACAGGGGCTTTTTCAATGTTTAATTGGCTAAAAAATTTTATTTTAAGAACAAAATTAACTTTCCAAGAAACTTCATAATCTCGAAACAACTGATGATATGCTCCGACTTTGACCGCTCCCGAACTTTGACCCGAAAAATAATAAAGTTTCGCCCAGACCATTGGCAGATTTTTTTCTAATATTTTCGGTTTGATTAAGGTCGGTTTGAAATTTATGAATAGTAAGTTTGAAAATCTTTTAAACTAAATCAATCCAATTAATTTTTAAGCCAAAATTAAGACAAATGAATTGTATGTAGGAATCCTCTCCTCTCCTTCGCACCAATCACTAAAAATCACTGACAGAATAATACCGTGGCCAAATGGGCTCAGTTTCCTCTTGAAAATTGGCCAAACAGGCGCCGTGTGCGAAAAACCGTGGCCAGAAACGCTCAGATCGCCATGGTGCAATGGGATCATGTCGGTCATATAGCGGTCTATGTGATAGCTATCTTTGCTAATAGCTACCGATCTAACCTAACCTATCCTGTAACACCAGACACACTTACATCTGAAAGGTTCCTTTTGTTACCACAGGATCGCTGAATCCGGTTCTACTCGCTAAACCATTTAGAGCTTATAATGAAGCGGTGGATTCTCGTAACCTCCGTTGCGGCAAAGTTACTGAGACTGTTGAAGTAGGCTCCTAGGCGAGTTTTCCTCCTAGCCTACAGAGCTGGACTGACGCAGAGAAGATGAAGGACTCTCTCACCCTGTTCTTCATCCAAGCTGCTACTACAGAAGTCGTTTGAAAATCAACCTTTTAGAGCGTTTCTGATCCAGCTTCTGCCAGATCTCTCTGACATGTAATGCCCTCTGCCAATCTTTAGTTGGTTTTCTCAACTGAGTTCAATTCAAGTAGAAGCTTACATCTAGAAAGATACACACCTAGATTCCGATATTCCGGCATAATATGAAGGGTAGTACCGCACCGAGTGAGTTCGTCCGCCATACAGTTTCTTGGAACATCCCTGTGCCCTGGTGCCCTACACAGATGATAATCGAACTGTTCTGCCATCTCCTTAAAAGATGATCGACATTCTGCGGCGACCCTTGATGTTGCGCAGGCCGATTCCAAGGATTTTGTTGTCGCTTCGCTGTCTGTGAAAATGCTAATATCCCTGGTACATATTACATTATAGAACAAGGCCTCCTTGATCGCCATAAGCCTCGCCTACAATGGTCCGGAAGGTTAACATTAAGCATGTCAGAGAAACACCTCCACCCACCTGGCCTTTAGTTTTCGAGCCATCTGTATATAAGTAGACGGACTCGCCAACCCCCCCCCCCCCCTCCCCCCAATCACTTATTTATTATAGACGGATTGGAATAGTTGTTAGGAAATAAGGGAGGTGCGGCTAAGAGCTTTATCTAAGGCTGTCCACCAGGCAATAACACTATACATTAGTACTGGTCTGATGATGGACACGTAGAGCTAGTAAACTGTTCGGAGTTGAATACCCCATTTTTTTGCTAATAGCCTTATTGCAAGAGTAAGGCGCAACTGTTGCTTTCCTAAAGGTACAATCCGGCTGGTACTGCCGACCGTCGCGTCTCAACTGCTCACCGCGGCTGCTTTGCACTCACAACCGTCAACTGTCGAGCAGTCGCAAACAGACATGATAGCTTGTTTTTCCTGGACATTAGGTTTCAAGTGTAGTTTGCTATCCAAAATAAGACCCAAATATTTTGCATTATCGGTTAAAACTGAACTAATACCATCCAGAGGGTCAACGTGAGTAGTTTTGAGTTTCCTGGTGAAGAGGACTAATTCTGTTTAATCCACGCCCAACACGCATTCAGCTGCCCACAACTAGTCATTCACTTTCAAGAGTAAGTTCAGTATAATGCTTCAACTGAACTGGTCATTTCTTCTTTTCTCTTCTCGGCGTTCACTAGTTTCACTAGTCACTACGACTTCAATTGAAATGTTCACTTACTCTATTCTCTTCTCTAACCAGCCGTTTAGCATAATTGGATTCTAAGATATACTCGTACATGAAAACCAAAAACTTTCTGCCGAAACACTCGCTCCACCTTCTTCCACACACTTCGCTCCATACCACTTAAACCCACCTATTCCATGTTCCCGAAAAATTTAACTTCATATTTCAACTGATTTGGAAGCTATGAGCTTCAGGTGGACTACAATTCTTTTTTTTAAATAATCGAGTGAAAATAACAACCGAAGTAATTCCTTAAAGTTCGTTCCAGATTTTTTCAGTCAGTATGCGTTCCATGATTAACCCATACGACCTCCTCAACGTATTTAAGACAAGTTTAAAATTAAAACCCCAATCACAAATTTAGGGATACACATTATAAACTTAATATATTATTTTCTAATAATATAAATATATACCATTCACAGCAAATACACAACTCTGAGTAAGACGACATTTTTGGTAAAATATGATTTATGAGACTTATCATTTATTTACCGATGTAAGCAGAATCGTAATTAAATTAATCAAATTATTGAGACCATGTTATCAGTGTTATTGTCTATACGCTTAGACATTTTGATATTATCCAATTTTTTTTTATCTACAATAAACCTTAGTAACCTCATACTGAAGTCAATAGATTCCATATGAAACTTACTTTCATTTTCGAACACTCTGCTACTTGTATCTGTATTACGAGGAAGTCTGACCTAATTCTACTGTCTCCAAATATAAATTATTATTTGTTATAATACGATATTCATATACTACAAATTGGTAAAAGGTATTATTGTCTTAGCTTAACTGAACACTGAAATTAGCACCAATTAGAGAAAACATTTGACCTTTCTAAACAAAAAGTCGCTAAAATTGTTTACTATCAAGTTTCGAAGTATTCCGGATCGCGTTTTATGCTGAGATGTGGTATCGGCTACTACTCGACTGATAACCTAAAAAATTACGTGTCAAATAGCCTACTGATTATTCTTTAGGTTATCAGTCGCATAGGAACCTAAGCCGGCTCTTAGAATTAAAACCGTTCCGGACTTCTACCCAAAAAATAATAAACATGCGCATAGACTGTTGACAAATATTTATTTATTTTTTTCTTAATTTTATACAACGTTAGGGGTTGAATATAAAAATTCCTAAGTTCCGCTAAATTAAAATATCACAGACACTATCGCCTGTAAGGGAATAATACTCTAGATGAAATTCAGAACTCCGATTTATAATCTAGTTGGGGCAAAAGCAGAATAAGGAGTGCGCATGTCGCTCGCATTTTTTAAGGACTCTCGTTTGGTTGATCCCCGAAAGTGAAACACAATATTTTCCATTTTTAATTTCACATCTAGAACTTAATGTTAAACACCGAAAATAAAATTTTTCACATGAGGGCTACAGCAAGGACTTACTCGATTTCTAACATATTTATCACTTACCATTTAAAATTTAATGTGTATTTATATATTATAATTATTTTAAATTTTCTAACTTAATGCGTTTAAAAGTTATCGGCCAAGACTCGTGGCTACTTGCTTTAAGAATTTTGTATGTTAGCTACTCGAAGAAGTGATTATGGAAGTAATTTGAGCAACAAAAAAGTTCAGATTTTTATTAGCGTACAAAGATTGAGTAAAAACATATTCGTGAAAATGGTTTTTTTTTCATATTTTCACGAATTTCGTTAAATCTTTCACAGATTTTCTAATTAATTTTCCTTCTACGGGCTCGTTATATAGGCGCCCAGGTTTCCAAATTTTTCGATATCCAACCCCAAAGGAGTAAAGTGAAATATTTCTTAGGTCTAATGAGATATCGAATTCGTTTTCACTTCTAAATGTTTTAAATATAATAGGGAAAAACCGATTTAAGCATTTTTTTGAGGTTGAGGGGTATACGCTATTGTTCAAGTTTTTACGAATTCCGACAAATATTTTAGGTTTAATCATATCGAACTCTGGTGGCGTTTTGATTTATCGATTTTATCAGTAGCGTCATATTAGGGAGGGCGTATTCCTTTTCGCTTAATACCTACCTAGAGTTCTCAAAAAGTTTTGAAAACATAAAAATATGGTTTAATTTCAAAGAATATTTAGGTACAAAACTGTTACCATGCATTTTACTTTATTATTTTAATAATACAGTATTGTTATCGATTTTTAAAAAAAAAAAATTTCCTACCCTGAACATTTTTTTAGTAGAAACGAAAAAAGCAAAAAAAAATTGAAGTCCGTCTGTCCGCCGTACGCCGTACGTCGACCGGTGTACGCAAAATTGTTTGAGGGCTCATAGCACCCAAATCCTTTGAGCTATTTAGTTGAATTTTTTTTCGTGAGTTGACTGGGTAGGACCCTTGAAGTGATCAAATCCTAAGGGGTGGGGTGTGGGGGAGAGATGTGGAAGACGGAAAATTTTTGTTTCCAGATCTCAGCAACCGCTTATGCTACAAAGCTGAAACATGGAATTTATATAGAGCTTTGATAGTGGACCCATTTGCAAAAAAATTACCGATATAAGTGAAGGGGTGAAGGAGTGGTGGGAAAAATAATGAGTCCAAAACGCTCGAAAGCCGAGATTGAGACATTCTAAAGTCCATATCTCCTATACTGTTAATGTCACAAAATTGAAACTTAATGAACATCTGTAGGTATACTAGGAGAATAGACAGGAAAATTTTTGAGTTTCGGGCAGAAGCGTGCGGAGGTGGGGGTGAAAAACTTTAGATTACAATATCTCACGAACCATTTGCACTAGAAAAATAGAATTCGAATTGTGTATAAAGGTCAACAAATGAAGATTGCTGAAAGTAAAATTTTTTAAGGAGGTGGTTTAGTATAGAAGTGGAGGGGATATGAATTTTTCAAAAACATCACGTCTCATAACTCAAGAACAGTGTAAGATAGATGCTTAGAATTTTTGACGGTAGTAGGCCTTATAGACCCCTATCAGAGAAAAAAGTTTAGAGATGGTCAGGTTGGGGGAGGGTGAAAAAGAAAATGTTCCGATTTGTACATCTTGAGAGCCTATAATGATATAAATCTGAAACTTGGTATTTGGATAGACATGTAGTAGTAGCATATTGGAAAAATATAATTTTTTATACGGGTAGTAAGGCACGGGGGTGGGGGATGTTTTTGCTATCTTTAGAACGGCTTATGCTAGAAAGTTGAAATTCGGTATGTATATGTATATCAATCAGGAAAGTAATTTAGATAAAAAACATACTGCAGTCACGATCGGCTGCAAGCCAATCGTATAATACTCTAGATGAATACTGAACTCCGATTTATATTGTAGTTGGGGATAAAGTAGAATTACGTGTATGCATGTTGTATGTCCTTTATTAAGGACTGCCATTAGATTGCTACTCAAAACTAAAAGACAATATTCAGTGTTTAATGTTATATCTTGAACTGGGTAAGTCATAAAAAAAAATGTCCTTTTTGAAGGACTTTCACATGGGAGGTGCAGGAAGGACTCACTCGATTACTTACATATTTATCCTTTTCCTTGGAACCATTTAAAAATGAACGTGTACAAAATTTGAAATTCGTAGCTTGAAGCGTTCAAAAGTTATCGAAAAATATTGTTGAACACGTGTTTTAAGGACATTTTGTATGGCAGCTACCAGAAGGAGTAAAAGGATTTCGCTGATTAGTAAACTCAAACTTCGTTTTTACTCAAAACTAATTTGTACAAAATTTCCAATTCATAGCTAAAAGACTACTTGAGTTATAGTAAGTTCCGTAAATTAATTGAAGACGTTTGGACAGGATATTTGTATGGCAGCTACACGAAGGACTAATAGAATTTTCTTCATATTCATACATTTAGCTGTAACTATTGGAAAAATAACACATACAAAATTTCAAAGACGTAGCTTAAAACCTTCTGAAGTTATCGGCCAATATTCTTGAACACGTGTTTCAAGGACATTTTGTATGGCAGCTACCAGAAGGAGTAAAAGGATTTCGCTGAATAGTAAACCCGAACTTTATTTTCATTCAAAACTAATTTGTATAAAATTCCGAATTCATAGCTAAACGATTACTTGAGTTATAGTGAGTTTCGTAAATTAAGTGAATACATTTTGACAGGATATTTGTATGGCAGCTACACGAAGGACTAACAGGATTTTCTTCATATTCATATATTTAGCTCCAACTATTAGAAAAATAATGGATACAAAATTTCAAAGTCGTAGCTTAAACCCTTCTGAAGTTATCGACCAATATTCTTGAACACGTGTTTTAAGGACATTTTGTATGGCAGCTACCCGAAGGAGTAAGACGATTTTGCCCGTTAACGAACTTAGCCTTACAAATTCAACCAAACATCCAGATTCAAAATTTCAAGATCCTAGGTGAAGGCGTTCTTGAGTTATCGTGTTCACGGACAGACGGACGGACGGACGGACGGACGGACGGACGGACGGACGGACGGACGGACGGACGGACGGACGGACGGACGGACGGACGGACGGACGGACGGACGGACGGACGGACGGACGGACGGACGGACGGACGGACGTCAGGCGGATTTGAGGTTTTTGGCCACAAATAAACAAAAAATAATATATAACTTTTTTTCGTCCGAGGCTTGGTTCTATGCGTTACAAACTTTTCGGCTGGATTAAACTTATAATACTCTATATGATTTCATCTAGAGTATAAAAATGTAAATATCCTTTGGCGTTCGAAAGGGGGGCGAAAAAAATTATCAGTGAAAATGGAATGCATATATTTTCACGAGTTTCGTCATATCTAGAAGGTCTTCCCAAATATTGAATTCATTTTTTTATTCTACCGCTTCTTCGCATAAATACCTAGAAAGTGATTTCAGGTTTTTTGAAATTCGACCCCTAAGAGGGTGTAAAGGGGTTGTGTAGGGTGTAAAGGGGTTGTTTTAGGCCGTATTCCGCAGGTTTGATCGATATCGAATATCTTTTCACTTTCATGGGCTTGCGTAATAATCGCATACATTTTTTTTTAAGTTTTTTTCTTTTTCAGCCCGTAAGAGCGTATAGAAGAGTTGAACACGTTTTCACGAATTTTACTTTCTCGTGCTGTCTTCATATTTATTTATTAACTTCTATCAGGATTTGTGGATATTCAACCTCCAAGTGGGTGTAAGGAGATTGCGTATGTTTTCACAGATTATTACATATTAATTAGATCTGATGATATATTGAATTCATTTTTACTTCCTAAGATCTCCCATATAAGCGCCAAAAAATTAATTTCAGAATTTTTAGATATTCAATCCTACGGTGTGTAAGGGGGATGTAAGGGAGTTGTATGCTTTTCAAAGGCTCGAGTTATTTTTTAGGTGTGATGGGATATTATATCGCTTTTCACTTCCACAGACTTTTTATATAATCGCCTACAAGCTCATTTATCAATTTTTGGATATTCAACCTACAAGGGTTTGCATATGTTTTTACAATTTTCGCCATCCCTTAGTTCTGATGAGATACAAAATTGGTTATTACAGCATTTGATGTAATGACTTAAAAATAAATTTCACAATTTTTCGAATTTCAAGAAATTTCTGACGTTTTCACAAATTTATCAAAATTCTTCGTGTCTCATAAGATATCAAGTTGCTTCTTTAAAAGCCTGTTTCACAATTTTTTCGAAATTCCCCAAGTGGAAGTAATGGGTTTGTATACCTTTTAACAATTCGTCATATCTCTTAAGTCTGATAAGGCAACAAATTAGTTTTTACTTCTTTGGGCTTTTAGTGTTCATAATATACCGAAATCCGAATAGTCTACACGGGGTTTTTCAATATTTAGTCGGCTAAAAATCTATATTTTAAATATTTTTATTTTAAGAAGAAAAGTAATTTTCCAAGAAATCTAATAATCTCGAAACAACTCATGATATAGTCCGACTTTGACCACTCCCGAACTTTGACCCGAAAAATAATAAAGTTTCGCCCAGATCATTGGCAGATTTTACTTTATTATTTAAATAATAAAGTATTGTTATCGATTTTTAAAAAAAAAAATTTGCTACCCTGAAAGATTTTTTTTATACGTTTGGAAGCTTATAACTCTCAAACTCTTTGAGCTATTAAGTTGAATTTTTTTTTGTTGGTAGACTGAGCAGACCCCTTCAAGTGGCCACCTTTTGAGTGGTAGGGGTGTGAGGGGGGAGGTGGGGGAAGCGTTTTAGACGGAAAATTTTGGTTTCTAGATCTCAGTAACCACTTAGGCTATGAAGCTGAAACTTTGAATTTATATAGAGCATCGATAGTGGACCCATTTGCAAAAATTATGCTATAGGTAAAGGGGTGTGGGAGTGGGGGGGAATAATAATGCGTCCGAAACGCTCAAAAGCCGAGATTAAGACATTCTAAAATCCATATCTCCTAATCGGTTAATGTTACGAAATTAAAACTTAATGAACATCTGTGGATATACTAGGAAAATAGATCGGAAACAAATTTTTGAGAGGAGGCAGTGGCATGCGGAGGGGGGGGGGGGGGGTGAAAAACTTTAGATTACGATATCTCACGAACAAATTGCACTAGAAAAACGAAATTCGGTTCCTGTATTAAGGTTGACAAATAAAGTTTGCGAAAAGTAACATTTTTTAAGGGGGCGGTTGAGAAAGAATTTTTATAAAAAATCACGTCTCATATTTCAAGAACAATGTACGATAGATGCTTAGAATTTTTACAAGGAGTAGGCCCAATAGATCACTAGCAGGAATTATTTGTGGGTGAGAGTGTAGAGGGTGAGGCTGGGGGAGGGTGAAAAGGAAAAAGTTCCGATTCTTATATCTCGAGAACCTAAAATGACATCAAACTTGGTTTTTAGATAGAACTATAGTAGTAGCATGTTGAAAAAATATAATTTTTTATAGGGATAGTATGGTACGGAAGTGGGGGGTGTTTTTCCTAACTATAGAACGGCTTATGCTAGAAAGTTAAAATTCGGTATGTATACGTAAGTCAACTAGAAAAGTAATTTTGATTAAAAAAAAAATGAAATATCGATTGGCGTACAGAAGGGGGGGCAAAAAAAATTATCAGTGAAAATGGAATGCACATATTTTCACGATTTTAGTCATATCTATTAGGGCTTTTCAAATATTGAATTTATTTTTATTCCACGTATTCTTCATATAAATACCTAGAAAGTGTTTTCAGGATTTTTTGAAATTCGACCCCCACGATGGTGTAAAGGGTTGTATACATTTTCACGAATTCAGCCGTATCCCTCCGGTCTGATTAGATATCGAATATATTTTTACTTCTACGGACTTGTTTAATAATCACCAAAACCTTGTTTTCAAATTTTTTCCTTTTTCAACCCCTAAGAGGGTATAAACGGGTTGAACATGTTTTCACGAATTCCGTCATATCTTTTAGGAGTGATAAGACATCGGTTTTCACTTCCTCGGGCTTTCTTTATATATATCTAAAAACTCGTTTCAGGATTTTTGGATATTCATAGGTTGCATATGTTTTCACAAATTTCTATATATTTCTTAGTTCTGATGTGATATCGAATTCAGTTTAACTTCCTAAGGCTTCCTGTATAATCGTCAAAAGTTGTTGTATAGCCTACAAATGCATTTCCGATTTCATGAAATGGCCCAAAACCAAATCACGAAAAATCTCCTAATCACGTAACAACTGACAACGACTTAGACCTCGTCCCGGAGTATGACACAATTATGTAATTCATATATTATATGTGGCAGCGGCGTAAGTATTCTAGCGCGACCCCATTCTAGCCGCTTTCTGAACTTTTTTTTGAGTTTTCAGTCACATAGTAACATACACCGCGTCTCAGAATTGAACGCATTCCTAACTTCTACCGAAAAAATAATAAAGTTGCGCCCAGACTGTTGGCAGATTTTTTTATATTATACAGGCCAAGCTAAATTGTTGAAATAGCATGGGTGTTAACTCGACCAATTACAAGTGGCTTCGTTTTATTCATCCCAGTTTCATTAGAACAGGAAAGGAATGTTAATCGTGGTTAGTTCTTTTGCCTATCGAATGTTGTTTTATTTGGAAGAAATAGCTCACTTACAACTTGAATTTCTTGAATTTTGTTGTTGAGTTCTCTTTGAAAAAACTCAATAGGCTCAAGTTGAGATAAAAGTTTTCACCCGTTACTTTCGAGAAATACACGCCATAGCGCGTCTTAAATCGTTGTACGAGTATCAGCCATTCTTCGCCAGCTTTGTAAGAATGACTATTTTCCTAGTTTAGCAATTCGCCACCCACTTGGAAGCTCGAAAGTTTTAAAGGTTTTACTTTTCAATAATCATAGGGTATAGAACACACTTCCTAATATCTTGCACTTTTTATGTTTTATTTAAATGGTGGACTTCTCGGTATCATAATTATACGCCAAATTGGTTACAGGTTAGGGTCTCCTTTACGCCGTGTTCCCACTATCAGGCAAACCTGTGCGAAACTGCGAACTAAAGCGAATGTAAATGAGGAAACAAAGTTTTCGCATAGTCGAGGTTCGCGTAGCTTCACGTCGATGGTGGATTTTGGACACGAATCAAAGGAATTCGCGTTGAATATGAATGTAGTGTTTCCACATTCGCCTATGCATTCGTGTGTTATGTGAATGTAGAAGATGCGCGAATACAATAGTGGAAACACGGCATAAGCGGATCCTGAGATCTAAAGGCAAAATTTCCAGTCTAAAACGTTTTCCCCACCTCCTTCCTCACTTACACTCCACTTGAAGGACTTTCTACCCACTGAAAAATTGGAAATTTCTATACGGACTTGTAAGCTACACGCTTTTAAACGCGGTTGCATACGGCGGACAGCGTCTACGGCGGGCAAATGGACATATCTTTTGTTTTTTTGTGGGTCTACTGGTCCTAAAACGTGACGTACAAAATTTCATGGTAGCAAATTGCAAAATTAAATTGCAGCTCGAACACAATACTTTATTATAAAAAAAAAATAATAAAGTGAAATAGCCATTGCGGCCCAGGAAATAGTTTTATTGTTCCCAAAGTATTTAATTTGACCACAAATTCAAAACGGAGGGCTTTTACGATACTTTTGCTCTGCAAAGTGACGACGGTTTTCAATTAGTAAAGGTTCAAATCACTTTAAAACTTAAGACCGTAGTCGAACGCAACAACACCATTAATTTTAATCTGTAAACTTTTCTCTTTGTCCAGGTGTTTTGCAACTTCTTATGTAGGTATTATTTCGGTACTGTGTCGAAAATAAGTGGAGTAGGTACCAACAGGGCCGACTTAGCTATGTGGACCCTTCACAAGTTTAACAATTTGTCATTATTCGACTGAATACATCATAAACATTTTGCTATAGAAACATTAACCGCGGTAAGTGGCGCATTCAATTGTTATTAATTATTTTAAAGTTGGTGCACAATTCTATTGTTGCTTTGGTTTGGATTCTAACGATCTCTACAGAAACTGAAAACTACCTAGATTATTGGAAATCCTAGTACACTTCCAGTGCAGATGCCCAACTCTTGCTAGCAAATTTTTGAATGCCCTTGGAGCACCTACACAGTTAAAAATTTTGGACTAGATTCCAATTTTTTTTGTATTGGATATATGTCCACGCCAAAAAATTATTAAATTTTAAACTTCGCAATGTATTAAAAACATATTTCAATCTTTTATAGTATTGCAATTCAATACTCTAAATATTGAATTATTAACAAAAAAATCTAATTGAATAGTATTACATTATAAGCTCATACATACCATTAGCATATAATCAAAACAAGTTTAAGTATTAAACTAAATTCAATTAAAGTTTACTCCTATATTTATTAGGATTTTAATTGTAATGTGTATTATAGTTGAATGCAAAACATGATTTCAATTCAATACATTTAATTATTATTAATACTAATACAGCTTACCTTTGCTGTATTTCTATTTGCCTCAAAAAATAAAAATTAATAATGAAATTTTAATTTTTTCTTTTATTTAATAATTAAATTACAAATATATTCTTAATATGTAGTATTTAAAAAACAACTTCTTCTTAGCTTAAAGTTCCTTCCCAACACAGTAACAGGCAATAGCTTTAGCAGATAGAAAAAAGTTTTAAACGATACATTCCATTCTGTGAAAGAAATAAGAGACATATTTATTAAAATTATGTCAGCTAATGCAATTTAGAGTACTTTATATTGAGCATCTATTATCCCAGTTTCGTCGCGGTAAATAAAGACTCTTCTCTTCATTGGCATACTTGGTCCAATTGGTGATAAATGAATTAGATTTTTCCAAATACCTTAATTGAAAGTCAAAAAATATCTGAAAGAATCATATAGTTTTAACTCGGTAATATATATTTAACTATTTTACATATCAAGGCATACTGCAGTCACGATCGCCTGCAAGCCAATCGTATAATACTCTAGATGAATACTGAACTCCGATTTATATTGTAGTTGGGGATAAAGTAGAATTACGTGTATGCATGTTGTATGTCCTTTATTAAGGACTGCCATTAGATTGCTACTCAAACCTAAAAGACAATATTCAGTGTTTAATTTCATATCTTGAACTGGGTAAGTCATAAAAAAAAAAGTCCTTTTTGAAGGACTTTCACATGGGAGGTGCAGGAAGGACTCACTCGATTACTTACATATTTATCCTTTTCCTTGGAACCGTTTAAAAATGAACGTGTACAAAATTTGAAATTCGTGGCTTGAAGCGTTCAAAAGTTATCGAAAAATATTGTTGAACACGTGTTTTAAGGACATTTTGTATGGCAGCTACCAGAAGGAGTAAAAGGATTTCGCTGATTAGTAAACTCGAACTTCGTTTTTACTCAAAACTAATTTGTACAAAATTTCCAATTCATAGCTAAAAGATTACTTGAGTTATAGTAAGTTCCGTAAATTAAGTGAAGACGTTTGGACAGGATATTTGTATGGCAGCTACACGAAGGACTAATAGGATTTTCCTCATATTCATACATTTAGCTGCAACTATTGGAAAAATAATACATACAAAATTTCAAAGACGTAGCTTAAAACCTTCTGAAGTTATCGGCCAATATTCTTGAACACGTGTTTTAAGGACATTTTGTATGGCAGCTACCAGAAGGAGTAAAAGGATTTCGCTGAATAGTAAACCCAAACTTCATTTTCATTCAAAACTAATTTGTACAAAATTCCGAATTCATAGCTAAACGATTACTTGAGTTATAGTGAGTTTCGTAAATTAAGTGAATACATTTTGACAGGATATATGTATGGCAGCTACACGAAGGACTAACAGGATTTTCTTCATATTCATATATTTATCTCCAACTATTAGAAAAATAATAGATACAAAATTTCAAAGTCGTAGCTTAAACCCTTCAGAAGTTATCGACCAATATTCTTGAACACGTGTTTTAAGGACATTTTGTATGGCAGCTACCCGAAGGAGTAAGACGATTTTGCCCGTTAACGAACTTAGCCTTACAAATTCAACCAAACATCCAGATTCAAAATTTCAAGATTCTAGGTGAAGGCATTCTTGAGTTATCGTGTTCACGGACAGACGGACGGACGGACGGACGGACGGACGGACGGACGGACGGACGGACGTCAGGCGGATTTGAGGTTTTTGGCTACAAATAAACAAAAAATAATATATAACTTTTTTTCGTACGAGGCTTGGTTCTATGCGTTACAAACTTTTCGGCTGGATTAAACTTATAATACTCTATATGATTTCATCTAGAGTATAATAATAGATATTCCTTAAATATATTATTTGTTCCGAGCGTTGAGCTAATAGAGTCTGTTGAAGCTTCTCCTTAACTAATTCGCAGAAAGTGCAGTAGATACATGCAATATTTTCAAAACTTTTTAGCTCGAGGAGCTTTGTTTCATTTGTTTTTTCAAAAATCACTTGCACAAATACTCTCGGTCTACAAAAACTCATAGGGGAGGCGCACCAAATACTGGATACTTTTTGAAAATTTAAAAAAACAATGGAATTATATTCAAAACTTTTTATTCAATACATTAACAAAGATCAATAATCTTATAAGCTTTGAAATAAAAAAAAAAAAAAAATTATAGATTTCTTTCAATTCCTCATTATTATTTTTTTTCTAAATGACCTCAAAAATAATAATATAAATTTGTGTACCCCAATACTGGATATCCAATATTTGGAACACGTATCTACTATGGTAGTCCCAGAAGTACCCGACCTAACAAAGAAGACACAATAATTGGCCTTGCATGCGGATGGGACTTCCTTCGCCTTCTTTGGAGCCGATTCTCCCCTGTTAGTTCATTATTTTGACTATTTCTTCGTCTTAGGTGTGAAGTTATGGACACATGTTTCATCCATGGTTATGAATCAACGAAAAACTCCGCTTTATTGCTGTTAAACATCGCCAAACACTCGAAAAATGCTGAAGACGCTGTTTTGTTCCATTGTGAGCAAACGCGGCAGCCATCTTCCCCACAGCTCTCTCATGTCCAAATTTTCAGTATATATGCGATGTACAGCACATTTTGAAAAGCCTACCAACCTTACATGTCTGCTGGCTACTACTGCTAGGATAATACCCTAATACTGGATATCCAGAATTGGGAACAATTCAGTATCCAGTATTGAGGCATATAGGAAATTTACCCTAACATATTTACACAAATTTCACTATTTCTTGTAATTGATAAAAAATGTTAAAAGCATGTTTCGGAGTATGTAGTTAAGCAACACGTTAAACCAAAATAATATGTATCAATACATATCGTATTTAAGAGCAGTTTGAAGGGAGCTAATTTAAAAACTTGTTGCGCGCAAGAACGCTTCGCGATTTTTTAGAAACAACTGACAGTAAATATTGAATTGCTGGCATCACATAAGTGACTAACTTCTTTTGATATTTCAGTTCCCGCCACTAAATTTAGATGGCGGTATTTAGATCCCATTTTAACAGGGTATCCAGTATTGCGCACCTATCCAATATTTGGTGCTCCTCCCCTATTACCGAAAGAAAATAGAACATGTCAAACTCACGACGAATGCAAAAAGACAGAATAAAACATGTTCTTTCAACGTTATAACCACCTAAAACAATTGAATTGAATTGCAAGAGAAATCGAAGAATCGCGATGAAGTTCAAACCAAAAAGTATTAGTTTTAAATCGCTCAGAATTGAAAGATGAATTTCTATACCTTTTAGGTTTATAATCAAATACTTTCGTATAATAATTCTGAGCATGATCACTCTTGCCGAAAAATGTAAGGCAATTTGTATTACATGGTGATTAACTCTTTGTTCTGAAAAATATTTCTACCAAGATTAAATTTCAATACAATTTGATTAAAATAGAGTGTAAACTAATAATTTGATCCAAATGGATCGTAACTTAATCCGTAATGTATTAAATATTAAAGTAAGTATTTTGAAAGCTTACATTCTAAATCTAGATTTATTTGATTTTGCTGTAATACAATTCTGGATTAAGACTTTAGTCCAAGATTTTTAACCGTGTACCTTCTCAGATCTTGTGGGTCCATATCGATTGGCTCTAGCCTATCGCCACTGCGACATGATTTTTACTTGGACCAGGTGTGATATGTACTAAAACCGAGGACAAGGGGTTTTAGTAGACTAGGCTGCCGAGGTTCCATATCCTAAGTGGTGCCATATCCTGTTTTGCAAAAATTGTTTTATTCGAGCAATGCATAGTACAGTAGCAGTCACGATTGGCAGCAAGCCAATACTTTAGATGAAATACTAAACTCCGCTTTAGAGTTAGAGATAAAGGAGTTTGTTCTTTTTTTAAGTGCTTCCGTTTGGTTACCAGTTGAAGGAGAAGGACAACATTTTTTGTTTTTAATTCCATACTTGGAACTTCGAGTAAATCAACACATAAAAAATTTTAATTTTTCAACGACTTTTACATGAAACCTACGGGCAGGGCTCTTCGTATACGGATGGAAGGCACGCTGGGTTAGATAAACATGTAGACTGCAAGCTGCGGGCTGGGTGAAAATCCGGATGGAAATGAACTGATGCTCTTTACCACTAAAACTAAGATACCGGACTTTGACCGCCCCCGCCTAGTACCATTATCATGCAGTCCAAATAAGATTAGAGTTAGAACAACGGGTGCAGAAAGCACGTATCCCCTTTGATGCCTGCAAACGAACCTTCGGCAAAATGGTTCTGTAATTGTACGCACTACCAATTTTAACCCGTAGATCGCTGGCCTGGTAGCCAGCAACCAGCTTAGAGTAAGAGTAAACAAACTCAGTATAGTTCAAAACTGTATCTGTTAGAACTACAGGTGCAATGTGGTCATGTCCAACTGACGCTCTGAACGTGCTGACTATCGATCTACATATCAAAAGTACTGCATCCTGCAGCGCAAATCTGGGTGCTCGCATGCCAAACAATACAGCCAAAGTAACATCGTAGATTCCTTACCAAAGGAAATGGATAAATCTCAGACCGATTACATTACCCCGAAACTGAACTTAAAGAAGGATTTCTCTGCGGATTTCCCAACCAGTGCTGAATTGAAGAATGGTTCAGTCATACATGAATTTGAAACAGTCACACCAATGATATTTTCTCAGACAAACAGAATGTTGGAAAGTCTTACCACCTACCGGACTACGCCAGCGTTTTCCAAGCGGAGATACTGGGGATCCATGAGGCCTGTCGGACTTTACAGCAAGACTCTACAAAAAACGTGTTGTTCTAATACTCACTGACAACCAAGCCACAATCAAGGCCTTAGATTCAGCTACCACCTTCTCTAAAATCGTCAAACAGTGCCTAGAGGAGCTAGCCTATTTAGGAAGTCAACTCAAAGTAACACTGCTGTGGGTTTCCGGCCACAATAGAGTGAAACGAGCGGGCAGAACACATAGCTAGGCAAGGATCATCTGTTCATGGCCCTTGAAGAAACTGTTCATATTTTCCTATGAACTTTTAAGCTCCGAACATTCTCCACTTTCCTACAAACGCGAACTCCAGGTTGGACTAACCTCTATCTACGAGGTGAGCTTACAGCTGGAACAGAATAGTCGAACTCTTAAGCAGGAGACATGTAAACGTCTTCGGAGTCAACAGGGTTTACTCGCCAATCGGAGCCCACGCAGTCAGGCTTTAACGTCCATTGCCGAAGTTGTATAAATGCAAATGAGGTGGACATTGTTATCCATCTTAATTGCGGGTGTCTGGCTCTAGCCAGAACAAGACTTTGTGCATTAGGCAAACCTTTCTTTGATAACCTTGATGAGATTTCGAAAAATAAGATTGGAGAACTGATTCTCTTTTAAAACAGCTCCAAATGGATATAATGATCCATTTCAGTGATGGGTCTCTATATAGCTTCGTAGCAGCCATCAATGACCAGGTTAAGCAAGTGATGGCAACAGAACGGCGTTTTCTGTGCTAATTGGGCCCTGCGCAACCAAACAACAGGAATACTTACTCTGCAGCATATTTATCCAATTACCTGTAACCATTGAAAAATACTTTATTATTAAAACATACTGCAGTCACGATCGGCTGCAAGCCAATCGTATAATACTCTAGATGAATACTGAACTCCGATATATATTGTAGTTGGGGATAAAGTAGAATTACGTGTGTGCATGTTGTATATCCTTTATTAAGGACTGCCATTAGATTGCTACTCAAAACTAAAAGACAATATTCTTTGTTTAATTTCACATCTTTAACTGGGTAATTCATCGAAAAAAAATGTCCTTTTTGAAGGACTTTCACATGGGAGGTGCAGGAAGGACTCACTCGATTTCTTACATATTTATCCTTTTCCTTAGAACCATTTAAAAATGAACGAGTACAAAATTTTAAATTCGTAGCTTGAAGCGTTCAAAAGTTATCGGAAAATATTGTTGAACACGTGTCTTATGGACATTTTGTACGGCAGCTACCAGAAGGAGAAAAAGGATTTCGCTGATTAGTAAACTCAAACTTCGTTTTTACTCAAAACTAATTTCTACAAAATTTCCAATTCATAGCTAAAAGATTACTTGAGTTATTGAAAGTTCCGTAAATTAATTGAAGACGTTTTGACAGGATATTTGTATGGCAGCTACACGAAGGACTAATAGGATTTTCTTCATAATCATACATTTAGCTCCAACTATTGCAAAAATAACACATACAAAATTTCAAAGTCGTAGCTTAAACCCTTCTGAAGTTATCGGCCAATATTCTTAAACACGTGTTTTAAGGACATTTTGTATGGCAGCTACCTGAACGAGTAAAAGGATTTAGCTGACTAGTAAAGCGGAACTTTCTTTTCATTCAAAACTAACTTGTAAAAAATTTCGAATTCGTAGCTAAAAGATTACTTGAGTTATAGTGAGTTTCGTAAATTAAGTGAATACATTTTGACAGGATATTTGTATGGCAGCTGCACGAAGGACTAACAGGATTTTCTTCATAATCATATATTTAGCTCCAACTATTGGAAAAATAACACATACAAAATTTCAATGTCGTAGCTTGAATCCTTCTGAAGTTATCGACCAATATTCATGAACACTTGTTTTAAGGATATTTTGTATGGGAGCTACCAGAAGGAGTGAAAGGATTTCGCTCACTAGTAAACTCGAACTTCCATTTCACTGAAAACTAATTTGTACAAAATTTTGAATTCGTAGCTAAAAGATTACTTGAGTTATAGTAAGTTTCGTAAATTAAGTGAATACATTTTGACAGGATATTTGTATGGCAGCTACACGAAGGACTAACAGGACTTTCTTCATATTCATATATTCAGCTCCAACTATAGGAAAAATAACACATACAAAATTTTAAAGTCGTAGCTGAAACCCTTCTGAAGTTATCGACCAATATTCATGAGCACGTGTTTTAAGGACATTTTGTATGGCAGCTACCCGAAGGAGTAGGACGATTTTGCCCGTTAACGAACTTAGCCTTACAAATTCAACCAAACATCCAGATTCAAAATTTCAAGATCCTAGGTGAAGGCGTTCTTGAGTTATCGTGCTAACGGACAGACGGACGGACGGACGGACGGACGTCAGGCGGATTTGAGGTTTTTGGGCACAAATAAACAAAAAATAATATATAACTTTTTTTCGTCCGAGGCTTAGTTCTATGCGTTACAAACTTTTGGGCTGGATTAAACTTATAATACTCTATATGATTTCATCTAGAGTATAAAAATAAAAAAGTAATTAAGGTGTGCCAAATTTAAAATTTTTATCTAAAATCTTTCTGAAAATTTTGGTTAACCATCGTGGACACGTGCTTTAAGGAGTTTTGAGTGATAGCTATTCGAAGAAATGAAAGGATTTTGATTAATAAGAAACTAACTTAGCCCTAAAAATTTGACCAAATATCCGGATTCCAAATTTCAATATCCTAGATCAAGGCCGTCTTGAGTTATCGGGCGTTACCGACGGACAGAAAACGGATTGGGCACATCTGACCATACAATAATTTCCTTTTTTTCATTTTTGCATTACAAATTTTTGGGCTGGATTAAACCTTTATACCATCAAATTTCATACATGTAGATTATAAAAATTAAAAATAATTATTGGTATACAAACCTAATCTTTTATAACCCTAATGATCCAGGTAGCCTTTCCGAAAAGTATACATTAAACTAGTTTATTTATTTCTGAATAAAGAGTAGCGGTCCTCTTTTGTTTTCCAACCAACCAGAGAAAATAATAGCATTATGTTTCTATAGATACTCGTACGAGGCATTGTATTCGCGCTGGTACCGTCTACACCTACAATTAGCATAATTAACTTTTTACGTTCGAATCAACATAACACGCATCCGCTACCGATTCTGTACCATTGTGTGACCTAATGCTTTTTCAAAGTTGGCTGCATGTATGATTTCTTTCTACTTGCGTATTAACTAGTAAGTTCACAATTTCCATAGGTGCACGAGTATGCAGAGAGCAAACTATAAAACTTAATAAGTATCTAGAACAGGCTGTACAATTTATTATTAAATTTTTGCCGTCTTCATGTTAAGGAAGTTCGGATCAACGAATTCGTTGTGTACGAGCGAATGTAGCTATTCGTAATTCGTAGACAAAAAGACTGAATTTATAATGCTGTTTGTTTTAAGTTTAAAGTGAAAGTTTTTAATGCGGATACGCATTATGGATAAGTGCAGTTCGTTGTTGAGCACTTTATTTAGCAATTCTATTCTATTTTCACATTATGGTTTTCTATACATTACTACTTTACACGTACAAAAGCTTTTCAAAAAGTGTAAGGTTAGTGATCGGAAAATGTTTTGTTTTTATTTTATGAACAATTTCTACACTTTTATAGGATTTTTAGAAAACACAATAACGTATCTTGTGGCCCTTTACGCTGAACAAATATGTAGATACGTAATGTTAACTGAACATGTTCCTCACATTGTCACTATGATAAAAAGTCTCGTATCTTGAAATTCAGATCGGAGGGGCCTCCTAATGTTAATATATCATAGTAAGAGGCTAGCACTCGACCATCGTCCATGCTCCAGCTCGAGTCCTTGCAACCATTTCCGCCGGAAGACGAACTAGGTGATTATTTTTATACTCTAAATGAAATCATATAGAGTACCTATTATAAGTTTAATCCAGCCCAAAAGTTTGTAACGCATAGAACCAAGCTTTGGACGAAAAAAAGTTATATATTATTTTTTGTTTATTTGTGGCCAAAAAGCTCAAATCCGCCTGACGTCCGTCCGTCCGTCCGTCCGTCCGTCTGTCCGTGAACACAATAACTCAAGAACGCCTTCATCTAGGATCTTGAAATTTTGAATCTGGATGTTTGGTTGAATTTGTAAGGCTAAGTTCGTTAACGGGCAAAATCGTCTTACTCCTTCGAGTAGCTGCCATACAAAATGTCCTTAAAACACGTGTTCAAGAATATTGGCCTACGTGTTCAACTTTTGAACGCTTCAAGCTACGAATTTGAAATTTTGTACACGTTCATTTTTAAATGGTTCCAAGGAAAAGGATATATATGTAAGAAATCGAGTGAGTCCTTCCTGCACCTCCCATGTGAAAGTCCTTCAAAAAGGACTTTTTTTTTCGATGACTTAACCAGTTCAAGATAAGAAATTAAATACTGAATATTGTCTTTTAGTTTTGAGTAGCAATCTAATGGCAGTCCTTAAGAAAGGACATACAACATGCACACACGCAATTCTACTTTATCCCCAACTACAATATAAATCGGAGTTCAGTATTCATCTAGAGTATTATACGATTGGCTTGCAGCCGATCGTGACTGCAGTATGTTTAGCTTTAACTTTAATAATAAAGGCCGTGACACATTAAAAGCAGAAAGCAGCGGCAGAAGCAGAATTGGTTTAGAAAGCACAGGATCATATGGCGCCTGTTTAAATGAAAGCAGCGGCAGAAGCAGGCACGAAAACAGTGCTGCTTTTTCGTTCTAAATTCTAAAATTCTGCTTCTGCTTCAGTATTGCCAACGTAAATCCCTTAAGAATTGGGAATGTTGTCAGCAATGGAAATGTTAAAGGTGTCAAAATTGTTTCCATATCAAACAAGAGACTAAAATACTTGTGACTGGTGACAGTTATCATGGACACATTATTCCGTGCTTCTACCTTCGGTGGTAGCTAGCATGGACACATTGTTCTCTGGTTCTGCTTTTATTTAAATTCATAAAGCAGAGCAAAAAGCAGCACTGACGACGCTGCTGTTTCTGCCGCTGCTTTCTGCTTTTAATGTGTCACGGCCTTGATTCTTTAGGCCACCGTCTTATAACTTTATTCATAACTTTGGGTAAATCTTCAGGTGAAAGATTATTGGAACTCACTTTCTGGACTTAGACAGTCAAAGAAATTCCGGACTTTCTCAAGAAGGAGAGCGTCGGAATTCCTTTCCTTAAGCAGGAATAACCCGAGGGGTTTAATGGAATATTTTTCAGGACATTATATCCTTAATTATTACCTTAAGATCATCGGTAAAGTATCACTAGATGCATGTCGATTCTGAATGAAACCACATCTGAAACTACGGCACACATTCTGTGTGATTGTGATGCAGTGGCCAGATCAAGAAGGCAGACTCTAGGTGGATTTACTAGGGAGTGGTTAAGAGCCAGGAACAAAGACAACTTAGGTCGTGGTTCGAGAAGCAGTAAGGCTTCTACAGGCTCTGCCAACAAATAAATAATAATAACTTTATTCAAAACTATGATAAATGGCATTCGTCGTGGATATTTTAAAACGTTCTATGTCAAGAAAAGTTTATTTTATCGAAATATGAAGCAAATATATAAATATGTATATGTATAAAGCAGCATCCCGAGTCTATTTCCAAAATCATGTAACATAATTATATTCTAAACATACTTTGCTTATAAGAAATTTCTGTAAGATTTACTTGTCCTTCTTGGTTCTGCGTTTGAAATGATATTTCTGTTCGAGGAGGTTTAATCTCATTAACACTCTGCAAATAAAAAGAGACCTGGATCTGGAAGAGATTATCATATCCATCCAGAGCTGTTTAAAAAGATAATCAGTTCTCCAATCTTGTTTTTCGATGCCTCATAAAGGTTATCAAAGAAAGTTTGGCTCTAGCTACTAAAGGGAATACCCAGCATGGCCGTGTGATCGCCGATTGGCTAGTGACCTGTGCTATCCGCTGTGACTCTGGAGACGTCTACACGGCTCCTGCTGAAGAGCTCGTCTGTTTTCTCCGGCAGTAAGATGGCCATATCCTCCTAGATATGACGCAGCTGGTCAATCCTCTCCACCTGGAGTTCGCGTTTGTAAGAAAGTGGGAGGATATTTCGATCCGTTCCAGTTCCTAGTGGGGCTTTAACAGCTTCCACGAAAGAGCCCTTAGGAGCAGTACCTCGCCTATCTAATTCGTCTGCCCGCTCGTTACCCTCTATCTTGCTGTGGTCTGGAACCCAAAGCAGAGTTACTTTGAACTGACTTCGTAAGTAGGTTAGCTCCTCTCGGCACTGTTCGATGAGTTTAGAGGAGGTGGTAGCAGAATCAAAGGCCTTGATTGTGGCTTGGCTGTCAGTGAGGATTACAACATTTCGCTTTGAGTTAGAGTCTTGCTTCAAAGTCTGAGAGGCCTTCCGGATCCCCAGTATCTCCGCCTGGAAACGCTGGAGTAGTCCGGTAGGTGGTAGGACATTGCGGCATAGTGTGTGTCTGAGGAAATACTCGCTCCGACTCCGCAGCTCATCTTTGAACTGCCGGTGTATATCATCATCAATGGCGCGACAGCCCAAATCGGGCCAGGGCCTGCAGGATACATTGTCTGAAGTCATCTCGGTTCAGCGCCCGCGTCCTCCAATTTGTGCATCTAAGAAGCGATCTGCAATCTGCGTCAATTGAGTCCTCGTATCTTTTCCGCGGTTTTCCCACCGGTCGTTTGCCATGAGCTCTACCTTTCAGTGTGCGTTTGGGAATTCTTCCGTCGTCCATTCGCTCCACATGGCCTGCCCATTGTAGCTTACGAAATTTTATAAGAGTCGATGCGGATGGGTCGTCGTAGATGTTATACAACTCGTTGTTGTACCGGATACGCCATTCAGTACCTTCTCTTACTGGTCCCAAAATTCTTCGAAGAATTCGTCGTTCAAAAGCGTCTATTGACTTTTCAGACGCTTGGGTGAGAGTATAGTAGCACAGGTCTTATTATGGTCTTATATATGCGAAGTTTGCTCAGCCTGTGCACTTTTTTCGATTTTAAGATCGGGAGAACCGTGAAATACGCCTTATTTGCTAGTGTGATCCGTTGTTTTACTTCGTCCCGTTCGTTGCCGTCTATTACAAGGTGTGATCCCAAGTATGAGAAATGATCCACATTCTCCAGGTTGTAGTCCCCCACGGTCATATTTTGTCTAGTTGGAACGTTTCTTCTTGTTTGGGTCATGAACTTGGTCTTATTCTCATTGACCTTTAACCCGACATCCTTTGCCGCTGAGTCTAGACAATGGAAGACTTCTTTCGCGTCTGCCGGTGTATATGAGTGTATTGAATTCATGTATTACCGAACCGAAGATTCGATTTACTGAGGTATTTTACGTTATTATTTCAGTTTTTATTATGCAGTATTATGACTAGGTTTTTTAGGTTTTAGGTAAGGTGGGTGGTCGCTACGCGACCAAGCACATAGACCGCCAATGGGTCCGTTGTGATCCCACATGCAGGGGAAAAAAGGTACCCGTGTGCCCAAGACAACATCTTAAGTAAACCATCCCGCCAGCCTGACAAACTGCAGCAGCTTGTTGAGCTTAATGCTTGCGAATTCGCCCAAGTCTATGGCGAAGCGCGTACCTAAAGTACGACGTTCGCGCCTCCAGGCCAGACCCGGGCATTCGCAAAGCAAGTGGAAAATACTTTCCTCGGCGTCAGGTTCACCACAGCTGCGGCACAGATCTGTAACGTCCGCAACACCTAGTCTTCTGGCGTGCCGGCCGATCAGGCAATGGCCCGTCAGTACACCAATTAGGATACGAAGAGTATTCCTATCTCCGAGTAGGATAAACTTTGTCCTGCTCGCATTTAGGGTCGGCCAGAGCTGCCTGGCCATGAGACACGATGTGAGTCCTGACCAGTATTATGACTAACTTTGAAAACAAAATTTCTACCCTGATTTTTTTTATTTTCACAATAAGACAACTCAAAACTGATAAAAAAAAGTCAATTTGCTATCATTCACTATGCGGTACTCCAACTCTGTTAGATAACTCTCAAGGATCCGTGTGATATGTGATTGAATTAGAAAAAGTCACTGTTATGTGATTTGGAAAAAATTTAATTTTATTGAGAATTTCTAGCGACCTACTTCGTAGGTATACGTACACTTCGGACGGCTGTTGTTGCAAGACTGAACTCGTTTGAAGGTACATATCTCCTTAATCATTTAAGCAATTAAATTAAATTTATTTAGAGTGGAACCATCCTCACCCACCCATCTCATATCCCCAACCAGGTAAGAAATGAGGGTGGGTGATCTTCCAACAGTTTTTATCTAGAAAACCGTTTATGATAGTAAGTTTAAACTTGGAACTTACACATATATGAAAGTGAAGCTATTTATTGAATTGGCTGGAGGGCTGTGGGAGTAGGAAAAAAGCAATGCGTACGAAGCGCCCAAAAGCTGGAATCGAGACATTCTAAAATTCATATCTCATAAACGGTTCGTGTCACAAAGTTGAAAGTTGATGATCGTTTAGGTATAGCTTGAAACTTCGAAGGGCTAGCGCAATAACACGATCATCAAATTCTATGAATTTTATAAACATAAACACATAATTTTCATTCGGAAATAAAATTTCGATTGCTAAATTCCAGGAAGTAATCAAAAACTTCCGCGAAATTTAGCGATCGTATCGTTGCGCTATCCCTACGAAGATTCACGCTAGGCGCCTGTTTATTGGTATACAAGGAGAATATATCGGAAATAGAATATTGAGGGGTCAGTGCGCAGCGAGAGGCAGGGAGGGTGATTCTGTGGTGAAAAACTTTAGACTACAATGTCTCACAAACCAATTAAGTCATACAGATCAAATTTGTCATTTGTATATATGTGGACACCGGGAGGTTACTGAATATAGTGAGGAGCATAAAAAATCACGTTTAATATCTCAATAACATCGATTTTTGAATTTATATGTTTGTTTTGAGCGTGAAAACAGTCAGGGAAAAAATACCAATTGAAAATTTCTCGAGAACCGCTAAAGATGGATAACGCAAATATGGGGTATAGTACGGAAGTGGGTGGCGAATTCCTATTTCAAGAACGACTCCTGCTAGAAACTTGAAACTCGAAGTTATATGTAAATGTACCAGCAAAGTAATTCATATAAAAAAAATCATATATCTATCCAATGGTACAGCGGTGGGTCAAAAGATGTTCAATTAATTTTACCTTAGCGAGTTTTTACCATAACTGTATAGAAACCATTTTCAAGATTTTTTTAATGGAACTCCTAAGCGGATGTAAAAGGTTTGTATACCTTTTCACGAATTCTGTCATATCCGTAAGATCTGAATGGATATTGAATAAGTTTTTATTTCCACGGACTTTTCATAAAATCGCCAAAATCCTGTGTTTAGGAACTTTTGTTTTTCATTCACTAAAAGGGGGAATTACACGTTTCCACGTTTTTCGTCTGATAAGATATCAAATTGGTTTTGGTTTCATATACTTTTCGTATAATCGCCTACAGGCCATTTTCAGGCTTTTATGATTTTCATAAAAGGGATATTTCTCACTGTACATACAAGGGTGGCATACATTCTGATAAATTCCAACGTACGTACCTCTTAGATCTGATAAGATATATCGAATTCATGTTTCTTCTTTCGATTTTCTATATAACCGACTAAAAATTTACATTAAAACTTTCGAATATTCAACCCTTTCTGAGGTCTGACGAGATGTCAAATTGCTTTTTTATAAAATTGCTTAAAACCCGATTTCATGATTTTTCGAAATTCAACCCCAAAGGAGCTGCACAGGAGTTGCATATGTTTTCATAAATTTTGGAATATCTCTCAGGTCTGATGAAATATAAAATTTGTTTTATCTGCATAATCAGGCAAAAAATTATTCACATTTTTCTCAAATTTAACCCCCAATTCGATGTATTAGAGTAGGTCTTCACAAATTGCGTTAAATCTCATAGAAAGCAAATTCGTTTTTACTTCTGCGAGCTTCGTATGTAATTGCCAAATACTAATTTCAGTATTTTTTGATATTGAACCCTCAAGTGAGTGTAAAGGGGTTGCATACGTTTTCACGAAAATTTTACAAAATTAGAGATATTTATACAGGGTCTGTATAGTAATAATCGGTTAAAATCGATTTCTGTATTGTTAATGATGGCACTTCCGTCGCACCCACATAAACCGCTTCACGGATATTATCCCGACAAATAATAAAATTTTGCCTTGACTGTTGACATAGTTTTTAATTTCAAATTGATCCCAATAAGAAAAAGATTATTTAAAAAATAAGCAATGTGTGTTAAATAAATATTCGAGTCGAATTATACCTATAACAAATTCTATTAAATAAAAATTGCATTTTAATGAAGCACTTTTACGAGCTAGGGATTTCAAGTAAAAACAGAATTCGCTTAAAATTAATAATAAACTGAAATCGCTTTATTCAATTAAGGTATTGCAGAATTAGCAGTTTTTTTTGACTTCATTTAGAGTACCCGAAGACTTTGGATTTTAAATCGGGCGATAGTTAAGTTGAATGGGTAGTGGCTATGAAGCTATATGGAAGGGCGCATACCGATCGTTTCGATTCGTCCAAACTAAATAGTTGAATATGCAAGACGATTCCCTTTCGATTGAAGCCCGACTAAACTGTCGGCCTAGACCTCTATATGCATAGCGGCTTATGGAAATGCGCACACGCGCCAGATTAAAAACCTCTTAAAACCTCGGATGTGTTCAAGATGCCAACTATAGCTGCTTCGAAAGCATAGCATAGCAAGACTGTAGCAACTGTCAAATTCAGCCATATATTATAATAAAATAAAGTGAACATGAGCACTACTAGTAGTGTCCTTAAATTTTTCGCTTATTTCCATTGTTAACAAAACATGATTATCCATTTTAAACATTCAAAATGACGTTGAGACGAAACTAATAGCTATACACACATATGAATATTGCAATAGCTGCTTTCTTGCTACAGTCCGGAGTATGAGCAACAAAAAGCAGCTATGGAAGCAGCTTTTTAAAAATCTTAGATTAAGTGTTAAATAGCAAGCACGAGATAGCAGCTTTTTGGTTGCTTTGGACACACAAAAGCAGCTATAGCAGAAATCATGAACAGAGCCCGGGTTTCTCTCTGTATTTGGCCATTTTACTTTATTATTTTTTAATTTTGTCCGTCCGCCGTAGACGCCGTCCGCCGTCCGCCGTCCGCCGTACGCCGTACGCCGTCCGCCGTACGCCGTACGCAAAATCGTTTGAAGGCGCGTAGCTCCCAAACCCGTTGAGATATTAAATTGAAATTTTTATGGTGGGTAGATTGGGTGAACCCCTACGACTGGTATATTTTCGAGTGGTGGGGGTACAAGGGGAGAGGAGAGGGGAGCGTTTTAGACGAAAAATTTTGGTTTCTAGATCTCAGGAACCACTAATGTCAGGAGGCTGAAACTTGGAATTTATGTAGTACTATGATAATGGAATCAATTGCAAAAAAATGGTCGATATTGGTTAAGGGGTGTGGGGGGACAATGAGTCTTTAACGCATGAAAGAAGGGATTGAAACATTCTAAAATCGATATCTCCTGAACAATTGATGTCAGAAGATTGAAACTTTGTTGTCCTTAGAGATACTTCAAGATTAGACAAGGGCTAAAATTTTTAAGAGGGGTTGTGAGGTGTGCGGGTGGCGGGTGAAAAACTTTGGATTACAATATCTTCCGAACCAATTACACCAGGAAGATGAAATTTAGTTTCTGTATATGGGATCACAAGAGGAGTCTACCGAAACTAAATTTTTTGAGGGGGGAGGTGGAGCACGAAAGTGGGGGACAGCAATTTTTCAAAAAATATAATTTTTATATCTCAGAAACCGTATCAGATATGATCTTGAAAATTTTACAGAAGTTGGGGTCGGTAAACTTCTAGTAGGGTGGTGTGGGTGTTAGGGGTGTTGGTGAAAGGAGGTAGAAAGGAAAACATTCTAATTTTTTTTTCTCGAAAACCATAATGAATAGAAAGCTAAAAATTTAGGATTATATAGAGCCACTATGGAGACATCCTAGAAAAATAAAATTGTTTATAGGGGTATCAAGGTACGGGGGAGAGGGGTGGTTTCTTATATCTCAGAAAGGGCTTATGCTAGAAAGTTGAAACTTAGTACGAATATGTAGATGTACTATTAGAGTAATTAAAGCAAAAAAAAAGTTCAGATTTTTATTGGCGTTCAGAGGTTGAGTAAAAAAAATGTCCGTGAATCCACATTTTAACAAAATTCGTTGAAACTTTTAGACATGTCGAGCTATCAAAGCAATTTTACTTCTTCTGGCTATTTATATAAGCGCCTAGTAACGGTCTTCAACATTTTTCGATATCCAACCCCTAAGGGGGTATAAAGTGGTTGTGTACATATTCACGAATTCTGATATATTTCTGAGGTATATTGGGATTTGGAATTCACTTTTACTTCTATAAGCTTTAAACGTAGTCGGGGAAAAATCGATCTAAGTATTTTTCTCAATTAAACCCCCTGTGGGTACTGTTCAAGCTTTCACTGATTCCGAAAATCTCTTAGGTTTAATGTGATCGAATTCGCTTTTACTACTATGAATTATTCTATTGTTAAAAAAAATACGTAAATAAATAAAAAAAAATCTGCCAACAGTCTGGGTGCAACTTTATTATTTTATGGGTAGAAGTCCGAAACGTGTTTAATGATGAGATGCGGTGTAGGTTACTATGCGACTGACAACCTAAGAAATAACCAGGAGGCTATTTGGAACGTTATTTTTTAGGTTGTCAGTCCCATAGTCACCCAACACCGCATCTCAGCATTAAAAACGTTTCGGACCTCTACCCATAAAATAATAAAGTTGCGCCCAGACTGAGTAAATTCGAAGTGTCAAATTCTAAAGCAATGCAAAAGGTCGGACATTGCATAAAAAAAACTATTGTTAGAAGTTCAATAGTTTTCTCTTTAATCAACTTATTTTCAGCCCTTTCACGATCAAAGTAAAAATAAAATTATTCCCACCTATTGACAAGCGACACTGACTTATGTCAAACGATGCGTTTTCTGGCAATATGGCTCTCAAATTTGACATGGCAATGATTGCCATGGGATTGAAAATAAGGGTGAATAAAATGTTTTATAAGCATATCATTAAATAGAACCGATTATATAAAGTTTGTAACTTTTTGCGGTATAGAGAAAATGTAAAAAATAATCTGACAAACATTTTTTTCGCAATAATTTGATTGATTTAATTTCAGAACGGGAAAAATTTATGGTTAGTTACGATTATTACGAACGCTAAACGAGTGTATCAATTTTTGTCGCATTCCTACTCAAAACATATTCAAAATTTTGGCGGAAAAAATAATAAGGTTGCTCCTGACCTATTGGAAAATTTTCATTACTTATCAGTTTTTCGTTAAGATTTAAACTGTTCTCAGAATTTTAATTATCTCAATAAAACAGTTCCCAAATAAGGAAATAAACTAATTTAATGATGTATCTTCTATAATAAATTGACATTTCCCAGTTTTAAATGGAACTAATTAGCGGATATGATGACCACACTCCGTGAAGTTAAGCGGTATCAACGCCCAAGGAAATTTTCATTGTCAAAACAAAAAAGCAAACATTGTGTACGAGTAATACGGACACAGCCTTCAACAGCTGGACATTTTCTTCAAACGGAATAGCCATTAATTTTAATTAATGGGAAACACATTGTCCCTAATGTGACCGTATTTCGAGCGGCTTTGTACTCCTCCATCAAGACAGAGAGCCGCATATATTCCGAAATTAATTCCGTGGACATGAGGGCATAATGGTAACCGAAGCAAAATTATTATTGTCCGTAATTAATTCGCCAATTGTTAATCCTCACTGACCGTAAATGAAACTTTAAACTTTTCTTCCCAATTTGCATTTTTCGACATTTTCTCGTCTCATTTTTTTATTATTGTCTTTATTCCCCCGGACTGATGAATGTGAAAACATTTTCGAGTTTTACCGTGACCATTTTGCTTCAGATAAAACTTAATTTGTACAATCTACGCAAGGGACACCTTGAATAAAAGGCAAGCTGGACACAAAACACAATAGTGGTCAAGACCTTCATTCCTACGACAAAAAGTCATCATGACATTTTATGATGTATGAAATTCATTGAACTGGAAAAAATTGAATATTTATAAGAGTTGTGCGTCGGCCATTTGACGGACATGTATACAAATAGTTGAAGCGAAGTTACAGATAGTATGTTCTAACTCACTTTAGATAGCAAACGGTAAGGAAATGGATGTGTACATTACGGGTATGTACGTACTCAATTTGTGATTAACTGCCTAATTACAGCGTTCTAAGTGTAAGGAATTAGATCTTATCGCCGCACTGGAGGGCTAAGAAACGAACGTTAATAGCGATTGTATCTCTTTGTGTGGCAGGAATAATTAACATCTCATTTGCGGCCAGAATGCCAATTGTTTCGATCCAAGGTATAGCCACAAGAATATATGGGAATTTTTAGCCAGAGCAGTTAATTTACGCGTGATATTAACTCCTATGATTTATATAGCGTGAATTTGTACATTAAGATTTTACTGACCGATATGTTGTATTCTCTTAATTTTCTGTGAATAATTTTCACGAGAAGAAACTAAACGCTTAGCTTATTATGCGTCTTACATAGTTTTATGTGTATTTTAATTAATTCTGTATAGATAAAGTGCGACTACCATCTACCGACTTTCGTTTTAGTACCTTTTAATTATTATTTGCGTGCAAAAATCACTTATCATCAGATTGTATATATATTTTTTCAACAATGTTCATTAAAATTTATTATATATGTTACTTTGTTATTTGTTTAATAATGATATGTATTCAATTCTCCACTCCCACACCCCTCAATCCCTATCGACCATTTTTTTTGCAAATAGGTCCACTATCATTGTTCTACATAAGTTTCAACTTTCAGCCTCTTAGCATAGCGGTTCCTGAGATCTATAAACCAAAACTTTTCGCCTAAGACGCACCCCCTCCTCGCCGCTTACATCCCAACACCCTAAAACATACCACTCGTAGGGGTTCACCCAGTCTAGCACCAAAAAATTTGAACTTAATATCTCAAATTCACTGGCAATACTGTCTGCCACTGAATTTAAGAAACTTCTAGTAAGGTTCGGTCGTTCAGCTACCGACATACACATAAAGTCCCCTTAATAATGTGCAAACTGCAATTTAATTAACATCACATTTAATTAATATCCCTTTTCCAGAGCAAACAAAAATTTCATAGTTCGAACTTTAAAAAACATCAGGTGTTGTAGACAATAGTCTGAAAGACTTAAATGATTTTTTATTTCAGATTTATTCGTAATTAATGCACCTGCAGTAAATTCCATTTCAATTTACAAATTAATTTTACATTATTATTTTTTATACAAGCAAAAAAAAATATGTCCGTCTGTCCGCCGTAGACTCCAAACCCGTTGAGATATTAAGCTGAAATTTTTATGGTGGGTAGACTGGGTGAACCCCTACGAGTGGTATGTTTTATGGGGTTGGGATGCAAGCGGGGAGGAGGGGGTGCGTCTTAGGCGAAAAATTTTGGTTTATAGATCTCAGGAACCGCTATGCTAAGAGGCTGAAAGTTGAAACTTATGTAGAACAATGATAGTGGACCTATTTGCAAAAAAAATGGTCGATAGGGATTGAGGGGTGTGGGAGTGGAGAAATGAATAACCCTACTCTTATTCAATTGGGACTTCCACTAATAAAGGGTTATTCAATAGGTACATAACAATTTTGTATTTACCCATGTGCGAAATGCCGGAGTCTAACCAGAGTCCCGTACACTGCCCAGAATTGGCATTGCATTGTCCGCCAAGACTTGTCGATCGGTATCGTTTTGGTACTGACAAACCACCAGACCAGTGTCGGGCCAATCCTGGTGATCAGTACTCCCATTTGATCTGAGCCGACTTTGGTCCGAGTTGCTGGGTCTATGTCGGGCCTGGAATTGGCTTATTATTGGTGTCTAAGCTCTTTCGGCATTGGCTCGACGGTCGGCTCTGTATTGGGCACATCTTGGTAGAAAAATTTTTTGTTTCTCAACATATCAATTGATTCGGTTTCAACCCTACTACGAGAATATGTCAGATTGGTCTAGTGGGTAGCGTAGCGGACTAATGTGTGACGGGACCATGGTTCGAATCCGAGAGTGTGCAAGGTGTGTAAGTAAAATCAATTCGCATTTTTAAAAAAAATAATAATAGCAAAATAAATACGTAGTTAAAAAAAAAATAGTAATAATACTTTTATTTTCGTTTCTTTTCTTTACTGAGGCCCAGTATCGGGCCAGAGTTTCACCATGAGGACCGGTGTGATCAAATCGACATTGGCTCGGCAATGATTTGGTCTAGGCCACATACTGGGCCTGAAACATTAGCCAGTACTGGCAACTCCGGCACCAGTACTAAGCCTGTGCTGTGCCGTTCTGCTTTTCGTACATGGGTAAATAAAACACAAAATAATTGAGATAATTTCCAAACGTATCTCGTCCGTGAACTTCACCACGATAGAAATATAAAACTTGTCTGACGTTTTGACATAGACAGACCAGCAAAAAGTTTAACGGTACGTTTGTATTAAAATACAAAATTGTTATACACCTATTGAATAACCCTTTATTAGTGTATTAGAGAAGCTAAAAATCGACAGGTAAGTCATTAGGCAGTAGCTTCTCAACAGGTAGTCGTTTCGAAGTAGCCGGCGCCCGCGGTAAAGATATTTTGAGAAAAAAATTTGTTCATGTATTAAACTTTTTTCCCCATATTCTCCAAGATTCAAAAGATTTTTTATGCCCAAAAAAGAAATCGATTTTTTGAAAATTTCACAGTGGTGTTACCCCTCAAATTTTTTCTATAAAGCGTGTTTGTTTTAGCATTTGATCAGAGCAGAGTTTTATGATTTTCATTACTTTTTTCACTGTAGCCTACTACCGCCTGCTGGCAGTCCTTCCTACCTAGTTTCCAAACAAATATACACGTAATTTTTTTTCAGTAACATTATCTAGTTCGCTTAAATTAAAAACCTTAGAATTGGCCTCGTTTTTTTTTAATTTCAACCGAATGCGACAAACCTCATTTTTTTACGACCTACAAAAATGGTCTAAAATTTGTATAATTATCAGCTTACTTAAGTTAATATTATACCATATGCCACTCTGTCAAATATTTAACTTTTTCGCTGGGTGTAAGGTAGTGGAATCGTCAAATTTTTGTTTGCCATATTATTTTAATTGCTCTGACACAAAACTTTATTTTGACAGAAAAAATTTGACAGAACTCTTCATTTTTTTTTTAGCATGGCATACAGTTTAATACTAGCTTTAGTGTTTCTTCCAAAGCTGTAAAGATATAAATAAAAATAATTGAATTACTTCAATATCGAACAGTGTCTAAAATTAATAAATAAATATATTTACTTATTTGATTTTACTTGTCCCTAGGTAGGTAGGTACGCGTGGCTGCCCGTGAGAACACGGACACACTTAGACCTAAAAGGTCCGTTGTGTTACCACAGGATCATCGAATCCGGTCCTACTCGTCGAACCATTTAGAGCTTGCAATGAAGCGTTGGATTCTCGCGACCTCCATTGAGGCAAGGTCACCGAGACAGTTGAAGAAGTAAGCTCCAAGATGAGCTTTCCTTCTGGCTGAAAGAGCTGGACAGGTACAGAGAAGGTGAAGGACTGTCTCCTCCTCCTCCTCCTCATCCAGGCAGCTTCTACAGAAGTCGTTTGAGAAGAGACCGAGTCTTTTAGCATGTCGACCTATAAGACAGTGTCCGGTCAGGACACCGACTGTGGTGCTGATATTCGCCCTTTTGAGCAAAGTCAGCTGTTTAGAGCGTTTTAGATCCAGCTCCGGCCAGATCTGTCTCGCAGTGTGACATGTAACACCGTTTGCCCATCTTGAGTTGGTTTTCTTAATTGAGTCCAATCCCAGTAGCAGTTTACATGTAGAGAGAGGCACACCCAGATTCCGGTGTTCCGGCATAATCTGAAGGGTAGTACCGCGTCGAGCGAGTTCGTCAGCCATGCAGTTCCCTGGAATATCCCTGTGTCCTGGCACCCAGCACAGAAGAATATTGAACTGTTCAGCCATCTCCTTAAGAGATGATCGACATTCTGCAGCGACCTTTGATGTTGTCGAGGCCGATTCTAAGGATTTTATTGCTGCTTGGCTGTCTGTGAAAATGCTAATATCCCTAGTAGATATTACATTACACCTCAGCCAGGACAAGGCCTCCTTGATCGCCATAAGCTCCGCCTGAAAGACACTACAGTGGTCCGGAAGGCGGAAGGAGCTGCTAATGTTAAGCATATCAGAGAAAATACCTCCACCTACCCCGCCTTCAGTTTTGGAGCCGTCCGTATATATGTGGGCGGACTCTTCCATCCGTACCGAATCCCTTTCCCATTCTAGACGGGTTGGAATGACTGTTAGAAAATTTTTCTCGAAATCATAACTGGGAGGGGTGTAGTCGGTGTTTTCAGCAATGTTATTGAAGTGATTCAATATTGTTGAGTGACCTGCATATATGCCAGTCCACTGTGTAGAGGCCCTAAGGCATTGGCTGCCATTTGCTTGCCAAAAATGTCTAGGGGTGGCAGACTGAATAGCATGTCTAGTGCTGCAGAGGGAGTTGTTCTCAGAGCTCCACTGATGCATATGCATGCTGATCTCTGTACCTTCCCTAGGGTGGTGCAGTTAACTGCACAACAACTCCATACATAAGTATGGGTCTGATGACGGACACGTAGAGCCAATGAACTATCCGGGGTTGCATACCCCATTTTTTGCCAATGGCCTTTTTGCACGAGTAAAGCGCAACTGTTGCTTTCTTTACCCGTTCCTGAATGTTAGGTTTCCAATGAAGTTTCCTGTTCAAAATAAGACCCAAATATTTTGCACTATCGGTAAAAACTAGACTAGTACCATTCAGAGAAGGAGGGTCTACGTGAGGAATTTTATATTTCCTGGTGAAGAGGACTAATTCTGTTTTGCGTGGGTTCACACCCAACCCGCATTCAGGTGCCCATTTGGAGAGGATAGAGAGGGCATTTTGCAATATCTCACTCAGCGTGTTGAGGTGCTTTCCCGAGACAGCAATTGCCACATCATCTGCATAGGCAATCACTCTGCAGCCCGCCCCTTCCAATCTCAATAGTAGTTTGTTGACCACTAAATTCCATAGAAGAGGGGAGAGCATACCACCTTGTGGTGTACCTCTGCTGACAAACCTTCGAGAGGAGGACTCGCCCAGCTTTGTGTTTACAATCCTGGATGTTAACATCAAATTGATCAGCGCGCCAAGCGAGGACTCCACCTTCAGGATAGAAATTGCGTCAGTGATTGCTTCTGGTCTGACGTTGTTGAAAGCTCCCTCGATATCGAGAAATGCAACCATGGTGTATTCTTTAATACTGAGAGATTTTTCAATGGTGCGCACGAGCGAATGTAAGGCCGTTTCGACCGACCTCCCCTTCCAGTACGCATGTTGGGATGTTGACAGCAGTCGCTTGTCAATATTGTCGAGGATGTACACATCCATTAGTCTTTGCAGTGTTTTCAGAAGAAAGGATGATAGACTGATAGGTCTGAGGTCCTTAGGGCAGACATGAGAGCTTTTTCCTGTTTGTTACTTGTCCCTACTCTTTGCACAAAATAAATGATATTAATTAGTAATTATTTTAGGATTCCGTCATATAATTGTTTAAAAAGTGATTACACTTGTAATTATGTATGGTAAATTCTAGAGGTTAACATTTCATAGTTCATGTCAATATTAATCAATGATCGAAAATTTTAAGCTTCTTATTGGATGTAGCTTCCATTGATTTTTCGATAAAGCAAAATACTAGCGAAGAATTGTTACTATTTATCACTATTACGATATCAAATCGCGAAAATGGCCTTAACCGCTATCGATATTTAATATTTTGCAAAACAGAAAATAAATAATGTGTTGTTACTAACCAAATTCAATCGTTCAAAAACACCAAAACTAATAACACACTACATCACGGCCAATCAAGTGTATATAAAAGCGAGATGTATGACGATAAAAACCGCAATAACAAAGTTTCTTAAATATCAACCTGTTTCCTGTCTTCATGTCTTTGATATGTTTTATCTTCTAAGTGCAACACGATATTTTTTAGCCTTGAGTAATCGTGTTTTTCTTTCCCTACTCGTATAATGCTCTTTACCTACAGTTAAGTATAGTTACATTGCAAATGAACAAAAAAAAAATTTTTTTTGATTGTAATGAAGTAAAACAAGTGAATCATAAAACCGTTGTATAGATATCTTCAGGTAAATAAACTCGGGCAATTATTCGATAACTTATGTCTTTTTGACTAACTTTTTTTTTAAGAAAACAAGATAACGGTTGAGGCACGAATAAACAAAAACTGAAATTAATCTCGACTTTTGTTTGTTGAAATAAGCGTAACATGCATTACCATTGATAAGAACCATAAATCTACATGCGATAAGTATAATGTTACATTGCATATTTATATTGAATTATCTTGTTTGCAAAGTGTATATATGTAGGTATGTATTAAAAATGTTAATAATGTGTAACCAGAAAAAATATATTCGCAATATTTGTCACGGTTTAACTATAGCAAATAATTTCGCAAAATTGTTTTTAACGCAAAGAGCTACAAGTTCATACTTTTAGATAATTGTTTCTTAGTAGGTAACCATTTCGCGTAAATAATGTATTTATGATAATGAAGAAGACTTCTCAAGCTAAATAATTGTACGAAAACCCCCAGAAGTATTATAATTGGTGGCGGAAGATATCTTTCTTCGCAGAACAAGGCTTACGTACTTGTGATTTTATTACATGTTATGCAATGACAAGTTGTTTTATTCTGATGCATTGAGATGAGACTGGTCCAACGAAGAATTATTACACGTGCCTCCAACTCAAAAAATGGGTAAGTTACGTAATCCCGTCTTCCAAAATGCCGCAGCCTAAAATCATATTCAAATTCCAAAATCCTCTTTTCCTAAATCTCGTATTCGAAAATCACGCATCCCATAAAAAAATGGGCACAAAGGCTCGCGTGATATTTAAGTAACTATTGATAGATGAAGTGGATTTTGGATGGAAAAATGCAAATCCGAAGAAAAGTAACCCATCAAATGGTATTGTAACAACCCAACTCCCAGTAGTTTGTAGGAAACCTGGCAACACTTACCTGAACTACAAGCAGCAGATCGTTGCCCTATAAACCAAAAACACGAAAAATTCATGGGTTCTTATGTACAAACTACTACTATGTTAACTCGTGCGCTTGTGTTTGTGGCGAAAAACGAAAATTAAATATTTCCCCATCTTCTCGTCAAGAATGTAAACATGCCGACCTTTTCCGCCTTTAGCGAGAGAAAAAGACTAAACGTCCTACACGACACGTATTATCATCAAGTGCGTACTCGCCGGTAAATGCCATTTCAAACTTAGATGTTGAACTGCGCACAGCGCTATTGTTTTCTACATGCGAATATGATGCCGGAACCCATAACTCTGACGACTAGTGTAATGAAATTCATCTTTCGATTGCATTAGTCGATTGGAAGTTGTCTTTTCGTTGCACTAGTCGACGACCACTGGAATTCTATTCGAATATGACCGGACGCCGTCCATCGGTGCAGTGTCGATCGGTAAGGCAGAATTCGCCTATAAGTCAGGCCTACCTTTCATCGATGATTGGTCAGGTCTA
The DNA here is from genome assembly GCA_951812415.1 of Beris morrisii. Classification (NCBI taxonomy): domain Eukaryota; kingdom Metazoa; phylum Arthropoda; class Insecta; order Diptera; family Stratiomyidae; genus Beris; species Beris morrisii. The sequence goes on from OX638310.1 coordinate 73,857,223, forward strand.
CTTCATACTCCCTTCATACATACTCTTCAGTGAGTGCACGTATTGCCATCTCGTTCTTGCTCATTCCAATTTCAAATACAATGCGCGATAGGAGATCTCTCATGTCGACGAGTGCGGATGAGATGGTCGGATGCATTTGAGTACGAGCAAGAAAGAAATGCGAATACCTCACACGTATTCACAGACAGCAAGTACATAGCTGAACTTGTTCCCAACTGATAATCTTTTTTCAGCGACAAGTTTCGAAACTGTTCGCTGCCTCTTCATCGCCTCTTCATCGATGTTTGGTTTATAGGGTAAGATATCCCCCTCACACAAGCAACCAGCAAACCATCATGCGATATGCCATCGTCCACTTCAAGTATCTTTGTACATTCATGAGATCAGCATTCGACGCCATCTATACTCTGTAGAACTCTTTGTTTTGAATCTGAGCAACAGCGGCCGAGGTCACGCGGAAAAAGGAAAATGTTAAAAAAACAAAAATATTATAAAATAAAATGTTTAACACTACAAAAGGTTTTTCAACTATTATGTCCTCAATGCTGGTTGCTATTCGATCGATCCCAGTAGGAATTTTCGTGTTCACGTTTGACAAACTAAAGTTACTCGCAGTAGACTTAGTTGATTTAACTTTACGTTACTTACATTAAATAAACGGTTTTAACAAATCACTAACTGAAAACTAGAATTATTGAATTAGTTTAGTATAAAGTTGAATAAATTTAATCAAAAATGGATATAATCGATTATCCTCAAAGAGTGATCGAATCAGTAAATTAGAATAAAAACAAAAATCTGTCAAAAGTCTGGGAAACTTTATTATCATATTTTTTGTGTCAGTGTTCGAGAAGATGTTAAATTGGGCGTGCGATAAAATGAACATTACATTCGGGGATGAATTCCGAAAAATTGTGAAATTGGGTCTTATACTATGTTCAGACTACGAGATTAACGCGTTTAAATCGAGTTAAATGCGTTGAAAACACTTCCCGGACGCGTTTACGAAAACACGTAGCTACAACGCGTTTAACCGAAAACATGTACTGCGGCCCTCGCGGAAATCGAAGTAAGCTTCAAAAGAAACTATTTAATGCTGCAGAAACTGAATGTTGTGGTTGTGCAACGACTGCATTAGCTAATAAATTCACTATCCATTACTGCTATATGTACAAACATTTTAGTTTCAAATGATTTAGAAAGAATAAATTTGGTAATCAAACACAGCCGAATATTTATTTGTCAAAACAAATCACGTCAAGCTATCATATATCAAAATTAAACGAGTTTCCTAGTCTGAACACTACTTTTTTAACACGTTAATTATGCCTACTTAAACGCGTTTAAAACGCATAGTCTGTACAGGGTATTAGGCGATTACATGACATTGTCTTAGAAATAATAACCAATCAAACCTATGTAACATGTGTATGTAAAACTGTGAAAACGTACCTCGTACCTAAACCTCCTTACACCCTGTTGGGGTTGAATATCCAAAAATCCTGATAGTAACTTTTAGATTATATGGGAAGCCTTAAGACGTAAAAATGAATTCGATATCTAATCAGATCTTGGAAATATATCGGAATTCGTGAAAATGTATGAAACCCCTTTACACCGCCATGGGGGTTGTGAATACCAGAAATTCTTAAAATCAGTTTGTGCGCATTATATGATATAAAAACTCTGTATAAGTGAAAACCAATTTCATATCTCATCAAACCTAAGAGATATGGCGTAAATTATGAAACTGTAAGCAACCCCCTTACACCCACATGGGGGTTGAATATCTATAAATTCTGAAATCAATTATTTAAAACCAACGGAATTCGTGAAAACGTGTATAACTCTTTTATATCCTCTAAGTGGTTGAAAGGCAATAAATCATGAAAATGGTTTTTAGACGAATATATCAAAAGATCGTGGAAGTAAAAAGTTTATATTCAGTTATTCAATGAGACCTTAGGAGCATGGCTGAATTTGTGAAAATACATACAACTCCTTGACACCTCCATAGGAGTTGAATTTCGAAAAGCCCTGAAAACGCGTTCTAGGCATTTATCTGAAGACCCCGTCGAAAATGGAAATTAATATGTCAGAAGACCTAAGAGATATTACGAAATTCGTGAAGATATATGCACAACATATTCACAGATAGGTCTTTTTCACTCTCCCTCATCCTCATGCCCATGTTGGTTTCTAGTTCTCAGGAAACGCTTACTCTAGGAAACTTGAAATTTATTAAGATTTATGATAGTGGAGCCATTTGCAAATGATCGATATGGTGAAGGGGTTTCGAAGTGGGGTGAGGAACAATGCGTCCGAAACGCTGGATAGCTGGGATCGTGAAATTCTAAAATCCATATATGCTAAACAGTTAAATTTTTATATCGTTGTGTTCGTTTGTAGGTATACTAGAGGGATATATTAGAATCAAAATTTTGAAAATTTTGTGTGGTTATAGGGGTGAAACGAGTTGTGGTATCAAAACGGCGCTTCCTGCACTAATTGGGCCTTGTTTTCGGCAGACGGGCCACCACGTAAACCAACCAACCAACCAGCAGTGAAAGGCTGGATTAAAACATCTTCCGAACCATTTAGAGCTCTAGTTGACAAAAACATAATGGGAGTGAATGTGTAGACAGTGAGAATAAAGGTTTGAGAGGCTGGTAAGTAAAAAATGTTGCTTTTGCTTTTTTTATTATGTATGTGAAAATAAGTAATTTCAGCAAATAAATTTAAATTTCCATTAGCGCACGGAGGTGAGACAAAAAAGTTACGATAAAAGAAGTTAGGTTATATTTTTACGAATTATATCACATCTTTTAGCTATGTCTAAGCATTGAATTAATTTTATTTCTGCGTGATTTTTATAAAAACCGTGTTCCACATTTTTCGGTATTCAACCCTCTCGGGGTTTCAGAAAAATCTTTTAAGTTTAGAGTACGCTTCAAATTGCGCGATAGTTTAGTTGGATGGCTAATGGCTATGAAGATATATGAAGGGCGCACACCGAAACTAAACAATCGTTCAAACTAAACAGTTTAATAGGCAGGCCAGATCCCTTTCGATCGATGTGCGACTAAACTCTCGCATTGACCTCTATATGCACGACGGCTTATCTAGATGCGCACACGGACCAAATTAAAAATCTCACACGATCGGGTTTCTCTTTGCATTTGGTCGTATCTTGGCAGTAGTTGGTGGTAGGTTGATATGAATACCAATTGACTGTAACAATCGGCTGGTGGTTGAGAGTGCGGATGAACAACGACTAAACAGTTTAGTCGGGCAGATAAGAGTGTGCGCGGCTCGATGTGATTAAACAGTTGCCCAACTGTTTAGTCTCAAGTATGCGCTAGGCCTAAGGCCTAGCGCATACTTGAGATATCAAACTTGCTTTTTTATGGGCTCTCTGTACAATAGCCTAAAAATTAATTTCAGGATTTCGCACTAGGACAGATATTCTTTTCTTGCAATCTGTGTACAGTTTGGACTAAATTTCATCTTGTGATTGACGCTTGCACTTGAAAGGAACTATCGAAACCCGGCTGCCACATGCGGACGAAATGTGACCACTGAATGCGTCTACCGAATCCAACTTTTCCTGAGCCTCAGAAGCCAGAAGTGGTGTCTATTTGACCCCTCTGAAATATACTATTGGAGCAACATCTATTCGTGTTCTCTGCATAACCGTTTAACAAAATATATGCATTTAATATCATTCATACACATCAAACCCCTTATCTATAAGCGATTATAAACACAATGTGAAAAGGAAATGAAAAAAGGTCACTGCTCATCCGGAATAATAAAATGAAAACACTGAATATCTGTAGTTAAAACAGACTAATCCTAGAGAGATTACGCCAAATGCATCCGCCATCTTATCGCAATAAGGCCTAGCTACATTTCATTTTATTGAGGCTACTATTCGATTATTTTGCGATAAAGTTGTTCAGGTCAACGGCAATCAGGGTGCACACGAATTGATAATAAACCATATGCACGGTTGGTGTTCGATCGATCCAAACCGGTGCGATCTGGTACTTTCTTAGATACCTACTCGTATTTCAACATGATTCAGTACTGAATTTAATCAGACTGTATGGCATTCGGTTTATTTTCTTCAAATATAAGATTGAGGCTTGATTATGAGACCAGGCTTTGTACACAACTTGTATGTACTACGGAACCCCAACCACTTAGAACGGTTGTGTATCTTTGTGATAAGATTAATAAATTTTAGACTGTTTGTCTCCTCGTACTTCGGCCTTGCTCACTTCCAAATCTAAAAGAGAAACTTGTTTAAATGAGTTTTCTTCATCTTCCGCATAGCGATAAGTCAATTTATTACATACCTCCATACACCACATATCAACTATTTGCCTATTTATTATTCTTAAATTTTTGAAGGACGCCGTAGTATGTTTATTTTTTCGTGAGCTTTGATTAACTTATCAATTTTCAATTTTCCAATTGTTTGTCTGAAGCTCGTTCGTCTATCGCAGCACAGAGCCAGATGGCGAGCACATTGCCGTACTTAGTTAAGTTTAGTTATGTAAATATGTTCCGTATCTGAAATGGGGTCTCTGTGGTCTGATTAGAAAATTCAGTAAATATTATTATTATTTTATATTACGGCCTGTTCGGTTAGATTCATTCGAGATTATGATCAATGACATGCCTGTTCAGATCTCAAGTACCTTATACAACTTGTACATTAATTTATCTTAGTGGTTAATGATGAATGGTTTTCTGTATTTTTTTCTTGTCGTTGTTGTTTTGATTTTATTCTAGATAGCAAAGTTTACTTGCTGTAAAATATCAGTATTTTTTTATCTAAATGGTTTGGCTATAATTTGCGAAAATACCCTCATGGTCATTTCATGTTATCAGAAATTTGATACATATGCCGATTAAAAAGCCAATAAATTCGTGTTTACCCTATTCTTTTAATAAAAGTGTTCCGATCGACATGGAAAAAATACTGGCCTTATTTCTTTTGTAGTTTCGCGTTTTAGTGCTAGGAGACACTAAAACTTGTGACCCAATTTAAGACTGTATGTCTTTCACGCCAAGGTGAAACTAGGGTTACTAGATTCACAACACTCTCTATCTTGGGTTTGGCAAATATGTCTAATTCGGTCGTTTATGTACTAGAAATTGTGATTTAACCTCAATAAAATCGCCTGTTTATGTACTAGTTCGCCTGTTTTTTTACTAGCTAAAATTTCGTTTTTGAAGTGTGTTAGTGCGAATATGTGCCGCCGACACTAGCTTCTAGTTGTCTTCGGAAACTCTACATTCACTGTAGCCTTGGTAGACGGTTGGCACCCTGAGGTGCTCCCTGACAACTGAGCTGAGTGTCTGTTGTTCGCCCTCTTGGGCTGATAGTTTCCTATCATCTGGCAGCGCGGCTCCGTCCCTCTTCTTATTCTGCGATTGCGACAAGCTGGGTTGCCCCGAACCTCCACGCTCTACCCCGCGCATTGTACTACTGCCAACAAGTCGGTGCCATTTTGGCGTGCCGGGCTACGCGTCCTGTATTAGCACGAGCTTTCGTTGGCCGGTTTATTGAACTGCCTTAACCCGGTCCACGCTAGAACCCGGAGCTGCATGGCGGTTAGATGCTTCGTATTCAGTGATACGCGCCTTTATTCTCTGCATCGTTTTGCGGTCTCGCTCCGTTAGGGACGCCGTATCCTTTTCAAGGATCTTCCTTTGCGTATATCTGTTGGTGTTGTGGCGCCTATTGGCCATCTTGGCTTCCGAGTAACGGTGCCTGGCTGTGGAGCGCTCATGCGCAGGAGTAGCTCCGGTGTTCCCGTCATTAGCATCCATCTGCCCAGATGAATTGCCTTCAGTTGGCCGTGGCACACTCTGTCGACTTCACCTCTTTGGTGTTGGCTGCTCCGCCGTTCCCGTCTTTGGCCTCTCCCCCGTTCCCGTCGTTGGCCTCTCCCGAGGAGATTGCCGGCTTCAGCAGTCTCTCCTCCATCTCAGCATCGATGGTGTGCTGAGTACTCCTCAGGTCGAGCTCCTCGAGACTTCTCCAGAGTACTTCTTGCAGGAGATTCTCAATCGTCTTTGCTGTTGTAGTAATTTTTTCGGTACTCATTCTTGGACCCACGTGTAGCGCGTGAAGAGGATGGTGGCTCATGGCAGAGCACCATTACCATGGCAAGGCTAATTAAAACCAGAGGTCGCCCGGTATATGGAGTCTTTCGTTCGCGACTGAGCTCACCCTCAGCCATGCAGCCCTCGGCACGGTAATTCACACCTTGGCTTGGCTGTGGGGGTATCATTATCATGAGTGAGAAAATGATGTGCCATACTTGTAGCAAATTTCAAACCCTTGCGAATTAAACCAGCTTTAAGTTGATGAACTTCACCTTCATCATTATGTTCCTCAATATTATTGTTATCTGTTATTATTTCAATCAGATCCTCTTCATCCAAAGGTTTGTCAGTCATCAGTTCATCGATATCAGCACCATGTTGTCAAAGCCTTCACCAAAGCCTTCACCACCAATTGCGTATGATAGAGTTATAATTTTAGACCACAAAACTGATGCTCATATAACAGAATTTTCACTGTTGGCGCATTCTGGCCAAATTGTTCTCCAACAAGCATTAGGGTAGATGTCCGAAGTTGTTTTATGGCAAAGGAAGCATTTGTAACCCAATCCATTATCGTATAATTTTTCTATGCTTCTACTATCGCTATGTTTTCTTCCTCGACTGAATCCAAAATATTTTTAAATGCTTGCTTAATGTAATACATTTTGAATGTTGCTATTATACCCTGATCCAATGACTGGATCAAGGATGTGGTATTAGGCGATATTGGATATTTGGATGATTAAGCACAGGAGTAAAATTACTTTGAATTCAATACCTTTTTGTTCTCTGTATTTCTTGACTTCAAGAACGAAGCATTCGTAGAATATTTTTTTAAATAAATCAACCGTCATCCATGCCGTTTTGTTTGCCATCCAATGAACGGGAAACTCTTTAATGTTTTGGCCTTTAAAGCTCGTGGTTTTAACGAACGGTTGATTAATAAATGCTTTAAGATCCTATCACTAGATGCGTTACTACAGAACAAGAACATCGCCTGATCTTTAGCCGCTTTGAAACCACCGGCCGATTTTTTCCGATTTTGCTATATAGGTTCTGTAAGAAATTTTTTTTCCAAAACAATCCCGTTCCATCGGCATTAAATATTTGGTCTGGAGTATAACCGCCATCTTTAATTATTTTTAGTAGTTTTTTTTTGGAAAGTTCTCTCAACAAAAGTTATTCCGTTTTCTCTAACAGGACATTTCGACTGTATGATGATGTTTTGGAACTAAGTTCCGATCCAGAAATTACTGACTGTCGAATGGATCTTCATTTTTTCAAGACACTTTAAAAATTATTTCAAAATCGTGTAAAAAAAGACCGCGCAAAAGGGGAGTTGGGTGTACTTGCTAATCAAATAGCAGGTAGTGCCACCGGCACATTTTCTCCTATTTGATATCGCGTCGTTCAAAATTTTTGAGCAGTTTGAGTTATAGAATTGTCTTTTACTTTCGAGTAGCATCCAAATGAGAATCCTCAATAAAAGACAAATTACATGCGCACTCTTTGTTCTAGTTTGTCCCCAACTACAATATAAATGGGAGTTCAGTATTTCATCTAGTATAAAGCTACGATTAGACGGTCACTCAAAACCGTCAATGCATTGACACTGTGACGTCACGTAAAAATGCGTCGTTTCAGTGTCAATGGAGTCTCAATCGTCATTGTGTCAATTCTTGATGAATTGACGATCACACGGAATGACCATTTTGGTCATATCTGTCCCAAACTAAATTGACAAGCAGACTGACGATGCTGGTAGTCAATTCGATTTGTAGCCTACGTTGTCAATGAATGGCACGAAAAAACTATGCGATCACACGGGATTGACACATCTCTACGAATTGACAATAGATAGGACATTCACATCAGTAGAAATTTGTATATTTACATTTTTCAAATCAAATGGGATTGAAAGAAAGCTGTGAATTGTGATTTTTTTGTGTGGAAAAATAAAATATATAGTTTCGCGTTCAGTTAAATTTTTTAAAGTCAATGACAAAACGAAATTTATGGGCGTATATAAAGAGCCAGCAGAACTAAAATAAATTTTATAACTACATAGAAATATCTGAGAGATATAATAAAATTCGTGAAAATATTGAAAAAACTCCGTTTCAAGGACATTTGTTTAATTTACCATTAATTTACGACCGTCATAATAACTTAGGGGGTCATCCTTTAATGCGATTGAACAGCTAGAACGACATAGGTTGAGAATAAAATGGTGTGATAGGGGATTTAGGGTGGTGGAACGGGAGGGCGGGAGCTTCTGAACTATCGGTGAACGTTGGTTTTGAACTGCTGAAGGTTTTAATTATCAGGGCAGATCGGCTGGCAATGTGTTTCATATTACTGATGGCGAAAGAGGTTGCATAAATTTCACTGTTCTCCACAAAAAGGGTGCTGAACAGTATACTCGTGCGTGAAGCTTGGCGAGTGTTACGGTCGGCGAATAATTACTTACAATATTTACCATTGAAATGTCGATAGTAAGTACTGATTATTCCGACATATCGGCAATGCTCAAGGAGTCTATAGAAGCTGAAACGGCTTCGTCTCCAATTAGTCGGAACGCATGTTTTTGAACACGATTGAGCAAGGTCAAATGGGATTTTGGGACCCCAGCCCAGGTATGCTAATTGTACTCAAGGCGTGGCCTGTTATATGCCTTGTAGAGTGGAGCTTGTGAGTTAACGACAGAAGGTCGTTAATAAAGATGAGAAATAGGTTGCGACATAGAACCAAGCCATAAATTAAAATTTGATTTTATGGCTTCAGTTTAATGCACTTCACTTGTAATTCTATAGACGAAAACCAAATTTTATCTTCCTGGTACAATCGGTTCGAAAGATATTGTCATCCAAAGTTTCTTAACCACCACCCCGACACTTCAACGTCTTAAGAATTTTAGCACTTGTCTGGGCAGCTGTATCCCTTAAGACAATCAAAAAGTTTCATACCACTCGTAGAGGCTTATCCAATTTACAAACAAAACAAATTACAACTTAATACCCCAACGCATTTGTGAGCTACACATATTCAAACGCTTTTACATATGGCGGATAGATAGATTTTTTTCCTTTTTGGGGATTACTAGTCCAAAAATGTTCAAATACTAAATTTCAGTGTATTTAAATTTTTTCACATTTTCATTCGATCACAAAACTCCATTATTAAATAATTTTAAATTAAATAATTTCCGCTCGACCAAGTTGCCAATGTGTCAATTTGTAGAGAAAGGACACGGCGGAATTTCGTGTCGTGTCAATCCGTGGGACAGTGTCAATGCATTGACGACTCATCCAAAATTTTAGTCAATTCGTCGCAAACGCATTGACAGGGTGATCACACGGTCATTCAAAATTGTCAATGCATTGACAAAAAATGTGTGTCAATTCGGTAGTCAATTCTACTATCAATGCATTGACGTGTCACAAAAATGACGATCACACGGATTGACATTCAATTGACAACTTTGTGACCATATTCTACGTAATTTTGACGTCAGAGTGTCAATGCATTGACGGTTTTGAGTGACCGTCTAATCGTAGCATAATACTATTACTATTGGCTTGCAGCCGATCGACGCTGAAGTATGTTTTTTATCGATCATTCATTGCAAAAGTGTGACATACCTAAAGTGCACCAGTAATGTTTAGAACAGAACGCCTCTGAATTTTTTGCATAGCTTTACGCTGTTTATACTCTAGATGAAATCATATAGAGTATTATAAGTTTAATCCAGCCCAAAAGTTTGTAACGCATAGAACCAAGCCTCGGACGAAAAAAAGTTATATATTATTTCTTGTTTATTTGTGGCCAAAAACCTCAAATCCGCTTGACGTCCGTCCGTCCGTCCGTATGTCCGTCCGTCTGTCCGTGAACACGATAACTCAATAACGCCTTCACCTAGGATCTTGAAATATTGAATCTGGATGTTTGGTTGAATTTGTAAGGCTAAGTTCGTTAACGGGCAAAATCGTTTTACTCCTTCGGGTAGCTGCCATACAAAATGTCCTTAAAATACGTGTTAAAGAATATTGGCCGATAACTTCAAAAGGGTTTAAGCTACGTCTTTGAAATTTTGTATGTGTTATTTTTCCAATAGTTGGAGTTGGACGTATGATTATGAAGAAAATCCTATTAGTCCTTCGTGTAGCTGCCATACAAATATCCTGTCAAAATGTATTCACTTAATTTACGGAACTTACTATAACTCAAGTAATCTTTTAGCTATGAATTGGAAATTTTGTACAAATTAGTTTTGAGTAAAAACGAAGTTCGAGTTTACTAATCAGCGAAATCCTTTTACTCCTTCTGGTAGCTGCCATACAAAATGTCCTTAAGACACGTGTTCAACAATATTTGTCGATAACTTTTGAATGCTTCAAGCTACGAATTTGAAATTTTGTACACGTTCATTTTTGAATGGTTCCAAGGAAAAGGATAAATATGTAAGAAATCGAGTGAGTCCTTCCTGCACCACATATGTGAAAATCCTTCAAAAAGGACATTTTTTTTCGATGACTTACCCAGTTCAAGATATGAATTTAAACACTGAATATTGTCTTTTAGGTTTGAGTAGCAATCTAATGGCAGTCCTTAATAAAGGACATACAACATGCACACACGTAATTCAACTTTATCCCCAACTACAATATAAATCGGAGTTCAGTATTAATCTAGAGTATTATACGATTGGCTTGCAGCCGATTGTGACTGTAGTATGTTTTTTATTCAACCTTGGGACACCATGCCATTACGGCTTATGTTATCATAGGTCTTCTAGTAGACTTGCAATTCCAGTATACTATTTTTAATATAAGACTCCAAGTGGTACCATAGATACCCATCATGTTAATTGTAGTGTGTCTTACTATCTTTTCATTTTATGTACGCAATCCTTCTTGGATGCATCAGTGATATACTATCTCTATGGCGTCTGCCATGCGGTTCGAGATGTATTTCAAATCCTTTGGTTACCTAGTACTTAAGGTGAAAATGTTCAACAATACACCACAGCAGTGGAGAGTGGGGGTGCGCGTCTCTACGAGCATCCTGGACCTGTTCACACACTGAACTGCTTACCTCTGATCTGAGCTAAAATTATACAAGGCTCAGTGTTGCCGTCACTTCTAATCCCATTATTTCTATGTAGCTTTAATAATGAATGATTGAATTGAAAACCTTTTCTTCTACAAATATGTGAATTTGTATGTACCTATAATTTATTTAAAATAAAAATGCTTGCAGTAATGGAATACTAAAGAAACTAACTGGTAATGTTTTTTTAGTATATCCAGAGAAAATAAAATTTTATTACACATCTCATGAATTTTATTATAAACAGGTTGGTAGTCTTGAAGTTACAATTTACATTATTCTCATTACGTAATAACAATAAACACATTACCTCCAAAGAACTAAAAGAGGCGCTCATTAAAAGCCCACGCTATGCTGGAGCAAAGATTTTGCACCGTACAGGTTCATAGTGTCTGTAAATTATTGCTCCTTATGCGGGTTACAAGAATAATATACATATTTTATTGTAGATTTAATGGTATCAAATAAAACATTAAGGTTGCTCCGTGCAATAAACAAACCTCTAAAAGAATCATGAATCAACCACTAAACCTCTGTAACCTACAAAACACGAAGCATTAACTAAACAACATGTGATACAGTAGCTCCAACTGAACCTGCATAATGTGTAGGACCGTAGGTATCTACCTGTTTTTTGCGGCATTAATTAGAAATATTTAACAAACAATAAAGTCACATAGTAAATCATTGTTGCAAAGTGTTCAATGTTCATAGAGCACTTGGAAGGCCCAACTGCACATAGTCGTAAATTTCGTCTTGAGTGCACCACCTTCGAGTGGGTTGCTTGCAGTGCCGCCGAATGGAGTAAACTCACTTACGAGTTAAGGCCAGCGTGTAAAGTGCAGTCAGTCACATCGAGTAAAACCACTTACAATAGGCCATAAAAGTTAGTCACACGAAAAATCTTTTAACAGAAAACTTAAATAAGCGGCATATAGAAAGTTGCGTTTATCGTCTCGAATGTTCAATGATAAAAAATGGAAAATTCACGTTACACTGTTTGAATTGACTGCCCCATGCATAATGTATGCAAGTTCAATAAACACGGTAAACTGGTACCCTGGCTAGAGTGTACTTATAATTATTGTCTCCGTAATCCGTAAAGTACTCAAAGGAATAGAATAAAGGCCGACGCAATAATTAAAGCGTTCATCACAATGAACTCATGTTTACTGATGCCGTTTTGTGTCGCAACAAATTCGTTTTAAGAGGTACGATATTGTAGAAAATTAAATCTACCGAAAGTGGGTCTAATAACTGATTTACATCGCAAGATTTTGAACTGAACTTCGACAAATTTCTATCGAAATCTAGTAAATTTCCCGTACATTTGAGCAATTTTAAAATCTGAAAATACAAGTTTTCCGGGTTCAATACTGTATTTTTGCGTAATTATTGAACCTGGAAAACTTGTATTTTCAATTCAAAATGTACTGTGAAAACATTCACCTAAAAATTTTAAAATCTGTTTGAGATAGTCGGTTAGGGTTACTTGGCCTATTGCATTTGAAGGACAGGAAATTATATTTGCACATGTTATTTTGTTTTAACACAAATCTTCAAAATGAGCTTCTCTTGCGTACTAATGTATGCAATACCATAACAGAAAGATTGTGTATGACCTTCGAGTAGATACTATACAATAGTCCTAGAAAATTTATACCTTAATTTTTACGTTGAAGTTGAATTTTGACACCTGTTGTTTGGAGCTAAACAAATTTTTGTTTTTGAACAAAATTCTTCAGCTTTTCGAAAGCTTCCATGAAAAAGTCTCTAAATTACTTGGTCATTGTACAAGTAAAAAAGTATCCACAAAGTTAGGTATTTAATCATTTTATAGTACTAAAATGGTATAAGAAGTTAGACCTACTAAAATGTCCTTAACATATCTGTGCTTGTAATTAATCATCCAATCGATATAAAAAAAATCTGCCAATGGTCTGGGCGAAACTTTATTATTTTTCGGGTCAAAGTTCGGGAGCGGTCAAAGTCGGAGCATATCATCAGTTCTTTCGAGATAATAAAGTTTCTTGGAAAATTAATTTTGTTCTTAAAAAAAAAAATATTTAAAATAGAGATTTTAAGCCAATTAAACATTGAAAAAGCCCCTGTAGAATATACGAATTTCGGTATATTATGTACACTAAAAGCCCATAGAAGTAAAAACAAATGTTATGCCTTACCAGACTTAAAAGATAGGACGAATTGTTAAAACGTATTCTAACCCATTACTTTCACTTGGGGTTTGAATTTCGAAAAAATTGTGAAACAGGTTTTTAAACGATTTCATAAGAACCAACTTCATATCTCATGAGACACGAGTGATTTTGAAAAATTTGTGAAAACGTAAGCAAACTCTTCAGACCCCCTTGGTTCTTGAAATTCGAAAAATTGTGAAATTGGTTTTTAGGTCATTACATCAAATGCCGTAATAACCATTTTCATACCTCATCAGAACTAAGGGATGGCAAAATTTGTGAAAATATATGCAAACCCTTGGGGGCTGAATGTCCAAAAATTGAGAAAAGGGTTTGTAGGCGATGATATAAAAAGTCTGTGGAAATGAAAAGCGATCTAATATCTCATCAAACCTAAGAAATATGTCGAACCTTTGAAAAGCATACAACCTCCTTACACCCCTTAAAATTGAAAATTTTAAAATACTGAAATTGACTTTTTGGTTCTTACATGGGAAACCTTAAGAAGTAAAAATGAATTCGATATGTCATCAGATCTAAGCAATATGTAGGAATCTGTGAAAACAAATGCAACCTGCTTACACCCACTTGGGGGTTGAATATACAAAACTCCCGAAAGGAGTTAATAGATAAATATGAAGACAGCACGGGAAAGTAAAAACAATTGAATTACTTATCACTTCTAAAGGATATGACGGAATTTGTTAAAACTTGTTCAACCCTTTTATATCCCCTTAGGGGCTGAAAAAGGAAAAAAGTTAAAATCAAGTTTTAGGCGATTATTACGCAAGCCCATGAAAGTGAAAAGATATTCGATATTTGATTAGACCTGGGGGATATGGCATAATTCGTGAATAAGTATACAACCCCTTTACACCCCCTTAGGGGTTGAATTTCAAAAAATCCTGAAAACACTTTCTAGGTATTTATATGAAGAAACCGTAGAATAAAAATGAATTCAATATTTGGAAAGACCTAATAGATATGACGAAAATCGTGAAAATATATGCATTCCATTTTCACTGATACATTTTTTCGCCCCCCCTTCCGAACGCCAATAGATATTTGAAATTTTTTTTTATCTGAATTACTTATCTAGTTGATTTACATATACGTTCCTAGTTTTAACTTTGTGGCATTAGCTGTTCTATAGATAGGAAAAACATCCCCCACCCCCCTATCATACTACCCTTATAAAAAATTATATTTTTCTAAGATGTTACTACTATAGCACTATCTAAATACCATGTTTCAGCTTTATATCATTATAGGTTTTCGAGATATAAAAATCGGAACTTTTTTATTTTTACCCTATTCCACCCTCACCCTCTACACCCTAACACCTACTTCTGGTAAAAATTATAAGCATCTACCTCACACTGTTCTTGAGATATGAGACGTGATTTTTTAGAAAAATTCGCATTGCCTCCACTTTCATGATCCAGCGCCCCCTTAAAAAATTGTACTTTAAGCAACCTTCATTTGTCAACCTTTATACAGAAACCGAATTTTATTTGTCTAGTGCAATTGGTAACCCCCCCAACCTCGTACGCCATTGTCACCAATAAAAAATTTTTTTGCGATCTATTCTTCTGGTATACCTACAGATATTCATAAAGTTTAAATTTTATAACTTTAACCGTTTAGGAGATATGGATTTTAGAATGTGTCGATCTCGTCCTTTTTGCGTTTCGGAAGCATTATTTTTCCCCGCACTCCCACACCCCTTCACCCATATTGACAATTTTTATGGAAATGGGTCCACTACCGAAGTTCTATATAAATTCCAAACTTCAGCCTCCTAGCATAAGCGGTTGTGAGATCTAAAAACCAAAATTTTCCGTCTAAAACGCTACCCCCTCCTCCCCCTCACACCTCCACCCATAAAAAAAATATAATAATAATATATTCATAAAAAAAAATTCAATTTAATATCTCAAACTGTTTGGGAGCTACGAGCCTTCAAACGATTTTGCGTACGGCGGACAGACGGACTGAATTTTTTTTTGCTTTTTCGTGTCTACGAGTCATGAAACGCGAAAAAAAACATTTTCAGGGTTGCAAATTTTTTTTTTTTTAAAAATTGATCACAATTATGTATTATTAGAAAATAATAAAGTAAAATCAATTTTTGTATAATTTAGTTTGGGACAAAAAGAAAGTTTGAGTGAGTAGACATCATACGATAGCCAGAAGCTTCAACGTTCATCTAGCTGCGTAAACTGCAGTGGCGTAGAGTGTAGAGCGAATGGAGCGAATCCCCAAACGTGCTCTTAAAGGCAAAGCGAGTGGTAACAGGCCAGTAGGCAACCCACGCAAACGATGGAGAGACTCAGTTGATGAAGACAGCATCTTAAAAATTAGCAGCTGGAGGACGCGGTTCTTGGATCGAGACGATTGGAGGCGACTACTGCAGGAGGCCAGGGCCCTATTTGGGCTGTCGCGCCATTGATGGCGATGAAACATCATACGATGTTCACAAAAAGGGTACACTATACACGCACTATCAGAATTTAGTAATTTATCTAAAGTATGTGAGGGCGGCATGAGTTTCTTGCCTTACTACCCAATGGGGTGTGTTCTCACCACCTTAACCCCACGGGCTACGCCACAGCAACAATAGCTGTTTAGGTGGCAATGGGGCATGTCAAAACTCTTCTTATTCTTAGATTGTATTCTTTTTTCACTCAAACCAAAGTAAGCGCGGTAATCATGAATCGGAGTCAGAGGAGTAGTAACGGAAATAAGTAATTAAATTGAAAGTAATGAAAAAGTATATTAAAAAAACTTTTCTCTCTTTCTATGATAGCAAACAAGTTTCGAATGAAAGAATTTTAAACTGAAAAACTCGCGATTGCATAAGATTCAGGCAATTCGATTGAGTTATGTAAGAGATTGCAATAACAAATTGGTACCCCTAAATTGAAGCCACAGGTAACCTCATTAGCATACGCTTTATGCCATCTATTCAAAATCCATAAGAAACTCTTATTTCAAAATCCGTGATATAAGAAGCGCTCTGTGATTGAATGCAAACAACAAAAGGAACCCCTCGCATATTTTCATTGCATTCTTCGATTCAGTTTCGATTCGATGTTTCCATTCGAATGCATTGAGTCATGTGTGCGATTTAGTTGTGAACGTCTTTAACGATAATAGGAAACATTGTTGTGCCACTGCTTTATGTTGTTCGGATAAGAATAATGATAATGCTTGGTTGATTTTTTTTTTGGGTTCACGCTACAAAGAAGGGTACATAATATTGGAATTGTTCAAAGAGCCTCGTACTCGCATGAGCAAGGTTCAAAACCCAAGTGAATAATGTGACGATATGCGATCGCAGTCACAGTAGTGCGTTTCCCTCTTGGGGATGATTGCATAGCAATAGCCTTTTGTTTGCGATTGCATTTAACGTAGTTTTTTTTCCAATTCTATCGTGTAGTCCGCGAAGAATAGTTTTATGGGAACATTTAACCACTCTCAGTATAATTTTAATCGCTGCAGACTATTTTCTAAGTGCATCTATGCATGAATGAGGACGTAAGCGTAAGTTGTTGTTTGTGTGTTCATTCTATTCACTATTTGCTTGAATTTACTGCTCACTATTTGATTCGTTGTTCTCGAAGTAATTCAAGACTTTTACGATCCTAGGAACATTTAACAATAGTTTTTCAGAAGGTTTAATGTCGTAAAGTTTCTACAGAATTGCTGGCATCATAAAAATTAGGAGATTTTATTTAATTTTTTGTTGTAAAATGAGAACGTTTACATTTTATCGTTATGCTATTCAAAAACGTTTAAATAGTTTGTGCAAAGAATTTCCGCAAGTCCGTATTTACCAACCACGAATAGTGTCTAAAAAAATATGCCAAGTCTGGGCAAAACTTAATTATTTTTTGGGTAGAAGTACACAGAAAGAAATTCATAGGTAAACATACTGCAGTCACGATCGGCTGTAAGCCAATCGTATAATACTCTAGATGAATACTGAACTCCGATTTATATTGTAGTTGGGGATAAAGTAGAATTACGGATGTACATGTTGTATGTCCTTTATTAAGGACTGCCATTAGATTGCTACTCAAAACTAAAAGACAATATTCAGTGTTTAATTTCATATCTTGAAGTGGGTAAGTCATCGAAAAAAAATATCCTTTTTGAAGGACTTTCACATGGGAGGTGCAGGAAGGACTCACTCGATTTCTTTCATATTTATTCTTTTCCTTGGAACCATTTAAAAATGAACGTGTACAAAATTTCAAATTCGTAGCTTGAAGCGTTCAAAAGTTATCGAAAAATATTGTTGAACACGTGTCTTAAGGATATTTTGTATGGCAGCTACCAGAAGGAGTAAAAGGATTTTGCTGATTAGTTAACTCGAACTTCCTTTTCAAAAAAAAACTAACTTGAGTTTCGTAAATTAAGTGAATACATTTTGACAGGATATTTGTATGGCAGCTACACGAAGGACTAACAGGATTTTCTTCATAATCATATATTTAGCTCCAACTATTGTAAAAATAACACATACAAAATTTCAATGTCGTAGCTTAAACCCTTCTGAAGTTATCGCCAATATTCTTGAACAAGTGTTTTAAGGACATTTTGTATGGCAGCTACCAGAAGGCGAAAAAGGATTTTGCTGATTAGGAAACTCGAACTTCCTTTTCACTCAAACCTAACTTGTACAAAATTCCGAATTCGTAGCTAAAAGATTACTTGAGTTATAGTGAGTTTCGTAAATTAAGTGAATACATTTTGAGGACTAACAGGATTTTCTTCATAATCATATATTTGGCTCCAACTAATGGAAAAATAACAAATACAAAATTTCAAAGTCGGAGCTTAAACCCTTCTCTAGTTATCGACCAATATTCTTGAACACGTGTTTTAAGGACATTTTGTATGGCAGATACCCGAAGGAGTAGGACGATTTTGCCCGTTAACGAACTTAGCCTTACAAATTCAACCAAACATCCAGATTCAAAATTTCAAGATCCTACGTGAAGGCGTTCTTGAGTTATCGTGTTCACGGACAGACGGACGGACGGACGGACGGACGGACGTCAGGCGGATTTGAGGTTTTTGGCCACAAATAAAAAAAAAATAATATATAACTTTTTTTTGTCCGAGGCTTGGTTCTATGCGTTACAAACTTTTGGGCTGGATTAAACTTATAATACTCTATATGATTTCATCTAGAATATAAAAATGCCTTAGATCGAATACTGATTTGCCTAAGTGCTTCGGCATTTGCCCGTCAACAAAGGCTTCAGGTAATATACCGAAAATAAATTGGTTAATATTACATTTTTCGAACTATGTATATTTGAACAAGTTTTAGGTATTTTACCTAATTGGTATACAATAAATTACCAAAACCAATAAGGTATTTTAACTAATACAAATTTTGTATTTTACCTAATACCAATTAGGTTATTTACCTAATATCAATTAGGTGTTTACCTTATACCAATTAGGTATTTAACTAACACCAATTAGGAATTTTGAGGTTGAATCAAACTGCAAATTGTGTATATCACATAAGAGTTGAAATCTTATTTACATAAATAATCACAAAAAATAAAGGTGATGCTTATGATCTATTCGTCATAGTCAAGTATATGTAAAAAATTTGGCCTTGCACAAATGAACCAATAAATTAGGAAAATATTTAGTGATTTGCCTCATATAACTTAGTTGAACTAAGTGTTTGTAAATTTATAATGAAATAAATTGAAATTTTTGTCTGTAAAAAAGAATGGAATTTACTAAAATGATATATTAGAAAGAATAATATTTTTAAAACAGTTTAAAAAAAAGTATTGTTTCGGTTTTTATTTTTATTTTTATTTAATTTTTAAATAAATTACTTTTTTTACATAATAAATAAATTTTTTTACAAGGGTTTCTCACCATTATCAAAGAAATATTTTTCAATGAACTTTCACACAGAAGTATTTTACATTCGTCGGCAAATTTTAAATTAAGCACATATATTAGTTTGAAACAAAATTGAACTACATTTAAATATGTTTCAATATATTATCATCGCTAACATACAATTTTAAGAACTTAAACCGCTCTCCAGTATAACAATTAAAGGCTACAATTTTCGTCCTTGGTATCGATCACATAGTTTCCCTTTAACCGGATTATTATTTTTTTCGGGTGAGAAATATGTGTCCTATAAAAATAAGTATCTATAAAATAAATTCAATATTGACAAAATCCAAAAGAATTTTTAACATGGTTCAATTCGGCAAAAGAAAAATAATTTGTTTCGCCAAACTTTTTATATTTTGGGCAGACAGATTTTTATCATGTTCACTTTATGAACAAGATCAGTTTGTACTTTTGACGTTAAGTGGTTTTTATACTCTAGATGAAATCATATAGAGTATTATAAGTTTAATCCAGCCCAAAAGTTTGTAACGCATAGAACCAAGCCTCGGACGAAAAAAAGTTATATATTATTTTTTGTTTATTTGTGCCCAAAAACCTCAAATCCGCCTGACGTCCGTCCGTCCGTCCGTCCGTCCGTCCGTCCGTCCGTCCGTCTGTCCGTGAACACGATAACTCAAGAACGCCTTCAACTAGGATCTTGAAATTTTGAATCTGGGTGTTTGGTTGAATTTGTAAGGCTAAGTTCGTTAACGGGCAAAATCGTCCTACTCCTTCGGGTAGCTGCCATACAAAATGTCCTTAAAACACGTGTTCAAGAATATTGGTCGATAACTTCAGAAGGGTTTAAGCTACGACATTGAAATTTTGTATGTTTTATTTTTCCAATAGTTGGAGTTAAATATATGATTATGAAGAAAATCCTGTTAGTCCTTGGTGTAGCTGCCATACAAATATCCTGTCAAAATGTATTCACTTAATTTACGAAACTCACTATAACTCAAGTAATCTTTTAGCTACGAATTCGGAATTTTGTACAAATTAGTTTTGAGTGAAAACAAAGTTCGAGTTTACTAGTCAGCGAAATCCTTTTACTCCTTCTGGTAGCTGCCATACAAAATATCCTTAAAACACGTGTTCAAGAATATTGGTAGATAACTTCAGAAGGGCTTAAGCTACGGCATTGAAATTTTGAATGTGTTATTTTTCCAACAGTTGGAGCTAAATATATGATTATGAAGAAAATCCTATTAGTCCTTCGTGTAGCTGCCATACAAATATCCTGTCAAAATGTATTCACTTAATTTACGAAACTCACTATAACTCAAGTAATCTTTTAGCTACGAATTCGGAATTTTGTACAAATTAGTTTTGAGTAAAAACGAAGTTCGAGTTTACTAATCAGCGAAATCCTTTTACTCCTTCTGGTAGCTGCCATACAAAATGTCCGTAAGACACGTGTTCAACAATATTTTTCGATAACTTTTGAACGCTTCAAGCTACGAATTTCAAATTTTGTACAAGTTCATTTTTAAATGGTTCCAAGGAAAAGGACAAATATGTAAGAAATCGAGTGAGTCCTTTCTGCACCTCTCATGTGAAAGTCCTTCAAAAAGGACATTTTTTTTTGGTGACCTACCCAGTTCAAGATATGAAATTAAACACTGAATATTGTCTTTTAGTTTTGAGTAGCAATCTAATGGGAGTCCTTAATAAAGGACATACAACATGCACACACGTAATTCTACTTTATCCCCAACTACAATATAAATCGGAGTTCAGTATTCATCTAGAGTATTATACGATTGGCTTGCAGCCGATCGTGACTGCAGTATGTTTCTTCTTTGTAAAATCTCTGCAACTGTTGTCTATAAGTAAATAAAAGAAATGTGCAAATTCTTATAGTGAGAATTAAATTTATATTCTTGTTTAACTTACATTACTAGTTGCGGTAAGCGAGTTAATGTTACTAAATACACAGTCCGCAACGAAGAGCACTGAAGGTTGATTAAATTTAGGACGTAAATTAAAGACTTCCTGGAGGCATTTAGAACGACATCAAAATTAGTAAAATAAATTTATTAATACTTTAATTTCGAAAACTTACATTTTTATTTTGCCTTTCACCCAACTTATATTCGAATAAAATTTTGTTGTCTATGGATTTACTGACGTCGATATGACGTTCCTTCGTATAGAGCAATCCAGTTGTTAACAGGCCTACAGCTAAAAATATCATGTCAAATTTAGCAAAAATATATGTAAATTATTCTTATAAATTTTACATACCTTTGAAACCTTTGTATACGAGTAAGTCATATAAGTTCCCTTTTCGAAGTAACGCTGATAATGGAACTCTTTGTCTATAAATCCATTAGCATCAATAAAAATTTCTGTCGCAGTCTTAGGCAAATACCACGTTGTTCCCAAGATTTGCGTATGTTTATCTAGGTATGTATATCCATTTTTAGCTGGTTTTATACTGGATAGATACTTACTTGTAATGTATTACTTAGATTCCAATGTTTGTATTTGGTATTTTAATTTTCACATGACACGCACGATCTTTTTCCTTAAAAACTACTGAATAAGAAAAACGTAAAAAACGCTAAGCGTGAACACGTGGTAAAAGCTGCCTTTGCAAATCACATAAATGTATGTTGAAATGCCTAATTACTAGGGCAATCTGTATATTATGAGAAAAATTTCATTCCCAATTCATTTGTTTAACTGTTTGCATATCCTTATGCCTATGCTAAATTGCCTAAATTCTAAGGGAGAACAGAGACAAAAAAAAAATTGTTGTAATTTTGAACTGCATAACAAGTTTTGTGTTAAATTAATAATTTTTTTAAGGCATGTTATACTAAATACAGTGTGAATAGGTGCAATTTAGCTAATTCCTACTGTAAAATTTATGTAATTTTAAAATTTCATACAAATATAAATGCCTAAGGCGACTTGGATGATTTTACATTGAACATTTCTTTCTGTGTATGGATCGCGTTTAATGCTGAGATGCTGTGTAGGTTACTATGCGACAGACAACCTAAAAAACGTTTGAAATAGCCTCCTGTTTATTCTTTAGGTTGTCAGTCGATTGTATAGAAAGCACGTTAAATTAAAACATAACGCAGTCACGATCGGGTGCAAGCCAATCGTATGATACTCTAGATGAAATACTGAACTCCGATTTATATTTTAGTTGGGATTATATCAAAAGAATGAGGAGTGCACATACAATTATTGCATGACCTTTTATTTACAGGTAGAAACTATTGTATAGTGGCTACTCGATGGTTGGTTACACGATTTCTTGAGTTATAGTGAGTTCCATAAATTAAGTTGGGACATTTTTACAGAATTTTTGTATGGCAACTACATGAAGGACTTACGGGATATTTTTCATATTAATACCTTCAGCTGCGACTATTATAAAATCAACGTATACAAAATTTCAAAGTCGTAACTTAAAGCGTTCTAAAGTTATCGTTCAATATTGGTGAACACGTGTTTTAAGAACTTTTGTATGTGTGTGTAAACTTTAAGTATTCAAAATTTCAAGCTCCTAACTTGAAGTATTCGAGCAATAATTGTGAATACGTGTTTTAAGGACTCTTGTATGGGAGGTACCCGAAGGAGTGGAAGGATATCGCCCATTAACGAACTTAGCCTTACTTTTTCCATTTTACAGGTGCTGACAAAATTTCAACTTCCTAGGCCAACGGGTTCTTGAGTTATCGTGCAAACGGACGGACGGACGAACAGCAAACGGATTTGGGGTTTTTGGTCACAACTAAACACAAAATAACATATAACTTTTTTTCGTCCGAGGCTCGGTTCTATGCGTTACAAACTTTTCGGGCTGGATTAAACTTATAATACTCTATATGATTTCATCTAGAGTATAAAAATAATTGGATATCTCATCAGACCTAAGTGATATGCCAGAATTCGTAAGAACGCACACAGTAATTTTAAACTGCGATTAAATTGAAAGCCTTTAGAAGTGAAACTGAATTCGATATCTCATTAGACCTAAGAAATATATCTGAATTCATGAAAATTTACACAACCACTTAACACCCCTTTAGGTGTTGGATATCGAAAATTTGGAGAAACGTTAAATAAAGAGCCCGCAGAAGTAAAATGAATTTGATAACTCGACATGCCTAAAGCTAGTATTACACTGTTTGACCAAGTGGTCAAATTGCAGTAATAAGCAATGCGAAATAGTGAATTCCAATTAATCTCACAGTATCCGCTAGGTCAAATTCGCTATTTCGCAATTTGACCACTTGGTCAAACAATGTAACACTAGTGTGGTGGAACGTCACATCGTATATAATAGTTCTTCATAACTAAGCATTTTTTACTGTAGTGAATTTACGGTAATGACTGCCAACTTCATACATGTTTATTAACTTAAAATCGAAGTTGGCATATTTAGAATAAAATAAAATTTTGGAAAAATATTGAGATTCTGATAAAATCCGTTGATGTTAAAGGTTTAATAAAAAATGTTCAATCGTTTAAATCATTTAATTTAAATGAATTAATAAATACATAAATTGAAAACGTGCAAATATAAATAAATAAATAATTTAAAAGTGAGCAAATGTAAATAGTGATGTAAATAAATTAATAAATCAAAATAGTTCAAATATTATTACATCGGAAGTTTGCTACTTTACAATTCCTAAATCTATAGGATTAATTAACACTCTGTTAGAGATACCTCTCCTCTACACTAGCTTAAAAAATTTAACGAAATTCGTGTAAATGTAGAATAAAAAAACTTTTTCACTGAAATTTTTTTACTCCAACTTTGTACCCCAATGAAAATCTGAACTTTTTCGCATAAATGAAAAGTACAACTTTTATGTTTTTTTATCAACTTTAGACTAGCTCCAAATTCTCCAATAGTTTGGCATGATTTAATTGAAGCTTATGGAATTTTTCACTGTGTGTTATTTTTTTTCGTTTCGTTTACAATATACTTTATTACTAAAAATAATAAAGTAAAATTGCTAAAAGTATGTCGCTGCCAAAAAAAGTTAAGTGCTTGTTTTAATATTCACTGTCGAATTCACAAAGTCTAAAAAAAAAACAAGATTTTTATTGGCCAAATAATTATTTATAGAGTTCACTTAACTAAGTCTTAATTTAAGGGAATACATATATACATGGCTCTTTATGCGTACTTACAAGTATAAGAATTACTTCTCATAAAATTAACTGAAATGTGAAATATAAATATTAAAAAGATACTAGCAGGCTAGTAAAATTAATAGTCTTATCCGGAAAATGAATTTTCGATATTATGCACTATTTACACTTTCCTCAACTTTTCAATTGATCAACATTTAGAATTTTTCTCTTTTTTCGAAAGTGGGGCCTTCGACTCGAAAAGTCAGTAACAAAATTTCCTTAGGGTTAGTGCGAATTAAATCGGATTTTTCCTTAGAATCCTCTACACACAACAGTTGAGATTATTTTTAGCACACACTTAAGAAATGTCTTCTTCTAGGATACCGAATTTTATTGCTTTTCCGAGCAAAATTTATGGTTTGCTTGGAAATAGAATAAGTTGCTATCGTTGAAGTAAAAAAAGAGGTCTTAAGGTGATTCATCCCTTTTTGTGTTTCACTGAAATTTATTGCTTCAGGACTGAAGCGATTTTTTTCCCCCAAGAGCACATTTAAATGCCAAAGAAACTTTTCAGCATTTACTTCGTTCTGCAAATATGATGAAGTTATGTTCAGCACGAAAAAAATCTTTAAAATAATGCCGTCATCGCTTTTGCTACTATAAATATTCATATTTTCTGTAGTCCGAATATTATAATTTATGAACAAAATAATGTAGCACGTAATAGCAAAGGTACTTTGTTCGGTGTCCTTAAAACGTTTACACCGTAGGACGTATACTCCATAAAAATGAGTTTATGGTGAAACGCACGGGCGTTTAACTTATAGTAAACATAATTTCATATGTGTGCAGGAGCTGTTTTTTGGCTGATTAATAAAATTTACAATTCCACTTAAAACCATCAAGTCAACAAATTATGCTGAAAGATGTACGTATATATGTTGCATGCCACTAGTGTGTATAGAGGCTGTTTCATGAAAGTCAGTGTCCCTTTTATAGAATTACCTTGCGACGTTCCAACCCAGTTCATTAAAGCAAATTCACAAGTAGTATCCTTCTTCTTCTACTCAAAATAAATGAATCTGAGAGGATTATGATGAAATAAAATCCAAAATGAACCGAACGCACCCTGTACGTTTCGTGACTGGTATTTTCGTTCATATCTCTTATCGTGCGAACAACCGCAACATCACGGCATGGTTCACTATTTCCACCTTCAGGAGTAAAAAAGGACGCGATAATAAAACCAGGATAAAGGCATATACAAAAACGTACACTTGACTCGCTATAAAGTCATCTTTTCAGCATATTCACCGATTAGGTAAAAATTTATTAAAAAAAAGGAATCTGCCTTCTCTTCAAATGTCTTTTATGGGCCACAATCTCCACACCTTTGCTCTTTCGCTTCAGGATATATGGAGGAAACATTTTATTGGCCAATTAGAGATAACAGCACGGAATCAGTTTTTAGCATGACGACGATAAGTTTATAAGGTCGAGGAGGCATTTTCCCCATTCTGAGCCAGATGAAATGGATAGAGATGGCTTTGAAGAAAAGTCAGGTGTGTAATATATTCACACTTAGGAACCGTCATATAGCTTCCACAGACGCACAAGGAACTTTTAAATATCGGCTATTATCGTTTACTGCGGCATGCCTGGAGCTGATACTACTTTATATCGGTACTTACCTGCCCCTGAACTCATTTTGGTAATTCATTTTTGTGAATGTATTTATCGTGATACAAAATTCAAGTTTCATGATTTTTTATTGTTTGGAAGTCCCGCAGACTATTAACTTAGTTGGCCGACAGTATAGTTTAGTAGATAATAGTTATACAGCTATATGGAAGTGAGGATATGAACCGATTATAAGTCGCCCATTTCGCCATATTTGATAATGTCATGTGTGTAGACTGTTTTAAAAAAATGGAATTTTCAATCCAATTTTTACGTGAAATTTCCACACTCAAAGAAAAAATATGACTGTGGTAACCATATTTTGGGAGAACCTTACTATGGTTGAATTTATAGTTGCA
Organism: Beris morrisii; assembly: GCA_951812415.1. Classification (NCBI taxonomy): domain Eukaryota; kingdom Metazoa; phylum Arthropoda; class Insecta; order Diptera; family Stratiomyidae; genus Beris; species Beris morrisii. The sequence goes on from OX638310.1 coordinate 73,883,747, forward strand.
TGAACCACGTTACAAGATGTAAGATACTTCTGATAACTGATTTTTTGGTGATACTAACGTTACTGTCTTGTTGCTCTAAACATAGTATGATTATATCAATCATGAAAATATTTGTAATTTGATTATTACAACTATAGTTATGTTTCAAAGAAATAAGTCATGATTGAATCAAACAAATGTAAACTTGTTGTATGGTTATCGCAAACATAGTTTTGGTTCTACCAACCTTCCTCATATTCTGCTGAACATTCAGTATCTTATGACTTGAGTTATAACAAACATATTCTAATTATGTCAATCATATAAATGGTTGTAACAATTACAGAACATGGTTGTGAGAACTATAATTACGATTAATATGTTTGATTCAAACATAGCTTAGGTTGAGACAAACAATGATGTATGGTTCTTATAACCAATAACCATTATGCTGTGAACACTAAGATACTACAGTATAACTTCTCTATAGCGGACACCTTTGGGGAATTCAAAAGTGTCCGCTATAAAGAGGTGTCCGCTTTTCGGGGGTATTGAGTTTAATACCTAATTCATTGGGGAATAAAGAACTGTCCTCTATTGGGAGGTGTCCGGTTTTCGGAGGTGTCCGGTAATAGAAGTTTCACTGTATCATAATATAAAATACTTTATTGTTATGAAATAAAAAAGTAAAATGGCTCTGGTGATCCTCACTCACTTTAAAATTGGATTGACTTCTCATTACAAACTTACTTTTATTATTTCTTGTCTCTGTGTGGTATACAAGTCCCGTGAAATGCCTGATAAAATGTCTTCCTAGATAGCTGAAAATTTATGAAGTCCACATTTCTGTACAGCTAGAGGGTTTTGTAATAATATTATAAATTATAGTAATTGGAAAAACTGCGTATTTTCTTGTGAATATTTTTATTTTGCAAATCTTCAAGAATAAATTGTACTTAAAATTTATTGAATACAAATATACTTTCATAACTAGAAAAATACTTAATATTTTCAATATATTAAATAAGAAATTTCAATACATATACATATTTCTTAATTATTAACACTTCAATTTTAAAATTTCAACTTCACTTGTATACATTTCGCTTGTAAGCACAAAAATATAAATGAACCTAACTCACGAACGATACCTTTCACTGTGAAAGAAATTGTGGTTTTCGTCTTTTTATGACATATTTGTTTAATAATTGCGATAACCATAACATGGTTGTAATATCATCGTTCAAAATGGTACAAACCATAGTATAGTTGTGAGAAATATTCAATAAATTTCTATAGTTGTACTGATCATGGAATATAGTTGCCGTTATCATAAAATACTTTTACATCATGTAATAAGCATGGTTAGGCCGACCTTATTAATTTAAAATCACCAAATATGTTTATTGCAACTATAGTTTGTTTGTGTGAATTATAAGCTATGGCAAGGACAACCATAACTATTTTAACATAGTTATAATAACTAAATTATGGTCACTGCAACAATGGAAGAATCAATTTTTTCTTTCAGTGCAGTATATTTCATTTTTTCAAGTAAAAGTACTCATTTTAAGCACTTTCACACGAAATTACTGATATTAGTAAATTATTCATGTACTTTTCAACTGAACCGTACAATTTACTTGAAAAATCTCAAAAAATTACGCAACATTTCGTGTAAAATTAACTATATTTATATATGAATTGAAAATTACACTCAAAGAAAAAATATGATTATGGCCACCATATTTTGGGAGAACCTTACTATGATTGAGGTTATAGCTGCCACAACCATGTTACAACATGTAACACAGTTGTACTAACTGAATGTATGTTTGTACTAACTATAGGTCTATAGCAAAAATTTTACAACTTAGTTACTAGAACTATGTTGTTTGTTTTTAGGACCCATACAATGTTTGTCTCAAACAAAATTATGGTTGTGGAAACCTAGGTGTGTGATTCACGCAACCTTCTTTTTTAATAGAACAGTTACGCCAATCATAAAAATACTGTGACATGGTTACTTGAAACATAGTTAAGTTTTTAGAAAACATGTTATGTTTGGCTCAAACAAAATTATGGTTGTTAAAACGTAGTTGTGTGATTAACGCAACCAGGTTTTTTATTAGAACGATTACACCAATCATAAATACTATGCAACTGACAACCTAAAAAATAGCGTTCCAAATAGCCTCCTGGTTATTTCTTAGGTTGTCAGTTGCATAGTAACCTACACCGCATCTCATCATTAAACACGTTTCGGACTTCTACCCATAAAATAATAAAGTTGCGCCCAGACTGTTGGCAGATATTTTTTATTTACTTACGTATTTTTTTATCAATAGAATAATTCATATAGTAAAAGCGAATTCGATCACATTAAACCTAAGAGATTTTCGGAATCAGTGAATACTTGAACGATACCCCCAGGGGGTTTAATTGAGAAAAATACTTAAACCGGTTTTTCCCCGACTACGTTTAAAGCTTATAGAAGTAAAAGTGAATTCCAAATCTCAATATACCTTAGAAATATATCAGAATTCGTGAATATGTACACAACCACTTTACACCCCCTTAGGGGTTGGATATCGAAAAATTTTGAAGATCGTTACTAGGCGCTTATATAAATAGCCTGCAGAAGTAAAATTGCTTTGATAGCTCGACATGTCTAAAAGTTTTAACGAATTTTGTTAAAATGTGGATTCACGGACATTTTTTTTACTCAACCTCTGAACGCCAATAAAAATCTGAACATTTTTTTTTGCTTTAATTACTCTAATAGTACATCTACATATGCGTACTAAGTTTCAACTTTCTAGCATAAGCCGTTTCTGAGATATAAACAACCACCACTCTCCCCCGTACCTTGATACCCCTATCAAAAATTTTATTTTTCTAGGATATCTCCATAGTGGCACTATATAATCCTAAATTGTTAGTTTTCTATTCATTATGGTTTTCGAGAAATAAAAATCAGAATGTTTTCCTTTCTACCTTCTTTCACCATCACCCCCAACACCCGCACCACCAAAATTGTTTTCCCTAGTTTACCGATCCCAACTCTTGTAAAATTTTCAAAATCATATCTGATACGGTTTCTGAGATATAAAAATTACATTTTTTGAAAAATTGCTATCTCCCCACTTTCGTGCTCCACCTCCCCCTTCAAAAAATTTAGTTTCGGTAGACTCCTCTTGTGATCCCATATACAGAAACTAAATTTTATCTTCCTGGTGTAATTGGTTCGGAAGATATTGTAATCCAAAGTTTTTCACCCCGCACCCCACACTTCACCTACCCTTTTAAAAATTTTAGCCTTTGTCTAATCTTGAAGTATCCCTAAGGACAACAACAAAGTTTCAGGCTTCTGACATCAATCGTTCAGGAGATATCGATTTTAGAATGTTTCAATCCCGTCTTTCATGCGTTAAAGACTCATTCTTTTCCCCCCCACTTCCACACCCCTTAACCATTATCGACAATTTTTTTGCAATTGAGTCCATTATCATAGTACTACATAAGTTTCAAGTTTCAGCCTCCTAGCATAAGTGGTTTCTGAGATCTAGAAACCAAAATTTTTCGTCTAAAACGCTCCTCTCTCCTCTCCCCTCATATCCCCACCCCTCGAAAATATACCAGTCATAGGGGTTCACCCAATTTACCCACCATAAAAATTTCAATTTAATATCTCAACGGGTTTGGGAGCTACGCGCCTTCAAACCATTTTGCGTTCGGCGTAACAACAATATTAAATTTCAGTACGGATATATGTTTAATGCAACCATACTCTGTTTTTACGAATTATATGCTATGGCTAGGAGCACCATATCCATGATCATTGGAAACATATCTGTTTTACAATAGTTAGAAGAACTTTAATATAGTCAATGTAACCTTGGAATAAACATAGTTTTTCTTTCAGTGTACGTTCTTTTCCATGTAAACCACGAAGTTGGACGCTTCGTTCGATTTTGTTTTCTACTGAAATGAAAATGAAAATGAAACGCCTTCGGTGGCGTAGTGGCTACGCTCGCCAAACCTACGCAGCAAAACCAGAATTTATCGCAGGTTTCATTAATCAAAATAGGCACCAGCATATGAAATACACTTCTCCCAACAAGTGCATTTATGCCAGTTTCGTAGAAGTCCGACTTTCTAGAGCGAAGAAAGTCCTCGAAGGTACTTTTGATGGCTGCTTCATTATCGAGGAAGATTTTCATACTGCAACTCGTTTAATTTTTGGACCATTGTTCATGAAACATGAGGCCGTGCGTTGTCATGAAGCAGTATAACTCCATCTCTGTTAACCAATCTAGGCCGTTGAACACACAATTTCTGATGCATTTCATCGAGTTGGGCACAATACTTCCCTGCATTAATGGTTTCACCACGCTTCGAAAAGGAATAGTGAATAACTCCAGCTGCAGACCACCAAACAGTCACCATTATCTTCTTCGGATGAAGGGCTGGTTTCGGCATCCAACCATTGTCCCGATCGGCAACGATGGTCGTACAGTATCCACTTTTCATCACATATCACTATTTTGTTCAAAAACGGATCTTTTCTCTTCCGGGATAGCAGGGAACTGCAAATTTCTAGTCGACGCGTCAGTAAGCTCTCGCGGAACCCATTTATCAAGCTTTTTGATTTTTCCAAGCTGTTGCAATTGCCGTGAAACTGTCGAATAGTGTACGCCGAATTTGTCTGCAATATCCCTTACAGTTTGGCGTGAATCAGATTCCACTAAAAAATTCAACTCATCGTTGTGGATCGAAGGTCCTGGGTGACCACATGGCTCACTTTCAAGGGTCAAATTTTTAGACGAAAAATTTTAGTTTCTAGATCTCAGGAACTGCTTATGGTAGGAGGCTGAAATTTGGAACTTATGTAGTACTATGATAGTGGACCTATTTGCAAAAAAATTGGTGATAAGGGTTGAGGGATGTGGGATGTGGGATTGGGGGAGGAAAAATTTATCCGAAACGTTCGAAAGCTGGGATTGAAGTATTCTAAAATCCATATCTCCTGAACCGTTGATCTCAGAAGTGTGAAACTTTGTAGTTAAGATAACTTAGGATAGTAAGAGAGTAGACAAGAGCTAAACTTTTTATGAGGAAGTGGAGTGTAAGGGTGGGGGGTAAAAAACTTTAGATTACAATATCTTCCGAACCTATTGTACCAGGAAGATGAAATTTGGTTTCTGTATATAAGATCACAAGTGGAGTCTACTGAATGTAAAAATTTTGAGAGGGGAGGTAGAGTACGAAAGTGAGGGGATAACCATTTTTCAAAAAATTAAATTTTTATATCTCAAGAACCGTACCAGATATGATCTTAGAAATTTTACAGGAGGCCCAGTAGACTTCTAGCAGAAAAAAAAATTTGTTGGTGGGGGTGGTTTTTCATATCTCAGAAAAAGCGTATGCTAGAAAGTTGAAACTTAGTATGTATATGTAAAAGTACTACAGGAGTAATTAAAGCAAAAAAAAGTTCAACATTTTATTGATGTACAGAGCTGGAGTAATGCGGTGTAGGTCACTGATAACCTAAAGATTAAACAGGAGGCTATTTGGAACGTTATTTTGTAGGTTATCAGTCGCATAGTGACCTACACCGCATCTCAGTGGTAAACACGTTTCGGACTTCTACCCAAAAAATAATAAAGTTTCGCCTAGACTGTTGGCAGATATTACTTTATTATTTTAATAATAAAGAATTGTTATCGATTTTTAAAAAAAAAAAATTTGCTACCCTGAAAATTTTTTTTTCTACGTTTCATGACTAATAGACACCAAAAAAGTAAAAAAAAATTTCAGTCCGTCTGTGCGCCGTACGCCGTCCGCCGTCCGCCGTACGCAAAACGTTTCAAAGCTTATAGCCCTCAAACTCTTTGAGCTATTAAGTTGAATTTTTTTTTTGTTGGTAGAAACTTGGAATTTATATAGAGCATCGATTTGCAAAAAAAGGATGATATGGGTAAGGGGGGTGGAGTGGGGGCATAATAATGCGTCCGAAACGCTCGAAAGCCGAGATCGAGATATTCTAAAATCCATATCTCCTAATCGGTTAATGTCACGAAATTAAAACTTAATTAACATCTGTGGGCATACTAGAAGAATAGATCGGAAACATATTTTTGAGTGGGGCAGTGGAGTACGGAGGTGGGGGTGAAAAACTTTAGATTACGATAACTCACGAACCAATTGCACTAAAAAAACGAAATTCGGTTTCTGTATTAAAGTTGACAAATAAAGTTTGCTGAAAGTAAAATTTTTTAAGGGGGTGGTGGAACATGGAATTGGAGGAGGTAAGAGTTTTTTTTAAAAAATCAAGTCTCATATCTCAAGAACGGTGTAAGATAGTTGCTTAAAATTTTTTACCAGATGTGAGCCTAATAGACCCATGCGTGTAGTGTAGGGTACTATGCGACTGATAACCTAAAGAATAATCAGGAGGCTATTTGGAACGTTATTTTTTTGGTTATCAGTCGCATAGTAGCCTACACCGCATCTCAGCATTAAATACGTTTCGGACTTCTACCCAAAAAATAATAAAGTTGCGCCCAGACTATTGGCAGATTTTTTTTACTGTTTATGTTTCACATGAGTCACAACTAAGTGCAGCGATCTGTCTGATATGTTACAGATTACTGCGTAAACAGTTTTAGGACAAAATCTGCCCGGTGTACTTCATGACTTTTTTGCAATAATTTGAAACCGCGATGTCCATTTAGCTGACAGATAATTATCTTATGGTTTAAATCTACTGTAACTATTGGCCTAGTAGTTTGAATGTTGTACATACGAACACAGACTAAATAATTTAGTCTTTCAGAAAATACTGTGCGTAGGTCGATCAAATTAAGAATCTGCCCAACTCAATAGTCCGTAGTAGCCCTTATAGTTAGGTTGTATGGAAAAATTGGAAACTGGTGAATTTCAGGTCTAAGCTGAAAAATACAGGGTAGTCACGATTTTTCATTTCGTTTCTTTAGGACTGCTAAATTAAGGTGCATGTGGTTAACTGTACCACAGTCAAGACCAACTAATGCCTTAACCAATCTCAGAATTTGGTGCGAAAAGAAATTGATTTTCGATAGCATCTCCTACAGAGAGAGGCTTTTAGACATTACTTCACGATAGGCCACAGCCAAACTTGTGATATTCTTCTCGAGATAAAATACTGAACTTCAATTTACACTGAAGTTGGTTATAATAAGATACAGAAAGGGCAGACTTTTTTCTCTACAACATATGGTAAAATATTAATTGGATTACTGGAGCCTTTATTAAATTAGAATTTATGTAAAGGCATGCAAGCGGAAATACAACCTTTTTGCAGAGAACTAATCCACCTAAAGTGAAATAACAACATGTAAGAAAAGGAATTTCATGAAAATATTTTTAGTAAGTGTGTTGTAAGGACAGATTGAGGCAAGAAGGGACACTGGCCCTACCTGTATTTCACTAATCCGAAAAGTAGTAAATATTTATAAATGAGAAAAGATAATCAATTGTGGTTCAACTATGTATATTTTGAAAACAAGTTCATTTAAATTATTCGCTCACTTCTTTTTCTCAAAAAATTTTCGATTATTATCCAAAAGCCTTTATTTATTGCTCATCTAAAATTTAATTATAACAAGGATGACTTAAGCGCAAAATACATTTATATACGAAAGTGAGGTGCTTTCAGCTTTTCATAATTAAGAGCAATTCTCATATTAAAATATATAGATTTAGACTTACTCGTTATCAGTTAGAACAGATACGAAATGGCAATACTCTTACTAGAATTGAAAGAAGAACACTAAGCAAATGTGTATGAACTCGTCTTAGGCTTATTGTTTCATTTTACTTTATTATTTTTTAATAATAAAGTATTGTGATCGACCTGAAATTTCAAAAAAGTTTGCTACCCTGAAATTTTGTATTTACACGTTTTAGGACTAGTAAGCACCAAAAAAGCAAAAAAAAAAAAATTTCCGTCTGTCCGCCGTAGACGCCGTACGCCGTCCGCCGTCCGCCGTCCGCCGTCCGCCGTCCGACGTACGCCGTACGCCGTACGCCGTACGCAAAATCGTTTGAAGGCGCGTAGCTCCCAAGCCCGTTAAGATATTAAATTGAAATTTTTATGGTGGGTAGATTGGGTGAACCCCTACGACTGGTATATTTTCGAGGGGTGGGGGTACAAGGGGAGAGGAGAGGAGTGTGTCTTAGACGAAAAATTTTGGTTTCTAGATCTCAGGAACCACTTATGCTAGGAAGCTGAAACTTGGAACTTGTGTAGTACTATGGTAATGGACTCAATTGCAAAAAAATTGTCGATATTGGTTAAGGGGTTTGGAAGTGGGGGGAAAAGAATGAGTCTTTAACGCATGAAAGACGGGATTGAAACATTCTAAAATCGATATCTCCTGAACAATTGATGTCAGAAGATTGAAACTTTGCTGTTGTCATTAGGAATACTTCAAGATTAGACAAGGGCTAAAATTTTTAAGAGGGGTGGTACGGTGTGAGGGTGGGGGGTGAAAAACTTTAGATTACAATATCTTCCGAACCTATTGTACCAGGAAGATGAAATTTGGTTTCTGTATATAAGATCACAAGTGGAGTCTACTGAATGTAAAAATTTTGAGAGGGGAGGTAGAGTACGAAACTGAGGGGATAACTATTTTTCAAAAAATTAAATTTTTATATCTCAAGAACCGTACCAGATATGATCTTAGAAATTTTACAGGAGTTAGGCCCAGTAGACTTCTAGCAGAAAAAAAAATTTGTTGGTGGGGGTGGTTTTTCATATCTCAGAAAAAGCGTATGCTAGAAAGTTGAAACTTAGTATGTATATGTAAAAGTACTACAGGAGTAATTAAAGCAAAAAAAAGTCCAACATTTTATTGATGTACAGAGCTGCAGTAATGCGGTGTAGGTCACTATGCGACTGATAACCTAAAGATTAAACAGGAGGCTATTTGGAACGTTATTTTGTAGGTTATCAGTCGCATAGTGACCTACACCGCATCTCAGTGTTAAATACGTTTCGGACTTCTACCCAAAAAATAATAAAGTTGCGCCCAGACTGTTGGCAGATTTTTATTACGGAGTACATTGGCGACATACGATATTTCTAATATTGCGTTTCGATTCGCTTACCATGTGCAATATTTTTATTTTAAAAATTAACTTTGATAGTATTAAAAGTTTAATTATGGCCAAAAATGAAATACATAGAACAAAGCCTTGTTTGTTCGTCCGTCTCTCCGAAGTTCGCAAGATAACTCAAAAACGCCTTGAACTAATATGTTGAAATTTCTCTCATTCTTAAAATATTGTATAATATCAATCTGTATCGAAGATCCAGGCTAATTAATGTTAGAAAATATCAATAAAAAAAATCATGAAAGACCTCCGAAATGTATAGACATAAACTGATTTATATAGGTACTCAAATCCTTCGTTATTCAATATTTTATGATATCGCATTTCATTTCAAAAGTTTATTGGATAGGGCTTACCTCTTGAAGAAAGTTTTTCTAATACAATACACAATACAATGAATTTCACAGTCAACAAAATTTTCATCGAAGGCACGATTTGTTATGCCCGTGATGTAAAGGCTTAAATTACTTTGGCGTTTGTTTACTAAGATTTCGTCCAATGAATAATTAAAAGGCTCTTATTAGCGATGAAAGTAAACGACGAAAGAAAATGAAAGCACTTAAGTAAATTGAGTTCAGATGATTATGAAATTATTTTCGCGGAACAGGGTAAAATGGGTCAGCCTTACTACAAATTATAGGTACAAAAAGCGTAGGAAAATAATGAAGAGTTAAACTTACAAATAAAAAAAAATGTAAATAAACAAAACTTTTATATCGTTGGGTGAACATTTTCTTTGAATTGTTGTATGTTGAATTGAAAGGGATACCAGAAGAAAATTGCTTTTTTCGGGGATTTATGATTTTGACTTTGATGATGGCCACAAAACTTTTTAATTAAGATAGCAATGCTTTAGGCCGGGAAGTTGCATGGTTCCGTGAACAAATAGAATTTTATTCTTAAATCATTTTTAAGTATTTTCGCTAAGAAAGATAAACTTTTACCTATTTTATTGAGGCATTTGAATAATTTTTGTACGAAAAATACTGTTTTAGTTACAATCGATAATAAAAGCAAATATAGACCTCAAATAAGTTATTTTTTGTTTATGAATATTATTAAAAGATCTTGATTACTGTTTCGCGTAAAAGAATAGTCGAATTATAGCTTCATAACATTCCGGAGGAAAAGTTTTGGCTTACGGTCATTTATCGAAAGAACGATACATTTTTTTGATACTATAAAAGCCTATTTATGTATCTCTCATTATAAGCAAATGCTATTCACACTTGAATAAAAAAAAATTATCATTTTCGTTAATAATTTTTTTCGATGAAGTTGAATTAAGACTCTATAATTATTTTATTATTCAACACTTGTTAATCAACCATCATAAAGGTATTAAGCGGTATAGCGGTTTACCATATTTATTGAAACTGATTAAGGATTGCATTTTATACCAACACGTTCTTTAAAAGTGTCCGAGGTAGAAGGGTATCTCTGCTCACATCATTCCTAAGAACTTTCTTAAAAAAGAATTGCTAAAGTGGTGTTAAATAAAAATTTTTAAGCGAAATTACTTGATTTTTAGCCTCCAGATTACCAGATGACCAGATTGTACGTTGTTGTGTCGAACTTTTCAGTTAAGGCCTTCTCTTATTGGTCCTAGGATTTGTCAGATGATCCTTTGCTCATTGAGCTTCCATTGATTTTTCGGACGCTTGAGCTATTAGATGGTTAAAATAGTGCAATCATCTTTGTTCGATATTTTCCAGGATTCTGATAATGTTGTTTCTTTGTCTTTGCAAAGACTGGTTTGTGGCTTGAAGCTTTGTCTTGGATTTTCTTTTCCCATGTTTACTTCAATTATCGTGTAAATTTTCATTATTAATTAAACTTTAGTTGTTTTCGTTTAAAGATTATGTTACAAAACGAGAGCCCTCGTCATTCACAGTGGCGATCATAGGGGGGGCCATGGGGGCCATGGCCCACCCCTAACAAATTCGTAACGCGTGATTACTTTATCCCGTCTGCTTTAAAGAAAAATTATATGAGACCATAAGATTAATAGATACACTTAATAAAGTATAATGCACTTAATAAAGTATAATGCAATTAAATCGGATTCCACCTTATGTCTTTCTTTAATCCTTCTTTTGTCTTTGTCTCCTGATTAAAAAGAAGACTGTGTCTAATTAAAAATATTTCAATCGAAAAGTAATAAAATTTCGAATATAAATATATATATAATCAATCGGTGGGTTGTGAAGGAAGTAGCTTTTACTGTTTGAAACTAATTTTGAAAAATTTGGATTTGGATTATGCTTGGACAATTGCCATTATGTGCGTCCTAATCCTAGATTAAAACGTAAGTTGTGGTAAATGCAGCGGAACACAATATCATTGCTGTCCAGGTCGTTTTGAGTGGATTTTGAACTATGTTTTCAAAAAACGTAGTGACCAGAGCAGATATAAAACTTATTCAAATTTATCGGTAATCCAGTAATCTTAATAGTTTTGTCGAAATCACGAGAGGAATCAGCTAAAAGAACTTAATTATGAATATTTACAGTAACTAACGTAAATAAGTTTTTAGTTTCATGGCGATAATATATGGGGAATACGTGCCTCAAGAACCTGAAAGAAACCAAAATTGTATAAGATTCAGTAAACTCCCAAAATATCGACATAGGGCCTAGTATAGTATCATTCTGTGGGTGATTGGAACTCTAAATATTCCAATATTGTACCATCGAAAATGCCATCTAGTGCCTTAATTCAGCAATTCAAGTTTTTCTTAAAAAATAAATTTTTGAGCATAACTTTGAAACGGTAAACGATACGAAGTCTTTTAGAGTGCTCAATGTTATGAAAAAAAGGAGTCCTTCAGCAAGGACGAAAAAGATGATGTTTTTTTTAATCACTAATCCGTCAAAGTTTTTGATTTCGTACTTGATGAAGGACTTTCTGAACCGTTTTCTCTTTCTATAATATAATATTGAGCATTAGAAATCAGATCATTTTGCCGACGATACTAACTTCGTATTATTAAAAATTATAAAAATACGGTCGAAACCGATTGAATATGAAAAACTTCACTTTCTCATTACGACCACTAGATGGTATTTCCGATGGTACATAATCTATATATTTAAAACTACAACCATCCATAGAATAATATTATTTGGCCGTTTGGTCAATACATCGGAACCAATTTTTTGGAATCTAAATTTTTTTTTCTGATCGGGGTGAAACTTAAAACATATATTTTTTACACTAATTAGAATCATTATAAGAGGTACCGCGAAAAAAATCTTAGGGAAAAAAAATCCTCAATACAAATAATAGTCACTGAACAGCCCTCAAATTATCTGTCACAACAACTACCTGTATAAAATATTACAAAATTTCAAATTGCATGATAATACAAGCTTTCGACTCTTGTTCATTCAATTTAAATTTCCTCGTTTCCAAAGGTTAACTCTTACAAAATAAATTAAAAATGTTATCATCAGAGTCGTTGTCAAACAAATGTCTTCAGAGCGTTGTAAACGCTTTTGGAGATTTCAAAATCTACTTGCCAAAATCTTGCGATGTAAATCAGGTATATGCTTATGAAGTTATTATAATTGAAAATAGTTTTAGAGAATTTCCGAGTTTGGTTTTTTAAATTTTTGAATTAAGAGAGTAGGTTAGGTTAAGTTATGGTGGCAGTCATCTTAACTATAGATCGACTCAATAAGGAGATTAAGTGAATATGTATTCATACCTAATAAATTACATTGACATAAAATATTTATTTCGTAGATTTTAAGTATTGTACGATAACTTAATAACTGGGGTGATCACTTATTCGTCGGGCCTGAAGTCTTTAGGTTATGAGATATTGGGTTCGGATTTTAATGCCTAATATTGAGTTTCATCAAATATGTATGATAGTAGAACCTATAACAATGAAATACACTACAAAACAGCTAATTTACATCCAAAGATTTCAAACTGGATTTGGCGAAATCTCGAAATTTTCTCATACATGTAAGAGATCTTGAAGTCTGTTTGGGATTCTAAATTTTGCCGAAATGGACATCGACATCGACTTCTACTGAAATCGAAAATTATGTTCACCAAGCTTTGAAATCAATTAATTTTATTTTCTAGCTCTTACCCGTGCTATTCAATTTTCCATTGCTTAAGGACTTACAATCATACAACACAGGTTCAAATTTTTGATATCATACAATCAGTTGATAAATTGAGCGATGTTAAAGAAATCCCTTAAGAGCAATGTTAATACTTTTTAATATTCTGAAATTCCTTCATCCAATTCTCTACAGTATCTACTGAACTTCAATGGCCCCCCCCTTGAACAAGCAATATGACCGCCACTGGTCATTCAGTCATTTCGGTTGGCAAATGTTAGCAAAGTAACGCTCTAAGCTGACGTTTATTCCACCGCATCTGTGTAATCTTTCATCTTCGGTACATGTTTGGCCAAATTTTGCTATGTACAGGGTATTTCACTGCAAGAAATTATTAATCAGAAGCACAGTTTGCTGAACGGAGAGTTCTAAGGCCTACCGCATACTGAAGAAAGACTAAACTGATACTCGTATCTACCTACCTACCACCGCTGGCAGAGTATTAATGCTGTAATCTTCATCACACCAGACGGATCTACAGGGTGTGCCATCTAGTGGTTTCTTTTTAAATCATAGGTTATTTTGACAATGAAAACTGTTTCCCGCTCGAAATCTTGACAGAAAGTCAGTATCATACCTCCGCGGAACGAAATGAGTCGCTTTACGCTTGAACAACGTTGGGAAATATTGAAAACTTATTTCCAAAGTGAGTGGGAGTGGGAACAACAACAACGTTTCGGTCAACGGTGAACGTTACAGAGCCATGTTATCCGATTTTTTTTTTTTTTTACTGAAATTGAAGACATGCATTTGGACGACCTCTAGTTTATGCAGGATGGCGCGCCATGCCACACAGCCCATGCCACAATCGATCTTTTACGCACCAAACTCCCAAATCGATGTCAATTGGCCGCCTCGGAGCTGCGATTTGACCCCTTTGGATTCTTTTTGTGGGGAACCGTGAAGGACCGATGTTATGCCAACAATCCAGAAACGATTCAAGCACTTAAGGCCAATATAATCCGTGAGCTACAGCCCGAAATCATCAACAAGGTCTTGGAAAATTGGAGTGACAGAATGCGCTACTGCGCCGCCAGCCGAGGCAGCCACTTGAAAGAAGTTGTGTTCCATCATTAATGGAAATGCTTACTCTTACTAATAAAGCCATAATACATGGAAAAAAATTTAATTTTGTTAATTTTATTGCATTTTTAAAAAGAAACTTGTATTTGGCACACCCTGTATATACATATTACACACACGCACAAGACATGTCCAAATGCTAAAAAGGTGGTTTGTAAGATTTTTAATTTGGTCCGTGTGGGCATGTCCACACGCCGCCGTGCATATAGAGGCCAATGCGATAGTTTAGTCACGCTTCGATTGACAGGGATCTGGCTTGTATATTCAACTTTTAAGTTTGGACGAAACTCAACGGTTGGTGTGCGCCCTTCCATATAGCTTCATAGCCATTAGGCATTCAACTAAACTATGGCGCGATTAAAAATCCTTAGTCTGCAGGCGCACTGTCATCCATAATGCTGATGGAAGCCCTTTATTTCTGTCAGAACATGGTCCAGTTAATTGAAAGTGTGATCATCAGGAGAGGACCTTGTTCTTTTGTGAATGTCACGTTAGCAGGACCGAGTGGAGCTTACAATTAGGCTTTTGCTCACCTAAAATGTAATTTTTTATAGTGGTGGAAAGGTGCGGGGGTCGATATCTCATTAGAATGGAGGTATGTTTTGTACCTCTTATGCTGGAAACTTGAAACTTTGTGTAGTAAAGTAATTTAACTGTTTTACGAGTATTGATGATTCTACAATGATTCTTAGTTCTTTCTTCCTATAATTCCCGATTTTCGATAGACGTAATGCAAAACAACGTAAATGTAACGCAACAGTTTAACATTGGCAATGTTTTATGTTATGTATGATTAACCTAGACTCTAAAAAATTTTAGTTGAAAGTTTCTATAATTATTATAGGCAGTAGGTTACCTCTTATAATCATAGCAAAATCCACCTAGAGACGAATTTTCTTTTTTACTCTCTTAATATAGTTGTTTTCTTACTCAATTTCAAGCAAAAGTCACTCTAAGTTTAGAGTAATTTTCTGTAGACAAATGAGTAAAAAAGGGTAATTTCATTCCGCAATTTACTCCAAGGCTTGAGTAATTATTGCTAGAGAGTAGTTCCATAAAATTTTTAAAGAAAAAATAGCCGAATAAACCCAAAAGAACTAGATAAAAAAACAGTAGATTTTCAGTTTTTCTTTTTAAGTAAGAACATGTATTTTATAATAATAAATCAATCAAACAACGCTTCAACCAAAATAAAGAAAAAAATCAATAGAATTGAATTGAAATTAATAAGTTTTCAGTCAATGGTATTCATTACCGTATTTTGAATTATTCAAAAGAAATAATGAATAGAACATGATTGGTAAAGTTAAACAAAATTTTAAAATATTCACATTACACAATAATGGATTAAATTTTATCATTTTTTTATTTATTTTTTTTTGTTTTTGGAAGTCGTAAAGAAATTTTATAATTGGTCATCTTTATAATTGCTGATGAAATGAACTTATTAGTTTTACTTATATTATTTATATTTTTTAGACCATATTAAAAGCAAAAAAATAACTAATATTTTCAGCAATCAGATCCATAATATCACATTGATGTTTTGCCACCTATATTTTATCGATAAAAATGTAGGATGTTGAGTTGCCACCAGCTGTATCTGAGAAAAAGTTCAATTTATAGACAACCACCAATATATATAATAAATAATATACATAAAAGAGGATGTATGTATGTATGTATGTTCCCTATAGACTTCTAACCCGCTCAACAGATTTTAATCAAATTAGAATAGCCCCGGGATGGTTCCTGTGAAGTTTGGTACTGATTCAATCAAAAAAAATTGTTTTTTCGACATTTTTCCAATTTTTTTGCGATTTTATTACTGGTGCTCTAATTGTTTGTTTGTCCCGTATGCCTTCCTATACCATTCATCTGATTGCTATGAAACTTTGTTAATATGCGCACGCAGTTTAGCGTCAGTTCGCGTGTTTTCGGTGTGCACGTCTGACAAAATCGAACAGCTGAAGCAACGGAAGCAACGGAAGCAACGGGACTATTGGGAATAACGGAGCAGTGGAAGCAAAGGGACTAACGGGAGCAACGGAGCAACTGGAGAAATGGGACGAACGTTCCAACGGAGCAACGGGAGCAACGAAAGCAACGAGAGAAACGTAAGCACCGGGAACAACGGGGGCAACGGAGCAACGGGGGCAACGGAGCAGCGAAAGCAACGGAGCAACGGGAGCAACGGAGCAACGGGAGTAACGGAGCAACGAAAGCAACGGGAGTAATGAAAGCAACGGGAGTAACGGAGCAACGAAAGCAACGAGAGTAACGGGAGCAACGTCAGAAACAAACGGGAAGCAAGATTGGAAACCGCTGGGTCTGCAGTTTCGATAGTATACCACCATACAAAAGTGAGCGTAGCCGCGGGACGCCGCTAGTTTAATATAAACGTTTTTAAATAGCAACAGACCTTTTACTGCTTCCCAGCGAGTATTAGTTGGATTTGATGCACCAATGCACTTTATAAGTATTATAATCTTTGAAAGTCTTTTTGCAACTTTCTATGGGTCATATGAATTTCACATTGTTTTCGTACCGATGAATATACAAATGTTTATTTAACACACAAATCATGTCACAAGAATACTTACATATACCTATATTGCACTTTAACTTTTTATAAATCAACTAATTAAATTAGTAATTAACCCTCGAATCGCTCGTGCAGAATGTCCATCGTGTGGCACGTAGACCCGTCCTGTTGGAACCACATGTCGTCGATATCCATAGCATCCAGTTTAGGCCACAAGAAGTTGCTTATCGTCAATCGTTTGACGGTTATGGCAATGCCAGTTTCGTTTTGGAAGAAGTACGGACCGATGATTTCGCCAGACCAAAATCCGCACCAAACAGTGACTTTCTCGGGATGCATTTGGTGCAGGTTTACACTGAGAGAAATAATTTGTTGACAAGATATTGCTTCAATAAAATTTTCATTGCGGCAATCGAAGTTCATTTACGCAAATAAGAATATGTTTGGAGCAGTAGATATTCGGTTGTACCAAAAAATATTCGTTTAAGGGAATAAACACGTAATACGTGCAATAGAACCATTCTGTCAAGACAATATACTTATATTGTTTGCGCGATTCTGTTGAAAGAACCGATCAGAAAAATATCTAGCAACTCAATTTTGATTGCCGCAATATAATGTTGGCTGTTGCAGTAGAATATTGTTCATCCCAAACGATTTTTGGCATCATTCTGCTGTGGTAAACGAATGTGTGTTCCCCCAACCGAATATATGTTGCGGTAACTAAGTTAATCCACACTAAGTTGCATATAAGGAAACCGAAATGAAAATGAAAGGGCCAATCCGAAATCTTTCAACACGGGTTACAGCCATGGGTTTTATTAAGTCAGTAAGTAAGAAATAATGTTTGAAGTAGAAAAATAGTGTCTTAGAAGAGTTCTCTACCTCCTCCTAGATAACAAAAAAGAATTCAGTGTAGGATTTAACACAAATAACTTAATTTTTTTTAGAGCTTACCAACAGCTCGCGCATTTGTGGCAATCAAAATTTTAAGAGATTCTGGTTGGCTAGACAAATAATTCAGTTGTCCGAAAATATATTCGATACCAATTAACGAAAATTCGGTTCGGCCAACCCAGAATTTCGGTTCCAACAATGGGATAGGAACTTTTCATGCAACCGTTGTAATTCGTTTGGTATATATTTCTTTTGCAGCAATGAATCTGTTCTCTCAGTGTATCTTGTGTGGATTGGTATCGTCCCAAATTCGACAATTTTGGTTGTTCACACATCCATTCATAAAGAAATGGGCCTCGTCGTTAAAATCGCGCAATGCGCGGAACGTTTTGTTTTTTGAACGGGGCTCTGATTTTGAAAATAAAATTTGATGATTTGTATGCGTTGTTCAACGCTATAACCTTCCATGTTGATTTGCCATTCACCCTGCGACTACACTGACAATGCCATTGTCATTGATTTAAATGTCAAATGGCAATGAGTGGGCATTTGATTACCAGACAATTTTCATTTGAGCGAGTGAATTCGAAGTGTCAAGTTGTTAAGCAAAGCAATCATAACTTCGAAAACTATTGATTAATTCAATAGTTTTTTCTTTAGTCCACTTATTTTCACTCATTTTGGGATCAAATCAAAAAAAATCTACCAATGGTCTGGGCGAAACTTTATTATTTTCGGGGCAAAGTTCGGGAGCGGTCAAAGTCGGAGTATACCACCAGTTGTTTCGAATTGATGAGGTTTCTTGGAAAGATGGTTTTGTTATTTAAAAAAATATTTAAATTAGAGATTTTTAGCCAATTAAACATTGAAAAAGTCCATGTAGACTATTCGAATTTCGGTATACAAGTATTATGTACACTAAAAGTCCATAGAAGTAAAAACGAATTTGTTGCCTTAAGCATTAAGAGATATGAAGAATTGTTAAAACGTATATAAAGCCATTAATTCTACTTGGGGTTTGAATTTCGAAAAAATTGTGAAACAGGTTTTTAGACGGTTTCATAAGAAGCAACTTGATATCTCATGAGATACGAGATATTTTGAAAAATTTGTGAAAACGTAAGCAAACCCTTCACACCCCCCTGGGTTTTTGAAATTCGAAAAATCGGGAAATTCGTTTTTAGGTCATTGCATCAAATGCCGTTATAACCAATTTTATATCTGATCAGAGCTAAGGGATGGCAAAATTGTGAACACATACGCAAACCCTTGGGGGTTGAATATCCAAAAATTGAGAAATGGGTTTGTAGGCGATTATATAAAAAGTCTGTGGAAATGAAAAGCGATCTACTATCTCATCAAATCTAAGAAATATGTCGAAGCTTTGAAAAGCATACAACCCCTTAACACCACCTAGGATTGAATATCTGAAAATACTGAAATTGACTTTTTGGCGGTTATATAGGAAACCTTAGGAAATAAAAATGAATTCGATATATTATCAGAAATGCAACCTCCTGGGGGACCTAATAGATATGACGAAAATCGTGAAAACATATGCATTCCATTTTCACTGGTCATTTTTTTTGCTACCCTTCCGAACGCCAAAGGATATTTGAAATTTTTTTTAAATCTAAATTACCTTTCTAGTTCATTTACATATACATACCGAGTTTCAATTTTGTAGCATAAGCCGTTCTATAGATAGGAAAAACATCCCCCTCCTCCGTACTATACCACCCCTATAAAAAATTATATTTTTCCAACATGCTACTAACATAGCTCTATCTCAATACCAAGTTTCAGCTTTATATCATTATAGCTTCTTGAGATATAAAAATCGGAATATTTTCCTTTTCGCCCTCCCCCACCCTTACCCTCTACACCCACACCCTCAAAATTTTTTTTCCTGCTAGGGGTCTATTAGGCCTACGTCTGATAAAAATGTTAAGCATCTATCTTACACAGTTCTCAATATCTCAGAGACATGACTTTTTAGAAAAATTTATATCCCCTCCACTTCCTTATCCCCCGCCCCCTTAAAAAATTTTACTTTCATCAAACTTCATTTGTCAACCTTTATACACAAAACGAATTATATTTGTCTAGTGTAATTGGTTCGTGAGCAGCGCTGTCGTTTGTACTACAATAGTAGTATTTGTACTACTATTGTACTTCATGTACTACTGTACTACTCCTTTCAATTTTGTACTACTCTTTTCTCAAAAATTAAATTCTCGAAAACTTTAGAAGAGGATTTTACAATTTAAAAATGCGTGGTATACGGGGTTGCGAATGATTTCGATTTTCTTCTTTTTGTTTTGCGACTGCGAGAGACCAAATATTTTTTATTTTAAATTTAAATCATTTTAAGGTCATTCCATCAAAAATCGGCCACAGGTGTGATTTCACTTTTCTTAATTCCGTAGAAACTTCGTGCACTTGATGAATTAGTGAAAAAAAATTATACAGTGTAGTCGCGATAATGGGAACTCCGCCTAACGTGAACCACCGCATAACATGGACTTCAGATTCTTATTATCGACTACTTCATAACATGGACAGTGAAAACTACGATAATGTAAACCACTTTTTTTTTATGACGAAAAAAAAATGAAATCAAGTGCCAAACTTTTTCCCGAAAATTTGACAATACCGTTTAAAGATGTCAAAATTTCCGTTGGACGCAGAACCGAGTGGCTGCACTGAACGTGTTACCCTTGAAGGTAAAATGTGATATTTTTAACGAATTATTATCTAAAGTCTCTCGCGTAACTGATTTGGCGAATAAATATGGTATCGAGAAATCTACTATCAAAACTAAAAATAAAAACTGCAACAGATTAGGATGTGTGTTCAACACATTTATGGAACTTGCGATAATGAAAGCTTAAAAAATTTTAAGCCTCCGTAGATGGAGCACTAAAATTTCAAATTTCAAAGAGAAGTGAACAACAAATTTGAGGAAATGCAAGTGCCTCCAGAGCAGCTTTATATCGTAGATGACAGTGAACTCTTTCTTCCAGGTGAAACAATACCCAGTGGAAAAATCTGCCAACAGTCTGGGCGCAACTTTATTATTTTTTGGGTAGAAGTTCGGAACGAGTTTAATTCTGAGATGCAGTGTAGTTTACTATGTGACTGAAAACCTAAAAAAAAGTTCGGGAAGCGGTTAGAATGGGGTCGCGCTAGAATACTTACGCCGCTGCCACATATAACATATGAATTACATAATTGGGTCATACTCCGGGACTAGGTCTATATCAGTTGTTACGCCATTAGAAGGTTGATTTGGTTTTGGGCCATTACATGAAATCGGAAATGCGTTTGTAGGCGATTATATAAAAAGTCTGTGGAAGTACAAACCAATCTAATACCTCATCAATCCTGAGAAATATGTCGAAAGCCATACGTCCTATTGGAGTTGAATAACAAACATCCTGAAATCAACTTTTTGACGATTATGTAGGAAGCCTTAGGAAGTAAAAATGAATTCGATATCTCATTAGAACTTAGAAATATGTAATAATTTCTGAAAACATATGCAAACCCCTTGCACCCACTTTGGGTTGAATATCCAAAAATCCTGAAATGAGTTTTTAGATATATATAAAGAAAGCACGAGGAAGTAAAAACCAATCCGATGTCTTATCACTCCTAAGAGATATGACGGAATTCGTGAAAACATGCTCAACCCGTTTTTACCCTCTTAGGGGTTGAAAAAGGAAAAAACCTGAAAGAAAGTTTTAGGTGATTATTAAATAAGCCCGGGGAAGTAAAAAGTTATTCGATATCTAATCAGACCCGAGGGATACGGCTGAATTCGTGAAAATATATACATCCCCTTTACACCACATTGGGGGTCGAATTTCAAAAAATCCTGAAAACACTTTCTAGGTATTTATATAAAGAATCCGTACAAAAAAAATTAATTCAATATTTGGAAAGACCTAATAGATATGACGAAAATCGTAAAAATATATGCATTTCATTTTCACTGATCATTTTTTTTCCCAATTCCGAAAGCCAATAGATATTTGAATTTTTTTTAATCAGAATTACTTTTCTATTTGATTTACATATACATACCAAATTTCAACTTTCTAGCATAAGCCGTTCTATAGTTAAGAAAAACACCCCCCACCCCCGTACCATACTACCCCTATACAAAATTATATTTTTCCAACATGCTACTACTATAGTTCTATCTAAATACTAAGTTTCAGCTTTATATCATTCCTGTTAAATATAATATTAAAAAAAAATTATGCAATATTTAAGGAATTTTAAAAGTCTTGTACTTGATCAATATTCTTTAAAAATAAACCATATTTTTATATGTTTAACATTTTTTGAGAGTAACGGTTTTCTTTTGAGCCGAAATGTATCCTCCTTTTGGAGAACGCTCCAGATCATCCTCTAATAAACCAGTTGAAAGCCGATGATGAAAAGATTATAATAATGTGACGCCACTGATGCAAACGATGGAGCAAAACGTCATTAGACCCATGAAGTTATATTACAGAAAAAATTTTATCATCAGTGGTTGCTAACGAATCAGATTTTGTTTAGCTTTAAAACAGCTTTAAATCAAATAAGTTGTTCTAAATGTAAAACACGAGTCGAAACAAGGTCCACCCCGAATGTTTGAAGCCGCTATTGGGAGGTCACGATATTTCATCCCAACTGAATTAAGATGATTTCATTGAATATTTTGAAACCGCCTTGGATTAAAGAAGATGCCTCCTACTCAACTTCTGAAATTTATTTATGCGGTCGTTAATTCAAGTGCAATAATTATTGCAAAATATTTGTGACTTAAATTCAATTGATGGTGATAGTGACGAAAAAATAAAAATTGCAACTAAAGAACGTTAGAAAACTTAGTACAGATTAGCAATTGAAATATTCAGTACTGGAATTGAAAGGGGCGGAAAGAAATTCGATTTTTCAATTTTTAAAAAATACTCCAAGATTAAGCGATGTTTCTTAATTTGAAAATAAAACAAACCCAAACCAAAATTACCAATTATTTTACAAACACCGCATAAAGATGTAAGTAATCGATAAGTAGATAAGAAAAGATACATATATAAAAAGAGAAATTGATTTTTTTTTATTTTATAATAATTATAATTAATGTAAATATGTACATACATATATTACACATTCGAGAATATATTCATCGCCCCGTATATAACAACCCCATAAACGTGAATTGCCTTGGTTTCATTTTATTCACATTATCTTGACTACATCTAATTTTATCTTTGTTTGTTTTTCTTAGTTTTAGTATGTTAAAGATTTCTTGAAAACAGCGTTTGCCTCCTCTTTAACTTCATATCTTATTTTAAGGGGAAATGCACAAATAAAATATTCCGCTGAAATTTAATATATCCAATTTTTTAGAATAAATGTATTATATTACATTTACGAGCAGGTAATCAAAGTAATTGTAATTTTGATGCGAAATATTAGATGACCACTGAAGTTCGTTAATTTTTTTACTCTCTCCTTTGAGATTGATTTTACTTTATTATTTCAATAATACAGTATTGTTATCGGGGTGAAAAACTTTAGATTACGATATCTCACGAACCAATTGTACTAGATATATAAAATCTGGTTTGTGTATAAAGGTTGACAAATGAAGTTTGCTGAAAGCCAAATTTTTCAACAAGGCGGTGGAGCATGAAAGTGGAGGGGATAAGAATTTTTCTAAAAAATCACGTCTCATATCTCAAGAACAGTGTAAGATAGATGCTTAAAATTTTTACCAAAAGTAGGCCTAGTAGACCCCTAGCGGAAAACAAAATTTAGGGAGTGAGGGTGTAGAGGGTGAGGGTGGGGGAGGGTGAAAAGGAAAAAGTTCCGATTTTAATATCTCGACAACCTATAATGATATAAAGCTGAAACTTGGTATTTGGATAGAGCTATATTAGTAGCATCTTGAAAAAATATAATTTCTTATAGGGGTAGTATGGCACGGAGGTGGGGGATGTTTTTCCTATCTATAGAACGGCTTATGCTACAAAGGTGAAACTCGGTACGTTTATGTAAATCAAGTAGAAAACTAATTTAAATAAAAAAAAATTTCAAATTTCTATTGGCGTTCAGAGGGGAGGCGAAATAAATGATCAGTGAAAATGGAATGCATATATTTTCACGGTTTTCGTCATATCTATTAGGTCTTCCCAAATATTGAATTCATTTTTATTCTACCGTTTCCTCATATAAATACCTAGAAAGTGTTTTCAGGATTTTTTAAAATTCGACCCCTAAGGGGGTGCAAAGGGGGTTGTAAACTTTTTCACGAATTCTACTATATACCCAGGTCTTATCAGATATCGAATATCTTTTCACTTTCACGTGCTTGCGTAATAATCGCCTAAAACTTGTTTTTAAGTTTTTTCCTTTTTCAGCCTCTAAGAGGGTATAAACGGGTTGAACACGTTTTCACGAGTTCCGTCATTTCCTTTAGAAGTGATAAGAAATTTAATTGGTTCCTACGTTCTCGTGCTGTCTTCATATTTATTTATTAATTCCTTTCAGGATTTTTGGATATTCAACCCCCAAGTGAGTGTAAGGAGGTTACATATCTGATGATATATCGAATTCATTTTTACTTCCTAAGGTTTCCTATATAAAAAAGCCAAAAAGTCAATTTCAGTATTTTAGATATTCAATCCTAATGGGTGTAAGGCGGTTTTATGCTTTTCAAAGTTTCGACATATTTCTTAGGTTCAATGAGATATTGGATTGCTTTTCATTTCCACAGACTTTTTATATAATCGCCTACAAACCCATTTCTCAATTTTTCGATATTC
This sequence comes from Beris morrisii, assembly GCA_951812415.1. Lineage (NCBI taxonomy): Eukaryota > Metazoa > Arthropoda > Insecta > Diptera > Stratiomyidae > Beris > Beris morrisii. Next base: position 73,908,379 of record OX638310.1, read on the forward strand.
AACCCCCAAGGGTATGTATATGTTTTCACAATTTTTGCCATTCCTTAGTTCAGATGAGATACAACATAGGGTATTACGGCATTTGATGTAATGACTTAAAAACCAATTTCACGATTTTTCGAATTTGAAAAACCAAGGTGGTGTGAAGGGTTTGCTTACGTTTTCACAAATTTTTGAAATTCTCTCGTGTCTCATAAGATATCGAGTTGCTTCTTATGAAATCGTCTAAAAACCTGTTTCACAATTTTACCGAAATTCAAACCCCAAAGTGGAAGTAATGGCTTTGTATACGTTTTATCAATTCGTCATATCTCTTAATTCTGATAAGGCATCAAATTCGTTTTTGCTTCTATGGGCTTTTAGTGTACATAATATACCGAAATTCGAATAGTTTACACGGACTTTTTCAATGTTTAATCGGCTAAAAATCTCTATTTTAAATATTTTTATATTAAGAATAAAAATAATTTTCCAAGAAATCTAATAATCCCGAAGCAACTTATGATACACTCCGACTTTGACCGCTCCCGAACTTTGACCCGAAAAATAATAAAGTTTCGCCCAGACCATTGGCAGATTTTTTTGATATGTTTTGAAAAACAGTATAATGAAAATATATTTAACATAAAGAAAACAATATATCAAAAATACATAAAAATTGGCTTTTTGAGACATTCGGAATAAGGACAAACCCGTTATTCTTGAAAAAGATTTGTAAACATTTTTTTTTTAAATCCTAGTAACCTTCCCCTTTAAAATTAGTCAAAAATCATTATTCTATGATAAAAACTATCGGAGATACGAATTTTCAAAAGAGGATTGGGCAGTACACAAAGTTTAAAAGAATCGGCGATGGTAAGGTCACAAATTTCGTTATTTTTGGCGTTTTTTAATGAAATGATCCTATATATACTAACTCTTCGATGCTATTATGCGATTCCGAACCTTAAAGTCATGTATGTACTACTATTCTTTGTAAAATACTACTGTTGTTCACTTAAATGCACTACTGTCCAAAACAACAAAACGACAGCACTGTTCGTGAGATATCATAATCTAAAATTTTTCACCCCCACCCCCGTACGCTACTGCCCCCACTCAAAAATTTGTTTCCGATCTATTCTTCTAGTATACCTACAGATATTCATTAAGTTTCAATTTTATGACATTAACCGTTTAGGAGATATGAATTTTAGAATGTCTCGATCTCGTCTTTTCTGCGTTTTGAACGCATTATTTTTCTCCCTACTCCAACTCCCCTTCACCCTTATTGAAAATTTTTATGCAAATGGGTCAACTATCAAAGCTCTATATAAATACCAAGTTTCAGCCTCCTAGCATAAGCGGTTCCTGAGATCTAGAAACCAAAATTTTCCGTCTAAAACGCATCCCCTTCCTCCCCCCTCACACCCCCACCCGTCAGAATTTGGTCACTTCAAGGGTCCTACCCAGTCTATTCATAAAAAAAAATGCAATATAATATCTCATAGCGTTTTGGAGCTACGAGCCTTCAAACGATTTTGCGTACGGCGGACAGACGGACTGACATTTTTTTTTGCTTTTTTCGTGTCTACTAGTCATGAAACGTGGAAAAAAAATGTTCAGGGTAGCAAATTATTACTGTATTATTAGAAAATAATAAGTAAGTCTACATGTTGACAAGCGACGCTAATTTGTGTCAAACAATTCGTTTTCTGGAAATATTATCCTCAAAATTGCCATGGCAATGATTGCCATGCTGACAGTAATATTGCCATATGCGTTTGGTGCGACTACACTGTCAATTTGTGTATGGAAATAATGCCGTTGCCATTGCCATTGCCAGATAAATTGTCAATGTAGAGGCAGGGTTAACAACATGGCCGCTATAACCTTTCAAATTTCGAGCGTTCCTGTTGAAACACCCTATATAATAAAGCTGGGCCTCTGTTGAAAGAATATCTTTGGAAAATATTGGATTCGGTCTCAGAAAAGTAATGAAAATTTTTGTCATTTTAGGCACGTGGTAGTAGAGCACAAGTTCCACTCACCTGAATATGACGCAATCAATTGGAATTGCGCATATTGCCTCGTAAAGCTGATGCTTACATCGTAAAAAACTCGTATCTTGAAAAACTCATCGGTCCCATTACTGCGTACATTCACAAATTTAAAGGACCACATGTCGAAATCAAACTTATCTTTAAATGATCCGCTTGAACGACGTGTTTTCAGCCTAACAAATACCTTAACCGAACCAGGTACCATACATCATATTATCATCTATTCATGCCTAATCGCGCATTTCTGCTTAAGATTCACTTATAAAGAAAGCAACATACAAAAGCCTTTAGAAAGCCAAAAAGGATGAATGAAACGACATAGGAAAAATCCTTTTGATAAGATTCCAGAGAACAATAGATAACAACAAGTATTCGAAGGTAGGTACTTGAGAAGGGAGAAAGTTCACGCCAAAGTACACTACGAATACTTTCATCGGCTACAGCCATTCTGCATTCTGGAACAAGAAAAGCAAGAGGGCTATCCGCTTTGTATATATGTTGGATGTTATTCGCGGCTGTTCTTTATGAAAATACGCGCTTTCTTTTATACCCAGCCATTACCCATGCAACTACAGAGTTCGGGCTGAACAATGTCGAGAAGGTACCAAATCAAAGCGAATTTTTGAAGCATGTGCTCATAAATTAAGTTGAAAAATAATAGCGCGACGGATTAAGTCTTACCCGTTGTATGTATGTAGGCCTTTTCTATTTTTCGCTGCTATTGTCGTTATTATTTTGCCCTCGCGGATCCGCACAATAACGTACCCTTCAGGTACATTTCTCTGGGGACGATTTTTCTAGCACAACTTCTTATGACGTAATACATTTCGCCCTTGTCCTTATTTTTATTATTTTTACTTGCTGAGATCGTTGTTTTTATTTTCGTATCCTCACCTTGAGCGTTAAGACGTGTATTATTTAATGTACATTAAAGATTTTTGTACGCATTATGAAGGGCTTTCATTAGAAGAAATAAAAGACCCTTACCTGTGCTGAGAGACACGTTAAAAGAAGGTTACTAGGGAAGAGGCAAAAAAAAACTGACCGGTAATATCAAAACAACTTTTTCCCCGGCATTTATTTTCCAGGGACCACATTTTTATGAAACTGGATTTCATAATTGTACATCAGCTTTCACGTGTAGGCACTATTTCGCGAGTTCCTTTTATGCTGTCATTCACGTGGATTTGGCAACAAAAGGACCGAAATATTCGGAATAAAAGAGGTTGAGAGAGCTCTAGGATGTAGCGCCATACCCAAAATGGTAATGGAATTTCATTTGAAGAAGGGTCAAACCGCGGCATTGTCTTTTTTTTTAAATGTTTTTATTATATAAATTTCATCAAAGTGTTTGCATTTCTTTCTGTAAAGTTAACGGACAGAAAATAAAAAAGTTTTTTTTTTGCTTTTAAAACCACCTAGGTGTGTAAAGGTGTAAAAAAGACATTGGTTTATTTATTTTAATATGCTCCTTCTTCTCCAATTGCTAGTGCGTTATTTGCTTCTTTTTATTCCACATTTCACGCGTCCCCTTCACATATATTCCCTAATAATATGATGTCAACATGTCTTACCCAAATTTTTCTACTTCCAAGTCATTTTGTGTACACATATTTGTGTTGCCACCTACGGTAATCTTATGATTTTATCATAGGCAGGAATTTACCATTCCTCGGAGTAGGATATTTTATGAGCCAGCGTTATGACAGGTTCAAAACCATAAAAAAGGAAGGTGTGGCAAAACCTCAAAATAAATAAAATTAGTTCTTATTTACACGATATGTGATAGCGTGATTTTTTTTATTACAAAAGAAAATACATCAAGAATATGTGAAAATAAAAAAAATGATGTTATAGATACAAGTTTAGTATGGAGTTATGATCACTACCGATAAAGCGTTAACGAATATTTTCTGACGATCCGATGTAGATTTCAAAAAATTTAGCAAACAAAATAATTACATATATAACAAGCTCTTTTATTACCCTACAATACGTCTACACGAAAATGCGGAAGTTTCAATGATTGAAGTAATGGCCAATAGAGCTAAATCTACATTTATCAGCAGATGCCAATATATATCAAATCCACTGGTTGCATGCCTCACATAGTTTATTATTATTATTATTATTATTATCCTTATTATTATTATTTTCTCCTTATTTCTTTTCTTTTATTATATTACGTTTTATTATTATTTAGTTAGTTATACGATAGGTTAAGTTAGGTTAATTATATACATAAGGTTTTTTTACATTAATTTTCCTTAATTCACGAATAATATCAAACATCTTACTGCCAAGTGCATCAACCAAAACAAACCTTAGTTGTAAAGGCTTTAGATCAGCCTAATCTCTAAACTATGAATATGAATTTTGTATATCAGCAATGTAACTATAATAAGAATAAAATATATGAACTATGAACTAATTACATATATGATATACATTTTTTGCTCATAATTCGGGACTCGACTAAAGTCGAAATGTATCATCGGTTCTTTCAAGTCAGAGAAGTTTTTTGGAAAGTTAATTTTTTCACAAGAAAAGTTTCCTTGTAAGATACAACTTTCACCATTCATCCATCAGTGATGGTTCTTTATAGAAATATATTAACTTAAATTTAAACTTTCATATCTCATCAAAACTAAAATAAATTGCGGAAACGTATGAAACCCCATATATGTATATACCCCGGGGGCTTGGATATCCACAAATTCTGAAATTAATTTGTAGACGATTATGTAGAATACCCGAGAAAGTAAGAAAAAATATGCCAATGGTCTGGGCGAAACTTTATTATTTTCGGGTCACAGATCGGGAGCGGTCAAAGTCGGAGATATCATCAGTTGTTTCGAAATTATGAGGTTTCCTGGAAAGTTTGTTTTGTTCTTAAAAAAAATATTTAAAATAGAGATTTTTAGCCGATTAAACATTGGAAAAGTCCGTGTAGACTGTTCGAATTTCAGTATATTATGTATACTAAAAGCCCATAGAAGTAAAAACGAATTTGTTGCCTTATCAGACTTAAGAGATATGACGAATTGATAAAACGTATACAAAGCCATTACTTCCAAGAAGCAACTTGATATCTTATGAGACACGAGAGAATTTCAAAAATTTGTGAAAACGTAACACCACCTTGGTTTTTCAAATTCGGAAAATCGTGAAATTAGTTTTTAAGTCATTACATCAAATGCCGTAATACCCAATTTTGTATCTCATCTGAACTAAGGTATGGCAAAAATTGTGAAAACATACGCAAACCCTTGGTGGTTGAATATCCAAAAATTGAGAAATAGGTTTGTAGGAGATTATATAAAAAGTCTATGGAAGTGAAAAGCGATCTTATATCTCATCAAACCTAAGAAATATGGCGAAGCTTTAAAAAGCATACAACCCCCTTACACCCGTTAGGATTGAATATCTGAAAATACTGAATATGACTTTTTGGCTCTTATATGTGTTGACACTCGAAGTAAAAGTCTCGGTGGTCGCTAATAAACTGCTTTATTCCTTTAATTCTTTCTCATTGCCACCTTGTCTAGCTGCAACCAGGTGTACCAATCTACGCGTATATCGTTGCATACAAAAACCACAACAGTCGGTTACAAAAACCACAACATATGGGAAACCTTAGAAAGTAAAAATGAATTCGATATATCATCAGATCTAAGGAATATGTAGGAATCTGTGAAAACATATGGAACCTCCTTACACCCACTTGGGTGTTGAATATCCAAAAATCCTGAAAGGAGTTAATAAATAAATATGAAGACAGCACGAGAAAGTAAAAACCAATTGAATTTCTTATCACTTCTAAAGGATATGACGGAATTCGCAAAAACTTGTTCAATTCTTTATACCCTCTTAGGGACTGAAAAAGGAAAAAACTTAAAAACAAGTTTTAGGCGATTATTACGCAAGCCCGTGAAAGTGAAAAGATATTCGATATTTGATCAGACCTGGGGGATATGGCAGAATTCGTGAAAAAGTATACAACCCCTTTACACCCCCTTATGGGTCGAATTTTAAAAAATCCTGAAAACACTTTCTAGGTATTTATATGAAGAATACGTAGAATAAAAATGAATTAAATATTTGGGAAGACCTAATAGATATGACGAAAACCGTGAAAACATATGCATTCCATTCTCACTGGTCATTTTATTTGCCACCCTTCCGAACGCCAAAAGATATTTCAAATTTTTTTTAATCTACATTACTTTTCTAGTTGATTTACATATACATACCGAGTTTCAATTTTGTAGCACAAGCCGTTCTATAGATAGTAAAAACGTCCTCCACCCCTATAAAAAATTATATTTTTCCAAGATGCTACTACTATAGCTCTATCTAAATACCATGTTATATCATGATAGGTTTTCGAGATATAAGAATCGGAACTTTTTTCTTTCACCGTCCCCCACCCTCATCCTCTACACCCACACAACCAAATTTTTTTTTTTAGGCCTACTTCTGGTAAAAATTTTAAGCATCTGCCTTACACTGTTCTTGAGATATGATACGAGATTTTTTAGAAAAATTCTTATCCCCTCCACTTTCATGATGCACCGCCCCCTTAAAAAATTTTACTTTCAGCAGACTTTATTTATCAACCTTGATACACTAACCGAATTTTATTTGTCTAGTACGATTGGTTCGTGAGATATCTCAATCTAAAGTTTTTATCCTCCCCTCCGTACGACACTGCCACTACTTAAAAATTTGTTTCCGATCTTATCTCCTAGTATACATACAGATATTCATTAAGTTTCAATTTTGTGACATTAACCGTTGAGGAGATATGGATTTTAGAATATGTCGATCTCGGCTTTTTTGCGTTTCAGACGCATTATTTTTCCCCCCCACTCCCACACCCCTTCACCCATATTGACAATTTTTATGCAAATGGGTCCACTATCAAAGCTCTATATAAATTCCAAGTTTCAGCTTTCTAGCATATGCGGTTCCTGAGATCTAAAAACCAAAATTTTCCGTCTAAAACGCACCCCCCCCCTCCTCCCCCACCTCCCCCACCACTCAGAATTTAGTCACTTCAAGGGTCCTGTCCATTCTATTCTTAAAAAAAAATTCAATTTAATATCTCAAACCATTTGGATGCTACGAACCTTCAAACGATTTAGCGTACAGAGGACGCCGCACAGCGTACGGCGGACAGACGGACTGAAATTTGAATTTGTTTGCTTTTTTCGTGTCAACTACTCATGAAACATGGAAAAAAAATTTCAGGGTAGCAAATTTATTTTTTTTTAAAGTCGATAACAATACTTTATTATTAAAATAATAAAGTAAAATATTTTGATATCTCATCACATCTAAGTGGTATCTTGGCATTCGTACAAATATATGCAACCCCTTTTTACCCCCTTGTGGGTTAAATATCAAAAAATTGTGAAACAAGTTTGTAGGCGAACATATGAAAAGTCCGTGGAAATAAATACCAATCTGATATCTCATCAAACCCAAGAAATATGTCGAAAACTGTGAAAACGTATGGAACCTCTTTACACACCCTTAGGTGTTGAATAATTGAAAATCTTTAAATCGGATTGAAGTCAATTATATAAAAACTCTGTATAACTAAGCCAATTTGATTATTATCAAAGCTAAGAGTTATGACGAAAATTGTGAAAACTCCTTACACCCACGAGGGTAGGAGTGGTTGAATATCCAAAAATTTTGAAATTGAATTTCAGATTACTATAAAGGAACTCCGAGGAAGTAAAAACCAATTCGATGTCTTATTACTACTAAGAGATATGACGGAATTCATATGCAGCACATTTTCATTGATCGGTATTCCTCCGTCCGTCTGGCAATATCCCATGGCGTGAAATTTTTTTAATCTTAATTACTTTTCTAGTATATTATTGTATATTTCTAGTTTGTAGCATAAGCCGTTATAGCTAGAGATAGGAAAATATTCATTACACCTGTACCATACTACTTCTATTAAAAATTTTGTATTTAGAACGTGACATTAACTCTACCTAAATACCAAATTTTAGCTGTCCATCGTCGGGGCTTCTCGAGATAGAAAAATCGGAATTTTTGCTTTTGCCTTCCTCTTTGGTAGGACTATATTAGGCCTACCTCCCGCATTAATTCTAAGCTCCGAACTTAAACAGTTCTTGAGACAGTGTCGTATCTTGGATTTTAGTTTGTAGGGGGACATAGGAGCGGAACATATTATTCAGCAGATCTACATACCTTAGTCTAACTCTCTTGCCCAGACGTTCTTGTTTGTCTCATTATTGTAGAAAAGAAGGGTGGAATTAAATAAAGGATCAAATCGATTCTTTTCGATAGCCCTTACCTCTCGCCAGGACTTATGCATGCCTCGAATTTTCAAATGACTCTCCTACGTCAGTACGGAGAAGTTTCACCCAATTTTTAAACCTTCATCTGAAGTGCTGCCATCTGGAAATGGTCCTGATATATCGATTTCAAGGAAAAAAACTTTACAATCTATCAAATGTGGAGGCAGTAAACTAGGAAGAATATTTTAGGTGTTCTGTATTCTTCCTATTTTTGGACCATTTAAAAACAGAACTTCGAAATCAATTTACTAGGTGCTCAGCTATAATTTCTGGATTATAGAAAGTGTTACTTACAAGCACTACGTCGATTTGTATGAAAATGAGTGTATTGTCGACTTATGTAAATAAAGGTGTAGTCGTGTAGGGGCTATCTGCTGAAAAATTTCGGTTCAAGGAGTTTGATCCTGATATCCCCCTCTTGTCTTGAGATATTACACATGATTTTTTTGAAAAATTCTTATCTCCAAATTCCATGCTCCACCGTCCCTCCACTGTCCACCCATACTACATTTTTTTTGCAAACTGCTATCCAATTTCTATATAAATTTCCTCTTTCAGTCTCCTAGCATAAGCGATTGCTGAGTTCTAAAAAGCAAAATTTCGTCTCAAACGCAATCCCACACCGATCTCACACACCCCTTAAAGGGTGGGAGTAAAAAGGTGTCGACTTATTCAACGCACAAAATTTCAACATATACATTGGATACACAGCTCGTATACAAATCATAATATCATTTTGTGTATCATCCAATAATATGCATATAGTACGTCAACGAGCTGATATCTACATAATATCCAACCTCTTTCCTTGTATATAAATTCGATGATTTTAGCTGATATGGCCTGCTTTTAACTGCCATCAGCGCCATCTAAAACTGAAATCAACTGAAATTCCAATGAATGACAGTTATGGATCTTTATATCCTTCCGTCAATTAAAATTGTTTGAGCGTGTTTTCATTTCTGTGTGCGATGTGATGGTCCGGTTCCTACATTTCTTTATTAGCAATGAAAGTGCTTTTTGCCGGAACATCATACCGCGACGTTTGGCACGAAGATTTAGCAGTCGAAACCTTTTTTTCTTCACTGCGAAAATTTCGGAATGTACTTTTAACTGTCCCAGATTAATTAAAAGTTCCATTAAATTTTGTTGCTGCGTTGAATATACGCACAATACTATTTGATAGACGCTTGAAATCAAAAATTTTGTCATTGACAGCTAAATGTAAAAGAAATGTCATGTACGGGCTGTGTATCATGCCATCTTGTATCGCATATCATAATATGAATAAAATAATTTGTATACAAGCAGTGTATCCATGGTATTAAGTGGTTAAAGGGTTTGGAAGATACCTTCAAACTCGAGTTTGCGGACGGCGGACAACGTACGGCGGACAAACGGATTGAATTTTTTGTGGTTTTTTGGAGTCTACTAGTCATGAAACGAAAAAAAAATTATGGGTAACAATTTTTTTTTACAACCGATTACATTACTAGAATATTGAAATAATTAAGTTAAACCAGTTAAATGTTCCTATACAAAAAAGGGAATTTTTAATGCTTTGAATAATTAAAATGAAATTATCTAGCAAAACCCATTATCCAGTTATTGAAGTATTCTGTGGAATTTTGTGGCTTGTTATATGTAAAATTCTTCCCAATACGAATAATCTTAACTTAATTGCAAATTGTAAAAATAATCATCTCTATCTGGAAAAAATATTTTGAAAAAAAGAAAAATCAATCTAGATCTTAGAGTATAATAGAGATGGCATACGGGTAACTAAAATTGAAGCTCGAAAAAATTTGTTTAAACATGTGTTAGTTTATGATACCAAGGGCGTGCTGGTATTGCAATTTCGAAAAGTTGTGGGCAACCAAATTATGATATGAAAATTGTTAATTTATCTATCTATATATAATATGAACATATATACTGATTTATATATTGTGAATATACATTACAGGCGATACTTGTATTTACAACACAAAGTGTGAATGCATATGTTCCCATGGTGTATATTATACAAGAATTTTTGCATAGCTGTGAATAGGATTATAGGATATAGAAAGGATGAAAATAAGAAAAAGACGGAGTTCTATTATAAATTCAAATTATATATTGATACTTTAAACAAAATTAAATATAAACGAAAAGATAGAAAAACGTTTGACAGCAATTCTCAAAAAGTCGAACAACAAAAATTAAATAAGAATTCGATCGAAGCATCGATGATGACAATTTAGGACATATGTATTACATAGCGCCATACACTCACATGGCTTCATCTGCTTTAAAAATGCTTAATTTAATAAAATTCCTTAAACTAACTTAAAAGTAGCTTAACCTATCCGTCAACATCCCAAATACGCCTAACGCTCTCAAAAAGTTATATTACACATCTTTGTAAAACAGCATTTATTATCACCTACTAAATCGGCACCTGATTTTGTATTTTTCTTGAAGTACTTTTAAGGCCTACTGGTTGAATGAAGGATTTACATGTGCCTTCACCAGTTAATTGTATCTCCTGTAAAGCAAAATTGGTTAAGCTACAAATAAAATGCGACAGAAAATTGGTATACCCTAACTTCTTCCGACTCTGACGTAACGTTGAGTTCACCAGAATTTTCCACAAAACGATTGGAAGCGGGAAGGCTGCTAAAAAAATTTCTGATCAGTGCAAGTAATTAAATTAGGGATACGAAACAGTTTATTGTTACGTACCATGGTGAGTGTTGTTGCAGTTTTGTCATCACCACCCTTCGAAAGCAATCTTTCTTCTACCTGCAAAGAAGTCAATGTAAAATATTCTTTTTTAAAAACTAATAATTTCATGTTTTACCTCACAGAAGAATATTGATAGCAATGCATCTTTTTTCAGGGCCCGTCTCTCTCGTTAAGCAATGAAGCAAGAGTTTTCAAAATGCCTGCTACACACACAATCTCGCTTGCAATTTAATCGGTTATCTGTTTACGGATTCAACAGAATAACCCACTTTGTTGCTATCACTCCATTTTTTGGAAAGCTTTAAATTCCATAGATACATCAAAATTTTACATATTATGTCAAAACCAAATAAGGCTACAATGTGAAAGGTAAAATAAATTCACTTGTAATCAAATCATTCGAATTTATATTCAAATATTTATCAAATTTGAACTTCGCGCGCTAAATTTCCTTTTTTCGAAATACATTTCGCATATAACTTTTGATAACCCCAAATCGCTCGCGCACGTCTCTGGCAAATTCGAACATGTTTACCTACAAGATCCGACTTCAATCAACGAAGCGAGAATATTTTAAATGAAAAGTTACGTTAATCTTGACACCTAACTCAGGACTATACTAAAACATAACACCGTTTAAGAAATTCATTAGTTTTTTCATGAAATCACTCTTAAGGAGATGGTCTATCAAAAACGAATTATACTTTGTAATGCACTGAACTTCGACGTGATGCTCACTTTGCACATTTTTCTATGAAAATTAGCACTAATTGCTAGATCCTTTTGTGTAGTGAGTAATATAATCATATACAAACAGTATTGATAAATTCAGTGACAAACAGTTTGCAATTTTGAAAGAAATTTGAAAGTTATACGCGCCGCACGGAATGTCACATAACACTTTTTCACTTCACTTTCACTATACCGTGTTATAATTTCGTATCCTTTGACCGCAAAACGCTTTCTTTTACCAAAACTTACATTAGATCATACACATTTGACGTGAACTATAAATTTTCATAGAAAAAAAGGAAATTGAAAGAAAGTTTTTTCAACATACTGGTAAAAACTGTCATTTTCCGCGCCTAAATCGGGTTTTCGAAAATCAGTGATGCCAAATTTCTTAGAATAGTTTTTTCTTTTCAAGAGGAAATTTTAGGGAAATTTTTATAAATTGGTTGCTTATCAAATGTTGTTTAAAAACTCCACAGTTTCGAAAAACTGAGGAACAATCAATCTTAATAAAACTTTGTTTAGTAAAAACGTTGTTTTGCTTGAAGAAATGATTTGCTGAAGCGTTAATGATTTTAAGTAAAAGGAGGGAAATTTTAAAGGGAATAAACTCTACTTATATGCTTAGAGTTGGCAGTACCGACTAGTTTATTTGGCCGCTAACATGAAAGGGTGACACAAATTTTTATACCAAAAGTTGAATTTCTTTTTGCATAAATACTTGTAAATTATTAATTGGTAAAATTTTTTTTTCTACGAAATATTTTTTTCGGAATAAAAGGAGTGGAGAGAATGCTAAATTTTACAAATCCCATTACGATTTATTTTTTTAACAGGGTTTTCATATTTGTGAGAATGCCTTATTGATCAGCCTGTGAATTTTTCGAAGATGCAATGAAAAACATACTGCAGTCACGATCGGCTGCAAGCCAATCGTATAATACTCTAGATGAATACTGAACTCCGATTTATATTGTAGTTGGGGATAAAGTAGATTTACGTGTGTGCATGTTGTACCCTTTATTAAGGACTGCCATTAGATTGCTACTCAAAACTAAAAGACAATATTCAGTGTTTAATTTCATATCTTGAACTGGGTAAGTCATCGAAAAAAAATTTCCTTTTTGAAGGACTTTCACATGGGAGGTGCAGGAAGGACTCCCTCGATTTTTTACATATTTATCCTTTTCCTTGGAACCATTTAAAAATGAACGTGTACAAAATTTCAAATTCGTAGCTTGAAGCGTTCAAAAGTTATCGAAAAATATTGTTGAACACGTGTCTTAAGGACATTTTGTATGGCAGCTACCAGAAGGAGTAAAAGGATTTCGCTGATTAGCAAACCTGACCTTCGTTTTTACTCAAAACTAATTTGTACAAAATTTCCAATTCATAGCTAAAAGATTACTTGAGTTATAGTAAGTTCCGTAAATTAAGTGAAGATGTTTTGACAAGATATTTGTATGGCAGCTACACGAAGGACTAATAGGATTTTCTTCATAATCATACATTTAGCTCCAACTATTGGAAAAATAACACATACAAAATTTCAATGCCGTAGCTTAATCAGTTCTGAAGTTATTTACCAATATTCTTGAACACCTGTTTTAAGGATATTTTGTATGGGAGCTACCAGAAGGAGTAAAAGGATTTCGCTGACTAGTATACTCGAACTTTGTTTTCACTCAAAACTAATTTGTAAAAAATTCCGAATTCGTAGCTAAACGATTACTTGAGTTATAGTAAGTTTCGTAAATTAAGTGAATACATTTTGACAGGATATTTGTATGGCAGCTACACGAAGGACTTACAGGATTTTCTTCATAATCATACATTTAGCTTGAACTATTGGAAAAATAACACAAACAAAATTTCAAAGTCGTAGCTTAAACCCTTCTGAAGTTATCGGCCAATGTTCTTGAACACGTGTTTTAAGGACATTTTGTATGTCAGCTACCCGAAGGAGTAGGACGATTTTGCCCGTTAACGAACTTAGCCTTACAAATTCAACCAAACATCCAGATTCAAAATTTCAAGATCCTAGGTGAAGGCGTTCTTGAGTTATCGTGCTAACGGACAGACGGACGGACGGACGGACGGACGGACGGACGGACGGACGGACGGACGGACGTCAGGCGGATTTGAGGTTTTTGGGCACAAATAAACAAAAAATAATATATAACTTTTTTTCGTCCGAGGCTTGGTTCTATGCGTTACAAACTTTTCGGCTGGATTAAACTTATAATACTCTATATGATTTCATCTAGAGTATAAAAAGAAGAAAATTTTGATGTGACGTCATAAATGTACGTGTACGTACGAGAGTTTTGTTGATGTAGTCGTGGGCATCAAAAACGAAATATTTTTGATATGGGAGTGTCATCTCTATTATACTCTAAGATCTAGATACACTTACATACGTAACAACAACCGCAAATTCATTGAAGTGATTGATGCATTAAAGCACAATCATGAATTCAATACGAAATAGCTAAAGAGTTCGTAAATCTTATTTGGAATTGACTGAATCGAAAAGATGTCAGTTGAACGACAAATAACCATTTTATGTTTCTCCCGAAAAATGGGAAGCCAAAGATAATATGCCATTGAAAATTGCTTCTCTATCGTTTCCGTTCGTTTCCATTAACGTCAAATATACGCATCTCAGCGTGAAGTATACCCCTGTCAACTAGCTCTCTATCAAACTGACTTTTGAAAATAAGCGAAGACAAGCGTTCATAATTATATTATTTTCGGGCACATCTTAGATGGATTTCTTGACATATATCTCGTTTGGTCATTAAGTAATTTTCCATTACACGTCTTTCGAATGGCACGCATAGAAGTCAACAATAGAATTCAAAATTAATAGTTTCATTTCTTTCGTAAATGTGCTGAATTTTATCAGATTTTTGAATCTAAGCATAAACAACAAGGACTCATTATCGACTCACCCTAGAAGGTAAGTACGTCTTCTTTGTACACACCCTGGTCTATTCCTCCGTACAACATACTGTTTGACATAAATTATTACATTAACCTCACCTCTTTTGGTCGAAAACAACTAATTGACGTTAATAACATGATTGGCCGTTGTAACCAAAAGCATTAAAACTATGTAGAGCTCGGTGAAGTGCTGAAGTAATTATTGCGGACGTAGTATCCACCCAAAAATAAAGGGATTGTACCCTCCAAGTGTGGAACAAAGCGCTTGTTTGAAATGTATATAATATGTTCTTTTAAAAAATATGAATTATGTTCTTATGCTTTTGTTCAAAGCGAGACAGGATGGACCGACAACCTAAAGAATAACCAGGAGACTATTGAAAGGTATTGTTTAGGTTGTCAGTTCCATAGTAACCTACATCGTTTCTTAGCATTAAACGCGTTCCGGACTTCTACCTAAAAATAATGAAGTTGCGCCCAGACTGTTGGCAGATTTTTTTTTATATTTAGTTGTGGCCAAAACCATAAATCCGACTGCTGTCTGTTCGAACGCATGATAACTCAAAATTTTATCCGAATTAGTTTTTAAATAAAAGTAAGATTGAGTCATAATTTTTCTTGTAAATAATGTGAGATAGGATCATGTTACGTTATTTTTTTTTAATAATAAAGTATTGTGATCGACCTGAAATTTCCAAAAAAATTGCAACCCTAAAATTTTGTATTTTCACGTTTTAGGACTAGTAAAGCCTAAAAAAGCAAAAAAAAAAATGTCCGCCGTCCGTCGTACGCAAAACCGTTAGAATGCCAGTAGCTAATAAACCAGTTGAGATATTAAGTTGAAATTTTTATGGTGAGTAGATTGGGTGAACCTATAGGACTGGTATCTTTTGAGGCGTGGGGTGTAATAGGGAGGAGTGGGAGCGTTTGGTTTCTAGATCTCAGAAACCACTTATGCTAGGAGACTGAAACTTGGACCTTATGTAGAACTATAATAGTGAACCCATTTGCAATTGATAACGAGGTGAAACACTTTCGATTACAGTATCTTCCAAATCAATTATACCACGATTATAAATTTGGTTTATGTATATAGGATTATAAGTAGATTCTACAAGTGCCATTTAAAAAAAAAATTCTACCGGATATGATCTTAAAAATTTTACAGGAGTTAGACCCAACTGCCAGAGATCTTGCAGAAAACAGACAACCTAAAAATAACGTTCCAAATAGCCATGTGGTTATTCTTTAGGTAAAAATAACGTTCCAAATAGCCTCCTGGTTATTCTTTAAGTTGTCAGTCGCATAGTAACCTACACCGCATCTCAAGATTAAACGCGTTTCGGATAACGTTTCAAATAGTCCAATGGTTATTCTTTATTCTTTTCGTTACGGAATTTTACCTAAAAATTAATAATGTTGCGCCCAGACTGTGCCTAGATTTATATTTATTTTTATACTTTAAGTGAAATCTTATAGTATTATAAGTTTAATCCAGGCCAAAAGTTTGTAACGCATAGAACAGAGTCTCGGACAAAAAAAAAATTATATACATAGTATTTTGTGTTTATTTGTGGGCAAAAACTCGAAATCCGCTTGACGTCCGTCCCTCTGTCTGTTAGCACGATAACTCAAGAACGCCTTGACCTAAGATTTTGAAATTTTGAATGTCGATATATGGTTGAATTTGTAGGGCTGATTTCGGTAATGGGCAAAATCATTCTACTCCTTCGGGTAGCTGCCATACAAATCTTCTTAAAACACGTGTTCAAGAATATTTGTCAATAACTTCGGAACGCCTTAAGCTACGTCTTTGAAATTTTGCATTAATTGTTTTTCCAATAGTTGTAATTCAAGGAATGAAAAAATCCCATGAGTCCTTCGAGTAGCTGCCATACAAAAATTCTTAAAAAATAAGTAGAAATCTACGTTTCAAATAGCCTCCTGGTTATTTCTTAGGTTGTCAGTCGCATAGTACCCAACACCGTATCTCATCATTAAACACGTTTCGGACTTCAACCCATAAAATAATAAAGTTGCGCCCAGGCTGTTGCCAGTTTTTTTATTTAGAATTGGACGTTTGTGTATTTTATGTATTTTGTCTATACTACGATTGTATTGTAAAAGGGATAATCTTTATATTTCCGTCACAAATGTAGCGAAGACAGAAAATCTACAAGTGACAACAAAGATTATGCTTTGTGGCATAAATTTATTCAACTCATATACTATTAAAGTTTCAGCTATTATTCATTCACTGCTCTTCATAACGACATGACAATTTCTGTCCAAACAAGACATCTCATAAATTATTGAAAAGTTTTGGCTCCTTTGGTCAAAAGCCCTCCATTACTAAACAGTGAACGTTGTTGTATCGTTGTCGCTTTTGTCCGTATTCTCATTTTTTCGCTGCCCATTTATGAAATTATTGTTTCCAGCATGGCTTGTTATTTTGACTTGTTCATTGTTGGAAAATGTCTCCCATGGGGTCGCCGAAAGAAAAACGAAAACACGCTCGAGAATATATTTTCCGTTGTTTCATTAACAAGAAAGGCAACACGGCGGAAATACACGAGAAATATACAGTGGTGTGTACGCTTTATAGGAGTGACTGGAACCACTCTAAAACATTGGCCTCAACGGACCCATGAAAAAATGGAAAGAATCCTACACATCCTTGGGTCTTGTAGAGAAAAGTTTCTGAACCGTGTTGTTCTATGTGCTGGCAACATTTTTACGAAATAAAGAACAACATACTGGATATCGAGTATTTTGGGAGAACACATTTTTTTATTAAAATATCTTGCGGTCTGCATTACATGGCAATCACTTTTTGGAACGGGACACTTCTTCACTTCGGAATGGAGTCATGGAAAGGTGCAGATAACCCACTGCCACCATTCTTATTTTACGGAGCTGTAGTCCAAGTCCTTTTCTTAAAAAAAACTATTTAGTCTTTCCATAAATACGTCGTGAGTTTTTGCTTATTGTTATACCTTATAGCTATTATACCCATAAAATGGTAAAACGTATGTCATACATAGCCGCTTTTGTAACTAATAATATGGCATATATAAAATATAACTAAAATGACATTGTAATAATGAGGTTTTATGAGAAAAATTACAATGATAAAAAAATTCACAGTACCAACAATTTGTGTTTTGAAGTAAATTTATCAAGATTGGGTACAGCTACAATATCGACGCTTACATCAAATGAAAGGTAAATCGATTCCCTAAAAAGCAAAGTACAAAATGTTGAATTCTGAATGTAAGTTTCGAAGATATAATAGGTTATGTGAGTAAGGGTATATATAAGAAACATGTTTTACCACCCTAACTCACCGCGGATATAATTGAAAAGTTTCGGGGTTAGAGTAAAACTTGTTGGTGTATTTGGTCTTTCTTTTTGCTGTTCGGGTAGATCGTATCACAACCAATAATACTAAAAAATTATTATTAGCACCTGCTAGTACACTGCCATACTCTGCCCGATTCCTAATCTTCCTTTCCATTCCTAAAACAGATTAAGTTCGGTATCCCCTTTCTTCTTCATAATTCCTTCCTACTCTGCTCTCCTACACACCAAAAACACGTAAAATTATTTAATATAACAATACCGTGGACAGTTAGACTCAGTTCGTTCTAGAAAAAATCTGCCAACAGTCCGTCGCAACTTTATTATTTTATGGGTAGAAGTCTGAAACGTGTTTCATGCTTAGATGCGGTGTAGGTTACCATGCGACTGACAACCTAAAAAATAACGTTCCAAATAGCCGCCTGGCTATTCCTTAGGTTGTCAGTCGCATAGTAACCTACACCGCATCTCAGCATTAAACACGTTTCGGACTTCTACCCATAAAATAATAAAGTTGCGCCCAGACTGTTGGCAGATTTTTTTTATTTATTTACGTATTTTTTTATCAATAGAATATTCCATAGAAGTAAAAGCGAACTCGATCACATTTAACCTAAGAGATTTTCGGAATCAGTGAAAACTTGAACAATACCTCCAGGGGTTCAATAGGGAAAAAAATTAAATCGGTTTTTTCCCCGACTATATTTAAAGCTTATAGAAGTAAAAGTGAATTCCAAATCCCAATATACCTAAGAAATATATCAGAATTCGTGGATATGTACACAACTACTTTACACCGCCTTAGGAGTTGGTTATCGAAAAAATTTAGAAACGTTTCTAGGCGCTTATGTATAATAAATAGCTCGCAGAAATAAAATTGCTTTAATAGCTCGACATGTCTAAAAGTTTTAACGAAATTCGTGAAAATGTGGATTCACGGACATTTTTTTACTCAACCTCTGAACGCCAATAAAAATCTGAACTTTTTTTTTGCTTTAGTTACTCTAATAGCACATCTACATATACGTACTAAGTTTCAACTTTCTGCCATAATCCGTTTCTGAGATATAAAGAACCACTCCACATCCCAGTACCTTGCTAACTCTAAAAAAAAAGTTATTTTTCTAGGATGTCTCCATAGTGGTTCTATATAATCCTAAATTTTTAGCTTACTATTTATTACAGTTTTCGAGAAATAAAAATCAGAATTTTTTGCTTTCTACCTCCTTTCACCATCACTCTTTACACCCCCACCCATCAAATTTTTTTTCCTACTAGAAGTATACCGACTCCAACTCTCGTAAAATTTTCAAGATCATATCTGATACGGTTTCTGAGATATAAAAAAGACATTTTTTGAGAAATTGCTATCCTTCCACTTTCGTGCTCCACCTCCCCCCAAAACGTTGTCATTCAGTAGACTCCTCTTCTGATCCCATATACAGAAACCAAATATTATCTTATTGGTGTAATTGGTTCGAAAGATATTGTAATCCAAAGGTTTTCACCATCCACCCCCACACCCCACCACCTCCCTTAAAAAATTTAGCCCTTGTCTAATCATGAAGTATCCTTATGGACAACCACAAAGATTCAATCTTCTGACATCAATCGTTCAGGAGATATCGATTTTAGAATGTTTCAATCCCGGCTTTCAAGCGTTTTGGAATCATTGTTTATCCCCCCACTTCCACACCCCTTAAACCTAACCGATAATTTTTTTGCAAATGAGTCCACTATCATAGTATTATATAAGTTCCAAGTTTCAGCCTCCTAGCATAAATGGTTCCTGAGATCTAGAAACCAAAATTTTTCGTCTAAAACGCTCCCCTTTTATCCATCCTTACACCCCCAGCCCCCTAAAAGATACCAGTCGTAGGAGTTTATCCAATCTACCCACCATACAAATTTGAACTTAATACCTCAACCGGTTTGGGAGCTACGCGCCTTCAAACGATTTTGCGTGCGGCGGATGGCGTATGGCAGACGGCCTACAGCGTACGGCGTCTACGGCGGACAGACAGACAGACGGACATTTTTTTGTTGCTTTTTTGGAGGTTACTAGTCCTAAAACGCGTAAATACAAATTTTCGGGGTTGCAAATTTTTTTGAAATTTCATGCCGATCACAATACTTTATTATTAAAAAAATAATAATAAAGTAATTTGTCAAACAGGCGCCGTGGTCAAAAAACCGTAGCCAAAATAGGCTCAGATTGCTATGGTGCATGCAGTCGGATCACAACGATATACAGGACCTCACAGCTTATTTCGACCAGCACGCAAATAAAACTTTAACTGCCTATAAAAACTAAACTAAAGAAGATATCAACATTATTTAAACGCAGGTTATTTGTCTAATGTTTAAACTAATCAAATATGACTTCATTTATTTTTCTATATTTTTTTAATATTCTAAAACAATTAAAAACGAAAAACGCAACCAAAATCAATGCCACAGCTTCAACCAAATACTTTGCAGCTGTGCAATGATCCGTTATCTTGCAATGCAGCGGTTATTTTATTTTCTTATTCGTAATGTGTTCAAGTTCAGTCTTGCTGAATTCTTTGATAAGATCGTGCAGGAAAAATAGTTTTGCGAAATGGGACCATGTACGACAATTGATCAGCGAGAACTTGTTCTCAGTAATTTTAAAAGTGGCCATTCGCGCAGGAAAATTGGTGAGATTGTTGGACTAAGTGATTCTACAGTGCAGAGTATCATATACCGATTTATCCGTGAAAATAGAACGCACGATAAAGGGAGAAATGCCCCCAACAAAATTTTCAATCCAACGGACGAGCGCTATGTTGTTAGGAAAAGCCGCGAAAACCGAAGGCTATCTGCTCTAAAAATTGCCAGTGAAGTGGAAGCTAAGTTGGGCAATTCATGCCACCCGGAAACTATTCGCCGTGTGCTGCGAGAGCATGAGTTCAATGGTAGAATAGCGCGTAAGAAGCCGTTTATAAGCGCCAAAAATTGAAACTGCCGTTTGAAATTTGCCAAGGAACATTTGGATTCTGGATTTTGGAATACCGTTATATTCTCTGATGAGTCGAAATTTAACATTTTTGAATCTGATGGAGCCTCATATGTTTGGCGTAAGCCAAATACAGAATTGCAAAACAAAAATTTGAAAGCTACAGTCAAACACGGAGGTGGCAGCCAGTGGCGGTGCTGATAGTTTTGGCGCCCGGCGCACTTTTTACGTTTTGGTGCCCCAAATTTTATATTTTGTTTTCGAAAAATGAAGGATAATGTACAAAAATTTTCAAAAGTATCGGAGATGGTAAGGTCACAAATTTCGTCATTTTTGGCGATTCTTGATGGAATGGCCCTCATACGAAGGATCGCCTTGCTTTCGCAAGATATGCAAAATTAATTCCATCATAATTGCATCTTTATGAATCAATGGAAGAATATATCAAAAGAGCTCACGGAGCAAAACGTAGCCGCAATCTTTAGAACTGTGGATGTGATACTGGATGATGAACAGATCAGCTCGGATAGAAGTACTGAAAGTAGTGAAAATGAGGCTTCTTTGACTGAATACATACAATTCGACCAGGGACGTCATTTCAGTCTCACTCAGGAGGCAAGATCTTTTTCACTGCATATAAATTCATATGAGTCGATATTAAGATATGTAGTGTATGATATGCATGCGCGCACGCACAGTTCAAGGAGTACGTACATTTTTTTTAACTCTTTTTAAAAATAGTATTTCTTGAAAAAATCAAAAAGTCACGGTTCCATTCAATTCTGAAATTGCCCTCCCCCCCCCACCAAATTAGGTCCCTGAATTCCGCATCTAATATTGAAACAAATTGTGAAGGATCCTTTCCTAGTGACCAAAGAAGTAAAATATACATTCAATTGTGATTTTTTAAAACAGAATGAATGTCCTGGAGCTGAAGGAGATAATTATATGCGATTTTTGCCTATAAAATTGATTTTTTAGCTATTTTTCCTATGGTTTTATGCACATATTTAATTTGGCTCTCCGGTGCCATATTACCACTCATTTCAACGATTGTCGTATGCAAAAATTTCTGAATTTAAATAATTTTTTAGAAACTGTGAGGCTTTTTTCCAATTTTAAGTAATTAGTTTTGCTGACATAACGAAAAATTTTAAAGTAGCCTTTGAAATGTAATTACTATTAGCACTTATTTTTTTCCACAATAAAACCTAGCAAGAAAAATATCACATTTTCTTTGGTCGTCAAACAGTGCTCCCAACTCGTGAAAATTCTAAATATTTCAATTTTCTCTATAACATTAGAACAACTGTACCCGTATTGCCGTATTAGATAACACTTCTTCATTGCATTCGTATAGTGGTGATCACGTCACGAGAGCTTAATTCCCTGTTTATTTAAAAAAAAATACCTAGAGAGAAATTAAAAACCCATCGGAATTTACATGAAAAAATAATGTACATAAAGAACTGAAGCACTGGCACCTCGCATACGCCTGGGACCTCTGAGAACCTATTTCGTTCCTGTGGCGCACTTTTATAAACTGCGCCAGATACCATGAATACATATGCACTCAGCGGAATACAACGCATGCCGTCGCGCATAAAAACGTTGACAGGTCACAGTACCGTGCGTGTTGGATGTCGAACCGTGGTGCAGATGAAATATTTGCGCCAAAGAGTAAGTCAATAGATTCGCACATGTTTGATCGAACAAAACGATGTACATGTTGGATCGGTAGAGGAAAATGATGTTGGTTATACAAAATCGTTTATGTATGTACTATGTATAAGAGGGTGCTATGAACATGTATTTATATGATAAGATCAAACAGCAATCACATATTTAAGGGAATAAAACAAACGTTTGGGAGTACGACGTGTTATTAATTTGTATTTGGATGGATAGGTATAAGTAGGTATAATTGCAAAATTTACAAACAGTGAATTTGATAATTGCAGGTTCGTACCTGAACGAACAATTGCGTAGGTACATAGGTGAAATATTAGGTGTGGCGCCCTCAAAATTTGGCGCCCGGCGCAGTTGCTCCACTTGCTCCTATGGAAGCTCCGCCCCTGGTGGCAGCGTTATGGTGTGGGCCTGTATGTCCGCAGCGAGAGTTGGAAATTTGCAATTTATTGAGACTACAATGGATAAGTCTCATTGTCTCGAAATTTTTAAGTCCAATTTGCTTGAAAGTTTGGAGAAACTGGGCATTCGCGATGACTTCAGAAGCATAAGTCGGGTATTGTACAGAGATGGCTGGTTTGGAACTGTCCGCATGTTATGCAACCACCGGCACAGTCGCCCGACATTAACGTCATCGAAAATTTGTGGGCCATTTTGGATAAAAAAATCCCAAAACGGAAAATATCCAACAAAAGCGATCTCAAAACTGCATTGGTTGAGGAATGGGCCAAACTTACCCCAGAAGTGACACAAAAACTAGTCGATTCAATGCCTAAGAGGCTAAAAATTGGTGTTGACCAACAGAGTGGTAATACTAAATATCGTAATTTTTGTTATGCCTTTCAACTTAATTTAAACATTGAATATGTTACTTGGTTGAAATAAGCTGTGACATTGTTTTTAGTTACTTTTTTCGTTATTAATTGTTATGAAATATTGAAAAAATATAAAAAAAATAATAAAATGAATAAATGATAATTTTGAACAATAATCTAATAATCTGCGCTTATTATTGTTCGTCCAACAATTAATTTTTTTAAAATTAATGTTTAAAATTCCAAAGTTTACAAGCTTACAACCCTTACAATCCTGATTCAAATTCAACACGCTTTTTCATCGCATGTTAAGGTTATGAAGATATAATAATTAACATGTTTATTGATACAACTGCAATTTAATTTTATTATCACAACTTGTGTACTGTTCAGTACTCTTTTTGTAACTGATGTCGGACAGTTCTGTCTAGCGTACTGTTATTCGGATCACAGATACAAGTCAGTTTATTACTGGGTCAATAAATGCCACTTTCACGTGACAATAAAATGTCGCAGTCAAGAGGCAATTAAATGTTGTGTAGTATACGAGCAACACTGTACCGTGCAATACAAGTTTATAGGCTCAGAAATATTCCAATAAAAAATTTTCCGTAAAGATAAGGATAATGGAGCCTCGAGCCGCTCTAAGACCCAAGGATCTATTGGTCCTAACTCCTATATAAATTCTTGCATACTTGGTTTGGAAGATGTTTTAATCCGAAGTAGTTCCCGCTACACACGAACTTTCACCATAAACATTTTATTTCTTGTATGCCTACAGACAATCAGCGAGTTTCAACTTTGTGAAATATACCGTTCAGGAGATATGAATTTTCTAATGTTTCAATCCCTGCATGGGAGTTTTTCGGACGCATTGTATCCAACCTCCTATGTACTCCCATATCTGTCCACCCAAGTTAAAATTAAACATTTTTAAAATTTTTAATGGCCATGCTTTAAAATCACTACATATATAAAAATAATCAGCTCCCGAGATATAGAAATCAAAACTTTTTTTATAAAGCGATCCTGCTCCTCTCTCTCACACCACTACCACCCAGAATTCGTTAAAGGGTCCACCCAGGCATATACGACGGACTAGGTGATTTTTTTGTGTTTTTGGGTGGTAGCCCTGAAATATTACAAATTCGAGGCTAGTATTTTTACTTTATTATTTTTTAATAATAAAGTATTCTTAAATTTCAAATCGATCAGAATACTTTATTAATAAAAAAATGAGCAAAATTACTGAATAATAAATTGTACAAAACTTTTTAATTATAGGCAAATATAATACTAAAATTTAATATATTAAATGGTTGTCACCCTTAAAATATATATTACCATTTTAAGTCATAATGCGGTAAAATTTAAAAATAAGTATGTTGGATGTTTCGAGGCAGATACCGTTAAAAGAAAAATAATCAGGCATATGGATAGGTAATTTGACTTTTTTGTTTTTAATAATAAAGTATTATGATCGACCTAAAATTTCTAAGCAATTTGCCACTCTGAAATTTTCTATTTTCACCTTTAAAAAGCTCATAGAAGTAAGAGAGAATTCGATGTTTCATTAGACTAAGAAATATGTCGGAATTCGTGAAAATGTACGCAATTACTTTTTTGCAATATTTATAAGGCTGGTTATCGAAAAATCTGAAAATGTACGCCGAAGAGATGGAGTTCAAACGCGTTTTGACTGATGGACTGAAATTTTGTTTTTTGATTTGTGGTCTACTATAATTTTAAAACGTGAAACTAGCACATTTAATCTTATCATTTCAATAATAAAGTATTATAATCGACTTTTAAAAAAACTAATTTGCTGCTTTGATTTTTTTTTATTTTCACGCAGTATGCAGTATGCCGTCCGTACGCAAAAGCGTTTGAAGAATCGAATTTCCCAAACCCTTTGTAATTAGGATGGGCAGGGATTGCAGATTGGTAAAAATAATATTGCCCTGAAAGAAAAAAATATGATTCTTCTATGGTTGCAGTGACCATAATAAATTTAATGTAACTATAATAAACCAGTTATGGTGGTTCTAGTCATAGTATATATTTCCTACAAAAATAATATGGTTACAATAAACATATTTGGTAATATTAAATTGATATGGTTATACTAATCACGCTTTTTACATGATGTTAAAGTGTAAAATGTTTCCTTATTGTCGAAAAGCCGTAAATACCTTCCATTGGACGATGAGTATAGCATGCACGAAAGATGATTTCCGCAGTAAGTTTTCATTAACTTTTGAATTAAATCGAGAGATTTTGTGCTCCCAAAGAAAAGCCGAGATTAAAATGGGAAGTCACATTCGCTCGAAACTGACAATTATCTGGCGATAACTCATAGTGATATATGCAAATAAATATTTCGCACCAAATGGATACTTATCTTATATTCTCTTGGATTGAAGGTCATGAGTATGAGAATATCGAACTGACGACCTCTGTGTTACTAATGTGCTAGCAACTACATCATGAGAAAAAACAGTGATAAAATCCTTTTGATTTTTTGTGCTTCAATAATGGCTTATGCTGCAAAGTTGGAATTTCGAGCAGCTCACGGGTTCACATATACCATTAGAGCCACCATACAGTACGTTATTAGTTAGTGGATTTTATCACAGTCAATAGCTCTAAAACTTATTACTACCCACTAGTACACCGATTCCCCAACCTTTCCATCCCTTGAACTGGCAGAACTGCGTGTTACTGTATTAATGGCTAACGCCATAGGTCGAGTTCGGGAGTCTTAAAAAGTATCTGTGTTGTGTTCGAACATCTTAAAATATAGTTTTTGAGGGGATGACACACGAGATAACATACGCCAGCGATAAGATGAAGATATCTCGCGCGATAGATGATATCTTCTAAAAGATATCTTTCCGATAAAATTCCGAATCTTTTCGTTTACAGAAGTAGATGTTTTTCCGTTGTTCATTAATATAGTAAAACGGCGAAACATAAAAACTTTATTGGCGGCTATTCACAGTCGTGATAAAGTTGGCTTTAACTTAAAAATAGTTAAAGCCAACTTTAGTGTATTTACAGTGGAATTACAGCATACTTTAACGCTAAAGTCGACTTTAAATGTAAAGTAGACTACTGTCAACTTTAAAGCATGCCTTTCAACTTTAAATGATGACAGTCAACGTTTAAATTTATTTGTGACATGGTTAGTGTCAAAGTTCGTATACTTTTTTCAAGTGATTTAATTAAATAAAGTTTTAGAATAAATATTTTACGCAGAAAACATGGAACTTGAAGATAGGGTTTTAGAGGATTTAGAAATAATACAATACCTATCAATTAGAAACAGACCTGTTTATAAGGCGAGAAATGATCCATTTGGTCTAGACAACGAATTGTTTCATTCCAATCATAGATTTGACAAAATCACCGCTAAATTTATTATTAAGTTAGTTAAAAATGACTTGGAGAAAGAAAATAATCGCGAAAGACCCACTAACCCGAGCTGCAAGTCTTAATTACATTACGATTTTTTTGGACGAAATGGTTACGGTCAGAACATTGGTAAGCTAAATATACTTACAATATGAATTTCTTGGTATCAAATCTTAAAATTTTTAGACGAATTGTATAATGTATCGCAACCGTCTGTGAGTCGAATTGTTGCACGAGTAAGCAGATGTTTGGCAAAGCAACTACTAAACTTTGTAAAATTTCCATCAAATGAATCTGAAGTTATAAGTTAATTTTATAAAATCGCAAATTTTTCCCATGTACGAGGCTTGATGGATTCGACCCATGCGCGGATTAAGGCGCCAGTGAAGAAATTGGGCAAAGAAGCTGCGAGCAGATTTATAAATCGAAAAGACTATAGCTCCATTAATGTTCAGGTAAGCTCCGCTGAAATTGCCAGTGACATTAAATGACATGGCCAATATTTATATTCAGATTGTTTGTGACTCAAACCACAAAATTGTTGATATCGTTGTGCGTCTTAGAGGATCAACACATGATTCCAGAATTTGGAATGAATGCGGATTGAAAAGTAAAATGGAAAGTGAAGACATCGGACATATTTTGGGGTACGATGGTTCCTCAGGCTCCAAAAGAAATGCGTTAAGCACACAGCAAACCCGTGTTGGAATCGAACAACTCAATGGTGAACTGAAAAGCAGATTTCGGGCAATATTTGAGCGAGTTGATTTAGATACAGCTAAATGTGTAATAGTTGCGTCAGCAGTTCTTTTTAATATTGCTAAGGAACGAAGTTGCCTTTGTGAGTATATTCACATTCATATTACAATAATAAAATATTTTCTTATGAATTCATAAGTACATTCTCACAGATTCCAGAGTAAATCAAATTTCAAATCATACAATAAGCACTTGAATCTACCAATAATGGTAGAAATTATTGTAATTACATAATCAGCAGATACTTTTAAATTCTTGTATTTTATAGATAAAAATATGTACATAAATAAAATATTTTATTTGTTAAATTATACTTCAATAAATAATAAAAATATGACTGAAATTGCATGTTAACAAAAATTTAAAAAGACAAAAATATCGCAGAAATTCATGCATATACTTGTTAGCTCTCTAAATCTATAATTATTTATATTATAATATTTTATTAATATAGTGATCAGCTGTTAACAATGTACTAGATAACATGTCACAGCTGACTTTATTTTGATTGTGAATACAAATACTTAAAGTCGGCTTTAAATTTAAAGCCAGATTTATTAAGAGCACACTTTTTTTGGTGTTTAAGAATAGCGGCCATTGATTTTAATCATAAACGAATTTCCATTAATTCTTTCAGAAACTGGCTGATTTTAAAACTTGTATTTAAATTTGATTAGTGACACAATATTTAAATTTGTTTTGTAATAATAACATGGATCACATTACCCCTTAGAATTATTATTTGCAATAGGTAGGTTGGAATTCTTCGTACTGATTAACACAAAGCTGAGCCGTACTAGCCTCCAAGTAACCAGCGCATAATTTGAGGAGGAATTCAATAAAATTTTAATTGTGACCTTCCTCACCACTAGGCTTCCAAAACTTCAATCATCGATATCGATATGATTTCAGCAAATCAAATAATTGTTATATTGACTTTTATAACTCCACTTAAATGCAAATAGCTTGAAAAAAAGAGCCTGGATTGCTTATGCAATGGTGGAACAAAATCAAATAAATAATAAACGACTTCCGTCATAGACCATAACATACTTCCTCTGGCTTTTAATCGTTTTATGGTGCAATTAGCAGTAAACATTGGAACGATTTTCTCAAACTGCAAAAAGGCATAAAGTTAACAGTGAGCACCTAAATGAAGCCTGGCAAACTTCTACACTCGTATGGTTCCTCAAGTAGAAAAAAGAAAGACTTAATTTATCCGTGGATATAAAAAAATCACGTTAAGGGACTCTTATGAGCCAAAGCACACCTATTTGACTTATTAAGTTTTAAGTTTTTATTAGTGCCATTTGCTTTTCGTCATAAAATTTAACTATTCCTTCTAAATAGAAAACAGGCTTAGTTAGAGATGTGCTTGCTTTGTAACTAGTTCTTAAACAACAATATTTTTATAAACAAAACTTATGAAACATGACATGAAACAATCTGAGCTATCTAGGATGCCTAATAAAAACGTTTGTTATTTATGAATTCCGATTTGTTTTTAAGAATTTAAGCGCACTAGGCAATTGGTGAAAGAATGTTCTAGCTATAAAGAAACAGTTTAAGTTTCCGAAGTCCTGCTTGTGCAAATGAAAACTCTTTCGGTTGAACAACTACCGAAATGGCAAATAAAATGCTTCCCATTTAAGAATATTTTTCCTAAGGGTTTTCTTTTCGGGAAACGCAAAGGCATAAAGGCAACGGAAAGCGGTGCCATAAAAGTGATTTTTCGTAGTCCACAGGAAAAGGGGGGGCCAATATCGTAAATATAAATCACCATACAACTGTGAGGAAAAGGCATAAGGACAATCATCAAAGGAAACGGAATAATATTTTGTCGTTTTAGCACAAATACACTCTCATGAATTTTGTATTTCTGATCGAATACTAAGCTCACTAAAGTAGTCCAGTAAAAATGGCGAAAGGATATCCAAAGATTCCAAATAAAGAATTCATTCGTTCTTATTCCGGTTGAAATTAAATGGCAGAAATTTTAAGTTTGCTGCCTAACCATTTCGTCGGGCTAGTCGAACCGGATTGAGTGCTTTAGGGTGGTCTATATATGGCGAAGGATAACAATAAAATGGTAGCACTGTGTGTAAGCAAAACATAAAAGTTAAGTTTATATGGGGCACAGAAGGTAGTCGTAAAAAGCCAGTCTCTAAGTGATTAAAACTGGTCTTAAGTGATCTTCTGCGAGTTAGTGCTAAATTGGTATCTTTATCTGTTTGCATTTAATCTATTTTATGGAGTAGTGGATAGTAAAGAATCAACTATTCATATTTGAGTAGACCCTTTGTACTAGTGTTGCTTAAACATCGATAGTTTCGGATTTCGATAGTATCGATATTTTTTCACTAAACCATCGATACTATCGATACTATCAAAAGTGTGGTAGAGTTTTCCTTAATCATAGATTGTGTAGAATTTCAACAGTATAGTCATTTTATTTTAAATAATACGAAAATACTAACAAAGGCATGAATAATATAAAAATTATTGCAAGGATATTATTTATTAGTTATATGCAGGAAAAATTCTTTACGCAGAAACTGATGTAGCTGGAATACCTAAATAAATATTGCTTTGAGAATTACGCGTTGGTTTGCCGGGATATTATAAAAGACGCGTATTCTTAAAAAATTACTGTAAACTGTATTTACAAGATATTTCGTAAGATTCTTTCTGGAAAATCCGACGATTTCAAACTCCATAATTGACGTTAAGGGGCAAATACACACGCAGCATGTACATTCAACATGTCTTCATTTCGTTGTAAATGCTTAAAAAATAGAAAGCAGAAGATTTTTTTTATACAGTCATGTACAGGGTGGGCCATCTAGAGGTTTCTTTTTAAATCATAGGTTATTTTGACACTGAAAGCTGTTTCCTGCTCGAAATCTTGACAGAAAGTCAGTATCATACCTCCGCGGAACGAAATGAGTCGCTTTACGCTTGAACAACGTTGGGAAATATTGAAAACTTGTTTCCAAAGTGAGTGCTGTGTAGCCCAAACAGTGCGTGTTTTGAAAAGAAGTTTTGGCCGAAATGAAGCACCCACCGCGGCTGCTGTACGCAAGTTTGTGCAAAAAGTTCGTGAGACTGGCATGCTAGTGGACAACACTCATGGCCCCCGTCGTCGTACTGTGCGCACAGACGAGAATGTGGCTGCTGTGGCCGAGAGTGTGAGACTCACTCCACGAACATCAACTCGCCGTCGATCTGTTGTTGAGCTGTTGAGCTCAACATTTCACGCACTAGACTGAGGAGAATTCTGCAAAAAGATCTCGGATTATTCGCTTACAAGGTCCAATTGACTCAGCAATTGAAGGCGCACGACCATCCGCTTCGTTATCGCTTCGTAATTTGGGCCTTAGAGCAGCTTGAATTGAACAACGATTTTGGGCGAAAAATCATCTTTTCTGACGAGGCGCATTTTCATCTCGGCGGCTACGTTAACAAACAAAATTGCCGCATCTGGGGCTCGGAAAACCCGCACGTTATTGTCGAGAAGCCAATGCATTCACAGAGAGTGACCGTTTGGTGCGGATTGTGGAGTGGTGGCATCATTGGACCATTTTTCTTCGAAAATGAGGCTGGGAACAATGTTTCGGTCAACGCTGAACGTTACAGAGCCATGTTATCCGACTTTTTTTTACTGAAATTAAAGACATGGATTTGGACGACCTCTGGTTCATGCAGGATGACGCGCCATGCCACACAGCCCATGCCACAATCGATCTTTTACGCACCAAATTCCCAAATCGTGTTATCAGCCGCCTTGGAGCTGCGATTTGACCCCTTTGCATTTTTTTGTGGGAAACCGTGAAGGACCGATGTTATCCAGAAACGATTCAAGCACTTAAAGCCAATATCGTCCAAGCAATCCGTGAGCTACAGTCCGAAACCATCAACAAGGTCTTGGAAAATTGGAGTAACAGAATGCGCTACTTCGCAGCCAGCCGAGGCAGCCACTTGAACGAAGTTGTGTTCCATCATTAATGGGAATGTTTACTCTTACTAATAAAGCCATAATACATGGAATAAAAATTTAATTTTGTTAATTTTATTGCATTTTTAAAAAGAAACTTGTATTTGGCCCACTCTGTATATTCCAAGTAGCACCAATAGTCGTGTAGGAGTAGTACGAACGTTCTGCGAACTATATCATGTCACTATATAGTAATGCTTACTTTCCCGAATAGTAGTGAAAACGGTGATATGATAGTTGTCACAAGCAATTTGCCAGTGCGGACTTAGTAATACATATCACCTCGCTACCTGCAGCGTTACGAATAGTTGTGGACTACGACTAAACAGAATGAGCATTTGGTTGTGAGTGGAGTACATGTGGTTCTCCGAACCATTTACGGACAATCTGCGAACTATTTGAGAACTTTATAGTAATTTCTCTTCGTTGATCAAAAATGAGTAGCGATGATAAATCGCATACATGCAAGTCGAGAGCGCGCAGACAATGTGAGAATGTGTGTTTTTATGGCATATTATTACAACCAAATAAGAATACACAAATAAGATGTGAACTTCAATTGAAGCATGAGTTGATGATAATTATTTTTCAATTAAAAAACTAAATCTGGAACTAATTTTATGGGAAACATAATTTTTACTGTAAACATATGTGATGTTTATATGCTTGAAACTTATGCCCCTCCATAAAAAACCATATTGTAATATTTTATATCTTTTTAAGTCAAATTGATTTTTTAAACGGAAGTACTTTTTTACTAAAATGGGATAACAAATATTTGAACTAATATTTGAAAGTACGAATATAAGAATTTTGATTAAAAATAAGTGTATCTTTTGTCTAAGCTTTTGGTCAAAATATTTCATTTATATTGGAAGCCATGATACATCTATGAAATATGGCGTCATATTAAGTAGCAATACACTACAATTTAGTAGCAATACACTATTATTTAGTAGCCATACAATACCATTTAGTAGTCATACACTACTATTTAGTCGTCATACACTTCAATTTAGTAGCCATATACTACTTATTATAGAAGTTGGCAGGTGGTTGTGCGAACCACACACAGACTTATAGTCGGAGAGCTCGCGACAAAAAATCGCAAGAGTTTTAGGAAAGCTAATATTTTGGTATTTGGTTACATTTGGGGTGTATGTAAATATACTAGAGTCAGCAGGTCTGACGTCGGGACACCCGGCTCTGGTGAGCTGTCAAAGATGTCAAAAAAATCGGAAAATTAAAGAGTTTTAGGAAAGCTGAAAATTTGCCAAGACGTAGTTTTTACAATGAAAAACTGAAAAACAGTGGTCAGACACCCCAACAGCGGAACCCCCCAGTCAGCCCCCCCCAAACATGTCAAAAAAATTGGGTCCTCGAAAGAGTTTTAGGAAAGCTGAAATTTTGTTCAGTAAATATCTATAATACATAATTTATGAAAATAACAGTCAGACTTCATTTGGTTAGAACGGGGCCAGTCAGCAGGCGCCGAAAGTATATATGTCATACGAGCGCGATTTCTGTTACTATGTGCGCAACAATCAATACAATTGCCATGAAAGAGTTTTAGCAAAGCTGAAAATTTACCACGTGGTAGTTTTTATCAGCCTGATAATATAATAAAATAGAATTACTTTAAAACCTTGTATAATTTCCTTATGGAATTATATTTTCATATAAATAAGTAGAAATTCAATGAACCAGCGCATTGAAACATACAGAAAATGTACATTGTTTTGATATGTATGCACCGTGAGATATCAGGTAAACGAAACTTTTTCATAAACTATATTTAATAGATTTGTACAAAATTTTAGCTTTCTTAAAACGATTTTTGCGACATCTTTGCGGGGGTGCTGACTGGGTGCGTCCCACTGTTGGGGTATCTGACCATTGTTTTTTTGTTTCTCGTTGTAAAAACTACCCCGTGGTAAATTTTCAGCTTTGCTAAAACTCTTTCATGGCAATTGTATTGATTGTTGCGCACATAGTAGCAGAAACCACGAGCACGCGATTTTTGCGACAACTTTGCGGGGGTGCTGACTGGGTGGGTCCCACTGTTCGGGTGTCTGACCATTTTACTTTATTATTTCAATAATACAGTATTGTTATCGATTTTTAAAAAAAAAAAATTTGCTACCCTCAAAATTTTTTTTTTCACGTTTCATGGCGAGTAGACACGAAAAAAGCAAAAAAAAATTTCAGTCCGTCTGTCCGCCGTACGCCGTACGTCTACCGGTGTACGCAAAATTGTTTGAAGGCTCGTAGCACCCAAACCCTACAAGCTATTTAGTTGAATTTTTTTTCGTGGGTAGAGTGGGTAGGCCCCCTGAAGTGACCAAATTTGGAGGGATGGGGGTGTGAGGGGGGAGGAGGGGGAAGTGTTTTAGACGGAAAATTTTGGTTTCTAGATCTCAGCAACCGCTTATGCTACGAAGCTGAAATTTAGAATTTATATAGAGCTTTGGTAGTGGACCCATTTGCAAAAAAATTGCCGATATAGGTGAAGGGGTTAAGGAGTGGGGGGAAAATAATGCGTCCGAAACGCAAAAAAGGTGAGATCGACACATTCTAAAACCCATATCTCCTAAACGGTTAATGTCACAAAATTGAAACTTAAAGAATATCTGTAGGTATACTAGGAGAATAGATCGGAAATAAAAATTTGAGTGGTGGCAGTGGCGTACGGGGGTGGGGGGTGAAAAACTTTAGATTACGATATCTCATGAACCAATTACACTAAACAAATAAAATTTGGTTTGTGTATAAAGGTTGACAAATGAAGTTTGCTGAAAGCCAAATTTTTGAAGGGGGCGGAGCATGAAAGTGGAGGGGATAAGAATTTTTCAAAAAAATCACGTCTCATATCTCAAGAACAGTGTAAGAGAGATGCTTAAAATTTTTACCAAAAGTAGGCCTAATAGACCCCTAGCAGAAAACAAAATTTAGGGAGTGAGGGTGTAGAGGGTGAGGGTGGGGGAGGATGAAAAGAAAAAGTTTCGATTTTTATATCTCGACAACCTATAATGATATAAAGCTGAAACTTGGTATTTAGATAGAGCTATATTAGTAGCATCTTGGAAAAATACAATTTTTTATAGGGGTAGTATGGTACAGGGGTGGGGGTGTTTTTCCTATCTGTAGAACGGTTTATGCTACAAAGTTGAAACTTGGTACGTTTATGTAAATCAACTAGAAAACTAATTTGGATAAAAAAAAATTTCAAATATTTATTGTTGTTCGGAGGGGGGGCAAAAAAAATAGTCAGTGAAAATGCAATGCATATATTTTCACGGTTTTCGTCATATCTATTAGGTCTTCCCAAATATTGAATTCATTTTTATTCTACGGTTTCTTCATATAAATACCTAGAATGCGTTTTCAGGATTTCTTAAAATTCAACCCGTAAGGGGGTGCGAAGGGGGTTGTAAACTTTTTCACGAATTCTACTATATCCCCACGTCTTATCAGATATCGAATATCTTTTCAGTTTCACGTGCTTGCGTAATTATCGCCTAAAACTTGTTTTTAAGTTTTTTCCTTTGTCAGCCCCTAAGAGGGTATAAACGGGTTGAAGACGTTGTCACGAGTTCCGTTATTTCTTTTAGAAGTGATAAGAAATTGAATTGGTTCCTACTTTCTCGTGCTGTCTTCATATTTATTTATTAACTCCTTTCAGGATTTTTGGATATTCAACACCCAAGTGGGTGTAAGGAGGTTGCATATCTGATGATATATCGAATTCATTTTTACTTCCTAAGGTTTCCTATATAAAAAAGAAAAAAAGCCAATTTCAGTATTTTAGATATTCAATCCTAATGGGTGTAAGGCGGTTGTATGCTTTTCAAAGTTTCGACATATTTCTTAGGTTCGATGAGATATTAAATCGCTTTTCATTTCCACAGACTTTTTATATAATCGCCTACAAACCCATTTCTCAATTTTTCGATTTTCAACCCCCAAAGGTTTGTATATGTTTTCACAATTTTTGCCATTCCTTAGTTCTGATGAGATATAAAATTGATTATTACGGTCAACCAATTCACGATTTTTCGAATTTCCAGAACCAAGGAGGTGTGAAGGGTTTGCTTACGTTTTCACAAATTTTTCAAAATCCGTCTTGTCTCATGAGATATCAAGTTGCTTCTTATGAAAACATCTAAAAACCTGTTTCACAATTTTTTCGAAATTCAAACCCCAAGTGAGTAATGGGTTTGTATACGTTTTAACAATTCGTTATATCTCTTAATTCTGATAAGGCAACAAATTCGTTTTTACTTCTATGGGCTTTTAGTGTACATAATATACTGAAATTCGAATAGTCTACACGGACTTTTTCAATGTTTAATCGGCTAAAAATCTCTATTTTAAATATTTTTATATTAAGAATAAAAATAATTTTCCAGGAAATCTAATAATTTCGAAGCAACTCATGATACACTCCGACTTCGACCGCTCCCGAACTTTGACCCGAAAAATAATAAAGTTTCGCCCAGACCATTGGCAGATTTTTTTTTTGTTTCTCATTGTAAAAACTACCCCGTGGTAAATTTTCAGCCTTCTTAGAACTCTTTCATGACACTTGTATTGATTGTCGCGCACATAGTAACAGAAATCGCGCTCGTATGACATTTATACTTTCGGCGCCTGCTGACTGGCCCCGTTCTAACTAAACGAAGTCTGACTGTTATTTTCATAAATTATATATAATAGATATTTACTGAACAAAATTTCAGCTTTCCTAAAACTCTTTCGAGGACCCGATTTTTTTTACATGTTTGGGGGGGGGGGGCTGACTGGGGGGGTTCTGCTGTTGGGGTGTCTGACCACTGTTTTTCAGTTTTTCATTGTAAAAACTACGTCCTGGCAAATTTTCGGCTTTTCTAAAACTCTTTCATTTTCCGATTTTTTTGACATCTTTGACAGCTCACCAGAGCCGGGTGTCCCGACGTCAGACCTGCTGACTCTAGTATATTTACATACACCCTAAATGTAACCAAATACCAAAATATTAGCTTTCCTAAAACTCTTGCGATTTTTTGTCGCGAGCTCTTGGACTATTAGCAGTGACGAGTATTCTTAAGGTACTCCGCAGTAGTTTGCAAAACCATTTCACAACTACTTAAACGAACTAAATGGTCGTACGAATGAATAGTACTGATAATAAGTTGTTAGCTAGTTTTCGCAACTAAAAATAGTTTTAAGTGCCGACAAAATTAAATACACACAAGCCACAACTAAAAATTCGTTGTGACAACGTTTGCCGGACTACAGGTTGTGATCAAGAACTATCCGTGCTACTTCGGGCACGTAATCTCAAGTCATCGGCACACTCATTGCAAAAACACACATTCTTCTGTTGTCGCATGCATGTCTTTGGCCCTTAAAGGGATGGATGAGTACGACGTACGGGTAATGCCGTTTATCATCTTTATGCCAATTGCCTTATCGATAGTTTTTAAAACCTATCGATTGTTTCGATAGTACAAAACTATCGATACTATCGATAGACTATCGATGTTTAAGCAACACTACTTTGTACAAGCAGCAATATCCAAAACTACATTGATCCCCCGAGCCAAAACGAACAAAAAATCTGCCAACAGTCTGGGCGCAACTTTATTATTTTCGGGCAGAAGTCCGGAACGCGTTTAATTCGGAGACGCGGTGTAGGTTACTATGTGATTGAAACCCTAAAAAAGGTTACGGAAGCGGGTAGAATGGGGTCGCGCTAGAATACTTAAACGCCGCTGTCACATATAACACATGAATTACATAATTGAGTTATACTCCGGGAAGAGGTCTATTGTCAACCTTTATACAGAAACCGAATTTTATTTTTCTAGTGCAATTCGTTCGTGAGATATTATAATCTAAAGCTTTTCGCTTTTCTAGAAACCAAAATTTTCAGTCCAAAACACTTCCCCCACCTCCACTCTCACACCCCACCCTTCAAAAAGTTGTCACTTCAAGGGGCCTACCCAGTCTATTTACAAAAAAAAAACAATTTAATAGCTCATAGGGTTTGGGAGCTATAAGCTCTCAAACGATTTTGCGTACGGCGGACGGCGTACAGACGGACTGAATTTTTTTTTTGTTTTTTTGGTGTTTATTAGTCATGAAACGTGGAAAAAAAATGTTCAGGGTAGCAAATTTTTTTTTTAAAAAATCGATAACAATACTTTACTATTAAAATTATAAAGTAAAAATCAATTCCGTAATTGTAAAATTCATGTAAGAGGCCAACGCTTTTGAAATTAAAATTTTAATTTTTTAAATTCATTTCAATTTAATGATATCCGAGTAAACATTATTTCCATGACCTCATTATTTATTAAATTTAAGCTTATTTTGTACAAATAAAAGCAGTTTTTTTTCATGTGTACCTAAACCTTTAATTGATTTGTTTTATCCAACCGCATTATATTAATGTATCTTACCAATATGTACTTATGGCACCCTCCATGTCATTCTCCATTTTCAGTATTATATTTTTTTTTTTTAATTTTCCACGTCATGATTTTATTTTCCCGAGGCTTAAAATTCAGAAACGAGAGAAGCTTCACCCGTAAAATGGATGGCTTAACCTTCTAAACGTATTTCTTTTTTCTGTTGACTTTCACTGCCGTAGTGTTGCTTTTCTTTTTATTTTCCGGAAATATGTTCAGAATCATAATGATGCCTTCACGTGCCCTCGACTGGAATAAAATCTTCGAGTTTAATATTGGAAAATCCTGCTATGCTTCCTTCAATATTCGCAATTTCGTTAGCCCTCGGGGGAATTAGATGAAAAAGTAGAGCCTGAATGTTTTAATTTTCATTATAAAAATAATATATACGCAATACCTGGAAGTAGTCTGTGACGGTTTACAATTTCATTATTATAATTCAACGTTTGTATGAAATGAAGCTTCGCGATAACGAAATCTAGTATCTACATACCTTCCCCCCTAGAGTACCAACACAATTCCCAAGATTCCAATTTGCTGTGATCCTAGGAGCTTCCTATTATACTTGTGGCATGAAGCTATCTACACAGGGATCAGGAATGGAAGTTGAATATATTCGGGAAGCCACCAAAAATAGTCCCTAAATTGGGAAAAAAATTTTTTTTTGGTGACAACCCACACGACGAAGCCTTCTCTGATGACAACCAATCAATGCTATAGACCTCATTATGATTTCCTTCCGTTTCTATTATAATGAATGACTCGAACGGAAGCCTTTTTACTGTGAATTTCAAATAAATCCCTACCGTTTTTATCGGCAGGATTACATCTATTGATCCAGAAATGCGAAGCGTATTATTACAAAGGCTTTTCAGAAAAATTCTAGATTTCGACTTTACGATTTAAAATTCATGTATGGTTGTTACTACCAATTATAAACGTGAATACTTAAGTTTTTGAGTTCGAGCCAGGGTAGGGATTTACATTTTAAAAGCGTGCGTTTCTTTTCCGTAATGTTAATATTATGGTTTGCTGTATGGAGGTATTTTACCAACTTAGATTTTCAATTTCTACGAAATCCTGCTTTACAAAATAAGTAGGGTATTTCATATATGCAAAATCATTCACAATTTGAATTATTAAATTGAGTTTTAAGCCAACAAAAAAATGCGAGCATGACGGGGCTTATGATATGTTCATTTTGAATTTTACACATAATTCAGTTCAGGTTTTTTGTGATTGACGCGTTTGTTGTGAAAACTCCCGAAAAAGTTATTGTTTTTTATCCAACCGCCGAAGTTTAGAAGAAGTCAAATCATAGTGACGGCGCAGCCCGACGGCACGAACAATGCCGTCGAACAACGCCGCAAAAACGAAGACTACGATTAGAGCCCTCGCAACAAAGACGTCGGTAGCGACATTGCCGACGCAACGAAGGCCACACCCCCAATAACCGCCGGAACCGAATAGTGCAGTCGCGATTTACAGACAAATATAGTTGAACTTCCGGCATAGCTAGAACCTGAGAGAACTCCAACTATAACATCCTTAACAAACCAATCCATTGCTATATTCTTCTCTGAATCTCAATGCACATCTTAGTCTGCCTGTTATCTTCCAAATATTCGCGTATCGTCTACATTTGCTTTGCACGCGAATGCATAGGAGAATGTGGAAACACTACATTCGTGTTCTATGCGAATGCGAATCTCTTTGATATGTTTCCAAAAACTGCCATCGACTCGAATGTCAGTGCGATTGCGAATGTTGGGTTGGGTGATGGGTGGCACTAGTGGCAGGTATTCAGTTCAGTCCCAGCGGGAAAACGAGTAATGTATTATGCACTGTATGTAATATTAAAGTTTATGCAAGATTATTGGAATGTGTCTTTTTCGCATTGTGAAAAATGTATAAAGAATCATTTCTTCAACATTCAAGGGAACAATTAAATATGAATAGTATGAATAGTATGGCAATGCTTCCATCCATTGAATCGGAATGTTTATGAAATGCATTCTTCTTCCCATTGGGGTAGTGTTAGTTTTCTGTAGTAGTAGTTTTCTGAAGCGATTGTGGAAACACTGCATTCGTGTTCAATGCGAATCCCTTTGATGAGCGTCCAAAAGCCGCCATCGACGATAATCTACGCAATTCTCGACTATAGTTCAGAATATCGCCTAGATGAGTATAACTCGATGTTTGATGAACGGTTTATGTTAAGTCTGTTAGTCACTTATCATGTGGCACAGTATAACAGCACAAATTTGGCGAATAGGAACTTGTAAAAAAAAAAAATCTAAAATTACGTCTTTTCAGCAAGGCTGTTGTTTTTGATACGTCAAACTTCAGTAAATTTAATACCAAAACCCAATATTGCCAGACCGGTTTGCATGAAAAATGTCAAAAATTAAAGCACTTCATATAGACGCGCGCGTACGAGAACGTGTCAATCACATCATTTCCATCATTGAGGCAAAGCAATTTTTTTATATAATATTAATGCGAGCTAGGGGTTCGCCGGGATTTCAAGTAAAACACAATTCGTTTAAAATCAAAATAAGTGTTAATTTATTATTTGCACTTTAAATTCTATTCGCACTGTATGGCAATACCGCCCGATTTTATATATCGCTTGACTCGATCACACTCAATCGATCGCTTTCCACCAATACGGTAGCGTAATACACGCTGGCTGTGACAGTCTACGTAATAAAAATTAATATGTCCCTCGCTGAAAGCTTCGCCTGCTTTTATACTTCTTGGCTGTAGTCGAGACTGTTCTTGAATGTTCGCTCGGTGATGGGTGTGCTTTAGAGCATTCGATTTTGATCTTCTACGCTTGATCTTCTACATTCGATTAGCAGGGAGGTACAATCGAGTTGCTCCGCCCCCTTATATACTTCAACTAGGTTTCTGATTGGGTTACTTTGTAGCTAGGTATTCGGTTATTGCTGTTTCCATTATGCGAAACCGATGGAGTTGCGCGGTTGCCAGGTTTGCATATAACAATATTATTAATTTCCTGACTACAGTTTCTGCACAATGCCAGACCGAAATTCAGATGATAAGGACCTGTCAGACCACGGGATAGACGCCAATATAGTGAAATTAAGGCAGCCTTGAGAAGGCGCGTGAGTGTGAGAATACTTCATCTTAACCATTTCAGCAAATTTTTTACAATGTTTTACTAACATCCTGACAACACTATGTGCACAACGCCAGACCAAAATTCGGGTATTAAGGTCCTGTCAGACCAAAAAAAGAGCCTAAGAGGACGCTCACGTGTGTCATTACACCTATGTATATCACTTCAACAAAACTGATTTTTATACATAGCGTTAATCATATCGTAACTTTACTAACTGTGCAATGACAGTTATGGTCAAACGAGGTTCTTTCACGCCGATTAGAACACCTCTAAGAAGTTGTGATGACACCGTGGATTACCGGAGTCTTGTCATTTGCGCATACGAGATTTCGATCAAAAAATGTATAAAGTCCGACTACACACATATTCCCACTAAGAAAGCAAAAAGATAGCGATCTTGATCAACTTCACCAAAACAGGTGATTTTACTTTATTATTTTCTAATAATACAGTATTGTGATCGATTTTTTAAAAAAAAAAATTTGCTACCCTGAACAATTTTTTTTTTCACGTTTCATGACTAGTAGACACGAAAAAAGCAAAAAAAAATTTCAGTCCGTCTGTCCGCCGTACGCCGTACGCAAAATCGTTTGAAGGCTCGTAGCTCCCAAACGGTTTGAGATATTAAATTAATTTTTTTTTTATGAATAGAGTGGGTAGGCCTCTTGAAGTGCCAAACTCTAAGGGGTGGCGGTGTGAGGGGAGAGGAGGGAGGTGCGTTTTAGACGGAAAATTTTGGTTTTTATATCTCAGCAACCGCTTAAGCTACGAGGCTGAAATTTGAAACTTATATAGTGCCTTAACAGTGGACCCATTTGCATAAAAATTGTCAATATTCGTGAAAGGGTGAGGGAGTGGGGGGAAAATTAATGCGTCCGAAACGCAAAAAAGCCGAGATCGACACATTTTAAAATCCATATCTCCTAAACGGTTAATGTCATAAAATTAAAACTTAACGAATAGCTGTAGACATACTAGGAGAATAGATTGGAAACAAATTTTTGAGTGGGAGCAGTGGCGTACGGTGGTGGGGGTTAAAAAAATTTAGATTACGATATCTCACGAATCAATTGCACTAGACAAATAAAATTCTGTTCGTATACGAAGGATGACAAATGAAATTCGATGAAAGTAAAATTTTTTAGGGGGGCGGTGGATCATGAAAGTGGAAAGGAGACGAATTTTTCTAAAAAATCACGTCTCATATCTCTAGAACAGTGTAAGGTCGATGCTTAAATTTTTTTCGAGGAGTAGGCAGAAAAAACAGCAGAAAAAAACATGTTGGGGTGTGGGTGTAGTGGGTGAGAGTGGGGGAGGGTGACAAGGAAAAAGTTCCGATTTTTATATCTCAAAAACCTATAATGATATAAAACTG
This sequence comes from Beris morrisii, assembly GCA_951812415.1. NCBI lineage: Eukaryota > Metazoa > Arthropoda > Insecta > Diptera > Stratiomyidae > Beris > Beris morrisii. The sequence goes on from OX638310.1 coordinate 73,951,159, forward strand.
AAACATGGTCATTAGATAGAGCTATAGTAGTAGCATCATGGAAAAATATAATTTTTTAAAGGGGTAGTATGGTACGGGGGTGGGGGATGTTTTCCCTATCTATAGAACGGCTTTTGCTACAAAGTTGAAACTTGGTATGTATATGTAAATTAACTAGAAAAGTCATTTAGATAAAACAAATATTCAAATATCTATTGGCGTTCGGAAGGAGAGGGCAAAAAAATTTATCAGTGAAAACGGAATGCATATATTTTTACGATTTTCGTCATAACTATTAGGTCTTCCCAAATATTTAATTCGTTTTTATTCTACGGCTTCTTCATATAAGTACCTAGAAAGTCTTTTCAGGATTTTTTGAAATTCGACCCCTAAGGGCGTGTAAAGGGGTTGCATACTTTTTCACAAATTCTGCCATATCCCCTAGGTCTGATCATATATAAAATATCTTTTCACTTTCACGGGCTTTCGTAATAATCGCCTGAAATTGTTTCTAAGTTTTCTTTCCTTTTTCAGCCCCTAAGAACACGTTTTCACGAATTCTGCCATATCCTTTAGAAGTGATAATTAATTGAATTGGTTTTAACTTTCTCGTACTGTCTTCATATTTATCTATTAACTCTTTTCAGGATTTTTGTATATTCAACCCCCAAGTGGGTGTAAGGAGGTTGCATATGTGTTCACAGATTCCTACATATTGCTTAGATCTGATGATATATAGAATTAATTTTTACCTCCTAAGGTTTCCCATAAAAGAGCCAAAAAGTCAATTTCAGTATTTTCAGATATTCAAACCTAAGGGGTGTAAGGGGGTTGTATGCTTTTCAAAGCTTCGACATATTTCTTAGGTTTGATGAGATATTAGATCGCTTTCCACTTCCACAGACTTTTTATATCATCCCCTACAAACCCATTTCTCAAATTTTGGATATTCAACCCCCAAGGGTTTGCATATGTTTTCACAAATTCTGCCATCCCTTAGTTCTGATGAGATATAAAATTGATTAATACGGCATTTGAAGGAATGACCTAAAACCCAATTTCACGATTTTTCGAATTTCAAGAACCTATTGGGTGTGAAGAGTTTGCTTACGTTTTCACTAATTTTTCAAAGTCCCTCGTGTTTCGTGAGATATTAAGTTGCTTCTTATGAAATCGTCTAAAAACCTGTTTCACAATTTTTTCGAAATTCAACCATCAAGTGGAAGTAATGGGTTTGTATACGTTTTAACAATTCGTGATAAGGCAACAAATTCGTTTTTACTTCTATGGGATTTTAGTGTACATAATATACCAAAATTCGTATATTCTACAGGGGCTTTTTCAATGTTTAATCGGCTAAAAATCTCTATTTTAAATATTTATACTCTAGATGAAATCATATAGAGTATTATAAGTTTAATCCAGCCCAAAAGTTTGTAACGCATAGAACCAAGACTCGGACGAAAAAAAGTTATATATTATTTTTTGTTTATTTGTGGCCAAAAACCTCAAATCCGTCTGACGTCCGTCCGTCCGTCCGTCCGTCCGTCCGTCCGTCCGTGAACACGATAACTCAAGAACGCCTTCACCTAGGATCTTGAAATTTTGAATCTGGATGTTTGGTTGAATTTGTAAGGCTAAGTTCGTTAACGGGCAAAATCGTCCCACTCCTTCAGGTAGCTGCCATACAAAATGTCCTTAAAACACGTGTTCAAGAATATTGGTCCATAACTTCAGAAGGGTTTAAGCTACGACTTTGAAATTTTGTATGTGTTATTTTTTCAATAGGTGGAGTTAAATGTATGAATATGAAGAAAATCCTGTTAGTCCTTCGTGTAGCTGCCATACAAATATCCTGTCAAAATGTATTCGCTTAATTTACGAAACTCACTATAACTCAAGTAATCTTTTAGCTACGAATTCAGAATTTTGTACAAGTTAGTTTTAAGTGAAAAGAAAGTTCGAGTTTACTATTCAGCGCAATCCTTTTACTCCTTCTGGTAGCTGCCATACAAAATGTCCTTAAAACACGTGTTCAAGAATATTGGCCGATAACTTCAGAAGGGTTTAAGCTACGTCTCTGACATTTTGTATGTATTATTTTTCCAATAGTTGGAGCTAAGTGTATGAATATGAAGAAAATCCTAGTAGCCCTTCGTGTAGCTGCCATACAAATATCCTGTCCAAACGTCTTCACTTAATTTACGGAACTTACTATAACTCAAATATTCTTTTAGCTATGAATTGGAAATTTTGTACAAATTAGTTTTGAGTAAAAACAAAGTTTGGGTTTTCTAATCAGCGAAATCCTTTTACTCCTTCTGGTAGCTGACATACAAAATGTCATTAAGACACGTGTTCAACAATATTTTTCGATAACTTTTGAACGCTTTAAGCTACGAATTTGAAATTTTGTACACGTTCATTTTTAAATGGTTCCAAGGAAAAGGATAAATATGTAAGAAATCGAGTGAGTCCTTCCTGCACCTCCCATGTGAAAGTCCTTCAAAACGGACATTTTTTTTTCGATGACTTACCCAGTTCAAGATATGAAATTAAACACTGCAGATTGTCTTTTAGGTTTGAGTACCAATCTAATGGCAGTCCTTAATAAAGGACATACAACATGCACACACGTAATTCTACTTTACCCCCAACTACAATATAAATCGGAGTTCAGTATTCATCTAGAGTATTATACGATTGGCTTGCAGCCGATCGTGACTGCAGTATGTTTATACTCTAGATGAAATCATATAGAGTATTATAAGTTTAATCCAGCCGAAAAGTTTGTAACGCATAGAACCAAGCCTCGTACGAAAAAAAGTTATATTTTATTTTTTGTTTATTTGTGGCCAAAAACCTCAAATCCGCCTGACGTCCGTCCGTCCGTCCGTCCGTCCGTCCGTCCGTCCGTCCGTCCGTCCGTCCGTCCGTCCGTCCGTCCGTCCGTCCGTCTGTCCGTGAACACGATAACTCAAGAACGCCTTCACCTAGGATCTTGAAATTTTGAATCTGGATGTTTGGTTGAATTTGTAAGGCTAAGTTCGTTAACGGACAAAATCGTCCTACTCCTTCGGGTAGCTGCCATACAAAATGTCCTTAAAACAAGTGTTCAAGAATATTGGTCGATAACTTCAGAAGGGTTTAAGCTACGACTTTGAAATTTTGTATCTATTATTTTTCTAATAGTTGGAGATAAATATATGAATATGAAGAAAATCCTGTTAGTCCTTCGTGTAGCTGCCATACAAATATCCTGTCAAAATGTCTTCACTTAATTTACGGAACTCACTATAACTCAAGTAATCGTTTAGCTATGAATTCGGAATTTTGTACAAATTAGTTTTGAATGAAAATGAAGTTTGGGTTTACTATTCAGCGAAATCCTTTTACTCCTTCTGGTAGCTGCCATACAAAATGTCCTTAAAACACGTGTTCAACAATATTTTTCGATAACTTTTGAACGCTTCAAGCCACGAATTTCAAATTTTGTACACGTTCATTTTTAAATGGTTCCAAGGAAAAGGATAAATATGTAAGTAATCGAGTGAGTCCTTCCTGCACCTCCCATGTGAAAGTCCTTCAAAAAGGACATTTTTTTTTATGACTTACCCAGTTCAAGATATGAAATTAAACACTGAATATTGTCTTTTAGTTTTGAGTAGCAATCTAATGGCAGTCCTTAATAAAGGACATACAACATGCACACACGTAATTCTACTTTATCCCCAACTACAATATAAATCGGAGTTCAGTATTCATCTAGAGTATTATACGATTGGCTTGCAGCCGATCGTGACTGCAGTATGTTTTTATCTTAGGAACAAAATTAGCTTTCCAAGAAACTTCATAATCTCGAAACAACTGATTATAAGCTCCGACTTTGACCGCTCCCGAACTTTGACGAGAAAAATAATAAAGTTTCGCCCCGACCATTGGCAGATTTTTTGAGGTTATGTTTAACTTTTCTTTTTCGAACATTACAGAGTTTGATTTATTAGCAAAACCAGGCACACCACTGTAAACTAAGAAGCAACTTACTAGGTTACTAGGATTCTATATCTAGGAAAGTGAATATTACCTTTTAAGAAACTATAGACGTAGTAGTTGCTTTTAATGCGTATTTTCAGAAATTTATCTATCAGGTAAAACTGCAAAATGTTTCTTGCCGAGCATGAAAGAAATTTGGCTTAATAATAACATAAAACAATTTAGAACTACCTGTTATTTAAATGGCAGTCATTAGTCATACATTTTACAGTATGTTGCATTGCATTAATTTTATGTAGAGACATTTTGAGTAACGACATCATCTTGAAACCTAAGATTGATAAATTAAGAAATAGACTGACATGTGCTCCAGTTGTCCGTAACTTATCCAGTTATGAATGATCAAATTAATGAGCCAATTCATTTCATAATGTCTTCCATCAGTATCAAATGACACAATCAAAGAAAAATATTGTTGAACCCGAAAACTCTTGACTTACCCCTTTTCAATGTTCATAATGATCTGAAAAACGAAGTCGTTCATTTCGCTCTTATTTTATTAAGTCTGCATATATTTCTCGTTCATTTTATGGTATAAGACACCGAACATTGACATTGATTGATCGTGTGTTCCATCGTCGAGTAGGTTCCTTGAAAAGTTCACTACTTAGCCATCATCTTATATCCTTTTCGGCGTTCTTATTTGTCATTATGTGCGTATGTACGAACCGGTTATTCGACATCATGTGGAAGTTAAATTCATTGAATACACAGTATAAAGTATAGTCCCAATTGTATTTCAATTCAAGGGTAAAAAGGCTCTAAGTGTATGCCCGGAATAGTCAAAGCTGTACGGAAATTGAAACAACATTTGCATAATCCTTGATTTATTATCCTTTAGGCAAAGAATAGAACCTGCTAATGCTTTCAAGTCCAAATAAAATAAATGATAATCCTCTCGGTCTTGGATTTATACGAGTAGTTCTATCACGTGTTATATAAATTTTTTATTATTCATTAAATTTACTACAACACTCATTTGAGTGATACAATTTTATTACATAGTTCGTGAGTTGGTATGACATCATTGGATCCTTACGCTGGGATATATGTCTCCGGCCAATTACAAGGATTAAATTTGAAAAGAAATTAGTGCGAAGAAAGGAAGTTTTGCAGAAAATATAATGGGCGCCCGTATATCTGCAATTCGTTGAAGATAATAAAAATATAATAAGATCCTTTCGCGACAGAGGACAATAAGTCATAAAGTTTACTTCACACCCGTATATTACACATCCTGGTTCATTCGCATTTGCCATCCCGCAACGGTGTTTCAAATACGACAATGGCTAAGGGCGTGAGGTGAAGATACAATCCCTCGAGCAGAAAACGATCTTCCGAATTCATACCATCACACATAAGACATAGTCATAAAATCCTTAAGGATAATAAAATGCAAGTTAAATTTTTTTTATTGAAAATTTTTGTCGCTTTTATGTCACATATTCCGTGCACTCGTTTTCGTCATTTTTTCACGTAAACTTTGTCTAGCTTCAGTATTTATTATGTGCATGTATTTGAGTGTGGTTAGATTACGTGCACGTTATACGGAAAGTACACTTGGTAGGAATTCGTTCACCCTTATAGAGGAATCTTAGTACAGAATCTTAAAAATTTATTCATTTAGATTTCATTTACGACTTTCGCATTTTTTAAGACGTCATGAATTTATGATAACAATAAAATGAATTGGGACCGTAGGGGAAAGTTTTTTTTAGTGAGCAAAGTTTTCACAATTGCTTTTTATGAGTCTTTAAAACTTAACATTGAAAATGCATTCGCTTGAAATTCCCTTGAGAAATTTATGCACAATGAGATAGCTTTATTAGTTTTGGCTAGCTACTTACAATTTTTTTTTTAAATTAAGAGAACTATTAAGCAAAAACACAAACCTTTTGGGGTAATTGGCCAAAACTAAGCACTGGAAATTCCAAAATTTAAAAAAGAGACAACAAATTGGGACTACACTTCGACTGTACACAAAAACATTCAATTTCTGTACTGGTTGCGTCGATCAGTGTAGCCTGAGTTTTCAAATAGCGTCATGGATATGGGTACTGCATCGACAGAACCAGAATTTCATTGCGACTTTGACCACGTTGTCGAATCCCGACCAAATACGAAATTGATGTTTGCGGTCGGCAGTGGCGTAAGGACTTCTGTTGTACCCCAACTTTAACTACTTACCGAATTTTTTGTGGGTGGCTCTATTCTGGCTCTGTATAGGTTTCTACCCCAAGCGATTCTCAAGAAAGAGATAAAAAATCTGCCAACAGTCTGGGCACAATTTTATTATTTTTGGGTAGAAGTCCGGAACGTGCTTAATTCAGAGACGTGGTGTAGGTTACCATGTGACTGAAAACCTAAAAGAAAGTTCGGGAAGCGGTTAGAATGGGGTCGCGAAAGAATACTTACGTCGCTGCCACATACTCGTATAACATAAGAATTACATAATTGGGTCATATACTCCGGGACGAGGTCTAAGTCGTAGTATAATTTCAGTTCTTACGTAATAAGGAGGTTTTTCGTGATTTGGTTTTGGGACACTACATGAAATCGGAAATTCATTTGTAGGCGATTATATAAAAAGTCTGTGAAAGTGAAAACCAATCTGATATCTCATCAATCCTAGGAAATATGTCGAAAGCCTTACGTCCTCTTGGAGTTGAATATCTAAAAATACTGAAATCAACTTTGACGATTATGTAGGAAGACTTGGGAAGTAAAACTGAATGCGATATCTCATCAGAACTAAGAAAAATATAAGAATTTGTGAAAACATATGCAACCCCCTTGCAACCACTTTGGGGTTAAATATCCAAAACTCCTGAAATGAGTTTTTAGATATATATTATATAAAGAAAGCCCGAGGAAGTGAAAACCAACCCGATGTCTTATCACTCCTAAGGATATGGCGAATTTTGTGAAAACGTGTTCAACCCTTTTAGAGGTTGAAAAAAGGAAAAGCTTGAAAAAGGGTTTTCGGTGATTATTAAACAAGCCCGTGGAAGTAAAAGGTTATTCGATATCTAATCAGACCGGAGGGATACGGCTGAAAATGTATACAACCCCTTTACACCACTTTGGGGTTGAATTTCAAAAAATCACGAAAGCGGTTTCTAGGTATTTATATGAAGAATCCGTAGAATAAAAATGAATTCAATATTTGGGAAGACCTAAAAGATATAATGAAAGTCGTGAAAATATATGCATTCCATTTTCATTGATAATTTTTTTTGCCCCCGTTCCAAACGCCAATGGATATTTGAATTTTTTTTAATCAATATTGCTTTTCTAGTTGATTTACATATACATACCGAGTTTCAACTTTTTAGCATAAGCCGTTCTATAGTTAGGAAAAACACCCTCCACTGCCGTACTATACTACCCCTATACAAAATTACATTTTTTCCAACATGCTTCTACTATAGTTCAATTGAAGTGCCAAGTTTCAGCTTTTGATGACTATAGGTTCTCGAGATGTAAAAGGAGCCTTTTCCTTTCCACCCTTCCCCACCCTCTACCTCTACACCCTCACCTAAATTTTTTTTTCTGCTAGGCGTCTATTAGAATTTAGAATTTTTACCAGAAGTAGGCCTTCTGGTAAAAATTCTAAGCATCTATCTTAAACTGATTTTTTAGAAAAATTTTTATTCCTTCCACTTCTATGCTCCACCACACCCTTAAAAAATTCAGTTTCTGTAAAGGTTGACTGAAACTGAATTTTTATTTTTCTAATGCAATTGGTTCGTGTGAAAGTTCACAAAAATTTCTCCCCCACATCCCTTCACCCATTAGATTTCATCGGAGGCGGAGGGATTCCTCCAAGCACCGTGACCAGTGGTCTATTGTGCTATTCCCTTCACCCATTTTGCAAATGGGTCCACTATCGAAGCTCTATATAAATTCCAAGTTTCAGCCTCCTAGCGTAAGCGGTTAAAAACCAAAATTTTCCGTCTTAAACGCTTCCCCCTCCCCCAGGCTCACACCCCCAACCCTCAAAGGGGCCTACCCAGTCTATTCAGAAAAATAAAATTATTTCAATTATTTTTTAATAATAAAGTATTGTGATCGACCTGAAATTTCATAAATTATTTGCTACCCTTAAATTTTACCATTTTAGATGAAAAAATTTGGTTTCTAGATCTCAGGAACCGCTTACGGTAGGAGGTTAAAACTTGGAAATTATGTAGAACCATAATAGTGGACCCATTTGAAAAGAAATGGTTGATAGGTGTTCATATACATATGTACTGGAGATGACAAGCAGCGACTGTTTGAAGCCAGATGATTCCTCGCAAAGGACCGGGAATAAACACTATGGTACTATTAGCATGTTACTCACATTTATATTATACTCCGGTCTTGAACACAAAAAACACCAAACATTTGAATACTAGGCTATTATTTGCGTTTCACTGCCACCTGGCTCCATACAAAAACGTTCAATCTGGCTTCAAAATGCTTCAAAGTGGGTCAAAGTGCTTCATACAAAAACGGCATCTTGTCATCTCCAGTATTTATATCTCTATGTAGATGTTGAGGAGTGGGGAAAAAAACGATGTGTTCGAAGCGTTTGAAAGCTGGGATTGAAACATTTTAAAATCCATATAGTTTTTTTGTAGTTTTATTAAGGGACACTGGAAGATTAGACAATGGCTAACATTTTTATTTTAAAATTTTTTTTCTGTTGGCACATTTTTTCTGCTTGATGGCGTACTTGGTTTGGAAGATATTGTAGTCTAATCAGGGACGTCATTTGTGGGGGGGCAGGGGGGACATTTGCCCCCCCCCTGAATTATGTATTTTTATAGATTATATATAACATATGTATATTTATATTTAAAAATATATGTAAACATAACATCTTGCCCCCCCCCCCCCTAGAAAAAGCTGAAATGATGTCCCTGAGTCTAATGCTTTTCACCCCAACACTCCACCTCCCCGATAAATACGTTAATTCTATTATACGCTTCTAGTATGCCAACAAACAATCACAAAATTTTAACCGTCTAACCGTTCAGGTAATGCGGATTTTACAATGTGTCGATATCAGCTACCGAGTGTCGCGCAAATGGCTTCACAATCAAAGGCCTATATAAATTACAAGTCCTAACATAAGTGGTTCCTGAGATGTAGAAAATAAAAAAGAAAACAAGCACTGCCCCCTCCCCCTCCTTGTCGTATCAACCCACGTACCTCCTTTTCCTAAGGTCCCTCCTAAACAAATTTATAATTAATATCTCAACGGGTTTGTAACAGGACAAACGGATTTTTTACTTTCTTGATATAGAAATAGCAATTGCTATTGAAATTTCAAGACGACCACAATAAGTTATTATTAAAAATAATAAAGTAAAAACAAACAAATTTCGATTTTTGTTTCTCGCTAACCTTTAAGGATATACAGCTAAGACTTGTCGTCTATGTGAACCACTCTAGAAAAATAAACTTTTTGTGCATCAGAGGAACGGCTTACGCTAGAAAGTTGAAACTTTATAACTAGCCTAGAAAAGTAATTTACAAAAAAAAAATCGGATTCGCATTGTCGTGCGGAGGTGCAGCAAAAAACCAAAACCTGCCAATTATCTGGGCTCCACTTATTTTTTTAATAGAAAATAAACATATACAAAGAAACAATCACCGCATTCCAAATTTGTGGCATGAACTGTTCAGGACATATAGACTCCGAAGGGTCTTAATCCGCAGCTTTCGAGTATTTCGGACTCGTTGTTTTTCCCCTCACTCCCGCTCCCCTTCACACATGTTGAACATATCCGCAAATGGCTTTATTATCTTAGCTCTACATGTATTCCAAGTTTCAACTTCCTAGTATATCCGGTTTCTGAAATATAGAAACCGAAATTGTTAGTCTAAAAACATACTGAAAAGGTTTAGTAAAATTGAAATTAATATATCTAAGGTTTTACGAGTCTTGAAATGCTTTTGCGTACGGCGTACAGCGTATCTTCTTCTTGTAGGCTTTTTGGGATCTACAAGCTCTGAAATCTAAAAAAAAATTGAATAATACCAACTTTTTTTTAAATTTTAGTTTTAACGCAATACTTTATTATTTCAAAAATTAGAGAGTGAAATGAAGTGAGCGTGTTCTAATGGCTGATTTTCAGGATTCGGCCTTGTGAAAGTACTGGCACCTACAGAAGTTTCCCTCGAACTGCGAAAAAGACGTTTTTGAAGGTTTTTTAATGGTTTCTGTTTTGTCTGTTATAATTAGGGACCGGATATTCAGGTGTCTAAGAAGTCTGTTTTAGGTTTTTTGGATTTCGGATAAAATAGGTTATTTTAAGTTAAATATTTTTTGCCCACCATACTAATAGTAGCCGTAGCGATGTGTAGCGGTTCCAAGAATGCGACAGCTATTAAGCAAATATGTATGTTCAGTGAGTCAAAGTGAAAAAAGCATTAAAAGCATGTATTTATTGTAGGAGCATACATTTCCCCTGGATTTCTTTGAAAAACACTTTTCAGTTTAGAGAGAACTGTTTCTCCTACTTGTCCGGGAACATGTCTTTGAAGAAGAGTGTCTATTACGCCTAATTACGAGAAAAGGGTGTCTATTACGCATCTTTCAACTCAATATTTCAAGTCTCCAATTTTTCCATAAGATGTGAAAAATCTGAGAAATATGCTTTGATGAATGCAAGCTGTTCACATATTTCTTCACTTTATAGGGCAGATTTCGCTTTTACAATCGAAGCCGCGTCACCGACAACCAAAACTTGCATGACCTCTTTGATTCTTTTAACGTGCGTAGCACAGTAAAGACCAGCAGAAATCCAGGTTCCCCATCGCGTCAGTACTGGTTCCGGCGGAAGAGGTATTTCTGGTAGTATTTCTCTGAACTTTTGAATCCTATAAGGTGCTTTAAGAAAACTTTCTCAATGGAGGAGATTAAAGCATTAACTTTTGGATAGTGTCTTCTAATCTCTTCTGCGACACGATGGAGACCATGAGCAAAGTAAGTAAAGTGAATTATATTTGGATACAGAGCTGCCAGTACTTCGCCAGCCTTCAACATATATGTAGCACTAAACGCAGTAAAGCAGTAAACGCCTATTGTCTTAAGTTTTAGACAATTAGGTTTTTTATGTTCTTTTAAATTTAGCTGTATTAAGTTTTTTTAGGTTCTTTCAAATTCAGCAGAAAGACTCCAATATACTGGAATCGGAAAAGTACCAAAAGCTTTCGCTCTTCGTTGCAAGAAAAAAAATAGGTGAAATCCTAAGAATCCGGTCCCTAGTTATAATCTATAATTTTACTCAGTAGCCCTAAACTATGTGAATTCATTAAAACTTTGGTGGGTTACTGCAACGCAACAAATCGCGAAAATTGAGAAATGAAACCAGTTTGAAATATTCCACAAGGGAAATTTCGCTGAGTACTAAAGAAAGCTAAGTCGGAAATGCTTCATTTTAATCTATTCGAAACCCATTACACGAGCCTTGTTACACCGTAGGTACAGTTTACAGACATATTCCCATCGGACCCATGTGCAGATTTTTTCAATTTAAATCCGTTTCGGGACCAGAAATTTGTCAGCAATATGCAGCGAAATCATCCATCGGAATGTTGCATTAAATTGCTTAAAGTAAGAGCCGCCAACGAGGGTATTGTACGAGTATCGTTGGTTCGAGAAGCTTTAGGGCCATATGTGGATCCTAAAAAATCGAAAACGGAACGTTTTCTATCAGCTCGTCACCACGTGTCAGCAATAATAACATTTCATTTCGCTAAATTGAATATGATTTTGATTGATGAGTTGAGGTCCTCAAGATAAAAGTAGTTGCGGGTTCAGAAGCATCTCTCCAGTGCATGAGCCACTTTGCAATCAATGCGATGGAAACGTCCTATTCTACGTCCACATTTTAGGCTCAGACCATCAGAGTGGGTAATAATAAATTCTTTCAATTGGATTTGCAGCAGATATTTAATTGAAGGGGATGGGGAGTTAATTGCCCTGAAAGATTTTGCTTCAACTAGTTCTAGTTGTACGTACGACCAACTTGTTCAATAAGTTTGTTCTGTTGCTTACAGCTTGCTAATGGAGCTTAATTGCCTAGCAAGTTGCTAGAAAAAATTAATACGTTTTTGTTTTGGCCATTGACGTTAGGTGTGTGGTCTTCATGTTAATTAACGAGTATTGAACTTCTTAGTTGGCAAAAAATTTAGGAGTCTTTCAGGTCGAACTAGATTAGTTTTAAGGGTAAATACTTTATTATTAAAATAATAAAGTAAAAGTAGTGAGTAATTTTACTTTACTATTTTTTAATAATAAAGTATTGTTATCGACCTGAAATATAAAAAAAAATTTGCTACCCTGTATTTTCACGTTTTAGGACTAGTAGACCCCAAAAAAGCAAAAAAAAAAATGTCCGTCTGTCCGCCGTAGACGCCGTTCGCCGTTCGCAGAACAATACATTCTAAAATCCATATCTCCTGAAAGATTGATGTCAGATGGCCGAAATTTTGTAGTTGTATTAAGGGATACTAGGAGATTAGAAAGGGGTTAACATTTTTAAATGGAGTAGTGGAGTATGGAGGTGGGGGGTGAAAAATTTTGAATTACAATATCTGCCGACTCAATTGTGCTAGGAAGATAAAATTTGGTTTCTGTATATACAATTACCAGTGAATTCTACTGAATGTAAAATTTTTGAGGGGGGAGGTGAAGCACTAAAGATGGGAGGCAGCCATTTTTCAAAAAAATTAATTTTTATATCTCATGAACCGTGTCAGATATGATCTTGAAATTTTTACAGGAGTCAGGACCATTAGACCTCTAGCGGAGAAAAAAGTTTTGAAGGCGTGGGTGTAGGGAGTGATGATGGGAGGGGGTGAAACGAAAAGAATTCTGATTTTTATTTCTCGAAAACCGCAAAGCATAGAAAGCTATAAATTGACGACTATATAGAGTCACTGTAGAAGTATACAAATAGCGTCCTGGTTATTTTTTAGGTTGTTAGCATAGGAACCTACACCGCATTTCATCATTAAACACGTTTCGGACTTCTACCCAAAAAATAATAAAGTTGCGCCCAGACTATTGGCCGATTTTTTTTTTATTTATTTACGTATTGTTATTCAATAGATGTAAAAGTGAATTCGATCTCATTAAACCTAAATGATTTTCGGAATTCGTGAAAACTTGAACAATACCTTATACCCCCAAAATTGCTATGGCAAATTTAGTAAAGTTTATAATTTGCGGTAATGAATTTCGGTTCTATATCGCATATATGTAAAAATCCTCAGCAATATCAGCAGCTGTAAGGGTGTTTCGAATAGTAGGCATGATACCCCCTCTGACGAGCCCATGCCATCCGATGACGAAACGGCTCCTTCGGACCTAGTCCAACTGAATTCTCCAGTGAAGGTTTTTCAACTGTCATGTCTACAATGGCCGTAGCCAGGACAGCGATCAATCACAGTTGGGATTTCGTGGTGGTGTTCCGCACCAGAAACTCCATTGACGCCAAAAAACAGCCAAAAACTTCCTAAAATTAGCTTTTATGGTAGCTTTACCATGAAAAATGTCTAAATATAAATTCTTTATATCGAGAAGGATAAATCAAGGATAATGATATCGCTCTCATCTCAGAACTTCAACTTCAATATAATGTTCATACTCGTACTTTCTTGCGAGAGTGCAGTATTTAATATTATGTTTGTTCATCAAGTTTCCAAGTTGTCTGCTTTAGTCGGAAATGTTTATTATCTTCGATACTTTTTTGTTTACACAATAAAATGAAAAATGTCAACAAGGTGTGATGACATACACAGAAGTATACATGAAGACGAATTTATCTACAAAGGGGAGAGTCATTGTTAACAACGTGTTTTCTTTAATTTATTCCACCTTCTCCTCTCTGTACCTTTTCACTTAGCACTTTGTAGTTTGTCGCTTGCACGACATGTGTGTATTATAAGATAGGTACATTATACACATACGAGTATGTAGATGCTTCGTGTAAAAGCAGTGGAGTCTTCTGTTGTACTTTCTTTGTATCACTCGTTATTGTTGTCTTATGCTTAGAGATCTCAAGTTCATGAACTTCACCATATTCTTATCACTTTTCTTCATTTCAATTCATTGAATCATTATCCAGTTTATTCTCAGGTTTTTAAGCACATCACAATTTTAAGTATACGGTAGGTACACATTTCTCTTTGTTAATCATAGAATTGTACTGTAAAAAGTTGGGTTCATTTCAGTAAAGATAATAATTAAACTCATCACTAGGTACCTATTATCAACTCCGAACAATAAATTAATTATACTATTAATTGGCAAGCTTGGTGCAAAGCTTATTAAAATTTGAACAAAATTTAAAATAAGCCCATGTCTGGCACCAGATAATTGAGGCAATTTAATTATTTTTAACTAAAATATTCTGAAGTCAATATGGGCTTGTAGCCAATCAAGATGAAATACTTTCCTTTTCTAAATTGGGCTTACAATGTTTAAAAAATAGTTCAATATCAAAATAAAAATTTTAAAGGTCATTACATCACGAATCGACTTCAGGAGGGACCATCACTGATTCCGTTGAAATTTTGTGTACTCGGTGAATTAGTGAAAAAAATTATGATTTACATTTTTTTTGAATCTACTTTGTTAGTTGTCCGAGCCCTCTTTGAAAATTTATATCTCCGTTAATTTTCTTCACAGAATTATAAAGTAGTGCCCATTTTAAAGGGGAAGGATGTCGCAATATAAAAATAATGCGATTTAAAATTATCCTTGAAATTTTTTTTCCAAAGAAAACGATTTTGTCCTTTATCCTTGAAAATCTCATAAAGCGTATCTTCAATTTTTTTTAATTTTGTATTTTATACTGTTTTTTAAACCATACCAAAAAATTATCTTGGGATTTCAAAGAAATTGGGGTTTAAAAAAATCGGTGAAAGTCAGTGGCTCTCAATTATTTTATAGAAAAACTACAATTATTTTAATAACTTACTCGTATGTAACGAGGATTTAATTTTATGATGCTACATTTATGGAAAGCTCTTAAAATCATAAATTTAAGCTAATAATTATAATTTCGTAATTTTTGGCGATTCTTGATGGAATTACCCTAAATGAGCCCTATGAATAGAACATTAGATAGAAATGAACCATTTTTCACGAATTACTTTAAGGCTCCGTAGAAAAAAGCAGAGCTTGATTAATTTTTTTTCTTTATTTAATTAAATGCCTTGCGCAAATATTGTATTCGTAACGAATAGCAAAATATAAACAAATCTTGAGCGTAATGCAGAAGAACACAGTCAGTCCAAATGGTGCATTTCTCCCATCATACGGGAGAAATGAACCACTTGCAAGGTATAAATGCACCACATTTTAAATATGTAGCAAATCCAAACCAAATTAGTTGAAATAAAAAATAAAATATATTCACATTCACTTAAACAAACAATAACAAACTAAATAGTAAATAAATTAAACATTTTTCGATTTTTAACCTAATAAAAAATAGTAGATAATAATAGGTAATAATAAATAATAATAATTCAAAGATTGTATGTTTTGATAACTCAACGGATATTTAAATTTGAAAAATCGGTCGAAAATTTTAGATGTGACTGCTGTCTGCTTGTAGCATCAATCCGTTCTGGTGGCGGTAAAATCATTTTTATGTCATCAAGATTTGTGGCCATGTGATCAGGCAAAGGAGGCATAACAAAATATTCGTTGTTCTTTCGAAAGAAGCTCACATCAAGACGATTTCGTCCATTTATGTTTCCAATGACCTTCCCGACGTAATAAATTTTTAGCTTTTTATAGTCTTGAAATTGAACTAAAACGTAGTCGTTTAATTTAGGAGTGCTTTTCAAATTTTGCAGTTCTTATTCTCTTATTGATTTGAATGGTGGTAACTGTAATTCGTTTACTTCATTAAAAGCAGTTATATTTCGTTTAACTTTTTTTCCATTCATTTTCCTCTTTTTGCTATCGTGGAGATTTTTCATCTCTGAGGAATCTGTAGCAATTATTGATTTCTCACGTTTTCTTGAAGAAATTTTCCTTTTTGTGGAATCAATTTTTGGATACCCCTTAAACACTTCTGGAGGAATAAACTGGACAGTGGGAGTATTACTATTATTTTCACTTCTTGTAGGCTTTGATGATACTCTGTTCTGTGAATCTTCAACGTTAGGCACCTGATCTTCGTACCTATTTGATGTGGCAGTTCCCCCAGTAACAACGCTGGGTAAGAAATCTACTGGGGAAAAAACGTGCCCCTTCCATCAGCAAAATATTGCGATCTCTCATATATTTTTTGTAATTTTTCAAAAAATAGGTCCACATTTGTTGTATTGAAGTTCGAGGATCTTGCAAGACTACAGGATTCTGGTTGTCTGTACGATAAGTCAGGATGTCGTTTCTTAAAGTTGACGAGCCAATCGATTCCCGCAAGTTTTTCCTTGTTCCATTTCTCAGAAAACTTAACATTGTTGATGGAGGCCATCTAATATGCAAGTTTCCGACAGTCTAAGGTTGTAAGACCGCAGTGCATTTCCGAACATGTGACTATATAATCCTTCAGGGACTTTTCTTGCTCTTCAGTGAATATGCGCTTCCATTTGTAATTAGGCGTGTAACGAGTGAGAGGGATTTCGGATTGCTTAGCTTTATTATAATAACGGCGAACAGTGCGATATGAAAGGTTACATTTTTTTGCAGCACCTCTTATAGACAAATTTTCATCTGTTATTGCTTTAATTGCACTTTTCATATAATTTTCAGAAAAAAACCCCTTGTCCGTTTTACGATGGTAAACACGGGGCATTGTATTTTATCTAAATTGTAATGATTAACGGAATATAGAAATAAATACTAATGTGAATAAAAGAAATCATGAATAGGTACGTGTAAAAATTCATCGAAAAGGGAGTAATGCACCACTGGTGCATATCTCCCTATCTGTTCGTGGTAAAATTCTACCCATTCCGACTAAACGGATATTTTTTTTTTTTTTAAATAGAAACAAATAATAAACTAGTACTTTACTAAAACACACGTTGGACTACACGCTATATATATGCTTACCTACTGAGCTTCACAATCGATAACTAGTTCTTAAAAATTTTTTTTGCGTAAACAATAGAATTTTGTTACACTGTGCGCTTTTCCTTTTCTCCGAATAAGTGTTTAGGATTACTTGGTGTTTCAACGGCTACTGGACGCGATTGTACGGTTAGGAAAGAGAAAGAGAATACTACCTCTGCTTTGTAGAGTTTACGTACGGGGGCGCGCCAATGGCCAGTGGTGCATTTCTACCTATGGTGCAGGGCTACCCATTCTACCCTACTAGGGAGCATTAATAAAGAAACGCTGGTTCGGTCTTATGAGCAGAGAGGCTGCGTGCTAACACGTGCAAAATTTGTTAATGACCTAAGCGCTCGTTTTTTGTCTTGTTTGGAACAATTATAATAGACACAATTCACTTTGCATCGATCAAAATTCACTAATAGACCTGAGTTCAAGAATATAACAGGATTATGTCTATTCCTTCTCTTACCATGCCCAAAAAAGTCGTTCATCATTTTAATGAATTACAATTCAACAAACAGAATTTCTTAAATTTATGATGACATCTTTGGTACAATGATCAAAGTTGATACTAATTTTTAGGAAATAATGAACGGTATAATAATTGAATTAAAATTAAAATTAAATAAACATAAAGCAGTCACGATCGGCTGCAAGCCAATCGTATGATACTATAGATGAAATACTGAACTCCGATTTATATTGTAGTTGGGGATAAAGTAGAATTACTGGTGTGCATGTTGTATGTCCTTTATTAATGACTCCCATTTGATTGCTACTCAAACCTAAAAGACAATATTCAGTGTTTAATTTCATAGCTTCAACTGGGTGAGTCACCGAAAAAAAATTTCCTTTTTGAAGGACTCACTCGATTTCTTACATATTTATCCTCTTCCTTGGAACCATTGAAAAATTAATGTGTTCAAAATTTCAAATTCGTAGCTTGAAGCGTTCAAAAGTTATCGAAAAATATTGTTGAACACGTGTCTTAATGGTTTTTTGTATGGAAGATTCCAGAAGGATTAAAAGGATTTCTCTGACTAGTAAACTCGAACTTCGTTTTCACTAAAAACTAATTTGTACAAAATTCCCAATTCATATCTAAACGATTACTTGAGTTATAGTGAGTTTCGTAAATTAAGTGAAGACATTTTAACAGGACATTTGTATGGCAGCTACACGAAGGACTAATAGGATTTTCTTCATAATCATACATTTAGCTCCAACTGTTGGAAAAATAACACAAACAAAATTTTCAAAGACGTAGCTTAAACCCTTATGAAGTTATCGACCAATATTCTTGAACACGTGTTTTAAGCACATTTTGTACGGCAGCTACCCGAAGGAGTAAGACGATTTTGTCCGTTAATGAACTTACCCTTACGAATTCAACCAAACATCCAGATTCAAAATTTCAAGATACTAGGTGAAGGTGTTCTTGAGTTATCGTGTTCACGGACGGACGGACGTCAAGCGGATTTGAGGTTTTTGGGCACAAATAAACAAAAAATAATATACAACTTTTTTTCGTCCGAGGCTTGGTTCTATGCGTTACAAACTTTTGGGCTGGATTAAACTTATAATACTCTATGTGATTTCATCTTGAGTATAAAAATGACGCGTACTCCACTGTCGTTCATAAATTTCGCATATCCTTCATTTCCTCTGCTTTTTATGTCTGTTCTAAGTGCACAAGTGTTTTAAGAAAAATTAAGAGTGGTTTAGCTACTACGGAAATTGACTTATATTCTGTTAGAATTTTCTTTAATATCAATATAAATGTGTAATATTTATCTTACTATAAGTTGTTACTAAAATCACGAATTATTAAAATAATTTAAAATTTAATGCGGAACCCATATCATAAGAAAAATAAGTGAAATAATATAATTTGATTATTACATTGTAATATAGTATAAAAATTATTATTCATTAATACAATGAACACATACATACGAAGAAGATATCATTCATAATATTCGTGAATTGCCACACTGTGCGAACGTACACATTAATATATTGTGTGCGTTATAAATGATTTTGCTTATTGTATCAGTGAACTTGTAAATAATAATGATGGCTGCGCTCGTAAATAACCTGAAATGCTTTTAATTGTAATGAACAAATTCTATGATCTCGTTGATTATTAGAGCGTATAAGTTGATTCAAGTTGATAAAACGATTTAATACGTATATCATTGTCATTATTGTAGTCATTAATATTATGAATACCTTATCGCCTTAAACTAGTGAATTTGTGCATTAAAGTCATGAACTGTAATTACTGTAGTCATGAATACTATTATTTCACTTATTAAAATAAGGAATAGGTTCACATAGTTAATGATTTATTTCACAATTGGTTTCAATGTATTAGTGTTGAAAACCAACCCTAAAGTGAGCAACTTTTAGACTTTATAACAACGAATGCTAACATCGAATCAAATATAATGATTTTACTTTATTATTTCAATAAAAGAGTAAAGTGTTTGATTTAAAGAAAACAAATGTTCAGCCCTGGGCCTTAAAAGACCTTAAAACTGAAAAAAAAATACTTTTAATCTGTCAGTCCGCCGCACCCAAAAGCGTTTAAAGGCTCGTATCTCCCAAACACTTTGAGCTATTAAATTCAAATTTTGTTGGTGGCTGGATTGGGTATAGCCATTTAAGTGGTGGTGGGGTGATAGGGGTGATAACCCTATTGAAATACGCTAGGGTTATTCAATACGGACATAATAATTCTGTATTTAAATGAACACAGAATAATTGAGATAATTGCCAAAGTTTGCTCGTTCGTGAACTTCACCATAATAAAAATGTAAACCTTGACTGACGTTGACAGACCAGCAAAAAAATTTAAGAGTGCGTTTGTATTAAAATACAAAATTGTTATGTACCTATTGAATAACCCTTTGTATAATCACCTGAAAATCGCTTTTAGGGGTTTCGGATATTCAACCCCTAAGGAGGGAGGGGGGTATTGAGAAGCACACGTTTTAACCATTTTCGCCATATCTCTTAGGTTTAATGAGATGTAAAATTGGTTTTTACTTCCACAGTCTTTTATATAATCGCCTATAAACTCCCTCCAGGATTTTCGAATATTCAACGTATAGGGCGGTGTAAAGGCCTGTAATGCGTTTTCACAAATTCCAACATACCGCTTAGATCTGATAAGATTGGTGTGTACTTTCTTGGGCTTCCTATATAATCGTCTGAACATAGATTTGAGAATTTTTTAAAATTCAATCCACAAGGGTGTAAAGGGGTTGCATACGTTTTTAGAATTTTTGCTGTCTACTAATTCTGCTGAGATATAAAATTGTTTTTTTCTTGTACGCCCATTTCATGTAATCACCTAAAAACTGAAATCAGCATTTTTTAATATTCAACTCCCAAGAAATTGCGAATGGGTTTCATACGTTTTACATCTGCAAGGGCTTTTTCTATGTACTAGCGTTTAAAAATCGATGTTTTCGATACTTTACTTTTACTCCTGTGGGCACTTTACTCATTTCAACGTTTTATAACCACTGATGAATGTTGAATGTTGTATGGAGCTATTCTAATGACAAAGTCAACTTTCTCTGGCTCGACAACTGATTTTACATTTCGGCCTTGACAGCGTCACAGACTATGACCCAAAAATGTATCATCATATGTGCACTCGGACTTTGCCCTGAAAAATAATAAAGTAGTATAGCCCAAACTATTGGACGATTTTTATACTCTAGATGAAATCATATAGAGTATTATAAGTTTAATCCAGCCGAAAAGTTTGTA
Organism: Beris morrisii; assembly: GCA_951812415.1. Classification (NCBI taxonomy): domain Eukaryota; kingdom Metazoa; phylum Arthropoda; class Insecta; order Diptera; family Stratiomyidae; genus Beris; species Beris morrisii. The sequence continues at coordinate 73,972,052 of OX638310.1, forward strand.
ACGCATAGAACCAAGACTCGGACGAAAAAAAGTTATATATTATTTATTGTTTATTTGTGGCCAAAAACCTCAAATCCGCCTGACGTCCGTCCGTCCGTTCGTCCGTCCGTCCGTCCGTCCGTCCGTCCGTCCGTCCGTCCGTCCGTGAACACGATAACTCAAGAACGCCTTCACCTAGGATCTTGAAATTTTGGATCTAGATGTTTGGTTGAATTTGTAAGGCTGAGTTCGTTAACGGGCAAAATCGTCCTACTCCTTCGGGTAGCTACCATACAAAATGTCCTTAAAACACGTGTTCAAGAATATTTGCCGATAACTTCAGAAGGGTTTAAGCTACGTCTTTCAAATTTTGTTTGTGTTATTTTTCCAATAGTTGGAGCTAAATGTATGATTATAAAGAAAATCCTATTAGTCCTTCGTGTAGCTGCCATACAAATATCCTGTCAAAACGTCTTCACTTAATTTACGGAACTTACTATAACTCAAGTAATCTTTTAGCTATGAATTGGAAATTTTGTACAAATTAGTTTTGAGTAAAAACGAAGTTCAAGTTTACTAATCAGCGAAATCCGTTTACTCCTTCTGGTAGCTGCCATACAAAATGTCCTTACGACACGTATTCAACAATATTTTTCGATAACTTTTGAACGCTTCAAGCTACGAATTTGAAATTTTGTACACGTTCATTTTTAAATGGTTCCAAGGAAAAGGATAAATATGTAAGAAATCTAGTGAGTCCTTCCTGCACCTCCCATGTGAAAGTCCTTCAAAAAGGACTTTTTTTTCGATGACTTACCCAGTTCAAGATATGAAATTAAACACTGAATATTGTCATTTAGTTTTGAATAGCAATCTAATGGCAGTCCTTTATAAAGGATATACAACATGCACACACGTAATTCTACTTTATTCCCAACTACAATATAAATCGGAGTTCAGTATTCATCTAGAGTATTATACGATTGGCTTGCAGCCGATCGTGACTGCAGTATGTTTTACATTTATTTGAAGTATAATACATTTTCTGTCATCGTATGTAACTTTATCATTCAGTGCGTAGATTATATGTTTTAATTTCTAAACAATTTGCGTAAACTTGTAACAGAGATTTTTAATGACCAGCAGTAAGCTTTTCTATTTCTGGTACTATATTCCTCCAAATATTCTACATATATAAGAAATATAACAATTTGTTCTTCTTCCATGGCATAACGAAATTACTCAGACTAACGTTTTGCTTGCACTGCAGATAACAACCAAGAAATGAGTGAGTTTCACAACATACTCCCAGTTGTCCTAAGTTTTCTATAGCTTAAAACCCTAAGATACGATGACTGCTGTTTAAGCTTGGGTATTTTTAAAGACTAGATAGCCAACATTTTAAATCAAATCTGACACTGATTGCATACCTTAGCTTTCCATCCTGCCCTTCCATCAGGCTGATTCATCCGAAAAGAACAGAACTGGACATCCCGAAAAACTCTACAACGGAGGGATGCAATCAAATGAAACATTCCAACTTTGTGAATTGTATCATTCCTTTTCTCTCATAGCCTTCCGCTACATTTAAGCATTTCTCACAGGACAATTTTAGCCCAATGGATTCTTGTACAACTGCGAGGGACTCGGAAAATTCTGTCCTTGCTTACCAGTATCCATGACGATATTCTCCAATTTCAATAAATGTTCGGATCGCAGCAAGAAAACCTACACCCCACAGTGAAATAGTGGCGCAATAATAGTACAAGGCTACTATAAACTTGACAAAAGTCCCATTGTGCAATTGGGTAAAGGGTAATATGGAACCGAATCGATTCAAATACATCCTGGTATACTCATGTGTAGACTGACTTGACAGCATATTGAACTACATGTCCTTATTTATATTTGGTAGTAATTGAGAAAGCAGGAAGTATTGCAAATTCTTTGATAATAGACAATGATATACATTGTACAACTAAGTTTACAAATAGTTCCGGGAAACTTATCGTTGTATTTTATGTTCAGAAAATTATAGTTTTAAAATTTGGGAGGGAATACTGGAAGGTTGAAACTTGGTAATTATACACCTAGCAAAATAATCGTTATAGATTCGAGCAAACATCTACTTCTTACACAAAATTCAATTGATTTTTTTTAATTTATTATTTTCTAATAATACAGTATTGTGATCGGTTTTAAAAAACTACCCTGAAGAATTTTTTTTCACGTTTCATGACTAGTAGACACCAAAAAAGCAAATAAAAACGTCAGTCCGTCTGTCCGCCGTACGCCGTACGCAAAATAGTTTGAAGGCTCGAAGCTCCCAAACGGATTCAGATATTAAATAGAATTTTTTTTACGAATAGACTGGGTAGGCCCCTAGAAGTGTCCCAATTCAGTGGCGTCCCAAGGCAGTGGCGTACGTAGGTGGAGGGTGACAAATTTTAGATTACGATATCTCATGAACCAATAACACTAGACAAATAAAATTCGGTTTCTGTATAAAGGTTGACAAATGAAGGTTGCTGAAAGTAAAATTTTTTAAGGGGACGTTGAACCATGAAAGTGGAGGGGATGCGAATTTTTCTAAAAAATCACGTCACTTATCTCAAGAACAGTGTCAGAAAGATGCTTAAAATTTTTACCAGAAGTAGGACTAATAGACTCCTAGCAGAAAAAAAGGGGCAAGGTTGTAGAGGGTGAGGGTGGGGAAGGGTGAAATGGAAAAGGTTCCGATTTCTATATCTTGAGAACCTACAATGATCTAAAGCTGAAACTTGGTACTTAGATAGAGCTATAGTAGTAGCATGTTGGAAAAATATAATTTTGTATAGCGGTAGTATGGTAAGGGGGTGGGGGGTGTTTTTCCTATCTATAGAACGACTTATGCTACAAAGTTCAAACTCGGTATGTATATGTAAATCAACTGGAAAAGTAATTTAGATAAAAAAAAATTAAATATCTATTGGCGTTCGAAAGGGGGGCCAACAAAATGATCAGCGAAAATGGAATGCATATATTTTCACGGTAGGTTAAGGTGGTAAAAAGGGGATTCTATACTTTTTCACGAATGCTGCCATATCCCTCAGGTCTGATCAGGATTTTTGGATATTCAACCTCCAAGTGGGTGTAAGGAGGTTGCATATCTGATAATATATCGAATTCATTTTTACTTCCTAAGGTTTCCTATATAAGCGCCAAAAAGTCAATTTCCGTATTTTTAGATATTTAATCCTAAGGGGTGTATGGGGGTTGTATGCTTTTCAAAGCTTCGACATATTTCTTAGATTTGATGTGATATTAGATCGCTTTTCACATCCACAGACATTTTACATAATCGCCTACAAACCCATTTCTCAATTTTTGGATATTTAACTCCCAAGGGTTTGCATATGTTTTCACAATTTTTGCCATCCCTTAGTTCTGATGAGATAGAAAATTGGTTATTACGGCATTTGATGTAATGTCCTAAAAACCAATTTCACGATTTTTCGAATATCAAGAACCAAGGGGTGTGAAGGGTTTGCTTACATTTTCACAATTTTTTAAAAATCCCTCGTGTTTCATGAGATATCAAGTTGCTTCTTATGAAATCGTATAAAAACCTGTTTCACAATTTTTTCGAAATTCAAACCACAAGTTTAAGTAATGGCTTTTTATACGTTTTAACAATTCGTCATATCTCTCAAGTCTGATAAGGCATCAAATTCGTTTTTATTTGGGGTTTTATTTTACCAAAATTCAAATAGTTTACACGGGCTTTTCCAATGTTTAATCGGCAAAATATTTCTATTTTAAAAATTTTTTTTAAGAACAAAACTAACTTTCCAAGAAACCTCATAATTTCGAAACAACTGATGATATACTCCGATTTTGACCGCTCCAAAACTTTGACCAGAAAATAATAAAATTTCGCCCAGACCATTGGGAGATTTTTTATATTACGTACGTGTTTCCTAAATAGGAATACAATTTTATTTCAATCACTTAAATTTCATCTATTACTACGTTTACATGGAGGATCGAAAGATCCAAATTTGAATCGCGTATATGACTACACCGGATCGAAATGACAAGTAACATAACCTGAAATCTTGTTTTAAAGGTACAAGTTCGAAGTGCAGTGCACAAAAATGTCAAATTTAGCAGTTTTGTGTGCTAATACTATGAAAATGATAGAAAATCAATTTTTATTGTTAATGAATTAGCGACTATCGAACTTTCGATCCGCGTTTACATGAGAAATTCGATCCGATTTCGACTCGATCCAGGTCGAGAAGTTCGTTCGGATCGAGTCGATCTCATTCCAATCCGAACTGCGTTTACATGAGATTTTAGAGGATTGAATCCGGATTCATGTAAACGTAGTAAATGTTATACAGAGGCAGTTTTTCAGTGAAATGTCTACATTTATTGGTTCTATGGAAGAAGTAACTTAAATATTAAGTACAATATTTCTCTTACATTTTACTTTATTATTTTAATAATAAAGTTTTTCATTTGTTATCTTTATTATAACATACTTTTAAGCTCTAACTAAAACTTTTTGTGTTACGCCTGAAATAAATATTTGTAAGCATAATTGAAATTTCCTGGAAATAATAAAAATATTTGTAAAAGGTTTACGTAAAGTTCATTGCTTCAGAAAGTATATTATTCAGATCAATGAAAGGTTTTTATATAATCAATGAAATGAATGCATCACTATTCTGTTCTACCAAATATGTATTTCATGGAAATCGTGACTTTTTCTATAAGCGATTTAATTTTATTTGAGTTGAAATCGATCATGAGCACACATCCTTTTCTCCACGTTGCGTTGCGTCATAGTAGTTTTGATTAGTTAAACTCCCACGTTCAAAATTCGTTCCAAATAGCTTAATGGTTATTTTTTAGGTTGTCAGTCGCATAGTACCCAACACCGTATCTCATCATTAAACACGTTTCGGACTTCTACCCATAAAATAATAAAGTTGCGCCCAGACTGTTGGCAGATTTTTTTTTTTATTTACGTATTTTTTTTATCAATAGAATAATTCATAGTAGTAAAAGCGAATTCGATCACATTAAACCTAAGAGATTTTCGGAATCAGTGAAATCTTAAACAATACCCCCAGGGGGTTTAATTGAGAAAAATACTTAAATCGGTTTTTTCCCGACTACGTTTAAAGCTTATAGAAGTACAAGTGAACTCCAAATCTCAATATACCTTAGGAATATATCAGAATTCGTGAATATGTACACAACCAATTTACTCCCTCTTAGGGGTTGGATATCGAAAAATTTTGAAGACCGTTACTAGGCGCTTATATAAATAGCCCGCAGAAGTAAAATTGCTTTGATAGTTTGACATGTCTAAAAGTTTTAACGAAATTCGTGAAAATGTGGATTCACGGACATTTTTTTGACTCAACCTCTGAACGCCAATAAAAATCTGAACTTTTTTTTGCTTTAATTACTCTAATAGCACATCTACATATACGTACTAAGTTTCAACTTTCTAGCATAAGCCGTTTCTGAGATATAAAAAACCACTCCTCTCCCCCGTACCTTGATACCCCTATCAAAAATTTTATTTTTCTAGGATGTCTCCATAGTTGCTCTATATAATCCTAAATTTTTAGCTTTCTATTCATTATGGTTTTTGAGAAATAAAAATCAGAATGTTTTCCTTTCTACCCCCTTTCACCACCACCTCCTACACCCACACCACCAACATTTTTTTCCCTACTAGAAGTTTATTGACCCCAACTCCTGTAAAATTTTCAAGATCATATCTGATACGGTTTCTGAGATATAAAAATTAAATTTTTTGAGAAATTGCTATCCCCCCACTTTCGTGCTCCACCTCGCCCCTCAAAAAATTTAGTTTTGGTAGACTCCTCTTATGAGCCCATATACAGAAACTAAATTTTATCTTCCTGGTGTAATTAGTTCGGAAGATATTGTAATCCAAAGTTTTTCACCCCCCACCCCCACACCCCACCACCCCTCTTAAAAATTTTAGCTCTTGTCTAATCTGGAAGTATCCCTAAGGACAACAACAAAGTTCCAATCTTCTGACATCAATTGTTCAGGAGATATCGATTTTAGAATGTTTCAATCCCGGCTTTCATGTGTTAAAGACTCATTGTTTTCCCCCCCACTTCCACACCCCTTAACCAATATCGACCATTTTTTTGCAATTGAGTCCATTATCATAGTACTATATAAGTGCCAAGTTTCAGCCTCCTAGCATAAGTGGTTCCTGAGATCTAGAAACCAAAATTTTTCGTCTAAAACGCTCCCCTCTCATCTCCCCTTGTACCCCCACCCCTCAAAAATATACCAGTCCTAGGGGTTCACCCATTCTACCCACCATAAAAATTTCAATTTAATATCTCAACGGGTTTGGGAGCTACGCGCCTTCAAACAATTTTGCGTACGGCGTACGGCGGACGGCGGACGGCGGACGGCGGACGGCGGACGGCGTACGGCGTACGGCGGACGGCGGACGGCGTACGGCGTACGGCGTCTACGGCGGACAGACGGACATTTTTTTTTTTTTTGCTTTTTTGGGGTTTACTAGTCCTAAAACGTGTAAATACAAAATTTCAGGGTAGCAAACTTTTTTGAAATTTCAGGTCGATAACAATACTTTATTATTAAAAAATAATAAAGTAACATAGAACATAAAGTCATGCAAAATTCATTACTTCAACGAAAGGTTTCATAACTCTATGTATATTTAATTGATTTAATGTACAATTTTCTTCAATAAATATAACAAATATTAAAGAAGAGTGGATTACTACAATGAACGAGAGGAAAAGGGGTCATCACGTCTCATATTTTAAAAAAATATCTTAAAAAAATTTTCCTTTTTGAAGGACTTTCACATGGAGGTGCAGGAAGAACTGACTCGATTTCTTACATATATACATCCTTTTCTCTGGAACCATTGAAAAATTAATTTGTACAAAATTTCAAATTCCTAGCTGGAAGCGTTTAAACGTTATCGGAAAATATTGTTGAACACGTGTCTTAAGAATTTTTTGTATAGAAGCTACCAGAAGGAGTGAAAGGATTTTGCTGACTAGTAAACTCGAACTTTGTTTTCACTCAAAACTATTTTGTACAAAATTCCGAATTCGTAGCTAAACGATTACTTGAGTTATAGTGAGTTTAATAAATTAAGTGAAGACATTTTAACAGGATATTTGTATGGCAGCTACACGAAAGACTAATAGGATTTTCTTCATAATCATACATTTAGCTCCAACTATTGAAAAATAAACGTATACAAAGTTTCAAAGTCGTAGCTTTAGGCGTTCCGAAGTTATTGGTCAATATTCTTGAACACGTGTTTTGAGGACATTTTGTATGGCAGCTACCCGACGGAGTAGGACGGTTTTGTCCGTTAACGAATTTAGCCTTACAAATTCAACCAAACATCCAGATTCAAAATTTGAAGATCCTGGGTGATGGCGTTTTTGAGTTATCGTGCTAACGGACAGACAGACAGACGGACGAACGGACGTCAAGCAGATTTGGAGTTTTTGGCCACAATACAAACTTTTGGGCTGGATTAAACTTATGATACTCTCAGATTTCATCTAGAGTATAAAAACAATTTAGGGCGGAGATGTTAGGAGAGGAGAATTGTGAAAAGAAACACATTCTAATATTTATATCTTGAGAACCGTTAAAAATAGAAAACAGAAACTAAGAATTTAAGTTGAGCTATAATGGTGGCATGTTCTAAAATTTAATAGGGCTGTCACGATACAGTGGTTGGGGTTGTTTTTCATATCGTTCGAACGGTTTATGGTAGAATCTTTAAACTTGATGAGTATATGTATATGTACTAGTAAATTAAGATTAAAAGTTGTGTACGGAAAATTAGGTGGGGGTGCGAAATAAATGATCAGTGAAAAGAAGTTGCAAATATTTTCACGAATATGGCTACACCTCTTGGGTCCCCTTAAATATTGAATTAATTTTACTTCTACGGGTTTTTCAGATACATACCTTGAAGGTTCTTTTTCCGGATTTCTTTAGATTCAACTTATTTTCACGAAATTCGCCATATAGCTTAGAACTGATAAGATGTCGTATGAGGTTTCTCTTCGCAAGAAAACACTATGTAATCATCGGACGGACCGACTGAAAGCGGAGTTTTTGGATACAGCTGAACATAAAATAAAGCAAAATTTTTTTTTCTACAAGCTTAGGTCTTATGCGTTACAAACTTTTGACGTAGATCAAACTTATAATACTCTCATATTTCATCCACATCCCCCTTCTCTGTACCTGTCCAGCTCTATCAGTCAGAAGGAAAGCTCATCGTGGAGCTTACTTCTTCAACTTTCTCGGTGATCTTGCCGCAATGGAGGCAGTGGCGGTCATATTGCTTGTTCAAGGGGGGAGGCCATTGAAGTTCAGTAGATACTGTAAAGAAAATAGGTGAGGTAGCTATCCGTTAATGCAGCGTGGATGAAGGAATTTCAGAATATTAAAAAGTATTAACATTGCTCTGAAAGGATTTCTTTTTCATCGTTCAATTTATCAACTGATTGTATGATATCAAAAATTTTAACCTGTGTTGTATGATTGTAAGTCCTTAAGTAATGGAAAATTGAATAGCACGGGTAGGAGCTAGAAAATAAAATTAATTGATTTCAAAGCTTGGTGAACATAATTTTCGATTTCAGTAGAAGTCGATGTCGATTTCGATTTCGGCAAAATTTAGAATCCCAAACAGATTTCAGATCTCTTACTTGTACAGTGGATGCCGCTTATTGTAATCACTTTGGGACCGGCCATAAACAATAACATTAACCGGATGATAAAAATAGACAAGGGGAAAATTTTTCTCATTTATTTTCCTACGCTTGAATATAGATTGCTCGAAGCATCTAATACTATTTTTTTTATTCATTAAAAGTTATTTGCAACTCTAGCTTCAATGTTTCACAAAGTTGCAGAGAATATGAAATACTGTTTCCTCTTGCTCCTCATCCAGGTAGCTTCTACAGAAAGTCGTTTGAAAAGAATCGCCGTCTTTTAGCATGCCGGCTTATAAGACAGTGTCTGGTCAGGACACTTCTTGTGGTGCTGATTCTCTTCCTTTTTAGCAAATTCAGCCTTGTACAGCGTTTTAGATCCAGCTTCGGTTATATCTGTCAGCTCAGCGCGCCACTTCTATTAAACTGTCTCGAAAACTTACTCGAAGTTGAACTCATTCTGTTGAACGAGATCAGCATCAATAGTTTTCAGAAGCTACGAAAAGACTAAAATTTCTCATAGTAATCTATGATATGTATCGCCTTGTGTTTATATAAATGTAAAACCAAGAGCAATCATCTTTAATTTTGATATTGTTTTTATTTTGCCTTTTTGATCACATTCACATGAAGAAAAAAGAGGAGCGATTAAGAATACAGTCACAAAACTTGTAATGTTGTATGGAAATCTGGCCCGAATGGTAACATAAAGCGAATTTCTATTCCAATAAGCGATGAATTTCGTTTGTGGAAAATGGAACTAACTTGTTTTGATAACAAAATGCGGCTTATAACATTATCCGCGATTACTATAAGCGGCATCTACTGTATTGGAAAATTTCGAGATTTCGCCAAATCCAGTTTGAAATCTTTGGATGTAAATTAGCTGTTTTTTGAGACCACTAGAAAAATAGTATATTTAATTCTTATTGGTTCTACTATCATACATATTTGATGAAACTCAATATTGGGCATTAAAATCCGAACCCTATATCTCATAATCTAAAGACTTCAGGCCCGACGAAGAAGTGATCACCCCAATTATTAAGTTATCCTACAATACTTAAAATCTACGAAAGAAATATTTTATGTCAATGTTATTTATTAGGTATAGGTATATACATACATATTCACTGAGTCTCCTTATTGAGTCGATCTACCATATAATTAAGATGACTGCCACCATAACTTAACCTAACCTACTCTCTTAATTCAAAAATTTAAAAAACCAAACTCGGAAATTCTCTAAAACTATTTTCAATTATAATAACTTCATAAGCATATACCTGATTTACATCGCAAGATTTTGGCAAGTAGATTTTGAAATCTCCAAAAGCGTTTACAACGCTCTGAAGACATTTGTTTGACAACGACTCTGATGATAACATTTTTAATTTATTTTGTAAGAGTTAACCTTTGGAAACGAGGAAATTTAAATTGAATGAACAAGAGTCGAAAGCTTGCATTATCATGCAATTTGAAATTTTGTAATATTTTATACAGGTAGTTGTGGTGACAGATCTCGCGGTACCTCTTATAATGATTCTAATTAGTGTAAAAAATATATGTTTTAAGTTTCACCCCGATCAGAAAAAAAAAATTTAGATTCCGAAAAATGGGTCACAATGTATTGACAAAACGGCCAAATAATATTATTCTATGGATGGTTGTAGTTTTAAATATATAGGTTATGTACCATCGGAAATACCATCTAGTGGTCGTAATGAGAAAGTGAAGTTTTTCATATTCAATCGGTTTCGACTGTATTTTTATAATGGTTAATAATACGAAGTTAGTATCGTCGGCAAAATGATCTGATTTCTAATGCTCAATATTATATTATAGAAAGAGGAAACGGTTCAGAAAGTCCTTCATCAAGTACGAAATCAAAAACTTTGACGGAATAGTGATTAAATGTAAAACATCATCTTTTTCGTCCTTGCTGAAGGACTTCTTTTTTTCATAACATTGAGCACTATAAAAGACTTCGTATCGTTTACCATTCGAAAGTTACGCTCAAAAATTTATTTTTTAAGAAAAACTTCAATTGCTGAATTTAGGCACTAGATGGCATTTTCGTTGGTACACCACCTATAAATATTTAGAGTTCCAATCACCCACAGAATGATACTATACTAGGCCCTATGTCGATATTTTGGGAGTTTCCGGAATCTTATACAATTTTGGTTTCTTTCAGGTTCTTGAGGCACGTATTCCCTATATATTATCGCCATGAAACTAAAAACGTATTTACGTTAGTTACTGTAAATATTCATAATTAAGTTCTTATAGCTGATTTCTCTCGTGATTTCGACAAAACTATTAAGATTACTGGATTACCGATAAATTTGAATAAGTTTTATATCTGCTCTGGTGAATAGGTTTTTTGAAAACATAGTTCAAAATCCACTCAAAACGACCTGGACAGCAATGATATTGTGTTTCGCTGCATTTACCACAACTTACGTTTTAATCTAGGATTAGGACGCACATAATGACAATTGTCCAAGCATAATCCAAATCCACTTTTTTCAAAATTAGTTTCAAACAGTAAAAGCTACTTCCTTAACAGAATACATCACAACCCAACGATTGATTATATATATATTTATATTCGAAATTTTATTACTTTTCGATTGAAATATTTTTAATTAGACACAGTCTTTATTTTAATCAGGAGACAAAGACAAAAGAAGGATTAAAAAATGACATAAGGTGGAAGTGCATTATACTTTATTAAGTGTATCTATTGATCTTATAGTCTCACATAATTTTTCTTTAAAGCAGACGGAATAAAGTAATCACGGGCTACGAATTTGTTAAGGGGGGCCATGGCCCCCATGGCCCCCCCTATGACCGCCACTGAATGGAGGTCGCGAGAATCCAACGCTTCATTGCAAGCTCTAAATGGTTCGACGAGTAGGACCGGATTCGATGATCCTGTGGTAACACAACGGACCTTTCAGGTCTAAGTGTGTCCGTGTTCTCACGGGCAGCCACGCGTACCTACCTACCTACCTACTTTCATCCACAGTATAAAAAAAAAGCCGACAACTGGTAAAGTACAGATTTCATTGTCAAAATGTATACTATGCAACACTACTAGGGCCAATTTAATCCTATTTTGCCGTAGTCCTTGTAGCTTAGAACAAGATTTGTTGAGGCCTTTTCCATTAGTGGGGTACAAACATGCGGATGCCGAATATTATAGGCCGATCCATTAATTACAAGGAAATCGGTACACGAATGAACTTTACATTGTATTAAAGTTTGAAGACTGAAGTAAGGTAGTTTGAACGTTCGCTCGCATATGTTACCTGCCGTGACCTAATTAATATCTCTGAATAACAGACTTACATAATTTGAAATCATCTCCAAAGCAGATCATTTTGTACGGTTCGCCCCAAAATACTTACAATATATTCAAGAAGTTAAACAGCTTCTTATTTTAATAACTATGCACCTTTTACTGAAACATCAACGGAACCAATGTAGTTCACTTATTTTGTTTTGATACACGAAGTGTTGTAAAATATACTCTGAATTTTATTAAACATTACAGAAAAGACGTTTTATTACTCCGCAGTGCGTTAAAACCTAAACCCTTAAATCCTGTATACAATTCACTTAATGTAGTAAACTTTGAAACATTATTTCGTCATTAAGCCTAATATGATCCCTAACCCCCGAACAACATTAAAATGTCGGCATTTAGATTACTTTTGTCACCCTTTTAATTTTGCGCCAATTTAAAATTCGCGAAGGCGTTGGATTCAGTGCGCAGTGAAAATGTATAAAATGAACGTGAAACAGAATAAAGCTAAACTTATTTTTACTGTTTCGTAAAAATAATTTAAATTCAAATTGAAAGTACTATAAAGCCAAATTTAACGATCACTTAAAGCTTAAAAAAAATTTAATATTTTTTTTCCTGTGGATTTCAATGCAAATAAAAATAAACATTTCTGTGAAGTCTCATAAACTGTGTGTTTATTGAGTTTGGCACAATGATAAAGTATCCATTTATTTTTTCGTGACAATTTCAACAGTACTTTGAATCGTTTTATGACTTTTAGTTTCGGTTTTATTATTTAATTAAAAAAACATTTCATTTCTCATTGAAAGTAGTATTGATTTGGTCAGTTCACATAACTAAGTTTGATAGATTAAAATCGAAGTTAAACAAGCTTTTATTCCCTTCAAATTCATGACTTGAAATATAAATATCAAATAGTTACGTAAGCTGTTTCTATGTACTTTAGTACGACTTGCAGGTTTAAAAATGAAACTTTGTTCAACTTCAAATTTAAAAAAAAAATCTTAAAGTAGCTTTCGTGTTTTTTTTTTGGTTTATTGGAATATATGCTTGTATTTCTGTGTATGACACATATGTATATGCTGCATTTGTTCTTATAAAAATTATACGTTTAATAACCATAATACGAAACAAATATTAGGTTGTTGCAGATGAAATGTCGTTTTTGGTACTACAATTTCAAACAACTGGAACTTATATAAAACTTAATTTTATTAATCAAAATAGGCACCAGCACATGCAATACACTTCTCCCAACGAGATACAAGTGAATTTATGCCAGTTTCGTAGAAGTCCGAATTTATAGAGCGAGGAAATTCCTCAAAGCCATTTTTGATAGCTGCTTTATTATTGAATTGTTTCTTCGCCAAAAAATGATTCAAATGTTTAAAAAAGTGGTAGTTGGTTGGCGAAAGGTCTGGTGAGTATGGTGGATGAATAAGAGTCTCATACTGCAACTCGTTTAATTTTTGGACCGTTTTTCTTGAAACATGAGGCCGTGCGTTGTCATGAAGCAGTATAACTCCATCTCTGTTCACCAATCTAGGGCGTTGCACACGCAATTTCTGATGCAATTCATCGAGTTGGGTTCAATACTTCTCTGCATTGATGGTTTCACCACGCTGCAAAAAGGAATAGTGAATAACTCCAGCTGCAGACCACCAATCAGTTACTATTATCTTCTTCGGATGTGGGCCTGGTTTCGGCATGTGTGTTGGGGTCTCATCAGCATCCAACCTTTGTGCCGATCGGCGACGATTGTCGTACAGTATCCACTTTTCATCACATGTCACTATTTTGTAAAGAAACGGATCGTTTCTCTTCCGGGAGAGCAGGGAACTACAAATTTCTAGTCAACGCGTCATGTTTTGCTCAGTAAGTTCATGCGGAACCCACTTATCAAGTTTTTTGACTTTTCCAAGCTGTTGCAAGTGCCGGGAAACTGTCGAATAGTGTACGCCCAATTTTTCTGCAATGTCCATTACAGTTGGCGTGAGTCAGATTCCACAAGTAAATTCAGCTCGTCGTTGTCGATCGAAGGTCCTGGGTTACCACGTGACTCACTTTGAAGGGTCATATCTCCTGATCGGAATTTTTCGAACCATCGCTATGTGGTTCGTTTGTTTACCGTGTCAGCTCCAAATGCCCTATTGATGTTTTCTGTTGACTCCATTGCGATTTGTCCAAGTTTAAACTCGTAAAGGAAAAGTACCCGTTTTTGACTCGAATCCATTTTTTTCTGTCCGATCACAATAAAGTCCAAAACTGAAATGATTCCATGAGTAAATATAGGGGTACTTATACTTCAATACCCAATACCAGTGCCACCTGGCGGCAGTTTGAGACATGAAAATCGCAACTAACTTCACTTCATAGCGAAAAACGACATTATATCTGCAACAACCTAATAGATCCATGTGATAAAAATCTTCCTTCAATATCAATTACTACAAAGTTTAACGCAAAATGAGTTATAAGAATAGCAATAAATTAAAATTAACTATATAGCTATATTCAAATGACACCTTTTACAACAACCATTTTCGTTGCGTGTACGGGTGTTTAAAAAATTATTTTAAAAAATGTGACAAAAATATTGTGTGGTTATAAGAAATCTGACAACAGTCTGGGCACAACTACATTATTTTTGGGGCATGGTCCGAGAAGCGGTTAAATTTGATGATTTTTTGGTCATAGCCTGGGAAGATGTCAAAGTGTGAAAAATCGAGAGAAGGAAGTTTTTGGGAAGTTAATTTTTCCATTAGAATAGCTAATTGCAATATACAAATTACTCCCTCTCGCCTTTCTACCTTGTCATAGAGAGGGAGCTCATGGTCTAGGTTTTGAGAATCAGTCCCAATCCTGCTCCATTACTGGATATTTGATTTCAAGTGTGCTCTCCTCCATAAAACCGTGGATTGAGTTAAGATAGAGAGTGAACGACGAAAGGTCGTTTATAAAATTTAAGGATTGTACCCCAAAGTATTGCCCATGTACAATTAATGCGATTAATGCCGGAGTCCTACCAGAGCTGCTTACACTGCCCAGAATTGGCATTGCATTATCCGCCAAGACTTGTCGATAGGTATTGTTTCGGTACCGAGTTGCTGGGCGTATGTCGAGCCTAGAATTGGCTTGTTATTGGTGTCGAATCTCTTTCGGCATTGGCTCGCCGGTCGGCTCTGTATTGGGCACATCTTGGTAGAAATATTTTTTGTTTCTCAACATATCAATTGATTCGGCTTCAACCCTATTACGAGAATGTTTCAGGTTGGCCTAGTGGGTAGCGTAGCGGACTAGTGTGTGACGGGACCATGGTTCGAATCCGAGAGTGTGCAAGGTGTGTAAGTAAAATCAACTCGCATTTTTCAAAAAAATAATAATAGAAAAATAAATTCGCAGTTGAAAAAAAAAAAAATTATAATTTTTTTTTCGTTTCTTTTTTTTTACTGAGGCCCAGTATCGGGCCAGAGTTTCACCAAGAGAAGGACCGGTGTGATCAAATCGACATTGGCTAGGCAATGATTTGGTCTAGGTTACATACTGGACCCAAAACATTAGCTAGTACTGGCAACTCTGGCACCAGTACTAAGCCTGTGTTGTGCCGTTCTGCTTTTCGTACATATTACCGTTTTTCCATGGTGGAAAAACCTTAGGCAAAGGGGGCGAACGAGCCTTGTCCGGCCAACCCAGAGAAGAGTCGTGGGCGCCAGTGATTCCTTTTTTAAAGGCCTCGTTCTTAATCTTTCCCCGACCGAATCACTAATTCGTGGAAGAGTTTCGCGCGTAACTACAAAAAAAAAACACAACATAAGGCGAGCTGAAACACGTCACAATCTCAAGGATAACACTTAATGATTATCAAACGATTCGAACTTTTGTTCCAAGTATTAAATTATAATATTAAATTTCATTTGCTCTAAATACCTCGCAAAACACTGAGTACCCTACTCTACCTGACCTCTACGCTTAAAATTAGGGCGCCTCTGGTGCGTAGTCCCTCGAAGTCTTCCCGACGATCGTTCTTCTTTCGCCGCAACACAAGCCGCTGCCAACGTTGATCGTGTATATCTCCTTCGTCTTGTATATCTCCTTCGTCTTGTATATCCTCGGAAGTCACCGACTTGTGATCTTCCGAATTCGCACTTCAGCTTTTTTCTTTCTGTCGAGTCCACTTCGCGATAATCCTTCTTCGGTCTTCAATAAACTTTACGTCCGCACTCTCGCTAACACTTGATCCAAGAGCCCGTTTTCGGGTGCTGCACTTCCCGCGAAACCTCGGGTCAGCTTTTTAAATCGGTAAGTCCCCGTTTTCCTGGGTCAACGACTGCTTTCTCCAGGTCATTCCCTCAAGTCTAATAACTTTCTCTTACTTCGTTAGCTTTCACTCTCGATTGATTCGGTATCCACTTAATATTCTCCATCCGACTTTTTAGCATGGACCCAAACCTAGATGATCTGTTTTATCGACTTGCAGTTCTCGCAGTGTAAGTCCGCCATAGTTGTAATGCAATGTCATTTGACATTTCTCCTCAGTGAAGTTTATGTGACACTGCTTACGTTTGTGATGTTTTGGTTTAAGTTTCCAGTGATGCGATTCGTGTTCAGTGATGTGATTTGTCCTTAGTGAAAGGATTCGTATTGTACTCTATGTTGCGTGTCATGTGTTAATTCCCTGTTTAGTGTCTGTTCCTACTTAACCCTAATCTAGTATTGCTAACTCCTAATCCTGATAATTCATTATCCTACTCACTATTAACCGTCTCCCAGCTCCTCTTCCGTTGTTTAATTACGTACTAAATACTAATTCGCTTCTTATGTTTACTTTTAGGCCGATTCGAATTCTTGCGCGAGGAGTAATTGTCCAACAAGGATATAAGATGTGATCTTCTTTGGTAAGGTATCGCGGTATTGAAAACTAACAATTCTCTTCTTTTCTTGCAGGACGATAATAACTACCCGTAACATTCCTCTCTTACTTAAAGAGAATTTCCTAAATTCTCTAGGATCGGCCACTAGGTATAATTTTTCTTACTTAATTAATTTAATTCCTTCATTTCCTAACTACTATAATTCAAATTCCTATCCTAAAAAAAAAAAATTGCATCTTAAATTCCTAAAAAAAAACGTGTATCTCAGTCTCGGGCTGGTGCAAATGCTTTTAGGTCCTTTACGTGCCAAATTCCGCCACGTTTCCCATTCTCATCATCCAATTCATACGTCTATGGGGAACCTCCACAAAGAACCCCACAGAGAACCTCCCGTCTCTGTCCATTACCTGCAACAACTCCCCAACCAGAGACTGGGTAAAATGGATGGTGTCAATTGTCATCAAAACCTGGACAGTAGCGCAACTAAAGGTGGTTGACGGAGCAGTAGGCCCGAAAGTCCTTACCAGTGTGACATATGTACCTCCTGAAGACACAATATCTATGGAAAAATTTCTGAGTAGAGAAGCTCCCATAAAGAAGTCCTTAAAACATGTGCTTAGGAATAATATTGATTACTTCTGAACGACTCAAGCTACTTAGTTGAAAATTCGCTTACTTTAATTATTCAATTGTGAAGAAAATCAAGTGAGTCCTTCTTGTAGCCGCTATACAAAAGTCCTATAACAACTCACCTATTAATCTCTTGCAACACTCTATACCGACCTCAAATACGTGTTAAAACAGGAAGTACAAATTCCACTGAACATGGTTTTATATCAAAAGCAATGTTAACTTACTTAATGAAAAGTCGTTAGAACACTTGACGTTGATAACATCCGAACTCTTCAAGCTAGGAAGTTCAAATTTTCCGAATGCGTACCGGATTCCAACACAAAAACCCGTTAAAACAGGAAGTTAAAATTTTATGTTAATTAGTTTTAAATCAAAAGCAAAAGCAAAAAATTCATTAATGAAATCCATCCGTCAGCTCCTTCGGGGAGTTTCAATATAAAAGTCTATGAAACACGTGTTCGCGAACAATGACTAGTGATTTCTGAATAATTCAAGATCGAAGTTTTAAACTTGGTATACGTAAATTTATCAATAGCTGCTGCTAAAAAACTGAATATGAAGAAAATCGTGCAACCACAATACGAAAGTTTGAAAGTCCATACATAATCAGAAATAGGTGCAATCAAGGTACTCCTTAAAGTATAAACTGTTCTAAGGTCTTTACAGACAGATGTGTTTAGTCGTCAAAACATTCCTCGGCAACAACACCTCGGTCTCTCCATAAAAAACTTGATCAAACTGTGTAAATAATTATTAACTATCTCAAAACGCGATAGTGCTGATACTGTAGCTCTACTTAAATTTTACACTTAATAACCTACACCTACCCAAGCATTTTGGGTAGGTAAGGGTGTAATTACCTACCCAAAATTCTTTTCCCTTCTATTGGATCTATCGAGGCTACCTGGGGTTTAAAGTCGAAGATTCTAACTTAAAGAGTTTTTGAAATATGAGATGCTATTTCTTAGAAAAGTTCATATTTCCTACTTTTATGCTCCACCGCACTTTGTGCAAAACCAAATTTTATCTCTCTGGTGTTATATAATGGTGAGATATTATAATCAAAAGTTTATCACCCTCTCCCACCCCGCATATCACTGACGCCCCTTAATTTTTTTTGTTGGCAAATTACTCCGCTAACATAGGTCTACATGAGTTCCAATTTTCAAGTTCCTATCGAAAGTGGTTCCTGAGATAGAAAACGAAAAACATGTTTGTCTAAAACTCCCTCCCCAAACTAAAAAAAAATGTAATTCAATATCTCAACGTATTTGTAAGCTACGAGCCTTCATCACATACGGCGGACAGAAAGGCAACATTTTTTTTTTGCTTTCTCGGAGGGTTCACTAGTCCGAAAACATACAAAAAATCTGCCAGCACTCTGGGCGCAACTTTTTTAATTTTTGGGTAGAAGTCCGGAACGCGTTTAATGCTGAGATGCGGTGTAGGTTACTATGCAACCCCCTTACAACCCGTTTGGGTTGAATATTTAAAAATCTTGAAATTAACTTTCTGTCTAAATTTGAAAGAAATAAATTCGATATCTCATCAGATCTAACAAATATGAAGGAATTTGTGAAAATGTGTACAATTCTTTTACACTACCTCGGGGGGTTGGATATTAGAAAATACTAAAATCGGTTTGCAGGCTATTATATAAAAACTATGCATAAGTTTGTAGCCAATTTGATATCTCATTAAACCTAAAGATATGTATATTATTGTGAAAACGTATGCAGCATTCTTACACCCACTTGAGGGTTGAATATTCGAAAATCATGGAATTAGTTTGAAGATAAATATAAATAAAGCCCGAGGAAGTAAAAACCAATTTTCTGTCTATCAGTCCTAAGGAGTATGACGGCATTCGTGAAAACGTGTTCAACTCTTTTATGCCCTCTTATGGGTTGAAAAGGCAAAACACTTAAAACGTGTTTTTCGCGATTATAAAACAAGATCGTGGAAGGGAAAAGTTATTCGATATCTAATCAGGCATGAATTTAATGGCTGAATTCGTGAAAATGTACACAACCCCTTACACCTCCATAGGGTTGAACTTCAAAAAACCCTTTCTGTCATTTATATGAAGAATCCGTAGAATAAAAATTACTTCAATATATCAGAAGGTCTAGGAGATATAACGAAATTCGTGAAAATATATGCATTTAATTTTCACTGATAATTTTTTTGAACTCCATTCCGTACTTCAATGGATATTTGATATTTTTCTTTATCTAAATTATTTTTCTATTAGATCTACTCTCACCAAATTCCAACTTTTTAGCATAAGCCGTTCTATAGATAAGAAAAACACCCCCACCCCCGTACTATGCAACCCTTATAAAAATTTATATTTTTCTAAATTGCTACTACTATAGCTCCATCTGAATACCAAGTTTTTGCTATCCATCATAATGTGTTCTGCAGAATTAAAAAAATTTATTTTAAGCAAACTTCATTTCTGGTGCAAACTCTTTGAGCTATTAAGTTGAATTTTTTTTTTGTTGGTAGACTGAGCAGACTCCTTCAAGTGGCCACCTTTTGAGTGGTGGGGTTGTGAGGGGGAGAGGTGGGGGAAGCGTTTTAGACGGAAAATTTTGATTTCTGGATCTCAGTAACCGCTTAGGCTAGGAGGCTGAAATTTGGAATTTATATACTCGTAGACTATCGATAGTGGACCCATTTGCAAAAAAAATGAGGATATGGGTAGAAGGGTGTGGGAGTGGGCGAAATAATAATGCGTACGAAACGCTCGAAAGCCGAGATCGAGACATTCTAAAATCGCTATCTCCTAATCGGTTAATATCACAATTAAAACTTAATGAACTGTGGGTATACGAGGAGAATAGATCGGAAACAAATTTTTGAGTGGAGGCAGTGGCGTACGTGTGTGGGGGGGGGGGGGTCGGGGTGAAAACTATAGATTACGATACCTGCATTGATAATTGCAGTAGACAAACGAAATTCGGTATCTGTATTAAAGTTGACAAATACGAGTAAAGTTTGCTGAAAATAAAATTTTTTAAGGGGGTGGTGGAGTATGGAAGTGGAGGGGATAAGAATTTTTCTAAAAAATAACGTCTCATATCTTAAGAACTGTATATGCTAGATGCTTAGAATTTTTACTAGATGTAGGCCAAATAGATCCCTAGCCGAAAAAAAATTTGAGGGTGTAGAAGGTGAGGGAGTAGAGGGTGAGGGTGGGTGAGGGTGAAAAGGAAAAAGTTCCGATTTTAATATCTCGAGAACCTATAATGATATAAATTTGAAACTTGGTATTTGCATAGAACTATAGTAGTAGCATGCTGAAAAAATATAATTTTTTATAGGGGTAGTATGGTAAGGCGGTGGGGGTGTGTTTCCTAACTATAGAACGGCTTATGCTAGAAAGTTGAAAACCGGTATGTATATGTGAGTCAACTAGAAAAGTAATTATTCAAATATCCATTGTTGTACAGAAAAAAAATTATCAGTAAAAATGGAATGCATATATTTTCACGATTTTCGTCATATCTATTAGGTCTTCCTAAATATTGAATTCATTTTTATTTTACGGATTCCTCATATAAATACCTAGAAAGTATTTTCAGGATTTCTTGAAATTCGACCTCGACGGTGGTGTAAAGGGATTGTATATATTTTCACGAATTCAGCCATATCCCTCCGGTCTGATTAGATATCGAATAAACTTTTACTTCCACGGTATTATCTAATAATCGCCTAAAACTCGTTTTCAAATTTTTTCCTTTCTCAACCCCTAAGAGTGTATAAACGGGTTAAACACGTTTTCACGCATTCCGTCATATCTCTTAAGAGTGATAAAACATGGGATTGGTTTTTACTTCCTCGGGCTTTCTTTATATTTAGTTATCTCAAAACCTATTTCAGGCTTTTTGCATATTCAACCCCAAAGTGGGTGCCAGGGGGTTCCATATGTTTTCACAAATTCTTATATATTTCTTAGTTCTAATAAAATATAGAATTCAGTTTTACTTCCTAAGGCTTCTTATATAATCGTCAAAAATTGATTTCAGTATTTTTAGATATTCAACTCCAAGAGGACGTAAGGCTTTGGACATATTTCTTAGGATTGATGAGATATCAGATTGGTTTTCACTTCCACAGACTTTTATATAATCGCCTACAAATGCATTTCCCATTTCATGTAATGTCCCAAAACCAAATCACGAAAAACCTCCTAATCACGTAAGAACTGAAATTATACTACGAGTTAGACCTTGTCCCGGAGTATGACGCAATTATGTAATTCATATGTTATATGTGGCAGCGGCGTAAGTATTCTAGCGCGACCCCATTCTAGCCGCTTTTTGAATTTTTTTTTAGGTTTTCAGTCACATAGTAACCTACACCGCGTCTCAGAATTAAACGCGTTCCGGACTTCTACCCAAAAATAATAAAGTTGCGCCCAGACTGTTGGCAGATTTTTTTGGATGTTTTCAGTTCGGCATTTTGATGATTTTCTAAATTGTAGATAAAGCCTAGTATGGACCCCGATCAAAATTTTGCCACCCATATGAAATGCGTGTAAAAAAAGTTGTCAAAATTTTGCCAACTCGATTTTCGCGTTGGCATTCTGTTTGGGGGTACGGAGTTCGTGTCAAAATTCTACCACGAGATGACAGTTCGCTCATCAACCAAGAGATGGTGGTGAAACCGTGGAGACCAATTTTCCGCCACCATTTAAATGTGCTGCTATTTCATTTTGCATTGCAGTACGATAATTTTGACATTTCCTGATTTGAATTTGAATTTGTCAGTTTTTTTTTTTTTTCAAACTGACTTTGGTTTTTTTTTGAACCAAAGCGGATTTTAAGATTTTTTATGTGCGTATAAAATTAACCGTGGCCGATATTATTATCCATGACACTTAATTACCATAAGAACAGTGTTCTACACAACGAATTTTTCACTGTAGAGATGGTAGAGATATATAGTAAATTAGCGTGCCAAAATGTTGATCGAGGTCCGTACTAGGCTTAATCTCAGGTTCAATAAGGGTACAGTAAGTGGTCCCATAATAGGGCAAAACGAGACGGAAATGAGGCGGACTGGGACAGGTACAAAGCCAGTCTCAGAGTGTTTAAGTATAAAATTAGGAAGCGTAAAAGGGAGTCGTGGAAAGGTTTCTGCGAATCTATTAGCGGAAACAGCGAGGCGTCTAGGCTACGGAAATTACTTTCCAAGGAGCCATGTACACCGAGCTACATTAGGCGGAGCGACAGAACATGGGTGGAAACTAGTCAAGAGACGCTAGAGCTTTTGATGTCCACTCACTTCCCTGGAAGCACATCGCTGGATGGGCACCCTACGGGAAATGGAGCTCCATTGGCAAATCAGATTGTTCCGTAAGGGATGGTCGAACTACTAAGTGAGGAAAGGATCAAATGGGCTATAGGAACTTTTGCTCCCTATAAATCACCAGGACCAGATGGCATCAGGCCAATCATGCTACAAAGAGCATCTGTGGCAATCCGAAATTGGCTAAGCACTATTTATAGGAGCTGCCTGTCGGTGGGGTACGTCCCATATGCCTGGCGGGAAACGCGTGTCGTTTTTATCCCGAAAGCCGGCAGACCCAGCCACACAACAACAAAGGACTTTCGACCCATCAGTCTATCGTCCTTTGTGCTCAAGGTACTTGAGAGGCTTTTGGAAACGCACATTCGGAATCTATGAGAGGGAAATCTGTAGACACAGCCCTGCATGAGGTAGTGGGGTCTATAGAATCTAGTCTGGAGTATAAGGAATTTGCTTTATCAGCTTTTCTGGACATAGAAGGGGCTTTCAACAACGTGACAGTGGAAGCAATTAGAGCGGCATTGTATAGCATAGGATTGGAGGAGGTATTGACAAGATGGCTAACGACTCTTCTGAATACCAGAATCGTGAGTGCTAATATGGGGCAAGGCAATGTAATAAGACAGGCCTCGAGGGGAACTCCTCAGGGTGGGGGGGTGATATCGCCCCTTCTTTGGCTCCTCGATGTGAACGAGGTTCTCCTGGAAATTGAAAAGCAGGGAATAAAGGTCGTGGCATATGCAGACGACATTGTGGTAATCGCCAAGGGCAAGTTTTTGGATACGCTGTCGAGCATTTTGGAATCTGCACTCCGCACACTCAGCCAGTGGGCTGGAAGATGCGGCCTGGGGGTGAATGCTTCTAAAACTGAATTGGTGCTATTTACAAGGAAGCATAGAATTCCGGCATTTAGGCTGCCAAAGCTCGAAGGCGTGGAGCTTAGACCATCGGAACAAGCTACATATCTAGGTCTAATTTTGGATAGGAAGCTCAGCTGATAATTGAATATTCAGGAGCGCATTAAGAAGGCAAATAACGCGCTTTTCGCGTGCAAGCAGACCGTGGGCAAAAGCTGGGGTCTCAAACCAAATATAGTACACTGGTTGTACACGGCGGTTGTGAGACCTATTCTGACCTATGGGGCAGTGGTATGGTGGAAAGCCATGGATAAAGAGTACAATCTTAGGAAACTAGGAAGAGTGCAACGGACTGCTTGTGTTATGATCACGGGATCCCTTCGCACAACGTCTACTGCCGCGTTGGAGGTATTTATGCATCTATTACCAGTGGATATCTTTGTGAAACAGGTAGTGGCAAATACAGCAGTTAGTTAGGCTATCGAGCTGTGCACTTTTTAAGCGGAGCTCTAAAGGGCATAGTTCAATTCTCAGCGAATTTCTGGGAAGCCCGGCGGATATTAGTATGGACTACTTAATTCCAGGGATGGATTTTGTGACGCCATACGAAATTGTGTATCCTAGTAGAGTGGACTGGGAGAACAATAGGGTACTACGTGAAGGGGAAATCTCCGTATATACGGATGGATCGAAAATGGAATGCGGCACTGGCGCAGGCGTCTTCTCTGAGCAGCTGAGTGTAGGGAAGTCGTTTAAGCTGCCAGATATGTGCAGCGTATTCCAAGCGGAAATTCTGGCGGTGTTGCAGGCATCAAACATCCTGTTAATGGGAGAGATATGCGATCAGAATATTTCACTCTACATTGACAGCCTGGCGGCCATAAAGGCGCTGGAATCGGTCACCATTAAATCCCAGTTAGTAAAGCGCTGTCGAGAAGTGCTAAAGGTACTTTGTAGTCAGAACAAAGTACAGATTTGCTGGGTGCCAGGGCATAGTAATATTCTAGGGAACGAAAGAGCCGACGAGCTGGCGAGATCGGGATCGGCATCGAATGGTAGGGTTGAGAAGGATGTTTGTCAACCGATATGCGGCATCAAAGCGCAAATTGGTGAGCGATCTATAAAGACAGCCAACTCTAGGTGGGCAGGACTGGCAAGCTGCAGGATTTCTAGATCCCTGTGGCCCGAGCTGGATAGTCAAAAGACTAGGTATATATTGTCTTGGGATGGAGGAAAACTGCGACTGCTCGTCGGAACACTAACGGGGCACTGTATGCTGAGGAAACACGCTATGCGGCTAGGGATTGCGGAATCGGACATGTGTAGGTTCTGCCAGGATCTGTATGCTATGGAGGACATCACTCACATTCTGTGTGAATGCCCGGGGATCGCTAGGAGGCGTCTGAAATGGTTGGGTAGCCTTTTCTTCGAGAACATCGAGGATTTGAGGTCATTAGGATATGACAAATTAGTCAGGTTCTGCAGGGAATTGGAGTGTTTCTGAGGTGATGGAATAGCCCACGAGGACCTGAAGGGATCGCAATGGGCCCGTTTGGCGCCTAGTGAGCGTGGTGGTTTTAGCGCTGCGCCCCTTCTTAAACCTAAACCTAGACCTAAGTGGTCCCATTAACTAATTAAATTACTGACTAGGGAAGGTAACGGCAGAATAATAGACTTGATCTCTCAGAGCTTCTCACTTTTTATAGTTTTTGACATTAGTGATTTCACTTGTAAGTCAAAGATGTATTTTTTTGCTGTTTGAGGGTCAACTAGTTCTAAAACGTGAAAATACAAAATTTCAGGTCGATTATATTTATACTCTAGATGAAATCATATAGAGTATTATAAGTTTAATCCAGCCCAAAAGTTTGTAACGCATAGAACCAAGCCTCGGACGAAAAAAAGTTATATATTATTTTTTGTTTATTTGTGCCCAAAAACCTCAAATCCGCTTGACGTCCGTCCGTCCGTCCGTCCGTCCGTCTGTCCGTGAACACGATAACTCAAGAACGCCTTCACCTAGGATCTTGAAATTTTGAATCTGGGTGTTTGGTTGAATTTGTAAGGCTAAGTTTGTTAACGGGCAAAATCGTCCTACTCCTTCGGGTAGCTGCCATACAAAATGTCTTCAAAACACGTGTTCAAGAATATTGACCAATAACTTCGGAACGCCTAAAGCTACGACTTTGAAATTTTGTATGTGTTACTTTTTTAATAGTTGGAGCTAAATGTATGATTATGAAGAAAATCCTGTTAGTCCTTCCTGTAGCTGCCATATAAATATCCTGTCAAAATGTATTCACTTAATTTACGAAACTCACTATAACTCAAGTAATCTTTTAGCTACGAAATCGAAATTTTGTACAAATTAGTTTTGAGTGAAACCAAAGTTCGGGTTTACTGGTCAGCGAAATCCTTTTACTCCTTCTGGTAGCTGCCATACAAAATATCCTTAAAACACGTGTTCAAGAATATTGGTTGATAACTTTAGAAGGGTTTAAGCTACGACTTTGAAATTTTGTATGTATCATTTTTCCAATAGTTGGAGCTAAACATATAATTATGAAGAAAATTCTGTTAGTCCTTCGTGTAGCTGCCATACAAATATTCTGTCAAAATGTATTCACTTAATTTACGAAATTCACTATAACTCAAGTTATCTTTCAGCTACGAATTCGGAATTTTTTACAAATTAGTTTTAAGTAAAAACAAAGCTTGAATTTACTTGTCAGCGAAATCCTTTTACTCCTTCTGGTAGCTGCCATACAAAATGTCCTTAAAATACGTCTTCAAGAATATTGGCCGATAACTTCAGAAGGGTTTAAGCTACGTCTTTGAAATTTTGTATATGTTATTTTTCCAATAGTTGGAGCTAAATGTATGATTATGAAGAAAATCCTATTAGTCCTTCGTGTAGTTGCCATACAAATATCCTGTCAAAACGTCTTCAGTTAATTTACGGAACTTACTATAACTCAAGTAATCTTTTAGCTATGAATTGGAAATTTTGTACAAATTAGTTTTGAATAAAAACAAAGTTCGAATTTACTAATCAGCGAAATCCTTTTACTCCTTCTGGTAGCTGCCATACAAAATTTCCTAAGGCACGTGTTCAACAATATTTTTCGATAACTTTTGAACGCTTTAAACTACGAATTTGAAATTTTGTACACGTTCATTTTTAAATGATCCCAAGGAAAAGGATAAATATGTAAGAAATCGAGTGAGTCCTTCCTGCACCTCCCATCTGAAAGTCCTTCAAAAAGGACATTTTTTCCGATGACTTACCGAGTTCCAGATATGAAATTCAACACTGAATTTTGTCTTTTAGTTTTGAGTAGCAATCTAATGGCAGTCCTTAATAAAGGACATACAACATGCACACACGTAATTCTACTTTATCCCCAACTACAATATAAATCGAAGTTCAGTATTCATCTAGAGTATTATACGATTGGCTTGCAGCCGATCGTGACTGCAGTATGTTTTTTAATTAATTGCAATCTAATTTTTGAATAATCATTATAGTAATGAACAAATAAATGTCCTAATATAATTGCAACAATTTCACAACATTATACGGAAAAAATAAAAACATTTACGTTTGTTTTCCTACAATGGTCCACAGATTTTATTTATTTTAAAATTACGATTACCTACTACAATGTAAACATTTCAATAGCTAACTGTCCTCTGCTAAAAATAAATAACGTTAGCATAATAATCCCTCCATGCTCATGACGCCATTTTTAGAATCAACTTTTTTTAACATGGTGTAGTACATTGTCTTCTACTTAATGTGATCATTAAGAAAGACCATTTTTGTCAGAATAATCCCCGATTTATTTTATCCTTGCGGAATATCATTTTTGTGGCCCGACTACTATCAAAAACGCAGCGATGTACCATAAAAGCTGTCGTAAAATTACCCCCAATAAGTCTATCAAATACCTAAGCAATATCAGCAAAGTAAGAAGAAAATCCATAAGCAATCAAGTTCTGGTGGATGTCATGCTTTTCCATTCAGCGAACTACTGACTTGACAGTAAAATTCCCCAAACAAACAACATTTTCATTTTATGATGAATAATAAAAATGCTCGATAAGATCCTTAAGAAGCGTCCCGATACGCAATAATTGTCTTATCACGACCAACTTAAAAGGGTTGCCAAAGGTTCCCTTACATTCAGCTAGAGAAAAACACTAAAATACGCCGATGTAAGGACGAAATGAACAGCTTGGCTTTGCGAACAACTAAAGTCGTTGCGGGCTAAAATTCGGTGCTTCGATACTTGCGGCATTCGAGATTCGGCATAAAAATGAAGTAAAATTGCTGGCCCGAAAATTTGCATCACAAAACAGTCGAAAGTTTTGGCTAGTGACTAAATCTCTTTATCTTCTGGATATTGGACCGGACCGCCCGGTCCGCCCTGGACAGGATTTGATTGAGCGTAGTTTATTAGGAGGAGCGTGGCATGAGTTCGATATCGCTAACTAGGACGAAAGGCGGAATATTTTTACGATCCTAGTGTCCTATTTCGTCAACGTAATTCGTCTAAATGTGGAAGCCTCCGCATGTCAGCTCACATTAATAAACAAGGAAGTGTTTCATCAAGCTGATAAGGAATCAGAATTGCCGTATACCACCAACAAGGGAAGTTTAATGTCAGAACGAAAAAAAAAATACCAAATCAACATAAAACGCTTTTCCGCCACCAAAAAAAAACGAAAAAAAAAATCCTGCAAAGGAAGGTGGTTCAAGTACAACCCCTATCTATAGACGCAATATACGCAAGGCTATACAGAGGCCATAAACTAATAAGAAGGATCGTAAACGAGGAATTGAGTCCCGTGGCCATATACACGCACAACGCACGCCGAGGGTGTGTAAAAAGGTGGCTTTTATTTTGCTTCCAAGGCTGGGCGGAATACTCGAACAATTTTAATAAGGACCCATAAAGGACATTCTTTCTTAAATTAAAATTCCTAACGGAATAAATATCTTTGTCGTCATTTCACTCAAAGCGAAAAATGAGGAAGATTTCGTTCGCGAAAACTTCTCTGCAGTTCGTTTCTGGTGATAGCGCTCCCGATCTCGACTATTACAGGACGCTTCCTTATTCGTTTTATTTTTTTGTCGGCTACCCAGAGTATGTGATTGTGAATTCTCGTGAATCTGGCGAAAAATCAAGATCTCAAGGAAGCAGCAAAAAAAACGAAAATAAAAATTGAAAGAAAATCTGGAAGGTAAATTACTTAAAGCTTTGGGAAATATTTTTAGTCAGGATTTCATGTTAATAGGCCCAAAAAGAGGGTGTAGAAATTGCCGATGAAATATGATGTAGTCACGCTTCGCGGGTGGGCTATTCCGACAGAGAATACGCTGGCGTACAGGTCGTTAGAATTAAATTCGTGATATTTCTAGATGGAAGCGAGCAAGTCATCAAGTAATTGACGGTATTCCAGATACGATGATTGATTGCCTTAATTGATGAGATTTACTTCGTTCATTATTTACGGCTCCCGAATCAATGAAATATGTTTCGACTTTAGATAGGACCATGCCACGGGTTTTGCTTATCGTTTCTTGACTAGCAATAACTTGGATCGTACTCTTGTGTACATAAAACCCTTATCGCTAGGGTTTGGGGGGTTTCTGCGACCACGCCGAGCACAACCTTCCTGTCGACCTCCAATTTACAGAAAAAAATCTAGAAAGCCTTATTATGTAATATTCACGGTGTTTTTTTGCAACAAGACCCTTATCAATGGATTAGCTCACTTAGAAGTGAATGTTTGAAGGTTTGGTTTTCCTTGTTCAAAGTCAGTGCATTTTCTAATATGACTTATTTATGTCTGTATAACAGGATACCAATGAAATAGTCCAATTTTACTTTCTTATTTAATTAATGAAGTATTGTGACCGAATTAAAAAAAATCTTCCAATGGTCTGGGCGAAACTTTATTATTTTTCGGGTCAAAGTTCGGGAGCGGTCAAAGTCGGAGTGTATCATGAGTTGCTTCGAGATTATTAGATTTCTTGGAAAATTATTTTTGTTCTTAATATAAAAATATTTAAAACAGAGATTTTTAGCCGATTAAACATTGAAAAAGCCCGTGTAGACTATTCGAATTTCGGTATATTATGTACACTAAAAGCCCATAGAAGTAAAACGAACGAATTTGCTGCCTTATCAGACTTAAGAGATATGACGAATTGTTAAAACGTATACAAACCCATTACTTCCACTTGGGGTTTGAATTTCGAAAAAATTGTGAAACAGGTTATTAGACGATTTCATAAGAAGCAACTTGATATCTCATGAGATATGACGGATTTTAAAAAATTTGTGAAAACGTAAGCAAACCGTTCACACCCCCTTGGTTCTGGAAATTCTAAAAATCGTGAATTGGTTGGCCGTAATAATCAATTTTATATCTCATCAGAACTTAGGAATGGCAAAAATTGTGAAAACATGTACAAACCCTTGTGGGTTGAATATCCAAAAATTGAGAAATAGGTTTGTAGGCGATTATATAAAAAGTCTGTGGAAATGAAAAGCGATCTAATATCTCATCGAACTTAAGAAATATGTCGAAACTTTGAAAAGCATACAACCCCCTTACACCCATGAGGATTGAATATCTAAAATACTAAAATTGACTTTTTGGCTTTTTTATATAGGAAACCTTAGGAAGTAAAAATGAATTCGATATATCACCAGATATGCAACCTCCTTACACCCACTTGGGGGTTGAATATCCAAAAATCCTGAAAGGAGTTAATAAATAAATATGAAGACAGCACGAGAAAGTAGGAACCAATTCAATTTCTTATCACTTCTAAAAGAAATGACGGAACTCGTGAAAACGTGTTCAACCCGTTTATACCCTCTTAGAGGCTGAAAAAGGAAAAAACTTAAAAACAAGTTTTAGGCGATTATTACGCAACCACGTGAAACTGAAAAGATATTCGATATCTGATAAGACGTGGGGATATAGTAGAATTCGTGAAAAAGTTTACAACCACCTTCGCACCCCCTTAGGGGTCGAATTTAAAAAAACCCTGAAAACACTTTCTAGGTATTTATATGAAGAAGTCGTACAATAAAAATGAATTCAATATTTGGGAAGACCTAATAGATATGACGAAAATCGTGAAAATATATGCATTCCATTTTCACTGATCATTTATTTTGCCCCCCCTCTAAACGCCAATAGAAATTTGAAATTTTTTTTTATTTAAATTAGTTTTCTAGTTAATTTACATAAACGTACTGAGTTTCAACTTTGTAGCATAAGCCGTTCTATAGATAGGAAAAACACCCCCCACCCCTGTACCATACTACCCCTATAAAAAATTATATTTTTCCAAGATGCTACTAATATAGCTCTATCCAAATACCAAGTTTCAGCTTTATATCATTATAGGTTGTCGAGATATTAAAATCGGAACTTTTTCCTTTTCACCCTCCCCCACCCTCACCCTCTACACCAACACTTCCTAAATTTTGTTTTCCGCCAGGGGTCTATTAGGCCTACTTTTGGTAAAAATTTTAAGCATCTATCTTACACCGTTCTTGAGATATGAGACGTGATTTTTTTGAAAAATTCTTATCCCCTCCACTTTCATGCTCCATCGCCCCCTTAAAAAATTTGGCTTTCAGCTAACTTTATTTGTCAACTTTTATACACAAACCAAATTCTATTTATCTAGTACAATTAGTTCATGAGATATCGTATTCTAAAGTTTTTCACCCCCCACCCCCGTACGTCACTGCCCCCACTCAAATTTTTGTTTCCGATCTATTTTCCTAGTATATCTACAGATATTCATTAAGTTTCAATTTTGTGACATTAACCGTTTAGGAGATATGGATTTTAGAATGTGTCGATCTCACCTTTTTTGCATTTCGGAAGCATTATTTTTTCCCCCACTCCCGAACCCCTTCACCTATATCGGCAATTTTGCAAATGGGTCCACTACCGAAGCTCTATATAAATTTAAAATTTCAGCCGCCTAGCATTAGCGGTTGCTGAGATCTAGAAACCAAAATTTTCCGTCTAAAACACTTCCCCCTCCTCCCCCCTTACACCCCCATCCCTCCAAATTTGGTCACTTCAGGGAGCCTACCCACTCTACCCAGGAAAAAAAATTCAACTAAATAGCTTGTAGGGTTTGGGTGCTACGAGCCTTCAAACAATTTTGCGTACACCGGTAGACGTACGGCGTACGGCGGACAGACGGACTGAATTTTTTTTTGGTTTTTTCGTGTCTACCCGTCATGAAACGTAAAAAAAAAAATTTTGAGGGTAGCAAATTTTTTTTTTTTTAAGAATCGATAACAATACTGAATTATTGAAATAATAAAGTAAAATCACAGTCACAGTCTGTGCGAAATTTTATTATTGTTCGGGAAGTGGTTATAATTGGGCTGCGCTAGAATGCGCTGCGCTGGAATGTTTACGTCTCATACCTCAAGAACGGTTTAAGATAGTTCCTTAGAGTTTCTACGGGAAGTAGGGCTAATGACCCCTATCAGAAAAAAAAATGTAGTAGTGTGGGTGTAAGGCGTGAGGGTTCGGGGGTGGGGATGGATTAAGCGAAACAGTGAAAAGTTCATTTTTTATAAGTGTTGTGTGGGTATTAAATCTACCTTTAGAACAGCTTATGCAAGAAAACTGAAACTTAGAATGTAGATCTACTGGAAAAGTAATTTAAATGAAAAAAATATTTCAAATAGCTATTGGCATAGGAAGGATTTTAAAAACATGATCAGTGAAAATTTGATGTTTATATTTTCACGATTTTCGTTATATCTCTTAGGTCTTCTGAAAAATTGAATCAATATTTATTTTACTATTTTTTTACATAAAAGCCTAGAAAAAGTTTTAAGGTTTTTTTTAAATTCAACCCCCAAGGGGGTGTAAGGGCGTTGTATACATTTTCACGAATATATTGAATAACTTTTGAATAACTTTTCACTTCCACGGGCTTATTTAATAATCGCCTTAAAACCGTATTAACGATTTTTCTGTGTTCAACCCCTAAGAGGGTATAAAAGTGTTGCACGGAAAGAAAATCCTTGGTAACATCAAACAAAAACGTTGTTTAAATTTGCATCAAACAACGAAATAGGTAATATTAAACTAGTGTAAATAGTATAATGACTACGAAAAAATGGTTGTAGAGACTCGAAGAAATTGTCTGTTAACATTTTTGGTAGTTACTTTATAATACAGTTTGATTAAATAGTAACTATTTTTGGTTGGTTGGTTGGAATAAAATCTTATAACTATATTAAAACTTAAATATCAATTGGTACTATAGGAAAAATATTTATTTAATATAATTTTAATACAATTATTGTAACAGCTGTTAATTTAAAATATAAGCAGTGTTGTATTTATTTAAACACTTGAATAATATTAAAAATAAATGTATGCAGATATATAAAAGTTTCATTCTTTTAAATAAAACACCATTTGTTTACTATGAGTAACTTATATAATAATATTGATGAAAAGTAATTAACAATAAATTCTTTACTAAAAACACTTTCAATCTACATACATATTATATAATATTATATTATAGTAGATATATTTTTATTGAATAAGACAATAAATTAATTTAAATCCATGTTCAAAATTTAAGTTGTATAGTATAATAGTAGAGTAGTAGTCCGGTCGACGGCTGGGGATGAAAAGAGGACGATGTCACTTTGTGTTTTTCGATCATGTATATTTTCGAACTTAACATCGCAAATGATTTGCTGCGATGTTCTACTACTACAATATATAGTTTTGATTAATTTCAATGTACCACATTGCAGCTACTGAATAATAAGAATTATTTTGCTAGCAAAAGCGTTTTATATCTAGTATTTCTTTGGGAAGTGAACAACGTAGCGAGCTTTAGATCTTTACAATCACAGACAGAAAATCTTTTATGAATGAATTTCCTGATGCCAGAAGTTAGAAATCAAGAGTTTATATATCTTTACACAAGAAAACAACCATATATCTACTTATATTTTTCAGAAACTTCAAAAATTGAAATATTGACTCCAATTTACTTGTAACACCACACATATGACTATACACTTTACTGCACGTGGTATTTCACTGCAAAATGACAACGGTTTAACAATGACTCTCGTACCTACTGATTCTTTGACTACGATCCTTATTCAAATTGAATACTAGAAAACAGTATCAGTGTTTGAATCACTACTAATCATTGTTTAATTTGACAATGTCAGATAACAATTTCGTAGTTACCGAACAACACAATTTATTAAATCAAACAATATCGTCAACTATTCTTCTGTTTAATTGTGGTACTATTTTTAACTATTTAATTTAACTATTTCTCAGTTGTTTACTGCAAATGTTAAACAATTTGAACATACTATTTCAAATGAAATTAAAAGAATAGTATTTTGACTTTGTAAAATAGTTATTCTAACCAATGATTTTTCCGTGTGAACACGTTTTTACGGATTCCGACATGTCTTTTAGGAGTGATAAGACATCGAATTGGTTTTTACTTCCTCGAGCTTTTTTTATATTTATCTAAAGATTTCTTTTAATATTTTTCGATATTCAACCCCCAAGTGGGTGAAAGGGGTTGCATACGTTTTAAAAAATTTTGTTTCATCTCTTGGGTTTGATGAGATATCAAATTCGTTTTAACTTCTGTATAGTATTTAAATACTAGCCTACAAACCGATTTTCGGATTTTCTGATATCCAACCCCCAAGGTGATATAAAAGATCTGAAGAGATATCTAATTGATTTTTACTTTCTTAGGGTACCTACAATCGTCAAAAAGTTAATATCAGGATTTTTAGATATTCAACCCTAAGGAGGTGTAAGGGTTGAATACATTTCACAGTTTTCGACATATTTCTTAGGTTTCATTATATGTCAAATTGCTTTTTACTTTCACACACTTTTAATATAATCCCCTACAAACCCATTTTACAATTTTTGGATATTCAACACCAAAGAGTGTGAGCAATTTTTACCATCCCTTAGTTCTGATTTTTTTCGGGAATTTTTTTTGCAGATTATGTTAGTTACCCATTCTTGAAAGTTTTACTACATACTTGTTCATATTTCAACAAACATTAGAATTTTTTTAATGAGAAATATTGTTTTTTTCGCGTGCAGAGCTCTTTGTAGTGACCGCTGTAAAAAAAAGTTGTCAAATGGCTACAATGATTCCGGCTGTTCTCATCTGAAATCAAAAAACTAAATTGATACTTCATTTATAGGCCAGTAGCTATAAATGGTACCAGAATTAAATCAAAATTTTGAAAATTACAAAATTGGCATAACTTCGAAATTTTCTTTTTAAATTTTTGCGTTTTTTTCGAAGAATTTAGCTTCAGCTATAAAAAAGCTATGACAGACCAGTTGTAACTAGGGATCCGCTGTACATGTTATTAAAATTTCAGCGCAATCGGTTCAGTAGTTTTTTCTGAATCGTGGCAGCCAATTTTAAAAATGCAGTTTTGAGAAAAACGCAACTACCCCTTAAGTCTGATAAGGCTGCAAATTGGTTCTTAGGTTAATTTACGTAAGCGGCCAAACACATAGCCCGCTAATGGGTCCACTGTGATCCCACGTGTAGGAGAAAGATAAGTATCCGTGTGCCCATGACAGTCTCAGGTAAACCACCCTGCAATTCGAATCGTCAACTTTAACCCGAAAAATAATAAAGTTTCGCTCAGTCTTTTGTCAGATTTTTTAATGTTCTGGATGAAATCATAAAGAATTATAAGTTTAATCCAACCCGAAAAGTTTGTAACGTATAGAACCAAGCCTCGCTCAAAAACATGTTTTATTTTATTATCATATTGTATATTATGTTCAGTTGGAGATTAAAACCTCAAATCCGCTTGCTGTCCATCCGTCTGTCTGTCCGTTCGTTCGTCCGTCTGTCCATTCGTCCGTTAGCGTTATAACTCAGGAACGTGCTTAACTAAGAAGTTGAAGTTTTGTCACCACTTATAAAGAGGAAAAGTATTTTCACTTCTTCGCGTACCTCCCATACCTTAAAACGCACATTCAAGATTATTGACTGAATGCTTTAAATTAAGAACTTCAAATTTTGAGCACATAAACCTTTCAATGTCTGAAGCTCAAATTCCGAATATAATGCAAATCGGATGAGTCTTTCGTGAAACAGTCTATAAAAGTCCTTCAAAATATAGACTCAGGTCATCAATTAGTAAGACTCAGGTCATCAATTAATAACATCCGTCAACTTCTTCGGGTAGATGTTATACAAAAGTCTTAAAGGGGGTTACCGATTTTCTATACAAAATGATATCTGGTATCCCGGGAACTGTTCGACAGATTTTAATCAATCTTTGTAATCTTATTATTTTAGCCAATTTAAGGCTACGGAATGAAGGACTATCAGAAATATTAAAAACTATTGATTTATAGACTTAACAATAACGTTCCAAATGGCCTCCTGGTTATTTCTTAGGTTGTCAGTCGCATTGTAACCTACACCGCATCTCATCATTAAACACGTTTCGGACTTCTACCCATAAAATAATAAAGTTGCGCCCAGACTGTTGGCAGATTTTTTTTTATTTATTTACGTATTTTTTTTATCAATAGAATATTCCTTAGAAGTAAAAGCGAATTCGATCACATTAAACCTAAGAGATTTTCGGAATCAGTGAAAACTTGAACAATACCCCCAGATGGTTTAATTGGGCAAAATGCTTAAATCGGTTTTTTCCCCGACTATGTTTAAAGCTTATAGAAGTAAAAGTGAATTCCAAATCCCAATATACCTAAGAAATATATCAGAATTCGTGAATATGTACACAACCACTTTACACCCCCTTAGGGGTTGGATATCGAAAAATTGTTCAGAGCGTTTCTAGGCGCTTATATAAATAGCACGCAGAAGTAAAAATTGCTTTGATAGCTCGACATGTCTAAAAGTTTTAACGAAGTTTGTGAAAATGTGGATTTACGGACATTTTTTTTACTCAACCTCTGAACGCCAATGAAAATCTGAACTTTTTTTTGCTTTAATTACGCTAATAGCACATCTACATATACGCACTAAGTTTCAACTTTCTAGCATAAGCCGTTTCTGAGATATAGAAAACCACACCTCTCCCCCGTACCTTGATACCCCTATCAAAAATTTTATTTTTCTAGGATGTCTCCATAGTGGCTCTATATAATTATAAATTGTTAGCTCTCTATTCATTATGGTTTTCGAGAAATAAAAATCAGAATGTTTTCCTTTCTACCCCCTTTCACCATCACCCCCAACACCCACAATACCAAAATTTTTTCCCTACTAGAAGTTTACCGACCCCAACTCCTGTAAAATTTTCAAAATCATATCTGATACGGTTTCTGAGATATAAAAATTACATTTTTTGAAAAATTTCTGTCCCCCCACTTTCGTGCCCACCTCCCCCCTCAAAAAATATAGTTTCGGTAGACTCCTCTTGTAATCCCATATACAGAAACTAAATTTTATCTTCCTGGTGTAATTGGTTCGGAAGATATTGTAATCTAAGATTTCTCACCCCCCACCCTCACACCGTACCACCCCTCTTAAAAATTGTAACCCTTGTCTAATCTTGATGTATCCCTAAGGACAACAGCAAAGTTTCAATCTTCTGACATCAATTGTTCAGGAGATATCGATTTTAGAATGTTTCAATCCCGTCTTTCATGCGTTAAAGACTCATTGTTTTCCCCCCCACTTCCAAACCCCTTAACCAATATCGACCATTTTTTTGCAAATGAGTCCATTACCATAGTACTACACAAGTTCCAAGTTTCAGCTTCCTAGCATAAGTGATTCCTGAGATCTAGAAACCAAAATTTTTCGTCTAAAACACACCCCACCCCTCGAAAATATACCAGTCGTAGGGGTTGACCCAATCTACCCACCATAAAAATTTGAATTTAATATCTCAACGGGTTTGGGAGCTACGCGCCTTCAAACGATTTTGCGTACGGCGTACGGCGGACGGCGTACGGCGGACGGCGGACGGCGTACGGCGTCTACGGCGGACAGACAGACATTTTTTTTTTTTTGCGTTTTTGGTGCTTACTAGTCCTAAAACGTGTAAATACAAAATTTCAGGGTAGCAAACTTTTTTGAAATTTCAGGTCGATCACAAAAAAATAATAAAGTAAAAGTCATAGAGAGGAGAAAATTCAGTTGAAAAATAGAAGTGATCAATATAAGTCAGTAAAAGTTTAAAATAATAATTAATGAATCCTGTGATTTTATCTAATTAATAATTCTACAATATTATCTAATTAATAAATCCTGTGATATTATCCAATTAATAAATCCTGTGATATTAACTAATTAATGAATTCTGTGATAAATTCTAATTAATAAATCCTGTGATATTAACTAATTAATTAATTCTGTGATATTATAATTAATAAATTCTGTGATATTATTAATAACTTTAAATCGTGTTTATTATTCACACGATATTCCCACTCCTCCCTACTCGGGATCTCCACCTGATATTGCTTTTTGAGCATACAGATCGAAGTCATAGCATCCGAAGGCATATCGAAGATGGGGTTCCCGCCCACTACTTAATCACCTAATATTTACTTCTAAAATTTTTTTATTCATCCATCAAGGAAGGATTTGTACTTTTATCTTAGAAATTATGTACGAGTATTCTACGTATACAATTTTGAGTTTTCTGGCTAATATTTTTCAGTAACTTTTTTTTCGTATTTAGGTACATCTGTGAAATATCATGAATATTAAATAATAATGAAGAAATCAATTTTTTTTTTCAAATCGTTCCTTAAATCTACCTACAAAAAAAATTAGAACTTAATAGTTCAAAGGGTCTGTGAGCTACGAACATTAAAAAGCGTTTGCGTACGTCAAGATAAATTTTATCTTACTTTTTCGGTCTTTTCGGTCTAGATAACGGACCAGCTTACTAAACATTGCATCGAGATTTCGCCAAGTCGATCTGCAGACGATTCGGATTTTCTTCATCGAGATGATGAAAAGTCGTAAAATGTCAGTACGTCGAATATAATTAGTAACATCGAAGAATTTCTTCGTCAAAAGTACACATTATAAAAGCAGGTACATGTTTCCAGCAACTGGTAGAAACTAAAACATTTCGTAAAAAAAAGTTTCTTAAAACTTGTGGGTGGAAATGGTTAAGAAGTGAATTAAATGAAGGAGTGATAAGTCAAGTGTTAAGTAAATAGTAAAT
Organism: Beris morrisii; assembly: GCA_951812415.1. Classification (NCBI taxonomy): domain Eukaryota; kingdom Metazoa; phylum Arthropoda; class Insecta; order Diptera; family Stratiomyidae; genus Beris; species Beris morrisii. The sequence continues at coordinate 74,011,058 of OX638310.1, forward strand.
TGAATTAGAATTCAATACGCAGTGCAACCAAGGAGTATGAACTCTGTCTAGCTTTATCGCTACGATGTACAGTAGTAAATTGTTTGCGGCGAGCAACGGTCAACCGTTTATAATATGCATTAGCGAATTGCTCACGGCTCTGAACGGCGACTCGTTTTTAATTTGCCGTAGAGATTCGCTAGCGAATTGCAATACTTTCCTTTCGACGACTAATTCGCTAGGGATGAAATTCCTCGACGTCGATCGCGATGTATTGGCGAATCGTAGCGCATGATAGAAGGCGTTCTTTTAACCGCTAGCGGGGTACGCTTTTGACCTTGTAGAGCCGAGACCACGCAATTGGGAGAATGCAAATTATACACCGAAGTGATCCACATACTGTACCCGCTGTATATGGCGAATAGTTGCTCAGTGTTTGCCGAATGACGAATGTGTGGCACCTGCTTCAAGCGAACTAACGTAGAAACTGGACATTATTCTCATGGAATTCGAGTGGAAGGGAGCAACGTGTAATTGTATTTTTATACCTATATATCGTAATTACCTATGACCCGTAAAGTTTGCTGCAATTGGCAAAATGGGGAATTCATCCTCAATAATATAATTAGCGGTCTCCTGTCACAAGAGCCTTGGGACGGACGGGTTTCGGGTGATTTATGTTTCCTTTCAGTTCAAAGCCTATGCTTATGGGCGGTATTAGCATGATGAAGTGAATTAAGTTGATTAGAGTATTGAGGCCTACCAAGTCATGTTGATGTTTGTTTGACAAATTTCGGTCGTGACATGTAATTGGGAGCCGCTAACATAAATACTGTCGGCGAAGTCAACTAGACATTGGTCATTGTCATTATTAATTTTGTGGAAAGTTTGCCTTCCACCAATCTACACGCTGACGTTACCTATGCTTATGTCCTTTGAGGACAATGAGTTATACGTAGATAAGTTCTTGATTGCTATAAAATGTGTCTTGTATTACGTGGTATTTGTCTTCAGTTGAACCATGAATAATGAGGTCTCATGTCCTTAATTACGAAAAGAGAACACAATTTTTTATTAATAGGCTTTATTTTCGTGGAATGTTAATGTTCTAAATTAATTCTGACGGACTTACCTCTTAGAAGTTTAATACAAATGAAAAAGTTCTTAATTCATCAAAAAAATTCTGGTTAGTACTAAGACTGGTTGTGTGGCCAGTATTTTATGAGGGAGATGGTATTGGGAACATTTTTGGAGAAACTATTATCTATCTATAATAAATGCTGGAAGATGAAACTTTTATTTTACAAATCTTTCCTATGAGGCCATTCCATCAAGAATCGACCACAGGTGTGTCCTTACCATCGCCGATTCTTTCGAAAATTAGTGTACTCGAAGAATTAGTGGAAAAAAATATAATTTCAATTTTTTACTTCTATCTATAATTCTTTTTTTTTGTTAGTTACAGTATGTTAAAGATTTCGGAAAAATTGTGTCCGAGTCCTCTTTAAAAATTCATATCTATGTAATTTTTATCATAGAATAATAAAGTTGGACTTACTTTAAAGGAGAAGGTTTTCGCAATATAAAAAAAAAATCTGCCAACAGTCAGGGCGCAACTTTATTATTTTTTCGATAGAAGTTCGGAACGAGTTTAATTTTGAGATGCGGTGTAGGTTACTATGTGACTGAAAACCTAAAAAAAAGTTCGGGAAGCGATTAGAATGGGGTCGCGCTAGAATACTTACGCAGCTGCCACATATAACATATGAATTACATAATTGGGTCATGCACCGGGACAAGATCTAGTCCTAGTATAATATCAGTTGTTACGCCATTAGAAGGTTTTTCGTGATTTGGTTTTGGGCCATTATATGAAATCGGAAATGCGTTTGTAGACGATTATATAAAAAGTTTGTGGAAGTGCAAAAAAGTCTAATATTTCATAAATCCTGAGAAATATGTCGAAAGCCTTACGTCCTATTGGAGTTGAATAACAAACATCCTGAAATCAAAGTTTTGACGTAAAGTAGAAGAAGTAAAAATGAATTCGATATCTCATTAGAACTAAGAAATATGTAAGAAATTGTGAAAACATATGCAACCCCCTTGCACCCACTTTGGGGTTGAATATCGAAAAAACCTGAAATGGATTTTTAGATATATGTAAAGAAACCCAGAGGAAGTAAAAACCAATCCGATGTCTTATCACTCCTAAAAGATATGACGGAATTCGTGAAAACGTGTTCAACCCGTTTTTACACTCTTAGGGGTTGAAAAAGGAAAAAAACTTGAAAACGGGTTTAAGGTGATTATTAAATAAGCCCGTGGAAGTGAAAAGTTATTCGATATCTAATCAGACCTGAGGGATACGGCTAAATCCGTGAAAATATATACATCCCCTTTACACCACCTTGGGGGTCGAATTTCAAAAAATCCTGAAAAGACTTTCTAGGTATTTCTATGAAGAACCCGTAGAAAAAAAAATTTAATATTTAGAAAGACCTAATAGATATGACGAAAATCGTGAAAATATATGCATTCCCTTTTCACTGATAATTTTTTTTTGCCCCACTTCCGAACGCCAATGGATACTTGAATTTTTTTTTAATTAGAATTACTTTTCTAGTTGATTTACATATAAATACTGAATTTCAACTTTGTAGCATAAGCCGTTCTATAGTTAGGAAAAACACCCCCCACCTCCGTACCATACTACTCCTATAAAACATATATTTTTCCAACATGCTAGTACTACAGCTTTATCTAAATACCAAGTTTCAGCTTTATATGATTATAGGTTCTCGAGATATAAAAATCGAAACTTTTTACTGTTCACCCTCCCCCACCCTAGCTCTCTACAGCCTTATCCCTGAAAATTTTTTTTCTGCTGGGGTTCTATTTGACCTACTTTTGGTAAAAATGTTAAGCATCTATCTTACACTGTTCTTGAGATATGAAACGTGATTTTTTAAAAAAATGCTTACCCCCTCCTCTTCCATGCTCTACGGCGCCCTTCAAAAATTTTAATTTCAGCAAATTTTATTTGTCAACCTTTATACAGAAACCAAATTTTATTTGTCTAGTGCAATTGATTCGTGAAATATCATAATTTAGAGTTTTTTAACCCCCACCCCATGTACGTCACTGCCCCCTCTCAAAAATTTGTTTCCGATCTATGCTCTTAGTATACCTACAGATGATTATTAAGTTTTAATTTCGTGCATCAACCGTTTAGGAGATATGGATTTTAGAATGTCTCGATCTCGCCTTTCGAACGTTTCGGACGCATTATTATTCCCCCCACTCCCACACCCTTCCACCCATATCAACAATATTTTTGCAAATGGGTCCACTATCGAAGCTCTATATAAATTCCAAGTTTCAGCGTCCTAACATAAGCGGTTCGTGAGATCTAGAAACCAAAATTTTTCGTCTAAAACGCTTCCCCCACCTCCCCCCTCACACTCCGACCCCCCAAAAAGTGGTCACTTCAACGGTCCTACCCAGTCCATTGAAAACAAAAATTTCAATTTAATAGCTCATAGGGTTTAGGAGCTATAAGCCGTCAAACGTTTTACGTACGGCGGACGGCGGACGGCGCACAGACGGACTGACATTTTTTTTTGCTTTTTTGACGCTTATTAGTCATGAAACGTATAAAAAAAATGTTCAGGGTAGCAAATTTTTTTTTTAAAAATCGATAACAATACTTTATTATTAAAATAATAAAGTAATACGAGTAAAAATTATTCTTGAAATTTTTTTTCAAGGATAACGATTTTGTCCTTTATCCTTGAATATCTCAAAATGCGTATTTTTGATTTTTTTTTATAATTTGTATATTATACTTTTTTGGAGTCAAAATAATCTGAAAAATCAGTGGTTCTCAATTATTTTATAGAAATTTTACATTAATTTTAATTAGTTACTCGTATGTAACGAAGATTGAATTTTATGATGTTAGATATATGGGCAGCTCTTTAAATAATTAATCTAAGCTAATTTAGTTCTCTAATAATTTAATTGAGCTACTAATAGGTTAAAAACATCAATGTTTTGTAATATATTAAAAGAAAATACAGTTGGTTTAAAAAACTTTAAATTTCAACGGAGTATTTTATTAATCTATTTCATTCCAGATTTGTAATAGTAACGAAATTTAAATTGATTTTATACTGTCACAAATTTCGTCATTTTCGGTGATTCCTGATGACCCTATATGTAGATGTACTAGAAAAGTAAGCTAGATAAACAAAAATTGTATGTATCCATTGGCGAACGAAGTTTGGGCAAAAAAAATGTCAGGTAAAATGGGGAGCATATACTTTTACAAATATCGTCATATCTCTTAGGTCTTCTGAAATGTTGAATTAATTTTACTTCTACTTCTTTAAATAAATGCCGAGAAACTGTTTTCAGGATTTTTGTAGATGTTTTCACGAATTCCGATATATCTAAATTAAGTTTAAACAGAGTGTCCTAAATTTAAAAAAAAAAAAAACATTTTTTAAATTGCTTGCCACCAAAAGATTCGCAATTTTTCGCTCCATCTAAAATAATTTTCATTACTGAAAGCCAATCCTTTTGCTCTTATTGCCGCTATTTCAGCTCGAATGTTATTTTTAAAATGCTTCAAAATTTGCGGTTTGTTAACATAAATTTTTTCTTTAAAGTAGTAATAAAGAAAGATGTTTTAAGCAGTCAAATCTTGTTTTCTCGAACAACTTAACATAATGAGCTTCGTTATGTGTCTGACTGTACGTTTCAGCTTAATTTTAAAACGGAATGAATCTTATATGTTTCAATCTGTCAAGTTAAAGCTGTTGAGTTTTCCACAAAACTGCTAATGACAGGCCAAATTCTGAAGAATTTCTTTCATTTGAATACAAAAATTCATTATTTTTATGTATTCTTCCATTGTCCATTGCGTGTGTTTTGTTTGTGTTTGTATTAAGATGGAAAAGTTGTTAAGCTTTTTTTAATGAAAGTTTCGTTTTGCCCACCCAGTATAAGAGCCCAGAAACAATTTTCAATTTTTTTTTAGTGTTGGACCCATTACAGGATGTATCGGAGTTCTCATACTTCTCTTAGGTCTGATAGGATATCTAATTTGTCTTTACTTCCAACGGTTTAAAAAATCAATTTCAGATTTTTTCTTTCTAAACCCCTAAGGTGATCTAATGGTGTTGCACACTTTTAATAAATTTCACCCTGTTTCTTGGGGTTGATATATCAATAAAATTGTATTTCTGTGAGAGCTCTTGCTTTAAACATCTAGAAATTGTTTTGGGGATTTGTTTATATTTATCCACCTAGAGGCTGCAAACGACATATCTCTTAGGCCAAAAAGAATCTCGAATTTGGTTTTAACTCCAAGGGTTTTTTATATAATTGTCTAAATTAAAAAATAAATTATTTTAAATTTTTTCTATATTTATCACCCAAGTGCTGGAAAGGGGTTGAATAATTGTGTTTTCATGAATTCCGCCATATCTCTAAGGTGCCATAAGACATTGTATTGGTTTTCACTTCTATGTGCCTTTACTCACCGCTTGTCAGCCGCAAAGTAACAGAAAAAAGTTTGGGAATTTTTTTTTTAATTTTATTTAATTCAAATTATAGTTTTCGCTCTTTATTTGTATGATCAAGCACAATACAAGTTTGTTTGTTCTTTTATTATTATTTTTATTATCGTTCTGAGGCTAAGGCCTTTAACTGCTTCTAAACAGAACGACTTGTAGCAAGTTGACCTTATTTCGCTCATTTAATGATCATTTCACGCCATCACACAACAAGTTCAAATTGCCTTTAAGTGCACATACGAAGCCAGGGAGCTCAAGCACATTGTCACATTTAGCAAAAAAAAGCAAACATATCGCAGCGTGTACTGTGCGAGAGATGCCTATTTGCAGAAGTTCATCTTAATTGATGGCAACAACAACATAATTGGTCTGTCATTTTGATCAATCAACAAGAGCTAGTTGTTATTTTTGCGCTACTGCTAGCACGTATAGCCGTAGCCTCACGCCTGACTCTGACAGTGAACTGGTTCCAATTTTATCTCGTAATCGCACAATTCATTTGCCATTAGACAGACGGTCGTACTTCATTTCATACAATGGAATCGAAAAAAAAATATAAACACAAATTAATATGAGCACAAGCTGCAACAAAACAGTAGCAAAAGTCACGGCAACCAGTTTACCCATTTTAAGTTCATCGACAGTTAGAGCTAAGTGGATTTGCCGCACTAGCATTAATCGCGAATTCAATCTTACTAACAACTTGGGTCTGGTAAACTGCAACATAGTCGCAGTATCACAGTAGCCAATATCAACTAACTAATTGGTTTTGTTGTCCATTCTCGAACTCATAAAACTAGAAATATTTGAAACACATTGCGAGCTATTAGATTGTATTGATGAAATCTACTGAGTATTTTAAAAAGGTACCTTAAAAACAATATCAATCTAAGTACTTGAGACTAAACAGTCGGGCAACTGTTTAATCACATCGAGCCGCGCACTTTGTTATCTGCCCGACTAAACTGTTTAGTCGTTGTTCATCCGCACACCGGCCGATTGTTACAGTCTATTGGTACTAGAGAAAACCGGTAGTGAACGCTTTTTAATTTGGTCAATGTGCGCATCTAGATAAGCCGCTGTGCATATAGAGGCCAAAGCGAGAGATTAGTCGCACATCGATCGAAAGGGATCTGGCCTGCCTATTAAACTGTTTAGTTTGGACGATTGTTTAGTCTCAGTGTGCGCCCTTCTATATAGCTTCATAGCCATTATCCACTCAACTAAACTATCGGGAGATTTTAAATCTCTACTGTGCAGGTACTCTAACTGTTTTGTCTGAAGCAGCAAATATAATCGAACACTAGGCTTTGGCGTCCTTAAACCTGCTTATTTTGTCTGAAACCTAAAGCAGGCTTTTATCAAAATCTAGCAAGTACGCTTTGGATTATATTGAACTAAATATTTCAGCTTAACTCTATATTGAACGGCGTACCTTAAACACTCCTCTGGCTGGGCTCCAGTAATTTAAACTTTCTTCAAGTTTTTTAGGAATCATATTAATATCGGTATTTCTGGTGCATTGTAGTACTAGTCCATTAAATAATATCTCAATAATCATAATCATCGACGGCTGCGGTACAACTTATTTAGTACGTGGTTGCATTGGATTGCGAAAAATGCATGTACATACGAGGGCGGTCCGATAATTACTTAGCCTCACCGCCCGATGGCGTCACTGTCGCAAGAGAAATTTACTATCGTGTAATACATTCTCGTAGACGGTTATTGTCAAAATTTCAGCCGAATTGGACTCGTAGTTTTGTTTTGACCGCTTGTGGAAGCGGGCGTGTCTGCGGATTTTAGAAAAATGGAAAAAGAGCAATATCGGTCGGTGATTCGATTCTTGTTTTTGGAAGGGAAATCGCACAGCGAAATCAAAGAGCGCTTGGATGCTGTGTACGGTGACTCTTCTCCTTCGATGGCGACCGTCAAAAATTGGTTTAACGAGTTTCAACGTGGTCGCACGTCGGTTTTTGATGAGCCACGCCAAGGTGCCCTGAAAAAGGCTACCAAGGAGGATAACATGACAAAAATCCACGATTTCGTATTGGCAGACCGCCGATTAAAGGTGCGCGAGATAGCTGAGACAGTAGGCATCTCAAATTAAATTTTGGGCATGAGAAAGCTGTCGGCGCGATGGGTGCCGCGTTTGCTCACTCTGGACAACAAGCGCAATCGTGAGACCACTTCAGAGCAGTTGTTTGACGCTGTTTAAGCGCAATCCGAAGGAGTTTCTGCGTCATTTCGTGACCGTCGACGAAACATGGATCCACTGGTACACACCAGAGACCAAGGAACAGTCGAAATAGTGGACTCCACCCGGCGAACGTGCTCCGAAGAAGGCGAAGACTGTCCTATCGGCCGGAAAGGTGATGGCCACCATTTTCTGGGATTCACAAGGTGTGATCTACATTGACTACCTGGAGAAGGGAAAAACGGTCACAAAGCTCTACTATGCCGAATTATTGGGCCGATTCGACGCCGAATTGCAGAGAAAATGGCCCCATTTGGCGAAAAAAAAAGTGCTCTTCCACCATGACAACGCACCGGCTCACACCTCCACCAAATTGGTCAAATTGGGCTACGAACTGCTGCCCCATCCACCGTATTCTCCAGATTTGGCCCCGTGCAACTTCTTTTTGTTTCCAAACATGAAAAAAGTCACTCGCCGGGCAGAAATTTGAGTCGAATGAGGAGGTCATCGCCGCCACGGAGTCCTACTTTGTAGACCTCGAGGAAACGTATTTTTCAGACGGGTTAAAGAAGTTGGAGCATCGCTGGGTCAAGTGTATCGAGCTAAAAGGAGACTATGTTGAGAAATAAATCGCCACTTTTCCAAAATTTTCGTTTTTCTTTTGTAGGCTAAGTACTTATCGGACCGGCCTCGTATGTGGGCTATATGAACGAATTAAGTGCCTTTAGTTATATCTTAAGCAATCGTTTTAACGAAAATGAAATTTTTCTTGGTGAAGCTATCACAATGTTCAACACTTCGCAGTAAATTAAAGGACGAAAAAGTGCGAAACTTTCCAGCCTCTTTAAGTGTCTTAATGTTCCTGTCAAATTAATCGGTAAAAATGGAAAATTGTCGAAGATCCCGAATACCCTGCCAATAATTTTAAAATATTTAGACAAATTAAAATTAAAATTGTAGCTTATATCAATAGATGCAACAATTTATTTTACGGACGATTATCGCTGCTATCACTCAAAATCGATTTACAAATACTTTCGCGTGCAACTGATCGTCTTCTCGTTTTCGCGGGACGAACACTAATCCGTGTACAAGCTCTGTGGCGCTTATATACTGCATGTGTTGAGTTCAAAGATTCGCCGCATATTCGGTTGTGTGCGTAGAATGTGAAGTGTGAAGGACATGCGAATAGGGTTCGAGAAGTGTTGTAGAAGTATGTAGAGCTTTCTACACTTTTTTTATTGGATATTAAAAGGTTGTTGTTTGGCTTGAGTATTGATACGATTACGATATCCTGTCGATATCCTTACGATGTCCTTTCGGAGTGTGGTTCTTCTTAAAGTCCTGAAATTACAAATTTTAAACAATCATCTAACTTACGTTAAATTACTCGTGTTCAGCTTCTTCCTTTAATTACAGTAGCAAAAATAGAAGCATTCCACTTTTTAGACTTTTTCAAACTTTGTAAAACGTTAAATTTGCTTGCCTAGCTCGCCGTTGTGATCACCTATTACGCTAGTCACAATTTTCTGATGTTTTTTTGAAACGTAACCCCCAAGTCACAACGACAACGCAGTCCGTCGCAGACAAGCTGTCAAAAAGTTGAGCGCTGTGCATTTCCATTGTTGTAGTTAGAACGAACGTAGACGAAGGCAGCCTAACGCAGCCATCAAGAAATGTCAACTCTCAATTTTCAGTAGTCCGTAGTTAAGCTCAAAATCGACAAGTGACTTTGTTATCTTTAACAAATCGAATCGTTACTGAATTAAAATTAGCTCAAAAATCAATTTTAGTTAGTTTGCTGCTTCGTATGTAAGAATACAAGCACTTTTGGGAAAATTTCAAATTTATTTAAAACTCAAACTAACGCAGACAGTGAATTGTTATCTGATTTGATGTTTTATTGGCGGCGTCAAGATGCGCCGTGCTGCCTCATTCTACTTTGTATCTGACTCAAGCATAAAAATCGGCCAACAGTCTGGGCGCAACTTTATTATTTTATGGGTAGAAGTCCGAAACGTGTTTAATGATGATATACGGTGTTGGGTACTATGCGACTGACAACCTAAAAAATAACGTTCCAAATAGCCTCCTGGTTATTTTTTAGGTTGTCAGTCGTATAGTACCCAACACCGTATCTCATCATTAAACTCGTTTCGGACTTCTACCCATAAAATAATAAAGTTGCGCCCAGACTGTTGGCCGATTTTTTTTATTTATTTACGTATTTTTTTATCAATAGAATAATTCATAGTAGTAAATGCGAATTCGATCACATTAAACCTAAGAGATTTTCGGAATCAGTGAAAACTTGAACAATGCCCCCAGGGGTTTAATTGAGAAAAATACTTAAATCGGTTTTTCCCCGACTACGTTTAAAGCTTATAGAAGTAAAAGTGAATTCCAAATCTCAATATACATTAGAAATATATCAGAATTCGTGAATATGTACACAACCACTTTACACCCCCTTAGGGGTTGGATATCGAAAAATTTTGAAGATCGTTACTAGGTGCTTGTATAAATAGCCCGCAGAAGTAAAATTGCTTTGATAGCTCGACATGTCTAAAAGTTTTAACGAAGTTTGTGAAAATGTGGATTCACGGACATTTTTTTTACTCAACCTCTGAACGCCAATAAAAATCTGAACTTTTTATTTGCTTTAATTACTCTAATAGTACATCTACATATACGTACTAAGTTTCAACTTTCTAGCATAAGCCGTTTCTGAGATATAAAAAACCACCCCTCTCCCCCGTACCTTGACACCCCTATCAAAAATTTTATTTTTCTAGGTTGTCTCCATAGTGGCTCTATATAATCCTAAATTGTTAGCTTTCTATTCATTATGGTTTTCGAGAAATAAAAATCAGAATGTTTTCCTTTCTACCCCCCTTCACCATCACCCCCAACACCCACACCCCCAACATTTTTTTCCCTATTAGAAGTTTACCGACCCCAACTCCTGTAAAATTTTCAAGATCATATCTGATACGGTTTCTGAGATATAAAAATTACATTTTTTGAAAAATTCTAGTCCCTCCACTTTTGTGATTCACCTCCCCCCTCAAAAAATTTAGTTTCGGTAGACTCCTCTTGTGATCTCATATACAGAAACTAAATTTTATCTTTCTGGTGTAATTGGTTCCGAAGATATTGTATTCCAAAGTTTTACATCCCCCACCCTCACACCCCACCACCCCTCTTAAAAATGTATCTTGAAGTATCCATAAGGACAACAACAAAGTTTCAATCTTCTGACATCAATAGTTCAGGAGATATGGATTTTAGAATGTTTCAATCTTGACTTTCATGCGTTAAAGACTCATTGTTTTCCCCCCCCACTTCCACACCCCTTAACCAATATCGACCATTTTTATACTCTAGATGAAATCATATAGAGTATTATAAGTTTAATCCAGCCCAAAAGTTTGTAACGCATAGAACCAAGCCTCGGACGAAAAAAAGTTATATATTATTTTTTGTTTATTTGTGGCCAAAAACCTCAAATCCGTCTGACGTCCGTCCGTCCGTCCGTCCGTCCGTCCGTCCGTCCGTCTGTCCGTTAGCACGATAACTCAAGAACGCCTTCACCTAGGATCATGAAATTTTGAATCTGGATGTTTGGTTGAATTTGTAAGGCTAAGTTCGTTAACGGACAAAATCGTCCTACTCCTTCGGGTAGCTGCCATACAAAATGTCCCTAAAACACGTGTTCAAGAATATTGGTCGATAACTTCAGAAGGGTTTAAGCTACGTCTTTGAAATTTTGTATGTGTTATTTTTCCAATAGTTGGAGTTAAATATATGATTATGAAGAAAATCCTTTTAGTCCTTCGTGTAGCTGCCATACAAATATCCTGTCAAAATGTATTCACTTAATTTACGAAACTCACTATAACTCAAGTAATCTTTTAGCTACGTATTCAGAATTTTGTACAAGTTAGTTTTGAGTGAAAAGAAAGTTCGAGTTTACTAATCAGCGAAATCCTTTCACTCCTTCTGGTAGCTGCCATACAAAATGTCCTTAAAACACGTGTTCAAGAATATTACCAATAACTTCAGAACGGTTTTAGCTACGTCTTTGAAATTTTGTATGTAGTATTTTTCCAATAGTTTGAGTTAAATGTATGATTATGAAGAAAATGCTATTAGTCCTTCGTGTAGCTGCCATACAAATATCCTGTCAAAACGTTATCACTTAATTTACGGAACTCGCTATAACTCAAGTAATCTTTTAGCTACGAATTCGGAATTTTGTACAAATTAGTTTTGAGTAAAAAGGAAGTTCGAGTTTACTAATCAGCGAAATCCTTTTACTCCTTCTGGTAGTTGCCATACAAAATGTCCTTAAAACACGTGTTCAACAATATTTTCCGATAATTTTTGAACGCTTCAAGCTACGAATTTGAAATTTTGTACACATTAATTTTTGAATAGTTCCAAGGAAAAGGATAAATATGTAAGAAATCGAGTGAGTCCTTCCTGCACCTCCCATGTGAAAGTCCTTTAAAAAGGACATTTTTTTTCGATGATTTACCCAGTTCAAGGTATGAAGTTAAACACTGAATATTGTCTTTTAGTTTTGAGTAGCAATCTAATAGCAGTCCTTAATAAAGGACATACAACATGCACACACGTAATTATACTTTATCCCCAACTACAATATAAATCGGAGTTCAGTATTCATCTAGAGTATTATACGATTGGCTTGCAGCCGATCGTGACTGCAGTATGTTTTTGCAATTAAGTTCATTATCATAGTACTACATAAGTTCCAAGTTTCAGCCTCCTAGCATAAGTGGTTCCTGAGATCTAGAAACCAAAACTTTTCGTCTAAAACGCTCCCCTCTCCTCTCCCCTTGTACCCCCACCCCTATACCAGTTGTAGGGGTTCACCCAATCTACCCACCATAAAAATTTAATAATCTTTAATATCTCAACGGGTTTGGGAGCTACGCGCCTTCAAACGATTTTGCGTACGGCGTACGGCGCACGGCGTACCGCGTCTACGGCGGACAGACGGACATTTTTTTTTTTTTTGCTTTTTTGGTGTTTACTAGTCCTAAAACGTGTAAATACAAAATTTCAGGGTAGCAAACTTTTTTGAAATTTCAGGTCGATCACAATACTTTATTATTAAAAAATAATAAAGTAAAATTGCGACTAATGCTAAAATATGAAAAGTCACAGTATACAGAATAGACCTGTACGAAGAAGTAAAATAAGGCTTTATAAGGTTGGCAAAATAGGTGGTCAGTGCATATATTTTCACGAATTTCGTCATATTACGCATGGAGGCAAATCTGTCAAGGTTGAGTTCCTTCACGTTACACCGGCTTGACCTTAGCCGATTTTAAGTTGGTCAGTTTCACTTATTGACTCGATCCTCTTTTATTTAAATTAAAACACTGTCTTTATTAAATTAGACTATTCGTATTAAGCTAAAATTTGAACAACCGTACTGTTCAAAGTTAAACTAAAAAAAAGATCTGGGTTATCGGTTGAACAGGGTACTTATACGACTTGTGTAAATCGTTTTCTTTTATTATTATTCGGACCCATCTTTGGGCCACCTGTAACAATTTCAAATCCGTACAATTCAATGGAGTCTTCACAATTAAATTCACTATAGTCTCTACAATTTTAAATTTAATATAGTCCTTTCAATTTTAAATTACTTTACTCGAACGTAAATTTTGGTGTTTTGTTCCCGACATTTGGGTGGTCAAAACTAAATATGTTCATATTATTATCAGGGACTTTGTACGTAACTCATCAAATTAATTTAACTTCCACTGTGTCGTCATATATAGGCGTAGAAACAAATTTCCATAATTTCTTGATATTCTATACTACTTTTAGAGCTAGCGCATACTACGGGCTATTCAGTTGGACAGCTTCTTAATTTGTTCGAGCTGCAGGACTAAACTATCGACGATCATGCGCGCCTTGTTCAAACTATTCTGCCGATAGTTACAGCAGATGTAGATAGAATATAATTTTCTGCCTACTAAATGAGCACCAGATAGTAGTATCACAGTATCCATATAATATTGCTGCCGGTGGCTAATTATTGCGCAAAAACTATGAATAACATAATACAGATTTTTTACTGAAATTGTCTACGCTGTATTCGGTATCACATTAGACAGATCGCTACATTTGGTTGCATTTCATGTGTATAATATACACAATACACGACTAAATGCAGCAAGATTGTAACCGATTCTTAAGTTGCTCAACTATTGCATCGAAAGAGAATGGTCTTGCATATACAACTTTTTAGCTGGAACGATTCGAATATGCCGGTGTGCGCGCTTTCATACAACTGCATAGCCATTAGCCATTCAACTTAACTATCACCCGATTAAAAATCGCAAGTCCGAGGGTGATCTTTAGGTGCTGTGAAGGGGGTTGTATACGTTCTCACGAATTCAGAGGTATCTATGAGGCCTGATGACTTCATTGATTTTAGCGAATTTTTTCATAATATTCTGGGGTTAAACACTCTAATAATTATACATTTGTCGACTTAACACATTTAATGTCGTCATTTATGATACCATTTTTGCCCATTTTATTTGCTAATTTCGGACAAATAGTTAAACTCGAATCCCATAAAAATTCCATTCAATCAAAATGGCAATTCATTGATAGAAAAGCCATTTTTATTCAGAAGATAAAATTGTATAAATTATGTTAATAGATTTCTATCAAAATCTGCTAACATATCCTTTTACTACTTCTTTTAACCTACTTCCTTCCTGGTCATATCTCGAACTTCGAAAGGAAACTGGGAGCCAACAAATCATCATCCATCTTCGTCACCATCAATTTGAAAATGAAGGAAGAAAAAGGAAAATCGAAGCGAGCAGTTGTAGGTATCATGGAAAAGTAATAGCGGTTGTTGGTGGGATGAAAGGATAAGGGAACATTATTGTTGGAATTTTAGTTTTGTTTGTTATACATACTGTAAAATTAGATTGATGTGTTTTTACACAGTTTTAACATTTCGAATCTGAGAGGTTTATTCTTTATTTTTATAGCCTTGAACTATCAATTTCAATAACTGATTGATTGCTGGAATTGGCTTATTTAATTATGGCATACATTCGAATTTATGATCTATTATTCATTTTAATGCAATATGTTAGGTAATGATAGAGGCGAATAACAATTCTATTGAGCCTTATGAAAAAACTAATAATGAAAGGAAATTATACCTACATACGAGTATTTATTCAATATTGTGAAGTGTTCACAGAGCTCAGTGGATGCTTAAAATTAAGTGCACAAGTGATTACAGTAGAACTGTATTTACAACTTCAGTGTTGAATAATTTAGTTTTATTAACGTACTTTTAAGTGTCTTAGAACTACTTAAATTTCTTTTTAAGAAAAACCAATTACCAACAGTGAACTTCATATTTTTCAAGATAAACTCCGGTGAAGGTCGAGGTACAACAGAAGTGTTGACGATACTACCACCTGTAATGGAATTGCAAACAAAAATAATACGAGATTTGCCTACTGGGCAAAATAATTAAACATCACTGTCATTGTGAATTGATGTACACGGCAAACGATTGTCACAGCACGATCGATACTCGATCGTGAAACTTGAACGAAACGTCAGGAAATGACAGAGAAAAATCGAGAAGTCTGATTTTAACCTCCGACGAAGGTGGGTGTGCGTTGTGAATAAGTACCGGGAGGACTCCAGGGAAGACTGGAGGATTTTTTTTTTTGCTTTCTTCAGCTGCTCCCGACAGCGAATAGGGCAAGATTCCGGCCTCTGGAGGAGAACTAAACCCCGAAGTCCAGGAGGGAATTCCATAAATACCAGGCGGAAGAAAAAAAATAATAATAATAGGATCAATACGGGTATGGAGTTTTGGTTTTAAAATTTAAAGATATATACCTTTTTTTTTGAAAATCGAAGGAGGTAAATTTTTGCCATAATTTTTTTTTATGAAATACACATTAAAGTTATATTTCTCAATGGAAAACTATTTTACGCGTCTTTCGTTTCCTTTCGGAATGTAAACCTGTCGTGTAATACATGTGTCGTCTTAAGTGTTGTCCGCGAAAGTAAAGCTCAGGATTATGTAGCGTTTTCCGGTTAATTGTTTCTTCAGTGTACGGTTTCAGTGAGCTAGTTAAGAAATAGAAAAATGGGCCTTATCTAATTTTATGGCCTGAGTGCTTCTTCCCCTTTTGGTGCTTAGGTCTTTTCTTTTTATTCGTTTTACTTTGGTCGGATCCACGCTACGTCCATGGAGTCCCGATGGCCCCTTTTTGGAAGTTTTGGTGTACATAGTTTTTTTTTGTGACCGCGTATCAGGCGAACGCGCAGATCGGTGGCTTCCGAGTGCCCCCTTCTTGTCCTAGACAGTGTGGAGTGCGCAATTTATGCAAGTTTTTTTTTTCAAAGGGAATTTGCGTTGGGCAAAGTTCTGGCTTCGGTGGTTAAAAAAAGCACGCGGTATATAGTGCGAAAGCGTGTAGTAACGGTAGGGCCCCCGAAAACAAACGGGTTTTCGCAGGTACCGTTCGTTCTACAAAGGCGGCGTGGGTGACGCTCAACCGCGTGTTGCTCGTGCACCGTTATAGCCCAATGCGGAATTTTTTTCTTTTGTGCGCGCTTGGTCAGGGTAAATTATTTTTTCTTGACTACTTTTCAACAATCTTTGGGTACCCAATTGATCGAATCCTATTGGAGTTCATCTAATTGGAGGATGCAGGTATTGCTTGGTAATCCTTTAGGGCCGCACTCGTACTCGCTCTTGAAGATTGTGTTGTATTGGGTTGAGACCAGTAGGGCCTGAAGCGGCGTGTTTTAAGAGTTTTGAGGACTTTTAGCTCCCTCAAAGCGCTATGTTATCTTCAGGGACCATATGGCAATCCAAGAACAAAGGAAAGAATTTCAGTTTTTCTTTTAGTCACAATTTTCAGCAAGTTGGTTTTGTATCCACAGCCAGGCGGTGGGCCAATACAGGAGCCTCCCTTTACTTTTAGGTTGAAAGACGCAAGACGCAACGCGGAGTCTACCACATACTTATCTGCGCAAGTCAATGTCGCCATTATCGTCGTTCCGGTTCTTTTGGTTGCGTTATCAATACCTCCGATGGTTAGGTAGGGTATTAAATATGTGCAAATCTTTTATTTTGTCGGAAATCCGCCTACGCCGCCGATTTGTCCCCGTTATAGAAGCTTGTGCCACGAGGCGAAACCAAAATTCGAGTTAGCGAAAATTCGAGTTAGGTAAAATTCGAGTTGGAGAAGTTTATTCTTCTTTAGCTCCACAAGTGAATACCCCAACACATGAGGCATTTAAAATAGAAAGTAGTATCGGTGCTCGTTTAAACGAATAGGTAGTCCTATTAGAGGGGCGCCCTATTTCCCGATTACTACCAAAGCCAACATACTCTCTGAATTCTTTTTCGGAGGAATACGTGCGAAGACATCTGTACCGATTTTCTTGAGTTTTCCTAAGCTATATTTTGGGTTGAACGTCATCTGCATGAGTTCTAGTTTTTTTGTTTGGGGCTATTAACATCCTACGGCGATGAAATACCACCCTTCTCCACAATCATGCCAGTATATCTGATAGGATTATGGAGATCGCCTTTCTTCTGCCTTTCCACCACGAAAGGATAATTATCGAATAGATATGAATCTACATAACAGCTATAAAATATGGTTACTGCTTCGGCCTTCCCGCCGAAAGTCTCCATCCTTGTGCTCTCCTCCTTCATTTCCTCACTCTTCTTTCTCCATCCTTCGCCTAGTCTGCTTTCCTACTTTCCTTCTTCCCATACCAACCCAGCCCGCTGAGGATAGAGTACGGACTTCTCAAACCGTACTTCTCAGCCCATATCGTGCATAAATACATACGATGTCCATGGATACAGGTAGCAACCCACGCCCCTTCCGACGAGCTACGCACGTGCTTAAATGCTAGATGCACGCTACCTTTCGGCAATCCATGGGGCATATGCCACCCAACTGTGGCTTTGTCACCAGACGACAATTGTCTTAGCCGGTCTATATGATCATGGCCGTCTTGATCAAATGGTGACGGAGACCTACTCCCACTATTTGTTTCAGGGCGAAGTACATGGTACTATACACTCGTGGCGAGGATAATTAATTAGGTTACAGTGTTGCGATTTTTACGTTTGGTTGGACGGATACCATGATGTGATTCGATTCATGTCATGGCGCCCCAAATAGATTGCGGCATTGTAATTTAAAAACGTCCTGCGTACATAACATGGCGCCCAACGGGTAGGCAAATTCTAGCTGAGGATTTTGTCATCATCAGTACGTCACTCCTTAACGGATTAAGGACGTATTGGAATTTGTTACAGCCCGAAATATGTGTTTAGTATATCAGTCTGATATACTCGCTTTGGTTCTATTGCTATCGAGCAATACTTCGAAAAAAAAAAAAATTAAGTCCTTAGAAAAGTTAGCTCTAACATTTTGTCCACTTTCTAGCCTTAATGGCATACTAAGGCAAAACAATTTATTAATTCCTTTCCAAGTACAAGGATGAGATGTCAGCCGATGAAGCATATGATGAGTGCATGCTAAGGAAAAAGAGTTACCTATTGCACGGACTCTCATGGCTCATCCTCTAGAGTCTCTTCGGGGCAGATATAGTACGGGAAATAATTAGCACGTCTGCGACCAGCGGTCTTTACCGTTGCCCCAGGTGCGGGATTATTTCAGCTGTGGGCGATCACGGTTTCGAGGCCATGCGCTGGAGGTAAGATGGTTTTGTTAATCAGATGGATTGACATTTGACTGGGCGAGCTCGAGCACTATGGTGCGAGTTCAACCCCTGGCTCCCCTGATTAATAAGACTTGCGAGCTTCGTTAAGCGAAACAAGTCAATAGCGTGGTCGTGATCGATAAAACCCCTCCGTAAACTAACCTTTCGATCGGGAGCTTGCAGTCACTGGACGATCGAGATACTTGCGGTTGGACTTGAGCTGTCACTTCCGGTATAAGTGGATAAGACATATATATCGGGAGGTTGATATCGTCCTACCTGTCAGAATGTCGAAGTACAGGTCTAGACAAGTAAATGGCCAAACGATCGTTATGCTAAAACGATCAACAAAGATAATGATGTTAGTCATTGTTTGACAGAAAAAAAATATAAACCATAAATTCGTATATATATATACGTTCTTTCGTGGAGCAAAATTAGATAACGTTTACCAATTGGCTATCCATTGAATTTTTCATTTGTAAAGTTGTGTATTTTACTTGGAAAATTTAGTGGCTAGGAAATCGATTGATGTTTAGAAGAAGATTCGTCAATACTTAACTTTCCACTTGTTAATTTTGTTACACTGGCTCATTGAAACTGTCGTATGTGCATTGTTTTGTGTTCAATGCATAATAAATTTCATAGTCAAAATCTAACTGGTGGTTGGTTGATTTTTTTTTTTTTTTTTGCTCTGCAAAGAGAGCCTGTTTAACATACTTATTATTAAAAAAAAAAAAAAAAAAAAAAAAAAAAAAAAGGAAGGCAAAATTTTAGTAAAAGAAAATCCCTCGATTATCGTCTAGTAGTGGGGAGTATTCAATCGCCTATTATATCTATGAATCGAGTAGTAGTTTCAGGATTTGGCCACGAGTGGAATAACATATTTCGTGTGAAGGGTGTTGGTACATTACTAATTTGGGTATTTGTGTTTGGTTTTTTTTTCTCTTTTAGATATGGAGAACCTCATAAAACAATGGAGTAGTCGAGCTGCCCCATTATCGAACCCTGGCAAACGAGACCTGTCAGGCTCACGAAATGCTGGTAGCTGGTGGCAGACCTCTTATGTGGATTCATGCTCGAGATGGGCGGAAAAAATAAATAGCTGGTTAGTGCTAGACAAGAGTCTTGTGGTACACCTCAGCAGGCTGGCGTGTAATCAGACTCGGCACTTGGCTGAAGGAGTTGCGTTGGAGAGTGGCAGTACTCCGACAGTAGGTACGTGGTCCGAGGTGATGGCTCATGGCCTACACTGTCAGTTCTGCGCTAGCTGGCTGGAGCTATCGTCGTCCAGGCAGTGTATGGATCGGATACAACTTGCCAAGCACGAGACTACGCCCGAGCATCTTGCCACCATAATGCTCAGGACATTTAATGGTCAAACTCCAGAGAATGGGGAAAAAAACAATTATCATCGGAAGGTTGAGAACCAGCAAGTGGAGAACCTAGCATGCGAGCAATCCGCACCAGTGGAAGAGGAGCTATCCATCAAATCAGGTGACTCTAAAGAAGTCAGTCTAGCTCCCGAGCCAGAGCGAAAAGAGATCATCGCTGATGAGGACAGCGCAGTGACTGTTGCAAAGACGCAACGTGAAACATTAGCTCCGTCCAACGAAGTATTAGAAATTGATTCAGCCACTGCAGGAGAATGTCACGATTGGCATGATTGTTCCGTTGGTCTCGCCGGCTACTGCCCAATCCATGCTAAGGAAGACGTCCATATAACACCAGCCGTCCAAGCCACCGAGCTAGCAGCCGCCATCAAAGACGCGTCGACTGTATTTGGCCCATCCAACCAAGCACACGTTGTCTGTAAAGCGAGCGGTCCTGTTCCATCGGATAAATTCGGAGAAGGCGTACACCTCATAGAATCCGCCGAAGAAAGTGCTCAAGTTATTGGCCAGCTCCAGACTGGTATACGAGGTAAACGGAAATATTTCGCGTTAGATTGTCAGGGAGTGGGAACGACGGAGTCTAACATGGTCACGCTAGTCGTGATAGGAACTCGCCAAGGGTCGCACTACGTCTTCGACCTAAAAATTTGCCCGACTATACTGTGGAGGGGCCGCCTAAAGGAGTTTTTGGAAGATCACACCAACACTTTTGTGGTTTATGACTGGTGCAAGGCACCCGCCAAGCTATACGATCAGTATGGGGCGCTTGTCAGACTGGCAATTGACGTACGAGAAGCCCACAAATTCATCCAATGCGGCAACAACATTCCGAAAAGGTGGCGGGACGATAGATTGCCGCTAAATGAAATATGCGAACGCTATAGCGCCCCACCAAATAGGTCCAGAGACGCAGCTCGTTGGCATGTCCACCAGCAACGCGCTTACTGGGCTATCCGACCACTCACGTCACGGATGTTAGAATTTGCAGCCGGAGACGTCAAAGCGTTAATAAATACTATTCTGCTTAAAGCAATTGTGACCTCGCTTAACCGTCGTTTGCACGGTCCATCGATCGAGCAAATGTGGAGTGTACATGTGGACCGCATCCGAAGTAGTTCCATCCACACAACCGCTCCCTTTTCAGGTGATCGAAGCTCGCGGCAAACCGGAAATGTCGCTGAGGTGGCCTTTAAATTAGAACCTGTGGCATCCTCTTCCAAGGCCGCAAAGATTCAGCCGGCCTTAGCATTTCCACCCTTGCAAGACGAGTTGCAAAGAGCATTTCAGACGCTCGAGCTGGTCCATTGCCGGAGCCAAGACCACGAGGACCACGACCCCGTGTGACTCGCTCAAGACCGACCTAAAATTGACAAAACCCGCCTACGATACCGGATCTTAATCGTCTGCATTTATTATTTCGTTTTAAATATGTTTTTTTTTATACTGTGAAACAGATTTCTTTTTTTGAAGAATATAATTAAGTGTTGAATTATTACGTAAATATTGTATATTTCATTTGGTGTGAATGCACGGAGGGTTTTGAGTATTGGTTCATGTGGTGTAGGTGATGGTACCTTATGGGGATATTTTACAATTATCAAAGGATAACCGAGATAGTACGCGCAAATTGTACTTTATCTTGGTATGCGAAGGACGATTGGAAGATTTGTTTTAATTATTTCAGATAGCGACTGACTGAAGTATTGCATCAACTCACGGTTATTGGTAGAAGGAACGCCTGCAGCCTTTAGATTGAGATGGAAGCTTAAGGGAATCTAAACGATGTTAAAAGAGGATCAGCAGAGAAAGAAAGGAGGGAAAAAGTAAAAGCTCACAAGAGAAATCACGGATAACTCTATTAGTTTTGTTTGCTTTTAAGATACAATAAGAATAAGACGGGTAAGCCATTACAATCCAAAATATATATATAAAAAAAAAAAAAAAATTTAAATCTACAACCTTAGTCAGCGTTCGATTACGGGAGGGGCGTTTATTCAGGCAAAGAGATATTATAAAGAAAAATCGCTTTACTTAGCTTTCAATCTTTGGCAACGGAGTGTAAAGTTTTTTTGTTGTCAATAGCCCCAAGATGACTTCTCGAACTCCGAGAGCAACTGGTGCTATAGCTAAAAATGGAGTTGCCACCAGGCAAATGAGAAGAGAGGAAACCGCAAATCAATCCTTGGCACCGAATAAAAATTCTAAAGATGTAACCAATGAATCAATTCATTATGGTCAACATTCGAGTCATAGTCACGCCGCCTCACTGAACTCGTCACGAGCTGGTACTCCCACTAACGTTCTGGGAAACCCAAATCAACCGTCGTCAAATCAAACTCCGTGGGAACTACCCATTACCAGACCCCCTCCCAGTCTTAATACGTCCGGAGTTGGGTTATTGTCCCCCGTTGAACCACGAATACGGGCTCGACCTATCGTACCTGCAAACAATCCTCATCCTTCCGATCTACAATGGGATAATAGCGCTAACCAGATTGTGGGAAGCGCTCCCTTTTCGCGTAGTCGCCCTAGACCACCCCGTAACGATTGGTCTACGGTTCAAGGTCAAAACCGAGCATATGAGAACCAAATTAGAGAACTGCAAAATGCGTTAAACCAGTTACAATCACAACGAGATAACAGGGCACCGTATCAACCTTTTGAACCCGAGTACCGCTCTCAAATTCCAAATTATCCTCCACCCTTTCCACCTAATCATTATGCCGAGGCTCCACAAGCGAGGTATCCTCATTCAATGGAGAATATTTCTCGCTCTAGGTCCGATAGCCCGTTAAAAAGATGGTCCATCAAGTTCGATGGAAACGCAAACAATATGCCCGTCGATGAGTTTCTATTTCGCATAGATAGGGTCAAAAGACAGAGCCAAGCCTCTGAAGAGTATTGGGTCAATCAGTTCCACCGATGCGTCAGTGGAGCTGCGGACTCCTGGTACTGGCAGTATTTGCGTGCTAACCCCGATCCTAGCTGGGACGAGCTAAAGCAAGCCCTTACTAAACGCTTCAAAATCTGGAGCTCTGATGCAGAAATAACACGAGCAATGGAACGTCGTAAGCAAGAGCGTCGCGAATCTGTTGAGGACTATGTTTCAGCAATTGTTGCATTGAATTCGCAACGAATAATCCTCATGAGAGACGAGGAGCTGGTACGCCTTATGATGCCCAATATTAACCCATTAGTAGCTCAGTTAGTATATGCAATGACACTAAATTCTCTGGATAGTTTTCGTGAAGAATGCCGCAAGGCAGAAGTGTTCTTGCGAGAAAGACCCGTCACAGACCATCGCGCGCAGCCGTATAATCGCGTGAAAAGTTATCCAGTTACAGAACTGGAAAAATGTCATATTGAACCTGCTCCTGAAGTAGAAAGTAGTGCAGTGGTAATAGATGCTCTAGACATATCCCAATTGTTATGCTGGAATTGCGAGACTACTGGTCACGGTTTCCGCGACTGTCCCTCTGTCACACGTCGCTTATTTTGTTACCGCTGTGGGGAGAAAGATAAAACCTGTCTTAATTGTCCTAAGTGCAAAGGAAAAAACTTTGCGAAGGGTCGGCCGAAACCATCCTTGCCCGACCCGAAATCAGAGAAACCAGAAAAGCTGCTAGCAACCGAGAATCCGTTCCGACGACCGAATCCGAATACTCCGTGGCCATCAGCCCAACCATAATTTCAGACCAAACCTTACTAATTACTTCCGCTCGCTTTACTCCTCAGTATCGTCGTTCAACTGACGATGTTCAGCCAGTGGAAAACGTAAATCAGCCGCAGAATTCCGTGGATTTGGCCGGTGATTTTCAGAATAATAAATCCATACCATTATACAAACAAAATTTAACTCTGCGACAAGCTAATTATGCTAATGTCCGTAATAGAATTTTTGAAACAAAAACCATTTCAGATGATATTACCTTAGGCCCAAAACATAAAAAAATCTATAAGGAGACGCAAAACGAGTCTGCATCGTCAAAGGCTTCTCAGTGCAATATTTATTTCTTCAATACGTTCCAAAAATGGAGATGCTAGAATGTACGCCCAGGTATTGATAGGCGGACATCCAATTGTTGGACTTTTGGATAGTGGAGCCAGTGTTAGCTGTCTTGGTGCAGGAGCCCTAAGCCTTCTGAAACGCTTGGGAATTAAATATTTACCTTCTCAGTCAGATGTACGAACCGCCGGAGGCGCAGTTCACACCATTTTAGGTCATTTTCTGTCACGAGTTGAATTTAATGGCGTTACGAAAACTCTTCATATACATGTCGTTCCCGACCTTGAACAAGAATTGTATCTAGGAATAGATTTTTGGAAATTGTTCAATCTTACTCCATCATGTTCGACTACCTTTCCTGTGGACTCTTTATCCACAGAAGCAGGCCCAAATAAACACAGCCTGACGTCACAGGAACAGATTACGCTGGATTTAGTAGTAGACAAATTTCCATCGTGTTCCATTTATGGGTTGGGTAAAACAAATTTAGAACAACATGTAATTGAGGTTAGAAATAACGAACCCATTAAACAGAGGCAATACCCTGTGTCACCTGCGATACAAAAATACATGTATGATGAACTTGATCGTATGCTTTCATTAGGTGTCATAGAAAAGAGCACTAGCGCGTGGAGTTCACCAGTAGTGTTAGTGCGTAAGCCAGGAAAAGTTCGATTGTGTCTAGATTCGAGAAAGTTGAATCATGTTACGGTGAAAGACGCCTATCCTCTACCTCATATAGAGGGATTGCTTAGCCGATTACAAGACACTCGATTTATTTCATCAATCGATCTCAAGGACGCATTCTGGCAAATTCCCTTGGAAGTCTCGTCAAGAGAGAAAACCGCATTTACAGTCCCTGGTAGACCATTATACCAGTTTTCAGTAATGCCCTTCGGCCTCTGTAATGCTCCACAGCGAATGTGCCGACTAATGGACAAAGTGATGATTCCATTACCCGACACCTTCAGAGAACAAGTCTTCGTGTACTTAGACGATCTACTAGTTATTTCACCCGATTTTCCTTCACACGTTAAACTACTAGAAGAAGTAGCCAGATGTCTTACTATGGCTAAGTTAACTATTAACGTAGCAAAAAGTCATTTTTGTATGACTCAAGTAAAGTATCTTGGATACGTGGTCGGAGATGGTGCTCTAAAAGTAGACGACGGTAAGGTTTCGGCTATTTCAGACTTTCCTACACCCACAACATGTAAACAAATCCGTAGATTTTTGGGTATGTCTGGTTGGTACCGTCGCTTCATACCTAACTATGCAGCAATCGCAGCTCCTATCACAGATTGTCTGAAAAACCCAACGCAAGGATTCCGATGGTCTGACGAAGCCCAAGACGCATTCGAAAAACTGAAGAAAGCCCTAATGTCATCTCCGGCGTTACGCAATCCCGATTTCAATAAGCCATTCGTCATCCAATGTGACGCATGCACTACCGGAATAGGTGGAGTGTTATATCAATTAAATGACGAAAATGAAGAACAGCCTATTGCCTATGTATCACAAAAATTAAATGATGCTCAAAAGAATTACAGCATTACCGAATTAGAGTGCCTAGCCGCTATCATTTGTGTGAAGAAGTTTCGTGCTTATGTGGAAGGTTTACCATTTACCATAGTCACAGATCACGCAAGTTTGAAGAGGCTTATGCGACAAAAAGACTTAAGTGGCCGACTCGCCCGCTGGTCTCTAAAACTACAAGCATTCGATTTTACCATTGAACACCGTAAGGGTAGTCAAAATGTCGTACCCGACGCCTTGTCTAGAGCCTTCTCGGAGGATAAACCTAAGCCGCGTGTCGTCCCTAACGTTTTGCCTTTAGAGCCAGACCCTGAATTTAACGAGCATCCCTGCGTGAATGAAATTTCATGTGAGACCTTCTCGGAAATTGATCTCTCGTCTGCTTGGTTTAACTCTGAAAAATACAACCAGGTAAAAGAGGTCATAAACGATAATTTAAATAAATTACCTGACGTAAAGTGTGTTGATGGTTACATTTACAAACAGATTACTGTTTCAAACCCAAATGACTTTCACACTTCTTCTTGGAAGTTATGGGTGCCCGAAGAATTGACTGCTGAGCTCATTATCGCTGCACATGATCCGCCCTTAGCTTCTCATGGTGGAATTAATAAAACTTTGGATCGGTTACGTTCAAAATATTACTGGCCACAAATGGCGATTCAAGTAAGAAATTATATTCGGAAATGTGAGATTTGTAAACAATCCAAAGCTCCTAACATAGTACTACGACCACCTATGAAAGCACAAATAACTCCCTGTAGGCCTTGGCAAAGGATCTATATGGATCTTATGGGTCCATATCCTCGTTCGAAATCAGGAAACACGACCTTGTTAATTGTTTTAGACCAATTCACTAAGTATGTTCTACTGAAACCCATTCGTAATGCTACTACTCGCCCTATTATAAATTATTTAAAGTCGGAGGTATTCCACGTATATGGAGTACCCGAACATATCTTTACCGACAATGGCGTACAATTTACTTCACGGGACTTTGCAACACTTATGTCCACGTACGGAGTTATACATACCACAACGGCAGTATATTCTCCTCAGGCGAATGCGTCGGAACGAGTAAATCGTTCAATATTAGCAGCCATTCGATCCTATCTAGGCAATAAGCACAACGAATGGGACGTACACATCAGCGAAATCGCTTGTGCTCTTCGGACTACGACTCACGAAGCCACAGGACAGTCTCCTTATTATCTAAATTTCGGAGAGAACATGATTCTTCATGGAACAGCATATCGACTCCTGGAGAAGATACAAAGCCTCCAATCAGAAAATGCCACTTGCCTGTTCATGCCAGATCACTTGCATTTAATACGTGAGGATGTTCGAAATAAATTGACGGAAACACACCGAAAATACGCGTCGCGTTATAATTTAAAATCCCGCGAAACAAATTTTGTCCCCGGTCAGGAAATTTATAGACGAAACTTCGCCCAGAGCGATGCGTCAAAAGGTTTTAACGCGAAACTAGCGCATAAATTTCTGAAATGCCGAGTCATTCGAAAAATAGGCAACTCTATGTATGCCATAGAAAACCTCCAAGGTAAATTTTTGGGCAATTTTCACGCCAAAGACTTACGGAATTAAGTCGGAATTAACAATTCGGGATTTCACGTGTCGGATTTTATAATGAAATAATACTTATACTAATACGGAATTAACCGCGCGCCGCCCCAAAAATCATATAACGAGATATTAATTTCTCCCTTCACGGAACGCGGAACTAAGACAACGTTTTCTTGTAAACGCTCTCGAAACAAAACGGGCGACATAATACCGAATCCAAATCAAAATTGTTATAAGGATCAGAGGAATCCGGCATCTTATAGCAACATTGATCATCGATACTAATAAAATATAAGCCACCAAAACTTCAATTCAACAATAAGTAAACATCCAATTGGTTGTTTATTTATTGCATGTTCTATACGAGCGGTTGGTCTTAGCAAACTTTAAGCCATACGAGCGGTTGGCATAAATTACATAACTATGTTTAACACGTTAACTCAGTCTTGGCCTAGGCCGGAATTTAGTATTTAACGTAGTTGTTTAGACAATAGATCGCTGTCAATCTCAAATCCGCATATCACTCATGTAGTTCGGGTAATTAAACGACTCAATAAGAAATTTATGAATTCTGTTTACTTGTTGACACTTGTCAAGAAGATGTCGTTTTGACGTTTTAATCTATACACACCACGATCGTTAGTGACCTTAGAGTATAGAATAAAACGGATGAGTTGAAAGTTTAATTTTTTTTGAAGCATGCCTAAAATCCGGACGTTTCCATTATTTTAAAATGCAAATATAAATAAAATATTAATCGCGGAAACTTAGTACGATAATTCGACACAAAGTACATAATTAGATCAATAAAGTAGCGTAAATAAGACGATCAATATGTAAAGTACTCATTATTGCCTTACCTTAATTGAGGTTGGATAAATTTAAATTTTTGTTTAGCATGTAGTATGTCAACCAACCATACCATAACAATTCATTTAGATTTTCTTTTGTTTTATGTCAATACCTATAATATTATAATATAAGTAATATATAATTTAATAATATATATACATATATGTATAATTGGATTTTTTTTTTCTCTAAATGAGATAGTTTGAAATAACTGACTGAAATAAAGTACTAGGTATTAACGTCATAAATTTACTACGAATTATCCGTAAATTGATACGTAAATTGAAATCGAATGAAATTAACTAAAATTAAAATAAACCAGTACAAAATATAAATTTAAATTCAAAATATTAATTTTTATAAATAAAATAAATTACACTGCCGAATAATGCTAATTAAGCAATTGAAAATGTAATGCGGTAATAATATATAATAAATAACTAGAGAATTGTAAAGCATCGCTAGGGATTGCTATAATGAATTCAAATAAAGAAGTGTAAATGAATTATTGTTAGATTTAAGAACATAAAATGTATAAAATTGCTAGAAAAAAAAAAAAACCAAACCACTAACTTCTAACGGAATAATCGCCTTAACTTAAAATCCTAACTCTACGGATGCAGTACCGATAATATAAAACTAATAATATAATAAAAACAAAGATAATAACTTCGAAATCTATCTACGGCAGAGCATCGAAATCCTCCCCGCAGCTGCAGCATTTATACACTAATGCCCGGCTTAGTCGAATTATTGAGACTCTTAGTCAGGGTCCTGGGTCGAGCCACACGTTGTAGGCGCACTTCATACTACCATATACATCAGGAAGCAACTACATAAGCACGGTACTCCATCTTTCAGCTTTCTGGTGCTGCGGAAAGTCCTTGCTCAGAAACCTGCGTTGTAATGGAATTGCAAACAAAAATAATACGAGATTTGCCTACTGGGCAAAATAATTAAACATCACTGTCATTGTGAATTGATGTACACGGCAAACGATTGTCACAGCACGATCGATACTCGATCGTGAAACTTGAACGAAACGTCAGGAAATGACAGAGAAAAATCGAGAAGTCTGATTTTAACCTCCGACGAAGGTGGGTGTGCGTTGTGAATAAGTACCGGGAGGACTCCAGGGAAGACTGGAGGATTTTTTTTTTGCTTTCTTCAGCTGCTCCCGACAGCGAATAGGGCAAGATTCCGGCCTCTGGAGGAGAACTAAACCCCGAAGTCCAGGAGGGAATTCCATAAATACCAGGCGGAAGAAAAAAAATAATAATAATAGGATCAATACGGGTATGGAGTTTTGGTTTTAAAATTTAAAGATATATACCTTTTTTTTTGAAAATCGAAGGAGGTAAATTTTTGCCATAATTTTTTTTTATGAAATACACATTAAAGTTATATTTCTCAATGGAAAACTATTTTACGCGTCTTTCGTTTCCTTTCGGAATGTAAACCTGTCGTGTAATACATGTGTCGTCTTAAGTGTTGTCCGCGAAAGTAAAGCTCAGGATTATGTAGCGTTTTCCGGTTAATTGTTTCTTCAGTGTACGGTTTCAGTGAGCTAGTTAAGAAATAGAAAAATGGGCCTTATCTAATTTTATGGCCTGAGTGCTTCTTCCCCTTTTGGTGCTTAGGTCTTTTCTTTTTATTCGTTTTACTTTGGTCGGATCCACGCTACGTCCATGGAGTCCCGATGGCCCCTTTTTGGAAGTTTTGGTGTACATAGTTTTTTTTTGTGACCGCGTATCAGGCGAACGCGCAGATCGGTGGCTTCCGAGTGCCCCCTTCTTGTCCTAGACAGTGTGGAGTGCGCAATTTATGCAAGTTTTTTTTTTCAAAGGGAATTTGCGTTGGGCAAAGTTCTGGCTTCGGTGGTTAAAAAAAGCACGCGGTATATAGTGCGAAAGCGTGTAGTAACGGTAGGGCCCCCGAAAACAAACGGGTTTTCGCAGGTACCGTTCGTTCTACAAAGGCGGCGTGGGTGACGCTCAACCGCGTGTTGCTCGTGCACCGTTATAGCCCAATGCGGAATTTTTTTCTTTTGTGCGCGCTTGGTCAGGGTAAATTATTTTTTCTTGACTACTTTTCAACAATCTTTGGGTACCCAATTGATCGAATCCTATTGGAGTTCATCTAATTGGAGGATGCAGGTATTGCTTGGTAATCCTTTAGGGCCGCACTCGTACTCGCTCTTGAAGATTGTGTTGTATTGGGTTGAGACCAGTAGGGCCTGAAGCGGCGTGTTTTAAGAGTTTTGAGGACTTTTAGCTCCCTCAAAGCGCTATGTTATCTTCAGGGACCATATGGCAATCCAAGAACAAAGGAAAGAATTTCAGTTTTTCTTTTAGTCACAATTTTCAGCAAGTTGGTTTTGTATCCACAGCCAGGCGGTGGGCCAATACAGGAGCCTCCCTTTACTTTTAGGTTGAAAGACGCAAGACGCAACGCGGAGTCTACCACATACTTATCTGCGCAAGTCAATGTCGCCATTATCGTCGTTCCGGTTCTTTTGGTTGCGTTATCAATACCTCCGATGGTTAGGTAGGGTATTAAATATGTGCAAATCTTTTATTTTGTCGGAAATCCGCCTACGCCGCCGATTTGTCCCCGTTATAGAAGCTTGTGCCACGAGGCGAAACCAAAATTCGAGTTAGCGAAAATTCGAGTTAGGTAAAATTCGAGTTGGAGAAGTTTATTCTTCTTTAGCTCCACAAGTGAATACCCCAACACATGAGGCATTTAAAATAGAAAGTAGTATCGGTGCTCGTTTAAACGAATAGGTAGTCCTATTAGAGGGGCGCCCTATTTCCCGATTACTACCAAAGCCAACATACTCTCTGAATTCTTTTTCGGAGGAATACGTGCGAAGACATCTGTACCGATTTTCTTGAGTTTTCCTAAGCTATATTTTGGGTTGAACGTCATCTGCATGAGTTCTAGTTTTTTTGTTTGGGGCTATTAACATCCTACGGCGATGAAATACCACCCTTCTCCACAATCATGCCAGTATATCTGATAGGATTATGGAGATCGCCTTTCTTCTGCCTTTCCACCACGAAAGGATAATTATCGAATAGATATGAATCTACATAACAGCTATAAAATATGGTTACTGCTTCGGCCTTCCCGCCGAAAGTCTCCATCCTTGTGCTCTCCTCCTTCATTTCCTCACTCTTCTTTCTCCATCCTTCGCCTAGTCTGCTTTCCTACTTTCCTTCTTCCCATACCAACCCAGCCCGCTGAGGATAGAGTACGGACTTCTCAAACCGTACTTCTCAGCCCATATCGTGCATAAATACATACGATGTCCATGGATACAGGTAGCAACCCACGCCCCTTCCGACGAGCTACGCACGTGCTTAAATGCTAGATGCACGCTACCTTTCGGCAATCCATGGGGCATATGCCACCCAACTGTGGCTTTGTCACCAGACGACAATTGTCTTAGCCGGTCTATATGATCATGGCCGTCTTGATCAAATGGTGACGGAGACCTACTCCCACTATTTGTTTCAGGGCGAAGTACATGGTACTATACACTCGTGGCGAGGATAATTAATTAGGTTACAGTGTTGCGATTTTTACGTTTGGTTGGACGGATACCATGATGTGATTCGATTCATGTCATGGCGCCCCAAATAGATTGCGGCATTGTAATTTAAAAACGTCCTGCGTACATTACACACCCTTAAATCAATGATTTTGGGTTATAGAGCCGGATTCGGTCAAAGTCGAAATATAACTTTCCTTACGGGTTGAATATCACAACAACTTGAAATTAGTTCTTTGACGACTATATAGAAAATCCGTCGAAGTAAGAGGGAGTTCGAAATCTCATCAGATATATGAAATATGGCGAAATAGGAACGATCGTATTCAATCACTTACCTGCACTTAGGGGTTGAATATTGCAAAAATGATTTTAAAAACCTAATAACAACAAAAACCTATTCAATATCTCATCAGACCTGAGAGATATGAAGAAATCCGTGAAAATTTATGCGGATTGAATATCAAAAATCTTACCATTTTATTTTTAAACGATCCATACTTAAATCAATTCTTAGGCGATACATAGAGAGCCCGAAGGAGTCGTCAGACCTAAAAGATATAACGGAATTCGAGAAAATATGCACAACCGTCCTACATCTTCTTGGGGGTAGAATATCGTAAAACTCTGAAATTTATTTTAAGGTGATTATAGCTTAAGTTATTGGTATAAAATAACAGAATCACACCTAGGAAATATGTTAGAATCAACACCTTATCATCCGCTTTATGCTTGAATATCAAATAATCCTGAAAACCGGTGGAAATTACTTTTCTAGTAAATTTACTAATGGTTAATGGTTGCATCATTATAAAAATCAAAATT
Source organism: Beris morrisii (assembly GCA_951812415.1). Classification (NCBI taxonomy): domain Eukaryota; kingdom Metazoa; phylum Arthropoda; class Insecta; order Diptera; family Stratiomyidae; genus Beris; species Beris morrisii. Next base: position 74,043,351 of record OX638310.1, read on the forward strand.
TCGTTTTCGACAGAGTGTTTAGATTTTCTGCTTATTATTGAGATTTTCAACAAGATTTGTTAGTATACTCATGGCCAATTATTTTTTTTAAACAATGTTAGAGTAATTTATTCTATTGTTTGCAACCAATTAAATAGAATTAATTAGGCTACGCGTTACTTATTTTAACAAAAAATTAATAGAAAATAATGAAACTTAAAAAAAATGTCACGTTTCACGAGTACAATACTGAAAAAACATTTAGTTTTATTATGTTTCGGAAACTAAAGCTACAATTTGAAATTAGTTTATTCAATTCAATTCAATTCAATTAATATTTATTAGTTTTCCTTATGCTTAACAATTTATAACTTCTACAATAATTTAGAAATCAGATATCTTTAAATCTTTAAAAAAAAATTCTTTCACAGAGCAAATACAGTAAAGCGAGTTAGTAAGTGAAATATATTTACAAAATACGTTGTGCAGTCAATTTAATTTACAAACTAAGAAATTAATTTATTATTTCTTAATAATATATTGATATCAACCTGAAAAAGGTATCTAAAAAAATTCTATACAGAAATTTAATATTTTTGCATCATAGGGGTAATGTTCGTTACATAAAATATTTCTGGGTGAATGGAAAGGGAATAAAGAAGGATTTAAGCAAAAATGTTAGAGTTTTATATCTCTAGAAAGATTCATGATAGGAAGTTGAAGTTTACGTTTGGGGTAAATATCATTGTATTTATATCTTAGAGTAGTATCACGAATAACCTCACCTCAGCTCAAAAGATGTCGTTGCATGTTCCGATTCGCGAGCTTTGTGTTGTTGCTTTTCACACATCATTCTTTTCTCGTCTCGTCTGTCTTTACAATGTTCTTTGCGGGGTATAGAGCGCAGAAACGATTGAGCTATGAATGAATTTCTTGCGTTTTTAATTTTCATTGCGGGATGGAGAGAGGAATGAGCCATGACTGATTTTCTTGCGTCTTCCATCTTCTCAAATGAACCCGCATTGATAGATTGCAAAATGCTTGTTCGTTGATCTCATTACTTTGATTTGGTCGCAACGCGCACGAGAAAATACCGGCGGTGCAGACACAGAGAGCAGCAACACAACGGTGGAGCGTTATGTTGCGATTATGTATAGTGTATGTATACACATATTATGTGTTATATTTATGTACTGTATTATACATCACAAGGGGATGTCATATTTTAACTTTCCGGAAGATCAAATATCATTTTCCTGAAAAGTTCTTATTTGAGAGCCCGACTTCGTTGCAAAGCCGGAAAAAATGTGTTTCGTTGATCAATTTATTGCCAACTAAGGGGTCGGGTTAAAATCCGTGTTCTAAAATCCAGTTGTCCCAAAATCCCGTTGATCCAAAATTCCGTTGTCCAAAAATTCCGTTTCATAAAAACTCGTTAATCCAAAATCCCGTTTAATAAAATCTCGTTTTCTTATTAAAATTAAAAATTCCGCGCAGTACATCTTAAGGAATGGGTTGTGTATTTTGGTCGTAGATATGTGATCCAAATTTCATTCAATTATTCGGTCGAAATTTGTAAGCAATCATCCAGATTTTAACACTTGAGGTGTCATTCGAGTGATCGAGTCAAAATCACATGTTCCAAAATACCGCTCTTAAAAAAACCGTTTCCCAAGATTCTATTTCGATAACATTGTTTTCTTTTTAAAATTATAAAACTATATCCCTGTTTTTTATTCGACTAAAGATGTGTTTATTATTTATTTATTATTGCTTCACCAAAAATTTGTATGTGTGAATAAAAAACATATTTGTGAAAAATTCAAAACAGTGGTGAAAATGAAAAAGAAATGTAATGTATAAAATTAATGTTTATTATAATAATTCGGGCGCTCGGGCCCGGGCCCAGGCATTTATATTATCCATAAAAACGGGATTTTGGCAATAGTGATTTTGGGGAACGGGAAAAATGTTCAACCTAACCGTTAAGATGCGCTGCTCTAACTTATACCTCGTTCACGTGGTCAACGACGTACCGCTACGTAGCACTTCGTAGTACCACGTGAACACACGAAATTTTGCTACGGAGCGGTTTTTCTACAACGTAGCAAAACCGCGTAGTGTAGTGTAGTGGATTTGCTAATCCTTCCCATGAGAACACTTGCCGTTGCGCTCCGTATTACTTTTCGAGTGAATTGTCAAAAAACTGTGTTGACAGACAACTTTATTTGTTTGGATTTTCTCAACTATTCTAATACCAGTGCCTTTAATGACTCCATTTCGCTGAAAAATAAAAGAGAAAGGTTATTTAAGAAATAAAACGACGAATGTAATTTTTTTTTAATTAAATAAATACCAGTTGTGACAGCTGTCAATTAATAATGAAGAGCGCGAAACGTCAACTCACTTCACGTGAACACTCATATATCAACCGGATTTCATAATACGCTACACTACACTACGCAGCCACGTGAACGAGGTATTAGTTTCGTAATTTGGTATTTTATAAAATGAGATTTTGACCCGATCTTGTTACACTTCATTACATTACGACTTCACTCCGTCGAGAAATTGCGAGACTTTGCAAGTCGAACAAAATGGTAGTCGTATAAAAAAATCTGCCAACAGTCTGGGCGCAACTTTATTACTTTTAGGTATTTTATTATGCGTAATTGAGAAAAAATTTCTAGCTTTTAGCATTCTAAATTTATCGGCCAATATTTTTGAACGCGTCTTTTAAGGATTTTTTGTATGCTAGTTTCCGGAAAGGGTAAAGGGATTTCGCTAATTAATAAACTTGAAGCTAATTTTCACTTAAAACTAATTTGTACAAAATTTCAACTTCGTGGCTAAATGATATCATTTTCACAAATTGAGTGAAGTCGGTATTTCAGAAAACGGGACTTTGACCCGATCTCGATAACTACGATTTTACACAGAAGTGCTGCAAACAGAATTAATATTTCTCATTGGACCAGTCGAACTATTATTTTCCATACAAAAAATAATATCATTGCAAAAAAAATTGTTTTACATGATTGAAAACCGAAATGTCGAAATTCCTAAAGTTCAAAAATTTCCGGGAAAATGATAGTCTGGCAAAAATATTCGTCCAAACGATGGAAGAAAATATAAAAGCGAGACATGAGCCACCACTTTCCTCTCCCCGCCCAGTCTGCACAGCAAAAAATTGAAATTCGACATCGCCTAAGCCATATGAGACTGACTGACGGAGAAAGATTCCACTATACAATTTCCCCGCGCGCAGCACGAGAACCAATCAACTTCTTGGATAGGAGAAAGAGCAAATGAATGAACTGATGAAACGAACGCGTAGGATAAGAGGAAATTGGCAAAGCACATGCAGCGTCTCTAGTGTAAGTCGGTTAAAACGTCGAAGCGAGCTTCGTGATACTACTATAATATATAAATACAATGGTTGCATCTAAAAAATTATTTATTTTTGAAATCTCCCCAACACGGATCAGATCTCATCTAATCTAAAGATCCTGAGGTAATAACGGAACAAAGGTTAAGCAATTTGATCAATATATGTTTTCAGGTATTTACAGCAACGCATCCTTATATATGTACACCCACACATATGTTGTTCAGCTTTCCTATCACCCTGAAAATTCCAACTTCCCTTCAGATGAAAATTAAAAGTTCATTCGTAGGAAAAAAAACATCAATCGCAAAAGTTACAATGAGAATTATCGAGCTCCAAAAGCATACTCAAATACAAGGAAAATTTAATTAAAGGCGGAATTTGCAATTTCATTTCGTGCATCACAATGTTTCTCATGCCATCGAACTTCTTTCAATCTCCCCCATATCAGAAGGAGGTACTCTTTCAATAGAATGTGTTTCATTTAAAGATATTCAATATGAACTCGAGTAAATTTCTTATCACTTATTGAAAAAAATGTCTAATGTTATATGTCAATACACTTAGGGCCGTATTATTCACCTAGGGTTATTTTCGCCTTAACCAGCTGTTAATTTATCTGGGACATTAACTTTAATCACTGGTTAATTTCTCTGGGTATAAAATGGTATTATTTACCTCAGGTTAGCGATTTAGTAGGTCGGGTTATCTTAACGGCTGGTTTTCCCTTTTTCCATTATTTTTCCAGTCAAACGTTAAGAATTTTATTAATTATTTACAAAATGTGACATTTTTCTTTTTTGTGAATATTTAAATTTGTTTTTTCAGGAAAAATGTGAATTATTGGCTGCAGTTTTTTCATGGTTGCGGATCTGGGAGCAGTACAGACGACGTTTGTGATGCACGGTTTACACGTTCAACGAGAACCATCCCATTTGATTCCGGTAGTTTTTTTGGGTTTCTTCCGGGTGATTGGATTTTACAGTGCGGACAGTCGATTAACCCTTGGAGCTATTGAATTTAAGTGTATTGGTAGGGTAGATTGAGTGGAACCCTTCAAGTGATAAGTTTCTAGTGGAGAGGTGAGGGGGATGTGGGTGTCGTTTTAGACGCAAAACTTTGGTTCTTATATTTCAGGAACCACTTACGCTAGGAAACTGAAATTCGGAACTTACATAGATCTGTGATATTGTACCCACTTACTGGCTTCATTTTTGTATGAGTGAAAGGGTTCGGGAGTTCAATGTGTCCGATACGCTTGAAAGCTTAGGTCGATTCATTCTAAAATCCATATCTCTTGAACGGTTAATGTCACAAAGTTGAAACTTGATACTTGCTAAACTAGGAACAAGGCGAATAGATCGAAAATAATTTTTTGAGAGTGGTCAGTGGCGTGGGTGGGTGGTAAAAAACTTTGCATTGCGCTGTCTCACAAACCAATTAAACCAGAAAAAGGAAATGTGGCTTATGTTTAAAGTAGGAGTTGGCTGAAAGTATTTTTCAGGGAGGCGATGGATAAGCATTTTTTTTAAAAAATTACACCTCATATCTCAAGAACTGTATAAGATGGTATCATACAAATAATACGAGACCTAGACCATTTACACTCCTAGCTGAAAACTGGAGGGAGATGATGGAAGGAGTGAGGGTGGAGAACGATAAAATGGAAAGAATTCATTTGGCTTTGCATTCCGGTATCGACAGAAAAAGTCTTTGTCGTCGCATATGTCGATGTCGATTCGTTGTGCCATTTTGTATTGGTGACGCTCGAGTCATGTTCTTCATCAGAATCACTCCAATTATTCCACAAATGAAATTTTGCAATAACTTCAATCGTGAATAATACAAAATTTGTCAAATCGCCGGTTAAATCCCTGGGTATCGTAGAAAACTGGAAGTTTTCCACCGGTTAAATTTTTCCCCGGGTAACTTTGATCACTGATTACAAAACCAGCGAATCACCGGTTCAAAACGATAGCCGGAGGTGAATGATACCAAATCTTTGGAAAAACTTGAATTACCCAGAGGTTATAAATAACCCGAAGTGAATAATACGGCCTTTAATGAAGCGTTAGTTAGATATCCATTATACTACACAGTAAAAATTATATGTAATTTTACAACATTTAATGTAATAAAATTATCCACATATCATATAGGTATTATTACGTTATTCATGTTTAAACGCTATTACCATTATGTTATTAAGTTTTTTACGTAAAAGACTATGTAAAATTACAAAGAGATAAAAACGGAAAACTACATTTTAAAACATGGATAAATGCAACAATTTCATGTAAGAAATAAAATAAAGTCCAAAATTGCAGTCAATACCACTAGTCAATGGAATTTTACATCTCGGCATGCTGTAAATAAAGAGAGATGTTGCAATCGCGCATCGATTTATCATTTCTTGTGCGGACATTGCTAGGGAATAACTGCCTGATTTGGTTTAAATGCTACATCATCATATTTATAATTAAAATGTTTATTTTCATATTGTTTTTTTATATTTATATTTGATAAATAAAATAACTTAAAACATAAAATCCCGTTCTTGTTTATTTATAATAAATTACAGCTTTTATTTATTACAAATAAGTGTTTTACCATTTTGCTCTTTGAGATATATAATATTATTAACTATTTAATAGAAAGCATATTCTTCTTCTCGCCTATATCTCATAGCATTTCTGCATATCCTGAAGTGTTTATAAAAAACTATATTAAGAAACATAACGCATTCACGATAAAGATTAAATTTGTGCTTAGATCGTGCAATATTTCGTTCCGCTAAATCTTAGTATTACGTTTTACTTCTAAAACTTTCGATTAACATAAAGTATTACGTTAATTAATTTTAGTTTTCCATATGGCTGCTTGTACAATTTACTTTTTAAGTGGTAAAGTTACATATATGTTTGGTATTATAAATTACTTTAATAAAGATAATTACACCCTCCAAATTGTAAAATTACATATGTCCGAAAAAAATACAGTAATTGCGGAGGTAGATGGATACGTCGAAGAAGTCGTGTTCACACTGAATTTATAAATCTGTCGTTGCCATCGATACACATATAACTTGAAGAACGTAAACAATGAAAACTAGTTCTAGTCCGACCGTGCCGATCTATTGAAAACAGAATGGCAACTGTGATTAGAGCACGACTTCGCAGTCGCATTGGCGCGCCCCTAAAGTTGTCATTGTGAACATAGGCATGCAAACGTGTGGGATTCATGGATCTATAATTTTAAAAGGATAGGTGGTCAGACAAATTTTTCCTAATGAAGTCTGGTTGGCCTAGTTTCCATTTGTGTTTGTTCGAATTTTCAGTGGAGGCTAAGAAAAGCCAAATATTCGGGCGGCAATACGAAAGAAAATTATTTATTTCTTACTTTTAATACTAATATCAGAATACACTTTATGAAATTCACCGGAGTTAATAAAAACAATTATTTCCTGTATTAAAACATTTCTATAATTGCCCGATGATTGTCCACCAGGCCGCACGATTGCTAGATTTGATCCTCCTTCTGTCAGATCCAACCCTAAAGCTAAATGTTTCGGAACATTGTTCATTTCGGTGATAGGTTAAACTACGGCTAAACTCCCTAGCCTAGATGACTGAGTATTCCAGTTTGGGTGGAGGTTAAATTTACCAAAATAACATTAAAACTCAATTAACATGAAATTCCTCCCTATGTTAAATATAGGAACATTGTCATTTACATACAGTAGATATATGTATTTGCATATGTAGGTAACGCTTTTCAGAAAACAATAATTAATTACAAAGACGTGTTTCACAACTTGTTAGATAGATAAGCGTAATGGATTGTACTTATAATCCAGCAGTACGTTAAATGAGTTGAAAACAGCTATGTCATACGTTTTAGTGTTTACAATCAAGAGCATATGTTAGGGCTCTTAACTCGTTTATTTCTGATGTTCTTCAATTTTATGTTCATCTGACTTTTCCTGTATGTGGCTTTTTATATGTTCTCCTTGTTTTGCCACTAAAATATATCATCGCATAGCGTTTTTATATCGTCAACGTTACAACGGTTACGTTGCTGTGTAAGAAAATAATGGCCGATGTTTTATGTTGGTTTTACGATTTTTGTTTCGTATTTGGGACAATATACTTTTCCTTTCGTTACTGTCGTGCATAACAAGGCTACTATTTTAGTTTTACAAAACACTGTTTATGAATTAAAACCTAATGGGAAATAGCAAACCTTAATGTGTTACACATATGCGATTTTTGTTACAATGGGCAATTTTCCTTTTTTTTAAATTCCTTATTATATATGAATGAGTTCATACTAGAAGGGCATTAGTCCATTTTTGTGAACTGTAAAAATAAAACTGGAAAACAAAAAAAAACGCCTGTTAAGACAACAGTTAAGTTAAATTCATAACAATGCTCTACCGGATCAACAAAAGAGGTTATTTATAACTCATATAATTATATTTTACAAATTTATCTATGCCGCGCGAATTTTTGAAACCCGTGGACTGAGGCCGTTTTAGCATGGATCGAGTTTGCCAGAATAACTTGGTAGGTAGGTTTACTCATCATTCTAAAATCCATATCTCTTCAACGATTAATGTCTGACGGTTGACACTTTGTGGTTAACTTAAGAAATACTAGGAGATTAGAAAAGGGTTAAAATGTTTAAGGGTGAAGGTAAGGTGTAGGACTTTGGACTACAATATCTTTCGACTCAATTGTACCAGGAAGATAAATTTTGGTTTGTGTATATAGAGTAATAAGTCGAGTCTACTGAATTTAAAGTTTTTGAGAGGGGTGGTGAAGAGCGGAAGTGGAGGCAGAGCAATTTTTCAAACAATAAAATTATTATATCTCAAGAACCGTACTAGATATAATATTGAAAATTTTACAGATGTTAGGACTAGTAGACCTCTACCGGGGAAAAATTGGTGTTGGTGTATGGTGGGTGTGGGTGTATGGTGGAAGAGGGTAAAAATGAAAAAATTTTGATTTTTATTTCTCGAAAATCGCAAAAGATAGAATGCTAAAAATCGGCATGCATATAGAGCATCTATAGAGACATCCCAGAAAAATAAAAGTTTTGATAGCTGGAGCAAGTTACAGGGGTGGGGGGAGTGGTGGTTTTTCATATCTCAGAAACGGCTTATGCTAGAAAGTTGAAGCTTAATACCTATATGTAGATGTACTACTATATTAATTAATGATAAGATATGCCGGACCTCCAATACTTCAAAACTAGTGAAATCGCAATTTCGATAAAAATGTGTCTGATGACCTTTTAGCATGGACCCATTCATTTCAGAAACCGCTTAAAGAAGGAAGTTGCAACTAGGAACTGTTTTATTTGCAAAAATGTCTCAACCCCTTTACAATGCCTTGAGGTGGAATGCCAAAAAATATTGAAATATTTTTTTTGCAATTACATTTAAAGACCCGTAGAGGTAAAACGAATTTGTTACTTCATCAGACGTACGAGAAATAACACCAACAACACCCTTACATACATATACTTGTGAGTTGAATTTCGAAAAATCGTGAATTCAGTTTTTAGATGATTGCATAAAAAACGTGGTCAAGATAAAATCAGTTTGAAATCTCCTCAGACTTGAGATATTATGCAAACGTATGCAACTCCTTTACAGCCCCTTGTGAGTTGAATTTTGAAATATAGGTATTAGGCAATTGCATAAAAAGTTTGTGTCAATTCAAACCAATTTGATGTCTCATCAGATCTAATGGCTGGCTGATTTAGATCGCAAGATTTCGAACTGAATTTCGCGAAATCTTCAGATTTTGACAAAACTATATCAAAATGTATGTACTAGATTTTTTCATACTGACTACTATTGCTAGCGAAAATAGTCAAATATTTGACACATTACTAAAAAGCGTAAAATCTTTAGAAGAAATTTTACTAAAATTTGCGTCAAATGTTTAACGTGCAAACCTTTGTATTTATTTGTGTCATTTTCCTAATTTACAAAATGTTTTGATCCTTTTTCCATTTTATCAGTCATTTTAGTTAATGTCATATTCGTCGATTTTCGTTCCACATCTACGAAATGAGTTCCAGTAATTTATTGCACATTACAACTCGTGTTAGAATCAACAACTTAATAGTAAAATTAAAAAAGTATCCTTTTAGCTATAGTTGAGCTCCTACAAGTCGATTTAGATACATCTAAATGTGTAATAGTTGCATCATCAACGAAATGGCATTTTTGACTATATTTACATTTACAATACAATAATATGCATTTCATATGAATTCAAAATTACATTCTCTTTGCAGATTCAGGAATATTTCAAAATTTAAACAGCACTTCAATCTACTTGTAAATAATTAATTAAACAACAGACTCATTTAAATTCAGTCTAATAAATAAAATATTTCATTTTTCTAAATCTGAATCATTTTCAAGACTTTTCCGTGACTTTCCAATCCAGACGATCTTGAATAAGAGACCGAAACATTTCATTGTCGGAAAAAGGTTCCGCTCTGTGCCTCTAGAATATAAAACGCCATACGGCCTACGACGTCTATGGCGGACAGACAAATACTTTTTTTTTGTTTTTTTGGGGGTTTACTAGTCAAAAGCGCGAAAAAACAAAAATTTCAGGGTAGCAAATTTTTTGGAAATTCCAGGTTGATCGCAATACTTTATTATTAAAATATTATTAAGTAATTGTTCTGAAGTCATGAGGCCAGGGCCGATATGTGCTTTCGCGCCATTGATGATGATTAATTATCCTGAAGATGTGGGTTCCTCGTCTGATGACTCTTCAGTTTCATCCACATGTTCATCAGTTTCGTCATCTGAACCTGAAGAAGGTCCATGGTTCATAATCAGCAGACAAAAACATTTCCAAGGTTTTTAGCGATATTGATTTACGTATTTCTTAGGAGTTGGGCTCATGCTCCGAGGTAAGCAGAAGTCTTTTTAATACGTCCTAGTGGCAGGACTCTCTTTTTTGACTTGACCGAAAGTATTTATTGTGTTTAGTTTGACCCAAAGTATTTGTTGTGGTTCTCAGCTGCTTACTCCGATAGTTGGCCGATTGGTAACAGAGTCTTTACGAATACTTTCGGTCCATGTATACAATCTTATGTGTAATGGGTGCCATTGGAGACCATGGCTATAGGTTGACATACAACTTTGCAGTGTTCATAACACCGTTGCTTTTACTGTCGTAATTACTTTCAAATTTACACTCAATTACATCCCCACTTTGTTATCAGCTCCATTGATTGAGTTTCAAATTCGTTCAAGGAACTCACTACTTCAATTATTCAATTAAACTCTCGGTTGAATGGTCAAAAAAATCATACAGATTAAACTTCGGCACAAGTGTTCTGATTCCTGCTTCGAGTACCGATCTTTCTTGAGATTTCGCAAAATTGTATACCAGGTCTTTAGCACCACGTCTAACTATAAAATATTGTGTTCTACTGAAATCTGCTTCAACAAATAATGTAATGACATGTACAAGGTTTAGAAGCAGGTTTTTTTGTTCTAAGCTTCCACGGAAGGCTGTCTTGTATTTAGAGGGGTTAATATCCTGAAAGACTTTTAATGCATCCCTCACACACTGTTTTCATTTTCCCTCATTTTGTTCAGTCGCTTGAAACTCACTAGCCGTCCTGCCTGAGAAGTTCTATTGAGTGTTTTTAAGGTTCCGTCGGTTCCGGTTTCCCTTTTTTTTCCTGAATGTATAATGCTACCCTGCTTTTACCTACCAATCTACGTACAAATTGCGACTTTAAGTTTAAATCAAATTTTACACAAAACTCTTACGTTAAAGCAGGTAATTTGCCAAAAAAATCAACTTTTCCTTAAAGTTACAGTATTTGCTTTCTTGAACCAGTCTCCAGTAATCCGCCGTACGCAAAAGCGTTTGCAGGGGCGTAGTTCACAAACTCATTGAGATATCTTTTGAAATTTTGTTTGGGTAGATTGGGTGAACCCCCTTGAAGTGGTGACTTTTTTAGGCCGTGGTGTGAGGGGCCGGTGGGGTTGCGATTTAGACGGAAAAATTTGATTTCTTGATCTCAGCAACCGCTTATGCTAGAAGGCTGACACTTGGACCTTATATGGAGATATGATAGTGGAGTCATTTCAAAATAAATGTCGATATGAGTGAGGGAATATGGGAGTGGGAGTCAATCAATTCGTCTGAAAAGCTCGAAAGCTAGTACCGATAAATCCTAAAATCCATATCGTACGGTTCATGTCAGAAGGTTGAAACGTGGTGATTGATTATAGACGTACTAGGAACGTAGATATATGGATAAATTTTAAGGGGGAGAAGGATGGGCGTGTTTGGAGAACAACTTTGGATTCGAATATCTTGCAAACCAATGGTTTGTGTATATAGGTTTACAAGTGGAGTCTACTAATTGTAAATTTATCGAGGGTGGGAGAGGAGTAAGAATTTCCACGAATTTCTGTATCGCCAGAGCTGATATCTTGGCCAATTCGAATTTGCCCAAAGCCATTCGAATGGAATTGTAGTCGGAAAAAAGTAGTGTTAATGAATCAAACCTGAATTGAACAAAATAACTCGCGCTTAGACTGAAAATTATTTAATTGTGCGATGCAGAACACGAATCTTATATCAAAATACAACCTGCAAATACAAGATGACAGAAAGGTGACCGACTTTTAGTATACCGTCACGGATAATGCTGAAGAATGTGCGCCATGCGACGCAGACGCAGCCTGTCTCTTGAGCTAAAATCTGGTTGGTTGAATGATACGTCCGACGCTCTGACGCAAAATTGTGACGACAATGGAAATCTACATTAAATATCTGTGGTCACAGGGAATAACTAGGTAAGTATAAAAACGAAACTTTTCAGGGCAGCACTTTTTACTATTGAACTATTCCTGTAAATCCAGTTTTTTGAAAAAATTAATTTTGTTGACATCAATGTGATCAAATGACGTTCTAAATTTAGTGGTTTGAAAATTATTAATTTTCTGATATTATTTTTAGGATTTACGTTTAGTTACCTGATTGTTCAACAGATCATGCCAATTTATTCACCATACTTATTATACTGATTATTCCCCAAACTTTACTAATAATGATAAGTTTCTTTGTTGCACTTTCCCATTTATTTTGTCAATTAGGTGTTATTTCTTTTAGTAAACAAAAATACCAATAAAACAAAAAGTTGCAGTTAAGAGAACTTTTATTACAAAATCATAGTAAAAAACAACGTAAGCATAGATATCCACCACAATTAATACAAAAATATGAGCTACAAATAGAAAAATAAATGGAAATATTCATAAACAATGAATACAAATGAAGTCCCAAAAGGAACTTAGGTAATTATTATTACCTAAGATTAAAATTACTCCTTGAGTATAATCATCAATCTCATCCTGTTCGATTTGAACCAAATCTGGATCGATTGACGGTTGATTATTGGTTGCCAAGTTTCGATAGATATCGTGGAAAGAAGGATCTATCAAAGGCAATAGAGAGAGAATGTCTTTTTTCTTTTCTATACTGATGAGGTCCCTTGGTCCAAGGGAAACCAGGGGAAGGAGATCAAAAATACAATGTTTTCCCTTTTTTCAAAAATTTATAATTTTGAATAGTTAATTTTTTACAAGGGTATGTTTAAAAAATATATTTCAGGGTCTTTGACGGTATACCCCTGCACTGGTTTCCATAAAAATGTTTTATTTACGGTAACACGGTACGGAAAAACAAGGTAATTCGTCTTATCTTGTTTTTGCCCGTGAATGATCACTCGGAAAAAATTATAGTAAGTCGATTTAACAGATAACAAACACAATTTTACCACTAACCAAGAAACCCCCACCCTTATAACTCGGAAACCATTAGGGTTGTGAGTTGCCAACTTCTTCACAGTGCTGTAACGACTCAAATTCCGGGGTATGCTCATCGGGTGCCAGTGTCCATTACAAAATATTTATTTACTTGATTGACTTCACTTTATTACTCTAATTGATGACATATGTTTTGTTATTTGATTTCCTTTGGGTTTTCTCCTTGCTCGCCTCCGCGCGTTTACCCTACTCGACTTGACTTGCTGCTGATCGCCGCCTCTGCTCAAACGTGATTTGATTGGTAACTCTGCGGGCACGATTCCACTCGCCTTGCCTTGACCCTCTCTGCTCTGCTCTCTCCCTGTCTTCGTCTCCCTGTGTGGCATTTGCTCTCCCTGTCTTCGTCCTTCCCTGTCTTCGTCCTGCCTTGTCTTCGTCCTTCCCTGTCTTCGTCTCCGCGTGTGGCCCTTGCTTTGTTTTCCCTGTCTTCGTCCTTCCCTGTCTTCGTCTCTCTGTGTGGCTTCTGCTTTGTTCGTCTCGGCTGCGCTGTGTCTACTTGTTGTGGTTTTGGCGAAGTTCGTCGTGGCTTGTCGTAGCTGATTTCAGCCCAACTCCTGGCACGACTCTGCTTGCCTTAACTTGACCCTATTTCTGATCGTCATCACGTCTTCGCTCGCATGATCCGCTCATCGTGGCTCGCTCTGTGCTTGTCGCTGCTTTGCTCTGGGCGTCGTCGCTGCCCTATGCTCGTCGCTGTTTTGTGCTCTGCTTGTGGTGGCTCGCCGTGCTTATCGCTGCTTGCTCTGCGCGTCGTGGCTTGGCTTCGCTGCGTTCGTCCTGGCTTCGCTATGTTCGTCTTGGCTTCGCTGCTGTCGTCTTGGCTTCGCTGCTATCGTCTTGGCTTCGCTGCATTCGTCTTGGCTTCACTCCTGTCGTCTTGGCTTCGCTGTTATCGTCTTGGCTTCGCTGTTGTCGTATTGGCCTTTGCTGCTTGCATCGGGTGCGTCGCTGCTGTCGTCTTGCTTCGCTGCTTCGTCTTGTGCTTCGGCTTGGACTAGATCTAATAGACCCCAGACTTTCAAAGAGGAAGTGCAACTTCGCTAGCCTTATCCCGTCTGGGGATCGCTTAGGACGACTGCCCGGTCAGTTTTCAATGTTGCTAGAAGAGGAAGTGCAACTTCGCTTGCCTTCTTTGCAGACTTGATCACTGCCACCGAGCTCCTCTTCTGGTCGATTCGTTCACTATATATTTAGTGATAAATATTTACTATCCACGAATTATTTTATGGAAGAATTTTTGTATGGAATAATTTTTGCGTTCTTATACAATATTTCGCGGTCGGTGCATGTTTTCTTTGTGTTTCGTATCACAGTTGTTTGTAATTCAATGTTCTTAGTTCTAAGTTCCAATTCGTGTTGTATTTGTAATTCAATGTTCTTAGGTCTAAGTTTTAGCTTGTGTTGGCTTTGTAATTCAATGTTCTTAGTTCTAAGTTTTAATTTGTGTTGTGTTTGTAATTCAATTCACTGTTACATGTTTTAATTCAATGTTTGTGTGTGGAAATTTCACATGGAAAGTTCCGTCCTCACAGTGCGTATAAGTCTTGGAAGATGACCACAGTACACTTATCCCATTTTGGCCATTTTTCGACTTACCAAGTTATTCCTTGTGACCACAGATATAATAGTCAAAAAACAATCTTAACATTTTCTGATATTCAAAACCCAAGGGGTTGTAAGAGGATTGTGTAAGTTTTCACAAATTCCGAGAAATATTATATCGGATTCACTTTTAAAAATCAATTTCGGGGATTTGCAATATTCAGCCCCTAAGGGGGTGTAAAATGATTGAGTGCGATTTTACGAATTCTAACATATCTCTTAGATCTGATGAGTTCAGAGATATCATATCGAATTTTTTTTTACCTAACTGGGCTTACTATTCATTTCATCGCATAGAAATCTGTTTCAGATTTTTTGATAATCAACCTAGGCCTACGTCGACATTTTATCCCCAAGTTTTTATTGAAATTGGAAAAAGATTAGTAAATAAATAAAAAATCTGCCAAAAGTCTGGGCGCGTCCCGAACTTCTACCAAAAAAATAATAAAGTTGCGAACAAACTATTGACATTTTTTTTTAAATAGCTGACTTTGTGATTAGAAATGGCGACCAATAACTACTTCTACTTTTACAATGCGAACTAACTACATATTTATTAAATTTTGTTCCACTCTTTCGAAAATCCTGTACATAATTCAAAAACATACTGCAGTCACGATCGGCTGCAAGCCAATCGTATAATACTCTAGATGAATACTGAACTCCGATTTATATTGTAGTAGGGGATAAAGTAGAATTACGTGTGTGCATGTTGTATATCCTTTATTAAGGACTGCCATTAGATTGCTACTCAAACCTAAAAGACAATATTCAGTGTTTAATTTCATATCTTAAACTGGGTAAGTCATCGAACAAAAATGTCCTTTTTGAAGGACTTTCACATGGGAGGTGCAGGAAGGACTCACTCGATTTCTTACATATTTATCCTTTTCCTTGGAATTAGTTAAAAATGAACGTGTACAAAATTTCAAAATCGTAGCTTAAAGCGTTCAAAAGTTATCGAAAATATTGTTGAACACGTGCCTTAGGGACATTTTGTATGGCAGCTACCAGAAGGAGTAAAAGGATTTCGCTGATTAGTAAACTCGAACTTTGTTTTTACTCAAAACTAATTTGTACAAAATTTCCAATTCATAGCTAAAAGATTACTTGAGTTATAGTAAGTTCCGTAAATTAAGTGAAAGCATTTTTACAGGATATTTGTATGGCAGCTACACGAAGGACTAATAGGATTTTATTCATAATCATACATTTAGCTCCAACTATTGGAAAAATGACACATACAAAATTTCAAAGACGTAGCTTAAACCCTTCTGAAGTTATCGGCCAATATTCTTGAACACGTATTTTAAGGACATTTTGTATGGCAGCTACCAGAAGGAGTAAAAGGATTTCGCTGACAAGTAAACTCAAGCTTTGTTTTTACTAAAAACTGATTTGTACAAAATTCCGAATTCGTAGCTAAAAGATTACTTGAGTTATAGTGAGTTTCGTAAATTAAGTGAATACATTTTGACAGGATATTTGTATGGCAGCTACACGAAGGACTAACAGGATTTTCTTCATAATTATATATTTAGCTCCAACTATTGAAAAAATAATACATACAAAATTTCAATGTCGTAGCTTAAACCCTTCTGAAGTTATCAACCAATATTCTTGAACACCTGTTTTAAGGATATTTTGTATAGCAACTACCAGAAGGAGTGAAAGGATTTCGCTGACTAGTAAACTGGAACTTTGGTTTTACTAAAAACTAATTTGTACAAAATTTCGATTTCGTACCTAAAAGATTACTTGAGTTATAATGAGTTTCGTAAATTAAGTGAAGACATTTTGACAGGATATTTGTATGGCAGCTACACGAAGGACTAACAGGATTTTCTTGATATTCATACATTTAGCTCCAACTATTAAAGAAGTAACACATACAAAATTTCAAAGTCGTAGCTTTAGGCGTTCCGAAGTTATTGGTCAATATTCTTGAACACGTGTTTTAAGGACATTTTGTATGGCAGCTACCCGAAGGAGTAGGACGATTTTGCCCGTTAACGAACTTAGCCTTACAAATTCAACCAAACATCCAGATTCAAAATTTCAAGATCCTAGGTGAAGGCGTTCTTGAGTTATCGTGTTCACGGACAGACGGACGGACGGACGGACGGACGGACGGACGGACGGACGGACGGACGGACGGACGTCAAGCGGATTTGAGGTTTTTGGGCACAAATAAACAAAAAATAATATATAACTTTTTTTCGTCCGAGGCTTGGTTCTATGCGTTACAAACTTTTCGGCTGGATTAAACTTATAATACTCTATATGATTTCATCTAGAGTATAATGATTCTTCGGACTCTAAGGGACTCGCTATAAGGAGCTTCCCAATAATTCGAACTGCAAACCTACCTACCTCAAACTTCAACACAAACCGTTATACTTAAATAAATATATGCTAAGATAATTTCATAATACTATGAGTAAAAATATAATATGCGTGGCTTGTTGACGATACGCTCCTTTGTTTTATTGACTTTCTTTAGTATATGGATGATTGCACGACGTTTCCACACCATTAATCACAGTTACTGGAGGAATCAACAAGAAAAATATGAAAGCAATTTTTTCAGCTCAACGTTTTTTTGCTCGTTTATTTAAAAACTATAAATTTATTAGATGAAGCAGGCAAGTGTCACTGAAGTAACCATAAATCGAGATTTTTACTACTTTGTTGCGTACGAGAAGGACACTTTTTCTTTCATATCTTGTGCAGGTTGGGGGTGCCACGCTACTGACACAAACTTTACTATGATTTATACCTTTGAAGACTTTTTCTTACATAATAGCGGGCCCTTTTATCATTTCATTGTTGTCGCTTTTTATCATTCGTTGAAGTTGTTGTTTGCCATTTTCTTCAGTATTAATATTTTGTTTAGTTTTCTCCCAAAACCAATTTGCGTGTACATTAAATTTTTGAAATCATATCTGGTACGGTTCTTGAGATATGAAAATTAAATTTTTGGAATATTGGCCCCACTTCCGTGCTCCACCACCCCCGTTAAAATGGTTACACCCCCCTTCCGCCCCACGTAAGCAAACCACAAAGTTTCAACCTTCTGGCATCAACCGTTCAGGAGAAATAAATTTTAGAATGTTTGAATTCGAGCTTTCGACTGTATCGGATGCAATGTTTTTCCCCACTTCCACACCCCTTATCGCATATAGACCATTTCCATTTTTAAACGGGTCCACTATCATAGTTCTACATAAGTTTCAAGTTTCAGTCCTAAGATCTAGAAACCAAATTGTTCGTTTAACCACCAAAAGATACCTCTCGTAGGGGTTTACCAAATCTATCCCCATTATAATTTGAACTTAATATGTGAAGGGGTTTGAGAGCTATGCACCTTCAAACGTTTTTGCGTACGGCGAACGGCGTCACCGGCGGACAGACGGATAGATCACAATACTCTATTATTAAAAATAGTAAAGTAAAATAAGAACCATATTAATTAGATGAATGTATATATTCTAACTTGTCAAGAAAGGGATTAAGGACAGATGAAATTTGTTGTACTATATATTTATTATGTTCTTATTTTATTGGACTGAAATTAAATGAACTTAATAAATTAAAAAATTAATAGGTAATGTCTCGTAAAATACGCTTTCATTGCTATTTCCTCTACGGAAAAGAGCCTTCTCAACCTCTGTAATAATGGTGATGTTGATTCCCATGAGATATCCCTTAAAATCCTTTTAAAATAACTTCTTTTCTTTCGACGGCTTAAGCATAATGTCGGACCGGAAAAAAGGACATAAAGCCAGTTTTTCGGTTTTATTGACTTTGAATGGTGCAATAAAAACGCACTCTGATGGCAATTGCTATTACATGACGTATGTCAATCGGATATTTTACGACATACAATTGTTCATTTTTAACATATGCGACAGTCGGTTGCCGTAGTGCAGATACTCGTATTTTGATCCGTTAAGTACTGCAATAAAAAATGTTCTCATGAAATCTGTGACCAAAGCTGGAATTTTATTTCTTTTGTTATATAGTCGGAACTAAGCTCAACTTGAGTACTAAGAGAAAATATTAAAATTTTTACGAATTGTATGAATTTGTCAGATGCACATGCATATTAGGTGTATACCGATCAATTCATTTGTATGACTTTCAAGAGAATTTGATCCGTCGAAGTAATCACTGGAGTGGGTATTATAAGTTTAATCCAGCCTGAAAAGTATTCAAATTACTATTTATGAACTGAAGTGTCTGCAATAAAAGCGAAAAGTTAAATAAACAATGAATCAAAATAGAGTATCTAAAAAATTGTAGGTCAGTCTTGGAAGACTCGTCGATCACCAAGGGCTCCGACAAAGCATTTTATAGGGAGAAATGGATTAAGCGGCGAAGTCATGGACAAATATTTATGCAACATAGGAGAAAAAAAATCTGCAAAACAGTCTGAGCGCAACTTTATTATTTTTTCGGTAGAAGTTCGGAATGCGTTCAATTCTGAGAAGCGGTGTAGGTTACTATGTGACTGAAAACCTAAAAAAAAGTTCGGAAAGCGGTTAGAATGAGGTCGCGCTAGAATAATTAAGCCGCTGCCACATTTAACATATGAATTACATAATTGGGTCATACTCCGGGACGAGGTCTAAGTCGTAGCATAATATTAGTTATTACGTGGTTATGAGGTTTTTCGTGATTTGGTTTTGGGCCATTACATGAAATCGGAAATGCATTTGTAGGCGATTATATAAAAAGTCTCTGGAGGTAAAAACCAATCTGATATCTTATCAATCGTAAGAAATATGTCGAAAGCCTTACGCCCTCTTGGAGTTGAATATCTAAAAATACTGAAATAAACTTTTGACGATTATATAGGAAGCCTTAGGAAGTTAAACTGAATTCGATATCACATCAGAACTAAGAAATATATAATAGGAATTTGTGTAAACATATGCAACCCCCTTGCACACTCTTTGGGGTTGAATATCTAAAAATCCTGAAATGAGTTTTTAGATATATATAAAGAACGCCTGAGGAAGTGAAAACCAATCCGATGTCTTATCACTCCTAAGAGATATGACGGAATTCGTGAAAACATGTTCAACCCTCTTATACCCTCTTAGAGGCTGAAAAGGAAAAAACTTAAAAAAGAGTTTTAGGCGATTATTACGCAAGCCCTTGAAAATGAAAAGATATTCGATATCTGATCAGACCTGAGGGATATGGCAGAATTCGTGAAAAAGTATACTACCCGCTTTCCACCCCCTTACGCGTCAAATTTCAAAAAATCCTGAAAACACTTTCTAGGTATTTATATAAAGAAGCAGCAGAATAAAAATTAATTCAATATTTGGGAAGACCTAATAGATATGACGAAAACCGTGAAATATATGCATTCCATTTTCACTGATCATTTTGTTTGCCCCTCTTCCGAACGCCAATGGATATTTGAAATTTTTTTTTCCTAAATTACTTATCTAGTTTATTTACATATACATTCTGAGTTTTAACGTTGTAGCATAAGGTGTTCTATAGATAGGAAAAACAACCCCCACCCCCGTACCATACTACCCCTATAAAAAATTATATTTTTCCAACATGCTACCACTATAGCTCTATTTAAATACCAAGTTTCAGCTTTATATCATTATTAGTTCTCGAGATATAAAAATCGGGACCTTTTCCTTTTCACCCTCCCTCACTTTCACCATCTACACCCTCACCCACAAATTTATCCTGCTAGGGTTCTATAAGGTCTACTTCTGGTAAAAATTTTAAGCATCTATCTTACACTGTTCTTGAGATATGAGACATGATTTTTTAGAAAAATTCTTGTCCCTCCACTCAAAAATTTACTTTCGATCTATTCTTCTAGTATACCCACAGATATCTAATAAGTTTCAGTTTTGTGACATTAACCGTTTAGGAGATATGAATTTTAGAATGTGTCGATCTCGCCTTTTTTGCGTTTCGGACGCATTATTTTTCCTTCCACTTCCACACCCCTTCACCCATATTAGCATTTTTTTTGCAAATGGGTCCACTACCGAAGCTCTATATAAATTGCAAATTTCAGCCTATTAGCATAAGCGGTTGCTGAGATCTAGAAACCAAAATTTTCCATCTAAAACGTTTCCCCTACTTCCCCCTTACACCCCCACTATTAAAAATGTGGGCCTACCCAGTCTATTCATAAAAAAAATTTCAATTTAATAGCTCAAAGGGTTTGGGAGCTAGGAGTCTTCAAGCGATTTTGCGTACAGCGGTCGACGTACGACGTACGGTGGACAGACGGACTGCATTTTTTTTTGCTTTTTTCGTGTCTACTAGTCATGTAACGTGAAAAAAAAATTTCAGGGTAGAACATTAATTTTTTAAAAATCGATAACAATACTGTATTATTGAAATAATAAAGTAAAAATCGGAGATTTTTAAAGTTGAGGAATGTTGTGAAGTTATTGTTGGAGGAAAATGGGGAGATTCCCGACTAAATGCAAATGGAAGATGCGATAAAATTTAAATATGCTCCAATAACATCAGTGTCAGTAGAAAGATAATTTTCAGCATTTAAAATGATTTTAGCTGATAAAAGACACCGCCTAACAGTTGAAAATTTGGAAAAAAATGTAATTATTTCCTGTGCAGCTAATTATGAATAAATATCAAAAACAAAAATGGCAATATTTTTAAAACTCTTTTTTGGTACAACATGTCTAAGTTAACTTTTATGTGTGCTACTTTAGGTGCGTAAAACATAAGTTTCTTTAGAGTTAAATACATAATTGAATATTTTCACGGCCTATTTTAGCTGCCTAAAACCTTATTTTCCATAATCGTAAAAGCCTATTTTAACATTTTTAGAGCCTATTTTAGGTGCCTAAAACGTTGTTTTATCGAGCCTAAAAATACGATGTCTAGTTATCTATAAGGCTAGAGGAAGCTGAGGCTTAGCAAACTATAAAGTACGGTAGAAGAAGAAAAAGTCTGATTACAGATACACATCCTCATGTCGTTCAGTATATGTACACCGACTGTAGGTATGTACCTATATACAAAAGCTATGAATTCATCTTTAATTAATGTGGTGAGAATTTCACTCTTTACCTTCAAACAACCAAAGAATGTTTAGTTTGCTTAAAAAATATTCATTCCCATGGCGCCAATTAAAGTATTTTTCAAATGGATATTTAGCATCTTATTAACATTTGCGAATTGCTATTATTATGCAATCGAGTAAAACGTTTCTCACAGTAATCCAAACACACCATCGGCCATGCAGTGATATGTGTACTCGTATAAGTACCCTGCGATACCATACAACCTGTGCTGTTCCAAGCCAAGTGCCATTCTATTTTAATTCTCTCCACCTTCTCAAGGAACAAAATGAAGTAAGTGTGTAATCCAAACAACAAACAAAGGTGTTTACTGATGATGTAAATACGCACAGTACGAAGTAGTTGCGGCCGGAAAGCTAAAAACAACGTCGCCATCACAACTTCTTAATATTCAAGATAATTTGCTATCTCCAAGAGCCCAAGACGACTTAGCCGCTAGTTTACTGTATAAAGAGTTGAAAAAATAAAAAAAAAATATTTTCTTAAACAAACGCCACCGCGAAGGTCTCCCAAGTCTAAAAAGAAAGAAAACCGAAAATGTAATCCAAAAAATTGTGGAAAAATTAACAAAAACAAAGTTGAAAATTGTACAGAGCAAGAAGAAAGGCTGAACCGGTCTGGCGTTGAGGTGAAGTCTGGCTGGCGCCAATCGCTCAACAAAGGCCGCTTTCAAGTGACTTGCCTCTACCTTTACCGATCACCGGTGATAATTATGGCCGATGATAGGTAGCCAACTTATTGGAAAACATCTTTTCGGCGGCATGCATCGTGAATATCTAATTGATTCGATTTATAAAGTAGATACCTGGGCTGTATTTAAATACGAGGTACGCTTACGGCGCTGCGGCTTAGCGCTACAGGTAGAAGAACTCCCTGGATGAGATCTGCTTCGGCTGCAAGCTGACGCTACTGCCACTTATCGAACTTTCACCGTGGAAATTAGATACTCGTATCATGGATACGCACAAATTAAATTAATAGTTCAACGTGGCTAGTCGATCAATACAGGAAATGTAACTTCTTCTAATTGAGTGAAATGAAACTAGTAGTTTGACGCAGAAAAATACTGAATCATACGAGTACATGGACCTAGACGGTGCAAGGGCTGTCCCAGAAGTACCCGACCTAATCAAGAAAACACAAAAAAATTGTGAAAAAAAATTATTTCTTCTCAACATAGTCTCCTTTTAGGAAGATACACTTTTCCCACCAATGTTGGATAGCTTCGATACCCGCTTTGTACTTTGTAGTGAGAACTGTCGAGCTTAAAGTAGGGATGTTAATATCGGAAAAAAATATCGATATATCGATATTGAACAAAATATCAATATCGGCTGACGATATATCGGAGAAAAATATCGATATATCGATATATCGAATATTTTTTCCAATGAAAAATAAACTCCAATGCTGCATCAAACTTAACATTAATAAAAAATACGGCGCACGCGGCTTTTAGCAAACCGAAAGCTAATAAATAAATGACATTTGATTTCGTTGCCTTCGGTCACAGTTGCCAAATTTAGCTATTTTCTCTGCAATTCAATTTAAATTTTATCATTGCAATTTCAATATCTGAGAGTTTTTTGATTGAACTATTGGAAATGTTGGTGGAAAGTGGAAAATTCTTCTCAGTTGACTTATGAAATCAAAATAATGCCTTTTTTTGATCGAAATAAAGTTTCCGGATAGAAATACTGTTATTTTTTAAATATTTATTTTTAAAAAATAAGGATAAAAGGGGCAAAATCGAAAAAAGTATTAAGAGCAAACTTGATTTTAATTATTTATTAATGAAATATTATATATTGACATATTTTTAAAATGTAAGCTTATGAGAACCAGTACTTTTCTGGGACAGTTGTTAAGAATACTCGCTCCTTTATATGCTCTCCAGTAAGCCAACTGCGATTATTTGGCACCACAATATTTATTGCCGACGCAACTCTTTCGGATGACACCAATGAAGCAGGGACAATCAGGTATTTCTGACTGATATCCGACAGAACTGGTGTGAAATGACGGCTATCAAACCAAAATTTTATTGGATCCGAATCCGGTGTTCTCATCATGTTGGGTTGATCCAGGTACTGTTTCAACTCATTTGGGACGGACCCTTGACTTGGAACTGTCTGACTGGTAGAAGCTGCTTACACTACGAGTTTTTCATGTCGAGAACAAAGTGATGTAGATGCAATTTGTTGTTTCAACAGATATAGACTATGTGTGGTCGAAAAAAGGTCCTCTAAAGGCAGGCGTCCACTAGGGCGGACGGGCCGCATCACAAAAATCCGCCTGCCATACATTGTTATGGAAGTGCGTCCACTGAACGACACTCCCGACGGAACGAAGTACGTAGAAAAAAAAAATGTTCGCCGCACCGTTGCGCTGCGGTCCGCCTCTAGTGGACGCCTGCCTTAATACAAACATACTTAGATAGATAGATAGATAGATATTTATTTCGAGATGCTAACATGAGTGAAAAATATTTGGTTTGGGATGATATAGAGATTAGACCAGGAGTCTTTACAACTTAATTATAATCATTTGCATGCTTTGGCAGATATCATTTTAAATACAGTTAATTATAGGTATTGTTCGGGAGAAAATTCGCAAAACCCGTTGATTCACTTACATCTAACTTAAAACTAAACTTAGCGTAACTTACTAACTATGAATAAAATGAAAATTACAGTAGAGTTCTGCTGAATCGTTTTAATCGATACTTAACATACTTAAAAGAGCAAGATAAAAAACCAATAACAACAAGGTACGGAGCGGTTAGATACCTGTACACAAGATAGTTGCCTGGTTGCCTCGTCTTCCATAGATTGGCGGTTGGCGCCTGAAGTGAAGATTTGCGTGCATGCGCCCGCATATGTGCCTTGAACCTAGTTTCGACTGATATGGTTTCCGTGATCGAACATTTTTTTCTACTTTCAACGTTTCTGGCATATCACATAAATAAGCATAAATGCAGATTAAATGCAAAAAACCCGTTCGATTTCTAAAATATGATATACTTAAAAAAAATATCGAGTCCGATAGTCGAATTTCAATATCGATATATCGCTTTTTACAATATCGGCCGATATTATCAATATATCGTTCAAAAAATATCGCAATTTAGATATATCGAAATTTTTTTAACATCCCTAGCTTAAAGTCGCCAGATTGGGCTATTTCCCGCGATTTGGGCTATTTAAATGGTCAATTCGCGGGTACAAATTTCAAAAAGCTACTTATAGTTTTTTGGGCTATTCGGCCAACGCACATAGGGTTATTTTGCTAGTTGCCAACAGACCCGATTTACGAGGAAAAAATAAAAATAGTAAAATTAGAAAACTGAATTTCAGTCGTCTCTTGGGTTAAATCTGCTAAAATAGAACGCTCAAATACAACGTTTGCAAACTACGTCATATCACAAAACCTTTTGCCACTAAATTTCGGTTTTCCAGTCATAATATTGAAAAATAATAGTTCACACGATATCTCTCTGGTATTTGCAAACCAAAATTAATTTAGAATCGGTTCATTATTTGTGAACTTTCTACAAATGAACCACTTCTTTGAAGACACCCGTAGAAATATAACATACAAGAGACAATATATTTACCAATATTGATGACTGTCATAGAGTTCCCTTATTTTTTGCATAATGTTGGTTGGTTGGTTGGTTTAAGTGGCAGCCCTGTCACCCAGACAGAGCTCAATTAGCTCAGAGGCCGTTTAGGAACCACAAACTCGTGTTAAACTCGGATGTTAACGGTTGTTGTGACTGGGAAATGAGAAAAATTGATTGAACTGAATCGCTATAACCACCCTGTGCTATTCAGGAAAAGTAATAACTCTCCAATTTTCTTTCCTGAAATTTCCATTAGGTCCTCGTAGAAGGGTTTGCCTAGCGCTCGCTCTCGGGCTCTAGCTAAAGCCGGACATTCGCAATGGAAATGAACGAGCGACTCTCGCTCATTAGTGTCCTGGCAGCTGAGGCAGTGTATCGTACATTGAACGGAATGCCCAATTTGGCTGCATGATTCCCAATTGGCCAGTGACCTGTACTGATCGCCGTGATTCTGGAGACGTCTGCCCGGATCTTGTATAGAAGTTCGTCTGACTTGGCTCGGTTGTAAGATGACCACATCTTCCTAGATATTGCGCAGGTGGTTAGGCTTTTCCATCTGGAGCTAGCCGCTGTCTGGAAGTGGGAGAGTATGAGCCTCTTTACGACTCCTAAAGGAACGTGGACTAGTTCCGCAAGAGAGCCGGGAAGAGCGGAGCCCTCACTGGCCAGTTAATCAGCCCGCTCATTGCCCATTATGTTTCTATGCTAGCAGTAACTTTGAGCCGTTCCGCTAAAGCGGCTAGTTCGTTACCGCATTGCTGAACTAGTTTAGAGGAGGTGGTAGCCGAATCTAGTGCTTTGATTGCGGCTTGGCTGTCGGTGAAATTTATTGGATTGGTGGGTTACAGACACGTGTTGCAAAAATTTCAGTCCTTCTAAAATTATTGTTACATGTGTATTCTGACAACCCGAACAACAAAAGTTTCCAGAGAAAAACAACAACTCTAAAGAGCTCTATATACTTCTCGCGTGTTTTAGACACTTCTCGCATGTAATAAACCTGTGCGTTTCACACAAACAACCGCATATATGCTGGGAATTTCTCGACTCAACACATGCAGTATATAAACGCCGCAGAGCCGGGGATAAGTTTTTCTACTGCGAGAGCGAAACGACGGTCTACGCGAAAGAGTATTTTTAAAGTGATTTTCATCGATAAAAGCAATCAAGTAGTAAATGAAATCGAATTATGTTTTACTTGAAAACCAGGCGAAATTATTTGTCAATTATAATTTTACCTTTAATTTGCACCTAATATGTTTTTCTAATAAGATTTTTAAAATGGTGATAAATACGAATTTATGTATTCACAAAATATTTATTATACATTATACGAATTCTGGAACACAGTTCGTAGTCGAAATCGCAATTGTGTTCAACACGTTTAAGTAGATCTATGAAAATTGCAAATTTGAGAGCGGTATTTGGGCTACAAGTCTTCATGCGGGTTTTGGGCTATTTCATAAGCTCACTCGGTGGGTTCTGCAGCCAACTATCTGGCAACCCTGGTCGAGCTCCTCAAAATAACCGTCAATCGCAGGCTCTCACCTTTTCTCTGTTGGCAAATTTTTTATCACCGAGCAATTTTTTTAAGTTTGGAAAGAGAAAATAATCCGAGGGACTAAAACTGACGCACCCTGGAAGCAATTTGAACTTTAACTCATTGATTTTGGCCACTGCGATAATGGATGTGTGAACATTGTCTTGATGAAACAACACTTTATTTTTCGCCAAATGCAGCCGTTTTCCCTGATTTCAAAACTCAAACGCTGTAAGAAGTTCGCATAATCCTCGCCGTTAATTGTTTTTCCTTTTTCAAGATGATCAATGAAAATTATCCCACGGACATCCCAAAAAACTGACGCCTTAATCTTATCTGCAGATGGGATTGCATTCGCCTTTCTTGGAGGCGAATCTCAACTGTTAGTCCATTGTTTTGACTGTTCCTTCGTCTCAGGTGTGGAATGATGGATCCATGTTTCGTCCATGGTTACGATTCGGAGCAAAAATTCGGCTATATTGCTGTGAATCTTAGCCAAACACTCGATTGAAACATCCTCACGAAGCTGTTTTGCTCCATTGTGACCAAACGCGGCACCTGTCGTCCGCACATCTTTCTTATGTCAATATTTTCAGTCAATATGCGATGTACATCACTTTTAGAAATGCCTATTATGTCTGCTAGCTCGTGTACTTTCTGGCGACGGGCATCCAATACAATTTTGTGGATTTTCTTCACTATTTCTGGCGTGGTCACCTCATTTGGTCGACTACTTCGTCGTTCGTTTTGGCAGCTCGTACGCCTCGTTTAAACTCTGCCATCCAATATTTTTTTGTTATAAGCGAAAGATCAGACTCCCTCAGAGTAGAATCTAGTTCGGCTTTGATATTAGTTGGACTGAGACCTTTAGAATGAAAGTATTGTATCACATACGAATACCAATTTGTTTCATATTTAAAAATTCACTAAGAGCGTTTGATTTTCAAAGAAAACTTGCAGGTACTTCAGCTCTCGTAGTTCGCAATAATGCGCCCGAAAACATATTATTTTTTGAATATTGAAAAATTCTGAAATTAATTTATAGATTATTTTATTATTTAATAGGTGTGTTTTTTGGCGCATTTATCCAGATCAGAGTGGTAATTAAAGTTTACATTGAAAACAACATGTTTTTGTTATTTTTTATTGCTTTTCCCTGTAGATAGTAGTCTAGAATATAGATTTTTGCCCTAGTACGCTCACTGGGGCAGCTATTCGCGATAAATTCTCTAATCTAGCCTACTATCTATGGTAAAAAGTTATAAAGAATCATAAAAACAGCAATGTTGTTGTTATTTTGTATATAAATTTTCTAACCTACTCTGTTCTGGATAAGTCCGCAAAAAAACACCTAATATAAAAAGCGCAATCAATATCTCATCAAAACTTAGAAATATGACGGATTTCGTGATAAGTGTAATAGTGAATTTATCAGCCGACACCGTAAAAACCTCTTTATGTGACACCACAACCTGTAGTATATTTATAGTATAGTAGTATAAGAATATTACGATACTATTATTAAGTGTAACATATGTTAAGAAGTATTTGTGACTTACTACTTATAACTTAATAGTACAATTACCAGAAGAAGACTAGACTCTGTAAGCCCAAAACCAGAAAATTTCATGGCTTTTTTGGTGATTGTTAAAACAAATTTTTTATATTGAGTGTTATAAGAAATGGCAAATATTGTCCCTTCTTCTCGTCAAGAATGGCAAGCATGCTGACCTATTCCGCCTTTAGAGAATGAAAAGAACTACAGTGTAATTGCCACGTCTGAAAATTGTGTGCGTACTGTCCAGCAAATGCCATAAGAAACATAGATATCCAACTATGCACCGAGCTACAATTTTCTGTGCGTATTTCGAGTGCACTGAAAGTCGTCTTTCACTAGTTGACGCCCACTAGAATTCCTTTCTAATATATGACGCCTACAATTGGAATTCCTTTCTTATATGACCCGACTCCTATGATCGATGCAGTGTCGACCAGTAGGGCACAATTCACTTACAAGTAAGGCCTACTCCTCATCGATGATTAGTAACGTTTAATTCATACTCAATTCATACTTACTCTTCACGCGATGGGAGATCTCCCATATCGATGATTGCGGGTGAGGTGGTCGAATGTATTTCAATGCGATTTAAAAAAGCTTGCGCTCATCTCAAACGTTCGGTTCTCCGTAAATAGAGAACCGTCTGCAGGAAAAGGAAGCAGCCGTTGTCGAGGCCGATTCCAAGGATTTTATTTCCGCAAGGGTGTCTGTGAAAATGCTAATATCACTGATAGACACTTGCATCGTCTGGAAGGCGGACATAGCTGCTAATGTTTAGTATGTCAGAGAAAACACCTCGGCTTACTCTGCCTTCAGTTTTGGAGCCGTCCGTATATATGTGGACGGATTCTTCCGTCAGTACCGAATTCCTTTTTCATTCTAGACGGATTGGGATGGGTATTAAGGCCTAAACAGAAAACGGACCTCGACTGCGACTGAACAGTCCCTGTCTTTAGAATACATAGAATTGTATGGTAATGCCTACAATAAACACTTCGCCTGCGACTGCGCAGACGTGCTACACTCTAAAGTATAGTACTGTGCTCTGCGAAACGAAAATGAACGAAAAGGTACCTTCGAAGTAGAGTGAAATAAATTCTACACTTCGCTACTAGATGTCAATGATATAAAAGCGCGCGAAATCGAAAAAAAAAATAAAATATTGGCAAGAAATCACAATTCCGACAAACAATACAACAAAATATAACTCACAACAAAGCACCTGGCGAAGATAGACTCCCCAACATACTTTTAATGCATCTTCCAACGAAAGCTGTTGTTAAACTCAATTTTATATTTAACTGTTGTCTAAAATTAAGCTATTTTCCTAAAACTTGGAAAAACGCAATCGTTCTGCCTATACCCAAACCTGGCAAGGATCCTAAACTTCCATTCAGCTATCGTCCGATTAGCCTGCTTTCAACAATTAGCAAAATCTTCGAAAAAGTCATTCTAGCCAGAATCAAAAACTTTCTTGATCGCAACAACATAATACCAAATTTCCAATTCGGATTCTCTGCCCATCTCTCACCAAATCATCAACTGCTACGTATCACTGAATCCATAAGAGAATCGTTGGAAAACAAACGCTCCACAGGCATGGTCGTTCTGGATATAGAGAAGGCATTTGACTCCGTTTGGCATCATGGTTTAATATATAAATTAATCAAATTTTCCTTCCCAGCTTATATTATTAAACTATTACTCTCTTTTCTTGACAATCGTAAGTTCAGAGTAAAGGTCAAGGGTAGCATCTCTAGCGGTTACATAATACCAGCAGGCGTACCACAAGGCTCCTGTCTAAGTCCTACGCTGTTTAATATATATACAGCTGATATCCCCCACCATCCCAGCTGCGATTTAGCTATGTATGCCGATGATACCGGAATTCTCACAAGCTCGGCCGATCCCTGTACAATAGTACAGCATCTTCAATCTCAGCTTGAATTACTGGAATCATTCTTCAACAAATGGAAAATCAAAATCAATCCGTCGAAAACCCAAATTATCTATTTTACTAAAAAACGAGCAAGGCGCAACCTTCCGAATCCCTCTATTAACATCCTTGGTGAACCCATTAACTGGTCGCAAACAATAAAATACCTTGGCCTAACATTAGACAAAAAATTAACTTTTCATGAGTATACCAAACAAACCTGCCTAAAAATCTCCAAAACTATTCACACCTTGTATCCATTAATAGGTAGGTCGGTACGCGTGGCTGCCCATGAGAACACGGACACACTTAGACCTAAAAGGTCCATTGTGTTACCACAGGATCATCGAATTCGGTCCTACTCGTTGAACCATTTAGAGTTTGCAATGAAGCGTTGGATTCTCGCGACCTCCACTGAGGCAAGGTCACCGAGACAGTTGAAGAAGTAAGATCCAAGATGAGCTTTCCTTCTGGCTGATAGAGCTGGACAGGTACAGAGAAGGTGAAGGACTGTCTCCTCCTCCTCCTCATCCAGGCAGCTTCTACAGAAGTCGTTTGAGAAGAGACTGAGTCTTTTAGCATGTCGACCTATAAGACAGTGTCCGGTCAGGACACCGATTGTGGTGCTGATATTCGCCCTTTTGAGCAAAGTCAGCTTTTTAGAGCGTTTTAGATCCAGCTCTGGCCAGATCCATTAATAAATAGGAAGTCAAATCTCTCAGTCGAAAACAAGCTGTTGATTTTCAAAATGGTCATGCAACCAATAATCCTCTATGGCGCGCCTATCTGGATCAAATGTGCTGGCGTTCACAAGAAAAGACTGCAGATACTACAAAATAAGTGTCTAAATATTATTTTAAATAAACCTTTCTTCTGTTCCACTCGTATCATACACGAATTAGCCAATACCCCCCTTAATACCCCAATTACATGTTGGGCCAACGTAGGCCAGCGCGAAGTCGGACAAGTGCAGGCCAACACCACCGTGCACAAGTGCTGCCATCCACACGTTGGCCATGATTTGTTTGACTTCACTGTCAGCTGTTCAGTGTGAACTGTCAATCGTGTGGTGTTCGACGTGAATTTCATGTGATGGACGCACACGATGAAATAATTACTGCAGCAGCAGTTAATTTAATGGCTTCCTGCAACAATTACATCAACATATACGAGGGAAGAATTAAAAAAAAAAAGACAACAAAGAAGGTGGTGGATGCTAAGCATTCACCGAAATAGGACAAGGTAAGAAAATTTTAATTCAAAATTCGTTGTGATCTTGACCTCTGTGAACTTAGCACCCCACTTTGACCACCCGACTTGCACCAAATCAACTGAAAGGAAATTTTTCAGATAGTAGCCCGTACAAAACTCCACCCGAAAAGCATCTTTTTATTTAATTTGGTAAAAGTGTGGTGCTAAGTTCACAGATATGTGATCTTGTTCTATTATTTTATAAAATTTTGCAGAGAAAGCGTGAAGCATCTGGGGAGTTTCAAAATTTCATTCGAATGTCGTCTAGTGACTTTGAATATTTGCTGGGGCAGATCGGTCCAGTAATTGCAAGAAGAAACACTGCTTTCAGGGAATGCATACCGGAAAAAATTCGCCTCGCTCTGACACTGCGATATCTGGCAACTGGCGACAGTTATAGAAGCTTGCACTATTTATTTAAAATATCAAACCAACTGATTTCCAGAATCATTCCAGAAGTTTGCCAAGCACTAATTGAATGTTTAAAGGATGCGGTTAAGGTATGAAACTCACAATATCTTATACAAAACAAAAAAAAAGTTTATTCCAAACAAATAAAAAAAAATTAATATGTATTTAGTTTGCTGATTGTCTAAATGCGTTGTTCAATGTCCGCATTCGACATTGCTTGTTGCAATATAGTCTCAAGCTGAGCAGGATTTACGATGACCTGATCGCCGATTATGTCAAACCGGTTCTCATGTCCTAGACTCGAAACTGGATGACGTACAAGAAAGTTGGCGCTGTCGAACTTGCATTTTATTGTAAAGTAATGTGTCGATGTCCAACATAATCTCCTGTCTGTCCTCGTCAGAAAATTTTTTTAGCTTTTTTGCCAAAAGCTTTCCATATAGGTCGGACTCATCGTCTTCTTTTTTTTTTTTTTGGAGGACTGAATTTAGAGCATTGCAGGCTAATTTCATATTTTCGTTGGCTTCTTTAAGCTCCACATTACCAGACCCACGTTTTCCAGTACTTTTGGTTTCGGTGCATGGCTCATTTTGTATTTGCTCATTTGTGGTATTCTGCTCCTCCAATTCGTCTTCAATATCCGATTGCTGAAACAAAAAAACGTAATTTACAGTGCCTACATATGTATTAATTTATTTTAATTTTTGTCAGCTCCCATCATCTCCAGCAGAATGGCAAAGTAAAGGAAAAGGATTTAGGTTTCCTCACTGTGTAGGAGCACTAGACGGCAAACACATAAAATTACTATGCCCACCGAAATCTGGATCTGAGTTCTACAACTATAAAGACGGCTTCAGCATTGTGCTTTTAGGTTTGGTAGACAGTAATTACTGTTTTATGTTTGCTGACGTAGGTTCGCAAGGTCGTATTAGTGATGGCGGAGTTTTTCGACAAAGTGAATTGTGGAAAACAATTTGTGATGACAGTATCAATCTTCCACCACCTTGTTCACTTCCTGGTAGTGACATTGATTTCCCATACGTTTTTTTGGCTGACGGGGCGTTTGCCTTACATTCAAATATAATGAAGCCATATTCTGGAAATCATCAAGTACGATCACCTCAAAGAGTCTTCAATCAAAAACTTGCGAGTTCACGTGTTGTGGTCGAAAATGTTTTTGGAATAATGGCGAGCGTATTTAGGGTTTTCGGAAAACCCATTGCTCTTGATGTTTGCAAAGCATCTACTGTCACAATGACCTGTATTCTATTGCATAACATGTTGAGAAACAGTAATACGTCCCGTAATATGTATACTCCCGAGAGTTCGATGGACACATATGATAATGATGTCTTAATTACACCTGGTACATGGAGACAGCAAAATGAAGTAGAAAATAGTTTCTTTCCTCTACAGGCCATACCCCGAAGGGCAGCAACTAATGCGATTGACGTAAGATCGAAGTTTACAGACTATGTTAATAAAAATATAAGTAATTCCTAGTGTAAACACAATAAAAAAAATCGAAGAAAACAATGTTTTATTTCAATACTTACAATGCGTATGGTGTTAATTTGACTGCAGCAATTATATACCCCTCCCAGAAAAGATTCAAGAGAATCGTAATATATCCAAATAGGGATATAAACGTCATCTCGTCCACTTCCCGTGCTCAATGACGCTTTCTTTTTTTTCAGATGCTGTCTGAAAGTGGCCATTAATGCCTCTTTTTTTTTTTTAGCGCAGTGAC
Source organism: Beris morrisii (assembly GCA_951812415.1). Lineage (NCBI taxonomy): Eukaryota > Metazoa > Arthropoda > Insecta > Diptera > Stratiomyidae > Beris > Beris morrisii. The sequence goes on from OX638310.1 coordinate 74,077,377, forward strand.
AGAAATATTCATTGTTTTGGCTATTCTGACCCATGCATCATTCACCTGCGAAGAAAAAGAAAGTAGGAAAATAAAAAAAAAAAATTATTTTTTATGCGGCGACAACACGATCAGCTTGGTCACTATAGGGTCATTCAGTCAAGAATCGCCAAAATGACGAAATTTGTAACCTTACCATTCTTTTGAAAATTTATGTTCTTCAAGTACAAAATTTTTCAAAAGAATCGGCGACTTTGGCGATTCTTGATGGAATTACACAATAGGAACAAATGTCAATTCAATTTGTTGACTGAAAATCGCACTTACCTTGTTCTTATCTTTATGGGCATCCACTTTGGGATTCCATATCGCTGGCTCAGCTTCGTACATTTCAATAAATTTGAAAGTGGTTTCATTTGCCCACACCGCCATTTTTGTTCGGATGTCTGTCGTTCTTGAGTTCCAAACGATGACTGAGCGGCTAGCCAACATATGTACGCCATTGGCCAAGCGTTCACAAATCCCTTTGATTTGTGACGAAAAACCGACACAGCGGCGAAGTAGCACCAGCGCCGACAAGTGGTAGCCAACGCACACAAGTGGACTGTCCACATGTTGGCGCTTGGACGCATTTGCTTTGGTTGGCCCAACATGTATTTGAGGCATAATAGTATAAAAAGGCAGCGAATTTCAATTTTAAATTTTACGAAAAATGTCGAAACTCAACCAACCCTCTAGTTACGAGTTTCCTATGTTAGTCTCTATTATCTCTTTATTCTTTCCTGTTTCTTTTTATCATTTTATTTACTTTACTTCTCTTTTATTTTTTTTTTCTTTTTTCTTTTAACGTTACTCAATTTAGTTCTTATGTTAGGTTTAAGGTTTGAATCATTAGGTTTTTGAGAGTTTTTTCCCTAAAAAGAAATTAACTAGTTCTAAGGCCTTTGTGAAGTACTTGTAAACTAAGCAAATTTTACTCAATATCGAAGTTGTAAAGACAGTTCTAGTCTAATCACTTGATTTCAAATTCTAAACAGCAACTAAGCTATGTAATACCTAACAGTTCAATAAAGATATGTATATGTATATACAACAAAATATAACACACACAAAATTTCCCGAGCACAAACGAACTGAACTGACACCGAAGGGTTGAAAATTTCGAACTGTCAATTATTACGATTGTCATCAACGGGTACTGTACCATTTGAAACGAAACCAAGCACCATCTATTAGTGACTACTACAAATGTGCATTCCGCCCATGAACACAGTACTGAAAAACGAACGAATTATTTCGTCGCGAAAAGTGAGCGAAATATTAATTTTTTTATATGGAACTTGACAGTTCATTTCGTTTCGCTCGGAACACAGTACTAGGCTTAATTCTGAGACTCATAGTTTGTACCAGCATTATATACGAAATATTTACATTGCATTGCATTGTATTGTATATTGTTTACATTTAAGAGGATACCGCGATGGTTTAGTACATGCTGTCTCTATCTTACATATGAACATGTAGAATTTTGATGACATTTTGTGTGAGTACGCTCATCCTGCGAGGTTCCTATTCTCCAAATTCGTCGTCGATTCCTATTCACTTCCACGTTTTTAATAAACGCACACACTCCAAAGTGATTAAAAACACTATATAAATTATACGCGCTACCAGAAACACGACCATTTTCAAAAATATTAAACAAAATAGAAGTGACACTTGACACTCGTTCTTCATCTTGCTTGCATAGAATCGAAGTCGCAGTCGGTATTCTGTTCAACACAAACTGCGTAGTCGAACCTCACGCTGAAAGATAGGCAAATCGTAGTCGCAGTCGCGGTCGAGGTCCGTGTTGTGTTTTGTACTTTAGGAAATTCTTGTCAAAATCATAACTAGGAAGAGTGTAGTCGGTTTTTTCGGGAACGTTATTGAAGTGATTCAAAATTGTTGAGTGACTCGCATATAAGCTAGTCAACTGTGTAGAGGCTCTAAGTCGAATGGGTGTACTGGCTGTAATTTGCTTGCCAAAAATATCTAGGGGTGGTAGATTGAATAGTATACTAGTGCTGCAGAGGGAGTTGTTCTCAGAACTCGCTGATACATATGCATGCTGATCTCTGTACCTTCCCTAGAATGGAGAGGTTAACCGCTTTGTTTCAGGCCGTCCACCAGACAATAACACTATATATCTGATGACGGCCACGTAGAGCCAATGAACTAATCAAGGTTTCATACCCCATCTGAGAGTGCCAACTTTACTATAATATTTTTCAGCACAAAGTCCGGGAAACGTTTACTATTTTACTAAATCTAATACAAAAAGTCAAAACCGATGCATTCAACTTTTGACTTTAGTGTTTAGTGTTCAGTTTATCCTTTCAATTTCACATTAGTGTTTAGTGTTCCGTTTATCCCTGCAATTTATAATTTTTCTTTTCACCAATCATAACTCCAATCTCATGCCCGAAGCAATGATAGTCCGATAGAATATGGCCCAATCAATGAAAATATCAACTTAATACGAAGGATTGACCTAAACAATCACAAAAAGGAAGTGTCGAAGAACCAAATAGTATGTTTGTGTATGTGAATGATAAACAGTTGAGCCCGAACAATGGTCCATATTAGGGCGAATAGTTTTCCATCCGATTTTCCGATATAAGTATGTATTGTACACAATAGGCAAACATATGGATCTGTACAACACAGAGAGACCATGCATAATACTACGACCATATATTGGAGAAAAGACGTGAAAGAAAGAAATTTATCGACGATATCTCGACACCGCATAAAAATTACATAAATCGTTCCGAAGCATTGGAATTAAAGAACACTACCATAGAACTACAGATATCAGCCGGACGCAGGATGCCCAAGAGAACTGAAGCAATTTGCTTGAGATGGGAACGAGAGATGATGCGGTTTAACAATTTCTTTCCGGGCATCCTTGAATAGTAGGATATTCAAATGAAGACCAATGGTCAGCCGTTTATACTGGTCAGATTGGCTGAGCCAGCGAAATGTCGTTATTTTTTGCTCCCTGTGTAAGTTTCAGTCTATGGTTTTGCTAGGATGGCACTTTTCCTTCTTTTGGACAATTCCTGTGGATTATCGTAAGATTGTTAAGGCTATGGCAAGGCATAAATAGTTGCCAATGGTTAAGCGTTTTTACACATTAATTTGCTGCTCTTATTTTAAAGTTGGGTGCAATTTATGATTAAATTAATAGAAGAAACGAAATTCAAATTTTGGGTTGCAAAAAATCATATTTGTAATGCGTTGCTTAATTTCATTCGTTGGGCGTATTGAAGAGAAGTAAAAGAGATCCTTTATTTACGTAAAAAAGACGAATATACGACAGGTTCAACAGATATTTCCGTACATAAAGTCAAGAAATTTAACTGAGTTCGTTCAACGAAAACATCCAAACCTCAAGAGATATGCTCAACGACAAAGAAGCAACCGTTCTCAAAAGGCATTCATCTAGCAGTCGGTGACGCAGCAATGCTCAGACGATAGTTTAACGACTCGGCAAAAAAACCCGAAATGATCCCAACTGTATTTACGAAAATTAGTTCAAAGAATTACGATAAAATGTCCTCAATCTAACTGGCTCCCTGAAAAATTTCCGAAACCACAGACTGAAACTCTCGAAAGTTATCCATTTGGAAGAATCAACGAGTAAGACTAACAAACCAAAAGCAATTTATATCGCTACATACAATTCCAGCACCTTAAGGACAGACGAAAAAATGGCTGAATTTGAAAAGGACATAGAAAAAATTGATAAATCTAGAAATGAAATTGTGGAACAACCTGATGGCTCCATTTTCTCTTTTATTGGTTAAACGAAACGACTGTATGAGGATAGGGATAATCATTAAAAAATATCGATTGACAACCTAAAAAATAACGTTCCAAATAGCCTCCTGGTTATTCTTTAGGTTCTCAATCGCATAGTAACCTACACTGCATCTCAGCATTACATGCATATGAAATGACAGTGACAGTGTGCCTTAGATTGAGCGGTCAAACTTTCAGTTCCAGCTTGCCTGGAAGTCAGCCAGCACGTCGGTTTAGTTCACATTTTAGTTTCCAATTTTCAAACAGTTTCCGAATCACTCAACCATTTATCACTTACTTTGAATTTTTGAAGTCCTGAATTTTGACGTATCCTAACACTGGCCTTGTTTATATCGCATTCGTTAATACGTATTAAACTGTTCTCGGTTATAAGTTAATACGATTGCGGTTTATATCGACTGAGGGTACTAAACTAATTCACTTTGCTTAAAACGTCATATGGGAAGTTGAGATGCAGGTGAAATATTACATGCCAAAGATATATTCTAATTGAAACATAAATTTTTGTCGTCTCCATAAACAAGAGCGATTTAAAAAAAATGGTAAATCGCAGACAACCATTATTCTCCATAACTTTTTATTTAAAATTAGTGCTGCCAACATAAAGTTATTACTGCTCTCGGTTTAATTTAGTCTAGTTCTGATCCATGTACCAAACTAGACTAAGTTAGTCGCCAGTGTTTATATCGCTTGTTAATTCGAACTAAACCTTAATACGGACTATATTAATACCGGTGTATACGAGGTCACTGTAAAAAAGGTGAGGGTGATACCTCTTACTGAAATATGCATTGATTAAAATTATTTGCCCGATGGTGAGAGTTACCGAATGATGGTGCATTGTTTTAGAAGGTATCTACCTAATCCATGCGTATATTATTATAGTATTGTTATTGGAACTGTATTTGAACTATTTTGGACTAAAATGCAGGCGCTAAACAATAATCATATAAAAGTACTTTATCTTGGCAATCAGACGTAGATAAAAGTTTAATTTGAACTGGTCTCGCATTTTACGACACCACACTCCCATTCTTAATATTTCCAAAGAGTCCTTGGCTAACCTTGGCACTCTAACACCTTACCATTTAAGGTGTTAGAATGCCGAAACAAATATGTCATATACACAATATACTGGAGGATATATTCCTCTGGAAAATGGCTTAGAAAATGATACATAAGACTTGAAAGATGTTTTTATGGTTCCTGTTCTTCTGGCGGTGGCATCTCATATTTCATATGTCCTTTGAAGAGTGAAAAGAAAGTCATGGTGGCAAATGGCGGATATTAATAGAAAGTATTTTTTCTTGACTTGATGTTAGCAGTGAATAGACATTTACACTAAGAAAGAATTTTGTCGAAAGGATATAGAAAGATAGCAAAGAATACTGATTCACTTTACTCTGCTCTACATTTTTTTTAATGGTTTTGGTTTATTATTTCAATAGATACCATCATGAATGGCGCGACAGCCCAAAACGGGCCCTGGCCTCCTTTAATAGGTACGCCCATGGCTATTCTAAGGTACAAGAAAAACCGCAACTACTATGATCTGCGTTCATTTACCTGTCCGTAACTGCAGTGCAGCTCAGTAAAGCAACACAAAAGAAAATACTTTATTATTAAAAAATAATAAAGTAAAATTTTTCAGATTTATCCCTTACAATTGACCACACAAGAAGAAGCCATTTAAAGAGGATACACCCGGTCTACCCCCTGAAAAAATTCCATCTTTCGACCGAATAATTGTGGACCCTATGAAGAATAGAACGGAATGACAAACTCTAGTTATAAGTTAGTTTTAAGTTTTTAGTTGTAAGTCATATTCACCATTATTTCGAAAACGGGTTTTTGTTTGCCTTTTTCCCGACAAAAAAAAAATATATATACAAAAATATGTTTTATACAAATCATTACGTTCAAAGAAAAAACACAAAAATAATATGTATCAAACCTTGAGAGCACATCAGTGCCATTTGGTTTAGTTTAAGTTCTATATTTTATAATTTTAGCTTTATTGAATTAGTTGTAAGAGTTTTGTTATCTATTTTGGCACAAATAAAGCGCTTTAAAACCTAAAAAAAACGGAATGACAAACAAGATACAACCATGAATTGTATCAACTCTGCGAAGGGCCACAAGCTTGAACGTTCATCACACTGCGTAAACTGCATGTAGAGCGAATGGAAGATAGAAGAATCCCCAAATGTGCTTTTAAAGGCGAAGCGAGCGGTAACATGCCAATGCCAGTAGGCAAACCACGCAAGCGATGGGAATTTTTATCCTTTTCCTTGCAACCATTCAAAAATGAACATGTACAAAATTTCAAATTCGTAGCTTGAAGCGTTCAAAAGTTATCGGAAAATATTGTTGAACACGTGTCTTAAGGATTTTTTGTATGGAAGGTACCAGAAGGAGTAAAAAGATTTCGCTGCCTAGTAAACTCGAACTTCGTTTCCACTTAGAACTAATTTGTACATAATTCCGAATTCATAGCTAAACGATTATTTGAGTTATAGTGCGTTCCGTAAATGAGGTGAAGACATTTTGACAGGATAATTGTATGGCAGCTACACGAAGGACAAATAGGATTTTTTTCATAATCATACATTTAGCTTCAATTATTGAAAAATTATCACGTACAAAATTTCAAAGTCGTAGCTTTAGGCGTTCCGTTTATTGGTCAATATTCTTGAACACGTGCTTTAAGGACATTTTGTATGACAGCTACCCGAAGGCGAAGGACTATTTTGCCCGTTAAGAACTTAGCCTTACAAATTCAACGAAACATCCAGATTCAAAATTTCAAGATTCTAGGTGAACGCGTTCTTGAGTTATCGTGCTAACGGACAGACAGACAGACGGACGGACGGAAGTGAAGCGGATTTCGAGTTTTTGGCCACAAATAAACAAAAAATAATATATAACTTTTTTTTGTCCGAGGCTTGGTTCTATGCGTTACAAACTTTTGGGCTGGATTAAACTTATAATACTCTATATGATTTCATCTAGAGTATAAAAAATCTGCCAACAGTCTGGGCGCAACTTTATTATTTTATGGGTAGAAGTCCGAAACGTGTTTAATGATGAGATACGGCGTTGGGTACTATGCGACTGACAACCTAAAAAATAGCCAGGAGGCTATTTGGAACGTTGGGTACTATGCGACTGACAACCTAAAAAATAACCAGGAGGCTATTTGGAACGTTCCAAATAGCCTCGTTCCAAATAGCCTCCTGGTTATTTTTTAGGTTGTCAGTCGCATAGTACCCAACGTTCCAAATAGCCTCCTGGTTATTTTTTAGGTTGTCAGTCGCATAGTACCCAACGTTCCAAATAGCCTCCTGGCTATTTTTTAGGTTGTCAGTCGCATAGTACCCAACGCCGTATCTCATCATTAAACACGTTTCGGACTTCTACCCATAAAATAATAAAGTTGCGCCCAGACTGTTGGCCGATTTTTTTTATTTACTTACGTATTTTTTTATCAATAGAATAATTCATAGTAGTAAAAGCGAATTCGATCACATTAAACCTAAGAGATTTTCGGAATCAGTGAAAACTTGAACAATACCCCCAGGGGTTTAATTGAGAAAAATACTTAAATCGATTTTTCCCCAACTACGTTTAAAGCTTATAGAAGTAAAAGTGAATTCCAAATCTCAATATACCTTAGAAATATATCAGAATTCGTGAATATGTACACAACCACTTTACACCCCGTTAGGGGTTGGATATCTAAAAATGTTGAAGATCGTTACTAGGCGCTTATATAAATAGCCCGCAGAAGTAAAATTGCTTTGATAGCTTGACATGTCTAAAAGTTTTAACGAAGTTTGTGAAAATGTGGATTCACGGACATTTTTTTTACTCAACTTCTAAACGCCAATAAAAATCTGAACTTTTTTTTTGCTTTAATTACTCTAATAGTACATCTACATATACATACTAAGTTTCAACTTTCTAGCATAAGCCATTTCTGAGATATAAAAAACCACCCCTCTCCCCCGTACCTTGACACCCCTATCAACAATTTTATTTTTTTAGGATGTCTCCATAGTGGCTCTATATAATCCTAAATTGTTAGCTTTCTATACATTATAGTTTTTGAGAAATAAAAATCAGAATATTATCCTTTCTACCCCCTTTCACCATCACCCCCAACACCCACACCACCAACATTTTTTTCTCTATTAGAAGTTTACCGACCCCAACTCCTGTTAAATTTTCAAGATCATATCTGATACGGTTTCTGAGATATAAAAATTACATTTTTTGAAAAATTGCTGTCCCCCCACTTTCGTGATCCACCTCCCCACTCAAAAAATTTAGTTTCGGTAGACTCCTCTTGTGATCCTTTATACAGAAACAAAATTTTATCTTCCTGGTATAATTGGTTCGGAAGATATTGTAATCCAAAGTTTTTTACCCCCAACCCCCACACCCCACCTCCCTTATTAAAAATTTTAGCCCTTGTCTAATTTTGAAGTATCCCTAAGGACAACAACAAAGTTTCAATCTTTTGACATCAATAGTTCAGGAGATATCGATTTTAGAATGTTTCAATCCCGTCTTTCATGCGTTAAAGACTCATTGTTTTCCCCCCCACTTCCACACCCCTTAACGAAGATCGACCATTTTTTTGCAATTGAGTCCATTATCATAGTACTACATAAGTTCCAAGTTTCAGCCTCCTAGCATAAGTGGTTCCTGAGATCTAGAAACCAAAAATTTTCGTCTAAAACGCTCTCCTCTCCTCTCCCCTTGTACCACCACCCCTCGAAAATATACCAGTCGTAGGGGTTCACCCAATCTACCCACCATAAAAATTTCAATTTAATATCTCAACGGGTTTGGGAGCTACGCGCCTTCAAACGATTTTGCGTACGGCGTACGGCGTACGGCGTACGGCGGACGGCGTACGGCGTACGGCGGACAGACGGACATTTTTTTTTTTTTTGCTTTTTTGGTGTTTACTAATCCTAAAACGTGTAAATACAAAATTTCAGGGTAGCAAACTTTTTTGAAATTTCAGGTCGATCACAATACTTTATTATTAAAAAATAATAAAGTAAAATACACGCACTAAGCTAATGACTCCTAAATAATTTTAGGGGAATCCTTCTGTATCGATTGCCAGTACTTTGTCAATGAATTCTAGTGTGAGCAACGAAGTTATGAAGTGGATGAAATATAGTGATGAATTTCCTATTCCATCGCCCTCTACATCTACTTCTAATGACGTAGATCCGCAAAAAGTTGAAAATCTGGTAAGATTTAAAAGCTTGGTTCAATTTAATATTATTTATTCGAATATGATGTTCTTATCATAGGATATTGAAGCTGTTTTAAAGATGTATTCCCGAGGGAAATTATTATTACTTGCGAATGAAAATGAAAAACCCTTCACCTTCTTTCAAAGGAAAGAACTAAATTCCATCATATGTGACCACTGTATTCAGAGCAATATATTGCTGGGAACTAATGAATGCGAAAAGTTAGCCATGAAAATACAAGAACGGTTTCCTCTAGAGTTAAAGGTTTGTTTTCACGCATCCTCTGGGATGACGTTCTTGAAATGAATTTTTTTTTTATTTTCGAACAGGAAAGCTATTTTATTAAATCTGGGTCGGGTGGAAGGGCAAGGGGACCACTATACACCTGCTACAATAATAAAACCAAATATCTTCGGAAAAGGGGTGTTTTGAAAGTAAGGAATAAACATCGTAGTGAATCTCCATATATGTCATTGTCACCATCATCTCCAAATAATGAATGTGATGATTGTAAGTTGTTCGTTATTAAATATTTAAGAACTAATTTTTAATATTCTTCTAGATCTGAACGATAAAACATGGCTCAAATACAATTTTCAACCCTGGGAAATAGTAGAAAATAAGTGGAAAATCACTTTTTCTATAAGGCGTTCAGAAATTCTTTCCAACACGTTGTCAGATATATTTAATGAGTGGCCATTACTTTTACAGTCTACAGCTTTACGTTTGGTATTAACATTAACTATTACATTTTTTATTTGTGGTAAAAATATTTTCGTTGCTTTAGGTTGATTTGGATTTTATTTCAATTTATGGAGAGGAAAAGTCATTATCTTTAAGAAGTAATTGGCAACATTTTGCTAACAAAATTCTTGAAATTGGTTTAGATGACAAGAGAATAAACAAAAGTATTGCCGAACTGACTAGTAAAGCTCGTAGTAGTAGTGTTCCAAAAGGTAATGGATTTTACTGTCTATTTGCTCCGAATTTACTTTTACTTTCTCTTCAGACGAAAAGGAGCTATTGCATCATATGTTGCCGTCTGCACAAAAAATTAAAATTAAAGACACAGAAAATACTGAACGATATTGGCATACATCTGTTAAGGACTCTACTGATAGCTGATATTGATATTGATAGTTGCAAATCAAGGTGACATATTAATTCAATACCGAAAACTGAGGGAACATTATCAAAATATTGGTATTGCGTTACAACCGGTTATTGTAGAATGTCTATCAACTTACTACGTAGTTATTGATAGTGTTGTGCATAAAACAGATTCTTTTCTATCCGCTTTAGATAGTTTGTTTAAACTTATATATGTCTTAAACATACAATATCCTAAACAAAGAGTTAATGTTTGGCATTTTCTCCAACAATACTTTTATAAAATCGAATGTGATCCGCTCGCTTCGAATGTAACTGCTTTGATAAACGCATTAAAGTATTAAAATTTATTTAATATTTAGAAATTATCAAATGAATTTAAAATGTTTATCTGCTTCGCATGCAATGAATCTTTTTTATTTTTAAATAGTTACTTTAGTCATTTTAAAGTAATACATAAACATGATTTATTTTTGAAATATACTTGTAAGCAAGAAAAATGCCCCCAACAGTTTTCAAGTTTCTATAAATTGAAGCGCCATTTAAATTCCATTCATGGAAAAAAAACATGTACAACAAAAGTTACAAGTGAAAATACTAAAAAATCAATTCCTGAAAGTCATATTTCTTCTACTGCGACTTCTAGCAATTTAATAAATAACCAAGAATGCTTTAGTAGTTTATCAAAACAGAAAGAGCTAAATATTGAAAAATCACAAACGCTGGAAAATGTGAATTTAAATAAGCCCAGTTTCAATGCATCATGCAACAAACTGTTTGATGATTTATTTTCTAACTCCCTTACCATTATATTAAAGTTAATTAATGAAGATAATTTGAATAGAAAGGTTGTGTTTAAAATAATTAATAATATCCAGAGTTACATTCTCAATCCAATTGTTAAAATTTTGGAAAATGTAGAACCTAATTTGGCAATGGTAAAAATTAAAGAGTTCTGTGAAACTTCTTTACCTAACATTAATACAGAATACAAACTTACAAAATTTTTGGAAGCAAAAGAATTATTAAAGATTCCTCAAAATATTACAATTTCATCTGAACTCCAAAATAGATGATCTTAATTGATGAAACTTTAGAATTTACGCAGAAATTTACAAAACAACAAAATGAAAAAATTTACAGCTTCGCTTCAGCGTCTATCTGGCAAAATATACATCTTAAATTTTCACAAGAAAATAAACTTGCTGTTCCATATTTTCTTTATAATGATGACTTTGACCCAGGAAATAGCTTAGGTTCTCATGGTTCGGTTTGGCAAGCAAATGGCAGCCAATGCAGCCATTCGACTTAGGGCCTCTACACAGTGGACTGGCATATATGCAGGTCACTCAACAATCTTGAATCACTTCAATAACATTGCTGAAAACACCGACTACACCCCTCCCAGTTATGATTTTGAGAAAAATTTTCTAACAGCCATCCCAACCCGTCTAGAATGGGAAAGGGATTCGGTACGGATGGAAGAGTCCACCCACATATATACGGACGGCTCCAAAACTGAAGGCGGGGTAGGTGGAGGTATTTTCTCTGATATGCTTAACATTAGCAGCTCCTTCCGCCTTCCGGACCACTGTAGTGTCTTTCAGTCGGAGCTTATGGCGATCAAGGAGGCCTTGTCCTGGCTGAGGTGTAATGTAATATCTACTAGGGATATTAGCATTTTCACAGACAGCCAAGCGGCAATAAAATCCTTAGAATCGGCCTCGACAACATCAAAGGTCGCCGCAGAATGTCGATCATCTCTTAAGGAGATGGCTGAACAGTTCAATATTCTCCTGTGCTGGGTGCCAGGGCACAGGGATATTCCAGGGAACTGCATGGCTGACGAACTCGCTCGACGCGGTACTACCCTTCAGATTATGCCGGAACACCGGAATCTGGGTGTGCCTCTCTCTACATGTAAACTGCTACTGGGATTGGACTCAATTGAGAAAACCAACTCAAGATGGGCAAACGGTGTTACATGTCACACTGCGAGACAGATCTGGCCGGAGCTGGATCTAAAACGCTCTAAACAGCTGACTTTGCTCAAAAGGGCGAATATCAGCACCACAGTCGGTGTCCTGACCGGACACTGTCTTATAGGTCGACATGCTAAAAGACTCAGTCTCTTCTCAAACGACTTCTGTAGAAGCTGCCTGGATGAGGAGGAGGAGGAGACAGTCCTTCACCTTCTCTGTACCTGTCCAGCTCTATCAGCCAGAAGGAAAGCTCATCTTGGAGCTTACTTCTTCAACTGTCTCGGTGATCTTGCCTCAATGGAGGTCGCGAGAATCCAACGCTTCATTGCAAGCTCTAAATGGCTCGACGAGTAGGACCGGATTCGATGATCCTGTGGTAACACAACGGACCTTTTAGGTCTAAGTGTGTCCGTGTTCTCACGGGCAGCCACGCGTACCTACCTACCTATATTAAGTTCCGTAAATTATGTGAAGACGTTTTGACAGGGTATTTGTATGGCAGCTACATGAAGGACTAATAGGATTTTCTTCATAGTCATATATTTAGCTCCAACTATTGGAAAAATAACACATACAAAATTTCAAAGACGTAGCTTAAACCCTTCTGAAGTTATCGGCCAATATTCTTAAACACGTGTTTTAAGGACATTTTGTATGGCAGCTACCCGAAGGAGTAGGACGATTTTGCCCGTTAACGAACTTAGCCTTACAAATTCAACCAAACATCCAGATTCAAAATATCAAGATCCTAGGTGAAGGCGTTCTTGAGTTATTGTGCTAACGGACAGACGGACGGACGGACGGACGTCAAGCGGATTTGAGGTTTTTAACCACAAATAAACAAAAAATAACGGACGGACGGACGGACGGACGTCAAGCGGATTTGAGGTTTTTGACCACAAATAAACAAAAAATAATATATAATTTTTTTCGTCCGTGGCTTGGTTCTATGCGTTACAAACTTTTGGGCTGGATTAAACTTATAATACTCTATATGATTTCATCTACACTGTTTTAAAAAAATTGACTTTTCAATCCAATTTTTACTTGAAATTTCCAGTATATTTCATTTTTTCAAGTAAAAGTACTCATTTCAAGCACTTTTACGCGAAATTACTGGTATTAGTAAATTATGCGTGTACTTTTCAACTGAACCGTACAATTACTTGAAGTAAACCACAAAGTTGGTCGCTTCGATCGATTTTGCAATGCCTTCGGTGGCGCAGTGGCTACGCGCGCCAAACCTACGCAACAAAACCAGAACTGATCGCGGGTCCGGGTTCGATTCCTACCTACATACAAGTGTTTTATTCAGTAAGTAAGTAAGTAAGAAATAATATTAGAAGTATCTTAAAAAGTGCTAATTTATATATACACTTTTTTTTTGGAAAATATAGAGTGTTAATTATACTCTTTTTTTAGAGAATATATAGTGAATTTGCTGCTTTCGAAGTTGAAATTTGCTGATTGCAAATTTAATTTTTTTTGTTGCAAATTAAAATTTACTGACTAAAGAATTGACTATTACTACTTTCTAATGTAATTTTACTCATAAAAGTGAGGCATATTTGCCTACTATCCAAAAGTAGTAAAAGTCAATGGATTTTTTTTACTGTGTAGAATATAAAAATAATAAAGTAAAATAATAAAGTAATACACCTAAAAGCAACTTTGAAGACTTTGAAAAACGATTAAAAAAAAATATAACTTTTTTTCGTACGAGGCTTGGTTCTATGCGTTACAAACTTTTCGGCTGGATTAAACTTATAATACTCTATATGATTTCATCTAGAGTATAAAAATTAACGTTTTCAAGCACTTTGTACATCGCATGTTTGGACTTCAGGCGAGAAACAGTGTAATAGCCAGCTAATATGAGGTAGGGTCACTAGATACAATAACACTCTCTACCTAGGGTTTGGCATATTCGACTAATTCGGCCGTTTCTGTAATAGAAATTGTAGTTTAACCTCACAAAAATCGTCTGTTTATGTACTAGCTCGGCTGTTTTTGTACTACTGAACAACAGTGCGAATATGTAAAAAATTCGGAAAGAGGCTGTCGGTTTCCTTTCACAAAGCTAGTACTTCTTTTTCTTTGGTATGGATGTGTGTGTGCGCGAAATCGTGGTTTTCAATGGACAATTTTCGTATTTCTTTTATGGAAACTTATAATTTTACAGCAAAAAGTCAATCATTTCTAATGTTTATAAAGTAAAATCCCATAAACATGAAACAAATTTAAATGTACTGGTTTTTCACCTTGGTACGCATCTGCCAAATCCCTCTTAGAGGCTGTTTTGGTGTGAGTACGTATACAGTAACCGTAATATGAGGTAGCCGTAGCAACAGCAATGATACGATGGACTTCATAGAATCCTGGACACGTGGAACGAATAAAGCATTATGGAATTCCTGGGAAGAACATTAAGTGAAAGGTGGAATACAAAGATCCTAAAGCGAACAGGCCGAATCCATTAATGTGGACAACAAGAATTTTCTAAGAAATAAGAAATTGAAGCACGTGGTTGCTGAATTGAGGAGGCTGGAGTTACATGTGTGCTTTGAAATTCAAGGTCCAACCATTCAATAGATGAAATTCTTTGAAAAGTGAGGGTGTGGAGGAGCAGTGGGCTGATAGCTCGGAAAAAAAAGGACGTGCAAAGAGCCGCAGGATTTCTCCATACCAACGTTAAGTTGGAATCATCTCAAATGAAAACAAGTATTTAATTAACTTTTTAACCTTTCCGATTACATCGAGAAATTGTACAAACGTCCGACACAGTCGCATTGATAGTCCGAACTTATTAACAAGCTCAGTTTCCACAAACACTCAACACTTTAGTATGATTTCATTTGCATCTTAAACTGCTAATTAGAACCGCAACAATGAAATCGTTCAAGCGAAATGATTTGAACTGACACAGTAGCCTCCAAATCCGACGTAACGCTAACAAAGTATGCAAACGTGAATAAGTTAGTGCTAGCGGCCTTTAGTCGTGGCTTTGATTACTAATCAAGGGCTCCAAGATAAATAGGATCAACACCAAAGTAAAACACCAAATCATCCAGATCTACAATCTGAAAATCAGCGAGAGAAAAGTGAAGTTTATTCGTAAATTTCAAGGCAAACAAGAGCATTGTCCGAGTCCGACAAGTTAGTTTGTTTTGTTTTCTTGTCAAAAGTCATGCTCATGGATTAAATCTCCTAATTTAGTGTAGGAGGATGTCAATTAATTCAAGTGCTAACATCTTGACATTATCTTGCTTCATGTGCGTAACTAATTTAACTGGTTTTGGCCATATAATGTAGCCAATTTACATTATAGGCATAGAAAAAGTGTCATGTTATTAAGGCAAGTCATGCAATTTGGTTGGCTTCGTTGATTGTGCGAAAACGTTTTTTACCATATCAGTCGCTAATTGCTTTAATTGAACCAATTTGCATAATATTATTACCGACAGATACATAGATGAATTATTAGGAAAGAAAAATTATTTAATTGAGTCTCGTAGTAGTTTTATGTAGATAGCACAAATTTATGGCGAATAAAGTAATTTTGATGCTTTTGCTTGTATTACTTATAATTAAAGGCTAAATTGCGAATATAATCGAATTGAAATTAACAAAAAAAAACTATTCACAAATTTTATATTCTCGCGTTTCACTAAAGCTTGTATTACACTATACGCCATGCGGTTAAATATTTGACTAAACAAACTTGACGAAAAGATCAGTCAAATTTTTACCGTCAAATTATGTAGAGCAAATAAAATAATGTGGCAAACAAAAATTTGACGATTACACTATCTGCGACAAGGCGAACAACATTAAAAGAAAGAGATACCGCCTTTTCCGACGCTTTCGGCATCTAGTAAACGAAATTAACAACTGATTCGTTATGAAAAATACCGGTTCTAGCGCGTTTCATAACATAACATGACACTTTCAATAATTTGTACATAACGAACTGTTAAAAAAAAGCGCGTATCGGCTGGAAAATCTAGCCCCCAGTGGTTATTTCTTGGCTTGAACTGCGCGAATGTTGCGAAACACTGCTCGAATGCGCTATGTTTTTTTTTGACAGATTGCGCTATGTTGCGGCTTTTTTTTGACTGACTGCAATATGTCGCTGCTTTTTTTTGACAGTTACTCACTTTTTAGCTGTTGAGACTGTCTCTCTCACACCAATGTCTAAATTTTATGTTACATTTTCTATCCCTTTCCATTTGGGTTTTCTAGCGCCAAAAATAACCAGTGTCATAACAGCATAAGCGTTACAAACTTTTGGGCTGGATTAAACTGATAATACTCTCAGATTTCAGCTAGAGTATAAAACTATCTATCTCTTTGTAATCTATGTATGTATGCTTTACAGATGCATGTTATTTTATTATATATGTACATATTTACTTATGATCTGGAACGATTCCGTAACTGAAATCTCGGCGAAATACCAGAAACAAGTAGCTTTTTCATGTGCGTACTTTTTTGATAAACACCAAATTTCGATATTTCGTCAGACTTACATATGTTTAACAATAATGCAATAATTTTTCTATTACTAATTTAATGAGAAGGCTATATTGTTGTGAACTCAAGGGAGACTAGTTATCGAAAAGATTCCTTTCGATGCAAAGCATTTGTACAGAAATGGATATTTTAATAAATATTTCTTTTCTAAGTACAGTTGTATGTTCGAAATGTTCACCTTTGTAACGCTTTTGGATGGCCCCAAATATAACGTTATTTTGCTACGCCATTGGATGTAAGATCTAAGCCGTTCAGATTACCATGACAAGCAATAAAAACAAACAACAAAATAGTCCTTCATAATTATTTCACGTGTGTTTTAGACAAGCAAGATCCCTTGGCATCCTGGAATCCCAAATGTCAAAATAATTTTGGTATCTATTTTTTTCGAGCTTTTACACCGGGGTGTCCTATCCTTTTAGGTATATAATCGCAGACAGATGATAGTATAAAGCTGGAAAGTTCTGGGACAGCGCATGATCCTTATATCTCACAAAACAAACGATAGCCTCTACTTTGACATGCATATCAGTGGCGGCTCGCTACATGAGCCTAGTGAGGCTGAGCCTCACCAGGGTTGTCACTTGATAAGCTGATTTCCGGAGTATATCATGCCTGTCGCGTGTACTAGATTCTTCTCCTATTGTAGTAGATCCTATTAATACTAGAAATTTAGTATTTTAGCGAATAGTGACGTAATTTAAAAAATTTCTTGTAGAGATCGAAATTTAAAAGCGTTCCTCTCTTTGTTATAAAATAAATTATGAGAAATGTAATTTTGTTAAGATAATAAAGCAAATTTTTATTTTCATTTTAAATTTACTGTACATATATCATAGATAATGAACTTAAAATACAGCGTCAGAAGTATATTATTAATTATATGCACATGTATGTATATAAATTAAAATGTTTATTACCAATACCAAATTGGATTACTGAATATAGTGGCCTAATTTACCTTATTATTTTGTCATATAAATTAATCGTCATAGCTTACCCTGGTACCAAAAACTTGAAAAGAAAGAAAAAGCAAGCGGATTTGGAGTTTTTGGTCACAAATAAACAAAAAATAATATATAATTTTTTTTCGTCCGAGGCTCGGTTCTATGCGCTACAAACTTTTGGGGTACTCTCAGATTTCATTTGTCGTATAAAAAGACGATATGACAGGAACGCATTTTTGGCGACGAATGACCTGCGATGCGTTCTCGAACTTCCTACCTTACGAATTATGTCTGCCTACCTATTAGTACCTAACTACAAAAGTTCGCTAGCCAACGATGGCCCAGAGGTTAACCAGTGATGGCTCCCAACACTTGGCAGCCAGCACTGGCCCAGCCGTGGCATACAACTGGTACGCTAGACTCGGCGAAAGTACGCTACCGAACACTGGCGGCCAACGATGGCCCATAGGTTAACAAGTGATGGCTCCCAACGCTTGGCAGCCAGCACTTGGCCCAAGCAATGACCTGTAGTAAGTGCTGGGGAACCCTATATGGGACATCAAAACTGTAGTAGATTTAAGTGTGACCGTAGTGTCGTAGTAAACGTGACAACACTGAGCCTCACCACATTACAGAGGAAAAAGTCATCAAGTTACCAGTGATTTTTTGTTTTGAAAATTTTACTTAATGACTTTCCGCAGTAAACCGACATCCTTACTCATATAGTTTTATTCCGACAAAGTCGTGTTTCAATATTCCAATTCAGCCACACCTGCTTAGAAAGACACGAGCCGCCACTGATGTACATGTACCTATGCAATTTTAATTAGTGAGATCTCTGTAGCTTGGAGTATAAAACCTAAGGGGAGAAGAGATATTAAACGATTGCAAATACGTTATAAAATGATATCAATGTGAGAACACGGACACACTTAGACCTAAAAAGATCCGTTGTGTTACCACAGGATCATTAAATCCAGTCCTACTCGGTAAACCATTTAGAGCGTTGGATTCTTCCGACCTTCGTTGCAGCAAGGTTATTAAGGCTGTTGAAGAAGTAAGGTCCTAGATGAGCTTTCCTCCTAGCGGATAGAGCTGGATAGATGCAAAACAAATTGAAAGACTATCTGTCTTCTCCTCATCCACGTAGCTTCTACAGAAGTCGTTTGAGAAGAGGCCGAGTCTTTTAGCAGTGTCCGGTCAGGACATGTTGAGCAAAATCAGCCTTTTAGAACGTTCCAGATCCAGCTTCGGACAGATCTATCTTGCAGTGTAATACCGTATGCCCATCTTGAGTTGGTTTTCTCAACTGTGTCCAATCCCAGTAGCAGTTTACATGTAGAGAGAACCACACCCAGATTCCGATGTTCTATCGAGTTCGTCAGCCAAATAGTTAGCTGGAATATCCCTGAGTCCTGGCAACCAGCACAGAAGAATATTGCACTGTTCAGCCATCTCCAATAGATGATCGACATTCTGCGACTACCTTTGATGTTGTCGAGGCCGATTCCAAGGATTTTATTGCCGCCTGACTGTCTTTGAAAATGCGAATAGTAGATATTACATTACATCTCAGCCAGGACAAGGCTTCCTTGATAGCCATCAGCACCGCCTGATAAGCACTATAGTAGTCCTGAAGGCGGAAAGAGCTGCTAAATTAAAGGCGCTTTACACATTGCACACGACCGAACGAATTTCCGATACGATTTTTCTTTTTCGACCTATTGTGAAATCTTTAGTTATTGAACAATTAGTTATGATCGTAAATTATAACATTTTCTAGAATATCATGAAAGAAAATCTCTAGGGATTTGTAGTTTTAATTGATAATAAAAAGAAAAATGAATCCGTCGTACGACTAAAATATTCGTACAACTTATTAAAACCGACAGACGGACTTTGTTTAATATTATCAATCAAAATGCAAATTCCTAGAAATTTTCTTTTATGATATTCTTGAAAATGTTATAATTAACGATTTCAACCAATTTTCTAATAACTGAAGATTTGACAATAAACAGAAAAACGAAAATTCGTATCGGAAAATTCATTCGGTCGTGTGCAATGTGTACAGCGCCTTAAGCATGTCAGAGAAATTATCTCCGCCTGCCGCCATCCGTATATATGTATATGTCCACATACGAGGGCGGTCCGACAAGTACTTAGCCTACAAAAAAAAAACGAAAATTTTGGAAAAGTGGCGATTTATTTCTCAACATAGTCTCCTTTTAACTCGATACACTTGACCCTGCGATGCTCCAACTTCTTTAACCCGTCTGAAAAATACGTTTTCTCGAGGTCTGCAAAGTAGGCTTCCTTGGCGGCGATGACCTCCTCATTCGACTCAAATTTCTGTCCGGCGAGTGACTTTTTCAAGTTTGGAAACAAAAAGAAGGCGCACGGGGCCAAATCTGGAGAATACGGTAGATGGGGCAGCAGTTCGTAGCCCAATTTGGCGGAGGTGTGAGCCGGTGCGTTGTCATGGTGGAAGAGCACTTTTTTCTTCGCCAAATGGGGCCATTTTTTCTGCAATTCGGCGTCGAATCGGGGCAATAATTCGGCATAGTAGAGCCCTGTGACCGTTTTGCCCTTCTCCAGGTAGTCGATGTAGATCACACCTTGTGAATCCCAGAAAACGGTGTCCATCACCTTTCCGGCCGATAGGACAGTCTTCGCCTTCTTCGGAGCACGTTCGCCGGGTGGAGTCCACTATTTCGACTGTTCCTTGGTCTCTGGTCTCGCAGAAACTCCTTCGGATTGCGCTTAAACAGCGTCAAACACTGCTCTGAAGTGGTCTCACGGTTGCGCTTGTTGTCCGGAGTGAGCAAACGCGGCACCCATCGCGCCGACAGCTTTCTCATGCCCAAAATTTCATGCAGAATATGACCCACGCGGTCTTTTGAGATGCTTACTGTCTCAGCTATCTTGCGCACCTTCAATCGGCGGTCTGCCAATACGAGATCGTGGATTTTTGTCATGTTATCCTCCGTGGTAGCCGTTTTCGGGGCACCTGGGAGTGGCTCATCAAAAACCGACGTGCGACCACGTTGAAACTCGTTAAACCAGTTTTTGACGGTCGCCATCGAAGGAGAAGAGTCACCGTACACAGCATCCAAGCGCTCTTTGATTTCGCTGTGCAATTTCCCTTCCAAAAACCAGAATCGAATCACCGACCGATATTGCTCTTTTTCATTTTTTCTAAAATCCGCAGACACGCCCGCTTCCACATACGGTCAAAACAAAACTACGAGTCCGATTCGGCTGAAATTTTGACAGTAGCCGTCTACGAGAATGTACTACACGATAGTAAATTTCTCTTGTGATAGTGGCGCCATCGGGCGGTGAGGCTAGGTACTTGTCGGACCGCCCTCGTATATACGGACGGCAGTTCACTCCATACCGAATCCCTTTCCCATTCTAGACAGGTTGGGATGGGTGTTAGGAAATTTTGGTCAAAATCAAAATTTGGAGGGGTGTAGTCGGTTTTTTTCGGGAATGTTATTGAAGTGATTCAAAATTGTTGAGTTACCCGCATATAAGCTAGTCCACTGTGTAGAGGCTCTAAGTCGAATGGGTGCTGCCATTTGCATGACATGCTATTCAATCTTGTCAGATTGAATAGCATGTCTATTCTATTCAATCTTGTCAGATTGAATAGCAGCACTAGAGCGGAGGGATTTTTTCTCAGATAGATCAGGTATTAGCTCACATAAACATCTCTCATATGTCGCACTCATTGTTTTTGAGAAATGTGGAATCGGAAATAATAAAATCAGGCGTATCTTTAAAGAATGACCGAATTTCGCTACGTTCATGTTATGCCTTTTCATCGTCTCAACTTTGTAGGAGAGCAAACCAAAAAAAAAAACGATTTGATATAAAGACTCCATTGACGACTGTGCGTTTATTGCGTGCTAGTTGAACGGAATACACAAACTAGTCCTAGAATATATCCTCTAATGAAATTCCTTTTTGCAATGTTCCCTAAGTGTGATTAGGGATCTCCCTGCCGAAATATATCGCCTCCCTTATGTCCTTACCAGTGGACTCCAATAAATTGAACTGACATATCATTGGGCTTTCCACTTCTGTAAACATTTTTTCTACGTTTCTTTCCTTCCTCCCATTTTCCCTTCTTATTTTCGACATAATTTACTAGGAAAGATATCCCGCCTCTTTATAGTAGAAGTATAGAAGGTCCTTTAATAGCAATATTGTGACGGAACACCACAAAGCGCTTCCAATTAGGTTAATTCAAGACATTCATGTAATTGATTTTCAAACAATGATTCGATATTTGTTGAATAGCTTTCTGCAGAGGACAAGGATCTGTTATTTGGTTTCTGTCCATGTACTTTTGTTGTTCTTTTTGCCAATCTAAAACATAAATATGAACTTATAGACGCTGTAGATTAACTTGCTTTGAACTGTCATGTCGTGCGGCTGAGTTATTTATTCAACTAGACGATTAAGTATTATTAGTGAAATGACATATTGAATATTTAACGTCATTAGCCAAAGTACTTTCTTTTCTGAGCCACTTAATTTCGAATGTACATAATACGTATAGTACGCAAAGTCCGTTCTACAATCGATGCGCAATCGCTTGCTTCACCTCCAGATTGTTTTATTGAAGTCCAAATAAATGGAATCTATAACACAATGGCTGCCGTAAGCTTCTGCGTCAAATTTTACAACTTTTTGATATATGTGAGATCATGTAGGTATGTAGGTACATTGAGCGAACTACGTAGGTATCAGTAGTCAATGTAAAAACCGCCAAGACTTATTTTAGCGGGGTTGGGGGTGGGGGGGGGGGTTAGGTAAGGTTAATTCAATGAAAATAAGTTTTTCTTAGAAAGTAATTGGTATTAAATGAAGAGAAATTTGAGATATTTTTCTGCACTAAAATATGGTTCCGCATATACTGTGGATAAAAAAAGTTAAGGCACGATGCACCCAACGAGAAAAGTCATAAGTTTTTATTGAGATTTTTATTGATAATGGAGTTCTTTTTACATTATATCGGGAGCTGAGAAGATATATTTCAGTAACATAACAAAAAAAAACCAATAACGTAACAATTTTTAAACATAATCAAAAAATGCTTCTTTGCAAATGAGAAACAACTCAAAAAAGTTAAGGCACGATATAGTTTTATCTGAAATTATTTGAAGTATTTTAGATTTATTTCCTTCAAAATTTAAAAACTTACTTACTATTAATATTTTGTGGACTTTCCTCGCATTCTTATAACTTCTTGGAGGTGGTTAGGCATAGATTTGACCAACTTTTTGCAGAAGGCATGTGAAATATTTTCCCATTCTTCAATAACAGCAGTTTTTACTTCATTTTTATTTTTTACTTTACGAATTGCAACTTTATTTTTTAAGTGGTACTATAGATGCTCTATGGGGTTTAAATATGGGGACTGATCAGGGGTTTTAATAACGTTTGGGCAGTTATAAATGGCCCAAAGTCGGCATTGATCCGAGTTATGTTTGGGATCGTTATCCTGGTACAGGCCAAAAGAGTTTAAAATTCCCATTTTTTTAGCACTTTGTTTTATATTCCTTTTGAGGATATTTAGATAATAATGTTGATCCATCATGCCATTTATAACTTCTAAGTTTCCAGGTCCAGAAGCCCCCATGCAACCCCATTGTATAATGCTTCCACCGCTATGTTTTACTGTGGGATTGGTATGTTTGAAATTGAATTCAGTATTTGGTTTTCTCCAAACATACCGCCTCCCATCAAATCCAAACAGGTTAATTTTTGTTTCATCAACAAAAATAACCCGTTTCCAGAAGGACTTTGGTTTTTTTGAGTACTCTCTCGCGAAACGTAATCTTGCCGTCACATTTTTTGCGCTAATGTACGGTTTCTGCCGGCAAACTCTGCCTTTAAAGCCCAAATTTTTTAATATATTTCGTACCGTCTGAGCAGATACTTCTTTTCTGAAGTGGTTTTTTACTTCGTTGCGTAAAAATGGGGCACTTAATTTCGGATCCTTTTTAATTTTTCTAACAATCCATTTCTCTTCTCGCTCAGATAGCATTTTTGGCCTTCCTGATCGAGGTTTTGTTTCAAATGATTTTGTTTTTTTATATTTTAATACTACGTTTCTGACAGTATATTTTGATTTTTGAACTAATACACCAATTTTAGCATATGACATTCCTGTCTGCCAATGCTGAACTATAGTTTCGCGAACTTCTGCAATTAACGGTTTTCTCTTGGCACTCATTATTTACACACTTTTAAAACCGAAATGACAAATATTTCATGTAGCAAAAATTCCATGCAAATCTAAAGGTGTTTTTTTCTCACGAAGTGCAATTATTTGGAGCGTGCCTTAACTTTTTTGAGTCGTTTCTCATTTGCAAAGAAGCATTTTTTGATTATGTTTAAAAATTGTTATGTTATTGGGTTTTTTTTGTTATGTTACTGAAATATATCTTCTCAGCTCCCGATATAATGTAAAAAGAACTCCATTATCAATAAAAATCTCAATAAAAACTTATGACTTTTCTCGTTGGGTGCATCGTGCCTTAACTTTTTTTATCCACTGTAGTTCAAAGCTGAAAAACTGTTGAGTGTGGCATTGTGATGGGTACTGACCAGGTAACTATAGGAACGGTTGATCCCGTGTACATATATGCGTGTACGTGAATGAGACACAATCTACAATATTTTTGAAGGTTGGTCATAATTGAGCCGTTACATTGAATGTGACTACTAGACACTACCACTGCAACAAACGTATCACGTACATTTTTATACTCCAGATGAAATCATATAGAGTATTATAAGTTTAATCCAGCCGAAAAGTTTGTAACGCATAGAACCAAGCCTCGGACAAAAAAAAGTTATATATTATTTTTTGTTTATTTGTGGCCAAAAACCTCAAATCCGCTTGACGTCCGTCCGTCCGTCCGTCCGTCCGTCCGTCCGTCCGTCTGTCCGTGAACACGATAACTCAAGAACGCCTTCACCTAGGATCTTGAAATTTTGAATCTGGATGTTTGGTTGAATTTGTAACGCTAAGTTCGTTAACGGGCAAAATCGTCCTACTCCTTCGGGTAGCTGCCATACAAAATGTCCTTAAAACACGTGTTCAAGAATATTAGCCGATAACTTCGGAAGGGTTTAAGCTACGACATTGAAATTTTGTATGTGTTATTTTTCCAATAGGTGGAGCTAAATATATGATTATGAAGAAAATCCTGTTAGTCCTTCGTGTAGCTGCCATACAAATATCCTGTCATAATGCATTCACTTAATTTACGAAACTCACTATAACTCAAGTAATCTTTTAGCTACGAATTCAAAATTTTGTACAAACTAGTTTTGAGTGAAAAGAAAGTTCGACTTTACTAGTCAGCAAAATCCTTTTACTCGTTCTGGTAGCTGCCATACAAAATGTCCTTAAAACACGTGTATGAGAATATTGGCCGATAACTTCAGAAGGGTTTAAGCTACGTCTTTGAAATTTTGTATGTCTTATTTTTCCAATAGTTGGAGCTAAGTGTATGATTATGAAGAAAATCCTATTAGTCCTTCGTGTAGCTGCCATACAAATATCCTGTCAAAACGTCTTCACTTAATTTACGGAACTTACTATAACTCAAGTAATCTTTTAGCTATGTATTGGAAATTTTGTACAAATTAGTTTTGAGTAAAAACAAAGTTTGGCTTTACTAATCAGCGAAATCCTTTTACTCCTTCTGGTAGCTGCCATACAAAATGTCCTTAAGACACGTGTTCAACAATATTTTTCGATAACTTTTGAACGCTTCAAGCTACGAATTTGAAATTTTGTACTTGAAAAATCGAGTGAGTCCTTCCTGCACCTCCCATGTGAAAGTCCTTCAAAAAGGACATTTTTTTTCCAGGATTTGCCCAGTTCAAGATATGAAATTAAACACTGAATATTGTCTTTTAGTTTTGAGTAGCAATCTAATGGCAGTCCTTAACGAAGGACATACAACATGCACACACGTAATTCTAATTTATCCCCAACTACAATATAAATCGGAGTTCAGTATTCATCTAGAGTATTATACGATTGGCTTGCAGCCGATCGTGACTGCAGTATGTTTTTGAGATGGCTTTTCCACACTTTTCTTTTTCCTATTTTGCACAGCAAAAATCCCATCAATCTTCGATGAAAAGAATCCAGAACCGACGAATCTTATTGCCACCTTTATTCCATAGGAAGGGGAACTATTGTCTGTCTTAAGCTTGTATTACACTGTATGTCACTATGTCAAATATTTGACTATTCTGGCTGGCAAATGCAGTCAGATAGTGTAATCGTCAAATTTTTGTTTGCCACATTATTTTTGTTTCTCTATTTTGACAGAAAAAAATTTACTGAACTTTTCGTCAAATTTTTTTAGTCAAATATTTGAAAGCATGGCATACAATGTAATACTAGCAATATGATCCGATTCTGTTTGGGTCATTGCTTGTGTGTCATAAATGCTCTTTTGAGTAGGGATGTTCGATATTGATTCGATTAATCGATTATTTTTTCTAAAAAAATCAATTTTATCAATCGATATGAGTGATGTTGATTAATCGACATAATCGATTAGTTAACGTTAATTAATGGAACAAATTTCAACAGTAAAAAGATTCGATACTCGACAGATTTGGCAATATTGTACTACGAAATTAGCTGCAATAGAAAAAAATTGTGCATTCATGAAGAGCCAGCAAAACACGATTGGTAATAAAGAACCCAGCAAGCAAAACTTCGTTGAGAAAAAGGCTTCCTACGTCAAATTATAGGAATTATTTTACTCCTGTTGTTTCTTCCGGTCTCTAGCTAAAAGTAAGTACATTCACTTACTTTTATGCTTATCTCCTTACTCTTATTTACTTACTGGACATCTCTTTCTATTATACTTACTTTATAACAAAATTCTAAAACCCTTTTCCAGTAAAATTTAATGCACTTATCCTATTATATTGTGGGTCATTCCACCAAGAATCGCCAAAGGTGTGATCTTACCATCTCCGATTCTTTTGAAAATTTTTGAAGAACTAGTGAAGAAAATAATTGAAAGCAATTTTTGGTTTCTATCTCATTTTTTTGTTAGTTATAGTATGTTAAAGTTTTCGCAAAAATGGTGTCCGAGTCCTCTTTGAAAATTTATATCTCTGTTAATTTTTATCTTAGAATAATAAAATAGAGCTTATTTTAAAGGAGAAGGTTGTCGCAATATAAAAAAAGTACGAATAAAAATTATCCCTAAATTTTTTCTTCAAGAACAACGATTTTGTCTCAAGGGGATCGGGGTCACAAAAATCGAAGAACATCAGTGGTTCTCAATTAAGGCTAGTTTAGTTCTCTAATATTTTAATTCGATTTTTTGACCCCCATCCCCTTGAGATCCCAAGTTGATTTTTTGGTATGTTTTGAAAAACAGTATAATATACAAAATATAAATAAATAAAAAAAATTAAAGATAAGCCCATGATTCAATCAATGCAGCGCTGCATGCAGTAGATTTGCTCACATGAGATTTGCAATGAGTTGCAGTAAATGTTCCGGTATGCAATAACTCAAAGTTTGCTCTGTGTTTAAGTTTTGTATAGCGCTGCGTAAGGCCAGTCAACAGTCAAATAAAAAGCGTACTAAACTAATCGAATTTACCTGGATAGAAAATTAAAAAATTTCAATTTTGACAGTTTTAAATCAAGAAAATTATACTGAAGTAAAAATTTTATTTGATGGAAAAATCAGAGTAACATTGACTAATATTTGAATTTGATGTGACATGCAGCACTGCATTGATTGAATCATGGAAAACATTTCGCTGCCCTTCAATGCAGTAATGAATGCAGTGCTGCATTGATTGGATCATGGGCTATACGCTTTTGGCGATTCTTGATGGAATGACCCTTTTTCTATAAAATAATTGCGAACCACTGACGTTCTTCGATTTTTATGACCGCGATCCCCTTGAGATCCCAAGTAAATTTTTGGTATGTTTTGAAAGACATTATAACCTACAAATGTAAAAAAATAAAAAAAAATTTAAGATGTACATATATTAAAGGTATGCATTTTGAGATATTCAAGAATAAAGGATAAAATCGTTATCCTTGAAAAATAATTTTAAGGATAATTTTTATTCGTATTTTTTTATATTGCGGCAACCTTCCCCTTT
Organism: Beris morrisii; assembly: GCA_951812415.1. Classification (NCBI taxonomy): domain Eukaryota; kingdom Metazoa; phylum Arthropoda; class Insecta; order Diptera; family Stratiomyidae; genus Beris; species Beris morrisii. Next base: position 74,105,255 of record OX638310.1, read on the forward strand.
AAAATAAGGCCTATTTTATTATTCTAGGATAAAAATTACCAGAGATATGCATTTTTAAAGAGGACTCGGACACCATTTTTTTGAAAACTTTAACATACTCGTACTGTAACTAACAAAAAACAAAATGAGAAAGAAACAAAAAATTTAATTTCAATTATTTTTTTCACTAGTTCTTCAAGTACAAAAATTTTCAAAAGAATCGGAGATGGTAAGTCAAAAATTTCGTAATTTTTGGCGATTCTTGATGGAATGACCCTTGTGTCAAATATCAACGGAATCCACTGTACATAGATACCAAAATCAACAAGAAAAGCATTTTAGTGAGAACTATTCATTGAAAGGATATTTATTATTGTTGAAAACCATAAATTGTAAAAACTCGATGATGAATTTAGACAGTTAAATATTATAATTATTTGCAAACAATAATTCTAATGTAGAAGAAGATATAGAAGTGTTTTGGCAAGATCTTTCCTGTGTCCAGATAGGTGATCAGAAGGCTTTTGTAACACAATGTTAATTAATTAATTAACTAATATCTTGACCTTCCACATTCATCCGCATATGTAGAACGTGTTATTTCATAACCAAAGCCATGAACTTATTTGGAAATTTAACGGACATTTAGCTCCACATGTAAGACAGTGAGGAGAAGATAGAAAAAATTTTCATATAAACATTAATATGCACAATTTAATTTTTTTTTTTATGTACATTTACCAATTAATCGATTGATCTTAATCGAACATTTTAAAATAATCGATCTTGCAACAATCGATTGTTGAGCAATCGATTCCCATCCCTACTTTTGAGTGCTGGAGAGGAAAAGAAGAGCTGCTGAATTTTTCAAACCAGTGTAGACGTAGGAGAAACTGGCTCACTAATTCCTCATAACTTACTTTTCCTTCGGCTGTTTTTCAAATCGAAATAATCATCACAACAACATGTGTTTGTTTGGTTGCTACTCGAAAGAAAAAGACAGTCTTCCGTTTTTAATTCCGTATTTGTAACTTTATCCAAATCACCGAATGAAAAAGTTTCAATGACATGAGAGCTCAGGAAGGAAATTTACTTTTAAAACTTGCAGCTACTATAACTATATCTAAATACTAAGCATTGCTTCCCTTACATTTTTCTGAAAAATATTTACAATGCGTTTTCTATCTAAATCGCGCAGAAAAATCGCGAAAAAAATTCATGTTTCAAACATTGTCTTTGGCACAGTCTAAATAAAAGTTCGCAAGAAACTACTCGCGAATATCTCACAAAGCCGAATTGGCAACACCACGAAAAAAGAAAGCAAAAAGAAACCAAGAGGAAGATACATGGAAGCAATTTGAAAGTTGCATCTATGAGCGTTCATTTCATTCCGTAGTAAACTCACTGTGACGTCATAAAAAAAATACACAAACACGTGAGTTTGGAAGCAATGAGGAATTTGCTTCTAAGGGTAGTAGAAGAGCAAACTTGAAAGCGAGATTTGATAAAACATAAGTGCTACCAGAGTAGAATAGGAATTGAATTCTGAACAAAGTTTGGAATTCAATTGATATGTTATGGGTATGTGTGATAAATAGTTGAATTATATTTAATTTGGTTTTTAGATCTCAGGAACCACTTACGCTAGGAGGCTGAAACTTGGAACTTATGTAGAACTACGATAGTGAACCTATTTGCAAAAAAATTGGCGTTAAGGGTTGAGGAGTGTGGGAGTGGAGGCGAAAGCTATGTGTCCGAAGCGCTTGAAAACTGGGTTTGAAACATTCTAAAATCTATATCTCCTGAACGATTGATGTCAAAAGATTGAAACTTTGTAGTTATCTTAAGGGATAATAGGAAATTAATCAAAGACTAAAATTTTGGAATCGGATGGTGGAGCGTAGGTGTGGTGGTAAAAAGCTTTGGATTAGAATATCTTCCGAACCAATTATACCAAGAAGGTAAAATTTGGTTTGTGTATATAGGAATACAAGTGGAGCCCATTGAATGTAAAATTTTTGAAGTGGGAAGTGAAGCACGAAAGTGAGGCTATAACCATTTTTAAAAAAAATTAATATTTACATCTCAAGAACCGTTCCAGATATGATCTTAGAAATTTTACTGGAGTTAGGCCCAGTAGACTTCTAACATGTTGGAGGTACTGGTGAAGGGGCTGTTGGTAGGAGGGGGTGGAAAGAAAATAATTTCGATTTTTATTTCTCAAAAACCACAAACCATAGAAGGCTAAAAATTGACGACTGTATAGAGCCACCATAGAATTTTTAATAGGGGTAGCAAAGTACGGGGGTGAGGGGTGGCTTTTTATATCTCAGAAATGGCCTATGCAAGAAAGTTGTTGCTTAGTACGTGTATGTACGTGTGCTACTAGAGTAATTTAAGGAAAAAAAATTCAGATTTTTATTGGCATAGAGGTTGAGTAAAACAAATGTCCATGAAAAGGGATTTTTCCACATTTTCACGATTTTGTTATATTTTCTGGATATGTCGAATTATCAAATAAATTTTACTTCTGCGCCTAGAACTGATTTTCCAAATTTTTCGTTATCCAACCCCTTAGGAGGTGTAAAGTGGATGTGTACATTTTCACGAATTTCCATATATTGGGTCTAATGAGATATTGAATTCACTTTTATTTTTAAAGGCTTTAAATTTAATCGAAGAAAAATCTGATGGAATAATTTTTCGATATTAAACCCCTGGAGGTGTAAGGTATTGTTCAAATTTTCACGAATTCCGAAAATCTTTTAGGATTAATGAGATCGAATTCGGTTATACTTCTATTGAACACTCTGGGCGCAACTTTATTAATTTTTTTTGGTAGAAGTCCGGATCGCGTTTAATGATAAGATGCGGTGTAGGTGACTGCGACTGACAACCTAAAAAATAACGTTCCAAATAGCCTCCTGGTTCCCGTTCGTGATTGCTGGGTGCTTTTATATTAGTAATGTTAAAAGTAGCTAATGGAGGAGGTTCAATTAATACGCAGTAAATTTGTAGAAAGAATAATAATAATAAATTTTTGATATTAACCAATTGCACTCCCTTGTTGAATTATCACGCCACGCCACTGCCATGGGGATTCAATATCCGAAATGTTTGGAATTGATTTTTAGGCTATAACAAAGGCGATAAGTCATCAGACCAAAGCGATATGGTAGAATTAATGAAAACATGCACTTTAACCCCTTTTCGCTTCTTCAGGGTTGAATGTTGAAAACTGTTTTGAGGCGCTCATACAAAAAGACAGTCGAAGTAAAAACATATTCAATAACTCATCGGTCATCAGAGATGGCAAAATTCATAAAACATGTATAATTCCCTTTCACATCCCTCGTAATTTCTGAAAATCCTGAAATTAAATTTTTGGAGTTTTGATAAAGATCATGTATTGGAAAAACTATTTAATTGCATCATAAAACAAATATGACAAAATTCATGAAAATACATCTGTACCCTTTTCGTAGTCATTTTCTTTACCCAACAATTTCATGACTTTCTATCCACCTTAAGGTACAATCTGGCTGGTACTGCCGACCGTCGCGGTCAGCATTAACTGCCGGCAGTAGACTACTGCTTCAGGCAAAATCAAGCTGTCATGTCTGTTTGCGACTGCTGGGCATTTGACGGTTGTGAGTGCAAAGCAGCCGCGGTGAGCAGTTGAGGTTGGCAGTTACTGCTTACCGTGACGGTCGGCAGTACCAGCCAGACTGTACCTTTAAGGTACAAAAAAAGAAATACTTAGATGGTGAAAAGAGGTGGTAAATTTCACCAAATCTCTTAGGTCCGACTAGATATTGCATTCGCTTCAACGGACTTTCTTTAAAAACTCTTCAAAATCTATTTTGTACTTATTCCATATTTACGGGAAGTGAAAGGGGTTGGGTATGTTTTAACGAAAGTTTCATTTTCCAAACAGCCATATTTTGTGTCATAGTCTTTCGTTTTAGTGAAAAGCTATATAATGAGAGTTTTATGAGATAAGAGATATTTTGAAGTTAATGAAGTTCGTTCTGCCGAATCACAGTTTCCGACAATATTTCAAACTTGTCAATGTTCTCTTCGTTTCATCCTAATAATTCATTGCTTTCAAAATTCTACCTACTCGTACAAGCAATTAATTACAACTGTATAGTGAATATGATTTCACCCTTATTTTTTCTTCCTGAATTACAGTCGATCAAATCCATTTCTCCCTGGGTCATGTTTTCCTTTCACTATTTATCCTTTTAACGAAACGTCCCTCTGCAAATAAGGCACCATTTATTTAATCACACTCGCAAACGACACGAACGGGAATACCGTCGACATACGTAAACCTGCTAATCAAGTTTTCCTCTTCATGAAACACAATCTGCAATCAGTTTATCATTTAATTCTTTTTAATCAATTATTTACAGTTAACATGACAGGAAGCGCCGAAATCCCTCACGTCTAAAGTATGGAAGTTAAAGTACTTTAAAACGCGCTGTGACACCTCAACGCACCACTTAATAGTTTTCCCGGCGGAAAAAAATGTTAAATGTCGTGCCTCATTTTCCTTGTTTCGCTCAATTAAATCGAAATGTGATAAGAATTTCGTTATTTTGTCATTCGCCGATGGCCATTGTAAATGTTTTCAGGAAATGATAGTTCCCCTCGCACAATCTCGCACAATCTAAAGACATTGATGACACTTTCCCGGGATATTGTGTCCTTGTGGTGGCTACCCTTCGTGCAACACAGAAGAGAATGATGTCCTTATCGGGTTTTCCTCCATCATAGTCAACCTTTTCCTTAAGGTTACGGTGCAAATACGCAATTCAGGATTTTTTGCACTCTGTTGTTGGAAGCCCATTTAGATATAAGCAGAGGAAGGACACTCGGAATGGCTACAATAGAATTTTTTTTTGCTGTTTACTTTACTGTCAGCTTTATCGAAAATTCTGGCGAATTTGGGGAATAAAATTTCCATGTAATGAACGGTTCCGAAAACAAATCCTCCTTCTTTGAGTTTGCTGAATTATTGTATTTCGCATATTTAAATTAAACGAATTCTTTCCAACTTTTGCCACATCCGAGGGAGCCTATAGGCTCCTATCGAGAGCCTACAGGCTCCTTTCGAGTGAGCCTGTAGCCTACTATCGGAAAACTCTACTTCCGCTTGTGGAATGGGTATGTAAGTCAGTGTAGTAGTAGCATGCGGAGTTGCCCCATGGGGCCTTGCAACTCTATTTTTACTTGATTTATTTAAAGAAAGTTATTGATTGTCTTGGAAGTTAGTTTTTTTTTGAAAAAAATAGATTTATCATACTTTACATTCCCTTCATGATACCAATACTCCTGGTGCCTGAGAAAAAACACTGATGCAAAGTCAGTGACAGTGAACTTCTAAAAGTTTTGCCCCTGATCCGAAATTTTAAGTTCCGCTACTGAGGTACGTACACGGAAGAAAAGAAATAGTTTTGACTGCCAACGACAAGGGTTCTCGTTACTATTGTGATGCTGAAATTTCAGCTAACCATCATTTTTAGTTCTCAGTACCACTATTAAATGTGATAAGAACAATTTAATTGTATTTATTACTATTTTTGTGAACAAATCACATTTCGCAATTTGTATAACTCTCAACGAAAGAGTGGTCAATACAATTAGAAATGTGAGTAACAAAAAAATAGTAATATCTACGATGAAAATTTGTTAAACCAACACAGTACAAATGTAAAAACCACAATATGGAATGTTTAGAGAACATTTGTTATGTAGCTTAAACTTTGACACATTTTCATAATTCTGAAAATGTAGGAACGAGAATGAATGAATAGAGAAAAATCTGCCAACAGTCTGGGCGTAACTTTATTATTTTTTCGGTAGAATTTCGAAACGCGTTTAATTCTGAGACGCGGTCTAGGTTACTGTGTGACTGAAAACCTAAAAAAAAGTTAGGAAGCGGTTAGAATGGGGTCGCGCTAGAATACTTACGCCGCTGCCACATATAACATATGAATTACATAATTGGGTCGTACTCCGGGACGAGGTCTAGTCATAGTATAATATCAGTTGTTACGCCATTAGAAGGTTTTCCACGATGTGGTTTTGGTTTTGGTACATGAAATCGGAAATGCGTTTGTAGGCGATTATATAAAAAGTCGGTGGAAGTGCAAACCAATCTAATATCTCATCAATCCTGAGAAATATGTCGAAAGCCTTACGTCCTATTGGAGCTATATAACAAACATCCTGAAATCAACTTTTTGACGATTATGTAGGAAGCCTTAGGAAGTAAAAATGAATTCGAACTAAGAAATATGTAAGAATTTCTGAAAACATATGCAGCCTCCTTGCACCCGCTTTGGGGTTGAATATTCAAGAATCCTGAAATGGGTTTTTAGACATATATAAAGAAAGCCCAAGGAAGTAAAAACCAATCCGATATCTTACCACTCCTAAGAGATATGACGGAATTCGTGAAAACGTGTTCAACCCGTTTTTACACTCTTAGGGGTTGAAAAAGGAAAATAACTTGAGAAGAAGTTTTAGGTGATTATTAAATAAGCACGTGAAAGTGAAAAGTTATACGATATCTAATCAGACCTGCGGGATACGGCTGAATTCGTGAATATGTATATATCCGCTTTACACCACCTTGTTGGTCTAATTTTAAAAAATCCTGAAAACGCTTTCTAGGTATTTATATGAAGAACCTGTAGAAAAAAAATGACTTCAATGTTTGGAAAGACCTAATAGATATGACGAAAATCGTGAATCATTTTTTTTGCCCCACTTCCGAACGCCAATGGATATTTGAATTTTTTGTTAATCAGAATTACTTTTCTAATTGATTTACATATACGTACCGAATTTCAATTTTCTAGCATAAGCCGTTCTATAGTTAGGAAAAACACCCCCCCACCCGTGTACCATACTACCCCTATAAAAAATTATATTTTTCCAACATGCTACTACTACAGCTCTATCTAAATACTAAGTTTCAGCTTTATATCATTATAGGCTCTCGAGATATAAACATCGAAACTTTTTACTTTTCACCCTCTCCCACCCTCACCCTCTACACCCACATATCTGAATTCTTTTCCTCTGGTAAAAACTTTAAGCATCTCTCTTACACCGTTCTTGAGATATGAGACGTGATTTTTGAAAAAAATTCTTACCCCCTCCACTTCCATGCTCCACCGCCCCCTTAAAAATTTTACTTTCAGCAAACTTTATTTGTCAACCTTTATACAGAAACCAAATTTTATTTCTCTAGTGCAATTGCTCCGTGAGATATCGTAATCTAAAGTTTTTCTCCACCCAATTTGTGTCCGATCTATTCTCCTAGTATACCTACAGATATTTATAAAGTTTCAATTTTGTGACATTAACTGTTTAGGTGATATGGATTTTTGAATGTGTCGATCTCGGCTTTCTTGCGTTTTGGACGCATTATTTTTCCTCCCACTTACACACCCCTACACCCATATCAACAATATTTTTGCAAATGGGTCCACTATCAAAGCTCTATATAAATTCCAAGTTTCAGATTCCTAACATAAGTGGTCACATCAAGGGGCCTACCCATTCTATTAAAAAAAATGTTCAATTCAATAGCTCATAGGGTTTGGGAGCTATAAGCTCTCAAACGTTTTGCGTACGGCGGACGGCGCACAGACTGACTGAAAATATCAAATTTTTTTTTTTTTAAATCGATAACAATACTTTATTATTAAAATAATAAAGTAAAATTTACATATTTTCTGAAAACGGTCATATAAGATACGATTGGAATAGAGTAACTTTATACGAACTCACACTAACATCCATTATCTAGAGTACGGACAATATCCACTTTTGGTACATATTTAGAAAATTGAGAACCCGCGAATTTCAGAATTCGCCAGAATTCCATATGATTTTGATTGACATTTCCCAAAATTGTGTGATCTGAAACGAAATGTCAACATTACCAAAGGTACGTATTTTGATTAACAATAAATATTAATTTCATTTATAAGTAACTCTTAACTTTTAATTTCCAGTACAATGGCAGCAAACTTAGAAGGAAGATATTGCAGCCCATCAGTTAAAAACGCGACGAGATTTTTCGGACAGGCAGGCGGCCGCCGTCATGCAATTGAAAAGAAGAACCGATTTAATTCATTTCAACGGAACTCAACACTAGATTCCACACAATCACTTTCGAAACACTATCACTTTTAATTTCTGCGGTATTGTGCCGGAAAATTTAACTTTTAAGATCGCGGCCGCGAAACAACACAACTTGACAATTCGAAATGTCAATGATATCCTAAAGTGTAAATGTGTGCGTGATAAAATTTCGATTTTTAATCACAATATTCTATAACTTTCTGATTTTTATTTCGAAATTTAATAATTTTCCAGTAAATAGTGAGTTCACCTCAGGGACGTCATTTGTGGGGGTGGGGGGGGGGGGCAGGGGGGTCATTTGCCCCCTGAATTATGTATTTTTATAGATTATATATAACATATGTATATTTATATATAAAAATATGTACAAACATAACATCTTGCCCCCCCCCTAGAAGAAACTGAAATGACGTCACTGGTTCACCTACTTCCGTGAGGATGTTTAAAATTAAAAACCGAGACAACTGCAAAAAAAGTTTAAATTTACTGGTTTCAAGTGAAACACGCAATGTCCATACTCAAGATAATGGATGTTTGTGTTAGTTCGTATACAGCGACTCTATTCCGAACTAGCTCGTTCGTGAAGCCAACAGCTCTATTTGTCAGCACTGAGCTTTGAGCAAACATCAGAGTCTATTTTATTCCAACAACCCGCGAGCTACTAGAGCACCATAGTTTGAGAAGGAGTGGAATCTGTACTGAGCGCTCTCAAAGGCGAACTAAAATGAGTAAGCCTAGTTTCTAGGCGCTGATATGAAGAGCCCGTAGATGTAAAATTAACTCAGTGCCAAAGATAATGAGATAGAGTGGAAGCGGACCGTAAGCAGCGTAATCTGTTTTCTCAGTCGACTACTATGCTCTAAAAATATTAAACTGTAAATGCAATAAAATCTCATACTCTTTGCAATAAACGTCAAATTGTTTATTCGGTGAACGGGCTGTTCCAACGAATAAGAAACGTATATTTTGAAAACTGTTTAAACCAAGAAAGAATAATTGGAGGTGAGGCTTTTCCAGATCTCAGCTTTGTAGTGCAGGGAAATGATTTGTGTGTTGCTGCTTTCATTGCGCAGTTCTGAGTTCTGAATATGGTTCGTTGTGCTGTTAAAAGGTGTGAAAGTACCCCATTCTTTAATAAGGATGTGTCATTTTTTACTTTTCCGAAAGAATTATCAAGGTAATATACTCACCTCAAAGCTAAAAAATATAATTTATACTTTTAATTCTAGGCTTTCGAAATGGAAATCATTCGCAGGCATAGATGGCAATGAACCCAATTTTATATCTATAATATTTAATTGAGCTGTATTATTTTAGTTTCTTTAAATAAAATTACTTTGAATACTTTATTTTTATTTATTTCTGGCTTATAATCTGAATTCTGTTCGGTTAAATTAATACCACATAGCTTTCTGTTATCCGATTTGAAATTTAGTGCGGCTTCGAACCAAATCCAAATTTAGTAATCGGCCGAGACTGAAAACCGATACGGTTTTTTCTATGGAGATTATATGGGCGCTTCCCCTCTATCTCATACTCTTTGCTCAGTACCTTGATAAATCTGAAACATATGAAAAAAATCTGCCAACAGTCTGGGCGCAACATTATTATTTTATGGGTAGAAGTCCGAAACGTGTTTAATGCTGAGATGCGGTGTAGGTGACTATGGGACTGACAACCTAAAAAATAACGTTCCAAATAGCCTCCTGGTTATTTCTTAGGTTGTCAGTCGCATAGTTTTACTTACGTAATTTTTTCATCAATAGAATAATTCATAGTAGTAAAAGCGAATTCGATCACATTAAACCTAAGAGATTTTCGGAATCAGTGAAATCTTGAACAATACCCCCAGGGGGTTTAATAGAGAAAAATACTTAAATCGGGGTTTTCGCCGACTACGTTTAAAGCTTATAGAAGTAAACATGAATTCCAAGTCTCAATATACCTTAGGAATATATCAGAATTCGTGAACATGTACACAACCACTTTACACCCCTTTAGGGGTTGAATATCGAAAAATTTTGAAGACTGTTAGTAGGCGCTTATATAAATAGCCCGCAGAAGTAAAATTGATTTGATAGCTCGACATGACTAAAAGTTTTAACGAAATTTGTGAAAATGTGGATTCACGGACATTTTTTTTACTCAACCTCTGAACGCCAATAAAAATATGAACTTTTTTTTGCTTTAATTACTCTAATAGTACATCTACATATACGTACTATAATATAGTACCCCTCTCCCCCGTACCTTGATACCCCTATCAAAAATTTTATTTTTCTAGGATGTCTCCATAGTGGCTCTATATAATCCTAAATTTTTAGCTTTCCATTCATTATGGTTTTCGAGAAATAAAAATCAGAATGTTTTCCTTTCTACCCCCTTTCACCATCACCCCCAACACCCACATCACCAAAATTTTTTTTCCTACTAGAAGTTTACCGACCCCAACTCCTGTAAAATTTTCAAGATCATATCTGATACGGTTTCTGAGATATAAAAATGACATTTTTTGAGAAATTGCTATCCCCCCACTTTCATGCTCCACCTCCCCCCTCAAAAAATTTAATTTTGGTAGACTCCTCTTGTGATCCCATATACAGAAACTAAATTTTATCTTCCTGGTGTAATTGGTTTGAAAGATATTGTAATCCAAAGTTTTTCACCCCCCACCCCCACACCCCACCACCCCTCTTAAAAATGTTAGCCCTTGTCTAATCTCGAAGTATCCCTAAAGACAACCACAAAGTTTCAATCTTCTGACATCAACTGTTCAGGAGATATCGATTTTAGAATGTTTCAATCCCGGCTTTGATGCGCTTCAGACTCATTGTTGAAGTGGGGGGCTCTTCCACACCCCTTAACCACTATCGACCATTTTTTTGCAATTGAGTCCACTGTCGAAGTACTACATAAGTTCCAACTTTCAGCCTCCTAGCATAAGTGGTTCCTGAGATCTAGAAACCAAAATTTTTCGTCTAAAACACTCCCCCCCCCACTCCTCTTCCCCCCTACCCCAACCATCGAAAATATACCAGTCGTAGGGGTTTACCCAATCTACCCACCATAAAAATTTCAATTTCATATCTTAACGGGTTTGGGAGCTACGCGTCTTCAAACGATTTTGCGTATGGCGGACGGCGGACGGCGTACGGCGTCTACGGCGGAGAGACGGACATTTTTTTTTTTGCTTTTTTCGGATTTACTAGTCCTAAAACGTGAAAATACAAAATTTAGAGGTAGCAAATTTTTTTTTTCGTATGCAAGTCGCATAACTGATTAGACTTTTTCGGAACGATGTCGCCGGTTACTGTATATATATTTACTATTATATAATAGTTTGTACGAGCACTATATTTAGAATATTTACATGACCTCTTCAAAATGAATTGAAATCTGTTTACATTGAAGAGGAGACCATGATAGCTTAGTACATGCTGTCCTTATCTTACATATAGACATGTAGAATTTTGATGACATTTTGCGGGAGTACGCTCTGCCTGCTGGTTTTCTATTCTTCAAATTCGTTCCGATTCCTATTCACTTCCTCGTTATTAATGAGCGCAAACACTCCAAAGTGATTAAAAACACTATATAAATTATAACACGCTACCAGAAATACGTCCATTATCAAAAATATTAAACAAAACAGAAGTGACACTTGAAACTCGTTCTTCTTCTTGCTTGAATAGAATCGAAGTCGTAGTCGGTGTTCTGTTTAACACCAACTGCGCAGTCGAACCTCACGCTGAAAGATAGACAAATCGTTGTCGCAGTCGCAGTCGAGGTCCGTGTTCTGTTTTGTACTTTAGGCTATCGACATCAATGTCAAAGTCCGAGTCCGCACTTTGTATGATGTCCTCTTCATCTACCTTAACGTCGTTTTCGTTTTCTTTTTGTTTGTTTTTGTTGCTCATTTTGGTCCCCCTAGTATGCTCGGAAAAACAGTCCACCCCGATAGAGCCGGCTTTCAGGGGTAAGGCAAAAATACTGTGGGCAGGCCCTTGCGCAGTATTTTCAAATATGTCGAAGCTTGATCTTCAATTTGAAGAAGAGAAACAAAGTAGGCAAAGCGTATTCACGCAAAATAGCATCAAAATTCTACATATCTATATGTAAGATAAATACAGGATGTACTAAGCTATCGCGGTCTCCTCTTAAATGTAAACAGAATTCAATTCATTTTGAAGAGGTCATGTAAATACTCTATATACATATAGTGCCCGTACAAACTATAATAGTAAATATATACATCAACCGGCGACATCGTTCCCAAAAAGTCCAATCAGTTATACCTACGACTTGGATACGGTTTCGTTTCGACGTATAGTATACGAAACTTTTCCTGCTGGGAAGAAGTGGAAATCCGAGACTACAACCGCAGTCTTAGAATTGGAGTGTAGCACGACTGCGCAGTCGCAGGCGAAGTTGGTGTTGTGGGCATCGCCATATAATCCTGTGTATTCTAAAGACCGGGACTGCGCAGTCGCAGGCGAGGTCCGTGTTCTGTTTAGGCCTGCCTTCAGTCTCGACGACATCCCTGAGAGCCAGCAGTCGACAGCCATATCGACATGATCGTAGTGCCGTATTTAGACCAATGGACTCACAAGGGGATGATGGGAGACTCAGGCCACAACAAACACTCAGGATGCTGTGAAGCTAGCTGAGTCACGCATTCCAGGGATGCTACCACTTCGCACGAAACCTGTCTCAGGTACAAATTCCAATATATCACTTAGGTCTGATGAGATATAGAATTGTTTATAATTTAATTTATAATCGCTTAAAAATCTGTTTCAGAATTTTTAATATTCAACTTCTAATGTGTTATGTCGATATTTTATCTTCTATGTTTATTTTTAAATTGAAAAAATTAATAAATATAAATCTAAAAGTTTGATATTTCGTATGGCGTTAAAAATATTAAAGAATTTGTTAACAAAATATTTAAGCCTTTTTCACCCTTCTTTGGGCTTAATAATAAAAAATTTTAAATCGTCTTTAGCCAAACCTTTAGAAGTGAATTTATTTATATATTTATTTTATTGTACAGATAAATATCCAATTGAACAATAGTTCTAGTATAAGCTAAAATGAAAGAAAGTTGATAAAATAAAACGAGATATGAAAAAAGAATAGGAAAATATCAGAAATTTACCTTTATGACCATGAAACCAACCCAAAGAATAAAATATTTCAATCTAAATTCTAGCAGATAGGTACTCGAATATATCAGCCATACCTACTACATCAAAACAGTATCTACCCGCTGCGTAAAAAATACAATCTTTGCATTCAACAAGAATATTTCCATGTAACGCGGTTATCATTTTTATGAATTTCCGCAAAGGAAAACCTACCCATTTCTATTCCCCCGAACGGTTAAAATTTAATAAGGTCTCATCTCAGTACGCAACCCCCTTGAGCAGCTCTCGAAACCTTTATTGTGCCAGAAGCGTCACCAAAATGTGTGGCAAACATTTTGATTTAAGTCGAGCTAATTTCCATCCACTTGGAATGGTACCCAAGTGAAAAATTCCTATAAAGTTTTCAATTTTAAGTACACTCAATTCATTCTTTCGCTCGCTCTTTCTCATCCCTTCACACGCATACGATCTATTCACCCTTGTTCCGGAACAGTGGTGCCTTACGCAACTGTTTTACAATGGCAACCCCTTAGGACGTCGAGTTGTAACCCTGAAAGACGGCAGGCGAGAAAAAAAATCCAATTCGAAACGAGCTGAGGGAAAAATGATTCTTCATATGATTAATGACAACCCCGGCTGTAATTTCCCTATGGGTAAGTGCTTCTGCAGGCTTCCACACCTACCCTTCCAACACGTACACATTATGCAAAGTGCGTAGATTGTGTGCCGTCGCTGCTCCAAAACTTTACACCCTAATTCCACCTCCAAACCTGTAGACTGACTGTCGAACGTATCAGGATGGGGTGTTGGAGCTTCGTTTGAATTTAAAGAAGTATTTCCTTCTGCCTATCACGCTAAGACGAGTTCTGATATGAAATTTTGATCCTGAGAAAGACGTAAAGTGCCAACGATTCTTGTGACTGAATATGCCCCAGATTCCGCCGGCATAAGAATACGCCGCAAGGACGTTCCTCCTGCTATTTGAATTGTGGGTGACAAAACAAATGCTGCCTGCCTACTTCTATATCTGGAATGATTACGTACATGCCGAAAAGATATTCTAATGGTTGAATTATTTCTCATCCCATCAGAAATCTTATAAAAAACAATTTTTACAATCCTGTATTCACAAGGGGTGCCATTGTTTGAACGGAAAACCTTAAATTTTCAATTGGTATTTGACAAACAAATTAAGGTATTTTTGAAAACGAATTTGGGATTTGTTTTGGAAATCTAGATAAAATATGGATCGCATACTTCCATGGCATCCATTTCACTGACTATGCGGAGAGTGACAAATACGCAGTTTTGAGTGAAGCGTAGTATCCTGGATCGTTGATATAGGTATTAATCAGGATTCTCATCCTGAAAATTGAAAAGCTGCAAGCTACTACGCGCGACATAAATTTTGAATACTCAGTAAGCAGGAGTCAGCTATAAGAATAACCATCCGCGGACAAGCAAAATGTTTTTCAACCCACCGTGCTGTCTTTACATATATCCTCTAACCTGTTCAACCCTGAAATCCCTAGAGTTTCAGGCGACTCGTACTTACCGGGTGAAGTCAATGTAGGGGGCAAATTGCTGACATAACGGAATCGCTGACGACTTCTTTTCAGAAGATCGGGAGTCCTTCTGGGATGTATTACTTACTGGCCACAGCTGCTGGAGGTTTTACACGTAGTCAGGTTAAACCATCTACCAATCGTCAGCTTAATTGCCTTTTTATCAATATTTTTCTTGACGTAGCCATTTCAGATCCAGCTTTGGTCAGTTTATCGGCAGCCTCATTTCCTAGTATCCCTTTATGTCACAGAACCCAGCATAAAAAAAACCTTATGAGCTGCGCCCAGTTTTTTCAGATGCTCCCCACCGTCTGGGAGTAATGAAAAAATTTTGCTATGCCCATAATCCGCGGATTTTCAGCAGCCACCAGACTCTTTAAAGGTGCGTTTCCATCTCCGCCGTTTTGCGTCGCCGACTACATTCTCCATACATAAAAAACTAGCTCTGTGACGCGCCGAGGCAATCGTCGGGAGTTGAGTCAACTTCAACTTTTTCGGCGAGAGCCGATACTAATGTGCCTTCGATATAGATTGGTTTGGATCCAAACTACGTTCCTATGGTAACGAAAAAAATACTTTATTATTAAAAAATAATAAAGTAATTTAAAAGTCAAAAATGTACGATAAGTGGCTAATTATCTAGGTTGAAATCGGTTCACGAGCTCTGCCACTCAGGCGCATGACTGATGACTTTTTAGCGTCGCGTCGGCCGTTTCGCCGCAGATGGAAACGACAATGTCAAAAGTGTGACGGGACACCCGTGTCGGCGACGCTAAACGGCGAAGATGGAAACGCACCCTTAAGGTGCGTGGAATGACCCCATTCCCTACGCAATATGTTGTCTTGTAGTCTTTTTATCATGGTGCCTTTAAACTCACCCTTGAGGCTCGCCTCGAGGCGAGCCTCTACTCCCATCAGGGCATTGCAAACCGGTTTTCGTCGGCTGTGTTCTTTGCTGTGTTGAAAGCAATTTACACTCAACATGCCTTTGCAGCGCAACTTGCCTATAAGTGCGAAACGACAGAAATAAGATGAGCTGCGAATTGTATGGTACCACAGTTCATTGGATATGTGTACACATATGGAAGCGTGCGTCGGAGAAAAAGTTGAAAGAATGTTAGACTCTTGCGACTGCACGAGCCATCTGATTGGTTGATTTTATGGTGGTGATAGAGGCGCGCCTCAAACGTTGAGTGTATGGTAAATCCACCATCATGGTTCTGTTCTGTGCTTTGCATTGCACCGCAGAACTACAGTAAATGCCAATTACAGTCCACATTGCAGTGGAGTATAAAAAATCGGAGAGCGGTTGAAGTAGGTATGTATGTTTAGAAAATTCGGAATTGCTCTTGGAGGGGGCGGCCGCCCCCTCCGCCCCCCCCCCCTGAATCCGCCAATGTCTAGGACTGTACTATTACTGTTATCGATGAGGACACAGACTCGACGGAGTGACATGTGATAATAATTACTCGACCAAAAAACTCACATTCTGCAATTATGAAACTCGACGAGTGCCTATTTGTCGAGTTTCACTCGGCTTCGAGTCGAAAAAAACGTGAGTAAAAAGAACTGCGTATTATGACAGCCGATCGAGTGAGTATTTACTTCAAAGAAATGTCAAATTTACTCGACTGTTGGAAATGAAGTGACTTTCCAATTGTCCAGTTTCATAATACCAACTTTAGCTCGAGTCGAGTTCAAATGTGAGTCGAGTTACTCACTCGACTCGAGTTTCGTAATAGGCCCGTTAGTGATAATAACAGCATTTTATGGCAGTCGATCAAGAGAATTTTTACTCTAATGAAATGTGAAATTCAGTCGACTGCTGCAATTAAATTGACTGTCTTCCGTTTCTCTCAGAATCACCCGTAATGTGAATGTCGTGTTGTGGCCGATCGACTGAAATGGTATTGTGACGGGCCTATTACAAAACTCGAGTCTAGTGAGTAACTGGACTCACATTTCAACTCGACTCGAGCTAAAGTTGGTACTGTGAAACTCGACAATTGAAAAGTCACTTCATTTCGAGCAGTCGAGTGAATTTGACATTTCTTTCAAGTAAATACTCACTCGATCGGCTGTCATAATACGCATTTCCAGAGCCCTCTGAACTATAGCCGCGCAGCTGAATTGAACATAAAACATAACGCAGTCACGATCGGCTGCAAGCCAATCGTATGGTACTCTAGATGAAAGACTGAACTCCGATTTATATTTTAGTTGGGATTATATCAAAAGAATGAGGAGTGCACATACAATTATTGCATGACCTTTTATTTACAAGTAGAAACTATTGTATAGTTGCTACTCGATGGATGGTTAAACGATTTCTTGAGTTATAGTGAGTTCCATAAATCAAGTTAGGACATTATTACAGAATTTTTGTATGGCAACTACATGAAGGACTTACGGGATATTTTTCATATTAATACCTTCAGCTGCGACTAATATAAAAACAACGTATACAAAATTTCAAAGTCGTAACTTAAAGCGTTCTAAAGTTATCGTTCAATATTGGTGAACACGTGTTTTAAGAACTTTTGTATGACAGCTACCCGAAGGAGTTGATGGATTGCACTAATTAAAGAACTCAGTCTTGCTTTTGATATAACACTAATTCCTGTAAAATTTTGAATCCCTGCTTTAACTTGTACTAGAGTTATAGTGGATTCTGTAACTTGTATACATTTTCGAAGGACTTTTGTAGGCTGCTACACGAAAGACTCATTCGATTTGCATCATATTCGGAACTTTCGTTTCAAACATTTAAGTATTCAAAATTTCAAGCTCCTAACTTGAAGCATTCGAGCAATAATTGTGAATACGTGTTTTAAGGACTCTTGTATGGGAGGTACCCAAAGGAGTGGAAGGATATCGCCCACTAACGAACTTAGCCTTACTTTTTCCATTTTACAGGTGGTGACCAAATTTTAACTTCCTAGGCCAACGCGTTCTTGAGTTATCGTGCAAACGGACAGACGGACGGACGGACAGCAAACGGATTTGGTGTTCTTGGCCACAACTAAACACAAAATAATATATACCTTTTTTTCGTCCGAGGCTCGGTTCTATGCGTTACAAACTTTTCGGGCTGATTTCATCTAGAGTATAAAAATGAGAATTAGACTAGTTTTCTTATCTGGAATTGAGTTTTCATAGAAAAAATTAGGTTGAAAAAAATATCGCAATTTTCAGCAATGTCGGCATTCTGCCATTTAAAAAATGTGCAGTTAAATTGCTTATTTTTTGAAAGATAATATTGGTTATATGAAACACATTGCATATTCCTATGATTCTGAACATTTGTTACTCAGTATCGACTCTAGAGGGTTCGCAAATTCCAAAGTTTTGTATTAAAATACCGCGCTTTGGGATAATAAAATATTGTTACGAATTCGTTCCAAAAAAGATTCTCCAATGAACTGGTATATTTTCTCGTTTTGATCCGTGACGTCACACATCACATAAAAAACGAGGCATTTCTCACGAATAACTGTCATATGTGCGCGGCCTGATGCTGTTATGACACTGGCTATTTTTGCGGTTTTAAAGCGGCTAGACAATCCAAATGGAGAGGGATAGAGACTTTAACATACAATTTATACATTGGTGTGAGAGTAACTGTCAAAAAACAATCCATAACTGTCAAAAAAAAGCGGCAACAAAGCGCTTTCGAGCAGTGTTTCGCAACATTCTAGCAGTTAATCCAAGAAAAATCCGCTGGCGGCTAGATTTTCCAGCCGCTACAGACTTGTTTTTGACAGTTCGTTATGTATAAATTATAGAAAGTGTCATGTTATGTTATGAAACGCGCTAAGATCAGTATTTATACTCTAGATGAAATCATATAGAGTATTATAAGTTTAATCCAGCCCAAAAGTTTGTAACGCATAGAACCAAGCCTCGGACGAAAAAAAGTTGTATATTATTTTTTGTTTATTTGTGGCCAAAAACCTCAAATCCGCCTGACGTCCGTCCGTCCGTCCGTCCGTCCGTCCGTCCGTCCGTCCGTCTGTCCGTTAGCACGATAACTCAAGAACGCCTTCACCTAGGATCTTGAAATTTTGAATCTGGATGTTTGGTTGAATTTGTAAGGCTAAGTTCGTTAACGGGTAAAATCGTCCTACTCCTTCGCGTAGCTGCCATACAAAATGTCCTTAAAACACGTGTTCAAGAATATTGGTCGATAACTTTAGAAGGGTTTAACCTACGTCTTTGAAATTTTGTATGTATTATTTTTCCAATAGTTGGAGCTAAATGTATGATTATGAAGAAAATCCTGTTAGTTCTTCGTGTAGCTGCCATACAAATATCCTGTCAAAATGTATTCACTTAATTTACGAAACTCACAATAACTCAAGTAATCTTTTCAGTACGAATTCGGAATTTTGTACAAGTTAGTTTTGAGCGAAAAGGAAGTTCGAGTTTACTAATCAGTGAAATCCTTTTACTCCTTCTGGTAGCTGCCATACAAAATATCCTTAAAACACGTGTTCAACAATATTTTCCGATAACTTTTGAACGCTTCAAGCTACGAATTTGAAATTTTGTACACATGAATTTTTGAATGGTTCCAAGGAAAAGGACAAATATGTAAGAAATCGAATGAGTCCTTCCTGCACTTCCCATGTGAAAGTCCTTCAAAAAGGACATTTTTTCGATGACTTACCCAGTTCAAGGTATGAAATTAAGCACTGAATATTGTCTTTGAGTTTTGAGTAGCAATCTAATGGCAGTCCTTAATAAAGGACATACAACATGCACACACGTAATTCTACTTTATCCCCAACTACAATATAAATCGGAGTTCAGTATTCATCTAGAGTATTATACGATTGGCTTGCAGCCGATCGTGACTGCAGTATGTTTTTTATAACAAATCAGTTCTTAATTTCGTCTACTAGATGCCGGTAGCATCAGCAAGGGTATTTTTTATCGGTAATCTCTTTCTCTCTATATAGGTCGCCTTGTCGCACGATTGGCTATTATTGCACTTTTTTCTAGCGAGTAAATAGCCAGTGTCATTACAGCATTAGTTTAAGTCGGCGGTGGCAGTTCTTTTTACTCACGCTTTTTTTTCGACTCAAAGTCGAGTGAAACGCGACAAGTAGGCACTCGTCTAGTTTCATAATTGCAGAATGTGAGTTTTTTGGTCGAGTCGAGTTTGATAATAGGCCCTGTGGTCTTCACGAAGTCGGACCATATGGCCTGGTCTCTCTATTGCGAGGGCTTGTCTCCCCTCCCTACTCGGATTAAGGAAGGGGCTCAGTTAGAAATAACCGATTTCATGTGAATATTGTATTGATTTTGGACAATATGATAGACCCGTTGTACACATTTGACATGAAAATTTAAAAAAAATAAACATAGAACATATTTAATGAAATAATATACAAAAGTTGTTTTTATGCAAAAACGATTTGTGATGAAGATTCAAATATAAGTTAATTCTAAACACTTACTAATACTTATGACTGAATTTAAGTTAAGAAATCATTATCTCTTAACTGCATTGGTAAAAATTATATAGGTACATTCATGATAACAGATACATTGGAACTTATTTTGTCTCATCGATATCCTCTTTGTATAATTCCTTGAATATTAATTTCTGTATTTTAGTTCGAAGGCGTAGCTTTTGGGAGGCATTTAATTGCTTCATGTATGGGTGCAGGCTCAATAAGTAGTAGTAGTCATCGTCAGGATCATTGAGAGCTTCCAATTCGACAACCTGAGTTTTAACATCCCCGTTTTCATCTAGGCTACGCTTCCGTTTCAGGGGATAAAGTGGTGGAGGTACGGAACTGCCTCCTTTACTGCTACTGGTACTCACTGTACTTGTAGAACCAGCATATGATCTGGCACTTCGACTATCGCCATACGAATATATGGCCGAGTCATTTGAATTACACTCAGTACTTTGTAGCGGTACACGATTAACACTGAGATCCTTTAAATTTACAATTTTTTCTGGTCGATGCGTTTCATCTTCTTCTTCTTCGTAGTCTTCGTCATCATCTAAGGTAATTAGACCAGTTATGTCCGGTTCGACCAGTGTTTCTTCGTAGTCTTCATCACATTGGGCGGATTGTTGAAAATAGAAAGGCAGGATTTCATTTTTTAAGTTGCGCTGTCTCATGTGATCGCCTGAAAGAGAAAAATGTATAAATAAATATAAGTGAATATTTTCTTGGTATAATGTAAGAAAAACCAGATATATCGAACAAGTTTTTACTATCAATTTTCCTTTTTTTAAAAACTATCGAACTGGTCTTTGGAGGTTATCCTCTAATACAGGATAAGAAGGTCATGTCCACATTGTTGATAATGGAGATTCCACCAATTTTCTGATTGTCCAGCATGATTTCTTTTACCCAAACTATACCAAAATTTGCTTTTTTCCCGAGCCCTTTGACTTCGTACTGCCAACCAACTCGGCAAACCCAACTTAAAAAAAAACACTTAAGCTTGTATTACACTGTATGTCACTATGCCAAATATTTTACTATTCTGGATGATAGTGTAATTGTCATATTCTTGTTTGACACATTATTATTTTTTTTTGCTCTATTTTGACAAAAGAAATACAACTGAACTTCGTCAAATTTTTTAATCAAATATTTGACAACATGGCACACACTGTAATACTAGCTTTTAGGTGTAACCTCTATCTACAGCTTTCTTAGGTTAAAAATTATCAACAAAACAAAAACGGTTTTTGAGACTGTAACTTATGATGAATAAAAAATCTGCCAACAGTCTGGGCGCAACTTTATTATTTTATGGGTAGAAGTCCGAAACGTGTTTAATGATGAGATGTGGTGTAGGTTACTATGCGACTGACAACCTAAAAAATAACGTTCCAAATAGCCTCCTGGTTATTTCTACACCACCAAAATTTTTCCCTACTAGAAGTTTACCGACCCCAACTCCTGTCAATTTTTCAAGATCATATCTGATATGGTTTCTGAGATATAAAAATTATATTTTTTGAAAAATTGCTGTCCCCCACTTTCGTGCTCCACCTCCCCCCTCAAAAAATTTAGTTTCGGTAGACTCCTCTTGTGATTCCATATACAGAAACTATATTTTATCTTACTGGTGTAATTGGTTCGGAAGATATTGTAATTCAAAGTTTTTCACCAAACACCCCCACACCCCACCACCCCTCTTAAAAATTTTAGCCTTTGTCTAATCTTGAAGTATCCCTAAGGACAACAACAAAGTTTCAATCTTCTGACATCAATCGTTCAGGAGATATCGATTTTAGAATGTTTCAATCCCGTCTTTCATGCGCTAAAGACTCATTGTTTCCCCCCCCCCCACTTCCACACCCCTTAACCAATATCGACAATTTTTTTTGCAATTGAGTCCACTACCATAATACTACATAAGTTCCAAGTTTCAGCTTCCTAGCATGAGTGGTTCCTGAGATCTAGAAACCAAAATTTTTCGTCTAAAACGCTCCCCTCTCCTCTCCCCTCACACCCCACCACTCGAAAATATACCAGTCGTAGGGGTTCACCCAATCTACCCACCATAAAAATTTCAATTCAATATCTCAACGGGTTTGGGAGCTACGCGCCTTCAAACGATTTTGCGTACGGCGTACGGCGTCTACGGCGTCTACGGCGGACATTTTTTTTTTTTTGCATTTTTGGGGTTTACTAGTCCTAAAACGTGTAAATACAAAATTTCAGGGTAGCAAACTTTTTTGAAATTTCAGGTCGATCACAATACTTTATTATTAAAAAATAATAAAGTAAAATTAGTCTGTGTACTATTTAAATTTTATGTTCTTAATCGAAAGAACTTAAACTTAAGTTGAACTAAACTTCAGTTCAATTTCTACTGTGGAACCGGCCCCTAGAAAAATAATTATTCCAAAAAATTTCCTGATTTGCATTGGGGTACGGAGGTGTGGCAAAAAAAAATATTGTCATTTTCTTATGTCTATCGAGATATTGAATTAATTTTACTTCGCTTTAAATAAGTGCTAGAAAACGTTTTCAGAATTTTTAATAATTCAGCTTCTTCACCGTGAAAGGTAGTTGTGTACATTTTCACGAATTCCATCATATTTCTTAAGTTCGGTTCTTAATAGTTATTACTTGTGCGGGCTCTTCGTATAAACACCTGAAAGTCACTTTTCGGATTTTAACATATTCAACCAATTTTCCAAAAGAAAATGTGAAAGTGGGTCAAGAAATTTTTGACTGCAATTTTTTGTTTTTTTAATTGTTTCGGTGTTTCATGTACCGAATTACAACTTATTTAAATTCAGAACCGACCTGTGTCATTACACAAATGTTAAAATTTCTTAAAGAAATAAGTGTGATCGTTCAAGAAAAATCAACATTTAGAGAACAACGCCATCTGCTGCTAAGCACCGAACTGATTTTTTTTAGAATTTTTTTCTCCTAGCCTAGTACGGACCTCTGGCAAAATTTTGCCACACCACGGTGTGACGTCAGAGGCGGCTGTTCTTTTTATGGAGTGTAGTGTACTCAGTGTACACATTTCTACACTGGGTTGGGAGCAGGTGTAAGTTCTTACATTTTAATGTAGTTTACCATCTGTCAAAATTGATGGCTGTATGCAGATAAAATTGACTTTGTGCATTTATGAAAATACTGTTTTGAATGAATATATGCAAGAATTTTGAATGGCAATAAATTTGCATTGAGAGAAGTGAAAGAATAAAGCAAATAAAAAATTTCAGAATTTTAGCTGTCATGTTTCTACACTAACCCGTTCTTTTTGCGCGATCTACCCTACACTTTCAGCGTAAGGTGTATTACACTGAAAGTGTAGGTTACACTAAAGTGTTAACTTAACCTGGCAAAAAGAACAAACCTAGGCTCTGTTGATCATTTCAGCTATAGCTGCTATTAGCTACTTTTGTATGCTTTTGTGTGTCCAAAGCAACCAAAAAGCTGCTTTCTCGTGCTTGCTTTTTGACACTAGATCTGTCCAAGATTTTTAAAAAGCTGCTTACATAGCTGTTTTTTGTTGCTCATACTCCGGACTGTAGCAAGAAAGCAGCTGTTGCAGTATTCATATGTGTGCAGCTGTTAGTTTCGCCACAACGTCATTTTGAATATTTAAAATGGAAAATGATGTTTTATTAACAATGGAAATAAGCGAAAAATTTAAGGACACTACTAGTAGTGCTCATTTTCACTTTATTTATTATAATATAAGTCATATGTTACGCCATCTTGCGTATGCATGTGTCGAACAGCTGTTGTAAGCTATAGAAGCTGCTTTTGGCTGTCCAAAACCCGAAGAAGCTATTTCTTGCTATGGCTGAATTTGGCAGTTGCTACAGTCTTGCTATGCTATGCTTTCGAAGCAGCTCTGGCTGGCATCTTGAACACACCTCTAATGTGGAGAAGTAAGACGCTGGGAACAGCTGTTTGTTTGACATTTACATTTTTCAATGTAAGATTTATTCTACACGCGTTTTTTATGGTAAATATGTGTCATGGATAATAATATCGGCCACACATATAAAATCATAAAATCCGCTTTGGTTTAAACACTCGATATCACAAAAACCAAAGTCAGTTTGAAAAAAGAAACTGACAAATTCAAATGACTAACAGGAGATGTCAAAATGATTGTACCGCAATGCAAAATTAAATAGCAGCACACGGTTTCAGCACCATCTCTTGGTCGATGAGTGAACCGTCAAATCGCAGCATAGTTTTGACTCGACCTCTGTACCACCAAACAGAAAGCCAACGCAAAAATTGAGTTAGCAAAATTTTGATATTTTTTTTACATGCATTTCATATGGGAATCAAAATTTTGATTGAGGTCCGTTGTAGGCTTAAATGGTGGCAGAAAATGGGTCTCCACGGTTTCAACACCATCTATTGGTCGATGAGCGAACTGTCAAATCGTGGCATAATTTCGCCACGAATTCAGTACCACCAAACAGAAAGCCAATGCCAAAATCGAGTTGGCAAAATTTTGGCAACTTTTTTACATGCGTTTTACATGTGTGACAATATTTTGCCAGATATGCGTACTAGGCTGATCGCTCAAGAAATTGGAACAAAAAATTTTCCTTGACCATTTTCTTTTACATATTATTAAATAAGAACAGAAATTCTTTGGCTGTAACAGAAGCCTTTACCAATTTGAAAATGTAGCAACAGAGAAAAAAATAAGTTAAGCTAAGGATTGCAAATATTCAACAGCAATAAAAAATGTGATCACGAACAAAAATGTCTAGAACTGTACAGTAAATATTTATGAAAATTTGCAATGTAAATAAAGAATAAAATAGAAGTACAGAATTATCTTGAAATCTATAATTGAATGTCCTTTTTTATATTTGGTCACCAAGGACGCTGTTAAAGTGGCTTCCATAATTCCAAATTTTGTCACGGAGACTGGATTAGGCGATGAACTTATAGGCTAGGAGTTTCAACAGACATAAAGGAGAGTAAAACGACTTACTTAGAAATAGTAGCGCGTTGTAGTGAGTCCATTTCGATTCGTATGCTTCCGGTGCTATTAACATCTCCCCAGCTTCGTTGCGTGGTATTCGTTTGTATTCAACGCGGAAATTATCGCGGAGTCCTTTCCATTTTGCTTTTAGTGAAGCCTCTGTGAAGGAGTAAGGATAATAGAAGTCAGTCGAATGGAATCGAAACAACGGCAGCTCGAATTCTACTTACTTGGCAACTTATACACATCGGCCAGCTCTCCCCATGTCTGCTCCAGAAACGATTTGTTACAGTGGTAATTTCGATTCCAAATAGCGGGTCGATTTTCAATGTCGCTAATAAATTGCTCGACATTCAAAACGATCGACTGTGTTCCTCTTCCTTTGGACTCCATAGCCGCTTTGTTCGTAGCGTTCACAGGCTCGGTACCCCAACCGGTCACGTAGCGTACAATTGTGTTTCGAATATGCGATAAGAAAACGTCGGTCATAGAAATACCGAAGGACTTCGACTTTAAGGACAATCAGAAAAAAGGACTCGATACGATCGCCTTTCCTTTAAAAATCAACGGGATAAACACGATCGACGCTATGACCTTACCCAAAACGTGGCCCGACTAAACTAAATTCATGCTAAGAAACGCTCACAACTGTTACCCGCTTCCAGCTGGGACACGCTTGGCTTTGCTCTCGTACCGACAGGGTATGCATGTGTAAGCCGCAGGGACAGTACATAAACCTAATAACGGCCAATTCGCAGGAAAGAGCCCTGCGTTTACTGCCTTTGCCTTCGTTGGCCGTAGGTAACAGTACCGTGTTGTGTCTTGAGTTAATCTCGAAACTCCAAGGCAGGGCTTGGTCAACCGGCAAAACGATGTCGTCGTCGTCGCCGTCCTGTTGCCTGGTGCCTGCTCGCATCGCTTTAACCTGCTGGCAACCGACGAGCGTCTATGTAACTCGAAAAGGGGCGCAAAGTAAATGCTTCGGCGACGAACGCTCCGACAGCTGCTTCACCAAAACGCACACAAACTAAGGCCTTCCGGGCGGGATCGGTTTACATTTTTATATAGGGTTTTCCTCAGAGGCCACGCTATACGAGAACAAGCAGTGTAAGCGTTCTTGAGTGTCCCGCAACCCCGCACCTCTCGATGCCAGCGAAATACACGACATTTGGTCATGGCCATGGTCATGTTTCGTGTTCACTGGCGTAGCGCATGGGAACAACAACAAACACCCTCGCTTAGACAATTTAATTTACTGTAGCTTAAGCCTTGCAAAGCAAAAAACACAAGCAAGGCTATTGCTACCCGAGATAACTTGCCCTTTTCTTACCGGCTTTATTTACGCTAACCTAAAACAAGAGACTTGGCTGACGATGGAGATCGCTTTATTTAAGTTAACTATAAGATGCTAATTAGACTCGGACTATACATAGTAGCCCATAAGCAAAAAAACACGCTTCACGTTAAGAAAAGTTCGGGAAGGCTGCAATACTGCCACAGAGGATCCAGTCTCCGAACAAAAGCGGACGGAAAAGACCTTGCGAAAGAAATGACCCATCTAAGATTCTGCCTAAAACCTGAACAGGTAAACGAGTTTGACGTAGAAAACAAATCCCACCTGCTCATTACTTGCCGGTAATGGTACGGTACGTACATTGAAGGCACATCATAACAATTCGCACACAACACTTTTTTGGGTTAGAGATTTTATAGCACTTGAATGACCTAAGATTTGAACACTTCTTTAATCGCTGCTTAAGTTTTTAATATAGTGCCTTACTGCAATTCTTGGACTTCGAGCAGCACCATTCAGAAACATACTGCAGTCACCATCGGCTGCAAGTCAATCGAATGGTACTCTAGATAAAATACTGACCTCCGATATATATATATCGTAGTTGGAGGTAAAGTAAAATTAGAAATGCGCCTGTAGTTTGTCCTTTATTAAGGACTCTTATTTGGTTGGTATTTAAAACTAAAAGACAATATCATCAGTCTTCAATTTCATATCTGGAACTAGAAAAATCAGCGCAAGTAAATTTTTCCTTTTTCAAGGACTTTCACATGGAAGGCTTTGGAAGGACTCACTCGATTTCTAGCATATTTATCCCTTTACCTGAAACCATTAAAAAAAAAATACAGGATATTTGTATGGCAGACTAATGAGATTTTGTTCATAATCATACCATTAGCTCCAACTATTGAAAAATCAAGACATAAAATATTTCAAAGTCGTAGCTTAAACCGTTCTAAAGTTATCGGCCAATATTCATGAACACGTGCTTTAAGGACTTTTTGCATGGGACCTACTCGAAGGAGTAAAGTAATTTTACTGACTAATTAACTCTAGTTTTATTTTCACTCAAAACTAATTTATACAAAATTTCAACTTTGTGGCTAAACGATTTCTTGAGTTATAGTGAGTTCCAAAAATTGATTGAGTACATTTTAATAGGATTTTTGTATGGCAGCTACTCAAAAGACACATGCGTTTTTTTCATATTCATACCTTTAACTGCAACTATTGCAAAAATACAAATTTCAACATTCTAGGTCAAAGTGCTCATGAGTTATCGTGCTAACAGACAGACAGACGAACGGATGGACAAACGGACGGATGGACATCAAGCGGATTTAGCTGTTTTGGTCCCACATAAACACAAAATAATATTATATATAACTTTTTTTCGTCATATCTCTTAGGTCTTCTTGAATATTGAATTCGTTTTTATTCTACGGATTTATTGCATTAATACCTAGAAAACACTTTAAGGATTTTTTGAAATTCCACCCTTAAGAGGTGTAAAGGGGCTGTATACATTTTCACGAATCCAGCCACATCTCTCAGGTCTAAATAGATATCGAATATCTTTTCACTTCGACTATCGTATTTTATAATGGGCTAAAAACTGTTTTAAGGATTATTCCGTTTTCAGGATTATTTCTTTTTCAACCCCTAAGAGAGAATAAAAGGGTTAAACACGTTTTCACGAAATCTCTTAGGAGTGATAAGCCATCGAATTAGTTTTTACTTACTCGGGCTTTCTTTTTATATATATATATATATATATATATATATATATATATATATCCTTTCAGGATTTTTTGATATTTTTACCCCAAGTGGGTGTAATTGGGTTGCCTACGTTTTCACAAATTTTTTCATATTTGTTAGATCTGATGAAGTTTGAATTCACTTTTACTTCCTAAGGTTTCCTA
Source organism: Beris morrisii (assembly GCA_951812415.1). Taxonomy (NCBI): domain Eukaryota; kingdom Metazoa; phylum Arthropoda; class Insecta; order Diptera; family Stratiomyidae; genus Beris; species Beris morrisii. The sequence continues at coordinate 74,133,792 of OX638310.1, forward strand.
TGTAATCGTCAAAAAGTTGAATTTAAGGATTTTTAGATATTCAACCCTAAGGGTGTCAGTGGTTCGCATACTGTTCACAGTTTTCGACATATTTATTTGGTTGGGTGAGATATCAGATTGGTTTTCACTTCACCAGACTTTTAATATAATCGTCTACAAATCAATTTCACCATTTTTCGATATTCAACTCCCAAGGGATGTAGAGGGTTTACATATGCTTTACAATTTTTACCATTCCTTAGCTCTCATAAGATATACAATTGGTTGTTACTTCTACGGGAATTTCATTTAATGGCCTAAAAACCAATTTCACCATTCTTCGAAATTACACCCTCAAGAGGGTGTGAAGTTGCTTACATTTTCAAAAATTTTTCGAAATCTTTAATGTTTAACGAGATATCAAATTGCTTTTTATGTAATAACCACAATTTTTTGTAATAACCACTTTTATATCTCATCAGACCTAAGGGATGGCAAAAATTGTGAAAACAAATGCAAACCCTTCGGGTTGAATATCCAAAAATTGAGAAATAGGTTTGTAGGCGATTATGTAAAAAGTAAAATATCTCATCAAACCTAAAAAATATGTCGAAGCTTTGAAAAGCATACAACCCCCTTACACCCCTCAGGATTGAATATCTAAAAATACTGAAATTGACTTTTAGGCGCTTATGTAGGAAACCTTAGGAAGTAAAAATACATACAAAAATGCAACCTCCTTACAGCCACTTGGGGGTTGAATATCTAAAAATACCGAAAGGAGTTAACAGATAAATATGAAGACTACACGAGAAAGTAAAAACCAATTCAATTTCATATCACTTCTAAAAGATATGAAGGAATTCGTGAAAATGTGTTCAACCCTTTTATACCCTCTTAGGGGCTGAAAAAGGAAAAAAATTAAAAACAAGTTTTAGGCGATTATTAGGTAAGCACTTGAAAGTGAAAAGATTTTCGATAAAAGATTTCTGATCAGACCTGAGGGATATGGCAGAATTCGTGAAAAGAATACAACCCATTTTCCACCCCTTAGGGGTCGAACTTCAAAAAATCCTAAAAACGCTTTCTAGGTATTGATATGAAGAAGCCGTAGAATGAAAATGAATTCAATATTTGGGAAGACCTACTAGGTATGACGAAAACCGTGAAAATATATGCATTCCATTTTCACTGATCATTTTTTTGCACCCTTCCTAAAGCCAATAGATATTTCAAATTTTTTTTTAATCTAAATGACTTTTCTAGTTGATTTGCACATACATACCGAGTTTCAACTCTGTAGTAGTAAACCGTTCTATAGATAAGAAAAACCCCCCCCCCCACCACCTTACCATACTACTTATATTTTTCCAACATGCTACTACTATAGCTCTATCTAAATACCAAGTTTCAACTTTATACCGATTTAAGTTCTCAAGATATAAAAATTGGAACCTTTTCCTTTTCACCCACCCCCACCCTCACCCTCACCCTCCACACCCTCACGCCTAAAATTTCGGTAAAAATTTTAAGCATTTATCTTACACTGTTCTTGAGATATGAGACGTGATTTTTTAGAAAAATTCGTATCCCCACACATTCATGTTCCACCGCCCCCTAAAAAAATGTTACTTTCTGCAAACTTCATTTGTCAACCTTTATACCATACACAAACCGAATTTTATTTATCTAGTGCAATTGGCTCGTGAGATATCGTAATCTAAAGTTTTTCACCCCCCCGACCCTGTACGCCACTGCCCCTACTCAAAAATTTGTTTCCGATCTATTCTTCTAGTATACCTACAGATATTCATTAAGTTTAAATTTTGTAACGTTAACCGATCAGAAGATATGGATTTTAGAATGTGTCGATCTCGCCTTTTTTGCGTTTTGGACGCATTATTCCCCCCCCCCCCTCTCCCACACCCCTTCAACCGTATTGGCAATTTTTATACAAATAGGTCCACAAACCACTATCAAAGCTCTATACATATAAATTCCAAGTTTCAGCCTCGTAGCATAAGCGGTTGCTGAGATCTAGAAACCAAAATATTCCGTCTAAAACGCACCCTCCTCCTCCCGCCTCATATCCCCACCCCTCAGAATTTAGTCACTTCAAGGGGCCTACCCAGTCTATTCATACAAAAAATTTCAATTTAATATCTCAAACCGTTTGCGAGCTACGAGCCTTCAAACGATTTTACGGCGTACGGCGGACAGACGGATTGAAATTTGTTTTTGCTTTTTTCGTGTCTACTAGTCATGAAACGTGGAAAAAAAATGTCAGGGTAGCAAATCTTTTTTTTTAAAAATCGATCACAATACTGTATTATTAGAAAATATATTAATAAAGTAAAATTGAACTTAATAGCTGGAGGGCCTTGCCAACAACGGCGTTTCAAACGCGTTTGAGAACGGCGGACGCGTATACGCCGAACACACGGACTTTTTTGTTTTTAGTGTCTATTAGTCCTGAAACGTGAATATTTGAGGTAAGCTATTTTTTGGAAATTTTAGTTCGATCACAATTCATCATTATTAAAAAAATGTACATATTAAAGTAAAAGGAAGTAAACTAATCGGCTCAGTAAAATGTTCCAACAAACCTTCGATGATGTCTTCAGTTATTGGAACTCTTATCCAAAAAAAGACCACAATCCTATACTTGTGCGATAAAATTCAAGGACTTACCAACCACCGTACCCAAGCACTTACGTAATAACGTACATATTCGTACCTATCCGCTAGGTGATTTCATCTTCCAAAGCAAAGGATATCGTAATACGTAAGTATTCGTTCGCTTATCCCATCGACCATCTAAGATATTGAGTTTCATAATTCCGAATTCCCGTTGGGTTCGTTATTGTTTATCGAAAAGCTTCTTGACTCGTTTGAAACTATACAGGAAAGCAGGCTCCATTCGAGAACGTCCTTGAGAAAGAAAAGGATAAGGAAAACACACGGCCCATAACATTTCTCCCTGAACGCTACGAGTACGTCACGATCTACATATTCGCATAGCTTTCGCCTCTTTCGAACTCATGAAGGATGGGAATTGCGAAATTGATACTGGCGCTATTATTAGAAAGGCAAATGATATTTGAAACTTGGATTCCATGACTACTACCTTGGATGGCTTGCATGGTCCATCTTTCTACTCGTATCTTCGAAGTTCTTATGAATTTCTAATTTAATTATGCGTGAGATCGATTTCTTGTTGTATCCGCGTAAAGTCCTGAAGTCAAGGTGGAAGACATCGTGTTCCCTAAAAGTACACTTTTGAAATGGATAAGCGAAGACAGTTTGCACAATTTAATACAGTTTTTTCGTCGACACACCTACATTTATGAATCCCAAGGAAACTTTTTTTTATGTTCAAGTTTCACATTCTCTGGTCACCTCTTGCTCCAAATTCGCCTTCTTGCTATGCTGTCACCCACATTGAGTAGGGTACCATTGATAGACTTCTTTACTGTGGCGTTCTTCTGTGTACCAAGAACTTACTATAGTTCACGTTTCACTTGTACCTCACGAAATTTCCAGTGGAATGGACTTACATGGGTTTATAGAACGTAGTTCAACGAAAGGATGCGGATTGTGTCTTAAGAAGCGTAAAGCTACGGAATGTCTTAATTTTATTTAAGATCCCCTTTTATTAGGTTTCCGGGCAATGGATGTCTGACTTGTAGGTGACTGGAGCGAGTGTATCTAGTGATTGAAAGTTTATGAAAAACTCGTTACAGGAAGTTTACTCTTATTTCGAATTTATCTCGGATTTTTATTTGTTCCGGTTTTTCTTTTCTGCCCGTCTTCGTTTAGGTTAAGCGTTTTATTTGAGTTTTAAATCAATTGCGTGAAGAGGAAGTGAAATCAGATGGTTTCTTAAATCGATTTTTCTTAACATAGACTTCGTGTAAGCCGTAAAAGCGAAATTGCGGGTTGAAAAGTGAGACTACTAAGCTACGAATGTTGCTCAAGAAATAGTTAGGCCGCGACAACTGTAACGTTTAATTTTCTTTCACGAAAATAACTTGGTGCATCACCCTTAACGCACAGTTGTCGACATAATTTAGGGGTTTTTTTTTAATTAGGAGACTTTAACCCGCCAAACTTCTCTTCTGTCGTACGTATCTCGTGAGGATAGTTGTGACAGAATGGGTCTTCCTCATGTTTAAAGCGGTGAAGATACTAATTAAACCAGTCATGTCCATTGGGACGCGTTCGGAAATTAACTCGAGTATGAGAAGAGTAAAAAAAAATCGTTCGAAAATGTAGAGTAGAGTTAATGCACTAGAGAAATAAAATTCGGTTTCTGTATAAAGGTCGATAAACAAAGTTTGCTGAAAGTAAAATTTTTCAAGGGGAAGGTGGAGCATGGGAGTGAGGAGGGTAAGATTTTTTTTAAAAAATCGCGTCTCATATCTCAAGAACGGTGTAAGTTAGATACAACAAAAAGTAGTGATATGTAAAAAAAAAACATTTTCAAAAATGTAAAAAAAGGATGTCGGGTCCAACAAAAAGGGATGATATTCACAGAGTCGGTTTTCTTTCTATTAATATTTCTACTTACGCTTGTATACAAATTTGTGATATTTCCACTTACGCTTGTATACAAATTTGTGATATTCATTTTCCCAAGAAACTCGACAATCGCTCGTCGTATGGCAAAAAGATGATGTGCAAAGTTTACTTTTTGGTTGCTTTTAATCTGGAAAATTTGGGGGTTGATATTTCTCCGAGCGATTGTCGGGTTTCTTGGGAAAATAAATATCACAAATTTGTATACAAGCGTAAGTGGAAATATCACAAATTTGTATACAAGCGTAAGTAGAAATGTTAATAGAAAGAAAACCGACTCTGTGAATATCATCCCTTTTTGTTGGACCCGACATCCTTTTACTTTATTATTTTAATAATACAGTATTGTTTTCGATTTTTTAAAAAAAAAAATTTGCTACCCTCAAAATTCGAGTAGACACGAAAAAAGCAAAAAAAAATTTCAGTCCGTCTGTCCGCCGTACGCCGTACGCCGTACGTCTACCGCTGTACGCAAAATCGTTTGAAAGCTCGTAGCTCCCAAACCCTTTGAGCTATTAAATTGAAATTTTTTTGATGAATAGACTGGGTAGTCCCCTTGAAGTGGCCAAATTTGGAGGGGTGGGGGTGTGAGGGGGAAGGAGGGGGAAGTGTTTTAGACGGAAAATTTTGGTTTCTAGATCTCAGCAACCGCTTATGCTAGCAGGCTGAAATTTGGAATTTATATAAAGCTTCAGTAGTGGACCCATTTGCAAAAAAATTGCCGATATAGGTGAAGGGGTTTGGGAGTGGGGGGAAAAATAATGCGTCCGAAACGCAAAAAAGGTGAGATCGACACTTTCTAAAATCCATATCTCCTAAACGGTTAATGTCACAAAATTGAAACTTAATGAGTGTCTGTAGGTATACTAGGAGAATAGATCGGAAACAAAAATTTGAGTGGGGGCAGTGGCGTACGGGGGTGGGGGCTAAAAAACTTTAGATTACGATATCTCACGAACCAATTGCACTAGACAAATAAAATTTGGTTCCCTTATAAAGGTTGACAAATAAAGTTTGCTGAAAGTAAAATTTTTTACGGGGGCGGTGGAGCATGAAAGTGGAGGGGATAAGAATTTTTCTAAAAAATCACGTCTCATATCTCAAGAACGGTGTAAGATAGATACTTAAATTTTTTACCAGAAGTAGGCCTAATAGACCACTAGCTGAAAACAAAATTTTGGAAGTGTGGGTGTAGAGGGTGAGGGTGGGGGAGGGTGAAAAGGAAAAAGTTCCGATTTTTCTATCTCGAGAACCTATAATGATATAAAGCTGAAACTTGGTATTTAGATAGAGCTATATTAGTAGCATCTTGGAAAAATATAATTTTTTATAAGGGTAGTATGGTACGGGGGTGGGGGGTGTTTTTCCTATCTATAGAACGGCTTATGATACAAAGTTGAAACTCGGTACGTTTATGTAAATCAACTAGAAAACTAATTTAGATAAAAAAAAATTTCAAATATCCATTGGCGTTCGGAGGGGGGCAAAAAAAATTATCAGTGTAAATAGAATGCATATATTTTCACGGTTTTCGTCATATCTATTAGGTCTTCCCAAATATTGAATTCATTTTTATTCTACGGATTCTTCATATAAATACCTACAACGCGTTTTCAGGATTTTTTAAAATTCGACCCCTAAGGCGGTGCAAAGAGGGTTGTAAACTTTTTCACGAATTCTACTATATCCCCACGTCTTATCAGATATCGAATATCTTTTCACTTTCACGTGCTTGCGTAACAATCACCTAAAAATTGTTTTTAAATTTTTTTCAGCCCCTAAGAGGGTATAAACGGGTTGAACACGTTTTCACGAGTTCCGGTATTTCTTTTAGAAGTGATAAGAAATTGAATTGGTTCCTACCTTCTCGTGCTGTTTTCCTATTTATTTATTAACTTTTTTCAGGATATGTGGATATTCAACCCCCAAGTGGGTGCAAGGAGGTTGCATATCTGATGATATTTCGAATTCATTTTTACATCCTAAGGTTTCCTATATAAAAAAGCCAAAAAGTCATTTTCAGTATTTTAGATATTCAATCCTAATGGGTGTAAGGGGGTTGTATGCTTTTCAAAGTTTCGACATATTTCTTAGGTTCGATGAGATATTAGATCGCTTTTCATTTCCACAGACTTTTTATATAATCGCCTACAAACCCATTTCTTAATTTTTGGATAATCAACCCCCAAGGGTTTGTATATGTTTTCACAATTTTTGCCATTCCTTAGTTCTGATGAGATATAAAATTGATTATTACGGCCAACCAATTCACGATTTTTCGAATTTCCAGAACCAAGGAGGTGTGAAGGGTTTGCTTACGTTTTTTTCGAAATTCAAACCCCAAGTGGAAGTAATGGGTTTGTATACGTTTTAACAATTCGCCATATCTCTTAATTCTGATAAGGCAACAAATTCGTTTTTGCTTCTATGGGCTTTTAGTGTACATAATATACTGAAATTCGAATAGTCTACACGGACTTTTTCAATGTTTAATCGGTTAAAAATCTCTATTTTAAATATTTTTATATTAAGAACAAAAATAATTTTCCAAGAAATCTAATAATCTCGAAGCAACTCATGATACACTCCGACTTTAACCGCTCCCGAACTTTGACCCGAAAAATAATAAAGTTTCGCCCAGACCATTGGCAGATTTTTTTTACATTTTTTAAAATGTTTTTTTTTATATATCACTACTTTTTGATGTATCTATCTTACACCGTTCTTGAGATATGAGACGCGATTTTTTAAGAAAAATCTTACCCTCGCCACTCCCATGCTCCACCATCCCCTTCAAAAATTTTACTTTCAGCAAACTTTGTTTAAGTATCGACCTTTATACAGAAACCGAATTTTATATCTCTAGTGCAATTGCTTCGTGAGCTATCGTAATCTAAAGTTTGTCACCCCCCCCCCACTGTCCGTCACTGCCCTCTCTCAAAAATTTGTTTCCGGTCTATTCTCCTAGTATACCTACAGATGATCATTAAATTGTAATTTCGTGACATTAACCGTTTAGGAGATATGGATTTTAGAATGTCTCGATCTCGCCTTTTGAACGTGTCGGACGCATTATTTTTCCTCCACTCCCACACCCCTTCATCAATATCAACAATATTTTTGCAAATGGGTCCACTACCGAAGCTCTATATAAATTCCAAGTTTAAGCCTCCTAACATAAGCGGTTGCTGAGATCTAGAAACCAAAATTTTTCGTCTAAAATTTATTTTACACCGTTCTTGAGATATGAGACGTGATTTTTAAAGGGGGTCGGTCGGTGCAAAAAATATGAAAAAAAATTGATTTTTTTTATATGTATTATTATTCTACACTCATTTCTGCATATCACACAAAAAACCGTACCTCTTTCGGATAACGGGAAGATGAAATCATATAGAGGGCGGATTGATAATGACGTGCAAAAATTGAGAAAACATAATTTTATCCGGAAAAATTTATTTTATTTTTCAACGTAGTCTCCTTTTAGCTCGATACACTTAGTCCAGCGTTTTTCCAATTTTTTGATCCCTTCCAAATAATATGATTTGTCCAACCCTTCAAAATAGGCGTTGGTTTCACTTATGACGTCAGTATTCGTGGTAAGTCTCTTTCCAGCAAGCCATTTTTTCAAGTCTGGAAATAATATAAAGTCGCATGGTGCCAAATCCGGAGAATACGGTGGATGAGGGAGCAATTCGTACCGTAATTCAAACAGTTTTGCCGTTGCAACAACGGACGTGTGAAACAACACTTTTTTCTTCGCCAAATGAAGCCGTTTTGCCTTGATTTCAACATCCAATGGAACCAATACCTCAGAATAATATGCTCCCGTCATTGTTTTTCCTTTCTCCAAGTAGTTGGTGAATATCATTCCATTGGAATCCCAAAAAACTGTCACCATAACCTTTCCAGCCGATAGAACGGTTTTGCCTCCTTGAACCGACATCCTTCTATTGTTTTGACTGTTGTTTGGTTTCTGGTGTGTAGTGGTGAATCCATGCTTCATCAATAGTTACGAATCAACGAAAAAATTCATTTGTATTACGTTAAAACAGTTGCAAACCGTGCTGCGAAGTTGTCACACGATTGCGTTTTTAGTCGATTGTGAGCAAACGCGGCAGCCATCTTGCGGAAAGTGAGCTTCTGCGACATATACGCTACAGGAGATTCCGATCCATCGTCGTTTTCCTGAAAAAGAACGCTTTCTCATGTCCAAATGGTTTTTCAAAATATTCCAAACACGTTCAAATGAGATGTTTACTACGTTAACTATCTCACGCACTTTTACTCGACGATCTTCTATCACGATATCATGGATTTTATCGATCATTTCTGGCGTGGTGACCTCATTTGGACGACCTGGACTTGGTATGGTTTGTGTGCTCGTACGACCACACTTGAATTCAGAAAACCATTTGTAAATCATTTGGATCGATGGTGCAGAGTCCACATAATGCTTGCCTAATTTTTCTTTGGTTACTTTAGCTGTTTTCCCTTTTAAAAAATTGTGTTTAATCAACACACGAAATTCACTTTTATCCATTTTCAACAATTTTTGTAAGTCGACTTGCTTAGACGGCTGCTTCTCAAAAACTAAACGAGGTATCAGGCTTAAACTTTGCAGGTAATCTATTTAAGGATGGTCCAGGTAAAAAAAAATAACGAATTCCTTACCTGCCACTCCTTCTTGATTTTTGCACGTCATTATCAATCCGCCCTCGTAGAGTATTACAAGTTTAATCCAGCCCAAAAGTTTGTAACGCATAGAACCAAGCCTCGGACGAAAAAAAGTTTTATATTATTTTAACCGTCCGTCCGTCCGTCCGTCCGTCTGTCCGTCCGTCCGTACGTCTGTCCGTGAACACGATAACTCAAGAACGCCTTCACCTAGGATATTGAAATTTTGAATCTGGATGTTTGGTTAAATTTGTTGTAAGGCTAAGTTCGTTAACGGGCAAAATCGTCCTACTCCTTCGGGAAGCTGCCATACAAAATGTCCTTAAAACACGTGTTCAAGAATATTGGTCGATAACTTCAGAAGGGCTTAAGCTACGTCTTTGAAATTTTGTATATGTTATTATTCCAATAGTTGGAGCTAAATGTATGATACAAAATGTCCTTAAAACACGTGTTCAAAAATATTGGTCGATAACTTCAGAAGGGTTTAACCTACGTCTTTGAAATTTTGTATATGTTATTATTCCAATAGTTGGAGCTAAATGTATGATTATGAAGAAAATCCTATTAGTCCTTCGTGTAGCTGCCATACAAATATCCTGTCAAAACGTCTTCACTTAATTTACGGAACTTACTATAACTCAAGTAATCTTTTAGCTATGAATTGGAAATTTTTTACAAATTAGCTTTGAGTAAAAACAAAGTTCGAGTTTACTAATCAGCAAAATGCGTTTACTCCTTCTGGTAGCTGCCATACAAAATGTCCTTAAGACACGTGTTCAACAATATTTTTCGATAACTTTTGAACGCTTCAAGCTACGAATTTGAAATTTTGTACACGTTCATTTTTAAATGGTTCCAAGAAAAAGGATAAATATGTAAGAAATTGTGAAATGTAAAAGTCCTTCAAAAAGGAAATTTTCTTTCGATGACTTACCAAGTCCAAGATATGAAATTAAACACTGAATATTGTCTTTTAGTTTTGAGTAGCAATCTAATGGCAGTCTTTAAGAAAGGACATACAACATGCACACACGTAATTCTACTTTATCCCCAACTACAATATAAATCGGAGTTCAGTATTCATCTAGAGTATTATACGATTGGCTTGCAGCCGATCGTGACTGCAGTATGTTTTTTCAATTGGATCAGATCACAATTGAAAAAAACGATGTGAATCATTCCAAGAGCTAATTTAGCAAGGTTAACAATCCTGTTGGTAAATACCTCGGATAAACTGTCAGCTGCCCTGGAGGCAAAGTTTCGTATACGATACGACGAAACGGCACTGTACAAAGGTCATATAAACAAAGACTTTTTCAATAATGTTCTACATTCTGTCTCTATCTTACACATGGACTTGCATTTCCGTACAAAATGTATTGAGTTTCCACGACTTTTCGACGACCATGTTCTGCCTGTTAGGTGTAAATACCTGCTACAAATTGAATTTACTGGTCATTACTGCTGAATCGCGTGGCGCCATCTGTGAAAATGCTGGACATTTAAATAAGGTTTAAAAGCGTAAAACTGATCCAATTATGATCCCATTATGATTTTGGATCATCTTTTTGTTGTTGTTTTCAATGTAAAACGAATGATCTTGATCTTGATCCAGTTGAAAACAACACAGCTTATGTCACTGCATGTATACTTTTTTTTTTAGGATCTTGCTTCGTGAGCTATAGTAATCTAAAGTTTAGCATATACACACTTTAATCGCGTGTACTGCCATCTGGTGGTAATAATTTCAAACGGAGATTCTGTGCATAGTGACGTCATCGACGTCTGACTTGAAAATGATCAATGAAATTATAAATTCATCTGAGCTTTTACCAGTTTTCACGCATACACATGCGTGAAATGTATAGCGAGTATCTAGAAAGCTCTCATGTACACAGCATACAGATTAAGCCGCCGTGTACATGTGAGTTTTTTGCAGTAAAGAACGTCCGGTCGGTGCTTGGGTTTTTGAACCCGACAAGCACATTCGACCGAACGTCCTGATTTTACTCTAATGACGTAATGTAGTTGCGTTCGAAAATGGCAGAGTAGAGTTAAAAGGGGTAAATGTACAAACTCTAGTCATGAGTTAGAAACGTCATATGTCTCCTGAAGCATCAAGTGGTCAGTATTTTTGAATACTTTGCGTGTCAGTGTAAAGTTTTGTCGAAATTCTTTACTTGCAGCTATGATACTTTGGAATACCACTTCCATTTTCTCCATTTTTATAAAAATCTTACATCAAATGAAATTGTCAAGCTTCAATCTCATGTCAACTCTGAATATGACTTTCCGGTAACTCTATCCGTTCCCAAATAGAGTAGAGTTTACTCTCATTTGAATATGTTAGTTAACTCTAACGGTAACTTTAACTCTGCGCGAATTAATTTCGGAACGCATCCATGAGGAGCTATGTCACATAAAAGTCTACTTCTCCGTGTTTGCGGCTTATCCAGCTGTCAGTATTTGGAATCATCGACTACCTCCCATGGTTCGCGCTTTTCCAGAGTCTTAGCCATCCCTGGATGCTTCGCCGTCGCTCGTCCACTTTCAATGCTACGCCTGCTGCCGCGCAGATACTCTGAAGCTGACACGCTAGTATAGTACAAAGCAGAACACGGACCTCGACTGCGACTGCGACTGCGATTAGCCCGTCTTTCGGCGTGAGGTTCGACTACGCAGTTGGTATTGAACAGAACACCGACTGCGACTTCGATTATATGCAAGCAAGAAGAAGAACGAGTGTCAAGTGTCACTTCTGTATTGCTTAGTATTTTTGAAAGTGTTTCTGGTAGCGCGTATAATTGAAGAGTTGAAATTCAAAAGGGTCAGTGGCAATCCTTGCAATCATAGAACACGAGCAATCCCCAATCAATTTCAAAAGAGTTTATGACACAAACCTTGATGAATATATCTGACAAATTTAATGTTAACATAATTTAATGCCACTGAAAAGGTACTTAAATCTGAGTAGAACCATCATGTGAGTTAAACCGTTTTGAAGATCTTACGGTGGGGTACTTAGACCCTTCTGCCAGGCCACAAGTTAAGGACGCCCCAAGTACCTAGCAATCATGATTTCACGAGAAATAACCAATGCTTACTTACAATACGCAAACAACTTGCATTTAATGCAAAAACAGAGTCTCCAGGCACATTTCACAGGTTTGTAAACGTTTTTCTCATTTTCCTGGGAATCATATTTTTGGCACTTATATCCTTTTGAATTTCAACTCTTCAGTTATGTATGGTTTTTGATCACTTTGGAGTGTTTGCGTTTATTAAAAACAAGGAAGTGAATAGGAATCGGCACGAATTGGAAGAATAGAAACCCAGCAGGCAGAGCGTACTCCCGCAAAATGTCCTCAAAATTCTACATGTCCATGTGTAAGATAGAGAGAGCATGCACTCAGCTATTGCGGTCTCCTCTCAAATGTGAACAGAATTCAATGCATTTTGAAGAAGTTATGGTAGATATTCCATATATAGTGCTCGTACAATCTATAATAATAAATATATACAGCAACGGGCAACATCGTTCCCAAAAAGTCTAATCGCTTATACGACTTGCATACGGTTTCGTTTCGACGTATAGTAGGTATACGAAACATATCCTGCGGGGAAATAAATGAAATCCGAGATTACAAATGGCAGTCCTGTGCGAGCAACCGCAGTCTCAGAATTAGAGTGTAGCACGACTGCGCAGTCGCAGACGAAGTTGTTATTGTGGGCATCGCCATACAATCCTGACTGCGCAGTCGCAGTCGAGGTCCGTGTTCTGTTAAGGCTTTATGTCTATAGGAAACTTGGCCGAAATCATTCCGATTGCTTCATCAGAAGCTGTTCGAAAAGCACTAGCACCCTTAGTGCGCTACGATGATAGTTCGCCCGGATTCCGGTTATATTCGATGACTTCTTCGTTGCATCTGCTTAGATCGTGACCGTTGCTTTTTGCATTTTCGCCTGCTGGAGCGTGGTACACCAATGTTTGCCATGATACGTAAGAGTGCACAGTTAACCTTTGAAACTTTCTCGCTGGTCGCCAGAAGGACATACGGTTATCGTTCTTCCATGAGTACATGGGTCTGAATCTTAAGTGTTGGGGGTCTGCCATCATGCGGTATGATGGAAATTGAAAAATTTTGATTTTTCTGAGCGGACTCGCGTATCGCCAATTGTAAAATATTTTTACCAATGCAGAAACCTTCGCGGGCGTACCTTCAATAAATCACCAAACATCCATCGCAATCGGATGAATGGCTTAGGAACGCATACGGGACAAACAAGCATTCATTTTTATATACACAGTGCGACAAATAAGTTTCGAGACTGGCCTTGGAAAACATCATTAAAAGAAAAAATCTGAATATTTTTATTTTTTTTATTCAAAATATTCTCCACCAGTTTCAATACACTTGGGTCAGCGATTCAACAGTGATTCAAATGCGTGTTCTACCTCACTTTGTGGAATTGACTCTAGTGCTCGTGTTGAAGCTGTCATTAAAAAAACATCCTTTCAACTTCAATTTCAATTTCGGGAATTGAGAGAAACAGCATGTGGCCAAATCAGGTGAATACGGTGGATGATTCAACACACAGACTTGATTCTGAGCCAAAAATTGACGAACAATGAGTGAGTTGTGACTCGGTGCATTATCCAGTTCTCTGGATCACGATATTCGGGCCGAAAACGACGGATTCTGGCCATCACACGCTTCAAAACTTCGAGATAAAGTGCGCCAGTAATTGTTTGGCCAGTTGAAACGAATTCCCTGTGAAGAATTCCTTTGCTATCGAAGAATGTAACGAGCATTGTTTGAGCAATATTTTAATATTTCAACATAACAAAAAAGTTGTTTTGGGAGAACTGTCATAACTTTGCAATCTATCAACCGATTTAAACAAAAATGGGATTACCGGGAAGAGGAGTGTCACAGCTTTCAAACGCCGGTGTACAATGTGTACATTGATGGTCCTACTAGTTACTCATATATGGTTCCACTCTCGAAACTTATTTGTCGCACTGTGTATATAGATCTATATTTCCTTGAGAAAAGCAAAAATATTTGATTTTTCAGGTAGGTGGGGGCGTTTGGGAGACTCTAATCTTACTCTTTTCATATCACAGGAATAGCTTATGGTAGAAATTTGGAATTTGATACGTATACAGAAATATGAACCGTAAGAAAGCAATTTTTTAAAAGGGTTGTTGGGGTCGAAGAAATATTTTGCGAAGCACAGGCTTTATCAAGAACCCTTTTATATCAGCTTGAAATTTTTACGGTCACCAATATTACTTTATTATTTATTATTTTATTGATTTATATATCTCAAAAAACCGCTAAAGCTAGATATTACACTGTTTGACCATGTGATCAAATTGCAGTAGTAAGCAATGCGAAATAGCGAATTCCAATTATTCTCGCAATATCCGCTCGGTCAAATTCGCTATTTCGCATTGCTTATTACTGAAATTTGGCCACTTGATCAAACAGTGTAAAGCTAATATTACACTGTTTGACCAAGTGGTCAAATTGCAGTAATAGGCAATGCGAAATAGCGAATTTGACTGAGCGGATACTGTGAGATTAATTGCAATTCGCTATATCGCATTGCTTATTACTGCAATTTGACCACTTGGTCAAACAGTGTAATACTAGCTTAATACTAGCTTAACGCGACAATTTGACGTTAAGAATAGGGGGACATGTTTATATCTCAAGAACTAACGCGGAAAATATGATATTTGGACTGTGTACATAGCTTTGTAATTGAAATTTTGTATATAAAAAAGTGGTGATTGAAAAACAGCGTTACATTTGGTCGCTTTCTGGACTATGACTCAAAAACGTTCTGTATTTTAAGTTGAAACTTTAACCATTTCTCGAACTTTGTCCCGAAAATAATTAAATTGCACCCATACAGTTGGTAGATTTTAGGGTTGTTAGAATCGTCACTACAAACACGTTTCCCACACCTAAGGTCCCCTTCAATCGATTTATTTAGTTATGTACGTCACACATTAAGTGAAGGTACTTCTGTGAGAGCTTTTCCGATAATATCATTAGTTGTCATTTTTTCACATGGCCATTTTCCTTTTGTTCAATTTCAACACATGCATCAAAACGGATTACAAACATTTATCAAGGCTTTGATGTGCTATAATGCAAACCCCTCAGATTTACTATATCTGTACAAACATATCTCTAGGTAAACACGAACTTTATCTTTCCGTTCATAAGCTTCTTATCTGAACAAGAACACTCCTAAGAATATGGTCCATTTATCATTGTAACTAATCAGAAATACCGTTTACAGCTTAGCCGTACGGCCATTAGTTTGGAGTATAGCAATTAAAATGGTATACATATCATCCCTTCCTCCTTAGAACTGTGTTACTTTTTGTACATCTACAGTTTATTCCGTAGATATCCAGATTTTGGATAAAGCCAAGTGCGTATTGTGGGTTGACTACCTTTCGATGACGAAAAGGTTGAGGCTTTAGAAACGTGGTAAGCACCCTTAAAATCAGGCAAGTGCTATACTTTAGGCCTTTTAATGGGTCCATATATTCAGTTGAATTTACTGTCTGTTCCTTCCTCTGAGGTAACTCCCATTTCGGATCCCAGCTAATGGGTGCTGTGCTTAATATACGAGCACACACGACAGGTTTCTTAGTACCGGTTGATGTCCATTTGTTAGCCGATTTTCTTTTCATGCGAAAATTGGAATAAGGAATTCCCGTGAGTGTGCGTTTACAGAGTTGGACACTGGGATCTATTTATTTTGCTGATTTCATTTTCATTTTATTATTTTATATTTATAATGCCGCTTCTTTTTTCCCAGTTCAGGACTCGTATACAACAAAAAAATACTTTTGTTCAAAATATTATTGTTTACATTCGGAAAGACTTCTCTTTGGAATTATAAAAGGTAACACATTGGTAATTAACAAATGTCGTATCCCTGAAGAAAATCAATAGTGTTGAAATCTTTGGAATGAGACTCTGGTCATGACTGGTCATGATGTTGTGGTGTATCGCCATCTAAAACAATTATCAAATGTCTTAAAAATATTTTTGAAACGTTTATTAATTTCGAAATCTCACTGATACTGATAAGTGTACTAGATTATATTTTTTTAGAAAAGTGATACACTTATTGACTATTTTTCCACATAATGGCCATTCCGTTCAATGCATGTGGTGAGCCGTTGCACAAGCTTCTTTGTGCCCTCCTCGAATAACTCTCCCGCCAGCTTCTTTGTGCCCTCCTCGAAGAACTCTCCCGCCAGCTTCTTCCCCCACTTCAGAACCTCTTTCTGCACCTGCTTGTCGGTTGAAAATTTAATTCCACCCATGTGTGCCATTAGGGAGGTGAAAAGAAGATAATCTGAAGGCGCCAAGTCAGGGGAATACGGGGGTGGTTTAAAACATCCCAATCAAATGAATCCAAGAGCGCATTGGTGGCTAAGGCTTCTCTGGCTTCAAAGCGCTTTTACAAAACCGGTGGCTTGTCGTATCCAGAACATATATCTCTATGGTGTGACGCCACTGTGACGACTGTCTTTTTTACTCAGGCGTGTAATGAGCCATCCACCTTTCATCTCCAGTCACAATAGAGCTCAGAAAATTCTCACCTTCCAATTCAAGTCGCTCAAGAAACTCTGTCAGTTCTTTCGGGACCCACCTTGCGCACAATTCCCACGCTACTAGACACAACGTGAGCTTACGTTGTACCGGGTTCCTGCGATGCTCGCTCTGTCAGGAGGTCGCTCTCTACCACTCAGTGTTGCCAACCCTCTAAAAACTAAAAACCACAGCCCGTTATGGTCACAGTACACTTACTTTCTGAACATCGTATTATTAAATAAATCTCGCGAAGTATTTTGAAGTCACATAAGGAGCTATTAATTCATATAAAAAATGTTTAAGGAACTCATACAATAATGTGCCTTTTTGAAGACTTTAATTGCAACGTTATTCCTATCCTTTTTATAGGAAACTTATAAAAATTCTTCATTGCATCATTTAAGCTGTGAGTGACTGTATATCACAGAATTCTAAGATTCAATCAACTCTACCGCAATATCGATTTCACAAGAAACTATTAGTATACATTTTACAAATGCTGATACATTTTCGATCCAGTAGTAATGAAACATGTTGCAGTACTAAAAATTTGTATTGAATTGCCAAAGTCCAAATTTAGTTTGGCGGTACTATTTATTTTGGCTTATCTCAAAATTTTATTTTTATTTTAATTAAAGTCGATTTTTCTGCTTTAAATCGCGACATCTCTACATGTGATTGGTTGGGTGTACTAAGTGAGGCGGATGTTGAAACTGCCACTTTAAACTTTTATAGCACGATCTTTCGTAGTTTTGCGCGATGTGTACCGGTCACAACTACTAGACAACCTAAACGTTTTCCGTGGTTTGACGACGACCTGATACATCTGAAAAATTTAAAAACGAAAGCTTCGAAGACATATTGTCTCTCAAGGATTGATTCAGACTACGCTTCCTATTCAACCTTACGCGACCTGTTTATTAGCCGGTCTAGTGCGGCGTATACCTCGTACGTCAATAATGTTAAATTATCGATTGGGGACAAACCTAAGCGGTTCTGGGATTTCGTCAATTCAAAAAGGAATTCCGACGGATACCCCGCTTCTATGTTTTTTGATGATGTGGTCAGCGATGACCCTTTAGTCATTAGCAACTTCTTCGGGAACTACTTTCGTGCTGCTTTCGTTTCTTCTAACTGTGATTATAGTTTTAAGGATCATAAACACTTGACAAAGTTTCCTTCTACTTCATTGGAGATGAAGGATCTGTATATAGACGAAGCTACTGTTTCTAAATTTATATCAAATATTGCAGATAGTTTTTCTGTTGGTCCAGACGGCATCCCTCCAAGCGTTCTAAAACGATGCAGCTCTTCCCTAGTAGCACCCCTGTGCTATTTATTCATTTTTTTTCTTTGTTCAGGGGTATTTCCCAGTTCATGGAAATATTCTACTATTAAGCCGTTATTTAAGAAAGGTAAGAGAATGGATGTACGAAATTATCAGCCTGTCGCCAACCTTTCTTGTATTTCGAAGCTTTTCGAGGCTATTGTTTGTGATGTAATGAATTTTCATAGCAAATCAATCATAAGTTCATTCCAACATGGATTTACTAAGGGTAGGTCTACTACCACAAATTTAATGGAATTTGCTAATTTTTCCATTAAAGCGATTGAAGGTGGAAATCAGGTGGACTACATTTATACTGATTTCAGCAAGGCGTTCGACAAAATGAATCATTCCATCCTGACTTTGAAGCTACAATTATTGGGTTTTCTAGTCACGTTTATTAATTGGATCAGTTCGTATCTATTTAATCGCACTCAAAAGGTGTTTTTTCGTGGAGCCCTTTCATCCGATATATATAATACTTCTGGAGTACCTCAGGGGAGCCATTTGGGTCCACTTTTAATTATCCTGTTCATTAATGACTTGTATGTATGTATGTATGTATGCTGACGATGCAAAAACTTTTCGTAATGTAACCAATGCGGCTGATTGTTCTCTTCTTTAGAGTGACTTGCAACGGTTTTATGACTGGTGTACACTAAATTGTATGCCTTTGAATACTAGTAAGTGTATCACTGTATCATTCTTTAGAAAGAAAACTCCAGTTACATTTGATTATAGTTTAGAAGGAAACCCATTATATAGAACTGACAAAGTGAACAATTTAGGGGTATATTTTAATAACGAAGTTACTTTTAATGACCATTTTGATTATGTTGTCGGTAAGGCTAACTCCGTCTGGGGCTTTGTTCGAAGATGGTGTGTAGCGGTCTCGTGGTCGAGTCGCCACATTAGAGCACTGAATGTGCCGTGATAGCGTCGCCAGTGTCCGGGTGCGAGAGTTGTACGGGCTACGATCTGAGGCCCGGGTAGCTGGCGTCCCGGAGTGATGGATGCGTGGGCCGTATGTTAGCCCGTCTGGAAACCAAAGGTCACCTGCGTCCGGGGCGAACCCTTTGGCAGCTCTAACAAGAGCTGTTACTAGTTCAGTACTTGCTTACGTCGCCCTGAGTTCTTATAAGAACTGGGGCGGATTCGTTTTACTCTTCTGCTTAAATCGCCATTAGTTCTTATAAGAACTGAGGCGGATTCGTTTTACTGTACTTAGTTTGCGCCCCGACAGGAGCGTTTTGGGTTTGCGTACAACGCCCGCAAGAAAAGACTTTCTCTTTTGATGTCAATTCAAATACTAACTTTATTTTACTAAAAATTAACTTATTTACTTAACCTAAAATCAGTCTTGGTCTTTCTCCTACCAAGTACATTTAGTACAATTTCTCATTGTTACAATTCGACCTAACGGTCGGCCTTTAATGCTAAGTGCATTTGCTAGTTGACCTAACGGGTCCAATTTACAATCAACATGAAAATAATTTGTGGCATTTAGATGATCACAGTGTCGTCCATCTAAATAGCCCACATGGTGCAAGGATTTCAATGATCCGCATATTACAACAATGTTGTACTGCACTTTCGTCCGTTCTATTTTGGAATATGCCTGCCCAGTATGGGCTCCATACCATGAGGTTCATAAAAATAGAATTGAGTCGGTTCAGAGAAGATTCTTGCGATTCGCACTTAAAGGTCTTCCTTGGCATGATCCACTGCGTCTGCCTCCTTACCATGAGCGTCTTAACCTCCTGCCGATGGAGTCGTTGGTTGATAGACGAGATGTCCTTAGAGCTGTTTTTGCTTTCAAGGTAATTTCTGGTGATATTAACTCCCCGTCATTGCTGGAAGCCGTTACTTTCAAAGTTCCATTTCGATCCTTGAGAGACTATGGGCCGTATTATTCACTTCGGGTTATTTATAACCTCTGGGTAATTCCAGTTTTCCAAAGATTTGGTATTATTCACCTCCGGTTATCGTTTTTAACCGGTCATTCTCTGGTTTTGTAATCAGTGATTAAAGTTACTCGGGAAAAAATTTAACCGGTGGAAAACTTCCAGTTTTCTACGATACCCAGGGATTTAACCGGCGATTTGACAAATTTTGTATTATTCACGATTGAAGTTATTGCAAAATTTCATTTGTGCGATAATTGGAGTGATTCTGATGAAGAACATGACTCGAGCGTCACCAATACAAAATGGCACAACGAATCGACATCGACATATGCGACGACAAAGACTTTTTCTGTCGATGCCGGAATGCAAAGCCAAATGAATTCTTTACATTTTATCGTTCTCCACCCTCACTCCTTCCATCATCTCCCTCCAGTTTTCAGCTAGGAGTGTAAATGGTCTAGGTCTCGTATTATTTGTATGATCCCATCTTATACAGTTCTTGAGATATGAGGTGTGATTTTTTAAAAAAAATTATTATCCAACGCCTCCCTGAAAAATACTTTTAGCCAACTCCTATTGTACATCTTTAAACATAAGCCACATTTCCTTTTTCTGGCTTAATTGGTTTGTGAGACATCGCAATGCAAAGTTTTTTACCACCCACCCACGCCACTGACCACTCTCAAAAAATTATTTTCGATCTATTCGCCTAGTTCCTAGTTTAGCAAGTATCAAGTTTCCACTTTGTGACATTAACCGTTCAGGAGATATGAATTTTAGAATGTATCGACCTAAGTTTTCAAGCGTTTCGGACACATTGTTTTTCTCCGAACTCCCAAGCCCTTTCACTCATATAAAAATGAAGCCAATAAGTGGGTACAATATCATAGATCTATGTAAGTTCCGAATTTCAGCTTCCTAGCATAAGTGGTTCCTAAAATAAAGGAACCAAAGTTTTGCGTCTAAAACGCCACCCACATCCCCCCTCACCACTCCATTAGAAACTTATCACTTGAAGGGGTCCACTCAATCTACCCTACCAATGCACTTAAATTCAATAGCTCCAAGGGTTTGGAAGATGCAAGCCTTCAATCGACTGTCCGCACTGTAAAATCCAATCACCCGAAAGCACACACTCAGAAAACTATCGGAATCAAATGCGATGGTTCTCGTTGAACGTGTAAACCGTGAATCACACACGTCGTTTGTACTGCTCCCAGATCCGCAACCATGAAAAAATTGCAGCCAATAATTCTCATTTTTCCTGAAAATACAAATTTAAATATTCACTAAAAAGAAAAATGTCACATTTTGTAAATAATTAATAAAATTCTTGATGTTTGACTGGAAAAATAATGGAAAAATGGAAAACCCGACCTACTAAATCGCTAATCTGTGAATAATACAATTTTATACCCAGAGAAATTAATCAGTGATTAAATTTAATGTCCCGGATAAGTTAACAGCTGGTTAAGGCGAAAATAACCCGAGGTGAATAATACGGCCCTATGTGTTGCTGGATATTCCTCACCATCGGATATATTACGGCCAACATGAACCAATCACATCTCTTTCACGCATTTTTAATTATAATTACAGTCAAATTGACTTTAACATTCCTGTTCAACAGTTAAAATCGGCTTTATCAAATAAATAATGTAATATAATAGTTATTTAGGCATTTATGAGTGTACGGATATAATGATGTATTTTGGAATTTATTTTATTGTACTTATTTTTTATTTTTATACTCTAGATGAAATCATATAGAGTATTATAAGTTTAATCCAGCCCAAAAGTTTGTAACGCATAGAACCAAGCCTCGGACGAAAAAAAGTTATATATTATTTTTTGTTTATTTGTGGCCAAAAACCTCAAATCCGCCTGACGTCCGTCCGTCCGTCTGTCCGTTAGCACGATAACTCAAGAACGCCTTCACCTAGGATCTTGAAATTTTGAATTTGGATGTTTGGTTGAATTTGTAAGGCTAAGTTCGTTAACGGGCAAAATCGTCCTACTCCTTCGGGTAGCTGCCATACAAAATGTCCTTAAAACACGTATTCAAGAATATTGGTCGATAACTTCAGAAGGGTTTAAGCTACGACTTTGAAATTTTGTATGTATAATTTTCCCAATAGTTGGAGCTAAATGTATGATTATGAAGAAAATCCTGTAAGTCCTTCGTGTAGCTGCCATACAAATATCCTGTCAAAATGTATTTACTTAATTTACGTAACTCACTATAACTCAAGTAATCTTTTAGCTACGAATTCGGAATTTTGTACAAATTAGTTTTGAGTGAAAAGAAAGTTCGGCTTTACTAGTCAGCGAAATCCTTTTACTCCTTCTGGTAGCTGCCATACAAAATGTCCTTAAAACACGTGTTCAAGAGCATTGGTCGATAGCTTCAGAAGGGTTTAAGCTACGACATTGAAATTTTGTATGTGTTATTTTTCCAATAGTTGGAGCTAAATGTATGATTATGAAGAAAATCCTGTTAGTCCTTCGTGTAGCTGCCATACAAATATCCTGTCAAAAAGTATTCACTTAATTTACGTAACTCACTATAACTCAAGTAATCTTTTAGCTATGAACTCGGAATTTTTTACAAATTAGTTTTGAGTGAAAAGAAAGTTCGGCTTTACTAGTCAGCGAAATCCTTTTACTCCTTCTGGTAGCTGCCATACAAAATGTCCTTAAAACACGTGTTCAAGAGCATTGGTCGATAGCTTCAGAAGGGTTTAAGCTACGACATTGAAATTTTGTATGTGTTATTTTTCCAATAGTTGGAGCTAAATGTATGATTATGAAGAAAATCCTGTTAGTCCTTCGTGTAGCTGCCATACAAATATCTTGTCAAAAAGTATTCACTTAATTTACGTAACTCACTATAACTCAAGTAATCTTTTAGCTATGAACTCGGAATTTTTTACAAATTAGTTTTGAGTGAAAACAAAGTTCGAGTTTACTAGTCAGCGAAATCCTTTTACTCCTTCTGGTAGCTGCCATACAAAATATCCTTAAGACACGTGTTCAACAATATTTTTCGATAACTTTTGAACGCTTCAAGCTACGAATTTGAAATTTTGTGCACGTTCATTTTTAAATGGTTCCAAGGAAAAGGATAAATATGTAAGAAATCGAGTGAGTCCTTCCTGCACCTCCCATGTGAAAGTCCTTCAAAAAGGACATTTTTTTCGATGACTTACCCAGTTCAAGGTATGAAGTTAAACACTGAATATTGTCTTTTAGTTTTGAGTAGCAATCTAATAGCAGTCCTTAATAAAGGACATACAACATGCATACACTTAATTCTACTTTATCCCCAACTACAATATAAATCGGAGTTCAGTATTCATCTAGAGTATTATACGATTGGCTTGCAGCCGATCGTGACTGCAGTATGTTTTCTTATTATTTTATATTCTGCATTTTTATACTCTAGATGAAATCATATAGAGTATTATAAGTTTAATCCAGCCAAAAAGTTTGTAACGCATAGAACCAAGCCTCGGACGAAAAAAAGTTATATATTATTTTTTGTTTATTTGTGCCCAAAAACCTCAAATCCGCCTGACGTCCGTCCGTCCGTCCGTCCGTCCGTCCGTCCGTCCGTCCGTCTGTCCGTGAACACGATAACTCAAGAACGCCTTCACCTAGGATCTTGAAATTTTGAATTTGGATGTTTGATTGAATTTGTAAGGCTAAGTTCGTTAACGGGCAAAATCGTCCTACTCCTTCGGGTAGCTGCCATACAAAATGTCCTTAAAACACGTGTTCCAGAATATTGGTCAATAACTTCAGAAGGGTTTAAGCTACGACATTGAAATTTTGTTTGTGTTATTTTTCCAATAGTTCGAGCTAAATGTATGACTATGAAGAAAATCCTGTTAGTCCTTCGTGTAGCTGCCATACAAATATCCTGTCAAAAAGTATTCACTTAATTTACGAAACTCACTATAACTCAAGTAATCATTTAGCTACGAATTCGGAATTTTGTACAAGTTAGTTTTGAGTGAAAAGGAAGTTCGAGTTTACTATTCAGCGAAATCCTTTTACTCCTTCTGGTAGCTGCCATACAAAATATCCTTAAGACACGTGTTCAACAATATTTTCCGATAACTTTTGAACGCTTCAAGCTACGAATTTGAAATTTTGTACACATTAATTTTTGAATGGTTCCAAGGAAAAGGATAAATATGTAAGAAATCGAGTGAGTCCTTCCTGCACCTCCCATGTGAAAGACATTTTTTTTCGATGACGTACATAGTTCAAGGTATGAAGTTAAACACTGAATATTGTCTTGTAGTTTTTAGTAGCAATCTAATAGGAGTCCTTAATAAAGGACATACAACATGCACACACATAATTCTACTTTATCCCCAACTACAATATAAATCGGAGTTCAGTATTCATCTAGAGTATTATACGATTGGCTTGCAGCCGATCGTGACTGCAGTATGTTTGTTATAAGTAATCAGTATTTGATGAATTTGAATAATAAATAAATAAATTTGATTTGTATGTGCCTACACTTAAAATTTTCAGTACTGTAAAGTCAGTACCTGAGATATGGAATTTTGTTTTCATGCAAAAAGTGATGAGCATCTTAGTTGTACTGAACAGATCTTATCTTCAACATCTAATTTTGTATGTAAAGTGTTTTAGAGAACAATATATGAAAACCACTCCATTAGTGGCAGGGTGTACCCATTGCGCCACTACTAGAGCCACTGGAAGTAGGGTTGATTATTACTTAAAAATTTACAAATCAAACGATGTAGGTATAACAAATTGTCAGAAGATTACAATGCAAAATTTCCGATGAATCGTTAGCACAAAGTTACTGCGTATCTAATATTTAAAAGATCCTCAAACTCCTGCAAATCGTATTGTACACCAGCTCACGAAAGTTTCTCCCAGATGAGATTGAATTTTCCAAAGTGAAATTTAAAGACCATTTTACAAGTCATCACTTGGCAATCAAGAAAGTCACCTGGAGACATCTCCAGCTCACCTGAGACCGACGAAAGAAATAAACGCAGAACCGTTTCTGGAGCAAAATGAAAAAGAAAAATTTTTCCTTTTTGTCAGATTTTCGTGACATGAATGGAAAGACATCGCATAGGCTATGCACCTTGTGCTGATCGAACATCAAAACTACCTAAAAGGTAATATGAGCACGAACTCTATTGAAATGTTGCTCGATTAAATATTTATGACCGGGGCATTGTTGTCCACCTGGAGACCACCATACCATTCGATCCATGAATCGAACCGTATGACCATTGAATATTAATACAGTTTACTGACAATTTATTGGCACCCGGTTGACGATGTTCTACCTTTTTAATTTAGAAGCCGATATGACGAACTCGACATGTCCTCCAGGAGCAGAAGATTGTTACTATTGATTGTATCGCGGCTACCTGCATTTGAAGTACCCCGAAAATAAAATATCATAAAATAATGCGAAAGGTGTGCGGTACATTTTCGTAATTTCGAATTCATGACGATTGCGATGGCGTCAAGAAAATATTCCGGCAAACTCTTGTAAGTCGAGTGAATATCATGACACGCATTTTGATTTCCGAACTATAGCGCAAAGTGGAAGGAAAATTCTTATTCGGAAATGTGTATTCAGGATTTGTTATGAATTCCGCAAGAAGAAAGAAATTTCCGCAAAATAATAAACTTTTTCTGATGTAGATGATGTGGAAAAAAAAACTTTGTATGAATATAAAACAGGAAAAAATTGGCGAAATCGTTTATTTATTTAAGACAAAAAAAGAGCAATGTTCATCTTCTGTTCCTGGTCCTTTACGGAGATTGAAGAAGATTTTTGTTTTCCAAACTGCGAAAATTTAGTGGCTTTCTTTTACTCGATGTTACAGCCTCATGATGTTTTAGCTCTATTACAAATACACAGCACCACTCAGCCACAGGAGCGAAACTAGGTTTTAAAGGGTTCTTGTGCATATTCCTACCACCAAATTAATAGAAGATAATCTATGAAAAAAGTTAATCCTGGTTTAACCCTGGATGCGAACCAGAACTAATCAGTCGATCGGGCAACTCACGAAGCCGCAAATTAGGAGCTACACCAGGTGAAAAATAAAAACAGAAAACAGTAAGTGGCTACCTGTGAAACTACGAGCGACTGAAGTACTGAAGGCACCTGTAGCTCCAAAGAACCTGCATCGCACGGTTACTAGCTATATTTGTGATGCCGAGCTCTTCTACTAGCCCGGCAGAATTCAGGCAGGTCACAGATTTCGGGTAAGTAATTCCCCACCCCCTTTAGCCGTGCTTCTAAGGCCTGCTCAGAAGGTGTCAGTATACTTGAACATATAACACTTTGGGTGCAACATGAGTGCCCAACCCCAAAAAAGCGGAAATGGCGCAAAACGGGTGTTCCATAACAACGAATGCTAGAGTATCCTGAAAGTAATTGTGCTTACCCCAAAAAAGGGAATAGCGTAGACTGGAGATACACTAACCTAAAACACACGGGTATTCCTAGAGTGCGTGTCATAGCTCCAAAATAATACAGTGTGTAAAATGACTGAAAAGCAAATGTAGATCCTATTCCGAATGATAGCGTGCGGAGAATGGAAAGCGTATGCGCCAGAAGTGTGGTATTGAGTAAAACAATTTTTTTTATAGAAAAGTCCTTTAAGGTGTTTGAAATGTCTTAAATTAATCATCTAATTGTCGGCAATTGTGATGCAAGAGCAACCATCTACACGGACTGAAAATAATTTTATAACCTCAATTAAATTAGGCCCGTAAAGTAGGCCAGGCTAATTATAAACCTGTATATATGATTTGGTCGCATTTAGCCACACGTGAAAAGATTGTCCTTAACTGCTCCTTGCCTTTTCAATTTTCTCGATCAATCTTTCCACAATCTCAGTTTATACTGGAATTCATATTACATTGACATTTTGACCAGATAATTACTTTATTATTTTTTAATAATAAAGTATTGTGATCGACCTGAAATTTCAAAAAAATTTGCTACCTTGAAATTGTGTATTTTCACGTTTTAGGACTAGTAAACCCCAAAAAAACAAAAAAAAAAAAATTTCAGTCTGTCCGCCGTACGACGTCCGTCGTCCGCCGTACACCGTACGCAAAATCGTTTGAAGGCGCGTAGCTCCCAAACACGTTGAGATATTAAATTGAAATTTTTATGGTGGGTAGATTGGGTGAACCCCTACGACTGGTATATTTTCGTGGGGTGGGGTACAAGGGGAGAGGAGAGGGGAGCGTTTTAGACGAAAAATTTTGGTTTCTAGATCTCAGGAACCACTTATGCTAGGAGGCTGAAACTTGGAACTTATGTAGTACTATTACAATGGACTCAATTGCAAAAAAATGGTCGATAAGAGTTAAGGGGGAAGTGGGGTGGAAAACAATGAGTCTGAAACGCATGAAAGACGGGATTGAAACATTCTAAAATCGATATCTCCTGAACAATTGATGTCAGAAGATTGAAACTTTGTTGTTGTCCTTAGGGATACTTCAAGATTTGACAAGGGCTAAAATTTTTAAGAGGGGTGGTGGGGTGTGGGGTTGGGGGTGAAAAACTTTGGATTACAATATCTTCCGAACCAATTACACCAGGAAGATAAAATTTAGTTTCTGTATATGGGATCACAAGAGTCTACCGGAACTCAATTTTTTGAGGGGGGAGGTGGAGCACAAAAGTGGGGGGATAGCAATTTTTCAAAAAAATGTAATTTTTATATCTCTGAAACCGTATCAGATATGATCTTGAAAATTTTACAGGTGTTGGGGTCGGTAAATTTCTAGTAGAAAAAAAATTGTGGTGGTGTGGGTGTTGCGGGTGATGGTGAAAGGGGGTACAAAGGAAAACATTCTGATTTTTATTTCTCGAAAACCATAATGAATAGAAAGCTAAAGGATTATATAGAGCCACTATGGAGACATCCTAGAAAAATAAAACTTTTGATATGGCTATCAAGGTACGGGGGAGTGGGGTGGCTTTTTATATCTCAGAAACGGCTTATGCTAGAAAGTTGAAACTGAATACGTATATGTATATGTACTATTAGAGTAATTAAAGCAAAAAAAAGTTCAGATTTTTATTGGCGTTCAGAGGTTGAGTAAAAAAAATGTCCGTGAATCCACATTTTCACGAACTTCGTTAAAACTTTTAGACATGTCGAGCTATCAAAGCAATTTTATTTCTGCGGGCTATTTATATAACCACCTAGTAACGGTTTTCAAAATTTTTCGATATCAAACCCCTAAGGGGGTGTAAAGTGGTTGTGTACATATTCACGAATTCTGATATATTTCCAAGGTACATATCTTGAGATTTGGAATTCACTTTTACTTCTATAAGCTTTAAACGTAGTCGGGGAAAAACCGATTTAAGTATTTTTCTCAATTAAACCCACTGGGGGTGTTGTTCAAGTTTTCACTGATTCCGAAAATCGCTTAGGTTTAATGTGATCAAATTCGCTTTTACTACTATGAATTATTCTATTGTTAAAAAAAATACGTAAGTAAATAAAAAAAATCTACCCACAGTCTGGGCGCAACTTTTTTATTTTATGGGTAGAAGTCCAAAACGTGTTTAATGATGAGATGCGGTGTAGGTTACTATGCGACTGACAACCTAAAAAATAACGTTTCAAATCCTCCTGTTTATTTTTAAGAGATATTCCTAAGAGATATGACGGAATTCGTGAAAACGTGTTCAACCCGTTTTTACCCTCTTAGGGGTTGAAAAAAAAACACCCTGAAAACAAGTTTTAGGTGAGAATTAAACAAGCCTGTGGAAGTAAAAAGTTATTCGATATCCAATCAGACCTCAGGGATACGGCCGAATTCGTGAAAATGTATACATCCCCTTTACACCACCTTAGGGGTCGAATTTCAAAAAATCCCGAAAACGCTTTCCAGGTATTTATATGAAGAATCCGTACAAAAAAAATTAATTCAATATTTGCAAAGACCTTTTACAGTTAGGAAAAACATCCCCACCCCCGTTCCATACTACCCTTATACCAAATTATATTTTTCCAACATGCTACTACCATAGTTCTATATAAATACTAAGTTTCAGCTTTATATCATTATAGGTTCTCGAGATATAAAAATCGGAACTTTTT
Source organism: Beris morrisii (assembly GCA_951812415.1). Classification (NCBI taxonomy): domain Eukaryota; kingdom Metazoa; phylum Arthropoda; class Insecta; order Diptera; family Stratiomyidae; genus Beris; species Beris morrisii. Next base: position 74,163,040 of record OX638310.1, read on the forward strand.
ACTTTTCACCCTCCCCCACCCTCACCCTCTACACCCTCATGCCTTTCCGCTGGTGGTCTATCAGGCCTACTTCTGGTAAAAATTTTAAGCATCTATCTGACACCGTTCTTGAGATATAAGACGTGATTATTTAAAAAAGTTCTTACCCCCTCCACTTCCATGCACCACCACTCCCTAAAAAAATTTTACTTTCAGCAAACTTTATTTGTCAACCTTTATTCGAAAACCAAATTTTATTTCTTTAGTGCAATTTGTTCGTGAGATATCGTAATCTAAAATTTTTCAACCCCCCCCCCCCCGTACGTCACTGCCTTCTCTCAAAAATTTTTTTCCGATCTATTCTCCTAGTATACCTACAGATGATTATTAAGTTTTAATGTTGTGAAATTAACCGTTTAGGAGATATGGATTTTAGAATGTCTCGATCTCGCCTTTCGCACGTTTCGGACGCATTATTTTCCCCCCCACTCCCACACCCCTTCACCCATATCAACAATATTTTTGCAAATGGGTCCACTACTAAAGCTCTATATAAATTCCAAGTTTCAGCTTCCTAACATAAGCGGTTGCTGAGATCTAGAAACCAAAATTTTCCGTCTAAAACGCTTCCCCCACCTCCCCTTTCATATTCCCACCCCCCAAAAATGTGGCACGTCAATGGGCCTACCCAGTCTATTACAGAAAAAAATTGCAATTCAATAGCTTATAGGGTTTAGGAGTTATAAGCCTTCAAAAGTTTTGCGTACGGCGGACGGCGCACAGACGGACTGACATTTTTTTGTGCTTTTTTGGTGCTTATTAGTCATGAAACATATAACAAAATATTTTCAGGGTAGCCAATTTTTTTTTTTTTAAATCGATAACAATACTTTATTATTAAAATAATAAAGTAATATGTTGTTGACACTTCAGCGGAATAAAATAACTTTCATTTGAAGACTAATGGTAGGGCTACACGATGAAGTTGGCTGCAGGTTTGTTCGATGCAAAAATGCGACGGTAACACCATCTGTCGGAAAACGACAGGAACTTAATCATAACCATAATATTTTTACAGCACACTATAGTCCTACATAAATTCCAAGATTTAGCTATCCATCAAAATGGGTTCTTGAATTATAAAAAATCTGCCAACAGTCTGGGCGCAACTTTATTATTTTATGGGTAGAAGTCCGAAACGTGTTTAACGCTTAGATGCGGTGTAGATTCCCATGCGACTGACAACCTAAAAAATAACGTTCCAAATAGCCTCCTGGTTATTCCTTAAATAACGTTCCAAATAGCCTCCTGGTTATTCCTTAGGTTGTCAGTCGCATGGTAACCTACATCACATCTAAGCATAAAATAATAAAGTTGCGCCCAGACTGTTGGCAGATTTTTTTTATTTGTTAACGTATTTTTTTATCAATAGAATATTCCATAGAAGTCGAAGTGAATTTGATATCATTAAACCTAAAAAAATCGGAATTCGTCAAAACTGGAACAATGTCTTACTCCCCAGGGGGTTTAATATCAAACAATACTTAAATCGGTATATTCCCCGACTATATTCAAAGCATTTAGAAGTGAAAGTGAATTCTATATGCCATTAGACCTAATCAATATATCGGAATTCGTGAAGAAGAATGATACATAACCGCCTTACACCTCCTTAGGGGTTAGATATCGAAAAATTTGGAAAAATGTTTCTAGGCGCTTATAGTAAGAGGTAGCAGTAGTAAAATTGATTTTAAAGCTCGAGAAGTCTAAAAGATTTACCGAAATTCGTGAAAATGTGAGAAAAAACCCTTTTTACGGACATTTTTGTTACTCCATCTTTGTACACAAATGAAAATCTATTTTTTTTTTAGTTTTATTTACTCTACTAGCACATCTACATTAGGGTCACTAGATACACAACACTCTCTACCTAGGATTTGGCAGATACGTCTAATTCGGTCGTTTCTGTACTAGAAATTGTGATTTAACCTCACAAAAATCGCCTGTTTATGTACTAGTTCGCCTGTTTTTGTACTACTGAACATTGCTAGCAAATTGCGTTTTTGATGTGTGTTAGTGCGAATATGTGAAGAGTCGGAAAAAGAGCTGTCGGTTAACTTCCACAATTCTAGTACGTGTTTTTCTTTGATATGGAAGTGTGTGTGCACGAAATTGTGGTTTTCAATGGAAAATTTCCCTATTTCTTTCATTTCTTCTATGGAAATTTACAATTTTGCTGCGAAAAGTCAATCATTTCGAATGTTTATAAAGTGAAATCCCATAAACATGGAAAATATTTAAATTTACTGGTTTTTCACCTTGGTACGCATCTGCCAAACCCCTCTTAGAGGCTGTTTTGGTGTGAGTGTGTATACAGTAACCCTAATCTACATATACATACGTATTAAGTTTCAACTTTCTAGCATAAGCCGTTTCTGAGATCTTTCTGTACCGTGCTACACCTATAAAAAAATTTATTTTTCTAGGGTGTCTCTATAGTAGTTCTATATAGTCGTAAATTTTTAGTGTTCTATTCATTACAGTTTTCGAGAAACAAAAATCAAAATGTTTTTCTTTCACCCCTTTTCAACATCACCCCCAACACCCACACCCTCAACATTTTTTTCCCTACTAGAAGTCTACTGACTCCAACTCCTGTAAAATTTTGAAGTTCATATCTGATATAATTTTTAAATTTTTATAATTCTCGAGATATAAAAACTGAATTTTTTGAAAAATTGCTACCCTCCCACTTTCGTGCTCTACCTTCCCCATCAAAAAGTTTACATTCAGTAGTGATCCCATATACAGAAACCAAAATTTATCCTCCTGGTGTAATTGGTTCGGAAGATATTGTAATCCAAAGTTTTTCACCCACTACCCCCACACCCCACCACCCACCTTAAGAATTTTAGACATGGTCTAATCTTGAAGAACCCCTAAAGACAATCACAAAGTTTCAACCTTCTGACGTCAATCGTTCAGGAGATATGGATTTTACAATGTTCCAATACCGACTTCCAAGCGTTTCGGACTCATTGTTTTTCCCCCCACTCCCACACCCCTCCACCACTATCGATCATTTTTTTTTCAAATGGGTCCACTATCAAAGTTTTACATAAGTTCCAAGTTTCAGCCTCCTAGCATAAGTAGTTCCTGAGATCTAGAAACCAAAATTTTTCTTATAAAACGCTCCCCCTCATACCCCCTCACAACCCTATCGCTTTAAAAGATACCATCCGTAGGGGTTCACGCAATCTACCCACCATAAAAATTTTAACTTAATATCTCAACGGGTTTGGGAGCTACGCGCCTTCAAACGATTTTGCGTACGGCCTACGGCGTCTACGGCGGCAAGACGGCAAATTTTTTTTTTTTGGCCTTTTTGGTGTTTACTAGTCCTAAAACGTGTAAATACAAAATTTCAAGGTTGCAATTTTTTTAGTAAATTTCAGGTCGATCACAAAACTTTATTATTAAAAAATAATGAAGTAAAATCAGAAGATTTTCTTTTTCACCCTCACTCTCTGCACCCACACACCCAAAATTTTTTCTTTGCCAGGGGTCTAAAATCACTACTTTCCGTGAAAATTCTGATCATCTATCTTAAACTGTTCTTATCCCCTCTTCCATGCTCCACCACCCCCTTAAAAAGTTTTTACTTTCATCGAACTCCATTTATCGACTTGTATACACGAATCGAATTTGATTTTACTAGTTCAATTGTTTCGTGTGATATCGTAACTTAAAGTATTTCAACTCCTTTCAACTCCTGCACGCCACTGACCTCTTATAAAATTTTGAGGGGTGTATATTCTCTTAAGGCCGGTTTACATGTCGAATGCAAACTTTTTTACTGAGATTGTGAGGGAGCTAGCTTATCGAATTTTCAATGGAGTAGAAGTAACCGCTGCGATGTCATTCACATACACTCCCCACCTGTTTATGGCAAATCATTTTAGGTAAGAGCGAGACAACTAACAGAAATGTAATGGAAGTGGAGCAAGCGTTGTAAGAATATTCTGTGTTCAACGGTTTTTATGGTTTGCAATCGTGTCTACTGTTTATACTCTAGATGAAATTTGAGAGTATATTATTTTATTATATAAGCAGTGCAATTTGCCCCCTTATGGGCTTGTCACTTTAAAACGATGCCTGCGCAGATATATCTAAGCAGGACATGATTATAAATAAATAAATAAATATTTTATTATATACTCTAGAAAAAGAAAAAGTTGTTTATTATGTTTGTATATTAGTGGCCTTAACGTCTGTCCGTGCGGACGATAACCCAAGAACGCCTTGACCTAGAATCTAGAAAATTATTAAATTAGTTTTGAGTGAAAATAAAGTTTTCGTTCATTAGTCAGTAAAATTCCTTTACTTCTTCGGGTAGCTTCCATTCGAAGAGTCCTTAAAACACGTGTTCAATAATATTGGCCTATAACTTCAGAAAGGTTTAAGCTACGACTTCTAAATTTTGTATGTTTTGATTTTCCAATAGTTCGAGCTAAATGTATAATTATGAATAAAATGTCATTAGTCCTTTGTACAGCTGCCATGAAAATATCCTGTCAAAATGCCTTCACTCCATTTACGGAACTCACTAAAACTTAAGAAAACGGTCAGCCACGAATGCGGAATTTTGTACTAATTAGTTTTGAGTGAAAACAAGGTTCAAGTTTACTACTCAGCGAAATCGTTCTACTCCTTCGGCTAGCTCCCATACAAAAAGACCTTAGGACACGTGTTCAACAATATTTTCCAATAGCTTTTGATTGCTTCATACTAGGAATATGAAATTTTGTACACATTTATTTTTAAATGGTTCCAGGTAAAGGAATAAATATATAAGAAATCGAATGAGTTCTTTCTGGATCTCCCACAAGGAAATCCTTGAAAAAGTAAACATTTTTTCGGTGACTCATTTATTTTCAGACATGAAATTAAACACTGATGATATTGTCTTTTAGTTTCGAGTAGCAACCAAATAGAAGTTCTTAATAAAGGACAAACTACTTAAACTTAAACTACTTAAAACTTATCCCCAACTACAATAAAAATCGCAGTTAAGTATTTCATCTAGATGAACATACGATTGGCCAATTGTAAATCCAGTATGTTAAAAAATAAAAAAAGGATTGCGAAGAAGAAATTAATTTTTTGGTTTGAATTAAGTATCTTCGAAAACTCCGAAACTAGAAAAGAAAAAAAAGTCCTTTGGTTAAAAAAATGTCGGCCATGGAATAAACGCAAAAGTAACTATAAAATTTCGCGTTGCTAGTAGTTACAAATATCGAATTTATTTGCGATAGAAAATTACGAGCAGTAACCATAAAAATATCTCAGTTCGAGAACTTTTTATGGCAATGAAAAATATTTTCACACACACATTCACAGAAATATCGTCAGTATTTTTTACTGGATATAGTTTCTGTTCGTTTCACTCCTGATCAGTTTCTCATTAGAGATTTTCCTTCTCCCTCACAATCTCAGTAAAAATTACTTGCAACCGACATGTAAACTGGCCTTTAGTATACCGACAGACAATCATTAAATTTTAATTTTGTGACGTTAGCCGTTTAGGAGATGAAGACTTTACTATGTCTCGATCTCAGCTTTCGATCGTTTCAAACGCATTATTTTTCCCCACTTCCACACCCCTCCACCTACATCGAAAAATTTTGCAAATGTCCACTATCAAATATCTATATAAATTCCAAATTCCAACTTCCTAGCATAAGTGGTTGCTGAGATCAAAAAATCAAAATTGTTCGACTCAAACGCTCCCACCACATCCCCCTCACACCCAAACCCCTAAAAAGGTGTCCACTTAATGACGGCCACTCAGTCCAGCCATAAAAGAAATTAACTTAGGCCGGTTCCTACGATGTTCAGTTAAGTTCTAACTGGAACTTTAACTGACAGGTTTTCATACAAAGCTTCCAGTCAAAGTTCCGGTTAGAGTTTAACTGAAGGTCGTAATAATTAGCTTAAAGAGTTTGGGAGCTTTTCCGTACGGCGTACAGACGGATTGTTATTTTTTTTTGCTTTTTTGGTGTCTATTAGTCATAAAACGTAAAAAATCAATAATAATATTTCATTATCAAAATAGTAAAGTTATTTGTAATAAAAACAACTACTTATAAGTTCACTTCAGAAGACAATAACGTTAAACGGTATAAATGCCCTATAAGTTTCCTGATCTCTTTCCTAATTTGCACAATTTCAAAACGATTACAAAAACATCACCCTTATACTATGTTCAGACTACGAGATTAACGCGTTTAAATCTAGTTAAACGCGTTGAAAACACTTCCCGGACGCGTTGACGAAAACACGTAGCTACTACGCGTTTAACCGAAAACATGTACTGCGACCCTTGCGGAAATCGAAGTAAACTTTAAAAGAAACTATTTAATGCTGCAGAAACTCAATTTTGTGCATGTTTAACGACTGCATTAGCTAATTAATTCACTTTTCATTACTGCTATACAAATACTTGTGTTCCAAATAATTTAGAAACCATAAATTTGCTAATGAAACACAGCTGAATATCTACTTGTCAAAAAAAATCACGTCAAGCTGTCATGTATCAAAATAAAATGAGTTGCCTAGTGTGAACACTACTTTTTTAACTCGTTCATTTTGCCTACTTAAACGCGTTTAAAACGCATAGTCTGTACAGGGTATTATTCTGGAAACCGACGGCGCGAAAAGTGAACTATGATTTCTCCGATTTTAGATTATTGAAAAGGGGTGAACGATTCACTTTATCGAAAATTTGACAGTTGAAATCCGTAATGAAATAGTCACGTTTTTTAAGTTTTTTAAGAAACTAATTGGTATTGAATAGTTCATCTCTCCTTAACAATATCATAATTTTGGATATTTTTTGCCCTAAAATATGGTTTCAAATACCCCTTAAAGTACATATCCTTAAAGTACATCAATTAAGCAGTTTCCGAACGTTTCAATGATCGCATGTGCTTTGAATGGGAATCGAATGTGAACCGAATAGTCGGAGGGAATAGAAAATCCGCCGTTTTCCAGAATAATCGTGAATATCTTATTGTGGCGAGATCATCGATTCTCTGAAATAACATTTGTAGTGATTGACTCTTACGATAGTTAACTTCAACCATAATATTTGAAAGAACAAACCTTTATGTTTATTGTAATGTTCTTGCAGGATTTCAAGTAAAGACAGTTCGAATAAATTACTAAAACCACAAGTTTTTTTATTATTATCGCATTCAGTCACACTTAGCAATTTCAAATCACATTTGCCGCCTCACGATACACATAAATGAAAATAGATCCGTCGCTTTCAGTTACATGTTTCCGTGTGCAAGCCCTGCTGCGCTTATATAATGCATATTTTTTGTTCAGTGATTCATCCCAGAACATGCGCCAAGTATTCTTATTGGATATTGGAAGGTTGTAAATTTCTCTGGTAACTTCGAAATTATTGATATGGATCGTCTTGCTAAGGTATGCATGTAACAAAATGGAGCAGCATTCAAGGATCCCCGAAAAATTCGTACTTGAAAAGTAATACCGAAGTCGAAAAAATTTCCGCCACTCATTTAAGAAAGGAGAACAAACAGACAGTGAGAGTCAAGAGTCATAGAGGGCTTAATGATACACTAAAATAATCTTAGAGAAAATAATGTGGTGAAGTAAGATGATGTACCAATGAAATTGAAGAAGTATTCTCTCTAACGCCACTGAAGGTAAAGGAACACAGAAAAAATAGACTAGTCTAAATGACCAAAAATGTGTTTCGTTATAAACATTTTCACGTTTAAAAAGGCGCCTAACGAAAAAATGTTTGATTTTAAACATTGCCCATTGTTAATTTGACGATGTTTAATATTAAACGTTTCATTAATAGTTCGATCTGAATCTGAAAAATTTGAACGTACTTTATGTGAATATAACCATGTCATTGTCGATTTAAATGGCATTAAATTTTAAACGCGTATAGTGCCACATAGAATAATTTAATATTTTATTTAAACGCGAGTATATTGAACGGTTTTTCTGTTCGCATAACTATTTTTACAATTAAACTAAGTATATTATTTTGCTATTCCTGAAAAGACAGCTCTAACTTTTAAGTAAAACTTCCTTTTTAAAAAAAAATTATATTCTTTCTTTATTCTTTCGTATAAAAATTGTTTTGTAAGTAATACATTTTTCTTAAAATATAAGTACATTTTGAAAAATATAATAAATCAATTTGAAATTATCTTACTATTCAAGTTTTAAACCGAAAAAAGGAAATTGTTTCTTTATAATCTTATACATATATTATAATAGTGCAAAGAACAAAAACAGTAGAAATGTTTTTTTTATATAAATTCATGAATATTAAATGCATTTTTCTAATAAACGGACATTTTCCTTCAAAAACGGAACAATTTTCTGAGAAAAAGTATTTCAACCCTGATATAATAAATTGCTTTCAGAGGATAAAGATGCTCAAAGTCAATATTTACGTAAAAACAGTTAAACATAGTGAAAATATTAAGAATAAGTAGTAGTAATTAATATTATAAAGAATCGTACCAAATTTTTCGCAAGGCATGAATGTTCATATAATGGCCAAGCCTTAAGAAGCTATACTTCAGCCATGTCTTAAGATTTTCTCCAATTAAAGCATCTATCTATGTACTGCTGTTAATTTTATCCTATAATAAATCTTCATCAAGTTCCAGATCGCATGAAACTTTAAGTGATTTTTTCGTACGACTTCTTATATTGAAATATCTGTCATGCAGCTTCCCATGTGGGTATTTCCTATTCTTATTTCTTGGAAGATAATAAGTATCCTGAAAGTCATTAAATTTTAATATTTAAAGAAAAGCTGTATAACCTTAAAATAATTACCGTGTTTTCTCCTGGAAAGGTTTCAATTTTTTGAACTTAAATATTTTAAATCGCTTACACTGAGCTTTTTATATTTGGCTGTCAAATAATCGATCAGACAATTTGCGCTAATTTGCTGATGTACTGGACTAAAATTTCCGTAACATCGGAAATGGTCTAATGCTGACTTTCTTTTTATTGTTTGCAATAACATTTGTTCAATCTTAACCTATTAGAAAATTTAAAAGTTACTATGGAGTATGAAGTATTATTCTCTTTTTCAATTATTTATTATAGGTAAATTGAAAAAAAGATTTTACCTCAATCCTAGGTTGCCATTCCAAGTCACTGTTACAAGTTGTTGTGCGACCCAATTGAGAACTATAGAGTCAACTGGCTTCGTGTCATTATCCTGCCAAAAAAATTGTGGAATTTAAGATACCCAGTTTAATGTAACCTTATCTTTTCTCCATTCCCGTAATGTTTTCCGAAATTTGGCCTTAATACCAATTTCACTATAATTCGGAAAAATTTGGTCGATATCGCTGGAGTTTAAATATTTCAATTCATCAATCCCCACTCCAGCTTCTTGGAATTAAATTAAATTTTAAACAAAGAACAATCATTTGTATGTACATAGAGTGGTTGAGTGGAAGAGTTGCCTAAGCCACTTTGAATTTTACTTTATTATTTTTTAATAATAAAGTATTGTGATCGACCTGAAATTTCAAAAAAGTTTGCTACCCTGAAATTTTGTATTTACACGTTTTAGGACTAGTAAACACCAAAAAAGCAAAAAAAAAAAAAATGTCCGTCTGTCCGCCGTAGACGCCGTACGCCGTACGCCGTACGCCGTACGCCGTACGCAAAATCGTTTGAAGGCGCGTAGCTCCTAAACCCGTTGAGATATTAAATTGAAATTTTTATGGTGGGTAGATTGGGTGAACCCCTACAACTGGTATATTTTCGAGGGGTAGAGGTGCAAGGGGAGAGGAGAGCGTTTTAGACGAAAAATTTTGGTTTCTAGATCTCAGGAACCACTTATGCTAGGAGGCTGAAACTTGGAACTTATATAGTACTATGATAATGGACTCAATTGCAAAAAAATGGTCGATCTTGGTTAAGGGGTGTGGAAGTGGGGGGGGAAACAATGAGTCTTTAACGCATGAAAGACGGGATTGAAACATTCTAAAATCCATATCTCCTGAACTATTGATGTCAGAAGATTGAAACTTTGTTGTTGTCCTTAGGGATACTTCAAGATTAGACAAGGGCTAACATTTTTAAGAGGGGTGGTGGGGTGTGGGGGTGGGGGGTGAAAAACTTTGGATTACAATATCTTCGGAACGAATTACACCAGGAAAATAAAATTTAGTTTCTGTATATGGGATCACAAGAGGAGTCTACCGAAACTAAATTTTTTGAGGGGGGAGGTGGATCACGAAAGTGGGGGGACAACAATTTTTCAAAAAATTTAATTTTTATATCTCAGAAACCGTATCAGATATGATCTTGAAAATTTTACAGGAGTTGGGGTCGGTAAACTTCTAATAGGGAAAAAAATGTTGGGGGTGTGGGTGTTGGGGGTGATGGTGAAAGGGGGTAGAAAGGAAAACATTCGGATTTTTATTTCTCGAAAACCATAATGAATAGAAAGCTAACAATGTAGGATTATATAGAGCCACTATAGAGACATCCTAGAAAAATAAAATTTTTGATAGGGGTGTCAAGGTACGGGGGAGAGAGGTGGTTTTTTATATCTCAGAAACGGCTTATGCTAGAAAGTTGAAACTTAGTACGTATATGTAGATGTACTATTAGAGTAATTAAAGCAAAAAAAAAGTTCAGATTTTTATTGGCGTTCAGAGGTTGAGTAAAAAAAATGTCCGTGAATCTACATTTTCACAAACTTCGTTAAAATTTTTAGACATGTCGAGCTATCAAAGCAATTTTACTTCTGCGGGCTATTTATATAAGCGCCTAGTAACGATCTTCAAAATTTTTAGATATCCAACCCCTAACGGGGTGTAAAGTGGTTGTGTACATATTCACGAATTCTGATATATTTCTAAGGTATATTGAGATTTGGAATTCACTTTTACTTCTATAAGCTTGCAACGTAGTCGGGGAAAAACCGATTTAAGTATTTTTCTCAACTAAGCCCCCTGGGGGTATTGTTCAAGTTTTCACTGATTCCGAAAATCTCTTAGGTATAATGTGATCGAATTCGCTTTTACTACTGTGAATTATTCTATTGATAAAAAAATACGTAAGTAAATAAAAAAAATCGGCCAACAGTCTGGGCACAACTTTATTATTTTATGGGTAGAAGTCCGAAACGTGTTTAATGATGAGATACGGTGTTGGGTACTATGCGACTGACAACCTCAAAAATAACCAGGAGGCTATTTGGAACGTTATTTTTTAGGTTGTCAGTCGCATAGTACCCAACACCGTATCTCATCATTAAACACGTTTCGGACTTCTACCCATAAAATAATAAAGTTGCGCCCAGACTGTTGGCCGATTTTTTTGATGCTTTGGCTTTCTCAGTTTGACCACAATAACCATATCTTTGTGTTTTTAAACTTATTTATTCACCATGTTATCAGTATACATTGCTTGACAGTATAACAAAATAAAAATTATTTCTTTTTGAGAGTAAATTTTCAAATTACGTCTAAGTTTAGAGTCCGATATCTCATTTCGTAGTGATTGTGGGTTACGGCAACTCTTCCACTAAACCACTCAATTACCCGAGTAGAAAAATTTTCTGGCTAGCCTGATTTGCCGTACCCCTGATCAGGGCCATGTCCGGTATAAGTACGGCAAGCCTGATCAGGCTCGTTCATGACAAGAAACGTGATTCTGCAATTTACGGCGGTAAAGCGATCCAGCGGTAACAAATTTTTCCGAAAACTTGAACATACTATAGCTAATAAAAAAATCTGCCAACAGTCTGGGCGCAACTTTATTATTTTTTGGGTAGAAGTTCGGAACGAGTTTAATTCTGAGATGCGGTGTAGGTTACTATGTGACTACAACCTTAAAAAAAAGTTCGGGAAGCGGTTAGAATGAGGTCGCGCTAGAATACTTACGCCGCTGCCACATATAACATATGAATTACATAATTGGGGCATACTCCGGGACGAGGTCTAGTCCTAGTATAATATCAGTTGTTACTCCATTAGAAGGTTTTTCGTAATTTGGTTTTGAGCCATTACATGAAATCGGAAATGCGTTTGTAGGCCTAAGTGGGAAATATGTCAAAACTCTTACGTCCTATTGGAGTTGAATAACAAACATCCCGAAATCAACTTTTGAAATATTATGTAGGAAACCTTAGGAAGTAAAAATGAATTCGATATCTCATTAGAACTAAGAAATATGTAAGAATTTGTGAAAACATATGAAACCGATTTGGGGGTTGAATATCCAAGAATCTTGAAATAAGTTTTAAGATATATATAAAGAAAGCCAGAGGAAGCAAAAATCAATTCGATGTCTTATCACTCCTAAGAGATATGACGGAATTCGTGAAAACGTGTTAAACCCGTTTTTACACTCCTAGGGGTTGAAAAAGGAAAAAACTTGAAAAGGAGTTTTAGGTGAAAATTTATTCGATATCTAATCAGACCGGAGGGATACGGCTGAATTCGTGAAAATGTATACATCTCCTTTACACCACCTTGGGGTTGAATATCAAAAAATCCTGAAAAAAACTTTTTAGGTATTTCTATGAAGAACCCGTACAAAAAAAATTAATTCAATATTTGGAAAGACCTAATAGATATGACGAAAATCGTGCAAATATATGCATTTCATTTTCACTGATCATTTTTTTTGCCCCACTTCCGAACGCCAATGGATTTTTAAATTTTTTTTTAATTAGAATTACTTTTCTAGTTGATTTACATATACGTACCGAATTTCAACTTTCTAGCATAAGCCGTTCTATAGTTAGGAAAAACACCCTCACCCCCGTACCATTGTTGAGTTTAACAAATACACTTTCTTAAATGTTTGTTATCAACATAATTTTATTTCCAATGAAAATATTTCGCGAATTTAAATTATTAAATTCAATGTAAATTTAAATAATTAAAATATATAAAAGTAAATATCACAACTTTAATTATACTAGTTATAAGTAAATATCACAACATTAGTTATTTCAAGCATTAATTATTGATACCAATTTTTTATTTAACGCTCTCGCTTCTATGAATTTTATTGAACTGTCTTTTTTTTGCAAATCAAATTTTATTTTTCAAATTTCATGAACACTAGATTTTGAGTGATTTGTGTGGAGTGTTTGCAACTGTGTTGCCCACAAGTAGCCGACACCCCACACCATATACCACAATAAAACATACTGCAGTCACGATCGGCTGCAAGCCAATCGTATAATACTCTAGATGAATACTGAACTCCGATTTATATTGTAGTTGGGGATAAAGTAGAACTAAGTGTGTGCATGTTGTATGTCCTTTATTAAGGACTGCTATTAGATTGCTACTCAAAACTAAAAGAAAATATTCAGTGTTTAATTTCATACCTTGAACTGGGTAAGTCATCGAAAAAAAAAGTCATTTTTAAAGGACTTTCACATGGGAGGTGCAGGAAGGACTCACTCGATTTCTTACATATTTATCCTTTTCCTTGGAACTATTCAAAAATTAATGTGTACAAAATTTCAAATTCGTAGCTTGAAGCGTTCAAAAATTATCGGAAAATATTGTTGAACACGTGTTTTAAGGATATTTTGTATGGCAACTACCTGAAGGAGTAAAAGGATTTCGCTGATTAGTAAACTCGAACTTCCTTTTTACTCAAAACTAATTTGTACAAAATTCCAAATTCATAGCTAAAAGATTACTTGAGTTATAGTGAGTTTCGTAAATTAAGTGAATACATTTTGACAGAATATTTGTATGGCAGCTACACGAAGGACTAACAGGATTGCTTTCATAATCATATATTTAGCTCCAACTATTGGAAAAATAACACATACAAAATTTGAATGACGTAGCTTAAACCCTTCTGAAGTTATCGACCAATATTCTTGAAGACGCGTTTTAAGGACATTTTGTATGGCAGCTACCAGAAGGAGTAAAAGGATTTCGCTGATTAGTAAACTCCGACTTCCTTTTCACTCAAAACTAACTTGTACAAGATACCGAATTCGTAGCTAAAAGATTACTTGAGTTATTGTGAGTTTTGTAAATTAAGCGAATACATTTTGACAGGATATTTGTATGGCAGCTACATGAAGGACTAATAGGATTTTCTTCATAATCATATATTTAGCTCCAACTATTGGAAAAATGACACATACAAAATTTCAAAGACGTAGCTTAAACCCTTCTGAAGTTATCGACCAATATTCTTGAACACGTGTTTTAAGGACATTTTGTATGGCAGCTACCCGAAGGAGTAGGACGATTTTGCCCGTTAACGAACTTAGCCTTACAAATTCAACCAAACATCGAAATTCAAAATTTCAAGATCCTAGGTGAAGGCGTTCTTGAGTTATCGTGCTAATGGACAGACGGACGGACGGACGGACGGACGGACGGACGGACGGACGGACGGACGGACGGACGGACGGACGGACGGACGGACGTCAAGCGGATTTGAGGTTTTTGGCCACAAATAAACAAAAAATAATATATAACTTTTTTTCGTCCGAGGCTTGGTTCTATGCGTTACAAACTTTTCGGCTGGATTAAACTTATAATACTCTATATGATTTCATCTAGAGTATAAAAATTATATTTTTCCAACATGCTACTACTATAGCTCTATCTAAATACTAAGTTTCAGCTTTATGTCATTATAGGTTCTCGAAATATAAATATCGGAACTTTTTACTTTTCACCCTCCCCCACCCTCACTCTCTACACCCTCATCCTTGAAATTAGTCCTATTAGGCCTACTTTTGGTAGGAATTTTAAGCATCTATCTTACACCGTTCTTGATATATGAGACGTGATTTTTTAAAAAAAATTCTTATCCTCTCCACTTATATGCTCCACCGCCCCCTTAAAAAATTTTACTTTCAGCAAACTTTATTTGTCAACCTTTATGCAGACACTAAATTTTATTTGTCTAGTTCAATTGGTTCGTGAGATATCGTAATCTAAAATTTTTCGACCCCCACCTCCGTACGCTACTTTCCGCTCTCAAAAATTTGTTTTCGATCTGTTCTCCTAGTATACCTACAGATGATTGTTAAGTTTTAATTTCGTGACGTTTACCGTTTAGGAGATATGGATTTTAGAATGTGTCGATCTCGTCTTTCGAACGTTTCGGACGCATTATTTTTCCCCCACTCCCAAACCCCTTCACCCATATCAATAATATATTTTTGCAAATGGGTCCACTATCAAAGCTCTATATAAATTCCAAGTTTCAGCTTCCTCACATAAGCGGTTGCTGAGATCTAGAAACCAAAATTTTTCGTCTAAAACGCTTCCCCACCTCTCCCCTCACACTCCAACCCCCCAAAAAATGGTCACTTCATGGGGCCTACCCAGTCTATCAAAGAAAACAATTTCAATTCAATAGCTCATAGGGTTTGGGAGCTATAAGCCCTCAAACGTTTTGCGTTTTGCGTTTAAAATAATAAAGTAAAATTGATTTTCAATAATTTTTTTCACTAGTTCTTCAAGTGCAAAAATTTTTAAAAGAATCGGAGATGGTAAGGTCAAAAATTTCGTCATATTAGGCGATTCTTGACCATGTTACGAGAATGTTTAGATTGGCCGAGTGGGTAGCGTAGCGGACTTGTGTGTGACGGGACCATGGTTCGAATCCGGAAGCAAATTATTGTAAGTAAAGTCAATTCGCATTTTTCAAACAAATAGTAATAATTTACAGGAAAATAAATTCGTAGTTGGAAGAAAAGAAAAGAAAAAAAAGTTTGTGGATATTATTTTTTGTTTTTTTTTTAAAATCCGGCAAACGTCAGGCGCCATGTCCGGCACAGATTCGCGAGAGCGTTACACCCTGATTAAGGCCCAGATTGGGCCGGATTTATTTTCAGGCACGCCTGATTTGGGCCGGACTTGAGCCGGATAAAATTTCTACTCGGGTATAGCAGTATAGCAGTAAAGTTGCAATTTCGTTGCGGCTAATTGCTTCGATTTCCCGTAAAAACTTTTCTACTCGTGAATATATAAATTGTTATAATCACGCAAACATTATTATTTTTGATATAAGGAATTTTGTACTAACCTTTTAAATGATGATAGATGCTAGGTAAGTCCCAATTTTGTAGCAACTTTGCTAAATCATCACTGTCCTGTGTTGGGTCTAAATTTTCAACAAACACAACTTCAATATTGGTAATGTCCATTTTTCGGACTTGTTCACTTCACTTCCACTGATCAAATGACTAGAACAAATTTTTTGTAAATCGATTATAAACTGTTTATTTCTTCATTTCACTGCATTCGTGGTTGAATCAAACGTTTATGGGTTTTTTAAATAGCGTCGCGCTGCTATTTTGAACGCGTTCGTGATCAAGTTGAACGCAAAACTATTGATAGAAAAATTGCTGTCATCTTAAACGATATGATCGTTAAAATAAACGAAAATATTTAACTTCGTAACCGCTATTTCATATTTCATATCAAACGAGATTTTTAAAAGAGATCGCGTTCACGCATTTTGAAAAATCTGATTGACCTAACCATTTTTACATTCAATTGAATAACTATTTGTTGTTTAGACAATAATGTTTCATATTTTTCAAATAAACGTGAAAAATGTTCAATATGACAACAAACTTTTTTTTCTGTGAAGAAGACGGTTAAATGATAATTTTTTTTCTCGATATATAGGTATGGTATAAAAAATCTATGACTGTGAAATTAATCGTAAAAAGCATAATCGTAAAAAGCATATGCTGTTCGATAGTTATATCTACACAATTTATATTTCATTCGTTTATAGGCACGTGGGAGAACTATGTAGGCTGCTCGTCATTAAATATAAGCAATTGTTGCGTGACGTTCTGGTATATCGATAATAAGCATACAAAGAACATACTCAAAGCTATTAAAGTAATAAGTTTAATATGAGACTCTTAACTCCTATATCCTTTTCATCTTCTCAACACACTTTATACACACGCAATCGAAGTAAACCATTGTACCAGTTCGTAAGGAAGCGTAAAAAACGCGCGAAAAAACGCGATTTTATGATATTTTCTACCTGCTGGTTTTTGATCAAATCAGAAAAAAACGTTGCCCTATGAAGTACCTCAGAATATTGATGTAAAAATTTAAAAGCCTTCATAAAAAGCTCGTCAAAAGATTATAACTTGGTAGAAACGTATGGAAATGAATTTTTATACTCTAGACGAAATCATTTAGAGTATTATAAGTTTAATCCAGCCCGAAAAGTTTGTAACGCATAGAACCGAGCCTCGGACAAAAAAAGTTATATATTATTTTGTGTTCAGTTGTGCCCAAAAACCCGTCCGTGTCTGTCCGTCCGTCCGTTTGCACGATAACTCAAGAACGCGTTGGCATAAGATGTTGAAATTTTGTCACCACATGTAAAATGGAAAAAGTAAGGCTAAGTTCGTTAATGGGCGATATCCTTCCACTCCTTCGAGTACCTCCCATATAAGAGTCTTTAAAACACGTATTCACAATTATTGCTCGAATGCGTCAAGTTAGGACCTTGAAATTTTGCATACTTAAAGTTTACAATGTTTGAAGCGAAAGTTCCGAATATGATGCAAATCGAATTAGTCCTTCGTATAGCAGCCTAAAAAGCCTTCAAAAATGTATGCAATTTACAGAATCCACTATAACTCTAGTACGAGTTAAAGCAAGAATGTGTGAATTCAAAATTTTACAGGAATTAGTTTTATATCAAAAGCAAGACTGACTTCATTAATTAGCGGAATCCGTCGACTCCTTCGAGTATCTCTCACATAAAAGTCCTTAAAACACGTTTCACCAATATTGAACGATCACTTTAGAACGCTTTAAGTTACGACTTTTAAATTTTGTATACGTTGATTTTATATTAGTCGCAGCTGAAAGTATTAATATGAAAAATATCCTATAACTCCTTTATGTAGTTGCCATACAAAAATTCTGTAAAAATGTCCTAACTTAATTTATGGAACTCACTATAACTCAAGAAATCGTTTAACCATCCATCAAGTAGCCACTATACAATAGTTTCTACCTGTAAATAAAAGGTTATCCAATAATTATATGTGCACTCCTCATTCTTTTGATATATTCCCAACTAAAATATAAATCGGAGTTCAGTATTTCATCTAGAGTATGATACGATTGGCTTGTTTTCTTTTATGATTGAAATCTTAGTCTAAAGATTTCAATCGTAAAAGAAATGGAATGTTAATTGTAGAGAATCGACACAACCAGTGTGACTTCTCGACTTTGAATACGTCCCCGATTATAGCGAAATTTAAGTTTAAAAAATTTAGTTTTTTTTGCTTTATTCAATATTATGAATGTGTGCATCAAATTTTGTAGTTGATGATTGTTTATAGTCTGTGGCATATTTCCTAGACATAAAGGTGTCGGAACACTCTTAATGAAATATAATGCATAGTATTAATATGTTAGTATATATTATGATAAATATTCAATGATTTTATTCATTGTTCCAACAAATTTTTCTCTAAGCCAAAGATATTTATTTAATGAAAAGCATTCATTAATAATATGAACTTTTTTAACCACGGGTGAAAGGCCCAAGATTTAGTGAGACTCGAACCCACGACCTCAGTGATGACTAATGTGGTAGCCAGTAGGCTCCGATTCCGCGGCATAATGGCTAGAAGGCAATAATTGGAGTAGCCCGATATTAATTCCTTGAAGTTGACTGAACATACAAGTGATATGTGCTCCAACTAAGTTAAGTGGAATCCGAATAAATGGTGCAATATTTTATTCTGAGTAAATAATAATGAGTAGACAACATTCGAGGTTTTTAACTTTAACTGAATCTCAAGACCATCCTAACAACACAGTAAAAAAATTTTACAACGTTTATCGGTGGCAATTTGTTGCCAATCAAAAAAGTGTAAAATTAAAACCGAATTTAATTTTACATTTTAATGGCTAGTCCAATTAAATTCGGTTAGTAAAATTACATACGTATTGCAAATATGTTTCCAATGTAAAATGTAATAGCAAATTGTGGTTGTAATATTTACAAACAAAATATTTGGAAATAAATGCATGTAATGTAATATTTTCCATTGATTAGATTTAAAAATCCACTTTTGCTATTAATTTAAAATCTGAAACTTAGTTAGTCCATAGGGTGTCATAAGAATGAAAAGCTCGTAATGAAGTTTTTAATCAAACATTTAATTATTCCAGTTTAATATGTACGGTTTTTTTTACTATTACAGTATAAATCGAGTAACTTTCAAGAATGTGATACATAAATTTGAAAAATTAACACGATAATCAATTAAATTCAAAGATTCGAATTAGAATGTGAACTACATAATTCAATTTTTATACTCTAGATGAAATCATATAGAGTATTATAAGTTTAATCCAGCCGAAAAGTTTGTAACGCATAGAACCAAGCCTCGGACGAAAAAAAGTTATATATTATTTTTTGTTTATTTGTGCCCAAAAACCTCAAATCTGTCTGACGTCCGTCCGTCCGTCCGTCCGTCCGTCCGTCCGTCCGTCCGTCCGTCCGTCCGTCTGTCCGTGAACACGATAACTCAAGAACGCCTTCACCTAGGATCTTGAAATTTTGAATCTAAGTGTTTGGTTGAATTTGTAAGGCTAAGTTCGTTAACGGGCAAAATCGTCCTACTCCTTCGGGTAGCTGCCATACAAAATGTCCTTAAAACATGTGTGCGAGAATATTAGCAAATAACTTCGGAAGAGTTTAAGCTACCACTTTGAAATTTTGTGTGTGTTACTTTTTTAATAGTTGGAGCTAAATGTATGATTATGAAGAAAATCCTGTTAGTCCTTCGTGTAGCTGCCATACAAATATCCTGTCAAAATGTATTCACTTAATTTACGAAACTCACTATAACTCAAGTAATCTTTTAGCTACGAAATCGAAATTTTGTACAAATTAGTTTTGAGTGAAAAGAAAGTTCGAGTTTACTAGTCAGCGAAATCCTTTTACTCCTTCTGGTAGCTGCCATACAAAATATCCTTAAAACGGGTGTTCAAGAATATTGGTCAATAACTTCAAAAGGGTTTAAACTACGACTTTGAAATTTTGTCTGTATTATTTTTCCAATAGTTGGAGCTAAATAAATAATTATGAAGAATATCCTGTTAGTCCTTCGTGTAGCTGCCATACAAATATCCTGTCAAAATGTATTCACTTAATTTACGAAACTCACTATAACTCAAGTAATATTTTAGCTACGAATTCGGAATTTTGTACAACTTAGTTTTGAGTAAAAACAAAGCTTGGGTTTACTTGTCAGCGAAATCCTTTTACTCCTTCAGGTAGGTGCCATACAAAATGTCCTTAAAATACGTGTTCAAGAATATTGGCCGATAACTTCAGAAGGGTTTAAGCTACGACTTTGACATTTTGTACGTATTATTTTTCCAATATTTGGAGCTAAATACATAATTATGAAGAAAATCCTGTTAGTCCTTCGTGTAGCTGCCATACAAATATCCAGTCAAAATGTCTTCACTTAATTTACGAAACTCACCATAACTCAAGTAATCTTTTAGCTACGAATTCGGAATTTTTGTACAAATTAGTTTTGAGTGAAAACGAAGCTTGGGTTTACTTGTCAGCGAAATCCTTTTACTCCTTCTGGTACCTGCCACACAAAATGTTCTTAAGACACGTGTTCAACAATATTTTTTGATAACTTTTGAACGCTTCATGCTACGAATTTGGAATTTTGTACACATTCATTTTTAAATGGTTCCAAGGAAAAGGATAAATATGTAAGAAATCGAGTGAGTCCTTTCTGCACCTCCCATGTGAAAGTCCTTCAAAAAGGACATTTTTTTTCGATGACTTACCCAGTTCAAGATATGAAATTAAACACTGAATATTGTCTTTTAGTTTTGAGTAGCAATCTAATGGGAGTCCTTAATAAAGGACATACAACATGCACACACGTAATTCTACTTTATCCCCAACTACAATATAAATCGGAGTTCAGTATTCATCTAGAGTATTATACGATTGGCTTGCAGCCGATCGTGACTGCAGTATGTTTTTATCTCTTTTTGCTATGAAATGTTTCCGAAAAACATGCGATTTGAACGCGGATTACTTAGAATATTTAAGTCCACAATGATGATTTCTACAGTAAAATGTAAAGGTCGAATCAAATCTGTGATTATAAAAATGCTGGCTATACTTTTCACTGTTTCAAAAGTTAATTCGCACTTTAAACACTCCATCATTTTGATTTAGCATTAACGAAAAAAAGACCTCAATCAATTACACGCACTCAAGCCCTTCGATACATTTCAAGTAGGTTTTCCTAAGAAATTTGATTTGGCTGCATATTGCTCGGCTTGTTTTGCAATTAAAAATTGTAAAAGTACAAATGGCAATATATTTTTCAGATTTTTTAATAGTAACATTACAATTCAGAGGTATATTTCATACAGTTGAAGTAAATTTAAAATAACTTAAATGTAATAGTGCATTTTACATAGATTTCCATCTAAATTTACACTCTGTTTTAAATTTACATACTTTACGTAGCATATTTTAATGTGATAATTATTGTAAAGATTGAAAAAATTTTTACTGTGAACCAACGCCACTGATTGCCTAAATTAAAGGACTCGGAAAAGTGGGAACTTAAACTCTTCTACTAATTAACTAATACTATTATAATGAAAGAATTTAAATATGAAATTGTAATAAGCTCTACAATTTCTGATAGAACTTTTACGTTTATAACAAATCGATGGTTTTGTTAAATTAAGTGTAGATACACACCTTATAGAATTATCTAAAAAGTAAACAGTTGTGTAATCACTGAGCTCCAAATTAAATCACATATTCCTGGATACAGACCTATAGATCCTGGTCAAAGTCTCACTAGGATAATACGAACTTTAATTAAAGTCCTTAAGCAAACATAAAAACGAATATAAGCGATAAAAGGTACTCGACATTCATTAAAATGAGATCACCATGAAAAAGGTACAGATTCATGGAATAGTCGTAAAACGGGACGAAACACGTACCTATAGCTCAACCCTCATTTTCAAATTGGCCAAACCTAAAATTCCATTTGTAATGGCAGCTAATTAAGATGAAAGGGGACTTGAAGTAAACCAGAGCATTAAATTGTACTGAAGCTACATAGATACACAGCTATTAGGTATTTGAGATAATTGAACTATATAAAGGACGCGATTTTATAAAGTTTCAAACAATGGTCGCACAAGAAAGTAATTCCGAGTCCATTTTATAACAAAATACATTAATTTATTGAAGCGTTCAAATGATAATTGTTATTGATTGTCTTCGATAATCGGTGCGATTATTGAAGATGGGGGCGTGAATTTGAATAATTGTCATTAGCGCTAACCGGTTTTAGTTTAAATTAAACTATACGTAGGCAGCTCACTGAGAATTTTTTTTTTATTGAACAAAATCCATTTTAGCCAAAATTAATTTAATAGAAACGGTTTTATAAAAACATTATTATAAAAAACTTAAAAGTATATATGTAAGTTTTGTAGTTTTAAGCTCTTTATTATACAAAATTATACACAATTTAAGAATATTTTGAGTTGTTTTTCGGCGTCAGAGAGCTCTGTGAAGACCACTACACAAGCTTCCCGACTAGAATCGTTCTTCGCCCTGACTGTAGGCATTTAAGGGCTTGATATAAGAAAAATGTTCACAGCAGTAGCGGGTTTTCCAAAATTGTATTGAACTATGGTCCGAAAGAGCTATTGCTTTGAAATCTGTAGGAATAGTGATGTTTATATTTTGGCACTTGATGATAAATAAAAAAAAATACGTTACCACATAATTTACCTTTACTCAAATACTGACATTCATCAAATTTTTTTCAGACATTTCACTCTATCAATTCTTAAACTTTATTTATATGTATATATATTAAATATTTTAAAACTTTTTATTAACAAACGCAATTTGATTGATTTTCAGAAATGCTGAGGAAAATGTCTATATCCCGAAAATATTATCATATTGTTACGTGTAAGCCTGGCCACCGCACAACTCGATCGATTACGAATAGAGAAACATCAACAACCGAATACCTAAGCTGCAAAGTAACCCAATCAAATGCCTAGTTGAGTAAATAAGGAGAGCGGATCAACACGATTATACCCCCACTCTAATCGAATGCTCTCCAATGTACTAGAACCGAACGAAGATCAAAATCGAAAGCTCTAAAGCTTTCGAGAAGATTCCACATACATCACCGAGCGAACATTCAAGTACATCCTAGACTGCAACCGGCTACTATTAAAGCAGGTGAAGCTTTCAGCGAGGGACATAGTAATTTTTATTACGTCGACTGTGACAGCCAGCGTGTCTACGCGACCGTGTTGTTAGAGAGCGAAAGTGATCGAGTAAAGCGATATAAATAAGCGGGTGGTACTGCCATACAGTGCGAATTATTGTGCGAATAGAATTTAAAGTGCGATTAATAAACAATCACTTATTTTTATTTAAACCGAATTGTGTTTTACTTGAAATCCCGGCGAACCCCTAGCTCGCAACAATATGTAAGTAATAATTTTAAAGAACTTGTAACCTTTTTATTTCTCAAACACAATTTTTGGTTCAGTTTAAATAACTTCATTCTTCAGGACGTTCGAGATAACTCGTACAGACGCAAGTCGAACGAAAAGTGACAAATTTTGGCGTAGCGCTTAAACTTATACCCGCGTGACCCGTTGGAAACGTCCACGTACTTGCTTCACTACGAAAGAGTGTGACAAAGAAAACGTCAAACATTTCGAACGGCTATCACAAACTTACAGTAGTGGCAATAAAAATTTATGTGAATATAAAGTTGATTCAAACTACAAATTTGTTCATCAAGTTTTCTAAAACCTTCTTTCCATTTATGCAATGTATGTATGATAAGTATTCATTCATTCATATACTTTTAATATAATTAGTAGTCTGGTCGGAAATTAAGTAGTAATAAAAAAAAAAATTCTGTTCTACAATTGTGCCAAACTATCTTTCTAAATTTCCAATAAAAGAAAAACAACTAAACAACAAACAAATCTGTGGTCACAGTGAATAACTTGGTAAGTCGAAAAATATTAAAATGGGATAAGTGTTCTGTGATCATCTCCCAAGACTTACAGGCACAGTGAAGAAATTATTGTTATATGTTATTTGATCACTGAGATGTCAACAAATTTAATTTTTTCACAAAAACTGGATTTACAGGAATAGTTCAATTGTAAAAATAGCAAAAAAGTGCTGCTCTGAATAGTTCCGTTTTTAGACTTACCAAGTTATTCACTGTGACCACAGAAATATTCCGTTTCGATTTCTTGAGCGGTATGCAAGAGAAAAGTTCGGTACTAAGCAACAGATGTGTATATTTTTAAAAAAATATCTTAGTGTCAATTTTCCTTAAAGAAATAAGTATTCAGGCACTTATTCCATCTAGAAATTTTAACATTTGTGTATTCACGTAGATCATATTGCTTTTTCAAGTATAATGAGTTGATATTCAGCGACACAATTGAAAAAAAAGAAAAAAATAGCGGATAGGAATAATTGAAAAAATTTTCTTAAGAAATTCCTTGGTTCTAGCGTTTCACACTTAAGCTGGAATTTATAAAAATTGTTAACAACTTAAAAGTTATACAAATAACTTCAATCTAATAGCCGCGCATTATAATACATACTATATATGTAACTTGGGTTGTCAAAGGGGCGGTCTACTGTGTTCGAGGCAGCAACCTTGATCAAGGAGTGGATGCCTCATGCGGCCAAGTAGAGAGTCCTCCACGAGGAGACACCTGG
Source organism: Beris morrisii (assembly GCA_951812415.1). Lineage (NCBI taxonomy): Eukaryota > Metazoa > Arthropoda > Insecta > Diptera > Stratiomyidae > Beris > Beris morrisii. The sequence continues at coordinate 74,187,892 of OX638310.1, forward strand.
GAAACGCCAACTCACAACGCTTGCTGGCCGGAGTTGGTAGGCGAACTCTCTTGGGCACTATACACTGTGGCTAACCCCTCTCTGGTCGTCAATGCCGGGGAGGAAAGGTCGTATAGTGTTAGAGCTTTTTGTCTTTTAGGGCTGGCAGACGGTAAAGAAAGCCCAAACGGATGTTTATGGAGTTATGGAGGTCGATTATAGGAAAAAAACTCGGGTAGGGATATCTACCCAAATGTCGGTAGGAGGCGTAGCTGCGACTACCGGCGAGGGCTCGGGGGGTAATACCTCCTGTGTCGCCAGCGGCTACACGAAGTCAACTCGTACGATGTTTGATGCAGGTCGTACGAGTGGTGTTGCTACTGCTAGCACAACTAGTTCAGTGATGGAATCAGGCTGTTCTAGTGGTCACGCTACTGGTTCCAACGTTCTCAAGCGCGTTTTGGACACTTCCGATACTGAACGAGATTCGGATCAGGACAGTGCCAAGACGACTAACACCGAAGAAGAAGAGCGCCTCTTACGATCTCCCAAGAGGTTGGAGGACACCAAGAAACATATGTCTTCTGGGTCCAATAGGACGGAGGACACCGAGCAGCTTATGACTTCTGGGTCCAACACTTCGCGGGAGAAACGGAGGGCGTTTGCGCAATACAAGGCCGCGCTGAAGTGTGATGCGAGACTCGGCGACAGAAAAGACCTCACTCCTAGTGAGATGAAGGATCTATGCTGGGCCAGAGAAACCATCCGCAAAGGCAGAGCCTTCATTGAGGGACGCAAGGGCTTTGCTAGCAGTGATCCAAAATTCTGCAACAAAGTGAAGGAGCAGGTAAACGCGAAGCTTGCTAGCAAGAGGCAGCGGTCGACCGAGGAGAGCCCACTCCCTTTGTCGACCAAAAAGTCTAAGACTGGACAAGCAGAGCTCTCGGCACAGGCATCCACGTCAGGCCCAAAAGGTCAGTCGGTAGCGGATGTCCTCAAACGACATCTTATTGTCGCACTCGTCGACCATAGTGACCAACTTGGAAGGATCAGTCTGGAAAAGTGGAAATCCGTGGAGATGAGACTGCTGGACGAACTGGTGTCATTCATGGAGGCCAACTTGGACAAACCTATGCCTACATTCGATGGGGCAGGGTGGTTCAACGAGGTTAAAATAATCAAGTGTAACGACGAGTTTACACTTGATTGGTGTAAAAAGACCGTCATCTCTCTGGAACCCCTCTGGGAAAATGCGAAGCTGGAGATAGTGGACAGAGCACTCATACCGTCCGTGCCGAAGGCAAAGGTATTTCTGCCAAGGGTCTTACCTGCAGAGACTGCTCTTAAGCTGATCCAGAGGCAGAATCCCGACATTCCTACTGATGACTGGAGGGTCATCAAGGTTAATGAGCCGGTGGCCAAGGATGGGGGGCAGGAAATCATCCTCCAGATTAATGAGAAGGCTGAGGATCTTCTTTATCCCCGCTTCGGGAAAATGGCTTGGGGCATCGGAAGTGTTTACCTGCGTCTTAAGAAGCGCCATTCTAAAGATGGAAATGTGAACACTCTCGGGACCAACGAAGTGGAGAGGGACCTGGGGATGGATATCCTGACCGCGGCCGCCACAAACATATCACTAAACAAGGAGTTAGGGAGCGATTCTGAGACGTTGGATCCGGACGCTACTCTTACCCAGGTCTCAGTACGAAATCGGACAGGCATAGATCCCCAGGATGCTACGTCTGATTCAGATCAACCTGCACCATAGTAGCTTAGCTTCAGCTGAGCTACTTCTCACCCTTGAAGAAGGGAACTACGATGTGGCGCTCATCCAGGAACCTTGGATCTCTGGCAACGGAGACATCAGGGGACTGGCGTCACGAAACTACCATACGATTTTCTCTCAAAAGGAAGGTAAGAAACGGTCGGCCATTATGGCCAAAAAGAACCTTAATGCTTTTCTAACATCTAATTACAGCACGAATGATTTGACGGTGGCGCTGATAGAGGGAGCGAGTGGACAGCAGCCGCTGCTTATCGCTTCGGCATATATGGCACATGATAGGCCCTCTCCTCCAGTGGAGCTGCAGACGCTAGTGATAGAAGCTACTAGAAGGCATTTCAACCTAGTAGTCGGCAGTGACGCGAACGCACATCACACAATATGGGGTAGTAAGGATATCAACGAAAGGGGTGAGTCCTTATTACACTTTATTCTCAATACTAACCTACTAATCGGTAACCGCGGGGACACACCAACATACAAGGGTCCAACCAGCGAAAACGTACTCGATTTGACGCTGCATACGGATACGGATGGCTGTCGTGTGGAGAGCTGGATGGTCTTGGATAGACCATCTTTCTCGGACCACAGGTACATAGGGTTCGTAGTGGCGTCGGGTCTTAGTACCAATATCTCTACGTACAGAAATCCGGCAAAAACAAATTGGGCGTTGTTTTCAAATACAGTAAGGAACAGACTCGAGGGTAGGGCGCCTGAACATATTTGGAATGCACGCACGCTGGAATATACTACAAACTTCTTAACTAACACTTTGAACAGAGCCTTCGAAAAGGCGTGCCCTCGTAGGAAACCGTCGGGGAAATCCCAACCTCCTTGGTGGAGTAAGGAATTGGGAGAGTCTCGGCGGAAGGTCCAAAAACTCTTTAACTTGGCGAAGCGCACCAATCAAACGGAAGTGTGGGCCGAATACAGAAACTTGCTAAAAATCTTTAAGAGGGAGCTGAAAAAGTCGAAGCGTGACAGCTGGAGAAATTTCTGCAGCCAAATCGAGAGAACGTCAGAAGCCTCTAGACTCAGGAAACTTATATCTAAGAATCCAACCCCGCCCGCTCTGCTGAGAGGGATGGATGGTAGTTGGACGAAGGACAGCAAGGAAACACTGGAAGCCCTTTTAAGCGCTCATTTTCCGGGCTGCCGAGATCCTGACCATATGCACAATGCAGCAGTGGGGAACTCGCCCTTGGCGAGCATCCCAGGGCTCTTTACAGCCAGCAGGGTAAGGTGGGCTATCAGCTCATTCGACCCCTACAAGTCGCCTGGACCGGATGGAATTATACCGGCCATGTTACAAAATGTAGAGAGTCTAGTGATTCCATGGCTCCAGGCGATTTTTAAGGGTTGCCTAAAACTCAACTACGTGCCCGAGGCATGGAGGAACGCTCGAGTGGTTTTTATACCGAAAGCGGGTAAAAGTAGTCACGTTAATCCGAAGGATTACAGACCTATCAGCCTGACATCCTTTACTCTCAAGACATTGGAAAGGATACTAGATGGTTATATCAGGGACACCATAGATCCTAACCATCTTTCAAAGGCCCAACACGCTTACATCAAAGGAAAATCGGTGGACACGGCTTTGCATAAGGTTGTGGGTAAAATCGAAAGATCGCTAGAGTACAAGGAGTTCACATTGGGAACTTTTTTGGATATAGAAGGGGCTTTCAACAATGTTACTACAGAGGCAATTGTTGAGGCTCTGGGCTCTGCAAACGTCCACAGTACTATAAGTAAATGGATCGTGACACTGCTTAGAAGCAGGTCTATATCGTCGGAATGGGGTAGTGCTCGTTCCCACAAAATTACAAATAAAGGTACTCCACAAGGAGGGGTATTATCACCACTTTTGTGGATACTCACTTTAAATGGGGCACTGAAGGAACTTGACGACTCGGGGGTGGATTGTGTAGCCTATGCCGATGACGTGGTGATACTGGTATCAGGCAGGTACACAAGCACGCTGTCTGAACTTACAACGCGGGCTCTAAACAAGCTACTATACTGGTCGGGAACCAGAGGACTCAATGTTAACCCATCAAAAACAGAACTGGTTCTTTTTACTAGGAGAACTAAGTCTCAACAGTTTAAGCTGCCTAAGATCGGTAACACTGAGCTAACCCTAAAAGGCCATGCCAGATATCTAGGAGTAACCCTGGACAGCAAGCTGACATGGAAACTCAATACGGAAGAGCGGGTGGCTAAAGCAACCATCGCTTTCTACGCGTGCAAAAGAATGTTTGGTAGGAGGTGGGGTCTAGAGCCAAAAATCACTTACTGGATCTACACGGCTGTTGTAAGGCCAATCCTATTATACGGTCTGCTAGTATGGTGGCCAATACTCGATAAAGTAACTTACAGGAAAAAGTTGGAAAAGGTACAGAGACAGGCTTGTCTGGGGATAACAGGCGCCCTTCGCACCACTTCTTCAGACTCTCTCAACGTACTCCTTTCTCTGCCACCAATTGACCTGTTCGCTAAATATGTGGTAGGCAAATGCGCCCTAAGACTCAGAGAGTCAAACCAGCTCAAAACATGTCCATACGGGCACAGTAACTTCAGCCTACCTCCAGCAGAGGCTACGGACTACGCAGATCCTAAGCTCTGGTTCGACAGGAAGTACGCCATAAACATACCAAGCAGGGAATACTGGGAGGCAAGAACCGGTGACTCTGCGGGGTCGATTAACATCTATACGGACGGTTCAAAGATGGAAGACGGAGTGGGCGCAGCCGTGCACTCTTTTGATCTTCCAACAAACTCTAGCTACAGACTGCCGAATAATTGCAGTATTTTCCAAGCGGAGGTACTGGCGATTCAGAAGGCGGCGGAGATAGCTCACAAATCGCGAATAAGGGATAAGGCAGTTTTTATCTATACGGATAGCCAAGCAGCCTTAATGGCTCTGAAATCCTGTACTATCAAATCTAAGGCGGTACTCAACTGTCGACGCGCTTTACAGAAACTGTGCTCAAATAGGAAAGTGGAGCTCTGCTGGGTTCCAGGGCACAGTGGTTTCTTAGGTAATGAACTCGCCGACGGTCTTGCTAAAATAGGTGCAAACCTTGGGCAGGAAGCCGCGGTCTCGGTTCCACCACCTCTTAACGTTATTTACAACTTCCTAGAGAGGAAGATGGTAAGCCGGTCCGAGGCCAGGTGGCAGGCTACGCCAACCTCCAGAACCACGAAGCAAATGTGGAACACTCACAACGAGAAAAGTACTAAACTCTTGTTAGCACTACCAAGGGCGCAATGCGCAACTTTAGTCGGTATTCTTACCGGCCATTGCCTGATTGGGGCGCACGCGTACAGATTGGGGCTAATCACTAACGATATTTGCAGGAACTGCAAACTTCCCGCGGAACGGGAAACACTAGAATACCTCCTGTGCAGCTGCCCGGCTCTGGCTAGGAGACGGGTGAAGGCTCTAGGTGCACCGTCTTTCGCAAATCTTGGACAAGTCTCGCGTAGCAGCATGCAGAGCCTGCTAAACTTTGCTACGGCAACAGGGACCTTTGATTTGAACGAGGAACTCTCAACACAGATCGATACGCAAGCGCACCTACCTTAGGCACATTGGGTCTCCTTTTTATGTGGTATCGCTATGGACCCTCGAGGGTCTATGCGAGGTTTTTTTTAAGCCGCCACTGATACCTAACCTAACCATATATGTAACTTTCTGTGCTCGAAAAATTAGTATAGTTAAAAGTTTTTTTTCAATTTCAAATTTGTTAGTTATTTGGTGTCCGAGTCCTTTTTAAAAGCTCGTATTTCCGTTAATTTTTATCACAGAATAATAAATCAAGTCTTATTTTAAAGGGAAAGGCTTCCGCAACATAAAAAAATATCAATATTATAATTTGTATGCATTTTTTAAGGATAGCGATTTTTTCTTCAAAAGCATATTTATGTGGGATTCGGAACGCACCCTTCTGCGGCGAACTGATCCCACTACACGCACAATCACGGCGAAGAATAGGTCCGGGCTTGCTGATGCTCGCTCTCTCGACCTGACCATCGAATACGACGGACGGACGACCTTTTATTCCCAACATTATTTTATACTTTTTTCATTATTACTTTTTCATTATATTATTTTCTTTAAAAGGAAGTCTTTCATTCCACATTTATATTTTTTTATATATTGTTATGGTTCACTATTTTTCAAAACCTATTAAAAATATACTTGGCATTTCAAAGAGAACAGGATCAAAAATCAAAGAAAAGCGGTCGTCTTCAATTACTTCATAGAAAAATTACAATTATTTGAATTACTTACTTGTAAATAACGAGAATAGCGAGAATAATTTCATGGTACCAGAAATTTGGGTACCTTTTCAAATGATTAATTTTAGCTAGTTTACTTCTTTAATAACTTAAGTTGTGATCGTAAAGAGGAAGAGGTAAATTTTCAAAGCACCGGTTCAATCGTGCCTCGTGCGGTAACAGTTTAAGGTTCAATATATGACGAATTCTTAAAAAATTTACACATAAGTCTATATTAATCGTAGAATATTGATGTATCACTTGCAGTAAAGATAACAGTTCGGTCTAGGAACAAATTAAATAAAAATGAAGAAAAGTCTTATTTAAGTATTATAAAATATTTTAAATGTGCTTATCCTGGAATATAAACAAAAGGACACATTGGATTGTTTTAACTACAGACAGACAGACAGCTGGACGGACGTCAAGCGGATTTGGAGTTTTTGGCCACAAGTAAACATAAAATAATATAGAACTTTTTTTCGTCCTAGGCTTGGTTCTATGCGTTACAAACTTTTGTTTATTTATTTCAGTTTCATCAAGACCTGATTACTTAAAAGTTCATTACAGTTTTAAAACAAATAAAAGCGACCATTAAATATAACAATTACATAGAATATTTAAACAAATTATTTGATTATTTTATTTAAAGCTGACTTCAGTTGTGTCGCGCTCAAGTCAAAATCAATAGCTTGATAAAAACGGTTAACAAGACGCGAAATGGATGTGATCGGTTCATGTTGCCCGTAATTAGTTCGATGATATGAGATGTTTAGTAGCGTATAGTCTCTCAAAGTACGACCCGGAATACGGAAAGAAATTTCTTGTAATAACATAGGGGCATCAATTCCTCCAGTGATAATCTTAAATGCGAAAACAGTCCCGAGAACTTTCCTTCTGTTATCAAGCGATTCAAGACAGAGAAGATTAAGACGTTCAGAATAGGGAGGAAGATTTTGAGAGTCAAGCCAGGGTAACCCCTTAAGTGCAAACCTCAAAAATCTTTTCTGCACAGATTCAATTCTGCTCTTATGGACCTCATAATATGGAGTCCATACCTGGCACGCATATTCCAGAATTGATCGAACAAAAGCACAATATAACGCCTTTGTGACGTAAGGATCATTGAAATCCTTACACCATCTTCGCACAAAGCCCCAGATGGAGTTCGCTTTATTCACAATATAATTAATATGATCGTCGAAAGTAAAAGATGAATTAAAGTAAACGCCCAGATCACGTACCTTGTCTGATTTTTGTAATGAGTTTCCTTCAACGGTGTAATTAAAATTAAATGGGCATCGCTTACGCGAAAAAGAAATAGTTGTACATTTATTAACATTTAGAGACATGTCATTTAACGTACACCAATAGGATAAATGGCTAAGGTCCTCTTGCAAGAGAATGCAGTCGTCCATATCCGTAATATTGCGGAAAAGCTTTGCATCATCGGCATATAGAAGAATTCTAGAGTTTAAAATCATTGAACTCAAGTCATTAATAAATAATATGAATAATAAAGGACCTAAGTGGCTGCCTTGTGGAACTCCCGATGTGTTAGAAATTTCCGAGGATAATACCCCACGAAATAACACTCTTTCAAATCGGTTGCATAAATAAGATGTTATCCAATTAATAAACATAATTGGAAAACCCAAATGCTTAAGTTTGCATATCAGAATGTTATGATTGATCTTATCAAACGCCTTACTAAAATCGGTATAAATACAATCAACTTGATGACCCGCTTCGATTACTGGAATGGAGAAATTTGACAATTCCATCAAATTTGTCGTTGTAGATCTGCCTTTGGTAAATCCATGTTGGAAAGGTACAATAATCGATTTGCTATGAAATTTCAAAACTTCACAGACAATCGATTCAAAGAGTTTAGATATACAGGCTAGGTTGGCAATAGGTCGATAATTCTGTATATCTGTCCTCTTGCCCTTCTTCCAAAGTGGTCTAATTGTGGAAAATTTCCAAATGTTAGGGAACACACCGGAAATTAGGGAGGTATTGAATAGGTATCGCAAAGGTGTCATTAATGAAGCGCCACAACGTTTCAATACGATAGGCGGCACACCATCTGGACCAACCCCAACGTTATCATTAATGTCCGAGATGAACCTTAAGAAAGTGGCCTCGTCAATATTGAGGTCTTTCATTTCTAATGAGGTCTGCGGAAACTTAGTCATGTAGTGGTAATCACTGTAGCTAATATTACAGTTTGATGATGTAAAAGCGGTACGAAAATGATCGGCAAAGAAATTACTTATAAAGGGTTTTCCAATAGGGACTTGACAACTTTGAATTCAATTTGTGAACGCACCCTTTCACTAATCATCGAACTGTCACTGTCAATTTATTCAGTAAACTTAACATTTTTATCATGGTAAAGTACACGAAGGAACAACGTCTGCAAATTATAAAAATTTACTACAGAAATTCGGAGTCGGTGACCGCTACTTTAAGAGCGTTAACTCCGATTTTCGGTCGTAATTCTCGCCCTAGTAGACAGGCAGTAACAAGTTTAGTGCAAAAATTTGAGTCTACATATTCGTTGTGTGATGTTGCCGTGCCAGTGAGACAACGGGTTGGTCGAAGTGTCGAAAATATCGCTGCCGTTGAAACGTCCGTAGCAAATGATCCAAATCAGTCAATTCCACGGCGTTCTCAAGTGTTGGGCATCGCCCAGACCACGTTATGGCGAATTTTGCGTAAGGATCTTGGTTTACACCCATACAAGATCAAGCTGACTCAAGAATTGAAGCCGATGGACCATTTGAAGCGACGTACGTTCTCCGATTGGGCTCTGGAAAAGATGCGCCAAGATGATCAATTTCATCGCAAAATCATCTTCAGTGACGAAGCTCATTTTTGGCTCAGTGGGTTCGTCAATAAGCAAAATATGCGTTATTGGTCCGGTGAAAATCCACATGTGCTTCATGAAAGACCACTTCATCCACAAAAAATAACTGTTTGGTGCGGTTTGCATGCTGGCGGCGTCATAGGGCCATATTTTTTCGTCGACGATAATGATCGTCACGTTACTGTGAATGGTAATCGTTATCGCGCCATGATTACCGATTATTTTTGGCCCGAATTGGAAGATATGGACTTGGACAACATGTGGTTTCAACAGGACGGTGCCACAAGCCACACAGCACACGTTACAATCGATTTATTGAAGAGTAAGTTTGATGAGCGTGTTATCTCAAGAAATGGACCAGTCGATTGGCCGCCTCGTTCGTGCGATTTAACGCCTCTGGACTTTTTTCTTTGGGGCCACGTCAAGTCGTTGGTCTATGCCAACAAGCCGACGACGTTGGAAGAGCTCAGAGCCAACATTGAACACGAAATAGCAGCTATTTCGGCCGAAATGTGTGGCCGAGTCATCGAAAATTGGGTCCAACGAATCGACCGCTGCAAACGTGCCCGCGGTGGCCATATGAACGAAGTCGAGTTCCATTCATAAATGTTTTGATTGTACTTCAACCCGATAATAAAGTTTTTGAAATATCTCAAATGGTTTGCATTTTATTTTGAAAAAAAGTTGTCAAGTCCTTATTGGAAAACCCTTTAGTTAGGGGATCATCGCTGACAACATCGTCAAGAGATAAACGTGCTGGGTATCCATCGGTACGTTTCTTTGAGTTCACAAAATTCCAGAACTCCTTAGGATTTTCTTTAATTGATGATTTCATCGAGACCATATACGAAGTATACGCGACTCTAGATTGACTAACAAACAACTCACGCAATTCAGAGTAGGTAGCATAATCCGCTTCGAACCCTGAGAGACAGTACGATTTCCATGCTTTATTTTTTAAGTTTTTCAGATGGGTCACATCTTCGTCAAACCAAGGAAATCGTTTATATTTCTTATTATAAGTAATAGGAACACAACGAGCGAAACAGTTAAATAATAATGAGTAAAAATTATTAGTAGCTTTCTCAATGTCTTTCTCATTAAGCACTTGCGACCAATCACATCCACAAATATCGGTATTTAGCACAGAAAAGTCAGCTTTTTTGAAATTGTAATGGTGCGAGACCCCAGAAGAGTCGACTAACGGAAGCTCAAAATTAAATATTAAATGAAGCACGAGATGATGATTCGATGCAGGTAGCAAAGGTACGCTACAGTCTTTGACAGTTATGCAGTTTGAATTTGACGTAAAAATTAAATCCAGGAACCTGCCAAAAGTATTCTCCATGCTATTGGACTGGATTAAACTTATAATACTCTCAGATTCCATCTAGATTATAAAAATGTCCGAAATAGTATCAGTTCCCGAATCGCCGTCAAATTATTTGGGAATTGTGGCATTTTAGGCGGAAAATATTCATCGCGCCTATTTGAAGTCAATCATAATTGAATCTAGCAAGAGTTCCCACTCTACCTATATAGAAACCTTGTTGTCAGTGCGTTATTAATAAACCCTTTTAGGCGCAGTATTGGAAAGTGTTACTTTAGCCTTAGTGAAAGAAATTAGGTACCACGTCTAATTGGGCACAATCATGGAGATATATATATTGGAGACGACAAGCCACCGGTTTTGTATAAAGCGCTTTGAAGCCAGAAAAGTGAGAGCAATACGGCCTAGTGTCAACTTGTTGTTGTTTAGCGTGTTTGAAGAGAATAAATGTGAGGGATAAAAAAGAGGGGCCTAGTGCCAATAGTTGTTGTTTTAAGTATGAGTGAATGCGATGACGTCCGCCTTTAACTTAGCCGCTGCTTGTCATCTCCAATACATATATCTCTATCTACGGAACGGTGAACAACTATGTTCCTATTCCGCAACATGCTAGGCAAAATGACTCTGAAGTATCATCAGATCAATTGCAATGGCGAAACGAATTTTTATGAAGTATATTAGGTGTGTTTTTTTGCGCATTTATCTAGATCAGAGCAGAACTTGGATTGAAAACAAAATGAATATTGCTGTTTTTGTTATTTTTTACTGCTTTTCCCTGTAGATAGTAAGCTAGAATGTAGATTTTAAAAGGAGTAGCTGCCCAAGTGAGCTCACTGGCGAAGCTATTCGCGATAAATTCTCTAATGTACCCTACTATCTATGGAAAAAAGTTATAAAGAATCATAAAAACAGCAGTGTTGTTGTTATTTTGAATATAAATTTTCTAACCTACTCTGTTCTGGACAAGTGCGCAAAAAAACACAGCTATTAAATAAAATAAAATCTGTAATTCTTATGTAGTAGAGAATTTTTCAAAATTTCTGAAGTAAATTTGGTTTTAAAGACCGGATAGTAATTTTAACATAAAAGGCTATTGCTTCAGAAGTATATTTTGTAAAAGTTTATTTCAAAAAAAAAATCAATAAAAAATTCAAATAGAAGAATTTGTTATGTCCCATGATTTTTCCATAAGTATTTACAGTATGTTCACAGAGAATATGAATCCGTTTGGTAATTTTGCATTACATTATGCTGATTATTTCAATTTCATAATCATTTTATATAGACTACAGAGTATAAAAATGTCCGTGAAAAGGGTTATTTCCATATTTTCTCGAATTCCGTCTTATTTTTTAGACATGTCGAGTTATCAAATTAATTTTAGTTCTGCTGGCTTTTTATATAAACGCCTAGAATCTCCCTTACACTGTTCTTGAGATATGAGACGTGATTTTTTAGAAAAATCGTATCCCCTCCACTTTCATTATCCACCGCCCTACTAAAAAATTTTACTTTCATCAAACTTCATTTGTCAACGTTCGTATACAAACCGAATTTTATTTGTCTAGTGCAATTGGTTCGTGAGATATCGCAATATAAAGTTTTTAAGCCACCACTGCCGTACGCCACTGCCCCCACTCAAGAAATTGTTTCCAATCTATTCTCCTAGTATACCTACAGCTATTCGTTAAGTTTCAATTTTGTGACATTAACCTTTTAGGAGATATGGATTTTAGAATGTGTCGATCTCGGCTTTCGAGCGTTTCGGACGCATTATTTTTCCCCTCACTCCCACACCCCTTCAGCCATATCGACAATTTTTATGAAAATGGGTCCACTATCAAAGCTCAATATATGTTCCAAATTTCAGCCTCGTAGCATAAGCGGTTGCTGAGATATAAAAACCAACATTTTTCGTCTAAAACGCACCCCCCTCCTCCCCCCTTACACCACCACCCTTCAGAGTTTGGTCACTTCAAGGGGTCTACTCACTCTATTCATAAAAAATATTCAATTTAATATCCCAAACCGTTTGGGAGCTACGAGCTTTCAAACGATTTTGCGTACGGCGTACGGCGGACAGACGGACTGAAAATTTTTTTTGCTTTTTTCGTGTATACGGGTCATGAAACGTGAAAAAAAAATTTTTCAGGGTACCAAATTTTTTTTTTTTAAAAATCGATCACATTACTGTATTATTAGAAAATAATAAAGTAAAAGGATCAGTAACCTTGAGCTGTGCGATGGTCGTTTTCTTCAATATAACGAATGTGTTCATTAATACTATGAATATAATCAATGTTTTGTAAAACAAAGCAAAGATGCCTTGCATGTAAGAACTTTTTAATCAATATGATGAAGGCGTGCATCAAAATTCCACGGTGTTGATTTTTGAGAGTACCATATGTGTGCCCTTTCCATATATACAAATTGATGGAAATATTTTTAATGAAATGAGATTCATACTATTAATGTACGGCTCATATATCATGTTATGTTACAACGATTTTTTCATTAATACGAAGAATTATGTTTAATGAAAGGCATTCATTAATATTAAGAACAGTATTTTTTTCAGTGTATAAGCGATTATTTTGTGTTCCTTGGGACCTTTCGATAAATATGATTATTGTTAGCAATTTTTGAGTTTTAGACGTATACCACCAGCCACCACTGTCTTTTTTGTCAGGTTGAGTACTTATTTTATTTCATACCCAGTTCGATGTATTTAATAAGGTGAGTTTGTAAAAAACTACTCTCTCGCATAAATTGATAGGTACCTGTCTTTCATTTTGCTTCATTCCTCAACTTCCTTAAATCTTAACGTGACGATTTATAGCTCATGTCCGTTCTGTGGCTCTTGCGAAAATAATGGTGAAGGCTTCAATAAAATTGTTCAGCTAAATCCGATCAAGGACACACCATCCGTTTGAGTTAGATTGGTTGTATAGATGTATGTTTCAATAGATTTTTTTTTTCTTCATATGGCGGCACTGGAAGAAAGGTCTATAATAGCTAACTTCCTTCTAATGTACTTCATATGTATGAAGAGTCATGTATTAAGATTGTAGCATCCTTGATTTTTGGTTCCTAAGTCTACTTATAGCATGCGAAACATCATCTTACTCATTATATTATCCACTTTTGATCGGCTCAGTACTCAACTTCAAACGATATAATGAACATTCAGCATTCTTACGTAATGGAGTAGAACGTTTCACACCCAAATCCTTCCCGTAATGAGACAAACGTTTGTACCAATGTACGTATTTTATAGGATGCGAGTTAACGGTGCGCACTACCACCCCCTTTCACTTTAATTAAGCAAATTCCTTAGGGAAAGAACTTTCACTCGGTAATTTTCACCCTTCATATCAATGAAATACTTTCCCCATTTCTTCCGCAGAGAAAACTTTTCTTCTTACTGTACGAATGGCCGGTACAAAGCAGAAAGTTCACTCTATTTGTCGATAAGGCAAAGGTATCCTTAAGGCCCCTACCTATCTTCTGGAATAAATAGAGACGCATAAGAAATTCACAGTGTTCCTTGAAGCAAAATGGAAACTAAATTTCTCTGTATTTGTCGTCTGATTTTCATGTGAATGCTGCGAATCCCTGCGTGATCAATTTTTTTGGCAAAATCCTTTGGTAAATCACTCGTGCGAAAACAATATTTTTTCGATTTTACCTATACTATGTATCGGTTCTGAGGCAAGCCAAAGGCGAGAATAAAAATTACTTTCCAGAATGCTATTTTTTCTTTCGCACGTTTTTGAACGATTTAGTACTTATTGGTTTATGCTCAAGTGAGATCTATTCGTAAAGTTATAGTTATTTTTCGATAATGTTCCTATTTTAAATTCTACCTACTAGCTTTTTTTGAACTTGCACTTTTTTTTATTAATTACGTGAAGACTGGAGCTACCTGAGTACCAGTATAAAGAAATTTTGGAGGTTAAAAGTTAGCTTTTTATATTGGATTGAACTATAAATCCAATTTGCTTGACATAGTAGTCGGGAAAAAGGGAGTGTGTTTTTCAAACTATGCCTCTCTGCAACTTCATACCTACAACACCTAAAAAACTTAATTGAGATCAGTATAGTCAGTGGTGAATTGGCAGATTACATATTACAGGGTTGTTGGTGTGCGGACATAATTTTTGCCCTAATGTTTTCAGCTTTCTAGCCCATGTCATACCTTCGGTAGCGTAGTGGCTTAAGGCGTTTATCTACTACCCCTAAATTCGTGAATTTGAATCTTACCTAAAAATGGCCATATCCTACCATAAACAGATTATCTTAGAAGCAGTAAAAGCACCTCAAATACAAACAGTGCTACTGCTCCATCAAACCCTTTTCAGTCAATAAATTACATAACAAAAAACTTCAGATATTCTGGAACGGTGTGCTAAGTAAATGTTAAGGAAGTTATTTCACATGCTCCATAGTCCGTCTCCCTCAAATATTAATATTTGCTGTACTCCACTCGCATATGATACCAACATATACAAACCAAGTTTCATCGTCATAAAAATAATAAACCCAATAAAGTATTTAAAATTCAAATAAGCAGGAATGCATGAAAGCGATCCAATCACTTTAGTGAAAAGTATTTAGAAATGAAAAGAGCTTAGCGGTCATATTGATGAGTACAACTTGAGTTACATAGGAATTATGCCATACCGGTCACAGTGGAATGGCATTCCATTGCAATCGAATGATGAATTTCAGTAGATAGTCATCAGTGTCACAGCGTCGGACGCAACAATTAAACAGATTATAGTTGAATTGAGCTCCTC
Organism: Beris morrisii; assembly: GCA_951812415.1. NCBI lineage: Eukaryota > Metazoa > Arthropoda > Insecta > Diptera > Stratiomyidae > Beris > Beris morrisii. The sequence continues at coordinate 74,202,936 of OX638310.1, forward strand.
AACTTAAGTAATCGTAAAGATGCGTACAGAGGTTTTTGGCCGCATTGCGCATGTTTCCACACAATGTTCAGTAACAAGGAAACCTGGTGGACGCTCGTTCCACTTTTCGATTTGATTCCCAGTGCCGTCATCGAATTGTGACGCTCGATTCACGTTTCAAATTCAATGATCTTGTTGAATCTACATTGAAATTATTTCCTCCTCCTACTTTGACCCACGCTTGGAAAGAGGCCGTTTTCGGGTCCTGCACATTCCACGAAAAATCGGAAGAGCTTAGTCAACTTTCACTCTAATACTCTAACACTCTAGGATCCTGAAATGTGATTTGTGTGGTCTATACGTTCGTTGTACGGAGCGCTGGCTGGTGTAATACTGCTTGCGTACAATTTCAAGTGCCGAACTGAAACTGAGAATGCAACGCAGTGAGCGACTCAATGGGTGTATCTACAACATATTAAGTGCATACCAATTATATTCTTACATGTAAACCTGGCAACCACGCAACTCGATGAGTTTGCATGAGAGAAACAGCAACCACCGAATACCTAGCCACAAAACATCTCATTGGCTACATGGCAATACATAAGACGAGAGACAGCGTGAAAGTGTCTACAAGGTTCTTCCAAAAACGTTTAATTGTTTTTCTCCGTCGCAAGAATTTCGGTATTTTACCAGTCAACTACCGGTTATCGTTAACCAGGAGTAAAGAAGACGGCAATATTAAAAGAAAGAGGTAGAGAATACACCGATATGAAGTATATTAGGGTCACTAGATACACACACAACACTCTCTACCTAGGGTTTGGCAGATACGTCTAATTCGGTCGTTTCTGTACTAGAAATTGTAATTTAACCTCACAAAAATCGCCTGTTTATGTACTAGTTCGCCTGTTTTTGTACTAATGAACATTGCTATCAAATTGCGTTTTTGAAGTGTGTTAGTGCGAATATGTGAAGAGTCGGAAAAAAAAACTGTGGGTTCCCTTCCACAATTCTAGTACTTCTTTTTCTTTGGTATGGAAGTGTGTGTGCGCGAAATTGTGGTTTTCAATTGAAAATTTCCGTATTTCTTTCATTTCTTTTATGGAAATTTACAATTTTGCAGCGAAAAGTCAATCATTTCAAATGTTTAGAAAGCAAAATCCCATAAACATGAAAAAAAATTAAATTTGCTGGTTTTTCACCTTGGTACGCATCTGCCAAACCCCTCTTAGAGGCTGTTTTGGTGTGAGTGCGTATACAGTAACCCTAAAGTATATAAGTTAATTTTGTCCCGAGGCGTATACGTTTTAACTGAAAGATTACCAGTTAATGGTATGTTGGATCTCGGGCGCTCCCAGCTCTTGCTGGGTACTTTATCGGGTAGCGCTTTCTTGCAGCGTGTAGTATAGTCCACGCATACCACCAAACATTCCAGAATGCTCTTGACTACATCGAAGTACTAAAGCCTCGTGTACACTAGCAAGTAAAACTTGCTAGAGTTGCTCTAAGACATTTATTGCTGCATGTGAACATGGTTCCGAGAGCGCATTCGCCTAAGTTTTTGTTCTAGCCAGCAAATGCTTGCCTTTTCAAGCAAGTTGTGAATGTGCCAACTTGCGAGAGTTGAAATCTCGCAAGAAAGTTCCGATCGGTTCCAAAATCTTTCAGCAAGTCAGTACAGTTGCATTGGAAGTGAGGTTAAGTTCAGTCTTAGGTGTCATAGTTTTCTAGTTTACGTGCGAAATATGAACGGGAAATCCAAGTGGAGCTCCGAAGACACGTTTTTGTTCATTACAAATGTGGAACTATAGTATATCCAGAGTTGCGGGATTTTTCTTTTTCGTTTTGACAGTTCAACGAAACTTTGATGATGAAGTGTACACGGATAAGCAAGTTTTATTTGAAAGATTTTTGTAGAGCTACTTGCTAGAGTAAAATTGCTGCAATTTGACAGATAGTGTAAACATCGCAGCAAATTACTCTAGCAAGAAATGTCTCAAGTTACTTGCTAGTGTACACGAGGCTTTAGCAGATAGAGCTTGCAGCGAGAGTCTCGAGACACAGTAATTTTTTTTACGCTGAAGCGACCAGACAGCAAGTGTACGCGAAGATATTAGTACAAAGCGATCTCGGAATGGAAAACAACAATAGGGCGTGATCGATTTATATAAAAGTGCGCAGTATTGCCATGCGATTAAAAGTGCGATTATATTTTAAGTGCGAATAAATAATTGTTAATAATTTTTCAACGAATTGTGTTTTACTTGAAATTCGAGCGCCCCCAGGTCGCAACAATATTAATTTATCATTTCTTTTCAGGGCACTGGTCATGAACAAGTGTTTCAAGGCTTTTTTATATGTATAACAACTTCCCGAAAGAGTTGACAGATATTACTTACTAATGCACTTAACCCTTTTGCTTGCTAAAGCGACTTCCCAAAAAACCGTTAATCCTATTGAGTTTTATTTACAACAGCTGCCTTAAACTAGGCTACTTTCCAATTGCTTGGAAACTTGCTCATGTATTCCCCATTCCTAAAACCGGTAAGGACGCAAGCTGTCCAAAAAACTATCGTCCCATAAGTCTTTTACCTACTCTAAGCAAAATCTTCGAGCGAATTATTTTACACCGAATAAATGAGTTCCTCGATCACAATGATATTCTACCCAATTTTCAGTTCGGCTTTAGGTCAGGTCACTCGACCACTCATCAACTCTACAGGGTAACTAGCGACATCAAAAGTTCACTGAACTCAAAGGAATCAGTAGGAATGATAGTACTTGATATCGAAAAGCATTCGACTCTGTCTGGCACGATGGCCTCCTAGCAAAACTAATCAAGCTATCTTTCCCACTATATATAACTAAAATTACACAATCATTCTTGAGCAACAGGTCATTTATTGTCAAACTCAAATCGCAATTATCCGCTAAATATTCAATTCCTGCTGGTGTTCCCCAAGGCTCATGCCTAAGTCCCACCTTATACAACATATATACTGCTGACGTCCCAACCGGAGACAAATGCGAAACAGCTATTTTCGCAGATGATACCTGCATCTATTCTCGCTCAAATAGCCCCATTGCTATCATACGGGAGCTTGAAAATCAACTCGATCGCCTATACCAATACTACAATCGTTGGAAAATCAAAATAAATCCAACAAAAACACAAGCAATTTTCTTTACAAAAAAAAGGAAACGTAGTAATCTTCCAAGTCACCAAATCAATTTTATTGGACAAACCATCGAATGGAGTGACTCTATAAACTACCTCGGTGTGATCCTAGACAAAAAGCTCATCTACAAAGATCATGTAGAAATGACGTGCTCCAAAGTTTCAAAAAGCATTCATGCTCTCTACCCATTAATCAATCGGAAATCCAAGCTTTCGGTGCATAACAAACTCCTGATTTTTAAGCAGGTCATCCAACCCATAATATCGTATGGCGCTCCTATCTGGCGTCAAAGTTCCGCTACACACCAAAAAACGTTGCAAGTTACCCAGAATAAATGCCTAAAAATAATCATGAACTTACCCTTTTACTTTTCTACTAAACGCCTACATAAAATAGCTAACGTGCATGACATAAAAACACTGACCGATAAAAGACATGACTCCTTTTTAAAGAGATGCCGATATATACGTAACCCGCTGGTTGCATCGTTCCTATAGCGTTTGACTTATATTGTATTTCTTTTTATACTCTAGATGAAATCATATAGAGTATTATAAGTTTAATCCAGCCGAAAAGTTTGTAACGCATAGAACCAAGCCTCGGACGAAAAAAAGTTATATATTATTTTTTGTTTATTTGTGCCCAAAAACCTCAAATCCGCCTGACGTCCGTCCGTCCGTCCGTCCGTCCGTCCGTCCGTCCGTCCGTCCGTCTGTCCGTTAGCACGATAACTCAAGAACGCCTTCACCTAGGACCATGAAATTTTGAATCTGGATGTTTGGTTGAATTTGTAAGGCTAAGTTCGTTAACGGGCAAAATCGTCCTACTCCTTCGGGTAGCTGCCATACAAAATGTCCTTAAAACACGTGTTCACGAATATTGGTCGATAACTTCAGAAGGGTTTAAGCTACGTCTTTGAAATTTTGTATATGTTATTTTTTCAATAGTTGGAGCTAAATATATGAATATGAAGAAAATCCTTTTAGTCCTTCGTGTAGCTGCCATACAAATATCCTGTCAAAATGTATTCACTTAATTTACAAAACTCACAATAACTCAAGTAATCTTTTAGCGACGAATTCAGAATTTTGTACAGGTTAGTTTTGAGTGAAAAGGAAGTCGGAGTTTACTAATCAGCGAAATCCTTTTACTCCTTCTGGTAGCTGCCATACAAAATGTCCTTAAAACACGTGTTCAAGAATATTGGTCGATATCTTTAGAAGGGTTTAAGCTACGACATTGAAATTTTGTACGTGCTATTTTTCCAATAGTTGGAGCTAAATATATGATTATGAAGAAAATCCTATTAGTCCTTCGTGTAGCTGCCATACAAATATCCTGTCAAAATGTATTCACTTAATTTACGAAACTCACTATAACTCAAGTAATCCTTTAGCTACAAATTCGGAATTTTGTACAAGTCAGTTTTGAGTGAAAACAAAGTCGGAGTTTACTAATTAGCGAAATCCTTTTACTCCTTCTGGTAGCTGCCATACAAAATGTCCTTAAAACACGTCTTCAAGAATATTGGTCGATAGCTTCAGAAGGGTTTAAGCTACGTCATTGAAATTTTGTATGTGTTATTTTTCCAACAGGTGGAGCTAAATATATGATTATGAAGAAAATCCTGTTAGTCCTTCGTGTAGCTGCCATACAAATATCCTGTCAAAATTTATTCACTTAATTTACGAAACTCACTATAACTCAAGTAATCTTTTAGCTACGAATTCGGAATTTTGTACAAGTTAGTTTTGAGTGAAAAGGAAGTTCGAGTTTACTAATTAGCGAAATCCTTTTACTCCTTCTGGTAGCTGCCATACAAAATATCCTTAAAACACGTGTTCAACAATATTTTCCAATAACTTTTGAACGCTTCAAGCTACGAATTTGAAATTTTGTACACGTTTATTTTTGAATGGTTCCAAGGAAAAGGATAAATATGTAGGAAATCGAGTGAGTCCTTCCTGCTCCTCCCATGTAAAAGTCCTTTAAAAAGGACATTTTTTTCGATGACTTACCCAATTCAAGGTATGAAATTAAACACTGAATATTGTCTTTTAGTTTTGAGTAGCAATTTAATAGCAGTCCTTAATAAAGGACATACAACATGCACACACGTAATTCTACTTTATACCCAACTACAATATAAATCGGAGTTCAGTATTCATCTAGAGTATTATACGATTGGCTTGCAGCCGATCGTGACTGCAGTATGTTTTTATACTCTAGATGAAATCATATAGAGTATTATAAGTTTAATCCAGCCCAAAAGTTTGTAACGCATAGAACCAAGCCTCGGACGAAAAAAAGTTATATATTATTTTTTGTTTATTTGTGGCCAAAAACCTCAAATCCGCCTGACGTCCGTCCGTCCGTCCGTCCGTCCGTCCGTCCGTCCGTCCGTCCGTCCGTCCGTCCTTCCGTCCGTCCGTCCGTCCGTCTGTCCGTTAGCACGATAACTCAAGAACGCCTTCACCTACGATCATGAAATTTTGAATCTGGATGTTTGGTTGAATTTCTAAGGCTAAGTTCGTTAACGGACAAAATCGTCCTACTCCTTCGGGTAGCTGCCATACAAAATGTCCTTAAAACACGTGTTCAAGAATATTGGTCGATAACTTCAGAAGGGTTTAAGCTACGTCTTTGAAATTTTGTATGTGTTATTTTTCCAATAGTTGGAGCTAAATATGTGATTATGAAGAAAATCCTTTTAGTCCTTGGTGTAGCTGCCATACAAATATCCTGTCAAAATGTATTCACTTAATTTACAAAACTCACAATAACTCAAGTAATCTTTTAGCTACGAATTCGGAATTTTGTACAAGTTAGTTTTGAGTGAAAAGGAAGTCGGAGTTTACTAATCAGCGAAATCCTTTTACTCCTTCTGGTAGCTGCCATACAAAATGTCCTTAAAACACTTCTTCAAGAATATTGGTCGATAACTTCAGAAGGGTTTAAGCTACGTCATTCAAATTTTGTATGTGTTATTTTTTCAATAGTTGGAGCTAAATATATGATTATGAGGAAAATCCTGTTAGTCCTTCGTGTAGCTGCCATACAAATATCCTGTCAAAATGTATTCACTTAATTTACGAAACTCACTATAACTCAAGTAATCTTTTAGCTACGAATTCAGAATTTTGTACAAGTTAGTTTTGAGTGAAAAGGAAGTTCGAGTTTACTAATCAGCGAAATCCTTTTACTCCTTCTGGTAGCTGCCATACAAAATGTCCTTAAAACACGTGTTCAAGAATATTACCAATAACTTCAGAACGGTTTTAGCTACGTCTTTGAAATTTGTATGTAGTATTTTTCCAATAGTTTGAGTTAAATGTATGATTATGAAGAAAATTCTATTAGTCCTTCGTGTAGCTGCCATACAAATATCCTGTCAAAACGTTATCACTTAATTTACGGAACTCGCTATAACTCAAGTAATCTTTTAGCTACGAATTCGGAATTTTGTACAAATTAGTTTTGAGAAAAAAGGAAGTTCGAGTTTACTAATCAGCGAAATCCTTTTACTCCTTCTGGTAGTTGCCATACAAAATGTCCTTAAAACACGTGTTCAACAATATTTTCCAATAATTTTTGAACGCTTCAAGCTACGAATTTGAAATTTTGTACACATTAATTTTTGAATAGTTCCAAGGAAAAGGATAAATATGTAAGAAATCGAGTGAGTCCTTCCTGCACCTCCCATGTGAAAGTCCTTTAAAAAGGACATTTTTTTTCGATGATTTACCCAGTTCAAGGTATGAAGTTAAACACTGAATATTGTCTTTTAGTTTTGAGTAGCAATCTAATAGCAGTCCTTAATAAAGGACATACAACATGCACACACGTAATTCTACTTTATCCCCAACTACAATATAAATCGGAGTTCAGTATTCATCTAGAGTATTATACGATTGGCTTGCAGCCGATCGTGACTGCAGTATGTTTTTTCTACTGCATACTGCAATTTGTCAACTATAATTCTTATCTGGTAATCATGTAAATTACTATGTAATCCTTTAGTTCTAAGTTAGTTTTAAGTAGCTTAAGTTTAAACAGGCAAGGTTTTACTCTGTACTTTTCCTTGGCAAATTATTATATATTTTCTATTGTTTTTCCTCATTGCCTAGTGCTATAATTATTACAACTTAGCTGTTAAGATGAAAAGTCTAATCTCTAAAACATATTTGATCTGTTAACGCACATTGAATTATTATAAATAAATATTGTTTGAGTTTGAAAAAACCCTTTTGCTTTTGACTTAAAGCTGATTCCTGTACAATTTTGACTTCCTGATTTAAAGTTTTCTGGTCTACATTTTGAAATGACTTTTATATGAAGGCTACACGAATGGTTCGCTCGATTTGATTTATATTCCGTTTTTTACCTGCATATATATTGGAAAATTAATGTCTGCAAAATTTCAAGTTTCTAACTGAAAGCATTTGGCTAACAATCGTGAATACGTGTTTTAAGGTATCTTATATGGCAGCTAGAGGAATGTGTGGACGAATATCGCCCTTTAGCGAATTGTGTTTGACGAGTGGTGACAACAGTTCAACTTCCTAGATCAACGCGTTCTACGGTCGCAATCCCAGTCCCGTCTTTATTTTTGCATTGCCTTAAGAGCAAAAATTTAAAATTTCAGTGAAGTTTTTCTTTGTTAGGATAACTCATTAATTTTACAAAAATAATGTAAATGGCAGGAAGCATTAAACGTATTGCTGCAATTTAGTTAAATAAGTCTGTCATCAATTTCCGGGATACAGTTTCGCACGAAATTTCATTACAAGCCTATGGGCATTCAAAAAATAAGGTCAATGGAACAAATTATCACCAGTATATCATTTTCATGCGTCCTGCTCTCCAAGGGGTATTCAAGGATTCATCCTCATATCGCAGTGGAACGTACCGTGTTCAGGGACAATATCCGAAACTACTGACCGTCGATTTGCGCAGTTCGACAAGAGGGAAGAATGACGTCAGCCGAGTAATAGCACGTAAGCAAAAAAAAGGAATTCGACTAGGAGTCCAAGATTAATTAAACAACAACGAAATCAGGAGATACGAGTAGGAAAGTGCTAAGAAAGCAACAACTTGATGGAAAAGTAAGAAAAATTGCCGACCTTGTTAAACTGCTTTCTTGTTATTCGGACATTTTTGCCCCGATGTTTTCCATACTACACCGGGAATAAACTGCCTTTGTTTTCTCAGTAAATCACTGCTACAGAAAATACTACGGACAAAAATTAATTACTAGGAAATACCTTTTTATCTCTTCGTGCCACATCGGATCGTATCGTTCCAAGTTTTTCGGCCGGCCTATGCGATACAATTAACTCTAAACATTTTGGATAATATCTCAGTTAAATCTTAACTTTTTCGCCAAATAAAGGCCACACCATAACCACCTTCAATCCCTTTTCGGCCATACAGTCATAGAAAAAGTTAGCGGTCAATTTATTTGATTTATGTTCGGCTTGTAACGCTTTTAGGGGTTTTATCTTCGGCACTAGTTCTTCCTCAATAAAGAAGATTTATTCATTTGGAATTTTCTAAGGGAATAACTAACGGAACGCAACATGAAAGATAGCATTCGAGGGATATGGCATTTGGCTTAAGCTCGAAATTTATCGTTCGGTATCAGGTTCGACATTTTACCTAGTTTCCCTTATCGTAGCCATTCTCGGTGGGATTAAATTTTCAATCAGGATCGAGTTTCTAATTTATAAAAGTGATAGGTTCATAAACATTTCGGGATAAAATTCAGAATTTTCCATTTAAAACTAATTGGAATGTCATCATTTTTGAATTACTTCACGTTTGGCTTAATAAAACTTAATTATAACATTTTGTTTAAATTCTGTAGTTGCTGTCGACAGCAAAGTGCACATAAGTATATGATTCAATATCTGAATAGGTAGACACCAAATTCGTAAACTTCTCAGAGTGGTTCATAATTTCAAAGCTCTGTATAAAGTAAAATATAAAAAAAATTCATAAAAAAAATTTGTTGAAAACTGAGTGGATTTACGTACATTGCAAGTCAAAATTTTGCAGTTGTGCATATTTTGCATTCAGAGAGTTTTTCTTTATATTAATGACTTCCTATAATTTTACATAGGTAGTGGCTCTTTTATAGTCAATAAAGCAAAAGGATACAGCGTACCAGCAGTAAGCAATTCATAGCTAAAGGCAAAGGGTATGCTGCAATTCAAATGCGAACATCCTTTCATTAACGAATTTAATGAGTGCCGAGCGCAAATTAGGGAAAAAGTAATAAGAATAACTTGCCAACAGTCTGGGCGCAACTTTATTATTTTTTTCACGTCAAAGACCGGAAAGCGAATAAAGTCGAGGTACGACAGAATCGATATATGTACTTAAAACACCAATAACAATTTTGGGCCGAAGTCGAAGTAGCACTGGTTACTTCCAGACATGGAAGTTATTGGGGAAATTAATTTTGTCAATAGAATGAGTTACAAAATTGCTTAATTTGCAGCAATATTCGTCAATTTTGACGTCACGAAAATATGAAGCAACAATTGCAACAGGCGATGTAAATCAACATTTCATAAACACGTTGCTGAATTGTGAAGAGCGATATTGACCAATATCTAGCAATTCGGCAATAAGGGTCTACACGAGCAGTTCAGTCTATGAACAACACGAAAGCAAACTTGACAAACAAATCTAAAACTTAAAATAAAACTTGGAAATATTTGAATTCCAACCCGTTATAACACGAAACTTGACAAATAAATGTCAAATTCAAAACAAAACTTGACAATTGAATCACCGAACGAGGACAATTGCTCGGAATTTTCCAAGTCAATGGAAATACAGCAACTATAAGGCGAGCAATACCAGAAATATGCCACATTTCCGAAATATTGCCGCAACTAGTATGATATTGCCCTTTATTCCTCCATTAATCACTCCACTAGTTTTCGCAATAGTCGTTGGGCAATCAATTGCTTGAAAAATTGCTCGTGTAAGAGCTCCTTTAGATATCTCGAATTTTGTCATAGATTCGTAAAAAAGTATGTAACTCCTTTATCCTCCCTTAGGTTTTTATAACAAAAAATCTGCCAACAGTCTGGGCGCAACTTTATTATTTTATGGGTAGAAGTCCGAAACGTGTTTAATGATGAGATGCGGTGTAGGTTACTATGCGACTGACAACCTAAAAAATAACGTTCCAATAGCCTCCTGGTTATTTCTTAGGTTGTCAGTCGCATAGTAACCTACACCGCATCTCATCATTAAACACGTTTCGGACTTCTACCCATAAAATAATAAAGTTGCGCCCAGACTGTTGGCAGATTTTTCTTATTTACTTACGTATTTTTTTCATCAATAGAATAATTCATAGTAGTAAAAGCGAATTCGATCACATTAAACCTAAGAGATTTTCGGAATCAGTTAAATCTTGAACAATACCCCCAGGGGGTTTAATTGAGAAAAATATTTAATTCGGTTTTTCCCCTACTACGTTTAAAGCTTATAGAAGTAAAAGTGAATTCCAAATCTCAATATACCTTAGAAATATATCAGAATTCGTGAATATGTACATAGCCACTTTACACACCCTTGGGGGTTGGATATCAAAAATTTTGAAGATCGTTACTAGGCGCTTATATAAATAGCCCGCAGAAGTAAAATTGCTTTGATAGCTCGACATGTCTAAAAGTTTTAACGAAGTTTGTGAAAATGTGGATTCACAGACATTTTTTTTACTCAACCTCAGAACGGCAATAAAAATCTGTTAGCTTTTTATTCATTATGGTTTTCGAGAAATAAAAATCAGAATGTTTTCCTTTCTACCGCTTTTCACCATCACCCCCAACACCCACACCACCAAAATTGTTTTCCCTACTAGAAGTTTACCGACCCTAACTCCTGTAAAATTTTCAACATCATGTCTGATACGGTTTCTGATATATAAAAATTACATTTTTTTAAAAATTGCTATCCCCCACTTTCGTGCTCCACCTCCAAATTTAGTTTCGGTAGACTCCTCTTGTGATCCCATATACAGAAACTAAATTTTATCGCCCTGGTGTAATTGGTTCGGAAGATATTGTAATCCAAAGTTTTTCACACACCACCCCCACACCCCACCACCCCTCTTAAAAATGTTAGCCCTTGTCTAATCTTGAAGTATCCCTAAGGACAACAACAAAGATTCAATCTTCTGACATCAATCATCATTTTAGAATGTTTCAATCCCGTCTTTCATGCGTTAAAGACTCATTGTTTCCCCCCCCCCCTACTTCCACACCCCTTAACCAATATCGACCATGCAATTGAGTCCATTATCATAGTACTACATAAGTTCCAAGTTTCAGCCTCCTAGCATAAGTGGTTCCTGAGATCTAGAAACCAAAATTTTTCGTCTAAAACGCTCCCCTCTCGTCTCCCCTTGTACCCTCACCCCTCGAAAATATACCAGTCGTAGGGGTTCACCCAATCTACCCACCATAAAAATTTCAATTTAATACCTCAACGGGTTTGAGAGCTACGCGCCTTCAAACGATTTTGCGTACGGCGTACGGCGCACGGCGTCTACGGCGGACAGACGGACATTTTTTTTTTTTTGCTTTTTTGGGGTTTACTAGTCCTAAAACGTGAGAATACAAAATTTCAGGATAGCAAATTTTTTTGAAATTTCAGGTCGATCACAATACTTTATTATTAAAAAATAATAAAGTAAAATCCAGAAAATAGTTTTTAGGCGATTGCAAAAGCGTAAAATCCCATTTACTACCTCATTAGATCTAACAGAAATGACGATATTTGTAAACAGTGGTGTAAGAAAAATTGCTAAAAACAATTTTATTCGGTTTTTTGCATAAAGTCTTGAAAGTAATTAAAGTGCCAATGTTTTATTGGCTCAGATAGTACCAAATTATGTACATTCTGCATTTATAGGCAGAAGAAGTTTCAAAAAGAATTTCATTCAGTTGGTGATAATACTTGAATAAGCAACAAAGTGCAATTTGAGTGAAAAAATGGGAAAAGTTAGTGCGGAAAGTAAAATCTATATATTGGTATTGGCGCGATAAAAAACAATGCGTCCAAACCGCTCCAAAGCCGATATCGAGACATTCTAAAATACATAGCTCCTAAACGGTTAATGTCACGCAATTGAAACTTGTTGACTATATGTAGGTGGACTAGGAGAATAGACCGGGAAAAAAGATTTGAGTAGGGACAATGGCGTGCGTGAGTGGGTGAAGAAAAACTTTAAATTACGATATCTCGTGAACCTAATTATATTATAAAAATTAAATTTGGTTTGTGTATAAAAGTTGACAAATGAAGTTTGCTGAAAATGAAATTTTTTAAGGGAGCGGTGGAGCATGGAAGCGGGATAAGAATTTTTGTTAAAAATCACGTCTCGTATCTGCAGAACCGTTTAAGATATATGCTTGAAATTTTTTAGCGGTAGGCCTAATAAACCACCAGTAGGAAAAATTTTGGAGGTGTGGGTGTAGGGGGTGATGGTGCGGAGGGTGAAAAAGGAAAAAGGTCAGATTCTTATATCTCGAGAACCCATATTGATGGATAGCTAGCTTTGATATTTGGATAGGACCATGCATAGTAATGGCATGTTATAAAAATATAATTTTATAATTTATATTATATAATAGGGGTAATACGTAATATGTACGGGGTTTTTCCTATCTATGGAACAGCTTATGCTAGAAACTTGAAACTCGATATGTATATGTAAATTAATTAGAAAAGTAATTTAGATAAAAAAATTTAAAATATCGAATGGCCTTCGGAAGGGTGGCCAAAAAATTGATCAGTGAAAATGGAATACATATATTTTCACGATTTTCGTCATATCTCCTAGGTCTTCTTAAATATTGAACTTATTTTTATTCTACGAATTTTTAACATAAATGCCTAGAAAGCGTTTTCAGGACTTTTTTAAATTTGACCCCTAAGGAGTTGTAAAGGGGTTGAATACACTTTCACGAATTCAGCCATATCCCTCATTTCTGATTATACAGGGTGTTTGGTACTCCGTATGCCACCTTGTAAGGGGTTATTACTTGATATATTTGGAGAAAAAAACTGTTCTACAGGGTGGGTCGTACTTTAGGTACGCGCTTCGCCATAGACTTGAGCGAATTCGCAAGCATTAAGCTGAACAAGCTGCTGCAGTTTGTCAGGCTGGCGGGATGGTTTACTTAAGATGTTGTCTTGGGCACACGGGTACCTTTTTCCCGTATAGTGCTTGGTCGCGTAGCGACCACCCACCTTACCTAAAACCTAAAACCTGGGGTGGGTCAATTTTCAATATCAGTGGAGCTACAGGGTGGTTAAGAAAAGTGATTTTGACCGGTACCCTCACTCACTTAAAACGTTATATCTTGAAAACGAATAATCACAAGGCAAAGTGTTATAACTTCGGAATCGAATTACCTTTCATTTGATGTAGCCGTCTAAATTGTAACTGCACCCAATCTTGAGATATTTACTCAAAAACACAAAATTTTTGCTACGTCAACCCTAAAAATTCAGTGATCAATGTTTCTCAGAAAACCCCATTATAAAAATGTCATCTTAATTTTATTTTTTTATTAACCGTATTATTACCTACAAAAGCTGCATTCATATGTATGAGTTACGATTAGCATTTTGGAAGTAATAGATAAAAAAACATATCGCATAAAAATTAAATATTTAAAAAGCTCATTTAATAATGCTCATTTTGCTGTTATCACTTTCCATACTTTACTATGTTAGGCTGCATCATGTACAATGTACACGGCTAAATATCCTCTTTCAAACCATTTATTTTATAAGTTAATATAATAATAAATTCAAGTGGAGAATGCACAATTTGCTATTAAGTAATATGTTTACCAACTTTTATTACTATGAGAAATTGTTATATTACAACAGATTTTATATACAATTTGATCACTGATCGATTGTAGCTACCAATCTAAATCGCATTACAAATACTTTCCCGTGGAAATGACTATCGCTTCAAGGTAGTAGAAACTGTGTCCGATTGCAAACTTTGTCGTGATTATATAATGCATGGGTTGAGTCGAGAGCTTTCCTGAATATTCGGGAAATGTATGAGAAGAATGTTGAACTATATAGAAGTTTAGATATTTTTTTTGCAAGGGTGCCAACCGGATTTTTTTCTCCGCTTTCCAGTTAAGTATTCGCAGTTTTGGTTTTTCTCACTGGAAACTGTTCCGAGTTGAGCGTGTTGCCAAGGTAGCATGTAACAACACGATATCGAATCGATTTCAACATCGATTCATAATAGAACACAGTATTTCTGCGCGATCCTCTAATCGAATTTTTGTAGAAGATACGCGAGCGTGAGATCGTAAATCTGCGTCTTTATTAGTCTATCTTCCTGGCGAAGTTTATCAAAAAGTATGTAATTGTTAGGAGCCGGGTGTAGTCCAGTGGTAGTGTAGTAGGTCTTGAAAACATTGCTACCAGGGTTCAATTCCCACTCTATGCATAATTTATTTATATGAATTTTTCAGTTTCTATTGGTTTCAGAATATAAATATAAATCGTGAACAGTGCGGAATGTTTAATAGGGTCACTTGTAAAGGATTTAAACCTGATCAAATGAGTTCTGTTTACATTCTTATCAGATTCACAAATACCATCAGAGCTGCCAGACAGTAGTTGATTTGCTAAAGGCAACTTTGCTGTTCTGGTAGATCGTATCACAGCCAATAGTACTGCAAAATTATGATCATTAACACCTGCTAGTACACTGCCATACCCGGACCGATTCCTGATCTTCCTTCCCATTCCTAAAAACTGATTAAGTTCGGATTCACTTTCTTCTCCACAATTCCTTCCAACTCTCCTCTCCTTCGCACCAAGCAACACGGAAAAATATTTGATAGAACAATACCGCGGCCAATTGGGCTCAGTTTTTTCTTGAAAATTAGCCAAAAACAGCCATCAGCCGTGGGCGCCGTGCCGTGGTGCAGAGGGATCACAACGGACCCATCTAGCGGTCTATGTGTTATCTCTGCCAATAGCTACCCACCTAACCTAACCTAACCATGTACGATAAACTGTATAGTACAGTCCCAAAAACCAAAATAATATTTTTGGTATAAGAAGTGTTTGATCCGTAACCAGCTTAACGATTGTAGAGGATTAAAATCTTAATCCATTCATTGAATAATGTAAATTAACAATTATATGAATTGTAATCCATTCGTTGAATAATATAAATTAACAATTCTATGAATTGTAAATACAAACTTTATTAAATTTAATGTAAAAAATAATATTAAATTAACATTTGAAATAACTCTTAATATTGTTTAATTAATTTATTTTAAACTTGAATATTTATTTTTATAAGTTATTGCGGTGAAAATCAAATTCAGACTATTTATTTTTCGTTCTAATTTTTTTATCTAAAATCGTCGTATACTTCGATCGATTAAATTTTACAGAAACAAGTTTTTTTTAAAACATAAAAAACTAGTACTGCAAACTGAATGTACCGTGCGGCACCACACGATGTTCCGAAAGTAGTCGAATATTTAGAGATAACCAACTGTCAGGTGCTAATGGAGATGTCCAAGTCCAAGATGAAATGCATTGGGAGATGTCATAATGGACATCTCTTGTCCGTTGTCCACCAAACTCTCCGCAAAAAAATGAAACTGACTAACTGCAAAGCATTAATCAACCTATTCGTCAAATTGGCAAGTTATTACGGGCGAAACTCACAACACGAAAAATCACTTCGGAAAAAGCTCCCCCATTTTCTATGCCATCATATCGTTGTGGAGGCCTCAACATAGTTGCTATTCGCTAACATACGAATATCATACTTTAGTCCTAGTCGTCTATGAAGAGATTTCGATTTCGGCATCAATAGTAAGTAAAAAAGTGCGAAGAGCCTTATGAAATATTGCGAAATACAAGCAATGAAAACGGCAATAAATCGTTTTGATACGAACTAATTTTCATTTCTATTCCACAAAGTTACCTACTCGTATCTAAAAAGTTACAATTTTTTCTATTCCACAGATAAATTTGTCGTAATGAAAAATATGACGATATTGTGAACTGCAAAAAAGAAATAAATAACATTGGACAAGATAAATGTGAAACGAATCGAAGGCTCCAACGAATCCATTAATTTTTAATAATGGACCAATACATCTTCCTTGATTACGACCCTCCCAATACATCAGACGAAAATTATTTCTTTTCAAATGTTGAGAATAAATTATTTGATGACAACTGGCGGGCTATGATAGAGAGGATGAAATCAATTCGGGAACAATTACAACTGGGAGGGTGAAAATGGTTTAATAAAAAAATATACTTGAATTGAAAATTAAAGCTTGTGATCAAGCGGATTTTTATTTTGAATTATGGGAAACTGTTGTCGATTGGCAGTTTTTTTATAAGAATATCCTTCATTACACTAATGGTGTAACTTATAGATACGGCAATGAGGTAGGGAATTGAAAGCTGGATGGGACACAATTGGACGACTAATAACGATGTGCATTTAAATTTAAACAAGACAAATTGAAATTGAAACAAGAGCTGCAAAAAATTTATAAATAAATAATAATAATCAACGACTATAGACTCGGTGGTGCAGTGGCTAAGCGCGCTAGTCTACAAGCCTTGATATCGTGCGTTCAAATCCCACTCAGTCATGGATGGGCTTATCGCCCTTGGTCTAAGTACAGAAATGATATTTGAAGTAGTAACAAACAATACCCAGAGCGCTGTTACTGCCGTATCGCCCCAGAAGGAATGACATGGGAATTGAAAAAAAAAGTTTACTTGCCTTTGATACAGTACAGAAAAAAAACTGTGAAATAGAAATTAGTAAGTATATTCGTTATCGTTTTATTTATTTTTTGTAGGTAATAATATGGCACACACAAAAATGAAATTAAAATCCAATTTTAGTAATGGGATTTTCTGAAAAAATTTAATTAATCAAATAATTGAAGCGAAGCGAATGTATAATTTTTTTCAGGACATGAATATTCTCGCGTCTAAAAAATCATCAAATAATTATGTTGCTGAATAAGTGCAGTTAATTTCTTTTTACAGGTAAAATTTTTATGTATTTAATTTTGTCACTCACAGTACAATGTTAAGTGCACGTTAAAGCGAGTTTTATGATGAATATATTGTTTTATACTTTTAAAATTGAGCGGCCATCTATCCTCCACGAAAAGGATAGTTGCCTCGTTTTCTGAGTGGATAGTTGCCCTTTGAGCCGTCTTAGGTACATTAGTTCTAAGTCGAAAAAAATGTTGTACCTATGGTATTACAAATTTTCCTTACTTTTAATTTTTTATTGAAGTACAAATTTTTATGTTTATTTATTTAATATATGATTACCTGGGCATTTAACATGAATGTCTGATTAGGTTTCTTGATATTTTTTATCTTCAGTTAAATTGATGAAAAATTGGTTCATTGTGTCATACCAATATCTCAAAAGTGATAAAAGTCTTAAAACCATCTTGCAGCTTAATAAAGATTAAAAAATTTAGAAATGTACTGCCTTTTTTCCATAGGGCATCTATCATATGCTCGATTACGCATCGGGGCATCTATCCCAGGCTTTAGGTATCCATCCTTCATAAGATGGGCTTGCAAAATCTGTTATAATATTTGGGATTATTTATATTAATTATAAGAAAGTGGTTATTACTCTTTATTATGAATTAAACTAGCTTCTGTATAAAGCTTATGCCATTGGTCTTAATAGTGTTGCGAATATAGTACTAAAATTAAAAGTGGGGCATCTTTCAGTAGTTTCCCCTATTTCGATTCTCTAAAAAAACAAGCTTAAACCAAAGAGATTTTCGGAATCAGTGAAATCTTGAACAATACCCCCAGGGGGTTTAATAGAGAAAAATACTTAAATCGGGTTTTTCCCCGACTACGTTTAAAGCGTATAGAAGTAAAAGTGAATTCCAAATCTCAATAAACCTTAGGAATATATCAGAATTCGTGAATATGTACACAACCACTTTACACCCCCTTAGGAGTTGGATATCAAAAAAATTTGAAGAACGTTACTAGGCGCTTATATAAATAGCCCGCAGAAGTAAAATTGCTTTGATAGCGAAATTCGTGAAAATGTGGATCCACGGCCATTATTTTTACTCAACCTCTGAACGCCAATAAAAGTCTGAACTTTTTTTTTGCTTTAGTTACTCTAATAGCACATCTACTTATACGTACTAAGTTTCAACTTTCTGGCATAAGCCGTTTCTGAGATATAAGAAAACCCCCGTACCTTGCTACCCCTATGAAACATTTTATTTTTCTAGGATGTCTCTATAGTGGCTCTATATAATCCAAAATTTTTAGCTTTCCACTCATTACGGTTTTCAAGAAATAAAAATCAGAACTTTTTTCCTTCCTACCCTTTTTCACCACCACTAAATTTTTTCCCTACTAGAGGCCTACCGATCCCAACTCCTGTAAAATTTTAAAGATCATATCTGATACGGTTTCTGAGATATAAAAATGAAATTTTTTGAGAAATTGCTATCCCTTCACTTTCGTGCTCCACCTCCCCCCTCAAAAAATTTACGTTCATTAGACTCCTCTTGTGATCCCATATACAGAAACTAAATTTTATCTTCCTGGTGTAATTGGTTCGGAAGATATTGTAATCCAAAGTTTTTCACCCCAACTCCACACCCCACCACTCCCCTTAAAAAGTTTAGCCCTTGTCTAATCTTGAAGTATCCCTAAGGACAACAACAAAGTTTCAATCTTCTGACATCAATCGTTCAGGAGATCTCGATTTTAGAATGTTCCCGGCTTTCAAGCGTTTTGGACTCATTGTTTTCCCCCCTACTTCCACACCCCTCAACCCTTATCGATACCCAACCCTTATCGCAAATGAGTCCACTATCATAATACTATATAAGTTCCAAGTTTCAGCCTCCTAGCATAAGTGGTTCCTGAGATCTAGAAACCAAAATTTTTCGTCTAAAACGCGCCCCACTCGCCCCCCTTACACCCCAATCCCCTTCCATCTGTAGGCCCGAACAACCATTTGCGCCCACTTTGAAATTGTGCACAGCTACTGTGCGCGAATGCGCACGTGGAAACAAGGCCTGTACGCAAAACTTGAAGAACAAAGAATAGCCTTCTTCGGTCATTTCGATGCGCCTTTAGCACATGCGCATGTGAACACATTGTGCATGACATGCGAGAATAGCCTTATCACTGTTTTTTATTTATCTTAAGATTTTAAAAACAAATTTTTTTTAAATCTACTGCTATGATGTATAAATCTAGATTTAAGAACGTACTGGTTCATTATGCTCCAACTGAAATTAAGAACTTAGATTCTAGATACTCTAAGAAATGTTTGTTTTAAAATAAGATTGATATGAAAATTAAGAATGTTTGCTAATAACTTTAGCTAATACGTGATCACGTCAAAAATGTTAATGGAAAATCTAAAACTAATCATGTTTTATATTAATGGTAGAACGTTTTTCTCTCTCTCCACTGTTAGACACATATTAAAAACATACTGCAGTCACGATCGGCTGCAAGCCAATCGTATAATACTCTAGATGAATACTGAACTCCGATTTATATTGTAGTTGGGGATAAAGTAGAATTCCGTGTGTGCATGTTGTATGTCCTTTATTAAGGACTCCCATTTGATTGCTACTCAAAACTAAAAGACAATATTCAGTGTTTAATTTCATATCTGTAACTTGGTGAGCAACCGAAAAAAATTTTCTTTTTTGAAGGGCTTTCACATGGAAGGTGCCTGAAGAACTCACTCGATTTCTTACATATTGTTACATGTAAACCTGGCAACCGCGCAACTCGACCGAATACCTAGTTGCAAAGTAACCCAATCAGAAACGTAGTTGAAGTATATAAGGAGAGCGGAGCAACACGATTATACCCCACTTCTTATCGAATGTGCTCGAACGTACTGGAACAGCATTGAAGATCAAATGGAATGCTCTCAAGCTTTCCAGTACCGTCTACACACACCACCGAACGAAGATTCAAGAACAGTCACGACTACAGCCAAGTAAAATAAAAGCAGATAAAGCTTTCAGCGAGAGATATAGTAATTTTTATTACGTCGTCTGTGACAGCCAGCGTGTATACGCGACCGTATTGGTGGAAAGCAATCGATTGCGTGTGATCGAATCAAGCGAAATAAATAAGCGGGCGGTATTGCCATATAGTGCGAATAGAATTAAAGTGCGATTAAATAAATTATCACTTATTTTGATTTTAAACGAATTGTGTTTTACTTGAAATCCCGGAGAACGCCTAGCTTGCAACAATATTTATCCTTTTCCTTGGAACCATTCAAAAATTAATGTGTACAAAATTTTAAATTCGCAGCTTGAAGCGTTCAAAACTTATCGGAAAATATTGTTGAACACGAGTCTTCAGGATTTTTTGAATGGAAGGTACGAGAAGGAGTAAAAGGATTTTGCTGACTAGTAAACTCGAACATTGTTTTCATTCAAAACTAATTAGTACAAAATTCCCAATTCATAGCTAACCGATTAGTTGAGTTATAGTGAGTTCCGTAAATTAAGTGAAGACATTTTGACAGGATATTTGTATGGCAGCTACTCGAAGGACTAATAGGATTTTCTTCATAATCATACATTTAGCTCCAATTATTGGAAAAATAAAACATAAACATAAAAAACACCCAGATTCAAAATTTGAAGATCCTAGGTGAAGACGTTCTTGAGTAATCGATTTCACGGAGACGGACGGACGGACGGATGGACGGACGGACGGACGGACGTCGAGCGGATTTGAGGTTTTTGGCCACAAATAAACAAAACATAATATGTAACTTTTTTTCGTCCGAGGCTTGGTTCTATGCGTTACAAATTTTTGGGCTGGATTAAACTTATAATACTCTATACGAGCATGATTTCATCTAGAGTATAAAAATAATATGCAATTCATGAATATTTTATATTTAAAATAATTATAATTATATGCTCACCTTCTTCCCAGATCTTATCTTTAACCTCTTTTTGGATTTCATTTTATGGCTTTATATGCCTTACTTTCTTCCTAGGAAAAGAAGGTCGATAAAAATTTTAATATCTCTAAAATCGAATTTTATTTTCTGGTCTTCTCGGTTATAGTTTCTATTTATTACTTCAATTTACTAAAAAATTAACAACAATAAAAATGTAATAATAAAATGTTTATGTTGGCATCAATAACTTCTAGTCCAGTTCAGGATGATTCTTTTTGGAAATTGAAAAGCTTTCCAAATGATCAGGGAAAGCACTTTGCAATTGCTTAGGAAAAGCCCTTTGCATTTGCTTAGGAAAAGCACTTCAGATTTGCTTATGAAGAGCGCATGAAGAGGTGTGACCTTACCATTGCCGTTTTTTTTTGAAAATTTGTGTACTTGAAGAACTAGTGAAAAAAAACCTTTTTTTAAAGGGGAAGGTTGTCGCAATATAAAAAATCTGCCAAAAGTCTGGGCGCAACTTTATTATTTTTTCGGTAGAAGTTCGGAACGAGTTTAATTTTGAGATGCGGTGTAGGTTACTATGTGACTGAAAACCCAAAAAAAAGTTCGGGAAGCGGTTAGAATGGGGTGAATTCGTGAAAATGTATAATCCCCTTTACACCACCTTATGGGTCCAATTTTAAAAAATCCTGAAAAGACTTTCTAGGTATTTATATGAAGAACCCGTAGAAAAAAAATGAATTCAATATTTCGAAAGACCTAATAGATATGACGAAAATCGTGAAAATATATGCATTCCATTTTCGCTAATCATTTTTTTTGCCCCACTTCCGAACGCCAATGGATATTTGAATTTTTTTTTAATCAAAATTACTTTCCTAGTTGATTTACATATACGTACAGAATTTCAACTTTCTAGCATAAGCCGTTCTATAGTTAGGAAAAACACCCCCCACCCCCGTACCATACCCTATAAAAAATGATATTTTTCCAACATGCTACTACTACAGTTCTATCTAAATACTGAGTTTCAGCTTTATATTGTTATAGGTTCTCGAGATATAAGAATCGAAACTTTTTCCTTTTCACCCTCCCCCAGCCTCACCCTCTACACACACACGTTCACAATTTTTTTTTCTGTTGAAGATCTATTAGGCCTACTTCTGGTAAAAATTTTAAGCATCTATCTTACATTTTTCTTGAGATATGAGACGTGATTTTTTAAAAAAATTAATACCCCCTCCACTTCCATGCTCCACCGCCCCCTTAAAAAACTTTACTTTCTGCAAACTTTATTTGTCAACATTTATACAGAAACCAAATTTTATTTCTCTAGTGCAATTGGTTCGTGAGATATCGTAATCTAAAATTTTTCAACCCCCACCCCCGTACGTCACTGCCCCTTCTCAAAAATTTGTTTCGGATCTATTCTCCTAGTATACCCACAGATGTTCATTAAGTTTTAATTTCGTGACATTAACCGATTAGGAGATATGGATTTTAGAATGTCTCGATCTCGGCTTTCGAGCGTTTTGGACGCATTATTTTCCCCCCCACTCCCACACCCCTTTACCCATATTATAATTTTTTTTGCAAATGGGTCCACTATCGATGTTCTATATAAATTCCAAGTTTCAGCCTCCTAGCCTATGCGGTTACTGAGATCTAGAAACCATTTTTTTTTGCCTAAAACGCTTCCCCCACCTCCCCCCTCTCAACCCCACCACTCAAAATGTGGCTACTTGAAGGGGTCTGCTCGGTCTACCAACAAAAAAAAATTCAACTTAATAGCTCAAAGAGTTTGAGAGCTATAAGCTTTCAAACGTTTTGCGTACGGCGGACGGCGTACGGCGCACAGATGGACTGAAAATTTTTTTTTGCTTGTTTGATGTCTATTAGTTATGAAACGTGGAAAAAAAATGTTCAGGTTAGCAAATTTTTTTTTTTCAAAAATCGATAACAATACTTTATTATTAAAATAATAAAGTAAAATCCGCCAATGGTCTGGGCGAAACTTTACTATTTATCGGGTCAAAGTCGGAGTAAATCATCAGTTGTTTCGAGATTATTACGATTCTTGGAAAGTTAATTTTGTTCTTAAAATAAAAATATTTAAAATAGAGATTTTTAGCCGATTAAACATTGTAAAGGCCCGTGTACACTAAAAGCCCATAGAAGTTAAAACAAATTTGTTGCCGTATCAGACTTACGAGATATGACGAATTGTTAAAACGTATATAAACACATTACTTCCACTTAGGGTTTGAATTTCGAAAAAATTCTGAAACAGGTTTTTAGACGATTTCATAAGAAGCTACTCATGAGACACTCCTAACACTCATGAGACACGAGTGATTTTGAAAAATTTCATCAAATGCCGTAATAACCAATTTTATATCTCATCAGAACTAAGGGATGGAAAAAATTATGATAACATATGCAAAACCCTTGGGTTTGAATATCCAGAAATTGAGAAATAGGTTTGTAGGCGATTATATAAAGTCTCTGGAATTGAAAAGCGATCTAATATCTCATTAAACCTAAGAAATATGTCGAAGCTTTGAAAAGCATACAACCCTCTTACACCCCTTAGGATTGAATATCTAAAAATACTGAAATTGACTTTTTGGCGCTTATACATATAGGAAACCTTAGGAATAAAAATGAATTCGTTATAACATCAGATCTAAGTAATATGTAGGAATCTGTGAAAACATATGCAACCTCCTTACACCAGCTTGGGGGTTGAATATCCAAAAATCCTGAAAGTGATTAATACATAAATATGAAGACAGAACGAGAAAATTAAAACCAATTCAATTCTTTGTCACTTCTAAAAGAAAATACCGAATTCGAAAAACGTGTTCAACCCGTTTATACCCTCTTAGGTGCTGAAAAAGAAAAAAAAACTTAAAAACAGATTTTAGGCGATTATTGCGCAAGCCCATGAAAGTGAAAAGATATTCAATATCTAATCAGACCTGTGGGATATGGCAGAATTCGTAAAAAAGTATACAACCACTTTACACCCCCTTAGTGATCGAATTTCATAAAATCCTGAAAACACTTTCTAGGTATTTATATGAAGAAGTCGTAGAATAAAAATGAATTCAATGTTTGGGAGGACTTAGTAGATATGACGAAAATCGTGAAAAAACATGCATTCCATTTTCACTGATAATTTTTGTTGCCTCCCTTCCGAATGCCAATGGATATTTGATTTTTTTTTTAATCAAAATTACTTTTCTAGTTGATTTACATATACATACTAAGTTTCAACATTCTAGCATAAGCTATTCTATAGTTAGGCAAACCACCCCCCCATACTACTCGTATAAAAAAATTATATTTTTCCAATATGCTATTACTATAGCTCTATCTAAATACCAAGTTTCAGCTTTATTGCATTATACTCGTAGGTTCTCGAGATGTAAAAATCAGAACCTTTTCCCTTTCACCCTCATAATCAAAATTCTGCTAGGAGTCTATTGGGCCTACATCCCATAAAAATTTTAAGCATCTTTCTTACTCAGATATGAGACGTGATTTTTTTTGAAAAATTCTTATCCCCTCCATTTTCATGCTCCACCGCCTCCTTAAAAATTTTTACTTTCAGCAAACTTTGTTTGTCCACCTTAATACACAAACCGAATCTTATTTGTCTAGTGCAATTGGTTCGTGAGATATCGTCATCTAAAGTTTTTCACCACCCACCTACGTACACCACTGCCCCCACTCAAAAATTTGTTTCCGATCTATTCTCCTAGTAGATATATATTCATTAAGTTTTAATATCGTAACATTAACCGTTTAGGAGATATGGATTTTAAAATGTCGCGATCTCGGCTTCCTTGCGTTTCGGACGCATTATTTTTTCCCCACTCCCACACCCCTTCACCAATGTCAGCAATTTTGCAAATGAGTCCACTATAGAAGCTCTATACAAATTCCAAGTTTCAGCCTCCTAGCATAGAGAAAACTCCTAGCGTAAGCGATTGCTGAGATTTAGAAACCAAAATTTTCCGTCTAAAACGCTTCCCCCACTTCCCTCCTCACACCCCAACCCTTCAAAATGTGGTCACTTCAAGGGGCCTACTCAGTCTATTCATAAAAAAAAATTCAATTAAATACCTCTAAGGATTTGGGAGCTACGATCCTTCAAACGATTTTGCGTACAGCAATCGACGTACGGCGTACGGCGTACGGCGGACAGACAAACTGCATTTCTTTCTTGCTTTTTTTGTGTCTACTAGTCATGAAACGTAAAAAAAAATTTTTTCAGGGTAGCACATTTTGTTTTTTTAAAAAATCGATTAGAATACCATACATTCTGTATTATTGAAATAATAAAGAAAAATCTGCCAGAAGTCTGGGCGCAACATTATTATTTTTTGGGAAGAAGTCCGGAGCGATATAGGTTACTATTCAACCGACAACCTAAAAAAAAATCTGCCAATAGTCTGGGCGCAACTTTATTATTTTATAAGTAGAAGTCCGAAACGTGTTTAATGCTGAAATGCGGTGTAGGTTACTATGCGACTGACAACCTAAAAGATAAAGTTCCAAATAGCCTCCTGGTTATTCCTTAGGTTGTCAGTTTCATAGTAACCTACACTGCATCTCAGCATTAAACACGTTTCGGACATCTACCCATAAAATAATAAAGTTGCGCACAGACTGTTGGCAGATTTTTTTATTTACTTACTTATTTTTTTTATCAATAGAATATTCCATAGAAGTAAATGCGAATTCGATCACATTAAACCTAAGAGATTTTCGGAATCAGTGAAATCTTGAACAATACCGTACACCTCCAGGGGGTTTAATATTGAAAAATACTTAAATCGGTTTTTTCCCCGACTATGTTTAAAGCTTATAGAAGTGAAAGTGAACTCCAAATTGCAACATACCTTAGAAATATATCAGAATTCGTGAATATGTACACAATCGAAAAATTTTGAAGAACGTTTCTAGGCGATTATATAAATAGCCCGCAGAAGTAAAATTGCTTTGATAGCTCGACATGTCTAAAAGTTTTAACGAAATTCGTGAAAATGTGGATTCACGGACATTTTTTTACTCAACCTCTGAACGCCAATAAAAATCTGAATACGTACTAAGTTTCAACTTTCTAGCATAAGCCGTTTCTGAGATATAAGAAACCACCCCTCACCACTGTACCTTGCTACCCCTATAAAAATTTTTATTTTTCTAGGATGTCTCTATAGTGGCTCTATATAATCCTAAATTTTTAGCTTTCTATTCTTCACGGTTTTCGAGAAATAAAAATCAGAATTTTTTTCCTTTCTGCCCCTTTTCACCATCACCCCCTACACACGAACCCTTAAAGTGTTTTTCTCTACTAGAGATCTACCGCCTCCAACTCCTGTAAAATTTTCAAGATCATATCTGATACCGTTTCTGAGATATAAAAATGACATTTTTCATTTCTTCATTTTTCGTGCTCCACCTCCCCCCCAAAAAGTTGTCATTCAGTATACTCCTCTTGTGATCCCATATACAGAAACTAAATATTATCTTCTTGGTGTAATTGGTTCGGAAGATATTGTAATCCAAAGTTTTTCACTCTCCACCCCCTCACCCCACCACCACCCTTAAAAAATTTAGCCCTTGTCTTATCTTGAAGTATCTCTATGGACAACCACAAAGTTTCAATCTTCTGACATCAATCGTTCAGGAGATATGGATTTTAGAATGTTTCAATCCCGTCTTTCAATCGTTTTGAGCGCATTGTTTTCCTCCCCACTTCCACACCCCACAACCATTATCAACCATTTTTTTGCAAATGGGTCCACTATCATAGTACTACATAAGATCCAAGTTTCAGCCTCCTAGAATAAGTGGTTTATGAGATCTAGAAACCAAAATTGTTCGTCTAAAACACTCTCCCCTCATCTCCCCTTGCACCCCCACCCCCCAAAAGATATCAGTCGTAGGAGTTTACTCAATCTACCCACCATACAAATTTCAACTTAATACCTCAACGGGTTTGGGAGCTACGCGCCTTCAAACGATTTTGCGAACGGCGGACGGCGTCTACGGCGGACAGACGGACATTTTTTTTTTTTTGCTTTTTTGGTGTTTACTAGTCGTAAAACGTGTAAATACAAAATTTCACAATACTTTATTACTAAAAAATAATAAAGTAATAACGTTTCAAATAGCCTTCAGTTCGGCTTTGGTTCGGTTCGGTGATAGGATAACAACCTATCACTGGAAAAAAAAACAAAGCTGAGTAGCTTCGAGAAAAAATTAAGATCGGACGATGAGGCTAAGGCCCGATTTGAGCTGTCGCGCTATCGAAGAAGAAGTCCCTGTGTTCTTAATTCTCATTTCAACGTACGCAGCTATAATAAGTATTCGCAGTTAGACAATAAGTTTAATATATTTCCAAAAATAGAAAAAAATAATTCAAAATTCAAGATATGTTCAGTAAATATCCAAATAACCACAACTCCATTTATTCGGAATCCGATTTCACTTCGATCTGCCAAATATTCAACGATTGATCATCATCTTCTTCGGCTTGTGGCACTTCTACCACATCTTCTTCTGCTTGTACCGGTGATTCGACAACATTCGCGTCTACGTTTCCAGATTCTTGCTGGTAAGCCATTTGCTTGCATCTGAATAGAGTCATCTGTATGTCCCGTTCGGCAGTTAACGCTATACGAGGAGGAAGTTCCCTTAGCGTGGATGAAACATATTGGCCCAATCCGTCGTAAGAGTCCAGCGATCGTTTTTTGGCCACTTTTGATATGCAGTCCAATTTTTGCAAAACTTTCGGTATATCGACTTCACATTTGCGTTTTTTCTTTACATGTTGTCGGTTCAAGGATTTGTTCAATTGCTCTGGCGTTTGAATCTTTATTCCATTAGTTCTAGGACTACATGGTTCGCTGGGTATAGTTATTCTCTCCTGCAGCGCTGAAGCTGAAGTGCTATTAGGCATATCGTCATTGGAGACTGACGGTACTGAAGGATCCAAATCAATTATCTAAAAATAATGAAATTTTTCAAAACTTTTATTTATAATAATTATATACATATATACATATACATCATAACATAATACTCAAAATAAAACCTTTTTTTAATTTTAGTTAAATCCCTGAGCAGTTATAATCGACAGTGGCCAATCATATGGTATTCTTGATGAAATTCTGAGTTACGATTTAAATTGTAGTTAGCGGAATGGAGATCAATAGGAACACCCACAATATTAAACTGAAATACTAAAACTGATGAAAGAACTGACCTGATCAGAATATCAGATATTGCCTTTAATAAAAAAAATCTGCCAATGGTCTGGGCGAAACTTTATTATTTTTCGGGTCAAAGTTCGGGAGCGGTCAAAGTCGGAGTGTATCATGAGTTGCTTCGAGATTATTAGATTTCTTGGAAAATTATTTTTGTTCTTAATATAAAAATATTTAAAATAGAGATTTTTAGCAGATTAAACATTGAAAAAGTCCATGTAGACTATTCGAATTTTAGTTTATTATGTACACTAAAAGCCCATAGAAGTAAAAACGAATTTGTTGCCTTATCAGAATTAAGAGATATGACGAATTGTTAAAACGTATACAAACCCATTACCTCCACTTAGGGTTTGAATTTCGAAAAAATTGTGAAACAGGTTTTTAGACGATTTCATAAGAAGCAACTTGATATCTCATGAGACAAGACGGATTTTGAAAAATTTGTGAAAACGTAAGCAAACTCTTCACACCTCCTTGGTTCTGGAAATTCGAAAAATCGTGATTTGGCTGGCCGTAATAACCAATTTTATATCTCATCAGAACTAAGGAATGGCAAAAATTGTGAAAACATATACAAACCCTTGGGGGATGAATATCGAAAAGTTGAGAAATAGATTTGTAGGCGATTATATAAAAAGTCTGTGGAAATGAAAAGCGATCTAATTTTTCATCGAACCTAAGAAATATGTCGAAACTTTGAAAAGCATACAACCCCCTTACACCCATTAGGATTGAATATCTAAAATGGGTGTAATTGACTTTTTGGCTTTTTTATATAAGAAACCTAAGGAAGCAAAAATGAATTCGATATATTACCATATATACAACCTCCTTACACCCACTTGGGGTTTGAATATCTAAAAATCCTGAAAGGAGTTAATAAATAAATATGAAGACAGCACGAGAAAGTAGGAACAAATTCAATTTCTTATCACTTCTAAAAGAAATGACGGAACTCGTGAAAATGTGTTCAACGCGTTTATACCCTCTTAGGGGCTGAAAAAGGAAGAAACGTAAAAACAAGTTTTAGGTGATTGTTACGCAAGCACGTGAAAGTGAAAAGATATTCGATATCTGATAAGACGTGGGGATATAGTAGAATTCGTGAAAAAGTTTACAACCCTCTTTGCACCGCCTTAGGGGTCGAATTTTAAAAAATCCTGAAAACACTTTCTAGGTATTTATATGAAAAAACCGTAGAATAAAAATGAATTCAATATTTGGGAAGACCTAATAGATATGACGAAAACCGTGAAAATATATGCATTCCATTTTCACTGATAATTTTTTTTGCCCCCCTCCCGAACGCCAATGGATATTTGAAATTTTTTTTTATCTAAATTAGTTTTCTAGTTGATTTACATAAACGTACCGAGTTTGAACTTTGTAGCATAAGCCGTTCTAAAGATAGGAAAAACACCCTCCACCCCCGTACCATACTACCCCTATAAAAAGTTATATTTTTCCAAGATGCTACTAATATAGCTCTATCTAAAAATCAAGTTTCAGCATTATATCATTATAGGTTGTCGAGATATTAAAATCGGAACTTTTTCCTTTTCACCCTCCCCCACCCTCACCCTCTACACCCTTATTTCCAAAATTTTGTTTTCTGCTAGGGGTCTATTAGGCCTACTTCTGGTAAAAATTTTAAGCATCTATCTTACACGGTTCTTGAGATATGAGACGTGATTTTTTAGAAAAATTCTTATCCCCTCCACTTTCTTGCTCCAACGCCCCCTTAAAAAATTTTACTTTCAGCAGACTTCATTTGTAAACCTTTATACACAAACCAAATTTTATTTGTCTAGTGCAATTGGTTCGTGAGATATCGTAATCTAAAATTTTTCACCCCCCACCCCCGTACGCCACTGCCCCACTCAAATTTTTGTTTTCGATCTATTCTCCTAGTATACCTACAGATACTTATTAAGTTTCAATTTTGTGACATTAACCGTTTAGGAGATATGGATTTTAGAAAGTGTCGATCTCACCTTTTTTGCGTTTCGGACGCATTATTTCTCCCCCCACTCCCAAACCCCTTCACCAATATCTGCAATTTTTTTGCAAATGGGTCCACTACTAAAGCTCTATATAAATTCAAAATTTCAGCCTCCTAGCATAAGCGGTTGCTGAGATCTAGAAACCAAAATTTTCCGTCTAAAACACTTCCCCCTCCTCCCCCCTCACACCCCCATCCCTCCAAATTTGGCCACTTTAAGGGGACTGCCCACTCTACCCACGAAAAAAAATTCAACTAAATAGCTCAAAGGGTTTGGGTGCTACGAGCCTTCAAACAATTTTGCGTACACCGGTAGACGTACGGCGTACGGCGTACGGCGGACAGACGGACTGAAATTTTTTTTTGCTTTTTTCGTGTCTACTCGTCATGAAACGTGAAAAAAAAAATTTTGAGGGTAGCAAATTTTTTTTTTTTAAAATTCGATAACAATACTGTATTATTGAAATAATAAAGTAAAATCTGCCAATAGTCTGGACGAAACTTTATTTTAGTCGGAGCATATCATCAGTTATTTAGAGATTATGGAGTTTCTTGGAAAGTTAATTTTGTTCTTAAAATAAAAATATTTAAAATAGAGATTTTTAGCCAATTAAACATTGAAAAGGCCCCTGTAGACTATACGAATTTCGTTATATTATGTACACTAAAAGTCCTTAGAAGTAAAAACGAATTTGTTGCCGTATCAGAATTAAGAGATATGACGAATTGTTAAAACGTATACAAACCCATTACTTCCACTTGGGGTTTGATTTCGAAAAAAATGTGAAACACGTTTTTAGACGATTTCATAAGAAGCAACTTGATATCTCATGAGACACGAGGGATTTTGAAAAATTTGTAAAAAGGTAAGAAAACCCTTCACACCCCCTTGGTTCTTGAAATTCGAAAAATCGTGAAATTAGTTTTTAGGTCATTACATCAAATGCCGTAATAACCAATTTTATATCTCATCAGAACTAAGAAATGGCAAAATTTGTGAAAACATATGCAAACCCTTGGGTGCTGAATATCCAAAAATTGAGAAATGGGTTTGTAGGCGATTATATAAAAAGTCTGTGGAAGTGAAAAGCGATCTAACATCTCATCAAAAATACGAAATATGTCGAAGCTTTAAAAAGCATACAACACCCTTACACCCCTTAGGATTGAATATCTAAAAATACTGAAATTGACTTTTTGGTTCTTATATGGGAAACCTTAGGAAGTAAAAATGAATTCGATATATCGCCGTGTCGGAAGAACAGTGACGCAACTACAATTTTGAAAATTTTTTGTTTTCACATTTCAATATTTTGTGGTTTTGCTATTCTTGCATAAAATCGTTCCCCGTTGTTTTAAACGAACGTGCTCTTGATCTAAGCTGTCTATAGTAACTATTAATAAGCTCGTATGGCTTGTGGGCAATTGTCAAAAATGATTTTGTTTCTCCGAAAAAAATTAGAATTTTTTGCAGTTGCGTCACTGTTCTTCCGATACGGCGATATCATCAGATCTAAGCAATATGTAAGAATCTGTGAAAACATATGCAACCTCCTTACACCCACTTGGGGGATGAATATCCAAAAATCCTGAAAGGAGTTAATAGATAAATATGAAGACAGCACGAGAAAGTAAAAGCAATTGAATTACTTATCACTTCTAAAGGATATGACGGAATTCGTGAAAAAGTGTTCAACCCTTTTATACCCTCTCAGGGGCTGAAAAAGGAAAAAACTTAAAAATAAGTTTTAGGCGATCATTACGCAAGCCCGTGAAAGTGAGAAGATATTCGATATTTGATCAGACCTGGGGGATATGGCATAATTCGTGAATAAGTATACAACCCCTTTACACCCCCTTAAGGGTTGAATCCTGAAAACACTTTTTAGGCATTTATATGAAGAAGCCATGGAATAAAAAAGATATGGCGAAAATCGTGAAAATATATGCATTCTATTTTCACTGACACATTTTTTTGCCCCTCCTTCCGAACGCCAATGGATATTTGAAATTTTTTTTTAACTTAATTACTTTTCTAGTTAATTTACATATACGTACCAAGTTTCAACTTTGTAGCATAAGCCGTTCTATAGATAGGAAAAATATCCTCCACCCCCGTGCCATAATACCCTTATAAAAAATTATATTTTTCCAATATGCTACTACTTTAGCTCTATCTAAATACCATGTTTCAGCTTTCTATCATAGGTTTTCGAGATATAAAAATCGGAACTTTTTCCTTTTCACCCTCCCCCACCCTCACCCTCTACACCCTCACCCACAATTTTTTCTATTTAATTAGTCTATTAGACCTACTTCTGGTAAGAATTTTAAGCATCTACCTCACACTGTTCTTGAGATATGAGACGCGATTTTTTAGAGAAATTCGCATCCCCTCCAATTTCATGATCCACCACCCTCTTAAAAAATTTTACTTTCAGCAATATTCATTTGTCAACCTTTATACACAAACCGAATTTTATTTGTCTAGTACAATTGGTTCGTGAGATATCATAATCTAAAGTTTGTACCCCCCACCCTCGTATTCCACTGCCCCCACTCAAAAATTTGTTTGCGATCTATTCTCCTAGTATACCTACAGATATTCATTAAGTTTCAATTTTGTAACTTTAACCGTTTAGGAGATATGGATTTTAGAATGTGTCGATCTCGGCTTTTTTGCGTTTCGGACGCATTATTTTTCCCCCACTCCCACACCCCTTCACCCATATTGACAATTTTTATGCGAATGGGTCCACTACCGAAGTTCTATATAAATTCCAAATTTCAGCCTCCTAGCATATGCGGTTGCTGAGATCTAAAAACCAAAATTTTCCGTCTAAAACGCTTCCCCCTTCTCCCCCCTCACAACCCCACCACTCAGAATTTGATCACTTCAAGGGGCCAATCTATTCATAAAAAAAAATTCAATTTAATATCTCAAACCATTTGGGAGCTACGAGCCTTCAAACGATTTTGAGTACGGCGGACGGCGTACGGCTTACGGCGGGCGGACAGACGGACTGAAATATTTTTTTGCTTTTTTCGTGTCTACGAGTCATGAAACGCGAAAAAAAATTTTTTCAGGGTAGCACATTTTTTTTTTTAAAAATCGATCACAATACTGTATTATTCGAAAATAATAAAGTAAAAGGATGCACTTCAGATTTGGGTTCTAAAAATTATTCGTTATTGAACTTTGACCCTCCCCAAAGCAAACAAGAATTGCTAAAATCCTTTTTGGCGGAAAAGTTATTTTCTTGAAAAAGTGTTTCAATTAAACGTGTTTCAGTTTTCCTTGAGAATCGGTGGTGCACGTTACAATAAACTTCGGGCTTTTATAGTTGAATTGAAAATCGTCCAGTTCTGAAGACGCCTTGAATAAATGAAATCTTGTCAGCAATACCGTGACGAGGTTAACGGCTCTTAGTTTACATATGACCACAATGTTTCGGTGACAAGTTCCTGCACTTCCGCTAAGACCAGTAGCAAAAATAGGGACCTGCAAACCCAGATATACCGGGGCCTAACATTGTGGGGACTCGGACAATTACATGGTATCAGTATGTGGAAACTGAAATTTTGGTTCTCCAATAAGTTCTCAGCGAAGTTTGGACGTTCCATTTCCATTAGGGCTTACAAAATCCAATAGCAACTCGCAAGTATGTAATCGGATCGGATATTAGTTTATAGGATTTTTTTAGGGAACATGTCGCGCTATAAATATGCTACTACCTGTTTTATTTACAGCTAAATTTATGAAGACACGACTTCATATTTATTTTCATTTCTCTCTTATACTTCGAATACAAGAATCCGAATCATGACAGCTAATTGACCCCATAGAGATATATACTGGAGACACTGAGATATAACAAATGGAGACCTCGATTTCCTATCTCACATGGCCGACGTTTTCAAAATGTCAATATTTCGAAAAAGGTGTCCATGATAACCCGAGGTGCTCCATTGTTGAATAAAATTCTGATGATTTTAAATATTCATTAGATTTAAAATTGGTAATGCAAATAAAATAATTTTTGATTGAAACATTTCTTTATGTTTCTTTCAAAAATTCAATTTATTTTAAGTTTAGAGAAACTTCGAAAGTTATCCGGGTACAAATTAGGATTGAGCCACGGATGACCTGAATCTTAAGAAGGAAAGAGTTAGAAGCACGGTATGCATGTATTAAGGCGAGAAGGAAAACAATGAAAGGACCATCAGATTAGGCAACATGAAAAATTAAATCCGAATTTTTAGGTGTAATTTCGAATTGAAAAATTACGAATAATTTGAATTTGATAAATACTTTTT
The DNA here is from genome assembly GCA_951812415.1 of Beris morrisii. Lineage (NCBI taxonomy): Eukaryota > Metazoa > Arthropoda > Insecta > Diptera > Stratiomyidae > Beris > Beris morrisii. Next base: position 74,237,709 of record OX638310.1, read on the forward strand.
TGGATAAACAATGCAAGGTATTGAAAGAAAATGAGTTCATAAAATTGCAACTAAGCTGTGTAAATTTTACAGGTAATATTGGCTACTGCAGTACGAATATAATACCATGTACTTATCGGTATGGCGCCAAATTCAAAAAGAACGTATTACATGCTCAACCGTTATAAATATTCCTGAAACTGTTATTTCCCAAGAAATTTATTAATAAAAAAATTGAAGTAAACTGTGAGTTGTGTTATGAATTTCGAGCGCAAAACACAACTTCTCACCATCAAATCGAACAATTTGAATTGTCAGAGCTGATAATTCAAATTGAAAAGTTTTTAATTTTATTTAAGTTGTTGCCCATGTTGTTCGAAATTCAAAATTTTTAGAAGGAGCGAGAGGGTACGATTTCATCGGCTATTTCAATCTGTCATATCGTATAGAGAAATGAGCTGATGGGGTCTCCATTTATATTATATAGCTCAGTGGTTTTAAATGAAAGATTGACAGTTAATGCTACGGCGGACTTTTCCGGTAATTTTCTTGCAGGGTATAATCTGACCTACTGAGATCTAGAATTACACATACATATGTACTTACATAATCGCTGTTAAACGTTGTGTTTACTGTTGCCATCGCCGGATTCGTAATAACCGCCCCAACAAAACTATGCAGCAATTCGAACCAAATCAGCTTAGGTTTGTAAACATTCCGACTGCCTCCCATCTTCGAGATGTTGATCTTTTTCAGCTCTTGGTAGTAAATCGATCGAAGATTCTTTATTTTGTTGCGAACATCCCACTTAGTCATTCCGACTTTCTTCATACGGGCCAGTATATCGGCATAAGCAGCGTCCCTTTCAGATCGATTTTTATTATTTTCCGAATGGGGATTCCACAACAACTCATGATATTTGTACAAATGAATGAAACGCATGTTTTCGTCAGTAGTAAAGTGTGCCATTTTGCCCTTTTTTTAAGAAAAACAAATAAATTCACTCGAACTCGCACGCACTTTAAACTGATAATGAACTCGTACTATTCACTGAAGTTAAGCACAGAACCTGAATCTGAACTAAAAATACAAGACTTGTGCTTGTGTAGAACTCGTCGCTCGGATATGCGACGTGCGAGTAGAACATACATTCCCAAGCCGAGTGCTAGTACACACCCTTGCATTGAACCTATTTGTACACGTTTCCCTCTTTATGTTTATCGATTTTATATTTGGAATTGAGTTGGTATTGTCACTGTAAGAGGGAGACGACGAGCCTGTTCTTTCTGCTACGAATTTCTGGTTTGGGTCTCTATTTCAGTGTACAACTGAAAAGAAATGCCGAGCGGCGAGTGCGATGTGCGAGTAGTGCGATGTACGAGCACGAGTGCGAGTTCAGTTCAGCCAGTTTGCGTTGCTACAACCGAAAGCTGAACACAATCGCTGTCGAATCGGCGGGCAAGCGCAGATAAAAACAAAGATAAAGCTGAGGCGCACTCTATTAATAGCCTGGTTTACCTCTGTCACTGAAGCCTTAGTTGGGCCTATTGTGGCGATTACCGTTAGTCGTAAATAAAAGTTTCGTTTATTTCATAACATACCAAAATCATATTAGTTTAACAGCAATAGTATTTATTATACACAATGTATGGACAGCGGCTACACGAAGGATTCGCTTGAATTTCTTCATATTAAGTTTTTACCCGTAACTTCTATATACATAGATATGATGAATAAAGAAAATTGCAACCTCTTAGCTTGAAGCATTCATAAATAATCAAATTCAAATATTTTTTTAATAAATTTTTTATGGGATCTTCCCGAAGGAGTTGACGGATGTCATTCCCTAATGAACTGAACCTTGAAACCGAAAGTGAAATTTTTCTTTTTCAAGGACTTTCACATGGAGATGCGGACTTGATTTATGGCATATTTATCCTTTTACCTGGTACCATTTGAAACTTAGTGTGATCAAATTCCTAGCTTGAAAAATTTAAACGCAATCGGAAACATGTCTTAAAGACTTTTTGTATAGGAGCTCCCCAAAGAAGTAGAAGGATTTCGCTGACTAGTACTCTCGAACTTTATTTTCACTCAAATGAAAACTGTGGAAAATTCCGAATTCGAGGCTGGACGAGTTCTTGAGTTATAGTGAGTTCTGTAAATTAAGTGATGATATTTTTAAAGGGTATTTGTATGACAGCTACACTCAGAGAAAAATCGCATTGTAAACTCTAATAAAAGCAATGTTAAGTTAAAAATTTTCGCTAGTTGTGATTGATGTCTGTCTTTTAAAATGGTAAATTAAGTTAATAAAACTACAAATATCATGTACCATACTATATTTAACAAGTTATTAGTAAATTGACCATAGATTGCCATGCATTTTCTGCTACATATACATATTAACCACTATGCCTGTTAATTCGACAAAACGCGTTCTGTTTTATTTGTATCCAATGTACTATTGACTTATCTTATTTGTCCTTTGTCACTTACGCGGTAAGAGTTGAAGAACGATTCATGTTGTGCTTGTGTCTCATATCGTGTGCATAAAAAGCTAACAATAATTAAATTACTAATGGTAAGAATTAAAATAAATAAGAAAAAAATTATGGTGCGAGATTTTTCGAATTGGTTTATGAATTGCAACTTAAAAAATTCGGTTCACATTTTCAGGCTTACGAAGTATGCGGTATTTCAAATAATGTTCACGCTAAATTACTAACTGATTTTACTAGTCCTCCCATTCATGTCTACATACTTAACAATGACAAATCTTATACAAGGAATAAATTCTTATAAGGAACTATTATGTATTTACTTTTTCTTTAATAATATGCATATACGAGGGCGGATTGATAATGACGTGCAAAAATTGAGAAAACATAATTTTATCCGGAAAAATTTATTTTATTTTTCAACGTAGTCTCCTTTTAGCTCGATACACTTAGTCCAGCGTTTTTCCAATTTTTCGATCCCTTCCAAATAATATGATTTTGTTACGTGTTATTTTAGCGGTAGCGATCACCCTCACTACACCCTCTTTTCCTTCCCCAGGTCAGAACCAAGTGGTGTGAAGGAACGGAGAGTCACACTCGCCATTAAGGGGTCCAGGCTCTACCGCGAGTGCGGCGGCTGAGGAACCACAGAGGTGGAGGAGCACATAAGACGTAGTTGAAGACGCACTTACTTATGTTTTTTTTATTTAAATACGTTCATTTATTTTGTTTTGATTAAGCATTGCCTGAAATGAAATCATCAGAAATGTTATTGATTTTGATAATGTATAGGATACCGTTCCAGAAGAGTTCCAGTTCCTGCTATTCCTCTACGATCTTCCCGCGTAACGGATCGGGTTTTAAATCGTAAGCGTAACCTGGTAGGGAAAGGAAGGGTTAGATAGATTCGCGATCGATCAACGAGTTCTAAACCCATCTTCCGACACTGCCGTCCACGTCGGATAAACGAAAGCCAGAAGCCGGAATATTGTTCTGCGATCGATTCCTTCTTACGCTAGGAGAGCGGACATTAAGGACCCCTACACGTCCAGTTACCGTAGGCGAATTCCGGTAGCGGATGGGGTGCCTTAAAGACATACCAAGGAAGACCTGCGTGTTAAGCGATCGCTACGACGGAAGCACGCAGAGTACTATCGGTTCCGGAGCTGCCAAGGCGAAGTTTAAGACAGACCTATAACACACTTCCGGGAAAGATAAACATAAACAAATAAACACTAAACACATAAACTGACCGCTGCAACCAAACTTAGTAGCCGGTCAAAAGATGCCGCTGTTTCGCGTAGTATGGAACGCGCGGAAACGAAACACGAAATTGGCGAAGGCATTGCCACCCGGGGGTATATAAGCAGCGAACACGATTGCGCGACCCTCTTTTTTTCTTGTTCGGTTTTGGAGTTGGATTGGAGAGTGAAACGGTTGACGGTTAAAGTCCGTTGGAAATTTCAAAAAAAAGAAGCAAGTGAAAGAACACTGGGAAGGACGGAGTGACTCTGGAGAGAAGAAGCCTGACGAGGAAGAATCTGGCTGTTGAGGAGGAGAGATGTAAGGAATTTTTGGTGACGCCTAGCAGAAAGAGTTCGGCTAATGAGGCAGGAACGGTAGGGTCGGGATACGCGACGTAATTATAGAAGATACACAGGTACTTTTTCCCTCCCTTATTAGGTTCGCGGTCGTTATCGCTCAAACGGAGAATCGTATATCGTAGAGGGTCTCATCGGTGGTGACCTGTCTGTAGTGGTATCTGTTTTTTTTATATTATTTATTTATTACTTTCTTGCATTATAGTAAGTGTTCCGAGAGATTGGAGACGTGTTTTATTTCGTGGAACGGGGGGTTTCCTAATCTCCCTCCATCTTAAAGATTAGGTGAATAGAAGAGTAGAATATCGTCGAAAGTAGCTCCCGACGTCCCTTACTTCGGCTGAGCGTAGCCGGCGCAAGTGAAGTTGGTGACGGTACGACCGGAGAAGATTAATTGAGCCTGCAGCCGAGTGGTTAGGGCGAGTGATTTGAACCCGAGAGGTACAGGTTCAAGACACGGAGCAAGCAGGCATTAATATATGTTTTATATTTTATTTTATACATATTTTTTTTGGGTTCTTCTCGGTGCCAACCCCAACTAATTACCCAGGAGTGGAAGGGTAATAATTTGTCCAACCCTTCAAAATAGGCGTTGGTTTCACTTATGACGTCAGTATTCGTGGTAAATCTCTTTCCAGCAAGCCATTTTTTTAAGTCTGGAAATAATAAAAAGTCGCAGGGTGCCAAATCTGTAAAATACGGTGGGTGAGGGAGCAATTCGTACCGTAATTCAAACAGTTTTGCCGTTGCACTAACGGACGTGTGAAACAACACTTTTTTCTTCGCCAAATTAGGCCGTTTTGCCTTGATTTCAACATCCAATGAAACCAATACCTCAGAATAATATGCTCCCGTCATTGTTTTTCCTTTCTCCAAGTAGTCGGTGAATATCATTCCATTGGAATCCCAAAAAACTGTCGCCATAACCTTTCCAGCCGATAGAACGGTTTTGCCTCCTTGAACCGACATCCTTCCATTGTTTTGACTGTTGTTTGGTTTCTGGAGTGTAGTGGTGAATTCATGCTTCATCAACAGTTACGAATCAACGAAAAAATTAATTTGTATTACGTTAAAACAGTTGCAAACCGTGCTGCGAAGTTGTCACACGATTGCGTTTTTAGTCGATTGTGAGCAAACGCGGCAGTCATCTTGCGGATAGCTTTCTCATGTCCAAATGGTTTTTCAAAATATTCCAAACACGTTCAAATGAGATGCTTACTACGTTAACTATCTCACGCACTTTTACTCGACGATCTTCTATCACGATATCATGGATTTTATCGATCATTTCTGGCGTGGTGACCTCATTTGGACGACCTGGACTTGGTATGGTTTGTGTGCTCGTACGACCACACTTGAATTCAGAAAACCATTTGTAAATCATTCGGATCGATGGTGCAGAGTCCCCATAATGCTTACCTAATTTTTCTTTGGTTACTTTAGCTGTTTTCCCTTTTAAAAAATTGTGTTTAATCAACACACGAAATTCATTTTTATCCATTTTTAAAAATTTTTATAAGTCGACTTGCTTAGACGGCTGCTTCTCGAAAACTAAACGAGGTATCAGGCTTAAACTTTGCAGGTAATCTATTTAAGGATGGTCCAGGTAAAAAAAAATAACGAATTCCTTACCTGCCCACTCCTTCTTGATTTTTGCACGTCATTATCAATCCGCCCTCGTATGTACAATATCCCCGTAAGTACACAGTAAAAATTATTTGTAATTTTACAACATTTAATGTAATAAAATTATCCCCGTATCAAAGGTAAAATTACCTAATTCATGTATAAACGCTATTACCATTATGCAATTCAGTTGTTTACGTGAAATATTATGTAAAATTACAAAGAAATAAAAATTACAATAACTCGTATAGAAAACTACATTTCAAAATATGGATAAATAAAATGATTACATGTAAAAAATATAAAAAAGGGCCAAAATTGCAGTGAATACCACTTGTCAATGGAATTTTACATTTCGGCATGATGGAAATTAAGAGAGATGATGCAATCGTGAGTTGATTTATCATTTCTTGGTCGGATATTGAAAAGCTAACATCGCGATTGTTTTTTTCGTAATTAGTATGTAATTTGAATTTGAAAAATTTATAATAAATCCCTTCATCAAATTTTAAAAATGTCAGTGCAGTGTAGTGAGTGCGAAATTAAATTTAATAATATCCTACAATATAACAATCAATTATTTTTCCATCGGTTAAATTAAAATTTTTATTTAAATCTGCGTATCAAAGCTGTGATAGTAGTTTTCGCAAGTACGCGACATTCAATTCTCATATTTTTCGGCACCACCCATACAGGAATGCTGGCAAAAACGCTAAATTATGTTGTAAGCAGAATTTATACGCGAGATATTAAATCATTTTACGTCTGATTTTCAAAACGGAAATTCTGTCTTATGTCCATTTCCGATGTGTTCAAAAGATTTCGTCATTAAGTCTTTTCTTCGAAGCCACATTTTTCGTACTCATACAGATCGTTCTGAGGAAAATAGACAGCAACATATCCTCACGATTCATCACTGTATTTAACTGACGACGTTTTGGATGAAAATATTTATAGTTTCGCGGAAGAAGCAGATGAACAAAGAAGCACTGTAAAATTTATATCCAACTATTTCAAAGAAGAAGTTCATTTCATATTTGAAGGGTTTTTGGTAAAAAATTAATGTATTTGCGCAATTTCTTTTAAGGGCTCAAATACCCCTGAAATTTTCAAAAAATAGATTTTTTTTTTACAGATTTTTATTTTTTATACTTTTAAGAATTAAAGAAAAATTAGATTTTAGAAAATTCCACTCCATTACAAAGTTATAGCAATAAATGTGACCAGACATAGGTTCGGAGCTGCTTCCTGGCTAATTTCCGCGCCACTCTCAACAGCAGCGTTTAGCATTTATTTTTTTGCAAAAGCTGGGTTTCATAGAAAACAACGTCATTTATAGGACCATCTGTGAAGAACACGAAGATACAAGAGGAAGAAGGTGTACAGTACGAAGCTGGAATGGGAGACTAGCCGTAAGTTCACGTTGTACCTACCAAAAACTTTAACGCATTTTTCTCGAAACTATGTTTTTAGACATGGTCGGCACGATAACTCAGTCAATTTTCCATATTTTTCAACTTTTTTTTTTAAATTTTGATAACTATTTTCTCTAATAGTCTGACGAGAGGTTTTTTTAATTTTTTGCTTGCAAATTTTTTTTATAAATTATTAAACGGAATTTTTTTTAAATAAACTGATTACTAAAGTTTGAAATACTGTAACTTATTTATTTTTGAAAAAAAAAAAATCCCTCCGTCAGACTATAACTACTACATTATTTTACAAGATTCTTTTTTATTTTTGCAAATTGAATTATTTTTGGTAAAGTTCTGATGCCGACCAGAAGGTGCCATGGTTTTCATAAGTAGTCCTTTTATACCCGGAAAAACAATGTTAATATTAAAAAAAAAAAATTTTTTTTATAGTTGAATAGCTAATAAGATATGTGAACTCAACAATTACATTTTTTTCACCATGTAACTTTTATAGTAATTTTTCAAATTTACTCGGTTTTCAGCGCGTGCGGGTATGTGAGCCCTTAATGATAATGAATTTTTACCCCTTAGATTACGACTTCAACAGAGGATATAAAACCATCTGGACCCTTTCCGTGGTTCGTAGCAGCTGGTACGTATTATAGTTTTGCATAATAAATAACGAATATAATTTTTATACTCTAGATGAAATCATATAGAGTATTATAAGTTTAATCCAGCCCAAAAGTTTGTAACGCATAGAACCAAGCCTCGGACGAAAAAAAGTTATATATTATTTTTTGTTTATTTGTGCCCAAAAACCTCAAATCCGCCTGACGTCCGTCCGTCCGTTCGTCCGTCCGTCCGTCCGTCCGTCTTTCCGTTAGCACGATAACTCAAGAACGCCTTCACCTAGGATCTTGAAATTTTGAATCTGGATGTTTGGTTAAATTTGTAAGGCTAAGTTCGTTAACGGGCAAAATCGTCCTACTCCTTCGGTTAGCTGCCATACAAAATGTCCTTAAAACACGTGCTCATGAATATTGGTCGATAACTTCAGAAGGGTTTCAGCTACGACTTTGAAATTTTGTATGTGTTATTTTTCCTATAGTTGGAGCTGAATATATGAATATGAAGAAGATCCTGTTAGTCTTTCGTGTAGCTGCCATACAAATATCCTGTCAAAATATATTCACTTAATTTACGAAACTCACTATAACTCAAGTAATCTTTTAGCTACGAATTCAAAATTTTGTACAAATTAGTTTTGAGTGAAATGGAAGTTCGAGTTTACTAGTGAGCGAAATCCTTTTACTCCTTCTGGTAGCTCCCATACAAAATATCCTTCAAACACGTGTTCATGAATATTGGTCGATAACTTCAGAAGGATTTAAGCTACGACATTGAAATTTTGTATGTGTTATTTTTCCAATAGTTGGAGCTAAATATATGATTATGAAGAAAATCCTGTTAGTCCTTCGTGCAGCTGCCATACAAATATCCTGTCAAAATGTATTCACTTAATTTACGAAACTCACTATAACTCAAGTAATCTTTTAGCTACGAATTCGAAATTTTTTACAAGTTAGTTTTGAGTGAAAAGAAAGTTCGACTTTACTAGTCAGCGAAATCCTTTTACTCGTTCAGGTAGCTGCCATACAAAATGTCCTTAAAACACGAGTTTAAGAATATTGGCCGATAACTTCAGAAGGGTTTAAGCTACGACTTTGAAATTTTGTATGTGTTATTTTTACAATAGTTGGAGCTAAATGTATGATTATGAAGAAAATCCTATTAGTCCGTCGTGTAGCTGCCATACAAATATCTTGTCAAAACGTCTTCAATTAATTTACGGAACTTTCAATAACTCAAGTAATCTTTTAGCTATGAATTGGAAATTTTGTAGAAATTAGTTTTGAGTAAAAACGAAGTTTGAGTTTACTAATCAGCGAAATCCTTTTTCTCCTTCTGGTAGCTGCCATACAAAATGTCCTTAAGACACGTGTTCAACAATATTTTCCGATAACTTTTGAACGCTTCAAGCTACGAATTTGAAATTTTGTACTCGTTCATTTTTAAATGGTTCTAAGGAAAAGGATAAATATGTAAGAAATCGAGTGAGTCCTTCCTGCACTTTCCATGTGAAAGTCCTTCAAAAAGGACATTTTTTTTCGATGAATTACCCAGTTAAAGATGTGAAATTAAGCAATGAATATTGTCTTTTAGTTTTGAGTAGCAATCTAATGGCAGTCCTTAATAAAGGACATACGACATGCACACACGTAATTCTACTTTATCCCCAACTACAATATAAATCGGAGTTCAGTATTCATCTAGAGTATTATACGATTGGCTTGCAGCCGATCGTGACTGCAGTATGTTTAAAAATAACTTTGACTATTATCTTCATAATTTATATTTTCTAATTAAAGCTACTATTACACTGTATGATCACGCTATCAAAACACAGTAATAAGCAATGCGAAATTGTGAATTTGACCGAGTGGATACTGTGAGATTAATTCGAATTCTCTGTTTCGCATTTCGCTGAGTGGTCATACAGTGTAATACTAGCCTTACCTTGCAACTATATCGTAGAAAAAAAAACTAATAATGTTTTATTTTTAACAGAATCCAGTGAAGAAGATGTTTATTACTTATATGTGGACTACCATCTTGTCAGCTCTGCATCGTCAAATTTTAAGGAACTATTTTCCCAACTATTTTCTTTATATTATGTTATGATCATAGAATACCAGAAAGAAGTCTCACAGACATATGAATTTATTCAAAGATATATTTTATACTGAAGCATCTCGTGTAAGGAAAAAGAACATGTCAGCCATGGCAAAAGTGATTAGATTGATAAATTTTTTAAATTACAAAATTATAATAACATCTGAATAACTAATAATAATTCTTATTAAAAATGAAAATGTTTATTTCCAGAATTTTATTGTTTTTTATATTTTTTATAAATAAAATAACCTTTTGGATATATGTATAACACTGCTCTTCTTTATTTACAATTAATTACTTCTTTTATTTATTGCTTATTTGTACGATAAGGATATTGTCCGTTTATTCTATTAAATAAATAAATAAGTGTAGTAGTAGAACATCGCAGCAAATTATTTGCGATGTTAAGTTCGAAAATATACATGATCGAAAAACACAAAGTGACATCGTCCTCTTTTCATCGTCAGCCGTCGACCGGACTACTACTACTCTACAATTATACTGTACAACTTAAATTTTAAACATGGATTTAAATTAATTTATTTTCTTATTTAATAAATATATCTACTACATAAGTGTATTACCATTTTGCTCTTTAAGATGTATAATATTATTAATAATTTTATAGAAAGTATATTCTTCTTCTCGCTTATATCCTTAAAATAAACCTTTGTTCTTAGAACGAACGAAATGAAAATCACGTTGGAATCAAGCACAAATTTGCACTGAGTCTACTGTAAAAACTTTTTTAAGCAGAAGTTTTTCAAAAAACTCAATTAAATTTGTGCTTAGTTCGTGGAATTTTTCATTCCGCTAAATCTTAGTATAACATTGTACTTCAAAAACTTTCGATTTACATTAAGTATTATGTAAATTTATTTACAAAGAGTAATGTAGTTTTCCATGTGTACATGTTGTATAATTTCCTCTTTAAGTGGTAAAGTTACATATAAATATGATTAGTACTATAAATTACCTCAATGAAGGTAATTTCACCCTCTAAATTGTAAAATGACAAATTTCATGGGATTTATGTTTACAAAGACATATATGTATTTATTACATTTCCGAATTTTAATTTTACAGTGGAAATGTAAGTGATTTTGAGACATGTAAATTTACAATATCAATACAATACAATAGTGACTTTAGAAGTTGCAATGTCATTTGGAACTTTGAAAACTTAACAAGTAACCATTTTAAGGCATGGATTCTGATGAAGTCAATTAACAATGGTATTTTTAAATTTTACACGATGCTATGTTCCTTCGTAGGTTTTGGTTTTAAATTTTACATACCCCAATTTTTAATTCATTAATACACCATCATCACTTTTCCGTCTAATCGCTATGACCGTACATATCCCCAGTTAATTCCATAATGAAACAAGTGTTAAAACTACATGGAAAGTATTTAAATTTACAAGTACACCTTAGTAGTTCCATAAAGAAGAATGTTGACAGCACAGTTCAAATATTTTTACTATTTCGGTAGTTATTTCATAAAGAAACCTCTTTGGCGCCATTTAAAATTGAAAAATAGTTAAATTATTTACGTTTTTGTTGATTTTATAGTGATTTTTCTCTGGGTGTACACTACGGACTCACGATTTTCTTCATAATCATATCTTTAGCTCCTTCTATTGAAAAATCAACACATACAAAATTTCAAAGTCGTAGCTTAAACCGTTCTGAAGTTATCGGCCAATATTCTTGAACACGTGGTTTAAGGACTTTTTGTATGGGAACTATTCACAGGAGTAAAGGAATTTTACTGACTAATGAACTCGAACTTGATTTTCCCGCAAAACTAATCTGTGCAAAATTCCAACTTCGAGGCTGAACGATTTCTGGAGTTCCGTAAATTGAGTCAGCATATTTTTACAGGATTTTTGTATGGCAGCAACTCAAAGGACTCCTGGAAACTTTTTCATATTCATACTTTTAACTACAAATATTGGAAAACCAACCCAGTGTGAAAACGTCAGAAGTGGTCACGCCACTGCCGCCCTTAACACATGTATTGCATATTTGAGTCACTGTAAGTGGAAATCTTACATCGGTTGTTTTGAAACAAGAACGTTTTTAGGGAAGATCGTTTAGTCACTTGAAAAGCTACTTGTGAGTCACAGCTTTCAACATAACAAACTGCAAATAAACTGCACCAAGAAGCAATAATATCGAAAAACTCTCAAATCGATTTTTAGTCAATTGTGCATATAAAAATCACATGTAGACATCTTGAATTTTGTCACACACTGCCTTGAGAGTTGAAATCTACAAAAAATTCTGAAATCAGTTACACAAAAAATCCGTTGAAGTAAAAACCAATTTAGTACCTCATCAGACCTAAGAGATATAACGAAATTCGTGAAATTCCAAAAAATATTCGTGTCTCGAAGGAACCGATGTTACATTTCAACTTTGACCGCCGATCAATTTAAAAAATTTAAATGTATTTCAAAAATGTGGAAGTGGCGTAAGCACGCTCTCTCCCCTTCTCCTTGAACCGTTTGCTGTACTTTGTCCTGAAAAATAATAAGGTTTCGCTGAGACTCTTGGGAGATTTTTATACATAATTATGCAAAATTTTCGGCATTCCATTTTTGTAACACCTTTTGTCCCTATTATGTTTTAGCAATGTAATTCCATAGCGATGTAAATACCAAGTTTCAACTTTATAGGGTAAGCAGTTACTGAGATAGGGGAAACTACTCAGTTTACCAAATTGTTTTTACAAGTTATATAATATTTCCACACTATTGCCTAGCTATGATGAAAAGTGTGAAAAGTATATACTCGTACACCAACCAAAAGAAATAATTTACATGTTTTGTGTACAATCACGTAATTAATTGCACAAGTGGATTATAAATTTAAAGTTAACCCATATGCCCTGTTAATCCCAATTACAGTCGAGTAGAACGCCATAATTTTTTTAATTAATTCTTCATTTGGTGGTACTCGAAAGTACAAAGCGTCGAGCCCACCACAAAATGATATAAAAATAAAACTCCAGCAGTAATAGGAGTAACAACAAAAATGTAATTACACTTAAAATAGCAGGGCAGAAATGAAAAATGGCCAGTATCTCCACGGAGGGTCATTTCAGTTGTATTCAACATTTTTCAATGAAGACCGGCATTTCTTGCGGGACTTGTCGACTAGGTGGTTCATTTGCACCTTGGTCCTTACGCGGAATCTCAACATCTTACAAGCCGAAACGCTACTGTCCTGATCTATTTATCATCTCATGATTAAAAATTATTGTCGCAGTTTGAACGGTGTTGATTGTTGAAATTTATAATACAAGGACCTCGACAAAATAAAATTTTCATTATACGTTCCAAACGTTGCAAATCTAAGACTTTTAATACAAACGTTCCCGTAGGTAAATGCTCCGAGGAGATTAACGATATTAAGATTTGGTTGAGATTATATGAAAAGACTAACATTAAATAAAATTGGTATACCCTCTAAGAATATCAATTTAATGACGCTCTTTAGGTTAGGGCAAACAATATAAAATTTAGATGAAAGTTATTGCGCTTTTACGTGCTATTTTTGATATTACTTTGTGGTATTTTCGTTATGTTTAACTAAGGTAACAAGGACATTCAGATACTCTTATCTTGGATTATTGATGGGGATTTGAAAATTGTTGAGGTAATAATTTATCTACGAGGACATCCAACTTTTTTTCCAACTATACCTATAGTAAAAGTAACTTAAGTGGCAGTCTCTTATTCAAAATTTTAAAAACGAGGCAAAGGATTTTGTCATTATTACCACTCTTTCTTGCTCCAGAATAAAAGTAAACTTGCCTGTCTTAAAACTACAGTTAACTGAAACCATGGTTAACAAATCGATAAGAATGAAATGCTTTACTTTATTATTTTAATAATACAGTATTGTGTTCGATTTAAAAAAAAATGTGCTACTCTGAAAATTTTTTTTTCACGTTTCATGACTGCAGTTCGTCTGTACGTCGACTGCCGTACACCATTCGCCACATGCAAAATCGTTTGGAGGCTCGTACCTCCGAAACCCTTTGAGCTATTGGGTTCAATTTAAAAGGGGGGAGGGTGCACTGGGTGCACCCCTTTAAGTGGTGGAGGATGGGTGGAGCGTTTTAGACGGAAAATTTTGATTTCTAAACTTGAAATTTTTATAAAGCTTTGATAGTGGATCCATTTGTGAAAAATTTGTCAATATGGGTTAGAGCGTTCGATACGCTCGAAAGCTGATATTAACACATTCCAAAATCCATGTTACCTAAACGGTTAATATCACGAAATTGAAACTTGATGATTATCTGTAGGTATATAGGTACTAGAGGCGGCGGAAAATCCTCGTCTTTAATCCTCCACGTGGGCGCCTGCTGGTAATGATTAGTCGGGATGAATCTGGTTTCCACTCGATTGGTCAGCTAAGACTTACACACACGCTTTCAATCGAGTGCTGTGGTCATTAAGATTGAGGTACCCAACTATGTGTTTTAACATCACGTGCCGTCTTCCCATTACCTTTGTATTCCTGTATCCAGGTCAAGGTGGAAATCATCGTGCTGACGACTGCATGGCTGAGGGAGAGCTCAGTCGCGAACGATAGACTCCAGATACCGGGCGACCTCTTTTAATTAGCCTTTCCATGGTAATGCGGTGATCTGCCATGGGCAGATCTGCCATCCCCTTCACGCGCTACTCGTGGGTCCAAGAAATGAATAGCAACAAAAACAACACAACAACAACAACACAGACGATAGAGAGTCTCCTGGAAGAGGTACTTGAAAGAAGTCTCGAGGAGCTCGACCTGAGGAGTCCTCAGCACACCATCGATGCTGAGATGGAGGAGAGACTGCTGGAGCCGGCAATCTCCTCGGGAGAGGCCAAAGACGGAAACGGCGGAGCAGCCAGTGCCAAAGAGATGAAGCCGACAGAGTGTGCCATACGGCCTACTGAAGGCAATTCATCTGGGCAGCTGGAGGCTAATGCCGGGAATATCGAGGCTAATCCCGTGCGTGTGCGTGCCACAGCCAGGCGCCGTTACTCGGAAGCCAAAATGGCCAATAGGTGCTATAACACAAACAAATTTTTGCTGAAGAAGAACCTGGAAAAGGATCCGGCTAACGGAGCGAGATCATAAAACGACGCAGAGGTTAAAGGCGCGTATCACTGAATACGAAGCATCTAACCCCGTTGCGGCTCCAGGTTCTAGCGTGAACCGAATTCAGGCCAACACAAAGGATCGGCCAACGAAAGTCAGTGCTAGTAATAGTACAAGGCGCGTAGTCCGGCACGCCAAATCAGCACCGATAGCAAGTACTAGTAGTAGTACAATGCGCGGAGTCGAGAGGGGCGGTTCGGGGCAACCCAGGTTGTCGCAATCGCAGAACAGAAAGGGGGTCGGAGCAGCGCTGCCAGTTGGCGATGCGCGAGTGCGTGCGGAGAAAATCAGAGAGGAGTTTGCAAGCAAGAGGCTCCGGTCCGAGGAGGATAGTCCTAGGGACCCAAAAAAGCCGAGGAAATTCCCAGGCCAAGAAGGTGAACGGCAGACACTCAGCTCAGTTGTCAGGGAGCACCTTAAGGTGGCAATCATCGACCTAGGCCACAGCGAAGGTAGAGTTTCCGAAGACAACTGGAAGCTACTGTTAGCGGCTCTACGTAGCGGGCTGCTTAGCCGCTTCAGAAGCAAGCAGGGTCTCCCGGCTCCGCAGTTTAGCGCCACAGGATGGCACAGAGGGTTCAGGACGATCGAATGTCTAGATGAGCCCTTTCTGGACTTCGTGAAGGCGACGATATCGTCATTGGTCAACCCGTGGACAAATGCACGGTTGGCTGTGGTGCAACGGGAAGACGTACCCGATAGGCCTAAATGCAGAATATGGGTTCCGGCGCCAATTATGGCAAAGGAGGATGTCCTAGACATGCTTCAATACCAAAATCCAAGGATCCCGCCGGGTGACTTGAAGATTTTTAATGCGTAGGAACCAACGGAGGAAGGCCAATCCTTCGTGCTGCTACTAGGGCCAGACGCCGTCTCCACCATCAAGGAGAACGGTGGGCGACTGGTCTTTGGTATAGCGGTGGTGACCATCTAGTTCTTTGACAAGAACATGGTTCACACCTCGGAAGTGGGATCGGTAAGCGCCAACCGAGGCGCTGGCGACAAGCCGGAAGTGGGGTCATCCAGGCGCTTGCGACCAGCGAGATAGAGAAGGCGCCAGGGGTGCCCAAGTTGAATGCGCTCTTGCCGATGTTCCGGATAGTGCAAATAAACCTGCAGCACTCTAAGGCAGGAGCCATGGATAAACAGAGGTAAGATTCAAGGCCTGAAGTTGAAAAACTTCGTGTTCTACCACGCCCGCGGCCACAATAGGCTAAGAGCGTGTATTCTCGCCAATCGTAATATTAACCTGTTTCTACTTTCCTCCCACAGCTCAGAGGACCTTGCCGTGGCCAGATGCGAGAGAGGGGGGAGCCTACCCCCTTTTCTGGTGGCCTCGGCATACATGGCACACGATCGCTGTGCTCCGCCAGACGAGCTGAAGACACTGGCAGAGTATGCTAGTAGGCAAGGAGACAGCCTTTTGGTAGGTGATGATGCCAACGCTCACCACATCTAGTGGGGCAGCTCGGGAATCAACGACAGGGGTGAGTTTCTTTTTGATTTCATAATTACTTCCAACCTAGCAATTTGCAATACGGGAGTGGAGCCAACCTTCGTGACTAAAGTCAGGAGGGAAGTGCTGGACATCACGCTCGTCTCGGACTCTAATGTTATCAGGGTGAATAAATGGAGGGTGTCGAGTCGCGCATCGTTCTCTGATCACTGTTTGATTAGGTTTGATGTAATAGACAAAGCTTCCCCCAATGCGCCGTTCAGAAATCCGCGCAAGACAGATTGGACCAGATTTGCCAGACAGGTCTCAAAAAACTTGGCAAAACCGCCGACAAGCCCTATAGAATCCGGGCCAGAGTTGGACAAAGAAGTCGATACGCTGACGGGGAAGTTGGTCGACGCTTTCAACCGGTCGTGCCCAATTAGCAAACCCCCAGGGAAGACATATCCTCCGTGGTGGGATGCCGACGTTAGGCTGTACAGAACCATCTCCCGCAAATTGTTCAACTTAGCTAAGGACAGTAATCTGCGGGAGGACTGGACGGCGTACAGGAATAGTCTTAGAGATTTAAAGAAGGCAGTCAAACGGGCCAAGCGAGAGTCTTGGGGACGCTTCTGTGAATCAATCGAGGAAACGAGCGAAGCTGCTAGGCTGAGGAGGATTATATCCAAAGATCCAGTCGCACCGAGCTACCTCCGGGACTCCACGGGGGGTTGAACGGAGTCCAGTAGCCAGACTTTGGAGCTGCTAATGAGCGTGCATTTTCCGGGTTGCTCCGAGGTACCACAGAACAGCACAGACAGTCCATTGAACGAGTACGTGGAGCAGGAATCCTGCAACTCTACTGTCAGCTCGGGGAAGATAATATTTGCAATCAAGTTCTTCCTGCCTTTTAAATCGCCAGGAATAGACGGGGTTTTTCCAGCTATGATGCAAAATGCGCTGCCCTGGTTAATTCCCTGGCTACTGGCGATTTTTAGGGGATGCCTTGCTCTCGGCCACATTCCCTGCAAATGGAGGGAGGCACGAATCATCTTCATACCCAATGCCTAGTAACGATCTTCAAAATTTTTCGATATTCAACCCCTAAGGGGGTGTAAAGTGGTTGTGTACATATTCACGAATTCTGATATATTTCTAAGGTATATTGAGCTTTGGAATTCACTTTTACTTCTATAAGCTTTAAACGTCGTCGGGGCAAAACCGATTTAAGTAGTTTTCTCAATTAAACCCCCTGGGGGTATTGTTCAAGTTTTTACTGATTCCGAAAATCTTTTAGGTTTAATGTGATCGAATTCGCTTTTACTACTATGAATTATTCTATTGATAAAAAAATACGTAAGTAAATAAAAAAAATCTGCCAACAGTGTGGGCGCAACTTTATTATTTTATAGGTAGAAGTCCGAAATGTGGTTAGTGATGAGATGCTGTGTAGGTTACTATGCGACTGACAACCTAAGAAATAACCAGGAGGCTATTTGGAACGTTATTTTTTAGGTTGTCAGTCGCATAGTAACCTACACTGTTTAATAATAATACAATAACATTAACATATAGTAATGTAAAATAATAATGGATTACATTCTTGTGCGTTGCATTTTTCTGTTTTCAATTTAACTTTCGAGAATTATCGCAAAAACGTAGTGTTTCATGACTTGAAATAGTAGTGCAGTGAATTTTAAAATTAAAAAAAGGTAGTAAATCTGCTACATATGTAGTAAAACGGTAACGCTGCTCATAACTGACGTGGCCCTGATCCGGCGTAAGTTTGGCGAGCGTAAGCAAGCTTGCCTTTCTCATACCAGACGTGGCCCTGATCCGGCGCAAGTTTAGCGAGCCTGATCAGGCTTACCCTTGCCTTACTCATACCAGACATGGCCCTGATCAGGTATACGGCAAATCAAGCTAGCCTGAAAAAATGTCTACTCGGGATATCAATGATAGATCCAGATCTTTCTTTGGGTGGAGGGGCGACGTATTTTTGTTTTAGTCCAAATTTATTATAAAAGGAAGCAGTTGAAATGAACTGGCTTGAATGGTTCTTCATTAATCCTTTAATGTTTTAATATCTTTACATCAAGAACAATAGGAAATACTCTCTCCAAATTTGCATTCGATTTTGCAAAGCCATATCAACTTATATTTTCTAAGAAAATTTACAAAATTGATAATATCAAATTTTTGTGTAAATGTAATAGAAATGTCTTCTGTATATGAACGTTGGAAATTTTTCCTTTAATTCCGTTTTATGATATGCATTTATTCCCCATTCCCCTTTTAAATTTTTACACGATATGCGAGAAGCTTTGCCATACAATAGTTATCAACTGAAATGATACAACATACTTCCTTTAAGTAATGAACATATGTTCAAAAATGTTTGACCAGTTTGGTGATGAATATCCCCCTCCCCCTTTTGTATCCGTTAATGGCACATTCGTTCGAACAAGGCAGCATCTTTGCTTTTGTAATTTTTAATAATGAAGTAGGTACATAGCAGGCGCGTAGCGTGTATCTTCCTAGGGTTAGCGCAACGATACGATCGCTAAATTTCGCGGAATTTTCTGATTACTTCCTGGAATTTAGCAATCGAAATTTTATTTCTGAATGAAAATTACGTGTTTATGGTTATAGAATTCATAGAATTTGATGATCGTGTAATTGCGCTAGCCCTACGAAGTTTCACGCTACGCGCCTGGTACATACATAGGTGCATCAAACAATTTATTTTAATTCTGAAATGAATGAAAAACAAATTTGC
Organism: Beris morrisii; assembly: GCA_951812415.1. Classification (NCBI taxonomy): domain Eukaryota; kingdom Metazoa; phylum Arthropoda; class Insecta; order Diptera; family Stratiomyidae; genus Beris; species Beris morrisii. Next base: position 74,256,952 of record OX638310.1, read on the forward strand.
TTATTATAAGTGATTTTCTCATAAGAATTTAACCAAGTACATCTACCTATATGTTTGCTATGTAATTAATAATTTGTGTAATTTGTATACTTTAATGAAATCTAAGAATGAACCAGCCCAAAACAGTGTGCCGCATAAAACGGAGTAACATGGCACGAGCGTGGCGGATATTTTCCGAATCGCACGTAAGTATGCCTAAGGAATAAAAATTCTGTTCTACAGTTGTTTTTGAGAGTTTTTTCCTAAAAATAAATTTACTAGTTCTAAGGCTAAGGCATTTGTGAAGTATTTGTAAACTTAACAAATCTCATTCAACATTGAAGTTGTAAAGACAGTTCTAGTGGATTCTAGTACAGTGAAACTTCTATTACCGGACACCTCCGAAAACCGGACATCTCCCTATAGAGGACAGTTCTTTATTCCCCAATGAATTAGGTATTAAACTCAATACCCCCGAAAAGCGGGCACCTCTTTATAGCGGACACTTTTGAATTCCCCAAAGGTGTCCGCTATAGAGAAGTTATACTGTACTTGAATTCAAGTACTTGATTCTAGTATTTGAAATCAGTTCTAAACACCGCTAAGCTATGTAATACTTAACAATGCAATAAATATATGTATGTTGTTCATTAAACATTAAACATTTAGAATTCATTAGCAACTAACTGTTAAATGTTGTTTTGCTATCTTTAAAATGAAACGTCATAATTTCATAATGTTTTTTTGGACCTCAAAGTTTTTTTCCATTACTTTTTGAAGATGATATCGGTCAAGTAGGCGCCGCCATTGTTGATGACCATTTGGGCTATTTTTACCGAATTTTTAATCGATTTGGCGAGAACTTCGGGCGATAAGTTCTCACACTCTTGAGAACTTCCAGAGTCTGTGGCTTGTTCCGATAGACACGTGACTTCAAAAAACCCCAAAGAAAGAACAAGAGATTAGGCGACCCGGAAGCGTATCCTTCGAAATGGCTATTTTCGCTCGAGCTGTGTGTGCGGTTGCACCGTCTTGTTGGAACCACATGTCCTCCAGTTCCAATTCATCAATTTGCGGCTATAAAAGCTCGTTGATCATGGTTCTGTATCGTTCACCAGTCACAGTAACCACGTTACCCACGGCGTCCAGAAAAAATAAGGCCCGATGACACCTCCGGTGTAAATGGCGCACGATGCAGTGACTTTGATTGGATGTAATGGCTTTTCGTGATTGATGCGTGGATTATCAGTGACCCAGAAGCGAAAATTTTGTTTGTTTACGTATTCGTCCAGATGGAAATGGGTCTCGTCGCTCATGAAAAATTTCGACCGAAAATTGTGCACTTCTTCGTTGAGGTTCAGGAGAACGTGAGTGTAGTTTAGACGCGATTGCTGATAGACTATCTGCACTTTGTAATGGTACATCTTCAAGTCTTTCATCAAAATGCGCTGCAGAGACGAACGTGTAATACCATGGATACACAGTAAAAAAAACCATGGTATTGAAACTAGCTGCACATGATACACTGCATATATGGAATAATTTTACAGTATCTGATATAAGCAAACAAAGATATTTAGTTGCAATACTCGCTACAAAATAGGGGAAAGGCACAACTAGCAGTAAAATGCATGGTATACTACGTAAAATTATCGCATTTGTATACCATGAAACAGGTTCAATACTAGATATATACCAGTTCGTTTATCTCGTATATGCTTAGTATTGGGCGATACACTGCTGGTATTGACGATATTATGATATCAATACCAGCAGTGTATCCATGGTATAATGTCCAATTGCGTGGCACGTCGTCTGGTCGACGTTGACGACTCAATAGCGACATCTTCAGCCACAGTGCCGATGGTTGGTTGGTTGGTTTAAGTGGCAGCCCTGTCACCCAGACAGGGCTCAATTAGCTCAGAGGCCGTTTTGAAACCACAAACTCGTGTTAAACTCGGCTGTTAAGGGTTGTTGATACTGGGGAATACAGAAGATGAGTGTGAGAAAGGTTGATTGAATTGGATCGCTATAGCCACCCTGTGCTGTTCAGGAAGTGTAATAACTCTCCAATCCTCTTCCCCGAAATCTCCATCAGGTCCCCGTAGAAGGGCTTGCCTAGTGCTCGCTCTCGGGCTCTAGCTAGAGCCGGACACTTGCAAAGAAAATGAACAAGCGACTCTCGCTCATTAGTGTCCTGGCAGTTACGGCAGTGTACATTGAATGGAATGCCCAGTTTGGCCGCATGATCCCCAATCGGCCAGTGACCTGTACTGATCGCCGTGATTCTGGAGACGTCTGCCCGGGTCTTGTATAGAAGTTCGTCTGACTTGGCTCGGTTGTAAGATGGCCACATCTTCCTAGATATGGCGCAGGTAGTTAGGCTTTTCCATCTGGAATTAGCCACTGTCTGGAAGTGTGAGAGTATGACCCTCTTTACGACTCCTAAAGGAACATGAACTAGTTCCGCAAGAGAGCCGGGAAGAGCGGAGCCCTCCCTGGCCAGTTCATCAGCCCGCTCATTTCCCATTATGTCTCTATGCCCCGGGACCCAGAGCACAGTGACTTTGAGCCGTTCCGCCAGACCGGCTAGTTCGTTACGGCATTGCTGAACTAGTTTAGAGGAGGTGGTAGCCGAGTCTAGTGCTTTGATTGCGGCTTGGCTGTCGGTGAAAATGACGATGTTGTGTTTTGGCGATGAGTCGTGTTTTAGTGTACGACAAGCCTCCCGGATCTCCAGTATCTCTGCCTGGAAGACGCTAGCGTGGTCCGGGAGGCGGTAGGATTTAGCGATATTATGTGTATCTGAGAATATTCCTGCCCCGACACCGCAGTCCATTTTCGAACCGTAGGTAAATATTATCGTGTCGAAGTCTGCTTCCACCGCACCGTTCTTCCACTCCTCTCTAGTTGGGAAACCAACAGAGAATCGTTTCGTGAAGCTCAGTTTGGGGGTGATGTAGTCAGTCGGTGACGTAACCAATTCCTTTGGTAACTGTCCCAGGATATTACTATGCCCGTATGGCTTCGTAGTCCAGCACCCAGATTCTTTGAGCCTGACGGCATTGTTTGATGCGGTGTTTTTTATATAAAGGTCGATTGGTAGGAGGTAGAGTAGCACGTTTAGAGCATCGGTCGGGCATGACCGCATAGCACCTGTAATGCCTATGGCCGCACTTCGTTGAACTCGACTGAGTTTAGTTATGTTATAGTCCTTACTCAGAGCGGGCCACCAGACTAGTGACCCGTAGTTGAGAATTGGACGTATTACAGCAGTGTACAGCCACAAAACCATCCTTGGTTTGAGTCCCCACTTCTTGCCGAAGGTTCTTTTGCAGGCGTAGAAGGCCACACGGGCTTTCTCCACCCGGTTTTCTATGTTGAGTTTCCAGCTCAGCTTTGAATCAAGGATAACACCAAGATACTTTGCGCTGGAGGAGAGCTGGAGCGGTTGGCCGTTCAGGCGGGGAAGGTTAAAGTCTGGTATCTTGGTTTTCCTGGTGAATAGTACCAACTCAGTTTTATCCGGATTTACACCAAGGCCACAGCCGGTAGCCCAGGTGCTTACCTTACCCAGAGCGCTGTCCATAATCTCACTGATTACGGAAGGAAATAATCCCGAGACCAAAATCACCAGATCATCCGCGTACGCAATCACTTTGATTCCCTCCCTGTCTAGTCTTACTAGGATTTTATCCATGACCAATAGCCAGAGTAGAGGTGAGATAACACCGCCCTGTGGTGTTCCCCTACGCACGTGCTTGGTCAAATTGCTCTTTCCTAGGTTTGAATGAATAATTCTGGTCCGTAGCATGGATATTATCCAATTTCTGAAGCTTTCGGTCACACCCAGTTCCTTCAGCCACAGTGCCGATATTCTCGTCGGAACTATACAACGAGGCCTTCCAGCGTTTTGTATGTCACCTGTTGTTCCAGTATCTTCGAGGCGAGCGGTTAAACGCATTAGTGTTTGACCAGTTGGCGTAGAACGGTCAAAAAATCTGCGCCGAAATTCGCGTTTCGTCAAAATCACTGACGAATTATTCCGTAAAAAAATAGTCACGAGTATTCCGCGATCTTAAGGAGTATAGCGTTCCAAGGCTTGTCGACGTGTATTCTGCATCTGCTTACTTCACAAATATCAAAACAAAACTGACAGTTGCCACCATTTGCAAAAGTTATAACATCTTCCAATAGGGTGATTCATTTTGGGTCACTCTGTACGAACAACTACTTGTAGAAAATATCGAATTTCACTGATCAATTTGAAGTTCAAATTGTTCATTTTTGAAATTTGCTTGCTAAATATCGCTGTATGTTGTTCATTTGAGTACGAAGACATTTTGAAATTATATTCTAAACTTTATTGATACCTTATACAACTCATAAAAATGTGAAATTATTTTTGGTTTAATAGGCCTGTTGTTTAGTCAGGAACCAAATTAAAAAAGACAATTAACTGCACATAGTTTTATCTACCACACCCAGGTAAGTGTAACAATTATGTCGAAACTCATTAATATTTAACTGCTTTCCTCGTTAATTAATAACACTTGGGAATTAAAATGTTTAAGTAGAACCAGAAGTTTTAACAGTTTTGTTTAACGAGGGTCAGTTTGCTGCATATTAAATTTTTATATGTTATGAGGTCTTGCTTATTATCAGCAAAATGGTAAACCCCAAGTCATACAATCCAATTTTTTTCGGATGAACAAAATCATTTTTGACAATTGCCCACAAGCCATACGAGCTTATTAATAGTTACTATAGACAGCTTAGATCAAGAGCACGGTTGTTTAAAACAACGGGGAACGATTTTATGCAAGAATAGCAAAACCACAAAACATTGAAATGTGAAAACAAAAAATTTTCAAAATTGCAGTTGCGTCACTGTTCTTTCGACACGGCGATATGCATGGAGCTTGGCATTTTCAGAGAGAAATCATATTCATCAAAAAATCTTAATGGTTGCGATAGCAAAAATTTTTATTTTCAAGCAAATTTATCAATACAGGGTAAAGCTATTAAATCAAATAAAAAGTTATTCGATTCCCTAAAAAACGAACATGTTGAATTGCGATTATTTGTTTTGAAGATATAAAAGTTTACGTGAGTAAGGGTACATGTTGGAAAGGCTTTTCTTTACTACTCTGTATCCCCGCGGATATTGAAAATTGAGTCATCCCATAGAACATTTATTTTCTCAAATACATTAAGGAAGTGCCTCTTAAGAAGTTTATAACCAATTACCGGACAAGCTGTGTAAACCAAGTTCACAAAAACTTGTTATCTATTAAAAATTTACAATATTAGCTTGTTAAGAGAAGGTTTTTCAACTGTCATACCTGGAGTGGCAATAGCCAGGGGGCAACATAGTCAGGAAGTCCGTATGGTTCGTGTTCTTTGCAGATTTCTTTGATGCCGAAAATAACTCAAAAATTCTGAAAGTCTGCTTTTATGGTTGCTTTACCATTATAACTTTCATTTCTTTTTATCTATTATTAGTAAGTTTTTGAAATGTAAAAATTATAATGTTTTTCTCTTCTTCATCCTGCTTCTTCTTCTTAGAAAATCGTTGGAATAATGCGATACATTCAAAACATTTTTTACGTATTTTTTAATTCCTTTAATTCGTGCGCCCAATCCGAGGACAACAAAAAAATACAGAATTATGTCAAAGTGCTTTTAACCTTTTGTTTCGCATCGCTCCCTGGAGAGATTAAAAAAATCTCTTAATCTGGTGCTCTACCTCGCACATAATTCAGCTCTTCTCTTGAAAAGACCTGAAACTCCTTTTCAGAAAATGAGCTCAAAACATAAAAAGGAATGTATAAAGGATCCAAAATGGAAATTTGTGCAGGCATACAGCATTATTACGACTACTAGTTGAAAAATATGTTGCAAAGCTTTTCTACCCTTTTCCTATGATTATAAAGTGATGGGCCGAAAAAGGATTTAGAAAAGGAAGTGGATATACAACACTTAACTTCTTTTCCTCTTATTATTTGTTCTTTGTATGTATTGAACAGGAGTAGGAAAGAAGCTTAGGAGGATGAAGTTTTAAGGAAGGTTAAAAAAGAATGGTTGTATTCGCCGAAAACTTTATTGGGATGATCAGCCCTGCACCTACATATCTATCCCATAATCTAAAGCACTCTTCAAATCAAAGCCTTTGTTCAGTTTTAAGGACACAAGCAAACAATGCGACTTACTAACGCTCACCGAACATACCAACATACAAAGTCACAGTACTCTAAAGGATACTGTAACAGAGGCACCAGACGGAAAGTGAAAGAATTTTTCATTATCTCACGACGATGTGAAGGAAGTGTGTAAGTAAAAGGGAATTCTACAGAAAGAACTTGAAGGTATTACACGAGCACCTAATTTGTTACATCATCAGCAGAATCCTTACCACATGAAGTCAATGAGTATTTGCACCCTTTTGTTTGCTGCCGTGGTTCCACAGAATTTCAGGGTGAAAATGAGTTCATATAATATGAGACAAGGGTCCTTTTACTTAGTTTCTAGTGTGTAGCACAATTACGTCACAATCGTTTGCGAAAAGAGATATCGACTAGGAAAGCAATTTCCCTGTTTTTCGCTTCAGAGGGGTTGGCATTATGATTTTGCGTCGTACTCGTCATATTCAGGGAACTATCTTAAGGACATGATATATGGCCAAGGGTTGCAGAAAATTTGAGGATAATAGCAGTTGTTGCGTTTTACAAAATAATTTTGAGACTGCAAATGTATACAAGAGTCCAGGACGTCTGTAAGAATGTTTCTCGTGTGTGTTGGCTAAATGCATTGGATATTTAAAAATTACACGAACAATATTGCGTTTAAATTTGCTGTGGATGAAAATGCCTTAATAGTGGACTTACACTGAACCTGTGAGGCGCGACTCTGTTAACACCGTAAAATCAACCAAAGAAGGTGGCTCGTGGAGTCGCAAAAGTTCAACAGTTCTCGACTTTTTTTCCGACGCAGGCTTCCAAGCATACACACACATACAATGTACTCCTGTCTTCTCGCACTTACAGGCAAGTCGCGCCACAGAAGCATGTTCGTTGTAAATCGCTATCAACACAGCAAAGACTACAGCCGACGAGAACCGGTTTGTATTGGCCTTTCGGCGGGAGAGGCGCGCTTCAATGGGTTCAGTGTAAATCCACCATCACGGTCGACACTGCATCGATCGTCGGGTCATATTGGAATGGAATTCCAGTGGTGGTCGACTAGTTCAATCGAAAGACGACTTTCATTGCACCAGTAGTCAGATTCATGGGTTACGGGATCAGGTTTGCGCAGGGAAATACCGACAGAAAATTGTACCGCTCTGCACAGTGCACAGTTGATCATTGCAGTTTCTTATAGCATTTCTAAGTCGGTACGAACTTGATTATATTTTACGTCTTTTTCACTGTATGTTGTATATAATAAATGTCAATTTAATGTTCGGCTAGCGGTGGTATACTTCACTTCTAACTTCCCACCCAAGATGCAAGAAAATATGCACAGGATACATGTATATGAAATTTTGGTTGCGACGCACTACCAGGTAAGGTTATGATGGCAGTCATCTTAACTATAGATCGAATCACTTAGATCATCCGATTAGTCCATTGTGATACCAGAGCCGAATTATAAACTCAAGTTTCTTTTTAGAAAACCAACAGTTTTGTGTCTTGACTTACTACAGGACCTAGTCCAACACAATCTTATAAAGACTGGCGTATTCCAGTGAAGAGTTTTCCAACGGTCATGTCCTCTAGGACAACGATTAATCAGCAGTCGAGGATTTCGTGTTGGGGTTTCACACCAGAAACCCTACTGACGCCGGAAAACAACCAACATTTAATCAAATTTGCTTCTATGGTAGCTTACCATGAAAAATTCCATTCTTACTACAGAATATTGATGTATTGATTTTAAGGGTCCGTATCCCCCGCCATGCATTGAAGCAGGAGTCTTCAAAATGCCTCCTACAGACACGATCTCGTTTCCAATTCAAGCGGTCGTCTGTATATGGCTTCAACAAAGTTATCCATTTTTTTTGCCTTAACTCGAGTTTTGTAACACACACACAGTAAATTGATGTAATGCTCACTATTAGTATGTATTAAAATTACTACTAATTGCTAAAGCTATTATTTTTATAATCGGTAATAGAATCATATACGAATCTGCAGCATTAATACAAATGAAAGGGAATTTTAAATGGAATGAAGTTTATTTATATGCTTACACTTGGCAGTCCCGAGTAAGACTCGGTTGATGTAGACAGCAAAGCCATCATAAAAAATCTGCCAACATATATTTTATGGGAAGAAGTCCGAAACGTGTTTAAGGCGTGCAGGTTACTATGCGATTGACTACTAAGTTTCAACTTTCTAGCATAAGCCGTTTCTGAGATATAAAAAACCACCATTCACCCCCGTACCTTGCTACCCCTATGAAAAATTTTTCTAGGATGTCTCTATAGTAGCTTTATATAGTCGTAAATTTTTAGTGTTCTATTCAATACAGTTTACGAGAAATAAAAATCAGAATTTGTTTCCCTACACCCTAACCCCTAATATTTGATTTTTGGCGCTTCGAGTTGTCGTCGCGTATCCACTTTCATTACCAGTCACAATACGATGCAAAAACCTTTCCTTTTCTGCCGTTAGATCAGCTGTTCGCACGTGAAAAAACGGGTCAATTCGGGTCACTTAATTTCTTTGTTTTTCCACCATTCCCAGGGCTTTCAGACGAACTGCAATGGCTTGTTATGTCACGTCCAATGAATCCGCAAGACTTTGTTGCGATTGGCATGCATCTTGGTCCAGCAGTGCCTCCAATTCTGCGTCTTCAAAAATTTTTGGCCGGCCGGAACGCTCCTTCCACGTCAAAAACACCTATTTTGAAGCGACGAAACCACACGCGACACATTTGTTCACTAAAAAAAACTCACCATACGTTGCTGTAATTATTCGACACGCTTCAGTCGCAGATTTCTTTGAAGTAAAACAAAAAGTAAAGCTTCCCGCAAATGACGCTTATTTGGCTCGAACTCCGACATGTTTAAGGACTCATAAGTAAATAACGCCGATAAAATTTCACAAATGGGGAGTTATTGCCAGATGTCTAGTCTTGCCATATTACGTTTCCGATCCGCAATTTTTTACTAGTATTTTGCGTTAGCGCCATCTATAGGAAAACGATACGAACTTATTTGTACACCGATAGAATTCGCATTGTTTTTCCTATCTTTGGAATGACTTATTCTAAAAACTTAAAATTTGGTCTATATACTATATGTATGTACCAGAAAAGTAATTTGGGGATAACAAATTGGTGTTCGGAAATTGGTCAGTGAAAATAGGTCTTCTGAAATGTTGAATTAATTTTACTTCTAAGGGTTATACCGAGAAATACATAGACACAAATCCATACCCTAAGGGAATTCTCATATATCCCTTACGTCTGATTAGAAATAGAAAAAATGTTAACTTTCACTGCATTTTCATGAAATTGGCTGAAAACCGTATTCATCAGTTTTTGCAATTCAACTTTGGATGAGATATCGCATTGGTGTTTGCTCCATGGGCTTTTTATATAGCCGCCTGAAAACTGGTTCCAGGATTTTTGGATATTTCTTAGGTCTGATGAGATATGAAATTGTATTCTAGTTTCACGGGTTTAAAATATAATCCACTAAAACTCGATTTTATGATTTTTTGATATTTTTACTTCTATGGGCAGTTTATATTTGTTTCATTGTTTGTATAGAGCCATAGACGAATGTTACAATTTGTACCGTACAAGGAGCTATGTTTGTGACAAATTAAAAAAAACCGATGATACATTTCGACTTTGACCATGTCTCGGACTATGACTCGAAATCAAATTTTATGTTTTTAGGATGTCAGTATCGTCTGCACTTCTGCCGCACCTCGATTTTAACCACTTCCCAAACTTTATCCCGAAAAATAAAAAAAAAAAATAACTTTGTTTCAGTATTTCACCTAGAGGATGCTAAGATTGGATATGGCTATTCGTGACTTCAATTCAATTCATTTCTTTCTCTTGCTGTAATTAACTTTACCACACTCAACGAAAAAATATGATTATGGCCACCATATTTTGGAAGAACCTTACTATGATTGAGGTTATAGTTGCCACAACCATGTTACAACATGTAACACAGTTGTACTAATTGAATGTATGTTTGTAATAACTATAGGTCTATAGCAAAAATTGTACAACTTAGTTACTAGAACTATTGTGTTTGTTTTTAAGAAACATACAATGTTTGTCTCAAACAAAATGATGGCTGTGGAAACCTAGGTGTGTAATTCACGCAACCCTCTTTTTTAATAGAAGGGTTACGCCAATTATAGAAATCCTGTGACATGGTTACTTGAAACAGTTAAGTTCTTAGAAAACATGTTATGTTTGGCTCAAACAAAATTATGGTTGTGAAAACCTAGTTGTGTGATTAACGCAACCAGGTTTTTTTTTAGAACGATTACACCAATCATAAAAATTCTTCTGTAATATAGTTACTAGAAACATAGTTATGTTTTTAGGAAACATGTTATGTTTGGCTCAATCAAAATTATGGTTGTCGAAACCTAGGTATGTGATTTACGCAACCTTCTTATTTATTAGAACGGTTACGCCAACCATAAACATCATGTGACATGGTTCCTAGAAATATATAACGAAAGTATAAAAATTACCAGAGATATGAATTTTCAAAGAGGACTCGGACACCATTTTTGAGTAAACTTTAACATACTTTCACATATGTACTGTAACTAACAAAAAACATACTGCAGTTACGACCGGCTGCAAGCCAATCGTATAATACTCTAGATGAATACTGAACTCCGATTTAAGTTGTAGTTGGGGATAAAGTATAATTTCGTGTGTGGATGTTGTATGTCCTTTATTAAGGACTGCCGTTAGATTGTAACTCAAAACTAAAAGACAAAATTAAGTGTTTAATTTCATATCTTGAACTGGGTAAGTCCTCGAAAAAAAATGTCCTTTTTGAAGGACTTTCACATGGGAGCTGCAGGAAGGACTTACTCGATTTCTTACATATTTATCCTTTTCCTTAGAACCATTTAAAAATGAACGTGTACAAAATTTCAAATTCGTAGCTTGAAGCGTTCAAAAGTTATCGAAAAATATTGTTGAACACGTGTCTTAAGGACATTTTGTATGGCAGCTACCAGAAGGAGTAAACGGATTTCGCTGATTAGTAAACTCGAACTTCGTTTTTACTCAAAACTAATTTGTACAAAGTTTTTTTTCTTTGTACTTTTCCTTGAGAAATTATTATATATTTTCTATTGTTTTTCCTCATTGCCTAGTGCTTTAATTATTACAACTTAGCTGTTAAGATGAAAAGTCTAATCTCTAAAACATGTTTGCACTGTTAACGCACATTGAATTATTATAAATAAATATTGTTTGAGTTTGAGTAATTTGTACAAAATTTCCAATTCATAGCTAATAGATTACTTGAGTTATTGTAAGTTCCGTAAATTAAGTGAAGACGTTTTGACAGGGTATTCGTATGGCAGCTACACGAAGGACTAATAGGATTTTCTTCATAATCATACATTTAGCTTCAACTACTGGAAAAATAACACATACAAAATTTCAAAGACGTAGCTTAAACCCTTCTGAAGTTATCGGCCAATATTCTTAAACACGTGTTTTAAGGACATTTTGTATGGCAGCTACCAGAAGGAGTAAAAGGATTTCGCTGACTTGTAAACTCGAACTTGCTTTTCACTCAAAACTAATTTGTACAAAATTTTGAATTCGTAGCTAAAAGATTACTTGAGTTATAGTGAGTTTCGTAAATTATGTGAATACATTTTGACAGGATATTTGTATGGCAGCTACACGAAGGACTAACAGGATTTTCTTCATAATCATATATTTAGCTCCAACTATTGGAAAAATAACACATACAAAATTTCAATGTCGTAGCTTAAACCCTTCTGAAGTTATCGACCAATATTCTTGAACACGTGTTTTAAGGACATTTTGTATGGCAGCTACCCGAAGGAGTAGGACGATTTTGCTCGTTAACGAACTTAGCCTTACAAATTCCACCAAACATCCAGATTCAAAATTTCAAGATCCTATGTGAAGGTGTTCTTGGGTTATCGTGTTCACGGACAGATGGACGGACGGACGGACGGACGAACGGACGGACGGACGGACGGACGGACGTCAAGCGGATTTGAGGTTTTTGGGCACAAATAAACAAAAAATAATATATAACTTTTTTTCGTCCGAGTCTTGGTTCTATGTGTTACAAACTTTTGGGCTGGATTAAACTTATAATACTCTATATGATTTCATCTAGAGTATAAAAATTTGATAGAAACAAAAAATTGAATTCCAATTATTTTTTTCACTAGTTCTTAAAGTACAAAAATTTTCAAAAGAATCGGAGGTGGTAAGGTCATAACTTTGGCGATTCTTGATGGAATGACCCAAATATGAACTTACATACTTACTCACCATATTTTAACAAATTTTAATGTCGCACTGATCATATTCATGCTTATCACAATCACAGTATGGTTACGGCAATCATAATATGTCAACTAACATGATTGTACTGACCATCTCTAATCAAATGCTATAGTTACACTGATCGCTCAAAGTTATGTCAATTATAGTATGGTTGCGACAATCATATCTAATATCTTACCTTACATGATTGCACACACCATATCTGATATGGTTGTGAGAATTATTTTATCAAATTTCATGGTTCCACTGATCATAGAATATTGTTGTTGTGATTATAATATACTTTTACATCATGTAACGAGAATGATTGGTACAACAATATTAAATTTCAGTACGGATATATGTGTAATGCAACTATACTATGTTTTTACGAATTATATGCTATGGCAAGGAGCACCATATCCATGATCATTGGAAACATATCTGTTTTACAATAGTTAGAAGAACTTTAATATAGTCAATGCAACCTTGGAATAAACATAGTTCTTCTTTCAGTGCAGTTAGAAGCCTGAAATGATCATTAAATAGGAGTATATGGAAACAATTTTGACACCTTCAACATTTCCATTGCTGGCAACATTCCCAATTCTTAAAGGATTTACGTTGGTAGTACTGAAATAGAAGCAGAATTTTAGAATTTAGAACGAAAAAGCAGCACTGTTTTCGTCTCTGCTTCTGCCGCTGCTTTCATTTAAACTGGCGCCATATGTGTGTACTGTGCTTTCTAAAAAAATTCTGCTTCTGCCGCTGCTTTCTGCTTTTATTGCCTTTATTTTTTCATACAATACACATATAAAATAAATATTTCTATAAATTCACAATCCTTTAATCTAAGCTTGTAAAATTAACTGTAATTTTTTGTGCGCTTTCACATACACCAACAAAACCGATGTCACATTCGCGCCTACAAACAATTTAATGATACTGTATACTTCTGAACAGAACCAGCCCAATGGCCGGTAAGTTAAGCATGTTGAAGACATGCTATGTGCCGTTCATATTTATCCTTTAATTCAGATTTAGAAAGACTATTATATCTACAGGGTGCGCCATCTTTTATATCGGTATGTAAACATTGAATAACTTTGAACTTTTATATGTGATTTTTATATGTGAGGTATTTTTATTCAATTTGGTCCTTTAGAATTTATTTGGATTAGTTTTTGAATACAACATCAATCAAGTGGCTGCCTCTATTGGCCACAGCAAAATGTGCCCTTTTTGATGCGTTTTCCATTACTTTTTCGAGCATCTCGGGCGGTATAGCGATGATTTCGGCGCGAATATTTCCTTTGAGCTCGTCAATGGTCTGAGGCTTGCTGGCGTAACCTTTGCTTTTCAAATAACCCCATAAAAAGAAGTCCGGAGGAGTCAATGTCGGTGGCCAGTCAATGTCGCCTCTTTTCGACATCAGACGTCCAGGGAATTTTCGTTGCAGAAACTGAATTGTTTCATTTGCAGTGTGGCATGGCACGCCGTCTTGTTGAAACCAGTAACCATTCAGACTTTTTTCACGCATTTGCGGGCAGACATAATGAACTAACATCCACCGATATCGTTTTCCATTGACTGTTTCGTTTTGTCGGAAAAAATGACCCAATGATGGTTTTGGCGCAAACGCCGGCCCAAACAGTCACTTTTTGATCATGCAATGGCGTTTCATGGATCTCGTGTGGATTCTCCGTCCCCCAAAATCCGGCAATTTTGCTTATTAACGCCGCCAAAGAGTGTGAAATGGGCCTCGTCGGTCATCAAAATTTGCTTCTAAAAATCAGGTTCAGTGTCAACCATTCGAGCGACTGTTTGGTCGTATTCGAAGCGACGTGAAGGGTCTGTCGGCAATATTCTTCTGAATTGACGTTTCCAAAACTTGTACAATCAAGTCAATCTGTTGAAAAATGTCAAAGTTATTCAATGTTTACATACCGACATAAAAGATGGCGCACCCTGTATAATTGCTTATATATACCTACACATGTCATATTTCTAGTGCTCTAAATAGTTCCGACCAAGGACTTCTATCTTTGAGCTTTAACCACTTTTTCAATGTTGAATTTTTGGACAGTAAATTAAAAAAAAAATAGATAATCACTTACCAATTCTTGTCTTTGGCTTAAATTGTTTTTCACCCACGGAGTAACATTTAATTGGAATAGGTCATGTTTGTTTATATCTATGCTTTGAGTCAATTCGTATAATTCAAAATTATGACGTCTATTGATATAATGCTCGTATTGCTTAAAATACTTTTCAATTGCTAGCGGAAAGTTCATTGATGTGTTCGTTAAAAGAATTCTGGTATTGTTATAAATAAATTAGAATAAATAATGTACACATAATATTTTTATTGTAAGCCTACCTGTTTCCGTCGTTTCCACTCTTTATGGCATAGCCTATCAAGTCACTTATAGTTGTAAAATGTTTATTGGTATTATCTACAGTTGGTACTTTCCTTGGCAGTATCCTCTTTATATTCCCACATACCTTTCTTCTTCCATCCGGAGATATAAATGCTTCGGATTTCCCTTCCGCCATTGCGTAGATTTCTTCCTTGTCCTCTTTGGCTGCTACTAACAACTTCCACTTTTTAAACCCCAAGATTAAAAGAATGTAACGTATCATTTCATTGGAGCTATACACTAGTCGTCTGTCAGTGAGAAACTTCCTATAAACGCTCACGAATTAGTAACAAAAAACTATTATGATATAGCGGAAAAAAATTACTTGAAAATTGGATATAAGATTGCAGCATAGTCCTTCCTTGCGTCAATTTTCAATAAGGTCATTACTAAAAACATTGATTTTCCATTAAAAATAATGTGCAGAGATGTCAAGATTTCGTTGATAACATGTTCAATGGTTGCGTACGAATTGGTTTTATAATTCGACATGCACTTATAGTTTATGTAAAGAGCCATGAAATCAATTAGAATCAAGTTAAACTTTTCGTCGTAAACGAGCTGAAATTAATATTTTTTTAGTTTATTACTAAATGAAACAAAGCTGTCCATTATCCACTTACACCATCGTATGTCAGCTTCATCGCTTGTAGCCACTGTATAATATTTCGAAGGACAACGCCTTTAATGAGTCCGAAGTAATTTCTGTGAGTTTTTTCGATAACACGATGAAAAGGTTTTTTAAATTCAAATAGGGGAATGGAACATCGTCTTTATTTGCTGTTTTTGAAAACAGCATAACTTTTGCCGCTTCCCATATTGCTCGGAATCTTTTGTCGTTTGCTGCAAAGAAAATAAAAACAGAATTATTGGGTGTTTTTCAGCATTCCAGTAAAGACTAGGTCATGGGCTCAGTCTTGCGATATGGATTTGGAACGGACACTAAAAACTAGAGTCACAAACACTGCGCTTGTCTAGTGCAGCGTACCAAAAACCATCGGAACTTGACAGCAAGGACAAACCCCGTTCTACAGGTAGTTTGCAGTTTCTGCAGAGATCGTTAGTCAGTACGCGTGAGCCTTGATCAAACAATAGGTTTGTTCTTTTTGCATACACTCTATATTCTAGCTCGAGAGCGAGTGCAGAAAAGTGTAGAAAGTGTATGCAAAAAGAACAAACCTAATATGCGGCAATAACTCAGACTAAAGCCCCGAACACAATGTTCCCGTTCGGTTCCGTTCAGCTGTCAAATTAGACCTTATGGGCTGGCCATGTAAATGCAATCAACGGTCGTAACGGAACGGAGCGGACGAGTTGACCAAAATTCAACTTTTATGGATCACATAACCTTATTTGTCGTGACGGAACGGAAGCATTGTGTTCGGGCCTTAAAGTTGCGCATTGCACTCTGGCCTCTGGATAGTGCTAACAAGAGCAATATGTATTCCACAATACTTTCGTTGTTTTGGCGGTATCATGGCCCCCTCCCATAGGATTGTCCTCTTCTTTTCTAGAATATCTGCTCCTTAGGAGTGATTCGAATGTCCATCAAGTTAGCACCGCCATTTTCGAAAAAATATAATTTAGCAATTGTGCTGAATTGTGCTCAATTTGTGCCGCAAAAAGAAATTATTTTACTTCAGTCGATAATAAGTTACGACCATGTACTAAAAATTATGTTAATTTAGCCCCGCCATTTTCGAAAAAAAGAAATTTAACAATTGTGCTGAATTGTACTCAATTTGTGCTGAATTGTAACTGGCAATTTCACAATAAGCGGAAAACGAAAAGTATCATATTGGAAGATTTGTGCTTTCTTGTTCTTTGTTACTTGCCTAATGAAATCTATATCAATTTGATTTTATATTTACAATTTGATTTCATGAAAAATGGCTCACCTCCCACTTCAGGTCTTCACCATCCCTCTCAAAAATTTTATATTCAGTAGACTCGACTTATAATTCTATATACACACACCAATTTTTATCTTCCTGGTACAATTGAGTCGGAAGATATTGTAATCCAAAGTAATTACCCTTAAAAATGTTAACCCTTTTCTAATCTCCTAGTATTTCTTAAGTTAACCACAAAGTGTCAACCATCTCACATTAATCGTTCAGAAGATATGGATTTTAGAATGATGGGTAAAGCTACCAAGTTATTCTGGCTAACTCGATCCAAAATACGCCAAAATTCGCGCGCCATAGATAAATTTTGTCAAATATAATTATAATATATAATATATAATTATAATATATGAGTTAAACCTTCAACGCTGAGAGCGCCGGATCAAATCCCGCCAACAGCAATTTAATTTTTTTTCTACCAATTTTTAAAAGAATGGTATTTTTCATGCTTATTCTTATAAAAATTGGTAGAAAAAAAAATTGCTGTTGGCGGGATTCGATTCGGCGCTCTTAGCATTGAATTTTTTATATCCTAGCGAACAACCAAAAATTTCACCAAAATGGTTGCAATATTGGGTGGTCTTCAGTGTCACCAGCTGTAAGGGTGTTTCGGATTTAGGCATGATACACCCTCTGACGAATCTATGCCATCCGATGACGAAACAGCTCCTTCGGACCCAGTCCAACATAGTCTTATTAAAAAACTGGCCTATCCAGTGAAGATTTACCCGCTGTCATGTCCTCAGGGACAGCGATTAATCAACAGTCGGGGATTTCGTGTTGGGGTTTCACACCAGAAACTCCACTGACGCCGGAAAATAACAAAAACTAAAAGAAATTTGCTTCTATGGTAGCTTTTCACCATGAAAAATCCCATTCTTACACAATTGAAAAGTTGCCAGGAAATTTTTTCTATGCTTACTTCAATAAATTAGTGTGGGGCAAGTCTCTTGGCAAAATAAAATAATATGATACATCAAATGTAATAAAAATCTACACAAAATCTATTATATTCACGAATGCAAACAAAATAGGTATAATATACTATGATTATAAGCATCTTCATCAGCAAAATAACAAGATCACTTTACTCGACTTAATACAGCATCCATGCTCTTTATCCTTTCATAAATCGGAAATCAAAGCTCTCCGAAGAAAATAAACTTTTGATCTTCAAAACAACCATGCAGCGTATCATTCTATGTGGAGCCCCAATTTGGAACCCGTGTGCTAAAACTCACAAGAAAAAGCTTCAAGTATTACAAAATAAATGTTTAAAAATAATTTTAAACAAACCGTTTTATTTTCCAACACGACATCTCCACGATTTAGCTAGTTTAGTTCGTTCGATTTTACACCTATCGGGAAAAGCTATGAACAATTTTCGCGAAAGATGCCTTAACTTAGACAACCCCCTAGTTAAAGAACTATTCAGTACCATTGAAAATGTACAGGAGTTTCTAAGCTGCCTAAATAAGTTAGTTGTATTGTAAGATAGTTTTAAGTTAGTTTTAAGTTCTTATTAATAGGTTTTAAAAAAGAATTTTCCTAAATGGAGCATCACTTTAATTAATAACATAATTTATCAAGAAATAGAAATACGACACTACAGTTGAAAAGACAATAATTTTTTCTCCGTCTGATCTCACAAAAATTGTATAAACTGTAAATATCTTATAGAATAACTGTAATAATGATTAAATAAATAAGTAAGTAATACTCGACTTAATTAAATGCAGTTGATTTTTGTTTTCACAAAAATATAATTTTGGTCGTAATTAATTATCGATGAAAGTAAAATTAATAATTTTTACGGCACAATTCAGCACAAATTGAGCACAATTCAGCACAATTGTTAAATTTCTTTTTTTCGAAAATGGCGGGGCTAACTTAACATAATTTTTAGTACATGGTCGTAACTAATTATCGACTGAAGTAAAATAATTTATTTTGACGGCACAATTCAGCCCAAATTGAGCACAATCCAGCACAATTGCTAAATTACATTTTTTCAAAAATAGCGGGGCTAACTTAATGGACATTAATTTGTTGTGTTGTGTGTCGGAATTGTAATTTCTTGCCAATATTTGAATTTTTTCAAATTTCGCGCGCTTTAATTTCACTGACATCTAGTAGCGAACTGTATAGTTTATTTCACTCTACATCGAATGTACCTTTTTCGTTCGTTTTCGTTTCACCGAACACAGTATTATACTTTATGTGTGAATTTTAGTATTAATAGTAAACATTCTGCAGCCACGATCGGGTGCAAGCCAATCGTATGGTACTCTAGATTGAAACTTTCGAGCTCCAACTCCCCCCTCAAAAAGTTTACATTCAGTAGACTCAACTTGTGATCACATATACAAAAACCAAATTTTATCCTCCTGGTGTAACTGGTTCGTAAGATATTGTAATCCAAAGTTTTTCACACGACACCCCACACTACACCCCCCCCCCCCTAAAAATTTTAGCCATGGTCCAATCTTGAAGTATCCCTAAAGACAACCACAAAGTTTCAACCGTCTGACATCAATCGTTCAAGAGATATGGATTTTATAATGTTCCAATCCCGGCTTCCAAGCGTTTCGGACCCATTGTTTTTCCCCCCACTCCCACATCCCTCCATCACTATCGATCATTTTTTTTCAAATGGGTCCACTATCATAGTTTTACATAAGTTCCAAGTTTCAGCCAGCCTCCTAGCATAAGTGGTTCCTGACATCTAGAAACCAACATTTTTCGTCTAAAACGCTCCCCCCTCAAACCCCCTCACACCCCTACCCGCTTAAAAGATACCATTCGTAGGTGTTCACGCAATCTACCCACCATAAAAATTTAAACTTAATATCTGAACGGGTTTGGGAGCTACGCGCCTTCAAACGATTTTGCGTACGATCTAGCTGGCCAAAATTATTTACATTGTCGATTCGTCTGAAAATAAGGTATTATAAAGTTATTATGAAGTAATAACATTATTGAAACATATTTATTGAAAAAAAATTGTTTTGCATAATAAATATATGTATAATTTCTTTTGGTGAATCTTTTCAGAGTACATTTTTAACTGAAATTACTAGTTTTCCGAGTAAAATACTGTTTATTTTCATAATAAATATAATTTATTGTACATAATTAATTAATTTTTTTATATCAAAACAATAAAAATTATTCTGAAGATAGCGGTCTGATGATTCTTCAGTTTCATCCATATATTCAATTTCATCAGCTGTGCTTGAAGTAGATCCATAGTCGCCAGGTAACAACATTTCCAAGGTTATTGACGAAAATGGTTTACTTTTTTTGTTAGGAGCTGGCCTCATGCAAGTGGGTCCGAGGTAAGCAAATGTCTCTTTATTACAACCTTGTTGCAGGACTCTCTGGTAAACTTTCTTGCCTTGTTGAGTCGATATATGCGAAAGTGTTTATTGCGCGCCTCCGCTTCTTCTTCCGACAGTTGGCCGATTGGTAACAAAGCATTTTCAATCACTGTCGGCCCATGTATTAAAAACTTATGCATGGTGGCAGTCATGGGATACCATGCGTATAGGTTCACATACAACTTTGCAGTGTCCATAGCGTAGGTTGCGAATTTTGAAGTATTTTACAGTTCAATTGTAGCGGCACAATATAATTTTGGAAAACATTACTGTCAGAGTCTGAATTATTTTCGAATCTTTGTTTATATAGGGTCTGTTGTGATCCATCGCATCCCCACTTTGTTATCAGCTGCATTGATTGAGCTTCATCTTCGTACAAGGAACTTACTACTTACATTAATCTTGCACTTGTATGATTCAACAAATCTTGCAGTTTAACATCTGCTTAAGTAGCTGATATTTGGTATGATACTGGCCTAGGGTAACAATCTTTCTTAAGTTTTTGTAAAATTTTATAACAGGGGTAAGCCTTTGGAGAACCAGTTCTAATTATTTCATATTGGTTTCTGCTCAAATCTGCTTCAACGAATATTGCAAGGGCATGTATAGGGTGCAGTGGCTTGTCTTTTTTTTTCCAAGCTGCTGCGGTAGGCTTTCTTGTACTTAGTTGCCCGAGTTGGACTCCACGTAATATCCTTTAAAACTTTTGAGGCATCCCTCTTTCCGGAAGATCATAGTTTCATCCGGGCAGCAAACGTTAATTCATTCGCGCTCATCTTATCATCTCACGTATTGTTTTCGTTTTCCTTCGTGTTGTTCGATCGCTTGATTCCTTAAAGATTTTAGCTGGGAGTCCTGCATAAGAAGTGCTCTTGGGTATTTCGAAGGTTCCTTTGAGCCAATTATCGTTTTTCTTCCTGAATATACTAGCCATCCTGCTTGCAGCTACCCATTTATTTTTGAACTTCGCCTTTAAACTCTACACATTCTTCTTAAATGCACCCAGCAAATTCTCCGCTAAACTCGCACGTTGACATAGGCAAATTTCCAAAAATTCCATTTTTTTGTTAAAGTCGCGGTATCCGCTTTCCGTATAAATAATTCCTTGTCAGTAATGTAACTCCTGATGATCCTACAAGGAACGAGGAAAAAATTGTTGCAGAACTAAAATTCAAAGTACGAATATTTCGAATTTCCGTTCTCAACATAAAATGTTATAAAATCTGAATATGCAGATATTTGCAGTAAATTTTTGTGACTCCTTAAGAATGAATATTTGACCTTCATATTGCCACATAAATTTTGACGGGGTCTTACGGAGGTATATAACTTAATCAATTTTGAAAATGTACCTTTTCCAAAAAGTAGATCTCAAATTTTACCAAAATTTAAAACTATCTAGTTCAAAAACTATATATCCCTGAAAAACATTAATTTTTAAAAATAAAATACATACCTGCTACTTCAATATCCATTATTCAAAATTTCTTAATTTTCGTTTAAAATCACGAAAAAATTATGTGAGCACAGTTAGTTTTAAAGAGAGTTTTTTCTGTAACAACTGATCTCTTACGAATGGCTACTTTGAGCTGAGCCCGCGGCTTTTATAGTGAAGACACGTAAAAAAAAAACATTTCTTGAAACTCCCTAATTGGTTAAGACAATTAAGATATAAAATGCTGGTTAACAATTACATGTTTGAAAAACCGAATTTTGGCCAGCGACAGACGGACATTTTTTTTGTTGCTTTTTTGGTGTAAATACAAAATTTCAGGGTAGCTAATTTTTTTTAAATTTCAGGCCGAACACAATATTTTATTATTAAATACTTTATTATTAAAAAATAATAAATTAAAAATAATAAAGTAAAATCACAAGAGTGCGTAAAGAAATTTGACAATAGTAATTTTACTGCATTTTAGTGCCTACTCTGAGGGCCGTATTATTCACCTCGGGTTATTTTCGCCTTAACCAGCTGTTAACTTATCCAGGGTATTAAATTTAATCACCGGTTAATTTCTCTGGGTATAAAATTGTATTATTCACCTCAGGTTAGCGATTTAGTAGGTCGGGTTATCTTAACGGCTGGTTTTCCATTTTTCCATTATTTTTCCAGTCAAACGTCAAGAATTTTATTAATTATTTACAGAATGTGACATTTTTCTTTTTTGTGAATATTTAAATTTGTATTTTCAGGAAAAATGTGAATTATTGGCTGCAATTTTTTCATGGTTGCCGAGCTAGGAGCAATACAAACGACGTGTGTGATGCACGGCTTACACGTTCACCGAGAACCATCCCTGTTGATTCCGATAGTTTTCTGAGTATGTGCTTCCGGGTGGTTGGATATTACAGTGCGGACAGTCGATTGAAGGCTTGCATCTCACAAACCTTTGGAGCTATTGAATTTAAGTTTATTGGTAGGGTAGATTGAGTGGACCCCTTCAAGTGATAAGTTTCTAGTGGAGGGGTGAGGAAGGATGTGGGTGGCGTTTTAGACGCAATACTTTGGTTCTTATATTTCAGGAACCATTTATGCTAGGAAGCTGAAATTCGGAACATAAATAGATCTATGATATTGTACCCACTTGCTGGCTTCATTTTTATATGAGTGAAAGCGTTCAGGAGTTCGGAGAAAAACAATGTGTCCGAAACGCTTGAAAGCTTAGGTCGAGACATTCTAAAATCCATATCTTCGTAACGGTTAATGTCACAAAGTTGAAACTTGATACTTGCTAAACAAGGAACTAGGCGAATAGATCGAAAATAATTTTTTGAGAGTGGTCAGTGGCGTGGGTGGGTGGTAAAAAACTTTGCATTGCAAAGTCTCACAAACCAATTAAACCAGAAAAGGAAATGTGGCTTATGTTTTTAAAATGGACAATAGGAGTTGGCTAAAAGTATTTTTTATGGAGGCGATGGATAAGCATTTTTTTTAAAAAATCACACCTCATATCTGAAGAACTGTATGAGATGGGATCTTACAAATAATACGAGACCTAGACCATTTATACTCCTAGCTGAAAACTGGAGGGAGATGATGGAAGAAGTGATGGTGGAGAACCATAAAATGGAAAAAATTCATTTGGCTTTGCAATCCGGTATCGACAGAAAAAGTCTTTGTCGTCGCATATGTCAATGTCGATTCGTTATGCCATTTTTTTTGGTGACGCTCGAGTCATGTTCTTCATCAGAATCACTCCAATTATCCCACAAATGAAATCTTGCTATAACTTCAATCGTGAATAATACAAAATTTGTCAAATCGCCGGTTAAATCCCTGGATATCGTAGAAAACTGGAAGTTTTCCACCGGTTAAATGTTTCCCTGGGTAACTTTAATCAGTGATTACAAAACCAGCGAATCACCGGTTAAAACCGATAACCGGAGGTGAATAATACCAAATCTTTGGAAAAACTGGAATTAACCAGAGGTTATAAATAACCCGAAGTGAATAATACGGCCCTGAGAGTAGTAAAATTTTTTACTGTGCATAGGTAGGGTGAATGCACCAATAGTCGGCCAATTAGTGACGTCCCGATATAATATTAATTACAATTTTTACTGAATAAATTGTATCAATTTCTGTATAAGGTTAAATGACAGTTAATGGTTTCAATTTTTAAAAACATATAGTTGAAACAAATTTTGATACAATAAGTTTGGTAAAAAAAATATTATTCTAAAATCGTACAGTTTTTCCTATAGTCGGCCACAAAAATCCAAAGTTCGGCCATGATAGATCCCATAGTCGGCCACTACATAATGAGCCTACAAAATAATGGAGTCATATGACCGAAATATATTTGTTATTTAGAATATTATTGAAAAAAAGCTGGTTTATCATAAGACTATTATAATATCAAAAAATTTGTATCAAGCACAAATATATATATATTAATCGTGTTCCTACGGGCTCTTTTTACCAGGATTTTCTTTCGATTTTCTCGATTTTTAGTTCGCTTGTCCTTGTGTCTCTTTTTTTATGTTTTCCTTATTGTGGAGGAACTGTTGGTATTGTAAGGACGATATTGCGCTAGGAGACCTTTCAGCTTTGTTCCTTTTTCGTTTTCCCTGAGAAATTAATGCTCTTGGATGAAACAAATGTTTCAACTATGACCATCAACAAAAAAAAGTACCGGCTTCTGAATTTTTTGATTTTCCAACCAATTTTTAATTTGCCACGTACTCAAAGAAAGTTTCCTTTTTCATCCATTCCGATTCTGAGCGTCCGAAGACCCAATCAACTGGCTACTTCTCACGACTTCTCTAGGTCGACGAACATATAGAAAAAACATACTGCAGTCACGATCGGCTGCAAGCCAATCGTATAATACTCTAGATGAATACTGAATTCCGATTTATATTGTAGTTGGGGATAAAGTATAATTACGTGTGTGCATGTTGTATGTCCTTTATTAAGGACTGCTATTAGATTGCTACTCAAAACTAAAAGACAATATTCAGTGTTTAACTTCATACCTTGAACTGGGTAAGTCATCGAAAAAAAATTTCCTTTTTGAAGGACTTTCACATGGGAGGTGCAGGAAGGACTCACTCGATTTCTTACATATTTATCCTTTTCCTTGGAACTATTTCAAATTCGTAGCTTGAAGCGTTCAAAAGTTATCGAAAAATATTGTTGAACACGTGTCTTAATGACATTTTGTATGGCAGCTACCAGAAGGAGTAAAAGATTGCTGATTAGTAAACTCGAACATCCTTTTTACTCAAAACTAATTTGTACAAAATTCCGAATTCGTAGCTAAAAGATTACTTGAGTTATTGTGAGTTTTGTAAATTAAGTGAATACATTTGGACAGGATATTTGTATGGCAGCTACACGAAGGACTAAAAGAATTTTCTTCATAATCATATATTTAGCTTCAACTATTGGAAAAATAACACATACAAAATTTCAAAGACGTAGCTTAAACCCTTCTGAAGTTATCGACCAATATTCTTGAACACGTGTCTTAAGGACATTTTGTATGACAGCTACCCGAAGGAGTAGGACGATTTTGCCCGTTAACGAACTTAGCCTTACAAATTCAACCAAACATCCAGATTCAAAATTTCAAGATCCTAGGTGAAGGCGTTCTTGAGTTATCGTGTTCACGGACAGACGGACGGACGGACGGACGGACGGACGGACGGACGGACGTCAGGCGGATTTGAGGTTTTTGGCCACAAATAAACAAAAAATAATATATAACTTTTTATCGTCCGAGGCTTGGTTCTATGCGTTACAAACTTTTCGGCTGGATTAAACTTATAATACTCTATATGATTTCATCTAGAGTATAAAAACCCTTCGATCTTATAAATTATTTTACCAACACTCAGTTTTACGGACTTTGTCACAATGAACCTATTATAACGTTACAACAAAAACACTGACTGACTTCATGTTATGCATGTCGAGTTCAAAAGAAAACATAGATAGAAGAAAAAAACATGTTTCCTGGAAATCGTCTTCACAACATTTAATAATATTAAATTTCTGAAGAAATGGCCGACTATAGGAGCATGGCCGACTATTGGTGCATCTACCCTATAACAATTAGAAAAGTATGTAAAACAAAAAAAACGTACGTGTCTGACAGCCACGGTATCCACTTAAAGGATTTAAGCAAAGTTCCTTCTTCACAAACGGTATCCATATAATTCACGCACTTCCACTGATTCACAAACTCATATCCTTTTCCAGCCTTTTGCATGAGAAAATTGTTTCCAGTGTTCAAAATACTCGAAAAACAATGAATTCTGAGTGTGACGTGGTGGCTAATGTCAAAATAATTGAAGTCGTGTCATACCAATGTGATTGTTACCAAGGGAATCCGGAACACAAAATTAATATCCGTTCCTAAGTGCCAGTAATTAACCAGAAATCTGACTAAAAGCAGTGACAAAATGCAGTCAGTTGTTATCCCCGTTGGCTTGTCTTCTGCCGCGTCGTTTTGTCTTCGCCAAAACAACCCCTTCCTGCACTCGTCTTATCTGTACAGTCTCCTACTTAGGGTTAGTTGCCAGTGTAACTTGCCTATTTGCGTTGGAGCTGGGAATTGCCGAAACTGCTTTGCAATGACATCATTTGTATGCAAATTAATGTTAATCTAAGTATTATGCATTAGACTGAAACTGGTTGCGGAACTTTCGTCATTTATCATATGTGGGAGACATCTTTGTTGCTGGAAAGTGTTCGCCGAGGCTCCAACAATGCTTAATAATATTCACCTCCCCAGGATTAAAATCCTTCGTAAAGGAAACGTTCGCTTCACTGCTTGGCGAATGCAAATGTAAAATAATTCACACCGAAAAAAAATTAAAAGAAAGAGATGATTGCTTTCAAGTTAATGGCGTGTTAAGAACTTTGCCATGCTGTTGCTCGAGTGATTTAAATTTCTTCGCAAAATTTGGCACCTCATTTAACTTTCGATGAAAATAAATTACCCTTTGTGCGGTTGCATTTAGTGATTCGTGAGCATCTCGATTTATTTATGATTGTCTCAGTCTCATTATAATCGTAAAAAAATGCTTGAGGTTGCCGGACTTTTGCCGTTTACAAATTTTTGGGCAAATCAAAAAGATATGTTACATAAAATATTTTTGTTTTTTTTTGTAACACTACTCCAAGTTACAAATTTGTATGAATAGTCGTTGTCGAGACACAAAAGCCAACAAATTTTCCTTTAATCTCTGTCACTATCCGTATGAAGTAGTGGTATAATTTTTTTCGCACAGGCCCATCTCGATAGCTAGGTCGTATTCGAATACTTTGCTTTCTCTACGTCTACGTCTAGTTATAACAGTTTATGACGTCAGACATAGCTCAGCTGTGTCTCAATTTCTTTTCGGTTCGTGCCTTGACTACTTTTACGACAGCTGAGCTATCAGTCAATCTTAAGGGCTCACATACCCCTGCACGCGCTGAAAACCGAGTAAATTTGAAAAATTATTATAAAGGTGATATGGTGAAAAAAAAATTAATTGTTGAGTTCACATATCTTATTAACTATTCAACTATAACAAAAAAATTGTTTTTTTACGGGTATAAATGGACTACTTATGAGAACCATGGTGCTTCCTGGTCGGCATCATAATTTCACCAAAAATAATTCAATTTGCAAAAATAAAAAAGAATCTTCTAAAATAATGTAGTAGTTATAATCTGACGGAGGAAATTTTTTTTTTTTTTCAAAAATAAATAAGTTACAGTATTTCAAACTTTAGTAATCATTTTTTCAAAAAAAATTTGAGTTCAATAACTTATAAAAAAATTTCCAAGCAAAAAATTAAAAAACCCTCTCGTCAGACTATAGAGAAAATAGTTATCAAAATTTAAAAAAAAAAAAAGTTGAAAAATATTGAAAATTGACTGAGTTATCGTGCCGACCATGTCTAAAATCATAGTTTCGAGAAAAATGCGTTTAAAGTTTTTGGTAGGTACAACGTGAACTTACGGCTAATCTCCCATTCCAGCTTCGAATTGTACACCTTCTTCCTCTTGTATCTTCGTGTTTTTCACAGATGGTCCTATAAATTACGTTGTTTTCTATGAAACCCAGCTAAACGCTGCTGTTGAGACTGGCGCGGCAATTAGCCAGGAAGCCGCTCCAAGGTGATGTCTGGTCCCATTTATTGCTATAACTTTGTAATGGAGTGCAATTTCCTAAATTCTAATTTTACTTTATTATTTTAATAATAAAGTATTGTTATCGATTTTTAAGAAAAAAAAATTTGCTATCCTGAAAATTTTTTTTCCACGTTTCATGACTAATAGACATCAAAAAAGCAAAAAAAAATTTCAGTCCGTCTCTGCGCCGTCCGCCGTACGCAAAACGTTAGAAAGCTTATAGCTCTCAAGCTGTTTGAGCTATTAAGTTGAATTTTTTTTGTTGGTAGACTGAGCAGACTCCTTCAAGTGCCCACCTTTTGAGTGATGGTAATGTGAGGGGGGAGGTGGGGGAAGCGTTTTAGACGAAAAATTTTACTTTTTAGATCTCAGTAACCGCGTAGGCTAGGAGGCTGAAACTTGGAATTTATATAGAGCTTCGATAGTGGACCCATTTGCAAAAATATTGTTGATATGGGTGAAGGGGTGTGAGAGTGGGGGAATAATAATGCGTCTGAAACGCTCGAAAGCCGAGATCGAGACATTCTAAAATCCATATCTCCTAAATGGTTAATGTCACGAAATTAAAACTTGATGAACATCTGTGGGTATACTAGGAGAATAGATCAGAAACAAATTTTTGAGAAGGGGCAGGGGCGTACGGAGGTGGGGGTCGAAAAATTTTAAATTACGATATCTCACGAACCAATTGCACTAGAAAAATAAAATTTGGTTTCTGCATTAAGGTTGACAAATGAAGTTTGCTGGAAGTAAACATTTTTAAGAGGGCAGTTGAGTATGGAAGTGGAGGGAATAAGAATTTTTCTAAAAAATCACGTCTCATATCTCAAGAACACAGTATGATAGATGCTTAGAATTTTTTACCGGAAGTAGGCCCAATAGACCTCTAGCAGAGGGTGTGGGTGTAGAGAGTGAGGGTATGGAAGGGTGAAGAAGAAAAAGTTCCGATTTTTATATCTCGAGAAACTATAATGATATAAGGCTGAAACTTGGTATTTGGATAGAACTATAGTAGTAGCATGTTGAAAAAATATAATTTTTTATAGGGGTAGTATGGTACGGGGATGGGTGGTGTTTTTCCTAACTATAAGAACCGCTTATGCTAGAAAGTTGAAACTCGGTATGTATATGTAAATCAACTAGAAAAGTAATTCTGATTAAAAAAAATTTCAAATATCCATTGGCGTACAGAAGGCGAGCAAAAAAAATGATCAGTGAAAATGGCATGCATATATTTTCGCTGTTTTCGTCATATCTATTAGGTCTTTTCAAATATTGAATTAATTTTTATTCTACAGATTCTTCATATAAATACCTAGAAAGTGTTTTCAACGTTTTTTGAAATTCGACCCCCCCTCGATGGTGTAAATGGGTTGTATACATTTTCACGAATTCAGTCATATCCCTCCGGTCTGATTAGATATCGAATATATTTTTACTTCCGCGGTCTTGTTTAATAATCACCTAAAACTGGTTTTCAAATTTTTTCCTTTTTCAACCCCTAAGAGGATATAAACGGGTTGAACACGTTTTCATGAATTCCGTCATATCTCATAGGAGTGATAAGACATCGGATTGGTTTTCACTTCCTCGGGCTTTCTTTATATATATCTAAAAACTCATTTCAGGATTTTTGGATATTCAACCCCAAAGAGTGTGCAAGAGGGTTGCATATGTTTTCACAAATTCCTATATATTTCTTAGTTCTGATGTGATATCGAATTCAGTTTAATTCAGTTTAACTTTCTAAGGCTTCCTATATAATCGTCAAACGTTGATTTCAGTATTTTTAGATATTCAACTCCAAGAGGACGTAAGGCTTTCGACATATTTCTTAGGATTGATAAGATATCAGATTGGTTTTCACTTCCACAGACTTTATATAATCGCCTACAAATGCATTTCCGATTTCATGTAATGGCCAAAAACCTAATCACGAAAAACCTCCTAATCGGGTACTAACTGATATTATACTATGACTTACACCTCTTCCCGGAGTATGACCCAATTATGTAATTCATATGTTATATATGTGACAGCGGCGCTTAAGTATTCTAGCGCGCCCCATTCTAACCACTTCCCGAACCTTTTTTGGGTTTTCAGTCACATAGTCTCAGAATTAAATGCGTTCCGGACTTCTGACCGAAAATAATAAAGTTGCGCCCAGACTGTTAGCAGAGTAAAAAACATTAAAATCCGTAAAAAAAAATTTTTTTTTTAAATTTCAGGGGTATATGAGCCCTTAAGACCGGTATCCATTTGTTGCATTTCTGCGTATCGTATCCTCGTTGCGTCTCAGTGGATACGACAAACGTATCTCCGTTCTGTATCAACATGTGAAACAAAGGAACGCAACGAACCCGATCGGTCATTTGGCGGTTTTTTGCCGACACATCAAAGCAATGAAACGATACACGGTGGAGTCATGTGTGGACATGTTGTGTTGCACAATGTTGTTCATTCGCGTGCGGGACGTAAAGAAGTAATCTTTTCTTGAAATTATGAAGAAAACAATCGAACTCGTAAAAAATTTTGTACCTTCATGATAGGGTGCCGGCCACCCCCAGTTCCCGGCCTCACTCTCAAAAAATACACTCTGTTGGTTATATCTGAAACATTTGAAATCAAACTTTTTTTATTTAATTACTCCGAAACCCATAGTACATAACAATTAAAAGTTTCAGACATGCGCTTCAGTTCTTTGCAAAAATTTTCGAGTTCAGTAGTCAGTGGATTGATTTGGCACGAGCATGCGTGAAATTCTTGAATTTTCTTTACAAATCGAGGCACAGAAAATATTATAGGTAAATATTAATGCATGTTAAGGACTTTGGGCTTTATATAGTATGCTTTTCTAGCAGTATATATAGCAAATAGTATTCTAGTTATTAACTAAAATTTGTGATATTTTTTTATTTATTTAAAAAGATTCTGGCTGGCCGGTATTTAGGTTATAATTTTCAGCT
Source organism: Beris morrisii (assembly GCA_951812415.1). Lineage (NCBI taxonomy): Eukaryota > Metazoa > Arthropoda > Insecta > Diptera > Stratiomyidae > Beris > Beris morrisii. The sequence continues at coordinate 74,287,771 of OX638310.1, forward strand.
AAATTTAATTACTGGCCGACCGTGGCCGGAAACAAAAGCTCCGTTTCTTATTACGGCCAATTAATAAAAATTGAGTAGCATTTTTCAAATAGGTAGTTATCCTGAATTGCTTAGGAAAGCTACACATGTCCTTCAACCTGTATACGTATTGAAAACAGAGTGGAGAAATACAGTAGCGAATTGGGAAAAACAACCTGAAAACGAACGTAAGGCCCTCACGAAAACAACATTTTGTCCGCTATTGAAAATTGTTTTGTATGCGGAAGGTTTATCCCTACACTGAGAAAAAAGTCCACGTAGAATTAAATAAAACCACTTTAAATCAAAGTAAAATCAATATGATTTGGCACTAAAGACAGAAATTTTTAAATTAAAGTCGCACAACTTTAAAGAATAAATCAAATGGAATACACTTAAATCTAATTACAATTCATATTGGAATTAAAGCATTAAAATAATTAATTCAAACATGTTTTCTGTATAGTTTAAATACGTTCATCTTTATAATTAGCGCAGTAATTTTTAGATTAAATGAGCTTCAACATTGAATAAAGGTAAAAATTATTGTTTAGAAATATGAAGTGTATTGAATTCAAGTCGGTGCCCAGATAAAATTTAATATGATTAGCTTTGTTTTAAAATAGCATCCTTTTATATTCAGACGTTGTATACATTAAAAAGAAATAATTTTAATATTTGATTCAATAACTTTCGTTCTTAGTTTAAATACTTTTTTATACATATTTACATATGTGATTATCCATAAAAATTCGATTTTTTTGCGCAGAATTACTAAACCTGCGAAAAAAACAAGGAATTGTAGAAACCTGACGGATCGGATATGCTATGATAATAATTTTTAGTGCTATTGGCTGATATTAGTCTATCAAAATAGGAAAGTGGTTAATGATAAGTGAAATGAAGATAAATACTTTATTATTAAAAAATAATAAAGTAAAATATGATTAAAAAAAAGTTGCTGCATAGTTATAAAAACGTTTATTAATAATTCAATTACAAATGTAGGTACATAAGAAATTAGTTCTTTTCATTTTATAATATAGTAAGCATATTTCTATATTATTACTTTTACACATGTAAACTTCTTATAAGAATTTATTTCTGACAAGAGTCAGTCCATTATTTATTTGGTAAAGATGCAGCGGAGTGCTGGTAAAAAAGTTTATATTTTTAATAAGTATACTATCAATTTTTTCTCCAACTTCATACGATTGATAGTGCTCATTAAACATTTTGATATTTATTTGATAGCAAATAACAAACAAATTCTCATTTTCATAAAGTAAATCCACTATTTTAAACAACTCAAATGAAAACAAATTCATATAAGCTAGATAATAATTACTTTTGTACATAATACCTTTATACGTCACACAGTTAGATATTTTAATATACGGAAAATTTAAGATTTTAAGTGAAATAATTTTAGAATAATAATCTTTCTTTGAAACATCTTCAGTTTTAAAAATATTTTCATCGATGCAAGGTTTAAATCCATCTTTATACTTTGTTAAAAAATAAGAAAATTGTAATGAGGCCTTAATAGCAAGGGAATATGGTGCATTTAGTCTAGATGTGATGCTATTCAAGTAAGATTTACACTCCTTATGTTTCGCTTCGAAGCGCATTACCCAAACGAACTTTAGAGGACCGCACTTTTTAATGGCTCTAGCATAGTGCACCAAAAAATGGTGCTTTGGTTTAAGGTTCGGTCCATATAATTTAATGTATAGTGTGTGATGAAAAATAATTAACTAGTTTAATTTTATTAGATCTTCTTCACAATAGCTCGGTTTAAATAAAAAATCTATAATTTTTATGAGTTTAGTCAATAGAATCCAATGCTCATTTTGTAAAACAATTAAATCACCTATCATGAGTGGTAAAAAATGAACAAAGCATAAAATTTCGCTGGCTGTCATTTTTAAATTATTTGATTTCAATCTACCCATATCCAATGGAGGTGAAAAATTTCCTATTTCTGTTTCTCCGTAATAAAATAGTTGTTTCCTGCTATTTAAGACTTGTAAGGAAATCACATTTTCTTCAATCAGCCCGACGAGAATATTACATATATCATAAACTGCCACTCCTTCTAAGATGTCATGCATCAAATCAAAATAAAAGTTCTCACTTACGTGAAAGCTGTCTAAATTATTAAAAATGCAGTTACTCTTAATTCCTGTTTCCAAGAAATTAGCTTTTAAAAGGTCTTCTTCATAGTTTTCTTTGGTCCTCAATTGCATAAATTTCTCTGTATTGTCGGCTTTCATTTCTGATCTACTCCTTGTACAACCACGACAGTATCGTTTTGCATTAAAGGACTGTACAAAACTGAAAATACTATTAAGGCCTAAATTGTCACCGACAATTAAGCCTAAAACAAAATGCACTTTTACCTTTTCCTGAGCTGTTTGTATTTCTATTCCATTTTCTAAATGTTTTAACTCTTCAACTAAGTGATAAAACGATATTTCGTTTCCGCACTTTTTTAAACTGTTAGTTGAAATAAAAGCTGCATGAAACAAGAAATCTAATTTTGATAATAAATACTGAGGAAGTGTTGGGAATGTGTAATAACATGCACAAATCGAAGATGTGTGGCTTCCAAGAGCGTTATTAATCTGAAAATCATCGAAATATAATGTGAACGGTATTATTGTATTTGATTGAAACTTCTGTTTCTTCTGTTTAAATATTTCTCCATTTATAAAATTTCCTATATTTTCTTGGTTTGAATATGTATCCTGGTTTTTTAGCGTAATTTCTAAGACTCCAGGTAATTCAAAAAGGGATTTGAACTGAAATTGAAGTGACAACATATAAATATTAATGGGATTTGATGCGAAAGTCGGGATACCTTTCACCAGTTTTTCACATATTGTATTTTGTATTTGAAATGTTTTCGGTCCGTCGAATATCTTCAGTTCGCTTAAAATTTTAAACATGCGATGTTCAGATTTTATTTCCTCGAAGGTATAATTGCAAAAATTCATTATACTTTCTAAATCATCACGGATTTCGTCAGGAAGTTTGCCTAAAGTAATGAGTTTAATAGAGTTAGTAATCACCGATAAAAAGTTGGAAATCAAGTTTTGAATTTCCAGTACTTCTTTCCTTGGCATGAAAGTTTGTGCATATAATTTCAAAGATAAGGTAATAGATGTTCTTTTAAGCTCATATACAATATTTTCAATTACGTAATTACCAGCTATGGTTGTTTCAATTGCCTGATTTGAACAAATTTTTATATCTGACGTAGATGAGTTTCTGCCTAATTGGAGGTCACTAGTGTTTATAGTACTATCAGAGTGTTTTGAATTTTTTGAACTATTACTAAGGTTTTCAGTTTTAAGGATTTCATGAGAATTCTCTAAATGGCGACGAAAACTTTTGTAATTTGTAAATATTTGGTTGCAATTATTTTGCTTACACTGTAAATTATTGTTATGACAAATTAAGTGATCATTTTTCAAGTGACGTATGATGTTTTCTGTACATGGAAATATTTTTAAGCATTTAAAGCAAATGTACGAGTTCATTTTAATAATTGTATATGTATTTATTTGATTAAATAGGAAATTATTTTTGATTACTCAAAAAGCTCATAAGAGATGTTACGTTAGGTGATTTTATATCAAAATGTGTACTTATATTGAAAAAATACTTTTGAATGAACACCCAACAGGGCTGGCAAGCTAAGGGATACTGTAGAGAGAGGACTTGAAATGTCTTAAAACAAATGTCCAGAGTTTCAATAAAGGAATCAAACCTATATAAGTTTTTGTCAAAATAGATAAAATAAGAATTTAAATTGGTATCATCTGAACCAACCGCTATAATAAAAGGCTGAATTGTCAGACCTACATTATAATACTTATTAATAAGTTCATCCAGTTTTTCAGCGTAATTAGTAATGGACTGTAGTCTCAAAACAAAACTCTCCTGAGCATCAGCTATCGTTACCTTTTTTTTGTTACTTCCTTTTTTGTCTTTTAATCTGGAAACAGGAGGAAGGACGGAATTCAATAATGTAGCCAAGATATAATCTTCGGAATCTATAGAAAAATAAGAAAAGCAAATATAAGTTGAAGTTGTATGTAGGTTTTAGTTTTCTTAATTTACGGACCTTTCTCTAAAGAAGATTTTGACAAAGCAAATTTTCTTTTGCAGCTTTCGTTGTGAATATTCACTTCATAGTAGTTTTTCACGTCAACTTTAAACTTTTCCCATTTACTTAAAAGGAGATGTTGTTTTTCGGGATACATAAGATTAAAATCTATATTTATCTAAGAAAGAAAAGTAAATTTCATGAAGTAACGTATATTACTGACAAATCCTACCAGTTCTGGAGCCCTTGAATCAGCAAATTTTGGCCAAGACTTAAAAAAATCAAAATTAGATAGTGTTTTTAATTCACGTTGACGAAGGGAATGCGTTTTTTTCCATTTGTCGCAAACTGCATCCCAATCCGAGCTATCCCGACTCAAGACAGTTTTTAAAGCTAAAGCTATAGTGTCATCGACTTCGGTTAACAACTGTGGTTCAATTATTTTGCAGTCTATATTATTTTCAGACTGGATCTTTAAACGTTTCGATCTAGAATTTCCGTATTTCGAATACAATTTACCGCTGGGGTTGTTTTTTCCTTTTCGAGGAATGAAGTAGTAGTCCTAAAAATATAATAAAATTGTGCTGTAATATTTCTCTAAAATGGTGCGTATTGATTAAAAGAGGAAATGCCTTTTATTTGGGATTATATTTAATATAATTCTGAGCAGAACACAATCTTACCTGAACGTCCTTTTCACTTGGGAAAATCGTTATTATTTCATTTATAATGTACGGGTAATCGATAGGTTTTAGCTGAATATTTGTACAATTCACTTCTTCGACGATTAATGATATTAATCCATCTCTGTGGATGTTTTCCAATCGATTGTTATTTTGGTAATACTGCATCAAACTTTTCCCTTTTGATGAAGAGTTTAATATACATTGAAGATTCTAGAAGAAGTAAGTTGCAGATATAACTTATATGTAGTGTGTTTCACGGTCAAGTGGGTAGACTGATACAGAAAGAATAGCATAGGTAAAATAAGAAAAGGCAATGATTCTATCGAAGTGTCCGGAAATGTTACACCCAGTATTGCCTGTTTTCATCTCAGTTTTAATTTAATGTACTCTTCCATAATGTCGAGATTGAAAATTTTTAATGGGCTACAAATAACCAACGGTACATATTTCCAGACACCTCTATAGATCAAATTTTTCGGTATTTAATCTAAGCTGCTTTCTGTGTAAGTCTGGCCTATCCACTGTGAATCATCCTGAATATAAAATAAATTATTTCAGTCATACAATTTTACCACTTCCTGATTTTGCGCTTGAGACTGGAGTGTAATCCCGTGTATTATTACGCCAAACTTCTACTTTTGAATTTACGGAAATAGTTTCGTCATCAATTCCACACTAAAACATAATTTGGGAAAATCGTTTTATTTAAAGTTAATAATAATAATTTAATTACTAACCACTCTTTTTCTCCACATGAAAAGTTTTTGTCTAAAATCTGCGCGCAAGCCAATATCGTCAATGGCGTCACGAATATCTTCTTTTGACAAATATTGGAGTGAGCGAAAAGTTATATGTTTTTCTAAATTGAAAGCAAAGTATGTACCAAATTAAAAAAAAATGGAAAAATTAACAATATACGCAATCGAATATTTATTAAATATTATTATCCGTTTTTTTATTGCATATAAAATTAAATGTTGGTAATGGGTTGTACCGAACTTTGAAATTTTGCCTTGATTGCGTGCAATTGAATCGAATTTAGTCCAGAACTTTCGTAGATCTAAGCGTCTTACTATGTACAAGATCCTTAAAATAAAAATCCTCAAGGTGGCAAAAACCCCATTCCAACAAATTTAGTTAAGTTTACTGAAGATAATCGAAATATAAAGGAGTTTTCGAAATTTAATGCACAAATTAAATCTAGTCAGAAATCGGCATGTACCATGAAGCTGCTTACCTTTTAGAGTCGAAAAAAGACACTTAAGATCGAATTGATCTAACAAATTTGCCAGTTTTTCTTCATCGTCATCTACACGTACAGGTGCACTATCAAATATGAACTCAATGAACTGTGTCTCACTAATATTATCTTCAATCACTGGTTGAATTTCCATTTTTAATTATTTTTTTTTAATAGAAAATGCACATAAAACACTATATGAAGCGCGAACTTAATATTTGAGCAACAGAAGAAACACACCGTATTGTGCAATATTGCGTGGATCGTAGCGCATTTGTTTTTAACGGTTGATGCGAAAACAGTTCACACTTAAAAACAAGACAATGCCAAATTTGAATTAAATACGCTCCCACTTTCTTTTGAAACGTTTCAACTTTGAAAGGAAGTAGGAAGTTATTACTTTTACTATCGAAAATTTGTACCTTTAAAACAAAGGGATTTTGTAATTAAAGTAAATAATAACCATTTTTAAAATTCCCTTTCACATATTACACTTAAAATGAAACACATTAAGATTTAGTTTAAAGTTCTTTCTACTTACCCGATGTACTACTACTACATTTCAGATTTAAATCAAATCGGTTTAAATTGAATTTAAATTCATTTCCGAAAAACGTTAATTGTCCTACTTTAAATACGATGCTATTAAAATTTAGCATGTCATTTTTCTCTGAGTGTAACTATTCAAAACGGGTTTGGAAAATGTGGACTGTTACCACTCAATTCAGATGCTGTCGACTATTCTAAATGTGTCCAGAATATAATCGAAATCCTCAATGAAGGGAATCACGATATCCTATCTGAACAGGCTAAAAACGAACGAGCGACATACGAGAGGAGTTGGGAAAAGAGGAATTGCGACGGATGCAGTCATCAACATCTTGAAAAGAAAAGCTAGCGAAAACTATAATAGTGCACTAATAGAAATTGATTTCAATAATATTGATAATGAAATCTACGAGTTAGCTGCAGATGGTTCATTAGTGAGAATTTTAGATGATACGGAAAAGTGGACTTTAACTGCTGATTCTCTATCGACATTATCAACTACTTCGAATCAGGTCCTACCAAAAAAGGGTCCAAGTTTGATGCAAATTGATGCGCCATCAACTTCTTCTTCAAAATTTTGTAAACCACTAAGGCAACTTCAAGAAGCGAGTCCTCAAGAACCATCTATCATACCCAGCTCGGCCACATCTTCTTCTTCAACACCAACATCTGATCGCTAGTTCTATGGACAATCAAGAGTAGATGTAATTTATACGAATTTGATATAGACCTTTGATAGCATTCAGCAAAACGTGATTCTGAAAAAAATTAAACTGTTTGGGATTAGGAATAACCTAATCTAATGGTAGTCTGGGTGGCTTAGTGGCTAGAGCACTTGCCTTCGGCGCACCTGGTACCAGGTTCGAATCTGCTTGGCGACAAGTAATTTTCGAGAATGGGATTGGGTGCCGGACTACCAGTTCACTCAGCTGTAAATGAATACCTGAGTTAAAAATCGGGGTAATAATCACGGACGAGCGTGTGGCTGACCACTTCACCTCCTAGTGTTCCGTTGGTCTAGTAATGAAGTAGCTCTAGCATTACTTCAAGGCCTAGGCCCAATTTGGGCTGTTGTGCCATTGATTATTAATCTAATGGTTCGGATCATACTTAACGATTTTGACGCAAATTATTGTTTCAAATGGATATACGAGGGTTGTCTGAAAAGTTTCCGACCTAACAAAGATACAATACTTTCTTTTTAAATTTATTTTTATTTTTCTAAATAGTCTCTTTGTAAGCCTACACACTTCTCCCAGTGATGCTCCCATCTCTTTAACCCGTCAAAATAGTACTCGGCGTCATTCTGTGCAAAATTATTATTTACGACGGACCACATTTGACGAAAATCCCTGTTCTCCGAGTGCAACTTTTATCTTAGGGAACAAAAAAAAAATCGCTTGGGGCTAGATCTGGTAAGTAAGGAGGATGGACAAGTAGTTCAAACCGTAATTCGTAGATTTTGGCCATGGAAACCGCTGAGGTGTGAGACGGCCATTGTCTTGGTGAAACGAAATTATTTTTTTTCAACAAATGTGACCGTTTTCCGCAATTTCTGTCTTCAGCTTGTCAATTAATGATGATTAGTATGCTCCTGTAATGGTTTTTCCTTTTTGAAGATAATCGATTAAGATCACTCCATGACTATCACAAAAAAATCTGCCAATAGTCTGGGCGAAACTTTATTATTTTTAGGGTCAAAGTTCGGGAGCGGTCAAAGTCGGAGTGTATCATGAGTTGCTTCGAGATTTTTAGATTTCTTATGGAAAATTAATTTTGTTCTTAATATAAAAATATTTAAAATAGAGATTTTTAGACGATTAAACATTGAAAAAGTCCGTGTAGACTATTCGAATTTCAGTATATTATGTACACTAAAAGCCCATAGAAGCAAAAACGTATTTGTTGCCTTATCAGAATTAAGAGATATGACGAATTGTTAAAACGTATACAAACCCATTACTTCCACTTGGGGTTTGAATTTCGAAAAAATTGTGAAACAGGTTTTTAGACGATTTCATAAGAAGCAACCTGAAATCTCATGAGACAAGACGGATTTTGAAAAAATTCTGAAAACGTAAGCAAACCCTTCACATCTCCTTGGTTCTGGAAATTCGAAAAATCGTGAATTGGTTGGCCGTAATAATCAATTTTACATCTCATCAGAACTAAGGAATGGCAAAAATTGTGAAAACATATACAAACCCTTGGGGGTTGAATATCGAAAAATTGAGAAATGGGTTTGTAGGCGATTATATAAAAAGTCTGTGGAAATAAAAAGCGATCTAATATCTCATCGAACCTAAGAAATATGTCGAAACTTTGAAAAGCATACAACCTCCTTACACCTTTTTGGATTGAATATCTAAAATACTGAAATTGACTTTTTGGCTTTTTTACATAGGAAACCTTAGGAAGTAAAAATGAATTCGATATATCACCAGATATGCAACCTCCTTACACCCACTTGGGGGTTGAATGTTCAAAAATCCTGAAAGGAGTTAATAAATAAATATGAAGACAGCACGAGAAAGTAGGAACCAATTCAATTTCTTATCACTTCTAAAAGAAATGACGGAACTCGTGAAAACGTGTTCAACCCGTTTATACCCTCCTAGGTGGAAAAAGGAAAAAACTTAAAAACAAGTTTTAGGCGATTATTATACAAGCCCATGAATATGAAAAGATATTCAATATCTGATAAGACGTGGATATAGTAGAATTCGTGAAAAAGTTTACAACCCCCTTTGCACCCCCTTAGTGGTCGAATTTTAAAAAATCCTGAAAACACTATCTAGGTATTTATATGAAGAATCCATAGAATAAAAATGAATTCAATATTTGGGAAGACCTAATAGATATGACGAAAACCGTGAAAATATATGCATTCCATTTTCACTGATAATTTTTTTTGCCCCCCCTCCGAACGCCAATGTATATTTGAAATTTTTTTTTATCTAAATTAGTTTTTTAGTTGATTTACATAAACGTACCGAGTTTCAGCTTTGTAGCATAAGCCGTTCTATAGATAGGAAAAACACCCCCCACCCCCGTACCATACTACCCCTATAAAAAATTATATTTTTCCAAGATGCTGCTAATATAGTTCTATCTAAATACGAAGTTTCAGCTTTATATCATTATAGGTTGTCGAGATATTAAAATCGGAACTTTTTTCTTTTCACCCTCCCCCACCCTCACTCTTTACACCCACACTTCCAAAATTTTGTTTTCTACTAGGGGTCTATTAGGCCTACTTCTGGTAAAAATTTGAAGCATCTATCTTACACCGTTCTTGAGATATGAGACGTGATTTTTTAGAAAAATTCTTATCCCCTCCACTTTCATGCTCCACAGCCCCCTTCAAAAATGTTGCTTCCAGCAAACTTCATTTGTCAACTTTTATACAGAAACCAAATTTTATTTATCTAGTGCAATTGGTTAGTAAGATATCGCAATCTAAAGTTTTTCACCCCCCACCCCAGTACGCCACTGCCCCCACTCAAATTTTTGTTTCCGATCTATTCTCCTAGTATACCTACAGATATTCATAAAGTTTCAATTTTGTGACATTAACCGTTTAGGAGATATGGATTTTAGAAAGTGTCGATCTCACCTTTTTTGCGTTTCGGACGCATTATTTTTCCCCCCACTCCCAAACCCCTTCACCTATATCGGCAATTTTTTTGCAAATGGGTCCACTACTGAAGTTCTATATAAATTCCAAATTTCAGCCTCCTAGCATAAGCGGTTGCTGAGATCTAGAAACCAAAATTTTCCGTCTAAAACACTTCCCCCTCCTCCCCCCTGACACCCCCACCCCTCCAAATTTGGCCACTTCAAGGGGTTTACCCAGTCTATTCATAAAAAAAATTTTAATTTAATAGCTCAAAGGGTTTGGGAGCTACGAGCCTTCAAACGATTTTGCGTACAGCGGTCGACGTACGGCGTGCGGCGTACGGCGGACAGACGGACTGAAATTTTTTATTGCTTTTTTCGTGTCTACTCGTCATGAAACGTGAAAAAAAAAATTTTGAGGGTAGCAAATTTTTTTTTTTTAAAAATCCAAAACAATACTGTATTATTAAAATAATAAAGTAAAACAGTCGCCATCTCTTTCCCAGCCAAAAAAACAGTTTTTGCTTTTTGGAGCTAATTCCCTCTTCACAATCCACTGTTTTGACTGTATTTTTGTTTCTGGGGTATAATGGTGTATACAAGTTATCCACAGTAATTAATCGGCGAAAAAACTCTGATTTATTGCGCCTAAACTGCACCAACAGAGCATTGGAAAGGTTCATTCGAACACGTGTTTGGTCCAACGTGAGCAAACGCGGCACCCAACGTGCGGATAGCTTTCTGATGCCTAAAACTTTATTCAATATGTGACAAATACGTTCTTTGGACATATCCACAGCCGTTACTAGGATGATTGGGTGAACTTGACCGATGTTATCGTCAGTGGTTGCAGTTTTTGGACGTACTGAACGTTCCGCGTCTCCTAAGCTGGTACGTCGTACGACCACGTTTAAATTCAGCTGCCTAAAATTTCACGGTGTTAAGTGATGTTGGAGAGTCCCCGTACTCGGCGTCCAACTTGTCTTTGATTTGCGTACGCGTATTGCCTTTTAAAAACTTTTGATTTTATCCATTTTCACATAAGCACTCACATCGACTCACTCAAACGATTGTCAAACTACAACTGCGCGTCCAGTATGGCTGAAATTTTGGTGAGTACCTTTCGAAAGGTGCGCAAAAACATTCCCTAGCTTTTGTTGATGAGTGCTGCCATCTTCATGTTGAGGTCGGAAACTTTTCAGACAACCGTCGTATGTCTCGTGATATTTTAGCAACTTCAGTAGTACCTCATGGCTCTATTCTTGGTCCCCTTGTATTTGTAAATTCATCAATGAGATTGCTAACATCTGTTCGTGCCCAAATAGCCTGACGATCTCGCCATCTGCCGTAGGCGCCGTGCCGTGGTGCAGTGGGATCACAACGGACCCATCTAGCGGTCTATGTGTTAGCTATCTCTGTCAATAGCTACCCACCTAACCAAACCTATATCCAACGTTAGGTTGGTTAACGTGGTGGCCCGTCAGTCGAAACAGGGCTCAATTAGCACAGAAAGCACCGTTTTGATACTACAACTGGCCTAGTCGTTGTTGAAGTAGATACAGAGTACAGCGACCTGAAGCTGGAATGGATTATCATATCCATGCGGAGCTGTTAAAAAGAGATTCAATTCTCCAATCTTATTCATTGAAATCTCATCAAGGTTATCAAAAATATGGGTTTGCCTTATGCAAAAATCAGGCTCTAGCTAGAGCCAGTCTCCCTCTTATTTGCATCCTCACAACTACAGCAATTGACGTCTGGCCGCGTGGTCTCCGATCGGCCAGTGACCCGCGCTGACCGCCGTGACTCTGGAAATGTCTACACGGCTCATGCTCAAGAGTTCGTCCGTTCTGCTCTGGCAGTAGGATGGCCATATCTTCCTAGATATGACGCAGCAGGTCAATCCTCTCTACCTGGAGTTCGCGTTTGTAAGAAAGTGGGGGATACTTGGCGCTTAACAGTCCCTAGCAGGACTTGAACAGATTCCACGAGTGCCCTGAAGAGCAGATCCTTGCCAACCTAATTCATCTTCCCGCTCGTTACGCTCTATATTGCTGTGGCCTGGGACCTGGGACCCAAAGCAGAATAACTTTGACCTGACTTCCTAAGTAGGATAGCTACTCTCGGCACAGTTCGACGAGTTTAGAAGAGGTGGTAGTCGAATCTAACGCCTTGATTGCGGCTTGGCTATCAGTGTGGATTGCAACGTTACGCTTTGGCATAGAATCTTGCTTCAAAGTTTGACAGACATCGCGGATATCCAGTATCTCCGCCTGGAAAACGCTGGCGTATTCCGGTTAGTCCGACATAGTGTGTCTCTGAAAAATCACCCGCTCTAACTCCGCAGTTCATCTTTGAGCCGTCGGTATATATGACTGTGTCGAATCCATGTATGACCGAACCATTCTTCCATTCCGCCATGGTTGGAAATCTCACAGCGAAATTCTTCTTGAAGTTTAGTCGCGGGGTAATGTAGTCGGTTGCCGATTTAACCATTTTCGTTGGTAGAGATTCCAGACTGTTACTGTGACGGTACAGTTTGGCATGCCAGCATCCAGATTCATCGTCTTCGATCTGAGCCTTCGTTAGGTTCTCGTAGTAAGATTTGTAAGCTCCTAGAATTGTAATTGAATAATTGGCATAATACTATCATATTTTTTACTTTTTTGTCGGAAAAGCTGGTTCATATACATAAGGGTCTTGCATATATCAATAACACTGTTCGCAAATTTTTTTTTTGCAGTAGCGAATATCCTGCGAAATTATGATAGGAGTGACCTTCAGTGACGAATACTTCATTCGAGTAGTCTTTACTAAATTCAAACACTCGTTGCTTGGAAATTCTTCTTAATAACCGAAGATCTTTTAAAGTATAGTTGCAAGTGAGTTTTGTAGTCTGGAATAATACCTTCTACCTCGAGTAACTCTGTTAATTTTAAATTTCTTACTGCAAGATTGAACCAAGTAATACCACTCACTAGGTTCGTAAATAACCTCTTTCTTCCACTTTTACTTTATTATTTTTTAATAATAAAGTATTGTGATCGACTTGAAATTTCAAAAAAGTTTGCTACCCTGAAATTTTTTATTTACACGTTTTAGGACTAGTAAACCCCAAAAAAGCAAAAAAAAAAAATGTCCGTCTGTCCGCCGTAGACGCCGTACGCCGTCCGCGTACGCAAAATCGTTTGAAGGCGCGTAGCTCCCAAACCCGTTGAGATATTAAATTCAAATTTTTATGGTGGGTAGATTGGGTGAACCCCTACGACTGGTATATTTTCTAGGGGTGAGTGTACAAGGGGAGAGGAGAGGGGAACGTTTTAGACGAAAAATTTTGGTTTCTAGATCTCAGGAACCACTTGTGCTAGGAGGCTGAAACTTGAAACTTATGTAGTACTATGATAATGGACTCAATTGCAAAAAAATTGTCGATATTGGTTACGGGGTGTGGAAGTGGGGGGGGGGGGGGGAAACAATGAGTCTTTAACGCATGAAAGACGGGATTGAAACATTCTAAAATCGATATCTCCTGAACAATTGATGTCAGAAGATTGAAACTTTGTTGTTGTCCTTAGGGATACTTCAAGATTAGACAAGGGCTAAAATTTTCAAGTGGAGTGGTGGGGTGTGGGGGTGGGGGGTGAAAAACTTTAGATTATAATATCTTTCGAACCAATTACACCAGGAAGATGAAATTTAGTTTCTGTATATGGGATCACAAGAGGAGTCTACTGAAACTAAATTTTTTGAGGGGGGTGGTGGAGCACGAAAGTGGGGGACAGCAATATTTCAAAAAATTTAATTTTTATATCTCAGAAACCGTATCAGATATGATCTTGAAAATTTTACAGGAGTTGGGGTCGGTAAACTTCTAGTAGGGATAATTTTGGTGGTGTGGGTGTTGGGGGTGATGGTGAAAGGGGGTAGAAAGGAAAACATTCTGATTTTTATTTCTCGAAAACCATAATGAATTGAAAGCTATCAATTTAGGATTATATAGAGCCACTATGGAGACATACTAGAAAAATAAAATTTTTGATAGGGGTAGCAAGGTACGGGGGTGAGAGGTGGTTTTTTATATCTCAGAAACGGCTAATGCTAGAAAGTTGAAACTTAGTACGTATATGTAGATGCACTATTAGAGTAATTAAAGCAAAAAAAAGTTTAGATTTTTATTGGCGTTCAGAGGTTGAGTAAAAAAAATGTCCGTGAATCCACATTTTCACAAACTTCGTAAAAACTTTTAGACATGTCGAGCTATCAAAGCAATTTTACTTCTGCGGGCTATTTATATAAGCGCCTGGTAACGATCTTCAAAATTTTTCGATATCCAACCCTTAAGGGGGTGTAAAGTGGTTGTAAACATATTCACGAATACTGATATATTTCTAAGGTATATTGAGATTTGGAATTCACTTTTACTTCTATAAGCTTTAAACGTAGTCGGGGAAAACCCGATTTAAGTATTTTTCTCAATTGAACCCCCTGGGGGTATTGTTCAAGTTTTCACTGATTCCGAAAATCTCTTAGGTTTAATGTGATCGAATTCGCTTTTACTGCTTTGAATTATTCTATTGATAAAAAATACGTTAGTAAATAAAAAAATAAAGTAAAAATCTGCCAACAGTGTGGGCGCAACTTTATTATTTTATGGATAGAAGTCCGAAACGTGTTTAATGATGACAACCTAAGAAATAACCAGGAGGCTATTTGGAACGTTATTTTTTAGGTTGTCAGTCGCATAGTAACCTACACCGCATCTCATTATTAAACACGCTTCGGACTTCTATCCATAAAATAATAAAGTTGCGCCCAGACTGTTGGCAGATTTTTTCTTTTCAATTTGGAGAATTCGGTAGATTCTTTATATAATCATGAAGAAACGATATCGACGAATTTGTTTAGCAAAAACTGTACTAATATTTTTGGAGGTGTGTAAACTCAACCTACACTTTAAAAACGTCGCTATGAGTTAGCAATAATAGATCATTAAGTCATTATAATTACGAGGGAAACATTCCTCTTAGCAGGAAAAATAATTAAGAAATATGTATTCAAGTTCTGTTCATGTTGTAATCACTCTCCTCATCACCATCAAGAAAATAATGAAAAGGTAGTAAATGAAACCCAGCGCTATGCTTTTCGCTTGACTTAATCTTTGCTGTCTGTACTTCAAAGAGACTTTTCCTTGAATAAACAAAGGCGCCTTGATTTCAACTCTTACTCTTTCCAATTCAACGCAATCTGATGAATTACAGGAAATCAAAAGTGGATTTAGTATCCGATTAAATTTTCCGAATCGTATAGGCTCCCTAATACTTTGCCGTAGTACGAGTATAAACTTAACGACTCCTCAGAATATAATGTTTCGGTATTAATATTCGAAAGATTAATTATCTAGAAATCTTGAGCAATATTTCATTTCGACGAAACGTGCAAATTATTTAGACTTCTTTGTTCCTTGTGGCGGATTGTCGTCAAAGGACTAAAGCTCCGAAAGGATATTCCCCTTGATTTAACGTTGTTTCGAGAAAGGATATCGTCTATACCAGTGCTAAGGAATTTTACTTGAACATGGTGCTGTTATTATTGTCTGGAATTTTTGAGGTTTTAACTCGATTTTAAATGAAATATGAGAAGTAACTGGGGATCCACTCTAAAAACCGAAACAATTTGAAAACTTTAAGTGGATGTATAGAGTGAAATAACCGCTGTAACCAAATGCCAAGAGATGAGAAATTACTACTTAGACAAATTGCTTTAATAAACTAATCAAAGTTTTAGACACGGAAATTATTTAAAATGGGACTGAAAATTAATGTAATGACTGGGAAGGTAAAAAAGTTGCTTTTATCAGTTCACATTTATTTTAC
Source organism: Beris morrisii (assembly GCA_951812415.1). Taxonomy (NCBI): domain Eukaryota; kingdom Metazoa; phylum Arthropoda; class Insecta; order Diptera; family Stratiomyidae; genus Beris; species Beris morrisii. Next base: position 74,303,869 of record OX638310.1, read on the forward strand.
GATTTTCTTGGAAACAATTAGTTACAACTCTGCTGTTTCGCTCAATAGTCAAAGAAATAGGTAGTTTTCAAAAGGAACCATTTACAGCAATTGATGGGATTATTACTCGTTAGTCTTGATGAGCTATTGTGAATGAAATTTGTTTCGAGATATTTAGAATAGTCTTTTCTACATACTTTATCTGCAACTCCTATGTAGTTCTTTTGTAGTTTGAACAGCTGAGCTATTAGAGCTCAAGCGAATGTGGTGAATTTTTTTAATTCATGGAAATGTACTGATATCGCAAGGCACCATTTGGGAGAGCAAGAAGAAGCACTTTTTACAAGGACTTTCGTATAGAACCTAACCGAAATAGTGAAGGGATTTCGACCTTCTTTTTAACTTAAAATTAATTCCTGGCGCAATGATATCAATAGTTATAGGATTGCGGAGGATGACTACAAAATTTGTCAAGGAACTTTCCAGTGGTGGTACGTTACGTCGTATGTAAGAAATTCTATTTAATTGAGTTTTATTCACTGTAGCTTTGAATGATTGCCAACTTCATACATTGTATTGAATTCAAATTGAAGTTGGCATGTTTTGATCAAAAAATACAAATTTCAGAAATATTTTTTTAGTCTTTTCAAAATCCTTGCTGAGAAACGTTTATAAGAAAATAGTTTCATGTTAATCGTTAATAATAAGATAATTAATTTTAATAAGCTAAGAATTTAATAATTTAAAATACATTGTTGAGTAAGTGATAAAACAACTAATTTTAAATTAAATAAAAAATACTGTATTATTAAAATAATAAAGTAATAATTGTTCAAATATAAAATAATTGTTCAAATATAAAATAATTAATTTCAATAAATTAATTAATTGAAATATTATAAATTTCACAACGTTTTAAATGCATCAACATTTAAATGCATTATTTGTGAGATTTCCTAATCCTTTGGATTGAGAAGAATTTAGTTAGAGATAACCTCTACAATTGGTGACCCCGAAAAACAACGACTACGAAGAATATTAAAAACTGCAATGGTCTGGTCTGCTAATGGTCTGGGCGAAACTTTATTATTTTCCGGTCAAAGTTCAGGAGCGGTCAAAGTCGGAGTATATCAGCAGTTGTTTCGAAATTATGAGGTTTCTTGGAAAGTTAGTTTTGTTCTTAAAAAAATATTTAAAATAAAGATTTTACCTAAAAAATTACACTAATAACCCATAGAAGTAACAACGAATTTGTTGCCTTATAAGACTTAACAGATATGACGAATTGTTAAAACGTATAGAAACCCATTATATCCACTTGTAGTTTGAATTTCGAAAAAATTGTGAAACAGGTTTTAAGACGATTTCATAAGGAGCAACTTGATATCTCATGAGACACGAGGGATTTTGAAAAATTTGTGAAAACGTAAGCAAACCCTACACACCCCCTTGGTTCTTGAAATTTCGAAAAATGGTGAAATTGGTTCTTAGGTCATTACATCAAATGCCGTAATAATAAATTTTATATATCATCAGAACTAAGGGATGGCAAAAATTGTGAAAACATATGCAAATCCTTGGGTTTGAATATCCAAAAATGGAGAAATGGGTTTGTAGACGATTATATAAAAAGTCTGTGGAAGTAAAAAGAGATCTAATATCTCATCAAACCTAAGAAATATGTCGAAGCTTTGAAAAGCATACAACCCCCTTACACCCCTTGGGATTGAATATCTAAAAATACTGAAATTGATTTTATGGCGCTTATATGGGAAACCTTAGGAAGCAAAAATTAATTTGATATACGAGTATCATCAGATGTGTAACCTCCTTACACCCACTTGGGGGTTGCATACCCAAAAATCCTGAAAGAAGTTAATAGATAGATATGAAGACAGTACGAGAAAGAGAAAACCAATTCAATTACATATCACTTCTAAAAGATATTAGGAATTTCGTAAAACGTGTTCAACCCTTTTATACCCTCTTAGGAGCTGAAAAAGGAAAAAACTTAAAAACAAGTTTTAGAAGATTATTACGCAAGCTCTTGAAAGTGAAAAGATATTCGATATCTGATCAGACCTGAGGGATATGGCGGAATTCGTGAAAAAGTATTCAACCCACTTTCCACCCCCTTAGGGGTCGAATTTCAAAAAATCATGAAAACATTTTCTAGGTATTTATATGAAGAATCTGTAGAATAAAAATGAATTCAATATTTGGAAAGACCTAATAGATATGACGAAAACCGTGAAAATGTATGCATTCCATTTTCACTGATAATTTTGTTTGCTCCCCTTCCGAACGCCAATGGATATTCTAAATTGTTTTTATCTAAATAACTTTTCCAGTTGATTTACATATATATGCTACATCGAAGTTGTAAAGACAGTTCTAGTCTAATCACTTGATTTAAATTCTAAACAGCAACTAAGCTATGTAATACCTAACAGTTTAATAAAGATATGTATGTATGTATGTACATATATATGCTGAGTTTCAACTTTGTAGCATAAGCCGTTCTATAGATAGGGAAAACATCCCCCACCCCGTACCATACTACCGCTATAAAAAATTATATTTTTCTAACATGCTACTACTATAGCTCTATCTAAATACCAAGTTTCAGGTTTATATCGTTATAGGCTCTTGAGATTTATAATTGGAACTTTTACCTTTTCACCCTCCTCCACCCTCACCCTCTACACCCTCACCCACAATTTTTTTTAACCTGCTACTAGGTCTACCTCTGGTAAAAATTTTAAACACCTATCTTACACTGTTCTTGAGATATGAGACGTGATTTTTTAGAAAAATTCTTATCCCCTCCACTTTCATGCTCCACCGCCCCCTTAAAAAATTTTACTTTTATCAAACTTCATTTGTCAACCTTTATGCACAAACCAAATTCTATTTGTCTAGTGCAATTGGTTCGTGAGATATCGCAATCTAAAGTTTTTTACCCCCCACCACCCTACGCCACTGCCCCCTCTCAAAAATTTATTTCCGATCTATTCTTCTAGTATACCTACAGATATCCATTAAGTTTCAGTTTTGTGACGTTAACCGTTTAGGAGATATGGATTTTAGAATGTGTCGATCTCGCATTTTATACTCTAGATGAAATCATATAGAGTATTATAAGTTTAATCCAGCCGAAAAGTTTGTAACGCATAGAACCAAGCCTCGTACGAAAAAAAGTTATATATTATTTTTTGTTTATTTGTGGCCAAAAACCTCAAATCCGCCTGACGTCCGTCCGTCCGTCCGTCCGTCCGTCCGTCCGTCTGTACGTGAACACGATAACTCAAGAACGCCTTCACCTAGGATCTTGAAATTTTGAATTTGGATGTTTGGTTGAATTTGTAAGGCTAAGTTCGTTAACGGGCAAAATCGTCCTACTCCTTCGGGTAGCTGCCATACAAAGTGTCCTTAAAACAAGTGTTCAAGAATATTGGTCGATAACTTCAGAAGGGTTTAAGCTACGACTTTGAAATTTTGTATCTATTATTTTTCTAATAGTTGGAGATAAATATATGAATATGAAGAAAATCCTGTTAGTCCTTCGTGTAGCTGCCATACAAATATCCTATCAAAATGTCTTCACTTAATTTACGGAACTCACTATAACTCAAGTAATCGTTTAGCTATGAATTCAGAATTTTGTACAAATTAGTTTTGAATGAAAATGAAGTTTGGGTTTACTATTCAGCGAAATCCTTTTACTCCTTCTGGTAGCTGCCATACAAAATGTCCTTAAAACACGTGTTTAAGAATATTTGCCGATAACTTCAGAAGGTTTTAAGCTACGTCTTTGAAATTTTGTATGTATTATTTTTCCAATAGTTGCAGCTAAATGTATGAATATGAAGAAAATCCTATTAGTCCTTCGTGTAGCTGCCATACAAATACCCTGTCAAAACGTCTTCACTTAATTTACGGAACTTACTATAACTCAAGTAATCTTTTAGCTATGAATTGGAAATTTTGTACAAATTAGTTTTGAGTAAAAACGAAGTTCGAGTTTACTAATCAGCGAAATCCTTTTACTCCTTCTGGTAGCTGTCATACAAAATGTCCTTAAAACACGTGTTCAACAATATTTTTCGATAACTTTTGAACGCTTCAAGCCACGAATTTGAAATTTTGTACACGTTCATTTTTAAATGGTTCCAAGGAAAAGGATAAATATGTAAGTAATCGAGTGAGTCCTTCCTGCACCTCCCATGTGAAAGTCTTTCAAAAAGGACATTTTTTTTTTATGACTTACCCAGTTCAAGATATGATATTAAACACTGAATATTGTCTTTTAGTTTTGAGTAGCAATCTAATGGCAGTCCTTAATAAAGGACATACAACATGCATACACGTAATTCTACTTTATCCCCAACTACAATATAAATCGGAGTTCAGTATTCATCTAGAGTATTATACGATTGGCTTGCAGCCGATCGTGACTGCAGTATGTTTTTGCTTATCGGACGCACTATTTTTCCCCCCACTCCCACATATCGGCAATTTTTTTGCAAATGGGTCCACTACAGAAGCTCTATATAAATTCCTAGCGTTTGCGGTTGCTGAGATCTAGAAAGCAAAATTTTTCGTCTAAAACGTTTCCCCTACTTCCTCCCTCACCCCCCACCCCTAAAAATGTGATCACTTCAAGGCGCGTACGGCGTACGGCGGACAGACGGACTGAATTTTTTTTTTGCTTTTTTCACGTCAACTAGTCATGAAACGTGAAAAAAAAATGTTTGAGGGCAGCAAATTTTTTTTTTTTAAAAATCGATAACAATACTGTATTAGTTGCCTACGGGGTGGGGGATGTTTTCCCAAAAATTCCACCAAATTGGTTGAAATATTGGGTGATCTGCCGTGCCACCTACCTTTAGTATAAGGATGCGATGGCAAGAACTTCGCTCCAATATAATTCGCGGATTATAAAATAGGTTTCGGTATCGCTATATAGAATAATCCTTAGCAATACCACCAGCTGTAAGGGTGTTTCGGATTTAGGCATAATACACCCTCTGACGAGTCTATGCCATCCGATGACGAAACAGCTCCTTCGGACCCAGTCCAACACAGTCTTATCAAAAACTGGCCTATCCAGTGAAGGCTTTCCAACTCTCATGCCCTCAGGGACAGCGATTAATCAACAGTCGAGGATTTCGTGTTGGGGTTTCACACCAGAAACTCCACTGACGCCGGAAAACAACAAAAACTTAATCAAATTTGCTTCTATGGTAGCTTCTCACCATGAAAAATTCCATTCTTAAAATACTGTATTATTGAAATAATAAAGTAAACATACTGCAGTCACGATCGGCTGCAAGCCAATCGTATAATACTCTAGATGAATACTGAACTCCGATTTATATTGTAGTTGGGGATAAAGTAGAATTACGTGTGTGCATGTTGTATGTCCTTTATTAAGGACTGCCATTAGATTGCTACTCAAAACTAAAAGACAATATTCAGTGTTTAATTTCATATTTTAAACTGGGTAAGTCATCGAAAACAAATGTCCTTTTTAAAGGACTTTCACATGGGAGGTGCAGGAAGGACTCATTCGATTTCTTATATATTTATCCTTTTCCTAGGAACCATTCAAAAATTCATGTGTACAAAATTTCAAATTCGTAGCTTGAAGCGTTCAAAAGTTATCGGAAAATATTGTTGAACACGTGTTTTAAGGATATTTTGTATGGCAGCTACCAGAAGGAGTAAAAGGATTTGACTGATTAGTAAACTCAAACTTCCTTTTCACTCAAAACTAACTTGTACAAAATTCCGAATTCGTACTTAAAAGATTACTTGAGTTATTGTGAGTTTCGTAAATTAAGTAAATACATTTTGACAGGATATTTGTATGGCAGCTACACGAAGGACTAACAGGATTTCCTTCATAATTATATATTTAGCTCCAACTATTAGAAAAATAACACATACAAAATTTCAATGTCGTAGCTTGAACCCTTCTGAAGTTATCGACCAATATTCTTGCAGACGTGTTTTAAGGACATTTTGTATGGCAGCTACCAGAAGGAGTAAAAGGATTTCGCTGATTAGTAAACTTCGACTTTGTTTTTACTCAAAACTAACTTCTACAAAATTCCAAATTCGTAGCTAAAAGATTACTTGAGTTATAGTGAGTTTCGTAAATTAAGTGAATACATTTTGACAGGATATTTGTATGGCAGCTACACGAAGGACTAACAGGATTTCCTTCATAATCATATATTTAGCTCCAACTATTGGAAAAATAACACATACAAAATTTCAATGTCGTAGCTTAAACCCTTCTAAAGTTATCGACCAATATTCTTGAACACGTGTTTTAAGGACATTTTATATGGCAGCTACCAGAAGGAGTAAAAGGATTTCACTGATTAGTAAACTCCGACTTCCTTTTCACTCAAAACTAACTTGTAAAAAATTTCGAATTCGTAGCTAAAAGATTACTTGAGCTATTGCGAGTTTTGTAAATTAAGTGAATACATTTTGGCAGGATATTTGTATGGCAGCTACACGAAGGACTAACAGGATTTTCTTCATAATCATATATTTAGCTCCAACTATTGGAAAAATAATACACACAAAATTTCAAAGATGTAGCTTAAACCCTTCTAATGTTATCGACCAATATTCTTGAACACGTGTTTTAAGGACATTTTGTATGGCAGCTACCCGAAGAAGTAGGACGATTTTGCCCGTTAACGAACTTAGCCTTACAAATTCAACCAAACATCCAGATTCAAAATTTCAAGATCCTAGGTGAAGGCGTTCTTGAGTTATCGTGTTCACGGACAGACGGACGGACGGACGGACGGACGGACGGACGGACGGACGGACGGACGGACGGACGGACGGACGTCAGGCGGATTTGAGGTTTTTGGCCACAAATAAACAAAAAATAATATATAACTTTTTTTCGTCCGAGGCTTGGTTCTATGCGTTACAAACTTTTCGGCTGGATTAAACTTATAATACTCTATATGATTTCATCTAGAGTATAAAAATTTATAAAGTCAGTAAGGCAATAGGATTTATGAAAATCAAAATTCTTTAGTAAAAATTGGAAACTGTGCATTATGCTCTTTACGATAATATAAAAAAATAAACATTTTCGTGATTATTTAATAGGAATTTGGATACAAAAACATATTCTTATAAAATATTACTGAACAAAATTATTCGTACACCAAGAATGAATTTACAATATAAGATAGAAATACAATTATTTTTTAAATTTTAGTACTTCGTTGGATAGCCATTAGCATCTAGCACTGCTTTTAATCGCCTTGGCATTGATTTCACGAGTCTCAGGGTCACTGATAACAGTATAGTCTCCCATTCTCGAATAATATGCAACTTTTCCAGGAATACTTTTTTTCCTCAACTGACGTCCCAAATGTGCCCACAAGTGCTCAATGGGGTTGAGGACCGGCGATTGAGGTGGCGTACGTAATTGATTTCTTACATTATAAAGTAACCATTCTTTAACAACAATCGCTGTGTTTGGGATCGTTATCTTGCTCAAAGAAATAATCGGTTTCTATCCCAATATCTCGCGCAGTTTGTTTTAAGTTTCTTTTTAAAATATTTAAATACATAATTTTATTCATTGCCATGTCAATAAATTCCATCTTGCCCACACCAGCGGCTGACATACTGCCCCAAATCATCACATTTCCATCGCCATGCTTTACTGTTGAGCACAAATTTCCATTTCCATTCCATTTCCGTATTACGCCTTCTTCACACAAATTGCCTTCCATCAGGACCAAAAACATTAAATTTACTTTCGTCTGTGAAAATACCTTTCTGCCAAAAGTCAGTACCTTTATTCAAATATTTTTTGGCAAATTCAATCCTCTTTTTCCTATTGACCTTCGATACAAATGGCTTCTGGTGAGCTACCATTTAAACCAAACTCCCTCAATGTCCTTTTTACAGTTTCAGACTAAATAGGTTTTTGAATTATTTGGGCCATATCTACAGTAAGATTCCTAATATTTAGGTTCGTATTTTCTTTCACTTTTCGTACTATAACTCGTTCATTATGGTCCGAAAGTATTTTTTTTTCTCCCACGACCTTCCTTATTAAGGAGTGTTCCTTTATGTTTGTATTTATTTACAATACTTTGAATTGTTGTATGATTCCTACCTACAGTACGCCATATTTCTTGCCAAGATTTTCCTTCACAAATAAGATTAATTATTATTTTTCGCTCAGAAGATGAAGTTTTAGTTGATTTTCTACTCATTCTTAAAAAAAGTAGTTTTAAAAGCGGTGAAAAATACTTCCGCGTCCCGCTGCTACGCTTACGTTTGTATGGTGTGATACCACCGAAACTATACTAAAAAACCTTCTACTGTAATCTGTTTTATTTTAGTGCTTTCCTCTATACAATCTCTATATATAAAAATGAATGTTTGTCTCTCTGTTTGTCTGTTTGTCTGTTTGTCCTGTATAGGCTCCTAAACCATTCATCCAATTGCGATGAAACTTTGGTGATTTGTTGAGGGTAACGTCCTCGATGGTTTCTGCGTTAACAACATTATTTAACAGTTGGTGGTTCGCGAGTTATTTCAACATTTGAGGGTTTTTCATATAGTTTAGCGGCAGTTCGTTCGATTTCGGTGTATTAGCTATGCGTTCCTATTACTAAATGGTAAAGTTGGACGATGGATGTTAAATAGGGGATAGTGGAGGATGGTGGATAGAGGATGGAAGATGGAGGATGGTGGATGGTGGATGGAGGATGGTGGATAGAGGACGGAGGATGGTGGATGGGGGATGGTGGATAGCGAATGGAAGATGGAGGATGGTGGATGGAGGACGGTGGATAGAGGATGATGGATAGAGGATGGAGGATGGGGGATTGGGGATGGTGGATGGAGGATGGTGGATATAGGATGGAGGATGGAAGATGGAGGATGGTGGATGGAGGATGGTGGGTAGAGGATGGAGAATGGTGGATGCGGGATGGAGGATGGTGGATGTGGGATGGAGTATGGTGGATAGAGGAGGGAGTAACGAGAGCAACGGCGCGACGGGAGAAATGGGGGATGGGGGATGGTGGATAGGGAATGGTGGATGGAGGATAGTGGATGGATGATGGTGGATAGAGGATGGAGGATGGAAGATGGAGGATGATGGATGAAGGATGGTGGATAGAGGATGGAGGATGGAGGATGGGGGACGGTGGATAGCGGATGGAAGATGGAGGATGGTGGATGGAGGATGGTGGATAGAGGATGGTGGATAGAGGATGGAGGATTGTGGATGGAGGATGGTGGATGGAGTAACGGGAGCAACGTGAGAAATGGGAGCAACCGGAGTAACGGGAGCAACGATAGTAACAGGAGTATCGGAAGAAACAGGACCAATGGATCAACGGGAGCAACGGGATCAACGGGAGTAACAGGAGCGATGGAACAACGTGAGCGAAGCGAGCGTAGCCGCGGTACGCGGCTAGTGTTATATATATATATGTAAATAATACAGGCCGGTTTACATGTCGGTTGCAAATAATTTTTACTGAGATTGTGAGGGAGCTAGCTAATCGAATTTTCAATGGAGTAGAAGCAAACACTACAACAAAATGTTGGCACGCACACATTGACAGAAATATCGACAATATTTTTTACTGGATATATCTCTGTTCGTTTCACTCCTGATCAGTTTTTCATTCGAGATTTTCCTTCTTCCTCACAATCTCAGTAAAAATGACTTGCAACCGCCATGTAAACCGGCCTTTACCCCGGTATGCGTTGGAATGCGAGCGGTTTCCAGTCCGTTGCACCCGTTGCACCCGTTGCACCCGCTATTTCCATTGCTCCCGTTGCTTCTCGTTATTCAATTCTGTAAATGCGAGCGGTTTCCAGTCTTGCTTCCCGTTGCTCAACAAATTATCAAAGTTTCATCGCAATCGGATGAATGGTTTAGAAACGCATACGGGATAAACAAACAAACGTTCATGGAGAAATATTATGCATTTTCTGAGCTCCTAATCGTAAAATAACATACGAACCGTCATACAACAATTAGCTGTTAAAATGTTTTTCTATTTTGGAGGGTTGTTTTAATTTCAACCAGATGGAAATTTCCAACTTTACCATTTGTCAATAGGAGTGCCTAACTCATACACCGAAAACGCATGAACTGCCGCTAAACTTGAAATTTGTTATGTTACCCAAAAAAATGTTGTGAAATTTAACCTAATCATTAAAAACATATTTACAATACGTATGTAATTTTACTAACCGAATTTAATTGCAATAGCCATTGGAAAGTAAAATTACATTGGGTTTTAATGTTACACTTTTATGATTGGTAATCAATTGTAAAAGTTTTTTTCTGCATATCGAAATATAATCATACTCTCATTTTTCTAAAATCGATTACAACCTTACACACGGACAAGGTTAATCCTATCCGAAAATCATTTTAGAAATAAAGCTGAGTGTGTCTATCAGCTCCATTAATATTTTATAGAGGAAACCTTAAATACCCATTTTCGATCGTAAAACTGCATAATGAATACAATTTTCGAATTTATTCACTCGAAAACCTCAACTTATCTTGAAAATATCTTCAAAATTTCATGCAATAGAGAAAGTGTATTTCAGTTGTGTCCTATTCGTATCCGTTCATTGTTTATGTATCAAGGCTTACGATTTTAAATTACCATCCTTTTGTAAATCAGTTAGTAAGCATCTTTTCATGATATATTCAGGTATGTATCTGTAGCTATGACGCAATCAATTTTATTGAAACGATTGACATACGAGTATGGTAGATACTCGTATCTAACGTGTGAAAAAAATCGACAAGAAAAAAGTACTAAGTTTATACAAAATTCTCGTCTTGAACGTGGCATAGAGAAACAGATTTGAATATCAAATGGCTCTTCTGTAATGCTTACATCTTGGAATAACAATGTCACGCATTTTCGTTCTCGTTTTGAATTTGCATAAGCCCTCAATACACTTTTTTCTAGTTCAGCAACTTCATAGGCATGTTTTTCGTCTTCCTACTTTTATGTCAGCTTCAATTTCTTGAAATTTTTTTTATCCTGAGCTCTCGTTTGCATATTTCTTCAGTAAAATGAGGGTTTTAGTAGATTGTCAACATTGCAATTTTAAATTTTAACATTTCGACGAAAGTAAAAACGATGGGGTGTGGAAAGACTGGACAATACAATTTCAATATTCACAGTATTTTCCGGAAATTATAAATATTCGACGGTAAGGATTGAATTCCATTAAATGATCTCAATCATCCACAAACATCGCACTTCTGAAATGGGAAAGCAGTAAGTGCTACCGCGGTGAAACTAAGTACTTTAAACTCAAAACAGCGATATCTCGAGTAATAATGGATTTCTAAAATTAAATGAATATATTTTTCAAGAATCTTTGTATGGCAGCTGCATGAAACACTCACCCGATTTCTGCAAACTCATCACGCTATGTGCAACCATTGAAATAGTAAATTGGACAAAATTTAAAATTTTTAGCTTTAAGCGTTCTGAAGTGAAGTTTATAAATTTTCGGAAATTTGTATAAGTTGATTTTATAATAGTTGCGCACTCGTAAGATTTTTTCGTGTTCATAACTTTAACATGAAAAAATCGTATGAGTCCTTCGTGTTCTACAAAAATCCTGTAAATATATCTTCACTCAATTTACAGAACTCACTACAATAAGAACTCGTTTAGCCACGAAGTCGAATTTATGTTAAAATTAGTTTTGAGTGAAAATTAAGTTCTGTTTTATTACTCAGCAAAAGTTTTCCGGTAGCTCCCATACAAAAAGTTCTTAGAAAACGTGTTCAAAAATATTTTCCGAAAACTTTTCAACACTTGAAGCTAATAATTTCGAATTTTGTACACTTTAATTTTGAAATGGTTCCAGCGGAAGGGATAAATATGATAGAAATCGAGTGAGTCCTTCCTACAGCCCGCATATAAAATTCCTTGAAGAAGTAAAATTGTGTATTTTCGGTGATGAGCCTAGTTCCAGATATGAAATTGAAAACAGATGTTATTGTTTTCCACTTCCGAGCAGCAACCAAACAAGAGTACTTAAAAAAAGAAACTGTATTTCGTCCAGAGTATTATACAATACGCTTGCAGCCGATCGTGACTACGGTGTGCTTTTTGTTTAATTTCTTTAAAAACATAGCGGTGAAATATCCATTTTATTGTCTATATAAAAACCTGGAAAAGGTTTATACCAAAAGCTCGTACAAGCGAAACCTAATCAGATATCTCATCAAACCTAAGAGATATGATGAAATTGGTAAAAACGTATACAACTCCCGCAGAAAATCTGACATTCAATTTTAAGCGATTATATAAAAAAAAAATCGTGGAATTAAAATGATTTAAATATCGAATCGAACCTAAGAAATATGTCGAAATTCGTAAAAACGAAGTAGTAAGTAGTAGTAAATTTGTTTCAAGAGGATTTAATTTAATTAAATGCCCGTTTACGTAAAGAAGGAATCGATATTTCCTCAGACCTAATAAATATGAAGGAATTCGTAAAAGATGAACAACCACTTTACGCTTTGCGATGTTGAACGGCATATGAATTAAAAGTAACACGAATTCGATAACTTCACCTATATACTGTATGCTTCGACTTTTTACTGAATTTGAATTGTTTATATAAATTTTCTGAAACATTTATACATACATAGCAAGTTTTAACTTTCTGGTCGAGGTCGTTCCCGAAAATAAAAGGAAACGCTCACTTAATAACATACTAGGCAGAAGTTCGTAGGGCTGGTGTGTGAATTTTCTTCAGCCAGTCTAGTCTGGCAGGCAGTAGTTGTGCTTGTGGTTGTGGGATGGGAAATAGGAAAACGAGCAGTGCATACATGAACCTATACATCTACTCTTTCTTTTTTCTTATGATGGCAAATGGAATGTCATGGTATTCTTTTCGCACCGCGTCGAGTATACATAATTACAGTGGATGCCGCTTATTGTAATCACTTTGGGACCGGCCATAAACAATAACATTAACCGGCTGATAACAATAGACGAAGGGGAAAATTTTTCTCATTTATTTTCCTACGCTTGAATATAGATTGCTCAAAGCATATAATATTATTTTTTTTATTCATTAAGAGTTATTTACAACTCTAGCTTCAATGTTTCACAAAGTTACAGAGAATATGAAATACTGTTTCCTCTTCCTCCTCATCCAGGCAGCTTCTACAGAAAGTCGTTTGAAAAGAATCGCCGTCTTTTAGCATACCGGCTTATAAGACAGTGTCTGGTCAGGACACTTACTGTGGTGCTGATTCTCTCCCTTTTTAGCAAATTCAGCCTTGTACAGCGTTTTAGATCCAGCTTCGGTCATATCTATCAGCTCAGTGCGCCACTTCTATTAAACTGTCTCGAAAACTTACTCGAAGTTGGGCTCATTCTGTTGAACGAGATCAGCATCAATAGTTTTCAGAAGCTACGAAAATACTGAAATTTCTCATAGTAATCATGATATGTGCCTTGTGTTTACATAAATGTAAAACCAAGAGCAATCATCTTTAATTTTGATATTGTTTTTATTTTGCCTTTTTGATCACATTCATATGAAGAAAAAAGAGGAGCGATTAAGAATGCAGTCACAAAACTTGTAATGTTGTATGAAAATCTGGCCCGAATGATAACATAAAGCGAATTTTTATTCCAATAAGCGATGAATTTCGTTTGTGGAAAATGGAACTAACTTGTTTTGATAACAAAATGCGGCTTATAACATTATCCGCGATTACTATAAGCGGCATCTACTGTATATTGAAGGACAACAGCACTGTTTATAATCAATGATGCCCATTTAGTGCTTTCAACTTTAAATTTGGTGCTCAAAATTTCGCCTCACCGGACAAAACTTAGATTTACCGTTTCCGCGTTATTTGAATATTCCTGCGATTGATATCAAAAAATAAATTTTTAGTGCCTTTAAGTTGAAATTAACGCTCAAAATTTCATATTTTAGTGCTCGACCAAGAAAAATGCTTGGCAACACTGTATATAATATTCATGCAGTGCACAATACCACACGCATATAAAATGAATATGAATGAAATATATGATAAACCACTGAGAGAGAAGAGCTGATACTTTGCGAGGAATTAAAGTTATGTCTTCGTTGTATGTGTTTCTGAAGAGACGGTCAAAACGAGAAGATTTTGTTGGTTGTCTGGCCATCTTCTTATGCCTCAAATACATGTTGGGCCAACCAAAGCAAATGCGTCCAAGCGCCAACATGTGGACAGTCCACTTGTGGGCGTTGGCTACCACTTGTCGGCGCTGGTGCTACTTCGCCGCTGTGTCGGTTTTTCGTCACAAATCAAAGGGATTTGTGAACGCTTGGCCAATGGCGTACACATATTGGCTAGCCGCTCAGTCATCGTTTGGAACTCAAGAACGTCAGACATCCGTATATGTTGATGTAATTGTTGCAGGAAGCCATTAAATTAACTGCTGCTGCAGCAATTATTTCCTCGTTTGCGTCCATCACACGAAATTCACGTTGAACACTACACAATTGACAGTTCACACTGAACACCTGACAGCTAAAGTCCAACAAATCATGGCCAACGTGTGGATGGCAGCACTTGTGCACGGTGGTGTTGGCCTGCACTTGTCCGACTTCACGCTGGCCTACGTTGGCCCAACATGTAATTGGGGTATTACAGTTCAGTCTGTTTGCCTCTGTTTTTCTTTCATGCGTAGGTATTTCGTTTTTAATTTTTTTTTTCACGTATCGAATTGAACTGCACTTCACCAAAACGAGTGAGTTACTTCACTCACTGACTTTAATATAGTGTTCTTTTAGAGCAGCTCACTCGTGAGCGACCCATCTCTAGGTTATTCAAGTCACGAAAAATCAGAAAGAAAATAAATCGTTCCTTCAATTCAATAACGAAGCAATAAGTACCTATGTATACAGTTTTCGAAGGGTGGACACCTAAACTGCTCTTATCAGCCCATTGTCGTAGTTTGTTGAGTGCTCTCTCCATTAAATTATTGATTGTCGGTAAGTATTATCCTGGGACAAGGATGATCGCGTTGTCAGTGTATGTACTTGCCTTGACTCCGAGGTTCTCAAATTTAACGAGGATGTTATTGAACACAAGTGGTCACACCTCCTTGCTGGATGCCTCTCGTGATTAACTTTTTTATATGACACTCTCCTAGTTTGGTTGAAGTCTAAAGACGTAAAAACGTACGATCTCGGTAGCCAGTTCACGCTGCCACCGCGCGAGATAACCATGTCCTCAAATCGCTCAAAATGTAGCATGCGCTGTGTGCCTTGTAGCGCCGTCCTGCTGGAACCACATGTCGTCGGTATCCATATCATCCAGTTTAGGCCACAAGAAGTTACTTCTAAGTTTCGTTTTGGAAGAAGTA
Organism: Beris morrisii; assembly: GCA_951812415.1. Taxonomy (NCBI): domain Eukaryota; kingdom Metazoa; phylum Arthropoda; class Insecta; order Diptera; family Stratiomyidae; genus Beris; species Beris morrisii. The sequence continues at coordinate 74,319,285 of OX638310.1, forward strand.
AGGACTGATATTTCCGCCAGACCAAAATCCGCACCAAACCGCGATTTTCTCGGTATGCAAATGGTGCTGCTGTATCTCGTGTGGATTAGTATCGTCCAAAATCCGTCAATTTTGCTTGTTCACACATCCATACATCAAAAAAAAGAGATGTTTTTTTTGGCGAACGTTTCTCGAACGAAGCGCTGATTTTGAAAATTAAATTTGATAATTTGCATACGTAGTTCAACGCTATGGTGATTTGCCATACACTTACACCCAAAGAAAAATCCTTGGTAACATTGACAAAAAGTATTTGTTGAATTTCAACAGTGCAGTTTTGTCATAATGATAAAAATATGTCAGCATAACAAATAAAAATTATTCAGTTTGATAAATTTTTGTCGTATTGATAAAAATTCGGCAAAATTCCAGTTCGTTCTTTTAACAAAACATGTATTATCGAAATGACAAAATTTTCTTTCATATTGATCAATATTTCTATCAAATTAACAAATTTTTTGTTGGTTTGGAAGAAACGGCTTCTGATAAAAATTTTGTCAGAGTGACCAAAAGTAAACTGCAAGATTTTGTTATATTCACAAAACTATTTGTTAAATCAACAAAAATGTTTGTAAGAAAGATGAACACGATTCCATACGTGCGCAGAGTTCTAGTTCTATTGCGTGACCTTCGTGACTGACTGGTTGAATGTGAAAGTGGTCTTTGTAAAGTGAAAACTAAGTTAAAATTTACTTCATAAAATATCTGGAACTTGACACAAGGTCATCTGGAAGGTAAGTTTTACACATTATTTATCTATTTAAAGAATTTAGGAAAGTTTAAAATAATATGTTTCAGACGCCCATTCGAAACGATAAAGAAACTTTATAGTTTTAATTAAATTTAAAATCTAAGACTTTATATGAAATGTTTTTTATGCAAAATTAGCCTCTCCTCTGTTAAGGCATTGGTGGCCCATTTAAAACTTTTTCATTCGTTGCGCTCTGATAGCACTTTTGAATGTTGCGAAGAATTATGCACACAAGCTTTCGGAAATCTCAACAGTTTTAGAAAACATCTAAAAACAAAACATTTATTGGTAGAACCCGAGCTGCAAGATTACAATGAACCAAGTTCAAGTACTCATTCTAATATCTTGCAACCAGATGCAGATTTAGATTATCAGAAACAAAATTCAGTAGAAGATAATCTGAAAAAAGTGACTGATACCATACACATTGTAATATTGTACCTAGGAATTATCTACACTCAACCCATTTTGATCAAATTTCCAGGGAACGTGTAGAAGAGTCCCGAGATGGTTCCTGTGAAGTTTGGTACCAATCGAATCAAAAACAATTCTTTTTTTCGACATTTTTCAAATTTGTTCGCTATTTTAGTACCCTAGTGCTCAAACTGTTTATTTGTTTGTCCCTCCATACAAACGTGAGCGTATTCAATAAAACCATTGTCAATTTGACAAAATAAACAACAAAACACATTTGTTACAAATGCAAAAAAAATTGTTGATTTGATAATTTATTTTTGTCATAACTACAAAAACTACAAAATTTTTACTGAACAATTTTTTCTCAATTCAACAAATTCTTTTGTTATCTAGACAGTGGGTTTTTGTCAAAGAATATATGAAATTTGTCAATACGACAAAGTATTTTGTTGGACGTATATTGACCGAAGTTTTGTCAAATTGAACTGAATTTTTGTCAATGCTACCAAGGTTTTTCTCTGAGTGTATGAACAATTCATAATAAATTTGACAGATGTTGCTTTAACAACATGGCCACTATAACCTAACAAGTTTCGAGCGTCCTTATTGAAGACCCTATTATGTGCAAAAATAAAATTTCATCTAATGATGAATTGGAGTTTAAGGAATTATAAAGATTAGTTAGGATAGTTCGGGATAGGATAGGAGTAGAGTAAAATAATTGGAGAACTCACGAAAGGAAAAAAAACACAACACGTAACGTATTCCAGCCGAGCTTTTGGGGAAAACATCGAACATTAAACACGAAAAACAACACCACACGCGACGTAAGCAAACACTGAACATTTCACACTGCACAGAAGTAAACAAACGAAATGTACACAAAAATAACACATCAAACAAGACTTCGTTCGAGAAATGTCAAGTGACGTTCAAAATCGCATAACAATCATGGCGGATATTGCGCGAATTCGAGTAAGTGCAACGATCGATAAAGTAGATCCCTGGTTTGGGTTCATGCTAAAAAGTTTGATGGAGAATATAAAGTGGACACCGAATCAACCGAGAGTGACTGCTAACGAATTAAGAGAAAGCTGGGATTAACGACCTGAAAGGTGAGACATTGACCTGTACAAAAAATCGAAGCCCAATTAGCAGGATACTAACTGACAAATTTGAACTGGGCGAGCCTTGAATGAAGGTGCTTGCCAGGAAACAGTTTCTTTTGAATAGTGTCGGCAAACGAGGAGGAGGATCGTTGAGTTTTGGTGGAATCACAAGTCGGTGATTTGAATTTTGGTGAAGCAACATTGAACAAGAAGAAAGATAATCCGGAATCACAAGTCGGTGATTGGAGCGGAATTTGAAGGATAGTCCAGGGGTCTACGGCTAGCGAGTTTAATCGAAGAACAGACAAGGAGGAGTTGGCAAATTAATCGAAGAACGGGCAAGAAGAAGTTGGCGAATGGTGTTCGCAGGTGAATTACTCAGCGACTTCGTGGGACAACGCACCAGAGGCGCCCTAGGTTAGATAAGACAGGTAGCTTGAAAAGTAGTAATTAAAATAGGTAGACTTTCGAAGTTAGACTATCATAAAGTTTTGGATTAAGTTTGATTTGTGGTCAATTTTGAATTAAAGTAGCTTAAAGTTAAATTAAATTGAATTTGTTAAATTACAAGTGCTGTTATTTTTGAGTGTTGTTATTGTGACGTGTTACAGCTCCCCTTCCGTGCTCCGAGTGGTTTATAGACATTTTCCCCGAAGTCGTGATTCGATCGGAGAAATTTTTAGAACGGGTCCTAAAAACAAAGGATCACCGGCGCCCACGACCCTTCTCTGGGTTAGTCGGACAGGCCCCGTTCGCCCCCTTGTTGTTAGGGGTTCTAACTGTTTTTCCACCGGCAAAAACAGTAATACATTGGTCGATTGTTCGAAAAAAAAAATTCCATTCTCATTGTTCGATGTTAAACCACTGGTGGTGTAAGTTATTGTTCAAGTTTTCACGAACTCCGACAAATCTTTTAGGTTTAATGAGATCGAATTTGCCTTTTCTTTAAAGGGCTTTATATATATTGATCTAAAAATTAATTTCAGGATTTTGCGATTTTCAACCACTAAGAGGGTGTAAAATGATTGTGTACTTTTTTACGTACTTCAACATATCACTTTGGTTTGATAAGGTATCGAATTGTGTGTTGTGCTATTTTAGATAGATAGATAGATAGATTTATTTAAATTCATTGGGTTGTATAATAACAAGTAAAAATAATTCAGTGATTAGATCTTTATCTTTACAGCTGCAATTGAAAATTTTGCATTCTATTTGCAAAAACTTACGCTCATCTGACACAGTAATATGTTCAAGGAAAAATTTTGTTAACAAAAAACCTTGCTTGAAAGAACCTTAATGACTAACTTAAACACTACTTAAAACTAAACAAAAACTAAAAATAGATTAAGATAATAAGGTACACAACACTAGTTGTAGGAGTACCTAGCCAAGGAAGAGACTAGAGGATTGTCTACCGTTTGGGTCTTCGTTAGAAGTCTTGTTAACCTGGTTGCAGCAAGTTCCTGGACGTTGAGCACTCCACTGTCGCGGTGTAATGCTTTCGTTGAATAATAGTATGTGCTATTTTAACGGGCCTTCTAAATAATCGCCTAAAATCAATAAATTTTTCTTTAAAAAAAATGTATTTTCATCTGCTAATGGCTAAGATGTGTATGATGACGTATTCTTCCTTGATTTCGTCCTGAAACTAACCATGTGAACTGTACTTTAGCGGAAATGAGAACTACTATTTTATAAACGACACATTTCATTAAGGATAATAGTTTAACATTAATGGTTTTGAAAACACAAATCAATTTGAAACTTTTAGATAGCTTCCCATTTCGATTTAAGGTACCGCGAATATTAAGTCCTTCAACAAGATCTTGAGAAGCAAAACTCTTATAAATATGTATAAGAATATTATGTATAGTATCATGATTTTGAAATTTATATTTTAAGGGAAATCCAATTTCGTGACTCTACTGAATTATGTACATACATTTGAATTTTCTACTAGACTGTCTGTTCCGAGCATCATAGACTCAGAGCGATAGAGAAGTCGGTTATACAATCTACAACGCCATCTATGCAGGGACGACGTGGAGTGAAAATATCTTTCCTGAAGTATATGGGAAGGACTTACTTTACTTTTTTACTTCATATCAAGCTGTACAGTATACACCCTTAAAAATACACCAATACATTGTCAATGTCAGGCAGTAAGTCATAAACATATTTCCAATAACAAAATTTGATGGAACGAGTACATAGAGGTTTTTTTCACACTCAGACAGGCTGAAAAACATGCCTGAGCACTTCGTCTTTTTTTTATTTTGATGCAAAAAAAGGCTCCCCAAATATACGATTTCTTGTCATCCCCTATCTTCGTAAAATGTATAGGAAACATTTTTCACCGACGATACCGTACATCATCATGTTCCCGGCTAAAGGACATGAAGTAATTCAAGTTTTTAAATTTCTTTCGCAAAATTTCCTTGAATTAAAAAGTTTTCATCAGTCCCGACATTTTATGCGGTTCCACTTTGGAACGATAAGGGCTAAAAAAAACTTTTGTTCGAGCAGGTGTACGGAGAATGGGATGAAAAATGTCGGTGGTGAGTTTTATCAATAGTTTTCGGGGTGCAAGACAGGTTGATAAGGCAAGGTAAGAACAAGGTGCACCGTACAGTCAGCCGCATGTACTCATGCATCCGTTCGTCTCGGAAAACTAGTTTGTCGTCGTCAGCGGGCTTTAATTATTTTGTTACTAAAGTTAATTTAACTTTACAAAATTCTATGATGGATGAGATAGTAAATTAAATTACATTTTCTTCTCGTCCTTCGTACTATGCGCCGTTGATTATTTCCCCGGAGCTTCAACTTTTTTGTTCACTTCCAACTCAAGTCGTTTTATTAGGAAACTCGTTCTGAAAGGATGTTAAGAGCGAGGTTAAATTTTGAATAATAAAAGTGAATAAACGTTTTCCGGTAACTGTATAATTTAATACTCTTGAAAGCAATTTTATTCCCGACATGAAATCTGTAGGGTATTGAGTTTCACAGAATCCGAAAGTTTTACCGGAATGGCAAAAATACAAATTTTTGGCAAAAATACAAATTTTGGCCGAAATCTACTGCTAATATCATCTTTGGACCTAAAGTGTATCTAATGCAGCGATTGGTAAGTTTAAGAGGTGGCTCCATATCTCATAGGAGCACACCAGTTCTAAGTCACACACTCGTGTTTTTCCCTGCAAGTGTGCCAGAACTACGACTTCTAAGGTCGCGTTAAATCTCAGAAACGGCTTATGCAATAAAGTTGAAATTTAGTACGTATATGTAGGTGTGCTACAAGAGTAATTAAAGCTAAAACAAGTTCAAATTTTCATTAGCGTTTAATGCTGAGATGCGGTGTATGCGACTTACAACCTAAAGAATAACCAAGAGGCTATTTGGAACGTTATTTTTTAGGTTGCCAGTCGCATGGTAATGGACGAACTCCGCTCTCGCTCCCTACCTTGAAGCTCTCGAAATTCGTAAGAATAACGAAAAAGTTCGGGTAGAGACTGGGGGATTCGAGTACAATGGGTCATGTTGGCCTGAGTGCTCAAGATGCGCAGCTTCGCTGTGTGTCTTCCCCCATACCAAACAGCAACCTACACCACATCTCAGCATTAAACACGTTCCGGACTTCTACCCAAAAAATATTAAAGTTGCACCCAGACTGTGGCAGATTTTTTTGATATTCAACTCCTAAGGAAATTTAAACGGTTTATATACGTTTTAAGTCTATAAAGCCTTTTGATCCTATAATCGGCAAAAAATCGATATTTTCAATATTTTTACTTCTATTTTAGGGAACAAAATTAACTTACCGAAAAACATGCTTGTCTCTAAATAACCAATGTTACATTTTGACTTTGACCGCGTCTCAGAGTATGAACCAATTACTTGATTCAGGTGTTAAGTTTGGCAGTGGCGTAAGTATTCAACTGCACCTCAACTTTAACCGCTTCTAAAACTTTGACCCGAAAAATAAAATCTCGCCCAGACTGTTGGCAGATTTTTTTAACTTTATTCTAAGGACAAAATTTTCTTTCCAAAAAATCTGCCTAGTCTCGAAACAACTGATGTTATACTCCGATTTTGACTTCGTCCCGGAGTACCTACCCCACCTCCTTCCCTCTCACATTGGTATATTTCTGAAAAAAATTGTATTGCATATTCTCGAAGAGAATATGCATGTGCAACTTAGGGTCTAACTCTCTTACTTCCTGAAAACCTATAGATGTTAGACTACAACGCATGTAGGTAACGTGACTCCAATAACGATTTGTAAAGGGTGTTACAATAACTCGTTCCGAAGTTAAATCAAAATTAATAACAAGTGGATGGCAAAGAATTCCACTCAAATGCTCGCCATGGCTCCTACGGCACACCTCGACCCGTTTGTCCAAAGTTTTGATGACATCACGGCATAATTGCTCCTCAAATAGACCAATATGCAGGGCCGAATTTACCTATGAAGGGGCCCGGGGCTATTACACTTTTGGGGGCCCCTAACAACTAAGGCTTATGATTTTTTTAATTTTTTTCCTAATCGGAAAACTATTTGAACACTTTTTTTGTGTTTGTATTACATAATGCCGAAAAAAAAATTTTGTTCACCAAAGATATCAGCTTTTTTCCATTGCGTGCCAATACCACAACTGCAAAAGCTTTGCCAGACTCTCATTTATTTTTTAGAGGATCCCACTATTTTCAATAATTAATTTTTTTCCAAGGATTCTATTATAACTATGACAATATAAAATACGTACCTGGCCTTAATGTTGTTTGTCGGTTGTGAGGACGGAAATTTCCATGTGAAATTTCCACACACAAACATTGAATTTAAACATGTAACAGTGAATCGAAGCACAAATACAACACAAATTAAAATTAGGGACTAAGCATTTTGAATTACAAATACAACACAAGAGCTAAGAACTTTGAATACAACACAAGATCAATACATCAAACATGAAACACAGAATCTGAAAAGACACACAACAAAGGCTGAAAAGGAGAAAATTTCGGAATATACCTGGAAAAGGTCAGCGGGATCACAAAAACGTCCCAGGCGACGCAATGCGACAGGGAACCCGCCGACAAGTATACGAAATCCCAGCGAGACTATATACCGAGGCAAGCATACCCCAGCCGCAAATTATAAAAAGGCAAAATTTCTCCCACACAAAATTTGTTCCATAACATAATTCATGGACAGCGAATGTTGGTCACTAAATATATAGTGAACGAGTCAACCAGAAGAGCAGCTCGGTGGCAGTGATCAAGTCTGCAAAGAAGGCAAGCGAAGTTGCACTTCCTCTTCTAGCAACTAAGCGACCCTCAGACGGGATAAGGCTAGCGAAGTTGCACTTCCTCTTTGAAAGTCTGGGGTCAATTAGGTCACAAGCACAAGACAAAGCAAGAGGACAGCAGCGACGCACAAGACGGAACCACGAAGCAAGGCGACAGCAGCGAAACGCCAGACGCAAGCAGCAAGGGCCAAGACGACAGCAGCGACACACAAGACACGAGCAGCGAAGCCAATACGACCGCAGCGAAGCCAAGATGACCACAGCGAAGCACAAGACGAACGCAGCGAAGCCAAGACGACCACAGCGCAGCCAAGACGAACGCAGCGAAGCACAAGACGAACGCAGCGAAGCTAAGACGAACGCAGCGAAGCCAAGACGAACGCAGCGAAGCCAAGACGAACGCAGCGAAGCCAAGACGAACGCAGTGAAGCCAAGACAAACGCAGCGAGGACAAGACGAACGCAGCGAAGCACAAGACGAACGCAGCGAAGCACAGGACGAACGCAGCAAAGCCAAGACGAACGCAGCAAAGCACAAGACGAACGCAGCGAAGCCAAGACGAACGCAGCGAAAAGCACAGAGCGAACCACGACGAGCGGATCATGCGGGCGAAGACGAGATGACGATCAGAAACAGAGTCAAATTAAGGCAAGCAGAGTCGTGCCAGGAGTCGAGCTAAAACCAGCTACGACAAGCTACGACGAACTTTGCCAGAACCACGACCAGTAGACACAGCGCAGCCGAGACGAATGAAGCAGAAGCCACACAGAGAGACGAAGACAGGGAAGGACGAAGACAGGGTAGGACGAAGACAGGGAAGACAAAGCAAGGGCCAAACATCGGAGAAAGCCAAGCAGCGAAGGACGACGCGACGTTGGGATCGGTAGAGACACCCCGAGCAACAGAGCAAAGACCAAGCAGCGATGAGCCAAGCAGCGAAGGACCACGCGACGTTGAGCTAGGTAGCAACAAACCAAGCAACGAAGCCAACCAAGCAGCGACAGACCGAACGGCAGAATGGGCATGTAGGAAGACAGAGAGAGAGCAGAGCAGAGAGAGTCGAGGCAAGGCGAGTGGAATCGTACCCGCAGGATTACAATCAAATCACGTTGAGCAGAGGCGGCGATCAGGAGCGAGTCAAGGCGAAGAGAGCAGACGCGCGGAGGCGAGCAAGGAGAAAACCCAAAGGAAATCAAATAACCAATTATATGTCATCAATTAGCGTAATAAAGTGAAGTCAATCAATAAAATAAATATTTTGTAACGGACACTGGCACCCGATGAGCATACCCCGGAAAAGAGTCGTTACACGGTTAAGTTGCTGGTTTAGGATTAGGTTTAAAAGTGGATTTTGAACTGAACCAGATGATCTCAAATCATGAAGACTATGGTAAAGAATTTTGAAAAGTTTGAAATATTTATCAATTCCTTAATTGCTTACTCATCTTAGCTCCTTTTAAAAATATGCTCATTTATATGGGAATATTTCGTACTTTACTTTTAGCGAAATCATTTATTATTTCATCAAAGTCAATCGATTTTAGTACGTCAAACTCTATTGACATTAGAGAAAGTGAGTCCAAACGATTTTCGCCAATTGTATTACGCAAATAGTTTTTAATCCCTGCTAAAGTAGAGAAAGATCTTTCCCCTTCACAATTTGTTGCAGGTATAGTTAAATACATTCGCAACGAAATCCTACGTTTGGAAACGTGCGAAGAATTGAACTACCGTCCTCAAGTAATTCGCTCATACGTGCGAGCTTAGTTTTTGCAATATTTTCGTTCTTAACAATTTCAGAAAATTGGAAGAATTCATAAACGAAACCAATCTTCAAATCATTGGGATATGCACTTATAAGAGCTTTACATTTATCTTGAATTTCTGCAATTGATAATTCGTTAAAAATCCAAATAAATTTTCAATGCTGTTGTACGCTGCGCTTCTCTTCTCTAATTCCTGATACAGACAGTCGATTATCGGCAGAAAGGTTACTACGCGAAATTTTTCACGTGTAGAAAATTCCGTTTCTATTGCATCGCCTTCATCAAAAAAACGTGCTCTTTTTCTTGTTCTTCTATTATATTCTCTATATTGATGATCATCCACAAGTTGCTTTGCTTCGACCTCTATATTATTAACCTATATAGTTGACATACAGTCAGTAAATCAATATCAGCGCTCTGAAGCGATTCGCTAGTTGCATGGAAGCGTTCTAAAATTTTGTTCCAAAAAATAACCATGACATCAGTATCGAATTCTCTCATTTTATTAAGAATGCCATTTGCTTCATTTTTGGTTATCTGATTTTGGGTGCTATACTCTCAAAAACCCACTCTCAAAAACCCACGTCGGCTTCTATCACCTAACGGTCCTCCCGCGTCCGGTGTTAGATTGGCGGCAGTTGCGGGTGCACTCAAATGTCAGCGAAGTGCTGACTTCTCGCAACGCCCATCAGGGAATACAAATCTCGCCCACCGGCAACTCAACAGGATTTAATTCTATTGTATTGATTATATGAAAATTTCGGGCCCTGTGCTACAGAACCTTTTAGTCCCATGGAAAATCCGGCCCTGCCAATATGGTTTGTTATCTCGTCCTTCAGTTGTTTAATGGTGGTGGGTTTATTGGGGTAAGCCTTGCTTTTGAGATAACCCCAAAGAAAGAAGTCCAACGGAGTTAAATCGCACGATAGCGGTGGCCAATTGATTTCGCTGTTTCTGGAGATTATTTGCCCGGGAAACTTCTGCAGAAATAATTCCATTATTGCGTCGCATCATCTTGCTGGAACCACATGTCGTCGATGTCATAATCATTCAATATTGGCCACTAGAAGTCGGTGATCATGGCACGGTACCGTTCCCCGTCTACTGTAACAGAGTTGCCAGCTGCATTTTTGAAGAAAAACGGGCCAATCACTCCACCAGCGCAAAATGCACACCACACAGTGACTTTTTATGGATGCATTGGCTTTTCAAAGAGTGCCCTTGAATTTTCATCAGCCCATATTCTGCAATTCTGCTTGTTGACGTTAGGGTTGCCGATTGCGGGGGAATTCCCCAAAATTGGGGAATTTCAACGTTGATTGGGGTGCTTGCGGGGAATGAACAAATGTTGGGAATTTCGGGTAATTTGGGAAAATTGTGGGGAATTGCGGAGAATTTGGAAAACTGGGAAATCGACATCGAGAACAACATCTGTAGATCAAAAATGTCAAAGTTTACGTACTAAAAACTGATTTTACTACGAAATCATGCAATTGAAAAACTGGCACACAGATGTATTGTCTTCAAGTGCTACATTCTGAAAACATTGAGTTGAAACCTCGACAACTTGGTCTGAACATTGATCATTCATTGGTGGTGTATATAAACATGATCTGAGTGTTATGAACTCCGAAATCATTTGAATCATTTGAAATCATTGAAGTTTGTAAAAAATCTAAAAAGCTAGGGTCCACCCTTGGTAAAATATCAAGTTTGTAAAAAATATTAAAAGCCATTTTTCACAAGGGTCCCCTTGTTAAAATATCAAGGTTGTAAAATATATAAAAAGCCATTTTTCACAAAGGTCCCCCCTTGTTAAAATAAGAAGTTTGTAAAAAATCTAGGGTCCCCCCTTGTTAAAATATCAAGTTAGTAAAAAAACTAAAAAGCCATTTTTCACAAGGGTCCCTCTTGGTAAAATATCAAGTTTGTAAATAACCCTTATACCGCAATAAACCGTTATATTTTAAATGTCTTAGTTTTCATTACATTATATTTTGGGTATTATGCTGGGAATTATAAAATGTGGGGAATTTCATTATTTTGTGGGGAATTGAGGGTAATTTCAACATTTTGTTTGGGTAATTTGAGCGAGAGCTAACGACAAACCTGGTTGACGTAGCCACTGAGATGGAAATGAGCCCTATCAGAAAGAAGATTTTGCTCGCAAATCCATTGTCAACTTGGTTTAGCTCTTGTATCCAATTGGCGAACGTAAGGCGCTTCAAATGGTCAGTAGGGTTCAGTTCTTGCGTCAGTTGGATTTTATAGGCGTGCAAAGTGGCCGAGGACAAGTGCAATTCCTGTACGCGACGGTGAATGGAGGTGTTTTCCGAAGACCGACCGGCACGAGCACGAGCACGCAATGGTGATTTCACATTCGCCACTTACCCAGTTTCTTCAAATTTTTTCACAATTTGCCCAAGGACGATTATGCTGACCGAAAAAATCGCGAAGAGCACGGAATGCATTTTTGTTTGAGCGCCTATTTTCGTAATAGGCCTGAACAATTTTTACACGTTTTGTGATTGATAATCTATTCATGATGCACCAACAATTTGCCAAAGACTGAACTACCAAAATGTCAAAACAGATATCAAGAATTATTTGACGTTTAGCGTAGTTCACAATAAACTTCGGAAAGAGTTACTGTAACACCCTTTATAATGTCGCGTTTGCACTATCGCGCGAACCTCTGCGAACTAAAGCGTATGCGTAATGAAAGCAGCACATCCGCGTTAGTTCGCAACTCTAGTCCAGAATCGCGTAGATTCACATTGATGGCGGTGTTCGAACGATCTTCAAAGGGATTCGCACTCTACACGAAGGCAGTGTTTCCACATTAGCCTCAGAAAGACAATACCCCAGCATGAAAAAGAATGCTGAACAATGCATTTCGTAAACATTCCGATTCAATGAATGGAAGCATTAACATGCAATTCATATTTAATTTTTTCCTGAAATGTTGAAGAAATGATTCTTTATATGTTTTTCAGAATGCGAAAAAGACACATTCTAATAATCTTGCATAAACTTATATATACATACAGTACATAACACATTACTCGTATTCGCGCTGAACTGAACACCTCCCAGCTCCCACCAGTACCACTCACATTCCCATTGTCATTCGCGTCGATGGCGACTTTTGGACTTACATCAAAGAGCATTGAGCACGAATGTAGTGTTTCCACTATCGCTTATGCATTCGCGTCCAATGCACATGTCCAATGCAAATGAATGCGATAGTGGAAATGCGGCATAAAAAGTGTCAGTTTTCGTTCGACCCTGATCGTGGACTTGTGCAAATCAGAGGGCAAACGCGGTGGGCAAGCGATATTTCGTAAAAAATATCTAATTGTGTCTTGTCTTGTGGCTGAAGGACAAGGATTTCGAGTTACCGCAGGGGTCGGTCTCTTGCAAAAAACTTGTTCCAGCGGCTCGCATCGATGTATCACGCGTGGCTTCTTTTAGAGTCGTCCTGCCGTCGTCTGTCTTTGATACAGTCATAAATTCATGTTGGCCAAACTTCGCAATCGTGCGAGAGTTCATACCACGACAACGAAATGGTCAGCGTACGCCTTATCCAAAAAACTTGGAAGTATCTCGATGTACTACTCAAACATAGTGGGAATGCGTTCGAAGACGAGTCAACTGTACATCTCCGCAGCCGCATCATGCTTTGACGTAATTTGCATTACCGAAACCTGGCTTTGTAGTCATTTTAAAGATGCCGAACTCTTCGATTCTAGCTACCAAGTCTTTCGTCGTGACCGACATGCAAATCTTCAAGATGCACCATTTGGTGGAGGTGTGCTATCTGTTAACCGCATGTTTTCAGCCGAAGTTTTTGATGTTCCTGAAACCGTAATATTGAACTTTTATGTGTTCTCCTGACGATAAGTGAGAGGAAGCTTTATATTGTCACCACGTATATTCCTCCTTCTGCAAACTCATATATATGACTCTGTTTCCAGAGCATCTGAATTTATATGTAATATAATGCGATCCTGTGACGAACTTATTATCGTTGGAGATTTCAACCTTCCTTATATCAGATCGACCCAAGCTGATGATGTATCCGGCCTGATGCCGTCCTTCAACTCGTGTCCTCGACAAAATGAGCAATTCATCGATAATATGCTCTCGACAGGTCGCTGTCAGACCAATAGCATGGAGAATACTTTTGGCAGGTTCCTGGATTTAATTTTTACGTCAAATTCAAACTGCATAACTGTCAAAGACTGTAGCGTACCTTTGTTACCTGCATCGAATCATCATCCGGCGCTTCATTTAATATTTAATTTTGAGCTTCCATTAGTCGACTCTTCTGAGGTCTCGTACCATTACAAATTTCAAAAAAGCTGACTTTTCTGTGCTAAATACCGATATTTGTGGGTGTGATTGGTCACAAGTGCTTAATGAGAAAGACATTGAGAAAGCTACTAATAATTTTTACTCATTATTATTTAACTGTTTCGCTCGTTGTGTTCCTATTACTTATAATAAGAAATATAAACGATTTCCTTGGTTTGACGAAGATGAATCGTACTGACTCTCAGGGTGCGAAGCGGATTATGCTACCTACTCTGACTTGCGTAGCGTGAGTTGTTTGTTAGTCAGTCTAGAGTCGCGTATACTTCGTATATGGTCTCGATGAAATCATCCATTAAAGAATCCTAAGGAGTTCTGGAATTTTATGAACTCTAAGAAACGTACCGATGGATACCCAGCACGTTTATCTCTTGACGATGTTGTCAGCGATGATCCCCTAACTATAAGTAATTTCTTTGCCGATCATTTTCGTACCGCTTTTACATCATCAAACTGTAATATTAGCTACAGTGATTACCACTACATGACTAAGTTTCCGCAGACCTCATTAGAAATGAAAGACCTCAATATTGACGAGGCCACTTTCTTAAGGTTCATCTCGGACATTAATGATAATTTTGGGGTTGGTCCAGATGGTGTGCCGCCTATCGTATTGAAACGTTGTGGCGCTTCATTAATGACACCTTTGCGATACCTATTCAATACCTCCCTTATTTCCGGTGTGTTCCCTAACATTTAGAAATTTTCCACAATTAGACCACTTTGGAAGAAGGGCAAGAGGACAGATATACAGAATTATCGACCTATTGCCAACCTAGCCTGTATATCTAAACTCTTTGAGTCGATTGTCTGTGAAGTTTTGAAATTTCATAGCAAATCGATTATTGTACCTTTCCAACTAGAGATGGGTCGTTCCGGAGTGAACTGTTCCAAAGGAACACTTCATTGAAGTGAGTGAGTGAAGTAACTCACTCCTTTTGGTGAACTGCAGTTCCATTTGACACGTGACAAAAACTAAAAACATGAAGAACGACAGCCGCACGACCTTTTTTTTTTTTTTGTCATCATCACATTGAGTGTTGTTTTCAGTGACGACTACGACCTTTTTTTTTCAACCAACAAAATCTTCTCGTTTTGCCCTTCTCCACAGACGGAAAACACACACAACGAAGACAAAACTTCATTTTTCACAAAGTACCAGTCAGCTCTTCTCTCTCAGTAGTTTATCATATATTTCATTCATATTTATTTTATATGAGTGGTATTTTCCATTGCATGTATATTATAAACAGTGCTGTCGGCTTCACTAGCACCGCAACGCCAAGTATCAGCTCTTCTCTCTCGGATTATCATATATTTCATTCATATTCATTTTATATTCGTGTGGTAATTTGTATTGCATGTATGGATATTATAAACAGTGCTGTCGGCTTCAATATCAATAACTAAAGTCCATGTCTACAGTAATTGAACAGTTTAGTTTTTAAATTGAACAAAAACATGGTGCACGGGGAATGTCAGCTTTATAATTTTCAAAGTATATTAGGCTATCAGTAATTATTAACATTACTTTTGCCAGAACAAAACTTGCTGGAGTTGACATTTGAGTGACTTGTATTTGTTCATCAAATTCCCATTTGAACGAATTTCAAAAAATTACTAATTGCATTTACTTCGACTTTATTGATAATTAATTTCATATGTAGAACAACGTTTCTAATAATATTAATTTCTAATTTGATAGGGATTTAGCAGCTTATTTACTTAAAAAAAGGCACGATTGATTGCAGTAAATTAAAAATCCCCATAAAGTCATAAGATCATTTATTAAAGATACAGACTATCTTTTGGTCATCGTATTAGTTTTAAATGTGATACAACTGAAAGGTTTTAAAGATGTATTTCTTCCCATTCGTTTCTAAACTAATAATTAGATCTTCCATATTATTATGATATTGCTCAACCAGTTCGTAAGTATTTATCAGTATTACACATCAACCGATATCTGTAATTTTTCACACATTTCGGGTACTAATTTCAGATTTACATTTTTAAAACGCCCAAGTAATTGTTGACATCGTCACAATTCGCCAAGCTGATTTTCTTAAATAAAAATTTATAATTAAACAAAGTCGTCACAACCGTGTTTTTTCTCTGTTGTACATTAATGTATAAGGTGTTAAGTCTTTTCTGCTGTTCACTGTGTATTTTTCCCGCCTTAATAGAATAATTATGTATACGCGACGCGGTACGAGAAGAATACCATGACATTCCATTTTCCATCATGAGAAAAAAGAAAGAGGAAATGTACATGTTCGTGTATACTCCGCTCTTCTTTCTATTTTCCAAACCACAAGCACAACTGTGGTAGTGAGTCCGGAACGAAGGAACGAAGTGACTAGTGGAACTGCGTCCGGAACTAAGTCCGGAACTAAGTCCGGAACGAAGGAACGAAGAGTTCAATTGAAGTGACTAGTGGAACTGCGTCCGGAACTAAGTCCGGAACGAAGGAACGAAGAGTTCAATTGAAGTGACTAGTGGAACTGCGTCCGGAACTAAGTCCGGAACTAAGTCCGGAACTGAGTCCGGAACGAAGGAGCGAAGAGTTCCATTTTAGCGAACACTTCA
Organism: Beris morrisii; assembly: GCA_951812415.1. Taxonomy (NCBI): domain Eukaryota; kingdom Metazoa; phylum Arthropoda; class Insecta; order Diptera; family Stratiomyidae; genus Beris; species Beris morrisii. The sequence continues at coordinate 74,335,639 of OX638310.1, forward strand.
ATTGAATTTTTCAAGTGACTGCAGTTCCATGTCAAAAACATGAAGAACGAGGGTGGGAGGACCCTTTTACTTTATTATTTTATAATAATAATAATTTTACTTTATTATTTTATAATAATAAAGTATTGTAATCGACCTGAAATTTCCAAAAAATTTGCTACCCTGAAATTTTGTATTTACACGTTTTAGGACTAGTAAACACCAAAAAAACAAAAAAAAAATGTCCGTCTGTCCGCCGTATACGCCGTACGCCGTACGCAAACCCGTTTGAAGGTGCGTAGCACACAAACCCCTTAAGATATTAAGTTGAAATTTTTATGGTAGGTAGAATGGGTGAACCCCTACAAGTGATATATTTTGTAGTGGTGGGGGTGTACGGGGGGAGCGTTTTAGATGAAAAATTTTGGTTTCTATATCTCAGGAACCGCTTATGCTAGGAGGCTGAAACTTGGAACTTATGTAGTACTATGATAGTGGACTCATTTGCAAAAAAATTACGGATAAGAGTTGAGGGGTGTGGAAGTGGGGTGGAAAACAATGAGTCCAAAACGCTAGAAAGCCGGGATAAAAACATTCTAAAATCCATATCTCCTGAACGATTGATGGCAGAAGATTGAAACTTTGTGGTTGCCCTTAGGGATACTTGAAGATTAGACAAGAGCTAACATTTTTAAGGGGTGTGGTGGGGTGTGAGGTTGGGGGGTGAAAAACTTTGGATTACAATATCTTCCGAACCAATTACACCAGGAAGATAACATTTTGTTTGTGTATGTGGGATTACAAGAAGAGTCTAATGAACGTAAATTTTTTGAGGGGGGAGGTGGAGCATGAAAGTGGGGGGATAGCAATTTCTCAAAAAATGTCATTTTTATACCTCAGAAACCGTATCAGATATTATCTTGATAGTGGACTCATTTGCAAAAAAAAATTGTCGATATGGGTGGGGGTGGGGGAAACAATGCGTCCAAAACGCTTGAAAGCTGGGATTGAAACATTCTAAGATCCATATCTCCTGAACGATTGATGTCAGATGGCTGAAACTTTGTAGTTATCTTAACAGATACTAGGAGATTAGAAACTAGTTAAACATTTTAAGGGTGGTACAGAATTATGGGGCTGGGGGGTGAAAAACTTATAGTTACTATATCTTCCGACTCAATTATCTCCGGAAGATAAAATTTAGTTTCTGTATATAGAATTACTAGTGGAGTCTACTGAATATAAGATTTGGGGGGGGGGGGGACGTGAAGAGCGGAAGTGAGGGGACAATCGTTTTTCAGAAAATGAAATTTTTATATCTCAAGAACCGCATCAGATATGATCTTGAAAATTTTACAGGAGTTAGGACTGTTAGACCTCTAGCAGAATTTTGAGGGTGTGGGTGTAGGGAGTGATGGTGGGAGGGGGTGGAAATGAAAAAATTCTGATCTTAATTTCTCGAAAGCAGCAAAGGACAGAAAGCTAAAAATTTAAAACTGTATAGAGCAACTATAGAGACATCCCGGATTTTGATAGGGGTAGCAAGGTACGGGGGTGGTTTTTCATATCTCAGAAACGGGTTATGGTAAAAAGTTGAAACTTAGTACCTATATGTAGATATGCTACTAAGGTAATTAAGATTAAAAAAAAGGTCGGCCAACAGTCTGTGGGCGCAACATTATTATTTTATGGTTAGAAGTCCGAAATGTGTTTAATGCTGAGATGCGTGCTATTTGGAATGCTTTTTTTTAGGTTGTCAGTCATAGTACAGGCGTTTCACTTCTACCCATAAAACACTGATGGACGTCACTCCCTTTTGGTAAACTGCATTTCCATTCGACACATGAGGAAGAACGATGACCTTTTTTTTTTTTTTTTGGTCATCAGAATCTCGGAACGAACAGTTCACTGGAACTAGTTCACTGAACTCGTTCCTTCAAGTGAGTGACTCGGAGTGAACTCCTTCACTAAAAGGAACTGCTTTGCCCATCTCTATTTCCAACATAGATTTACCAAAGGCAGATCTACAACGACAAATTTCATGGAATTGTCAAATTTCTCCATTCCAGTAATCGAAGCGGGTTATCAAGTTGATTGTATTTATACCGACTTTAGTAAGGCGTTTGATAAGATCAATCATAACATTCTGATATGCAAACTTAAGCATTTGGGTTTTCCAATTATGCTTATTAATTGGATAACATCTTATTTATGCAACCGATTTCAAAGAGTTTTATTTCGTGGGGAATTATCCTCGGAAATTTCTAACACATCGGGAGTTCCACAAGGCAGCCACTTAGGTCCTTTATTATTTATATTATTTATTAATGACTTGAGTTCAATGATTTTAAACTCTAGAATTCTTCTTTATGCCGATGATGCAAAGCTTTTCCGCAATATTACGGATATGGACGACTGCATTCTCTTGCAAGAGGACCTTAGCCATTTATCCTATTGGTGTACGTTAAATGACATGTCTCTCAATTTTAATAAATGTACAACTATTTCTTTTTCGCGTTAGAAATGCCCATTTAATTTTAATTACACCGTTGAAGGAAACTCATTACAAAAATCAGACAAGGTACTTGATCTGGGCGTTTACTTTAATTCATCTTTTACTTTCGACGATCATATTAATTATATTGTGAATAAAGCGAACTCCATCTGGGGCTTTGTGCGAAGATGGTGTAAGGATTTCAATGATCCTTACGTCACAAAGGCGTTATATTGTGCTTTTGTTCGATAAATTCTGGAATATGCGTGCCAGGTATGGACTCCATATTATGAGGTCCATAAGAGCAGAATTGAATCTGTGCAGAAAAGATTTTTGAGGTTTGCACTTAAGGGGTTACTCTGGCTTGACTCTCAAAATCTTTCTCCCTATTCTGAACGTATCAATCTTCTCTGTCTTGAATCGCTTGATAACAGAAGGAAAGTTATCGGGACTGTTTTCGCATTTAACATTATCACTGGAGGAATTGATGCCCCTATGTTGTTACAAGAAATTTCTTTCCGTATTCCGGGTCGCACTTTGAGAGACTATACACTACTAAATATTTCATATCATCGAACTAATTATGGGCAACATGAACCGATCACATCCATTTCGCGTCTTGTTATCCGTTTTTATCATGCTATTGATTTTGACTTGAGTGCGACACAACTGAAGTCAGTTTTAAATAAAATAATCAAATAATTTGTTTAAATATTCTATATAATTGTTATATTTAATGGTCGCTTTTATTTTTTTTAAAACTTTTAAGTAATCAGGTCTTGATGAAACTGAAATAAATAAATAAATAATACTATTCGAAGACTTTTATTAGCTCATGATGTGAAATTTCAAAGTACATTACAGAAACCACTACTGTCCATAAGACACGTCGTAAAAGACTTGCTTTGACGAAAGAATTGGAAGAACGTAATTTTTTCAGTCGAAGCTTCTTTTCTGTGCGATCTTTCTACCTGGCGTACCAACGTCATTCCGCCCGTCTATCCGTAAGCATAATAATTCAAGAACACCTTGACCTTGAAATTTTGAATCTGATCGAATTTGCAAGGCTAAGTTCGTTAACGGGCTAAATCGTTCCACTCCTTCGGGTAGCTACCATACAAAAAGTCCTTAAGACACGTGTTTAAGAATATTGGCCAAGAACTTCGGAACGCCATCAGCTACAATTTTGAAATTTTGTATACCTTGGGTTTTCCAATAGTTGAAGTTAAAGGTGAGTATATGAAAACATTTGCATGAGTTCTTCGTTAAAACATACTCCACTCAATTTACGGAACTCACAATAACTCAAGAAATCGTTTAGGCACAAAGTTAAAATTTTGTACATATTAGTTTTGAGGGAAAATGAAGTTCAAGTTCATTAGTGTCCAAAATTCCCTTACTCCTTTGGGTAGCTTCCACACAAAAAGTCCTTAAAACGTGTTCAACAATATTTTCCGATAACTTTTGAACGCTTCAAACTAGGAATTTTAAATGTTGTACACATTAATATTAAAATGGTTACAGGTAAAAGGCTAAATATACCAGAAATCGGATGAGTCCATCTGTAGCCGATCGTGACTGCGGTATATTTTTATTGTTTGAATCAATTATGAAGTGGTCTATGTCCATGGTGAAGTAATTGGAAGTATTGTATACATATGGGAATCTCCTAGACCTCATATTGTTATATTTAATATAAACACGGAACAATTGACTTATAAGTACATGATAACTATATAACGTGATTCGGACGCAAAATAAATCGCTGATGTTAATTAAATTAGCGATTGCAAGCTAAAGAATGCTAATATTCTTGATATAAATAAAAAATAATTTTAATAGATAGAAACAATTTTGGTGACGGTGTTTCATACTATGTTATACTGTTTTACAATGTTATTATTGTCGTTTTGATTCCACCTGGTACGCGGACGAATGAAATTTGTTTGATCTTCAAATGTAATATTTGTTCGCAGTGTATTTACATATTATGCCAATTACTATGAATTTATTCACAATGGGTAGCTACAGGTACATGATCATTGCGTGTAGAACTCTATAACTTCCCAGGAAATGATATCATTAACGAATTCAGCTACAACGTTATAATTTCTTAAATATGTTATGTTTGTCCAGAAATTTCTGCTAACAAACTGGGCGCAACTTTATTATTTTTCGAGACAAAGTCCGGGAAGCGATAAAAGTCGAAGTGAGAGAAGAAGTACCTTCGCCACTGACATACTTATACCATCACGATTATAGATCATAGTTTGGGACGCAGTCAAAGTCAAAGCAAAGCACAAATATCTACATATTCAATATATTGTTGCGAGCTAGGGGTTCGACGGGATTTAAAGTAAAACACAATTCGTTTAAAATCAATATAAAGAATAATTGATTGTTCGCATTAATAATCGCACTCACGCCAGTAACACTGCCCGATTTTATATACAACTTGATCACTGCATGATCGCTGCTAACCAATCAAAATCGCTTTAGCAAATATTTCGCCTAGAATTCATTGATCGTTTCGTCGCACGCTGTGTAGATCAAAACTGTGTTTTTCCACTATAGCGTGTACAACTGTCGCTGTGTGCAAACTCTCAGACACTTAAATACTGCACACGCGCCGAATCAAGAGCCCTCTCGAATATACTGTGGGCTGTGTGGACCAATCGTGAGGCCTGGAGAATTTACGAGAAGAAGAATTCTGTAGAAGTATACAGAAGCTTCCGTGTTGGTTTTTGGGAAGCATGGGTTCTTACAGAAACTGATGTCATTGCAGTGAGCGGGTTGCCAGGGTACATGTAACAATATGTATGATCAGATTTAAAAGATCTGACGAAGTTTGTGAAAACAACCTTTTACTCGCGCTAAGATATATCAGAAAATTCTGAAATTGATTTTTCGGCGAAAAAAAATTAGTTTGATATCTCATCAGACCTTACCATCGATTTTTAGGCGATTATATAAAAAGTTCATTGAACTAAAAACCAATTCGAGACATAGTCACATCTGAGAAATATATCAGGATTCATGAAAACTTATGCAAAGTAAAATAAATTCGATATCTCTGAAAATCTGAGAGATATTATTAAAGCTGATATTTAATAGTAATTAAATTCACTGTTAAAATTACATGGCGAAATTCGAGCACTTAAACTCCAATTTGTAATGAAATCTAAGTACACAAAGCATTAACAAAAAAAGTCAGCCTTTAATTAAAATTGGAAGAATTAACTTAGATTTTTATGTTAATAACTAGAAGTCAACTTTTACTTATATTAAATAATTATATTCGGTTACTTAATAATTAATAATAAGTGAGAATGAAGTTAATGTTTCCTTTTCTAAAATAATTTGTACTCACGCTTATTCTGGAAAACGGTGGATTTTCTATTCCCGCCGACTATGCGGTTTCCCTTCGATTCCCATTGAGGGCACATGCAATAATTGAAAACTTTTGGAAACTGCTTTATCTATACACTTTAAAGAGGTTTTTTTCCAGGTCCTTGAAACCATATTTTTTGGCAGAATAATGTCCAAAATTGTGACACTGTAAATATAAAAGATGTATCATCTCAAAGTCCTCTTTATTTAATATCAATTACTTTCTGAAAACATACTGCAGTCACGATCGGCTGCAAGCCAATCGTATAATACTCTAGATGAATACTGAACTCCGATTTATATTGTAGTTGGGGATAAGGTAGAATTACGTGTGTGCATTTTGTATTTCCTTTATTAAGGACTCCCATTTGATTGCTACTGAAACCTAAAACACAATATTCAGTGTTTAATTTCATATCTGGGTGAGCCACCGAAAAAAATTTTCTTTTTTGAAGGACTTTCACATGGAAGTTGCCTGAAGGACTCACTCGATTTCTTACATATTTATCCTTTTCCTTGGAATCATTCAAAAATTAATGTGTACAAAATTTCAAATTCGTAGCTTGAAGCGTTCAAAAATTATCGGAAAATATTGTTGAACACGTGTCTTCAGGATTTTTTGTATGGAAGGTACCAGAAGTAGTAAAAGGAATTTGCTGACTAGTAAGCTCGAACTTCGTTTTCACTCAAAACTAATTTGAACAAAATTCCCAATTCATAGCTAAACGATTACTTGAGTTATAGTGAGTTCCGTAAATTAAGTGAATACATTTTGACAGGATGTTTGTATGGCAGCTACACGAAGGACTAATAGGATTTTCTTCATAATCATACATTTAACTCCAATTATTGGAAAAATAACACATACAAAATTTCAAAGTCGTAGCTTAAACCCTTCTGAAGTTATCTACCAATATTCTTGAACACGTGTTTTAAGGACATTTTGTATGGCAGCTACCCGAAGGAGTAAGACAATTTTGCCCGTTAACGAACTTAGCCTTAAAAATTCAACCTAACATCCAGATTCAAAATTTCAAGATCCTAGGTGAAGGCGTTCTTGAGTTATCGTGTTCACGGACAGACGGACGGACGGACGGATGGACGGACGGACAGACGGACGGACGTCAAGCGGATTTAAGGTTTTTGGCCACAAATAAATAAAAAAACAAACTGCAGTCACGATCGGCTGCAAGCCAATCGTATAATACTCTAGATGAATACTGAACTCCGATTTATGTTGTAGTTTGGGATAAAGTAGAATTACGTGTGTGCATGTTGTATGTCCTTTATTAAGGACTGCCATTAGATTGCTACTCAAAACTAAAAGACAATATTCATTGTTTAATTTCATATCTTGAACTGGGTAAGTCATCGAAAAAAATGTCCTTTTTGAAGGACTTTCACATGGGAGGTGCCGGAAGGACTCACTCGATTTCTTACATATTTATCCTTTTCCTTGGAACCATTCAAAAATTAATGTGTACAAAATTTCAAATTCGTATCTTGAAGCGTTCAGAAGTTATCGAAAAATATTGATGAACACGTGTCTAAAGGAATTTTTGTATGGAAGGTGCCAGAAGGAGTAAAAGGATTTTGCTGGCTAGTAAACTCGAACTTCATTTTCACTCAAAACTAATTTGTACAAAATTCCGAATTCATAGCTAAAAGATTACTTGAGTTATAGTGAGATCCATAAATTAAGTGAATACATTTTGACAGGATATTTGTATGGCAGCTACACGAAGGACTAACAGGATTTTCTTCATAATCATACATTTAGCTCCAACTATTAGAAAAATAACACATACAAAATTTCAAAGTCGTAGCTTAAACCCTTCTGAAGTTATCGACCAATATTCTTGAACGCGTGTTTTAAGGACATTTTGTATGGCAGCTACCAGAAGGAGTAACAGGATTTCGCTGACTAGTAAAGTCGAACTTCCTTTTGACTCAAAACTAATTTGAACAAAATTCCGAATTCGTAGCTAAAAGATTACTTGAGTTATAGTGAGTTTCGTAAATTAAGTGAATACATTTTGACAGGATATTTGTATGGCAGCTACACGAAGGACTAACAGGATTTTCTTCATAATTATATATTTAGCTCCAACTATTGGAATAATAACACATACAAAATTTCAAAGTCGTAGCTTAAACCCTTCTTAAGTTATCGACTAATATTCTTGAACACGTGTTTCAAGGACATTTTGTATGGCAGCTACCCGAAGGAGTAGGCCGATCTTGCCCGTTAACGAACTTAGCCTTACAAATTCAACCAAACATCCAGATTCAAAATTTCAAGATCCTAGGTGAAGGCGTTCTTGAGTTATCGTGTTCACGGACAGACGGACGGACGGACGGACGGACGGACGGACGGACGGACGGACGGACGGACGTCAGGCGGATTTGACGATTTTGGCCACAAATAAACAAAAAATAATATATAACTTTTTTTTGTCCGAGGCTTGGTTCTATGCGTTACAAACTTTTGGGCTGGATTAAACTTATAATACTCTATATGATTTCATCTAGAGTATAAAAAACCTTAAAAACGCGACTATTTCATTGCGGATTTTAACTGTCAAATTTTACAGAAATTGAATCATTCACGCGTTTTCAATAATTTAAAATTGGGTAAACCACAATTCACTTTCCCGACGGCGAATATTGTATATGAAACGCTTTGAAGACAGGTGGAAGTGAGATGCAATAGCGACTTAGTGTCAAATTGTTGTTGATTTGCGTATCCAAGAACGGGACTTAATATTAGTATGAGTGAAAAATTTAGTAGCCTAGCGTCAAATTGCTGTTGTGAATGCGAGTCGTTCGCCTTCAACTCATTCGCTGCTTGTCATCTCCAGTACATACATATATCTCTATGATTCTGAAAATGTGACGAAGTTCGTGAAAATATATAGACCCGCTTTAAACTGACCACTTTTTTGGCCATACCACCGTTCACTAATGCAAATTTGAAAAAAATGTTTGCTGATATAACTTTTCTAGATATTCTATCAATCAATATACTAATTTTCAATATTTTAGAATAATCTGTTCATGAGATATAAAAAAAAAATACCTCTCAGAACCGTATTGTGCTACTCCTATCAAAACTTATATTAGCACTATGTACACCGTAAATTTTTTTCAACTAGATTCTAGTTAAACACCACTAGAATTTAGCTCCTAGATATTCCAGTAAAGATCTAGAATATCAGGGAATTGTTTTACTGAATTTCTATCAGAATCCTGTCAATAATCTAGTTCTATTTACTAGTATTACAGGAAATATTTTTACCGAATTTCTATCAGAATTTGTCAATAATCTAGTTCTACGAGAATTTACTAGTACTTCAGTTGTTTTTATAAAGAGGCAAAACATTAGTAATCTACCAAACGAAACTGAGTAGACAGTAGAACTTCAGGCATAATCGCCGCTCTAATGCAGAAAGGGCGTAAGTAACATTTTGTTCGAAGCCAAGTTTCTGGTTAATTTTGATAGGTTTCTTTCAAAATTCACATCCATTATTTCGGTTCATACATCGTATTTCTATTAAAGCCTTTTAAAATTTTTAAGGATGGCGTGTTTTAAGAGTAATTTATCATAAAAGACAAAAAATTTACTCCAAAAAAATGTCAGTAACGTCCTTTGAGCGATGATATGTATATGTTTAAATGAATTTCTAATTAAATATGTAAACAAAAAGTCTTCTAAAAATCCAACCATGTATATTGTTCATTATATTATATAATGTTATATAATACATATATTACATAATGTATATTACATTATTTCCGAATATTACATATTTAATTTTAGACAAATAAATGAAAAATATTTAATCATACAAAATTCAAGAAGTAAATTTTTTTTGTAGGATGCTTGCGACTCCTAAGTTTGACATTTTTCATTTTATAGACAAAACATTCAAAAAAATTAAACAGCTGTCGTTTCTGCAAATCCACTAAAAAACCAGGCAAAACCTTTCTACACATAAAACAATGCATATTTTTTGGTGACTTAAATTAAAACTACATATAACTACAAATTTTATTAATTTTAACTTTTATTATAATAATGTCCGAAGTATCGGCATCCACTCCGTTTTGTAGCAGGAACTGATGAAATTACTCAATAGCCATTATTAAAAATGAACTTGAAAGAAAACATACTGCAGTCACGATCGGCTGCAAGCCAATCGTATAATACTCTAGATGAATACTGAACTCCGATTTATATTGTAGTTGGGGATAAAGTAGAATTACGTGTGTGCATGTTGTATGTCCTTTATTAAGGACTGCTATTAGATAGCTACTCAAAACTAAAAGACAATATTCAGTGTTTAATTTCATACCTTGAACTGGGTAAGTCATCGAAAAAAAATGTCCTTTTTAAAGGACTTTCACATGGGAGGTGCAGGAAGGACTCATTCGATTTCTTACTTATTTGTCCTTTTCCTTCGAACCATTCAAAAATTCATGTGTACAAAATTTCAAATTCGTAGCTTGAAGCATTCAAAAGTTATCGGAAAAAAATTGTTGATCACGTGTTTTAAGGATATTTTGTATGGCCGCTACCAGAAGGAGTGAAAGGATTTCGCTGATTAGTAAACTCGAACTTCCTTTACACTCAAAACTAACTTGTACAAAATTCCGAATTCGTACCTAATAGATTACTTGAGTTATTGTTAGTTTCGTAAATTAAGTGAATACATTTTGACAGGATATTTGTATGGCAGCTGCACGAAGGACTAACAGGATTTTCTTCATAATCATGTATTTAGCTCCAACTACTGGAAAAATAACACATACAAAATTTCAATGTCGTAGGTTAAACCCTTCTGAAGTTATCGACCAATATTCTTGAAGACGTGTTTTAAGGTCATTTTGTATGGCAGCTACCAGAAGGAGTAAAAGGATTTCGCTGATTCGTAAACTTCGACTTCCTTTTCACTCAAAACTAACTTGTACAAAATTCCGAATTCGTAGCTAAAAGATTACTTGAGTTATAGTGAGTTTCGTAAATTAAGTGAATACATTTTGACAGGATATTTGTATGGCAGCTACACGAAGGACTAACAGGATTTTCTTCATAATCATGTATTTAGCTCCAACTATTGGAAAAATAATACATACAAAATTTCACAGACGTAGCTTAAACCCTTCTAAAGTTATCGACCAATATTCTTGAACACGTGTTTTAAGGACATTTTGTATGGCAGCTACCCGAAGGAGTAGGACGATTTTGCCCGTTAACGAACTTAGCCTTACAAATTCAACCAAACATCCAGATTCAAAATTTCAAGATCCTAGGTGAAGGCGTTCTTGAGTTATCGTGTTCACGGACAGACGGACGGACGGACGGACGGACGGACGGACGGACGGACGTCAGGCGGATTTGAGGTTTTTGGCCACAAATAAACAAAAAATAATATATAACTTTTTTTCGTCCGAGGCTTGGTTCTATGCGTTACAAACTTTTGGGCTGGATTAAACTTATAATACTCTATATGATTTCATCTAGAGTATAAAAATCTGCCAATAAAATAAGGCCATAATTAATTTTTTCCGTTTAGAACACCTATTCTGTGAAAGGGTCTTATCAATTTATCCATTTTCCTGCCAGTCTCCATGGAAACGAAATTTGAAGTTTTTTTTTAATTGAGTTCTCATGGAAACTGGTGCAGAAAATACCATCGTTTAAAAAGTCCCTAAACTGTTCAAACATTTAAACAATCATCAACTAAGTAGCCTTACTGTTATTCAGAGCCGAAACAAGAATTTGCACTTGTAAAATATTCACACATTCTGCTTTTCTTTTTAAAATATAACTCACTTTATGATCTCGTGCCTCCGAATGCATAGACAATAATAATGCCTGACCACTTGTCTTTATCACTGCTTTACATCTAGTTCTATTTTCACTAGATTCACAGTAAATTTATGCAGTTTTTCTAGTTGCAATACTTTTTTTCCTAGAAACATAGTGATAAGCACTATAAAAACAGTTGAATTGACAAGTGCGAACTGTACTTCTAGTCATTTTCACTAGATTTTTGGGGGTAGAAAATTTTTCACTAGATTATCAGTAGGAAATTTTCACTAGATTGTCTCTAGTTGAACTTTACTAGAAAAAAGATTTGCTGTGTAAGTTCCAAGCTTCAGATTTGTATATTTAGCTGTTCCCGAGACATGACAGATTATTTTAATTTTTCCTGTCTCCGCATTCAACCCACCTACAAATTTTCCCTGTTGTATAAATTCTAAGTTCCTCTTACAAATCATTTTTGAGATGTGAAACATTTTTTAGAAAATTTCTGTGCTCCACGGTCACTCTAGTATTTCCCTTGAAATATTTTTATTTCTCGAAAGCCGTTAAGGCACCATAGGATCACCGTAGAAAAATAAAATTTTTCATAGGGGAAAAACCGAAGTACACCTTACTTCATCTCTCAAAAGTGAGAGAAGTGTTTTTTATATGTCAGGAACGGATTATGCTAGAAAGTTGAAACTTAGTGTGTGTATATGTGTATGTATTATATAAGTAATCTAAGCAAAATAAATTTCTGATTTGCATTGGCGTAAGGAGGTGGAGCAAAGTATATTTCCATGAATATGATTTCTTTACATTTTCACGAACAACGTCATATCTTATAGATCTGTCCAATTAATTTTACTTCCACGTCCTCTTTATATAAGCGACTAGAAATATTTTTCCAGTTTTTGTTTATATTCGACCCTCAAGGGCTCATATACCCCTGAAATTTTCAAAAAATAAATTTTTTTTTTTTACAGATTTTTATTTTTTATACTTTTAAGAATTAAAAAAAAATTCGAATTTAGAAAATTCCACTCCATTACAAAGTTATAGCAATAAATGTCACCACACATCGGTTTGGAACGGCTTCCTGGCTAATTGCGGAGCCACTCTCAACAGCAGCGTTTCGCATTTATTTTGTTCGCAAAAGCCGGGTTTCTTAGAAAACAAGGTCATTTATAGAACCATCTGTGAAAAACACGAAGATACAAGAGGAAGAAGGTGTACAGTACGAAGCTGGAATGGGAGACTAGCCTTAAGTTCACGCTGTACCTACCAAAAACTTTAAACGCATTTTTCTCGAAACTATGTTTTTAGAAATAGTCGGCACGATAACTCAGTCAATTTTCAATATTTTTCAACTTTTTTTTTTTTAAATTTTGATAACTATTTTCTCTATAGTCTGACGAGAGGTTTTTTTAATTTTTTGCATGGAAATTTTTTTATAAATTATTAAACGAAAATTTTTTTAAAAAAACTAATTACTAAAGTTTGAAATTCTGTAACTTATTTATTTTTGGAAAAAAAAAAATTCCCTCCGACAGACTATAACTAAGTCATTATTTTACAAGATTCTTTTTTATTTTTGCAAATTGAATTATTTTTGGTGAAGTTATGATGCCGACCAGGAGGCGCCATAGTTTTCATAAGCAGTCCGTTTATACCCGTAAAAAACAATGTTAATATTAAAAAAAAAAAAAAAAATTCTTTTTTTTATAGCTGAATAGTTAATAAGGTATGTGAACTCAACAAATAAATTTTTTTTTAACCATATAACCTTTGTAATAATTTTTTAGTGAGTCCTTAAGGAAGTATTAAGTACTGGTGTACGTTATCACCGAATTCAGACATATTTCTTGGGTCGATGGAGATATCGACCTCGCTTTACTTTCAATAGTCTTAAATATAATCGCCACAATACAGATTTATGTATTTTTTTGTGTTCAGCACCCTTGGGGGTGCTGTGCAAGCTTTTACGACTTCCGACAGATCCGTTAGATCTGAAGAGATGTCGAATTGTTTTCTACTTTATCGGGCTTTCTATATAATCGCCTACAAATCGATCACAATACTTTCTTAAATAAAATAGGTTGAGTAATAAATTAAAAGTGTATCCATATTATTTATAATATATACGAGTAATATATAAGAATAAAGGTGTTTCGAAAGAAGATCAAAGAGACTGATGGCGATGATCCGAAATAAGATTCTTTGTGTTAATACTATTATAAAAGCTAAAAAATAATGAATTTCAAATTTTTCTTCGCTGATAAACTCAATGAAAATCAATCACGGTGTCAATTTTTACATGAACCACTAAACTAACCATAATTAAATTCATTTTGTTCTTTTAGGAAAAGCCAATATTCAATTCTTTGCCAAAAATCTGTACTATATTCCCTAAACATGCTTTTATGTGATAACAAAAGCTCTCTGTCCATTACAATAATCGATTTTTGTACGAGGACCACACAATTATGTATGTACGCGTGAGTATGCCAGGAGCATGGGAACTGACAAAGCCGGGACATATATGTACGTATAAATGAATGTAGTCCTGCTGCACCCAAAATGCATAATATGTGTGGATCTGTATAATACCTTACAATAATAGGCACCGTCGTAATCCGCTAAGGCTTCCTATTCCCGACGACCATTCCGCTCTCAAAACACTCCAACCTTATTGCATTCAAACTGGCAGATTAAGTGACCTGACCAGTGGCAGTAATAGCCTTTTCGTATATGGGAACGGATCCTTTTAGACATTTTAAGTGAGCAAAAACCGCCATTAATTTATAGTAGCTCAGACACCCGACAAATACGATCATATAGGACATACGGAAGAGATGCAGTAATATTTGTCCTTAGACAGCTTTTGGCTTGGTTTCCTGCAAACTCCGAAAATTTCTGTGTATTTACTTGGCGAAGGTCCAAAATTTACTGTCGTTTCTCGTTTACATTACAAGACTGGGGTTTACATTTATTTACTTTTATCTTTTTAGCTTAAACTGGCAGTTCTATGTTGTTCCCAGCGTCTAACTATATCCGAAGGACACTCGACCGTACACCCAAACTTGTGTGTTAGTAGCCCAATATCAGACGAAAAAAATTGTCTTGTCCGATTTCTTTTCCTACTGCCGTTCATCTTCAATATAAAACCGTCTTTCTAGGACTCACAAAATGATTTTGTTGCCCTCATCCTTTTTTTTGTCCTTAGTACACTTTGAAAAGTCTTTATTGTTGTTGTGTCCGTTCCCGAATGAAGACGCTCATAAGACGAACTAAGCAAGTATTTCTGTAAAAGCAGGAAGATAGCTTCCAGTTGAGCATCAGAAATCGCATTTGCAAGTAAATTGGAATTATAAATTTGATAAAAATAGAAAAATGTATATAAGAAGAAACTTCATATCCTTGGCTATTGCTGGGTATCATTTTGTTTAGATTTCCTTCCGCTCTCGACAGGATAAATTGAGACAGTTAAAGTGTTTGCAGTTTTGCCAGAGGGTATTCCCGTCGAGGACATTAGTATGGCATAATGGAATTTTGTGTTTATTGTTTTATTTTGAATCTAATATGGTTTTTGAGCAATTTCCATAACTTGATGGACCAATTTCAAATTGCTTTACATAAATAGAAGCTTATCGAAAAATGAAGTTATTCAAACCTATTTATATTCTGGTTTTATTCTTTATGCTGGTTAATTTGTACTTAACTTAAATAAAAAGAGTTTCGGTATTCTGAATACTTGATTACCCTACCAAATCTTCCGTAGCAAAACTATTGTTACTTATTACTTTTTTATTTTTAATAATAAAGTATTGTGATCGACCAAAAATTTCGCTTTGCTTTGGATGAAAAATTCTGGTTTCTGGATCTCACGAGGCTGAAACTTGGGACTTATGTAGAACTACGCAGTTAAAATTTTTTACAACATTAAATGTTGGCAACTAATTGCCAACATGGGATATTGTAAATTTACATGTCTCAAATTCACTTAGGTTAGGTTATGGTGGCACCAATCCAAACTATGGATCGACTCACTTAGACCATTCGGTTAAAACGACTTACATTTCCACTGTAAAATTAAAATTCGGAAATGTAATAAATATGTACATACATGCCTTTGTAAAAATCACATGCCGAATAGTACACATAAATCACATGATAGAATGTAATTTTACAATTTGGAGGGTGAAATTACCTTCATTGAAGTAATTTATTATATCAATATATCATATATGTAACTTTACCACTTAAAGGGTAAATTGTACATACACCTACCTACCTTGTAGCCACATAAAACTACATTACTATTTGTAAATTAATTTACATAACACTTAATGTAAATTGAAGGTTTTAGAATTAAAATCTAATACTAAGACTTAGCGGAACGAAAAATTCCACGAACTAAGCACAACTTTAATCTTATGTTTCTTAATATGGTTTTCAGCGAAAAGAAGAATATGCTTTTTACTAAATTGTTAATAATAATATATATCTTAAAGACCAAAACTGTAATACATTTATTTGTAATGAATAAAAGAGGTATTTTATTGTAAATAAAAAGAACGAGGTTTTATATCCAAAAAAGTTATTTTATTTATCAAAAATATTAAAAACTAGAAAACTAGAAAAATAAACATTTTCATTATAAATTAGATGATGTATACTAGATACACAACACTCTCTACCTAGGGTTTGGCAGATACGTCTAATTTGGTCGTTTCTGTACTAGAAATTGTAATTTAACCTCTAAAAAATCGCCTGTTTATGTATACTAGTTCGCCTGTTTTTGTACTACTGAACATTGCTATCAAATTGCGTTTTTGGAGTGTGTTAATGCGAATATGTGAAGCGTCAGAAAAAAATCTGCCAATGGTCTGGGCGAAACTTTATTATTTTTTGGGTCAAAGTTCGGGAGCAGTCAAAGTCGGAGTGTATCATGGGTTGCTTCGAGATTATTGGATTTCTTGGAAAATTATTTTTGTTCTTAATAAAAAATATTTAAAATAGAGATTTTTAGCCGATTAAACATTGAAAAAGTCCGTGTAGACATTCGAATTTCGGTATATTATGTACACTAAAAGCCCATAGAAGCAAAAACGAATCTATTGCCTTATCAAAATTAAGAGATATGACGAATTGTTAAAACGTATACAAACCCATTACTTCCACTTGGGGTTTGAATTTCGAAAAAATTGTGAAACAGGTTTTTAAGACGATTTCATAAGAAGCAACTTGATATCTCATGAGACAAGACGGATTTTGAAAAATTTGTGAAAACTTAAGCAAACCCTTCACACCTCCTTGGTTCTGGAAATTGGAAAAATCGTGAATTGGTTGGCCGTAATAATCAATTTTATACTCATCAGAACTAAGGAATGGCAAAAATTGTGAAAACATATACAAACCCTTGGGGATTGAATATCGAAAAATTAAGAAATGGGTTTGTAGGCGATTATATAAAAAGTCTGTGGAAATGAAAAGCGATCTAACATCTCATCGAACCTAAGAAATATGTCGAAACTTTGAAAAGCATACAACCTCCTTACACCCATTAGGATTGAATATATACGAGTAAAATACTGAAATTGACTTTTGGCTTTTTTATATAGGAAACCTTAGGAAGTAAAAATGAATTCGATATATCATCAGATATGCAACCACCTTACACCCACTTGGGGGTTGAATATCCAAAAATCCTGAAAGGAGTTAATACTATAAATAAATATGAAGATAGCACGAGAAAGAAGGAACCAATTCAATTTCTTATCACTTCTAAAAGAAATGACGGAACTCGTGAATACGTGTTCAACACGTTTATACCCTCTTAGGGGCTCAAAAAAGGAAAAAACTTAAAAACAAGTTTTAGGCGATTATTACGCAAGCACGTGAAATTGAAAAGATAATCGATATCTGATAAGACCTGGGGATATAGTAGAATTCGTGAAAAAGTTTACAACCCCCTTTGCACCCCGTTAGGGGTCGAATTTTAAAAAATTCTGAAAACGCTTTCTGGGTATTTATATGAACAAGACGTACAATAAAAATGAATTCAACATTTGGGAAAACCTAATAGATATGATGAAAACCGTGCAAATATATGCATTCCATTTTCACTGATAATTTTTTTTGCCCCCCCTCCGAACGCCAATGGATATTTGAAATTTTTTTTTATCTAAATTAGTTTTCTAGTTGATTTACATAAACGTACCGAGTTTCAACTTTGTAGCATAAGCCGTTCTATAGATACGAAAAACAACCCCCACCCCCGTACCATACTACCCCTATAAAAAATTAAATTTTTCCAACATGCTACTAATATAGCTCTATCTAAATACCAAGTTTCAGCTTTATATCATTATAGGTTGTCGAGATATTAAAATCGGAACTTTTTCCTTTTCACCCTCCCCCACCCTCACCCTCTACACCCTAACTTCCAAAATTTTGTTTTCTGCTAGGGTTCTATTAGGCCTACTTGTGGTAAAAATTTTAAGCATCTATCTTACACTGTTCTTGAGATATGAGATGTGATTTTTTAGAAAAATTTTTATCCCCTCCACTTTCATGCTCCACCGCCCCCTTAAAAAATTTTGCTTTCAGCAAACTTCATTTGTCAACCTTTATACAAAAACCAAATTTTATTTGTCTAGTGCAATTGGTTCATGAGATATCGTAATCTAAAGTTTTTCACCCCCCACTTCCGTACGCCACTGCCCCCACTCAAATTTTTGTTTCCAATCTATTCTCCTAGTATACCTACCGTTATTCATTAAGTTTCAATTTTGTGACATTAATCGTTTAGGAGATATGGATTTTAGAATGTGTCGATCTCACCTTTTTTGCGTTTCGGACGCATTATTTTTCCCCCCACTCCCGAGCCCCTTCACCTATATCGGCAATTTTTTTGCAAATGGGTCCTCTACCAAAGCTCTATATAAATTCCAAATTTCAGCTTCCTAGCATAAGCGGTTGCTGAGTTCTAGAAACCAAAATTTTCCGTCTAAAACGCCTCCCCCTCCTCCCCCCTCACACCCCAACCCCTCCAAATTTGGTCACTTCAGGGGGCCTACCAACTCTACCCACGAAAAAAAATTCAACTAAATAGCTCGTAGGGTTTGGGTGCTACGAGCCTTCAAACAATTTTGCGTACACCGGTAGACGTACGGCGTACGGCGTACGGCGTACGGCGGACAGACGGACTGAAATTTTTTTTTGCTTTTTTCGTGTCTACTCGTCATGAAACGTGAAAAAAAAAATTTTGAGGGTAGCATTTTTTTTTTTTTAAAAATCGATAACAATACTGTATTATTGAAATAATAAAGTAAAAGCTGTCGGTTTGATAATTTTATTACATTAAATGTTGTAAAATTACAAATAATTCTTACTGTGTATGATATTGAAGGTATTAGCAAAAATATTATCAGTATCGGATGAGGGGTGTGGCAATGTGTGGAAGAACAATACGTCCGAAACGCTCGAAAGCTGATATTGAAACAATCTAAAAAATCTGCCAACAGTCTGGGCGCAACTTTATTATTTTTTGGGTAGAAGTTCGGAACGCGTTTAAGATTGATGCAGTGCATACACCGCATCAACCTATAGGTTACTATGTGACTGAAAACCTAAAAAAATGGGTAGAATGGGGTCGCGCTAGAATACTTACGCCGCAGCCACTTATAAAATATGAATTACATAATTGTGTCATATTCCGGGAGGCAGTCTAAGTAGTAGTATAATTCCACGTAGTTATTACGTGATTAGGAGGTTTTTCGTGATTTGGTTTTGGGCCAATACATGAAATCGGAAATGCGTTTGTAGGCGATTATATAAATAGTCTGTGGAAGTAAAAACCAATCTAATATCTCATCAATCCTAAGAATATCTTGAAGATCTAAAAATCCTGAAATCAACTTTTTGACGATTATATAGGAAGCCATAAGAAGATATTTAGGAATTTGTGAAAATATATTCAACCCCCTTGAACCCACTTTGGGGTTGCATATCCAAACATCCTGAAATGAGTTTTTTGATATATATAAAGCAAGCCCGAGGAAGTGAAAACCAATCCGATGTCTTATCACTCCTAAGAGATATGACGGAATTCGTGAAAACGTGTTCAACCCGTTTATACCCTCTTAGGGGTTGCAAAAGGAAAACATTTGAAAACAAGTTTTAGGTGATTATTAAAAAAGTCCGTGGAAGTAAAAAGTTATTCGATATCTAATCAGACCTGAGGGATATGGCTGAGTTCGTGAAAATGTATACAACCCCTTTACACCATCGTGGGGGTCGAATTTCAAAAAATCCTGAAAAGACTTTCTAGGTATTTATATGAAAAATCCATAAGATAAAAATTGATTCAATAATTGGAAAGACCTAATAGATATGATGAAAATCGTGAAAATATATGCATTCCATTTTCACTGATCATTTTTTTTGCTCCCCCTCTGTACGCCAATGGATATTTGAATTTTTTTTCAATCTGAATGACTTTTCTAGTTGACTTACATATACATACCGAGTTTCAACTTTTTAGCATAAGCCGTTCTATAGTTAGGAAAAACAACCCCCACCCCCTACCATACTACCCCTATAAAATATTATATTTTTTCAACATGCTACTACTATAGTTCCATCCAAATACCAAGTTTCAGCTTTATATCTTTATAGGTTCTCGAGATATAAAAATCGAAACTTTTTCCTTTTCACCCTCCCCCACCCTCACCCTCTACCCGCTCACTATTTTTTAGAAAAATTCTTATCCCCTCCACTTCCATACTCCACCGCCCCCTTCAAAAATTTTACTTTCAGCAAACTTTATTTGTCAACCTTAATACAGAAACCAAATTTAATTTTTCTAGTGTAATTGGTTCGTGAGATATCGTAATCTAAAGTTTTTCACCCCCCACCTCCGTACGCCACTGCCCCAACTCAAAAATTTGTTTCCGATCTATTCTCCTAGTATGCCCACAGATGTTCATCAAGTTTTAATTTCGTGACATTAACCAATTAGGAGATATCGATTTTAGAATGTCTCGATCTCGGCTTTTTTGCGTTTTGGACGCATTATTATTCCCCCGACTCCCATACCCATTTACCCATATCCTCCCTTTTTTTGCAAATGGGTCCACTATCGATGCTCTATATAAATTCCAAGTTTCAGCCTCCTAGCCTAAGCGGTTACTGAGATCTAGTAACAAAAATTTTCCGTCCAAAACGTTTCCCCCACCTCCCCCCTCACACCCCCACCACCCAAAAGGTGGGCACTTGAAGGGGTCTGCTCAGTCTACCAACAAAAAAAAATTCAACTTAATAGCTCAAAGAGTTTGAGAGCTATAAGCTTTCAAACGTTTTGCGTACGGCGGACGGCGTACGACGTACGGCGGACGACGCACAGACGGACTGAACATTTTTTTTGCTTTTTTGGTGTCTATTAGTCATGAAACGTGGAAAAAAAAATTTTCAGGGTAGCAAATTTTTTTTTTTAAAAATCGATAACAATACTTTATTATTAAAATAATAAAGTAAAATCATAAATCACCTGAACGGTTGATGTGAGAAGGTCCGTTCCATTCCGTTTCTCCCTTAGAGTAAAAAATTTATCTTTCAATCTACGAATGACAACTATTATATATTAATTTTTTTTAAATTCAAAATAAACCTCAGTGATTTCTTTTTACTAAATTAAGCAATTTTTTCCCATGCAAACCAAATTAAATCGACAAATTCGATCGTAAATTTTCTGATCACGACTTTATTTCTCTTTAGCTTTATTTTATTTGGTTTATTGCTTCAAGCATAATAAGAAGCAGTTAGATCGGTAGGTAGGTACATAAAACATGATCAAGAACCTGCAGACACACCTATTCAATTGGTCAAATGCAATAAGTAAGTAACCCGAAGCCGGTAAAATCATGTGCAGAATAACGTAGTTGCGTTATTTTCTTCAGATTTTGTTGTTATAGTTGCTGTTGTATTTTTTGAGAAGTACTCGTACCTCTGCAAAATGTCAACTGCTTTAAATTGCAACCGCAACTTCTGAGCATTTGAAACAAAAAAATAATAAAAAGGAATAAAACGATTTCATCGTGACTTGAAGTGCATATGCGTTCGAGATCTTAAGTACGCTCTGTCCAGATTTGAATTTATAATTAACAAACTGCTTTTGTGTATAGACAGTCTAGTGATATTTAAAAGGCCCACTCCCAGTATAAGTATATTAAGACTTGTGCAAATAATAAAAGTTTACAAAATATAAAATTCGTTATAAGATCTTGTTAATGAGAGTTCAGTTAAAACGATGATGAAATTATTTACACGACTCGACGTGCAAGGTGCAGTCATATTGATTTATTTCTTGGGAGTTGCTAGTAAGGTAAGTTAGTGAACTTTAATTTAATCTTTGCATTATTGAAGTAAACAAGATTTTCAAGCTGAATGGTGGATGGTTTCGGCGCTTGGCTTTAATACAGTGCATTTTCTGGTGTGTGACAAGCCCTGAACATTAATAAATATAAATATTAAAATTTTGAATATTATTCTTCTGTCAAACTTATGAATTAGTTATCAATCAAACCTTTGTAAAGGCGTTGAATACAATTTAGTGATAGTCGCTTTTTCTTGAATTTTTGAGATAAAACGAAGTGGCACAGACCTTGTAAGGATTTTACAAATTTGTAGTTCTCAAGGTTTTTGAAGGTTTCTTTAATAAATATCCTTAAAGAGCTCCATATTATGATCGATATGCTAGTACTAGTACTGCTTATTCTCTCCAGATTTTGGGCAACCAGATGTATGAGTTGAAAGGAAAATGCTTGGAGAAATCGCTGGATTTTCAGCATATAATTTTTTATGAAAAATTAACGTCTATTTTTTTACTGCGATTGTTATGAAACTATCGTGAAATATTTGAAGAAGATCTAGAAATTTACAGGGTGGCCCATTAGTCGCGAAGGGGTTTTAGTTAGTTAATATTTCTTTGATTCTTAACATTTTTTATTCATTTATGGCTTATACATAAAAAAGAAGATATCTTGGAGATATTTTTACATTATGAATGAAAGATAACATCTTGTAAATGTCTTCCGTTTTCGACTTCGCACTGATGAGCTCTTTCGATGGTATGATTCATATTAGATGTTTGTGTATGTGGCTCTAGCGTCCTAATTTCTGCACGAATGTTTTCTTTAGTTGTGAAGTTTTCTGAGGTTTATTAACGAACACTCTTTCTTTCAGGTATCCCCATAAAATGAAGTCAGGGACCGTGAGATCTGGTGACCGCACATCTTCTCGAAATTTTTTGTTCACCAAAAAAGGTCCTTAAAACTTGCAATGTGGCTTCAGCTGTGTGGCAAGTCACACCATCTTGCTGAAACCACATTCCAGGTCTATTTTAAACTGCAGGTCTTACAAAATTCTCAAGCATGGCCTGATATCATGCTCCATTTACGGTCACTGCATCACCATTGTCAAAACGGTCGCTGCGTTCTAACAATTGAAAGATGATTTTTAAAGTAAAGCTGAACGATTTTGGTGCGTTTTAAAGTACTGAATTTTTTCATTGTAAGTTTTCCAAACTATTTATTACAATTTCTAAAGTAAAAGAAAATGGAAATAAAAAAGTTAAAAGTCCAAACCCCGTCGTGACTTATGGGACACCCTGTATTATAGCCAACCGACGATGGAGGACGAATTAGCTCATAAATCGTACGATTTACATTGTAATGTGTCCTTTATTCACGACTCCCATTTGGCTTCTACTCGAAACTAAAAGACAATATCATAATTCATATCTGTAACTAGGTGAGTCACCGAAAATAAAATTTTCCCTTTTCAAGGACTTTCATCTATCATGTGACAAAAGACTCACTTGATTTCTAGCATATTTATAATTTTTAACCTGGAACCATTTCAAAATTAATCTGTACAAAATTTCAAATATTGTTAAACACGTGTCTTAAGGATTTGTTGTAGCTACCGGAAGGAGTAATAGGAATACACACTCGAACTTTCTTTTCACTTAAAACTAATTTGTCCAAAATTCCGAATTCGTAGGTCAACGATTATTTCAGATATAGTGAGTCCCGTAAATTGAGTGAAGATATTTTGGCAGGATATTTTTATGGTAGCTACACGAAGGACTAATGAGATTTTTTTTAACTATTGGAAAATCTACATATACAAAATTTCAAAATTGTAGCTTAAACCGTTCTGAAGTTATCGGCCAATATTCTTGAACACATGTTTTAAGGACTTTTCGTATGGGAGCTACCCAAAGAAGTAAAGAAATTTTACTGATTTACTGACTCGAATTTAATTTTCCCTCAAAACAAATTTGTACAAAATTTCAACTTCGTGGCTAAACGATTTCTTTTGTTAAAGTAAGTTCTGTGAATTGAGTGTGGATATTTTTACAGGATTTTTGTACGGCAGCTACTGGAAGAACATATGGGCACTTTTGAATATTCATACCTTCAACTGAAACTATTGGAATACTAACGTATACAAAATTTCAAAGCCGTAGCTTAAAGTGTTTCCGAGTTATTAACAAATATTCTTGAACACGTGTTTTAGGGACTTTTCGTATGGCAGCTACCCGAAGGAGTAGGACGATTTGTCCCGTTAACGAGCTTAGCCTTTCAAATTCGACCAAACATCGCGTTCTTCAGTTATCGTGCTTACTGTCTATACACAAGACAGACGGACAGCGAGCGGACGTAAAGCGGACTTGGAGTTTTTGTCCACAAATAAACACAAGCTAATCAATAAATTTTCTCGTCTGAAGCACCGTTCTATGCGGTACAAACTTTTGGGTTTGTTTAAACGTATAATACTCTCAGATTTCATCTAGAGTATAAAAATTGTCCGTCTGCTCGCCGTACGCCGTCAGTCGGATGCAAATGCGTTCGAAGGCAATTTAGAAACTTTTTAAGCTATTAAGTTAAACATATTTAAGTGAGTAGAACGGGTGGAAGTTGTAACTTTTTAGTGGTATTGGTGTAATGGGGGAGGTGTGGAGAGTGTTCTAAATGAAAAATTTTGGTTTCTTTAATATATCACTGCATGCGCTTATGCTGCGAACTTGAAACTTGGAACTTATATAGAGCTACGACAGTACCTTCCAGAAAAATAGTTGATTTGAATGGAGGGGTGCGGAACTTGAGGCCAAACTATACATCCGAAACGATCGAAAGCTGAAATCCAAATATTATATAATTCTAATCTCTTGAACGGCTCGTGCCATGCATATTTATAAGTACATTTCTCTATTATCAATATCCTCCACGGATATTAAAAATCTGCCAACAGTCTGGGCGCAACTTTATTATTTTATTGGTAGAAGTCCGAAACGTGTTTAATGATTAGATGCGGTGTAGGTTACTATGCGACTTTTTTTTATCAATAGAATAATTCATAGTAGTAAAAGCGAATTCGATCACATTAAACCTAAGAGATTTTCGGAATAAGTGAAATCTTGAACAATACCCCCAGGGGGTTTAATAGAGAAAAATACTTAAATCGGTTTTTTCCCCGACTACGTTTAAAGTTTATAGAAGTAAAAGTGAATTCCAAATCCCAATATACCTTAGGAATATATAAGAATTCGTGAATATGTACACAACCACTTTACACCCCCTTAGGGTTGGATATCAAAAAAATGTGAAGAACGTTACTAGGCGCTTATATAAATAGCACGCAGAAGTAAAATTGCTTTAATAGTTTGACATGTCTAAAAGTTTTAACGAAATTCGTGAAAATGTGGATTCACGGACATTTTTTTTACTCAACCTCTGAACGCCAAAAAATTTCTGAACTTTTTTTTTGCTTTAGTTACTCTAATAGCACATCAACATATACGTACTAAGTTTCAACATTCGAGCATAAGCCGTTTCTGAGATATAAAAAACCACCCCTCACCCCCGTACCTTGCTAGCCCTATAAACAATTTTTTTTTCTAGGATGTCTCTATAGTGGTTCTATATAATCCTAAATTTTTAGCTTTCCACTCATTACGGTTTTCGAGAAGTAAAAATCAGAATTTTTTCCCTTTCTACCCCTTTTCACCATCACCCCCACACCCCCACTACTAAATTTTTTTTTCCTACTAGAGGTCTACTGATTCCAACTCCTGTAAAATTTTCAAAATCATATCTGATACTATTTCTGAGATATAAGAATTACATTTTTGAGAAATTGCTATCCCCCACTTTCGTGCCCCAATTCCCCCCTCAAAAAATTTAGTTTCGGTAGACTCCTCTTGTGATCCCATATACAGAAACAAAATTTTATCTTCCTGGTATAATTGGTTCGGAAGATATTGTAATCCAAAGTTTTTCACCCCCCAACCCAACACCCCACCGCCCGTCTTAAAAATGTTAGTCCCTGTCTAATCTTCAAGTATCCCTAAGGGCAATCATAACGTTTCAATCTTCTGACATCAATCGTTCAGGAGATATGTATTTTAGAATGTTTCAATCCCGGCTATCTAGCGTTTTGGACTCATTGTTTTCCACCCCACTTTCCCCTTAATCCTTATCGACCATTTTTTTGCAATTGAGTCCATTGTAATAGTACTACATAAGTTCCAAGTTTCAGCCTCCTAGCATAAGTGGTTCCTGAGATCTGGAGACCAAAATTGTTCGTCTAAAACGCTCCCCCCTCATCCCCCCTTACACCCCCACCCCCTTAAAAGATACCATCAGTAGGGGTTCACCCAATCTACCCACCATAAAAATTTCAACTTAATACCTCAACGGGTTTGTGAGCTACGCGCCTTCAAACGATTTTGCGTACGGCGTACGGCGTATACGGCGGACAGACGAACATTTTTTTTTTTGCTTTTTTGGTGTTTACCAGTCCTAAAACGTGTAAATACAAAATTTCAGAGTAGCAAATTTTTTGGAAATTTCAGGTCGATCACAATACTTTATTATTAAAAAATAATAAAGTAAAATTGACTCACCCTGTAGAACATTGAATTCTTTAATTCAAGGAATCACCCCTTAAGAAGCTGCTAACCAAGAACCGAATATGTTTTCATCGATTCCGCCATATCTTTTACGTATGATTAGAATAACGTATCATATTATGACCTAAAAATTCAGTTAAGAATTTTCATACATCGGACAAGAGGCAGGAGTTGTTAGGGTGTTAAGTATGTTATCACGACTTCCTTCATATCTCTTAGGTATGATCAGATATCGAATTGGCCTTTACTTCCAGCGACTTTTGATATAATTGATTTTTTGATATTTAATCTATAAGTGGCCATATTATGCACATATTTAATTGAGTCTGATGGGATGTCGACGTGATTTTCACCTTACAATCTCGTGGCTTGTTAAATAATCGCTTAACAATTAATTTCGAAATTTTTCAGAATTAATCAATCCCCTAAGGAGGATTAAAGAGGTTAACGAATTTCGCCTTATGTTTTAGATAGATATTGAATAGGTTTTTATTTCCTCGGAATTTTTATTTGTATGAACAAATGCTGACTAACATATTTACTTTTTCAAATAACCTCCTTGTCTTGAATCAACCAGTACTATATTTCGACTTTGACCGCGTCGTAGAATATGATCCAAATTCATATCTCAAGAGCACATAATGATGGATAGCTTAAATTTGGTACTTAGATAGAGCTATAGTAGTAGCAAGTTAAAAAATATAATTTTTTATAGGTCTATTAAAAAAGTAATTTAGATAAAAAAATATTAAATAACCATTGGCGTACGGAATGGGGTCATAAAAATTATCAGTGAAAATGAAATGTATATATTTTTACGATTTTCGTCATATGTGAGGTCTTCTGATTTATTGAAGTAATTTTTATTCAACGGATTTTTCATATACTTAAATGTCTAGAAAGTGTTTTCAGTGTTTTTTGAAATTCAACCCCTAAATGGGTGTAAGCATTTTAACGAATTCAGCCATATAATTCAGGTTTGATTACATATTGAATAACTTTTCCCTTCCACGGTCTTCTTTATAACCGCGAAAAATATGTTTACAAGGGTTTTGCCTCTTCAACCCATAAGAGGGTATAAAAGGGTTGACACGTTTTTATGAATTCCGTCATACTTCTTAGGCTTTTTTATATTTATCTTGAAACTTATTTCAAGATTTTTGAATATAGTTGCGAGTTAGGGGTTCGCCGGGATTTCAAGTAAAAACACATTCGTTAAAATCAGTAGGTATAAATGATAATTTATTATTTCGCACTTCAATTCTATTCACACAATTATTCGCACTGTATGGCAATACCGCCCGCTTTTATATATCGCTTGACTCGATCACACGCTATCAATCGCTTTTCACTAATACGTTCGCGTACTAGTTGGCTGTCACAGTCCACGTAATAAAAACTACTATCTCCCTCGCTGAAAGCTTCACCTGCTTTTATACTACTTGGTACTTGGTTGTACTCGAGACTGTTCTTGAATCTTCATTTGGTGGTGTGTGGAAGGTTCTACAGAGCTTGAGATCTTTCGATTTTGATTTTCTACGCTGTTCTGGCACATACGAGAACATTCGATTAGAAGGTGTTGCACTTCGAATTTGTTCCTGTTTCTGATAGGGTTTTTTTGCCGCTAGGTATTCGGTTGAAACCGATCGAGTTGCGCGGTTGCCAAGCTTACATGTATCAATATTAACCCCTCAAGTGGGTGTAAGGCGGTTGCATTTTCGTTTTCTCAATATTATATATCTCTTTAGGTTTGATGAGATATCAATTTGGCTATAACTTCTGCAGAGTTTCTATATAATAGCTTACAACCCAATTTTAGTATTTTCTGATGTCCAACCCCCGAGGTAGTGTAAAGGAGTTGCTCACATTTTCACAAATTCTTACATATTTCTTAGATCTGATGAAATATTGAATTTATTTCTTCCTATTTGCCAGAAAGTTAATTTCACGACTTTTAAATATTCAACCCAAACGGGTTGTAAGGTGGTTGCAAAATAACCTACACCGCATCTCAGCATTAAACGCGTTCCGGACTTCTACCGAAAAAATAATAAAGTTGGGCCCAGACTGTTGGCAGATTTTTTTTATGTGTGAGTCTATATTTCAATGAATTTAGAATTATTTTCATCAGACAATCTCACGTCGTAGTCATTATATTAAGCTATTTGAGACAAAATTTATTTTAGTTCTAATCATTTAAAACTATTAATCTGAAATCCAATTTTGTGATCTTTATGATATTTATTGGGTCTTTAATATTCTCATTAGGTTTTTCCAGATGTAATTAATATTGTGCGTAGGGCTCTGCGATGGTTACGTTAATTAAAACTAATTTCGATGGTTCATTCGATGATCCTATTTTTCGGCTATGGTCGAAATCGAAAAGTTTTTCATAGGTAAATGCTACAAAAGTTCAATAGTGATTTCCAACTATCACACATGCCTAAATAGGGGAGTACTAGCATATGAATTGGGTATACTTCGTAGGATTTTTGGGAACTTTTCTGTGGTCCTAAAGCACAGAACATTTGTGTAAAGTAATGTAGGTTCTAAGTGTTGATTGCACCGATTTTTCAAGGACTTTTGAATGACGGCTACATTAAGGTTTCCCTTAACTTTGTTGATACAAACTTTTGTTTATTATTATTAAAAAAGCAAAAAAAACATTTGAAAGCTAGTAGCTCTTAGAGCCTTTGAGTTATTAAGCAAAATTTTTATAATAAGTAGGTTGCGAGATCGCCTGCTTTTTAGATGATGGCGGTGAAAGGAACGGTAGGAAAAATCACATTCGAAAAATGTGTATAGTTTATCTCGTGAACCACATATTCTAGAAAGTTGAGGCATTAGCATCAGCGAAGAAAAAAAAATTTCAATTGGATTAGGAAAGAAAAGTGGTTACTTCTCCGTAGTTAAATTTAACTAATTGCTATAACTATTCAAAAATCAATATCTACTTCCTTCTCATTGCATTACCACTTCAGCAACGTCGAACACCACCTCAATCCAGCTTTTCACGATCTCTTTGCTCTTCAGTTCATTGAATACCAACGTTCTTTTGAATGAATTGAAATACCCTGTTGAGTTGAGCGATTCTTTATCTATGAGAGGCAACCAGAACGCGTTTAAGATTAACATAATATGCCGGAAGTAACTTTGCCAGTCTGCGACGCTTTCCAATTGGCCAAACCAAATTTTATGTTATAATTTAACTTATAAAAGTTTTATTTCTTTTAGTTACCTTTTTCTTCATATTTTAATTATGTTTTTGCATAGACACTACGTTGCAAAGTCATGCAATACAACAAAGACGAGGTTCAAATTTTGTTCGAATTTGAGTTATAAACACCTGCTTATTCATAAATTCAACCTTACACCTACGAGTACATCCAACCAGCCCTTCATCTTCATCTCAATTACTCTACTTTAATAATGCTAATTTATTTCTCTATGGAGGAATATTATAAAATAAAATATTTTGTAAGCATTCCAAATTTAATATGAAAGAATAATATTTACTACACATAAAAATGCAATTACTCGTATTTTAAGCTAATATCAAAATAAATTTTGTAAAACTTAATTTGTCAATAAATCAAGAGATATCATGACTATTAAAATTGTGTTTTATTAAATGTGTATTATATAAGTATGCAAATTGTAATTAATTATTATAATATAACAAGGGACTGTGATTTTTAACTTTCATTATTGTAATCTAGCGCTGCACATGTGTGTAACGCGTGCTTAACTTCATAATTTACGGATAGTGTGCTAATGGCCTCCTACATCTGACAATTTCTATTTTAGAAGCAACAATGTAATTTTGATGTAGGTATAAAGTGCTAAAGAATAGTTTACTTTAATTTACATTTACTCGCTAAAAGATTTCGTCTGGTGTATATCAACTTTTAGCAGTTTTCGGATCCGGCGCTCAACGCGTGAAACTATTGATAATCGTGTGTTTTGAAAATAAATATTTATTTTACTTTAGTCAGACACTTAGATATGCATACAATCTAATGCGCAAATGAATAAATGACCTTTCATTTTACTTTATTATTCTAATAAAACGGATTCGAACAAATTGAAATAAATTGGGACTTAAATACTTTGCCTCAATTAACAATGTATCTAGAAAAGTAGTTTAAATAAATATTCCTAAAATATATTATATGAGCAAAATGTAATCCAGTGTCCCAGTGGAAATTCACAATTTTTTCCATCTAAAACAACTGAACTCTGGCGTACCTCAGGCCTCAGTTTTATTAATAATACTATTCTTAAATTTTATAAACGACCTACCGTGGTTTACTCTCAATCTCAATTCAATCCACAATTTCACGTAGGAGAGCACACTCGAAAGCACTGATAGCTCCGACTCAGTCAGAGGCGCAGTCTTCATAACCCTCTAGGCGCAGTCAGTTATTTGATTCATCAAACTTCGATCTCACTCAATTCTAGAATGGGCAGGGCAAATCGAAAAGAGTTTAATACCTGTAAGACACAAGCTTTTCACATTTTCCTCAAACAAGACTCGTCGTTGCCGGATCTAATTTGTATATGGTGTAACACTGGGTTAAGCCTCGGTTACAATGGCTCCGATCCGATTCGATCTGGAAAACGGACAGTGTTGAGTTTCTTCATCCGACAGGGAGTACGGGAGTACGCTCTGTCTGCTGGGTTTATATTCTCCAAATTCGTCCCGATTCCTATTCACTTCCTTGTTTTTAATAAAAGCAAACACTCCAAAGTGATTAAAAATACTATATACGCTACCAGAAACACGTACATTTTCAAAAATATTAAACAAAACAGAAGTGACATTTGTCACTCGTTTTTCTTCTTGCTTGCATTGAATCGAAGTCGTAGTCGGTGATCTGTTCAGCACGAACTGCGTAGTCGAACCTCACGCCGAAAGATAGGCAAATCACAGTCGCAGTCGAGGTCTGTGTTCTGTTTTGTACTTAAAGGGAATTTCGCAACGACTAGTCACAATCAACGGAACGAATAGCCGAAACACAAAACGGAGGGGTAAAGTTGACCAACTTTCAACGTTCCGACGCTAAGAGGTGAATTATTGAATTTCACCATCTCTTTCACCTAAAGAGCCGTACGGAATGAACGCATCGCAGTCTGATTGGAATGTCAAAATGTCACAACGAGATGCAATGAAACGGTGTGAACCGCAAGTAAACGTTGCATGAACACAATGACCGGATTGAGTTCGCAGTTCTATCAGTGTCAATAATCAAAGCGAAATTGATATGGACGCGAAAATCGGTGAATTTTTTTTTATGCTCATCGAAATTTCTTTCACTTTCCATTGTATTATTTTCTTCTTAAAATTATACAGTGCGTCTTAGGTTATGATAATGTCATATTTGACATTTTGATGCGTTTACTTGCGACCATTTCAAATTTTACCAACTTACTTGCGACGGTCGACCCATTGCATTCATTCTGTGCAGCTACCCACAATCACATGCACTTGAAACTGATTTTTTCCCCACCATTATTTTGACACTATAATCCGACTGCGAAGCGTTCATT
This sequence comes from Beris morrisii, assembly GCA_951812415.1. Taxonomy (NCBI): domain Eukaryota; kingdom Metazoa; phylum Arthropoda; class Insecta; order Diptera; family Stratiomyidae; genus Beris; species Beris morrisii. Next base: position 74,367,841 of record OX638310.1, read on the forward strand.
CTGTCAAGTTCAAGTTCAAGTTCATTTATTGTCTTTTAAATAGCTTTGGATACATTTTTAACCAGATTTACAAAATGATAAATTTTAGTTTTTCTTAACACTAGGGTATCTTTTGTGAAAACTAATGAGAGTACAATGCGTCAGCTTAGGGCTGCCAAAAACGATTCTTTTTTTTTAAATAATAAGTAGCTTTTTTTTTCATTACAGCATACCTTGTCAAAAAAAAGGTATACTTTACATTTTAGAATTGAAGTAAATAAAATAAATAATATGAATACTTAAGAACTTAGAAGAAAAAAATGTAAAAAAGAATAAAAAAAATAAAAAGCGATAAAAAAAAATAATAAAGAATAAAAAAAGAAAACAAAATTAAAGATTTTTTCATCACCTGATAATATATGCAACGTAGCTTAAACATGTCTTAAATATTCTTAACAATAATTAGAGCTTCTTTACGGCAAAGAAAAATTAACGATTTTAATTCAATTTCATTCTTATTCAAGTTGTTAGTTTGGCACTAAAGGTGCTTACTTTATGATAATATTGTACTATTAAGAAAATATAGAAATTTTTATACAGTCTTTCATAAAAGTTCATGGATGAGGAGGAGGAGGAGACAGTACTTTACCTTCTCTGTTCCTGTCCAGCTCTATCAGCCAGAAGGAAAGCCCATCTTGGAGCTTACTTCTTCAACTGCCTTGGTGATCTTGCCGCAATGGAGGTTGCGAGAATCCAACGCTTCATTGCAAGCTCTAAATGGTTTGACGAGTAGGACCGGATTCGATGATCCTGTGGTAACACAGCGGACCTTTTTAGGTCTAAGTGTGTCCGTGTTCTCACGGGCAGCCACGCGTACCTACCTACCTACCTTCATAAAGGTTAATACATTGTTTTATTGAAAGCAAGGCACTTATGTAAGAAAGTACAGGATAGCGTTTATTCTGTCCGGCTCTTAACTTAAAATCAAAATTACACCTCGATAGTGTCACTTTGACGGATGTCGGAACGGAATCATTGTGCCTAGAAAATATTATCCTCTGAGGTAGCCGGATCGGAGCCATTGTAACTGAGGCTTAAGTCGGAGTATGTCCACCGTCTGGAATGAAAATTAACAAAAAACTTGATTTGAGCCAGCACATATTTCATGTTGCTCTTGATGCCTCCAAGCGCCTAGGTTTCCTCCAAAGGTGCAAAAAATACTTTACATCATCACATGCTGAAAAAACCTACTAGTCTCCTATCAGGCATCGACTTGAGTACAATTTGCATATTTGAGCCGGGGCAGACAAAACCCACTTGTTGTTGCTCTACCGATTGCAGAGATTTGCATTCCGACTTATTGGAGACGATATGACGACATCTATGAACATCGTCGATATGTCGGAGTTCTCAGCAAATATTCCCATAAGTTTGTATCGCACAGAACCGAGCTTCGGACGAAAAAAGTTATTTATTATATTATGTTTTGATAGTCAAAAACCACAAATCCGTCCATCTGTCTGCCTGTCTGTCCGTCTGCCTGTCTGTCCGTCTGCCTGTCTGTCCGTCTGCCTGTCTGTCCGTCCGTCCGAACGCATGATAACTCGAGAACTGAACCTAGGGTATTTTGGTTGAATTTGTAAGGTTAAATTCTTTAATAAGCAAAATTGGTTTACTCTTTCAGGTAGCTGTCATATAAAAAGTCCTCACAATACGACGGCTGTATCATTTCAAAACCAAATAAGTCCTTTTTTGAAAATTTTGAAAGGATACCCAAAAATTTCATATTAGTCAGCCCTCAAAAATAAATGTTGCTGTACCGATATGTTGGAAGTTCTCCCAGGTTATCCCTATTACGGATAATTAATATTTATTTTTGAAGGCTGAATAGAAATAGGTTTTCAAACGGTAATCTAAAATTTTCTAAAAGGCACTTAATAGGTTTTCAAATGGGACAGCAGCATTTTTTCGAAAATTCCAGAGCACTTTAAGCTACAAATGAAGTTTATTATACGTTGATTTTGCACTTTAACTGGAAAGTTATGGATTGAATCCCATGCGTCCTTCGTGTAGCGGCCATATAAAAATTCTGAGAAAATTCTCTCCCTCAATTTACGGAATTCACTACTACTGGAGAATCGTTTAGCCACGAAGTCGAAATTTTGTACAAATTAATTTTAAGTGAAAACAAAGTTGGTTTTATTTATCAGCGAAATCTGTCTACTCCTTCCGTTAGCTCCTATACAAATAGTCTTTAAAACTCGTGTTCACCAATTTTGACCAACTTAATATTTCAATGGATGCAGCAGATAGAGGAATTAGTATGAAGAACATTATTAAGATTCTGTACAAAATTTCTTGACAAATATGTGCATTCATCTTTCGTAACTGATTATAACTCGAGAAAATATTTTTACTGGAATTAGTTTATAGGCCCAGTTTGCTATAGAGCGAAGTCCCTCCACTCCTTTAGGTAGCTCTCGTAGAAGAGTCCTTGACTCATCGTAGAGAACGGTCATTTATTACCATTAAACCATTAACATCAACAACACAAAAATTATAAACTTCTCACTCCTCACTTAGCGCTCCAAAAATACTGAAATTAGTTTTTAACCCGAGGAAGTAAAAACTGAATCGATAACGCTCCGGACTTAATAGATATAGTTGCGACCTAGGGGTTCGCCGAGATTTCAAGTAAAACACGATTCGTTTAAAATCAAAATAAGTAACAATTTATTTATTCGCACTTTAATTCTGTTCGCACAATTATTCGCACTATATGGCAATACCGCCCGTTTCTACATATATTTTGCTTGACTCGATCACTTTCGCTTTCTACCAACACGGTCGCGTATACACGCTGGCTGTCACAGTCGACGTAATAAAAATTACTATGTTCCTCGCTGAAAGCTTCACCTGCTTTTATACTACTTGTCTGTAGTCTAGACTGTTCTTGAATCTTCGTTCGGTGGTGTGTGTAGACGGTACGCGAAAGCTTGAGAGCATTCGATTTGATCGTCTACGCTGTTCTAGTACATTCGATTAGAAGGTGTTCCCCTTCGAATTGTAACTTATATACTTCAACTCGGCTCTGATTGGGTTATTTTGCAACAAGGTATTCGGTTGTTCCTGTTTCTCTTATTCGTAACGATCGAGTTGCGCGGTTGCCAGGCTTGCATGTAACAATATGAACTTAAACGACCTCTTTCCAATCACTTAAAGGTTAAATATCTAAATGTACCAAAAAGTTTTCTAGGTATTTATATCGAGACCCAGCACAAGTAAAAAATCTGCCAACAGTCTGGGCGCAACTTTATTATTTTTTCAGTAGAAATTCGGAATGAGTTTAATTCTGAGATGCGGTGTAGGTTACTATGTGACTGAAAACCTAAAAAAAAGTTTGGGAAGCGGTTAGAATGGGGTCGCGCTAGAATACTTACGCCGCTGCCACATATAACATATCTATTACATAATTGAGTCATACTCCAGGACCAGGTCTAGTCCTAGTATAATATCAGTTATTACGCAATTAGAAAGTTTTTCGTGATTTGGTTTTGGGCCATTACATGAAATTGGAGATGCGTTTGTAGGCGATTATATAAAAAGTCTGTGGATGTGCAAACCAATCTAATATCTCACCGAACCTGAGTAATATGTCGAAAGCCTTACGTCCTATTGGAGTTGAATAACAAACATCAACGTTTTGACGATTATGTAAGAAGCCTTAGGAAGTAAAAATGAATTCGATATCTCATTTGAACTCAGAAATATGTAAGAATTTGTGAAAACATATGCAACCCCCTTGCACCCACTTTGGGGTTGAATATCCAAAAATCCTGAGATGCGTTTTTAGATATATATAAAGAAAGCCAGAGGAAGTGAAAACCAATCCAATGTCTTGTCACTCCTAAGAGATATGATGGAATTCGTGAATACGAGTTCAACCCGTTTTTACCCTCTTAGGGGTTGAAAAAGGAAAAAACTTGAAAACAGGTTTTAGGTGATTATTAAATAAGCCAGTGGAAGTGAAAAGTTATTCGATATCTAATCAGACGTGAGGGATATGGCTGAATTCGTGAAAATGAATACATGACCTTTACACCCGCTTAAGGGACGAATTTCAAAAAATCCTGAAAACACTTTCTAGGTATTTCTATGAAGAACCCGCACAAAAAAAATTAATTCAATATTTGGAAACATCTAATAGAGATGACGAAAATCGCCAAAATATATGCATTCCATTTTCACTGACCATTTTTTTTTGCCCCACTTCCGAACACCAATAGATATTTGAACTTTTTTTTAATCAGAATTACTTTTCTAGTTGATTTACATATCTGTACCGAATTTCAACTTTCTAGCGTAAGCCGTTCTATAGTTAGAAAAAACACCCCCCACCTCTGTACCATACTACCCATATAAAAAATTGTATTTTTCCAACATGCTACTACTATAGCTCTATCTAAATACTAAGTTTCAGCTTTATATCATTATACGTTCTCGAGATATAAACATCGGAACTTTTTCCTTCTCACCCTCCCCCACCCTCACCCTCTACACCCTCATCACTGAAATTTTTTTTCTGCTGGGAGTCTATTAGGCCTACTTCTGGTAAAAATTTTAAGCATCTATCTTACACCGTTCTTGAGATATGAGACGTGATTTTTCTTACCCCTTCCACTTTCATGCTCCACCGCCCCCTTAAAAAATTTTACTTCCAGCAAACTTTATTTGTCAACCTTTATACACAAACCAAATTTTATTTCTCTAGTGCAATTGGTTTGTGAGATATCGTAATTTCAAGTTTTCCAACCCCCACCCCCGTATATCACTGCCCCCTCCCAAAAATTTGTTTCCGATCTATTCTCCTAGTATATCTACAGACGGTTATGAAGTTTTAATTTCGTGACTTTAACCGTTTAGGAGATATGGATTTTAGAATGTCTCGATCTCGCCTTTCGATCGTTTCGGACGCATTATTTTTCCACCCACTCCTTCATCCCTTCACCCATATCATCAACATTTTTGCAAATGGGTCCACTATCAAAGCTCTATATAAATTTCAAGTTTAAGCTTCCTAACATAAGCGGTTACTGAGATCTAGAAACCAAAATTTTTCGTCTAAAACGCTTCCCCCACCTCCCCCCTCACACTCCTATCCCCGTATGTCACTGCCCCCTCCCAAAAATAATAACCTAAGAACTAGCGTTCCAAATAGCCTCCTGAATATTTTTTTTTTCGAAAGAAGATTCAATAGAAGTTAAAGCGAATTCGATCTCATTAAACCTATAGAATTTACGGAATTCGTGAAAACTTAAAATATTTCGGAATTCGCAAGAATGTACACAATCACCTTACACACCCTTAGGAGTTGGATATCGAAAAATTTTGAAAAAGGTTTCGAGGGCTTATATAAAGAGCCCGCAGGAATAATATTAATTTCATAACTCGACACGTCTAAAAGATAAAACGAAATTCGTGAAAATCTAGAAAAAAAACCATTTTCACGGACATATTTTTACTCCACCTTTGTAGTCCTTTGCTTTGATTACCCCAGTAGTACATGTGTACATCTAAGTACTGTGTCAACTTTCTAGCATAAGCCGTTTCTGAGATATAACAAAACACCACATACCCCTGTACCTTGCTACCACTATCAAAAAGTTTTTTTTCCTAGGATGCCTCTATGGTGACCCTATAGATTCGTAGATTTTTAGCTTTCTATCCTTTGCGGTTTTTGAGGAATAAAAATCGGAATTATTTCCTTTCCAACCTCCTATCATAAACGATTCCTGAGATCTAGAAACCAAAATATTTAAACGAAACGCTGCCTCTCCTTCCCCACTAACCAAAAGATATCGCAATAAACCCACAATAAAAATTTTCACTTAATATCACAACGGGTTCGTGAGCTACGCGCCTTCAAACGCTTACGGCGGAAAAAGTGAAATTAATTATCTCGACAGACATAAGAGATATGAAGAAATTGTTAAGAAAATGCTTTATACTATTAAAAAATAATAAAGTAAAATTGGTCATCATACGTAGCATTGCTAGCAAAATTAGCAGTTGGGAAATTAGCTTTTCTCGCCACGTCAACAACTGAACGATCACCAAAAGTAAGTGGTGTTCAGAAGTAAGATTTGGAAGAGCCTTATGCCCTTGAAAACTGTAACGGTAAATAAAACGCAGGCTTCGTCCCAATATTTGGTTTTGTAGCGCAGCTTCCGTACTGCGTCGAAGAAACCACTATTCCAGCAATAGCGCTCTCCAGTCCTGCCTACATGCTAATATACGCACGGAGGCTAGTAAATTATTAAAAGTTTTCGGATTAAAATTGCTAAACTCATACAAGGAATACGATTTTAAGAATACGAAAACAAACAGAGAAGAATCCGCATTTGCATAGGACAAATAATTTTTCTACATTAACATACAGCCCAGGTACCAAAAAAATAAAATGGTAAATTGCTAGAAGGTTTCCTTGCCAGTAGAAAAAAGATTAAATTTTCCACCGCAAATACAGGATTGCTAATTAGAGAATCATCTCACGTACCTTTCCACCTTTTAAAGTTCCATTAGCAGTTTGCTCAACTGAAAGTACCAAACGTATTTCTGCAACAGCTGATGTAACTTTTAATTAATCCGTGCTCCAAACTTAAATACGATTTTTTTTTGCAATTTTTTTTTTTCATTTCGGATAAAATAAATGGAAATGGAACGCTCGGCGTAGAAACGCTATGTAGCTACTTAATACAGCGTTCACAGAAGTTTCGTGAGTGGGCTGAATAAATTTAAATGAGACGTGAAATTCGGAAAACAAAATGGACTAATTTTCTTTATACAATCAAATAATGATTGTGATGTTAAAATTCGGTTGATTTATTTCAAGTGAAAAGTGAAATAATTTAAGCAGAATTATATGAAATTTTGCACGTGGTAACCATATTAGATAATTTATCTGCATAATTCGGGTAATTCGTATGAAATCGTCTTAATTCCGGTAGCTTAAGAAACTGGTCCTGTTGATAAAACTCGTAAGGCTGGCGCTATTTTACTTTATTATTTAAGTATTTTTTTAGATTTCTGTATACAGTAGAACACGGATAAGTGCAACACGCTTAAGTGCAAATTGCGCTTATGTGCACTAAAATTTCGTGCACCGACATTTTTTGAGAATTTTTTATACATTTGAATTTGGATAAGTGCAAAACGGTTAAGTACACAAATACGTGTAAGTGCACGGAATTTTTTGCATGATATCGAACATTTGCATTGAATTTGACACGGCTAAGTGCACATTTAAAACCCATTTTCTTTCCTTTTTTGCCAGCCACTGTAAAACATTGTCTGTCATAAAAAGTAGCACAATTCGACCAGTCTGCTATTTCAGTAATGAGGGATTCCCCGAAAATCAGTAATTTTAGGCTTTGGTCATTATGTTTTCCTTGAATGTGTGGAATTTTGAGATTGGCTTGTGCAGTGTGTGTTGAAAAGCCGCACATTAGTAAGTGGAGTTAGATTTTATATTTTTTTAAAAAATTACCGCGAGTTAGACATAAGTGTGTAATTTGTGATTGTAGTGATCTGGTAGCACCTTTTCGTACATATGGAGTCCAAAAAAAAATTATTACTTTGACAATCCAGCAAAAGCATGAAGTTTTGGATAAACTGAAAAGCGAAACAAGGAAAAAACTCGCCACTAAGTATGGGTGTGATGTGTTTACTATCTCCAGAATTGTAAGGAACGCAGACAAGATTCGTGAAATTGCTATGGAAAATAAAAACGTGAAAAGAAAGAGGATTCGCAGTGGAAATCATGAAGATTTAGACGAGGCAATGATAATATGGTTTCAATAAATGAGGCAAAAACATGCTGTTACCTCAGGACCAATGATTTTGGAAGAAGCAAAAAAAATGTTTTCAAAAATGGGGATAGAACACTTTGAACCAAATAGCGGTTGGGTACATCGTTGGAAAACAAAGAATAATATTAAAAATTTCAAATTTCATGGTGAAAAAGCAGGTTCTGATGAAACATCAGCCGATTATTGGGTTAGTACATTGTGAAGGATTTTTTACCAAAATTTCTCATTTGTGTTCATTGGCTTAATTTATAGGTTAAAAGCGTGCTTCCAGATATACTAAAAGACTACAATGCTGAAGATGTGTTCAATGCGGATGAATCAGCCCTATACTATAAAGCCCTTCCCCATGGAACTCTTGCTTCTGGAAGAGATTCTGTTAAAGGTGGAAAAGTCCAAAAAGATCGTGTAATGCTGTTATTTCTAAATAAACAAATCTCTATATATAAAAATGAATGTTTGTCTGTTTGTCTGTTTGTCTGTTTGTCTGTTTGTCTGTTTGTCCTGTATAGGCTCCTAAACCACTCATCCAATTGCGATGAAACTTTGGTGATTTGTTGAGGGTACGCCCTCGATGGTTTCTGCGTTAACAAAATTATTTAACAGTTGGTGGTTCGCGAGTTATTTCAACATTTGAGTGTTTTTCATATGATTTAGCGGCAGTTCGTTTTCAGTGTATTAGTTATGCCTATTCCTATTACTAAATGGTATAAGAGGATAGTGGATGGAAGATGGAATATGGAGGATGGAAGATGGAGGATGGTGGATAGAGAATGGAGGATGGATGATGGAGTTTGGGGGATGGTAGATGGGGGATGGTGGATAGAGGATGGTGGGAGATGGTTTCTGCGTTAACAAAATCATTTAACAATTGGTGGTACGCGAGTTATTTCAACATTTGAGTGTTTTTCATATGATTTAGCGGCAGTTTGTTCGTTTTCGGTGTATTAGTTACGCGTTCCTATTACTAAATGGTAAAGTTGGACTATGGATGGTGGATAGAGGATAGTGGATAGAGGATGGAGGATGGAAGATGGAGATGGTGGATGGTGGGTGGAGAATGGTGGATGGTAGATGGAGGATAGAGAATGGGGGATGGTAAATGGTAAATGGAGGATGGTGGATGGTGGTTAGAGGATGGTGGATAGAGGATGGAGGATGAGGTATGGAGGATGGTGGATAGAGGATGGATGATGGAAGATGGAGGATGGTAGATGGAGGATGGTGAATGGGGTGGTGGATGGTGGATGGAGAATGGTGGATGGTGGTTAGAGGATGGAGGATAGAGGATGGGGGATGGTAGATGGAGGATGGTGAATGGTGGATAGAGGATAGAGGATGGAGGATGGAGGATAGAGGATGGTGGATAGAGGATGGTGGATAGAGGATGAAGGATGGAGTATGGGGGATGGAGGATGGTGGATAGAGGATAGGGTAACGTGAGCAACGGAGCAACGGGCGAAATGGGAGTAACGGGAGAAACCAGAACAATGGATCAACGGGAGAAACAGGAGCAATGGATCAACGGGAGAAACAGGAGCAAGAGAAAAGGAAGCAACGAGATCATAGGAAGCAACAGGAGTAACAGGAGCGATGGAACAACGTAAGCGAAGCGAGCGTAGCCGCGGTACGCAGCTAGTAAATAAATAAATAAATATGAGTGGATCGAACAAGCATATTTATGTCATTGGTCGCTCCAAGGAGCCATGTTGCTTTCGTGGGAAGGAAATTCCTCTTCCATACTATTTTAACAGTAAAGCTTGGATGACAAGCAAGATTTGGACCAACGTAATTCCAGATTTTGACAGGGAAATGGCAATGCAAAATAGAAACATTGCTCATTTTATAGACAATGCTGCTTGGCAGACCATATCCGTTTGCGAAATGTGAAAATTGTATTTTTACCGGCTAATACGACAGCCTTAATTCAACCATTGGACCAGGGTATTATTCGCACTTTTAAAGCATACTATCGACAACAAATAGTCAGAAATCAAATTCTGGCCCTGGAACAAGGATCTTCTCTCCAAAGCTTTGGGAAACCTTTAGACGTCTTTAAGGCAATAAGGCTTGCTAAGAGATCTTGGTGGTTAGTTCATAGTTCATATATTTTATTCTTATTATAGTTACATTGCTGATATACAAAATTCATATACATAGTTTAGAGATTAGGCTGATCTAAAGCCTTTACAACTAAGGTTTGTTTTGGTTGATGCACTTGGCAGTAAGATGTTTGATATTATTCGTGAATTAAGGAAAATTAATGTAAAAAAACCTTATGTATATAATTAACCTAACTTAACCTATCGTATAACTAACTAAATAATAATAAAACGTAATATAATAAAAGAAAAGAAATAAGGAGAAAATAATAATAATAAGGTGGTTAGTTTCACCAACAACAATTCAAAATTGCTTTCGCAAAGCTGGATTTGTTCACCAACCTTTGCAGGAAGTGCATGAAGATGAAGAGGAAATCATTGAATTTCTTATACCCGAGGATCAGTTAATGAACTTCTTGACTGCAATGAAAACGTGGATTGTTATGGTGAGTTAACCCAAGAAGAGATCATCAATGAAGTTCGTCCAGAAAATGCAGAGCTAAGTTCCGATATGGAAACAGATGACGAGATTATCGAAGAACCTACAATTAAAGTAACACTTCAGGATGCATTAAGCTCCTTATTTACGATAAGGAGATATGTCGACCAAAGCGGTGCTGAGGTTACATCTTTGGATGAAGTGGAACATCAATTAATGAAGTTATTGGGTAAAAAATTGATCCAGAAAAAAGTATCAGACTTCTTCAAGAAATAAAGTTTCATTGTATGTTTTATTAATTTTTAATTTGCTAAAATTTTGTAAAATGAATTTGTACTTATTTTTACATTTGATTAGTTAATTATAAAAGACTGTTAATTTTGCTTTTCTCTTTTTACAATTAATAAAATATTGTTATTTTATTTATGTGCTTATAAACATATTTGGTTCTTAATTTATTTTTTGATCATGACAATATTTGTTAAAAAAAGAAATAGATAATATGCATTATGTGTCAAGAAATCAAATTATACTTAATTATATTTGTTAACAAAAACTGATAAGTGCACAACACTAATAAATGCACACAAAAAACATGCACCATCGGTATGCACTTATCCGTGTTCTACGGTAATAATATAATATAATAATATTTATTTAGTTATAATTTCGAGTATAAGCTTATAGTATTTCATTTTAACCAGAGATTAGACAATAGTCTTTACATCTTTGCTTTACGATTTTTTTACATAGAAGTATTCCGAATTCTTTTGTTATTGGTGTAGTAGTGTGAAAGGAAAATGCAAACAAAAGCCTATTTCTATTCACTTATATACTAACTTAAATGCTACTTAAAAAAAAATTAAAACTACAATTCTAATCACTAATTTATGGAACTAGAGGGTTAAGGGGTTACATACATCTGGGACGGCTAAAACTACGGCCATGTTTAAGAATTTTTTCGTACATAAAACTGAATTCAATTGGACAGCCATTATATATCTTTTAAAGTATTACATTTTGTCTATACTATGTGAAAATTTGGTTGGAAAATTTCAAAAAGTAAAAAAGTTACAGTCGTTTTGCTGAGACGTGTTTTTGTTGAGAGCGATTTCGGTACCAGATTTTCCTCCGCCATTTTTTATCAAAAATTAAATTTTTTTTTTTTTTGAAAGTAAATAAATACAAATAAAATTTATTCAGACTTTAAAAACAAATGAAATATACAACGAAATATAGAAAATGTCTGACAGCGAGTCTAAAAAAGTCAAACAACAAATATTACATTAAAATTCGACCGAAGTCAATCAATGGTGACAATTAAAAACAATAATTCTAAATGTAATCGCCATCTGCTCTGAAAGTAAATACATAACACTAAAGTTTGTCGAGCCGGAATTTCAAAATTCAATTTTGTCGGATCATGGCAGTCTCTGGAATTAAAAATACGATTTTTATACTCTAGATGAAATCATATAGAGTATTATAAGTTTAATCCAGCCCAAAAGTTTGTAACGCATAGAACCAAGCCTCGGACGAAAAAAAGTTATATATTATTTTTTGTTTATTTGTGGCCAAAAACCTCAAATCCGCCTGACGTCCGTCCGTCCGTCCGTCCGTCCGTCCGTCCGTCCGTCCGTCCGTCCGTCCGTCCGTCCGTCCGTCTGTCCGTTAGCACGATAACTCAAGAACGCCTTCACCTAGGACCATGAAATTTTGAATCTGGATGTTTGGTTGAATTTGTAAGGCTAAGTTCGTTAACGGGCAAAATCGTCCTACTCCTTCGGGTAGCTGCCATACAAAATGTCCTTAAAACACGTGTTCAAGAATATTGGTCGATAACTTCAGAAGGGTTTAAGCTACGTCTTTAAAATTTTGTATGTGTTATTTTTCCAATAGTTGGAGCTAAATATATGATTATGAAGAAAATCCTTTTAGTCCTTCGTGTAGCTGCCATACAAATATCCTGCCAAAATGTATTCACTTAATTTACAAAACTCACAATAACTCAAGTAATCTTTTAGCGACGAATTCGGAATTTTGTACAGGTTAGTTTTGAGTGAAAAGGAAGTCGGAGTTTACTAATCAGCGAAATCCTTTTACTCCTTCTGGTAGCTGCCATACAAAATGTCCTTAAAACACGTGTTCAAGAATATTGGTCGATATCTTTAGAAGGGTTTAAGCTACGACATTGAAATTTTGTATGTGTTATTTTTTCCAATAAGTGGAGCTAAATATATGATTATGAAGAAAATCCTGTTAGTCCTTCGTGTAGCTGTCATACAAATATCCTGTCAAAATGTATTCACTTAATTTACGAAACTCACAATAACTCAAGTAATCTTTTAGCTACGAATTCGGAATTTTGTACAAGTTAGTTTTGAGTGAAAAGGAAGTTCGAGTTTACTAATCAGCGAAATCCTTTTACTCCTTCTGGTAGCTGCCATACAAAATATCCTTAAAACACGTGTTCAACAATATTTTCCAATAACTTTTGAACGCTTCAAGCTACGAATTTGAAATTTTGTACACGTTCGTTTTTAAATGGTTCCAAGGAAAAGGATAAATATGTAGGAAATCGAGTGAGTCCTTCCTGCTCCTCCCATGTAAAAGTCCTTCAAAAAGGACATTTTTTTCGATGACTTACCCAGTTCAAGGTATGAAATTAAACACTGAATATTGTCTTTTAGTTTTGAGTAGCAATCTAATAGCAGTCCTTAATAAAGGACATACAACATGCACACACGTAATTCTACTTTATCCCCAACTACAATATAAATCGGAGTTCAGTATTCATCTAGAGTATTATACGATTGGCTTGCAGCCGATCGTGACTGCAGTATGTTTCACCTCAAAATTGTTCAGTAATTATGATTAAAAAAACTATGCAAGATATCGAAAAAACGGCTTGTTGATGTAGTACCGGTTAGGAAGATATAATTGGTCAATATAAAAATGCAAAGACGTTTTGTAATTTAGTAACACGAATTTATTCAATGTGTCTCTATGGATAGTTGGTCTTCGACTGAGTGATGCAGCAAAATGCTTGCAGGGTTCGATCTTCCTCAGACATTTCAGATGCTTGCAGGGTCCGATCTTTCTCAGACACGGTTCGATAGACTAAAGTTGTGTGAAACACAACTGTGCAAAACTTGGTCCCGATCGGTCCAGTAGTCGCGGAGATATTCCTGATACCGATTTTCAAAATGCTGTTTCGAGAAAAACGCGTTTAATGTGTAGAGTACAGTTTACACTGAAATATGGTTCTGTAAATTTCAACTGTGGAACGCGTATACCTGAACCTCACCAACTTTTCAAAACATGTCCCTGCTACACAGAAGGTCATAAATACCCGGAATTAAAAAAAAAGCTCATAGTCAAACAGATGACAAAGGCCGCGTATACCTACACGCCAACCGTTAGTCGTTGCTCACCAGGTCGGTTACAAAACGCCATAACTTCATCATTACTGCGAATTTATTTATGAAATTTTCACTTAAAGGATAGTACCTACTTTTGAATAAGTACATTTTTAAAAAATCGATTTTTTTTTTCAGGTGTGTGTAACCCCTTAACATCTTTCGAGAAAAGTTAGTTGCAATTTTAGATTTCTGTATGTAAACCAACCAAAAAATGTTTATACAATTTGTTTACATCATTATTTCTCAACCACTCGGACTTTTGACATAAAATGTCCATAATGACGGAAATTTATTTTTTATTTGATTTCAACCATTTTTTGTGTAGGACTAACTCATTTTCCATTGGCTGGCATCCACATAATATAATTGATTAGAGTATATTGATTCTTTGTTACAATTGCTGCGCTTGTTCCAGTTTAACTAAGGTACTAAATCTTTACCAAAAAAAAATTTTTATAAATTTTGAACTGAAATTGATATTGTATTTATTTATGTATTCCAATGTATAGACAGTTTTCGCGTCACTAATATAAAACATTAACTGGAGAAAACTAATAAAGTATAGAAAAATCATGAACCATTCTGCGAATTTTATGAACTAAATATTTACCAGTAGGTACTTACCTAGATTATAGCTGAGCTTCAGTTTAGACCAATTTAAACAAATTTATGGGCTTTGTTTATTAAGTTTATCAGCCTTCAGAATGTGTAGTATAAATAATCGTCTTTTATGTATTTGTAATAAATTCCAATACTATTATATCCTAATAAGATGTCGTAATATCATAAATCAAATAAACCGAGCATATACTCCACCTGGCATTGAATAGTCCAGGCCCGTAACTAATTTATAATCGGGAAATTATTGTTATTGAAGATGGTAATTTCACTTGACTACGAATATACGAGTATCTATGAATCGCATTAGGTTCTAGTAATTATGGCTGCACGTTACTGACTGCACATATTCGAAAATGTTGTCTGTATATTAAAATGAATATCGTGGTTGTAATTAGTTTTACGATTTCAATGTTGATTGCGGTTAAATCATAATTAAACGCGAATATCAAAAACCTCCCTGTTTATTGTGCTTACTGTAGATACTCGTACCAAAAGTTTTTCCATCGTAAATATTCTAAAACCAAGCAACGTTCCGCAATAAAATTAATTTCATTAAATTGAGAAAATATAATTAATCCTAGTATATAACACCTCCTTTTATAATTAATATTAATGTAGACGAAGATTCAGGGCTTTCTTTAGAGCCGACCGTACCACGACTGTTCTACGGCTTGGTGGTTAACGAAATTTTCAAACTTAAGTTATGGCATTTTATGAAAATTAAAATTAATTGGCAATCGTATACTGGCCTGGTTTGTGATTAGTGGTAAATTGCTTTTGGTTAAATTCTGCGCTCTCTCACAAATTTAAATTGAACAATTTATTGCAGTTAAGCTATAAGCTAGTTACTTAATTACAATGTAGGAAAAGGACTAGTTTTTGATTTCAAATAATGGGTAATGACGATTTAGAAAGTGAACTGTGATATCCCCAATTTTGAGTTATTGAAACTGCGTGACAAATTCGACTATTAAAACCCGAAATAAAAGTGTTGGATTTTTAAGTTTTTTTTATAAAGTAATTGGTAAAGGGAAACTTTTACCGGTCCTTCTCAGTATAAACGACAAACTAGACTTTTCCGGTCAATCATTATGTAGTATAAAGGCGTAGCACAAACTCACTCAGGGACAGTTCATTGCTAGCGACAATCGAGTCGAGAGAGTGCTTTTACTTTTACTAATGCTGTTATAACACTGGATATTTTTTAGCTGAAAAAATGCAGAAAATCTTTTCGTGTGACAAGGCGACCAATATTCCAAGAAAGAAATGAAAAAATATATTATTTTCGACTCCAGCGACATCTAATGAACGAAACGTTCGACGTTCGTATAATACTCAAGATGAAATACAGAACTCCCATTCATATTGAGCTAGAGCTAAAATAAAACAAGGAGTGCGCATGTAGTTTGTCCTTTATTAAGGACCCCCATTTGGTTGCTACTCGAAACTAAAAGACAATATCATAATTCATATCTGGAACTAGGTGAGTCAGCGAAAATAAAATTTTCCTTTTTCAAGGACTTTCACATGAGAGGTGCAGGAAGGACTCACTCGACCTCTATCATATTTATCCTTTTATCTGGAACCATTTAAAAATTAATGTATACACAATTTCAAATTCGTACCTTGAAGCGTTCAAAAGCTATCAGAAAAAATTGTTAAACACGTGTCTTAAGAATTTTTTGCATGGATGCTACCGGAAGGAGTAAAATAATTTCACTGACTAGTAAACTCTAACTTTATTTTCACTAAAGACTAATTTGTACAAAATTCTGAATTCGTAACTGAATGATTACTTGGGTTATAATGAGTGAGTAATTAAGTGACAGGTTATTTGTATGGTAGCTACACGAAGGACTAAAGGGATTTTCTTCATAATCATACATTTAGCTCCAAATATTAAAAAATAAACACGTACAAAATTTCAAAGTCGTAGTTGGAAAAGTTCTCAAGTTATCGGCCAATATTCTTCAACACGTGTTTTAAGGATTTTTCGTATGAAGAAGTAAACGAATTTTACTGACTAATGAATTTGATTTAATGATTTTCCCTTTAGACTAATTTCTACAAAATCTAAATTCAACTTCGTGGCTAAACGATTTCTTTAGTTATAGTGAGTTGCGTAAATTGAGTGAGAATATTTTTACAAGATTTTTGTACATCAGCTACTCAAAGGACTTATGGGGAATTTTTCATATTCATACCTTTAAGTGCCACTATTAGAAAACTAACGTATACAAAATTTCAAAGTCGTAGCTTATAGTATTCCGAAGTTATTGTTCAATATTCTTGCAATATTCTTGAACACGTTTTTAAGGACTTTTGTATGGCAGCTACCGAAGGAGTAGGAAGATTTTGTCCGTTAACGAACTTAGCCTTACAAATTCGACCAAACATCCAGATTCCAAATTTCACCATCGTTGGTGACCTAGCAAGTTGGAATTTGGACACAAGCCTTCAAATATGTAAAGCTAAGTTCGTTACTGGACAATATCCTACCACTCTTGCAGATGCACGTATTCACGATTATTGGCCGTTGGGAACTTGAAATTTTGCACATATGTTTTTTCCACTATTTGCAGGAAAAACCTGAATATACCATAAAGCAAATCGAAAGAGTGTCTGTATAGCCGCCATGTAAATGTCCTTCAATAATTTCGGTTTTCAACTCCCGGAACCAACTATAAATCGAAAACTCGTTAAAACTGGATGTCCAAATTTTCCGGAAATTTATTTTAAATTAAAAGCAAGGTCGAGTTCAATAGTGAGTGACATTCGCCAAATCGGCAAGCATCAATATAGACGTGTTTACGAATAATGACTGCACACTTCTGCATACTTCAAGCTCGAAATTTGATATACGTAAATTTATCAATAGCTTCAGCTGAAAAAGTGGATAGCAAAAAATCATTACGAAAGATTTAAGTTTGAAAACAGAATGAGTTACGCTTAGAAGTATAAAGTGCACTAAGGTGACTAGTCAAAACTATTAACACCTCGGTAGCTCCTTAAAAAACTTTCTCAAAGCCCATGCATAATATAGCTTTAAAACACGATAACGTACAAGTAGCAACCCAACATTTAGCTTTTTCTAGAGATGACCATCCACCAAATAGCCACCACATACTAAATTGTCTTCATCTGTAATAAAGAAGGGCACACTAAACGATTCTTTTGTCATATCCTTAACTACAATATAAACCGAAATTCAGCATTTCATCTATTACTTTATTATTTTGTAATAATACAGTATTGTGATCGATTTTTTTTAAAAAAAATTTGCTACCCTGAACAATTTTTTTTTACGTTTCATGACTAGTAGACACGAAAAAAGCAAAAAAAATGCAGTCCGTCTGTCCGCCGTACGCAAAATCGTTTGAAGACTCGTAGCTCCCAAATTGTTTGAGATATTAAATTTTTTTTATAAATAGAGTGGGTAGGCCCCTTGAAGTGGCCAAATTCTGAGTGATTGGGGTGTGAAGAGGAAGGAGGGGAGTGCGTTTTAGATGGAAAATTTTGGTTCCCAAATCTCAGCAACCGCTTATGCTAGGAGACTGAAACTTGGAATTTATATAGAGCTTTGCCATCCACTATTGGAACCATTTGCATAAAAACTGTCAATATGGGTGAAGTGGTGTGCGAGGGGGGGGGGCGTGGGGAATGCGTCCGAAACCCAAAAATGGCGAGACCGACACTTTCTAAAATCCATATCTCCTAAACGGTTAACGTAACAAAATTTAAACATAATGAATATCTGTAGGTATACTGGGAGAATAGATCGGAAACAACATTTTGAGTGGGGGCAGTGGCGTACGGGGGTGGGGGTGAAAAACTTTAGATTACGATATTTCACAAACCAGTTGCACTAGACAATTAAAATTCGGTTTGTGTATAAAGGTTGACAAATAAAGTTTGCTGAAAGCACATTTTTTTAAGGGGCGGTAGAGCATAGAAGTGGAAGGGATACGAATTTTTCTTAACATTCACATCTCATATCTCAAGAACAGTGTAAGATAGATGCTTAAAATTTTGATCGGAAGTAGGTCTAATAGATCCCTAGCAGAGGGCGAGGGTGTAGAGAGTGATGGTGGGGGAGGGTAAAAGGAAAAGGTTCCGATTTTTATATCTCGAGAACCTAAAATGATATAAAGCTGAAACTTGGTATTTAGTTAGAGCTATAGTAGTAGCATGTTGGAAAAATATAATTTTTTATAGGGATAGTATAGGTATCTCCAACGTAGCTAGTTGATGCAGGAGATGCTTGTAATAGCAAACTAGTTTGCCTTAGTTAATGTGATAAAATCTTAACTAGTTCAAATCTTTTTAGTTTGCCTTAGTTAATTGGTTGAAATATTAACTAGTTAAATTCTTCTTAGTTTGCCTTAGTTAATTGATATAAATCTTAACTAGTTCACTTCTTCTAAATTAACGAATTTTAGTTCTTTCTTTAGTTTAAATTTGTTAATAAAAATTTAAAATTTATTTCTTCAACACATTAATAAATAAAATCAGCAAAGTATTTAACATTTAAAACAGGCTTTTCATAACAAATTAATATACATGATTGATGATTAATAGTTAATTAATAATTAATTTTATCTTCCGACTCAATTAAATCTATTACAATTGATACTTAATGCACAGCTAAAATTGATATTTACTGTACTGATTCAATCATCAAATTCAAATTCTTATTATTTTAAATATTTAATTTATATTTACATCAAACTTAAATGTCGACTTGTGAATAGGAGAGTAGATAGGTATCAACTGTTTGAAAATTAAAATAAAATTAAAAAATACAAAAAACGTGCCAACTTCGATTGATTAAAATAATAATCGAAGTTGAATTAAATGTGGTTGAATCGACAGTGACAAAAACCACTCAGTTAAAAAAAAAATGTCAAATTTCCATTGGCGTTCGGAAGGGGGGCAAAAAAAATTATCTGTGAAAATGGAATGCATATATTTTCACGGTTTTCGGTTATCTATTAGGTCTTCCCAAATATTGAATTCATTTTTATTCTACGACTTCTTCATATAAATACCTAGAAAGCTTTTTCAGGATTTTTTGAAATTCGACCCCTAAGGGGGTAGAAAGGGGGTTGTATACTTTTTCACGAATTCTGCCATATCCTTCAGGTCTGATCACATATCGAATATCTCTTTACTTTTAAGGGATTGCGTAATAATCGCCTAAAACTTGTTTTTTCCCTTTGTCAGCCCTAAGAGGGTATAAAAGGGTTGAACACGTTTCCACGAATTCCGTCATATCTTTTAGAAGTAATATGAAATTGAATTGGCTTTTACTTTCTCGTGTTGTCCTCATATTTATATATTAACTCCTTTCAGGATTTTTGGATATTCAACTCCCAAGTGGGTTTAAGGTGGTTGCATATCTGATGATATATCGAATTCATTTTTACTTCCTGAGGTTTCCTATATAAGAGCCAAAAAGTCAATATCAGTATTTTTAAATTTTCAATCAAAAGGGGTGTAAGGGGGTTGTATGCTTTTCAAAGCTTCGACATATTTCTTCTATATTAGATCGCTTTTCACTTCCACTTTTTATATAATCGCCTACAAACTCATTTCTCAATTTTTGGATATTTAACCCCCAAGGGCTTACATGTGAGGGCGGTTTGATAATGACGTGCAAAAATCAAGAAGGAGAGGGCAGGTAAGGAATTTGTTATTTTTTTGACCTAGACCATCCTTAAATAGATTACCTGCAAAGTTTAAGCCTGATACCTCGTTTAGTTTTCGAGAAACAGCCGTCTAAGCAAGTCGGCTTATAGAAATAAAAACACAATTTTTTAAAAGAGAAAACAGCTACAACAGTTTGCAACTGTTTCAACGTAATCTGAATGAATTTCTTCGTCGATTCGAATATGAATCCACCACTACACTCCAGAAACCAAAGAACAGTCAAAACAATGGATGGAAGCCGGTTCAAGCGTACCGAAGAAGGCAAAAACCGTTACATCAGCTGGAAAGATTATGGCGATAGTTTTTTGGGATTCCAATGGAATAATATTCACCGACTACTTGGAGAAAGGAAAAACAATAACGGGAGCATATTATTCTGAGTTATTGGTTCGATTGGATGCTGAAATCAAGGAAAAACGGCCTCATTTGGCGAAGAAGAAAGTGTTGTTTCATCTCGACAACGCTTCGGCTCACACGTCCGCTGTTGCAACGGCAAAACTGTTTGAATTACGGTACGAATTGCTCCCTCACCCACCGTATTCTCCAGATTTGGCACCGTGCGACTTTTTATAATTTCCAGACTTGAAAAAATGGCTTGCTGGAAAGAGATTTACCACGAATACTGACGTCATAAGTGAAACCAACGCCTATTTTGAAGGGTTGGACAAATCATATTGTTTGGAAGGGATAAAAAAATGGGAAAAACGCTGGACTAAGTGTATCGAGCTAAAAGGAGACTACGTTGAATAATAAAAAAAACTTTTCCCGGAAAAATTATGTTTTCTCGATTTTTCCACGTTATTATCAAACCGCCCTCGTATGTTTCCACAATTTTTTGCCATCAGTTAATTCTGTTGAGATATAAAATTGGTTATTACGGCATTTCATGTAATGACCTAAAAATCAATTTCACGATATTTCGAATTTCAAAAACCAAAGGGGTGTGAAGGGTTTGCTTATCTCATGAGATATCAAGTTGCTTCTTATGGAATCGTCTAAAAACCTGTTTCACAATTTTTTCGAAATTCAAACCCCAAGTGGAAGTATGGGTTTGGTTTGTACACGTTTTAACAATTCGTCATATCTCTTAAGTCTGATAAGGCAACAACTTCGTTTTTACTTCTATGGGCTTTTAGTGTACATAATATACCGAAATTCGAATAGTCTACCATACACGGGCTTTTCCATTGTTTAATCGGCTAAAAATCTCTATTTTGAAAATATTTTTTTTAAGAACAAAACTTACTTTCCAAGAAACCTCATAATTTCGAATGAACTGATGATATCCTTCGACTTTGATCGCTCCCGAACTTTGACCCGAAAATAATAAAGTTTCGCCCAGACCATTGGCAGATTTTTATACTCTAGATGAAATCATATAGAGTATTATAAGTTTAATCCAGCCCAAAAGTTTGTAACGCATAGAACCAAGCCTCGGACGAAAAAAAGTTATATATTATTTTTTGTTTATTTGTGCCCAAAAACCTCAAATCCGCCTGACGTCCGTCCGTCCGTCCGTCCGTCCGTCCGTCCGTCCGTCCGTCCGTCCGTCCGTCCGTCCGTCCGTCTGTCCGTTAGCACGATAACTCAAGAACGCCTTCACCTAGGATCTTGAAATTTTGAATCTCGATGTTTGGTTGAATTTGTAAGGCTAAGTTCGTTAACGGGCAAAATCGTCCTACTCCTTCGGGTAGCTGCCATACAAAATGTCCTTAAAACACGTGTTCAAGAATATTGGCCGATAACTTCAGAAGGGTTTAAGCTACGTCTTTGAAATTTTGTATGTGTCATTTTTCCAATAGTTGGAGCTAAATACATGATTATGAAGAAAATCCTGTTAGTCCTTCGTGTAGCTGCCATACAAATATCCTGTCAAAATGTATTCACTTAATTTACAAAACTCACAATAACTCAAGTAATCTTTTAGCTACGAATTCGGAATTTTTTACAAGTTAGTTTTGAGTGAAAAGGAAGTCGGAGTTTACTAATCAGCGAAATCCTTTTACTCCTTCTGGTAGCTGCCATACAAAATGTCCTTAAAACACGTGTTCAAGAATATTGGTCGATAACTTCAGAAGGGTTTAAGCTACGTCATTCAAATTTTGTATGTGGTATTTTTCCAATAGTTGGAGCTAAATACATGATTATGAAAGAAATCCTGTTAGTCCTTCGTGTAGCTGCCATACAAATATCCTGTCAAAATGTATTCACTTAATTTACGAAACTCACTATAACTCAATTAATCTTTTAGCTACGAATTCAGAATTTTGTACAAGTTAGTTTTGAGTAAAAAGAAAGTTCGAGTTTACTATTCAGCAAAATCCTTTCACTCCTTCTGGTAGCTGCCGTACAAAATGTCCTTAAAACACGTCTTCAAGAATATTACCAATAACTTCAGAACGGTTTTAGCTACGTCTTTGAAATTTTGTATGTAGTATTTTTCCAATAGTTTGAGTTAAATGTATGATTATGAAGAAAATCCTATTAGTCCTTCGTGTAGCTGCCATACAAATATGCTGTCAAAACGTTATCACTTAATTTACGGAACTCGCTATAACTCAAGTAATCTTTTAGCTACGAATTCGGAATTTTGTACAAATTAGTTTTGAGTAAAAAGGAAGTTCGAATTTACTAATCAGCGAAATCCTCTTACTTCTTCTAGTAGTTGCCATACAAAATATCCTTAAAACACGTGTTCAACAGTATTTTCCGATAATTTTTGAACGCTTCAAGCTACGAATTTGAATTTTTTTCCTGCACCTCCCATGTGAAAGTCCTTTAAAAGG
The DNA here is from genome assembly GCA_951812415.1 of Beris morrisii. NCBI lineage: Eukaryota > Metazoa > Arthropoda > Insecta > Diptera > Stratiomyidae > Beris > Beris morrisii. The sequence goes on from OX638310.1 coordinate 74,390,764, forward strand.
ACTTTTTTTTTCGATGACTTACCCAGTTAACGCTGAATATTGTCTTTTAGTTTTGAGTAGCAATCTAATAGCAGTCCTTAATAAAGGACATACAACATGCACACACTTAGTTCTACTTTATCCCCAACTACAATATAAATCGGAGTTCAGTATTCATCTAGAGTATTATACGATTGGCTTGCAGCCGATCGTGACTGCAGTATGTTTTTTCATTATTATCATACGATTGACTGCTGCCTGCGTGACTCCGTCATATTCTTTATTTAGGTTGCCCGATATTCCATAGGTGCTACAAAAACAAATTGATTCACATATCAGTTTACAAAACCACAACGTCCACTCATAAGCCATAGTTTTGCACACTACAAAATATTGCCCATATAGAGGGGTGGAGGAGCAAAACGAAGTAAACATATAACTCAAAAGAGCTTCATATATATCAAAAACACTTAAAATTTATATTCACATTAAAGTTGTCAAAATTATATTTTATAGTACCAAAAAAAAAAAAATTTTTTAGTCAACGGTGGGCGGTAGATAAATAATCAAAAATCAAAATTCTTACTATGGAATATTGTAAAAGCTATTCCGTTACATAAAATAATTAATAGAGTTTCTTGAGAGCTCCAGATTTTCTTCCAACGGTAAAAAAGTTTTTTCAAGTAGGTTCGATTGTTATTAATATCAGAAACTGCAAAAATAAATAAAATAATAGTGACAATTTTACTACATTTTTTGAGTTCTGCGAGGTATTTTTCGTTCCTGAAACCTGTATTACGAGTACACTGCCAATATGTGAAATATTTGAATCTTCTCGCTTGCAAATGCAGTCATATAGCGTAATCGTAAAATTATTATTTGCCACATTATTTTATTTGATCGACATAAGTTCTACTTGGACGGAAAAAAATTTACTGAATTTTTCGTTAAATTTGTATAATCAAATATTTTATTTGACAACAATACAGAATAATACAAGCTTAACTATTCTCGCTTCTAAGAATTATTTTTTTTTTACTATAAATATTTTTATGTAAGAAAATATTTAAATAGCAATTGAATTATTTTTCATCCCGTGATGGATTCAGTACTGAAAATTAAGTAGCATATATATACGTTTACTCAAATTCTGTTTTGATTGCTACTAACTGTGCAAAGTGCTTTTAATCGAAGTAGCAAACGATTGAAAAGAGTTAAATAAAGTGTCAACTGAAATAACACGATTCCCCATATCATTCTTAATATGAACCGTATGAGTGTAAAATATGTCATAACAGCATCGTAAGCCACTCTACAATGTCAATATTATGGCAATCAAAAAAAGTTTGTTTAGTTAATGGCGTCGCAGAAGGCAATTCAGTAACAAAAGCTATAAAGAGTTACAAGAAAAAAAATGTTTTTTATATACTTGTATGCTTTAGGCTTTCGAAGATGAAGAAAAGGTTTTTTATTAGCTTGTTATGTGTTCTCGAAAGTGTTCTTCTTGCATATCAAAATATTAAAATTGTAAATTGTATACAAGGAAAGGACTCATTACCATTTATAAGGCTAGTGTAAATTGTTGAGACTTTAACGATAGTCTTTGCTTTAACGACGAAGCATAAAAGATTTTATGGCAAGATAGTTGTTGTTAATATCTTCTATTAGGTATTCGTAATTGCAGAATTATATAGTTATGTCCAGAAAAACAACAAGTTAACCTATCATCTATACATCTATATATCTATTACATATGTAAGTAGTAGACTATACTCAATGTTTGGATCAATCACTACAATAAAATTTTGAAGATACGAAAGATATATATATGAAGAAGAAAAATTCAGCATACAAAAAAGACACCCTAGGCTACAGCATATGAGGTGCATGTATGCCATATCCCGTACCTGATCAACCGATTTATTCGAATGACGTTATAAAATCATCACCACATTTTAATCCATTTGATAAGCATATTTTTTGTAATTTCGGTATGAAATCAGTAGTTTTTCATTTCTGAAACTATTATCACACTGTATGCCATGCAGTCAAATATTTAACTAAACAATTTTACGTAAATCTCTGTTAAATTTGTTCCGTCAAAATAGACTTTGTGTAGAGCAAAAAAAATTATGTAGCAAAATGCTACCCTGAATTTTTAAACTGCAAAAAAAATCGGTCCGCCGTACGCCGACCGCCAACGCGTTTGTAAGCTCGTATATCCTAAACCCTTTGAGAATTTTTTTTTTAATTTAATATTGGGTAGACCTCTTCCGGTGGTTTACTTCTTGAGCGACGGGAATGTGAGTGGTGAGGTGGAGGATCGTTTTAGGCAAACAATTTTGGTTTTTATATCTCAGGAACCGCTTATGCTAACAAGCTGAACTTTGGAATTTGTATAGAGCTTTGATAGTGGAGCTATTTGCAAAACAGTCGATTTGGGTGAATGGGTGTAGGAGTGAGGAAAAAACAATGCGTCAGAAATTCTCAGAAACTGACATAGAGACATTCAAAAATTCACCTAATCCGTAAAGATACAAAGTTTGAACTTGGTTACTGTTTGTATGCATATTGGGAGAATAGATCCGAAGTACAATTCAGGGCTTGTGGGGGATTATATTAGATTAGATTTGGAAATAGGGGTTGGTGTGGTTAACCTCTGTCACTGCAGCCGCAGTCGGGCTTATTGTGACGTCCCCCCGGTTTGACTATGATTCCTCTTCGATCTCTGCGCTTTCAATGAAGCCTAGTATTTTGCGAAGAGGAATGGTCAGGAATTCCGATGGATCCATGAAACCCTGACCGAAGTGACGAAGCCTTTTGCGAGTTAAACCCTCACATTCACAGAGGATATGCTCTGGTGTTTCGTCTTCGTCATTGCATATTCTGCAAATTTTAGTCTCAGAGAGACCAATCCTATTGAGATGCTTCCTCATGTGGCAATGTCCAGTCAGAGCTCCCACTAAGGTTCGGGTCTGATATCTGCTTAATTTTAGATAATCAGATGTTCTTTTTTCCGAGTGTTTTGGCATAAAAAGCTTTGAGTGCCTGTTGCCCGGTGCCAAGTCCCAGTGAATGGCACTTTGCGATTTTTGCCACATTCGGATGTTCATTCTGGCTGTGCTTAATGGAATGGAATAGGAATAGATTACTTTAAGGACTTTAAATTAAAATATTGTCTTTGAAGTTGGTCAAGTGGAATTTCATCATCAATGGCGGGACAGCACAAATCGGACCCTGGCCTCCTGAAGTCGTCGCCTCCAAGTTGTCCACCCTTTCCAAATTATACTACTCAATTGTTATATTCTGTCTGGTTGGCTCTCTCTTTCTTGCTTGCCAGTAGGTAAACCACGCAAGCGGTAGAAAGATTCGGTTGATGAAGGTCGTGGTCCTTAGATCGAGACGATTGGAGGCAACGACTTCAGGAGGCCAGGGCCCTATTTGGGCTATCGTGCCATTGATGATGATGAACAGCAATTTAGATAAAAAACTAGATGAATACTGAACTCCGATTTATATTGTAGTTGGGAATAAAGTAGAATTACGTGTGTGCATGTTGTATGTCCTTTATTAAGGACTACCATTAGATTGCTACTCAAGACTAAAAGACAATAATCAGTGTTTAATTTCATATCTTGAACTGGGTAAGTCATCGAAAAAAAATGTCATTTTGAAGGACTTTCACATGAGAGGTGCAGGGAGGACTCACTCGATTTCTTACATATTTATCCTTTTTCTTAGAACCATTTAAAACGAACGTGTACAAAATTTCAAATTCGTAGCTTGAAGCGTTCAAAAGTTATCGAAAAATATTGTTGAACACGTGTCTTAAGGACATTTTGTATGGCAGCTACCAGAAGGAATAAAAGGATTTCGCTGATTAGTAAACTCGAACTTCGTTTTTACTCAAAACTAATTTGTACAAAATTTCCAATTCATAGCTAAAAGATTACTTGAGTTATAGTAAGTTCCGTAAATTAAGTGAATACATTTTGACAGAATATTTGTATGGCAGCTACACGAAGGACTAATAGGATTTTCTTCATAATCATACATTTAGCTTCGACTATTGGAAAAATAACACATACAAAATTTCAAAGACGTAGCTTAAACCCTTCTGAAGTTATCTTATCAGTTTCTTCAGATAAAGGAACGCCTAGAAAGTATTTTTGGGATTTTTTCAAATTTAACCTTTAAAGGAGTATAAAGGGGTTGAATACATTTTTACGAATTCCGCCATATAACTTAGGACTGATAAGATATCGAATTGATTTTTTCTTCGTGGGCTTTTCTAAATAATTACCTATTTCTAAATTTTTGGATAGTGAACCCACAAGGGGGAGTATAGGGTTGCATAGGTTTTTAAAATTTTCGCCGTACTTCTTAGGTCTGATGATATATCAAATTAGTTTTTACTTGTACGAATATAAACCCTATAAACCCATTTCCGGCATGTTGGATATTCAACCCACCCGAGGTGTAAAGGAGTTTCACACGTTTTCACAATTTTCGTCATCTCTTCAGTTTGATGAGATATAAAATGGTGTAATCATCTAAAAACCAATTTCAAGATTTTTCGTAGTACAAAACCCAAGAGGTGTAAACGAGTTGTATAAGTTTTGATGAATTTTGCAATGCCTCTTAGATTTAATGTGATATCAAATTGGTTTTATCTTCTCCACGCTTTCTATACAGTCTCCTGAAAACGTATTTTACGATCTTTCGAGTTTAAACCCCTAAGTGGAACTGTATCTGTTTTCATAAATATCGTCATATATATCTCTTCTGATGAGGTAGCAAATTAATTTTTATCTCTTTGAGTTTTTTATATAATTGCGTAAAAACTAATTTTAGGATGTTTTCATATTGAACCTCGAAGGGAGTGTAAAGCGATTACATACATTTCCACGAAATCCGAGTCTTTTACATGGAATTTTCAAACCATAAAAAAATCAGTAAAGAACCACTGATAAATGTTGAAAGTCGTATCTTACAAAGAGCTAGTTTAGTGACAAAATTAACTTTCCATAACACCTGTTTGACCGATGTTACATTTCGACTTTGACTATGACCCAATTACGGAATTCATTTGTTAAGGGTGGCGGTGTCATAAGCATTATTTCGCATCCCCAATTAACCGCTTCCCGGACTTGTCCCGAAAAATAATAAAGTTTCGCCCGTATATAATCTAGAAAATTATAATTTTAAACGACGAATTGTCAGGACTCAGCTATTGAGACGAATCCAATTCTCAATCATCTGTTGAATTCATACTAAATAATCTGTAGTGAATTTCTGCGTTCATTTTTCAATTTCAATTTCAAAATTCCTAAAAATGCTAAAAGATATTAATTCATAAAATTAAAATTCTTTCATTTCCATTTTCTACTGGCAGATCTAAACTAACGAAACAGCAATAAATATATACATAGGTACTAATATGCCTCACTGCGACTCAGTACTACAATCAAACAACTATTCAAACTGAAATTGAAAGGTTTTTTCATTAAATCATTCAAAATTTATAAAAAAAAATGTTTTTTAAAAAATAGTAAAAAATAAAATTCAGTACAACAGTCCAAGTGATAAACCGAACTCCGATTTGTATTATAGTTGTAAATAAACCACAAAAGAGGTACGCCTTTATAAGAATTCTCGTTTGGTTGCTAAAAGAAAAGCAATTAAATTCAGGTAAATCACCGTACGAAAAATTCACATGTGTCTGCATATTTATCCCTTACCAAGAACCATTGCAAAATTAATTTGAAGAAAATTCCCACCTTGAAGCATTCTAATCGGGCAATAGTAGTGAACAGGTATTTTATGGACTTTTGTATGGGAGGTACACGAAGGAGTGGAAAATTTTCTCTGACTAAAGAATCCTATCTTTAGTTTTACTCAAAATTAAATTACGAATTCGAAATATAAATTCAGTGAAAAATTGGAAAATTACCGTTCGTTAAATTTCATAACTGTTGCTTAAAGTGTTATCAGCGAGTACTCTTGAACACGTGCTTTAAGCTTTAAGGACTTTTGTATGTCAGCGAACCGATGGAGTGAAGGTTAGGTTAGGTTAGGTTAGGTGGGTAACTATTGGCAGAGATAGCTAGCACATAGACCGTTAGATGGGTCCGTTGTGATCCCACTGCACCATGACACGGCGCCTACGGCTGATGGCTGTTTTTTGGCTAATTTGTCAAGAACAAACTGAGCCCAATTGGCCGCGGTATTGTTCTATCAAATATTTTTCCATGTATCTTGGTGCGAAGGAGAGGAGAGTTGGAAGGAATTGTGGAGAAGAAAGAGGATACCGAACTTAATCAGTTTTTAGGAATGGGAAGGAAGATCAGGAATCGGGCCGGATATGGCAGTGTACTAGCAGGTGTTAATGATCATAATTTTGCAGTACTATTGGCTGTGATACGATCTACCAGAACAGCAAAGTTGCCTATAGCAAATCAACTACTGTCTGGCAGCTCTGATGGTATTTGTGAATCTGAGAGGAATGTGAAAAGAACTCATTTGCTCAGGTTTAAATCCTTTACAAGTGACCCCTATTAAACATTCCGCACTGTTACCGATTTATATTAATATTCCGAAACCAATAGCAACTGAAAAATTCATATAAATAAATTATGCATAGAGTGGGAATTGAACCCCGGTAGTAATGTTTTCAAGACTTAGTACACTACCACTGGACTACACCCGGCCGGAGTGAAACAATTTTCTGTTAACGAACTTAGCCTTATAACATCCAAATCCGAAATTTCAACATTCTACGTAAAATCGTTCTTCAGATATCGTGTATTCGTACAGACAGACAAACGGAAGGACAGCAACCGAATTTGAGATTACTGGCCAAAACTGAACATAAAACTATAACTTTTTTCTTTTGGGCTATTGAAGTCATAATACTCGGCAGATTTCATGTAGAGTATAAAATCTAATGCCGTTGTTACGACATCCAATAACCGGTGACGGGTATTTATTTAAGAATGATCTGGCCATAACTCATTTTGACTAAAATACCTTGTAGTGGACGATATAACAAAATCATCAATCAACAATAAGCAACATTGTCAATAAAACGTCCTTTCAGTAGAGCGATTCACTAGCTAACCACTTTCTAATTAATGGTACGTTGTACGTACATTTTGTCATAAGATTTTGAAACTTTCGGTGAAGTCTGCGAACTACCACCTGAAATCTTTCGTAGGAGTGGGTTCATGATTCCCACCATTTTCTTTACCTGCACTGCTTAAGTATGTTATGGCCGAGAAAAGTAGTAGTCGTGAAATGAAACCTTAAAACACACCCTGCAAGGATATACATATGTATATATACATTGCTTTTAAGGTTTTGATATAATTCCGCAAGTACTACGAGACTTATCCCTCATTCATCTAATTGCCATAGCACAACTACAAATTTTGGTATCGTTACCACCCTTAATTTAACGCAAGTACCACAAATAACATGAAATGTAATAAAAATAACAATAAATCATTGTCGAAAGTAAAGGAGGCAATCATAGTCGGAGGGTGAAACAAACGTACAAATGATGTTTTGGTATTAAGCACAGATATACCGAAAAGTACTACCTACATGCAAGGTACTCATAACTATAAAGAAATAAGATCCCCGAAATGCTCTTTCACGGATCTATGGTTCGGTACTATATCTGGAAGAACACAGAAAATCCCACCAGGTAGCTTACAATAAAGCCATGTTATACTCAATTAATTACATCCCGGATATTTGCATAGTAACAATACTAAGTTGGTGGAATTCGTTGGGATTTCTAGAATCTAGATATTTCAAATGTTTAACTATAAAATGGAAAATAAGACCGAAGATAGCAGTTCGTCACTTAACGTTCACAGTTGTAGGTGGAATGGTGAATATTGAGTTACTCCTGCAGAGAAGCATTAAATTTTTTTTCCTGCGTGGATATAGTTCGTATATGCTGGCTTCCGCGTAAAATGCTAGCAAATGTCAAAAAGAAATAGTGCGTACATCTCTTTAAAGTGTGGTACCTCGAGAGAAAATTGATCTACGAATCTGGAATATTAAAATAACTCTGCGCACAGCCTACTTTATTATTTTATGGTTAGAAGTCCGAAACGTCTTTACTGCTGTGATGCGGTGTAGGTTACTATGGGGTTTACTAGTGAAACGTGAAAATCCAAAATTTCAAGGTAGTAAATTTTTTTGAAATTTCAGGTCGATCACAATACTTTATTATTAAAAAATAATAAAGTAATAGTTCTTTTTCAACCTTATACGATCGATTTGAATATTGCTCAAACGCTCTGCCAAAATGTCTGTGTGTATGATCCTGACCACGATTTTTATAGCAATAATTACATACCGCCCTTTAAATATTGCAAACCTTTACTTTACATGTTTTCTGAAGTTACAATGCAATCAAATTCAGCAAATTTTTCCAGTTCCTTCGTATAACGAAGCAACTTGATGAAGTTGAGGGAAGTTTTGCTTTGGTGAATCAACCATTTCAAACTACTACACGTAACAAAATGATTCAAAATTTTAGCCAAATTTCCGCATATTAAAAGGTAAGTGTTCATGGATGCTGAAGGCTCATATTCTCCAACGCGGAAATTATATTTTGCATTGGGTACTTGAAAGCTCAATTTTCAAGGATAGGCTCTACATTCTTGAAAACCTTGGCGTATATGATAAATATTTCGACCCTTGGTCTGTGTTCATATACACCAGCTCCAACTCCCTCATTTGTCTTGGAGCCATCCGTATACCAGACAAGTGCTTCTTTTTTAAATTATTTGTGTATGTATGTATTTACATATTCTAACCAAGCTTCAATTACTTACTGACGAGTAATTTAGGTAAAAATATTAATTTTACATGACAATTGAGGTGGAAAAGATGGTCAGTAACAATGGAGTGCACATACTTTCACGAATTTCATCTTCTGAATTAATGAATTTATTTTACTTCTACATATTCTTCCTAAGATAAATGCCTACAATCAGTTTTCAGATTTTTTTTTTAATTCAATGTAAGGGCTGTCAAGAAATTGTACATGTTTTCACAAATTCCTTAGGTCTGATTAGATATCGAAGTGGAAGTCCATTTTTATAGAATCCCCTAAAAAGCATTTTCATGATTCTTTTTCACGAATTCTGTCATATTTCTTAGGTATGATAAGATATCGAATTGGTGTACTTCCACGTACTTTTTACATGCGCTTAAAAATTAATTTCAGGATTTTTGAATATTCAAAACACCTAAGGAGTTGTAAAGAGGTTGCCTACATCTTCTTAATTCGTGCCACATGTTTTGGATTTAATCACATATTGTATTAGTCTATAGTTCCTCATGGTTTTTATATAATCGCTTAAGAACCAATTTTTTGAAATGTAACTATCTAGGGTATATAAAGTGATTGCCTTTGTTTTCACAGGATCGCCTTAAAACTTATTTGATGATTTTTCAAAATTCAGCCCCCAAGGCATGTAATATGGTTGTACTATATATATACCTTCGGTTTCATAGATTTATTCTCATCTCTTAGATCTAAAAAGGTAGCAAACCGGTTTTTACTTCTACGTATTTTTTATGTTTCGCCTAAAAGGTGATTTTTTTATATTCAACTCCGAATGGAGTGTAAAGAGGTTGCATACGTTTTCACGAAGATAAGATGAAATTCAAGACGACTACTCGGGCTTTTTATATATATAATCAGCTAACAATCGATATTTTTACTTTGGGCAGTTTATATATTTTAAAATGTTTGCACAATATAAAGAACCACTGATGAATGTTGAAAATTGTATTTACAAGGTGCTATTCTATTCTAACCGCTTCTCGAACTTTTATCCGAAAAATAATAAAGTTTCGGCCAGACTATTGGCAAATTTTTATACTCTAGATGAAATCATATAGAGTATTATAAGTTTAATCCAGCCCAAAAGTTTGTAACGCATAGAACCAAGCCTCGGACGAAAAAAAGTTATACATTATTTTTTGTTTATTTGTGGCCAAAAACCTTAAATCCGCCTGACGTCCGTCCGTCCGTCCGTCCGTCCGTCCGTCCGTCTGTCCGTGAACACGATAACACAAAGAACGCCTTCACCTAGGTTCTTGAAATTTTGAATCTGGATGTTTGGTTGAATTTGTAAGGCTAAGTTCGTTAACGGGCAAAATCGTCCTACTCCTTCGGTTAGCTGCCATACAAAATGTCCTTAAAATACGTGTTCATGAATATTGGTCGATAACTTCAGAAGGGTTTAAGCTACGTCTTTGAAATTTTGTATGTGTTATTTTTCTAATAGTTGGAGCTAAATATATAATTATGAAGAAAATCCTGTTAATCCTTCGTGTAGCTGCCAAACAAATATCCTGCCAAAATGTATTCACTTAATTTACGAAACTGTTATGGTCCGCCATACGAGTATCCTGCAAAGAAGAGAAGAGGAATGTTAGTTTCCGGTAATCTAAGTATATTATCGAGTTAACTCACCGATTTGGTCATCGAGGAACTCCTTGCGGATGCATTTCCCTCTGGGCCTCTCCCAACTTGTGGTGCATATCTAAAAATAAAGAAAGCATATTCGAAATTAACGACCGAACTTCGACTCTGTGGTGGAGGAAAGACTGGTTGACGGGTAAGGATAGGATTGTGTATGAATTAGGATAGGTTTAGGGATTAGTAATTAGGTAGTTAGGATAGGTTAAGCACTAAAAATTATTGGTCGACGGTGACCAAAACGACGACGCGAGTGTCCGGGAGCGATCAAAGTGTCGCGAGTGTTACGGCGCGCCTTTAAACTGGGATCTTTGGGTCAAAAGAAAGAACCTTCCGCACGACTTGGTATCACGACAAACGCGAGTGACGTATAAAACAATAATAAACAATATCGATCAAAATCCACCGCGAGTGACATGTAAACAAGATCAACAATAACTAAACTGACATTTACTGCGATTGTGATGTTCGCGATATGCCAATAGGGTGCAGTGATTGCGAATGACCGGTGGTTCGTGAATCGGGTAAATGGAAGTCACGGGATAATGTTAGGATGCGCGAAATACTGCGCGGATCGGTCATTGACTGGATTGGAATAATCCCGCGGGATTAGCGGTGAGAAGTTTTCGCGGACGGAAGGGACGGTGTGATCGAGGCTTTTTGATCGAGAGTGGAGTAGAGATCGGACGTGAACCGGAACGAAAAAAGAGTGTACAATCGAACCGAAAGGGTTTTAACGAAGAATTTGAAAAAAAAGTGATGCAAGTAGTAGAGATCGGACGTGAACCGGATCGACAAAATAGTGTACAATCGAACCGAAAGGGTTTTCACAAAAGAGTTTAAAAAGTGGTGCAAAATTACGTTACATTCGTGAACGCGGGAGTTATTCGGTTGACTATCGAAGCAGAGACGCAGAGAAGATAATTAGTGTTATCGAAGCGGAGAAGCAGAGAAGATAATTGGTGCTATGTCTGCGGCAGGAGATCGGCGATCATCAGAGACGTCCTAGATAAGTAGACCAAAACGTAGACAGGGTTTATCTCATTAATAAATATCCGAGGGCGTAGATAGGGCTTTCGTTATTATCAATAAATATTTGTTAGTTAATATTTTAATTACTAGTTTTTTTGATCTTATCAACTGTGTAACGATTTCTTGTGACGTTTTGCAGGAATTCTTCCACTACAGGTCTTAGCTCAGTAGAAGTCGGTAACCTTCCTAGACTCGTGATTCGGTCTAAAGAAGGAGAACGGTAGCCTTAAATCGGATCACTGGCGCCCACGACCCGTCTCTGGGTTAAGCCGGACAAGGCCCGTTCGCCCCTTTATTGTAGGGGTCGGTATAACGGTTTTCCACCGGGAAAAATCGTAATAATTGGCGCCCAACGTTTTTGTGGCTATTTTTGGTTATTTTCCGTTAAGTGCCAGTGAAAAGGGAAAATTGCATTCGCAAGAAGGGTACAAACGCGGAAATTCTGTTTTTTTTTGTTTTTTTTTTGAATTAGGGTCTTTTTTTTTTGGTTGAGTTACTTCGTTGGGGTATAAGTTGGTGTTAAATAGGAAAATATTTCGTTTGTGTTCATTAGTACAGGTAATAATTGTTTTTTTATTATTCCTTTTCTCTTCTCGGGCAGGAGAATGTCTAAAGTGAAGGTAGATCGGCTAGGCCAAGACGAGCTAGTGTACGAACTGGCTATTCGGGGTATTCAGCCAGATAAAGTAGAGAATATGAGGAAAGCATTGCGTGCGGCGTTGCGCACAGAGGCCTCTACGGATACTTCATTCATTATTATGGAATATCCGTTTGAATTTGGGGAGGACCAGGAAGCTCTCAAACTGAAACTTAAAGAGATTTCTGAGCTTCTTGAAATTTTTTCAGGCACTAGTAAGTCGTCCGACTATGCCAAAATATTGTCAAAAATCGAGTGGGCTTTACGACGTCTGGAGCGGTGTAAACCGGTATCAAAAGAAGAAGAGACAATTAGGGGGAGTTTAAAGATAAAGTTATTAATAGAACTGGATAACTTGTACGCAAAATCGGGCGAGTTATCGTCGGAGGACGAAATTATAGAAGAAAATCGCTCGTCGTCGGGGAAAGAAACGCTTCTAGCAGTAGCGAAATGGGGGTTAAAGTTTAGTGGGGAGAAAAACTCATTATGTGCTTTTCTAGAAAGAGTAGAGGAGCTTAGAACGGCCCGCGGGGTGTCCAAGGCTATTTTATTTCGCTCAGCCGTGGATTTATTTGAGGGCAAAGGACTTATTTGGCTGAGATCAAATAAAGCTAAGTGCAAAAATTGGGATGAGTTGGTGGAGGAATTGCGCGCAGAATTTTTACCTCCCGACTATGACGATAGGCTTATGGAAGAGATTAAGCGTAGAACACAAGGGAGGGATGAGTCGATAGGAGTCTATGTAGCGGTGTTAGACAGTCTGTTTAATCGTCTGTCGACTACATGTACAGAAGGTCAGAAGTTGAAAATATTGAGACGGAACATTACTCCGTTCTACCAAAGTCAATTAGGCTTAGTAAATATTGAATCGATAGGAGAATTAGTGAAGCTGGGTAGGTCGCTGGAAGCAACCAGAATTTCGGTAGAATCTTTCGTGCCCCCACCGGGACGTCGTTCAAACCAACTACTTGAGCCTGATCTGGCGTATGTTGATTTTAAGGATGAGCCGAAACCCGAAAAGAAGTGGAGTGAGGGTAACGATATGGCAACACAACCTAAGAAAATTATGTGTTACAACTGTAAGGAAGCGGGACACACATCTCGCGAATGTAAACAGGGCCGTCGTTGTTTTGGGTGTGGAAAACCTGGGGTTTTTAGGAAGGACTGTTCTGTCTGCAACCCGGGAACATCAAGTGGGAGCAGAGCCTCTGAGATGGCAGCGACGACCAGAGCTGCGCGGGTAGAGTCGGGAAACGAGAGTCGTGTTCATTAGACGGCGGTAAAATGAACACGAATGAAGATACCGCATCTGTTGTCCCGGTGAATTTCGCTTTGACTTCGGTAAAAGGAGATCCCCGGCCACACTTAACAGTGTCCATCTTCGATGTGGAGTTCGTGGGTCTATTGGATTCAGGGGCATCGAGGACCATTGTAGGGAAGTATGGTTGGGAGAGTTTACAGAAGTTGGGGGTGGAGTTGCGTAATTCTAACGCGACGGAAGTAAAACTGGCCGATGACAATAAGTGCGGGGTTGATGGAACCGTGTGGGTTCCGATCTCGGTGAAAAGTCGGATGCGGTGGGTAGAGTGTTTGGTTGTGTCCAAACTACCACATGTACTAATTCTCGGGGCAGATTTTTGGGTCCAATTTGGGTTAGTGGTTGATTTACGGAAGGATAATTGCGATTTGGCGGATGAATTACATTTGGCCGCCATCGATTTTCTTCAACCACGATCTAAATTGGATTACAACCAAACGAAAGAGTTGGAAGCGATTATAGAGTCTGAATTCGAACGGATGGGTGATGGTCTCGGTCGCACTTCGGAGGTAGAGCATATTATTACCATCAATTCTCCTCCGATTAAGCAGAGGTACTATCCGGTAAACCCCATAGTGCAGAGGGATATTGACCGGGAACTAGATGAGATGTTAGCTGGCGGAATAGTGCAACCATCTAAAAGCGCATGGTCATCCCCTATTTTGCTAGTGAAAAAGAAGGACGGGAAATTTAGATTCTGTGTAGACTTCAGGAAGGTCAACAAGGCTTCAGAGAGGGACGCGTATCCAATCCCCTACGTGACGGCCACACTTGACAAGTTAAGGGATGCAAAGTACCTTTCCTCGTTGGACATTAAGTCAGCGTACTGGCAGGTGCCTATGGCAGAATCCTCTCGTCAATATACCGCTTTCACGGTACCGAGACGAGGTCTATTTGAGTTTACCCGAATGCCTTTTGGGCTGCAAAATGCCCCGGCGACCTGGCAAAGACTAATAGATAAGGTGCTCGGAGCGGATATGGAGCCCTTTGTATTCGTATATTTAGACGATATAATTGTGGTAACGCAGACGTTCGAGAAACACATGGAAGTGCTCCAAGAGGTGTTTCGAAGACTAATTGCGGTAGGACTAAGAGTTTCGAGGGAGAAATGCGAGTTCTGCAGGGAGGAACTGCGGTACTTGGGGTACGTCGTGGATGATAGTGGGTTGCACGTTGATCCGGAGAAGGTGGAGTGTCTGATGACGTTTCAGGCTCCTACGAACGTGAAGGAAGTGCGCCAGTTTCTTGGGATGGTGTCGTGGTATCGGAGATTTATTCCGGACTTTGCCACCCTGGTCTCACCTTTAACTTCTTTACTTAAGAAGAACAAGAAGTTCGTTTGGGATGAGAAGTGCGAGCGCGCGTTCGCGCAAGCGAAAGTGAAACTCGCCACGGCACCAATCTTGACCTGTCCGAATTATGACCTGCCGTTCGTAATTCAGACCGACGCCTCGAATTTCGGGTTAGGTGGTGTGCTGACACAATTACAGCCGGACGGAGAAAAAGTGATATGCTACTTAAGTCGTTCGCTAACTAGCTCCGAACGTAAGTTCTCAACTACTGAGAAGGAGTGTTTGGCGGTCCTTTGGGCCATCGAAAAGTTGAGACCCTACGTGGAGGGAACTAAGTTTAGTGTGGTGACAGATCATTATTCTCTCGTTTGGCTGAACAATGTCAAAGATCCGACTGGGCGATTGGCGAGGTGGGCAATACGTCTCCAACAGTATGATTTCGAGATCATACATAGGAAGGGGAAGGATCACGTTGTGCCTGATGCCTTATCCCGGTCTGTGCCTCTAGTGGAGGTAGTGCAGGCGGAGGGCCCGACGGATCGTTGGTTCGGAAGAATGTTGGAGACGGTACAAAAGCAACCAGCAAAGTATTCGGAGTGGAGAATAAATGGCACAACGTTGTGGAAACATGTTCCTACCGCATATCCAGACTTGGATTCTGCTGATGCTTGGAAGCGAGTTATACCGAAAGGAGAGCGAGTGAGGATACTGCAAGAACAACACGATGACCCGAAAGCTGGTCACTTGGGTGCAAAAAAAACAATAGCTCGAGTTGCTAGGTGTTATTATTGGCCCAAAATGCAAGCAGATATTCGGAAATACGTAAAGTCTTGTTCGATTTGCCAGGCAATCAAACCAGAACGACGGTTGCCCGTCGGTTTGATGGTTTCACGGAATGGGGAGGCGAAACAACCGTGGGAAATGGTTTGCGTAGACTTGGTCGGGCCACTTCCACGTTCTTCGCAAGGGTATACGTATATTTTGACGGTCGTCGACTACTTCTCGAAGTTTCCTTTATTATTTCCTCTCAGGGCAGCCACGGGTACGGCTGTTACGAAAGTGTTAGAGGACAGTGTATTTCTCTTATTCGGCGTTCCAAAATGGATTGTATGCGACAACGGTGTTCAGTTTAGGGCGAAAGAGTTCAAACGAATGGTGGAATCCTACGGGACCACGATTAAGTACACCGCGTTTTATCACCCTCAAGCAAACCCGGCGGAACGGATTAACCAATCCATAAAGACGATGCTCAGAGCCTATGTCTCGGAGAATCATAGGAAGTGGGCCGATAATTTGGCGAAAATTGCTTGTGCATTGCGGACTTCGACGCACGAGGTGATGAAATGTACTCCATACTTCGTAAACTTCGGGAAAAATATGTCCACTTGTGGGGAAAATGTAGAACAACCGGAGGGAGAAGACAGTGTCGTCGATGCCGAACCCCAGAAACGCGCTTTAGCCCTGAATCAGGTGAGGGAAGACGTCATAAATCGTTTTAAACACGCCACGGACGTAGCAAAGAGTAGGTATGACTTACGTAGACGAGACCAGGATTTTTACCCAAAAGATTTGGTGTGGCGTACGAACCATGTATTGTCGGACGCATCCAAGTTCTTTTCGGCAAACTTAGCACCGAAATACATAGGGCCGTTCGAGGTTGTAGAGAAAGTGTCGCCCTGGACTTACAGGCTGGGAGATGCCGATGGGAAACCGGGTGGCGTATGGCACGCCAAAGACCTTAAGGCGTATACTGGCCGGGAGGACTGATTTTCGTTTTTGTTGTTACTCAAGTTTTGTTGTCAGTTCCAGGAATAGGTGTAGGGGATAAGATATTAGTGGATTCACAAATGAATTGATAAGATTAGGAAATAAGGGAAAGATGCGGTAATGGAGTAATAGTAATATAAGTTGGAATGAATTGATAAGATTAGGAAATAAGGAAAAGATGCGTTAAGGGAGTAATAGTGATATAAGTTGAAATGAATTGTTAAGATTAGGAAATAAGAATATATGCGTGAAGGGTGTAATATTAGAAATATAATTTGAAATGAATTGGTAATAATCAAAAAAAATAAGGAGAAATCTTACCCAGTAGAGGCTGTCGTCGGCGTATAAACGCAATCATACTTCTATGATGTAATCGACGTTCGATTCTTTTTGTTTATGTTGTTTTTTTTTTTTCTCGAAGGAGGCTAGAGAATTTAGGAAATTCTCTTTAAGTAGGGGAGGAATGTTATGGTCCGCCATACGAGTATCCTGCAAAGAAGAGAAGAGGAATGTTAGTTTCCGGTAATCTAAGTATATTATCGAGTTAACTCACCGATTTGGTCATCGAGGAACTCCTTGCGGATGCATTTCCCTCTGGGCCTCTCCCAACTTGTGGTGCATATCTAAAAATAAAGAAAGCATATTCGAAATTAACGACCGAACTTCGACTCTGTGGTGGAGGAAAGACTGGTTGACGGGTAAGGATAGGATTGTGTATGAATTAGGATAGGTTTAGGGATTAGTAATTAGGTAGTTAGGATAGGTTAAGCACTAAAAATTATTGGTCGACGGTGACCAAAACGACGACGCGAGTGTCCGGGAGCGATCAAAGTGTCGCGAGTGTTACGGCGCGCCTTTAAACTGGGATCTTTGGGTCAAAAGAAAGAACCTTCCGCACGACTTGGTATCACGACAAACGCGAGTGACGTATAAAACAATAATAAACAATATCGATCAAAATCCACCGCGAGTGACATGTAAACAAGATCAACAATAACTAAACTGACATTTACTGCGATTGTGATGTTCGCGATATGCCAATAGGGTGCAGTGATTGCGAATGACCGGTGGTTCGTGAATCGGGTAAATGGAAGTCACGGGATAATGTTAGGATGCGCGAAATACTGCGCGGATCGGTCATTGACTGGATTGGAATAATCCCGCGGGATTAGCGGTGAGAAGTTTTCGCGGACGGAAGGGACGGTGTGATCGAGGCTTTTTGATCGAGAGTGGAGTAGAGATCGGACGTGAACCGGAACGAAAAAAGAGTGTACAATCGAACCGAAAGGGTTTTAACGAAGAATTTGAAAAAAAAGTGATGCAAGTAGTAGAGATCGGACGTGAACCGGATCGACAAAATAGTGTACAATCGAACCGAAAGGGTTTTCACAAAAGAGTTTAAAAAGTGGTGCAAAATTACGTTACATTCGTGAACGCGGGAGTTATTCGGTTGACTATCGAAGCAGAGACGCAGAGAAGATAATTAGTGTTATCGAAGCAGAGAAGCAGAGAAGATAATTGGTGCTATGTCTGCGGCAGGAGATCGGCGATCATCAGAGACGTCCTAGATAAGTAGACCAAAACGTAGACAGGGTTTATCTCATTAATAAATATCCGAGGGCGTAGATAGGGCTTTCGTTATTATCAATAAATATTTGTTAGTTAATATTTTAATTACTAGTTTTTTTGATCTTATCAACTGTGTAACGATTTCTTGTGACGTTTTGCAGGAATTCTTCCACTACAGGTCTTAGCTCAGTAGAAGTCGGTAACCTTCCTAGACTCGTGATTCGGTCTAAAGAAGGAGAACGGTAGCCTTAAATCGGATCACTGGCGCCCACGACCCGTCTCTGGGTTAAGCCGGACAAGGCCCGTTCGCCCCTTTATTGTAGGGGTCGGTATAACGGTTTTCCACCGGGAAAAATCGTAATAAAACTCATTATAACTCAAGTAATCTTTTAGCTACGAATTCGGAATTTTGTACAAGTTATTTTTAAGTGAAAAGAAAGTTCATATTAACTAATCAGCGAAATCCTTTTTCTCCTTCTGGTAGCTGCCATACAAAATGTCCTTAAAATACGTGTTCAAGAATATTGGTCGATAACTTCAGAAGGGTTTAAGCTACGTCTTTGAAATTTTGTATGTGTTATTTTTCTAATAGTTGTAGCTAAATATATAATTATGAAGAAAATCCTATTAGTCCTTCGTGTAGCTGCCATACAAATATCCTGCCAAAATGTATTCACTTAATTTACGAAACTCACTATAACTCAAGTAATCTTTTAGCTACGAATTCGGAATTTTGTACAAATTGGTTTTGAGTGAAAAGAAAGTTCGGCTTTACTAGTCAGCGAAATCCGTTTACTCCTTCTGGTAGCTGCCATACAAAATGTCCTTAAAATACGTGTTCAAGAATATTGGTCGATAACTTCAGAAGGGTTTAAGCTACGTCTTTGAAATTTTGTATGTGTTATTTTTCTAATAGTTGGAGCTAAATTTATGATTATGAAGAAAATCCTATTAATCCTTCGTGTAGCTGCCATACAAATACCCTGTCAAAATGTATTCACTTAATTTACGAAACTCACTATAACTCAAGTAATCTTTTAGCTACGAATTCGGAATTTTGTACAAGTAAGTTTTGAGTGAAAAGGAAGTTCAAATTAACTAATCAGCGAAATTCTTTTACTCTTTCTGGTAGCTGCTATACAAAATGTCCTTAAAACACGTGTTCAAGAATATTGCCGATAACTTCAGAAGGTTTTAAGCTACGTCTTTGAAATTTTGTATGTGTTATTTTTCTAATAGTTGGAGCTAAATGTATGATTATCAAAAAAATCCTATTAGTCCTTCGTGTAGCTGCCATGCAAATATCCTGTCAAAAAGTCTTCACTTAATTTACGGAACTCATTATAACTCAAGTAATCTTTTAGCTATGAACTCGGAATTTTGTACAAATTAGTTTTGAGTGAAAACGAAGTTCGAGTTTACTAGTCAGCAAAATCCTTTTACTCCTTCTGGTAGGTGCCATACAAAATGTCCTTAAGACACGTGTTCAACAATATTTTTCGATAACTTTTGAACGCTTCAAGCTACGAATTTGAAATTTTGTACATATTAATTTTTGAATGGTTCCAAGGAAAAGGGTAAATATGTAAGAAATCGGGTGAGTCCTTCCTGCACCTCCTATGTAAAAGTCCTTCAAAAAGGACATTTTTTTTCGATGACTTACCCAGTTCAAGATATGAAATTAAGCCCTGAATATTGTCTTTTAGTTTTGAGTAGCAATCTAATGGCAGTCCTTAATAAAGGACATACAACATGCACACACGTAATTCCACTTTATCCCCAACTACAATATAAATCGGAGTTCAGTATTCATCTAGAGTATTATACGATTGGCTTGCAGCCGATCGTGACTGCATGTTTTTACTTAATGTGCTTTGTTTTAGTAAAGTTTCTTTTAGGAATAGCAACTTTAGCAAATTCAATTACAAGTGCATGATGGTGATGATGATGGTGTCCCATCACATCAAAGCACAATACGTTTAAATGTGGGGAGGTTGGACAATTTTGGAACTAGCTTATTTATATGTTAAATAAGATTCCAGATCTAGATATTAGCAATCAAAGATTTAGCTAAGAGTCTGAAGCAAGGGAATCCCAACAGCGGATGTAAAACCACATTCTGACTCATGTATTAAATCTTCATACGCTTTTGACATATTATTGTAGAAAGGATTACAAATTTTCAGGGCTAGCATATACGCAACATATGCACAGCATCGTTTGATTACTATGTCGTAAAATACAGAAGATAAAAGATATAGCAAAGAAAAATTTAACACGTTTCTTTCAAAAGTAAAACGCCTACTACTGGAGTTTATTCGAAACATATTGGTTATACATATATTATTTATTTATAAATACGAGTATCTGTAATATAATAAAAGCTTTTAAGTGCCTAACTGCCTGTAATAAAAGTTTCGGCAATAAGAATTCCACAACATTGTAATAAAAATACTTAGTTTATACTTACAACTAGCAAATATCTTTTTTTTTCGTGTAGCTTCCTCACATAAAATAAAAACATTAACATATGGTCGAGGGCAGCCAAATCTTGACCGACCTTTTCCGCATCTTGACAAGTCTATGACATATCATACTTAATAGCTTAGCAAAATTATTACTCGGTCTTCGAACGTATAAATATTTGCTCAAAGCCGAGAAAATTTTATAGCCGAAAATAAAAATTAGTATACTATCAAGGTAACGATGTCATGAATAAGTTTCATCGTTTATCTGGCACCAAATTTCATTTATTGTTGTTAAATCAATATTGTCATAATATACAAAATATCACACCATCGAAAACTCTTTTATATTAATTTTGCAAATTTCTGGTTGTTTTTCTTTACAGATTATCAAGTCCTACGTAATTTCTTTGATATCAAATCCATGTTTGCTTCGTCCAATAAAAGGGTCATGGCGGACAGTTGCGTATGTACGTCAAGTGAATATTGCTTAAATAAATTATATTTAAATTTATAGATATTTAAATTCAATCTGTAAACAGATGATGTACTCTTATATTGCGGTAAATTGGATAAATTATGTTACCACCGATATGATAATTTAATAGAATGTAGTTAGCGTCATACGAATATATTATCGAGATCAAAGACGAAATCGTATCGCATATTGACTAATGTGTCGAACAAATCTAAATTTATTTCTGGTAGCCGAACGAAAAGTGTATCGAATTAACTAATATGACACCTTAAAGAATGTATGCGATCAGTGTCGTACGCAGGAATTGAGCGCATGGGGCGTTTTTGAGTAACAATTTCAGTTTTATTCAACTCCGATTTGAGTCATTAAAATGTCTTGGTCGAATTTTAATACCTTTGAAAAACTTTTAACTCGGTAGTAAAACTTATAAAGTGGGTTTGCCATATAAAATTTTTTTATTTCAGTTTAGTCCGCATTAGTCTTCATTCTGAGTATATAGAAGCATCAAAATTTACTATGGTGAGGGGGGGGGGGGGGGGGGAAGATCACACTAATTCAGCTCACGATTAAGTATAGTAAGTATACATTTTTTGATTTACTTCTCTTCCTTGTGAATGTATACGCATGCGTTATAATCGCAGATAGATGATAAGCTCAACACCTAAGTTTGAGCCTTTTCACTGTGATCTAAATCACTCTATCACATAAGGCATATACTCGTATGTTCCAGGTCCTTTAAACGCCGAGTCTTCCAATAGGTGCAGACAAGAGCACCCTTAAAGGGAAGCACTTGCTCCGCCAAATCAATCTAAAAAACATAATGCAGTCACGATCGGCTGCTACTCTAGACGAAATATTCAACTCCCATTTATATTGTAGTTGGGGATAAAGTAGTATAAGGAATGCGTATGTAGTTTGTCCTTTTTAAGGACTCTCTTTTGGAGGCAACTCGACGGTAAAAGATAATATCTTCAGGGTTTCATATTTCATAGGAGGTGCATGAAGAACTCACTCGATTTCTAGCATGTTTATCCTTTTACCTGAACCCATTTAAAAATTAATATGTACAAAATTTCAAATTTCTATCTTGAAGCGTTCAAAAGTTATAGGAAAATATTCTGGAACACGTGTCATAAGGACTTTTCGTATGGGAACTACTCAAAGGAGTAGAGGGATTTCGCTGACCAGTAAATTCGAACTTTGTTTTCATTCAAAACTAATTTGTACAAAATTCCGAATTCGTGGCTGAACGATTTCTTGAGTTGTAGTGAGTTTCGTAAATTGAGAGAAGAGATTTTTACAGAATTTTTGTATGACTCTAACTAAGTTTTTTCATAACCATTCCTTTAGACTGTTAAATTGACACACGCAAATCTTCAAAGTCGTAGCTTAAACCATTCTGAAGTTACCGGCTAATACTCTTAAGGACGTCTTTTAAGGATTTTTCGTATGAGAGCTACACGAAGGAGTAAAACAATTTCGATGACTCATAAACTCGATCTTCGTGTTCACTCATTTGTACAAAATTTTGACTTCGTGGCAACAAGTGTCTTATGGACTTTTTGTGTAGCAGCTAATCGAAAGAGTCGGAAGATTTTGCTCGTTAACGAACTCAGCCTTACAAATTTGACAAAACATTCAGACTCCAAATTTCACCCGTTCTCGACAGACGAGCAGCAACCGGATTTGGAGATTTTGATCCCAAATATACCAAAATGATATAACATTTTTCGTCCAAGCCTAGGTTCTATGCGTTTCAATCTTTTTGGCTGGATTAAACTTCACTCAGAAAAATATAATAAATAGTTGAAATCCACTATTTATTAACTTTTTCTATATTTAAAATCGTGACTACCATAAAATAAGTTGAAAGTTAACCAATTATGTAGTAAGAGTAAAATAAAAAGTAGTTTTTATACAATATGTTGTTTTCGTAGAATATAACTATTTTGCAATAGCTTTTACAAAAATTTGTTAAATATGCAAGTTACTATTAAGTAGTAGTTATTAACCAGAAAGTAGTCAATTTTAATTAATATGTTACTATTTTGCAGTTATTTTAACTAAATTATTGTTTACCATGAATCAACTACAAATTTAGAATAAAATTAACTAATAAATAAAATAAAAAAAATTATGTCATTTTTCAGAGTTTTACCTTGTCGTGCACTTTTTGCAACAAAACTTTATTAATTTATATAAAATAATTTATTCAAATGTTTTGTAGTTTTAACCTGTAGGTTACAGTTAGTTATAAAACCGTCGCAAGTTTCATTCCTGTAAACCAAAACATGTACATAAATACAAAAACCGACTAAATAAACCAATCAATTCTTTATTTTATGTAATTATGTGTTATTTTTATATAATTTTTAATCTTTTAAAATGTTTCAGATTTAGGTATTAGGTATTATAATATAAGTTCTATTATTTGTTTTCTTTCATTTAAAAATGCTTAGGCCCAATCATTTTTTTGTTGCCGATTGTTTTGTGTATGTGCATTGGTGGCGAATATATTTTCTTAATATTGATAATATTAGCTAATTCTGATTTTTTACCAATCACAAAAGCCCCTAAGTGGTTGTCAAAATAACTAATTTTTCGTTCGTAACAGACAAAAAACAAAGTATTTTCTTTATTTTTGATAACTTAAGATATTTCATAAAATTATAAGCTAGAATCACTAGAGCTAATAACAATGCCTTTTTTATATTTATTACCGTTAATTAATATTTTCGAGGCTAGAAATACATATTTTTCGTTTTCAATATTTAAATCACTATTCATATTTGGATTAAAAAAAATTGTTCTTTTAGGATCACCTTTTTCATGTTATCAACCTGAATACGTTCTTCCAGCCCCTTATTTCGAAGTGTTCGAGAAGCTGAAATAAATTGATATTTAATACTGACGTTAATGATGTTAATATAAATATTAGTATGTTCATGGTATAAAAATTCATGCGTTACATTAAAGACTTACAGATTGTTTCACTTTGATCAAACAACTAAACTCATAGTCCTGTCAAATATCAGTACACAATTCCTGCACTATTTTGTCATTTTCATCACTCATAATTGTATTAGGTATATTATATATATCAATTACTAATTAACGATGTGAACGCACGAGTAAACTATAGGGACACCGCGATTGAAGAAACAGACTGGCAAGCAGTTAACGAGTTGAAATTCTGTTTGAACACGAGATGTTCAAGAAAATTCCTTCTAATTTCAGTCATAAAATAATTACTTTTTAATTTTAATGAAGGGGGAGGTGGAGGAAGCGTTTTAGACGAAAAATTTTGGTTTCTAGATCTCAGTAACCGCTTAGGATGGGAGGCTGAAACTTGGAATTTATATAGAGCTTTGATAGTGGACCCATTTGCAAAAATATTGCTGATATGGGTGAAGGGGTGTGGGAGTGGGAGGCATAATAATGCGTCCGAAACGCTCGAAAGCCGAGCTTGAGATATTATAAAATCCATATATCCTAAACGGTTAATGTCACGAAATTAAAATTTGATGACCATCTGTGGGTATACTAGGAGAATAGATCAGAAACAAATTTTTGAGAGGGGGTAGTGGCGTACGGAGGTGGGGGTGAAAAAGTTTAGATTACGATATCTGACAAACCAATTGCACTAGAAAAATAAAATTCGGTTTCTGTATTAAGGTTGGTAAATAAAGTTTGCTGAAAGTAAAATTTTTTAAGGGGGCGGTGGAGTATGGAAGTGGAGGGGATAAGAATTTTTCAAAGAAATCACGTCTCATATCTCAAGAACAGTGTATGACAGATGCTTAGAATGTTTACTAGAAGTAGGACCAATAGACCTCCAGCAGAAAAAAAATGTTGAGGGTGGGGGTGTAGAGGATGAGGAATGTGAAAAAGTTCCGATTTTTATATCTCGAGAACCCATATTTATCAAAAGCTGAAACTTGGTATTTAGATAGAACTGAAGTAGTAGCATGTTGGAAAAATATAATTTTTGATAGGGGTAGTATGGTATGTGAGTGGGGGGTGTTTTTCCTAACTATAGAACGGTTTATGCTAGAAAGTTGAAACTCGGTATGTATATGTAAGTCAACTATAAATGTAATTTAGATTAAAAAAAATTTCAAATATCCATTGGCATATGGAAGGGGGCAAAAAAAATTATTAGTAAAAATGGAGTGCATATATTTTCACGATTTTCGTCATATCTATTAGGTGTTTCCAAATCTTGAATTCATTTTTATCGTACGGGTTCTTCATATAACTACCTAAAAAGCGTTTTCAGGATTTTTTGAAATTCGACCCCCACGGTTGTGTGAAGAGGTTGTATACATTTTCACGAATTCAGCCATATCTCTCCGGTCTGATTAGATATCGAATAACTTTTTATTTCCACG
Organism: Beris morrisii; assembly: GCA_951812415.1. Classification (NCBI taxonomy): domain Eukaryota; kingdom Metazoa; phylum Arthropoda; class Insecta; order Diptera; family Stratiomyidae; genus Beris; species Beris morrisii. Next base: position 74,416,202 of record OX638310.1, read on the forward strand.
GGCTTGTTTAATAATCACCTAAAACTCGTTTTCAAGTTTTTTCGTCCCTAAGAGGGTATGAACGGGTTGAACCCGTTTTCACGAATTTCGTCATATCTCTTAGGAGTGATAAAACATAGAATTGGTTTTCACTTTCACACCGCATCTCAGAATTAAACGCGTTCCGAACTTCTACCCAGAAAATAATAAAGTTGCGCCCAGACTGTTTGCGGATTTTTTAATTAAACTATTGGCTGTCCTTACGCAGCGGGATACAAAAATGTAGATGTGATGAAATGAAATCAAATTTTAGTGGTCGCATGCAGCAACATTTTTGGAGAACATGCAACAACATTGATTGGATCGCATATGAACAAAGCTACTACATGCAGCGCAGGATTGGTTGGATCATGGGCTTTCTAATCCAGAAATACAACTTAAAGAGATGAGAATTGTTTAAATCAAGGATTAAAGGCTAAAACAAAAAATGTATTTCCATAGAACTTCGCCGAACAGTCATTAGATCACACACGACACACCATTGGATGCCGATGCGCGTCAATGCGACGGCGAAGTCGTGCCTTGATTCTAATGGTGCATTTACACTCAGCGTTTGAGGCGAGCCTCTATCCCCACCAAAAAATCAACCAATCAAATGGATCGTGGAGTCGCAAGAGTCTAACATTCTTCAACTTTTTCTCCGACGCACGCTTCCATATGTGTACACACATACAATGAACTGTGGCAGCATGCACTTCGCAGCTCATCGTATTTCTGTCGTTTCGCACTTATAGGCAAGTTGTGCCGCAGAGGCATGTTGAGTGTAAATTGCTTTCAACACAGCAAAGAACACAGCCGACGAAAACCGGTTTGCAATGACCTGATGGGGGTAGAGGCTCTCCTCGAGGCGAGCCTCAGAGGTGAGTGTAAACGCACCATGTGAGACTTTACGGTCGCAGTCGTGAGTCAAGGTTGGTGTTCTGATTTGCACTTATATAGGGCATGAAATAAGGACGACGTCTCATGATAGATAGAATTTTATTTCGCTCCCATGCCTTCATGGGAGGCAGGTCAGTTTTATGAGTACACCAAGGGAAAGATGCCATGATTCCTTGGTAATTTACAGCAAAAACTATTCACCGTCTACCACGCTTTTCAGTATAAAAACAATAAAATTCAATCTCGAAAATTTTCAGTTGCATCTTTCGCCATAAATTGTTTCGCCTCTTTATCTCTATCCTGCCTGCGAAAGATCCTAATCCTAAAAATTGTAATAATCGAAAGCTGTTCCAATTTCTTCACATATAGTTACGCAGCTGCAGAACAAGTCCATTCCTTTTACTTGAATAGGTCGAAAAGTAATTTTCTTAAAAGTACCTTCTGCTATAACAGTGGCGTCACATTTTCCAAATATATCATAAATAAGATAAATAAGGAGAAAAATTCACAAGATAGAATTCTTCGCGATACCATCCTTGTTCATTCTGCAGCCCTGAAAGCAATTCGAGAGCAAGGAACAGGCACGAACAACGAAACATGTAAATTATGACTTCCGTATCCTTGTCTTCCAGATAACGCCCTGATCTACGCATAAATTTCCCAGACGTTTTCCTTTTGCGTCCCCATACATTTCGATTTAGAAGTATCTTACGAAATTTCTTCGCTTTAATTACGTTTTTATATGTTGATTTCTTTACAATTGTGCTATGCTATTAACACCTACTGTTTGTAAAATATATCTACATCATTTTAACTGAAGCGAAATGGTGGAGCTGTAATTAAACCAATTACGATCTTAGTACTATTCAACTTCAGAAAAATTAATTAACCACATCAAATTGTAATTAGTAACCACGTACGCCGGAAAATAATAATCCGATACATTAGTGCTCAAAAATTTTATGTTCTTTCACAAGCTTAAGGACATTAGAAATTCACAAACTCTTCTGGTGTACTGTGTAGATAATGTGTAATAAATCTTTTAAATACATTAAGGTAATCCATGTGAGCTTATATCAAAACTTTTCTCTGTACTTAGGTGAAAATTCTAGATGTTTGGAGACGGAACATAGGATCGATGTAACACAAATTTCTGAAAGTTTTCTAAATTATTACGTGTATTTCGACACAAAATAATTATCCTGCTTTGGAAAACACAAATTTTTGTCTTTTATCTTTATCCGTTAAACATCTTGTTGCAAAACATTTGATTTTACTTTATAATTTTAATAATAAAGTAGATCGAACTGAAATTTAAAAAAAAAATTGCTACCCTGAAATTTTGTAAATATTTTCACATTTTAGGACTAAAAAAAACCCAAAAAAGCAAAAAACAAAATGTCCGTCTGTCCGCTGTAGACGCCGTACTCAAAACTGTTAGAAGGCGCGTAGCTCACAAGCCCGTTTAGTAGAGATGGGCAAAGCAGTTCCTTTTAGTGAAGGAGTTCACTCCGAGTCACTCACTTGAAGGAACGAGTTCAGTGAACTAGTTCCAGTGAACTGTTCGTTCCGAGATTCTGATGACCAAAAAAAAAAAAAAAAGGTCATCGTTCTTCCTCATGTGTCGAATGGAAATGCAGTTTACCAAAAGGGAGTGACGTCCATCAGTGTTTTATGGGTAGAAGTGAAACGCCTGTACTATGACTGACAACCTAAAAAAAAGCATTCCAAATAGCACGCATCTCAGCATTAAACACATTTCGGACTTCTAACCATAAAATAATAATGTTGCGCCCACAGACTGTTGGCCGACCTTTTTTTTAATCTTAATTACCTTAGTAGCATATCTACATATAGGTACTAAGTTTCAACTTTTTACCATAACCCGTTTCTGAGATATGAAAAACCACCCCCGTACCTTGCTACCCCTATCAAAATCCGGGATGTCTCTATAGTTGCTCTATACAGTTTTAAATTTTTAGCTTTCTGTCCTTTGCTGCTTTCGAGAAATTAAGATCAGAATTTTTTCATTTCCACCCCCTCCCACCATCACTCCCTACACCCACACCCTCAAAATTCTGCTAGAGGTCTAACAGTCCTAACTCCTGTAAAATTTTCAAGATCATATCTGATGCGGTTCTTGAGATATAAAAATTTCATTTTCTGAAAAACGATTGTCCCCTCACTTCCGCTCTTCACGTCCCCCCCCCCCCAAATCTTATATTCAGTAGACTCCACTAGTAATTCTATATACAGAAACTAAATTTTATCTTCCGGAGATAATTGAGTCGGAAGATATAGTAACTATAAGTTTTTCACCCCCCAGCCCCATAATTCTGTACCACCCTTAAAATGTTTAACTAGTTTCTAATCTCCTAGTATCTGTTAAGATAACTACAAAGTTTCAGCCATCTGACATCAATCGTTCAGGAGATATGGATCTTAGAATGTTTCAATCCCAGCTTTCAAGCGTTTTGGACGCATTGTTTCCCCCACCCCCACCCATATCGACAATTTTTTTTTGCAAATGAGTCCACTATCAAGATAATATCTGATACGGTTTCTGAGGTATAAAAATGACATTTTTTGAGAAATTGCTATCCCCCCACTTTCATGCTCCACCTCCCCCCTCAAAAAATTTACGTTCATTAGACTCTTCTTGTAATCCCACATACACAAACAAAATGTTATCTTCCTGGTGTAATTGGTTCGGAAGATATTGTAATCCAAAGTTTTTCACCCCCCAACCTCACACCCCACCACCCCCCTTAAAAATGTTAGCTCTTGTCTAATCTTCAAGTATCCCTAAGGGCAACCACAAAGTTTCAATCTTCTGCCATCAATCGTTCAGGAGATATGGATTTTAGAATGTTTTTATCCCGGCTTTCTAGCGTTTTGGACTCATTGTTTTCCACCCCACTTCCACACCCCTCAACTCTTATCCGTAATTTTTTTGCAAATGAGTCCACTATCATAGTACTACATAAGTTCCAAGTTTCAGCCTCCTAGCATAAGCGGTTCCTGAGATATAGAAACCAAAATTTTTCATCTAAAACGCTCCCCCCGTACACCCCCACCACTACAAAATATATCACTTGTAGGGGTTCACCCATTCTACCTACCATAAAAATTTCAACTTAATATCTTAAGGGGTTTGTGTGCTACGCACCTTCAAACGGGTTTGCGTACGGCGTACGGCGTATACGGCGGACAGACGGACATTTTTTTTTTGTTTTTTTGGTGTTTACTAGTCCTAAAACGTGTAAATACAAAATTTCAGGGTAGCAAATTTTTTGGAAATTTCAGGTCGATTACAATACTTTATTATTATAAAATAATAAAGTAAAATTATTATTATTATAAAATAATAAAGTAAAAGGGTCCTCCCACCCTCGTTCTTCATGTTTTTGACATGGAACTGCAGTCACTTGAAAAATTCAATTGAAGTGTTCGCTAAAATGGAACTCTTCGCTCCTTCGTTCCGGACTCAGTTCCGGACTTAGTTCCGGACTTAGTTCCGGACGCAGTTCCACTAGTCACTTCAATTGAACTCTTCGTTCCTTCGTTCCGGACTTAGTTCCGGACTTAGTTCCGGACGCAGTTCCACTAGTCACTTCGTTCCTTCGTTCCGGACTCACTACCACAGTTGTGCTTGTGGTTTGGAAAATAGAAAGAAGAGCGGAGTATACACGAACATGTACATTTCCTCTTTCTTTTTTCTCATGATGGAAAATGGAATGTCATGGTATTCTTCTCGTACCGCGTCGCGTATACATAATTATTCTATTAAGGCGGGAAAAATACACAGTGAACAGCAGAAAAGACTTAACACCTTATACATTAATGTACAACAGAGAAAAAACACGGTTGTGACGACTTTGTTTAATTATAAATTTTTATTTAAGAAAATCAGCTTGGCGAATTGTGACGATGTCAACAATTACTTGGGCGTTTTAAAAATGTAAATCTGAAATTAGTACCCGAAATGTGTGAAAAATTACAGATATCGGTTGATGTGTAATACTGATAAATACTTACGAACTGGTTGAGCAATATCATAATAATATGGAAGATCTAATTATTAGTTTAGAAACGAATGGGAAGAAATACATCTTTAAAACCTTTCAGTTGTATCACATTTAAAACTAATACGATGACCAAAAGATAGTCTGTATCTTTAATAAATGATCTTATGACTTTATGGGGATTTTTAATTTACTGCAATCAATCGTGCCTTTTTTTAAGTAAATAAGCTGCTAAATCCCTATCAAATTAGAAATTAATATTATTAGAAACGTTGTTCTACATATGAAATTAATTATCAATAAAGTCGAAGTAAATGCAATTAGTAATTTTTTGAAATTCGTTCAAATGGGAATTTGATGAACAAATACAAGTCACTCAAATGTCAACTCCAGCAAGTTTTGTTCTGGCAAAAGTAATGTTAATAATTACTGATAGCCTAATATACTTTGAAAATTATAAAGCTGACATTCCCCGTGCACCATGTTTTTGTTCAATTTAAAAACTAAACTGTTCAATTACTGTAGACATGGACTTTAGTTATTGATATTGAAGCCGACAGCACTGTTTATAATATCCATACATGCAATACAAATTACCACACGAATATAAAATGAATATGAATGAAATATATGATAATCCGAGAGAGAAGAGCTGATACTTGGCGTTGCGGTGCTAGTGAAGCCGACAGCACTGTTTATAATATACATGCAATGGAAAATACCACTCATATAAAATAAATATGAATGAAATATATGATAAACTACTGAGAGAGAAGAGCTGACTGGTACTTTGTGAAAAATGAAGTTTTGTCTTCGTTGTGTGTGTTTTCCGTCTGTGGAGAAGGGCAAAACGAGAAGATTTTGTTGGTTGAAAAAAAAAGGTCGTAGTCGTCACTGAAAACAACACTCAATGTGATGATGACAAAAAAAAAAAAAAGGTCGTGCGGCTGTCGTTCTTCATGTTTTTAGTTTTTGTCACGTGTCAAATGGAACTGCAGTTCACCAAAAGGAGTGAGTTACTTCACTCACTCACTTCAATGAAGTGTTCCTTTGGAACAGTTCACTCCGGAACGACCCATCTCTAGTTTAGATATTAAGTTCAAATTTTTATGGTGGGTAGATTGGGAGAACCCCTACGACTGCAATCTTTGGGTGGGGGGGGGGAGAACGTTTTAGACGAAAAATGTTGGTTTCTAGATCTCAGGAACCACTTATGCTAGGAGGCTCAAAATTGGAAATTATGTAGAACTATGATAATAAACCCCTTTGGAAAAAATGGTTGATAGCTGATGAGGGGTGTGGGAGTCGGAGAAAACAATGCATCCAAATCGCTTGAAGGCTGAGATTGAAACATTCTAAAATCCATATATCCTCAAAGATTCATGTCGGAAGCCTGAAACTTTGTGGTTGGCCTAAGAAATACTAGGAGATTAGAAAAAATTGTATACTATTAAATTACATTTTTAAGGGAACCTTGAATTACAATATCTTCCGAACCAATTGTACTCAGGAAGATAAAATTTGGATTCTGTATATAGAATGACAAGTAGAGTTTAGTAAACGTAGAATTTTTGAGAAGGGAGGTGAAGAGCGGATGTGGAGGCCATTTTTCAAAATATTAAATTTTTATATCTCAAGGGCCGTACCAGTTATGATCTTCGAAATTTTACAAGAGTTAGGACCAACAAATTCTGAGGGTTTGGTTGTAGTGGGTCATTGTGGAGATGGTGCATAGAAAAAAATTTTGATTTTTATTTCTCGAAAACCGCAAAGGAAAGATAGCTAAAAATTGACAACTGCATAGAGCCACAATGGAGGCACCCCAGGAAAAAAAATAAATAAATGTTTGATAGGGGTAGGATGGTAGGGGGGGGGGTGGGGTTTCATATCTTAGAAAGAGCTCATACTAGAAAGTTGAAACTTAGTACCTATATGTAGATGTGCTACTAGAGTAATTAAAGCAAAAAAGTATGGATTTTCATTGGCGTATGTATAAAGGTGGAGTAAAAAAAATGTCCGTGAAAACGTCACGAATTTCGTTAAACTTTTTAGACATGTCGAGCTATCAATGCAATTTTATTTCTGCAAACTTTTAAATAAGCGCCTAGAATCGTTTTTCCAACTGCTAAGGGGGTGAAAAGTGGTTGTGTATCGAATTCACTTTTACTTCTAAAAGATTTAAATACAATCGGGGAAAAACCGATTTAAGTATTTTTTGATATTAAACCTCCTTGGGAGGGTTTAAGGTATTGTTCAAGTTTTCAGGAATTCAGAAATATTTTTAATGAGATCTTTTACTTATTCCATTGAATCATCTATTAAAAAACAAATACGTAAATAAATAAGAATAAAGTAAAATCTGCCAACAATCTGGATGCAACTTTTTTATTTTATCGGTAGAAGTCCAAACGCGTTTAATACTGAGATGCGGTGTAGGTTACTATGCGACTTACAACCTAAAATATAACGTTCCAAATAGCCTTCTGGTTATTTCTTGGGTTGTCAATCGCATCCTACACCGCATCTCAACATTAAACGCGTAGGCTATCGTATAATATCTTAAGAACACTTCAAGATAGATACTTAGAATTTTAAATGGAAGTAGCCCTAATAGACTCCTAAAAGAGGAAAATATTTTGGGGGTATTGGTGTAAGGACTGTAGGTGAAAAAGAAAAAGTTCCGATTTTTATATCTCGAGTATCCATAATGATGGATCGCTGAAACTTGATATTAAGATAGAGCTATAGTAGCGGCATGTTGTTGAAATATAATTTTTAATATATGGGGATAGTGTGGTACGTGAGTGTGGTGTGTTTTTCCTATCCATAGAACGGCTTATGCCAAGCAATTGAAACTTGGTGAGTATATATAGATCTAGTTAAATAGTAATTTAAATAAAAGAAATATCAAATATCCATTGGCATTTTTACAAATTTCGTCATATCTCTTAGATCGTCTAAAATATTGAATTAATTTTTATTCTACAGATTTTTCACATAATTGTCAAGGGGTATTCAAGATTTTTTTAAATCCAACCTCTAAAGCTTTCACTTCTACGGGGTTGCTTTGTAATTGCCTAGAACCCGTTTTCAAAAATTTTTCCATTTCAACCCCTGGTATAAAAGCGTTGAACACGTTTTTACGAATTCAGTCATAGCTCTTAAGAGTGATAAGACATGGAATTGGTTTTTACTTCCTCGGGCTTTCCTTTTATTTATCTATAAACACCTTTCAGGATTCTTGGATATTCAACCGCCAAGTGAGTATAAGTGGGTTACCTATATAATCGTCGATTTCAGTATTTTTAGGTATGCAACCCTAAGGGTGTGAGGAGAGCGTTGCATACTTTTCACAGTTTCCGACATATTTCCTAGGTTCTTACTTCCATGAACTTTTTATATAATAGCCTACAAACTCATTTCACGATTTTTTGATATTCAATTCCCAAGCGGGAGTAAAGGTGTTGAATATGGCCTTACGAATTCCAACTGTTACGGTCGCCTGCGTTCTCGTATCAAACTGGAAGGAAGAGAAGAATAAAGTTAGTATGGTACGGTATAAACTCGTCGAAATAATTATAACCTACCTGGCGATCCAGAGCACTTCTTGTGAAGCAGCAGACACGCCCTCATTTTTCGCGTACCTAAAGGGGCGCATAGACGAAAAATCAAAAGTTTTTGATTTCCATTATGCCGCTTGATGGCAGACCCACACATTCAAAATATATATCCATACACTCATTGAAGAATGACATGCATGCGCGCCCGTCTATGGGCCCCTTAAGAAGACAATAGCGCCAAGAGTGAATTAGTAAATGAATCATTAAAATTTAATATACAGCAATATGATAAAATGGATTCATTGGATTAATAATTGGCTTTAGTTAAAGTAAGGAACATGAATGGCGTTGTTAAGGTTAGGTTTGAATTATTAATAGGTTTAGAACTAATAGTCAAATTAGCTACTGGACAGCTCCTAATCACGATAGGGAAAACGACGAACATCACCGACAGGGCGATAACTCCGTCGCCTTCCCCGAACCGATACAGGCGAATCACTAGGGAGGTCACACAACATCTAGAAAGTCATACTCACTTGCGGCTCCAGTGCCATACCACGTATACACATGGAACGTACTCACGCTCACCCTTGAAACACACAACATCGAAGATCGAACACGAAAAACAACACCACACGCAATGTAAACAACTTCCCGATCAATGAAAGCAATCATATCACTGAATTCGATAGAGAAATGTCAGCTGACGTTTCTACCTGCACAACAAACATGGCGGACTAACATTACGCGAATCAGAGTACATGCGACAACCAATTAGGGTTTGGATCCCGGGGGGGATTAGAAGAGAAAGTGATCAAGAAAATAAAAGTTTAATCAAGCTAAGAGAAAGTCGGGAGGAATGACCAAAAAGCAGAAGATTGACCTAAAAACGGAAAAAGGAAATCCAATTAACTGGATGAAAAGCTAGAAGAGGTTTCAAGGGAAGTGCTCGCCCGAAAAACGCTTCTTGGAACATAGATAGCGAAGAGCAACATCACAAGTACAGAAGTGTGGAAAACCAAACGTTAAGTTTAAATTTTGGAAAATAAACGGAAAGAAGCTGGTCAGAAGTCGGTGACGGTCGCAAAAGGAGATAATCACCAAGAAGAAATCCAGTGAACGTGAAAATCGGGTGGCAGCGAACCAATAAACGTAATCTTCAAAGGAGCGACGAGGGACGCTACACCAGAGGCGCAACCGAATTTAATTTTTCTAGTGCAATTGGCTCGTGAGATATCGTTATCTAAAGTTTTTCACCCCCCTCCCCCCAACGCACGCCACAGACACCCTTTAAAATTGTAACTCCGATCTATTCTCCTAGTATACCTACAGACAACCATTAAGTTTTAGTTTTGTTACATCAACCGTTTAGGAACTATAGATTTTAAAACGTTTCGATTTCAGCTTTCGGCCTTTTCGGACGCATTATTTTTCCACCACTCCCACACCCCTCCACCCATACCGGCAATTTTTTTTGCAAATAGGTCCACTATCAAAGCTGTATAAATTTTTTTTGCTTTATTGGTGTCTATTAGTCATAAAACGTAAAACAAATTTCAAGGTAGACAATTTTTTATTAAATCATCAATATTATTTTTATTATTAAAATAATAAAGTAACAGCCACGAAAATAATAATGCATGCCAATTTTTAAGAACGCAATATACGCCTCTCGTAGTTCAATTATATTCAACTCGCCTGAGAATCATATAGCTGAAAAGCCTTTCTTTGAAGAAAACTTCTAGATGAAACGGTTATTTAATTAACCGGTTATTTGAATAACCGTAACATGAATATCCAATTATTTGAATAACCGATAAAACGAACCAAATTTTTTCACTCGGCATGCGGATCTGTTTTTGTATGTGTGTGGTGAATGCACGAACGCACATACCATTAGTTTATCCTTTTTTTTAATCCCACTTGAATATTGCCTTTTAAAAAAATCATGACATCATGCAGTTTTTAAAAAATTGGGAGAGGATGGAGTGACCAATATCTTTCAATCGTCAAAAGATTAGATATGAATCATTCAAATCGCACAACACAACTCTTTTTTCATTTTTAATGTCTGTTATAAGAAGTATGCTTCTTTTGATATTTTATTTGAACTTTAAAATTGATATAAGTGTATTCAAGTGCCCTGTACCAATCGTAGCTTTATTAATTTAACATACTGATACATACACTTAATTTTCTTTTCAGAAGTTTTAATCATCCTAAGCCTGGCAGGATGTCTTCGATAACAAGAAAATAACATTTCTAGAAGACCTCGCCAATACCAACCAGCACCAAATGATAGAGTGGCAGTTAAAGTCGCAACATGGTGTATTTAATATCAAATTTAGGAAGATTTATGGGACAAAGTTAGATACACGAGGAAAGTTAAGGAAATTTTCGCTGTAAACAGCAGTGTGATAGATACCATTTCTACTGGAGCGTGAAAAAACTCATAATAATAATGTTGTAATTGTGTCATGAATCATTGAAACTTTTTGGGTCAATTTTATGGCGTCACTAACTCATAATTAGATCAATACGTTTTTGTTAACATTGAGGATATGGCGCTGGGTGCAAAAAAGTTTATATGAAAGAAATAACAAAATATAAGCGGAAATACCTAAACGACATCCTTTTAATTCCTTTGGAATTTTGCGGTACGTAATTTTCACCGTAAGTAAACAGACAAAAATAAACATAATGCAGTCACGATCGGCTGCAAGCCAATCGTATAATACTCTAGATGAAATACTGAACTCCGATTTATATTTTAGTTGGGAATATATCAAAAGAATGAGGAGTGCATATACAATTACTGCATGACCTTTTATTTACAGGAAGAAACTATTGTATAGTGGCTACTCGATGGATGGTTAAACGATTTCTTGAGTTATAGTGGTTCCATAAATTAAGTTAGGACATTTTTACAGAATTTTTGTATGGCAACTACATGAAGGACTTCTGGGATATTTTTTAAATTAATACTTTCAGCTGCGAGTATTATAAAATCAACTTATACAAAATTGCATCGTTCAATATTGAACACGTGTTTTAAGGACTTTTGTATGACAGCTACCCGAAGGAGTTGACGGATGGTGCTAATTAATGAACTCAGTCTTGGAAAATGTTGAATCTCTGCTTTAACTCGCGCTAGAATTATAGTGGATTCTGTAACTTGCATAAATTTTTGAAGGACTTTTGTAGGCTGCTACACGAAGGACTAATTCGATTTGCATCGTATTCGGTACTTTCGCTTCAAATATTGTAAACTTTAAGTATGCAAAATTTCAAGTTCCTAACTTGAAGCCTTCGACCAATAATTGTGAATACGTGTTTTAAGGACTCTTGTATGGGAGGTACCCGAAGGAATAGAAGGATATCTCCCATTAACGAACTTAGCTTTACTTTAACTTTATTATTTTTTAATAATAAAGTATTGTGATCGACCTGAAATTTCAAAAAAATTTGCTACCCTGAAATTTTGTATTTACACGTTTTAGGACTAGTAAACACCAAAAAAGCCAAAAAAAAAAAGTCCGTCTGTCCGCCGTAGATGCCGTACGCCGAACGCCGTCCGCCGTCTGCCGTACGCCGTACGCAAAATCGTTTGAAGGCGCGTAGCTCCCAAACCCATTGAGATATTATATTGAAATTTTTATGGTGGATAGATTGGGTAAACTCCTACAACTGGTATTTTTTGGGGGTGGTGGGGTGTAAGGGGGGGTGAGGGGGGAGCGTTTTCGACGAAAAAATTTGGTTTCTATATCTCAGGAACCACTTATGCTAGGAAGCTGAAACTTGGAACTTATGTAGTACTATGAAAGTGGACTCATTTGCAAAAAAATTATTGATACGGGTTGAGGGGTGTGGAAGTGGGGGGAAAACAATGAGTTCAAAACGCTTGAAAGCCGAGATTGAAACATTCTAAAATTTATATCTACTGAACGATTGATGTCAGAAGATTGAAACTTTGTGGTTGCCCTTAGGGATACTTGAAGATTAGACAAGTGCCAAAATTTTTAGGGGGGGTGGTGGGGTGTGGGGTTGGGGTGTGAAAACCTTGGATTACAATATCTTCCGAACCAATTACACCAGGAAGATAAAATTAAGTTTCTGTATATGGGATCACAAGAGGAGTCTACTGAAAGTAAATTTTTTGAGGGAGGAGGTGAGGCACGAAAGTGGGGGGATAACAATTTCTCAAAAAATTTAATTTTTATATCTCAGAAACCGTATCAGATATGATCTTGAAAATTTTACAGGAGTTGGGATCGGTAGCCCTCTAGTAGGAAAAAAAATTTAGTGGTGGGGGTGTAGGGTAAAAAATATTTGGAACGTTATTTTTTAGGTTGTCAGTCGCATAGTACCCAACACCGCATCTCATCATTAAACACGTTTCGGACTTCTACCCATAAAATAATAAAGTTGCGCCCAGACTGTTGGCAGATTTTTTCCATTTTACATGTGGTGACAAAATTTCAACTTCCTAGGCCAACGCGTTCTAGAGTTATCGTGCAAACGAACGGACGGACGGACAGCAAACGGATTTGGTGTTTTTGGCCACAACTGAACACAAAATAATATATAACTTTTTTTCGTCCGAGGTATAATACTCTATATGATTTCATTTAGAGTATAAAAATCAATTAATGAAATAAAAAGGAAATAGCCTTTCCCCATAAAAGGTCAAGCGCATACGATTTGTGGTGAGGTGAAAAGGCGTGCAGTAAGACGAGCCATGGTGAGTTTGGCGGCCGGCGCTATCTTGTGTGGACGTAAAAATGTAAACAGAGCTCATCTCTTCACATCCTCAGTTCTCAAAACTGCATACTCTTTTATTGGCACTTGGAACGTCGGCCACGTAAACCCATCTATAGTCCTATTGACACTCGTCTTATCTTGGCAAGACATAACATGCATGACGCAATTTTTACAACGCCAGTTGGATAGCTTACAGGCGTCAAATTAGACAAGAAACAGATTTTGCAATTTCAACATGTAACGAACGGCCTGTAGAACAATGTGTCAGAGGACAAATTGGAAAAAAACCCCAGTCCAGATCATCGAATAAAATTCCTAGCAAGCTCTCGCTAGAGAATTCGCTGGGCACAACAAGCACAACTCCAAACGTCACACTTTGGTCTGGGACCATAGAATACCCAGGAGAAGCTATTAAAATCAGCCAAGTACGCGTACATGCGAGGCAACAACGCACACCAGACATCAAGCTGCACAGCCTGGCTGGAAAAAGATGCTTGTGCGCAGTAGGGACTGACAGAACGTGGTCAGTAGGAAGAAAACCACCAACCGCGCAGGTTGAAGGAAAAATTAAAAAGTAAAGTGGAAAAGAAAGAAAGTTTTTATTTCGGGTATTGAATTTTTTTTCGGTGTGCTGCGCGGACGCCGACAACCGAACAAAAAAAAAAAAAAGGGGAGTGAAGGAGATCCGGTGGAGCCTCGTCAGGGCCCTAACTTTCAGGCACCCTCGCCACCGTGGGATCTGAAGACCAAGCTGAAAGGACTTAAAAACAAAAAGAAGAATAAAGGAAAAACCATGTAAGGAATTATATCCTTTTTTATTTCTTTTATATTATTTTTTTTTATCTAATTTGGTCGGACAATCCCTTTTTATATTGCGACTTACGGGGGGGCTAGTGCGCAAAGTTGGCCCAAAATGGTCTAATCCATTGTTCTTTTCCTTTGTGTTTCCTTGTTTTTGTGTTGCCTTTTTTTTTACAAGTGAAGAAGTTTTTTTCTTGTTTAGTTCGATTGGGGATGTTCGTCCGTGAGTGCTCCGCCCTCGCTAATACGGTCATTAACCTAAAACGCGCCGACAGAAGCTCCCGCGTATCCTCCTAGTGAGTTTTGGGGTTAGATCGGATCGCTCATGATCGATCGTAAAACGGTCCGCGGATAAACCAAGTGAAATGTGGGAAAATTCTGAAACCAATTCAAATTAAAGAGAATTTTCGCCACGATCCGTTAATGCTGTGCGCATTCCGAACAGAGAAATAGTTTTCCGTGTGTAGTTCGCGTCTATTTCAGCTCCAATTAACTTGTAGTCGTGAATTTCCTTTTTTTTTTCTTCTACTCGTTTGTAAGGTTAAGTGCTAAGCTATCGGTGGCACAAAGGTGCGTAATACCGGTATGCGTAACGGAGGTTCCCCCGTTAGGCATCATGCCATCGGCAGGTTCCGTTATCCAAGCCTGAAGTACCGCTAGTGACGCGCAACCGCATGGATGCCAACGCAGTCCCCGGTTGCCCTCATGTGCCTTCTAAATGGATCCCTTTTAGTTTGTCGTCCTGTGTGCTGATTTAGCATAGTACATTTTAGGTTATGAAAGGCTTCGATGGATTTCCTTTGTTTCTGCTTTTGCCAAATCCTGAACCAGTATGCGTTGAATTCGGCCTTCGTGTACCCTTATGGCTTTTGGAGAAGTTTTAGGCATCTTAAGAACCCCGTAGGCGGACAGCGGCGCTTATCGAAGACAACGGCTGGATCAATTAAGCCGCAATAGCTGAAAAGTTGCCTCCTTCTGTTTTCAGGTTAGGTACGCGCGTTTCCTAATTTTAGCGGATTCAGCCACATTATGTTTCCTTTTGACCCTTCAAGCCGAGAAATTAAAAACCTCCGAAGTCGAGTGAAGGACCAGCAACGGATGACGCATCGTTTTACTTATAGGACACCCCGCTGTCTGTAGTTCTTTTGTTTCGTGCTTTAATGTTTGGCACGCACCTAATTAAGCGGTTAGTTTTTTTTTGGTTGTTGTTCAGGGCCCACGTTAGGTGGCTCCCGAAGATATCATAACCTCATAATGGGATTTATGAAGACCAACACCAAGTCCACCTTAAAGCACCACAGTACATTGAGTCCATCGAGCTTGTAAAGGCGTCAGGAGACGACATGTACATTGCATGGCTCCCCAACATGTTTGCCTTTACCCTTTAAGGCGTCATTAGCCGGCGCGAGTACATTATATGGCACCCAACGTATAGGACTGCCATTTTATCCGGCACCAGGTACAGTACATGGCACCCTCATTTTTGTGCTGTCGGTTCATGACCCACATTACTTGGCGCACATATCAATATCCAAGCAATATATTTTTATGACGCCTGATGTACATCAAAATCAGTTCGTCTGTGGGAAATTGGCCTCCAAGTGGGCTTTTACTAGATTTGCCACCGCGCTTTGTCGGCTTCATACTAGCTAAGTCCCAAACTCTATTGAGTTTGCTCCACCTCTGAAGTATATAATCGAGATGTGCATCGGCCTTCCCGCCGAAAGTCTCGACTCATGTGCTTTTCCACCTTCATTTCCTTTCTTTTCTTTTCCATTTCCTTATCATAGTCTGCATTCCTTCCTTCCTTCTTCCTTACTTACCAGCCCGCTGTTGATAGAATCCGAACCTCTCAAGTCGGATTTGCAGCCCAAACCGTGCATAATTACGTAGTCCATGGTTACAGGTAGCCACTCACGCCCCTTCCGACGAGCTACGCACGTGCTAGAGCTAGATGCACGCTACCTTTCGGGAAACCATGGGACTCAAGTCACCCAACTGTGGCTTGGTCACCGGACGACAGTCGTCTTCGCGGTGTGGGCTCGTCCTGACCAACTTGGGACGATTGTTGATGGAGACATACTCCCTTCAATTGTTTCAGGGCGGAATAAGGGATGACTCCACACTGATGGCTAATTCGACTAGTTGGGGCGGTAATGTTGTTGAAGATTTGGTTGGGACGGTTACTATGGTATGACTTAGTTCATATCATAGCGCCACAAATCGCTTCAACATTGCTGCGCCAAAAGCGCTCGCGTGTACATTACATGGCGCCCAACGGGCAGGCAACTTCTGGCTGATGGAATTATCCATCAGTACATCATTCCTTCACGGAGTTCAGATGTACAGAATTTGCTTTAGCCCGACTTAAGTGTTTATTATATCTATCTGATATAATCACAGTATTCTAGTGTTTTCATGCATTTATAAAGTCCTTAGACAATTTTTGGTAAATAGTCCCTATATCATCCTTTTCGGTTTACTGAGGCAAATTTGTAGATACCCTAAATTTTGTAATCCTTTCCAGGCACAAGAGTGAGTTGTCAAACCGGGATGCATATGGTGAGGCATGCTATGAAAGGGGTTCCTCTGGTTCAAGAACTCTCATGGCTCACCCTCTAAAGTCACTCGGGACAGTTGAAGAACGAGATTTGATTAGCATGGCTGCGACCAGCGGTCTTTACCGTTGCCCCAGATGCGGGATCATTTCAGCTGGGGGCGATCATGATTTCGAGTCTGGCGCTGGAAGTGAGATGGGCTAAGTAATCAGGGTTGAGACACTTGTCTTGGCGAACTTGAGCACTTGTGTGCAAGTTCAACCCTTGGCTCCTTTGAATGCTGAGTCGATCAATCTTCATTAAGCGTATCCAGGCAATACCGTAGTTGTGATCGACACAAACCTCCTTCGTACACCCACCTTTCGATCGGGAGCTTGCAGTCACTGAGTAAACTGGTTGCTGAGTCGGTTCGACTTGACTTGTCACTTCAGCTATGAAGTGGATAAGACACGCATAGCTGAAGGTTGATATCGTCGGACCTTGCGGAACTAGTAAGCATACTATCAAGTAATGGCCATCTGTTCGATTTGTAAAATCGCTCAGAGAAATAATGACAAGAGTCATTGTTTCAATTAGGGAAATAAATGATTGCGTTTATCTTCTTTTAAATATTTCTCTACTATATACTATTATTAGCTTGCCGAATTAATAGCTAATTACGTGCTGATTATCCAAGCCATCCGCAAAGGCGATCCCCTAAGGGTTGCGTGCCGAAAACCAAAAATTTTTTTTTACAAGTCTACCGTCCTGTTTAAGATTTAGTATAATTTTTTTTTTTTGTTTTTGTCTGTCATCTAATGGATTGTTTAACTATTTTGGCTGTAAGGATGTGCGTTGCATGGGGAATACCTGAGAATTATCCAAATAAGCTTATAAAAACTTAGACCCGGCAAGATGATTAGAGCCGAAAAAGCTTAAGAATGTGTGTTTTTTTGTGATGGTGTGATATTGATGACAGGTAATATGTCTTTATTAACCTTTCCGTTAATTCGTTCGGTGTTGGAGATAATACTAATATAAGGGGGTTGTGTCGGTGGTTTTTTTTTTTCTTTTCTCTTATAGACATAGACAGCCCTCGTAACAAGAGCAGCTATACGCGGTTCGTGGTGCAATCAGGCAAATTGGGACACATCCTCAGCAGGGCCAGAATAGGTCAAGATGATGTCCGCTGGCGGTCCATTCGCTTACGGAACGAATTTAAAAATGAGTACAAATTTGGTAAGACACGAGATGTGGCGAAGTCTCGCCATGCGGGCATGTATGGCTTTCCTGAGCGAAATGCACCCCGTAAGCCAATTACGTGAAAGATTAAGCTCCGGACTCCAAGACGAACAGAGACTCCGGGCGGACTGGTCATCAGTAATGACTCACGTAGAAGATTGTAGAGCTTGTAGTCTAGGTCAACCCTTCAAGCCATGTCTCCAACGGGTGGAAAATTTCCCGGTAAAACGGCTAGAAGCCGAAGAGGAACACTTGGCGTTGGTAGTTGCCCAGTCTCACAGTGTTAAGCGACAGGGAGTGTTGGAGCCTAAACTGTTAGAGTCAGACATACAAGAACCCTCTAGGTTGAATGCCGTTCAACAAGAAATGACCGCCAACATCCCTACGTCACACTCGGCTTGGATAAGCGATCAGAATTGTGCAGCGCGCCAGGGCGAATATTGCCCGTTACACCAAACAAAGGGTGGTACGATATCGCCGGACACCGACCCAGTACCTGCCCCAGTTCGTCCGTTGGCACAAACATATTCAACATCTAAATTGACTCCAGCGAAAATCACGGAGCCCACTGTGAGGCCAACAGTGAACTTGAGCATGTCTGAGGTGTTCAGACGCGGAGCCCAATATATCGCCTCCATGGACACATGCCAGTATGTCATAGAGCACCTGATTCGGGAATTTAATACTCACGGAAATTATCTATCGCTAGATAGCCAAAGTATGGGATCCGATCGGGACCCGGAGCTCCAGTCGCTGACTATCGGCGTCGTGAACGGCGAAGTGTATTTGTTTGACGTAAGACAATGTCCGGAAATGATGATGGGCGGTTCATTACGGTCATTTTTAGAATACCCCAAATGCACATTTGTCATATACGATTGGACAAACACGCCAGCCCGACTCTTTATCCAGTTTGGGGTACTAATAGGTAATGCTCTGGATGTGCGTGATGTGCAGATGCAGATACGAAAATCAAACGAGGCCACCAAACGCGACGGTAGGATGTCATTAAACGACACTTGTCGCTGGTACGGGTCACCAATTAACCCTAAGAAAGAAGAACATAAAATGTTGATTAAAACGCAAAGGGACTTTTGGTCACGACGCCCCGTAACCCAACAAATGTTAAGCCTGGCCACCTGTGAATCATTTACATTAAGCCGTAGACAGCTCATCCTGTCCTTGGTAGCCGCCCTGCGAAAAGGCTCGCCCAACCTATCGATAGAGATGTTGTGGATGACGCTTAAACTTCGCATAATGCGAACACAATCCAAGCAAGTCGTGGACAACCCGTTGTTCCAATCACTCGAGTCACCACCGGCCACAGCAATCAATGTAGCGGGCGATGTCAAATGGTCAGCCGTCACCACTCCAACGCAAACGGATTGTGACGTGAATCAGACAGCGCAGGCACATTCGTCGACTTCCCCACGGCCAAACACGCTATGTTGTGCACCGACGCAGTACGAACTGCAGAGTCTTTTTGACACCCTGGAGCTCGGACCTTATCCAGTAGAAGGCAAAAAGATATCAGAGTCTCTCCCGTTACCCCCTGGAACAGAAAAAGCAATTTCAGTAGGGAGGTCAATCGGTACCCAAACCCATCTATCCGGATTGGTTACGGAACCCTCCGAATACATGGCTGAACTGATACCCGTACCTTTTGTACCGTACTCGGTACCAGAACCATGGACCAATGGGCCGCGCCCACGCCTGCGTCGGTCCAGACCGATACCGAGCTCAAGTTACTCTGGCCGAAGTCTCATACGCCGAAGGAACGTCTAGTCTACCAGGATGACAAAAGAAGAAAAAAAAAAAAAATAAGAACAAAAACACCTATTTTTGTACCTGAAGTACCATGATTAAGTTTATTATATTTTTTTTTGCCTAGTTTTAGTCAAGCTTTAGAAAAGCCTTTCGAAATGTTATTAAGTTGTGTATTAAAATCATTATGTTTTGTTATAAACTCGTGGTGTTTTCATTTATGTGTTTCATGAGTGAGAAGAGTATGACTGATACGGTTAAGGGTATTGGAGTGGAAGGTAGTGGTGATGGTATTCGGTAAACTAATGAACCCAAGGACCAAATACATTCTCGTCAAAGACCGGATGAAGATGGTTTTTATTTTTCAGCGTAGTAAACAATTTCTTTCCAGATGATTGACTAAATCAAGAGAAAATAGAAAAACAAGTAGGACGTCCTACAAATGATCACTTCTAGACCCTAGCTAATCGATCAGCTGCCTCTAAAAAGAGAGAGAATAGCATTTACCGGATTGCAGTCTACACGCACGCTATTGCTCGCCGGAGAATCACGGAAGCTGTCAGGTATACCCTAATGCCTATTTTATTGAATCGTTTTTTTGCATTGGTAGAACGACTTAGTATAAAGCAGGACACTTCAGGTGAGAATGACCTCAAGAACTCCCGCGAAATCTGGTGGGGCCATTCCCAAAGCGGGCATTTCGACCAGACAAATGCGACGAGACGAAGCTTCGGCCCAATTAAGTCGTTCGGTCGACAAATCGTCCAAGGATGTAGCCAACGAAACGTTGCATTTCGAGCGACAATCTGCGCACAGTCATGCCGCATCAGTCAACTCATCGCGTGCTGGGTCCCCAATAGTTGTTCCATTAGGCCAGGTACCTCCAGTAGACAGGCACTCTCAATGGGATCTTTCTGGGTCTAGACCCCCGCCAAGTCTGAATACCTCAGGAGTTGGGTTGTTATCGCCGGTAGAAACAAGGGTACGCCCTCGTCCAAACCTGAACTTCACAAATCCTCCTCCAGTGGACTTGCAATGGGACCACTCGGCAAATGTGATGTTGGGAAACACCTCACTACCTAGAGGCCGCCCCAGGCAACCACCAACCGAATGGCATATATCACAGAATCAAAATAAGGCTTATGAGAGCCAAATTAAAGAATTGCAAAATGCATTGCAACAATTGCAATTCCAAATAGATGGGCGGAATACCATACAGCCAACCATGCACGATTTCCGTCCACGAGTTCCGAACTATCCACCACCCCCGGCACCAAATTGTTATTCTGATGCAAATATGTTTAGGCCCCCACCTGCTATGGGTAGCCCCTATCATTCACGCTCCAATAGCCCTCTAAAAAGATGGACTATCAAATTCGACGGTAACGCTAAGAACATGCCCGTAGATGAGTTTTTGTTCCGATTGGATAGGGTCAAGAGACAAAGTCCAGCACCGGAAGATTATTGGGTCAGTCAATTTCACCGGTGTGTGAGCGGGGCGGCAGACACTTGGTTCTGGCAGTATTTGCGAGCCAACCCCGACCCTCGCTGGGAAGAGCTTAAATTAGCATTGACCAAACGTTTCAAAATATGGAGTTCCGACGCGGAAATTACTAGGGCAATGGAACGACGCCGACAAGAACGACGAGAAACTGTCGAGGACTACGTGTCGGCGATTGTGGCGCTAAATTCACAAAGGACTACCCTGTTACGGGACGATGAGTTGGTCCGTCTGATGATGCCCAACATCAATCCTAGAGTAGCTCAGTTGGTGTATGCCATGAATTTGTCTACACTAGATCGCTTCCGAGAAGAATGTCGTAACGCAGAAATATATTTACGCGAAAGACCAGACCCTGAACAGCGTCCTACCCCATATACCCGCGAAAAGAATTATCCCTTAGCTGAGATTGAGCAGCCTCCTCCCGATGTGGAGCCCGAAATTGACCCCATCACTCCTGAAGTGGAAGCTTTAGATGTGTCTCGTTGGGAGTGTTGGAACTGCGAAGTCAAGGGTCACGGCTTCCGAGACTGTCCTTCTTTTACGAGAAATCTTTTCTGCTACAAATGTGGAGAAAAAAATAAAACGACCTTAAACTGTCCACGCTGCAAAGAAAAAAACTTAGCAAGGGGCCGGCAGAAGATTCCCTGGTCCGGTCCGAAAGTAGAGAAGGACGTAAAATTAGCAACAACGGTGAATCCATTCAGGAAACCGACCCCAAACGTTCCACAATCATCAAGCCCGCTATAAATTCCGAAACCACAATATTATCTAACCCCAATTTTGTCCCTCATTCTACTTATCACATGGCCAACAATACCCAATTTCAATCAATCCCAATCCCCAATTTTGTTCATGTAAAGGACGCGGTAGTAACGGCTAATAACACCCTTATAACTCCGTCAACACCTCTTTATCAGCAAAATTTAGCGCAACGAAAGGCTAATTATTCCGTAGTTCGGGAACGAATATTTAAAACCCAACACTCAAATAGTGAAACTGGTTCAACCTCGAAAATCAATCGATCTATAAGACGACGTAAAAACCAAATACAGCGACAAATACTTCTACGGGGTATAAATATTTCCTCTATTCAGACAAAGAAAGGAGATGCTCGTTTATACGCTCAAGTCTCAATAGGTGGTCATCCTATCGTCGGACTTCTAGATAGCGGAGCAAGTGTTAGTTGTCTCGGCGCAGGGGCCTTAAGTCTTCTTAACCGCCTGAAAATTAAGTACTTACCTACAAAATCTGACGTTAGAACTGCTGGTGGCGCTACCCACTCTATTCTCGGGCATTTTCCATCACGCATTGAATTCAATGGTGTTACCAAAACACTCCACATTCATGTTGTCCCGGATCTAGAACAAGAATTATATCTTGGAATAGATTTCTGGAGATTGTTTAATCTAACTCCATCCTGCCCAAAAGCCATGGTTTTAGACTCACTAACTAAAGAAGTAACTCCAAATAAACACCAGTTGTCTGACCAAGAACAGCAAAGTCTTGATCATATTATAAGTAAATTTCCTTCCTGTTCGGATTATGGTCTGGGAAAAACTCATTTGGAACAGCATATCATTGAGGTAAGAAGCACCGAGCCCATAAAGCAAAGACATTATCCTGTTTCGCCAATGGTGCAAAAACTTATGTATGACGAATTGGATAGAATGCTTTCCCTGGGCGTAATTGAGAAGAGTCGGAGCGCTTGGAGCTCACCAGTCGTCTTAGTGCGCAAACCTGGTAAAGTCCGGCTATGTTTAGATTCCCGGAAATTGAATAACGTCACTGTAAAAGACGCATACCCCCTACCGCACATTGATGGTTTACTTAGTAGGCTGCAGGATACTCGGTTCATTTCTTCCGTCGATCTTAAGGATGCCTTTTGGCAAATACCCCTGGAAATAACTTCCAGAGAAAAAACTGCATTTACAGTGCCAGGAAGACCTTTATATCAGTTTGCCGTAATGCCTTTTGGATTATGTAACGCCCCACAGAGGATGTGCAGGCTGATGGACAAGGTAATGTCTCCATTGCCAGGTACAATGCGTGAGCAAGTCTTTGTATATCTGGATGACTTACTAATTATTTCACCAAACTTTGAATCCCACATAGAATTATTGCAAGAAGTAGCCAACTGTATTGCGAGAGCTAGATTAACTATAAATTTGTCCAAAAGTCACTTCTGCATGACTCAGGTGAAATACCTTGGATATGTAGTCGGAGACGGAACTTTAAGAGTCGATGACGATAAAGTGTCAGCGATTGCAGACTTTCCGACTCCAACCACACTCAAACAAATTCGGCGATTCTTAGGCATGTCCGGTTGGTACCGTCGTTTCATACCAAATTATGCTGCAGTCGCAGCTCCCATAACAGATTGTTTGAAAAATCCCACTCAAGGATTCCGATGGACAGACGAAGCTCAAGACGCCTTCATTAAACTCAAAAACGCATTGATGTCCTCTCCCGCTTTACGAAATCCGGATTTCACTAAGCCTTTTGTTATTCAATGTGATGCTTGTACCACGGGAATAGGAGGAGTTTTGTATCAACTAAATGATAATAATGACGAACAACCCATAGCGTATATTTCCCAAAAGCTTAATGAGGCACAAAAAAATTATAGCATCACTGAGCTGGAGTGTTTGGCAGCAATCATCTGTGTAAAGAAGTTTCGAGCATACGTGGAGGGTCTGCCGTTCAAGATAGTCACCGACCATGCTAGCCTTAAGTGGCTTATGCAACAAAAAGACCTTAGTGGACGTCTGGCGCGCTGGTCACTCAAATTGCAGGCCTTCGACTTCACGATTGAACATCGAAAAGGTACCCAAAATGTTGTGCCAGATGCATTATCACGAGCTTTTTCGGATGACAAAGCCAAACCACGGTTGGTGCCAGTTGAGTCTTCCATATCGCTGGGCCAAGATACTGCTGTTAATGCCGGCATTAACGAGATAGTTCCGTCAGTAGTCCCCGAAGTAGACCTTACTTCTCCCTGGTTTACGTCTGAAAAATACAAAGATCTAATTGAAACTGTAAAAAGTAACTCAAATATTTTGGCTGACATCAAATGTGTGGACGGATATGTATACAAATTAATCCGAACAACGTCTGTTTCGGATGTTGTCGCAACTTCTCCGTGGAGATTGTGGGTTCCCGAAGAATTGACCAATAATTTAATTATGGCCTCACACAATCCACCAGTATCATCTCACGGAGGAATTGCAAAAACCCTAGATCGCTTACGCGTCAAATATTATTGGCCAGGTATGCCTAAACAAGTAAAAGATTATATTGGAAAATGTGATATTTGCAAGCAATCAAAAGCTCCAAATTTTGTATTGAGACCACCAATGAAGGCTCAATTAACACCAAGTAGAGCTTGGCAAAGAATTTACATTGACCTCATGGGCCCGTATCCCCGGTCGAAAGCCGGAAACACGTCCCTATTGATTGTATTAGACCAATTCACGAAATATGTACTCCTAAAACCCATCCGAAATGCTACGACTCGTCCAATAACTAATTATTTGAAGACCGAAGTATTCCATGTGTATGGAGTACCGGAACATCTCCTATCGGATAATGGCGTACAATTTACGTCTCGGGAATTCGCATCGCTTATGTCGACATATGGAATAATACATACCACTACGGCAGTATATTCTCCACAAGCGAATGCGTCTGAGCGAGTGAATCGTTCGATATTGGCAGCCATTAGATCATACGTGGACGATAAACACAACGAATGGGATGTGTTTATTAGTGAAATCGCATGCGCTCTTCGCACAGCATCGCATGAAGCAACCGGATTTTCACCATATTTTCTGAATTTTGGAGAAAATATGATACTTCACGGAACTGCATATCCATTACTGGAACGTTTGCAAAGTCTACAAGCTGAGAACACAACTTGTCTTACTATGCCAGATAGCATGCATAGCATTCGAGAACAGGTCAAGTCTAAATTACAGGAAACGCATCGAAAATACGCGTCGCGATACAATTTAAGGTCCCGCGAGACAAATTTTGCCCCGGGGCAAGAAATCTTTCGACGTAATTTCACTCAAAGCGATGCTGCAAAAGGATTCAACGCGAAATTAGCACCGAAATTCGTTAAATGCCGGGTAATACGCAAAATCGGAAATTCGATGTACGCTATCGAAAACCGACAAGGGAAATTTATTGGAAACTTTCACGCGAAGGATTTAAGATCCTAATACACGGAATAAGTAAAACATTAACATCACCAATATGACTACATCCGACCATAAAATACCCAGAACTCTAGTCCTCTAGAAACGCGTGACATATCTGTCGTAGTTGGTGCGCAAATGTGATCAGTAGAATCATAGTAAGGCAAGCGCAACCACCCTCGTTTGGTATTCGAATCAACAATTCATTAAATAAGCATCTCGCCCGTGCACTATTTCGCGCCGGTATTCTAAAAGAAATAAACAATGAAAATATGTTCTCGTAAACATAAAAACCGATAAAGCACCAAACCGAAGGTTCACTTTATTTAATATCTGGACCTCCTTCAGGGGAAAGCACGCATTGGAACAGTATGAATGTTCTTCCTAAGTCGGTTTTACCATCATAAGGCCGTGACGGGATATTGCTTGTTCGAAATGCCACGCACTTCGAGCATCCCGACACGAAATGGTAGATAGTTTATTTTTTTGAATATCACAAGTACACGCTAAAGACTTTTAGCCACCGTCAAATTTGCTGCAGGACCCGAGATAAATGGGCATCCTGCAACAAATTCGTACGGGCCTCAACTCGCGAAGAATTGTTAAGATTTAGACAATAAACAAACAAAGTCATCAAATTGTTTATTTATTGTCAATATAATTTAACATCTGTCATTGAGACGTTAACAACAATGACCAGGAATAATAACTAAAAGAGGATAAGCTATTTCTGCGAGCTTACCAGCAAATTTTATCGCCGCGAATTTACGAAAAATTTCTGAATAGCAATTAGACAAAATTAGTACAGCGAAATTCACTATATGTAAAATCGAAAAAAAAAAAAAAAAGAAAATCCTAACTTAATAGCATACTTGACAATAAGCAAGAGCCAACAGTCTCCTTATTATCCTATTCCGTTTCGTCCTAACACTAACCTATAAAATTGTTTTTGTTTGTGTTGTTTAAATTTCTTTTGAAATACTTTTGAGATTCCTTGGTTTTTGAAGCAACGAATTAAAATTAAACTTTTATTAGAATCAATAAATTATTGGTAAATTATTTCCATTGCGAATAGAATTAGTTAGTATTAAGAAATAACTAAATTTATAGAATTAAATAACTTTAATAAGGATTAAATAACTTACATACATTTAAATCTATTTGAACGAAAAGAACTTTTGGTATACCAATATAATTTTTAATCTATAAGTTATAAGAATCATTATGTCCAATAGTCTGGAATCATTTCCTGGAAATGATAGTTTTGAATATATTATATGAATTTTCTTTTTTTGTAAAAAAATATTGTTAGACGTTAAGAATAATAACGAATCAACCTATATCGTCCAACACATCACGCATCACCGGCAATACTTGCGAATAATCCCGGCGCTTACACTCCAGACCTACGTCATGCACCAAATATAAATCATCAATCAACACCAACCTTCCTAAATAGTGACGGCTAAGTCAATGAAAAAGCGGTATATCAAAAATTGTCAACCTATTCAATGCAGCATACATGAAGGATACATCAGACGCTAAAGCTTTCAACCAATTCAACTACGGATTAACTTATCCAGAAACACGATATAGCAATTACAACACTGTATGCCCGGCTGAATTGAAGGACGAGACTTTAGTCAGGGTCGCGGGTCGAGCCACACGTTGGACAATATCAATCCGTACGTCACCCACGCTTGAAGTCGCAGCAGAAGAAGCCGTTCATTTTTTTCAGCTTCCTGACCATCGGTAGGACCTAGGTCAGCAACCTGATGGCTGTAACGAACGGCCTGTAGAACAATGTGTCAGAGGACAAATTGGAAAAAAACCCCAGTCCAGATCATCGAATAAAATTCCTAGCAAGCTCTCGCTAGAGAATTCGCTGGGCACAACAAGCACAACTCCAAACGTCACACTTTGGTCTGGGACCATAGAATACCCAGGAGAAGCTATTAAAATCAGCCAAGTACGCGTACATGCGAGGCAACAACGCACACCAGACATCAAGCTGCACAGCCTGGCTGGAAAAAGATGCTTGTGCGCAGTAGGGACTGACAGAACGTGGTCAGTAGGAAGAAAACCACCAACCGCGCAGGTTGAAGGAAAAATTAAAAAGTAAAGTGGAAAAGAAAGAAAGTTTTTATTTCGGGTATTGAATTTTTTTTCGGTGTGCTGCGCGGACGCCGACAACCGAACAAAAAAAAAAAAAAGGGGAGTGAAGGAGATCCGGTGGAGCCTCGTCAGGGCCCTAACTTTCAGGCACCCTCGCCACCGTGGGATCTGAAGACCAAGCTGAAAGGACTTAAAAACAAAAAGAAGAATAAAGGAAAAACCATGTAAGGAATTATATCCTTTTTTATTTCTTTTATATTATTTTTTTTTATCTAATTTGGTCGGACAATCCCTTTTTATATTGCGACTTACGGGGGGGCTAGTGCGCAAAGTTGGCCCAAAATGGTCTAATCCATTGTTCTTTTCCTTTGTGTTTCCTTGTTTTTGTGTTGCCTTTTTTTTTACAAGTGAAGAAGTTTTTTTCTTGTTTAGTTCGATTGGGGATGTTCGTCCGTGAGTGCTCCGCCCTCGCTAATACGGTCATTAACCTAAAACGCGCCGACAGAAGCTCCCGCGTATCCTCCTAGTGAGTTTTGGGGTTAGATCGGATCGCTCATGATCGATCGTAAAACGGTCCGCGGATAAACCAAGTGAAATGTGGGAAAATTCTGAAACCAATTCAAATTAAAGAGAATTTTCGCCACGATCCGTTAATGCTGTGCGCATTCCGAACAGAGAAATAGTTTTCCGTGTGTAGTTCGCGTCTATTTCAGCTCCAATTAACTTGTAGTCGTGAATTTCCTTTTTTTTTTCTTCTACTCGTTTGTAAGGTTAAGTGCTAAGCTATCGGTGGCACAAAGGTGCGTAATACCGGTATGCGTAACGGAGGTTCCCCCGTTAGGCATCATGCCATCGGCAGGTTCCGTTATCCAAGCCTGAAGTACCGCTAGTGACGCGCAACCGCATGGATGCCAACGCAGTCCCCGGTTGCCCTCATGTGCCTTCTAAATGGATCCCTTTTAGTTTGTCGTCCTGTGTGCTGATTTAGCATAGTACATTTTAGGTTATGAAAGGCTTCGATGGATTTCCTTTGTTTCTGCTTTTGCCAAATCCTGAACCAGTATGCGTTGAATTCGGCCTTCGTGTACCCTTATGGCTTTTGGAGAAGTTTTAGGCATCTTAAGAACCCCGTAGGCGGACAGCGGCGCTTATCGAAGACAACGGCTGGATCAATTAAGCCGCAATAGCTGAAAAGTTGCCTCCTTCTGTTTTCAGGTTAGGTACGCGCGTTTCCTAATTTTAGCGGATTCAGCCACATTATGTTTCCTTTTGACCCTTCAAGCCGAGAAATTAAAAACCTCCGAAGTCGAGTGAAGGACCAGCAACGGATGACGCATCGTTTTACTTATAGGACACCCCGCTGTCTGTAGTTCTTTTGTTTCGTGCTTTAATGTTTGGCACGCACCTAATTAAGCGGTTAGTTTTTTTTTGGTTGTTGTTCAGGGCCCACGTTAGGTGGCTCCCGAAGATATCATAACCTCATAATGGGATTTATGAAGACCAACACCAAGTCCACCTTAAAGCACCACAGTACATTGAGTCCATCGAGCTTGTAAAGGCGTCAGGAGACGACATGTACATTGCATGGCTCCCCAACATGTTTGCCTTTACCCTTTAAGGCGTCATTAGCCGGCGCGAGTACATTATATGGCACCCAACGTATAGGACTGCCATTTTATCCGGCACCAGGTACAGTACATGGCACCCTCATTTTTGTGCTGTCGGTTCATGACCCACATTACTTGGCGCACATATCAATATCCAAGCAATATATTTTTATGACGCCTGATGTACATCAAAATCAGTTCGTCTGTGGGAAATTGGCCTCCAAGTGGGCTTTTACTAGATTTGCCACCGCGCTTTGTCGGCTTCATACTAGCTAAGTCCCAAACTCTATTGAGTTTGCTCCACCTCTGAAGTATATAATCGAGATGTGCATCGGCCTTCCCGCCGAAAGTCTCGACTCATGTGCTTTTCCACCTTCATTTCCTTTCTTTTCTTTTCCATTTCCTTATCATAGTCTGCATTCCTTCCTTCCTTCTTCCTTACTTACCAGCCCGCTGTTGATAGAATCCGAACCTCTCAAGTCGGATTTGCAGCCCAAACCGTGCATAATTACGTAGTCCATGGTTACAGGTAGCCACTCACGCCCCTTCCGACGAGCTACGCACGTGCTAGAGCTAGATGCACGCTACCTTTCGGGAAACCATGGGACTCAAGTCACCCAACTGTGGCTTGGTCACCGGACGACAGTCGTCTTCGCGGTGTGGGCTCGTCCTGACCAACTTGGGACGATTGTTGATGGAGACATACTCCCTTCAATTGTTTCAGGGCGGAATAAGGGATGACTCCACACTGATGGCTAATTCGACTAGTTGGGGCGGTAATGTTGTTGAAGATTTGGTTGGGACGGTTACTATGGTATGACTTAGTTCATATCATAGCGCCACAAATCGCTTCAACATTGCTGCGCCAAAAGCGCTCGCGTGTACATTACAAACATTACCACCAACTGGACTCTTAAGCTTCTCTAAATAGTAAAACGATAAATTTTATATAAACTGTCATCCTCGTAACTCATAGCTCCGACACAAATTTCAAACAAAATAAAACAACTTCTATTTTTGGGCATAATTTTCAGTACTGTATACTTGAAAGTACTCAAAGCTTGGAGCTATAAGAAGAACTATTGTTTATGTAACGGTATATTTGAAATTAGAGATGGGCCGTTCACGAGTGAACTACTCTAGAAGAACACTTCATATAAATTTAGAAGTGAGTAAGTTAAGTAGCTCAGTCATTTTAATGAACCGCAGCTCAATTCCGATTTCGAAAGTCGAATAAAAAAATTTAAAACGAATGAAGGAACTGTATGAACACGGTTAGAAGAGAAACATACAACTAACCAATCTTTTCGTTTCGTTCGTCTCGATGTACATCAGAAACACACGCATCGAAGACACAACTTAATTCTTCATAAAATAAAGGTTCTCTCTCTCAGTTTTTTATCATATATTTCATTCATATTCATTTCATATTCTTGAGATGTTTTGGATTGCGTGAATGTACATATACGCAGTACGAGAAGAATACCATGACATTCCATTGTAATCAATTCCTATTTGCAAACCCACAAGCGCAACGGAACTGACTGACTATAGTCACTATAGTGAACGCCTCTATAGAGAAGTCAACCCACACCGACAAGCACAATTGAACGACTAACTGACTAGTGAGTGACTACTGAACGACTGTAAACAACTTTGGATTATAATATCTGCCGAACCATTTGTACCAGGAAGATAAAATTTGGTTTCTGTGTATAGAATTACAAGTGGAGTCCACTGAATGTAAAATTTTTGTGGGGGGAGGTGGAGTACGAAATGACCATTTTTCAAAAAATTTAACTTTTATATCTCAGGTACGGTTCCAGATATTATCTGAAAAATTTAACAGGAGTAAGAGCCAGTAAACTCCTAGCTGAGAAAACAAATTTGGGAATGTGAGTGTAGGGTGTAGTGGGTGAAAGGAGTGGAAGCGGTGGAAAGGAAAAAATTCTGATTTTTATTTCTGGAAAACTATAAAGGATCGAAAGCTAAAAATTGACGACTATAAAGAGCCACTATAGAGACATCTTAGCAAAAATAAAATGTTTAATAGGGGTAGCAAGGTACGGAGGTGGGAGGAGGTTTTTTACATCTCAGAAACGGCTTATGCGAGAAAGTTAAAATTTAGTACGTATATGAAGAAGTGCTACTAAAGTGATTAAAGGAAAAAAAAGTTCAGATTTTCATTGGCGTTCAGAGGTTGAGTAAAAAAATTCCCCTGAAAAGGTTTCTTTTCACATTTTCACGAATTTCGTTATATATTTTAGATAGATAGATTTGGAAGTAGGGGTTGGTGTGGTTAAATTCTGTCACTGCAGCCACATTTGGGCTTATTGTGACGTCCCCCCGGTTTGATTATGATTCCTCTTCGATCCCTGCGCTTTCAATGAAGCCTAGTATTTTTCGAAGAGGAATGGTCAGGAATTCCGATGGGTCCATGAAACCCTGACCGAAGTGACGAAGCCTTTTGCGAGTTAAACCCTCACATTCACAGAGGATATGCTCTGGTGTTTCGTCTTCGTCATTGCATATTCTGCAAATTTTTGTCTCAGAGAGACCAATCCTATTGAGATGCTTCCTCATGTGACAATGTCCAGTCAGAGCTCCCGCTAAGGTACGGGTCTGATATCTGCTTAATTTTAGATAATCAGATGTTCTTTTTTCCGAGTGTTTTGGCATAAAAAGCTTTGAGTGCCTGTTCCCCGGTACCAAGTCCCAGTGAATGGCACTTTGCGATTTTTGCCACATTCGGATGTTCATTCTGGCTGTGCTTAATGGTATCCCACAGAATGGATATGGTCCCATGAAGTCAGCTTCTGAACCTTTCCTAGCCATTAAGTCGGCCATTTCATTACCTACATAGCCGCTGTGTCCCGGAATCCAAATGAGACTAACTCTGTTCTTATTTCCGAGTTCAATCAGGCATTGGAGGCAATTCCAAACAAGTTTGGAGTAGATTTGAACGGACTGAAGTGCCATTATTGCTGCCTTGCTGTCCGAGAGAATATATATTTGTTGGTTTTTGTAGCCCCGTCTGATATTTTCTCTAATGCATAGTTCAATAGCATGAGTCTCCGCCGGAAAAACAGTGGATGTTATGTGCATGCTACAGTAGAATTTCACATTTGGGCGCACTCCATAAACTCCTGCTCCTACACCTTGATCCGTTTTCGATCCGTCTGTGTACCAGATTATGGATCCTGGTTTTGGAGTGGGTTTACTTGAGACATTTTGAATTGTAAAATTAATTTTACTTTTGCGTGTTCTTTATATATGCACCTAGACAGGTTTTTTTAAGTTTTACGATATCCAACCCCTAATTTGTACCCATCCACCAATTTTCAGAGAACCTGTCCATTGTCAATTGTGGGAGTTATTGAAAATGTATGGATACCAAGTCTTGATAAGTTCTATTATTGATTAAATGATGATAAATAGCATCCACTTCAATTTGTGCTTGGGCTTATCCGGGTTAAACACAATCGGGGAAAAAAACCGACTTAAGCATTTTTCGATATTAAATCCCCGGGGGTGTAAGTATTGATCAAGTTTTCACGAATTCCAAAAAAAAATTAGGTTTAATGGGAACGAGCATTTAATGCTGAGATGCAATGAAGGTTACTATGCGACTGATGTACTATTAGGTCGTTGCAGATGAAATTTATGCAATTTATTAGAGCTACTTAAAAATGTTGAACACAGGTGCGATTTCGACGACGAACTGTGCTTCAGAATTCGTAAGAAACACTGTAATATAAATATTGTGTGAATACATAAGTTCATATTTAGGGTCATTTCATCAAGCAGTCATTCGTCATTTTTGGCGAAAAATGACGAAATTTGTGACTTTACCATCACCGATTCTTTTGAAAATTTATGTACTCGAAGACTTAGTGAAAAAAAAATATGATTTCAATTTTTTGTTTCTATCTCATTTTTTTTTGTAAGTTAGAGTATGTTAAAGTTTTCTCAAAAATGGTGTCCGAGTCCTCTTTGAAAATTCATATCTGTGCTAATTTTTATCCTAGAATAATAGAATAGGGCTTATTTCAAAGGGGGAGGTTGTCAAGGCACTGATGTTCTTCGATTTTTTTGACCCCGATCTCATTGAGATCCCAAGTTAGTTTTTTGGTATGTTTTGTAAAACAGTATGAACTACAAAATATAGAAAAATAAAAAATAAAAAAAAAATTGAGATGTTCAAGGATAAAGGACAAAATCGTTATCCTTGAAAAAAAAATTTCGGGGATAATTTTTATTCGTATTAAATAAATAAGTAAATAAGCCCTTTCTATTATTCTAGGATAAAAATTACCAGAGATATTAATTTTCAAAGAGGACTCGGACACCATTTTTGCGAAAATCTTAACATACTATAACTACAAAAAAAATGAGATAGAAACAAGAAAATGAAATTATATTTTTTTTCACTAGTTCTTCAAGTACATAAATTTTCAAAAGAATCGGCGATGGTAAGGTCACAACTTTGGCGATTCTTGATGGAATGACATAATAATAATATTAAAAATTTGAAAAAATATTAGGTGCAAATTAAAGGTAAATTATAATTGAAAAATAATTTGTAATTTTCATAATTCTATGGAATCAAAAATCTTTCTTTAATTATCCTACATGTAAGTTATCGGGCAAAAATAAAATCTGGCTTTTTGCTTTTATGAATAATAATGTATATTAGTTTATGTTACAAAATTCACATCAATATTTAATAATGTAAGCACCTCACAATCATCTTCGCCTAAGCGATCAGAGATCCTCAGTCTAAAGAAGAGCGATTAGCGTCATACATTTTTGCATACAATCGGTTCAGCTTAATGTTGGAGCTAGGAGTTCACCGGGATTTAGGTAAAACACAATTCAATTTCATTTTCTACTTGATCGCTTGATGAATATGTCTTTAAAAATACACTTCCGCGTAGAACAGATCGTTGTTTCACTCTCGAAGTAGAAAAACTTATCCCCCGCCTCTGCGGCGCTTATATATTGCATGTGTTGAGTCGAGAGATTTCCAGCATATTCGGTTGTTTGTGTGGAATGCGCAAGAAGTAACTATTACATGCGAAAAGTGTCTAGAACATGCGAGAAGTACTCGTATATATAGGTAGAGCTCTCTACGATAATGCAAGGTTGTTGTTTTTCTCTGGTAACTTTAATATCAATAATAAGTGAGTTGTTCGGGTTGCCAGAGTACACATGTAACAATAACTTTAACTTTTGCAATACGTGTCTGTAACCCACCAATCCAGCAAAAATTATAATTAATAAATTATGAAAAAATGGAACTCTGCGACAGATCTATAGTATTATCTCTTGCATGTTATATCTATGGGTGTGCATAACTCGAAAGAAAGTGGTTCATTTGTAGAAAGTCTACAAATAATGAACCGATTCTAAATTTATTTTAGTTTGCAAATACCAGATACATATCGTGTGAAGTATTAGTTTTCATTCGAGAGAAGCAAGAACCGAAAATTTTTTTATGTGAGAAGATTTGTGATAAATACGTTGAATTTGAGCCAGTAATACTAGCAGATTTAACCTAAGAGACGACTGAAATTCAGTTTTCTAATTATTATATTTTTATTTTTTCTTGTAAATCGGCTCTGTTCTAAACTAGCAAAATAACACAATTTTCGTTGGTCGAATAGCCCAAAAAGCTATAAGTAGCTTATTGAAATTTGTACCCGCGAATTGAATATTCAAATAGCCCAAATCGCGGGAAATAGCCCAATCTGGTAACCTTTCGCATGAGCTTACTGAGCAAAACATGACGCATCGACTAGAAATTTGCAGTTCCCAGCTCTTCCGGCAGAGAAACAATCCGTTTTTGAACAGAATAGTGACATGTGATGAAAAGTGGATACTATACGACAATCGTCGCCATCAAAAGTGCCTGCGAGGACTTTCTTCGCTTCAGAATGTCGGAATTCTACGAAACTGGCATAAATACACTTGTATCTCGTCGGGAGAAGTGTATTACATGTGCTGGTGCCTATTTTGATAAATAAAATTAAGTTTTATAAAAGTTACAGTTGTTAGAAACCGCACTAACAATAACGACATTACATCTGCAACAACCTAATATTTCAACCATTTAGATTGCAAAAATAATAAAGAAAAATATCACTTGAGGCTTTCTTTCAGTGTAGATCCTTGGGAAAAAAATCATAATCTAAGTAGCCTACATTCACCGCTCGCTAGTAAAATCTTTGACTGATAAATATGTATGAGATTGAGCTGTATTGCTTATCATCAGCATTTATTGTACTTTTTTAGTAATACACATATGTGTAAAGGAGAACGTATAATAAATGCAGACATTGTGTATCCAAAAAGCGTGAAGTTCTGTAACTTTGACCAAATACGATAATGTGCACGTTATGTAATGTTGCATTTTAACCAAACATAACCTAGCAAAAAGTACATATAAATGTGAATGTGATCGAAAAAAAACTTAATTATACCCTTCCGTTGCGAATTGGATAATTTATTACCGTGATAAATCTACCAAATTGAAATGCAGATAAAAGAGAGTTCACCGGCGACGCGGTGCGCACAATGGCACCCAATGCCGCTGGTTGTTTATCGATTAGTCGGTATCTACCGTATCTACAATATCTACATAAAATACCAGATAGATAAAATGTACAGTAGCTGGGATATGTTCATGCGATAGAACGGAATTTCGATACGTTCGCCAGAAATAAATTTATCGACTGAAATGTAAACAAAAAGATGAAAAGTGCTTTTCAATAAATTTCCAAAGGATTCCGGAAGCTTTGTAATTCGCGGTGCCATTGTTCGAGGTTTCACGTGGTCTATATATGCGAAAATTGCAATAAAAGTTTACGCAATATTGTAACATGGTTTGGCTTCAATTCCATTTCTTTTTAATCAAAGCAATAAAAGAACAATTGATTGAAATACGAGGAATACATGGTATCCGTCACTCAAAAGAAAATATTTTTAGTAAAATCTATCAATTGCAAATGTTTTGTTTAGTTTCGCAGTTTACTTTATTATTTCAATAAAAAAAACTTGATCTTCTGAAATTTTTTTCGCGTTTTAAGACTAGTAGAACTTAAAACTATAACACAAAATACAGTCCGTCTGCCCGCCGTACGCAAACACTTTGAAATGTTCGTATCTCCCAAACTCTTTAAGCTATTAAACACAAATTTTTGGTGGGAAGATTAGGGGTTTCCTTTAATTGATGACTTTTTAGATGGTGGAGGTGTGAGGGGCGGGGAGTACGTTTTAGAAACCTTTTGCTTTTCTATCTCAGGAATCGCTTACGATAGGAACTTGAAACTTATTGAGATCTATGATAGTGGAGCAAAGCGGTACGGATGTAGAAGGAAAAACAGCGTCCAAAACGCTATAAAGCTGGAATCAAGACAATATATAATCTATATAATCTATATCTGCTGAACGGTGCATACTACAAAATTGAAACTTGGCTATTGTTGGAGGTAGATACGTACTAGGAGAATAAATCGAGAAAATGAAATTTTGAGGGGAATCAGTGAAACCTTTAGATTACAATATCTCAGAAACTAATTAAGTTAGAAAAATATAATTTAGTTTATGTACAAAGGTGAACCAAAGTATGGTAGTTCGCTGAATATAAAATTTTTCAATGCGGTAGTATAGCATAGATGTTGGACAGGTGTGGGTGAGAAAAGACTTTTTAAAAAAAATCACATATCATCCTAAACACTGTTTAAGATAAGATAACATGAAATTTTGTATTTTCTCGTTTTAGGACTATTAGACCCCAAAAAAACAAAAAACAAACTGGTGGTGCGCAAGCCCATTGAGATATTAACTTCAAATTTGTTTGTGGGTCTACTTAACAAAACCCTATTTGCTATTTGCAGAAAACAATTTTTTTCAAAATGCGTGAAAGGGTGTGGGATGGGGCGGAGGGAGGGATGGGGCGGGGTGAATACATGCGTCTGGAATGCGTTTTAGATGAAAAATATTGGTTTATAGATCTCAGGAACTGCTTATGCTAGGACACTGAAACTTGGAAATTATGTAGAACTATGAAAGTGGACCGATTTCAAATAAATGGTCTATATGTGTTAAGGGGTGTTGGAGTGGGAGAATACATTGCATCTGATACGCTCGAAAGCTGGAATTAAAACATTTTATACTTTGTGGTTTGGTTATGGGAGAGGGGTAACGGGGGAGGTGGAGCACGGAAGTGGGGCCATTATTCAAAAAAAATCTGCCAACAGTCTGGGCGCAACATTATTATTGTATGGGTAGAAGTCCGAAACGTGTTTAATGATGAGATACGGTGTTGGGTACTATGCGACTGACAACCTAAAAAATAACGTTCCAAATAGCCTCCTGGTTATTTTTTAGGTTGTCAGTTGCATAGTACCCAACACCGTATCTCATCATTAAACACGTTTCGGACTTCTACCCATAAAATAATAAAGTTGCGCCCAGACTGTGGGCAGATTTTTTTTATTTATTTACGTATTTTTTTATCAATAGAATAATTCATAGCAGTAAAAGCGATTCGATCACAATAAACTTAAGAGATTTTCGGAATCAGTGAAATCTTGAACAATACCCCCAGGGGGTTTAATAGAGAAAAATACTTAAATCAATTACA
Organism: Beris morrisii; assembly: GCA_951812415.1. NCBI lineage: Eukaryota > Metazoa > Arthropoda > Insecta > Diptera > Stratiomyidae > Beris > Beris morrisii. Next base: position 74,453,879 of record OX638310.1, read on the forward strand.
TCCCCGACTACGTTTAAAGCTTATAGAAGTAAACGTGAATTCCAAATCTAAATATACCTTAGGAATATATCAGAATTCGTGAATATGTACACAACCACTTTACACCCCCTTAGGGGTTGGATATCGAAAAATTTTGAAGATCGTTAGTAGGCGCTTATACTATAATATCCCGCAGAAATAAAATTGCTTTGATAGCTCGACATGTCTAAAAGTTATAACGAAATTTGTGAAAATGTGGATGCACGGCCTTTTTTTTACTCAACCTCTGAACGCCAATAAAAATCTGAACTTTTTTTTTGCTTTAATTACTCTAATAGTACATCTACACATACATACTAAGTTTCAACTTTCTAGCATAAGCCGTTTCTGAGATATAAAAAACCACCCCTCTCCCCCGTACCTTGATACCCCTATCAAAAATTTTATTTTTCTATGATGTCTCCATAGTGGCTCTATATAATCCTAAATTTTTAGCTTTCTATTCATTATGGTTTTCGAGAAATAAAAATCAGAATGTTTTCCTTTCTACCCCCTTTCACTATCACCCCCAACACCCACACCACCAAAATTTTTTTCCCTACTAGAAGTTTACCGACCCCAACTCCTGTAAAATTTTCAAGATCATATCTGACACGGTTTCTGAGATATAAAAATGACATTTTTTGAGAAATTGCTGTCCCCCCACTTTTGTGCTCCACCGCCCCCCTCAAAAAATTTAGTTTTGGTAGACTCCTCTTGTGATCCCATATACAGAAACTAAATTTTATCTTCCTGGTGTAATTGGTTCGGACGATATTGTAATCCAAAGTTTTTCACCCCCCACTTCCACACCCCACCACCCCTCTTAAAAATTTTAGCCATCGTCTAATCTTGAAGTATCCCTAAGGACAACAACAAAGTTTCAATCTTCTGACATCAATTGTTCAGGAGATATCGATTTTAGAATGTTTCAATCCCGGCTTTCATGCGTTAAAGACTCATTGTTTTCCCCCCCACTTCCACACCCCTTAACCAATATCGACCATTTTGTTGCAATTGAGTCCATTATCATAGTACTACATAAGTTCCAAGTTTCAGCTTCCTAGCATAAGTGGTTCCTGAGATCTAGAAACCAAAATTTTTCGTCTAAAACGCTCCCCTCTCGTCTCCCCTTGTACCCCCACCCCTCAAAAATATACCAGTCGTAGGGGTTCACCCAATCTACCCACCATAAAAATTTCAATTTAAAATCTCAACGTGTTTGGGAGCTACGCGCCTTCAAACGATTTTGCGTACGGCGGACGGCGGGCGGCGTACGGCGGACGGCGGACGGCGGACGGCGGACGGCGGACGGCGTACGGCGGACGGCGTACGGCGTCTACGGCGGACAGACGGACATTATTTTTTTTTTGCTTTTATGGGGTTTACTAGTCCTAAAACGTGTAAATACAAAATTTCAGGGTAGCAAACTTTTTTGAAATTTCAGGTCGATCACAATACTTTATTATTAAAAAATAATAAAGTAAATGTAATTCTTATTTCTCTAGAACCGTAACAAATATGATCTCAAAAATTTTATAGGAGTTAGGCCCAGTAGACCTGTAGCAGAGATAACAATTTTAGTGGTGCAGGTGATCGTGGGAAGGAGTGGAATGGAAACAATTCTAATTTTTATTTCCCGAAAGCCGCAAACGATAGATGGAAAGTAAAAAATTTACGACTATGTATAGCCACTATAGGCTTATGCTAGAAAGTGACACTTAGTATGTACGTATATATAAATGTAAAAATAATGTCAGTGAAAAGGTTTTTTTTCCACATTTTAACAAATTTCGTTATATTTTCCAGGCATATCAAATTAAATTTACTTCTTTATACGAGTACAAGCGGCTAGAAATGTTTTTCGAAATTTTGTGATATCCAACCCCTAAGGAGGTGTAAAGTTGTTGTGTACATTTTCACGAATTCAGAAATATTTCTTAGGTCTAATGAGAAATTCCATTCACTTTCACTTTTAAAGACTTTAACTATAATCGAGGAAAATACTGATTTAAGCATTTTTCGATATTAAAACCCCTACGAGTTCAAGTTTTTACGAATTCCGACAAATCTTTTAGGGTTAATGAAATCAAATTTCATACCGTAGCTGTAAAGATAAACTCTGTCAGAACACTCAATTCTTTCATATTGTTACGTGTAAGCCTGACAACCACGCAATCGCGCAACTCGATCGATTACGAATAAGGGAAACAGTAGCAACCGAATACCTACTTGCAAAATAACCCAATCAGAAGCCTAGTTGAAGTAAATAAGAGAGCAAAACAACACGACTATATCTCCCCTCTAATCAAATGCGCTCGAATGTACTGGAAGCCTAGAAGATCAAATGGAATGCTCTCAAGCGTTCCAGTAGCGTCCACACACACAACCGAGCGAAGATTCAAGAACAGTCTCGACTACAGACAAGTAGTATAAACCCTATAAACCAAACTTCGATGAAGAGACGATGAAGAGGCAGCGAACATTTTCGAAACTTGTCGCTGAAAAAAGATTATCAGTTGGGAAGAAGTTCAGCTATATACTTGCTGTCTGTGAATACGTGTGAGGTATTCGCATTTCTTTCTTGCTCGTACTGAAATGCATCCGACCATCTTATCCGCACTCGTCGACATGAGAGATCTCCTATCGCGAATTGTATTTGAAATTGGAATGAGCAAGAACAAGATAGCAATAGGTGCACTCACTGAAGAGTATGTATGAAGGAAGTATGAAGTAGACCTGACCAATCATCGGTGAAAGGTAGGCCTGACTTATAGGCGAATTATGCCTTACCGGTGGACACTGCACCGATGGACGGCGTCCGGTCATATTAAAATAGAATTCTAGTGGTCGACGACTAGTGCAATCAAAAGACAGCATTCAATCGACTTGTGCAATCGAAAGATGAATTTAATTGCACTAGCCGTCAGAGTTAGGGTTCCGGTTCCGGTTCCGGCATCATGATCGCATACAGGAAACTATTGCGCTCTGCGCTGTTCAACATCTAAGTTTGCAATGGCATTTGCCGGCGGGTACGCACTTGATGATAATACTTGTCGTGTAGGACGTTTAGTCTTTTTCTCTCGCTAAAGGCGGAACAGGTCGGCATGTTTACATTCTTGTGGAGAAGTTGGGGAAATGTTTACTTTTCGATTTAACCCTCAATATCGCCACGAACACAAGCGCGCGTGTTAACATGGTAGTAGTTTGTACATAAGGACCCATGAATTGTTCGTGTTTTTGGTTTATAGGGAACCCTAAACATTTCCTCAAGTATGTTCAACATGCCGACCTCTTCCACCTTTAGTGAGTGAAAAAGACTAAAGTATGATCGCCGAGTGCTTATACATCCGATCATCAAGTGCGTATCTACTCGACCTGCAAATGCCATAACAAACTTAGACGCTCAACATCAACTGTGCAGTTCTGATCACGGAACAAATAACTCTGCCGGCTAGTGCAATGGAAGTCGTGTTTCGATTGCACTAGTCGACGAATAACAAAATTGCATTCGGCGGCATGACCCGACGCCGAGGATCGATGCAGTGTCGACCGGCAAAGAATAACGGGAAGGTGCCACATGCCACAGAGTTCTTATACAATTACATCCTTCCATTATTCGATGAGCGATAGAACACAATTCATATGTAAATCCTTTCTACCGATATTCGATGATCGTTCAGGTGGACTTCGTATGCAATTCAGATTCACCCCTCATCGATGACCAGTAGGCTCTACTTCATACTGACTTCAAACTCACTGTTCACCGAGTGCACGTATTGCTATCTCGTTCTTGCTCATTCCAATTTCAAATACAATGCGCGATAGGAGATCTCTCATGTCGACGAGTGCGAATGAGATGGTCGGATGCATTTCAGTATGAGCAAGAAAGAAATGTGAATACCTCACACGTATTCACAGATAGCAAGTACATAGTTGAACTTGTTCCCAACTGATAATCTTTTTTCAGCGACAAGTTTTGAAACTTTTCGCTGCCTCTTCATCGCCTCTTCATCGATGTTTGGTTTATAAGGAAAGCAAATGAAGCTTTCAGCGGGGGACATAGTAATTTTTATTACGTAGACTGTGATAGCCAGCGTGTATACGCGACCGTGTTGGTAGAGAGCGAAAGTGATCGAGTCAAGCGATATAAATAAGCGGGCAGTGCTGCCATACAGTGCGAATAGAATGAATAGTGCGATTGTGTTTCACTTGAAATCCCGGCGAACCCCTAGCTCGCAACAATATCTAGCTTAAGCTTAAAATTATAGAAAAATTTTGGGAAATAAACGAATTATTATTATTATTAAATCAAATTTGCTTTTAATTCTATAGGCTTTGCATATCATGAGCTAAAAGTCAATTTCAGAATTTTGCGATATTCAACCCATAAGAGTGCGTAAAATAAATATGTGAGTTTTTACGAATTCCGACATATCACTTAGGTCTGAGGAGATATCGAATTGTTTTTTACATTAACTTGCTTTCTATATAATCTTCTATAAATCGTAATCAAAATTTTTGGATATTCAACGGCTATGTCGATATTTCATCACCTATGTTTTTATTGGAATTTGAAAAAAAAAAATCGTAAATATATGAAAAAAATCTACCAACAGTCTGGGCGCAAACTTTTTTTGTGTAGAACTCCGGGATATGACTAACGCTGAGAAGCGGTTTAGGTTACTATGCGACTGACAACCTAAAGACTAACCAGGAGGCTGTTTGGAACGTTGTTTTTTGGGCTTATACTAAAACGGTGTAACTTCGTATCGTCGCTTGAAAGGATAACGGGTCCATGAGACAATTTTTGTGAATTGGATTATATAACGTTGGAACTGCATGAATATCCTGCGATGAACGGCATTTTTAAGCATCTTTAAGCTGTATATCACGTCGTTGCTTTAAACATCAAAGAATTGGAACGACCTTTCCTTATTCTGTTTTTATGAACAAATTGACTAATTGTCGAAACTCTAAAAATCAATTATGGTTGAGAAACTTATCAATACTTCTATCAAAAGATGAGAATCAGGATTAGATAAAGGTACAAAGCTTTAAAATTCTATCATAATTATTTTGGTAGGAACTTTCAACTTCAATTAGCTCTCCTGTACAATTTGCATTCTGTTGCTTGTTACTATTTACTTTTCCAACATCGATATGTATATGTATACGTATAAGACAAATTATTTAAGCAAAAAAAAATTAATCACGGAGGTGTGTCAAAAAAATTGTTCCTCAAATGGGATTTTATTCACGAATTTCGTCATATCTTTTAGGTATGTTGAGGTTTCCACCAAACCATATTTTCGATATTCAATCCCTAGGGGGTGAAAATACTTGTGTACGTTTTCTCGAATTCCAACATATGTTACTGCAGACAAATGAGAAATCGAATTCTAAGGAATTTACATATAATATATAATCGGAAAAAATTCCGGAATCTTACGATATTCAGCCCTAAGGGATTGACCCCTATTGGGGTGTAAAATGATTGCGAGCGTCTTTACGATTTCCGATATATCCGATGGTTTTATTTTATTATTTCAATAATACAGTATTGTTATCGATTTTTAAAAAAAAAAATTTGCTACCCTCAAAATTTTTTTTTACGTTTCATAACGAGTAGACACGAAAAAAGCAAAAAAAAATTTCAGTCCGTCTGTCCGCCGTACGCCGTACCCCGTACGCCGTACGCCGTACGTCTACCGGTGTACGCAAAATTGTTTGACGGGTCGTAGCACCCAAACCCTTTGAGCTATTTAGTTGAATTTTTTTTCGTGGATAGAGTGGGTAGGCCCCCTCTAGTGACCAAATTTGGAGTGGTGGGGGTCTTAGGGGGGAGGAGGGGGAAATGTTTTAGACGGAAAATTTTGGTTTCTAGATCTCAGCAACCGCTTATGCTAGGAAGCTGAAATTTGGAAATTATATAGAGCTTCGGTAGTGGACCCATTTGCAAAAAAATTGCCGATATAGGTGAAGGGGTTTGGGAGTGGGGGGAAAAATAATGCGTCCGAAACGCAAAAAAGGCGAGATTGACACATTCTAAATTCTATATCTCCTAAACGGTTACTGTCAGAAAATTGAAACTTGATGAATATCTGTAGGTATACTAGGAGAATAGATCGGAAATAAATTTTTGAGTGGGGGTGGGGTACGGGGGTGGGTGTGGGGGGGTGAAAAACTTTAGATTACGATATCTCACGAACGGATTGCACTAGACAAATAAAATTTGGTTTTTGTATAAAGATTGACAAATGAAGTTTGCTGAAAGTAAAATTTTTTATGAGGGCGGTGGATCATAAAAGTGGAGGGGATAAGAATTTTTTTAAAAAATCACGTCTCATATCTCAAGAACGGTGTAAGATATATGCTTAAAATTTTTACCTGAAGTGGGCCTAATAGACCCCTAGCAGAAAACAAAATTTTGGAAGTGTGGGTGTAGAGGGTGAGGGTGGGGGAGGGTGAAAAAGAAAAAGTTCCGATTTTTATATCTCGAGAACCTATAATGATATAAAGCTGAAACTTAGTATTTAGATAGATCTATATTAGTAGCATGTTGGAAAAATATAATTTTTTATAGGGGCAGTATGGTACGGGGGTGGGGGGTGTTTTTCCTATCTATAGAACGGCTTATGCTACAAAGTTGAAACTCGGTATGTTTATGTAGATCAACTAGAAAACTAATTTAGATAAAAAAAATTTCAAATATCTATTGGCGTTCGGAGGGGGGGCAAAAAAAATGATCAGTGAAAATGGAATGCATATATTTTTACGGTTTTCGTCATATCTATTAGGTTTTCCCAAATATTGAATTCGTTTTTATTGTACATCTTCTTCATATAAATACCTAGAAAGTGTTTTCAGGATTTTTTAAAATTCGACCCTTAAGGGGGTGCAAAGAGGGTGCAAAGGGGGTTGTAAACTTTTTCACGAATTCTACTATATCCCCAGGTCTTATATCTTATATCAAATATCTTTTCACTTTCACGTGCTTGCGTAATAATCGCCTAAAACTTGTTTTTAAGTTTTTTCCTTTTTCAGCTCCTAAGAGAGAATAAATACTAAGAAGAAAGAAATTTTTAATCGGCTAAAAATCGCGATTTTAAATATTTTTATTTTAAGAACAAAATTAATTTTCCAAGAAATCTAATAATCTCGAAGCAACTCATGATACACTCCGACTTTGACCGCTCCCGAGCTTTGACCCGAAAAATAATAAAGTTTCGCCCAGACCATTGGCAGATTTTTTTTTACTTTAACTAGCTTTCAATATAATCGCCCAAAAATCAGTTTCGGAAATTTTTTTTATATTTAACCACTAAGGGTTTATGTCGATATTTTTTCCAGGACTTCTATATGACAGCTAACCGAAGGAGTAGGACGATTGTGTCCGTTAACGAACTTAGTCTTAAAAAGTTGACCAAATATCCAAACAAGGGATCTTGACTTGTCGTGCATTCGGACAGACTGGTGAACCATTATCATCAATGGCGCGACAGCCCTCGGCTCCTGACGGACGAACAGCAAGCTGATTTTCTGAGGCTCGGTCTTATGCGTTACAAACTTTCGGGCTTAATTGTACGAGTGTTATTAGTACCGATTTTATCTAGAGTATAAAATTGTTAAGTAACAGACAATAACCAGATCACACACAATGTAATGAATTAAAATGTTTCTGGCCAAAGTTCGCCAGCTACTGTATCTTGGGTAAATGATGATTTACCCAATTAAGGTTGCAAGCCTTGAATGAAGTATAGAAACAGTATTTAAAAAAAATACATTAATTGTGCAATTCAAACTTCATTTAGTTATATAAACGATATTGTGTTTTGCATAGATATAAGTACTCAGGGTGGTGCTACCGTTTAAAACTTGGGGGGCTTGTAAACTGGATACAATTTAATTGTAAATCCTTACTTCATCAAGTTCATTATAGAAGAACAATAAATTTTCACATAACCGGTCGTTACCGTACTAGCTTATATCCCGACAAACAATTTGTAACCGTAAAGCGATCCTCGGTTACATTGTGTCCGACGTTCGGGAACACTGGATTGTGACCAAGATCGTGCATTTTGCGGTAATTCACGGTCTCAAGATCTGGCTTAAAACATTGCATCTAAGGTCACCTTGGGTTTTCAAAAGTATCTCATTTCATCGCATTTAATGCGTAGAAATTTTTTAGTTACGAAATTCACAGCCATTGAGTGCGACCGCTTTTGGTTTGTCGTTTTCGGAAAAGCAGAACCACACAGTTCGCGCCAAATTCAAAACATAAAAGTTCAAGCCCTTTCCGAGAGAGAGAGAGAGATGGCTGCACATCGTCTGATTAGTGCAACAAAGAAGAATAAGAAAACAAAGCTTCATGCGTTGTTAGTGGACTTCGTTTTTGCTCGTGTCAGTTCTTGTCCGTCTAAAATTGAAAGTGGTCGCATTTAATTATTACGGAAAATCTAAAAAACAAAACATCGTGCGTTTTTGTTGAATAATTCTTTTCTGAAAGCTTGTCAGTTCTTGTTGTTCGCATATTGAAAGTGGCCACATTTAGTTATCGCGAAAAGTGAAAAAAAACAAAACATCGTGCGTTTTTGCTGAATAATTCTTTTCTCAAATTTATAAGTTCCTGTTCTTCGAATTGAAGGTGACCGCATTTAATTATCGTGAAAAGTGTAAAAAAAACAAATCTTCGAGCGTAAGAAATTAACAACAAACAGTAAAAATTTTTTAATTTCAAAAGGATTTATTTTTTGTTGCTGCTGGAATCGCTTAAAATGCCGAAATATAAGTCAATTCGTCAACTCTCCAAACAATCAGTACAACGTCGGTTTTCCAATTTTAATGATTGCAATCAGACTGAATGAAAATCAAGAGCCCGCACAAGAAGACAATGCTTTTGCAAATATTCCAAGTAGCAATATCCTAAATCTTGATGAAGACGAGTATTGCTTGGAATATTTGACTGACTTAGAGGAAGATGTTGAAAACATTGATTCTCAAGGTTTTGAATCTAATAGTTTTGGGATGCAGTCCTTTTGAAAAAATGGGAGTTATTTCGACTTCTGGTTCAGCAGAAACTAGTGAGAACATTTCTTCTATACGTCATGCTCCTGTTGTTCGATCGAACTGCTTCTTGATAGATGATACTGAGAAGCCGTATCGTCTCGAACTTGAACAAAAAGTAGATGTGGTTTTAACTGAAGTCCAAAAAATCAACAGAACTCAAAAGAAGCAGACGAAAACAATTGAAAATTTGAAAGAGGATATGTTAGCGAGTAACAAAAAACTTAAGAGATGCGTTCTTAATGAAATGGAAACATATTGAAAAAAATAAAATGACAAACAGTTTGTTGCAGTCTATGATACTTTCAACAAACTCCTTAAATTAGGCTAAAAGAATTGCAAAGAATATATCTTTCCAGTATCCATCAATACCAATGCCAACAGCAAATCAGCTCTCTATGTTTAATTTAAAATTAACGGAGACTCATTATATGGACCAAATGGTAACGTAGTTCTTAGCCAGATTTTGCAACTATTTATATTTATATTAAGTATTTTTATTGCAGATTGTGCGACTACATAAATACAAAACACCAAACGTGAACAAAACAATTAAAAATATTTTTGAACACATCTGCAACTACGAGTTGGTTCGTATGTATTCTTGGACTGGACAATCTGGAATTACTAAAGGTATTTAAATGTACAATAAATTTTTAAAATATAATAGCTACATGAATATTTGACTTCACTCTACTAGGAATAAATAAATTGATTTTTTTGGAACTCACGGAAGTTATCGCACTCATTGAAAACACGCTGAATTATTTGAATGTGGACGTTCCAATCACTTCAGAGGAGGAATTCAAGTATTTTTGATAAGGTCTTCAATGAATATAGCTCGAATGAATCGTAAATAAGATAAAATCTTCCAACTTTCAAGTAAAATTTTTTTATATTTCTTTTTTAATCTTTTTGGAAATAAAAAAAAGATTTTTTTTTAATTGACGGGCTTAAAACCAGAGGGGTACAAGTGCAATTCAAGTAGTTTCGAGTAAAATCATATCAAAGTCATTTAAGTGTCAATAATTATGGCTAAGACCTACCGACCGGATTGATCGGTTTTCCTCTTAGGGACTTAGTATTCTAAATCCCACAGCGGCGCCAAAAAGAAATATATATAATTTTCCGAGATATACTGTTTAACGTGGTCTAAACTCGGGAAACATTGCACTTGTACCCCTCTGGCACTGAACTTTGACGTATTTCCATGTATTTTACTTTATTATTTTTGAAACTTTATAGGTATATTGGGTGAACTCCTACGAGTGGTACCCTTGGAGAAGACTGTTAGGGGGAGGTGGGGGAGACGTTTTCTAAGAAAAAGTTTTGCCTCGTAAAAAACTTTGGATTATGATATCTCGCGTACCAATTATGCAATAAAGATTAAACTTCGTTCGTGTATATACTTGGCACATTTTTACATTATTATTTTTTAATAATAAAGTAGTGTGATCGACCTGAAATTTAAAAAAATTTGTATTTTCACGTTTTAGGACTAGTAAACTCAAAAAAAACAAAATGTCTGTCTGCCGTCCGCAAAACCGTTTGAAGGTGCGTAGCTCACAAACCCGTTGAGATATTAAGTTGAAATTTGTATGGTGGGTATATTTAGTAAACCCCTGCAAGTGGTATCTTTTTTTGGGGGTTGAGGTGTGAGGGGGAGGGGGAGGAGGTGTGCATTTTAGATGAAAAATGTTGGTTTCTAGATCTCAGGAACCGCTTACACTAGGAGGCTGAAACTTGGAAAATAATAAAGTTGTGCCCAGACTGATGGCAGAATTTTTGTCACTACATGCACTTCTTCGCCGCAATATAACGAGATGATGAAGTGTTCTTTAAGGTTTCAAGGAAAGACAACTTTTGTAACACAGTATGTTATTTACCTAATAATTTATTCAGTCTTTATTAATAAAAAACTACGCAAAAAAATCTAACTATTATATTGAACATAAGGGCTGAATAATGAAACTAAGTACGGTTACTCGTAGTCCGACTCGTACCCGGTCGGCTCATCTGTCTGAAATGTAAAAAACGGAGAGTATTTTGATTTGCGCTCGTTAAAAAGGAGTTCTAGTCGTACTTGTACCCCTATGGATCGTATCATTGGTGCTTTTTCGTTTAGTATTGGATTTATTTCCTAACATATAGCAGCCTTAAGGTACTCTTGCACCTGTGCGCCACTGGTAATAGACAGCAGACACTCTAAAGAGACATTTTTTGCTATTAACTTAATTTTCGCGAAATTGTCACTTGTACCCCTCTGGTTCTAAGCCCGTCAATTATTATATTATGAAACAATGAAATATTCCCTTTTTCATTGCGTAACTTTTTTTTCATTTAATCAGAAAACTTTTTTCTTTATAAATTTTTGGCGAGTTAAAAAATAAATATTTTTATAATATTATAAATTTAATATGTGCTCAACTTGAATTACCTTTTTTTAAAGAGTAAGTCTTTTTTATATAGTAAAAAAACAATTTTATCTTGATGCATATTATGCGAATTAAAATATAAATATTTTTATAGAATTAAATATAATATGTACACAACTTGAATTACCAAAAAATAATGAAATATAAACCCTAAAAAGTGACATCTTAATATTTAAAACATGTTTGCATAATTTACAAAAATTATTACTCTATATTTTTTTTAAATAATTCCACTCCTAAAACCTTACTACCTATCCTTACTGTTTCAGGTTTTGTCTCCATTTTGTATAGGTTATTGGCATCGAATTATCGGACAAATACTTTCATATTTTTGTCAAATAAAATTACCGAAGTGTTACCGGAGATCGAGTTGGTAACGAGCCCGAAATCGTACTTATAGATTACCGATTGTTGGCACACTTTGGGTTGGAACATTCACCATAAAAATGTGGTAATTAAAGACCGTAATATGACGGTAATATTACCGTAATATGACGGTCCTTAATAACCACATTTTTATGGTAAATGTTCCAACCCAAAGTGTGCCAACAATCGGTAAACTATAAGTACGATTTCGGGCTCGTTACCAACTCGGTCTCCGGTAACACTTCGGTAATTTTATTTGACAAAAAATTGAAATTGTTTGTCGGGTATTATGTGTGACTGAAGAATAAATACTGAAGCAAACAAAGGTCAGCACCAACTGTTTCAATGCTTTTAGTAATTTCCACGAAAAGGAAAAGGAAAGGTGTTCATCCTCTTTCTTATCTAGGCTTTAACTAGCGCGACACAAAAGATATTCATAAAGAAATCCCGGCGCCTCCTATCAAAGGGCCAAAACTTTTCGAGTGTAATATTCGACATGGTGCTATCTTACATGAGTCTTTAATACCTAAACCGAGTTCGGTCAAGCGTTTTTTTCATGTCATGATAAAAGTATAATAAAATATGGTGAGAAACGAGAGAAGAAAAAACAATTACCCAAAGGAAAATTAATTTTCACCGAATACCAGTCCTTAATAATTTCGGGTCATTATTTTTTATGGCCTTCATATGGCATGACCCATCATCGCTCAAGTGGAAACCAAGGCGGAGCAACCGCACATAGTAGATGGATCTACTATACTGAGAAGTTATGCTTTGCAATTGAGAAAACCAGAATAGGGATGGTGTATAGTGTCCAAGGAACCAAAAATCAATGATATGCCCGTCTGCACATTCTGGAATTTCCGTTCTGTCGTCCTGAATGGGCTGCAAGACCACCCGTCAAGAATACATACGATATGTTCCATATATTCGTATGCTACGGTTTCTTCTGGAGACAATAATAGTTGTTGGGAAAAATATACCATATATATCCCTTTTCTTTGCCCATTTTTATTGTTATTAGCGTTATGGGAGTAAATTGTGTTCGAAATCAATGATTCGTGCTCTATTTTACTTCTTACGTTTCAGAAGAAGAAAAAGAAGGAAAAATACTGAAACCACACACGTCTTTTGTTTGTGACGAAAGTTTCCTGCTTCAGGTTTCTTTCCTGTTAGTATGGATATCCTTCCACTTTCATTTCCCTTACTCCGTTTCAATTATATCCAATTATGCGTTGTATTTCTGGTCCCTGCGGCATTTTAGCTAATTCTCATTAAGACGAACATGTTGCGCTTTATTATAAGTCGAGTAATTTCGACTGATTAGCTTCCTAGTCGAACAACATCAAAAGCAGATATTACCTGTTTTTCTTTTATTTATTCACGTTTTGCCATAAATTTTTCGAATCAATCGCACCCCCGTGTTCCTAATAACTTTCAAATAAAGTACAAAATTATTAACGTCTTTGTTTAACAAATATACTTAAAAGCGTAAAAAGGACATCGATATATTAGGCGTGTTTTTACTCCGTTATCTAGTTCAGAGCAGGTTAGCGACTTAGGGCCGGTTTCACAGTCGAAGTTTAAACCAAAAATTTGGTTTAAACTTAGGAACTTATTCGTTTGTTCCTAAGTTTAAACAACATTTTTGGTTTAAGCTTCGACTGTGAAACCGGCCCTTAGGAAAACAGTAACAAACTTAATCTTGTATGCAGACACGCAAGACACCATTAACTTCAGTGTGCAGCTACTCTGCACTCGGCTCCCTATAAAATTGTAGAATTTAACACAAAGAGTCCTCTACCACACATTTCTTTCCCTACTATAGTATAGTACTGTGTTCCGCGAAACGAAAACGAACGAAAAAGATACATTCGAAGTAGAGTGAAATAAACTATACAGTTCGCTACTAGATGTCAGTGAAATTAAAGCGCGTGAAATTTGAAAAAATTAAAATATTGGCAAGAAATTACAATTCCGACACACAACACATCAAAATACAGGGTCCGGCAGTGAAACCTGACGGTTTTTGAAATGGAATAATTCAATAAATATTCAAGTTATTTTGTTATAATTTTTTTTATTTAAAAAAGAAAGAATGGAAGTTTAAGATGTATGCAAAAAAAATTCGAAAAGCATTATGAAGCAAAAATAACATCACTCAAATGATGACCTCCATTTTCTCGCAGTTCTGCCAAATTTTTAGGCTTATCAAGGTACACTTTTCCTTTGAGGTAACCCCACATCATCATCAATCATTTCAGGGTCTTCATTCAGAAGTGTTTGATATCCCCAACATTGTTTCTGCAAAAGCTAACCTACTTTGGAAATCTTGAAGCTGTAATTCTTGAACTGCAGCAATTTTGTACGGGTGAAAATGCTAGTCTTCATGAAGTATCCGCCGAACAGTCCTATCGGACATCCCTAAAGCCTGAGCATGACAAATAGCTGATAGCCTGGGACTTCGTTCAAAAGCAACTCGTACAGCCACGATGCTTGCAGGTGACCTTGACCTACACAGGGCTGAGCTTCAGGCTACTGTGGGGGTCAGCAAGGTGGCGGATAGCTGGACGGCCTGCATGCAAATGTAGGTTAGCTGCGAATAATCAATAAGCAGTCCCCGACCAAGAGCGGCCGAAGAGGAGGGTGGGGCTTGAAAGGTCCCAAGAACCCTGTGAAACTTTAGCGACAGGACGAATCGGCACCGTCCTCCAAATGTGCCTTCTACCTATGGGTAGCAACGAGGGACAACATCGCAATCTACGACTGTGTCCATATCAGCCGACAGTAACATCGAAACTATTCCCGGCCGTAGATATTAAGACTGAGTCCAGTAAGGTCTTGATTATGAATACTGGAAACAACGAAACAAAATGATGGCATTTGGGCTGACGATTGCGGTATTCTGTTACCTGAGTATGTAAGAGTGAAATCGAGCAGAAATGGCTTTCAGGCTAATGCAGTAATCGCCTCCGTCCCGGTAAAACCTTGGCAGGTCTCAAAGAACGCTCCGCGTTTGTCACCATTAAGTTAGTGGTGTAGGCTCAGATGTAACATTCCTGACTAACACTGATCTGGCTCTGAACGCAGAACCTCATAAGGGCTTGCGTCAACCCTTGCATGGCCTCACTGCTTGCAAAGATAACCATGGGATCCTAGGTGACTACACATTCGAACGGGGATAACGGCTTTGAGTTGGGACCACAAAAAACATGAATAATGATAAAAACAGCAACAAACCAAACAACAGTGAACGACGGAACAGTAATGACAACGATGGCGCTATAAATGTTAACAGCGGCAATGAAAACCCTTTTCAGAGATGCGCAAGGCTACAAAGGTCCCCAGCCGGCGCACGAGAACTTTCTACGACAGGAGGAAAACAGATAAGTGAGGGTTCTAAAAATAACATCACCAAAACGCCAACAGCAGCTGACAGCAGCAAGGAGCCAGAATCGGTGAAATCGTCGTTTCACCTTCTCGGTGAGCAGATTAACTCACTCGTGGACATGCTCAAGGATGGAAGGCGTTCGATTCATCAACCAATGCGTGATACAATCGATAGCATCAGAGCGCTATATGAGGTTTTTTCAAAAGAGCAGCAATATGACACTGCGAAAGAAGTAATTAGGAAAAACAACTCCTCGCAAACATCACCATGGTTCAAACTGAATCAGAAGAGAAGACAGGAGTCTGATCTTGAGACGCCACCAACGAAGCGCATGAATGTAGCGCATACGTCTGCTAAGAAGAAGAAGGCTGAGACAGCTTTGTTACCGAAGAGACAATTCCTTCTCTTCGCAAAAAATAACAACGCGCGGAACACAATGGAGGCAGCACAAGGAGATACAGTGCAACCACAAGCGCTGCCGAAGGAGACGGAGAAATGGACAAAAGTGCAGTCCAAGAAGCAGAAGACGAAGAAGGGTATAAGGTCAAAACCCGACGCCCTCATTATTTCGGCTACCGGTGATCTTACGTACGCGGACATTCTGCGGACGATTAAGACAAATAACACCCTCAAGTCACTTGGCGAAAACGTACGTGCAGTTCGACGAACCGCTAAAAATGAGTTGCTGCTTGAACTTAAGCGTGCACCAGAGCGGAATACCGGAGCGTACCAGACAGCAGTGGAGAAGGTATTATGCGAGTCGGCTAAGGTGTCGGCGAAAACCCATACCATAACAATCCAGCTAAGAGATCTGGATGAGGTCACAACGCCAGCAGATGTGTGCGATGCGCTCCACGCACAGTGTGAAATACAACGACCGGATGAAGCATCGGTACGTAACATGCGGAAAGGGTATCAAGGCACACAGACGGCTTATGTCAACTAATACCATGGATACACTGCTCGTATACAAATTACATTATTCAAATCATGATATGCGATACAAGATGGCATGATACACAGCCCGTACATGTTATGCTTGTAGAAACCGGTCCACCACATCGCACACAAAAATGAAAATACGCTCAAATACCTGACGGAAGGATAGAAAAATCCACAACTGCCATTCATTGGAATTTCATTGATTTCAGTTGATTTCATTTTTAGATGGCGCTGATGGCAGTTAAAAGAAGGCTATATCAGCTAAAATCATCAAATTTATATACAAGGAAACAGGTTGGATATTATGTAGATATTAGCTCGTTGATGTACTATATGCGTATTATTGGGTGATACACTGGTGATATTGACCATATTATGATTTGTATACGAGCTGTGTATCCAAGGTATTACCGGCCGAAGATGCTGTGAGAGTGGTAAATATGCAGCGGATACGCATTGGCTGGGTGTCATGCCGTGTACGCGAGAGCGTCTTGCCTACACGTTGTTTTAAGTGTTGGGGGTATAACCACTTGGCACAGAACTGTAAGGAGCCAATAGATCGGAGAAATATATGCAGGAAATGCGGCGAAGACGGGCACTTTGCGACAGCATGTACGAACAAAACGAAATGCGCATTGTGCGAAGGCGATCATGCAGCTGGCAGCTCTCGCTGTCCGGCACATCAAAAGGCGGTCAAGAAGCTTGGACGATGAAAATTGTACAACTCAACCTCAACCACTGTATTGCAGCACAGGACCTCCTGAAGCAGACGATTTTCGAGCAACGGTTCGACCTCGCAATCCTGTGCGAGCAACACCACAACGTGGACGGATGCGAGTGGACGACGGATGCATCCAGCAAAGCAGCGATATGGACACTTGGTGGTAGGGTTTACCAAAGTAGAGCTTCAGTAACTTACACTGGCTTCACTTGGGTGAAATATGACGGCATTTACTTCTTCTCATGCTACGCTCCACCTAGTATGGACATAATTCAATATGAGCGGATGCTAACGGAGCTGGTGACGGAGGCCAGATCAAAGTTCCCGGCATTTATTGGTGGTGACTTTAACGCATGGTCGACGACATGGGGCAGCAGGACTACGAATCGCAGGGGCTGGCTTCTCATGGAATATCTTGCGACACTAGACTTCGAGCTTTTAAATAATGGACAGCACACATTTGAGGCTGGGACCAGGCGGTCGGTGGTGGATCTAACGTTCGCCCACAACTCGATCGCCCGAAACGCTACATGGAGCGTCGGAGATTTTTGCTCGCATAGTGATCATCGCGCTATTGTCATCGAGCTGCAGCAAAATAGACGTCAGAGGCGAATAGCTGTTGCACAAGTCAAGGGATGGAAACAACGTGCCTTCGACGCAGAAGTTTTTAAGTTGGTGTGGGACGAGGCGCAAACAATGGACGACGAAGCTACCAATATGGCGACAAATATCAAGCAGCGATTGAGCGTGGCATGCGACGCAGCAATGCCAAGAAGGTCGGGTGCACCAACAAGAACCCCAGTCTACTGGTGGAATGAGAACATTGCTGAATGCAGAAGGCGATGGAACCATGCGCGCAGGAAAGCGCAACGTGCGCGAAATCGTACCACGTGGCAATCATTGCATTCCAGCTACAAAGTATGCCGACTACAGCTTAAGAAAGCGATTCAAGACGCCAAGGACTCCGCATTCCGAGACCTGCGCGAGAACTCGGCTATCGACCCCTGGGGCAAGGCGTACAAGGTAGTGATGAAAAGAGCAAGAGGACCCAGAGCACCGCAACCCTCGGATCCTGCGCTTATGGACAGCGTAGTGGCGGCACTCTTTCCACCACAGAGTGAACGGACGCAAATATATCATCTACCCGCAGATATGGGTAATATTATTCCCGTGACAGCTGAAGAGGTTCTACTGACACTACGTAAAGTGACTGACAACAAAACACCTGGTCTGGACGGCATCCCTAACGTAGCGATGGAAACGGCCATCCGGAAGGATCCCGAGACGTTCGCTAGGATGTACACAGCATGTCTCAATGAAGGAGTGCTCCCCGCTTTTTGGAAGCTGCAAAGACTGGTGCTGCTATTGAAGCCCGGGAAGCCACCTGAACAACCATCGGCATACCGGCCACTATGTATGCTGGACTCATTGGGAAAAGTACTGGAGAGCATTATCAGTAACCGACTGCAGGAGTCGCTCGAGAGACCTGGAGGTCTATCTGAGCGACAATTTGGATTTCGCCGAGGGAGATCCACCATCGACGCCATCCATGCCGTTATGAGAATTGCGCGTGATGCGACATCCGGTGAAAGATGGAAAAATGGCGACAAAAAGTACTGCGCAGTGGTAACACTTGACGTCAAGAATGCCTTCAACTCAGCGAGCTGGTTGCGAATAATGCAAGCAGTAAATAGTTTCAACGTACCGGGATACCTACAGCGAATCATAGCGAACTACTTCGAAGGAAGAGTTCTTCTGTATGACACCGAGGACGGCGTCAAGCGCTACGACGTTTCACGAGGAGTCCCACAGGGCTCAGTGCTTGGCCCCACATTATGGAACATCATGTATAATGACGTTTTTTGCATCGAGCTTCCAACGGACACCACATTGGTTGGCTACGCGGATGATATCGCACTAGTGGTAGTAGCAAAACATATCCACACCTTGGAAGCTCTGTGCAGTGAGGCGATCAATAGAATTATGAACTGGTTAAGTAGTGCGGACCTAGAGTTGGCTTCGCATAAAACGGAGGCGGTTCTTTTGAGCTCTCGAAAAGTGCGCGAAGTTTTTACATTCAGAGCCGGAGAGCACGAGATCATCTCGCAGCCAAATCTGCGATATCTTGGGGTGTTAATTGACACCCGGATGTCCTTCAAGGACCATCTTCTGGCGATCAGCGAAAAGGCTTCAAAGGTGAATGGTGCACTCTCACGCATCATGTCAAACATTGGAGGACCACGCTCCAGCAGGCGAAAACTATTAGCAACGGTCACGAGTTCCGTAATGCTATACGCTGCACCGATCTGGGCAGATGCAATGAAGAAGAAATCGTATATAGCCGGAATCCGATCAATCTATCGTCTTAGTGCACTAAGGATTGCTAGTGCCTTTCGAACAGTGTCCGATGAAGCAATCGGAGTAATATCGGCAATGTTACCAATTGACATAATAGCGTGTGAACTTCAGTGACTCTACGTAGCAGCAGATGAAGCATCGAAAGTAGACGAGCGACGGCGCAGTATCCAGGAATGGCAAGGACGCTGGGAAAGCGCGAACAATGGGAGATGGACATTCACATTGATCCCAAACATAGACAGCTGGATAAGCCGCAAACACGGAGAAGTGGACTTTTATGTGACCCAGCTGCTCAGCGGACACGGTTGTTTTAAGCAGTATCTTCACCGTTTAAGCATGAGGAAGACCCGTTCTGTCCCAACTGCCCCCACGAGATTGAGAACGCGCGGCATATCTTACTGCACTGTCCGCGCTTCGACGTCGACCGAGCCGAGGTTGCGGAGGCCTTCGGAGAAGCTCCGACCGTAGAAAACCTCGTTAGACACATTTGTGACACAGCCCTCAAGTGGCAAGTTTTCCAGACTGCAGCAGCACGGATTATGTCGACACTTCGCCGCTTTGAGCGAATAAGAAACATTCAACGTGACGCACCACAGGAGACGACTAACTAGACTAGACAGACAATAACTGACGTTTTTAGCAATATTGCTATGACGGCCTCCCGACGCAATACCTAACGGTGGTTCCGGGAGAATCCATCCGTACGACTGAGGAGATGTTTAGCGGGTTAAAGTCCCGCACTGAATTAGGCTTTCGATGCTTTTACTCCTCGTTAAAAAAAAAAAAAAAAAACCTTGCCGTCCTGTGGGATCTCCTCTTCCCAATGTTGTTCCGAAAGCTGTATTGCGAAAGTTCCGAAGCCACAAAAGAATAGTGTTCCGAGATGGAATCGGCCCACGAGGAGGAACATTAAAACGTAAACGAAATTGCCGCTGTGTTAGGTTCACAGAATCGTTATTTCTAAAGAACGTCTCGACGACAAAGACGCGGTGTTCACTGGTCCAACGCTCCATTGTACCTAAACTTCCACATCAGGAGAAGGGAACGAGACCGACCCCTACCACCTGAGGTCCCACCACCACCCACTACCCACGTTCAAAAACCGTCAGGTTTCACTGCCGGACCCTGCTGTATAACTCACACAAAATTCCCCGAGCACAAACGAACTGAATTGACAGCGAACGGTTGAAAATTTTGGATTGTCAAATATTTCGCTTCTCATACAAGAGTACCGTACCCTTGGAAACAAAACTTTAACTAACCTCAGCGCCATCTATTAGTGACTACTGCAAATGTCCATTCCGATCATGAACACAGTACTGAAAACGAACGTAATATTTCGTCGCGAAAAATGAGCGAAATATTCATTTTTTTATAAGGAATTCGACAGTTCATTTCATTTCGCTCGGTACAGAGTACTAGGCTTATCAGCTGATTGTTACATCCCGCACAAGAAAATACGACGCGTTGGATAACCGATATGGTTCAGTTGTCCAGTTGTTGCTGTCAAAAAATACTTGTCTTCATATGTCTGCAAATTATTCCGTTAATAATATTTTATAACTATAAAGCTTCAATGATACGTAGATATGAAAGGAATATCTTCTGCTCTGCTCTGCTATGCACTGTAGGGGAGATCGGAGCATTTTAATAAAATAGTACCTTGATTTTGCCGCGTTTTCTAATTGTAATAATTTCAAATTGAATTCAAAAAATATATCTACGTGTTTTAAGGAATTGTTTTAAATATGACTATTGTGTAATAAAATAAATGTAACTATTTGTTTTAAGGACTTTTGTATAGCGATTTCCTTCACTAACGCATTCGAAATAAAATGTATAATTTTCTTCACTGAAAGTTTCATTCATATTTAATTTATCTTTACCTCCGCTAGAATTTTCATTCTATCCGTTACATAACAGTTCCCAAAACCTAAGCCTACCTTATAAGCAATAGCTGTCATTTGTGGCCAAAAACTCCAAATCTGCTTCCTGTTCGCCCGTCCGTCCATCCGTATTCTGTCCGTCTGTCTGCCTGTTCGTCCGACTGTCCGTCTGTCTGTCCGTACGCACGATAACTTAAGAACGCCTTAACCTAGGATCTTGACATTTTGAATCTGGATGTTGGGTCAAATTTGTAAGGCTAAGTTCGTTAACGAGCAAAATCGTCCTACTCCTTCTGGTAACTCCCTTACAAAAAGTACTTATAACACGTGTTCAAGAATATTGCTTTATAACTTCGGAACGCCTTAAGCTACGACTTTGCATAATTTTAATTTTGAATACGTTAGTTTTCCAATAGTTACAGTTAGTTTTAGTTTAAGTTTTAAGAAGGGGCGAAGCGCTGAGCCACCGCGCACACTAGACACCACAAGGGCCCATAGCGATCCCTTCAGAGCCTCGTAGGTCACTAAACATCCCCTAAATAATCCAGATCCCTAAAGAACTTGACTAGCTTGTTATGCCCTATCGACCTCAGATCCTCCAAATTGTCAAAGAAAAGACTGCCCAGCCACCTCAGTCGCCTCCTTGCTACCGCCTGACACTCACACAAAATGTGGGTGATATCTGTATTAGTCAAGGCAGTACCTGGACACGTCAGAGTCAGCGATCCCCATACGCATAGCATACTTCCCTAGTAAGCAGTGCCCTGTCAGTATTCCGACGAGTAACCGCAGACTTCACGTACTCCATGTCAATATCTCCCTACACTCTAAGAATAATTTACTTGACTTCCTAAAGTGAGCTTAACCGTACTCTATAAATATTGTAAATTTTATCAGAAGATTAAGTTAAATCACTTTAAATAAAGAGCATTTTTTCAAGGAATAGTGGAATCACCCTAATCTAAAAGCGATTTCACACCAAAGGAAGAGTAATTTTACTGAAAAATTTGATTAAAATAACATTAAAAATTGAGCGACATAAATGAAGAGATCGGGGTTTCAATACCGAAAAAGAGTAATATAACAACAAAAGTAATATAACAACAAAATGAAATTCTTTATATTTATTTACATACTAGCCGCGTACTGCGGCTACGCTCGCTTCGCTCACGTTGTTCCATCGCTCCTGTTACTCCCGTTGCTCCCGTTTCTCCCGTTGATCCATTGCTCCTGTTTCTCCCGTTGATCCATTGCTCCTATTTCTCCGTTGCTCCCATTTCTCCCGTTGATCCGTTGCTCCTGTTTCTCACGATGCTCCTGTTACTCCCGTTGCTACCATTTCTCCCGTTACTCCCATTTCTCCTGTTGCTCCCGTTACTCCATCCTCCATCCCCCATCTCCAATCCACCATCCTCTATCCTACATCCTCTATCCACCATCCACCATTTTCCATCCACCATCCACCATCTACCATCCCCATCCACCATCCTCCATCCACCGTCCTCCATCTTTCATCCGCCATCCTCCATCTTCCATTATCCATCCTCTATCAACCATCCACCATCCTCCATCCTCTATCCACCATCCTCTATCCACCATCCACCATCCTGCATCTATCATCCCCCATTCTCTATCCTCCATCCTCTATCCACCATTCTCCGCCCACCATCCACCATCCTCCATCTTCTATCCTCCATCCTCTATCCACCATCCTCCATCTACCATCCTCCAAACTCCATCATCCATCCTCCATTCTCTATCCACCATCTCTTCCATCCTCCATATTCCATCTTCCATCCACTATCCTCTTATACCATTTAGTAATAGGAATAGGCATAGCTAATACACCGAAAACGAACTGCCGCTAAATTATATGAAAAACACTCAAATGTTGAAATAACTCCATCATCCATTCTCTATCCGCCATCCTCCATCTTCCATCATCCATCCTCTATCCACCATCCACCATCCTCCACCCTCTATCCACCATCCTCTATCCACCATCCACCATCCTCCTTCTATCATCCACCATTCTCTATCCTCCATCCTCCATCCACCATTCTCTGCCCACCATCCACCATCCTCCATCTTCTATCCTCCATCCTCTATCCACCATCCTTCACCCACCACCTCCCATCCTCCATCCACCATCCTCTATCCACCATCCTCCATCTACCATCCCCCAAACTCCATCATCCATCCTCCATTCTCTATCCACCATCCTCCATCTTCCATCCTCCATATTCCATCTTTTATCCACTATCCTCTTATACCATTTAGTAATAGGAATAGGCATAACTAATACACCAAAAACGAACTGCCGCTAAATCATATGAAAAACACTTAAATGTTGAAATAACTCGCGAACCAACAACTGTTAAATAATTTTGTTAACGCAGAAACCATCGACGGCGTACCCTCAACAAATCACCAAAGTTTCATCGCAATTGGATGAGTGGTTTAGGAGCCTATACAGGACAAACAGACAAACAGACAGACAAACATTCATTTTTATATATAGAGATTTACATATTTAGAACATTGTAACATTTACATATTTAGAACATTGTAATGCCATTTATGCCTACTGTAAAGTGCTATAGAAGGAGCAGTGGCAGGAATTTCGGCCTCAATACTCTGCAAACTGGTACCAAACTGTACAAAAAAGAAAATAAATAAAATTGTTTGCATTAACTTTAAACTGCTGCCAACTACAAAAAAGGTACAGAAAAAATTTATAACACAAACCAATTTTACTTTATTATTTTAATAATAAAATAATGTTATCGATTTTTAAAAAATTAAAATTTTTTACTCTGAAAATTTTTTTCCACGTTTCATGTCTAAAAGCAAAAAAAAAATTCAGTCCGTCTGTACGCCGTACGCCGTCCGCCGTACGCAAAACGTTTGAAAGCTTATAGCTCTCAAAACTCTTCGAGCTATTAAGTAAAATTTTTTTTTGTTGGTAGACTGAGCAGACCCCTTCAAGTGGCCACCTTTTGAGTGGTGGTCACACCCCTACCACTCAAAAGGTGTCCAGGCGGGGGAGTTGGGGGAAGCGTTTCAGACGAAAAATTTTGGTTTCTAGATCTCAGTAACCGCATAGGCTAGGAGGCTGAAACTTGGAATTTTTATAGAGCATCAATAGTGGACCTAATTGCAAAAAAAAATTATTATATGGGTAAGGGGGTGTGGGAGTGGCGGGAATAATAA
Organism: Beris morrisii; assembly: GCA_951812415.1. Classification (NCBI taxonomy): domain Eukaryota; kingdom Metazoa; phylum Arthropoda; class Insecta; order Diptera; family Stratiomyidae; genus Beris; species Beris morrisii. The sequence goes on from OX638310.1 coordinate 74,478,275, forward strand.
TGCATCCGAAACGCTCGGAAGTCGAGATCGAGACATTCTAAAATCCATATCTCCTAATCGGATAATGTCACGAAAACTTAATGAGCATCTGTGGGTATACTAGGAGAATAGATCGAAAACAAATTTTTGAGTGTGCGGTGAAAACTTTAGATTACGATATCTCACGAACCAATTACACTAGAAAAACCAAATTCGGTTTCTGTATTAAGGTTGACACATCAAGTTTGCTGAAAGTAAAATTTTTTTAAGGGGCGGTGGAATATGGAAGTGGAGGGAATAAGAATTTTTCTAAAAAATCACGTCTCATATCTCAAGAACAGTGTACGATAGATGCTTAGAATTTTTACCAGAAGTAGGCCTAATAGACCCCTAGCAGGAAAATTTTTGGGGTGTGGGTGTAGAGGGTGATAGTGGGGGAGGGTGAAAAAAAAAGTTCCGATTCTTATATCTCGAGAACCTATAATGATATAAATCTGAAACTTGGTATTTGGATAGAACTAGTAGTAGTAGTAGCATGTTGAAAAAATATAATGATACTATAGATGAAATCATATAGAGTATTATCAGTTTAATCCAGCCCAAAAGTTTGTAACGCATAGAACCAAGCCTCGGACGAAAAAAAGTTATATATTATTTTTTGTTTATTTGTGGCCAAAAACCTCAAATCCGCTTGACGTCCGTCCGTCCGTCCGTCCGTCCGTCCGTCCGTCCGTCCGTCCGTCCATCCGTCCGTCTGTCCGTTAGCACGATAACTCAAGAACGCATTCACGTAGGATCTTGAAATTTTGAATCTGGATGTTTGGTGAAATTTGTAAGGCTAAGTTCGTTAACGGGCAAAATCGTCCTACTCCTTCGGGTAGCTGCCATACAAAATGTCCTTAAAACACGTGTTCAAGAATATTGGTCGATAACTTCAGAAGGGTTTAAGCTACGACATTGAAATTTTGTATGTGTTATTTTTCCAATAGTAGAAACTAAATGTGTGATTATGAAGAAAATCCTGTTAGTCCTTCGTGTAGCTGCCATACAAAAATCCTGTCAAAATGTATTCACTTAATTTACGAAACTCACTATAACTCAAGTAATCTTTTAGCTACGATTTCGGAATTTTGTACAAATTAGTTGTGAGTGAAAAGAAAGTTCGACTTTACTAGTCAGCGAATTCCGTTTACTCCTTCTGGTAGCTGCCATACAAAATGTCCTTAAAACACGTGTTTAAGAATATCGGCCGATAACTTCAGAAGGGTTTAAGCTACGACTTTGAAATTTTGTATGTGTTATTTTGCCAATAGTTGGAGCTAAATGTATGATTATAAAGAAAATCCTATTAGTCCTTCGTGTAGCTGCCATACAAATATCCTGTCAAAACGTCTTCACTTAATTTACGGAACTTACTATAACTCAAGTAATCTTTTAGCTATGAATTGGAAATTTTGTACAAATTAGTTTTGAGTAAAAACAAAGTTCGGGTTCACAAATCAGCGAAATCCTTTTACTCTTTCTGGTAGCTGCCATACAAAATGTCCTTAAGACACGTATTCAACAATATTTTTCGATAACTTTTGAACGCTTCAAGCTACGAATTTGAAATTTTGTACACGTTCATTTTTGAATGGTTCCAAGGAAAAGGATAAATATGTAAGAAATCGAGTGAGTCCTTCCTGCACCTCCCATGTGAAAGTCCTTCAAAAAGGACATTTTTTTCGTTGACTTACCCAGTTCAAGATATGAAATTAAACACTGAATATTGTCTTTTAGTTTTGAGTAGCAATCCAATGGCAGTCCTTAATAAAGGACATACAACATGCGCACACGTAATTCTACTTTATCCCCAACTACAATATAAATCGGAGTTCAGTATTCATCTAGAGTATTATACGATTGGCTTGCAGCCGATGGTGACTGCAGTATGTTTTTTTATAGGGATAGTATGAGACGGGGGTGGGTGGTATTATTCCTAACTGAAGAACGGCTTATGCTAGAAAGTTGAAACTCGTTATGTATATGTAAGTCAACTAGAAAATTAATTCTGATAAAAAAAATTCAAATATCCATTGGCGTACAGAAGGGGGCAAAAAAATTATCAGTGAAAATGGAATGCATACATTTTCACGATTTTCGTCATATCTATTAGGTCTTTGCAAATATTGAATTAATTTTTATTCTACAGATTTTTCATATAAATACCTAGAAAGTGTTTTCAGGATTTTTTGAAATTCGACCCCCACGGTGGTGTAAAGGGGTTTTATACATTTTCAAGAATTCAGCCATACCCCTCCGGTCGGATTAGATATCGAATAACTTTTTACTTCCACGGGCTTGTTTAATAATTACCTAAAACTTATTTTCAAATTTCGTCCAGTTCGATCCCTGGTATGTACCTTGCCCTGGTACCCAGCGTAGTCGTACTCTATTCTGACTGCAAAGTACCTTGAGCATTTCTCGACAGCGCTTCACTAGCTGTGATTTGATGGTCCCCGATTCTAATGCATTCAAAGCCGCTTGGCTGTCAATGTAGAGTGAGATATACCGACCGCATATCCCCCCCATCAACATGATATTACCTGCCTGGGGCACTGCCAGAATTTCCGCTTGGAATACACTGCAGGTATCCAGCAGCTTAAAGCCAGAAATACATGTGCAGAATATATGCACACAGCGATGCATGCATCTCTGCATGTGAAACAGATGTGCAGAGTTTTTGACTGATCTCTTAGTTGTTTTTGTCATAAATCACCGCATTTTCTGATAGTCAGTTTGAGTTTCAGTTTCAGTTTATTTTAATAGACAAAAAATGATCTTAGTTTTGATTCCGCAAAAATATGTTTTTGTAATTTCGACTGGTTTTATCGAATACAAATTGGTTATTTTTTATAAGTTCGATGAAACGCTCCTCCATTGCTACTCCACTCCACAACTACAACTAAAAAATAACCTGTCAAACCACTTTTTTCTTTTTCTGTGTTGGTAAATTTCAATCTCAAGTTGTGGCAATACTGCCGCTGCGCAGCAAAAGTAGAAGTAAAGACATGTTGCAGCGCTCCGCTGCATGCAGAATGAGCGTGTGTTTCGTCGCATTTATGGTGCATTTACACTCAGCGTTTGAGGCGAGCCTCTATCCCCACCAAAAAATCACCCAATCAGATGGCTTGTGGAGTCGCAAGAGTCTAACATTCTTCAACTTTTCTCCGACGCACGCTTCCATATGTGTACACACATACAATGAACTGTGGCAGCACACAATTCGCAGCTCATCGTATTTCTGTCGTTTCGCACTCATAGGCATGTTGCGCCGCAGAGGCATTTTGAGTGTAAATTGCTTTCAACACAGCAAAGAACACAGCCGACGAAAACCGGTTTTGCAATGGCCTGATGGGGGTAGAGGCTCGCCTCGAGGCGAGCCTCAAGGGTGAGTGTAAACGCACCATCAAACTCAAGCGTTCTAAATCCGTTTTGCCGCGCTGCATGCAGAAATATGCACATGTATTTCTGGCTTAAAAGACTCCCTTGCACTCAACTGCTCAGAGAAGACTCCAGCGGCAGTGCCATATACAGGGAGAGTTCTCCCTTGTTCACTGCCCTGTTGCTTTCCCAGTCCGCTCAGCTTAATAGTTACAGTTAAAGATATGAATAAGAAAAAGTGCCCATGAGTCCTTCGAGTAACTACCATGCAATATACTATAAGTATAGACTTTCTTACTATTTGTCTATGGTTTTATGTATAGATTTCAATTGGATCAAGGTGCAATATTACCCACACACTGTTTAGAAACTCTGAGGTTTTATTTCTTTTTTAAGTGTAATATATTACTAAACATATTAAAGGTTGTATCGACATAACGAAATATTTTGAAATAGCCCTTGTATGTTACTCAGATGCAAAATACAAATTAAAGGGCCATACCACCTTCCCCTCGATTCGTTGTACAAATATTTTTTGGTAAAAATTTCATTATTCGATAAAAGTATTCAATACTCCAAAAGTTGGAAAAAAATAACAAAATTATTAATGACACATTTAAAACAAACGACTGACCTTTCAATTTCTTGCAGATTTTGCCCAGATAATTTAAATGTGAACAATACGCGGTACTGCAGCAATCGAATCTTTCGATGATTTCAATCAACACCTAAGGTTTAACGTGACAATAAATTTAACCATAACCAGCCGTGTTTCACGTTTTCTTGATTCGTTAATGTTCCATATAAACATGAATTTTCCGAAATGAAAACTGTGTACCTTTAAGCGCAACCGAACAAAAACAATCACCAACAACGGATAAATGGCCCATTCTCTGCTTGATTTTCCATCTTACGACTAAAGTTTATTTCAATCACTGCATCACGACAAAGTGAGAAACTGACAACATGAGGTATAACAACAGGAAAACGTGGAAAATTATGGACCGAGGAGGTAATAACAGCAACAACTTACAGAGCAAACTATACAACGCAAGCAGCACAAATTGACAATAAATTCCGACATGATATTTGAAAATATCGAAATACATTTGTTAAGTGGGTACTTACCAACAATTTCTAAGTAGCAGTAGGTTGGGTGTTTGGTCAAACTTTTCTCTCATTGTTTAAATCTATCCAACAGCAATTCCTAACTTTCAAATTTTATATTTTATTTACAGGGTTTGGTAATGGCTCACACAAGACTCTGGGGGTTAGTGGTTAACCATTTAATTTTGATATTCATTTTCTTTGTAATAAAAAAGTATTTTATTATAGTCATCAATTTAAAAAGAAAGTTTCTCATGAGCTTTAAAATTTTCATGTTTCGGGAATGTAATAATAGGAAAAACGTAAAGACTGTCGCCGTAAGTGATTTTTGTCTATGCTATTAAAAATAAAAGTTTACGCTCAAAAGTTAACATTTTTAACATAAATATACTCTGTGCGAAGAAAGTACTTATAATGAATGATAAATGTACATTATGTAATGAATAGCCGTCCATCAAAATCGTGGTTGAACACTAATCCATAGAAAGTAATTATGAAAATTCCTAAAAGTTTTTAACACATTCATTGAACAACTGTACGAATTCATAGTATTAATGACAGTAGAAATTATTGACCAAAACTTTTAATATACAAAGTCTGGAGTATAGTTAATGACACCTTTGTAATATGTATGGAAGCTTCCATACAGAAATCAGTTGGTACGATCTAAATTTTTAGATAACGTGTAGACCTAAGAACCAAAAATGTCTATGTATACTTGATATAATTACATAAATGTTATACAAAATAATTATTACTATTTGCAGTAGCGCAATAAAAATAGTAAAAATCAAAGTAATCATTCAAGTGGCTGTCATACAAGTGTCATTAAAAAAGTATGGAAGCATAAACTGTGAAGGTAAACAACTGTTTTGATTATCTAGCAATAGTGCTATTGCAATGTTACTCTCAATACCACTAGAAGTACACAGCTAAAGTTTTCAGAAAAATTATAAAATTGGAATAAGTTTTGTTGGTAGAATTATAATTGTATGATTTATTAAGGACGTGCCGCGTCCCGCGGCTACGCTTACGTTTGTATGCTGCTATACCACCGAAACTGTAGTAAAACATACTGCAGTCACGATCGGCTACAAGCCAATCGTATCATACTCTAGATGAAATACTGAACTCCGATTTATATTGTAGTTGGGGATAAAGCATAATAGAATATTGTGTGCGCATGTAGTTTGTCCTCTATTAAGGACTCCCATTTGGTTGCTACTCGAAACTTAAAGACAATATCATCAGTGTTTAATTTCATATCTGGAACTAAGTGAGTCACCGAAAAAAAATGTTCCTTTTTCAATGACTTTCACATAGAGGTGCAGGAAGGACTCATTCAATTTCTTACATATTTATCCTTTTTCTTGCAACCATTTAAAAACTAATGTGTATACAATTTCAAATTCCTAGCTTAAGCATTCAAAAGTTATCGGAAAATATTGTTGAACACATGTCTTAAGGTTTTTTTGTATGGAAGCTACCAGAAGGAGTAAAAGGATTTAGCTGAACAGTAAACTCAAACTTCGTTTTTATTCAAAACTAATTTGTATAAAATTCCGAATTCGTAGCTAAACGATTACTTGAGTTACAGTAAGTTCCGTAAATTAAGTGAAGACATTTTGACAGTATATATGGATGGCAGCTACACGAAGGACTAATAGAATTTTCTTCAAAATCATACATTTAGCTCCAACTATTGGAAAATAAATAAATTTTCTTGAACACGTATTTTAAGGACTTCTTGTATGGCAGCTAGCCGAAGGAGTAGTACGATTTTGCCTATTAACGAACTTTTGTTTTCCTTGCTCCCGTTGCTCCCTTGCTGCCAATGCTCCCGTTGCTTTCTTGCTGCCATTACTCCCGTTGCTTCTCATTGTTCAATTCTGTGAATGCGACCGGTTTCCAGTCTTGATTCCTCTTACTCCCATTGATCTCGTTGGTTCCGTTGCTTCGTTGCTTCCATTGCTCCCGTTGCTTCCCGTTGCTCAATTCTGTCAATGAGAGCGGTTTCCAGTCTTACTTCCCATTGTTCGTCTGTTTCTGAAGTTCGTGATGCCTTTTACTTTATTATTTCAATAAAAAAAAAAAATTTGCTACCCTCAAAATTTTTTTTTCACATTTCATGACTAGCAGATACGAAAAAAGCAAAAAAAAATTTCAGTCCGTCTGTCCGCCGTACGCCGTACGTCGACCGCTGTACGCAAAATCGTTTGAAGGCACGTAGCACCCAAACCCTTCGAGCCATTAAATTGAAATTTATGAAATTTTTGAATGGACTGGGTAGGCCTCTTGAAGTGACCAAATTCTGAGGGGTGAGGGTGTGAGGGGGGAGGAGGAGGGAACGTTTTAGACGGAAAATTTTGGTTTCTAGATCTGAGCAACCGCTAATGCTAGGAGGCTGAAATTTGGAATTTATATAGAGCTTCGATAGTGAACCCATTTGCAAAAAAATTGTCGATATAGGTGAAGCGGTTTGGGAGTGGGGGGAAAAATAATGCGTCCGAAACGCAAAAAAGGCGAGATCGACACATTCTAAAATCCATATCTCCTAAACGGTTAATGTCGCAGAATTGAAACTTAATGATTATCTGTAGGTATACTAGGAAAATAGATCGGAAACAAATTTTTGAATAGGGGCAGTGGCGTACGGGAGTGGGGGGTGAAAAACTTTACATTACGATATCTCACGAACCGATTGCACTAGACAAATAAAATTTGGTTTGTTTATAAAGGTTGACCAATGAAGTTTGCTGAAATTAAAATTTTTTAAAGGGGCGGTGGAGCATGGAAGTGGAGGGGATAAGAATTTTAAAATTTTGGAAGTGTGGGTGTGGAGGGTGAGGGTGGGGGAGGGTGAAAAGGAAAAGGCTCGGATTTTTATATATCGACAACCTATTTTGATATAAAACTGAAACGTGGTATTTAGATAGAGCTATAGTAGTAGCATGTTGGAAAAATATAATTTTTAATAAAGGTAGTATGGTACGGGGGTAGGGGTGTTTTTCCTATCTATAGAACGGCTTATGCTACAAAGTTGAAACTCAGTATGTTTATGTAAATCAACTAGAAAACTAATTTGGATAAACAAAAATTTCAAATATCTATTGGCGTTCAGAGGGGGGGGCAAAAATAATGATCAGTGAAAATGGAATGCATATATTTTCACGGTTTTCGTCATATCTATTAGGTTTTCCCAAATATTAAATTCATTTCTATTGTACGACTTCTTCATATAAATATCTAGAAAATATTTTCAGGATTTTTTAAAATTTGACCGCTAAGGGGGTGCAAAGGGGGTTGAAACTCTTTCACGAATTCTACCATATCCCCAGGTCTTATCAGATATCGAATTTCTTTTCACTTTCACGTGCTTGCGTAATAATCGCCTAAAACTCATTTTTAAGTTTTTTCCTTTTTCAGCCCCTAAGAGGGTATAAACGGATTGAACAAGTTTTCACGAATTCCGTCATTTGTTTTAGAAGTGATAAGAAATTGAATTGGTTCCTACTTTCTCGTGCAGTCTTCATATTTATTTATTAACTCCTTTCAGGATTTTTGGATATTCAACCCCCAAGTGGGTGTAATGAGGTTGCATATCTGATGATATATCGACTTAATTTTTACTTCCTAAGGTTTCCTATATAAAAAAGCCAAAATGTCAATTTCAGTATTTTAGATATTCAATCCTAATGGGTGTAGGTTTCTTAGGTTTGATGAGATATTAGATCGCTTTTCTCTTCCACAGACTTTTTATATAATCGCCTACAAACCCATTTCTCAATTTTTGGATATTCAACCCCCAAGGGTTTGTATATGTTTTCACAATTTTTGCCATTCCTTAGTTCTGATGAGATATAAAATTGATTATTACGGCCAACCAATTCACGATTTTTCGTATTTCAAAAACGAAGGAGGTATGAAGGGTTTGCTTACGTTTTCGCAAATTTTTCAAAATCCCTCGTGTCTCATGAGATATCAATTTGCTTCTTATGAAATCGTCTAAAAACCTGTTTCACAATTTTTTCGAATTGGAAGTAATGGGTTTGCATACGTTTTAACAATTCGTCATATCTTTTAATTCTGATAAGGCAACAATTTCGTTTTTACTTCTATGGGCTTTTAGTGTACATAATATACCGAAATTGGAATAGTCTACACAGACTTTTCCAATGTTTAATCGGCTTAAAATCGCTATTTTGAATATATTTATATTAAGAACAAAATTAACTTTCCAAGAAATCTAATAATCTCGAAGCAACTCATGATACACTCCGACCTTGACCGCTCCCGAACTTTGACCCGAAAAATAATAAAGTTTCGCCCAGACCATTGGCAGATTTTTTTGTTCGTGCTTGAGGTGTTGATCGACCAATCGCTTGTCGTTTGGGTGGCTTAATTGATTTGACAGCGACAGTAATGCTTTGTGATGCTTATTACAAATTCACTTGGAAAAAGCAAAGAAAATGCGTGTGATATATCTAATGTTGACCGGCAATTGGAATTTCACAATCAACATCACATGTTAACACGAACTTATCTGTCGCTCTTCCCTCAACAAATCACCAAAGTTTCATCGCAATCGGATGAATGGTTTAGGAACGCATACGGGACATACAAACATTGGTATTACCACACGTGAACACCCATCTTAGCTTCTTATATTATAATATAGTCCCGTATTATTTAAATGTATCGCACAATGATTAAATGTGTAAATATACCTAAGTTTTACAGTATCAATATCGAAAGGATTTAATGCATTTTACGATAACTCTGATTTATTTACTGCGATCCGAATAAACCGTATTTGGCTATGTAAAGAGAACTGTATTTCCAGTAGTTAATGGGTCGATTGCAACTTAAATCTGAATTATCACTATTGGAAAATAATAAATACAATTCCGACGAGGAGCAATCAACAGAATTTTTTTTCATTTAATAAATTTACAAACCAAATAAATTTTAACTTTTCGAATTTATTTTACTAATGAATTTTTACGTTTTACAGTGTGTTGATAAGTACGAAAAATTACACCCTGGATGAGTCTCTCCAGACAAAGAAAATATTCTTGCTTGAACTTAAAGCTGAAGTTGCTATTATGTAATAATATTTAATAATAGTATTGTAATCGACCTGAAATTTCCAAAAAATTGTCTACTCTAAAATTTTGTATTTTCACGTTTTGGGACTAGTAAACCCCAAAAATGCAAAAAAAAAATGTCCGTCTGTCCGCCGTAGACGCCGTACGCCGTACGGGTGTGAGGGGGAGCGTTTTAGATGAAAAATTTTGGGTTTTAGATCTCTGGAACTTATGTGGTACTATGATAGTGGACCCATTTGCAAAAGAATGGTTGATAGGGGTCGAAGGGTTTGCGTGGGAAGGGGGGAAACAATACGTCCAAAACGCTTGAAAGCTTGGATTGAAACATTCTAAGATCCGTATCTCCTGAACGATTGATGTCAGACGGCTGAAACTTTGTAATTATCTTAAGAGATACTGGGAGACTAGAAAACGGTTGGGTAGGTTGGTAGGTATGGGTAGGTGTGGGGGTGCGGCGAAAAACTTTGAATTACAATATCTTCCGACTTAATTGTGCCAGGAAGATAAAATTTGGTTTTTGTCTATAGAATTGACAGTGGAGTCTACTGAATGTAAAATTTTTGAGGATGGAGGTGAAGCGCGGAAGTAGGGGGAAAGTAATTTTCCAAAAATTAAATTTTCATATCTCAAGAGCCGTATTAGATATGATCTTGAAAATTATATAGGAGATAGGACCAGTAGACCTCTAGCGAAGAAAATTTTGAGGATATGGGTGTAGGGAGTGATGGTGGGAGGGGTGGAAATGAAAACATTCTGATTTTAATTTCTCGAAAGCCGCAAAGGATAGCGAGCTAAAAATTGAAAACTGTATAGAGCTTACGATAGGGACATCCCAGAAAAATAAATTTTTTATAGGGTAGCAAGGTACGGGGGTGGAGGGTGGTTTTTCATATCTCAGAAACGGCTTATGCTACAAAGTTGAAACTTAGTACCTATATGTATATGTGCTACTAGAGTGATGAGAACTAAAAAAATAATCGGCCAACAGTCTGGGCGCAACTTTATTATTTTATGGGTTGAAGTCCGAAACATGTTTAATGCTGAGATGCGGTGTAGGTTACTATGCGACTGAAAACCTAAGGAATAACAAGGATGCTATTTGGAACATTATTTTTTAGGTTGTCAGTCGCATAGTAACCTACACCGCATCTCAGCATTAAACACGTTTCGGACTTCTACCCATAAAATAATAAAGTTGCGCCCAGACTATTGACCGGCTTTTTATTTAGTTTCTCACCGAGCTGTTTAACAGCTGGTTTCCATGGTATGACATCACCAAAGATGAAAATATGACCGCTAGGAGGTTTCTTTCTCTTAGCAAAAATAATAGCCCCGCTTTTGCTAAATTGGATTGATGATTATAAACGCCGCATTCTGCAGAGATCGAGTAATCTTCACAGGACACCTAGAGCAACCCGGAAAGATGGTATCGTAAGCATAAAAAGCGGTAGTGACGATGTCAGCTCTGCTATATAATCAAAAGCAATAGAGGCGATACAGTCGACTCCGGCGGCACACCAGACTCGTTGCTTCTAATATCTCCGTTTACCTTAAATCTGAACGTTCTATCCTTCAGGAAGGAACTAACTAGGCCCACTAGTCCCATTATTAGCTTAATGCATATATTTTTGGATAAGGGAAGACGCGTACTAAAGATAATGACATGTGAAATAGTACACTCTACTTGCCCTATCTTCAACCATTTCTCTACTCTACTCGTTACTATGGCAATGTAAAGCGGTTCGATTGGTAGAGGAGAGTTAAACTCGAGTGTGAAAAGCGAAACAAACTACACAGTAAAAAAAATCCATTGACTTTTAGTACTTTTGGATAGTAGGCAAATGTGCCTCACTTTTATGAGTAAAATTACATTAGAAAGTAGTAATAGTCAATTCTTTAGTCAGTAAATTTCAATTTGCAACCAAAAAATTAAATTTGCAATCAGCAAATTTCAACTTCGAAAGCAGCAAATTCACTATATATTCTCTAAAAAAGAGTATAATTAACACTCTATATTCTCCAAAAAAAAAAAAGTGTATATTAGCACTTTTTAAGATACTTCTAATATTATTTCTTACTTACTTACTTACTGAATAAAACACTTGGATGTAGGTAGGAATCGAACCCGGACCCGCGATCAGTTCTGGTTTTGTTGCGTAGGTTTGGCGCGCGTAGCCATTGCGCCACCGAAGGCATTGCATTTCCATCTCCGTAGACAACCAAATCGATCGAAGCGACCAACTTTGTGGTTTACTTGAAAAAGAACGTAATTTTGCGAGAATTTTCAAGTAAATTGTACGGTTCAGTTGAAAAGTACACGCATAATTTACTAATACCAGTAATTTCAAGTAAAAGTGCTTGAAATGAGTACTTTTACTTGTAATTTCGCGTAAAAGTGCTTGAAATGAGTACTTTTACTTCAAAAAATGAAATATACTGGAAATTTCAAGTAAAAATTGGATTGAAAAGTCAATTTTTTTAAAACAGTGTACAAACTATCAACATAACTTTACTTTACCAAACTAGGGGTCTGTGTGTTACTGTACCAAAATTAGTAGTACTTGAAGTACTTGAAGTTAAATTGTGGTAGTTTACACTACCACTAAATTTACTAAAGTAAATGAGCCTTTACTCCTGTCTGTAGACCGCATAATTTAGAGCTTATTAAATTGACTGTTGCGATGGAGTGTGAGTGCAACGCAAAAAACAATTGGACGCACTAAAGTACATCAAAATGAAGAAAAACTAATACCATGGATACACTGCTTGTATACAAATTACATTATTCAAATCATGATATGCGATACAAGATGGTATGATACACAGCCCATACATGTTATACTTGTAGAAACCGGACCATCACATCGCACACAAAAATTAAAACCGCTTAAAAAATTCTATCTGCCGGAAGGATAGAAAAATCCACAACTGCCATTCATTAGAATTTCAGTTAAAAGAAGGCTATATCAGCTAAAATTATCGAATTTATATACGAGGAAACAGGTTGGATAGTATGTAGATATCAGCTTGTTGACGTACTATATGAGTATTATTGGGTGATACACTGGTGATATTGACGATATTATCCCTGCAAGAAAATTACCGGGTAACTCCGCCGGAGCTCCGCCGTAGCATTACCCGGAAATCTTTCAGTTAAAACGTATAGGCCGCGGGACAAAAATTAACTTATATACTTCGTATCGGTGTACATGCGTGTGATTCGCTACCTCTATCTCCATCTCGTTCACTCCTAGTTAATGATACCCGGTAGTTAGCCGTTAAATTAACCCAATCCCATGGTGTAAATTACAAAGCGAGGCCAGTACGATTTAACGGGTAAATTACAGGGAAATGGTACCCTATAAATTAACTACATGAATGCATGGAAATTTGGAAGCGAAGCCAGTACGATTTAACGGGTAAACTAAAGGGTAATGGTACCCTATAGTTTAACTACATATCCGTTTTAATTCAAAATGCGTCTTAATTTTCCATCCCAGATACCCTGGTACCTGTTCGGGCTGATTAAGGTGTAGAAGAAAAAAATCCTTTCTCAATAAGAAAAACCTGAAAAAACAATGATAAGTATGAAATAAGAAATAAAGCAAGAAGTTTAGAAATATCCGAAAACGTCAGGTATCTAAGTGCAGTAGAACAGAAATGACAGTAGTGCAGCAGGGGTTACGGCGTTGCGGGATAGGTTCGCTCGACTAATTTACGCGTAAATTTGATGGCACATAAGACTAGAAAAGGGCCATTCCTGCAAGAAAGCGCTACCCGAAAGTACGCATACATTCAGAAGATTCAATACAGTGACACCAGAATTTTTCTGGTGTTAGAAATTTCTTCTAGCGGATGTAACTCTCCTTTATATACTCGTGCAAATGGCAAAGCACGTTTGAAATGACCAACGACTGCGACCTGCGCCATTCAAATTTGAACCTTCAAGCCTGGGATATGCTTTTTTTTAACTTATGCGATTATAACATTAGGCCAACCCGCAACTCGGGTAGCGCTTTCTTGCAGCGATGGCGCGTGCTGCTAGTGTTTATTGCATATGTACGCATATGCAATAAACATTAGCAGAACGCGCCATCCGACTTCACAAAACTTCTAGTTATTTTTCTGCGCTGCAAGAATTTCGGTATCGGTTTCCGTATTTTACCCGGTAACCACCGGTTATCCTTAACCAAGAGTAAAGAAGACGGCAATATTAAAAGAAAGAGGTAGAGAATCACACGCATGTACACCGATGCGAAGTATATAAGTTAATTTTTGTCCCGCGGCCTATACGTTTTAACTGAAAGATTACCGGGTAATGCTACGGCGGAGCTCCGGCGGACTTATCCGGTAATTTTCTTGCAGGGATGTACTCCAAAGTTTAAATGTATCGCATACAATTAAACAATTTTGATGTCATGGTGTTGGATTTAACGCATGTGTTTGTACTTTCGGTAGCGCTTTCTTGCAGGGTATGATTTGTATACGAGCTGTGTATCCAAGGTATAATGCTAAGGATCGAGGATAGCTTCCTTCCTTTTTCTAAGAGCTGTTGTCAGAGACGGTCATGGTAGTAGTGGTCATATCGCTTTTAGTAGTCATTGCCGAAATTATGAGTGGCGGTAGCACCAAACGCGATCCGATCGAACCCCATTATTTTCAAATACAAAAAACAACAATTCTTGATTTATATTTTAGAATCAGATTAAGATATAACTAAGCTCACCCAGTTAAGAGTTATGTTTATAAATCCACCACAAATATGGTGGTGTTTTGAGTAGACAAAACAAACAAACCTCTGGTTGTTAAATATTATCGAAGACATAAGGAGAAATGAGATTTACTTACGTAGTTGATGCAATGTACACCTAAAAATAGTCATTTATAATTTTTCTTTAAAATAAAGGTGGATAACAAAAAAAGGAGGGTCTGGGGGTGAACCCGTGGACCGACCTGTATGACCACCATTGGGTCGAGATCGCTCTTCATTAAATTTATAAATGTGAAAATTATATGTAAATTATAGTTTGTGAAATCATTTAAAATGAACAAACCCCAACACGATTCTCTACGGTTCATACTAAAACTGATATGAAAATACTTTCCATGATAAATACATTCTCTCCAAATAAATATTTCTCCAGGTGCTGATAAAAGACCTCCTCAAGAGTAATCTTCTTCATCTTGAGCAAGTAGAAAAGTTTTCCTATTGCTGTTGTTATTCTTCTACTTGTTTTCGGTTTTCTTTCCTTCTTCAGGGAAAAAAAACTTCTGATTATTGTTCCTTGAGTGTAGTTGCAACATTAACATCGATAACTGTACCGCACGGGAAGATATAAATGAACAGAGAAAACTTTCGCTATACAAGGCATAAGTACACACACTACACACCTGCGCTGCTTCTCATGCATATTTAACAGGTTGAAAGTTTTCGTTTAATAGCGCACGCATATACAAAACTTTGGGTTCTGCAAATATAATAAGGGTTGCTGGCATAGGTACACATCATACCTTCTTTTGTCCTTTAGTCACAGTAGAGATGGAGATTACGAAGGAATATCAGAAATATGTCTTAAACCCAAGGGACGCATTTTTCAATTTTCAAGAGAATTTAATAATCTTGGGATGGGGTGTTGTGGATGGACGGTAGAGTTAAAAAAATGAGACGAAAAATGTGAAATTCTTTTCAAAGGATTACAAAAATGTGATAAGATTTTTTTTCCTATATAGTCCTTAGACTGTACTGTCTAAGCAAATGTCTTTGTGGAGGAAGTTGATTAGGGACGGATGGTGCTAGAGTCCTTAAAAGAGCACTAGATAGAAAGGGGCTTAATAGAAATAGCATTAAATTGAAAGCCGTGCCCTAAGAAATTTGATTAGAAGGTGTGAAGAATTTTTACGCTGTATTTCATCTTATTCATATTTCTATACTCTAGATGAATTCTGTAGAGTATTATATAATCCAGGTCAAAAGTTTGTAATGCATGGGACGAAAAAAGAGGTGTATATTATTTTGTTTTTAGATGTGGCCAGAAAGCAAGCAAATTTGGGCGCTCGCTATCCGTATGCAACCGCTTCCACTCCATTGGGGGTTAAACATCCAAAAATTCTGAAATTAGTTTTTAAGCGATTACCAAATATTCTAATTTAACCTATCAAATATGTCGCAAATCGTCGCCTTTACACGTTCTTGGGGTGTTAATAAATATGAAAGCGTCTACAACCCCATAACACTGAATTTGGAAAGTCGTGAACTTAGTTTTTGGGCGATTACATAAAAAGCGTGTGGCAGTCGATCATGGAAGTAATATGTTGTTGTACATTTTCACGAATTCCGCTTTATCATTTAGTTTAATAAGATATTTCGAAAAGTTTTTAGTGTCTCGACCTTTATACATAATCGCCTAAAATTCGCATTTTTGTTTCCAACCCCTAACAGGGTATAAGAGGGTTCCATGCAATCTGGGATCACAACGGACTCATTGGCGGACACCCGCCTTACCTAACCTAACCATTCATACAATCTTATGAGATATCAAATTGGTTTTTCTATATAAACGGCTACAGACTAATTTAAGGATTTTTCGATATTCCACTCCCAAGGGAGTGTAAGAGGGTTGGATTCGTTTTCATAGTTTTGGCCATATCTTTGAGGAGCAATGAGATTTCAAATTTGGTTTTATTTCTATGGGTTTTTTATCTATTCGGGTAAAAATCGATTTCAGCATTTTTCGATATTTTTCCTTCGTAGGCAGTTTAATTATTTCAATGTTTGTACAATGAACCACAAATGAATGTTGACAGCTGTATCTTACAAGGAACTGTTTTAGTAACATAATTAACATAGTGATATAATACTATTCGTTTACATAAAAAAGTCTGCGAATAGTATGGGTGTAACTTTATTATTTTTCGAGTCAAAGACCGGGAAGCGGTTCATGTCAGCGATTAAAATACTTAAACGTATAAATAATAATCATTTAATGAATGGAGTATGTGAAATTATGGAAAACTTACTATTTGCATGAACGAAATACATCAACTTATTAACAATATGCAATGAATGAAGGATAGCAACTTATGAACAGAGTTTATTAATTGAATGAAAGTAATACTTCAAATTATAAACAAAATTCATAGGTTTAACAAACGAATTACTTCAACTTATGCACAATATTAATTTATTCTATGAGCTAAGTGCGTCAACTTATGAACAAAGTTCATTGATTAAATGGAAAATGCATTGTATGTGTTAATAAAAATCCGTCAACAGTCTGGACGCAACTTTATTATTTTATGGGTTGATGTCCGCTATTTGGAACGTTATTTTTTAGGTTGCCAGTCGCATAGTAACCAACAACGCATCTCAGCATTAAACACGTTTCGGACTTCTACCCATAAAATAAAAAGGTTACGTCCAGACTGTTGGCCGATTTTTTTTAGTTTTAATTACTCTAGTAGCACATGTACATATAAGTATTAGGTTTCAACTTTGTAGCATAAGCCGTTTCTGAGATATGAAAAACCACCCTCCACCCCCGTATCTTGCTACCCCTATCAAAAATTTATTTTTCTGGGATGTCTCTATAGTAGCTCTATACAGTTTTCAATTTTTAGCTATCTATCCTTTGCGGCTTTCGAGAAATTAAAATCAACATTTTTTCATTTCCACACCCTCCCACCATTACTCCCTACACCCACATCCTCCGCTAGAGGTCTACTGTTCCTAACCCCTGTAAAATTGTCAAGATCATATCTAATACGGTTCTTGAGATATAAAAATTGTATTATTTGAAAAATTACTGTCCCCCCACTTCCGCGCTTCACCTCCACCCTTACATTCAGTAGACTCCACTGGTAACAGAAACCAAATTTTATCTAGCACAATTGAGTCGGTAGATATTTTAATTCAAAGTTTTTCACCCCCACCCCCCATACATACCAACCCACCTTAAAATGTTTAACCCTTTTCTAATCTCCTAGTATCTCTTAGACAACTACAAAGTTTCAGCCGTCTGACATCCATCCTTCAGGAGATATGGATTTTAGAATGTTTGAATCCCAGCTTTCAAGCATTTTGGACGCATTGTTTCCCCCCCCCCCCTCCTACTCGCACGACCCTCTACCCCTATTAACCATTTTTTTGCAAATGTCACTATCATAGAACTACATAAGTTCCAACTTTCAGCCTCCTAGCATAAGCGGTTTCTGAGATCTAAAAACCAAAATTTTTCATCTAAAACGCTTTTCCCTTCTCCCCCTCAAACACCCACCTCTGCAAAAGGTACCACTCGTAGGGGTTCACCCATTCTACCTACCATAAAAATTTCAAATTTATATCTCAAGGGGTTTGAGAGCAACGCACCTTCAAACGGTTTTGAGTACGCCGTCTACGGCGGACAGACGGACAATTTTTTTACTTTTTTGGGATTTACTAGTCCTAAAACGTAAAACTACAAAATTTCAGGGTAGCAAATTTTTTGGAAATTTCAGGTCGATCACAATACTTTATTATTAAAAAATAATAAAGTAAAATTGCATCAGCTAAATATTGATGATAAATTTTATTGCTTTAATCTTATTTTTCATTGTATTTATGTACCGATATGGTTCTCTGTACCTTCTAAATTTTGAATATCAATGTAAGCAAAGTAAACTGCAATTTGGTTTGAAGACAAAACAGAAATTTAAATGTAATCATGGCTTTGCAATTGCATTACGAAGCCTTATTTCAAAAAATACGCTCTTATGCCTACAAACAATCATTGAATTTCAGTTTTGTGACATCCAGGAGGTATGAATTTTATAAATTCTCAATCACAACTTTCGAGGGTTTCGGACTCCTCTCCCTCCTTCCACACCCCTCCACCCATATGGATTATTTCTTTGCAAATGGCTTCACTATCACAGCTCCATAAAAATTTCAAGTTTCAAATTCCTAGCAATGCAGAAACCAGTATATTTCATCTAAAACGCTTTCCAACCTCTTTCTTTATAACCTAAGATGTGGCTATTTAAAGGGTTTCACCCAGTCTACCTATTAAAATAGTGTGAACTTAATAGTTGAAAGGGTATGGGCAGCGTTGCCAACTCTAGCTAAAAGTAAGTAGATCTACTTACTTTTATGCTTATCTCCTTACCTACTTACTGGACACCTCTTTCTACTTACTTTACAACAAAATTCTAAAACTCTTTTCCAGTTAAATTTAATGCACTCCTATTATATTGTGTAAACGGAATCCACTGTACTACTGTACATAGATAACAAAATCAACAAGAAAAGCATTTTAGTGAGAACTATACATTGAAAGGACATTATTGTTGAAGACCATAAATTACAAAAACTCGATGATGAATTTACTCTGTTAAATAATTATTTGGAAAAAAATAATTCTAATGTAGAAGAAGATACAGAAGTGTTTGGCAAGATCTTTCCTCTGTCCAGATAGGTGAACAGAAGGCTTTTGTAACCTTATGTAATTTTGTATTTAATATCTTGACCTTTCCATATTCATCCACAAATATCGAACGTGTTTTTTCACCCAAAGCAGGAACTTAATCGGAAATATGTCAATCAAAGAATGTTTACAAGCCAATGTACTTCTTATAATTTCAGAGTCAATCTGTTTTGATTTGAAAATATTACCCAAAATGTTGAACAAATTCAAGCAAAATATGTATAGTTTCATATGAAATGACCAACAATAACTTTATATTCTTTAACATTCATAGATTTTTATATATACACGTAAGGTATAATGTTGCATTTGATTAACAAAAACTATCTAAAGTGCCATCAATGTAACATTATCTTTTTCATAAAAGTGGATTTTACTCGTAAGACATTTTGTGTATATTTTAAGGGATTTCGGGACATTTTAGTTTACTTCTAATAAAACAAAAATTTATACTTTTCGTATACAATATAAATAATGTGAATTTTATTTTTATGCTATACATATAACATATTAGTATCAAAATATAATTAAGAAAAAATACTTATTACTTTATCTATTTACCTATTTTGCTTTTCTACTTACGTTGCTGCAAAAAATCTACTTACTTAACAAAAAATCTGCCAATGGTCTGGGCGAAACTTTATTATTTTTCGGGTCAAAGTTCGGGAGCGGTCAAAGTCGGAGTGTATCATGAGTTGCTTCGAGATTATTACATTTCTGGGAAAATTATTTTTGTTCTTAATATAAAAATATTTAAAATAGAGATAATTAAACATTGAAAAAGTTCGTGTAGACTATTCGAATTTCGGTATATTATGTACACTAAAAGCCCATCGAAGTAAAAACGAATTTGTTGCCTTATCAGAATTAAGAGATATGACGAATTGTTAAAACGTATACAAACCCATTACTTCTACCTGGGGTTTGAATTTCGAAAAAAATTGTGAAACAGGTTTTTAGACGATTTCATAAGAAGCAACTGGATATCTCATGAGACAAGACAGATTTTGAAAAATTTGTGAAAACGTTTGCTTACACTTCACACCTCCTTGGTTCTGGAAATTCGAAAAATCGTAAATTGGTTGGCGTAACAATCAATTTTATATCTCATCAGAACTAAGGAATGGCAAAAATTGTGAAAACATATGCAAACCCTTGGGGGTTGAATATCGAAAAATTGAGAAATGGGTTTGTAGGCGATTATATAAAAAGTCTGTGGAAATGAAAAGCGATCTAATATCTCATCGAACCTAAGAAATATGTCGAAGCTTTGAAAAGCATACAACCCCCTTACACCCATTAGGATTGAATATCTAAAATACTGAAATTGACTTTTTGGCTTTTTACTTTATTTATATAGGAAACCTTAGGAAGTAAAAATGAATTCGATATATCACCAGATATGCAACCTCCTTACACCCACTTGGGGGTTGAATATCCAAAAATCCGGGAAGGAGTTAATAAATAAATATGTAGACAGCGCGAGAAAGTAGAAACCAATACAATTTCTTATAACTTCTAAAAGAAATGACGGAATTCGTGAAAACGAGTTCAACCCGTTTATACCCTCTTAGGGGTTGAAAAAGGAAAAAACTTAAAAACAAGTTTTAGGTGATTATTACGCAAGCACGTGAAAGTGAAAAGATATTCGATATCTAATCAGACCAGGTGGATATGGCAGAATACGTGAAAAAGTATACAACCCCTTTACACCCTTTTAGGGGTCGAATTTTAAAAAATCCTGAAAACACTTTCTAGGTATTTATATGAAGAAGTCGTATAATCAAAATGAATTCAATATTTGGAAAGGCCTAATAGATATGACGAAAACCGTGAAAATATATGCATTCCATTTTCACTGATCATTTCTTGTGCCCCCCCTCCGAACGCCAATGGATATTTGAAATTTTTTTTTATTTAAATTACTTTTCTAGTTGATTTACATAAACATACCGAGTATCAACTTTGTAGCATAAGCCGTTCTATAGATAGGAAAAACAACCCCCACCTCCGTACCATACAACCCTTATAAAAAATTATATTTTTCCAACATGCTACTAATACAGCTCTATCTAAATACCAAGTTTCAACTTTCTATCATGATAGTTTGTCGAGATATAAAAATCTGAACTTTTTTCTTTTCACCCTTCCCCACCCTCACCCTCTACACCCACACTTCCAAATTTTTTTATTTTCTGCTAGGGGTCTATTAGCCCTACTCCTGGTAAAAATTTTAAGCATCTATCTTACGCGGTTCTTGAGATATGAAACGTGATTTTTTAGAAAAATTCTTATCCCCTCCACTTTCATGCTCCACCGCCCCCTTAAAAAATTTTGCTTTCAGCAAACTTCATTTGTTAACCTTTATACACAAACCAAATTTTATTTATTTAGTGCAATTGGTTCATGAGATATCATAATCTCAAGTTTTTCACCCCCCACCCCCTTACGCCACTGCCCCCACTAAAAAATTTGTTTTCAATCTATTCTCCTAGTATACCTACAGATATTCATTAAGTTTCAATTTTGTGACATTAACCGTTTAGGAGATATGGATTTTAGAATGTGTCGATCTCGTCTTTTTTGCGTTTTGGACGCATTATTTTCCCCCCCACTCCCAAACCCCTTCACCTATATCGGCAATTTTTTTGCAAATGGGTCCACTATCAAAGCCCTATATAAGCTTCAAATTTCAGGTTCCTAGCATAAGCGGTTGCTGAGATCTAGAAACCATAATTTTCCGTCTAAAACACTTCCCCCTCCTTCCCCCTCACACCCCCACCCCTCAGAATTTGGTCACTTCAAGGTGCCTACCCAGTCTATTTATAAAAAAAATTTCAATTTAATAGCTCAAAGGGTTTGGGTGCTACGAGCCTTCAAACGATTTTGCGTACAGCGTACGGCGTATGGCGTACGGCGGACAGACGGACTGAAATTTTTTTTTGCTTTTTTCGTGTCTACTAGTCATGAAACGTGAAAAAAAAAATTCAGGGTAGCAAATTTTTTTTTTTAAAAAATCGAAAACAATACTGTATTATTAAAATAATAAAGTAAAAATCAGTTGGCAACACTGGGTATGGGAGCTACAAATAATTAAACGCGTTTGCGTATGGCGGAGCGCGTATACGACGGATTTAATAGCTATGAGCCATCAAACGAGTTTGCGTACGGCGGTCAAATGTGTAAATTTATTTTTGGTTTTTGGCATCTATTTCGACAGTAAATTTTGTTTGATTTTAGCTATAAATATCAAATTTTATTTTACACAAATATTAATTAGTACGTTCAATGCTATTTCGATTTATTGTTAAGCTAGTATTACACTGTTTGACCAAGTGGTCAAATTGCAGTAATAAGCAATGCGAAATAGCGAATTTGACCGAGCGGATACTGTGAGATTAATTGGAATTCGCTATTTCGAATTGCTTATTACTGCAATTTGACCACTTGCTCTAACAGTGTAATACTAGCTTTAGTCTCTTTTTGATACAATGCGTGGCAATTTAATACCTACTACATACATGTATGTCTTTCATAAAGAGATTCAAATTAGTTCTAAAATTTTATTTTATAAAAATTTCTTTTATATTTCTTCTCTGTATCATATTTTAATCCTGAATTTCCTTTACGGTTGCTTATAAATGCGTGTATATTTACGCTTCTAACGTGTATGTTTGTCGGTTACAAAAGTTTCACTAAAAAATTCATTTCATGCATTCAAGATATTATCCTGAAATATCATCAGAACATTTGGGACGGAATACATTCCACTCAAGAGATCCCAGAAAGCTATTTTTCATAAGTCCTACTCTTGTGCTCAACCCTCCAATTAATCACCTTTATTCGAGTCTTAAATCATGTTTTACATTTTCGAAATTTTTAATACTAGACGACGGTACGGAAAATGCGCCCTTAATACCGCCATTAGTTTAATTAAAAGCGGTAAATCTCATAAGACCGCTAATGGCATCGGTTTCCTAAAAAAAAATTATTTGCAATGCGGATGTTTAGGTCGCCTAAACTATTGATCCGGTTTCCATATGGGAAATTCCTTATACAGACATGTAGATTACTCCCCCGAAACTACATAGGTACCTATCCTTAA
Organism: Beris morrisii; assembly: GCA_951812415.1. Taxonomy (NCBI): domain Eukaryota; kingdom Metazoa; phylum Arthropoda; class Insecta; order Diptera; family Stratiomyidae; genus Beris; species Beris morrisii. The sequence goes on from OX638310.1 coordinate 74,501,455, forward strand.
TCTTAATCGTTATGGCTTCGAGCCTTTGGGGCAGGATACCTTTCTTTTCAGTGGATACAAGGGACCCTCTAGAGAGACGATAGTCGCTGTCCAAATCAAGAAAATACGATTAAGTTAAAGTTGCCCCGCTGGAGGCAGTGGTATCAGGTGATAATGTTCCAGCTGAAGTTTATGGAAGCCAGTGGATAGAAATAAATGAGCGATAAGGCTGATATCTTCGGGAAACTTTTGCACTTTATTCCATCCGTCTTCTTCCCTTTTGTTCTTTTCATACACGTAAAGTCTAATTAGGTTAGAAATACTTTGATCTCGGTAGATTTTCACACATATGCCGTAAAGAAGATGTTTGCACCCTGCAATGTGTACACATTCGCTGTGTAATGTGCGAGACGATTGTGGGGATGGTGGAATTTCTCGTGCCCTTAAGTCAGAGAAAAGTTTCAAGGATTCCAATTTGAAACCAAATTTATGTTAATTAAAGTGTTTCAGAACTGAAAAGGGGTTCTAATGTCGCATAAACCCAAATGATATACATAAGTATGGAGGGATGGAAAACGACAGAGTTGCGGCTCACGCTATGAAATTAAGTGCTAGATGCGACATCCACCCAAGAAATTTTTCCTAGCGAAAGTGACTTCTTGTGTTTGAAGGAATTTTCCATGTTCGCATATATGCGGTTGTTATATGTTATGAAAATAAAGCTTGGTGGATATGATTAGGGTAAATTTAAGTTCACATGTGCCACTGTGGTGATCTTGGAGAACAAATTTCATTCCGAAAGATTTTCTATGGTGTCTACATATGTAGGTATGTACATTACATTACATATTATGCATGAACCCAAGTATTAAATGTACGTACATTGTAAGAGCATGTGTATTTTGTTTTAAGTGTCGTTTTGAAAAAAAAACTGATTTGAAATTAAGGGTATTTATTGAATTAAGTTTCACCTTTCTGCTACGTTGGGGCGTGTTAACATTTTGTAATTAATCATACCGTTATGTAAAGGTCGGTTGATATTATTCTTTCAATTCTGTAAGTTGTTTGCTTTTGAAGGGAACTAAAAATTAATTGTAGATTGTTGTGCTGTAAACTTAAGCATCAAATCGGATTAAATGAAGCAGTTGCGTTGCTATTGTCACGACACCATAATACGAGTTACAAGTTGGGTCGAAAGTCCACCTAGGACCGAATGTGTACGAAATTAATTTTATATAAAATACTTGTAGTTATATGGCATTACTGGCAACTAACAAGACGTTTAAGTTATAAGTTTGAATAAACAAAGCCTGAGCTATTGCAGCCTAACCGAGCAACCAACCTGATCAAGTGGTAGTTAATTGAATAATATAGTAATGGCGACGAGGTTAAATTCATTACACTAAAAATAAAACAAACTGTTATTACCGTTTTTCCCAGCCGGAAAAACCGTTTGAACCCCAGCACAAAAGAGGCGAACGGGGCCTTGTCCGGCCAATCCAGAGAAGGGTCGTGGGCGCCAGTGATCCTTTTTTTAAGGACCCGTTCTGTTCCTTTCCCCGGCCGAATCACGTTTTCGGAGAAAAGTTCCACGCGCACAAAACAAAGAAAACTAACTGAGGAAGAACTGAAACACGTCACAATTTTTAAAGAAGGATAACACTCAGCTAAAGTAAGCACTTTGAACTTTCGTTATAACAATTATTTTAATCAAGAAAGTACCTCTTAAATTCCTCAGTATACTACTCTACCTGACTCTAGCCACAAATATACTTAAATTAGGGCCCCTCTGGTGCGTCGTCCCTCGGAGCTCCTTTAACGAATTCTGATTCTTAGTTTCACTGCTACGCACCCCAGAAATATGCGACTGACAACCTATGGAATAAACAGGCTATTTGGAACGTTATTTTTTAGTTTGTCTGTCGCATAGTAACCTACACCGCATCTCAGCATTAAATGCGTTCCGGACTTCTACCCAAAAAAATAATAAAGTTGCGCTCAGACTGCTGGTAGATTTTTTATTTTGCTCAAATTAATTTTGTAATTTATAGTTTGCCGTTTCCACTGCTGAAAGTAACCTTGGAAGTTCTCCACTTTAAGACTCTTCAACTGCCTCGTCGTCGCTGTCTTGCCGACCACCACGTCCCAAATGCCGCTCCGAAGCAACATTTTCAATTTGGGGATCAAGAACATGGTGCTAAAACGGGTGAATATGCCGGTTGGTCGGTGACGGTAATTGAGCTCAGCGCCAAAAACTTGCACACAACCAACAACGTATGCGAAGGGGCGTTGGAGTGATGGAGACACACGTGTTCGAAGGCGCTTGTATATCTCGTCCACTGTCTTTCCGAGAGGAACGAATTCGTGATCCACTATGCCCGGAAGAAAGTGGAGGAGCGTCCTGGACGAGGGTCGACTTTGAAGTGTTCACGTCCCTCGTCACTTGTGGACCGTTGGATCCTTCATGGCATCTTCTCCGTACACTCTTACCAAGGCTTTATGAATTTCCTGGTCGTTCTTGCCGAGTTTTGCAAATTTTTGATCAAAGTATATCTTTTTTGCGACTGGCTCGACTGTCATAGTGGTACATAAATTCTAAATTTCAACTTCTTAGCATAAGCGGTTCGTTCCCAAGAAACCATAATTTTTCATCTGAAGCTTCCATTCAACTCCCATCTTTCTATAATACCCTACAAAAACGGAGGTCTAATTTATATACCAAACCTAACTACCAAAAAATTTTGAACTTAATATCTCAGCGTTCAAATGCGTTCTCGTACGGTGAAGAGACAGCCTTTTTTGCTGAATTTGGTGTCTACAAGCGCAGAAAAGTCAAAATACAAAATTTGAGGTTAGCAAATTGAGATTTAGCCCAAAAGCAATCTCGAACTTACTTCTAACTCAAAACCAATTCCTGTAATATTTCGACTGCCTATTTTTCTACATATTTTTCAATGAAGTTTTGACAGATAGTCGAGGCACTCACTCGATTTATTTCTTACTAATTCCTAATTTCAAATTTCGGCGAATATTAATGAAAACGTGCTTTAAGGACTTCTTATATGGGAACCACCCAAAGGAGTAAAGAAATTTCGCTGACAAATAAATCCGAACTTTATTTTAACTCTGAATTAAAATATAGGTATGTATAAAACTCTGCCAACGGTCTGAATTCCGAAACACACTTAATACTGATATGCGGTGCGGACTCCTTTGAGACTGATACCCTCTGCAAAACTAATGTTTCTTTAAGATTTCAATTTCAATAAAAACAGGGGTGAAATATCGACGTAACAAACTCTTTGGGGTTGAATATCTAAAAATCTCGGAAACAATTTGTTTATATCAAGAGACCGCACAAGCATTGAAACTATTATATTAGAATATCACATCAGACCTTAAAGATTTGTCAGAATTCGTGAAAGTGTCCACAACTACTTTTCATCTTCCGCTCTGTTGAATATAAAAAAAAATCCTAAAAATGATTTCTAGGCGGCTATTAAAGTGGTCGCAGAAATAAAATTAATTTCATAACTCAGCCAACCTTACAGAGAGAGAAAGATATGACAGAATTCGTGAAAGTGTAAACATTATATACATCTCCTTTTCATTGACAATTATAACATTTTTTGCTCCATTTCAGCACAGCCACATATCCATTCCGTGCTTCAATTTTCTATCATTGAGCCGTTTCTTTTATCTGAGAAACCATTTTTGCTAGGAAGGTGAAACATGAATTGATATGTGATATCATATGTGTATACTTGATCAGACTTGGGCTGATCCCTGCCTTGGAGTGAATTTATTTTAGAAAGAGTTGAGCAAGCTATTTTCCACTCCGTCTCGTCTTCTGAACTGAAATGATTGTAGGTAGGGTAAAGACCCCAGTTCCGAGCCCCCTTAAGACAAATTTTGACTTTGAGTCATCGTTAAAAATCAGAATATACAGTTACCAATCTGATATTTTACTGTTCTGATTTAATATTTTATTCTTATTTGTTATAATACCTATTCAACAAAAAATTGGTATAATAGTTTAAAGAAAATCAATAAAAAGTTGAAAATGGCCTTTGTTCCAGTTCCGAGCCGCTCTGATCCCTATTCCGAGCCATCATGTGCCAGTTCCGAGCCTCACATGCTCTCATAGCAAATAGTACCTAACATTATTTAAAGAAGCCGAGATTTTAAATAAAATTAAATATATTTTTCATTTTAACAAAAAAAGGTGTTGATGAAATAATAAAACTTTGTTTTTCGGTTTGTCGTATCGCTAACCACGCAGGAGTATCAGGCTTCGTAAGAAACGACGTAATGTCTTATACATTTGAATCACCCATAAAAATAATTATTATAATAATTATGAAAAATGTTAAGATCATATTTATATAGTAATTAAATATACTATATACAACTTTCGAGCTGGCATCAGTAATTGCTTCAAGTGTCCTAACTGACAAAGAAGGGTGTCGCTGGAGGAATCTCTTGTACCATTTATTCCCGGAGGTGTTATTTTTAAATGGATTTCCTCTAGGCAGGGTATCCAAAAATTCCTTTACAGCAAATAGAATATCCTCTTTTCTTCTAGGGAAGCCTTTGAGATGACACTGTAATATCCAGTCGACAATTTTCTCTTCTTCTTCATCAGTTAAAATAGGTGAAGGGCCACTGATTGGTTTATGCGTTCTACTCGTATTATGCAAACGGTTTTGTATTGTACGCGCGGAATCCAATATTTCTGAGCTACAGAACGAATTGTTGACCCTTTCCTTATTTCCTCTAAAGCAACCTGTAATTGATCCTGTTTATATTTCGGTTTTGGCATATTTAATTACCTTATATCAAAAACAAGTAAATATTTCTCAACTTTATCATAGTAAACACACTTCGTAACCAAAAATATCTATAATAATTCATTATAACAATATTATATTAAAATATTTTCGGTATAATTATATGTTTAATTAAAATTGTATTTTTAAGGAAATTGTCTTAAAATTCGAAGGAGGCTCAGAACTTGGGGCTCGCAACAGGGTCGATGAAAAAGATACATAAATGCCAGTTGCGAGCCACCCGGCTCGAAAATGGAAATTATCAGAAATACAGTACCAGTCCCGAGCCGTCTTATTATTCTAATTAAATATAAAATTTTCAATGTTTAATAAATTACATAATAATATTTGTAGCACACACTTTCCATATTGTCACAATACTTACACCAATTATATAAAACTAATGTTTTAAGCAGTATGGTGTCACTGAAGTTTCTTAACGAAAACTATAAGGAACTTGCCGTTTTGTGGAACACGTGTGTTCTTTACGAATTCTGACAACAATTGAAAATATTTCACAAGAAGCCTATAGCTGAATTACTAAAAACAGTTGCAAGTGATTGCTAAAAATGATAGTGAAGGAAAAACTGTCATGAATTCTTAGCTATTAATGGAATTAAAGATGGTGGCTCGGAACTGGCGTAGGGCTCGCAACTGGGTTCTTTACCCTATATGTAGTAACAAAAACGATTTGACAAAAGGTTCAAGTACTTTTGTACAATACATAATATCCTTATATATTATATATACACACATAACTATAGTTGGCATTTCTCGACAAATGCTTTTTTTTTAATTTCCGAAAACTTTGTTGCAGTTTCAAACCATCGCTTAACCAAGACTCGCTATCTGGCAAACGTATGCCTACTGATTTTCAAAAATTTGGTATACATACATTTATTTCTATTATGGCATTCGTCTGTGTCTCCACCCAAAAAAATGGAAACATCAAAGATATCAAAACCTCATGATATCACCCCAAAAATCTTACCCCTTCTAAGGGGTAATACACTGATCTTTTGACCAGGTACATGGCGTGCCAATGTGCCGACGTGACATCGAGTTGCTGACCATTCCACAGTGATTTCATCAATGAAATTGTGATTTTCGTAATGTCTCACCAATACAATCTCGTAAAAAAGAATCCGAAAGAAAATATACATATAAAAACCAATACCGAGCATTTCCTGTTCAAATGCTTGTTTGACATGATATGAATACTAATGTGGTCCTTTGCGTACTATTTACCACACGTGGAACGCGGACGAAATAAATTCCAGGAACAACCATCAAATCTAACACACAACAAACCAAAAAAAGGGAAAATTTCATTTACACATATCGAAAACGTACAGAGGAGAATATTGAGGATTTCCATGAGGCAAAAATTTAGAAATGACTTAAAAGTATTGGAAGAGCGAGGACTAGGTTATTGTACACAGTTATACTTACTTACTTACTTATTTATTTATTTATTACATTTAGATATTTACAGTTTTTAAAAATTTTGTAGAGATCAGACGAGAAAAAAAAATCTGCCAATAGCCTGGGCGCAACTTTATTATTTTATGGGTAGAAGTCCGAAACGTGTTTAATGATGAGATGCGGTGTAGGTTACCATGCGACTGACAACCTAAAAAATAACGTTCCAAATAGCCTCATGGTTATTCCTTAGGTTGTCAGTCGCATGGTAACCTACACCGCATCTAAGCATTAAACACGTTTCGAACTGCTACCCATAAAATAATAAAGTTGCGCCCAGACTGTTGGCAGATTTTTTTTATTTATTAACGTATTTTTTTTATCAATAGAATATTCTATAGAAGTAAAAGTGAATTTGATCTCATTAAACCAAAAAAAATTCGGAATTCGTCAAAACTTGAACAATGTCTTACTCCCCAGGGGGTTTAATATCAAAAAGTACTTAAATCGGTTTATTCCCCGACTATATTCAAAGCATTTAGAAGTGAAAGAGAATTCTATATCTCATTAGACCTAAGAAATATATCGGAATTCGTGAAAAAGAATGATACATAACTGCCTTACACCCCCTTAGGGGTTAGATATCGAAAAATTTGGAAAAATGTTTCTAGGCGCTTATATAAAGAGGCCGCAGTAGTAAAATTAATTTAATAGCTCGAGAAGTCTAAAATATTTACCGAAATTCGTGAAAATGTGAGAAAAAACCCTTTTTACGGACATTTTTTTTACTCCATCTTTGTACACAAATGAAAATCTAATTTTTTTTAGTTTTAATTACTTTACTAGCATATCTACATATACGTATTAAGTTTCAACTTTCTAGCATAACCCGTTTCTGAGAATAAAAAACCACCCCTCACCCCTGTACCGTGCTACCCTTGTCAAAAATTATTCTATTTTTTTCTAGGGTGTCTCTATAGTAGTTCTATATAGTCATAAATTTTTAGTGTTCTATTCATTACAGTTTTTGAGAAATAAAAATCAAAATGTTTTCCTTTCAACACCCTTTCACCATCACTCTCAACACCCATACCCTCAACATTTTTTTCCCTACTAAAAGTCTACTGACTCCAACTCCTGTAAAATTTTCAAGTTCATATCTGGTACGGTTTTCGAGATATAAAAATTGAATTTTTTGAAAAGTTGCTACCCTCCCATTTTCGTGCTCCACCTCCCCCCTCAAGAAATTTACGTTCAGTAGACTCAACTTGTGATCCCATATACAGAAACCAAATTTTATCCTCCTGGTGTAATTGGTTCGGAAGATATTGTAATTCAAAGTTTTTCACCCAACACCGCCACACCCCACCACCCATCTTAAAAATTTTAGCCGTGGTCTAATCTTAAAGTATCCCTAAAGACAACCACAAAGTTTCAACCTTCTGACATCAATCGTTCAGGAGATATGGATTTTACAATGTTCCAATACCGGCTTCCAAGCGTTTCGGACTCATTGTTTCCCCCCCCCCCCACTCCCACACCCCTCCACCACAATCGATCTTTTTTTTCAAATGGGACCACTATCATAGTTTTACAGAAGTTCCAAGTTTCAGCCTCCTAGCATAAGTAGTTCCTGAGATCCAGAAACCTAAAATTTTTCGTCTAAAACGCCCCCCCCCCCCCTCATACCCCCTTAAAAGATACCATCCGTAGGGGTTCACCCAATCTACCCACCATAAAAATGTTAACTTAATATCTTAACGGGTTTGGGAACTACGCGCCTTCAAACGATTTTGCGTACGGCGTACGGCGTCTACGGCGGACAGACGGACATATTTTTTTTTTTGCTTTTTTGGTGTTTACTAGTCCTAACACGTGTAAATACAAAATTTTAGGGTATCAAAGTTTTTTAAATTTCAGGTCGATCACAATACTTTATTATTAAAAAATAAAAATGTAAAAATATTGTCTTTACAACTGAATGGGTCCATGCTAAAAGGTCATCAGTTCGATTTTTAGCGAAATTGCGATTTCACTAGTTTTGAAGTCTTGGAGGACCGGCACATCTTATTATGTCATAAGGAAGTCATCCGACCACTCCTTGTTAGTTATGCTAGAAGGGCATCAGTCCTGGACTGATGCCTTTTTAGCATGACAACCCGGCTCCCACGTGGTTTTTAACTAACAAACATAAACAAATGTCTACCGCTAAAATCTGTCAGTTAAAGTTCCAGTAAGAACGTAACTGAACATCGTAGGAACGGGCCTTAGTGGACTTTGTATGTGATTTGACAACAAATTTCGTTTTCGCTTCTAGTTAGTACTAGACTTTAGTGAAGTGGTTTCGTCGGTTCATAGTATTCTCTTTTTTATTATTTCAACATCAGTGGTAGCTATGATTATGAAGGAATCGACGCCAAAGATTTCTGACAAGACCACGTGGAAACGAAACATTAGAAAATCAAAAATTAGAAGAGGAGAAGAGTACGTAAATTATAAGGGGACCATAATGCCAGCCAAAAGCGTAGGATTTGATTGCGCGTATGCATAATTTTTTTCTCTGTTAGGTTAGGTTAGGTTGGGAAGGGTGGACTAAAGCGATGTGCCCCAGTCCATCACGAGAGATCACTGTAGATCCATTGTGGTCCCCTCGTATAAAACCGGGCTCTAGACTACTAATTCCAAATATTGCTCTTCCTTATGAAGAGAGTAGTTCTCCATAAAGGAATCATCGCATGTTCTGATAGATCGGTTAAGGAGAATTTCTCCAAGTACCGATGCCTGGTACGTGCCAGACTTTCACATTCACACACTAGATGCTCCAGTGTTGGCTCAACATTCTCATCACCACAGCGACACAGATCAGCCATGGGTATTCCCAGCCTTTCTCCATACCTCCCAAAGGGACAGTGCCCCGTTAGGACCCCTATAAGTTGTCTACAAATGTCCCTGCCCAGAGACTAAATGAAGCTAGAGTTCCTCCTATCAAGTTTCGGCCAGCAGATTCTTGCTTGCCGGCATCCCGAGAGATTCACCCAGGCCCCCTCCATCTGTCTGAGCGCTTCAATATCAATCATTCCCTTTACACATTCAATGGGACATAGAACCGACTCGTCGGCCAGCTCTTTGCTCATCTCCGACCCCCTTCTGGCGAGCTCGTCTGCCTTTTCATTTCCAGGGAAGTCACTGTGACCAGTAATCCAGCTAATCTTAAGGTTGTTGTTCATACCCACCATCTGCAATATGCAAGAGGTCTACTAGTCCTAACTCCTGCAAAATTCAGAATATATTGTAATCCAAAGTTGTTCACCTCCCACCCCACACCTTGCGACCCCCCTTAAAAATGTTAACCCTTTTTTAATCTCCTAGTATTTCTTAAGTCAACCCTGAAAGTGTCAACCGTCTGACATTATTCGTTCAGGATATGGATTTTAGAATGTTTCAATCCCAGCTTTCAAGCGTTTCTGACGCATTGTTTTACCCTCACTCCCACACACCTATTATTAAAAAATAATAAAGTAAGAACACCCCTAACTTTTTTACTCTAGATGCAAGAAAAAGTGCCTACAGCTTCTACAGGCAGCTGAGGCAGAGTTGATTTTCAAGAGGGTTTGCGACTTTAAAACCAAGGATCTTCAATATACTTTTAATCAGGCCTGATAGAAACCCGCAGCGTAGCTCGACGTAGAAAAAGAAATGAAGAGAGCATTCGAACTGTCCAGTCTACGTACAAATATTACGCAATGGTGGGTGAAACAAGAACAATGGTATGTCTGAAAGCATTTTGTTCCTTGCATTGTAGAACTATAAAGTAAGTGAAACGACTGCAACAACTTTCGCTAATAGCCAAGTCCCCAAAAGACAGTCGTGTCGCTCACATTAAATACTCTATACCACCTGAAACACTGCTATTGATAAGGGAACATATCGAAAGTTTTCCTACTTATGAAAGCCCTAGCTTACCTTGGTCCTGTAATAAAATATTTGGATGAAAGGCTGAACATTCAAAAAGTGTACAAAATGTTCAAAAGTAAGCATCCGGGTATTAGAGTTTGTAGAACGGCTTTTTCTAACTATTACAAGGATGAGTATAATATAAAGTTTTGGCCACCACAGGTTGATATTTGCAGTAGTTGCGAGGCCTTGAGTGTGAAGATCAAAAATTCTGATTTAAGTAATGCCACCAGGCGCGTTGCTGAGACCGAACTACAAGTCCATAAGCAAAGGACTGAGAAGTTTTACAACCGGCTTAAAACTGATACCGTGGACAACAACCCTAAGATTCTTGTGTTGTGTTTTGACTATATGCAAAATTTGACTGTTCCATTGATTCCGGTGCAGATACCTACTATCTATGTCAAGTGAATGTTAATGTGTTCGGTATTCATAACATTAAGGAGAACAATGCTAAAACTTATTTATACCATGAAGGTCAGGGGGAAAAAGGACCCAATGAGTTCTGCTCTTTTCTTATGGATTATTTAGACAACGAAGCCCTCGTCGAGGCGGAAGAGTTGCATGTATATTCAGACAACTGCGGGGGGCAAAACAAATAGTTTGCACTTTCAAGACTTCTTTGTGCGCTAACTGAAACAGAAAGATGTAAGGAAATAAAACACAACTATCCCGTAAATGGAGACAGCTATTTACCCTGCGATAGGGACTTCAGTTTGATTAAAAGGTTGAATCGTTTATATTCAATCAACCAGACTAGAAAACGATTGCGGACTGTACCGAAAACCTTGAAAAATTTACCGTCAAGTTGGTGCAAACATCAGAAATACTTAACTATAAAACTGGTGGCCCCAATATTATTCAAAAACTCCTGTGTCGGAGGAAACTAGAGGGCGCAAAACAAACAAAAAAGACAAAATATGTATATCGTCGAAAATATCGTGGCCAACAGGAACCGTCTGACAACACTATTCGCCGTTTGGTGTCGAATTTTTTTGAGCACGAGACAGTGGGAGATCTCCCACATGCCGTTCATCGACGGCCAAGACGTTCCAATGAACTGGTTGAAGCGGTCAGAGAGAGCGTTGCCGAGAACCCAGAAATCTCGTATCGTCACCGCGCTCAGCATTTCGGCGTCAGTGGAACCTCTTTGCGGCGTATTTTGAAGGATGATTTGCATTTCTTTTCGTATAAAGTGCAATTAACACAAAGCATATTACCGACAGACCGTCCACGTCGCTTGGAATAGTCCAAACAGTCGCTCGAATGGCTGACACTGAACCTGATTTTTGGAATCAAATTTGGATGACCGATGATCAAAAAGTGACTGTTTGGGCCGGCGTTTGCGCCATAACCATCATTGGGCCATTTTTTTCCAACAAAACGAAACAGTGGATGGAAAACGATATCGGTGGATGTTAGCTCATTATGTCTGCTTGCAAATGCGTGAATAAGGTCTGGATGGTTACGGGTTTCAACAAGACGATGCGCCATGCCACACTGCAAATAAAACAATTCAGTTTCTGCAACGAAAATTCCCTGGGCGTCTGATGTCGAAAAGAGGCGACATTGACTGGCCACCGAGATATCCAGATTTCACTCCTCCGGACTTCTTTTTATGGGGTTATTTGAAAAGCAAAGTATACGCCAGCAAGCCTCAGACCATTGACGAACTCAAAGCAAACATTCGTGTCGAAATCATCGCTATACCGCCCGAGATCCTCGAAAAAGTAATGGAAAACGCAGCAAAAAGGGCATATTTTGCTGTGGCCAATAGAGGCAGCCACTTGATTGATATTGTATTCAAAAACTAATCCAAATAAATTCTAAAGGACCAAATTGAATAAAAATACCTCACATATGAAAATCAGTTGTTTTTTTTTCAAAGTTATTCAATGTTTACATACCGATATAAAAGATGGCGCACCCTGTATATTTTGGGATATCTTCATTTTCGGAATTTACGTATACAGCGCAACTTAGAGGAATAGTTGTGGCACGGTCTCTAATCAACGGTATCACAAAACATACACTCAAACTTTCACCCAAAGGAGTCCCTATTGTACTTCCAACAAATCCGGCATAATCGGAATCAAAAATCAGTATAAAAAAAGGAAAATTGATGAAGTAAAAAAGCTATCTCCATACATCCCAGTAAACTATTGACGCTTTTTTGATCAACTTGCATCATTGCCGACTATTACTGGTGAAGAAGTAAACGACGACGAAGATGCCTAAAAGTTTGTATTTTATTTTTTTATTATTTTTATTACAATAATTGAATTGAATTTTTTTCAAATTTTTTTTTATTAAATAAAGTTTATATTAACCCATTAGTGCACAAAGTTTATTAAGCACAATATCCGTTTAAACGGAGTTTGTGCAGTAATGGGTTAAATGGTTGTAGAGTTTTATTGATGAAGTAAACCTACCAAGTTTTTCTGGCTAACTCGATTCATGCTAGAAGGTCATCAGCCACATTTTTATCGAAATTGCGATTTCATTAGTTTTGAATTCTTGAAGGATCGGCACATCTTATCATTAATTAATATAGTCAATTTATCTAGTAGCACATCTATTAAGTTTTAACTTTCTAGCATAAGCCGTTTCTGAGATATGAAAAACCACCCCCACCCTTGTACCTTGCTACCGCTATCAAACATTTTATTTTTCTGGGATGTCTCTATAGTAGCTCTATATAGATACCAATTTTTAGCTTTCTATCCTTTGCGACTTTCGAGAAATGAAAATCCGAATTTTTTCATTTCCACCCTCTTCTACAATCACCCCCAATAACCACACCCTCAAAATTTTCCCGGTAGAGGTCCACTAGTACTAACTCCTGTAAAATTTTCAAGATTATATCTAGTACGGTTCTTGAAATATAAAAATTTAATTTTTTGAAAAATGTCTCTTCCTCCCACTTCCGCTCTTCACCAACCCTCTCAAAAATTTGATATTCAGTAGACTGGACTTATAATTCTATATACACAAACCTATTTGTATCTTCCTGGTACAATTGAGTCGGAAGATATTTTAATCCAAAGTTTTTCACCCCCCACCCCCTTAAAAATTTTAACCTTTCTTTAATCTCCTAGTATTTCTCAAGTCAATCACAAAGTGTCAACCGTCTGACATTAATCGTTTAGGAGATATGGATTTTAGAATGATGAGTAAACCTACCAAATTATTCTGGCAACTCGATCCATGCTAAAACGGCCTCAGTTCAGTCCACGGGTTTCAAAAATTCGCGAGACATAGATAAATTTGTAAAATATAATTATATGAGTTATAAATAACCTCTTTTATTATTATGAATTTAACTTAACTTTTGTCTACAGGCGTTTTTTTTTTTTGTTTTTCCAACAGTTTACAAAAATGGACTGAAGACCTTTTAGTATGGACTCATTCAACTATAGTGTAGTATTTCTACGAGTATTTGTTGACAAATTATGTTATTAATTAAAGTGTTTCTTCATTTAGGAAAATTATTTTATTGTAGTTATAGTTTTCGGCAATGTTTATCACTGTATCCGTTCAGTGAATGATACGCAATGGTGAGACAATACACAGAAATGCAACAAATGGAACCGGGGCCTAAAGGCCGGTATCCATTTGTTGCATTTCTGCGTATCGTATTCTCGTTGCGTATCAGTGGATACGACAAACGTATCTCTATTCTGTATCAACATGTGAAACAAACGAACGCAACGAACCCGATCGGTCGTTTGGCGGTTTTTTGCCGACACATCAAAGGAATGATACGATACACGGTGGAGTCATGTGTGGACATGTTGCGTTGCCAAATGTTGTTCATTCGCGTTCAGGACGTAAAGTTGTAAATTTGTTTTGTCATTACGGAGAAAACAATCGAACTCGTAGAAAAATTTTGGAATTTCACAATATTGCTCATTCGGCCAACCAATATTTGCAGTTGAACTGAAACTGAAACAGGTGTTCACTTGTAGTCACGTGTAATGCATTTCAAAACGCAAGGTACTCTTGATACAACAAACTCTGCTCTTCTTTTTTCCTCCTTTTTTTCATTGCAATCTGCAATCCAACTGGTAAAATATCAAGTGTGTTAAAAATATGAAAAGTCATTTTTCACAAGGGTCCCCCTTGTCAAAATATCAAGTTTGTGAAAAATATGAAAAGCCATTTTTCGCAAGCCATTCCCCCCCCCCCCCTCCTGTTAAAATATCAAGTTTGTAAGAAATAAGAAAAGCCATTTTTCGCAAGAGTCCCCTCTTGTTAAAATATCAAGCGTGTGAAAAATATGAAAAGCCATTTTTCACAAGGGTCACCCTTGTTAACCCTTGTTAATATTTCAAGTGTGTAAAAAATATGGGTCCCCCCCCCCCCCTGTAAAAAATACGAAAAGCCATTTTCCACAAAGGTGTCTTGTTAAAAATATGAAAAGCCATTTTTCGCAAGGGTCCCTTGTATGAAATATGAACAGCCATTTTTCGCAAGGGTCGTCCCTTGTTAAAATATCAAGTTTGTAAAAAATATGAAAAGCCATTTTTCGCAAGGGTCCCCGCTAGTTAAAATATCAATTTTCATCGCAAGAAAATATATGAGAAATTTTTTTCCTTCGTTTATTGTTATCACCCGGTTAATGTTATTGTTTTTGGCTGGTCAAAATGTGATTACAATAAGCGGCAACCACTATATTTTTAAATTGCGACTGCGTGATAGATCCGACGCGCTCAAAGGTAATTCTCAAACCAAATGGCGATTTAAAACAACATATGAGCAGCTTTCCTGGGAAAATGACAACTCAAAAATTTGGAGTGAAAAAAGAGAAGTGGCGGTTTTCTCTATAATTGTTAAAAATCTCATGTTTTGCTCCATTGATAGTAATACTAGATACCTCTATATTTGCTCCCTCATTGAGTTCTCCTCGAACTTCCTATTGGGTAACTACCACATTACTACATTTCCATTTCGATGGCGAGTTAGTTTTCATAAAATTACGAGTTGAGTTGAAATTCGTATAAAAACTACAACTTAACTTAGCTCAAGTAATTAACATGTAAAACAATTTACGCGTCTCGTATTAATTACATTTAGTTATGATTTTTTAATTCCATAATTTCGGTGAGGGGGGTTTCAACTCCCAAAACCCCCCTCCCCCTTCGTTCGCGCCTTCTCGCACTATATCCCACTTCGTTCTTGCTCTGCATAATACATAAAGGGGCCCATAGACGGGATGTATGCGTGTCATTAATGCATTATGCGATACTTTTTGGCTCCGGCCACAATAATCCAAATTTTTTGATTTCCATCATGCCGCATGATGGCAGACCCACACATTCAAGATTGAGACCCATACACTCATGGAAGAATGAAATGCATGCGTGCCCGTCTCCCTTTATATCTGGGTTATAACAACCCGCTGTTCGGTATATTATGACAATTTGAAACTTGCATTATACCATGGATATACTGCTTGTATACAAATTACGTTATTCAAATCATGATATACGATACAAGATAGCATGATACACAGCCCATACATGTTATACTTTGACATTTAGCTATCAAAGACAAAATTTCTTCGTGCTAAACGTTGCAGTATGATGTTCCGGCGAATAGCACTTTCATTGCTAATAAAGAAATGTACAAAGCGGACCATCATATCACACACAAAAATGAAAATACGCTCAAAGAATTTTAACTGACAGAAGAATATAAAAATCCACAAGTGTCGTTCATTGGAATTTCAGTCGATTTTAGTAACAGATGGCGCTGATGGCAGTTAAAAGAAAGCTATATCAGCTAAAATCATCGAATTTATATAGAAGGAAACAGGTTTGATATTACGTCGATATCAGCTCGTTGACGTACTATATGCATAATATTGGGTTATACACTGGTGATATTGACGATATTATGATTTGTATACGAGCTGTGTATCCAAGGTATTACTTTATCAAATAGTTTTTTTAAGACATCTAAGTATATTCTTTGAAAGGAATTGTACTTTTATTAAAGATCAAAAACTAAATAAACATTTAATGGAATGGAATAAAATAATCGTACTCACTTTTTCCCCTAGTGATAGATAATATTAATTTAAATGATGTATGTACCTAGATATTTATATTAATACTGTAATGTCGAAACATTCAAAACACTCAAAACTTCCAACCATAAAAGCTAGCGACATCTTATAAAAAGTACTCTGTACTACTTTCTAAGGGGTCGAATCTTTGATAAGAAAAAAAAAATGTCCCAAAAGCTGTTTTTCATCTTAGTGGATATGCTTCGAAGTGATTGTGAAAATTAATTACCTATGCTATTCCGATACACTTTCTCGCAGAAATTAATTTTGTGTCCGAGATAAACCGCTGCATTTACGTAAAAACTAGCCGTTAATGTGCGTTTCCATCTCCGCCGTTTAGCGTCGCCGACTACATTCTACATACATAAAAAACTAGCTCTGTGACGCGCCGAGGCAATCGTCGTATTATTTTTTAATAATAAAGTATTTTTTTCGTTACCATGGGTACGTAGTTTGGATCCAAACCAACCTCTATCAAAAGCACATTATTATCGGCTCTCGCCGAAAAAGTTGAAGTTGAGTCAACTCCCGACGATTGCCTCGGCGCGTCACAGACCTAGTTTTTTTGGTATGTAGAATGTAGTCGGCGACGCTAAACGGCGGAGATGGAAACGCATCTTAAAGCTGCGTTTCCATCTCCGCCGTTCAGCGTCGCCGACTACATTCGACATACATAAAAAACTAGCTCTGTGCCGCACCGAGGCAATCGTCGGGAGTTGACTCAACTTCAACTTTTTCGGCGAAAGCCGGTACTAATGTGCCTTCGATAGATGTTGGCTTGGACCCAAACGACGTACCTATGGTGACGGAAAAAATACTTTATTATTAAAAAATAATAAAGTAATTTAAAAGTCAAAAATGGACGACGAGCGGCTAATTATCGAGGTTGAAAAAAGGCCGATATTGTTTGACTGCTCTCCGTTGAGTGAATGATACGCAATGGTGATACGATACGCAGAAATGCAACAAGTGTAACCTTTAAATATGAATTGACCGAATGAGCAATATTGTATAATTACAAAATTTTTCCACGAATTCGATTGTTTTCTCCGTAATGACAAAACAAATTTACAAATTTACGTCCCGAACGCGAATGAGCTATATTGTGCAACGCAATATGTTCACACATGACTCTACCGCCTATCATATCAATCCTTTAATGTGACGGCAAAAATCCGCCAAATGACCGACAGGGTTCGTTGCGTTTCTTTGTATCACATTTTAATACAGAACGGAGATACGTTTGTCGTACTGATACGCAACGAGAATACGATACGCAGAAATGCAACAACTGGATACCGACCTTAAGTGATTTACCCACCTACGCGCTACGCTCCCGAAAGAGAGAAAACGTTATTTATTTACATAGACTAGTTATATTCCACCAAAATCAAATTTTAATTTATTATTTTTTAATAATGATCGACCTAAAATTTAAAAAAAATATTTGCTACTAGTAAACCTCAGGTTAGGTTAGGTTAGGTGGGTGGCCGCTAAGAGCGACCAAACACATAGACCGCCAACGGGTTCGTTGTGATCCCACATGTACGGGAAGAAGTACCCGTGTGCCCAAGACCACATCACCACCACCCCGCCAACCTGACAAACTGCAGCAGCTTGTCTAGCTTAATGTTTGCGAATTTCCTCAAGTCCATTGCGAAGCGTGTACCTAACGTACGTTCCCGCCTCATAGCCAGACCAGGGCATTCGCAAAGCATGTGGAATAGTAAACCTCAACATAGCAAACAAAAATGTCCGTCTGTCCGCCGTATACGCCGTACGCAAAACTGTTTGAAGGCATGTAGCTCACAAACCCGTAAAGACATTAAGTTGAAATTTTTATGGTGAGTACATTGGGTCAACCCCTACGAGTGGTGTCTTTTGGGGGGAGGGTATGTAAGCGATAGTGAAGAGGCTCGTCTTAGACGAATTTTGGTTCCTATATCTCAGCAACCGCTTATGGTAGTAGGCTGAAACTTGGAACTTATATAGAACTATGGACCCATTTGCAAAAAACTTCTACCAAATTTTTTATTTTCTGAAACACTCTCTTTCCTGTCACCAAAATTTCTTTCTTAATTGAAAACGATAAACGGTGACGATTTAATAACTATTTGTTGAAACTTCAATAAATGTTGGTTAAATAAACAATTGGGTGGTCTGATCCTGCTACGCAGTAGGGTTGACGCTGCGTAACGGACAAGTCGTCGCACTACCTCCTTGTGGGGATTACTGAAAACTGCCAATGGCAGGCCAAATGTGCGTAAGGCCGGGCTGGGAGTAGGTTCATCCGACTGACGAAGACTCACTTGTCTGCTGGCCATGTTTTAAGGGCTAGTGAGACTAACTGACGAGTGAACTCGAAGTAACAGCTCGAGGATCGTCCAGCTTGTGCTGTAAAGTACCAAACGGACCTCAAGCCAAGATACGGTAGAACAGCATACGCCGCGGGTTGCGTGACCAAGGGGAAGCTTGGTCTCTAGTATGCGGACTCCGAATACCCGAGAAACTTCAGTTTCAATTTAGGCTCTTACCATGGCAAGGAGCTCTGCCATGGCCGACCTTTATTTCTTCCAATTTCATCCCAGTCCCTCGTGGACGATTACGAATATGGAAAACTTAAAACAAATAAACGATGAGGGTAGTGTACCTCTTAATATACTGCAAGCGATTTCGCCTGCAACCAGTATGGAATGGTTGGGAATCGAAGATCTGTTCGATCCTGAAGGCCACACCATATCACCATTATCTGAAGAGGGTAGGGCAAGTCCCATCAAGAAACTAGTTCAGGAGGTCCTGTCAGATAATTCAGAAGAAGCCGAGAAAACTGTGGTGGAATGTAAAACTACCAAACGGCAGTTTATAAAGCTTAACGGAGCTGGCAAGCGGTTCTTCAAGCAGCTTTGTGAGCAGGGTATCCCAAGGGAAGAGGCCCGCATCGCAGCAGCAGCTCAAATGAAGAATAGAGGCTCCAACAAAAGAACACTGTCCGAAAGTTCGCAGGAAGCGGTCAAGTCGGACAGTAAAAGAAGCAAGGTGGAAGAGGTGGCAATGAAACAGGTGCAGCCGAAAACTGTTAAGGCCGACGTCAATGCCGCAAAACACACCTACTCACAAACAACAATGGGTTTCAAGGTCGGTATCATTCCGAAATCTTTTCCCGAAGCCATCCTTACTATGGACCTGATCATTCTGGTTAAAGATAAGCTAAAGGAACTGATTCTCGGTCAAAAGGATAATCCGATAAAGCCCATGTTCTATGGACACACTCACAGACCCGACTGGCTAGCAATTACTTGCGCCAATCAAACCACCATGGATTGGATAAGGCAAGCAATTGACACGCTGCAGCCGTGGGAGCCGTGCCCACTGCGTCACTTATAGTAGTCGACAAGGATAAGGTTCCAAAGGTCCAAATTCTGGTAGGATACTTTCCGGACAGCATCAATCTATCCACTGAGGAAGTCTTCGACTACATCAGAGCGCAGAACGAAGAACTGCGCATAGATGAGTGGCAGGTCGTAAGTAGGACCAACGAAGGCCCGATTAGCAGACTAACCCTGTCAGTCGACCATCACTCAGTTGAAAAGCTGAAGGAGGCAGGTTGCACGATCTGCTATTTATTCCAACTCAGACCCAGGAGCGCTCTTCATAAGGAGATTGTAAACGCTAGAGTGCCGGTTGACAAGAAAGGCCCGACAGTGGGTAAAAGTCAACCAGAGGGCAAGCCGGTTGATAAGAAAGGCCCGGCAGCGAGTAAAGGTCAACCAGAGGGCAACCCAGTAGCAGCTACCCTTACACCACTACCTAGCGGCGCAAAGAAGCTGTCGGTTTCCTACGTAGCGGTTGGCAAAAAGGCTCATACATTGGATAAAAGTCACTGTAAAAGTATGTGGGACTGTCATACTCTTCTTAACAGTCTAACAGTCTAACCCTAATGAGGGTGCCAGGACATGAGGGTATTCCGGGAAACGAATCGGCTGACCAGCTCGCTAAGCGGGGCGCCAATTCACCAATTATTGGCCCGGAACCATTCTGTGGAGTAGGTAAAGGCTTCATTAAGGATGGGGTAAGTCTTCAGGTGGAAGTTTATTGGCACTCACTTTCAGGACTTAGACAGTCAAAGAAATTCCTGACTTTCTCAAGTAGGAGAGCGTCGAAATTCCTTTCCTTAAGCAGGTATAATGCGAGGGTTATAATGGGATATTTTTCAGGACATTATTTCCTTAATTATCACCTTAAGATCATCGGTAAAGTATCACTAGATGCATGTCGAAACCACATCTGAAACTACGGCACACATTCTGTGTGATTGTGATGCAGTGACCAGATCAAGAAGGCAGACTCTCGGTGGATTTACTCTCACCTATGAAGACCTGTCGAAGACTCCGCTAAGTAAAATTATGTCCCTTCTTAAGGAAATGGATATGGCCTAGGGAGTGGTTAAGAGCCAGGAACAAAAGACCACTTTGGTCGTGGTTCGAGAAGCAGTAAGGCTTCTACAGGCTCTGCTAACAAATAAATAAATAAATAAACAATTAAATAGCGGAATTACATCTCCAGATTTCGGCGACTAGAGTTCAAAATCGCTAAAAGCGTTTGCATCGCCTTGAAGAGATTTTTTTGGCATTTCAAAATTTATCAATTTAACATGTTTTGTAAAATTTTACGCTTTTCTGCTACAGGAATCAATTAAAAAAACTATTAAATTCTAAAGCTTGC
Organism: Beris morrisii; assembly: GCA_951812415.1. NCBI lineage: Eukaryota > Metazoa > Arthropoda > Insecta > Diptera > Stratiomyidae > Beris > Beris morrisii. The sequence continues at coordinate 74,522,431 of OX638310.1, forward strand.
ATTCCGAGCAAGAAATTTAAAACTTTTATTTGAAATATGTGACAGTGAAATTTCAGTGCTGCCCAGGCCAATTTTAGTAGATTTTGAGCTGGATTTCCACAAAATCCAGTTACTGAAAGTGATTTTAAAATCGCTCAACTGTACGGGAAATCTAGTGGATTGCAATAGAGATTTGTTGAAATTTCATGACATATGGCCACTACATGAAGGACTTATGGGATATTTTTCATATTAATACTTTCTGCTGCGACTTTCATAAAATCAACGTACCTACCTATATAAAATTTAAAAGTCGTAACTTAAAGTGTTCTATTTTTATCGTTCAATATTGATGAACAAATGTTTTAAGAACTTTTGTATGACAGCTACCCGAAGGAGTCGAGGGATGGCGCTAATTGATGAACTCAGTCTTGCTTTTCATATAAAACTAATTCCTGTAAAATTTTGAATCCCTGCTTTAACTCTAGAGTTATAGTGGATTCTGTAACTTGCATAAATTTTTGAAGGACTTTTGTAGGCTGCTACATGAGGGACTCATTCGATTTGCATCATATTCGCTTCGATCGTTGTAAACTTTAAGTATGCAAAATTTTAAGTCCCTAACTTGAAGCATTCGAGCAATAATTGTGAAGACGTGTTTCAAGGACTCTTGTATGGGTGATACCCGAAGGAGTTGAAGGATGTCGCCCATTAACGAACTTAGCCTTACTTTTTCCATTTTACAAGTAGTGACAAAATTTCAACTTCCTATGCCAACGCGTTCTTGTGTTATCGTGCAAACGGACAGACGGACGGACGGACAGACGGACAGACGTACGGACAGACGGACGGACGGACAGCAAACGGATTTGGGATTTTTGGTCACAACTGAACACAAAATAATATATAACTTTTTTCGTCCGAGGCTCGGTTCTATGCGTTACAAACTTTTCGGGCTGGATTAAACTTATAATACTCTATATGATTTCATTTAGAATATAAAAATTACTTAAGTAACGAAATGACTTCAGTTATTTAACTTGGATAACTTTTAAAATAATTTAGCAACTACGATTCACTTACCCTCAAATTAAAGACAAAAGTATCAGATTTATCAACACCAAACAAAGAAATTTCAGTAACGATCTCGTTTTTTTAGATAAATGACCGTGAACCAAAATATGTCCTTTGTATTTCTATAGAAACTGCTATAAATGGACAAAAAGCCGAGATCGACAGATTCTAAAATCCATATCTCCTTAACGGTTAACGTCACCAAATTGAAACTTAATGAATATCTGTAGGTATACTAGGAGAATAGATAGGAAACAAATTTTTGAGTGCGGCAATAGCGTACGGGGTGGGAGGTAAAAAACTTTAGTTTACGATATCTTACGAACCAATTGCACTAGACAAATAAAATTCCGTTTGTGTATAAAGGTTGAAAAATGGAGTTTGCTGAAAGAAAAATTTTTTAAGACGGCAGTGGAGCATGAAAGTGGAGGGGATACTAATTTTTCTAAAAAAATCACGTCTCATATCGCAAGAATAGTGTAAGATAAATATGCTTAACATTTTTACCAGAAGTAGCCCTAATAGACCCCTAGCAGAAAAAAAATGTTGAGGGTGTGGGTGTAGAGGGTGAGGGTGAAAAGGAAAAGGTTCTGATTTTTATATCTCGAGAACTTGTAATGATATAAAACTGAAAGTTGTTATTTCGTTAGAGCTATAGTAGTACCATGTTGGAAAAATATAATTTTTTATAGGGGTAGTATGGTACGGGTGGGGGAGGTGTTTCCTATCTATAGAACGGCTTATGCTACAAATTTGAAACTCGGCATGTATATGTAAGTCAACTAGAAAAGTAATTAAGATAAAAAAAAATTTCAAATATCCATTGGCGTTCGGAAGAGAGGCAACAAAAATGATCAGTGAAAATGGAATGGATATATTTTCACGGTTTAATAGATATAGGTCTTCCCAAATATTGAATTCTAGAAAGTGTTTTCAGAATTTTTTTAGATTGGGTGGAAAGGGGGTTGTATACCAGTGGCGTGGCGTGATAATTCAACAGGGGGAAGCAATTGGTTAATATCCAAAATTTATTATTATTATTCTACCTACAAATTTACTGCGTATTAATTGAACCTCCTCTATTAGCTACTTTTAACATTACTAATATAAAAGCACCCAGCAATTACGAACGGGAACCAGGAGGCTACTTGGAACGTTATTTTTTAAGGTTGTCAGTCGCAGTCACCTAATCTAATCATTAAACGCGTTCCGGACTTCTATAAAAAAAATTATAAAGTTTCGCCCAGAGTATTGGCAAATTTTTTTTTATTTATTTACGTATTTTTCTGAATAGAAGAGTCAATAAAAGTAAAACCGAATTCGATCTCATTAACCATAAAAGTTTTTCGGAATTCGTGAAAACCTCCAGGGGTTTAATATCAAAAAATGCTTGCATCAGATTTTTCTTCAATTAAATTTAAAGCCTTTAGAAATAAAAGTGAATTGAATATCTCATTAAACCTAATATATGGAAATTCATAAAAATGTACACAACCACTTTACAACCCCCTAATGGGATGGATATCGAAAAATTTAAAAAAAAACATTTCTTACATAAAGAACCCGCAGAAATAAAATCTATATCGGCATGTCCAATATATATAACGAAATCGTGAAAATGTGGAAAAATCCCTTTTCACGGACATTTGTTTTACTAAACCTCTATGCCTAAAAATCTGAATTTGTTTCCTTTAATTTCTTGAGTAGCATACGTACATATACGTACTAAGTTCCAACTTTCTTCTTCATAAGCCGTTTCTGTGATTTAAAAAACCACCACCAACCCACTGCCTTGCCCATATAAAAAAATTGTTTCTAGGATACATCTTTATTGGCTTTATGTAGTCAATTTTTAGCTTTCTATGGTTTGTGGTTTTTGAAAAATAAAAATCGATATTATTTTCTTTCCACCCCCTCCCACCATCAGCCCCTTCATCAGTACCTCCAACATTTTTTCCCTGTTAGAAGTCTACTGGGCCTAACTCCTGTAAAATTTCTAGGATCATATGTGGTACGGTTCTTGAGATATACATACAAATGAAATTTTATTAAAAATAGCTATCGCTTCACTTTTTTGCTCCACCTCCCACCTCAAAAATTTTAATGGGCTCCACTTGTAATCCTATATACACAAACCAAATTTTACCTTCCTGGTATAATTGGTTCGGAAGATATTCTAATCCAAAATTTTTTACCCCAACCCCTACATACCACCACCCGATTCAAAAATTGTAGCTTTTGATTAATCTCCTATTATTCCTGAAGACAACTACAGAGTTTCAATCTTCTGACATCAACCGTTCAGGAGATATGTATTTTAGAATGTTTCAACTCCAGCTTTCAAGCACTCCAAACACATTGCTTTCCCCTCCACTCCCACACTCCTCAACACTTATCGCCAATTTTTTTCCAAATAGGTTCACTATCATAGTTCTACATAAGTTACAAGTTTCAGTCTCCTAGCGTAAATGGTTCCTGAGATCTAAAAACCAAATTAAATATAATTCAACTCTTTACCACAATTCAATTCCAAACTTCTATCAGAATTCAATTCCTATCCTACTCTGGTAGCACTTATTTCTGCTCAGATCTCTGCTTGCTGATAGCTTCACCGCCACAGCCAGGAATGTGTGGAAGCAAATATTTTGTTGCATCCACCGTGGCGTGTACGAAAATTTTTTTTCATGACGTCACAGTGGGCTTACTACGGAATGAAATGAACGCTCATAGATGCAACTTTGAAATTGCTTCCATGTGTCTTCTTCTTGGATTCTTTTCGCTTGGCTTTTTCGTGGTGTTGCCAAATCGGCTGTGTGCGATATTCGCGTGTAGTTTCTTGCGAACTTTTATTTATACTGTGTCAAAGAAAATGTTTGAAACATACATTTTTTTCGCGATTTTTCTGCGCGATTTAGAAAACGCATTTTAGATATAATATTTTTCCGCAAAATGTAAGGGAAGCAATGCTTCCCTTGCTTCCATGGACGCCACGTCACTGTTGTATACTTTTTCACGAATTCTGCCATATCCCTCAGGTCTGATCAGATATCGAATATCTTTTCACTTTCAAGGGCTTGCGTAATAATCGCCTAAAATTCGTTTTTAAGTTTTTTTCCGTTTTCAGCCCCTAAGAGGGTATGAAAGGGTTGAACACGTCTTCACGAATTCCGTCATATCTTTTAGAAGTGATAAGGAATTGAATTGGTTTTTACTTTCTCGTGTTGTCTTTATATTTATCTATTAACTCCTTTCAAGATTTTTAGATATTCAACCCCCAAGTGGGTGTAAGGAGGTTGCATATCTGATGATATATCGATTTTTTTTTTACTTCTTAAGGTTTCCTATATAAGCGCCAAAAAGTCAATTTCAGTATTTTTAGATATTCAATCCTAAGGTTTTCACTTCCACAGACTTTTTATATAATCGCCTACAAACCCATTTCTCAATTTTTCGATATTCAACCCCCAGGGGTTTGCATATGTTTTCACAATTTTTGCCATCCCTTAGTTCTGATGAAATATAAAATTGGTTATTACGGCATTTGATGTATGACCTAAAAACCAATTTCATGATTTTTCGAATTTCAAGAACCAAGGGGGTGTGAAGGGTTTGCTTACGTTTTGACAAATTCTTCAAAATCCCTCGTGTCTCGTGAGATATCAAGTTGCTTCTTATGAAATCGTCTAAAAACCTGTTTCACAATTTTTTCGAAATTCAAACACCAAGTAGAAGAAATGGGTTTGTATACGTTTTAACAATTCGTCACACTTTGACCCGAAAATAAAAAAGTTTCGCCCAGACCATTGATATATTTTTTTCAATAGGTTTCAGCTTTGGCGAAATTCCGGGCATGTCCACATGGTTGGAAAACATTGTTTTGCGTTCTAAATTGGCGAAATCTCTTGCTGGAGACTGAATACTGTTTCTTGAAAATTTTCCATAGATTGGTAGCACTCTTCGATACGAGTAACAACCATTAATTATCTTTTGAAAGATTTAACCTCCTCCCCACCCCCCTATATGAATATATGCCAGTTTTAGGGAAAGTTCGATTGGTGATTCATGTGTAATGAGGATCCTTTCCCTTTGTTTCTCTCGTCAATCATCCTTTTGCACAAATTGGTTCAGTCACGAATATTTTTTTCGATCGACAAAATTGGGTAGAACCCACTCATCTAAGTGGCCAGATTTTGGGGTTTGTTGGAGTGCGGTGAGGAGCGTTTTAGACGAAATGTATATTGCAGGAACTGCTTTTGCTAGGAAGTTGAAACTAAGGATTCTGTTTGGAACGGGTTTCTTTAGGTTCAGACATATGGTAGCGCGCCCAGTCTGTAGGCAAATTTTTTACTAATCAAGTGACCCCAATGCACATGCAGCTGAAATGAAATGCTAGTACTTTCGGCCACCCAGATGAACAAAAGAAAATAAACTCGTGTTTTTCTAAATCATAGAGTAAAAAATAAGTTACTTCGGAAAAGTTAACAATTTTATAGTTCGTGAAAACGATTTCGATAGAATAATTTTTGAAATTTTTTTAGCAATACTACCAGCTAGCGGAGAGGATGTTTCAGACAAGATTTTGTAATACCTCCTCACAGCTCATTCAGTCCAAGTCCAACAGGTTCTTCACTCTGTGTTATACTCAATGGGTTTAAACCGCTCTGTTTCAAGTCGAGTAGCATCTGTCCTCCAGTCGGACTAATCTTTGTAGCAATTTTATTTCAGTTCTGATTTAATAGAAAAAAAATAGCAATGCGTTTGTTTGAATATCCGAACTCAATACAGTACACAGGGCGCAAGAACTTAAGACGATATTTTTTTTATCCTTGCAATAAAGAAATTAAAGCTTTAGAATTTAATTAAACACAATGAACATAACAAAATTATTAAAATATTTATGTTATTTTGTACTATACGTGCACATCTATTGAAATATTTAAACTATTCAAATAATACTGATACATATAAAACTTATAACTAATATTTTCTATGGCTACTTATAGTAGATCAAAAATCATAATGAAACATATCATATTTATCTAAATCTAGAACAATACCGATCATTCGTCGTTTAAAAATTGGAATAGTTTCATTTGTTAAAAAGTCATACGCCTCGAGTATCGCCGTTGTCTGATCCCTTTTATCGCTACTGCCACTGCTGTTGCTGCTATAATCGTCGAAATCGGACGAATCATTAATGTGACTTACGGCCTCAGAAACTTCGTCCAAATCGGGAATATCTTCCGAATCCGAAATGAAAAATGGAATAGCATAGACCGAAATACAAAATCCATAGAGTCCGAATTGTTTCAGATGATCTTCGAACACTGAATATGAGAAGATCTTGTCCGGATCCATCCGGAATAGTTTCAAGTGATCCGATAGTGTGGAGTGATAAATCATCTTCAATTCCTCAAAATACTCATCTCGAAGTATTTTCTCGGTACAGGCAAATAGGTAGTGGACAAAATCAAGTGCTGGCGACGCATATCGCGACATTTGAAAATCCAAAATTTTCGCTGCTATTGGTGACCCACATTCCTGAAATCAACAAAAGGAAGGGCTCTATTTAGTAACGAGATATTACGCAAGGGCGAAAAATTTTCATAATCAATAATATTTCATTCGAAAAACGCAACTAGCTAGATAATAGTTTTAGAGTCAAGGGCGATATAAATTCCATCAATTACACATATATAAAGTTAGATTGTTATTACGTCACTACTCGGTATTCTTGTACTGCAATAATCATAGTATTACTGAAATAAAATGCAGAAGCAATAGATAAGCTCGTGCGTATAAAAGCGTGCCGCATTGCTGATAAGAATAATTTGTAACCTTCCTCATAAATTTGATAATCGAATACGTTTTCTTCGGTAAAGCTTGTATTTCATTATGAACCATGTTGTCCAATATTTGACTATTTTAACTGGCAAATGCTGTCAAAAAGTGTAAACGTAAAATTTTTGTTTGCCGCACTATACATATTATTAGCTTTACACAAAGTCTATTTTGACGGGATAAATTTGACTGAACTAAAATGTGATCCCGTATTTTCTATGTAAATGCCGCTTTCAGAATGTTAAATTTCTAAAAATATGTCTTATTTGACCAAAGTAGGTATAATTACTCCACGAAATTCACTTCTGGTGGGAATAGCCAAACTATTTGAAACTATTTTTTGTATGTTGTGATCTCACCATCAAACGCCTACCCATAAAAATAATAAGTTGTGCCCAGACCATTGGCAGATTTTTCAAGTCAAAATCCACGACAAAGCAGCACTTTTTTCAAAAATATAAGAAAAGATATTGCAGTCAAATTAAATGCTAAAAATGGGAAATCGAAGTTAACATTTTTTTTAAAATACATAGTCTCGGAGGTGTGGGATGAGTTATAAAATTCTTTAATCTCTTGATTAATCCTGAACACCCCTAAAAATGGGTTGAATTTGGCAATGTGGCTTATCTTCTTTGCAATTCAGGTTCATTATAAACTTCTTTCTCACTTCTTCTAGGTCATTTGTTCAAATCCAGATCGACGGGTCATAAAATATTCAAATCTATCTTTAAAAAAAAAGTTTTACTAATTTTTCTTTGGGAATTTAATTATCGGAAGGACGAACGGCTCAAGTGCAAGTAATATTTTTATATAATTATTCGAAGATTTAAGCTTTAGTAGATGCACAAATTAGAGATAGATTATGAAAAAGAGGAATTGAAGCCCTTGGAGCAACAAGGGGTCAACTTATTTTTCCAACAACATGAGAAAACTTGATTTTTCTGATCCCTTATTGCATTCAAATTATTTTATTGATTTTTTTATGATTTTATTGAAATTATTAAGGATATTATTAAATCATAGGGGGTTAACTGCATCAGTTGAATTTCATCTTAACGCAATAAGGAGTCAGAAAAGTCAAGCCCTCATGCTATTAAAAAAATCTGCTAACAGTCTGGGCGCAACTTTATTATTTTTGGGTAGAAGTCCGGAACGCGTTTAATTCTGAGACGCGGTGTAGGTTACTATGTAACTGAAAACCAAAAAAAAAGTTCGGGAAGCGGTTAGAATGGGGTCGCGCTAAAATACTTACTCCGCTGCCACACATAACATATGAATTACATAATTGGGTCATACTCCGGGACGAGGTCTAAGTTGTAGTATAATATCAGTTGTTACGTGATTAGGAGGTTTTTCGTGATTTGGTTTTGAGCCATTACATGAAATCAGAAATGCGTTTGTAGGCGATTACATAAAAAGTCTGTGGAAGTGAAATCCAATCTGATAACTCATCAATCCTAAGAAGTATGTCGAAAGCCTTACGTCCTCTTGGAGTTGAATATCTAAAAATACTGAAATCAACTTTTTGACGATTATGTGGAAAGCCTTAGGAAGTAAAAATGATTTCGATACCGCATTAGAACTAAGAAACATATAGTATGTAGTATGAATTTGTGGAAACATATGCAACCCCCTTGCACCCACTTTGGGGTTGAATATCCAAAAATCCTGAATTAGTTTTTAGATATATATAAAAAAAAAGCCCGAGGAAGTGGAAACCAATACGATGTCTTATCACTCCTAAGAGATATTGCGAAATTCGTAAAAATGTATTCAACCCGTTTATACCCTCCTAGGGGTTGAAAAAATAAAAAACTTGAAAAGGAATTTTAGGTGATTATTAAACAAGCCCGTGGAAGTAAAAAGTTATTCGATAGCTAATCAGACCGAAGGGATACGGCTGAATTCGTGAAAATGTATACAACCCCTTTACACCACCTTGGGGTCGACTTTAAAAAATCCTGAAAACACTTTTTAGGTATTTATATGAAGAAGCCGTAGAATAAAAATGAATTCAATATTTGTGAACACCTAAAAGATATGACGAAAATCGTGAAAATATATGCATTCCATTTTCATTGATAATTTTTTTTGCCCCCCTTTCGAACGCTAATGGATATTTGATTTTTTTTAATCAATATTACTTTTCTAGTTGATATACATACACATACCGAGTTTCAACTTTCTAGCATAAGCCGTTCTATAGTTAGGAAAAACACCCCCACCCCCGTACCATACTACCCCTATAAAAAATTATATTTTTCCAACATGCTACTACTATAGCTCTAACTAAATACTAAGTTTCAGCTTTATATCATTATAGGTTCTCCAGATATAAACAACAGAACTTTTTCCTTTTCACCCTCACAATCTACACCCTAATCCCTAAAATTTGCTCTGCTAGGGGTCTATTAGGCCTACTTCTGGTAAAAATTTTAAGCATATCTATCTTTTTATTTTTCTAATGCAATTGGTTCGTGAAATATCATAATCTAAAGTTTTTCACCCCCCACCTCCGTACGCCACTGCTCCCTCAAAAAAGTTTGTTTCAATCTGTTCTTCTAGTTACCTACAGATGTCATTAAGTTTTAATTTCGTGACATTAACCGTTTAGGAGATATGGATTTTAGAACGTCTCGATCTCGGCTTTCGAGCGTTTCGGACGCATTGTTATTCCCCCCACTCCCACACCCCTTCACCCATATCAGCAATTTTTTTTGCAAATGGGCCACTATCGAAGCTCTATATAAATTCCAACTTTCAGCCTCTTAGCGTAAGCGGTTACTGAGATCTAGAACCAAAATTTTCCATCTTAAATGCTTCCCCCACCTCCCCCCTCATAGCCCAACCCTTAAGAAGTGGTCACTTAAAGGGGCCTACCCAGTCTATTCAGAAAAAAAATTGCAATTTAATAGCTCATAGGGTTTGGGAGCTAAAAGTCCTCAAACGATTTTGCGTACGGCGGACGGCGGCGGCGCACAGACGGAGTGAACATATTTTTTCCTTTTTTGGTGCCTATTAGCCATGAAACGTGGACAAAAAAGGGTAGCAAATTTTTTTTTTTTAAAAATCGATAACAATACTTTATTATTAAAATAATAAAGTAAAATTCGTTAATCACTTGTTACACCAAGGGCTTCATTTTAATTTAATTTTATACAGTTAGGCTTGCAGTGCTTGTAGATACAGATCCGTACATTTTTTGATTAAAGTAGAAGAAATTTTATGACATTACAGCAGTCATATTATTTTTTGCGAAGTCTACCCTTAAAATGAATAATATGGAATAAATCACTACAAATTTGAAATTTTACAGCTTGCAAAACTTCCACACGGCTTCTACTATTTAACAGTCTTCAAGTTGTCTGAACTCTTTCCTAGCACTTCTTCTCTGCCTTGCAAGCATATTCATCACATGACTTCATCATAGTAAGATGTTGTATGGATACACTCGCTTCAGATTGAATTAGTAATATAAACAGAATAAATAAATTATTCACAAAAGCATTTCGTATAATAAGAAACAATTATTGTAATATAATCGCAAAAGTTCTTCTATACCTACAGTACTTGCAGTGCAGGTGGAGTACCGGCATTTGACTTACTGAAATCAGAATTCAATCAGTACTTGAAAATATTAGAAGGGAAAAGGGTTTCTGCTCGAATTCCGTAGGCGTTTGGGTGTGTTATGCGGGTTCCATGTAACCATACCTATATGTCAATATAAATTGCATGTCTTAGCTTTATATCATTAATAGTATTAGATAAATACAAAAACTAATTAATTACTCTGAAAAATTTAGCGTTCATCAAACACAAAACCGTATTTATAATTTACTACAACAACGTCGCCAAAATATTGAGTTTAAAATTGTATTTAAATGAATTATTTGTTAAAGGTCTTTGAGATGTAGCAAAGTATCTCTTTTACAAAGTTTTGTCTTCCCTAAGAATGATGTATACCTTCGTTTTAAAGGAATAAAAACGCTGTATTACGAGATTGGTAAATTAATAGCGGTAATATCAAACGGATACTCACATCATACTCATATAAAATGTTATTATTCCAGAAATCGCCATGACATATAACCGAATACGGTTCAGCATTCGTTCCATTTACAAGTTTACAGCAAATTTTATCGAACTTATCTCGAATCCGATTCAAATGCATCAGTAGATTTTCCTTATTTAAGACATTCTCTCCATCTTCCATCATCTGGATTGTTTTCTCAATATATTTCTTTCCAAATTCAATTGTCATCGGTTCGATATGATCGTTGAAGAGATTATCTTCTTTGATATTATCGACTAATTCAAAGAATAATCGCTGTTTCTTCGATTTCATTACTAAGGACATTGCATGAAATTTTGCCAGTTCTTTGAGAGCCAGGGACGTATGGTAGAACGTAAGCGGATGACGACGATTAAATCGATTAAAACCAGATTTTTGTAAATTTTCGAATATCAAAAATTCATCACAATCCTTTAGAGAGGCATAAAACATTTTCGGTGTCGCTGCAAAGCTTTCGCCTTCTGTAATATCGTATTCTTGCTGAATGGTAGAATATTCGGGCAGAACTCGTTCGTACATGAAAACTTCACGAGTATAATAATCGACGACCTTCATTTGCTTTCGGCGCGCTTCGTTTTTTGGCGATATTTTAACTATGTAGAACTTTGGTTTTTCGTCCTGAAAGGTCAATTCGACTTGTAGGATCTGGCCGTAGCTGTTCTCGCCTAGAGATGATAAGGGCTCGAATTTGACATCATAACTGTCTATGCCCTTCTGCAGTTTATCTAGCGCAGAATACACGGTCGAAGGCAGTTCGTCTGTTGTATCCGAGCCATGCGTTATAGTGGCCATCCTTAATTGTTACACTTTTACTATTCTTAGAGTTCAGTTACACACTTTATATTATTTGTTGAAATAACAATTTTTTTAGACTGTTCAATAAAAACGTTATTTAAAAAACACAAAACTTTTAAAAGAAAAAAATTATAAAGTCACAAGTAACATTAAATTAAAAAGCATGTTGGCATGCGTATTGCCTGTGGTCTTGAAACCAACTGATTCTAAAATTCCGCAACTATAGCCATTTATAGCATTGTTACATATTGCAGCGAGTTACAACCACCCGAACAAACATAAATCAACTTGAAAATAGTAAATACAATTTTTTGTAAGTCAAATAAAATAAAACGAATTTTCTTCAAACAAATTTAGTTGGTTATCAATAAAATAGTTCTAATCCGTTATCAATCGAAACTTATTGATAAAAATCAAATTTGAACAATGAAAACTAGTATTAAGTTCATTTTCAAACGCTAGAGCGGCATCGAAGCCAGTGTAGAGGCTTAGCTTAATGTTGCGATGCATATTAATATTATAGTCTACTGATAGTACATACTCGCAATGAAGGTCATCGAGATATGCAAAAGCTTCCGCGAAATGCAAAGATTTTAGAGCGATTAATTAAGTATTCTCTCTAATTGCAGTATGAATATTAGTAGTTAGGAGTACTTATACATTCCAGTGGCGTGGCGTGATAATTCAACAAGGGGAAGCAATTGGTTAATATCAAAAATTTATTATTATTCTTTCTACAAATCTACTCCGTATTAATTGGACCTCTTCCATTAGCTACTTTTAACATTATACTAATATAAAAGCACCCAGCAATCACGAACGGGGACCAGGCGGCTATTTGGAACGTTATTTTTTAGGTTGGCAGTCGCAGTACCCTGCACCGCATCTCATCATTAAAAGCGTTCCAGACTTCTACAAAAAAAATTAATAAAGTTGCTCCCAGAGTGTTGACAGTTTTTTTTTCAATAGAAGAGTCAATAAAAGTAAAACCGAATTCAATCTCATTAATCCTAAAAGATTTTCGGGATTCGTGAAAACTTGAACAATACCTTACTCCCCAGGGTTCATTTTTGAGAGATATGGCAGGATTCGTAAAACATAGCAACCTATTTTTAGGGTGGAATATTGCTAAAACTGTTTTTTTTTGTGTTTGTATAAAGAGCGAGTAAATATGAATTCGACATTTCATCAAACCTAAGAGATATGTCAGAATTCGTGACTCAACCCCTTGTTGTTCCTTATTGGTTGAATGTCGAAAAATCCTGAAATTTAGATTTAGGCGATAGTAGCATAAAAGGCCTGGTGAAGTACAAATCAGTTCGATTTGCGTTAGCTGCGGTTGCTTTTTATCTATTTGGCAATCGTGGTTTTCAAATGTTGTGCTTTGAGTGGCTTTAATTAAACAAAGAGACGAGTATCGCAACTGTCGTCGAGTAATTTGCAGATGTGAGAAGTTACAGGAAAGGCGGACTTCGTAAAAATGTATACAACCCTTTTACAATCCCTTAGAGGTTGAATATTGGCAAATCCTGAGCCAGAAAACGTAAAACGAATTCCATATATCAACCGAACTAAAATATTTCACAAAATATATGCAGTCTATTTTTCCCCGCTTCCGAACGCCAATGCGAAACTATTTCTTTTGGTTAAACTACTATTCCCGTACATCTACATATTTGTACAAACTAAGTTTGAAATTTCTATCATAAGCCATTCCTGAGACAGAAAAACCACACATTTTAAGAGCGTGCCCCACAATAGCTTGAAAGAGCAAGTTTCCATGTAAATATTAAAATGTATTACTTTCCTGTCTACTTCACCCTCACCTCAATAATTATTTTTTTAATAGCAATATTTCGAGCCTCTCTTGAACTTCAAAATTATATCTCAGGAGTGGCTTTATCAAAAGATTGTTAACCCCTCAAATATTTAAATTTAAGGTGGTCCTCTTTAAATCAGTAGTCAAGGATAGAGCATGCTTAGACTTTCTTCGAATCCAGTTTGGCCATTAGTACAAGGGCATCTAAAGATAACTTGGACCTGAAAATCCAGGGGATGAATCGGCGTTGTTGTTACATTTATTTCTAAAGACACGGGCGTGATAGAATCTTTGATTGATTTCTTACTACCATCTTCAGTGGTTACTGTTGCACACTACTCTCAATAGTGATGATCTTCTTTTAATGTCAGGTCGTCACTTGGATACTCGACAAGTTCAGGATGAGAGTATAGTTCACCTTCTAGGTTCTGTATCTGACTTGTCATCAACCAGAAAGGTCATTGTTACCGCCATCCTTCTCCTTACATATTCTTAGAACACGCCAGTTTTGTGTGTCTAGATTGAAGTTCTTTCTATCAATAACGGCGGAGGCACGCCACGCTGGTGTGGAATGTTGGGACTTTTGCTCCTTCTAACATCCTTAGCTAAGCTCCTGTTTGCTGTTTGCTGCTTTACCCAGTCTCCGGCTAGAGAGCTGTTGCAGGTAATGGATAACCGGCTTTGTCTGAGGCTGTGTGTATGGTATTCGATATTGTTCATCTCACCCATCCGAGCAGATTTTATTTTATGAGTTCCTTTTCACTACTCCGGATGAAGCGCAAGTTGGATCGCAATATTGTGTTGTGTTACCCTCTCTACTAAATGCTTCACTAGATGGCTTGGCTGTGACTACGAAATGAGGATAGCATTCATTGCTCCCACCTTACACCATTCTCTTTAACTGTTTCGGATTGTCCTCTTCGGGTTCGTGCTTCGGTTCCTTCGGTAGTATTGCTATGGGATCAGATCGGGGTCTTATACTATTCCTCTTACTGACCGGGCCGGGACCGGGAACGCAGCCAACCATGCTGTCAATCTCTCTTTGAAGAGACGGTATCTCTTCCGCTCTCTATCTGCAGCGGTCAGATTTATTGAAGCTGCTATACGTCTTTGGGATTCTCCAGTAAAGTGTTCACGCTCAGGTTGTAGCTCTAGATTGTAGAGGAATGGTAATAAGATGTTTCTTTTCCTTCAGGATACGGAACAAGAATCAAAGAAAATATTTTCTTTCGCCTTCAATGAGCCGTCATCCGCAATCGAAAACTGTAAAATTGGAATGATGATCGCCATAGACCCGCATTCATGTTGTCATGCGCGTTGGATCCGCCCACAAAAATCAAAATGATTTGATTTCCATCATGCCGCATGACAGCATGCATGAAATGCTATCATGCATCCCCATACACGATAGATTTTCGAGAAAAATACCAATTTTCATGCAAGAGTGACACGCAAGACGGATCGTGTATGGGGCTCTTAAGCTCCATATCGGGACGATTTTCTTCCCATATTCCTCTGCAGACAGAGCTATAGGTGTCTGATCCATAGTTTTACTCGGTTTAGGAGATGTCCGTCATGTTGCGGAGTGGAGAAGCTATTCTTCCACATCCTCGGATGTATAGCAGCAGGGTTCGGACCCGAAATTTCGAAAGAATTCAAATTACTCAAAATCAACCTTCTTTTCTTTGTCTATTGAATTGAGAAACACCCACACGTATCCACTGGATATATCTGTTTTTTCAGCTCCAGATTCATTAAAAAAAAATCTAAGGCATTTTGTATTTCCGCCGACTATGCGGTTCACATTCGATTCCCATTCACGGCACATACGATTATTGAAAACGTTCGGAAACTGCTTTATCGACATATTTTAAAAACGTCTTTTCCGGGTATTTCAAACCATATTTTAAGGCAGAAAAATGTCCAAAATTCTAATACTGTAAATGTGAGAGATGGACCATCTCAAATTTCTCTTTATTTATTGCCAATTACTTTCTGAAAAAACTCTAAAAACGCGACTATTTCATGGCGGATTTCAACTGTCAAATTTTCGAGAAAGTTAATCGTTCACGCGTTTTCAATAATTATTCCAGAATAAGGGTGAATATTTTTGTTCCCGAAAGAAGTGTTTTTTAGGTTAAGGTGTTCTTGAGTTATCGCACAGACAGACAGACGGACGGACTGACGTCAAGCGGATTTGAGTTTTTGGCCACAAATAAACACAAAATAATATATAACCGTCCGAGGCTCGGTTCTATGCGTTACAAACTTTTGGGCTGGATTAAACTTATAACAATCTATGATTTCATCTATTTCATCAAAATATACCACTGCGGGTGCTAGTCATAAACCGCAAAAACCTTAGATCTACACCATTTCAGAATTGGATTGACGTAACGGTGAAGTTGTAGTAAGCGTTATGACAAGCTCCATCAACGCTCTGTGTACTATGCTCCTACCTATTGCAATGTGCAACTGCAACGTTAGTTAGGGCGACGAAATATCGAAAATTTCAAATAAAATATTTGCGCGGCTTGATAAAATAGTCAAGGTTTTACGTAACCCTTCAAATATTGACGCCAATTCGCCATTATAAAACAGTTCAACGACAGGAGAGCGCATTGCAGTTTATTTGCAGAAGTGAGTAGTTACTAATTGCAATGGATAATTCCTGACCGCGAATGCAACTTACATCGACATGCGTTTGATACTCACGTGGCACTTGGGCATTAGATTAGTTCTATTCAATGCGATTGCAGCAAGGTCAAGTGCATTTAGTCATTTTACGGTGAAGATTAGAATAAACATGAGATTTGCGAGTTCAAAGAACTCTATGGAAACAATGTACGTAATACGTAATGTGTGTACCTAATGATTGTAGTTAAATGGTCACATGTAATAGATAAATCAAAAAATAATTGAAATTGTAGAAATGAAATGTACGTAGATTTTGCGGAAAAGATTGAATGACATGATTGTAGTAAATATTCACTTTTTTCTGTTGTGATTATCCACAATACTGGGGTCCGGTCCCTCCCCATGGACATAATGCACAAAAGCCACTGACTTCAAAAATTTGTATATTTTATATTATTTAAATTTTTCATTACTACAATTTTCATGAATGAATTACCCCAGTAAGTTGAAACTTGTATGTATGATATTGAACTAGGTGAAGGTGCTAAAACTGAATTTTTTAAAGGAGTCATAACCGAAAATAAGTTCCACCTAGATGGCTCAAATCAGGCCGCTTAATGAATCCTTTTTCGAAATATTAATTAATATAATAGTTTCAGAATAAGCTGTTTTTGTAATAAATTAGTAACTACTATTTGTGTACAGTAAAAAACAAAATTAACTAAGTGTTACACCATCCCAAAATCATGAGCTTCTTTACATCGCCAGATTTCGGCACCTGGATTTCAAAATCTCAAAAACCTTTACATAGGCCTGATACACGTTTCATCAATGGAAAATTGTCCAGCATGAGCAGGAATATATTATTATTATAAAAAAAGTCTGTATTCTGAGCAAGTAATTTAAACATTTTATTTAAAAATAGCCGCGTCCCGCGACTACGCCCACGTTTGTATGGTGCTATGCCACCGAAACTGCAAAGCCAGCGGTTTCCAGTCTTGCTTCCTGTTGCTCCTGTTGTTCCCATTGGTCCCGTTGCTCTCGTTTCTCCGTTGCTTCCGTTGCTCTCATTGCTTCTTTCACTCCCATTGCTCCTATAACAATCAGCTTTCAAAAAATTTGTCTACCATTTCTGAATAGGAACGCATAACTCATGCACCGAAAATGCACGAACTACCGCTAAATTATTTATATGAAATACACTTAAATGTTGAAACAACTCGCGTACCACCAATTGTAAAATGATTTTACTAATGCAGAAACCTACGCGGGCATACCCTCAACAAATCACCAAAGTTTCATTGCAATTGGACAAACAAACATTCATATTTATATATAGAGATATATGTGACAGTTAATATTGTGTGATATGTGAACGTGATGAGACATAAACTTCAGGGCTGTACAGGCCAGTTTCATCAAATATCGAGCTGGTATTTCCCCAACTACAACCTGGAGAATGTGGTTCATTTCTCATACTTGGGATCAAACCTTGTAATAGACGGCAACGAACGGGACGAAGTAAAACAACGGATCACACTAGCAAATAAGGCGTATTTCACGGTCCTCCCGATCTTGAAATCGAAAAAAGTGCACAGGCTGAGCAAACTTCGCATATATAAGACCATAATAAGACCTGTGCTACTATATGCAAGCGAAACGTGGACTCTCACCCAAGCGTCTGAAAAATCAATAGACCCTTTTGAACGACGAATTCTTCGAAGAATTTTGGGACCAGTAAGAGAAGGTACTGAATGGCGTATCGGTACAACAACGAGTTGTATAACATCTACGACGACCCATCCGCATCGACTCTTATAAAATTTCGTAAGCTACAATGGGCAGGCCATGTGGAGCGAATGGACGACGGAAGAATTCCCAAACGCACACTGAAAGGTAGAGCTCATGGCAAACGACCGGTGGGAAAACCGCGGAAAAGATACGAGGACTCAGTTGACGCAGATTGCAGATCGCTTTTTAGATGCACAAATTGGAGGACGCGGGCGCTGAACCGAGATGACTTCAGACAGTGTATCCTGCAGGCCCTGGCCCGATTTGGGCTGTCGCGCCATTGATGATGATGATTTCCCCAAAGCTACTCGCCCAACGATATTTCAAAATCTCTCAAACGTTTGAAAAATCTAATAGATTTCAATACAATTTTGTCGAAATCTTAATACCTCGCGAAATCGCGATTTAATGAGCTATAAATACACACATTTTTTGGATAATGTTCCCAGCAGACAAACCGAGCAATGAAAATCAAAAAGGGTCAAACAGTTGAACAAGTTTTTTTATTTCTTTTAAGGAAAAAAAAATAAACACCTATTACAAGATCCTTCAGTAATATTATGAAGAAAAAAAAACTCCAAAATACCACCATTTACATAGCTATGATAAATGTGCAATGTTTACTTAAATTAGAATTTCCGAAATATAGGTATCTCGAAAACTGTGACAATTTGACGAGGGACAAACTTAGTTATTCGGACCCATCAGCAAGGATCGAGTTTTCTCGGTTTTTGGGCACCCTGTATACAAAAGGGTGTGCATCCTAACACAGGCTTCTGAAAAATCGAGAAACGAATAAAGGAATCATACGGTGAATTTTTTTTACGAACGATCAGCCTGGCGAAATTTGAAGGGTAATAGATTATAAGCTTATACAGGCTTTACAGCACAACAGCAAACAAACAGCATCAATAGAAAACTACGAAAAAATACAATGAGCTGACGATGTCAACTGGATGAAAGAAGAATGATTTTTATAACTTATGGGAAATAAAAACAATCTTCCAATAGTCTGGATTCAACTTTTTTTTTGGGTGCAAGTCCGAACCGATAGATATTTGCCATTTGAATAAAAACCCTGATGAAGTGAACACTAATTCGATACCTTATCAGACCTAAGAGATATGACAGAATCCGCAAAAACTTGGTCAACCTGAAAAAAGGGTAATTTTAAGGATGGAAAATCGATACTGCGGATTTCTAGATTTCTCGTCAGATCTAGGAGATATAGCAGAATTCGTTAGTCAATCTTTTCAATAAATAACGAAAATTCCTGAAATCAATTTTGGGCTTATACAAAAAGCCCAAGAAAGTAGAAACTATATCTATATATCATTATATCTAAGAGATGTATTGGAATTTGTGCAAACATATACAAATACTTCATTATGAATACTAAAAAATATTCAAATTCTCTTTGGGCAATTATATTGAACGTATGCAGAAGTAAAAACTAATTAGATATTGAACTGAAACTGAATTCGATATTTCATCAGGCCTAAGAGATATGGTGGAATTCGTGAAAACATGTACGATACCTGTATGTCCCTTATATTATATATAGAGCGCACATAGAAAGAAAATTAATTCAATATTATATCAGACCTCGAAATATCCATCAACCATTTTTTCCCCAGTTTCGTACGCCATACAGCAAATCGGAATTTTTTTATCCAAATTATTCTGGTGGATCTCTATTAATATAATATGTATACCAAACTTCATCTTTCTACCATAAGCCGTTTGCTTGCAACCCGTAACAGAAATTTGAATACCATATATTCTTAAATTCCAACTTTCAGCTATCTATAATAAATTATTCTCGGGATATAAGTCAAGTTAACCGTTTAGTGAATGATCACTTAAAGATGTCTACTTAAAATGTTGATCTTCCTAGCAGAAGCGGTTTCTGATATATAGAAATCAACATGCTTCTTCTAAAACCCTCTTTTACAACTCCAGCCACCAAAGTGGTCCATACCACCCTCTAAAAAATTTTTAACTTAATAACTCAAAGTACTTGTCTAAGTAAGGCGTACAGCGGTCTGTCTGACCGTAATTTTTGTTTTTGCTTGAAAATCAAAATATCAGGGAAGAATTTATTCTTCAAAGTCGACCAAAGTACTTTTTATTATTAGGTATAATGAAATTAACACACGACATGTGCTTGTGGTATTGCTGATATATATCAACAAATACTTATGCTGTTGTGACACTGGCTTTTTTTAGATAAAAAATAGAACACTATGAGAGTTAGAGGAAGAGGAAGAGGAAGAGTTAGAGACGTCGCCCTACCTTATCTAAATTCTTTAAGGTATGAACGAAAACATCTAGTAAAGGGCTGTAAAGCTATACACATTAAATATTAAATAAAAATATTGATTTATTAAAGTGTATTCACACATATGTTTACGGATAACAACTCAATAAAACTATTACGATTATAGTTATGAGTATAGCTCGTAATTACGCCCTTTTATATTTCATAGTATACTTTATCATTTGGGTTATTAGTTGTAGTAAACATAAAAACGTATTGAACTTATTAAAGTCAATGAAACTTTATGTCTATTTAAACAATAATTAAATACACTTTAACTTTTTCAAAAGCTTAGTTTCACTTTTTGTTTATATTTATCACTTTAGCGACGACTGAATAATGCACAAATAATGACTTATAATAATTGCCAAACATTATTAAGGTACGAATGTTCTTTCAAAATTTGAAAATTTACAAAATTAAAACCGAAGCTGTATGTAAGGCTCAGGCAATTGTAATTCATTTTCTTAACTGTCTATGTTGATAAAAAGATTCAAAATTCGGTATTTAATTGAAAGAACTGATTCTCTCATAGTTTTATATGCAAGTATTGTATTTTATGAAAAAAAATTAAATCAATTATTGTAATTTGATTTTGAAGCATTATTTATTAAGCTAGTATTACACTGTATGCCTTGCTGTCAAACATTTGTCTACATAATTTTACAAATGGTTCTCTCAAGTTTTTTCAGTAAAAATAAACTTTGTGTAGGCCAATAAAAATAATGTGGTATACAAAACTTTAACGATTACAGTATCTGTCAGCATTTGCCAGGGAAAATAGTAAAATATTTAGCGTGGCATACAGTGTAATACTAGCTTCCGGTAGTATCAGTAAAAAATTGTCCTAGGCTAGGAATGTATAGAGCACATTTTCCCTTTCACTGGTTGTCCCTGCATTATCAGTAAGGCCTACGGAGCCATACGAAGACTAATGAAATGAATAAGGGAAAGTATTACCAATAAGATAATACCGCGATTTCTAAAGGTGTGCACATAAGAATAATCTTGATTGAAGAAGCACGGTTTCTTTATATTAAGGAATGCAATAAAAAGAAAAATGTATGTGAAAGATTTTTTTCTGGGAGATATCCATGCGTTCTTGAAAAAAGTAGCCATATATAATTTTCCTATTTAAATCACTTCATACACCGTAGCACCAGTTTTTAGAAGATGCTTTCATTGAAAACCCGCGAGTTTTGGTTCTGGATAATCATAATTTAAATTTATTTGAATTTGGTAGATTCGTAGTTTAATAAAACGTTCCATGTTTGACCATAGTTCAATAACTTTCAATATACTATAAATAGCGCAACGAAAAACGCCCAACGGACTATTATTTATTTACGTTTATTGCAATGAAAGCGTTACTTGAAGCTTTTTAAACCTGTCGCAAGCAAAATAGAATTACATAATTATTAACAATATGCTGATGAAGTTGACAAATTTTATTGGTCTAGATCAAGTATGATTATTTGTAAATATTCAGTTAAGTCGGCTAATATTTATCGTTTTAAAATTACACGTGATAATCATAATAATGCGAAGTGTATTAACAGCTTCGAAACGTATGCAAGGTACGACTGAGAATAGTTTTAAAACAAACATGCCCTCGGTTAACAAAAAACTGATTAAAATTTCACTTGCGCGGTAAATCAAAATTTCAATTAAAATCTCAAACAAATATTTATAAGTACGTAGCTGCAACGATCTGGGTCTTTGAATTTCAATAACCCTTTGCATGTTTGATTGTCGTCTATAAACATTTTAACAATGGCCTTTTGTATAAATATCTTAAAACAAAATAGTAAACAGATATTTGAAATTTAGCGTTATCATAAGATTACTACAGTATATAAATCATACCGCAGTTAGTTCAGACTGTACCCACCCAATCGTGTAATACTCTATAGTTCCAGAAATAGTAAATGGGTCATTCTATCAAAAATTACGAAATTTGTGACCTTAACATAGCCGATTCTTTTGAAAATTTATGTACTCGAAGAATTAGTGAAAAAAAAATATTATTTAAATTTTTTGTTTCTATCTCATTTTTTTTTTAGCTATAGTACGTTAAAGTTTTCGCAAAAATGGTGTCGAGTCCTCTTTGAAAATTCATATCTCTGGTAATTTTAATCCCAGAATAATAGAATAGGGCTTATTTTAAAGGGGGAGGTTGTCGCAATATAAAAAAAATACGAATAAAAATTATCCTTGAATTTTTTTTTCAAGGATATCGATTTTGTCCTTTATCCTTGAGCTTTGGTAGTGGACCTATTTGCAAAAAAAAATCCGATATACGTGAAGGGGCTTGGGAGTGGGGGGAAAAATAATGCGTCCGAAACGCAAAAACGGCGAGATCGACACATTCTAAAATCCATATCTCCTAAACGGTTAATGTCACAAAATTGAAACTTAATGAATATCTGTAGGTATACTAGGAGAATAGATCGGAAATAAATTTTTGAGTGGGGGCAGTGGCGTACGGCGGTGGGGGGTGAAAAACTTTAGATTACGATATCTCACGAACCGATTGCACTAGAGGAATAAAATTTGGTTTTTGTATAAAGGTTGACAAATGAAGTTTGATGAAAGTAAAATTTTTTAAGGCGGCGGTAGAGCATGACAGTGGAGGGGATAAGAATTTTTCTAATAAATCACGTCTCATATCTCAAGAACGGTGTAAGATAGATGCATAAAATTTTTACCAGAAGTAGGTCTAATAGACCCCTAGCAGAATTGGAAGTGTGGGTGTATGGGGCGAGGGTGGGGGAGGGTGAAAAGAGAAAAGTTCCGATTCTTATATCTCGATAACCTATAATGATATAAAGCTAAAACTTGGTATTTAAATAGAGCTATATTAGTAGCATGTTGGAAAAATATAATTTTTAATACGGGTAGTATGGTACGGGGGTGGGGGGTGTTTTTCCTATCTATAGAACGGCTTATGCTACAAAGTTGAAACTCGGTATGTTTATGTAAATCAACTAGAAAACTAATTTAGATAAAAAGAATTTCAAATATCCATTGGCGTTCGGAGGCGGGGGGGGGCAAAAAAAATGATCAGTGAAAATGGAATGCATATATTTTCACGATTTTCGTCATATCTATTAGGTCTTCCCAAATATTGAATTCATTTTTATTGTACGACTTCTTCATATAAATACCTAGAAAGTGTTTTCAGGATTTTTTAAGATTCGACCCCTAAGGGGGTGCAAAGGGGGTTGTAAACTTTTTCACGAATTCTACCATATCCCCAGGTCTTATCAGATATTGAATATCTTTTTACTTTCACGTGCTTGCGTAATAATCGCCTAAAACTTGTTTTGAAATTTTTTCCTTTTTCAGCCCTAAGAGGGTATAAACGGGTTGAACACGTTTTCACGAATTCCGTCATTTCTTTTAGAAGCGATAAGAAATTGAATTGGTTCCTACTTTCTCGTGCTGTCTTCATATTTATTTATTAACTCCTTTCAGGATTTTTGGATATTCAACCCCCAAGTGGGTGTAAGGAGGTTGCATATGTTTTCACAGATTCCTGAACATTGCTTAGATCTGATGATATATCGAATTCATTTTTACTTCCTAAGGTTTCCTATATAAAAAAGCCAAAAAGCCAATTTCAGTATTTTTGATATTCAATCCTAATGGGTGTAAGGGGATTGTATGCTTTTCAAAGCTTCGACATATTTCTTAGGTTCGATGAGATATTAGATCGCTTTTCACTTCCATATTTCTTTCATATTTTCTTTCTTCCACATTCCCAACCTATTTCTTTAAAAAAAACAGCACGCACAGGGGAGTGCCAAGCAAAATAATACAGTAAAATGACGGGCTTAGAACCAGAGTAAAGTGATGTCAAACTCTCTTAATACTATGTTCAGACTACGAGATTAAGGCGTTTAAATCGAGTTAAATGCACTGAAAACACTTCCCGGACGCGTTTACGAAAACACGTAGCTACTACGCGTTTAACCGAAAACATGTACTGCGACCCATGCGGAAATCGAAGTAAACTTTGGAAGAAACTATTTAATGCTGCAGAATCTCAATTTTGTGCTTTTGCAACGACTGCATTAGCTAATAAATTATTTTTTCATTACTGCTATACAAACTAATTGGTTTCAAACAATTTAGAAAGCATAAATTTGCTAATGAAACACATCTGAATATCTACTTGTCAAAACAAATCACATCAAGCTATCATGTATCAAAATAAAATGAGTTGCCTAGTCTGAACACTACTTTTTTAACATGTTAAATTTACCTACTTAAATGCGTTTAAAATGCATAGTCTGTACAGGGCATAAGTTTCAATAATTATGGCTAAGAAATGCTGACTACTCTAGCACCTGCGCAACATCGCCAAGGGACAACACAGAAGCCACTCTAAGGAGACATTACTCGCTGTCAACTCAATAACGCGAATGTGTACCCCCTTTGGTTTTAGGTTTTAATTTTGTTTGTTCGAATTTTTCAACTTCAACTCAGTTCTTGGTTCCTTTGCCTTTCATGCATCGATATACTATGGGTTATATACGCTCCCACAAAGCTTTCAACTTTTTTAATTAATTTACGCATCCCGTTATATTTTAATAAATTCTGAAAATAAGTGCATAAATAAAATCAAACGCTAAAACTATTGGTAATTACTTTAATTCAAATAAAAAACTAATTCGTTAAAACTATAGAAAATATAAAACCTAATCTTAAAGTGAAAAGCATAAGAAAAATCGAAATAATACATAAAGCAATAAATAATACATTTTTTAATATATACATAACCTATACTTAAAAAACTATTTAATGTATTTAAGAAAATCGTAACCATAATCGATAATAAAATTATAACAGAAAAATATTCAAGATTTAAATAGGATTTATCATATATTATATATTTGTTTCCTTCCATTAAACACAGTTAAATGTTAAATAAATTTTAATTCAAGCTTGCGCAGAATTGTCTATTACTTTTTGTTGTTTATCTAATTAAATGATGATCAACATAAATTTAAAACAGTTAAAAATAATAACAAAGTAAACTGAACAAGCGGAACAATATTATATTGATTCGTGTTCATTTCGTTGCAAATATATGATTTCGAGTGAAAGAGAGAAATAATTCAAAAGAATAAAATTAAAACGATTGCAAAATGTTACACATGTACATATTAAACTAAACCAGGGGATTTAATCATAATCATAAAAAGAATAAAGTATTGGTATAAATTAATATTATTATAATTTGAATCTTTACTAAGCGAGAATTTTTTTCTGCTTGTATGACGTTAACTGAAGATTTTATTATTAGAAATTTACACAATTAGAGCGATTAACAATAATTCGACAGTTGTTTCAGTTGATTTGTTAAAGACGGCTGTTGATTTCTTCTAAGTTGCTCTTTCACTTCATTGAAATATCAAAGGTGTACATTTTCAAACAACGGAGTCCTTGCGAATCCTTTGATACAAACAAATATAAGACATAAAGTCGGCGATATAAATTTAGTAAAGTCCTTACCACATATAATTTTCAGTCTGAGGTGCTCTCATTACGCCAACACCGCCACCTAATCTTCTGTAGTTCATGCAACCACATAGACGCCATTGATTCGTTTCGGGATCATAAACTTCAATTGTTTTTAAGTATGCTGAACCATCAAATCCGCCAACTGCATACAATTGCCCGTTAACAACTGCTAAGCCGACCTAGAAGAATAAGAAAAATGAAATGTTATTTCTCTGTTTGCTAAGGAAAACCTACTACTCTGCTTGAGCAAAAATAACTATGTTGACTTATCAATCTTGCATATAGGTCTGAAAAATCAATGTAGTTTTTTGTGGTTGGGGTAATGTTCAATGTATAGAATTTTGTTTAGTTCGTTTATTACTGCCAGGGTCGCAAATTAAATATGTGAACATATACCGGCATATACGAGGGCGGTTTGATAATGACGTGCAAAAATCGAGAAAACATAACTTTTTCGGAAAAAAATTTATTTTATTTTTCAACGTAGTCTCCTTTTACACTTAGTCCAGCATTTTTCCAATTTTTTGATCAATTCCAAATAATATGATTTGTCCAACCCTTCAAAATTTGGTTTCACTTAAGGCGTCAATATTCGTGGTAAATCTCTTTCCAGCAAGCCATTTTTTCAAGTCTAGAAATTATAAAAAGTCGCAGGATGCCAAATCTGGAAAATACGGTGGGTGAGGGAGCAATTCGTACCGTAATTCAAACAGTTTTGCCATTGCAACAGCGGACGTGTGCGCCGGAGCGTTGTCGTGATGAAACAACACTTTTTTCTTCGCCAAATTAGGCCGTTTTTCCTTGATTTCAGCATCCAATCGAACCAACAACTCAGAATAATATGCTCCCGTTATTGTTTTTCCTTTCTCCAAGTAGTCGATGAATATTATTCCATTGGAATCCCAAAAAACTGTCGCCATAACCTTTCCAGCTGATGTAACGGTTTTTGCCTTCTTCAGTGCGCTTGAACCGGTTTTCATCCATTGTTTTGACTGTTCTTTGGTTTCTGGAGTATAGTGGTGGATCCATGTGCCATCAACAGTTACGAATCGACGAAGAAATTCATTCGGATTACGTTGAAACAGTTGCAAACTATGCTGTGAAGTTGTCACACGATTGCGTTTTTGGTCGATTGTGAGCAAACGCGGCACCCATCTTGCGGATAGCTTTCTCATGTCCAAATAGTTTTTCAAAATATTCCAAACATGTTCAGATGTGATGCTTACTACGTTAGCTATCTCACGCACTTTTAGTCGACGATCTTCTATCACGATATCATGGATTTTATCGATCATTTTTGGAGTGGTGACCTCATTTGGACGACCTGGACTTGGTATGGTTTCTGTGCTCGTACGACCACACTTGAATTTAGAAAACCATTTGTAAATCATTCGGATCGATGGTACAGAGTCCCCATAATGCTTCTCTAATTTTTCTTATGTTACTTTAGCTGTTTTCCCTTTTAAAAAATTGTGTTTAATCAACACACGAAATTCATTTTTATCCATTTTTAAAAAATTTTTATAAGTCAACTTGCTTAGACGGCTGTTTCTCGAAAACTAAACGAGGTATCAGGCTTAAACTTTGCAGATCATCTATTTAAGGATGGTCCAGGTTAAAAAAAAATAACGAATTCCTTACCTGCCCCGTCCTTCTTGATTTTTGCACGTCATTATCAAACCGCCCTCGTACGACCGTAACTGGATAATTCTTGATTCTAAATTTTTTATTTCGCTCGAACTAACAACTAGACTTTTCAGTGAAAGGCGATTTGGAAATAACTACCTAATAATTAGACCCTACTCTCCAGTTTAGTATTATATTCACCATTACACAGCAGCCAGAATTTCGGTACAAATTGTTTTTAAATATTGTTACGTGTAAGCCCGGCAACCGCGCAACCGTGCACTTGATCGTTACACATAATGAAAACAACAACAACCAAATACCTAGTTGCAAAATAACCCAATCAGAAACCTAGCGAAGATAAGGCGAAACAATCTCTCTTCTTATCGAATGCTCTCCAATATACTAGAATCCTCTGCACAAACCACTGAACGAAGATCGAAATCGAAGGCTCTGAAGCTTTCGAGAAGATTCCAGAACTGAACGAACGTTCAAGCACATCCTAGACTGCAACCGGGTAGTATATAAGCAGGTGAAGCATTCAGCAAAGACATAGTAATTTTGATTACGGCGACTGTGACAGACAGCGGGTACACGCGACCGTGTTGAGAGAGAACGAAAGTGAACGAGTCAAGCGATATATGGTATAAGCGGGCGGTACTGCCATACAGTGCGAATTATTGTACGATTATAATTCTGTGAATTTAAAGTGCGATTAATAAATAATCACTTATTTTTATTTTAACCGAATTGTGTTTTACTTGAAATCCCGGCGAACCCCTAGCTCGCAACAATATGCTAACAATTTGGGCGCAATTTTCATTATTTTGTTGGCTCAAAGTCGGTATGAGACAGAAGAGCTAACGCTACTGTCTTCCACAAAAGAGTAAATTTTTAGATTATTTTTTATATTTTGGGCGAATGCATGAATCTGTTTTTAAGAGACCATTTTATGGTAGCTCCTTATATATATATATATAGTATAGTTATTATAGTACTAGGACAACTTCGCCCGTTAACGAACTTAACCTCACAAATTCTATTTAACGACTAACGGAATCTCAGCTTCCCTTTTCATGTTCGTACCAGCAGACGGACAGTAACTGGATTTGGGATATATATGTCAATGTCGTGGTTTTTTTAAACTCTAGCGGCACATAGCCCAATATTAACTTTTGCAGTGTCACTGAGTAGTGCAAAGAAACGAGCAAGCTGATGCATTAGTTCGGTAATGGGACTATTCCTATCGGATCCCTAAAACAGCCTATCGACTCGATGTGCTTGTCACTGCAAGGCAATAAATGGTAAAATCTAGACACCGTTCAACATCAAGAACTCTCTGGCCTGAATATGAAAGGAAAGCACACTAATCGGAGTGCTTACACGCACTAATTGATCAGAAGGTACGCCAGACGACTGTCGAGGCAAATGATTTTTGTCGTAGCAGCAGCAACCGAAAAGTTAAAGTTTATATTGAAAGCGACGCTATTAGTCCTTCCCGTTGAGAAAGGAAACGACGGACTTCCAAACAAAAGTCAATTGTACAAGCCACACATAATACTCAGAAAAAGAAATGAACTGATTAGGTCATTGAGGAGGCATTGGGAGGCTGAATAAATTGGGGATAAGTTATAAGGTGACTGTCGCTTAGGTTCCGAGAAAATCTCACATAGCCACCACGCACGAGTAGGATCCGAAATACGATTCTGTGGCAAAAAACGAGACATATATGGGAAGCTGGCCGAATGGCCGATCGTTAGACCAATCTGAAACTCAATTCAGTTCAGATTTTAGGAAAACCAAGTTTCTTTTAGACCATAAATGAAGGGATTTTACTAAAATAGTTGCGATTATAACCAAGACCTAAACAAATGCTTCGAAGAGAATGAGTTGGTGCAACATATGAAATTGAAAGAACTCATTAAAAAAAATAATACGTTTACTTCATAACAAACGGCGAGCTCGTAGACCTGAATCTAACTAGGAATGAACTTCAATCAGAAGATGAAACGGCTTGACTTAATTGAAGGGACCGCGAAGAGTTTATGCTTGCCTAGTTTAGTGCGGTAGGAGGAACAAGTTTAGACCCAATTAGGGTGTAAATTTCTAAGAAATTTAACTGAAATCAATTGAGATATTCTATCGTTTTCGTGTTGGTCGTTTGTCACAAGCTTCGCCCTTCAACGGACGGTTATTGTGCTGTCATCCATCCGCTCTACATAGCCAGCCCATTGCAATTTCCGAAGCTCCCAACTCCTACACCATAGTTAAATGACAGTACAGAGTACACTATTCCAAGTAGTAAAGAAGCCATTAAGCTTACAAAAATTAAGTGCTGTTATAACATTGTAGTTCTCACATAATTCTTATCAGTTATATTCAATCTTGACACCGATACTTTTTTCAACTTCAATAGACCTAATAACAAACTACCTTCTATAAGGCCTTACCGAGGCTACGAGGCAGGGAAATAGCTTCGGTAAGGCCTTATGGAAGGTGGTTTGCTAGTAGGGAGAACAATACTTACGCCACTACGCCTGGACGTCATTGCAACTATAGGGCTCCATGTATTTGAATGCGGATTATATCGTTCAGCTGATGATAATTCCATACAATCGTCACGGCCACCGACCGCATAGATATAATTGTTAAATACAGCACAGCCTAAATGTTTTCGTCGAGTCGACATGGGATTAACAGCACACCATTTATTTTGCCTGAAATAAAAAAAAATCTTAATGTCGAATAGTCATATTAAAGGAAAAATCAAACCTTGGATCATAACGTTCAACAGTATTTAAGGGACATTGACCATCAGATCCACCTATAGCATAAAGATATCCCCCTAAAACGGCTACAGCGACACCGAGACGTCGTGTGGTCATAGGAGCAACCTAAAAAAATGTTTTTCATATATAATCCAGCAAAATTACGGCATCAAAAGAACCAACCTTTGACCATTTGTTCTCCTTCGGATCATATCGTTCAACGTGATTTAAACATTGCACACCGTCTTGACCACCAACAGCGTACAAAAACCCATCTAAAACAGCTACTCCGACACTAGTACGACATGAGGTAGTTGGTGCAACATCGCATGACCACTGGTTCGTTTGTGGATCATATCGTTCGATACTATTTAAATAACTTTGGCCATCGTGCCCTCCAACTGCGTACAACAGATCATTTAAGACGGCAACGCCGACACCACAGCGACGTTTACTCATCGGTGCTACCATTTTCCAGTCGTTAGTTTGTGGATCGAATCTTTCTACTGAAGCGATTGCGTCACCGGAACACCATCCTCCAACGGCAAACAGGACTTCGCCACGACGAGTTGGTTTTCGTGGCCGTGTTCTTGGCCCTTGCATCAACGGACGCTCTTGTGGAAGAAGTAAATAATTTTTAGCCTCGTCAACTAAATCGCGGCATGCTTCGTCTGAACGAACTAACAAGTCAGAACCTACAGTACCGACTAAG
Source organism: Beris morrisii (assembly GCA_951812415.1). NCBI lineage: Eukaryota > Metazoa > Arthropoda > Insecta > Diptera > Stratiomyidae > Beris > Beris morrisii. The sequence goes on from OX638310.1 coordinate 74,553,394, forward strand.
AATTTCGGGCTTAGCAAAGGAAGTCGCACATGTTGTAGCACCTAAAACGTAGACTCGAAGTTACAAAAAAGTTTTTAATATTTACGGAAATCAAAACATACTTGAGCTAGATGCTGTCGCCGGTCAGCAACGTTGTATTTCAACCAAGACATTACAGCATTGAAAACTTGCTCTTCAGATCGAACATTCAATTCATCGCTACATATGATATCTACCAATTGACCAACTGGAAGCAGAAGAAACTCTTCGCTTTCCATCACCTCTTGGAAGTTGTGTTGTGTAAACTTATCGGCGATACGTAGCAATTCGCGACATGAATGCGTATCAGCAAATGCTCGAATACCCAGGCAATTGCTAGGATCCAATTGGCGTTTGAGAAACTCGCAACAAATGTCCTGAATTTCGACGAGCTGTAAGAGGCATGCGGCTGGCAGTAAGGTTTGCACGTTGGACTCTTCAACAACAATGTGCGATGTATAGCAAAAATCTATTAGCAATTCCATTGCATTTTCATCGATATCGCGTATAGTAACTTCGGTTTGTCGTGACTCCTCCAGCTCTCCAGTGAACATGGCCCGAAAGTATGGACTGCATGCTGATAAAATAACGCGATGCGCAAATATTTTACGTCCACCCACATTTAAGACGACATCGCATAGTTCACGATGTCGTCGTAGAACGTTTAGTTCTGCTAGAGTAACTTTTGGATGTTTCTCTGATGTATGTGAGAGACGTGCAGGGGATGGGGGACGATCCCCCAGCAATGCATCGCCCATTCTGTTTGCCGCCAAACGCAGCGGGGCAGATGCCCAACCCCACACCGCGTCTATCTGTAAAGAATGCAATTTTATTAATGTATTAAATAAATAAAAAACAATGTTTTTTGTTATACTCATTTGCAATAGTAACAAAACTTTAAATTAACATCTAAAGTTTAACAACTTAAATTAGAGAAATGGTCAGATGTAATATACCAATCGAACCAGTGGGGACTCGTCACATGAGGTTGAGCCTCACCATAGGTTTGAAACCAGTTCGGCAAGTATTTGCATATCGAAGGACGTTATTTTTTTTTTTAAAAAAAAGGTGCTCTTATGCTTCTCGATAAGATATGCGACCGACATAGACAAACTGATAAAAATTATATTAAAAATGATATAATTATATTATGTTATATTTTATAATTATATTATTATACAAAAGTATATGGTAGCTAATTGATGGATGGTACTTTCGGATGACTACGTTATCGTGTTTTGAAGTTATTATGCAAAGGATTTAACAAAGTTTTTAATGACATAGAACAAATCAGTATTTATCTATAAAACTGAAAGCGTTCTCGAGGAGTTTTGACGAATTAAAAACCTTTCTTTCCGATTTTACCTATTTATGTTTTCGTGTTTTTTTAAACTTTCATCGGAGGTGGAGAGATTCCTCCAAACACTGTGACCAGTCTATTCTGCTATACTCCGTAGATATTTCTCCACCTAGAGATCATCGTCCAACATTATTTCTCTAAGGAATCTTTCTAATTGGTTTGGCTCTGTTCTTGCAATGGTACTATAGTCCAAAAAGTGTTCTCCAAGACATCTGTTGCGCTGAATTGCAATTGCCGCATAGCAGCACAGAATGTGTTCAGAGGTTTCTGCTTTCATTTTGCAGAACATGCACAGGTTATTAGATCATCATCATCATCAATGGCGCGACAGGGCCACCGGTCGTTTGCCATGAGCTCTACCTTTCAGTGTGCGTTTCGGAATTCTTCCGTCGTCCATTCGCTCCACATGGCCTGCCCATTGTAGCTTACGAAATTTTATAAGAGTCGATGCGGCTGGGGCGTCATAGATGTTATACAACTCGTTGTTGTACCGAATACGCCATTCAGTACCTTCTCTTACTGGTCCCAAAATTCTTCGAAGAATTCGTCGTTCAAAAGCGTCTATTGATTTTTCAGACGCTTGGATGAGAGTCCACGTTTCGCTTGCATATAGTAGCACAGGTCTTATTATGGTCTTATATATGCGAAGTTTGCTCAGCCTGTGCACTTATTTCAATTTTAAGATCGAGAGCACCGTGAAATACGCCTTATTTGCTAATGTGATCCGTTGTTTTACTTTGTCTCGTTCGTTGCCGTCTATTACAAGGTTTGATCCCAAGTATGAGAAATGATCCCCATTTCTTTTGGAAGTTGGTCTGCTATTTCATTGCCCTCTATGCCCTCTATGCCCTCAAGACCGGGCACCCAGTGCAAAAGGACTCTGTTTCTGGTACTAAAGCTAGTATTACACTGTATGCCACGCGGTCAAATATTTGATCATATTCCCTTTCAAATGCTGTCATATAGTGTAAAGGTCAAATGCTGTTTGACAAAATGTTTCATTTCATCGTTTGACACCATTTGACAATCAATCTGACCCCATTTGCGATTTTTTGGAAGAACAATTCTGTCATATGGGTCAAATGGGAAGGGTCATTCGTGAATATTCAATTTTTTGTGGCGATCGGTGAAGTAAATAATTAGTTTAAACTACTTCTGTCTTTTCTCCAGTAATTACGACATCATAATTACTTCATAGCACGTTTTTGTTAAATTTTAATACCTGCACCAACAACAACAAATATTAAAACCATAACTTTTCTTATTACACTCCCATTTTTTGTTGAATCCATTTACGTCTCGTTAATTAATCTGAACGGAGTTGTAAACTCGAAAATTTGAAGCTCGGAGTGGCATACAGTGTAATAAATACACCAATATTTACAAAAGATCTGACCTGATGCCGTTTGACACGAGGTTAAAATTTGACGATGGTGTCAAATGTGTCAGATAGTGTAATATCGCAATCGGGCAGCGTGTCAAATGGATATTTGACATCAAATTCGGTCAAATTTTTATGGTCAAATATTTGACCGCGTGGCATACAGTGTAATACAAGCTTAAGGAAACATACGAGTACATAGTTTTTCTTAACTTTCCCATACCAGCCTCGAATTTACTGCGTGCTTTCATCGCTTCATTGGATGTCTGTGAGAATGATTATATTCTAATTAGAGTAGCTCCTTTCGAGGTTTAGTTCTGTGGATGGATAGCATGGGCCTTTGTCTGGAAAACGGTGGTTCGACGGATGCCGTTATCCTGGCGCCGCATACAGTTATTATTCGTGAATACGTGTTCTAACGAATAGAGCCTTCCGAAGGAATTAACGGATGTCACTCACTAATGAAGTCAATCTAGCTTTTGATATAAAACTAAAACCCGTAAAATTTATTGAGTTATAGTGGAGTTTTTGCAGGTTTCCGTTCTATGCATTACAAACTTTGGGCTGGATTGAACTTATAATAATTTTGATTTCATCTAAAGTATAAAAACACAAATGAAAATTATCATTGCAAATTCTTTTAAGTTTTTTCTTTTATCCTTGAATATCTTAAAAAGCGTAGATGTCTCTAATTTTTTATGTTTTGTCTTTAATCAACGTTTAAAAAAATCACCTTGGGATCTCAGAGAGAACGAGGGCCAAAAAAACGACGAACGTCAGTGGTCCTCAATTATTTCATAGAGAAATTACAATTATTTTAATTACTTGCTCGTAAGTCACGGGGATTTTAATTTTATGGTACCAGATATATTGGCAGCTTTTTAATAGAAGGAAGGTAAGAAAGATTTTGTTTCAATCAAAATACACAATAAGAAAGATCACATCATAAAATGTTTGTTTTTGGGGAATTTGAAGGAAGTCTTGCATCATTGTAAGGAACTTATCCTGACTGAAGCTAGTATTTTCCAAATTTGCTTCCCTGCGCACCAAATATGTCCTGAGTTTTGGCAGGATAGTCTACACATTCTATATGTGTGTATGTTATCCATTAATACGTGAAGCGTATGTTGAATGGTTGCGGAATCAAATATTTGGCTGCACGAATTTACGACAACCAACACTTTTAGTCACTGATCAACAAATTACATATTTTAAAGAGAAAAAATAACTCGCGAGTAAATGAGGTCGCTGTAGTTATTGATTTCACGGAAAAATAATTCCATCGTTCTGCAAGATGAGATCTTGAAATAATATGCAAGCCATCCGTTTTGGAATTTATTATCGTGTTGATAATTTTGTTAATTTGGAAATTGTTAGCGATTTTTTATACTGTAGCCGTTCATCTTCATATTTCAACGCTATTTGATAAATTTATAATAGACAAGTTGAGAATATTGAAAAAATTCATTATTTTCGGATGGTTCAGCCGCTCTATATAAAAACCGAAAAAATTTCTTTAATTTGACCAAACATAGCGATGAATTTAAAATTGCTGCAGTTTGGTACTCTTTTAATACCAGCCATGTTAAAAAAAACTGCGATGGTTTCGGTGGTACAATAAAGCGGCATGCAGCAAGAGTCAGTTTAGAGAATCCATAAAATGGCCAGATAGCCACGCCATCAAAAATTTACGAATAGTACAAGTTTTTCCGTTGGTGAATGGAAACCTGCGTAAAAAAATTCAGTTGTTTTGGGACAGACTATAACAACAGTTATACGCTCACAGCTGAATGTAGTTGAAGATGGACGAAAGGGGTCGCCTGCACGTCAATTCAGAAAGTCCTTGATTTACTTGGCCCATTCTTTTGGAACATGAACACTGCTGGCAAGTAAACAGAAAGCAGTCCATCGAAGTCATCCCGTAGAAACAAAAGTTCACCCTTCTAAGACAATCCAGACTCTTGAATCTTGTTCCGATTTATTTATAATATCCGAAAAAATGTTCGGGAAACCGGTGAAATAACGCCAAGAGTATTAAATCTTGCCGAGAATGAATTATGTAAACTCGCTCAATTCGACCGGTATTCAGAGGAAACTAAACCCAACATGTAGCAAAGAATAAGTCAAGTCCAATTTATAAATACTCCGCCGTATTTAGATGAGTCTGGAATACTACGAGCTAGAGGTCACGTTGACGCTACTGCAGGTGTTGCATATGATAGTAAGACTCCGATTTTGCTGCCGAAGAAACATAAAGTTACCAAGTTATTAGTCGATTGTTATTACAGAAAATTTCACTACTATAACATAGATAAACGAGATCAGTTCCATTTTAAAGAAGACGATAAAGTTATACCAAAGAAACAACATTTTTTGACACGAAGCATAACTGCTATGTTTCACTCGTCCATCTACTTATATTAGTATTGGTTTCTCTGGTCCTATGCACTAGCCCGTAGCAATTGTCATGTGGTTCAACGTGAACAGCTGCCGGAACTTAATTCCACGGTCCTGTTCGGACACGGATTGATTTTAAAACGACAATCAGCGACCTTCTATAATAATAGTCTAAATAAGAATGCAAGTTCTTACATCCCATCTAAATCTGTGCCGTTTTGTTGGTCATGGACCACTAGGAACTCTGCCCACTTGGGTATAACCAGAGCCACCACGTCGCTCACCTTGGGGCCTCTTCAGTGTCGGGGGTGGAAGTAAACTTTTGTAGGAGCACAAAGGACAAACTTCCTTCCGCCGAAGGAAAGGCACGCAAACACACTCAATCCATCAAACTGTTCACTGGTATCTAGACATTACTTCACATCATAAGTTTCATTCATTAGTCGCACAGCCATTTCCTCTAAATCACGCAAGTCCGAGTACATCGCACATTCAAACAACACTAGGTTCCAGTCCTTGATGGGGGCAGAGCATAAACTTCAGCCCCATCATTATTACCATGACCGGTAAGGAGGAAGCCCAGACTCAGAGTGAAGTCTAATCTCAGGACCTCTCTGGCAAAACAAACGTCCCTGACGTACTTGTAGGTTACCCGGGCTTTGGTACTTTCATTCCATTTAGTTTGCCACCGAGATACCAAACATTCATTCATCGAGGAGGTCATTCCAAAAATTACGACTCCTCCCGACAACATCCTCATTCCCAATCCAGTCACTCGCAAGCTATGATATACCCCTTTGAATTCTCTGCTGAGCATTTTCAGATTATGCGTGGGAGCACCCATGAGCACCTGCATACCGTCGGTAGAAACCGTACGGCATACAGGTACACACGCATACATCGCAACATCCTGGCAAGCATTTATCAGTTGTTTTCCATGTTTGGACAACATACAGTCTGCAACACTGACGATCCGTAAGTTGCACAAGTAACAAATAAAATGGTTCCGACAGCCTTTCGATCCAGACCCCATTCATCCCGCATTAATCTACCAATCATAACCATTAAAGTCAACCTTATGCCGTAGAATAGAAAGCGATGGCGAGTTTTATTTACTTGCCTAACTGTAAGAGCAATTCATACAGATCCAATAGCTTATCAACGGATTCATGTACTCTCGTACTCGTCTCGAGAAATTTTAGCAGCGAATTCAGTAACATTGACGATGTTTCCAAGGAACCCTATACGATCAATCCACCAGCAGTACCTCACATTGGGGAAGTTGGGAAAGGTTGTACATTCGCTCAAACAAGTAATGCCAGCGCGCACTGTAAGTGAAGAGCTTCTCAGATCCTTACTGACGGAAGTAGAGATGATCGTAAATAGCAGACCACTAACCGACCAAGCCACACTATCATTTAATCTATTAAGGGGTAACACCACTGTAACAGCCTGAAAAAAAAGCTCTTTTTCGACAATTTTTTTTAATGTAAGGAAAGGAAATATACTAATAATATTTAGGGAAGTTAATAACCATGTATTTAAGTATACAATGAAAAATTTTACAAAATGGCGGCACTAAAGCCATTCTCCCGAGGCATGTTAAATTTTAGGCGCTCTGCGGCACGCAGATTAGCTTACGTAAATTTGAACCTAGCACAAAGAAATAAAAATCACTGAATCTTAATGAGTATAGCTAAAGAAACACGTACGGGAATTTAGAAATATTCAGTTTTGTATGATTGGCGAGCATTTGGATAATTTTATTCAATTTTCGACCAAAAATAGGACAGTTATTTGCTAATAACTATTTTTTAAATCAACGTAACGAAAATCCAGTACATGTTTCTCTTCGAAATATTATTTTGAAGATATTGTGAAAAATTCGAATGAAAAGAATGAAAATTGTTCGAGTTATGCTGCGTGCCGATTTCGAAAATCGCGAAAATCTGCAACTCCAGGACCATAAAGCTGTCCTTCTAAGTTGGAATATTCCTGTTCAATCTCTTTCCTCGACGATTTAATGGTGAAGCGCGCCTCTTTTGCCGCATCTGTCAATGAACGCTCAGCGTACTGGATTCGTTTAGCATCAGATTCGACACAAAAATTGTAGCATTGGACGCCAATATCAACATCCAGAACCTTCATAATCCGTAGTATGTTAGTCAGTCCATCATTAAAATTGCATACAGCGATATCCGTTGCTATATTTAGGATTTTCTTGCCACTTGAATAAAATTTTAACTTTTTTGTACATGAACTGACGTTATACTAACGTAATTCTGTGTGAAAATGCATCCAATGGAACACAAAAACTTTTTAGCGATATCTATTAGTGTATTCGAGAAGTTAGGAACCAACAGGTAAATCATTAGGATCCTGATCCGACGCAGGTAGTCGTTTCGAAGCAGCCTGACGCGCTCGGTAAAGAGTTCGAAAATCCAGGAAAAAATTGATTTTCATGTTTTAAACTTTTTTCCCCATATTCTCCAAGGTTCAAAAAATTTGTTAAGCAAAAAAAACCGATTTTTTGATAATTTTACAGTGGTGTTACCCCTAAAGGCGTCTATGGAGGATACGCTTTAAGTGAAGAAGCATGTGTCTCCTAGATAGTGTCAGAACCAGAGTTCACTGCGAGATACAGAAAAACCGAGCGTTTTTAGCAGGTAAAAGGTGCAAAACAGTTGAGGCTCTCAGCTGTTCGATTAATGATACGATTTTGTCTTTTAAGTGGTTGCTATCTACCGGAAGCTCAACCGAAAACTTGCCCTCGCAACCTCCCGAGAAGTCATTCGACTTCACGTTCAAGAACGAACGTAAAGTCCGTGGAAGGGATGACAACGGGAATATATCGCGCATGTTAACGGTAAAGAGAAGGACGAAGTAATCTGAGAGACCAGAAATTGTGAAGCAATGAGGCCCTTTGGGGTATGTTTCAAGGATATTTCTGAAAATCAGAAAGATATCAGTTTAGCTAGGAGAATTTAACCTAGAAAACGTAGACAACTTTGTATATCTCGGGGCAAATATATCGAAGGATGGAAGCGAACCTATCGAAATTAAAAGAAGAGTAATGATGGCAAATAAGACGTGTTATTCGGTACTCCCAATAATTAAAAACAAAAATGTGCATAGGAAAACAAAGCTTAAACTATACAAAACAATTATAAGACCTGTGCTATGCGATGGCAGCGAAACGTGGACATTAACTCAGGCGTCCGAAAAATTAGTTTACGCCTTTGAAAGAAAAGTCCTCAGAAGAATCCTCGGACCTGTGAGGGAAGACTCGATCTGGAGAATACGATACAATAGAGAATTGTATGCCATCTTTGATAATCCAGAAGTATCGATCCTTATAAAGTTCAAAAAGCTACAATGGGTTGGTCTTGTGGAGCGGACGGATGACGGAAGAATCCCCGAACGCATACTAAAGGGAAAAGTTAATGGACAAAGACCAGTTGGGAAGCCACGAAAGTGTTGGGAGGATTCTATTGACGCAGACAGCAAATCACTGTTAAGAATCACAAACTGAAGGACGCGGTCAGTGAACCGAGAAGGCTGGAGGCGGTACATATAGGAGGCCAAGGTCCGCTTTGGACTGTAGCGCCATCGTAACTAAGTAAGAAACACGAAAGTAGTTTGGGCATTTTGGCTGTCTTCAATACACAGAACCGAGGTCATAAGGGTATATTTTCAGTTTCAGGAATCGTTAAGGTCAAATGCGAATGGTTTTCTTTGCAAAATGGGGATAAATGGTCTGTGGCATGCGAAGCAGTCCGTGAACGAAATATTTCGTAATGAAGCCGCTGAAAAAACACTGCTACTTCCAGAAGCCACAGAAAACGTTATGATCGTACATCGAAGTGATCCCTACTAGGAACTATGATCATTTGCGAGCTGTAAATTTATTTTGAAACAATTTGCAAACTTCCGTCCCCGGGAAGCTCGAATTACGGTGCAGCCATGAAACCCGTGCGTCTGACAGCTGCGATGTGGGTAGAGGCCGCGTCGCGAAAAAAAATTTACCACCCACTTTACTGAGAAGACAACGGCCAGCAATTAACTAGCTCATGTGCATCGAGAAGAAAAACAACTGTAAAATACTTAAAAAAAAATCTAAAATTCACGAGCTGGACGTTCGGGACGGACGATCGGGCGGTCGTTCCTACCTTTGTGGTTCTTTTTCCGACGGAGGAGCCAAAACAACACAGCCAATTGCAGCGAATTTTTACGAGCGAAATTTTCTATCGCTTAAATCGACGTCATCGAGAAGCATTATCACGACACGAGAAACTGTAACCGGACTGATTTTTTCCCGCACTTGAAAATTTTCGGGGTTTTTTTCGACAATTAATCTGACGGAGTTTTGTTGATTTTGATCACTTTGATTTTTACTCCGCAATTGTCAATGCGAACGCACGCACACACCCTAATGCCCAATTAAATAGTCGTCCGATGAAAATTTTTATTTAGCGGTACTAAAATTTTCCAGTGCGATTTTGTTGGTAGAACTGTCGGAACGGAACGTGCAATGTTCTAAACTTTAAATCAAATGTGAATTTAAAAAAGAGATTGGTAAAATGTAAAGTTAAAGAATTAATTAATTAAGTGCTGAATTCTCGGTCTTTCTCCTTTGTTGGGATCCAATTTATCTTGTTTTGTAATACAAAACTCTTTCGGAACGCACCCTTTAGAACAAGTTTTCGAATGTCAAACACAAACCGGAGGACGAGCACAACAGAAAATTGCTCCAGTCGAGTCTATCAGGCTCGTTGAAATTTTTCTCAAAAACTCACTAAACAGAAAACTAACAAGGAAAATGCAAAGTGTTTTCAATTCGGTCAAAGGGACAGCTCTGGGGGTGGCGGAATACCTGACCCCAGTTCTGAAGGTAATTGAAAAAAAAGATTCCAAACTTGTTGAAAAGTTCCGTACAGTTTCGCCTTTTCTTTGTGCTTCGCATATTAATAAAAGTTCCGTTTGTTCCATTTTTTGCGTCTTACAGGAAAGTAAATTCCGCGAAACTGGAGTTCTCACACCCGAAGAATTTGTGGCGGCTGGCGAGCATTTGGTTCACCACTGCCCAACGTGGCAATGGGCATCCGGAGACGAGGCCAAAATAAAACCCTATCTTCCGAAAGGTTATCTTTTGTTTATAGGCATCACGCACGAAAGTATTTATTAACTTTGTTTCTCCGAATATCTGACAGACAAGCAGTTTCTCATCACTCGAAACGTTCCGTGCTATAAGCGATGTAAACAAATGGAATATGTGGGCGAGGAGACGGTAGTCGAGGACGATACAGGCGATGGTGGCTGGGTCGAGACACATCACTTCGATAACGACGGTGCCGCCGAGCTGGAGGACAAGGTGTGCGAGATGACTTTGGACAGCAATAAGGTGACTTTGTTTTGCTTAATTTCCTGTACCGATAGTCTGACCATGTGCTTGATTAGTTGGATGAGTACGCGGGAAACGAAGCACGAAAGAACGACGGTGGCGATAACGAAGAAGAAGACGACGAAGCGATTGATATGGAGGAGTTCGAAGAGAGCGGCCTTCTTGATCTTGTCGATCCGGTTTGTTCTGAATATTGGGCGTTTTGGAGACGCTTCTTATGTTAAAATGTTTTCTAGGCTACTGCGACCACAACCCGAAATTCGGAAGCGGATCAAAAAGCACAAAACGAAGGAGGCGATGGCGATGCCGGAGATTCTGTGGTCCATACGCGAACGTACGATCTGCACATTACATACGACAAATACTATCAGACGCCCAGGCTGTGGGTCGTAGGCTATGATGAGGTGAGCGCATTTAAAACGTAAAGCAATAAAGTTGTGGTCTAACCATTCCGGTTAGTGATTCTTTCGATCACATTTAATTCGATAAACTATCGACATCACAAGGCGATACATACACATATTTCATCATCGATGGCGCAGACCAAATCGGGTCTTGGCCTTTAGGACGGTCTGAATCTCGATTCACGGCGCCCTCCTATTTTGTTTTATCCTCCTTATTTTAACTCATTCAATATTTTCGTGGGGCCAGTTAGACAAATTTCTCTGGTATGTGCAACTAGTGTCCAAGAAACCTGATTCTTCTCGGTGCCTGATCTTCACAAAGGCATAGAACTTGTCCTTCCGTTTCTTCATCTTCAGAAAATCGTCTCGAATCAGTCCAATTGTGTGCAAATACTTTTTTGCTTGCAGTGTCCTGTAAGTAGTCGGTTTGTACAGCAAATCTGATTCCAGATCATTTTGAAAAATTCGGAAGTTCGTTTCTTGGAGTGATCGTCCAAGAACATTTTACACTGTCTGCCCCCTTGTTTTTGTCCAGTTGAAGTTACCTTAACCGTTAATTCATTCCAACAGACATTGTTTTGCTGCCGCTGTTGATATTCCATAGAATGGCAAGCAGTTCTGTCATCTTTTTATGCTAACTGGTTAGCAGACTCATTATCTACATCATAATGTCTAGGTACCAATGTTCTGCGTTTACGTTTGAAGTAAGCTGGGATCTGAAGCTTGTTGCTTGAAGATGAAGCACTGCGCTCGGCTGTCGGATTTAATGTACATAGATCTTATTTTTCTTGTATACTCTTATGAACTGTGGTTCAATTCCATTAATTTCTGCTTAGATGATCGTGTTTGTCTTGTTGAGGCTGGCAAATAGATATATACTAGAAGTGAGTAAAAAAGCGGAAAGCGCTTTAAAATAGCTGCTTTTCTTACGCAACGAAAACGAAGTGCTTTCCACTTTTTCGTAAGTGTTTTTTTTCCGTTGCCTCTTTTTCTCTCATTGCCGCTTTTTTCTCGTTGCCGCTTTTCTTCTCGTTGCCGCTTTTCTTTTCGTTGCTGCTTTTCTTGTTACTTTCGAGGGTTGCGTCGAGCGTTCCATTGCAGATGCCAATAATGTAACGAGACATCCGTATCGGCGACGCTAAACGGCGTAGATGGAAACGCACCTTCATTTTTGAGTTACCGCCGTTATACGCCGTATACCCACCGTGGAAAAGCTCTTTTTTAAAAAAAAAAAAAAGCAGAAGCGTATAAAGCGCTTTCACGAAAAAGCGGCGTCGACACAGCTCTAATATATACTGCTATTGTACAATGTACTAAAATTATGGAGCTTCTGATTAAGGGGCCTTTTGCATGTTAAATTCGTTTTTGTTCTATAATGTGACAATTTCACTTCAATAGCAAAATGTAAGACAAAGTACATGATTGGTATGTAGGCTATGGCAATGGCGTCTATATAAAGAGTTCAAAAATGTATTAGAGAAAATGACTATTAGAACAAAAAGCCTAGGTAAGGTACTGTGGGATACAATTTCGCCTAGGGCCGGAGCGACGTATTTGTTGGCGTCCGGGGTACAACAACACAAATTCCACGCCGACTTATCCTGGCATAAAAAATTTCATATATTTTCCGATGAGTTGTCCAGTATCTTCAATTACATATACCCCATTAAATCTTCTTTTGTTTGATATTTATGAAATACAAAGACATCGTTTTAAAAAATTTTTAAAACTCATCGAAATTTCTCATATAAACGCGGATTGAAAGATCGAACGCAGTGCCGTTTGACGTTTTCTGTTGATCAAAAGTTGTTTTGTTGGAAAACTTAGCCTAAGGAAAGTGTCCTCAAAGCGTGTGTGTAAAATTTCGTGTTCGGGAGTGACAATTTACCCGGATTTCAGGGTGTGTTATTTGTCATTTTAATCCCATTTCGATCTTTCGATCCGGTGTTGTCATATACGCGATTCAAATTTAGATTTTTCAATCTTTGGATTATCCATGTATAAGTACTAATAGAGCCCTGTGGTACACCTGACCCTGCAAGAAATTTACCGGTTAAATCCGCCGGAGCTCCGCCGTAGCATTAACCGGTAATCTTTCAGTTAAAACGTATAGGCCTCGGGACAAAAATTAACTTATATACTTCGTATATTCGCTAGCTCTATCTCCATCTCTTTCACTCCTAGTTAATGATACCCGGCAGCTGACCGTTAAATTAACCCAATCCCATACTGTAAATAACAAAGCGAGGCCAGTACAGTTTAACGGGTAAATTACCAGCGAATGGTACCCTATAGTTGAATACTAAATTAACTACATGAATGCATGCAAATTTGGAAGCGAAGCCAGTACGATTTAACGGGTAAATTACCAGTGAATAGTACCCTATAGTTTAACTACATATCCGTTATAATTCAAAATGCGTCTTAATTTTCCATCCCAGGTACCCTGGTACCTATTCGGCCTGATTAAGATATAGAAGAAAAAAAACAATGATAAGTATGAAATAAGAAATGAAGCAAGTTTAGAGATATCCAAAAACGTAGAACAAAAATGATAGTAGTGTAGCAGGGGTTACGGTGTTGTGGGATAGGTCCGCTCAACACATTAAACAGTCATGATAGACGGACGTACTTTGATTCTCACAATTATTGCAATAGTTTCATATCGTTCAGTTATTAAAACCAAGAATTCTAATTTCTAGTTAATTCTATCGAACAGTAAAGTTGTATACAATTAACGATTTTTACCTCAATTATAACTTAATAAAAACGTAAATAAAATTTTTCTGTCGGTAACATTGACACTCTCACAGTGCTTACACAGTGCTAGTTTTCGGTTTTGGCGGAGTCCCAAAAATTACAGTGCTACACTAGCTGACTTTGCGGTGTTTTATTGCCACTCGAAACAATTGGAAATATTTTTTTGAACTATGGCAGAGTGTAGTGTGGTTGCCTGTGCCGATAAAGACAATAAAACGCCACTAATCTGTTGCGCCGGCTTTTGCGGTAACATTTTTCACTGCAAATGTGCCGGTCTGTCCGGTGTTGTGGGAGATTCTGTCGTAAAGGCAGGTAGTGGACTCTACTGGTTTTGCGAATCGTGCAGATCTACCTCTTCTTCTGTCTATGTGACAAAAATTTTGAAGACGAAATCCATCATGCAGTCGCTTCAAAACGAATTTCTGTCGCTTCAGCAGAAATTTCAAGCTGCCTTGAGTGAAATAAATCAGGTATGCGTTAACTCGGATCCAGTTTTTACAACACGAAGCAAATCAACATCATCAACATCAATTACTGCTTCTGGGGTCACCCCACAATTAACAAGACAGTTACGGTCAAGACAGATTAACTCTGCGACTAGCGCCGTGCTGATCAACAAAGGGTCGATTCGAGCTGGTCCGAGCTCCGCTTGTGGCGCCTCCTTTGCATGTACGGCAGGTACATCAGTCAGCAATAATGACAACTCGAATGACACAAATTGTGTTGTTGATAATTCCACTGACGATAAAAATTGTAGTGACGTCACATTGATTCATCCCTCTACAAGCAAGCTGCCTGATGCTGAAATAATTCCCAGTCTCACTCCGGCGAAGATGCCTCGCTGGATTTATGTCTCTCGCTGCGACGTTGCGACTCAGCCTGAAGCCATAGTAAGCTACATCAAAAGGAAGTTTTGCGACGCAACATTAACGGAGTTTCCATGTTATCGTCTTACAAAGTCTGGTGAGGATCTTTGTAATTTGTCTTATGTGTCATTCAAAATCCGGGTGCCTCATGATATGATACATAAGGTCTTGAAACCTACGTTTTGGCCAAAAGGTCTCGTCGTAAAAGAATTCTATTCGAGATCTCGGAAAAATTTTCGCGCACTAGAATTGAAGGAAGCTCTCACTTAATTTCTATGCCTTCAGCAAATAATGTTCCAAATAGTTATGTTTCTAATAATAATTCTAATAATTTCAATGTTATATTGCCAAAATTACTGACATTAATGTACCAAAATGTGCGTGGACTCAGATCTAAGTTGGTGGAATTTCAATTATCTGTTCTTGAGAATAATTCTGATGTAATTTGTGTTACTGAATCCTGGTTGAACTGCTCTGTCCTAGGCCTGGAACTACTTACGGACACGTATGATATTTATCGCTGTGATCGTGACTTAGTGCGGTCTGGGAAAAAGGATGGTGTCTTCATCGCAGTAAAGAAATCTCTTATATCTTTTCGTTACATTGATCTGGATTCCTGTCCTATAGAGAGTCTTATTGTTAAAATTAACTTGTCTGGCACTCTGTGTCTGTATGTGTGCTGTGTATATATTCCTTGTGCTTGTAATGCTACTATACTTGACAACTTTTTCGATCGTGTTTCGGTTTTGGTCAATTCGTTGGCTCATAATTCTTACTTCGTCATGTGTGGGGATTTTAACCTGCCATCAATTGAATGGAATTCTAATTTTACCTATCCACTTCATGGAAGTGATCCCCTGTCCATGTCTCTTTCATCCTTTATGAATCTTTGCTCTATTTCGCAACATAACCCTGTTGTGAATCATCAAAATAAGCTACTTGATCTCGTGCTCTCTAACCTCGGTACGGGTAGTACACAAATTCAAGTTAAACCTACGTTAGGGCTTGTGCGACCTGATAACTATCACCCTCCGATTCAAATACTTCTAGAACTTCCATGCAATTTCACAACTGCTAATGAAGACTTTAGGAAATTCAATTTCCGAAAATGTAATCTCTCTGCAATACAATCAGAACTCGTTAATGTGGATTGGATTGGTCTGTTTGCTGAAAAAACGTGTGAGGAATCATTAAAAGTATTTTATGATGTCTTACAAGATCTCATTAATCGTCATGTTCCAAAATGTGTTCCTAGTAAAAGACGATACCCTGTGTGGTTCTCTAGGTCTACTGTTAAAGCTGTGCGTATCAAGGAAAAACTACGTAAGAAGTACATGAAATCTAAGTTAATTTCTGACTACTTAAATTTCAGATCTCAGCGTATTTTAGTAAGAAAAGAAATTAATTCTGCTCTCTCAAAATACGTGTCTTCAATTGATACGTGCTTAGCTCGAAATGAAACTAAGCCTTTTTGGGCTCATATAAAGAAGACCAAAAAGAGTTCGCTGACAACTAATGTACTAAAACATCTAGATACTTCTGTCACTGATCATCAATCAATGTGCAATCTCTTCGCTACATTTTTTGCCTCTGTATATTCTACATCAAATAAGACTATGTCCTATGACTTTGTTGTTCCTGAACATAGCATACTAAGCAATGTCTCCTTTTCAGTCTATGATGTTTTTCAATGTGTTAGTAATCTTAATCCGAATATCAATGGTGGACCCGATGATTTGCCAAATTGCTTCATAAAACCTCTTGCTTGTGATATCTCACTACCACTTTCAATTATTTTCAACCAAGCAATAAATGAAGGTTGCTTTCCTGCAATGTGGAAACTGTCCAATGTAATTCCAATTTTTAAGAAGGGTGATGCTACGGATGTATCCAACTACCGTCCGATATGCACACTAAGCTGCTTTAGCAAAATCTTCGAACGGCTGATCCATAATGTTATTTGGGGGCAATTTGAACCTCTAATTTCTCCATACCAGCATGGCTTCGTTAGGAATCGTTCCACAGCTACCAACTTATGCGACTTTACTAACTTCATTGCCAAATCACTTGATAATCGCTTAACGGTCCACACTATCTACACCGACTTCTCCAAGGCATTCGATACTGTCAATCATAAAATTCTTCTAGCGAAGTTGCAGTTGTACGGTATATCTGGTTCCCTACTAAATGTACTAGTTTCGTATATCTCGGACCGAAAGATGCGTGTTGTTTTCAGAGGAAAATTTTCAGACGAGTTTCATGCAACATCAGGTGTTCCTCAGGGATCTATCTTGGGACCACTACTATTTAACCTCTTCATAAATGATCTTCCACTTAACATCTCGTCTCATTGCCTTCTATATGCCGATGACCTTAAGTTATTTCGGGCAATAAGGTCCACTGAGGACTGTATAAGTCTGCAATCAGATTTAACCTATCTGTCACACTGGTGCGACCTTAATGACATGTCACTAAACATCAATAAATGTTTTTCTATGTACTTTTCTTTGAAAATTAATCCCCCGGTTTTTACCTATTCTCTAAATGAATCTCCACTCTCCGTTGTCACCACTATGAAAGATCTAGGGGTAACATTTGACTCCCAATTAAAATTTGTTGACCATATCACTGATATTGTAAACAAAGCTTTCCGTCTCTCGGGTTTTGTTCTACGTGTATCGTCCTCTTTTAGACGTCTTAGTACCGCTTTGTTGTTATTTTCCTCCCTTGTTCGTAGTGTCTTAGAGTACTGTTCTATAGTATGGAATCCGCATCATAACTATCTTATTAATTTACTTGAAAGCGTTCAACGCAGATTTACGCGATCTCTTTTCTATCGCCATCACATACCGTATCTTGACTACAACTCAAGGCTGTTATTACTTCACCTTCATCCTTTAATCATGCGTCGCTCTTACCTTGACCTATGTTTTTTATACAAGCTCGTGAATAATGTTCCCGGAGTTCTCCTAGTTGAAGAGTTATCATACAGGACAAGTGCAGTTCCATCCAGAAACTGTAACATCTTTCAGCCTCCTCGCGCTTTTTTGGATGTTTACTTCTTTTCGCCACTGGTAAGACTTCAGAGAACACATGACACTCTACAACTCGGATCTCTGTCCACCTCTTATACCTCTTTTATTATTAAATTAAAACATGCGCTTTTTACAAACTAGTTTTTTCTTTTGTCAATTTTTAATTTCTAAGCTATTGTATTAGTAAAATCATTGTATTTTGTCTCAATGGCTTTTAAAATAAAATAAATAAATAAATAAACTAATTTACGCGGAAATTTGATGGGACATAAGACTGGAAAAGGGCTATGTATTCAGAGTTTAAATGTATCGCATGCAATTAAACAATTTTGATGTCAGGGTGTTGGATTTAATGCATGTGTTTGTACTTTCGAGTAGCGCTTTCTTGCAGGGGAGTTCATTGTAGTTATTTTAAAAAGCGTCGATTTACACTAACTAATTGTTTTGTCACATAAATATGATCTTAGCATCATCATACAACCCACAATTACATCGGAGTTTTGTCAATAAAATTTGTAGTTCAATTGAATTAAAGGTTTTTGAACAGTCTAAAAGAACCAAGATACTTATTTTCTTGTCGTCAAGGTTTGTTCCTAAACTGTCAACCACGTTTATTAATAATTTTTCTCTGCTGTGTTAAACTCTGAAGCCAGATTGTCAAGTATAACATTTAAGAGAATCATTAATTTAGTCTAAGAGAATTCTCGTCCCAGATTTTCGAAACAACTATAATTAATTGGCCTCTAGTGCTCAATTACTTTGGGATTACTACTTTTAGGAATCGACAACTTTGCCTTTTTCCATTTTAAAGGGAATCCTTAAGTGTTAATTGATGTATTACTCGTAATTATGTACATTGGAGCTATCGCTGAGAATATAATCGTCTGTCGATGTTATCGAGGTCAACTATTTTACTTTTAATTGTACCGAATGCTAACTTATATCTTAGTTCTTGTTGCATTAATAAATTTCAACCTAGTAATTTTATTTTGTTAATTTAATAAGTTATTTTTCTTTATCCTTACAGTATAAAGAAAAATAAATTATTAAAGGCAAAACAAAATATAGCGGAAATATATAAATAAAAAAAAAATAGAAAAGGTAGAAGAAAACGACAGTGAAAATGAAAGTGGAAATGAATTTTAGCTTATGCTACACAGAGTTTTCCATTTAAGATTCACAATCATTCAACACAAATTCAATTAGTTTTCCGTGAAGCTTGTTGTTTTTTTAAAATTGTAAGAAATGTTGTTAAACCGTAAACTTTATTTACAGAACAGAAAACCGCTCACAGTCGAACAAATGTACGAAGACGTTAGCCAAGATCATGCAAAGAAGACGGTTACAATGGAATCACATCCTCACTTGCCTGGACCAAACATGGCGTCAGTACATCCTTGCAAGTAAGTATCAACAACTCCTATTTTAAAATGCAAAATAAAAAATAGCCAATTTTTGGAAAAGACATGCCGACATTATGAAGAAAATCATCCAAACAGTCGAGGAAGGAGGTGGCGAGCTCGGTGTACACATGTATTTAATAATTTTCATGAAATTCGTGCAAACTGTTATTCCCACTATCGAATATGATTTCACACAAAACTTCACAATGTAAACAGAAATCATTTCGATTGTCACGCTTAGCATTTTTACCGCTCGAAATAATTCAATTAATTTGGTCAAAGTAAAGCCGGGAAGATTTTATTGTTATTATTATTTTTTTATAAGAAATATCCAACAGAAAGAAAGAAACTGATTGCGATAAAGAAATTATAAATTTTGTCGTTATTTTAAGATTTTTCGGATGCTTAATTGGCATTTAAAAAAAAATGAAGAAGCCTTTTGATTTACAAGCTTTAGTGTAATTTTATTTTGTGTATTATTAAATTGAAGTATAGCTGAAAAATATTTTTTATACATACATAGTGTATTTACAAATAGTTAAATGAGTTTACTTTTAAAACGTGACAATATTATTGATGGGATAGTTATTCCGAAATTATGTGGACTTTAGGTGCAGTTGATGTTTACTCATTTCCTTTACTTGGAAAGAAATACGTTGTGGATAGAAAACCTGCATACGCATTAAAACAAGCATTCACTATCTTGACACCAGTCAATTCGTGTCTCAATGAAAACCAGTAAATTTCACTATGTTTGAATATTTTCATTTGCCGTGGTTTTTATGTATAAAAGTCGTCAGGAAAATAGTTTTATGAAGCAAATAACAGGGGAGTAAAGCATTATGTACACAACAATCAAGATTCACAAAATTAGAAACCTGAGAATTTTTTGTTAAACCATTTAAATGATTAAAAATACACCACTCTACATAATAGATGTTTGTATTAGTTCGTATACAATTACTCTAGTTAAGAGATACCGCTGAAATAGTCGAGTTCATTCGGAAAAGACTATCCGGCCTGTATATCTCTGATCAATCCTCAAATTTACTTGGCGTATTTCTCAGTACCCATCCTGAGAAATACTCTATCTGTCTGCAGAAAGACAGATCATTTTTTGGTTTTTGTTCAATTTCCTTGATGCGTCACCTTCATCAACTAAGGCACCTTGTCGAATTGTTTGGCATTTTAAAAAAGTGCTGAATAGTTTCTTCGATGTCGTTCATTGAAAGCTTTCTCTTAAACTCAGAAATTAGTGATTTAGTTAGCGAGTCTATATTCAAAGAAATGAGGCTCTTCACTCCCTTTAATCGCAAATCGCGAAACCGTCCATCGCAAGCCCCGGTTCTCTTAAGTGTGCCTTTGTGATGTTCAGCCTAAAAGAACCCACCTTTTGTCAATTCAGAGCAAATCTCATTTCCGAAAACAGATTTATTTTTCAAGTCGCGAAATTCCTGTAAATCTACTAAAACGTGTTAAGTTCGGCTACGAGGAGAAAGTGAAGATTAAAATTATCGAAAATCAGACTGGTGAGAAATCTTTCTGATCTTTAGCAAATCGATTAATTATAACTTCATTAAATCGTAAATTTCACCATTTATCTTTGGTTCAATAATACGTTGCCGGAAAACAAAGGTTTGGCGTCGATCATCTCTCTCCTTGCGTTCTCAAAAATTAAACACATCTGCGAAACCTTTTCGTAACATATTCTATCGCTTCCCACGTGGGCGTGAATGTTCAGTCAATTCCTAAGAAGGAAACAAATCGAACTCACCTAATTATCTCACCATTGCTATTATTTATGTGCTTTCGAAAGTAATGAAACTGCTCCCAACCACAAAATCATGGGCTATTTAAATACTAACAACTTGACTTTTTTAATCAGAAACAGAATCGGCGTGCGACTATGTTTGTACTACATGTCAGCGAATCCTCGCTTTCGTTCATTTTCATTTCCATCTCCTAAAATTTAATTCACAGTTATTATTATTATTGTTATTGTTGCCTGGAAATAAATTTCGCAGGTAACAAGTCTGAAGGCATCTTAGCTATTGGGCTATTCATCTACAGTTATTAGTTGCAATTAAGAATTGAAACCGAATCCAGCCACATTTGTTTGTATTCTAAGTCCTGCAATTAGCGCTAGATTTTTTGTTGATGTGTTTTGTAATACGCCGCGATCAAAGCCAATAAAATATTTAAAATTATCCGTGAAAGTTTCTGTAAAAAAATCCAAGTGCTTTTATATTTTTCTCGCACAGGAAACAATTAATTATGGTAACTTTTCGAAAATTTCTTTTAGAAATAAAAGAAAATACATTTGCTCTACGACACATCAAACTATGCTGTTCCGAAAAACTATTCGCCGCGAAATTGCTTGTCTTATCAAAAGAAAGTTATGGAAATGGAAGAAACTAATTAAAACAATTCAATTGTACAAATTTTCCGACACATCTTCTAGACGTGATTAGATATCGAATTGACTTTTACTTTCACGGACTTTTTATAAAGTTGCCTAAAAATCAATTTCATTCATTTCAACCCTAAGAGGGTGAAAAACGGTTGAATACGTTTCACGATTTACGCCATATCTCTTAAGTTCGATGAAATATTGATTGATTTACACGCGAGCTCTACGCGGAACAAACGGATTCTGACCATTATCTTGTCTAGACGAAATACCGCGGCCATACAGCAAAGTGTGGCAACTTGAAAGGATGCTGACGACATAAATTTGATATGGTAATGCAATTTGCTTCAGCGCTAGAGGGTCACTTTGCTAAGACATTGCAGACAGACGTCATCTCTAGATGACGGCCGAAGAATTCTGGACACAGATAAGGGGTGGAATCAGAATAACTGCTGAAAAATCGTGGGTCATAACAGATGCTAAAACTCCTAGCATTAGTCAGTGAGAATTTTGAAAGTAGTCACGCATAAACAGCAAAGCATCTATCTCATACGCGCTAAAATATCATCCAGACTGTTCTTTTTTTGTAGTCAGAAAATAATCTATATATCTTGTTTTTTAGTTAGCGACTGTGTTCGAACTACTTCTGTGCGGAGTTGACTGTTGGCGGACGATTCACGATTTATTCGCAAAATTTGGATGCTATGCTTTATAATAAATGTGAATGAAAACCTTTGGTTGACCTTCTTAAAGGCCTAGGAATGACCATACATCGTTTACCTGATTTGTGGGTTGAACAAAAGAATAACTTTCACTTTCAAAGAAATATCAAAACTATTCGAACTTGGTATAAGAAGCACGGCCTCTCTTAGCAATGCATAGACTGACACGTTGTCACTAGTCTGAATCTGAATGGCAGTCGCGATTATTTTCAGATTTCCGAGATCCATTTTGAAAATGAAATCACGTGGCCATCGGCCACGTAAACGATGAGTGAACTTGATGCGAAAATCAGATCCCTACTAAGATTATCAAACTGGAAGGCTATACTTCACCGGATCATTTCTGTAGTATGTCTTTATTAACTTTCAAATTATTTTGAAAGATTTTTGCGCCTTTTGCTGGATCGCGATAACTGCCTCGCCATTGATGATAAGAAAACGACCTACAGATTAAAAGTTTATAAAGTAATTTCCATAAGGAATTTTCTATAAAATGAAGTGTTTTTAGAATTCCATTTTTTAAGGCTGTCAGCCGCATAGTATTCCGCCCATATACTGTTGGTAGATTCTTTGATATTAAGGCAACAAAAGCGTTTTCGTCATGAAAAGCAGAGCATACGATATCCGGACTTGATCCAAAATATTTAGAATTATAATAAAAGAAAAAATAACAGGTTGAAATTTTTGTAAGGACTTCAGTTTTGTCAGTATCATAGTTCGAGAACGAAATTATAATGGGGACATAACGAAATTAAAACCAGTGAATATACTTTTTAATTGTTTATTCTATTGAAACCGCACCATTATACTAGATTTGACTTCAAAAAATCGTCCTCATCATCGCGTTCTAAATGCGTTTCAAAGAACTCCTGGACGGTATCAGTATTCCACTTGTTAATGGACAATACCTCCTTCATATTTCCACTCTTGTCCAGGAGTTTAATGATCGGATCCAAGCCCCTCACGTATTTAATTTGTAGATTAGGAAATTTAGCCGGTCTATCAGATTTGATAAATGCCTGAATTTGCGGATAGGCTCCGAACTTACAGGTGCATACTTCCAAAATGGCTTTGGGATATCGCTTCGTCGTCGTAGGGACAGCATCTTTCTCGCAACACTCTAGGCAGTAGTCTCTAAATTTCAGAAGAGTAAAACATTCAAAAAGATAATGTGTGTAACAAAAATTGGATCACTTACTTTATCTCGTCTAGGCCAAACTCATTTAATTTTTCGCACGACGAACACATGAGCTGGGTCTTAATGAAGCCCAGCTTGCGGCAATCCTGAGAAGTAAACTCGGCGTAGGATCCATACTGAAATAATGTTACCAAACAATATAGAAGTGTATTTATCAAGAAAGGGAAGGCAGGCAAGTACATAGCTACTAACGGCCGAACAAATAACGAACAATAACAATTTTCTCATCTTATATATGTACAAGCCGAACGAATAAAACTTCAGTAGAAATATTTGACATTGACAGTTTGTGTGCATAGCTGGCTGTTTGTTTGCGGCGGTGCTGAGAAAACAAGTGGTTTGGCTGTAGTGAAGAAACCAACCGTTAGTAAATACATGAGACATGGTGCGGATATCGTCTAAAAGCTCAAAAGCACTATTCGTGCTGCCATTGTATTTATATCTTATACAGTGGATGCCGCTTATTGTAATCGCGGATAATGTTATAAGCCGCATTTTGTTATCAAAACAGTTGGGTTCCATTTTCCACAAACAGAATTCATCGCTTATTTTTTTCTTCGTTTATTGTTATCATCCAGTTAATGTTATTGTTTTTGGCTGGTCCCAAAATGATTACAATAAGCGGCATCCACTGTAGTAGTATCGCGGAATAACTTCACCTCAGCTCAAAAGATGGCGTTGTTTGCTCCGATGGGTGAGCTTAGCGTATCCAAAAACCGTATTTCTCAAACTGTGAAGAACCTACCGTCGACCGATCGATTTTCGAGGGAGGGTGCCCGATGATTTTAGAAAAACTTAGTCAGGGGGGGAATGGTGACGGGAGGGGGAAAGCGATAATCGAACACGCAGCAGGTGTGAATTATTTCAAAATAAAAATTTCTTTCGGTTCCTGCCGATTTTTTTCCGAATTCAAATTTGCTGGCAGTGGTGATGTCGTCGATCCATCTCCAAAAGATTTATAAATTTTAAATGTGCACTCACTCTTTGGTACAACATTCATTCAATTGGGGTTGACGTGGAGATATTTATTACGGGTTTTTATTAAAAAATTCTGAAATTAGTTTTTTGGCGATAAGCATATATATATTATATCATCATTCTTTCTCGTCTCGTTTTTCTGGAGCGGTGGAGCGTTATGTTGTATACACACAAAGTATATCTATACATTAACTTATAGTACACAATAATATTTATGTATTGTATTATATAGTGGTGACAAGGGGATATCATAGTTTAACTTTCCGGAAGATCAAATATCATTTTCCTGAAAATTTCTTGCTTGACTCTCATATTAGCCCGACTTCGTTGTAAAGTCCGAAAAAATGTGTTTCATGGATTAATTTATTGCCAACTAAGGGGTCGGGTTAAAATCCGTTTCCTAAAATCCCGTTGTTCCAAAATGCCGTTGACCCAAAATCCCGTTGTCCCGAAATCCCGTTTCATAAAATCTCGTTTTCTTATTAAAATTAATAGTTCCTGTTTTTTACCCAACTAAAGCCATATAGCACATCCTAAGGAATGGGTTGTGTATTTTGGTCGTAGATATGTGATCCAAATTTCATTCAATTATTTGGTCGAAATTCGTAAGCAATCATCCAGATTTTGACACTTGAGGTGTCATTCGAGTGATCGGGTCAAAATTCCGTGTTCCAAAATTCCGCTCTTAAAAAAACCGTTTCCCAAGATTCTATTTTGAAAATATTATTTTCTTTTTAAAATTATAAACTTATATCCCTGTTTTTATATCCGACTAAATAGGCGCAAAGCAGCTAAAGCAGATGTGTTTATTGTTTGAGTAGTAGATCTAGATGTTTCACACAAACTTTATATGTTCATTTGTAGTTTGTACGCGACCTGACGATTTTAACACTTGGGGTGTCATTCTGCTCGCCTCAGCTGTGTGTATGAATAAAAAACATAATTGTGAAAAATTCAAAATAGTGGTGAAAATAAAAAAGAAAAGAAGCACTTAATGTATAAAATTAATATTTATTAATTCGGGCCCTCGGGCTCGGACATTTATATTATCCATAAAAACGGGATTTTTTCAATAGTGATTTTGGGAAACATGTAAAATTTTCAACCTAACCGTTAAGATGCGCTACGCTTACTTAGTTTCGTAAGTCGGTATTTTATAAAATGGGATTTTGACCCGATCTTGTTACACTTCATTACGACTCCACTCCGTCGAGAATTCGCGCGACTTTGCAAGTCGAACAAAATGGTAGTCGTATAAGAAAATCTGCCAACAGTCTGGGCGCAATTTTATTATTTTTTAGATAGTTTATTATGCGTAATTGAGAAAAAATGTCTAGCTTTTAGCATTCTGAATTTATCGGCCAATATTTTTGAACACTTGTTTTAAGGATTTTTTGTATGTTAGTTATCGGAAGAAGTAAAGGGATTTCGCTAAAAACTTAATTTTCACTTAAAACTAAATGATATCATTTCCACAAATTGAGTGAAGTCGGTATTTTAGAAAACGGGATTTTGACCCGATCCCGCTCCACTTCACTACGATATTACGCCGAAGTGTTACAAATAGAGTTAATATTTCTCATTGAACCAGTCGAATTATATTGCAGGATTAAAAAACCGAAATGTCCAAATTCCTAAAGTACCGAAGTCAACGCATTGCTCGACTTTGCAAGTCGAACAAGTTGCTAATGCTTCCAAAAGGTAGCGTAGCAAATCAAGACCCATCACAAAAAAGGAGTTCTTTAGTTCCTGACACTTTTCAGAAATACCTTTTACGTTTTAAGCCGAAAAAAGGAAAGAGTTGGGTAAGTTTTTTTCGGCTTTGTCTCGTCCGCTGAACTCAAAACTCTGTATGTAGTGATCCTTGCTTCTTTCTGTATATCTAAGGGTATAGGTGCTAGGTTAAGAAGCATCTCTGGCAGCCGTGGGGTGGTACGCATCGCCCAGTGTGTTACGAGTTCCACTCGTAAATAGCGTATCTGGAAGGAAAAGAACAATCGTGAGTTTCGGGATTAACAAAAATAAAAGAGAGAAACAAATAGTGAAGAAAATTACCTTTTTTGAGATAATCCTCGATGCGCTGGTTCCTCACGCAGTAGCTCCACAGTCGATACTAGCACCTAAAAAGACAGTTGTACGCAAGTATTAAGCCCGAAACACAATGCTCCCGTTCCGTTCCGTTCCGTCACGACAAGTGAGGTTATGTGATCCGTAAAAGTTGAATTTTGGTCAACTTTTCCGATCCGTTCCGTTACGACCATTGTGTGCATTTACATGGTCAACCCATAAGGTCTACTTTGACAGCTGAACGGAACGGAACGGAACGGGCGCATTGTGTTTCGGGCTTTAGTTTATAGTATAAATAATTAATGAATCAGGAATGGTTAAATAAAAAATAAAGAAAACATATATTCGAAATTAATGAACGAACTTTGACTCTGTGGTGGAGGAAAGACTGGTTGACGGGTAAAGATAGGATTTTGTGTGAGTTAGAGTTAGAATAGGTTTAGGAATTAGTGGATTAAAAGGGGGAATAGGTTTAAGCAGGTGGAAAGTAGTTTAGGATAGGTTAATCCAGGAAATTATTTGTCGACGGTAACCAATACGACGACGCGAGTGTCCGGGAGCGATTAAAGTGTTGCAAGTATTACGGCGCGCCTTTAAACTGAGATCATTTTTCAAAAAAAATCTTCCGCAAGACTTGGCACTTACCCGGAGGTATCAAAAGAATCGCGAGCGACAAATAAACAATAAAAATCAAAACAAACGCGAGTGACGTATAAACAATAACGATCAAAATCTACCGCGAGTGACATGTAAACAAGAACGATCAAAACAAGCGCGAGTGACATATCAACAATAACTAAACTGACATTTACTACGATTTTGATGTTCGCCATATACCAATAGAGTGCAGTGGCGCGAGTATATGATTGTGAATAATCGGCGGTTCGTGAATCGGGTAAGTGCAATTCTCGAGATAACGTTATGGTGCGCGAAATACTGCGCGGATCGGACATTGATTCGATTGGAATAATCCCGCGGGATGAGCCGTTAGAAGTTTTGGCGGACAGAGATACGGAGTGATCGGGGCTTTTTGTGAGTTATCAAGTACAGCGACCGGACGCGACCGATTAATGTGAGCAGAGATATTTTAAGCCGGAGTGAACGAAGAAATTGTGTTAGGAAAAGTCGCGCCCTCACAAGTTGGTGAGAAGTGTCGTACCATTTACCTTCGGTTGTGGAATTTGGTGTAAAGGAAAGAGAGCTGTACTTCAAGAAGTGAAAAAAGTACTGAGACGGCGAAGAAACGATCTTGTAAATCCTGCGGCGGAGAATCGGCGGAATCAGAGACGTCCTAGGATATTTAGCACTGAGAACGTAGCTAGGGTTTATTGTTCATGGTTATATAGATAGGGATTATTTTGATAATAAATATTTGGTTGTTCATTATTTTAACTGCTAGCTTTTACTTTCATAAATGTGTAACGATTTTTGTGACGTCTTACAGAAATTTTTCCACTCCAGATTATAGTTCGTTATATGTCGGTAACTTTTCTAGGCTCGTGATTCGGTCTAGAAAAGAAGAACGGAATCCTTAAATTGGATCACTGGCACCCACGACCCGTCTCTGGGTTGAGCCGGACAAGGCCCGTTCGCCCCTTTGTTTCAGGGGTCGGTATCAGTGTGACCGTTTTGATATTTCTTAGGGTAGCAAATTTGGGTAGCAATTCTTAGCTTGGGTAGCAAAAATATTTTCTAATACTTCTTTTTATTAAATGGAACTAGTTACGTCATTATATGCTTATCTGTTACTCATAACACTGTATATCCACTACAAATTTAAAATGTTTAAGAAAAAATAATATTTTAAAGTATGAACATTTATTTAGAAAAATCAAAATTCACACAAAATGCACATTTTGCCCTTCGCTCGAACGAGTGATAGATTCCAAAAAGATGCGTAATTCGATTGCGATTATCTATGCGGTACGCGCTAGCACTATACTATATTTCTCAGTACAATACTTATTATTATTATTTTCTATGACGCTAGCCTATGAATATACTAGCGCATATATTTAAGTGCCAGGTCTTCTATAGCCATATGGCACTAGTGTATGTATTATAATGTGACGATTAAGTTATGACTGTTACTTTGTTGAAGAAACTTGTGGATTAGCTTGAAGTCATGGGTGTTACAGACTGTTCCTGATCTTCAAGTGGGTAAGGAGTTTTAGTAAAATGTCAGGGCTGGAAACTGACAGGAGGTCTTCAATTGGAGGAGGGCGATACTGGAAGAAGGCCTTGGTGTGAGTGCAATGTAGAAGGATATGCTCCATTGTTAGCGGCTGCTGGCAAGCTACACATCCAGGCTATGGAGCTTTGCACATGTAGTAACCGTGAGTTAGTTTCGAGTGTCCAATTCTCGCCCGCGTGACTGCCACCGTCAGTACAATACTATTAGACAGCTATCGATGGTACGCGATTTCGAATGCAAGACCAGAGGCGTGCATGAATTTTACATTTGATATGGTTTGTCAAAGTATCATATTTTTGGCGTACGCAAGTTTTATAACGGCTAATTTTACCAGGGTAGCAAATTTAGTTATGTAGTAACATAGTAGCAAAAAATTGTCAATAGTAGCATTATGCTACCTTCGTAGCACTTGTGTCGGTATCCCGGTTTTCCGCGGGGAATAACCGTAATAAGTGATAACTAGGAATCCGAGCCTTTGTAATTTCATCAGCCTAAGTTGAGCACTTTTCTGCTTTGTTTTTTCGCCAGAATGATATCGCGTAGGTTATATTGGGGCTTGTAACGGTGCCTAAGTTCCCAGCTCTTGCAGAGAACGATCCTGCAGGTCCAGGGAGAGATTCTGGCCCTTTCAAAAACGTTGTCCAAATAAAGCCATTCCAAGCGAGTTCTTCATCCAGGATGACTACCCGAATTCTACAAAAATATTATGTCTAGATAGCTTGTCCTTACACCTCCTTTGGTGAATTCAAAAATTGTGATTTACTTCCGGTTGCTACCCAAACCTGCTTCAGTACACCAGGTTGATTCCTAGTTTAGGGTACTTTGAACTAGCTCTTTGACTGTTTCTTCAAATTTACCTCAAATGAGGACCAATAACGATAAGTTACACAAAAAAGAACTTATTCCAAAGAGCAGAATTGAAATCAACCAGAAAAATATCTGTTAATTGTTATGTAAAAGTGTACGGGAAAATACAACGACGAACGACCTATCAAGCAGAAACGAACGAGCAGCATTGACAATGGCCAACTTAAGAGAAATATTAACACTGTAAAATTTCGTTGTAAGGTCGTAGTGAAGAGGAACAGGATCGGGTCAAAATCCCGTTTTACTCGTTTCACTCAATTTGCGGAACTCACTACATCTCATGAAATCATTTAGCCACGAAATCAAGGTTTTGTACAAATATGTTTTGAGTGAAAAGTTTATTAATTAACATACAAAAAGTGCTTAAAACAATTGTTCAAGAATATTAGCCAATAACTTCAGAATGCTACAAACTAGAAATTTTTCCCAATTCGGTATTTCAATGGTTGCATGTAGAGGAATTGCTAGAAAGAAAAAAAAGGAGCAACCAAATGAGAGTCCTTAAAAAAGAGCAAACTACATGCGGACTCCTTACTCTGCTTTATCCCCAACTACAATATAAGTCGGAGTTCAGAATTTCATCTAGAGTGTTATACGATTGGCCCGCAGCCGATCGTGACTGCGGTATGTTTTTCCCTCGTTAGGACGAATATATTTGCCGGACTATCGTTTTCCCGGGAATTTTTGAATCGCCTACCATTTTGTTCGACTTGCACAGTCACGTAATTCCTCGACTTCGGTACGGAGCATAGAGATATTCAGGGTGGCCCAAAAACACTCAACTAATCTTGCCGGCCAGTTCAAATTCCCAAAACGAGACATTAGACATCCTTCAAAATGTCTATTGTGGCGCGAGCTGTGTGTGCGGCTGCACCATCTTGTTGGAACCACATGTCCTCCGGTCCCAATTCATTAATTTGCGGCAATAAAAACTTTGTTGATCATGGTTCCGTATCGCTCACTTACCACAGTAGCCGTGTTACCCATGGCGTCCTCAAAAAAATGAGGCTCGATGACACCTCCGGTGTAAATGGCGCACCATGCAGTGACTTTGAGTGGATATAATGGTTTTTCGTGAGTGATACGTAGATTTCCAGTGCCCCAGAAGAACAACACAACAAAACAGACGGTTCCGGCATTTGCAAAAGTTATAACATCTTCTAACAGGGTGATTCATTTTGGGTCACCCTGTATATATATATACACTGGAGATGACAAGCAGCGAATGAGTTTGAAGCCGGATGACTAGCATTCACCTCACACGCAAAACAACAACAATTTTTTATAAGGCCATTGTTTTTTCTCAATCACATTTATATTATGTCCCGCTCTTGGACACGCAAATCAACAATAATTTAACATAATGCTCCTGTTTCCACTTCCACTTCCACCTGGCATCAAAGGGCTTCATTTAAAAACGGTGCCTTATCACCTCCAGTATGGATATCTCTATGGTACACAGCTCGCGTGACAATAGGTACTGAGAATAAAGTACCTTGAAATATACAGACGAACGAACGTGTTAAAATCAAGGGAGCATGACAAGTGATATTCCCTCAAAGAACGGGATAAAACTTATTTCAAGTATTTCTCTATGGACTCGATTCATATTAACGTCTAGATGCATTAAAATACAATACCGGATCACAAAATTGGTGTTACAATTTTAACGTCTATTAATGAGAATTTTTTGTGGATGCGACTCTTTTTAAGGTTCACTTGCTTGAAAAAATAATGCAGGATCATTGAGAAAGTGTTAAAGTACTGCCGGAGTATTGCAGTATTTAGGAAAAATAAAATTCAGGGAACATAAAATTTAGGGTTTTTTCACCTCCGTCAAACTTATTATTCACAAATATACCACTTGCGAGACGCGTGCCAAGCATTCTTAACTTTAGCAGAAAAGAATTTTTTAATATTTCAAATTTTCAGTATGAAATAGCATCCCTAAAAGTGTCCCTGCACCTTAGTTTACAGTAGGCAGGTCTTAAGTAATGCACATTATTATATGTACCCATGTCCGTATATTATAAAAAAAAACTTTTACTCTTAAATACACTATTTTAATAATAATTTTTAGATTGTACAATTTAATTTAATAAAAATACGAAAATTTAATAATCTTATGTTTAGTAACGACATGTTCATTGATCGTTTCACTATTGCAAATCTGTTTAAGAATTACTTTCAAATTCACCTTCTACGTCATCGTCCGCGAATTGAATACCATCTAATTCATAATAATCACCCAGATTGTCTCTCGGAAATTTCTCAACCGTAGTTTCCTTTTCATCATCTTTACTTTGTTTACGATGAAATTGTGTTAATTTTGAATTGATTTTATTGCTTTCAATGCACTCATTTAGAGGCATCTCATTTCCAATACGATTTAAATGTGCGACTAATGCAGACGGGTAATCATCTGTTGCTATTGAACTATTTTTAAAATTATTCTTTACAAGGTTGTTGTCTCGCGAACTGTTTTCCGATTCCAGAATTGATGAAGAAGTGGAAATTTCGTAATCAGGAGTCTCTTTGTTACTTCCTGCGTCAACATATTTCGATTGTTGAAGGATCTCGTCATACAACGTATCCTTTTCATCATCGTGTATTATAGTGCCTGCTTCGAGCGGTGGTATCCATACCAGATATGCTGGATCCATACCTAAATACGAGCCTGGAGCAGCTCCAGCATTTACAACGTTATAGTCATAATAATCGAGTTCAAAATCTTCCGGATTAGCTAACGAAAATTCGGAGCCTGGTCGAACCAACAGTTTTTGTCGGTTCTGTTTTTCCTTATTTTCCTTTTGATTGGTTGGTCGTATCTTTGCTGTACATACAGTATTTACAGCAGGCGAAAAAGATCCCTAGAAAAATATTGAAATTAGTGAATTGAAGAAAATTAAATTACCTAATTAAAATATATCACAATAAATTTCTTCTCTAGGACATTTTATCAGCGCTGATACTTTAGGACCAAACTCTTAATTACAAGTCCCTAAATCGACCCAAGCTAAAATTATCGACTTAATATCATTGATTTGCTTCTAGCCTATCTAAATTTCAGAAAAATCTAGAGTTTAGATTTGAATTCGGAATTATCGTAAATATAAATTATGTATAATAGACGTATAGAGCAAGTTTCGCGCAAGGAAGAAATGAAGTAAAATTTAGTTAAACGATAAGACAACAAGTACGAAGTGCACTTTATAGATTAATGGACAAAAAACAAAATTGAAGAACAAAACTAATATTTAGTTAAAAAAAAAATTTAAAAAAAAATGTTTTTAAAACTAAAAAGTATAAAATAATTTTTCCTAGCCCTTTCTCTTGTTGTGCCTAGCACTGTAGCAGCATCCCTATTCCCTTATCTAATCCAGATGCTTGTATTTCCCCTCATATATACATTACCGGCAGGTCAGTTTTGTAATACAAACAAACAAAAGCTGCATTAAATGCATTAACATCCAAACGTAAATAAACGTAAACAACTCGGTTTGTTTACTGACCTACTGGAAATGCCGGTAATATTAAGTATCCATAAGCAATAGTAGTACGACTCAGTGTTATTTCAAAATTAAACGACAATAAAAAGTATTTTTATACTCCAGATGAAATCATAAGTATTATAAGTTAGTCCAGCCCAAAAGTTTGTAACGCATAGAACCAAGCCTCGGACGAAAAAAAGTTATATATTATTTTTTGTTTATTTGTGGCCAAAAACCTCAAATCCGCTTGACGTCCGTCCGTCTGTCCGTGAACACGATAACTCAAGAACGCCTTCACCTAGGATCTTGAATCTTTTGAATCTGGATGTTTGGTTGAATTTGTAAGGCTAAGTTCGTTAACGGGCAAAATTGTCCTACTCCTTCGGGTAGCTGCCATACAAAATGTCCTTAAAACACGTGTTCAAGAATATTAGTCGATAACTTCAGAAGGGTTCAAGCTACGTCTTTGAAATTTTGATGTGTCATTTTTCCAATAGTTGGAGCTAAATGTATGATTATGAAGAAAATCCTATTAGTCCTTCGTGTAGCTGCCATACAAATATCCTGTCAAAATGTCTTCACTTAATTTACGGAACTTACTATAACTCAAGTAATCGTTTAGCTATGAATTCGGAATTTTGTACAAATTAGTTTTGAGTGAAAACGAAGTGCGAGTTTACTAGTCAAAGAAATCCTCTTACTCTTTGTATCTTCCATACAAAAAATCGTTAAGACACGTGTTCAACAATATTTTCCGATAACTTTTGAACGCTTCAAGCTACGAATTTGAAATTTTGTACACATTAATTTTTGAATTGTTCCAAGGAAAAGGATAAATATATAAGAAATCGAGTGAGTTCTTCCTGCACCTCCCATGTGAAAGTCCTTCAAAAAGGAAATTTTTTTTTCGATTACTTACCCAGTTCAAGATATGAAATTAAACACTGAATATTGTCTTTTAGTTTTGAGTAGCAATCTAATGGCAGTCCTTAATAAAGGACATACAACATGCACACACGTAATTCTACTTTGTCCCCAACTACAATATAAATCGGAGTTCAGTATTCATCTAGAGTATCAAACGATTGACTTGCAGCCGATCGTGACTGCTGTATGTTTTTTTTATAAACTTATATACGAAAAAAGGTCTTCTTATTATAAGTTCTAGGTAAGAAACTTAACTATTTTCTTTCCCAGGTTTACAAATGGACTTGTCGGCGTCTCATGCCACGTCCCACCAGTCTCCATTGTTGGCACTCAGCACTTAGGAGCCGCAGAACCTTTTTCCTCTTTTAGGTCCCAAATCCCTTTCGGGACTAACCACACCACAGTGATTGGCTGGGTATAACGCATACACACCTAACACAACACTCTGGCTACTCTCTACACTCTTTACTATTATCTTGCGCCCCACGTTTTTCAGGACTTTCTGCATGGGGTTAGGAATCTGTATGGAGCTAGGAAAAAAAATTATTTTATATTTTTTAGTCCGTTTTAAAAAGGTTTTTATTTTGTTATTTAAATAATTATTTTCTGCTTTTTAGTCTTTTGTGTTTGAAATTTGCAAAGGGGTCCATTATCTGATTTTCATATCTCGACAACCGCTAAAGATATAAAACTAAAACGTTGCGCAGTGACATGTTCTAAAAATATAATTTTTTATAAGGATAGCTCGATACGGAGTGTAGTGTGTTCTTTCTATATTTGAAACGGTTTATGCAAGAAAGTTGAAACTTCGTATGTGTACATATAGATGTACCAGAATACTAGTCTACGCAAAATAAAATTTCAGATTTGCATTGGCTTTCAAAGGTGGTCAAAAATGGACGACGAAACGGAGGTTCGTATATTTTCAAGAATTTCGTCAGATCACTTAGGTCTTCGAACATATTGATTTATTTTTAGTTCCAGGAGGTCTTCAGATATAAACGCCTGGAAAATGGTTTCATGATTTTTTTCTACACTTAACCTCTAATGTGGTGTGAAGCTGCATATTACATGAATTCTTCAATATCTCTTATGTCTGATTAGATATCGAATTGGTTTTGGCTTCGACGGGCTTTCTATGTAATCGCCTAAAAATTATTTTAAGTATTTTTTGATATTCGACCCTTGGGAATGCAAAGTGGTTGTATAGGTTGTATAGGTTGTAGAATATTTTTGGATGCCTGAAATCTACGAAGACTATTTCACGGATACTCTCGACTAGAGTCACTAGGCTATTATCAAAGCGAATCTAAGCCAGGTGAAAAACTTTAACTTAAAAGTAGCGTCTTCTGCAAATGGAGTACACAATGCAGTGATTGTCCTACCAATTTTTTTTTAATACAAGTAATATTTGAATAATTTAATAATAAACTTACATTTG
Organism: Beris morrisii; assembly: GCA_951812415.1. Classification (NCBI taxonomy): domain Eukaryota; kingdom Metazoa; phylum Arthropoda; class Insecta; order Diptera; family Stratiomyidae; genus Beris; species Beris morrisii. The sequence continues at coordinate 74,588,714 of OX638310.1, forward strand.
TTAAGGTAGCAATACTACTGAAGCTTGATGCTTTACTTTCTGAAAGTAAACTTTCTGGATTTGATGTCAGCTGCTCGGCCATTCTGTTGTCAAATAAAGTCCGTTGATTTCTTTCATCTAGCGACTGGTCGGTGTTCATATCCTTTTCGCGTATAGTAAAATCATTGTATGGCGTATATTCGAATTCAGTTATATGTTCGTCCTGAGCAAGAGACAAAATGCCCAGTTGTTGCACGTTTTTATTTGAAGGATTACTAGATTTCTTAGTTGAAATATTAGCACTTTCAATCATATCAGATTCCATACTAGAGAAAAACATTGGTTAAAGAATTTTATTATTCACATGATAATTAATATTGATAGGATGAGAGTGGGGATTTAACATCGCTGAGTGGAAATTTTACATCGCTATATCCTTCGCAAAATATTAACTATTTAATTACATTCGTTATATATACTCCGAATTCATGGCTGACATTTTATCAGTAGACGAATTATCCATCACCAAAGATTATTCCCGACGTATTGACTTAAGGGCTCATATACCCCTGAAATTTTCAATAAATTGATTTCTTTTTTTTTACAGATTTTTATTTTTTATACTTTTAAGAATTAAAAATGAATTTGAATTTAGAAAATTCCACTCCATTACAAAGTTATAGCAATAAATGTCTCCAGACATCGGTTTGGAACGGCTTCCTGGCTAATTGCCGCGCCACTCTCAACAGCAGCGTTTAGCATTTATTTTTTCGTAAAAGCTGGGTTTCATAGAAAACAAGGTCATTTATAGGACCATCTGTGAAAAACATGAAGATACAAGAGGAAGAAGGTGTACAGTACGAAGCTGGAATGGGAGACTAGCCGTAAGTTCACATTGTACCTATCAAAAACTTTAAACGCATTTTTCTCGAAACTATGATTTTAGACATGGTCGGCACGATAACTCAGTCAATTTTCAATATTTTTCAACTTTTTTTTTTTTAAAATTTTGATAACTATTTTCTCTATAGTCTGACGAGAGGTTTTTTTAATTTTTTGCTTGGAAATTGTTTTATAAATTATTAAACGCAAATTTTTTTAAAAAAACTGATTACTAAAGTTTAAAATTCTGTAACTTATTTATTTTTGAAAAAAAAATTCCCTCCGTGAGACTATAACTACTATATTATTTTACAAGATTCTTTTTTATTTTTGCAAATTGAATCATTTTTGGTGAAGTTATGATGCCGACCAGGAGGCGCCATGGTTTTCATAAGTAGTCCGTTTATACCCGTAAAAAACAATGTTAATATTAAAAAATAAAAAAAAATTTTCTTTTTTTTTATAGCTGAATAGTTAATAAGATATGTGAACTCAACAAATAAATTTTTTTTTCACCATATAACCTTTGTAATAATTTTTCAAATTTACTCGGTTTTCAGCGTGTGCAGGGGTATGTGAGCCCTTAATACCGAGAAGTGAATAATAATAATAAAATTAATTACATACCTTTTATTCGAATCTTCTATACAATAATTTATTTCATGACCCTTTAGTATTGTTTCGGCAATTATACTTTCTCTGAGAATGGAATGCTTTACACGCAAGCGTGGTCTTATTTTGACCAAGTAAGCAACTTCTGAAAGCAAAGTGCTCGTTGAAATCGCTCGAGACGGCACAGATCCGGAGTCGCATAACGATCTTATCGATGTTCTTGGAGTGTGCGCCAGTGAATCACCTTCTGCCATATATTCTGTTAATTGATACTTCCTGTACCGAATAATGTATTGTATTCCTAAAAGGTAAATTTGTGTCTTGATTGTTTATTTTCTTGAAAATGATTTTAATTACTATAGGTACTAACCTAAAAGTGCACTTATAAGGATGATTATGATAGCAAATACCAATGCTGTGATGTGTACTGTCGTAAATTGTGTGTTTCGAAAAATATCATTCTTCATCTTTGTTGTTGTATTTTGCATCATTGTATCTAAAAGTTTAAAATCCAGAAAAAAATCACCCAAAATTTAAAAAAAAAACTCAAGAACTCGTCATATAGAAATTAATAATAATAATAATTAATAATTATAATAATAATTTATTCATTAAAGATCTGATAACATATAAACGGGTTTGTTTTGTACATACTATGGTGATCAAAATAAAAATAATAATAAAGATAGGAGCAAAAAAAATATGGGACGAAATCAAGAGAAAAAATAATAATAATTATACAAATAAAAATAGAATAAAATAAATAAATAATAACAAGAACAATAAATACTTGCTTAACAGCAAAAAGATTTGCAATTTGTTCTTGCTGTCCTAATCTACATTAAATTAAGCTGAAAATCTATGGTTGCGTAGCTACAAGTTTAATACTACGTTTACATGGAGGATTGAATCCGGATTCAATCCTCTAAAATCGCATGTAGACGCAGATCGGATTGAAATGAGATCGACTCGATCCGAACCACTTCTCGACCTGGATCGAATCGAAACCGGTTATGTCGTTCGTCATTCCTTCGATTTGCCCATGTTGCGATCTTTCGATCCGGTGTTGTCATAAACGCGATTAAATTTCGATCTTTGGATTCTCCATGTAAACGTAGTATAATATGCGCAACATGCTTGTAACCCGTTCGTGTTGACCATAATTTGACCGAGGGTATAGTATATAAAGAAGTTCATAGCCTCGTCAAGGATCGACTCGAAACATTAAAAGATAGATCACCTAGAAAATGAGGGAAGTCAATATCGCAAAGAAGAACCTTAGCAGCAAAAGAAGCAGTAAGAGGGCATCATATGTTCTGAAGCAACTCCAAGTAAGTTAAGGCGGTCAAAGTAGGGAGAAAGACGTAAAGAAGACCATTCAGCGGAAATCTCAGAAATCTTCGCTGTATCGACTCAATCCTATTGATGTGATTTTTGTATTTAGTAACGTGTCATAAATGGACACGCATACTTAAGAACAGGAACAAAAGTACAGTACAGATGCTTCGTAATATGAGGGTCATTAAACTCCTTAGAAAATCGTCTCACGAAACCCCAGACTGAGTTATCTTGTTGACGATATGATCGTCAAAAGTAAATTGTTTATTAAAGTGAACCACAAAATCGCGTACTTTGTCACTTTTGAGATTGGACTGGACCCTTTTTCTAGGAAAATAACGGCAAGCAATTTAACCTGCACCAATCAAAGAATCATTTTACAGTAAAATAGTATCGTCGGCTTCACTAGTTTTCTCTTTAGTCAACTTATTTTCAGCCATTTCTCGATCAACGCAAAAAAAACTTATTCCTACCTGTTGGCAAGCGACGCCTACTTATGTTAAACAATGCGTTTTCTGGCAATATTGCTCTCAAAATTGGCATAGTAATGTTGAGAGCAATATTGCCATATATGTTTGGTGCGTCTACACTGTCAATTTGTGTATGGCAATATTACCATTGTCATTGCTATTGCCAGATAAATTGCCAGTGTAGACGCATGCTCTGCTTATGCTGTTATGACACTGGCTATTTTCCTCGCTAGAAAAAAGTACAATAATAGCCAATCGTGCGACAAGACGAACAACATAAAAAGAAAGGGATACCGCTCTTTCCGACACTAGCGGCATCTAGTAAAGGAAATTAACAAATGGTTCGTTAAGAAAAATACCGGTTCTGGCGCGATTCATAACATCACATGGCACTTTCCATAATTTATACGTACCGAACTGTCAAAAACAAGTCTGTAGCGGCTGAAAAATCTAGCCGCCAGTCGATTTTTCTTGGATTAATTGCTAGAATGTTGCGAAACATTGCTCGAATGCGCTTTGTTGAAGCTTTTTTTTACAGTTATGGATTGTTTTTTGACAGTTGCTCATAGTTGTGCTGTTCGGACTGTCTCTCTCACACCAATGTCTAACTTATATGTAAAAGTCTCTATCCCTCTCCATTTGGATTTTCTAGCCGCTTTAAAGCCGCAAAAATAGCCAGTGTCATAACAGTATAAATAAGATAATGTGGCAAACAGAAATTTGACGATTACACTATCTGACAGAGAAAATAGTCAATTATTTGACAACGAACCTCGAGAAACTCTCGTCGTGAGAATTAATACCTTTTCTTCTCATATCTGGGGTACAAAATGTACTCTATCAAGTTATGGTATTACAGACCCTCCCAATCTCTTGGCACCGCACCTGATATACGCAGTTTAAGAAATTAAATGGTTGGCATCTGTTTTGTATACGTATGGAATTCAAAATTTATTAAAAGTTTATGAGTCGGATAGACAGCCTCCTGGAGAGGGATATCAAAGGCATACTTCTCACATTTATCGAACTTTAAAACAAAGGTCGGAATCCGGTGGAAAAAATCCCATATCTTGTATATGGAAAAATGGTTGACAAATATTTGACTAAAAAAATTTGACGAAAAGATATGATAATTTTTTTTTCGTCAAAATACACTTTGTATAGAGCAAATAAAATAATGTGCAACCAAAAAGTTGACGATTACACTATCTGACAGCATTTGCCAGTGAAAATAATCAAATATTTGAAAGCATGGCATACAGTGTAATACCAGCTTTAGTGCTGGCTTTTTTACATTGAACTTAGAGATTAGCATTTAATACACAATAACGTACAGTCCAGTTAGTTAGCGAAACGCCAACAAAATAAATTAAACAGGACTTTAATGGAAAAAAGGAAGGATAGGTTCTAAGAAGTGAATATATATCCTGTTTATGTTTATGAAGTATAATAAGTAGATCTTACCTATTTGATGTATGTATGCAAGAAAACGTCCATTACATAAATTATTCTTGGACGCTGTTTCATCAGAAAAGAACTCTACCAAAAGCTTAGAGTAGGTCGATATTACTGTTTGTGTTTCGATTCTTTTTTCACCGCTGTACTCTGCTATCAAATTAGATGACAATGCATCTCCATCCCTGACTTTCACGTACTGTCCGGGGCACGTCAATCGGATAAAATTCATTTTTAATATAACTTGATTATGCAGATTGGCCTGTAAAAAATAATCAAATTATAGTACCTTTTATTTCTCTAAAGATACTGTTTTTTGAATTACCTTAAATAGCCAAAATGATCGTCCTGGACAACTTTGTGCTGGTGAAGCTACCATTTTGGTTCGTTTGCGTGGTGCTAGTTGTATTATACAACCGCAACGACATGATTGTTCCATTTCAACAAACACGTCAGCATTATTAGTAGAAATTTGAACAGATGTTAAATTTGTAGATTCATACAAACAGTCCCATGCGTCTGATAAATTCTTACCACAATATTCTGTTTCGACGGCAGAACCCTATAAAAACAAGGAAGCATTTGAACGTCTAAACTAGTTAAAAAGTATCCTGTCTGCAAACTGGATAAGGACTAAGGTTTTTCCGCTAGATCCTCGTTCGACGAAACAAGACCGTAAAAATGTCGCAAAACCCACGGAACAATTTCCGTGATAGCCGTTTATAGTACGTGGAATATTTATTTCAAATGTTTATACATAAAATTTGTACATTCTTTTTACATAGATAAATTATATAACTTTTATAAATTTGCCTTGCTTCTAGGTAGAGGATTATTTACTGGTACATTTTCATTTCAGCCTCTTACATAATGGAAAGTAAGGATTCGAAATTTGGCTTATGAAATCCTGTCGGTTATAATATAATATCTAAGTATAGGCCTACTGTCAAATTTCGGCTCCTTGTATTCTAAATTTCAGAGACAAATCTAAAAATATCTTACATATAATGTTTAATAGTGGTAAACCTGAAATAAGCCCTTAAACCAAAAAAAAATCGCAACCTGAAAGCAAGATGCTCCAGCATAGCTCAATGAGCTTTAGTATTATCAAATTATTGTATTGCCTTCCACTCTATGCAACGATCAAACGTTGCTGCAAAAATAAATAAAATATGCTTCGCAATCAATATTTTATTTTCTATGAATAATACAGCAGTATAAGTTTCCATTTCGACGTATATTCTACGAAAGTTTTCTGGCAGATGATTTGGGATACGTATGTGGTTTTCAGTAGAAAGGCGAAGAATCTGCGTAGAAAACTCATTGAAATTTGTTTATATTTATACGGAGACTTTTTCAAGAGCTTTGCACATGCATGAAATGTTCGTAGAAAATGTGTAGAATTTTAATGTCTTTTAGACGGGAGTGTTATTGCTGCTGGGTAGTTCAATACATAAGAGCACCATGGCTTCCTCCAATTACCGCGTGCTAATTATATTGTAATTTTGAAACTACTTTCAGCCTCAAAGAGCGTTGAAGAGGTTTATTCGTTCTCAATGTCCAACAAGTTGAAAATTTTCATTATTGACATAAAAATATTTTTTTTTACCCATAATCTACAGGTACATCGAGAGCTGAAAGCCACAGCACCATCGAGTTCCCACAAATAATAATAGGAGGTGCGAAATTTATATTTTCACTTGTTGACACTTTTTTCCTCTCCTTGCAACGCTCGAAAACCCATAAAAAACAATTAATAAACACTTATCCACACCTGTATCTGTATAATTTCTAATGACATAATCGTAACTGTAGGTTTACGCATGCCGTAGGGCTATACCGTTAACACACGGCGCACTCTTATGGTGCATTTACACTCAACGTTTGAGGCGCGCCTCAATCCCCACCATAAAATCAACCAATCAGATTGCTTGTGGAGTCGCAAGAGTCTAACATTCTTCAACTTTTTCTCCGACGCACGCTTCCATTTTCTATATGTGTATATACACACATACAATGAACTGTGGCACCATACAATTTGCAGCTCATCGTCTTTCTGTTCCCTGCAAGAAAATTACCAGATAAGTCCGCCGGAGCTTCGGCGTAGCATTAACCGGTAATCTTTCAGTTAAAACGAATACGCCTCGGGACAAAATTAACTTATATACTTCGTATCGGTGTACATGCGTGTGATTCTCTACCTCTTTCTTTTAATATTGCCGTCTTCTTTACTCTTGGTTAACGATAACCGGTGGTTATCGGGTAAAATACGGAAACCGATACCGAAATTCTTGCGGCGCAGAAAAACAACTAGAAGTTTTGTGAAGTCGGATGGCTTTCGGGTAGCGCTTTCTTGCAGGGTAGAAGAAATTTCTAACACCAGAAAAATTCTGGTGTCACTGTATTGAATCTTCTGAATGTATGCGTACTTTCGGGTAGCGCTTTCTTGCAGGGATTTTGAGTGTAAATTGCTTTCAACACAGCAAAGAATACAGCCGATGAAAACCGGTTTGCAATGGCCTGATGGGGGTAGAGGCACGCCTCGAGGCGAGCCTCAAGGGTGAGTGTAAACGCACCATTAATGTCCATTTATCATAATTACCCATTTAGATACTTAATATATGTCATAATGGCTCTTAAATGCCCAAACATTGATTATAATTGTCTCACCTAAATGTTCAATTTATATTGGACATTAAGACCTAAATTGTGAAAAATATGCTAGAGCTCATATTTCATAGAAAGTTGTAACGCGTACCGTAATGAAGAAGACATATCAAACAAATAATTTAAATGTCAATTGTTTCAAATTATGCTGTCAAAACGATATGCACATCAGAAAACTAATCTCTTGGACGAGAAGCGATGAACTTCTTCTGCTCAAAATATGGGAAGAAAACATTTCATACATTTTTCATTTCGAAACAGTCAAATGACATATCTTTTTCTACATCATTAGTAGAAGAGCCGTGTGTAAGCAATTTTATAATTGGCAATTTAAGTCTAATTGGTCGCGTTTACGTGCGGACCAGACCAGTCTGAATAGATCAAAAAACCCAGTTTGGTCGTACACATAAACGCAAACCAAACTAGTCCATTTGAACTGATTTTGGTACGGACCAAATGAAACCAAACCAGTCTCGTACTGTGAAAATGCGTACATAAATGCAAGACCGAAAAATACCAAACCGCTCTATGTGGACTGGTCTGGTCTGCACGTAAACGCGACCATTGAAAACTATTAAATTGACAAATTAAGTAACCGTTACGCATGTACGAGGTTTCTAATGTGTAGCGTCAAATGATTTAAATATCGTCCGATAGTGTCGTAACGAACTATTCCACTTCCGGCGAAATGTATACTCGCGATATCACAAATGAACCAGGAGAAGTGAATTTCATTTCAGTCTTCGACAGTCGAACCGAAAGTTCAAAAAGAAGAGAGCTGATCAAGGAACAGCATAAACAAAATGATAAAAGTGTTAAAAAAAAACCAAATTACCTACATTAAATAATACAATAATTTAATAAAAAAATAATACAAAATTATATTATATTTCCATAAAATGTATAAGACTATTAAATATATAACAATTATTACTTAATAACATTAAATGAACCAACTAATAAAAAAATTGCAAATCACATTGACTATATTCTAAAGCTTCATCATTGCAAAAAATAAAATATTTATCAAAGTGCTTTAGGTATACACTCGTTAATATTATAATATAAAAGAAGAATAAAAAACAAAAATTTTAAAATTAAAAGTATACGGCAAAAAATCAAAATATATTTTGTCTTAATAGCATTATGACACTGGCTATTTATATTATTCAGCTGGAAAAAGTGAAGGAAAATCATTTTGTGCGACAAGGCAACCAATATTGCAAGAAAGAGATCACTGATAAAAAAAAATATAATTCCGACGCTACCGGGATTTAGTGGAATAAATTAATAATTGAGTTTTAAAGAAAAATATAGGTTTTAGTGCATTTTATAACATTAAATGATACATTCTATAAATTAGAAAGTTTATACATAACGAACGTTAAAAAAAAAGTCTGTAGCGGCTGCAAAATAGAGTCCGCAGTGGATTTTTCTGGGATTGCTTTGCAAGAATGTTGCAAAACACTTCACGAATGTGGATTATTTTTGACAGGTTGGTAAAATGTGTTCGGACTGTCTCTCTCACACCACTGTCTAAATTGTATGTTAAACTCGAACATTTGATTATCTGAATTAAGCATACATCAGACCCGAACCCTAGTTCGGACCTCTGACTGGACATTGTTACATGAAGAAGGATCTCAACAGGATTGGTCTCTCCGAGACAAAAATTTGCCGAATTTGCGATGACGAAGACAAAACACCATAGCATATCCTCTGTGAATGTGAAGTACTTACTCACAAAAGACTTCGTCACTTCGGTAAGGGTTTCATGGAACCATCGGAATTCCTGGCCATTTCTCTTCGAAAAACACAAAGCTTCATTGAAAGCGCAGGGACTGAAGAGAAATCATAGATAATCCAGGGGACGGCACAATAGGCAGAGGTTAACTCGACCAACCCCATTCCCTAATATAATCTAATCTAGTGTTTCTCTATCTTTCTGTGAAAGTGAAAGTGGCTAGGTTCTTCTACCTTGAAAGCATTATCATCATGGATGCAAAAGATATTGATTCCTATATCAATAATGCTCTATATACCTTCGTTTAATTCTACACTCGTAAGCTTGAAAATGATAAACCACCCAAAACAATTTTCCCTGCCGTTAGGAACACGCACAAAGTTTAATTTCGACCCCCTACTAGAGACGCAATAATCACAATAGTACACCTTTAGAAGGTTTAAGTATTAAAAAAAAACTTACTTCACAAAATTTAGCTCCATATAACGGAGGAGGTGAGTCGCAAAATCTGTAACGAGTTCTAGTTCCTCCAGAACAAGTAGTTGAACACGGGGTCCAGTCGCTCCACGGACCCCATCCACCAGTATCTAAGTCTATCAAAATGTTGTAATGAAAATGATTTCTAATGTATGAAAGTATTGACTAAAACTTACCACGAACTGGCAATGTAGGGACACAATCGACTCTTATATCTGCAACTGCACCGGAGATGGCTTGACTAACGTAGGTAAAACAATACTCAACATATTTTTCCGAAAATAAATCACAGTCAAAGTACGAAGAATGTTGTCCTCGAACGATTCGCTGCTCTGTTACGTAGTGGAGCGAAGTCGGTGGTTTTAATGAATTAACATCGGCCCTTAGCCTAGCAAAAAGTCGAACTCTGTCCGCCTGATCCAGTATACAGGATGGATATTCAAAAAGGACTCCAACTCCGACATGAGGATCGCATGGAAAAATGCTTCGGGCGTGAACATTGAACACGAATCTTTCATTCCAATCCGCGCTTATAAAAGAATGTGCTGACACAAAAGCTGGAGTAGGAGACGTTGGTCGCAATTGGACGATATAACGTCCAGCAATGCCGAATAATTCACACCTGAGATATAACTTTTTGCTGCTTGGCAATCCTCTTATTTGTTCCGCATATAGAACTTGTGATTTTAAACTACTAGAGACATTGCAGGCTAGATTTTGGCCGCAGTAAATCACTTCCAGCCAGAATTCTGCCAATTCGTTGGTAGCGTCTTCAGTATCACATCTAACTTCGGGAAACGTTATAGTTACTTCTACCGGTTTATCTGGATACGTTCCTATCAGTTCCGGAATAACACTAAGTTTTGGCATAGGCCATCCAACTTCAATTGTTTCTTCAATGTGGTTGTCCTGGTATTCGTTCATTGTATTATTATTTAGGTCCTCAATTAGAACAAGCTCATATTTTCCGCCTTGAAGAAAATTTTGGCATCTAATAGAGAGCTGAGTTACGTTTTGTCGATCATCTGGATAGATTCTAAGACGTTCGACTAGCTTTCGTTCTTCAGTATTTGTCATCATATTGATTTCCATTAAATAAACCGGCGAAATCATTTCATAAAATTGCAATTGTACGTTTAAATCTCCACTGAGCGCCACATAAGAGTTCGGTACCATTATTCTTCCTCTACGTACAGCACCTACGAGATCTAGAAAAATAAAATAATTTCTAATATTAAAACCATGTAGTGGGAGGAGATAGTATAAGGAGTTCGATCTTTAATGAAGTTAAACAATTGTATACCTACTCTACACAAGACTCTTATTTGACCAATATCTCCATTCAAGGAAACTTGTTTTGAAAATAATGAGTAAACAAGGCTTTTACGAAGATTTAATTGATAGATTTGAAGCATTGAAGGACAATGGCAAGTCAAGTCTTATCTTACAACTAGTGATCCGACACTGTTCTTAACACTACCTCTTTTCGAGTGAAATTTTTCTATAAGGAATAATTTGGAATAATTTTAAATGGCCCTAACACACTACCCATCGCTGTAGCAAAAGTTACGTAGTAAATAAAAACTTGAAAATCAAAATCAAAAAACTGAGCATCCGACGATGTGAAGCAAAAATGTGCCGACAGTGAAAATCGACTTACACTCGACATTAAAACATCAAGACTTGATAACATCTATCGAATCTAATAGAGCAACATGCGAAAACATTCAGCGAGATCACATTATTTAATACTGTGCCTTGCCTACTACTATATATGGTGACTCTGCGAGATCGTGTATCATGGCAATCTGGTCTACCAGATTTTGGGGAAGGTGCTTCAGTCTGGTACACGGACGGCTCTAAGACCTATAGTGGAACTGGAGCGGGCGTATTTGGACCCAATTGTAAAATATAGACGGCAATGGGACAAACAGCCACTGTGTTTCAGGCTGAGGTACATGCCATAGAGCTGTGCGCAGCTAAACTTCTACTGAGTAAACCAAAAGGCGCTACAGTTATTATCCTATCTGATAGCCAAGCGGCACTGCTAGCGCTGAAATCTTATTGTTTCCGTTCTAGGCTTGTGTGGGACTGTCATACTCTTCTTAAAGAGCTGGCACATCATAATAGTCTAACCCTGATGTGGGTGCCAGGACATGAGGGTATTCCGGGTAATGAATCGGCTGACCAGCTAGCTAAGCGGGGAGCCAACTCACCAATGATTGGCCCGGAACCATTCTGTGTAGTAGGTAAAGGCTTCATTAAGGATGGTATTTTTAAGTGGGTAAATCTTCAGGTGGAAGATAATTGGAACTCACTTTCAGGACTTAGACAGTCAAAGAAATTCCTGACTTTCTCAAGTAGGAGAGCGTCGGAATTCCTTTCCTTGAGCAGGTATAACGCATGGGTTATAATGGGATATTTTTCCGGACATTGTTTCCTTAATTATCAAATAGATAAGATCATCGGTAAAGTATCACTAGATACATGTCGATTCTGTGATATCACATCTGAAACCACGGCACACATTCTGTGTGATTGTGATGCAGTGGCCAGATCAAGAAGGCAGATTCTCGGTGGATTTACTCTCACCTATGAAGACCTGTCGAAGACTCACCTGAGTAAAATCATCTCCTTTCTCAAAGGAATCGATATGGCCTAGGGAGTGGTTAAGAGCCAGGAACAAAAGACCTCTTAGGTCGCAGTTCGAGAAGTAGTGAGACTTCTATAGGCTCTACCACTTAAATAATAATAATAATTGCCTGCTGCTGTCGGCGGTTGCCCGTTTTTCGAATTAAGTAGGAGTAAGAGACTATTTAGTCGGACTACTTTTTAATTGAATTGAGGTGCGCACACTCTTTTTTTGATCGATTAAACTATTTAGTTACTATATAGTTACAGCAGATACAAATACATCAGAAACTGTAATAATTATATACCCAGCAGACCAAAAACACAGAAATCAGTCAGAATTCCGATGGAAAATTCTTTATATTGTCGGAATTCCGGGCTAGAAACCCATGCGATTTCCGACAGATTTCCATATGGCGAGGTTGACGCTGTTCCGTGGGATTTTTCTTACCGAAATCTTTGAGAAAGGTCCGGAGCATTTCCCAAAGCTTTTTTCCCCTTCCGAAAGCTTACTAAAATTTAATTTTGATAATTTTTATCAGGTTTGGCGCAAAGGAACATAGAGCCTGTAGAATTTTCTGCAATCATAACCGATTGTGCGAAAATTCTACTGATCCTACTGATAATTTTTTGGGTCAGATCGGACAAGACAGCGAATTACTTTTCATTACAGACCAATTTTTAATTATGTACTTCTCAGCACAAGGATTTTGGAATTTGCACAGAGTTTTCCACGATATGTCCGGATGTCGGCAAGTTCTTTTGGAATTCTGCCTGATAATTCCATGAAATACTTATTGCTTTTTCTTATGGAATTATCTTTAAATTTTCCGACTGAAATCCAGCGGAAACTTCTGCCTCCCATTCCCCTATATCAGAAATAGCTCGGAACTTTCCGAGAACGTCAGAAAATTCCGCTTTATTGCCTGCTATCAGGTTGGTAGCAGTGGCGGCTCGTGCCTTTCTTAGCAGGTGAGGCTGAATTGGAATATTAAAACACGACTTTGTCGGACTAAAACTACACGAGTGAGGACGTCGGTTTACTGCGGAAAGTCATTAAGTAACATTTTCAAAACAAAAAATCACTAGTAACTTGATGACTTTTTCCTCTGTAAAATTGTGAGGCTCAGCCTCACTAGCCTCATGTGGCGAGCCGCCACTGGTTGGTAGCATACGGCATATTATTACGCAAAAATCATAAAATACACCAGGCAGATTTTGTACTGCAACTGTCTACCATACCAGATAGATCGCTACATTTTGCTGTGTCTCATGTTTAACACGTACACAAGACGCGATCAAATGCAGAGAGAAAACTGTGCTACGTATACGTGGAGGATTGAATCCATTAAAATTTAAAAAAAAATTATCATCGGACTGGGCATACATAAAAGAACGTGGACATAGAGATATATAAACTGGAGATGACAAGCAGCGATTGAGTTGAAGACGGACGTCCTCGCATTCACTCACACGCAAAACAACAACAATTGACATAACGACCCTGTTTTTTCTCACTCACATTTATATTATGTCCCGCTCTTGAAACACGCTAAACAACAACAATTTGATGTAACGACCCTGTTTTGTCTCACTTCTCTGGCTTCAAAGCGCTTTATACAAAACCGGTGGCTCGTCGTCTCCAGTATCTCTATGAACGTGAATGCCATTGTATCTCAATATTTCGGAAAAACCAAAAATTTTAGAAATTGAAATTTCAATATTTAATTCATATTAAATCACTCGTAAGTAAAAACAAATCAGTATAGAAAAGCCTGTATATTTTGCGACATTAATGGCAATCATTGAAGATGAATAGTACCTATATGCTCCTTGAAAATTGATTGATTTATCTCCTCATTGTCTTTAAATAACATTGTATCAATGTTAATTATTATTGAATTTGTAGCTCAGCGCGAAAATATCTTTTTTGACACGACATTCCAACTTCATTTCTCGAATCGAATTTCGCTCCTTCGCCCCATCTGAGTTTTTCTCGAAGCTCCTCTACGCAGTTCTTTTTTGTGGGGTTAGCTTGTCGCTATCCTCATTTGCTTAGGAAAATTTATTGAAATCTGATAATATTATAAGTTCAATCCAGTCCAGAAATTTGTACCGAGCCACGAACGAAGAAAAGTTAGATCATCATCATCAATGCCCAAATCGGGCTCTGACCTCTTGAAGTCGTTTCCAATCGTCTCGATCCAAAGACCGCGTCCTTCAGATGCTACATTTTTAGATGGCTTTGCTATCTTCATCAACAGAGTCTTCTCATCGCTTGCGTGGTTTGCCTCCTGGCCTGTTACCACTCGCTTTGCCTTTAAAAGCACGTTATATCTTCCACTTTTTCTTCATGGCCACCCCACTGCAGTTAACGTTGAAGCTTCTGTTTCTTCATAGAGTTGATACAACTCATGGTTGTATCTTAGTCGCCATTCCGTTCCTGTCTTCACAGGTCCTAAAATTCTTCAAAGGATCTTTGCTTCGAATGCGTTAACTGCTTCTTCGAAAGTTCGCATTAAGGTCCATGTCTCGCTTCCATAACCGAGCACTAGTTGTATATTAGTTTTATATATTCCCAGCTTATTGTCCCTGTACACTTTCTTGGATTTCATTATTAAAAGTACCGAATAATACTTTTTATTTGCTAGCAGGGTTCGTCAATTGATTTCATCGGTTTCATTGCCGTCTTTTGCTAGATTAGCCCCAAGATTTTTGAAGTTGTCCACACTCTCCAACAAAAGTTATATATTCTTTGACATTCAGTTGTGAATAAAAAACCCAAACCCGCTTACTGTACGTCCGTCATCCTGTCCGAACGCACGATAACTCAAGAATGTCTTGATCTAGAATATTGAAATTTGGATTGGTTTAATTTGTAAGACCAAGTTCATTACCGAACAAAATTGTCCTACGCCTTCGTGTAGCTGCTATACAAAAGTCCTTTAAAAACGTGTTCAAGAATATTGGTCAATGACTTCAGAACACTTTGAGCTACGACTTTGAAATTTTGTATACGTTGGTTTTGCAATAGTTGCAATTAGATATAAATATGAAGTAAATCACATGTATCCTTTGTGAAGCTGCCATAAAAATGTAAAAATGTCCTAACTAAAGTCGAAATATTGGACAAATGAGTTCTGAGTCAAAATGAATTCCTTCCGCTAGATTCCATACAAAAAGTTCTCAAAACATTTGTTCACCAATATTGGCCGATAACTTCAGAACGCTTCAACCTAGAAATTTGATATTTTGCTCAATTTAATATTTAAATGGTTGTACGTAGAGGAATTGGTATGCAGAAAATCGAGAGATTCCCTCGTGTAGGTGGCATAGAAAGATCATTGGAAAATATGTCCATTCATCTTTTGGAACTCACTACAAATCGAGAAAGCATTGAGAGCAAGGAAGTAAAAATTTATGGGAATTAGTTTCGTAAATGATAGTGTTTGCTTTACTTCTTCGGGTAGCTATCATACAAAAGTCCTTAGAACACGTATCTACGAGTGTTGGCCGATAACTTCAGAACGCTTCACATACTATGATGATAGCGTATAGAGTAGAGTGTATTCAGTATGAGTTATGTAGGTACCAATTTGAAAATAAATTATAGATTATACATACCATTATGATAAAGTATAAGCATAGTTGTAGAACATAAAAAGCTCCAAACTATCCGCTTTGATGTAGTTTTATGCCGGTATGGAATGTATTGCGAATATGTATTTCTCGTTACGTTCTTGTTCGTTGAATCCATTCTTTGAATTGATAATTTTTCTGATTCATATATCTCGATCTTTTCCTGAAATAAAATTGAAAAAAAACTATGAAATACAGCCTACTTTATAAATGTGGAAAATCGCAATAAACAAATCGCAAAGGAGGGTTAATGGTCTGGTATCAAACAATGGTTTAATCAACTACTGAATTATATTGCGGATGTCATTTGCGAATTCAATGAGAAAATGTGCAACAGAACCCAAACAGTAAATTCTACATTTTCCAAAACTAAACTTATGAATTGATTAACGTTTTCACTTTTAGGGGCTTTGAATGCCTAGTGGCACGTGCTCAAGTCTACAACTCCAAAGGCCGTGGCGGCGAATCAATATCAGGAGAGCTGTTGCTGCTATACGCTTCAATAGCTTCATACAGGAGCGGACAATTTTTTATTGTTTTTTTTTAAATTCTAAGTGTGAATTAACTGAAAGATTTGTGAAAAATGCACGACTCAGGTCCTTTTTAGAAAATCAATTGGAGAATCGAAAAGGTGGGAACAAAACTGCTTTTCAAGAATATTTATTACAGAAGTTATTCCAAATTGTATCAGTTCGATACCAAGGTAACACTCCAAATATATTTAGTGCATGCATAATTGAAGTGAAAGAAATGGCAACAAAGAAGGTATGCATGTAGTGTACATATTAATATATAATATTTATCGGACAGAGACGTTAGGAAGGCTCTTTTTAGTGAACTTTACGGATTACATCCTACAGTAACTCATCTAATACGTCATATTTAGCTAATTACCATATAAAGGACACGCACAAATAAATACCGTCATCATTACCTTGAATTGCTATTGGTTAAATCCAGAAATCCAGAAATATTTTACACGTACGAAATATAACAAAGCAATATTAAACCACGCATTAAAAACTAATTGTACTTCAGGTACTCGTACAACTAAAAGCGGCTATTAACAGTACGTTAAGTTATAAAGGATGTAATCTGATACTTATAAATAATATTAATTTCAAACTAACGATGAAGACAAACGAAAACGTAAAGAAATAAAGGGGATCCTTAGAACTTCAATGAGAAGGGCTAAGTACACTTTTCACAGAAATATGGTTTCTAAGTTTCCTAATTAGACTAGACAGTATAGGTGTTTACTGTACTTTCAGGTTCGGGAATGTAAGATGGAAATAATAAGTTTGGTACGCGTACCTATGATTCCAAACAGAAATACGGTTGAGAGCACATCAATAATTACACAGCACGGATTCACACAGAAATTAAAACTTAATAAAATCTTAGCAAAATGCAAAAAGAAGTCTGAACGAATTTTAACTAGCTTGCAAGGGCGAAATGATAAGAATGCAACTCATGAGGGTGAATTATGAAGTGTTTTCTTCTACCTTACAAAAGTTGAAGTTGGATTATTTGTGCGCATGCTTCTAATTCGCTATGTTTATGTTTATTGTACGAGACTCCTGTACATATGTGCGTCCGTATTCGGCAATATTTACTATACATCTACAACACTTCGATATACTTCATTATTAAAATATCCATTCTCGACCCCTCCGTTATTCAGAAGTAAACTCCCAACAACAACCCTTAGCGGAATGAATTGTACCTACATATCGATAACTCCCTGAAAGAATGTGTACACGCCATCGAAGTGAGTTTATTGAGGAACAGGAGCGAAAAAAACCTGTTTGAAGTTAAAAAGCGATATTTCCGCTATGAAATGAATGCATTCTCATGCATTAGAATAATTATGGAAAAATTTAATAATAATTAATGGTTTCTGGATAATGTCCTTAAGACATTAATGCAAACGAACAATTATGTTTGATAAGGCAGCTACGAACAAAGTCTGCACGCATCTCCTTATTTTGCGTGCGTAGCCACTACTCTACATGAAATACTGAATTACAATTCAAGTTGTAGTTGGGAATATCAAAATATTACAGTACATTATGTAGTACTCGTGTATGGGGATAGAGTACATATACGGGCATAAGGACGGATTTAAGTAATTAAGAAGGTGCTGACATGTACAAGGTCCCTAATTATTATATTATTATGTCCGAAGGAAATTTATTTAACCCCATTTTTCAATGACTTTGCGTATGTGGTGTACACAAGAAATGAAAGCGATTGATTTTGGCCCATTATTACAATCATCAGTTAAACTCTAACTGGAACTTTAACCGGAAGTTTTGTATGAAAATCTGTCAGTTAAAGTTCCAGTTAGAACGTAACTGAACATCATAGGAACGGCCCTGAATCATATAATAATTTATACTTTCACCAATTTCAAAAACCATGGTATTCTCAGCTTTTTAACAAGGCGCTATCAAGCTATCGTTTAAAATCAGTCGCATAAAAATTTAAAGACATTTGTATGGCAGCTACCAAACAGTAAAGCGATTTTGCTCGTTAATGAAAAAATCTTACTGCATAATAGATTGGGCGTCTAGGGAAATATTGGCAGGGAATGGGGAAAGTTTGCAGTTACTTGTCGGAATACTGACGGGGCACTGCTTGCTAGGGAAGCATTCTATGCGTATGGGGATTGCTGACTCTGACGTGTGCAGGTACTGCCTCGACCTATATACTGAGAACATTCCCACATTCTGTGTGAATGCCAGGCAGGTGCAAGGAGGCGATTGAGGTGGTTGGGTAGTCTTTTCTTTGACAATTTGGAGGATCTGAGGTCGATAGGGCATTACAAGCTGGTCAAGTTTATCAGGGATCTGGGGTGTTTTGGGGATGATTAGTGACCTATGAGGTTCCGAAGAGATCGTTATGGGCGCTCTTTTGGTGTCAGTCTCGTTGAAGACCAAATTGTCTGACTTTGGTCAAATTGATGCACCAATGTTTTGATGATATTTTTTGTATCTTACTTCTTGAAGGAATCAGTGGATTTTTTTCATGTTCGATTTAGTTTGTTAGACGTGTATTTCAAAAATATACTTGTAGTAGTAGTGATTTTTAATTCTTGTATCTGGTAATACAAAATTTACCTTAATTTGGCGCATACTTAATATTCAAATTTTGAGGAGGGGCAGTGACGTGTGAGAGTAAAGAAAAAACATAACGCAGTCACGATCAGCTGCAAGCCAATCGTATGATACTCTAGATGAAATACTGAACTCCGATTTATATTTTTGTTGGGGTTATATCAAAAAAATGAGGAGTGCAGATACGATTATTGCATGACCTTTTATTTACAGGTAGAAACTATCGTATAGTGGCTACTCGATGGATGGTTAAACGATTTCTTGAGTTATAGCGAGTTCCATAAATTAAGTTAGGACATTTTTACAGAATTTTTGTATGGCAACTACATGAAGGATTTATGGGATGTTTTTCATATTAATACCTTCAGCTGCGACTATTATAAAATCAACGTATACAAAATTTCAAAGTCGTAACGTAAAGCGTTCTAAAGTTATCGTTCAATATTGGTGAACGCGTGTTTCAAGGACTTTTGTATGACCCTAAGAAGTCAACGTATGGCGCTAATTAATGAACTCAGTCTTGCTTTTGATATAAAACTAATTCTGGGTTGGAATCCCTGCTTTAACTCGTACTAGAGTTATAGTGGATTCATCCTTCATTTCTGAAGGACTTTTGTAGGCTGCTACACGAAGGACTTATTCGATTTGCATCATATTCGGAACTTTCGCTTCAAACATTATAAACTTTCAGTATGCAAAATTTCAAGTTCCTAACTTGAAGCATTCAAGCAATAATTGTGAATACGTGTTTTAAGGACTTTTGTATGGGAGGTACCCGAAGGAGTGGAGGGATATCGCCCATTAACGAACATAGCCTTACTTTTTCCATTTTAAAGGTGGTAACAAAATTTCAATTTCCTAGGCCACCGCGTTCTTGAGTTATCGTGCAAACGAACGGACGGACAGCAAACGGATTTGGGGTTTCTGGCCACAACTAAACACAAAATAATATATAACTTTTTTTCGTCCGAGGCTCGGTTCTATGCGTTACAAACTTTTCGGGCTGGATTAAACTTATAATACTCTATATGATTTCATCTAGAGTATAAAAACGAGAGAGAGAGGAAAGATAGTCAGATTCCATATGGACGATGCACGTACAAAATAGTTTAAGCTAAATATAATAATCAATTAGCTGTATGGTTTTATTATGTATCTTTGCTTTCATTCACAGCTGTAAATTTGGCATTGAAAAACATATCGCCGTGTCGGAAGAACAGTGACGCAACTGCAAAAAATTCTAATTTTTTTCGGAGAAACAATATCATTTTTGACAATTGCCCACAAGCCATACGAGCTTAGTAATAGTTACTATAGACAGCTTAGATCAAGAGCACGTTCGTTTAAAACAACGGGGAACGATTTTATGCAAGAATAGCAAAACCACAAAATATTGAAATGTGAAAACAAGAAATTTTCGAAATTGCAGTTGCGTCACTGTTCTTCCGACACGGCGATATAGTATTTCCACGGTCAAAGACCTCACATTGCAATTGTATTAACGTAAATTTGTTTTGCTCTATAATGCACTTGCACGATACACCAATTTGTTTTTGCTTCTTTTTATTATTTTTCTATCAACATTAACGTAATATGATCTCTTGCACTTTATTCAATGCATGTGCATCATACGACTTGAATTATTGTACATATATAGAAATCAGATATTTTTGTAAATTCTTATTTGTCACCTTCTGTGTTCTTCTGCTAAGCCAAAGTACATTCAAACATGCTTAATTGGCACAAATTTAGTATTTAAGAACTGCATTGTACAAAGTTAGCTTTGAGATTGAATAAAGTTCTGTCCATCCAACATCGATTGTTTTTATTAAACACCATAGATTTATAATTGTTTTTTTTTAGTTTAAACGATTTTATTACACTCCTAATACTATGTTCAGACTACGAGATTAACGCGTTTAAATCGAGTTAAATGCGCTGAAAACACTTCCCGGACGCGTTTATGAAAACACATAGCTACTACGCGTTTAACCGAAAACAAGTACTGCGACCCTCGCGGAAATCGAAGTTAACTTGGGAAGAAACTATTTAATGCTGCAGAAACTCAATTTTGTGCTTGTGCAACGACTGCATTAGCTAATAAATTCCCTTTTCATTACTGCTATACAAACTAATTGGTTTCAAACAATTTAGAAAGCATAAATTTGCTAATGAAACACAGCTGAATATCTACTTGTCAAAACAAATCAAACACTTTTTTAACATGTTAAATTTACCTGCTTAAATGCGTTTAAAATGCATAGTCTGTACAGGGTATAAGAAGCTAATCACCTTTATTCTGGAACCCGCCGACGGGAAAGTGAACTGCGATTTCTCTAATTTTAGATTATTGAAAACGCGTGAACGATATGCTTTATCGAAAATTTGACAGTTGTAATCCGCAATGAAATAGTCGCATTTTTTAAGTTTTTTAAGAAAGTAATTGCATTGAATGAAGAGAAATTTGAGGTGGTCCATCTCTCACATTTACAGTATTATAATTTTAAATATTTCTCTGCCCTAAAACATGGTTTCAAACACGCAGAAAAGACGTCTTTAAAGTATATCGATAAATCTTAGCGCGGTAGTCTACAAACCCTGTAGTCTCAGGAATCCCATCTAGTCACACGCTTATCTAATTACAAAAAAACAGTGTCCAGAGCGATGTTGTTCTGCCCTATGCGTCTCTCTCAGCGTTATTAGTCAATTAAACTTAATATCTCAACGGGTTTGCGCACAATGTCTACGGCGGTTAGACGGATATTTTTTTTATTTTGCTATTTTGGGGCTTACTAGTCCTTAAACGTTTTATTATAATATAGGTGAAGATGTTTGCAGCGCAGTGCGTAATTCTTGTAGTCCTCCTTGAGTGGATTACAGCCACGTAAAACGCGAAGTATACATTTTAGAATAGGGTATTTGAGTTGGTAATGAAAAAAAAATTATATTTGACGAATGGGCCAAAATAACGAAATTTTTGATCTTCTGAAAATTTGTGTACTTGATAATTTAGTGCAAAAAAAAATATAATTTCAATATTTTGTTTCTATTTTATTTTTTTTCTTAGCTATAGTATGTTAAAGATTTCGCAAAAATGGTGTCCGAGTTCTCTTTGAAAATTCATATCTCTGGTAATTTTTGTCATAGAATAATAAAATAGGGCTTACGAGTATTTTAAACTATCGGATCTACGACCTACGATCTACCATGGATGGTTTGTAAAGTACCAGCGTTGACTTCAACAGTAAAAATTTGCTCTGCCTGTAGAAAAAGGGTTCAAATGTTACCAGGAACGTCAACGGAAACCACTGAAGATGATATGTTTGACCAGGAAGAAGAATCTTTTGCTACAAAGAACTAAGAATTTATACAACCGGATACGGATGAGGAGCCCAACGAGATCAAGCGCTAGAAAAATTCATCGGCAAGGAAGCCGCATTGAAGTCATTAAATGAATGTCTTCATGTCTTCATGTACTAGATAAAACTACATTCGGAAAAAGCTTGAAGAGATGAAGAGAATCGTATCGAAAAAAATTGTTAGATTAAAAGATTACAAGGACCAATCACTATATACTGAGGACGAGATGATTCACAGACTGAAGGTCAAATATTCAACCACCAGTGACAAGAATATTAAGGAATTTATTTTATCTTTAAGTTCTGATAAATGGACTAGAAAAAGAACAACTGAAGAATTTTCCGGATCATCTTCGTACACAGTTTGAAAGTCAAAAAGGAACTTCAGATTCTGAAGGATATCATAACATCTCCCACACTGGAGAAACCTTACTTCCGATACCATCGAGACAGTGGAAGACTTCTACAGTAAGGATGGCATAAGTCGAGACGGTAAGAAAAATCACGTCCAAAAACGTTTGGTTTTGGGGAGTTTGAAGGAAGTGTACCAGCACTTTAGGGAAACTTATCCTCAACTGAATACAGAATTTTCCAAATTTGCTTCCCTAACGACCCAAATTCTGTCTTTTGGCTGTATCATCTGAAACACATTCGGTATGTGTGTGTGTTATCCATCAACACGTGAAGCTTGTGCTTGATGGTTGCAGAACCAAATATTTGGCTGTAAATG
This sequence comes from Beris morrisii, assembly GCA_951812415.1. Lineage (NCBI taxonomy): Eukaryota > Metazoa > Arthropoda > Insecta > Diptera > Stratiomyidae > Beris > Beris morrisii. The sequence continues at coordinate 74,611,816 of OX638310.1, forward strand.
AAGATACACAAATTTACGACTGCCGGTCGTGCCTTGCTGTTGGAATATGCAATTATCCTCATATTGGTTGCTTTTTAAACAAATGCGTCGAATGTCGGAACTTTTTCAGAATACTTTTTGTAATAATAATGTAGAAAATATTACTTATATACGACATACAGATTGCAGTCCTTCGAACTCGCAAAATTCTTTCAATTTTGTCGTGCAGTGTAAATGTAAAAATATTCATATATTTTTACCACAAGATTTTCAATTTGGATTGACAGACAATCTAAATCGATACGTTACGTAAATTTTTGAATTCTTGCTGAGCATTTAAAAAACTAATTTTGGCATTAAAAAAAAAAAAAATGGGAAAAAATAATAATAATGAAAAACTTGTTAAAAATTTATATCAAATGAATGTACATGTAATTGCGAAAACGAACGTTTATACTAAGCTCCTCACCCCATCCACAAGGTTGTTACCTTATAAGGGGGAGTAGTGCAAAAATATATTAATTTAAGTGAATTGTAATGTAGAATATATTGCATTAAATAAAAAAAAAAAAAAAATCAAAAGTGACTTGAATACTGGTATGAACTTTATTTGCGCTGCATTCAATCATTTGCCATACAAGTTATTTTATCCTCTCCTTCTGACTCCTGCTATTGTTGAAATTAGGTGCTTGGTTAATATTCCACAGAAAATCCTGCTGCGGTAAGGTTTTGAAATGGTTCATCGTTTTTCAAGTCTGTTGTAATGGTTAAGTTGCTTGTAGAAAAATTTAAACTTAACGTGTGTTTTGAAGACTTTAAATGGGGAGAATAGAATTTTTCATGAAGCTACCATAGAAGCTAATTTAAAGAATTTGTTGGTTCTTTTTCGACGTAAGAACGATTTCTTGTACGAAAGCCCAACTGGGATCAATCGCTGTCCTTACTACTGCCATTGTGGACATGACAGCTGAAAAACCTTCACTGGAGAAGCCAGTTTTAAAACTGTGATGGACTAGGTCCAAAAGAGCTTTTCGTCATCCATGACAAGTACGCGGTCTGTGGTTAAGAAGTTTTCGGAAGTGGCCAAGGATATCGTAAGACTGGAAAACGTTCACCCGTGATGGTGATCATACACGTGATGAACGTATTTCCTCGTCTCCTACAATATACCATTTCTCGTCTCCTACAATCCTGCTGACTACGCCATTACTCCAGGCAACTTATATTTTTAAAGTTTTGCCTTGGAATACTTGTATGCTACACGTATGGATTCAATTATGTATCCGACCAAAGAAACACAGCCAAACGAATAATCGATAAGGAAGCTCAATGTGATAACATATCCTGACGTTAGATAAGAAACTGAAGCCCAACTCGCTTTTCCTAAGCATATCGACGAACATAAAGAAGCTGAACATCATTCAACTCTTCAACTAACACAAATCTTGAATGAACAAGTTATTTTATATCCTTCCCTAAGTCACATGAAAAAGTCTCAGCTCATCTCTAAAAGGAATCCATCCAGTAACTACTAATCTTTCTGAATTCTTATATCAACCCCTTCTATGATAATCGGGCATTAACAACACTCTTGTAAATATTACTGCTTCTAATATAATGTTGCGAGCTAGGGGTTCGCCGGGATTTCAAGTAAAACACAATTCGGTTAAAATAAAAATAAGTGATAATTTATTTATCCGCACTATTAATTCTATTCACAGAATTATATTCGTACAATAATTCGCACTGTATGGCAGCACTGCCCGCTTATTCCATATATCGCTTGACTCGATCACTTTCGCTCTCTACCAACACGGTCGCGTATACACGCTCGCTGTCACAGTCGACGTAATAAAAATTACTATGTCTTCGCTGATCGCTTCACCTGCTTATATACTAGGCGGTTGCAGTATTGAATGTTCACCGGTGTACTTGAACGTTCGTTCAGTTGTGGAATCTTCTCGAAAGCTTCAGAGCCTTCGATTTTGACCTTCGTTCAGTGGTTTATGTACAGGGTTCTAGTACATTGGAGAGCATTCGATAAGAAGAGAGATACAATCGTGTTGTTTCGCCTTATTTCTAATTGGGTTATTTTGCAACTAGGTATTCGGTTGTTGTTGTTTTCATTATGTGTAACGATCGAGTTGTACGGTTGCGCGGTTGCCAGGCTTACACGTAACATTACTCCCTCCTTAGTTTCTGTTCGTCCCGAACAGAGTAGCTCCCTCGTCAGTGACGTCATTTTTCATTTTGGTCCGTGGTATTCCCTCCTTTAGTTTCGTGCTGACTCGATGCCATCCTTTACCGTTGCACTGATGTTTTGACGATGTTTCCCTCTGTCTTCCAGTGCTGTGCAACAATACTAGATCGCCATTTCTGTGGCTGGACGAGTTCGCTCGTTGACAATGCTCTGCATTCTGGTGATCAGTTGTTGAACAGATTTTGTCCCGAGTTTGGTAATGTTTTGCCTGCTGTCGATCACAAACTTTTAATCGTCGCAAGTTCCCCACGACCTCTTTGTCTTGTTGACTATTCTGTATCACAATATGCTGATGTTGATTTCGCCAGCCAATTTCCGCCTCTTCTAATTGGCTCTGTAGCTTTGCGCCTCTGGTACTCCTTTGTTCGGCAGTACAATCCGAACAATAATTCGGCGATCTCTTCGGATTTCGACAATCAAACCTTAAGTGTCCTTCTTGTCCACAGTTCCAACATCGCATCGCTCCGCGACGTTTGCCTTGTCTTCCGGTTCCTTTCCACCGGCAATCGGTGTCAACAGTTCTTTCCCGCTCATTACAGCTATTGCATAGCGGTTGTTTTGAAGTGTGGCCATCGTAATTATTTCTGTTTCTTCTTAGTTGGCAACAATCACGCCGTAAATGCCCGTCCTGTCCGCAATGCCAACATCGGAGAACGCTGAGCCTAGCGTGTTCCAATCTCCGACTCACGTAACATTGCCCCGTGCCCTCACTGCGGCAATGGTGGGGTATCGCTCTTCCAGTGTAATCCGCTGATCTGCAATCCCGACTTAAGTGTCCCGCTTTTCCGCAATTCCAGCATCGGGGGCCACCTGCTCTGCTCTCTCGCATACACACTTTTCTGTTATTTTTCGGACTCGGTAGTTACTCCACGAGCTTTGCTTGGCAGCTTTGAACGTAAGTCCACATACTAAGGCTTCGCCAATCGTTTTCTTTCCTGCCAATTTTAATGACAACTGTAGTTCTGCATCCTGTACGGCATTATTAAATGTGAAGACAGCCAAATCACTGCGTTGTTCGCCTTGCACATTAGGGAATGAAAGCAACGTAAGTCGTTCTATATCGAGCGCTAGCTCTTGCAATGTCTCGCCATCCTTTTGTCTTCGGTTGTGGAGTTGCATCTTGTAGATCTCTCGCATGTGGTCACTGCCGTAATAAAGATCCAATGTCTGCACTAACGTCGAAAAATCTTGTTGTTGCTCCTGCGTAGTTGTTTGGAGAACTTCTGCTGGTGGACCTCTTAGCGCCAATATAAGAGCCGTTCCTCGTTCCAAATCATTCCAATGATTATTTCTCGCGGCAGCCTCAAATTGGGTCTTGTAGATAGCCCACGGTGTTTGTCCATCGAAGATTGGAGCCTTGAGATCTTTGTGCGTAACGTGTTCTGTTTTGATGACCCCAGTCGCTTTCACGTTATCAAAGTCCCTTTTTAGACGTTCGACTTCTTCTACAATCGCTGATGTCTTCTCCGTTATTTGCTCTTCAAATGTTCTAAGTTTCTTTTCTACATTTTCTTCTATTGCTTTACCCATGGTGTCCATCGTCTGATTTAGATCTTCGATTTTGTTGTTCTGCTGCTCCAACTTTTGGTTGAGGTCGTTAAGGTCTGTTGATGTTTGATCTTACTTCTTGTTAAGATCCGCTGACAGTTCACTTTGTTGGTCTAATTTCTGGCTTTGTTGGTCCATTTTCTGACTTTGTTGGTCCATTTTCTGGCTGAGATCTGCTGAGAGGTCTGCTGAGAGCTGTCTTTGTTGGTTCATCATTTGCTGCAATAACTGCGTCAGAGAATCTGGTGTACCAAAACCCTCCTCACCACTTCCTGCACGAGCTTCTTCGATTGGGAACTCGAAACTGTTTGCGTCTTTTCCCTCAGCCTCAAGTATCTCGATCATACGGCTGATAAGCTCAGACTTTTTCCCTGTTGTAGATAATTCCCGTTTACCGAGCTCTTCCTTCAGCTCCGTTAATTTTAAATCTTTTAAATAACGCGGCATTTTCACTATCGATTTATTGTCCGTTAAAGATTTTTCCGCGATACAAATTCACTAAAATTCTCTTTTTGTCCGTACGAGAACTTTCCACTTCACTAATTGAAGTTACCGCTCACTAGAGCACTCGAAAATATCCGATTTCACAAAATTCTCACTGTCCGTTCGAGAATTTTCACTTCACTTCGTCACAGTTTGAAAATTTTATTTGCGCACAAAATTCTCACTTTTTCCACTCGCGATTTCAACCCGAATTAATCCTTGAAATCCCACTTCTGACACCAATTGTTGCGAGCTAGGGGTACGCCGGGATTTCAAGTAAAACACAATTCGGTTAAAATAAAAATAAGTGATAATTTATTTATCCGCACTATTAATTCTATTCACAGAATTATATTCGTACAATAATTCGCACTGTATGGCAGCACTGCCCGCTTATTCCATATATCGCTTGACTCGATCACTTTCGCTCTCTACCAACACGGTCGCGTATACACGCTCGCTGTCACAGTCGACGTAATAAAAATTACTATGTCTTCGCTGATCGCTTCACCTGCTTATATACTAGGCGGTTGCAGTCTTGAATGTTCACCGGTGTACTTGAACGTTCGTTCAGTTGTGGAATCTTCTCGAAAGCTTCAGAGCCTTCGATTTTGACCTTCGTTCAGTGGTTTATGTACAGGGTTCTAGTACATTGGAGAGCATTCGATAAGAAGAGAGATACAATCGTGTTGTTTCGCCTTATTTCTAATTGGGTTATTTTGCAACTAGGTATTCGGTTGTTGTTGTTTTCATTATGTGTAACGATCGAGTTGTACGGTTGCGCGGTTGCCAGGCTTACACGTAACAATAATTACACTAGGCAACCGCCAAAAAAGTTTTGAAATGAGATCAATTTAACTATTTTTGGATCGCTGAAAACGAATATGACAATGAAAATGATGTTCTAGTTAAAGTTTTGGAGATACATAGCTAATTTGTGCTAAAAAAGGAGTTTTCACGGTGGAGTGTTTTAGAAGTCAACGTTTAAGAGTGAAACTTATTAATAAAATAAGTTTCAAAACGCAAAGCATATTAAATAAGTCATTTCAGAATCTCAGAGAAAAGTTCCCGAGGTTGATTGTTGGACTCTTATCAGAGATGATTCTGAACTGCAGTATAACTGAGAAATAAAAAAAAACGTTCTTCATAAAAAGAAATGTAACAAACATGTATTTTATGTTAAAATTTTAAACAATAAATGTAAATTATTTCGAAAACCTGAACTAACTTTTAAATTTAAATGATGCCATCCAAAGCACTCCAAAGTCCATATAAAAATATACACATGCAGGAACCTTTCAAAAAGTTGAAATTTGTAGCATGTTGTTGTGTTGCCAAATATCGGAAAAGTGTATTTGCTAAAACAACTTAAGGAAACTTATGTTATATTTTCAAATTATTCCGTTCAGAAAGCAGTCACCTCATTTTTGAAAGTCATGTATATATGACTGTACCCATACCAGACTTTCGCGATTTTATTGTGGTAGGAAGTTTTTGAATTTAAAAATAAGAATGACATTTTAAGATACAAAAGTCATAATACAGTTTTACAAAGCACGTTATATTAATGGGTCAATCAACAGTATTGTACGTGCAAACTTATCGTATTGTTTGTCGGCAGAAGATTATAGGAATGAAAAACTTACTTACCGACTTCCAAAGGACGTTCCTTCTCTATCACACGCATACATAATTTGTATTTGTATCTCGGTCTCTTGCAGATGTTTAAAACTTCATTTTGATCTTTTGTTGAATCGTGTGATAATTGTGGCGACATCTATTTAGTTCACTGTTATCGATTTTTTAAATATATTATATTTGCTCCCTTTCACATGCTTGGTACAACAATTTTAAAACCTTCCATTTTCTTAAGCTTGTACCACAAAGCTGGTTTTACTTCAAATAATTTTTATATGCTACAACTGGTACTCGTTTAAATGCTTGTCTAAGACGACTATATTCCACGCAAATATTTATTGACCACATATAACAACAAATCTGGTTGTAGACGAATAAAGCAATCTGACTCCATTTGCCAGCGAAAATAGTAAATATTTATCAATTAGTTTGAAATTAAGTCTTATATTATGTCAGAATTTTGAAAAGAATGTACTGTATTTGTAAATTAATTCTAATTCTTATTCTAAGCTAAATAAATCTATTTAATGAAAATACATTTTTTTTTCTTTATAAAGCATAAAGCTTTTAATCTATGGCAACTATGTAATTATATGCATTAATAATAAATGAGAAAAAGCGTTATCACTACATTTTTATTTAACGTAACTTTCGTTACTAATGAAATGTTTAATTTGAGACAAATTTTGCCCTGAGAGAACTCGCGTAAATATTTTCTTCTTAAAAGCTGCAACTTCCAACTTTTTAGATAACTGAAAGGAAAACAATTCAATTTTATGTTGTGTCTTCTACAACAGGTAAAATTGTATACCTCATAAGCTCTTTTAATAACTGTGTGTGGCATTCCTCCAAGTTTTGCTGCATTAAAACCGTACGATTTTGGACAAGCTCCGGAAGAATATTTATAAAGAAATATTACTGTTTCCTGTGTCGGATCGTCTTCATCTTCGTTTTCAACCATGCAAGACTGAAATTTAGATGATATGAAATAAAATTTTGCAATTTACATTTTCTTGAAAATTTTACCATGTGACCTAATTTTATTCGGTGGTCTTTTTGAAAATAGTCAACTAGACTGTGATAGTGTGTAGAAAACAGAGTTCGACATTTCACATCAGCCAAAAAATCTACTACTGCAGATGCAATAGCTGTTCCGTCGTACGTAGCTGTACCTCGACCTAAAAAGAATGATCAAACATTTTAACGAAATATTAAAATTATGAATAATATAAAAAAATACCCAATTCGTCAAGTAGCACCAAACTATTAACTGTTGAATGTTTCAATATCGAAGCTGTTTCATTCAGTTCTACTAAAAACGTACTATGTCCAGCTAAAATGTCGTCTTGTGCTCCCAACCGCGTGAAAATTCTGTCAACTAAAGACATTTTCAATTTTTTAGCTGGAATATGCGCACCCTATTAAAGAAAGAACCGTTGAAATCATAATCAGTAACTAAAGAAAAAAACACTTACAAGTTGAGCCATTATTATAAGCAGCCCTATTTGCCGCATTAGAGTACTTTTTCCTCCCATATTTGGACCAGTTAATAATGCAAGCGCTGCTTCATTGGATCCACCTAATGTAATATCGTTCGGAATGTAGTTATTCGAAGATGCCAAGCAAGGATGATAGCCTGCTTCCATTTCAATAAAGGGAGTAGAAAAATCACCGACTATTTCTGGTATACAAATTTCTGGCTGAGTTTTAGAAAATTCCGCTAAAGAAGACAACACATCTAATGCAGCTATTGAATCTACACAGTTCTTCCACAATTTGTAGTGGTTTGAAAATTTTTCAAAAATCCTTCCTGCAATATCTTTTAGAACTTTGTTTCTGGCATCCTCCGTTTGAATCATTCTTTTTAGAAAATCCTATAATTAAGTAAATTAAGGAAAATATAATTTTTTATTTCATATTAAATTTTTTTCTTCAGTTCTGAAGAATTGGGCAGTAACAGTGGTCGCGTTTACGTGCCGAGCAGACCAGTCTACATAGATCGGTTTGGTATTTTTCGATCTTGCATTTATGTGCGCTTTTCACAGTCAGGTTTGGTTTCATTGGGTTCGTACCAAAATAAGTTCAAATGGACTGGTTCGGTTCACGTTTATGCGTACGACCAAACTGGTTTTTTGATCTATTTAGACTGGTCTGGTCCGCACTTAAACGCGACCAGTGATATTTTTACGGCACGAATCTAATAAACAGGTGATATGTGATGGAACTTGAATTAACCCTTAATAGAAAATTAGCCCTTCATCATTCTTTTGTCTAATATTGTCAGAGCGCTGTACGGATCACATAACTGTATGGTTCATTAGTAAAAATAGATGCTTAAACCACAGAAAAGATAGGAATTAATTGATACTCACAGCTAAGAAATAATTGCACAAAGATCATTGCAGAGATCGCAATGATACCATAGAATGAGAGAAAAATTTGTTAATAAGCTTGGGAAATTTTGCGCATGTCAGAGTATTCTTTGAGCACCACTTGTCTCCTCTAACTGGAGATCACAGCAGAAACTAAGCAATCTACAAATATGAAAGTAATAGCGAAAGAAATTCGGTGAAAATGCTACTTTTGTAGCCAAGACTGTCCGGAAAAAGAAACTGACATGCTTGTGGCTTGTATTCGAATCTCAAGAAGTTTCGACCCACGTAGTTTAAAACGAAAAAGGCCAAATAGAGTTAACGAACTAACTAGTTGATAATGAAAAAAATCAATCGATGAGACGTCTATTGGACAGTCAATCAAACTGATGGCCCTAGACTAGACGCGGATCAAGAGATCTCTGCAACTCCTTCCAACAAATGTAAGTTAAACTTGTGCGTTCGTTTAAAAACGTCATGCAGATTAACTATCTCATAGGATAACACAACAAATGTTTTGCTATGCCTACGACCAAATGTTGAGAAGCCTTAGCATGTAGAAAATACGGTCAGTCCATATTAAACTTTCCGAAACAGTAATGCTAGAGATGTCAGATTCCTGTTTATACTTTGATCACCGAAAATCACGCGATCCATATTTCAATCGAACTTGAGAGATGCGAGATAATATTGAGTTTTTGATGCATTCTATCAAATTCTTTTAATATCGCACCATATAATGTAATGAGCTCGTGATGTTCCAGGATGAAGATAAAATTACGGTGTTAGAGCAACCACAGGATCCAACAGATAATGATTGATAACATTGTTTCAAATTTGTATACATTATCTCCACGCTATACCATGGAAACTCTTTAGTTCAGAGTTTATATTTTTGAGAATGCAAACTTAATTTAAGCCAAGATAGTAAACTGACAAAATCGTCGACAACGAACAGCGTCATCGTTACTTTCAAACTCCACTACATTCTTACCGATTAAATACGTAATTTTCTGATAAAATTCACATTACCTTAGTTTTTGTTGTATGAAATCGCCTTACTGGTTTCGAGCCCTTTTTTTGTCCTTCTAAAACGTAATCACTTCCAGCTTTTCGAGCATTACTTTCAGGAATTTCAAGTTGAAATCGTTTTTTATCGTTTCCAAAATAACTAATGCTGCAACCAAAATATTTCTCTTGTTCCACAAGATACTTTTTCAATTCTTCTTTTATTTTTTGTATCTCGTCCTCAATAGAATCATATTCAACATCGACACCTTTCTGAGGAGCAATTACGCCTTCTTTCAATGCTTCTTCGTGATTAAACGAATTCTAATAAAAGAATTATTGCGATGATTAGGAGAGTTAGGGCAGAGTAAGAAAATTGTATGTACCTCAAAAAAATTTAGTATTTCCGTAAGGTCTGGAAAATTTCCTTTCGGTGGTAGTTGGGTTAATTTCACAATTAAAGCTGAGCTAAACATTGCAAACTTTTGCGAAATACCTACCAAGGTATGGAAACCACGCAACAGCATAATAAAATTCTGTAACAAAAAAATGAAGTAAAAACTTGTACATTTATGCATTCTGCGACCAACTTGAATTTTCTTTTTATTGTATGTTTTTTCTTCAAAAAGTATTGCTCGGCTATCGGGGTGATCTTTGAAATTGACACGATGTCCGAATCCGTGAATCTGGGCAAGATGCCGTTCAAAATCCGGTAAAGTATTAAATAAACCTCGAATTTCTTGTAATACATCATTATTTTCAATGAGTTCGGATATGGCATCCTGCCGACCTCTAATAATCTCAATGTCGCAACTTGGAGAGCATATCCAATAATGAAGCAATCGTTTTCCAAACTTTGTGCAACATTGATCCAGAGTAGATTCCAATGTCTGGTCTTCGCCGGTTATTCGTAAATTCGACAAAGTAATTGAGTCTAAAACCATATAACGATTCGCATTAATTCGTTTGGATTCATTAGCAACTTCTTGTAGATTTTTAGCGGAAAACGACAATATATCCGGCGGAATGTAAGTATTAAAACGAGCCATAGCTAGAATTTGTTGATCCAAATGGCATTGACTTAAATACCAAATACATGCACCCAATGATCTAAGACCGAGCTTAAATTCAGCGTTGGGAGTTAACCCGAGATGGTCACCTGAAAATTCATCTTATTATAAAATTCACATATATAAGAATAAAATATAATTTAAATAAATTAAAAATTAGCATCTTCAAAAATTCTCGAATTTCAATCAATACCAATCCAACAACTCTTATTTTCAACCAACCATTTTGTTTTAATTTCATAAAAAAGGTGCTAAAATCAAGTTTTTGAATAGTGAGTACATTGTTTTTTCTATCAATGTCCATTCAGACACCCACGTACTTGGATAAACTGAACAAAATGCACAACTTTGAGCTCAATTTACGAAAAACTTTTGATTTTAACTTCTTACCAAATTGGACCAATTACTGCGCCTGTACACTACCCTTCTCTTAACTAAATTTTAATTCGAACAAATAGCGATGAAAATTATGTTGGAATGGTGTTAATTAGTTCTTTAGTGTATGTTAAGGAGAAAATGATAAAATATGATTTTTTCATCAACAACAAAATTGTTTAAAACAATCTTCTTTTTATTTAACTAAATATGTACCTTCATCCTGCATTGTTTTTAAATTACTTGGCCAATTAACACCTTCGGCACTTGAAAAATATTTTTCAGCAAGGTTTTTGAGGGTTTTCTCTGCGCTCCAGAACTGGGAATCATTTGATAATCCTTCTCTCAGCGTGCAACCAAGAACTGACTTCATGATGTGCTGTGTTTGAACAGATGATGTTCCACCTTTTTCATACAGAACCTGAAATAATTCAAGTTTAGTTTCTTATTTACTTGCGAACATGAGTAATGGAAATCCAGAAAAGGTGACATTGAGGGAATTAGCAACACATAAGGTTCCACAATACTTACCAAAACTGGTGGATTATGCGATAACAATGTTAGTAGACGGGAACAATTTTTGTCGTCTTTGAACTGACCTATAAAGAAATCGCCAATGGATGTATCAATAAAACAAATCCCGTAGGTACTCCCCATTTCGGAGGTCTGAAAGTATAAAACAAAATTTTTTTTATTATTTTTCAGCGCAAAAATAGATCCTTACGCTCAGAATACATGGTCTAAGTTGTTTCTGGAGACTTATAGTCGGCGTACTAAAATTTCAAACATTTATATGGGAATGTTTTGTGTCCGGACCATGTAGTTCGAGTCTTAGTCGAAGAAGTTAAAGGAGTTATTCCTCCTACTATTCTAAAAAAAACTTTTCTGAAACCCGCTGGCGTGAATGTGGTAGAAAAACTAACTATCATTCCCCAATTTTGTATCAACGCATGTAAAGCAGAAACCATTCACTATCGTACAAATATTCGCGATTGTAAAGTTGCGAAAATGATTTCGGTTTAACAAGTTTATTTACATATTTAAGTTTTACAATAACGGTTGGTGCATTACAGTATTTCTAGGGTTTTTACTGAATTTATGCGATGCAAGCATTACAGTAAGTGGACTGTGATGTGCATCATACTAGACTCCAAATGCATCGAAAAACTCGGACCAATTTTTTAGTTGGTCAACTGCGTACGCGCGAGTCGTTATTATATCTAACAATTATTTTTAGTTTAGTTTGATCTCACTTTTTATTACGAAATGAAATATTTAATTATTTGCAATTTACTTAGAACGGAATTTGTAATTAATCACCAACAAATTCAGTATCGTGCTTTAATGATGCCATATGGCATCAGTTGGCGAGGGTTGGTTAATTATTGACATCAAACAATTTTTTTTTTATTTTCTCAAAACAAACGATTACTTGCTAAAACTGACTACTGATATGTGAGGAGTTTGTTTACTCGTACCGTTTACTGGTAGACAAACTCTCCAAACTGTCGTGCCTATAAAGCTCTCGACCGATAGTCAGGCAACTATTTAATCATAAGCCAATAGTCGAGCACTTCAACTATTTAGCCAGGTCAGTTTCGAATCAATTTTCGAATCGATTGGTGCGCGCCATTCTATATGACTGCATATCTATTAACTAATTAACTAAAAGTTGGTAGTCTATGGGTGCTCTTCCTCATTATTAAAATGTGCTTAGGCGCAATATCACGCTGAAACATAAAACCAGAATCATTATCGAAGCGAAACATAAATCCAGGACCAACTATAATTAGAGTATTATAGTGAGAGCATTCATTATCATCGAGCATTTTTCTGTAGCCCTCTTTTCGCAAGATGATATCAATTTTCGGAACTGTTCCAAACCATGACTGACACACAACGTGATCAGCGCACGAGAATACTCGTGTGGAACGTTCAGGATCCAAAAGTTCAAATTTGGACACGTCGCTCCAAACGACATTTTTTGTTCCACTGTTCTTTCTATAAAAACTGTCTGATTGCCCTTTGTGCGATTAGGTCACCATCCTTAAGTGTTCGTTTTGTTGTGGATATGTGGGGTGTTTGTGACACGGGGACTACACATGAGGCAAACACTCCACACATTACAAAAATCAAGCAGTCAATTTAAAATGAAACCAAGGTACCGACTGTTATAAAAATAAAAATATATAGGCCCTACCCAAAGCAGGAAAAAGCTCTCATATCTGCACTATGGACCTCAGACATATCAGTCTATCATCCTTTCTTCTGAAAACACTGGAAAGACTAATGGATGTGTACATCCGCGACAATATTGACAAGCGATTGCTGTCAACATTCCAACATGCGTACTAGAGTGGGAGGTCAGTCAAAACGGCCTTACATTCGCTCGTGCGCACCATTGAAAATCTCTTAGTATTAAAGAATACACCATGGTTGCCTTTCTCGATATCGAGGGAGCTTTCAACAACGTCAGACCAGAGGCAATCACTGACGCACTTTCTAGCCTGAAGGTGGAGTCCTCGCTTGGCGCGCTGATCAATTTGATGTTAACATCCAGGATTGTGAACACAAAGCTGGGCGAGTCTTCCTCTCGAAGGTTTGTCAGCAGAGGTACACCACAAGGTGGTGTGCTCTCCCCTCTTCTTTGGAATTTAGTGGTCAACAAACTACTATTGAGACTGGAAGGGGCGGGCTGCAGAGTGATTGCTTATGCAGATAATGTTACAACTGCTATCTCGGGAAAGCACCTCAACACGCTGAGTGAGATATTGCAGAATGCTCTCTCTATCCTCTCCAAATGGGCAGCTGAATGCGGGTTGGGCGTGAACCCACTCAAAACAGAATTAGTCCTCTTCACCAGGAAATACAAAATTCCTCACGTAGACCTTCCTTCTCTGAATGGTACTAGTCTAGTTTTCACCGATAGTGCAAAATATTTGGGTCTTATTTTGGATAGGAAACTTCAATGGAAACCTAACATTCAGGAACGGGTAAGGAAAGCAACAGTTGCGCTTTACTCGTGCAAAAAGGCCATTGGCAAAAAATGGGGTATGCAACCATCCGTCATTAGACCGATACTTATGTATGGTGTTATTGTCTGATGGACGGCCTTAGACAAAGCAGTTAACCGCACCACCCTAGGGAAGGTACAGAGATCAGCATGCATATGTATCAGTGGAGCTCAGAGAACAACTCGCTCTGCAGCACTAGAAATTCTATTCAGTCTGCCACCCCTAGACATTTTTGGCAAGCAAATGGCAGCCATTCGACTTAGGGCCTCTACACAGTGGACTGGCATATATGCAGATCACTCAACAATCTTGAATCACTTCAATAACATTCCTGAAAACACCGACTACACCCCTACCAGTTAAGATTTTGACAAAAAATTCCTAACAACCATCCCAACCCGTCTAGAATGGGAAAGGGATTCGGTACGGACGGAAGAGTCCACCCACATATATACTATACGAATGGCTCCAAAACTGAAGGCAGGGTAGGTGGAGGTGTTTTCTCTGACATGCTTAACATTAGCCTTTCGCCTTTCGGACCACTGTAGTCTCTATCAGGCGGAGCTTATGGTGATCAAGGGATCACGGAGGCCTTGTCCTGGCTGAGGTGTAATGTAATATCTACTAGGGATATTAGCATTTTCACAGACAGCCAAGCGGCAATAAAATCCTTGGAATCGGCCTCGACAACATCAAACGCGCCGCAGAATGTCGAACATCTCTTAAGGAGATGGCTGAACAGTTCAATATTCTTCTGTGCTGAGTGCCAGGACACAGGGATATTCCAGGGAACTGCATGGCTGACGAACTCGCTCGTCGCGGTACCACCCTTCAGATTATGCCGGAACATCGGAATCTGGATGTGCCTCTCTCTACATATAAACTGCTACTGGGTTTGGACTCAATTGAGAAAACCAACTCAAGATGGGCAGATGGTGTTACATGTCACACTGCGAAACAGATCTGGCCGAAGCTGGATCTAAAATGCTCTAAAAGGCTGACTTTGCTCAAAAAGGCGAATATCAGCACCACAGTCGGTGTCCTGACCGGACACTGTCTTATAGGTCGACATGCTAAAAGACTCGGCCTCTTCTCAAACGTCTTCTATAGAAGCTGCCTGGATGAGGAGGAGGAGACAGTCCTTCACCTTCTCTGTACCTGTCCAGCTCTATCAGCCAGAAGGAAAGCTCATCTTGGAGCTTACCGGGCCTATTACGAAACTCGAGTCGAGTGAGTAACTCGACTCACATTTGAACTCGACTCGAGCTAAAGTTGGTATTATGAAACTCGACAATTGGAAAGTCACTTCATTTCCAGCAGTCGAGTGAGTTTGACATTTCTTACAAGTAAATACTCACTCGATCGGCTCTCATAATGCGCAGTTCTCTTAACTCACGCTTTTATTTCGACTCAAAGTCGAGTGAAACTCGACAAGTAGGCACTCGTCGAGTTTCATAGTCGCAGAATGTGAGTTTTTTGGTCGAGTCGAGTTTCGTAATAGACCCGTACTTCTTCAACTGTCTCGGTGATTTTGCCGCAATGGAGGTCACGAGAATTCAACGCTTCATTGCAAGCTCTAAATGGTTCGACGAGTAGGGCCGGATTCGATGATCCTGTGGTAACACAACGGACCTTTTAAGTCTAAGGGCCGTATTATTCACTTCGGGTTATTTATAACCTCTGGTTAATTCCAGTTTTTCCAGAGATTTGGTATTATTCACCTCTGGTTATCGTTTTTAACCGGTGATTCGCTGGTTTTGTAATCAGTGATTAAAGTTACCCAGGGAAAAATTTAACCGGTGAAAAAGTTCCAGTTTACTACGATACCCAGGGATTTAACCGGCGATTTGACAAATTTTGTATTATTCACGATTGAAGTTATGTCAAGATCTCATTTGTGGGATAATTGTAGTGATTCTGACGAAGAAGACGACTGGAGCGTCGCCAATACAAAATGGCACAACGAATCAACATCGACATATGCGACGACAAAGACTGTTTCTGCCGATTCCAATTTACAAAGCCAACAAAATTTTTTTCCCTTTCACCGTTCTCTACCCTTACCCCTTACACCCGCTTCCTGTAGTTTTCTGCTAGGGGTGTTTCAGGCCCAACTCCCGTATTAATTGTAAAACAGTTCTAAAGATATGAGAAGTGATTTTTTATAAAAGTTCTTATACCTTCCATGATCCATCGCCTCACTAAAAAAATATATTCAGTAAACTCCTATTGTCCATCTTTAAACAAAAGCCATTCATTTTTCTGGTTTAATTGGTTCGTGAGACATCGCAATGCAAGGTTTTTTACCACCCACCTACGCCGCTGACCACTCTCAAAAATTTATTTTCGACCTATTCGCAGAGTTCCTAGTCTACAAGCAAGTATCAAGTTTCAAATTTGTGACATTAACCGTTCAGGAGATTTCGATTTTAGAATGGGTCGACCTAAGCTTTCAAGCGTTTCGGACACATTGTTTTTGTCCGAACTCCCGAACCCCTTCACTTATATAAAGATGTTTATTGCAAGTGGGTATACAATATTATAGATCTATGTATGTAAGTTTCGAATTTGAGCTTCCTTGCGTAATTGGTTCCTGAAACATAAAAACCAAAGTTTTTCGTCTAAAACGACACCCACATTGCCGCTCACCCCTCTACCAGAAACTTTATCACTTGAAGGCGTCCACTCAATCTACTCTACCAATAAACTTGAATAGCTCCAAGGGTTTGGGAGATGCAAGCCTTCAATTGACTGTACGCACTGTGAAATCCAATCACCCGGTAGCACACACTCAGAAAACTCTCGGAATTAAATGGGATGGTTCTCGTTGAACGTGTGAACTGTGCATCACACACATCGTTTGTACTGCTCCCAGATCCGCAACCATGAAAAAATTTCAGCCAAAAATTCTCATTTTTCCTGAAATTACAAATTTAAATATTCACAACAAATAAAAATGTCACATTCTGTAAATAATTAATAAAATTTTTGACGTTTGACTGGAAAAATAATGGAAAAATGGAAAACCAGCCGTTAAGATAACCCGACCTATTAAATCGCTAACCAGAGGTGAATAATACAATTTCATATCCAGAGAAATTAATCAGTGATTAAAGTTAATACCCCGGATAAGTTAACAGCTGGTTAAGGCGAAAATAACCCGAGCTGAATAATACGGCCCTAAGTGTGTCCGTGTTCTCACGGCAGCCACGCATACCTACCTACCTAGGCCCTTGTTCTGAAACACGCCGGCGGGAAATTTACCAGTTGAAATCGGCAATAAAAAAGTTTATTTTTTCAGAATGTAATTGGCAATAAATAAAGAGAAATTTGAGACGGTCCTTCTCTCACATTTACTGTATTATAATTTTAGACATTTTTCTGCCTTAAAATATGGTTCCAAACACCCGGAAAAGACGTCTTTAAGGTATTTCGATAAAGCAGTTTTTAATGATCGCATGTTCCGTGAATAGTATTCACAAATAAGGGAATAGTTAAGGGTGCCAACTCGCAGCTCTTGACATGTAAAAACAAAAATGCAGATATTTTGACTTGAATTACCTTTTCAGCTATAGCTAGCATATAATTTGGATGATGCTTGTTAGTAACTTCAGACTGTGCTCCGAAGATTTGTGTTCCCCTGTTCGTTATTTGACATATTTCTCGTTTAACGACTTTATCGAATTTCGTAACGGACGACTGTTTTTTACAACGTTGGGCCATCATATCGGGCGTTTCTGTTTGCTCGACCCTTGCCACCTGAGAATAAGAGCGTTGAAAATGCCAGAGGTATTTACTACATTTATTTACGATTTTACCTTATAGCCGCGATCCACAAGAGTAGTTGCCATCTTATCATATGAAATTTCCGGAAATCCTGAATGGGCAAATTCGCCCCTCATGTACGTAAAACCGAGCTCCTTGACTCCAACGTCCGCATCCATATGATAAAATTCATAAAATTTACCGACTTTAAAAAATAAGACGCAATCGAAATTCTGTGATTTAAGCTCCCACCATTGGCGGACTCCCTATTTTTTTTTATCTGTTAGAAAGTATTTTAAATAAATTTAAGCTTCTCAACTAACCGGTGATAGGTTAGACAAGAATTTATCCGGAACATAAAGTGTGCGTGGATTATATTCCGGATGATCTGGCCGTCTTCCTTTCTTGTCTTTAATTTTGTCCGGTTTGAGGAACTCGAGTTTAGTATGGGGCCAAATTACGGGCTCATCTAGTGCTACGGTTTCATCCTTCACGTCGACATCATCGGATTTAGTTTCGGTTGGTTCTTTTGAGTTCTTTTGCGACTGATTTACAAGTGCTTCTAGTTTCTTGGAAATTGTTTCCTAAAAGGGAGTTGTGTTTCTAAATTTATAATGGGCTATCTCCACAATTAATACCGATTTTTCAGACTTCTCCGGCTTTATTTCTTCATTTTCAGCGTCTGAATCAAGGTCGGCTAGGATTCTACGCCGCTTCAGCTTGCGAGTTCCCGGAACTACATCGTCGTCACCACTGGATTCAATACTTCTCTCCAGTTCACGTTTCACTAAATGATAATAATATTCGCAATAGACATAATTGCAATTGCATTTTAAAAGTTAAAATTCACCTGGCTTATTGGATAACCCCTCATTCTTTTTATGAACAGACGGACTGCTTTTAATTTGCACTGACGGCGATTTAGCGAAATAATTGAATAGAGTATTCGGCGTGCCGCCTTTTTTTGCCATAACTATTTTGTTATACAAACGTTAAATAAAATTCATAAAACACCTCAACTGAAATTAAACGGCACCGCACACTGCACGCACAATAAAAATGTCAACACAAACCATCAACCGTAAAAAAGCGGGAATCGCCAATCCTTCTTTTCGGGTTTCGCAAGTGGCTACCGAATGTACGATAAAACTTACTTCCTTTGCCAGAACGAATACGCCAAAAGAAAATCCGATTAATGATTCTGTCTACATCACATCTCACATGTGGGCATACACAGTATCAAAGCGAACATATGGCTGCAACATATTCGAAAGAGATTTTCCAACTAATCCGACTTCCGACAGTTGATATTTTTCACGACAGATGACACCTCCATACGATTACAGAATTCGTTTCGTTTAACTGAGACTTTAAACGTTTAATTTATAACAGAAAAGGGGTTAACATCATTGGTAAGTTATTAAACTAAGTAGTATTACATCTCTTCTATCTAATATTTTCAACCAAACAGAAAATCCAAACATAGGAACTGAAACAAACTTCAATAAACAGTTGCTAATAAAGCGTTTGGAGAAAGGTAAGTTTTTGAGTAGATTTAATTTTTATTAACTCCAGATGCTTAAAACGTTCATTTGATAGGTAGATTACGAACCTGATTTTCATTTTGCTAAGAGCAATCATTATCAGCTGTACTATATGCAATTAATTACATAATCAAAGGCCTTGATGAAGGGAACTGCGCATAGAACACATTAAATAAATACTTCTAAAGTGGTTGGACGAACAGAGAAAAGTTTAATAAAAGGCTGACAATTGCACAAGTATGCAGAATGGTGTACTTCTACATTTCATCTCTGCTCTGTTATGGCAGCGAAACGTGGACATTAACGCGAACTTCCGAAAAAGCAGTTAACACATTCGAAAGAAAGGTTCTCCGAAAAATATTTGGACCCGTAAAGGAAGGAACGGACTGGCGGATACAACCATGAGCTGTATCAACTCTTCATGGAGCCAGAAGCCTCAACGTTCATCAAACTACGTAAACTGCAGTGGGCTGGCCATGTAGATCGGATGGAAGACAGAAGAATCTCCAAGCGTGTTCTTAAAGGCAAAGCGAGTGGTAATAGGCCAGTAGGCAAACCACGCAAGCGATGGGAAGACTCGGTTGATGAAGACAGCAAAGCCATCTTAAAAATTGGCAGCTGGAGGACGCGGTCTTTGAATCGAGACGATTGAAGGCGACGACTTCAGGAGGCCAGGGCCCGATTTGGGCTGTCGCGGCATTGATGATGATGACATCTCATCTACCAGACTCGATAGAAGATCCAGCTTTTCTATGGAAGTACTAAGAAGTATTACGCCTGTTGCCGACAATATTACAGGAATTATATCGACCCGACTGATACGCCAAGTTTCTTTGATTTTTCGAGCCAATACTGCATAGAAGTTGGAATCTCTGCATACTTTCGTGTAATATTGCAATTGTAAGGAATGGCAACATCCACTATATATATATATATATATATATATAGTCCGGTTAATCGCGTGGGGATGAATTATGGCTTATAAAAGGAGTTGGCAATTTCGGAAGCTACATCTTGTGACGAATAGAATGAATGTGGATTTCACTCAGTTAAAAATCATTGAACATTTTCTGTCACACCATAACATTATCTGAGCACCTGGAGATAGGGAAAAATACAGAGAAGTTGAAATTTTTCTTAGAATCCGCTAGTAAGTAAAATCGCCCAACTTCTTCGGGTACATCTCATACAAAGTTCCGGAAAACAAGTGAAGTTATCTTCTGGAATTTAAAAAAAAAATGTAATTAAATATTGTAGAAACTGACAATATTGCGGTGCTCTTTCAATTAGCTACCATACAAAAGTTCTTAATAAAAATAGTTCCTATTTTTTCGCGAGGGAGCAATAACTACGGAACGGAATGTATTGGGTATAA
Source organism: Beris morrisii (assembly GCA_951812415.1). Taxonomy (NCBI): domain Eukaryota; kingdom Metazoa; phylum Arthropoda; class Insecta; order Diptera; family Stratiomyidae; genus Beris; species Beris morrisii. The sequence continues at coordinate 74,632,247 of OX638310.1, forward strand.
AAGCTTTTTTGTGATTAAGGTAAGACAAAGTTCTTGGGGAGGAGGGTTATGTAGTTACTCTTATTTTGAAAGAATTAAAATTGGAAAACAGAGTGAAAAGAAGATACTGTTTTAGGCTGTCATAAAAAAGTCTTTAAACGAATTAATGTTTTCTGGTGAGTCAACTTGGAATTAGTTGTAACCGTGTTCAAGCTGTTGTAAATGCTAAGAAGAAGCGGGGTTAGTAGGGTAAATTTATCGTTCTAGCTCAAAAACTTTCGAAGCTATTCACATTTAATTTTAACCACTTCATAATTGGGGATTTCTTTTTTTTAATAAAATGTGGCTAAAAAGTGATAGCCGCGGTTTAACAAAACGTTACGTACTAATGTTACTAACATCCTTCTGATCCTGCTACTTTAAGCAATAAACCTTAAAATTTTGCATGTTTCAAAACACCCTCTTTCCCAGCACAAAGTTGAAAGGATGTATAAAAAAACACTATATGAGCAGATGGGTGCTTTATCTCAGGAAACCATAGACCTTTGGGTTTTCCTGTATTTTTTTTGGTAAGTCATACCAAACTTCTATGAAGAAAAAATTTTGGATGTGGGATTCAATTACGTCTTCCAATAAAATAATGTCCTTACCTTATTAATCTTAATTTTATTTGTCTACTTTAATTTGAATTACAATCCAATTTTTCTGCAGTAATGCTGTTATGACACTGGCTATTTTTGCGTCTTTTATGCTGTTATGACACTGGCTTTAAAGCGGCTAGAAAATCCAAATGGAGAGCGATGGAGACTTTTACATACAATTTAGACATTGGTTTGAGAGAGACAGTCCGAACAGCAAAACCATGAGTAACTGTCAAAAAACAATCCATAGCTGTCAAAAACAAGCGGCAACAAAGCGCATTCGAGCAGTGTTTCGCAACATTCTAGCAATTAATCCAAGAAAAATCCACTGCCGGCTAGATTTTCCAGCCGCTACAAACTTGTTTTTGACAATTCGGTACGTATAAATTATAGAAAGTGCCATGTGATGTTATGAAACGCGGCAGAACCGGTATTTTTCTTAACAAACCAGTTGTTAATTTCGTTTACTAGATGCCGCTAGCGTCGGAAAGAGCGGTATCTCTTTCTTTTATGCTGTTATGACACTGGCTATTTTTGCGGCTTTAAAGCGGCTAGACAATCCAAATGGAGAGGGATAGAAACTTTAACATACAATTTAGACATTGGTGTGAGAGAGACAGTCCGAACAGCAAACTATGGGTAAATGTCAAAAAACAATCCATAACTGTTAGCGCATTCGAGCAGTGTTTCGCAACATTCTAGCAGTTAATCCAAGAAAAATCCGCTGGCGGCTGGATTTTCCAGCCGCTACCGACTAGTTTTTGACAGTTCGGTACGTATAAATTATGGAAAGTGCCATGTTCTGTTATGAAACGCGTCAGAACCGGTATTTTTCTTAACATACCAGTTGTTAATTTCGTTTACTAAATGCCGCTAGCGTCGGAAAGAGCGGTATCTCTGTCTTTTTATTGTTGTTCGCCTTGTCGCACGATTGGCTATTATTGTACTTATTTCTAGCGAGGAAATAGCCAGTGTCATAACAGCATTATGCTGGTATGACAGTTATGGATTGTTTTTTGACAGTTACCCATAGTTTGCTGTTCGGACTGTCTCTCTCACACCAATGTCTAAATTGTATGTTAAAGTCTCTATCCCTCTCCATTTGGATTGTCTAGCCGCTTTAAAGCCGCAAAAATAGCCAGTGTCATAACAGCATTACCCATAGTTTGCTGTTCGGACTGTCTCTCTCACACCAATGTCTAAATTGTATGTTAAAGTTTCTACCCCTCTCCATTTGGATTGTCTAGCCGCTTTAAAGCCGCAAAAATAGCCAGTGTCATAACAGCATAAAAATAAATTAAATTATTTTAAAGATGACAGAAGTTGAGTCGTTTGAACGTACACCCAGGGTGGTATGCACCATCGCACTCTCTACTGCGCAGTGGAGACCTCTCGCGGAATTGTGAGAAAATATTTAGTCAATAGATTGTATTGACTTTTCATGTTCTGTGTGCCGTCGTATTGTACCGAGAAGTTTTTGCAAAATATTCATAAATCATGTCGGACAATGAACAGAAAGCTATGCAGCTAATGGCTGAGGCCGAAAAAAAACTTAATCAGTCGCGAGGTTTTCTGGGTTCGCTGTTTGGGTGAGTTTGAAAGTTTTCGCCAAATATGGGTCCACACCCTTACAGTTGGATTTTTTCAGTTCGTCGAATCGCGTTGAGGATGCGATTGAATGCTATCAGCGAGCTGGCAATATGTTCAAAATGTCCAAGAACTGGTCAAAAGCTGGACAAGCATTTTGCGAAGCAGCCAGTCTCCATGCTAAGGCTGGAAGTCGCCATGACGCAGCAACCAATTTTATTGACGCATCAAATTGTTATAAAAAAGTAATTCCCCGCTCACGTTATCCCTTAAAAACGGTAAAAAGGTTAAATAAAATGAATTTTATTCGTAGTCCGACATGGAGGAGGCAGTTTCATGTCTTTTAAAAGCCATTGAAATCTACACGGACATGGGTCGCTTCACAATGGCTGCAAAACATCATCAAAGTATTGCGGAAATTTACGAAAACGACGCAACTAGTCTAGTAAGTAATCGAAGTGAATCATAGGCGCCGTAATTAAAGTTTTTTAACATTTGTAGGACCGAGCTGTGCAGCACTACGAACAGGCTGCCGATTACTTTAAAGGAGAGGAGTCTATTAGTTCTGCAAATAAGTGCATGCTCAAGGTCGCGCAATATGCTGCGCAACTTGAAGACTACGACAAAGCAATTCTAATTTACGAACAAGTGAGCTTAATTAGTGGAGTGCAATCATGTCGAAATTACTATGGTTACTGTTTTAGGTGGCCAGCTCGTCGCTTGAGAGTTCGCTTCTAAAGTACAGTGCAAAGGAGTACTTTTTCCGAGCGGCTCTTTGTCACTTGAGTGTGGATCTTCTAAATGCGCAACATGCACTTGAAAAGTACGCTCAGCAATATCCCGCATTCCAAGATTCTCGAGAATACAAATTGGTTAAGGTAATTTCGCATTTCAAGATCGATGAAAATTCTCCCAAGTACACGTTGGAACAAACAAGTTTTGTTCGCCATAACAAATCCTGCTATATACGTACACATTAACAACCACAAGGTACAACAGCTGTAAAATAGATTAACATCTAGGTATCATGATTTAGGAGTTGCGAGCTCTAAGGTCAGAAGACGGTATACCTTGTTGTGAACGGAGGCCTTGGAGTGAATATTTCGACTTAAAAAAGTCAAAATATTCGAAGGAAAGGAAGGTTCAGGAAAGAGTGGGCCAATTCCTACATCTGAATTGGTGGCTGAAATCCGAGCGGAAGCGACACGCTTGCTGGCGGCCGGGACTAGCTACGGCAGTTGTGGGGGGGGTTCTTGCCCAGATTTCAGTCCATTAACCCTTGGCCTGTACAACAAAAAATTTCGTGTCGGCTTACTCCAGGGATTTAAAATGGGACTATCTTCCCAATAGGTCGTGAAAGACCAAGAAGCGGTGGAGTGCGCGACTTCACGATTTGTCAGGGCGCTTAGGTGTCATAGCGCCCTGCCTGCCCACCCTACCTCAGCCATGACTGTCCAAAAACAACATCTATCATGGCCCCTTATTGAGGTTCAGGGATTGGGGCTTAGACGATTGGGTTCATTTGGATTTGGCTCTTTTTAGCCTTTAAACATCTTTACAAAAATATATGCTCATAACAGCACCAGAATTAAAAGACAAAAAAAAAAATCTGCAAAAGTAAAAAAAAAACCATAACCAAAAAAAATATAATAAAAAAAAAAAGACTCACCCCTATTTACATTTATTCTAGTTTCTGTTTTTCTCCGTTTTACTATTTATTAAAATCTTTGCTTTATTTAATTTCTTTATTTTTTTTGTCCGTCCTGTCCTGTCAGTCATATTTTGTTTTATTTTATATTATTTTTCATTTTAATTTTTTTATTCATTTTTTTAAAATTTTTTTTTTTTAATTCAATTATTTTAATTACTAATTATTTTAAATTCATTTTTTTTTTTTTTTTATATTTTTTTGTTATTTTATTAATTCATTTTATTTAGCTATTTTAATTTTTATTTTATTTTATTTTTAGTTTTGTAATTTAAGTCGGTTTTTTTTTTTCTTGATTTTAATTTAATTTACTAATTTTATCATGTTAATTATTCATGTTATCATTTTAATTTTAATTCAATTTTTGGGGATTTTTACTTTAAATTTTAAATTCGCGTCAGATGAACATTCTTCCAAAATACGTTCGACCATTGCTAGGCTGCGTATAAAAATTGTGGAACCGCGGAAATTCGTTCACTTGAATTTTCAAGGATTTCGCAATTTCTAATACGATTGCACTGCACAACACAACCGAATGAAATTATATCTTGGTTTGAGAATCGTAGAAAGAAAAGACCACATTATCCGGCGAACACGGATTGCTCTGCTATTTTTTTTCCGAATTGGAACAGGCACAAGAACTAGCTTTTTCCACTGGATTTTCAGTTGAGATCATATATGATTAATGCTTTAATTTATGTTTCACTGATTTTGATTTTATTAAATAATTTCATTACGTTGGGGGGGAGAAAGATTTGGGAAAACAAAAAACTCGCTTAAAACACTCTCCATTTTATGCAAACCCTTCGATTTGGTTTATTTAAAAAAAAATTTTTTCGAGTCGCCGCGCTAAGGGAAGGACCTGTATCAAACTGTCGACATTTAAGTCGAATCCCGCCATGGGCCGCAACTTTTCCGCAGCGCACACACAAAACTACGTTCGAATCTAAAAATCGCACGATTCAATCCCGCTCGCAAATTATTTACGCGTTCGAAACGTTTTCAATGGAGCGTATCGACAACTTCACCATTCAATTGATTGCACTTGCACACTTTTTCTTTCTTTTTCCCTTTTTTTTTTCGATCTTTCGATTTTCAACACTTTCTAGGAGGACGACCGAGTCACAACCACCAAAACACTTTACCACCCTTTTAACTTTTCTCGTTCTGTCCATTCTTGAATTATAACTTCATCCTCATTTCGCTCCGTCGTCGAACAAGCACTCCTCAATTTTTTGGATCTTTTTGCAGATCACTCGTCTCGTGTTCGACCGCTATCGCGCTTCCGGCATCTGCCGATCAGCGGTTCTTTTCCAAAACAAAACCGTTGCACTGCTAAGTTAGTGGCAGTTGTCGGTTGCGATCAAAATTCATCGTAGCTGAATTTTGATCGCAATCGCCCAGCAGGAAATGGTCGAGTTGTCTATTGACAACTCAACAACCTCATGCTCACGCTGAGAGCCGGGCAATTATGGTCCTAACCTCTCGAATCACTGCCGCAGATCTTTGGAGTGATAGATCCCCACACGCTTGCCTCCTAAATCCTCCAATTCGTATCGTGAGTTGCCTAGCACACGACGAATCCTGCACTTGAGGAACTTCTTCGCCAGCTTGGCGTTATAATTCTGCGCGGCTGTGGACAGGGAAAAATTTCTTCTGTAAACCTCTTGTCCTACACAAAATTGTGTTTTAGCAGCACGCAGATTATAACGCTTGCTACTGTCCTCATGTGCGACCCTTATTTTCGTCTGCGCCAGTTGCCTCACGATAGGAATTCCCTCTCGAGGTCGAAGCTGCACATTTGACTCTCCCAACGCTCGCAATCGCTTCAGCAGTTCGTAGTCCTTCCCGTGCAACATCATGTGATTTCCAAACAGAACCTGATAGGGAGAAAATCCAGTGGCTTGGTGGAGTGAGCTCCGAAGTGCACATCCAATTTTGCTTAGACTCTCATCCCATCGTGTTTGGTCATCAGTGATGAATGCTCGAATACCGGCCAGGATGGACTGATTGACACGTTCTGAAGCATTCGCTTGCGGTGAGTAGCTCGGGGTGTACAGGTGTTGAACTCCGTATTTGTTCAGCATGGAGTTAAACACATTCGACCTAAATTGAGAGCCATTATCGGAGAGGATCGTTTCGGGTGTTCCAAACGTATGGAAGACCTGCCCCTCCAAATAGTTGGTAATCTCTTCGGCAGTGATTCGCCCCAAAGGATGTAACAGGGGGAATTTTGTGAAGTGGTCCAAGACGATCAAGATAGCTATTTTACCCCGTTTGGTACGCGGATATGGTCCCAGTACGTCGATGTAAAGGTGCTGGAATGGCTGATCCGTCTGGAACGGTTCTCCCATAGGCGCTCGTAGAGGTCTGTTCGGGGACTTTGTCTCTTTACAAGTGTCGCACGCCAGAACGTAGGTGCGTACTTGTGTAGCCATCCCGGGCCAGTACAAAAATCGCCTGACTCGCTCTAGCGTTTTGGCATAACCACCATGGGCCGTGGTGTCTGCCTCGTGCGCCTGAGCAATCGCAGTTGACGTAAGGCTCGATGGAATCCACAACTTCCAGGCCCTGTCTTCAGCAATCGGGTCACCGTTGTGAGGCTCTGTGCGCTTGTACACGAAACCATCCCTCACGCATACGTCAGGAAGCCGATCGTCGTTCGCATCGACAGTGGACACTAATTCTTTATATTCCTTGCCAGAGAACTCTGGAGAATCCATGTCCACCATCGGTGCCACGTCGATCAGCGCATTTAATCCCTCTTCGTATACGCGAGAGAGAGCATCGGGTACAACGTTCAGGCTCCCTCGTCGGTGCTCGATTGTGAAGTCGTAACCTTGGAGTTTTAGGCTCCACCTTGCCAACCGTCCTTGCAGGTCTTTCTGCGACATTAGCCATTTGAGACTTGCGTGGTCCGTAACGACTTTGAACGCCGTCCCTTCTACATAGGCTCGAAATTTTTTCACGCTCAACACAGCTGCGTAACACTCGAGTTCGGTTACGCTGTAGTTGCGTTGCGCGGAAGTGAGCGTCTGTGACATATACGCCACAGGAGATTCCGATCCGTCGTCGTTTTCCTGATAGAGAACGCTACCCACACCTGATTTACTGGCATCGCATTGTATTACGAAAGGCCTCTTAAAATCTGGATTTATCAGTAAGGGGGCTTTCGTCAACAAGTCTTTCACTAGTAGGAAGGAAGTTTGTGCCTCTGTAGTCCAAGCAAACTGGTTGGACTTCTTTAGAGTGTCTGAGATCGGTGACACGGTAGCGGCAAAGTTGGGGACGAATCGTCGATACCAGCCTGCCATGCCAAGGAAGCGTCGTACTTGACGTGCGGACTTTGGCGAAGGGTAATCGACGATGGCTGAGACTTTGTTCGGATCTGTCTTCAAGCCTCCGTCTCCAACGATGTATCCGAGATACTTCACCTCTCTCAGACAAAACTTGCTCTTGTTGACGTTTATAGTCAAGCCAGCCTTTCGCAAACAATCTGCGACTTCAGCCAATAAAATCAAATGTGAGTCGAAATCCTCAGAAATCAACAGCAGATCGTCCAAATATACGAACACCTGTTCCTTCAACTCGGGTGGGATGACTTTGTCCATCAAACGACACATCCTTTGCGGCGCGTTGCATAACCCAAAAGGCATGCGAGTGTAGTGGTATAGAGGCCGGCCAGGGATTGTGAATGCAGTGTACTCTCTGGATTTGTTCTCGAGAGGAATCTGCCAGAAGGCGTCTTTCAGGTCAAGGCTGGTGATAAAGTTGGCTCGCGGCAAACGACTTAAGATACCGTCAATGTGTGGTAATGGATAAGCATCCTTCTTCGTCACACTATTGACTTTGCGCGAGTCCAAACATAACCTGACCTTGCCTGGTTTCCTCACGAGAACCACAGGCGAGCTCCACGCACTCTGGCTGGTCTCTATCACGCCAAGTGCTCTCATGCGATCGATCTCGTCATACAAGAGTTTTTGGATCGCAGGAGACACGGGATAGTGCCGCTGTTTGATGGGACTAGCATCGCCAACGTCTATACTATGTTCGACGACGTTGGTCACACCCAGTCCTTGAACTTCGTATGATGGAAATTTGGACTTTGCCATTTCCAACCTCTCTACATCTGTGGGCGTTAAATGGTGGGCATCCGGAGCTATCAGTTGCGATGCAGTATCGGGAGTATCGACCGCGCTGATGATGCTGGGAGCTAGCTGGAAGGATCGCCAGAAATCTACACCAAGGTATAGATCCTGCGACAGGCTCGGCACGATGTACAGTGTAATGGGCTTGCTTTTACCTCGAAAGGTAATTTCAGCATCCACTGTGCCCAATACTTTTTGTGCAGCACCATCAGCTGTCTTCACCTCTTGACAGACTGGTCGATATTTCACCTGTGCATCTTGGAGGCGTTGTAGGGAGTTTGCCCCCAGGCAACTGATGCTCGCCCCACTATCGAGGAGTCCTTTAACGTCCACTCCGTACAGGGATACCACAGCGTACGGACGTACGTCAAACGGCTCGGTAATGATCGTCGATAAAATTGCTTTCTTTTTTTCACGCACCATCCTCCAGAATATACGAAGGCGCAAGATTGACTTTCTGCGACCCGCTCCACTCATTAGTGATGATACTTGATCACCACTCGCGACTGGAGTAGATGAAAAAATTCGCTCTCGAGCCTCCATATATTCCTTCAGCCGTAGATGGTAAGGCTTGTGAGGATGGAGGGAATGACGTCTCGGATGACCATCCTTAAGGTCATCTTCAAGCCGAGAAACAGCCGCCTCCGTCTTATCGCTTTGTCTTCCTAGTATCGTGACGTGCGGAGTGTTAGGTGACGAGGAGTTAGGTTGGGATGATTTTACGCTAAAAGGATGGGAGTTAGGTTCAGAAAATGTTGAGGTAAGGGTAGTAAAATTTGGAGGGTTGTTTGAAGGGGTTGAAAAATGGCTTAAAGTTTTTTTATTAGGGAGTTCTAAATTAAATTGGGAGTTAGGATCGGGGTTTTGAAATTTATTTCTTACTGCGGTCGGGTTGCAGTGCTCGGACGGTAGGAACCCGTTGTCCTGCCGTCCCTTCGGCCGTTTCCCGCCTTGCAATGGATGCAGTTGGGCTTTAGCACGTCAGCCCGCCCACATCCAAAGCAGAAGATGCCTTTGGTAGCTTCCCCACATTCACGATACCCATGCCCCTCCTTCCCGCAGTTCCAACAAGTCAGGGGGTTCGATAGTCCGGCCACGTCGACTGAAGGAGGCGTATCCGGATTCCCTTCGTCGATTTGCTCCTGTATTTCGTGGATTCTGGTTTGGTTCCAGGGGGATGGTCTGGTAGCCTTACGCACGTCTTCCACTTGTCCCACTAGCCGACGTAATTCGTCCATAGTTGGGACTGAGTGGAAGCACATTTGTTGCTGTGTGCTGGCCACCAGATTTCCACGCACCAGATCCACGAATTCGGACTCCATCATGGGAGTGCGCAGCAATGTGCGAAGCTCCGTCATGTCTTGTTCGTAAGACATGAAGGGCTCATTTGGCGCTTGCCGTCTGCCAAGCATCTGCTTGCGCACCTCCCAATCCGTGCTTCGCTCTCCCCAGACCTGCAAGAATGCATCCTTCAGGGTACCCCATGATGCATTGGGGTTAGACCGTCGCCACAACCAGTACCATTTGTTGGGCCGACCATCCAGCAGCAGATGGAAACCCTGCGTCAGCAGATCCAAGTTGCCGCGTAAGTCGCTCATCGCGAGAGTCTCGGCCCTAAAAATCATCTCCTCTGCGCGTAGGGATTGGCGATCTCCGTTGAAGCGAAGACGCCAATGCCTTAATGGGCTGCAGGAATTGCGTTGGCGATAATTAGGGTCGTGGCTAACGCGATCGCTGGCCCCAGCGGCCGCTTCGATCCGCTGAACTGCCCTCCCTGTCATGGCACGCGAGTTTCGATCTGCTGCCGAATAGTGGGCCCCCACTGGCTCTTGTGCTGCCCGCTCCTCTCGCATAACCGTCCTAATCAATTGTACCAACTGTTCTACTCCGAGTTCAGTCCGGATCACAGGCGGACTTGGATTTATCGTAGCCGGAATGAACGCGTCATGTACGTCTGACCAACGTGGCCGTTCGCCCACTTCCCTTTCTGGCGATTTGGTGCTTGGAATCGCGAGTTGATCAGCCCCTTGTTCCTGCACCATTGATCCGTCAGGGGCGTAAAGGACACGACCGCCGACTGTCTCCGGCGGAAAATCTACATTTAACCTACTAGGTGAAATTCCGCCTGTCGGAGACTTGGGAGCTGCCAACTTTTGTCTACTGCGTGTTACAGCTCCGGTTCTGGCAGTTGCGCCCTCCACGCCCCGAACCGACCAATAGTCCTGCGGCCCAAGGTACTGCCTGCAATTGGGGCAGTTATTGTGGCTCCGAACCCACGATTCTAAGCATTCCAGGTGGAAAATATGGCCACACTTGGTCCTGGCTTCACGGTTCAGTTCCACGACCTCCTGACACGTCGTGCAAACTGAATCCGTCGCCTTCGATGGTGAACGCGCCAGTGGCATGATTCAGCAAAAAAATGAACGCGTGATTGAACAAATGCGTGGCTGATTGAACGAATGTATGAATGAGTGAACGAATGAGTGATGAACGAATGAGTCTCTGAACGAGTGAGTATTTACGATTGAATTAATGAATGAGTGAATTATTGTACGAGTGAGCTATTATCGAGTGAATGATTGAATACAATTAAATAAATCGCGAATGAATGTCTAAATGAACGAGTTAATATTTGAACGACTGATAAAGCGAGAAAAAAAAATTTGAACGAGCGATTGGACGAGTGTGTTATTGAAAAAAAATTTAGTTAAAAAAAAATGATTGATTGAACGAGTGAGTCTCTGAACGAGTGAGTATGAATGAGTGGCTATTAAAAAAAATTTGTTATTGACGAGTGAATGAATCAGTGAATGCATTAGTGAACGAGTGAATGAATGAGTGAATGATTATCGAGTGAGTGATAAAAAGATGAATTATAAAGAAAAATTAATGATTGAACGAGTGAGTATGACGAGTGAGTTGTTGAAAAAAAAATTTAGTTCCTAAAAAAAAATGATTGATTGAAATTAGATCGAATAAATGAACGAGTGAATAAAAATTAACCAATTGAACGACTGAATGATTAAACGAATATTGAGTAAATGAATGAACGAACAATTGATTGATTAATTGCGTGGATGATTGAACGACTGTATGAATGAGTGAACGTGTGAATGTATGATTGTATGGATAAAATGGACTAAAATTAGATATTCAAGTGGATGAATGATTGCCAAATGAATGAATCAATCATGAATGAATGAACGAGTGAGTCTCTGAATAATAAAAAATTTACTTGAGCGATTGAACAATACTGAACGAGTGAGTGAATGTCAAAAAAAAATTTAATATTCGAACGATTGAATGCACGAGTGAATCAACGCACGAATGATTGAATAAATGAATGAATGAAAAAATTTACTAAATCAAAAAAAAAACAAATGAACCCTCACGTCGTCGCTCCTTTCCCCTCCCCTCAATTGCAGCAAATCGCGAAGTCGATCTCTGTCTTTCTCGACTTATCGGGAAAATCGGGATCGCGAAAAAAAATGCAACATAAAAAAAAATGGGAAGAAAAATAGCAACTAGAAAAATCAAAAATCAACAAGCAAAAAAAAATCTAAGTCAAATTTTCGTCCGAAGACTTACCAAAAAAATTTAATTTATCAAAAAAAATATACTACGTTATTTTAAAAAAATATATTCTACGTTAAAAAGGAACTCTAAAAGGAAGGATAAGGAAATAGGGGACTTTTCGAAATTTCGACGATATTTTCTATCACCAAACTCACTGATGTTTCGCAAGTATTGTGCCCAATTGTCTGACGACATGCCCGCCAAGACAAGGCATGCCCAGCTCTCAATTGGGTACTTACGAACCAAAGGTGGAATGAGTCAAGAAAATAAATTCTGACCCAACTTACATCACATCAATCTCGCATACAGACAATGTTTCCCTTTCCTATGGAACCGAGTTGGCGCCTAAAGGTTGCCAAAACGGTTCGTCAATAGGTCAGTTCCACAATGTCTCCATACAAGACCGATGAGATGGTTTGCTGTGGAAAAATCAGAAAAGCTGTACACTTGGACTGTTGATGCCGTTCAGGCGAAAATACTGTCGCAGAACGACGAAATTTAAGTCCTTTTTGCCCATCAACTTTTTGCACGGAATTTTTCGGAACTCGCGCGTGTTGATGAGCTACGCTTTGTGCACCAAGCGTAGCTGTGGCTAGCCCCACGTTGGGCGCCATTTTGTTGTGAACGGAGGCCTTGGAGTGAATATTTCGACTTAAAAAAGTCAAAATATTCGAAGGAAAGGAAGGTTCAGGAAAGAGTGGGCCAATTCCTACATCTGAATTGGTGGCTGAAATCCGAGCGGAAGCGACACGCTTGCTGGCGGCCGGGACTAGCTACGGCAGTTGTGGGGGGGGTTCTTGCCCAGATTTCAGTCCATTAACCCTTGGCCTGTACAACAAAAAATTTCGTGTCGGCTTACTCCAGGGATTTAAAATGGGACTATCTTCCCAATAGGTCGTGAAAGACCAAGAAGCGGTGGAGTGCGCGACTTCACGATTTGTCAGGGCGCTTAGGTGTCATAGCGCCCTGCCTGCCCATCCTACCTCAGCCATGACTGTCCAAAAACAACATCTATCATGGCCCCTTATTGAGGTTCAGGGATTGGGGCTTAGACGATTGGGTTCATTTGGATTTGGCTCTTTTTAGCCTTTAAACATCTTTACAAAAATATATGCTCATAACAGCACCAGAATTAAAAGACAAAAAAAAAATCTGCAAAAGTAAAAAAAAAACCATAACCAAAAAAAATATAATAAAAAAAAAAAGACTCACCCCTATTTACATTTATTCTAGTTTCTGTTTTTCTCCGTTTTACTATTTATTAAAATCTTTGCTTTATTTAATTTCTTTATTTTTTTTGTCCGTCCTGTCCTGTCAGTCATATTTTGTTTTATTTTATATTATTTTTCATTTTAATTTTTTTATTCATTTTTTTAAAATTTTTTTTTTTTAATTCAATTATTTTAATTACTAATTATTTTAAATTCATTTTTTTTTTTTTTTTTATATTTTTTTGTTATTTTATTAATTCATTTTATTTAGCTATTTTAATTTTTATTTTATTTTATTTTTAGTTTTGTAATTTAAGTCGGTTTTTTTTTTTCTTGATTTTAATTTAATTTACTAATTTTATCATGTTAATTATTCATGTTATCATTTTAATTTTAATTCAATTTTTGGGGATTTTTACTTTAAATTTTAAATTCGCGTCAGATGAACATTCTTCCAAAATACGTTCGACCATTGCTAGGCTGCGTATAAAAATTGTGGAACCGCGGAAATTCGTTCACTTGAATTTTCAAGGATTTCGCAATTTCTAATACGATTGCACTGCACAACACAACCGAATGAAATTATATCTTGGTTTGAGAATCGTAGAAAGAAAAGACCACATTATCCGGCGAACACGGATTGCTCTGCTATTTTTTTTCCGAATTGGAACAGGCACAAGAACTAGCTTTTTCCACTGGATTTTCAGTTGAGATCATATATGATTAATGCTTTAATTTATGTTTCACTGATTTTGATTTTATTAAATAATTTCATTACGTTGGGGGGGAGAAAGATTTGGGAAAACAAAAAACTCGCTTAAAACACTCTCCATTTTATGCAAACCCTTCGATTTGGTTTATTTAAAAAAAAATTTTTTCGAGTCGCCGCGCTAAGGGAAGGACCTGTATCAAACTGTCGACATTTAAGTCGAATCCCGCCATGGGCCGCAACTTTTCCGCAGCGCACACACAAAACTACGTTCGAATCTAAAAATCGCACGATTCAATCCCGCTCGCAAATTATTTACGCGTTCGAAACGTTTTCAATGGAGCGTATCGACAACTTCACCATTCAATTGATTGCACTTGCACACTTTTTCTTTCTTTTTCCCTTTTTTTTTCGATCTTTCGATTTTCAACACTTTCTAGGAGGACGACCGAGTCACAACCACCAAAACACTTTACCACCCTTTTAACTTTTCTCGTTCTGTCCATTCTTGAATTATAACTTCATCCTCATTTCGCTCCGTCGTCGAACAAGCACTCCTCAATTTTTTGGATCTTTTTGCAGATCACTCGTCTCGTGTTCGACCGCTATCGCGCTTCCGGCATCTGCCGATCAGCGGTTCTTTTCCAAAACAAAACCGTTGCACTGCTAAGTTAGTGGCAGTTGTCGGTTGCGATCAAAATTCATCGTAGCTGAATTTTGATCGCAATCGCCCAGCAGGAAATGGTCGAGTTGTCTATTGACAACTCAACAACCTAGCGAAAAATACCAAGTATGTAGGGCAACCGAGGCGGGTGAAGATGCCAAAATGTATTGATTTCGAATATTTTAATCTAATAGCATGCGTACGACTTCCTCACACCCGGAATGCTTAAAAACAACCTTTCTGCTCGGCAGCCCAAATCTGTCCTTGGCCTTTCCCATTATTTTTCTCAAATCAAATTTGAAATATTGCGGTCGTCCCTTTATTTGATATGAACTTTTTTTTTCTCTCGAAGCTCATAAACATTGGTGGTTTTTCTGGTGTTATTCCAGCCCTCAACCTCCGATGAAGAAATGAGAATTGTGTAGGCACGATTTTTGAGCAATGGATTTTGTTGAAGAGTAACATAAATTTAATTAAATGAGAAGTTTAGAATCTGGTGAGTGAGATTCGAACAAACGACCTGTAAAATGATAGGCCAGTGATTCGGTCAAGGTACTCATTCGACTTTAAAAGTTTCAATACGAGCGGAGCGGGGATTTGGTCACAAATTATTCCGCCATTATATTGGCCGGATAATACGCTGAAAAGATGATGCAAAGAACCACGGCTGACAAGCGAGAAAGGACCGATCGTTAGCGTCGTTCGTTGTAGTTTTGACAGTGGGGCCTGGCTGTATTGGTTTAGTAATCCGGTTCTCTTTCTACACTAGTATCGATAACTTCTTGATTTGTTACGATACATATGTCCAATCAGGAGGAAGGACTGGAGAATTTGAACGGCCAGCAACACTAGTATATCTCAGGAAGAAAGCTGAAGTAGATATGAGCAACAGTTCAGTTTAGTGAACTAGTTCCGAACCCAGGTTCTATGTATGGGAAACTATTGCCCGCTACACTATTATCTAATGAAATGCAATTTAGTTAACCCAAAACAAAGGCACACAGCTGTCTGCTGTTATCTATGAGGTAATTAGGGTTGGGGAGCAGTGTTACCATTTTAGCAGAAATTCTGCTAAATTTAGTAGAGAAAAATATTATTTAGCAGAGGAAATTTTCGGAAAAAATTTTGCAGAACTTTTAGCAGAATCGAAATAAAAACCATTCTGACGATTCTGTTAAAATCGTAGTTTTTGTTAAGAATTTGTTGGCTGTTGTTCGGCGTCAGAGGAGTTTCTGGTTCGAAACACCAACACGAAAGCCTGAGTGGGATCAATCGCTATCGTGGCTTGTGCCAATGATAGTTGAAAACCTTCGCTGGAGAAGCCAGTTTAAAATTGTGTTGGACTAGGTCCGAATGAGTTTTTCGTAATCGCATGGCTTTGACTCATCATTGGCAGTAGCCAGGGCAGCGATTGATCCTAGTCGGACTTTCGTATTGGTTTTGCAACAGAAACTCCTCTGACGCCGAAAAACAACCAACAAATTCTGAAAATTTGCTTCTATGGTAGCTTCACCATTAAAAAATTCCATTCTCAGTGTTTTTATTGTTTTGAAATAAAGGAAATAATAGTTTTACTTCTTCGCTCGTATATACGTAGTATGGGGTTTACCAATAGGGACGATAGGATTTTTATAGCTCATGGCGGCCATATTTAAATTTCAAAATTTAACATCTGCTGTCAGTTATCATCAGTAAGGTTTGCTATTTCATCATGCATCGTTTCACGTTGTCCCAGCGTTTGGAAATTGTTCATATACATATACAGTGGTGGCCACGAATTTAGCACACTTGGTATTTGTAACTTTTAAAGGCAAATAATATTTATTGTTTTATGCTTTTAACTCCACTTTTGTTTCTTGAGTGTTGCCTATGATGCGTTGATCATGTTCCGTTAATTTAGTCTGGTTCCTTTGTTCCCTTTCTACTCTATTCTCATTTAATTGCAAGTAGTACGTAATCTAAGCTGGCCACGAGTTTAGTACAACTTTAAAATCTTCCAAATTTCGGCCTTTTGTTTGTGTTAAATCGAATTGATTGGTAAGATTTGTTTTATTTTAAGTTCATTTATGATTGTTGTTTAAAAAATGGGTGTTTAGAAATGGCGAAAGGTACATGGTGCACAGAGGCTCAGCGGCAGGTAGTTCAGCAAATGAAGGGCAGTGGAAGCTCCGTTACGCAAATTGCTAGTGCTTTAAGGTGTTCCAGAAAGATGGTGTACAACGCATTAAGCCATATGCTCCAAAAATGTTCAACAGCGACCAAGAGCACGAAAAACAACATTTAAAGAGGACTCTTTGATTTATAGAGCCTCAATCAAGAATCCTTTTAATAGCTCAACCGTTATAAAAAGGGATGTTTCGTCGGAATTTGGCATTGACGTATCCTCAAGGACAATAAGACGACGGCTCAATGAAAAAAAATTGCGTGGATGCATTGCACAGAAGAAGCCACTGGTGTCAAAAAGGAATTTAAAATGTCGAATTACGTTTGCCCGTGAGCACTTGCAAAAACCTTTAATTTTTTGGAAAAATGTGCTTTGGAGTGACGAATCAAAGTTTTGTCGGTTTGGATCTGACGGTAAGAGGTACGTATGGCGTCCAACAAACATGCAGCACCATCCAAAGTACACTTACAAGACTGTTAAGCACGGTGGTGGGAGTGATGGTGTGGGCTGCGTTCTCTTGGTACGGCGTTGGCCCCATTCATAAAATAGACACAAGAATGGATCAACACGTTTACAAAAACATAATTGTAAATACAATGATGCCATGACAACATGTCCCTTAGATGGCGTTTTATGCATGACAACGATCCAAAACACACTTCACGCACAGTGAAGAGTTGCTTGGAAGGAAACAAAATTGATGTTCTAAGGTGGCCAGCCTAATCACCGGATCTCAATCCCATTGAGAATTTGTGGAATGATGTCGAGGAGCATATTCACGAAGTCAAACCAAAAAATATGGCAGATTTTTGGACCGAAATTAAAAAAGCTTGGTACGCAATTCCGAGGGAACGTTGTATGACCCTGGTAGAGAGCCTACCGGGGAGATGCGCTGCTGTCATTAATAAAAAAATAAAGGATATCCGACAAAATACTAAATTCATGCTTTTAAATTTGTTATTTGTTAGTTTGTTTTCGCTTATAATAAACAGTTTTTCATTTTGTGCTAAATTCGTGTCCAGCTTGTTTTCATCTTATTCACAATTAAACTGAAATAGAAAAGAATAGGAAGAAAATAACCAAATGAAAAAAACGGGATATAATCATCACATCATGGGCAAAACTCAAAAAAAAAATTGGATTGAAAAACATAAAACAGTAGAAAATATTTGCACTTGAAAGTTACAGATACCGAGTGTGCTAAATTCGTGGCCACCACTGTATACATATTCTATCTTCGAGAAGTTTTGTTGCTACTTAAAGAGCATTTCGTGCAAAATATGGTCGTCATTATGCTCTCTCTGAGCTCACTATTCGTCGCATAATTCAAAAGTTGGAGACTGAATTTACTCTACACGATAGTAAGCAAGCGACACGACTTCGTAGTGCTCGTAGCGAAGAAAATTCGGGCAAGTGTGGCAGAAAACGATAATGTTTCAGTTTCGCGCCGTTCAGAAGATTTAGGCCTGTTCACGATGACTAACTGATGAATTTTGCGATGGGACTTGGGGCCTACATCCGTACTAATTTTTGGTAAATTAATGTTGGCGGAATTTTTAGCAGAATAATTTTTGTAAATTATTGTTAGCAGAATTTTTAGCAGAAATTGAATGAAAAAAATTCTGCTAAAGCCTAGTACTAACTAGAAGCGAAAACGAAATTTTCTGCCAAATCACATACAAAATCCACTAACAATTTTCGCTGGAACGGAAAATTTGTATGGGAAATTTCGTTTCGCTTCTAGTTCGTACTAGAGTCACTGTATACGAACTCACACTAACATCCATTATCTTGAGTACGGACAATATTCACTTTTGGTACATATTTAGAACATTTAGAACCCGCGAATTTCAGAATTCGCGGGTTCTAAAATGACATAGTGTTAGTGTGTATACATGTAGCCGGTGGATTTTGACTGACATTTCACGGAATCGAGAAATGTCACAGGAAATGTCAACGTCGAAAGGTAAGTGTTTTGATTTAGAGTAAACATTAATTTCATTGATAAGAAACTTTTAATTTCCAGATCAACAGCAGCAGACTAAGTTAGATAATTAGCAGCTATCAGGTAAATATTATTCGTATTTTTTTTCTCGGTGGTTCAAATCGCATAAAGTGAAAGTGCACGGTTTTCACCGGTCCGCAAAATTATTATAGTGGCGCGAAGAAGGTCCGTTTCTCATTGCACGGCCACGGTACGGTCGCCGTCCGGCGATAGGACTCACAGTTCGATGGGATTATCAAAGCGCAGCCACTATGTCTGGAAATCACGGTAGCGATCAGCACGGTTAGGCTCATTCCACACTGTCGCCGTGTGGCATCCGTCCGCTACCACTGCAACTGGACGGCGACTGAGTACCCAAGTACCAATTATTACGTTTACATGGAGAATCCAAAGATCGAAAGATCGAAATTTGGATCGCGTTTATGACAACACCGGATCGAAACATGGGCAAATCGAAGAAATGACGCACGACATAGCCGGTTTCGATTCGATACAGGTCGAGAAGTTGGTTCGGATCGAGTAGATCTCATTTCAATCCGATCTGCGTCTACATGCGACTTTAGAGGATTGAATCCGGATTTAATACTCCATGTAAACGTAGTAAATAATGCACTAGATACTGGAAGAAAAAAGGTTGTGATATGAAAAAAACCCTGCATAAATCGTATAGGGTGAGCGATTGCTCAATTGGGAGTTTTGCCGTACAGTTGTTTGTCGTTTTGCCGTGCAATGTGAAAGGGATCGTTCTCTTCTTCGCGCAACTAAAAAATTTTCCCCGTACGGTTGCTGCCACACGGCGGCCGAACGGCGACCGTGCCGTGGCCGTGCAATGTGAAAGGGACCTTCGCGCCACTAAAATAATTTGCACCGTACGGCGAAACCCGGACAGTCTGAAACGAGCGTAACCGTGCTGATCGCTACCGTCATTTCCAGCCATAATGGCTGCGCTTTGACAATCCCATCGAACTGTGAGTCCTATCGCCGACAGTTCACACACTTGAGTTCTACCTGACGATCAGTGGTCGCGTTTACGTGCAGGCCAGACCAGTTCACATAGACCGGTTTGGTATTTTTCAGTCTTTCATTTATGTGCGCATTTTCACAGTACGAGACTGGTTTGGTTTCATTTGGTCTGTACCAAAATCAAGACCAAAATCAATCCAAATGTACTGGTTTGGTTTGCGTTTATGCGTACGACCAGACTGGTTTTTTTGGTCTATTCAGACTGGTCTGGTTTGCACGTAAACGCGACCAGTGAGATCCAATAGCAAATCTTTTGTCGTGATAAAAGATCTGCAGATTCTGGGGTGGTGTGGAAATTAATAACGTTTAATCCTTAATGTTTTTTATATTTTGACTATTTAAACACAAAATGCTTTACATTACAGAAGGACAACACTGCTACGTTTCATCACAAATGTTTTTATATTTTTAGAATAGAATCAAGTATTGAAATGCATATGTATCATTTTAAGCAGTAATACCTTGTACACCAAAACATGTATAATTTTTTTTTAATAAAAATATTTACGGAATATTCTGCTTTATTTTTAATTTATAGATTTAAGACTTTTATTTTGTTTATACATATGAATATTTTTAAAAATAAAATATATCTATATCGCCCAGACGGTGGGTAATTTTCTAGAAAAAACGAAAACGGTGCTCTATTAACATGAAACACAAACAGCTAAAGTACCTCAAAATACTTGAAATTTCAATTGTTGGGCCAAATTATTGACGGTGGGGGCTGATTAGCGCTCCTAGTTGCTGCAAGATACTACTCGTAGGTACGTACGTACTGGCCAGCATAATGCGACGCTGCGTATCATCTTGACGAAACACTCGTCCATCATGACCGCAATAATATGAATAAAAAGCTGTACGAATTGTAGAATTTTGATTTCAATTCTCCCTGATTTCCGTGCTAACTATCAGTTGTCGATAGAGCTAGTCGTCAGGATTGCTCCCTCTGGATTATTCATTTGCATCTGTAAAGGCCTGTACTTAAATAGCTCTATTCTTGAAATGCCGATTGCTATGTTTTTAGTTAAACCTTTAGTGGATTCAGATGATCAGCGGCCTCCATTTCTTCTCGAAACTCAATTTTTTCGACTTGCCCAAAAGGCAGAACGTTACCAGGATCAGTCCCAAAATTATTATTGTAACATGTTGTTACAAATTAAAACTCAATTCCGAAAATTTGTGGACCCCCACCCCGTTTAATTCTAGAAATTTATGTGGTCATTTCGGTAGTACGTAGATCGGGCCGAAGACGACTGAAACACGTTGAATAAAAAAAATCCGGTGCGTGCATTGACAAAAAATACGACTGTTCCGAATTAAAAAAAAGGAGTGAGAAAATTTCATTGTTTACATCAACGTAATAAATTGATTCTCAAAGACTTGCAACAACTTTTGATTAAAAACCACAAATTTAAATACTTGACATGGATTTTTATTGCCAGAATGTTATAAATATAAAAGAAAAAGCCGAGGACGACAAAAAAATGTAGCTTAACTTTAAAACGTCTACATTATAGCTCCGGGTCCTTGAGGTTCTAAATCGCTCACTTGACTTTGATAATGCAACGCATCCTGATAAGCTTTCTTAACGGCCTTTCGTTCGGTCGGCTTACGCGACTCGATCAACTTGGACTGATCGACTTGCTTGTCCAAACCGAGCAAATCGATGGCAACAATTGCCACGTTCGTTTAACATCGAAAAACAATATCAAGAAAACCTCATCGGTGTCGTTTTTGCGTAAATTTAAAACATCTTGTGGCGGTGCTGGCAACGGTACACCGTTATGATCGAATCCTTTCGGTGTTTTCGGATCAATTATCAATGCCGGATACCACGGATATCCGCGACATTTTGCCCAAATCAATTGAAGCGGTTCCAATGCCGGTTTATCTTCTTTCGGTTGTGGCGTTGATGACTCGTCGTCGTCTTCGCCGTGCCGTTGTGTATTGACTTTCTCATTTTCGTTCGGTTCGGTTTCACTAGCCGACAGCATTTCCGATTCATTACCACTGCCGGCTTCGCCAAAACTCGAATCGAAATCCGATCCTGATCCACTTCCACTAAATTCAGAACAGCTACTACACGGACTGCCTGTGTATTCGCTGCCGCTATCGTCCGTTTCGGAAATTTCGCGATTCGTATTGGCCCGATACAGACGAAAACTGTCCGGAATTGCTTCGTAATTTTCGGTTTGCGGAGATTTTGTTGGGCTTGTCGATGGGCTACGATGTTTTTCGGGTTGAGATTCACCTTCGAGACTGCGTCGATTCGAAAGACATTTATTTTTTGAGTTGCGCTTCGGTGATTTCACTTTTTCGAGAGTCGACGTGTCGCACGACGATTCTTCTTTTGCTATTTGTTCGGGCTTTTTTAGAGCTGCTTGCGCTTTTCGTGTGAAAAGAACGGCAGTTCTACGGTTCACGCCAGACGGTGATGCACTATTACATGCACTTTTCAAGGGACTGCATGGAGGCGTCTGTACAACTGCTTCGGCTTCCTTTGCTTCGGTGTCGGATTGTGAACTATCAGACAGAACTTTTTGCTGCAATGAAATTAAATAATTAGCCCTGCTACATTTCAATTTAGATCTACAACTTACTGCTACAGTCTTCGCTCGCGTAATGGATTTTCGCATTTTTGTCATTTCTAAACGGATTTGTTTGACGCGCTTCGCTCTCTGCAAATTCAGTTACCAAGTTAATTCCTCGTTATGAGCATTAAAAAAATTAGAAAGAGCATACACAAAGCATATATCAAACCTTCAATACCATTTCGGCCGAAACCTCCATGACTTTGTCCTTGACTTTGCAGCCGTCGCAACAGCGGAACTCCGTTCCTGTACTGCCGTTTTAGCGTCCAGTACACAATCAGCCTTTGAATAAATTGCGCCTTCTTTTGAATGCTCACCAAACCCGAAATTTCTTGAACTCGATCAGTTGGAATAGTTGGTATCAAAATCAGCGGAACACTTGATCGTTTCTTGGCCAACAATTTTCGAGCTTCTTTCATCTTGTGTCGTGTTTCCTCGCGAGCCTTCTCAATTGCGAAATTATTGTCGCCTTTAGCATCGGCCGGCGTATGAGCATGACAATAAGACATCTTTTGCACGGTAATGGGTTGTGCCTCATTCGCGCTATTCTTAACAGTGTCTATTCGCATGTAGAGACCGGCCTGTTGGGCACACGTTACATGAAACGCGACAAAGCAACAACTTCGAAGGCATTGAATGCAAGCACTGATTCCTTTTTCTTTGCACACGTAGCAAGTCAATCGCCAACGATCCTGTTCACAAAGGCGATCTTAAGTGCCGACCGTGCGTAGCCGGTCGATGAAAACTGGCTTTTCAAGTCGTTCAATTGTATCTCGAGATTTTCTTTCAAGTGTCGCTCATCTGCGTATAGTTTTTGCAACTCGCGAATCATGACCATATGATCGTTTCCTTTCTTTTCACGCTCGTGACGCTCCACAATGATACGCGATTTCATGCTTTCCAAATCGACGACATTCTGTTTTCGCAGCTCTTTAATTTTTTCCTGAAGGTCCTTGGCCACGGCGTCCTTTTGTACGATTTCGGAACGAAGCTGTTTCTTGTCGGCCTGAAAGGATGCCTCCATGCGAGACTTTTCGGCTGAGAGTGTAGCCAGCGAGTTCATCAGAGTGGTTATTTGTAGCTGAAGGTTTCCGCTCGAAAACGAGTCCAGGATGGACGGCTCATCGCCCTTTTCCGAAACATCGTTCGAAGACTTCACATCAGTTTTATCCTTACTGGGCTTCGAGTGCCTCTTTTTCCTTTAGCAGTCCTTTGTAAGCGGTAACAACATCTGGAAAAAAAAGCAATTAACTTGAAGCCCGCAAATGACAACAAAATTTGTTTTTACCTTTAAGCCGGGTTTCGTATCGCGTGAGCTACTCCTTCTGGGTGATAACAAGCGGCTCTAAGTCCCGCTTATTTCGATCCATTTCGAATTTCTTAATTTACACGAATCTGCGGTATTGTGCCGGAAAATTTCACTTTTAAGATCGCGGCCGGAAAACAACACTCAAATCGCGAAATCACAACTTGACAATTCGAAATGTCATTGTCAATGATGTACTAAAATGTAAATGTGTGCGTGATAAAATTTCGATTTTTAATCAGAATATTCTATAACTTTCCGATTTTTATTTCGAAATTTAATAATTTTCCAGTAAATAGTGAGCTTACCTACTTCCGTGAGGATGTTTAAAATTAAAAACCGAGCCAACTGCAAACAAAATTTAAATTTACTGGTTTCAAATGAAACACGCAATGTCCGTACTCATGATAATGGATGTTTGTGTTAGTTCATATACAGTGACTCTAGTTAGTACTAGGCTTAAGTCTGCTAAATTTAGCAGAATCTTAATTTTTCTTCTGGTAACACTGCTTAAATGCTTAAATGAAATTGAGCTGTGTATCAGAGTTGCCCTTTGTAGTGATTTTTCCCTACAATAGGATCGCGGTTCAAATTGGCGTAGGGAAGATTTCTATCTTTTTAGCTATTTGTTGGGAAATAGCAAAAGGTTAATGCTCCATGGGGCTTCCTATTCACTATCTTCCATTTCCGATTAAACAGGCAGGTACCAGTCCGGTTCCTAGTACCAGGAAACTGGTTTTGTCGTAGAGTAGGAAACTGTGCGTAATTTTCCGGTGATTTGACGAGAAAGCGTATAGAATTTCCTGTGAAAATACAAAAGGCGATGCGCCTTTTGGGCGCTCATAAGGAAATAATCATAATAACTGCTGCTTTTTAGATGTTGGAAATTGTTTATTTTTTTAAAGAATATAAAATACCAGGTGTATAACCTTAAAACGATCGTTTTTTAGTCAGAAAAACACATGTTTTTTTCAAAGAAAACAAAAACAAATTTATTCGAAGTACTCACCCTCGCTAGCTACACATTTCTTCCATCTCTCGTGCAATTTGTGGATACCACGCCAAAAAAATTCCTTCTCTTTCGAAGCAAACCACTCATCAAGCCATTTTCGGACGTCCTCGTAAGAACCGAAGTGCTGCTCAGCGAGCGCGTGGCCCATCGACGAAAACAAGTGGAAGTCAGAAGGAGCCAGGTCTGGTCAATAAGCGGGGTGGGGTAGCACCTCCCAGTTGAGTGTGTCCAAGTAGTTGCGGACCAGTTTTGACGTGTGCGATGGTGCGTTGTTGTGGAGGAAAATCACCTTGTCATGTCTTTGTTGATATTCCGGCGTTTTTTCACGCAGAGCACGGTGCAATTTGATCAGTTGTTGGTGGTAGCGGTGGGCATTGACAGTTTCACCAGATTTCAACATTTTATAGTAGTCTATACCCTGCTGATTCCACTAAACGCACAGCATCGTCTTCCGTCCGAAACGATTTGGTCTAGCGGTAGATGTTGATGGTTGACCGGGATCAACCCACGAATTTCTGCGCTTTGGATTATCGAAATAAATCCACTTTTCATCGCCAGTCACAATCCGATGCAGAAACGACTTTCTTCTGTGTCTGGCGAGCAACATTTCGCATGTGCTTTGGCGCCGCTCCATCTGCCTATCGTTCAATTCATGCGGCACCCATTTTCCGATCTTTTGAACCTTTCCCATGGCACGTAGACGCTTGGAAATGGCTGCCTGAGTAACATCCAATTGCGATTGGGTATCGTCCTCGTCCAAAAGAAAAATTGATTGTCCTCAACCTTCCTGGACCGATTTTCACGCTTGTAGCTCAGGTCAAAATCGCCGTCTTTGAATCGACGAAACCAAGCCCTGCACGTTGATTCCGCTAAAACATTGTTACCATAGGCCTCCACAAGCATTTGATGCGATTCAGCAGCCGTTTTCTTCAAATGGAAGCAAAAAAGCAGAGCTTCCCGCATATGCTCTTTTTTTGGCAAAAAACTAGACATTATCAGCACTGGACAAACGTATGTTGTTGAATGAAATTTGTGACGATGTGCGCTGATTAATTTTAACAACTAACCAACCCTTAACCCTTATCGAGCCAAAGAAAAAAATATCTTAATCACGCCGAAAAGGTACTCGGGAACCTGCTTTTATAATCACTTCATTTCTTATTATAATGCATAACTTTGTTATAGATATATTGTTTACAAGTATGTTCACGAAATACTCTTACAGGCAGTAAATCATAATTTATGTTTTAGCTTCTTTTGTTTATCAAAAATAGTAAAAGAAAACTAATAGGTACCCGGCTACCTCTTCGGCCCGATAAGGGTTAAATAAAAAAAATGGCGTCCCTAGGTTGCTTAACACGCTCACTAACGCCATCTATGTGTCAACGATCGTTTTAAGGTTATA
This sequence comes from Beris morrisii, assembly GCA_951812415.1. Lineage (NCBI taxonomy): Eukaryota > Metazoa > Arthropoda > Insecta > Diptera > Stratiomyidae > Beris > Beris morrisii. The sequence continues at coordinate 74,657,979 of OX638310.1, forward strand.
TCTTCAGTGATGTGTTTTATGTGACAACTAGATGGTGGTTTGTAGCAGTAGCAGCGTTCCTTCAGAAGATACGATCCGGACTTATTCACTCCTCGAATCTCCTTCTCGATTGTCCGTCTCCATGTGTTTCTTGGACAACCAAATTCACGCTTTCTTTGTGAATACCAATCAAGCGCCTGTTTGAAGATACTTTGATATGTCTTCATCCATGCATGATCCATTGCAACTTTTGTAACTGAATCGTAATGCCTGTCAAGGTCTAACGTCTATCCAGTCATTATCTAAATAAACGTCAGTATGTCCACAAGATTCTGGTAAGTCTATCGGCCACCTTCCATGTGGTACAGCCGTATTACAAAGATTCGGCGCAAGATGCGATCACTCGAAGTTTTGTGCATTGTTATATATTACCATTTAAGAATACAAAAGTCCTGGCGAGGTTGTTTGATGCGGGCCTCAACATCTTTTTCAGTCCCATCATCCATGGTGAAAATTGTTTCATGGTAACAAAGTTCTTGCGCCTCTTCAACACCTCGATCTTTTAGGGCTAACGGTGTGCTACTATTTGGGCCCATTAGCATATATCGGCTTTTTTGCACATTAATTTTGAGTCTCACCTAACATTTAGACTCCAAGAAGCGAAAATTTGACTATAAGTCCGAAATCCTAATAATACCCTCTAAATAGACCTCATAACATTTGACTTATTTATTTATTCTCAGTTTGATGATTTTCATCAATTTCCTTCATTTCATATATTCTATTTGCACATTAATAACTCTTTAACTCTGGATATAGAAGAGTCGAAAATTGATTGCATCAAATATTATTTCTTCGATTTTAATATGTTATTCTAATGTTACTAGTTTTCTATTTTATGTTGGGAAAGTCGTAGGGAAATATCAATTGCTACATAGGGAAAAACAACTCCTTCAGTAGTGAAATTTACTGGCAACACTAGCTGTGACTTCTCAGTAGGAAAAGTTTCGTATGCTGTACGACCGTATAAAAGCTGTAACGTTAACCTTATATGTTTGTACGTATATTTTGCCCAATCAATTTACATCTTACCAGAGGCAATCACTGACCAGACCAGAGGCAATCACTGACGCACTTTCTATCCTGAAGGTGGAGTCCTCGCTTGGCGCGCTGATCAATTTGATGTTAACATCCAGGATTGTGAACACAAAGCTGGGCGAGTCCTCCTCTCGAAGGTTTGTCAGCAGAGGTACACCACAAGGTGGTGTGCTCTCCCCTCTTCTTTGGAATTTAGTGGTCAACAAACTACTATTGAGACTGGAAGGGGCGGACTGCAGAGTGATTGCCTATGCAGATGATGTTGCAATTGCTGTCTCGGGAAAGCACCTCAACACGCTGAGTGAGATATTGCAAAATGCTCTCTCTATCCTCTCCAAATGGGCAGCTGAATGCGGGTTGGGTGTGAATCCACGCAAAACAGAATTAGTCCTCTTCACCAGGAAATATAAAATTCCTCACGTAGACCCTCCTACTTTGAATGGTACTAGTCTAGTTTTCACCGATAGTGCAAAATATTTGGGTCTTATTTTGGACAGGAAACTTCCTGGAAACCTAACATTCAGGAACGGGTAAAGAAAGCAACAGTTGCGCTTTACTCGTGCAAAAAGGCTATTGGCAAAAAATGGGGTATGCAACCCCGGATAGTTCATTGGCTCTACGTGTCCGTCATCAGACCGATACTTATGTATGGTGTTATTGTCTGGTGGACGGCCTTAAACAAAGCAGTTAACTGCACCACCCTAGGGAAGGTACAGAGATCAGCATGCATATGCATCAGTGGAGCTCTGAGAACAACTCCCTCTGCAGCACTAGACATGCTATTCAGCTGCCACCCCTAGACATTTTTGGCAAGCAAATGGCAGCGAATGCAGCCATTCGATTCAGGGCCTCTACACAGTGGACTGTCATCTATGCAGGTCACTCAACAATCTTGAATCATTTCAATAACATTCCTGAAAACACCGACTACACCCCTCCCAGTTATGATTTTGAGAAAAATCCTAACAGCCATCCCAACCCGTCTAGAATGGGAAAGGGATTCGGTACGGACGGAAGAGTCTGCCCACATACCGTGGTGGCCAAATAAAAGTTAAAACCTATAAATATATGGTGATATTGCCTCTACATAATGATATTTGATTATAAATAAAACGAACTGGTGTTAATTTATTTAATTTTAGTGTTATACTTAAAATGTATAAAACACATAAACAAAACATTTATTTATTTTGAAGGTACAGCCACTTTTATGTTTTATCAGCAAAATGAGCATTTTCGCAACAAAAGTTGTTGAATTGAAAATTAACAACTATTTTGGATTCTTAACAGGGAATTTGTATGGGAAGTTACTAGTAGGTAGGTAGGAGCAATATTCTTTAATTAATAGCTAAAACTAATACTACGTGTATCCTCCGCGAGCCTTGACGACGCGTCAATCCTTCGAGGCATAGATTTTATCAATGTCTGGCAGTATTCGTTGCTTGTCGTTCTTCCAAGCGTCTTTGATGGCGTTTTTGAACTCCTCCTTGGTCCTTGGTCTCCGACTTGCCACTTTTCGTTTCAGTTCGGCCCAACAATTCTCGATTGGGTTCAAATCGGGGCTGTTTTCTGGCCACACAAGTGTGGAAATTCCACTTTCTGCTACGAATTCTTTAATCTGTTTAAAAACGAAACAATTATTTTAGGCTTTTATTATTTTTTTATGTTTGTATTGAACTGTTTTTTGTAAAAAACCCACAACTTACCATACGAGCGCGATGACATGGCGCAGAGTCATCTTGAAAAATCGGATCGTAAATGACTGGGAAGAGCCTATCCATCGACGGGATTAAATGGTTGTCAATCACGCTGATGTAACAGATCGCATTCATTGATCCTTCTACAAAAGCCAAATCTCCAGTGCCAAAATAGGAAATGCAACCCCAAACCATGTAACTCGGAGGGAACTTGTTTCGAGTCACTACACAGCCTTCGTGAAGTTCCTCTCCGATTCTGCGACGTACATACTGCAATCCATCCGATTGGTTCAGGTTACATTGTGATTCGTCGGTGAAGAGTACTCTCTTCTAGTCATTTTCCGACCAATTTCGATGAGATCGGGCGAAGTTCAGCCTCGCTGTCCTCATTTTAGCCGTTAAAGTTGGTTTTTTCCGGGGTCGCCGAGCTAAAAGTCCACATAACTGTAGCCTTCTTCTAACAGTTCTGTCGCTAATCATTGTTGCAGTCGCTTCCTGGAAGTGCATGTTAACTTCCCTAGCGGTTCTTTTTCGGTCCCTTAGGCTTAAGTTCTTAAGATGTCGGTCATCTCTCGCGGTCGTCTTTTTGTTCCCAAGTCCTGTTTCTGGTTTCCGCTGGAGAGATCCTTTCGCGTTTTTTTCAAAATTTTAGACACAGTCACATGGCTACAACCAATTCTTCTGGCTATAGCCCTAGTGGAAAGCCCTTCGTTGCTTAACGCGACAATACTCACTTTTTTTTCACTACCCAACTGTGGTGCCATGTTTACTCATCAACGGCTCAACTACAATAAACGCTTGTCAGAAGCCGACCTTGTCGCGAAACCGACAGGTAATTAACAGCAAACCGACAGGTAACTAACCCCGCATGGAATTTTAATTATGAGACTCATAAAAATAGGGTTTTCTAGGAAATTTCGCTTTTTTTCAGAGTGTTAACTTTTATTTGGCCACCACGGTATATACGGACGGCTCCAAAACTGAAGGCGGGGTAGGTGGAGGTGTTTTCTCTGATATGCTTAACATTAGCACCTCCTTCCGCCTTCCGGACCACTGTAGTGTCTTTCAGGCGGAGCTTATGGCGATCAAGGAGGCCTTGTCCTGGCTGAGGTGTAATGTAATATCTACTAGGGATATTAGCATTTTCACAGACAGCCAAGCGGCAATAAAATCCTTGGAATCGGCCTCGACAACATCAAAGGTCGCCGCAGAATGTCGATCCTCTCTTAAGGAGATGGCTGAACAGTTCAATATTCTTCTGTGCTGGGTGCCAGGACACAGGGATATTCCAGGGAACTGCATGGCTGACGAACTCGCTCGACGCGGTACTACCCTTCAGATTATGCCGGAACATCGGAATCTGGGTGTGCCTCTCTCTACATGTAAACTGCTACTGGGATTGGACTCAATTGAGAAAACCAACTCAAGATGGGCAGACGGTGTTACATGTCACACTGCGAGACAGATCTGGCCAGAGCTGGATCTGAAACGCTCCAAAAAGCTGACTTTGCTCAAAAGGGCGAATATCAGCACCACAATCGGTGTCCTGACTCGGTCTCTTCTCAAACGACTTCTGTAGAAGCTGCCTGGATGAGGAGGAGGAGGAGACAGTTCTTCACCTTCTCTGTACCTGTCCAGCTCTATCAGCCAGAAGGAAAGCTCATCTTGGAGCTTACTTCTTCAACTGTCTCGGTGGCCTTGCCTTAGTGGAGGTCGCGAGAATCCAACGCTTCATTGCAAGCTCTAAATGGTTCGACGAGTAGGACCGGATTCGATGATCCTGTGGTAACACAACGGACCTTTTAGGTCTAAGTGTGTCCGTGTTCTCACGGGTAGCCACGCGTACCTACCTACCTACTTCATTCATAAGGCATAATTGAGGAATTATTTTTGAATTTGCGGCAAGCATATCTGGCAAACCATCTTTGATCTCAAAACGTGCCATATGAACGTTACACGGCATATTGCAGATAATACAAGCCTATTCCAAGGGATATGTAGAGTGATCTTCGAGTATAACGATCTTGGAAATCAGATGAGGTTCTGCGAATAAAACCGACAAGAGAGTTTGTTTTTGAAATAACGTATTATAGTTAATGTGCGAGTTAAAACTAAGTTTAGAAGAATTTATGACACCGAGGTCCATAAATTCATCAGTTCTTGAGACTGATTGACCTTTCAATTTGTATACGAACAAAACGGGCTAATGTTGTCTAGAGATTGATAAAGTTATGCATTAATAAACATTTAGCTTGAGGGAATTCAATTCACATCAATTAACGAGAGTATCAATGTCATTTTGCGGGGTGATACAGCCAGAAGAATTGTATATTCGAGTGAAGAAAGAAGATATTTTGGTATCATCTGCACACATTAAACATCCAGAAACAAAAAAATAAACAAGTCATTAGCAAAAGGAAGGAATAAGCGCGTCCTCTTGTGGAACGCCAGAATGCACATTTAAGAGTCAAAGAGTGGGATCCTTTGATTTTTACAAGCTGTTTCCCATTCATGAGATAAGATGAAATCCAATCCAACAATTTTGAGTGAAACCCCAAGTGACAAAATTTTTTAATAAGAAGATCAATAAGAACCCTATCGAATGCTTTTCGAAAGTCAGTATACAAGACATCGTTTTAATATTCATTCTCGACGGAATTTAAACAAAAGTTTGAGAATAACGCTATGTTTGTGATTTTTGAACAACTGCGAACAAATCCATGTTGGTCCGGAGAAATATATTCTTTAACGAATATTCTAGGTAAATGTATGGCTTTGCGTGGTACTACCTTTCAGATAATGCCGGCAAAACGGGGTCTGGGTACACCTCTTGGCATATGTAGACTGCTGCTCAAGTTAGACTCAACTGAAAAAGCCAACTTCAGATGAACAAATTGTACTACGTGTCATACTACAAGTCAGATTTGACCCAAACGGGATCTAAAATGCTCCGATATGCTGATTTCTCTATCAAAACAGACCGTCAGAGCCACAGTAAATGTCCTGACCTGTTTTATAGGTAGACATGCAAAAAGGCTACGCCTCTACGCTAACGATTTTTGCAGAAGCAGTATCTATGTGGAGTAGAAGGAGACAAACCAAAGGAAATGGTTAAATCGCCAACCGACTACATTACCTCCAGACTGAACTTCAAGCGTGATTTCGCTGTGGGTTTCCCAACTAGGGCGGAATGGAAGAATGGGTCGTTCATACATGAATTCGACATATATACCGACGATTCAAAGATGAACTGAGGAGCCGGAGCGGGTATTTTCTTAGACACGCACCAGCATTTTGCAGGCAGAGATACTGGGGATCCGGGAGGCTCTACGCCAAAGCGAAATGTTGCAATCCTCACTGACAACCAAGCCGAAATCAAGGCCTTAGATTCGGCTATCATCTTCTATAAACTCGTCGAACAGTGCCGAAAGAAGGTAGCCTACTTAGGAAGTCAGTTCAAAGTACCCCTGCTTTTGGTTCCAGGCCACAGCGAGATAGAGGGTAACGAGCGGGCAGACAAATTAGCTAGACAAGGTTCTGGTCTTCAGGGATCACTCAAAGAATCTGTTAAAATTCCGCTAGGGACTATTAAGCTTCAAATATCCAGAGCTCGACTTCGAGCATTAGGCAAACCTTTCTTTGATAACCTTGATGAGAACTCGAAAAAAAATTGGAGAACTGATTCTCTTTATAAACAGCTTCGGATGGATATGTGATAATCCATTCTATATCTACTTCATCAGCCGTCAACGACCAGGTTAATCGCGTTGTGGTAACAAAACAGCGCTTTCTGTGCTTATTGGGTCCTGTTCGACTGAGCCACCACGTAAACCAACCAACCAGTAGAAGACAATTCTTCTCTTCTCTGCACCTATGTTGGTCTATTAGCTCAACTGGAAGCCTTCTTTTTCAACAGTGTCAGTGGACACGGAGGTTTCGAGAATCCAACACTAATGAAAGCTCCAAATGGTTCAGCGAGTAGGACTGTAGTATTAACCTTATTAAGCCTAATTGTGATTAAACTAGCAGCCACGTGAACCTCATATAACCTAAGATCATCAGACAATTACATACACACTCTTTTTTAAATTAAAAAGCATTAGTTGTCCTTAAATTTTCTGTCAATAAAGATTTTTTGTGTCCTGAATGAGTAAATATAGATATTTTTGTTTTTCTTAATTTCAGACTTTATGCGAACATTTGGAAGAGCAAAATATTGAAGGGTTCACTGACGCGGTAAAGGACTATGATAGCATTTCTAGGTTGGATCAGTGGTACACCACAATACTGCTAAGAATTAAAAAACAAGCCAATGACAATCCTGATCTTCGATAAATTGGTATGTATGAAGTGAGTGCGGCTAAAAGGCAGTGCAGGCGAATTTTCAACCACAGCGATTTAAATAAAACTTCCATTGAATGGTGTCCTTAGTTTTAATTTGTTGATAATTACTTTAGGAAAGAAAAGATTAACTCTAAAACTCTCGTTCACATTTTGAAATCATAAAAATTAGCGTAACTAGATAATATGAGATTGTAATATAATACAGTTAATTTTCGCTTCTTCTTTCTTTTCTTTTTTTCTATTACTTGTAAAGAAATAAACAAATCGATGGAATATAATATTGAATGAAATGGAGGGATTGATGACTAACATGTTAAGGACAATTCTTATCGTGGCGAGTTAGAACAGTTAATTTGATCAATGCAGTAAAAATACCAGCTTTTATATGAAAATTTTAAGAATGGGCTCTTTGTTTATATTATAATTCTAAATCATGATTTATGCAATAATAAGCTCCGAATTCGTATAAAATTATATATTACATATTATATTAAAATATTAATCCTATACATATAGATGTGATGTTGAAGAGAACTAACTCAGATGATTTGTACATGAGACAACGTGATTTATGTTGAAAATGTAGAAATTTCGGTAAATTTGATTGTCAGTAAATATGATAGTAATAAAAATAATCCTAGTTAAAATCTCGCCTAACATTCTTTATTTCATTATATCCTCTAATTAAGATGTGTGATATTTCTCGACTTGGCATTTGAAAAGCTATTTTAGTTAATCGCAAAAATACTAAACATCTAGCAATTTTTCCCGCGACGCTATTGAAATTAATAAAATCGTTGAACCTCTGAAAAATTTAACACTTCTTCTGGCTTCTTGATAGATACATGGTAGCCTCCTCGACGTATGGCTTTCTTTCTCATGACTCCTTGCAGCATGCTTTCACGTCATTAACCTGTAGCCAGTTTATAAATTTACCTTTAAGATCAGAACGAGTTTATACAATAAAATTTTCGAAATAAAATGTAGAAAACAAAAAGGAAAGAAAAAATTGGGCATAGTACGATTATAATCAAAGGAAATTTTTCTATTTGGGCAGAGAGAAATTTTTTCTTACGCTCAATGCAGGTTTAATGCGCAGAATCGCACAGGGTAGTTCCAGGATCTTAATTTACATTTTTATGCTAGAGTTAGTAGCCTCCGAGATTAATCTTACAAAATAAATGTCAATAGAATTTCCGGTTGTACAGACTTTCAAAATGAAGCTCAATATTTTAGACAGGGTTGTATTACAGCATGTATAATAGAAAGCTCATTTTCCCGTGACAGCTTAGATTTTCTGTTTATAAGTGGATATAAAATTATTATACTTTTCTAAGTTTTTGGGTGACTTGCTGAAAAGTAAGCATATGCCTCAGTCAGAATTGCTTCGATCCGGCAAATAGAACGAGAAAAGTTTTGGAACGATCCGAAACATTATAAGATGCTCTTATAGATTCTTGATGTTGACTTGGGGTTCCAATGCTGTAGTTATCATTCCAGTTTCGTCATCGAATGTTGCTAACTCAGTTTGGAGTCATAGTTACCACAGCTGTTTATATAGTAAAGAGAGTTGGGCTGAGGCAAGAGCCTTGTGGTTCTCCTGTAGGTATATCTCTTCTCTATGTCGAGAGTTTTCATCCCCACATATTTTTTTCCAGATATCGAAAGCTCGGGTGCTAATCATGGACAGAATGATCCCGTCGGGACCAGACGATTTTTTGGTGTATAGGTACAAACAATACTCTTGATCTCTCTAGGTTTACAGTACTGATAGTGGCAGATTCAATATAAAGAAATTCGTACATGATTGTCTCTCTTTCGTCGTATTGTAGCAAATGTAAAGAGTATATATGTAAAACATAAAGCGAAAGCCCTTGATTTTATGATACGTAAAAGCGACGCAAGCAATTAGTACTTAAATCAGTCTGGAGTTTTTCTGTAGTGGTTTGCAAAAAAAAAAACCCCCGACACCGAAAAATAACTCAAAAATTGTTACTATATTAGGATCCCTCTCCTCTATTAAACAGAAACAATGGGTTTTGATTTGCTCACACAAGTTCTACAGTCATTTATTAATGTCGTAACAACAAAAAGTACATACATATTATTGTAAAAATATAAAATAAAATCATTCAATTTATTTTGATGTAAAATATATTTATAATAAGACCGGTCTTATTACGACACTGTAACATGTTCACAATTTGAATTTCTTCCGTTAAAATATAATTCATATTTCCTATGTTATTACATTTTACCATTAAAATTGACTACCGAAAAAACTGAAGGATCCAGAGATGTTGAGGTACAACCTTTCAGTCGCCAATTCCGATTTGAAAAAAAGCAACTTGTAGTCCCCTCCTTAAACGAAAACTTGATTAAACTTTAAACCTAATATTATTTAACGATAAATGTGTTTACCTTTGATACATTTAATCTCGTTTTATTCGTTGTTCGTACATTCTTGATTTTGGAAATTTGTTGTAAAGATGGTGTTGAAGAAAATTCCATAATTTTGGCCCTTTCAATGTTAACGTAAATGTTAAAGTAACGAATAAATATACTGTAAGGATGAGTGATTTGGGTCGATTTCTGATTTTTGATCTCGTTTTGAATAAATTTTTGACTGAGAGAACTGCCTTTCAATGTTAACAATATTTGCTTAAAACACTCACAAAATTTCATATAAAATATCGAATATCCCATCACGACATAGTATTTATTTTTCTTGATGTTGATGACGATCAGGATATCTCACTCTACTTTGACATTCAGAGGCGATTTTGAAGGCATTGGAATAGCAGACTATTAAATACTAGCTAGTAAAGCGCTGTCGAGAAGTGTTTAAGGTACTTTTCAGTCAGAATAGAGTACAACAAATTGGCTGACGAGCTGGCGAGATCAGGATCGGCGTCAGACGGAATAGCAGAGGAGGGTGTTAGCTCGCCGCATCAAAGCATTTATCAGCGAACTCAAGGTGGGAGAGGTTGGTAAGCTGTAAGATCTCTAGGGCATTAGGCCAAGGCTGGACAGACGGAAGTCTATGGAAATATTAGAATAGGGGAAGATTGAGGTCCCTCGTCGGACATTTGACGAAGCACTGTATGCTAGAGAAGCACGCTATGCATATGGGAGCTGTTGGCTCGACCGTAAATACCCTTTTTTTAGAACTAAGTGATGTCTGCTATAATCCATCTCCCGAGCCACTCTCCTATATTCATACTTTATTCAGAATTTAATTATGTGTTAACAGAAAAATAACTGTGGCGTGGATATTCGCTCTTTTTTTTTACGGCCGTCGTAATAACTTAGGGGGTCACCCTTTAATGCGATTGCACAGCTAGAATGACATAGGTTGGGGATAAAATGGCGTGGTAGGAGATTTAGGGCGGTGGAACGGGAGGGAAGCGTCTGAAGTGTCGGTGAACGTTGTTTTTGAACTGCTGAAAGTTATACTTATCAGGGAACAGATCCGCCGGCAATGCGTTCCACATTACTGATGTTCGGGGATAAAAGACTGCCTAAATTTCACTGTTCTCCACGAAAGGGGCTGAACAGTATACTCGTGTGCGCGTGAAGCTTGGCGAGTGTTACGGGAGGCGACTAAGAGTGGCGGTATAAGTTGTTTTAGTTCCATTCACCATTATAATATCGATAGTAAATACTGAGTACTCCGACATTTCGGCGATGTTCAAGCGAGTCTATAGAAGCTGAAACAGCTTCGTCTCCAATTAGTCGGAACGCATGTTTTTGAACACGATTGAGCAAGGCTAAATGGGATTTAGGGGCCCCAGCCCAGATATACGAATTGTACTCAAGACGTGGTCTGATATATGCCTTGTAGATTGTAGCTAAGTCAGACGCTGAAAAGAATTGCTTACACTTCCGTAGAATACCAAGGCGTTTGGAAGCATCAATTGCGACATCAAAGATCTGTTGGCACCAATTTAGGTGGTTGTTGATTTTTACGCCCAGTAACTTGAAGTCAGCAGAAGGAAAAATTTGTACGCCACCAAAGTATATATTTCAGACCGACGTCGGAACATCTCGTTTAAGGGATAGATGACAGGACTGTGTTTTGGGGGCATTGAACTCTATTCTATTTTTCTCTCCCCAGTCCAAGATAAGATTGAGGTCTGAGTTCAATGAACCGAATAGCTCAGTGCGGTACAAGGCCACCGAAGTCGGACGTGCCTCTGCAGCAGAGTCGAAATTAAAGACTTTGTCCAATGTACTATCATCTGCAAAACTATGAATTGGATTGAGAATTGATGACAGAAGGTCGTTAATAAAGATGAGAAATAGGGTGGGGGATAGAACTGAGCCCTGCTCAAGAAAATTATTCTATGAACAGTATTTAAAACAAATGTGATTGGAAATGAACAATATTAACAACTTACCTTAAATCGTGAAAGTAGGAATGTTCTTTTAATCGATGAACATCGCTTCGGATTTCTGGCAAATAAATCAGGCATTTTGAAAGTAAGTCAACTCCATCTTGGCTGAGAGCAGGAACCAGATTGTACATGCCGACTGGTTTTCTTTTGGGGAAATTGTAAGTTAAATTCCTGCATAAAAATTAAACAACTTTCGTAAAAAAAACTAGGGAGTTGAAAAAAAATACTGTTTTGGATTTATACCTTACTTTGTGAAGAATGTATGTCGAACAGTACAAAGTACAACAGCAAAGCATATTTTATAATGTTTATATTTGTTTTTATTCAAAAAACTGTACTTGCCTGTGTTTAAATCTTGACAAAATGGCAAGTGAAGGTGATCCTACAATATCGTGAATTCTATTGAGTTGATCCAGCTCGTTGTCGCCTGGAAATAATGGGGATAACGTTAACATTTCATAGTAAACGCATCCGAGGGACCAAATATCCATTTTTGCACCATAATGTCCGTGACTTAATAGACATTCAGGTGCGCGATACCATCTTGTAGATATGTAAGCGGAGTGCGGTGGGCTTTTGTACACATTGCATACGGAACCCAAGTCAGCTAGCTGGACTACTTCTTTCTTTCAATTACAAATATGTAAAATTTGTCCTTTTAATATTCATCTCAATCATTACCCCTCTAAATCCATGTTGATACTTTTTATTAAATTTGATTAGGATATTCTCTGGTTTAATATCCCGATGAAACAAGCCGTTCGAGTGTAAGTGCTGAATTCCGCATACAAGTTGATACAGGAAACATTTTACTTTTGATTCCGATAGCCATTTCTTACTGTTTTCCATATAGTCATAAAGGCTCATATCCATTAGTTCAAATATTAATGTAATCTGACCGGGCAATGGATCGCTGAAATTCAAATCTATCATAACTGAAAAATCAAAGATAATTGCACATACCAAAAAACGTCAACAATTCCCAGCACGTTAGGATGATATTCTAAATTCCGTAGCGCTGCTAACTCAACACAAAAAAATAAGTCAAGTTCGCTGAAAATCTTATGCCTTATAAATATAATCTCAATAGTTTTCATATTTGGCTTACTCCTTAAAAACTGTTTTCAATCTTTTCGCCGCAAACATTTTTCCTGTTTTAAAGGCTTTAACTTTCAACACTTCTGAAAACGATCCTTCTCCAATTTTGCAAATAACATTGTAGCCTATTAAGAAATACTTCATTGTGTTATATCGGAACAAATTATATTCCAGAAAATATCAAATCTCACTTCTGTAAAAACCTGACATTTAAAAAAAACACCAAAAATAGACGGCCAACTTATCAAATATGGGATATGTTAAAATCAAATGATTGGCGAAACATGACCGATTCAATCCATTGTCACGTTCGTCTTTGATTAGATTGTATGATTTATATCATACACGTACGGTTAATATCATAGTTTGTGTTTCGGTCTTCTGGAGAGGCCAAAATCAGCAGGTTTGACTTTGGTGTAATTCAAATTACAGGGATATTCAAATGTCCTCGATATGGATATCGTGAGAATGCTCCCAAGACATTGAATCCACGAAAGTCTGTAATTTTTTAGCAAGTCTTATTTAATCGACCCGAGAGGCATCTTAACATCTCAAAGTCAAGTAGTAACCTATTCTATGTTACCATTCTCCGATGCGGTTGTGGTAGCTATGATTGTAGTGACTAGTAGTGCTAGTATCCTTTTCGGGAGATAGAACTGCATTCAAATCTAATATATACCATCTACTCTAGCATTTTATTCCTTTTTATCGAGTTCAAACTTCTTTTTTAAAAAAGATTAATGGTCGCTCCAAACTCAATTACGAAAATAGGTCATAATAATCTAATTCATACAACTTGAGATACGCGACTACTTCGTTCCGAACTTTGATATATTGTGTACCTTGTTAATTTGTAAGTCGCGTGACTAATTATTTGTAAGTCGCGGGACTAATTATACTAGAAAGTTGAACTATGAACATCACTGGACAAATTTAAAAATTCTGTAAAATGGGAAGAAATATGTAAATTTGTAATCTTCAATAGCTGCTATCATGATCGTATATACAACTCGGTAGACCTCAACGTGGCCCCTAAACCAATAGAAGAAGTTCAAAGCGATTGAGAGCGTACAATCGTGCGATATCGGTCCAACCGTCGTTCATAAGCGCATACACGATAAAATGGTCGCATACAACGACATATCGGGCCAACAATTGGTACAACCGATGTATCGTATATTTGACGCTTAAGGTCATATTTTTCAAAACCCTTTTCTGTACCTAGACCAAAAATTTCAAAGAAATTTTTTCTTCTCTAAACTTTTATTGCAATAAAATTTAACAGTTATTCACGAAAAATAATTTGTAGTTTTTACTATTTAACAAAATTCGGTCATTCCAGCTAAAAAGTAATCTTAAAACACTCGCATTTATCAGAAATAAGCGTTTCAAACCACTCTGCAGTCCATATTCTTGCATTCGCGAAGTGTGCTTAGGTCGGTATGTAGTTTAATTAGCTACAAGAAGAGATAGTGATGTTGATAATACAAAAACAAGCCAATATCAACGACGAATTCATTGAAACTGGAATATACACATGTTATTAATGTAACTATTAAACAGAACTACTCAATAGCCAATACATATATTTTTTCAATCCAATTCCAAGTCGCTATTTTTTTTTCCGGCCTTAGTAATGTATAATAATTACGTGAAGATTATTATGAAGCAGTTACAAGGACGACAATTAATTTTCATTAATACAGTTTCGAATTTGTTTTCATTCACATCATTTTCTTTGATCATCGAGGCTTATAGTTTCGAAATTATCTACGAAGTCCCGATCCAAATCCAACACCAGGACGAGGTAAACAGTATTCGGGACACGGCGGACATGGTGGAAACATGGGACTCGCAGGACCAGGTGGCACATAAGGTGGACAAGGAGGACACGTATACTTGTCAGTCGGTTTACAATTTAAAGTAGACGGTCCAGTTGCATAACAACAGAATTCAACTGGTTTCGGAACTTTGATAACTTGCGGTGTTGGTTGGCATAAGATCGCTTGGCATATCTCCTTCGGTTCGATTACTACTTCTGGCTTGCATTCGACCACGGGTTCTTGATATGTTTGCTGTGACCACGATACACTTGGCTCCTTAATTACTTGAGATACCCACGTTATTTTTGGAATTCGAAGGATCATAGTCTCTGTAGTAACATGCGGTATACATATTTCTCTCATTCCATTTATAAGCTTGGGATCATGTCGAATTTTTTTAACCATTATTACTTTCTTTTGAATAATCAGTTTTGGGGGTTGTTGAATTGTAACGCTTCTCTGCGCTAGTTCTGGGCCTACCGGTGGCATTGGCATAATTGCTGGACCAGCCATTTTCCTAAAAAGAAACTTGTTACTATAATTTATAAATTATAAGAATTTCGTCTGAATGTTTCACCTTTTATTAGTCCTTTCTCTTATAAATCCTCAATACTAAGACTAATCGATTTTTTCACGATTTAATTTTGTCGATAAAATAGTCGAAAAAGGATTTCTAATCTAAATTTAATAATTTCAAATATTTAAAATTTTTAATTTTCCAACCGATACCACTTGCTTTAAAAACCTGAATTAATTAAATCTCGAAATTTTTTAGCGAAGAAAACTTTTTGTTTGATGTTTACTTGGATCAGCCCCAGTAAAAAAAATACGGTTTAAGTACTAATGATTTGTCAGTGCAAATAGTACTAAAACTTAGAACAGATCTGATAACTTTTAATCCACACTATAAATTTTTCATTATTTTCTTATTTGTTTGTATTGCTTTCAAAATTTATAGTGTTATAATACTTAAACCTTCCTTCCGTCTCTGTGGATCTCCCCCTGATGTAAGTATACTGAGATTTGAACTTTCTTGAGGCATTCCTTATAAGGTTGCCAAGACTTGCGCCTGTAGCTGATATTAAAAACCTTTCTAGTTATTTTCCTTAGATTAGACAGGTCTTCATTCCACCACGGGGTAAGCGTTTTCTTACTCTTTCAGAGGACATGAGACATTAAACGTAACCTTCCGAGTGTCACCTTGTCGGCCAGATCTTCTATAGTTTCGATTGGGTGTTTAGGATAGTTTGGATTTTACGACTTGACCGAATTTCCTTCAGTCAATGCTTTTGGGATTTCTTAAAGGCTTATGAGTCTCCGACATGAGATTCACATTGAAAAGTATCCATTTGTGATCCAAGAAGGATTGCAAGTTTTCGATCTTATAAATGTCATTTTCTTATGAACCCACTATCAGTAACCCTATTTCTGGTGGTAAATAGTTGTATTCTTATACTGTAAGCTGCACTAGAAAATTAGGAAGGAAAAGGTCTTCTGCATTGAAAGCATTTTCATCATGAGTGGTGGTGTTGAGGTTTTTATCAATAAAGTTCGCTAAATCTGTCTTTTGTTCTATAACTCGAAAGGTGATTTACTAAAAAATTTCACACTTCCGTTATCTATGATATGTTCGAGACATTTTAATATTCTAACCAGAAACCTGCGTTGATGATAGGTAGCCTAGCGGTAGCACACTAACTCCATCAACACATCCAGATTGTGGAAACAGTTCAATATCTGGAAATGTCAGTACATGGAAACAGGAACTCTGTGTACAATTTTTGCAACTGCACATTCCCCACTACTGCGGTTGGTCAAATATTTTTGGTAAAAGGCTGGTGACTGAATGTGGCACCGCCATTAATTGTCACATAGTATATAGTGAAACAAGATTCGAAAAAACGGGTCATTTGTTTTCAGTTAGATTTTTTAGCTAAGAAATTTACGATTATGTATGAATAAATATCACAAATACGTAAATCAGTAGATTATTATCTTTGCATCGTTTATCAGTAATCTGTGAATTACAAATTTGACCAATTCCGTAGAATGCAAGACTGGACTATTTATTTATCCTTTCCTCTAATTTATCAAATAAGTTGTGTAAATTATACACAATTCCAACATAATAATTGCAAGAACGACAATATAAATCTAAATTAAATTATACTTCGTCATTGAGCTACTCAAAAAAACCGCTTTAAAAACTATTGTTCTCAAAATATTATATATTTCTTTTTTATTTTCATCTTCTTCAATTGACGTTATTATTGTAATGGCATTTTAATGCCATTAAAATTTAATAAATAAAAATAAAATTAATATTTAAAACAATAATTATTTTAATTTGGCACGTCTTCTTGCGGTAAGTTTAAAGCATTCCAGCCGAATCCTAAATATTATCTTAATAAATTCTTTTTATTAACTGAGTTTATAATACAATTTTACAACTTAATACAAAAGTTCTTTTTAATTTTGTTCTATTTGATACCCGGAAATAAATGGTATTCCTGTCGAAACACGCTGTTGATAATCGTAGTACTGTTTCCCGAAAAAATTAAGTAAAGTTATTTCTTCTAAGTAAATGCGATCATTGAAAAACTTCCAACTTGCTGCTGCATATAATAATATGCATAAAGGATTAAAGAGAACAATCTAAAATACGTGAATTAGTTTTATATGAGAGTATAAAAATCTTGACCAACAAGTTACCTGTGTCCCTATTGACCACCAAAAAAACCCAACATATGATGGATGTCGCATGACACTGTATATTCCATGAGTAATCAGCTCGTGATCACTGGATTTTATAAATTGAACCTAAAAAATATTGCCGAGGAATGGAATTAAGTGAATGTTAAAAGCATGAAAGTAAAAAACGGCGGTTAGTCTGAGCATAATCCGTGATTCATTCATAAGAAATAAGTAGGTAGATGTGTCTTTACTTGTTAATAAAAAAAATAATAATTAGGCAGTGTTAAGGACCAATTGCGATTCCTTCCGACTTCCTTTACGAAAATTCAACCTTAACAATGTACTATTCGTATAATAATTAATAATGTACTTATAGAAAAAAAAGTCCGCAGAAACTCCTCGGAACACGATATTTCTATCAACAACATGGTAGTCCTGCATTGGGCAATGAACCACTCCATTAACTAAATCATCTCCAAAATAAGCATCGGGTAAAAAAATGTTGCTCCTCCCCTAACTTGAGGAATAGACGTTCCTGGCGCAATTAAGTAAATTATTATATATTATATATTAATTAGTGTAAATGCTTTAGTAGTTTGTCCAACTAGAAGTCAGGATTAGAATCGCACACGCATATTATGGTCTCGCGATTTTCTTTATTTCCAGTGTTTTCCTTTCGCACCACTATTTATTCTCATAATAGCACTCCGTTCTTAGAGGTTGTGCGCTAATATACCAACTTGTCCCCGAAATATTTTTCGCCAGAATTATTTTCAAATTGCAACCGTCATCCTCTTCTCGAGGCACATTGATTCGGTTACTGTACAAAAATTGCAGCTGCTGCGAAGTAGTGAGAAGTTAAAAATTATTTACGTAGTGAAAACAAATCCCAATTTACAGAAATTTGTACTATTATAAAAGTATTTGTTGGAATTTGAGAATCGGTCGAAGGTGTGTAGTAAAGCTTATAATACGCGATCGTAACTGAATTTTGGGCTATACAGAGCGAAAAATGTGGAGGAGTGATTAGCTCGATTAATTTAAATGTGTAATGATTGAAATACGTATAGAATTAAATTACCAAATGATTGAAGTTTGAGTTAGCTGTTATCATTGCAAGCTTCCGCATAAATTCTCCAGCTATGCATATGAGTACCCCCGTAATCCATACAAGTTGATATTCCTTTATATCTGCAATAATTAATTATTATTATTTAAATAGAATTCAATACGTAATACCAATTTCATTGATGAAATTGTTGATAGTAGAAGATAGAGAAAGGATGAGAAAAACATTATTTAATTAATACAAGGATAAAAATAAAAAAAATTGGAATCATTGTCGAAAAAAGTTCACGCTCTTATCAAAGCTACTCTTACGGGATCGTATAGAACTGAAGAAAATTACAGAGATCGTTTGAATAGAACAGAAAGAGTAGTATAGTTCCCTGCGTGGTTCCACAATTCACTGCAACTCCAATCTTCATAACGTGAATGGTTTTGTTAAATGCAAACAAATTTTGACCTTAATGGATATGTCACAAATAACTGCATAATATACGTTATCGTAAGCTTTATTTAGATCCATTAGCCAGCAGGACCAAACAAAAGCTACTTCTTAGCAAAGTTATAGATTGAATACGAAAAAAATGAAAGTTCGGTAAAAGTACGACGGCGCAACCAATCGCAGTTTTTGTAACGCTTGTATTACAGTATCGTCAAATTTCACGCTGTCAAATTTTTTACTTAACAAATTTAACGCAAAGTTCAGTCAATTTTTTTCTTTTAAAATAGATATTGTGTGAGCAAATGAAATAATGTGGCAAAGAAAAATATTCGACAATGACATTCAGTGTAATACAGACTTAACTTTTAACACTAGAATCATTATTAAATACAGCGATCAAGTTTTAACGGCGAATATAAATTATTCCAAAATCAATTATTCATAAGATATTTGTGAAGTCACCTAAAAAACCAGCAGAGATAGTTGAAGCCATACATATATGACAAAGGACAATCAGCCTGATCAGAAAGACTATGATTTTGCTTACTGTATTTTCTTTCGTGAAATATCTAACGCAATGCTTATTCTTATGGACAAACGAAATGAGTCGTGCTATAGTCACATATATCGCTACAGCAATGACATTATTCTACTTTGGAGCATGCCGTCGATCCAGTTGGTAATGACCAGTTTAGCCCCTGCATTTAGCAGGCCTTCTCGAATGGCATCCCTTTCAACGTTGTTAAAGGCTCCTTCATTCTCTATGACTACTGCTACTATTATCAAGGGTTCTTACTACCTCATGTAGAGCGATTTACATTTCCACCGATTTACATTTTGTGTATGCGTGTTGTGTTGTAGAGCTTCCACATTACATCTAATGGATATCTAGAGCAACCTCTCTAGGGTTTTCATTAGAAAATATGTGTAAGGTCTAATGGATGTAAGGTCTTTGGCCATAGTGTGGTCTCGTTTATAAAAAAAGATACAATATATATAATACAAAAAAAAGGTGGATGAAGTAATTTTCGAGTATTTATTATCTATAGATTGGTCCAGAAAACTTCTCGGTTTTAAAAAAACCAATAAGGAAATCAGCTTAAATTGCAACAACTGAAAGAATTTTGAAAGCCAGGACGGAGTTAGAAAATGGCGGTATCACTGCCAAAAACCAATATTTGGACAGATATGGAACCATTTGAAAGCGTGTTTCAGGAACATTCTTCAGCTACCGAGAACGAAAGTAATGGCCAGGAGGTGAAGATTTCCGCTGCAAACTGGTTTATGTTGGAAAACAATATCTGCAATTTTTTCAATGATATTAACTGTGATATCAAAATGGTTTTCTGCAAGCTTTTTATTGTTTGGATGGAGTGCCATTAACCTATAAAAGCAAGATGCAGTGGATGACTGAACTCGATATTATAAATGGCCCCTATGTTAACACTTCATAGTAAAAGTAATTCCAATTTTTCGCAACATTAAGAAAAATTTCTTGCAATTTCTATTAAAATATTTTTTTTCTTCTAATTCCAACTTTGTGCTATACACAGGGTGGGCCATCTAGTGGTTTCTTTTTAAATCATAGGTTATTTTGACACTGAAAGCTGTTTCCCGCTCGAAATCTTGACAGAAAGTCAGTATCATACCTCCGCAGAACGAAATGAGTCGCTTTACGCTTGAACAACGTTGGGAAATATTGAAAACTTATTTCCAAAGTGAGTGCTGTGTAGCCCAAACAGTGCGTTTTTTGAAAAGAAGTTTTGGCCGAAATGAAGCACCCACCGCGCCTACTGTACGCAAGTTTGTGCAAAAAGTTCGTGAGACTGGCATGCTAGTGTACAACACGCATGACCCCCGTCGTCGTACGGTGCGCACAGATGAGAATGTGGCTGCTGTAGCCTGTAGCCGAGAGTGTGAGACTCACTCCACGAACATCAACTCGCCGTCGATCTCAACAGCTCAACATTTCACACACTAGCCTGAGAAAAATTCTGCACAAAGATCTCGGATTATTCGCTTACAAGGTTCAATTGACTCAGCAATTGAAGGCGCACGACCATCCGCTTCGTTATCGCTTCGCAATTTGGGCCTTAGAGCAGCTTGAATTGGACAACGATTTTGGGCGAAAAATCATCTTTTCTGACGAGGCGCATTTTCATCTCGGCGGCTACGTTAACAAACAAAATTGCCGCATCTGGGGCTCGGAAAACCCGCACGTTATTGTCGAGAAGCCAATGCATCCACAGAGAGTGACAGTTTGGTGCGGATTGTGGAGTGGTGGCATCATTGGACCATTTTTCTTCGAAAATGAGGCTGCGAACAACGTTTCGGTCAACGGTGAACGTTACAGAGCCATGTTATCCGACTTTTTTTTTACTGAAATTGAAGATATGGATTTGGACGACCTCTGGTTTATGCAGGATGGCGCGCCATGCCACACAGCTCATGCCACAATCGATCTTTTACGCACCAAATTCCCAAATCGTGTTATCAGCCGTCTTGGCGATGTCAATTGGCCGCCTCGGAGCTGCGATTTGACCCCTTTGGATTTTTTTTTTGTGGGGAACCGTGAAGGACCGATGTTATGCCAACAATCCAGAAACGATTCAAGCACTTAAGGCCAATATCGTCCAAGCAATCCGTGAGCTACAGCCCGAAACCATCAACAAGGTCTTGGAAAATTGGAGTGACAGAATGCGCTACTGCGCAGCCAGCCGAGGCAGCCACTTGAACGAAGTTTTTGCCATCATTAATGGGAATGTTTACTCTTACTAATAAAGCCATAATACATGGAAAAAAATTTAATTTTGTTCATTGTATTGCATTTTTAAAAAGAAACTTGTATTTGGCCCACCCTGTATATTTAATCCGTTCTCGATTTAAAACTAAAATTTGGGGTACAATTCATTTCTTATTTGAATCAGAACTCGTAATGAAATTTAGTCAGAAAATTTCGATCAAATTTCAGTTTTCGAACAATTTTCGTACCTTTCGGTTTTATTTCGTTATGCATAATTCCCTATGTTTTGAGTCATTTTGCGCAGCGCCGATAGAAGAATATCTTTCGGTATACTACACTTTTTTGAACAGGGACAACCAGTAGATTGCTCAATATTCAGAGTACAGCTCACAATCAAACATATTCTGGTAGAATGTGTTTTCTGAAACATGGTTATATTCTCTTGAAGCGCAATATTTCAACATACCGGGATATACAGCTGTACACAACTGTCGGGACATTAGTAGAGGTGGAGGGACAGCAATTTTTGTAAAGGATAGTATTGCGTTTACTTCAACACATATCGATATAAGTTACAACACAATTATACTAGACGTAAATATAAACAATGAGTTGACAAGAATCATGACGTTTTACAAGGCACCAAACGAATCCGACAATGAGCTTATTGAACACCTTGATCTGCTATACTCAAAATATCCTAGAATTATATCCATTGCTGACGTGAATATTAACGTTTTAGTCGATTCGATGGCTACTCACAATTATCTGGAAATGCTCGAGAGCAACAATTGCATTATTTTGAACGATTCAATGCCAACGAGGTGCACAACTTTATCTGAAACACTAATTGACCACATAGTTACCAGCATAAGTAACCCGGACATTGCCCTGACTCTCGACGACTGGCCAGAATTGGACCACAAAGTTATGACCTTGACCATTTACAACAAGACCATAGTAAAAAAACCAATGACAAAAGCTCACGTTACACTAACAAACTATGACATCTTAAAAGATGAGACACGGAACAACTTATCTAAACTTCAAAACCTTTCCTTCGAGGGTATAATTAACGCCATCACAACAGCTAAGAAATCAGCCATAAAGGTAATATCCTTGAGGACTCGTAGCAACAAGTGGATAACGCAGGAAATTTTATCTCTAATGACACAAAAAAGAAACACTTACAACAAATTACAGAAAGATAGAACTAATGGCGCCTTGCTGGTTGAATATAAGAGTATTAAAAACAAAGCAAACAAAGTAATTAGATTGGCAAGGGACACGCATTTCAATAAACGATTAACAGACGCTGATGGAAACTCAAGAAAACTATGGAAAGTGGTCGGAGAAGCAATGGGTAAAAACACTAACTCGCCATCGTCTGCTGGAATTACTCAAATAGACACTCCTCTCACTACAATTACGCATGAGGGACAAATAGTGAACCACATGAATGCCCACTTTGCAAATGTAGGTAAAAACTTGGCTAACGAATTACCGGATCATAACATCAAACGACAAAGGAACAACCGTGTACCTAAGACTATGTACTTATATCCTACTGACGAAGTGGAAGTCAGCAGTATTATCTCAACATTAAAGTCGAACACATCACCAGGACTTGATGATATAACACCAAAGGACCTGAAAATTCTAAGCAATATTCTATCTGGTCCACTTGCCGAAGTTATAAACTCACACCTATCACTTGGTTCCTTTCCAGATATACTAAAAACGACAGTACTAATTCCAGTTTTTAAAAGTGGTAACACCAAAAACCCAGATAATTACAGACCAATTGCGATCAAATTCATTAAGCAAAATTTTTGAGAAGGTACTGAATGCAAGGATTGTTAAATACGTGAAATCAATAGGAGGATTTGACAAGCACCAATACGGTTTCCAGAAAAAAAGCAATACAACAGGAGCAATCATTGACGTAATGCAGTATATTAATAAAGAACTGGACGATGCTAATTATGCTGTTGCAGTTTTCATTGACTTGAGGAAAGCTTTCGATACAGTTGACCACGAAGTGTTACTCCAGGGCTTGGAGGAGTTAGGTATAAGAGGTACAACCAACTCAATAATTTCAAGCTATCTCAAAGACAGAATTTATATAACCAAAAATAACAAGCTCCTAAGCAGCAAACTGACAGTCAATACTGGAATTCCGCAAGGCTCGATCCTTGGACCAACACTCTACTTGCTATACGTTCATAATTTGCAATCTGCTGGACTATCAGGAAGGTACGTGATATTCGCGGATGATACGGTATTACTATATAGCGGCAAGGAACTCGAAACGTTGGAAAATATGATAAACATTGATCTAGACAACTACATGACCTGGATATATGGCAACAAACTAACAATAAACATTAAAAAGACAAACCATGTGCTATTCAAACAAAAAAATAAACCGGACGTAAAAATAAATTTAAAAATTAATGGGCAAACTTTATCTAGAGTGAATGAAGCTAAATATCTGGGAATTACCATTGATGGAAAATTGACCTGGAGTGCCCACATTCGACAAGTAAGGAAAAAGATTGCTCCCATAATAGGCATACTACGAAGGATGAAAGGCCTGAGAACTGACGTAAAAAAAAGATATTCAATGCACACATAATGTCAGCACTAATATATGGTTTAATTGTGTGGTCGCAAGCATCATCGAGTAACATTGACATTATCGCCAGACTACTCAATAAGAGCATTAAAGCTGTCTACAACTTACCTCACCTGACTCCGTCAGCAGAGTTATATGAACTTACGGGGTTGCATAATACCAAACAATTAATAGCCATTGAAAGAGCCAAATTTGTATATAACTCTCTGCATGGTAATGCAAAAACGTCACTCACAATAATACTTAATAGAGAAATACATGACCATCCGACTAGAAATGCAGGACACCTAAGGAACTCACACCGTCCAAGAACAAATCGAGTACGAGAAGACCCAATTTATAGAGCAGTGTTATTTTATAATGCTCTTCCGGATAGAATTAAAACTGCGGAAACTATTACTAAATTCACAAAGATGCTGAAAAGTTACGTTAAGAGTAATCCTGACGTAGTGGACATCCAGTAGAGTCTGTTGGATACTCAGCATAGCTGGGTTAACTCCAGCGACACAAGCTGGGTGAATACTAACTGGACAGATAGGACCAACATGAGGATGAATATTGGAAATCATCAACTGAAGAGGAGCAACTTATATACACGATTTCCCCTTACCGTAATTTCTTTATTCAACCCGTTGTTATCTACTTTTTTTTTTTTATTACCTTTTTACTCACTTTTTTATTTTACCCCTTTTTTTTACTTTTTTTTATTTTTCTACTGCACTGTTATTTTCTAATTGTCTTTATATTACATTTAGACTTTTTTCTTTTCTTTTTATTAACTATTTTATTTGATTATGAATTATTTATGTCCAACAAAATTACATTTGCTATGATTTCATTACACTATTAATTTGCATGTACGTTATACTTTTGTTAACACAATTTTCTTACTTTGAATTTATTACCACTACATACTTCCATTATACCAGCTTTTGCTGTCTGGGAAGTTCAGAATGTATAATATAACCACGAAATATCTACCATTTGCATCGAACATTGTATATAGAAGGAACTAATAAATTAATTGAATTTTGAAAAAAAAAAAAAAAAAAAATGTCTAAGCTGGTCCAATTGGGACCAACGGAAGATCCATCGGCAACACTGCGTGATACCCTGGATCCCACAAACCGAGCAACAATAAATAAGCTTCGTGCGGACTTTCTGGCTCACAGAATGTGGGATAAAATCTAGCTACTAAATTAGTTTTCGACCAATACATATAAAAAAAACGGCATCATATAGCCCAGTAGCTAAGATGCCTATAGACTTGTTACCTGCGAAATTTATTTCCAGGCAACAATAACAATAATAATAAAATCTATCTATACTCGGGGAAAAACAGTAATGGGTAGCTTTAATATAACAACACTTTGAGGTAAATCATCTAAAAGATGCAACTTAAACCAACAGAATATGAAGAAAACTTTTTAAGTTCTCTGTTCATATACTTACTTGGAAAAAATACTACTTCTGCAAAGTACTCCGCCCAACTGCATACCGCAGCCAGTGTATAGTGAACAGAGTGATTTAGAATAAACGAATCAATGCATAGCGATCGAGGATTTGACCAAGCTATACCCAAGAACTCGCCATAATGAAAAACCGACATCAGCATTGCGTACAATCCGAACGGTTTTAGTTGCATAGGTGCATGCAATACACCCAGAATACCGGAAACGAATGCAAATCCAAGAAATGATGCTCTAACCGCTATCTGAAAAAATAGCAATTTAATACTATCACATTAAGGCAAGACTAATTTACTTACCTGATAGTTGAAACCTCTTAAGAAAAATCGGAGAAACATGTTCAGAAGTGCGAAGTAAAAAAATGGACCCCAAAATATCGCTCCGAACACATTGGGTGTAAAAATAAATAGCACTTGCGATACATATAAAGCGAATATAAAAACAGACGTACCTAGAAAGCAAACTAAACTAAGTTTCCCTTCGTAACACAACGAACTCATCTTATTTCCAAATTTCCTGAGAAGACAGTTCGCAGTCCACACACATGTCATAACAAAACAACAAACCACTGAACTTAAACTACTGCAATTATTGTCCTCATTCGAGATACGAACCATTGATTTATGAGGAACTGCGGTTCTATAAATAAAATTGAAATTGTCGACAATTTCATGTGCGAATATCACGGGAAAACGGCTGAACAGAATTTGATAATTTTCTGTACTTGAGTAAAAAGTGAACAATGTGGTCACGTAAGCTATTCTCTTTTTATTTAATAGCATTCCTAAATCTGATCGCCTTTGTCATTTGGAGTACGCGTTTCGATTTTTACCACCGCTAGTGTATATTCTATAAAAATAATTAACGCGAGCACCAATCTGTAATTTATAGTGACATACAGAAGGAGTTTGTTCAGTTGACGAATTTATAGCTGTTCACCTTGATAAGATCGATACGAACTCGCTTACCTAATTCGCTACAATATCACTACGCAAATTTCTAGAGGGTGAACTTTTCAGTACGTATAATGATTTACAAGTGAACAGGTAAAACGCATTTCAAAATTCGTAATTTAAATGCAATAAAAAAAGTTTTTTTTAGCCGTTTCTTTTCGTAATTCATGTTGTGCTGGCAGTACCGTCCCGAAACATTGCTCTGCTATAAAACTTTAAGGGGATCTGGGAGGCCATGAAGTTTGTTCTTTCGCATTTAATTATAGCAGTGTCTGATTTTCACACGTGCAGAGTCGAAAAAGACGATTTTACTTTCCTAATATTTGTTCCAAAATAGTTTCATAGTGATTAAAATGGTAAGATTTCCAAGGTTATTTGAAATGAGTTTCTGTTGCTGTAAAAGTTTTGTTTCGAAATTATATTTGCGTCTGAAAGTTGCACTTTGTTCTAGTCGTTTCTATCAGAAGGCGAGATAAGAAAAGCCGGCTAATAATTTCACTCGTTTCAGGCAAATGTTGCAAGGCGTTTGATTCCTTTGTTAGATCGCGTTTTAATCCAGCGAGCGGAAGCGATGACAACTACTAAGGGTGGAATCGTTATCCCGGAAAAGGCTCAGGCGAAAGTTTTGCAGGGTACAATCGTAGCGGTCGGTCCAGGATCACGCAATACTGTAACTTTTATAAGCAACACTTCGATCATTAGACACTAACGAATTCTTTTCTTTCATAGAAGGGGGAACACGTTCCATTAGCCGTACAAGTTGGCGATAGAGTCCTATTACCAGAATACGGCGGCACCAAAGTCGAGCTCGAGGACAAAAAGGAGTACCATTTGTTCCGGGAGTCTGATATTTTAGCGAAAGTCGAGTAACCAAGGAGGGAGAGTCATGAGTGTAAAATTTAGATTAGTTGATGTTCCAGATTAATATACGATGTTTATTAAATTACAGTTTTAATTTTTAATGCAATTTTTTTTCTTGTAGTTTTTTAGTTTTTAAATTTGTTAAATCCGAAAATTTCGTGTATGGGGCGTTCCTTCATTGACCCAAATCCGTCCAGAGAAGCTCGTTCCCTGCTTATTTTCACTAAAGCTTCGAATGCCCTTGGTTCCCAGATACTGAGATCTGATAGGGTTTTACTAAAAAGACAAAATGAAAGTTTAACCAATTGGTACACTTCACGTACAGGTTAGAAAGTCGAACCTGTTCAATAAAATGTCGCAGCGCGTTAGGCCTTCGTTAAATGTTTCCAGCGGCACGTTGTACTGTTCACATCCAGCCGAGACCCTCGTCTTCCAAAGCTGAAAAGGTACATTTTAGGATCTTCTCTACTTCACTTATTTACACTCCTTCCTAACTTCAGACATATCGGTTTTCTTGAGTTTCCGCCCCTTCGTTGCGTAAGCCAGCGCACGATGAACGTTTTTTATGGCAATGGAATAACAATTACGCCGGCGACCAAAGTAATGCTAGAATTTGCACATGAAAAAATTTTATTTTTCTCTATGGAACAGAAAACTTGCCGCCGACAGTTTGAATATTTTACGTTTCCTCCAAAATTCATCTGGCCCGCGGGACCGTACAAGCAAGGATAACGTTTGAAACACCATCTTAACAATTCAGAGTCGAATAAGTCCTTGTGCAAATAGAAACTTCAAACTTAACCTAACATCATTGTTTTTGACAGGCCTGGAGTACGTTCATAAAACCGTAAGGCGTATAAAGAAAGATTAAACACAAAGCGGTGCAATAAAATGTATGCGAAGAAACATGTGATTGTGACAGCTGTTAAAAATGTTTTAATTTTTAAGAAAAACCGAAGTTATAATTCAAAACTCGCACGATCATAAAAAACCTAACTTGGCTATTTTTGCGGCTTTAAAGCGGCTAGAAAATCCAAATAGAGTGAGATATAGACTTTAACATACAATATAGACTTTGGTGTGAGTGAGATTGGTATGGTACGGTATGGTATAATGAGTGGTGATGCTATCATCCTCCTTCACTTAGACGTTATTGTTCGTTTATTGTGCTCCCCGTTTGAGTATAGAAACTCCTGGAACCTAAAACCATTTACTACATTTTATAAAGTTTGCTATGTTGCATAGCTTTCCCTTATCGATATCACCGAGGTCATCGAGGAAATAAGCGCCGAGGTTCCGTCTTCTCGTTCTTGATAGGGCCGGACACTCGCATAGGATGTGGAAGATTGACTCCTCCACTTCTGGGTCACCGCAGTGATCATTTGCCTCGGCACCCTGTCATCTAGCGTGTCTACCGATCAGAGCATTGCCCTGTGAGCACTCCGATTAGTGTGCTTGCATCCTTCCTGCTCAGGCTCAGGATATACTTGCTTTTCCCGACATCATATGCAGGCCAAAGAGTTCTTGATATTGAGCATGTAGTTAGGTTTGACCATCTATTGCCTGCCCGCTGCAAGCATAGTGAGTCAATAGACTGATTTACGGATCCGATGGGAATAGCAATGTGCTGGTTCACCACTAGTGAGCTTAGGCTGGAGCCTGCTTTAGCGAGTTCGTCAGCTTGCTCATTCCCCTGGATTCCACAGTGGCCTGGCACCCAGCAGAGGGTAATTTTGTGCCGTGTGCCGATAGTGTTAAGAATACCACGACAGTGTATAACTAGTTTTGATCGTGTTGTGTTAGAGCTAAGGGCCTTAATGGCTGCTTGGCTGTCAATGCAAATAGTGATGTCTTCTGTTGAATTCACCTTTGCTTCAATAATTTTGCATGCCTGAAGTATTGCAAAGATTTCAGCTGAAATACACTGGCATGGTCCGGTAGCCTGAAGGGCTCGTGAATATCGAGTTCCTGTGAGAATACCCCCGCGCCCCGTTATATTTTGGAGAAAAATACTTTTATTCGAGCTCAATCTCAATTTTGTATGAAAATAACATGCAACTGCCAGTTTCTGTCCATCTTGGAAGGTTCCGAAATTTGCCAGCACGGTATATTTGTCAATTGACGAATGGTAATTTAAAGTTGGACATCTCCACCTGGTGGCAAAAAAAACAACCCTTTAAGATAGACAAATTTTTGTCAACTGACTGTTATCGATTTTCGATTTTCTACAAATTTTGTTAGGCAAGTTATTGTAAAAATCGATGGAAAGTGTTAAGGGCAGAATGGCGTATTCAATAAAAGTTTTTTTTCTTGTGAAAACATTTAGAACGAAACCCACAACTTGATCGAAAAAGTTGTAATTTTTCATTCATGAACGTAAACAAAATGTTATGGAATCGAAAATCAATTGAAAAACCTTTTAAATCTTAAATATTTTCCTCTATTCTGCTGTTTGAAATAATATATTATTAATAAAGATAATGTTTTTATATTTTAGGGTTGACTACATAAAAATTCTCAACTGAAAGATGGTATTGTTCCGATTGTGTAAATACTAAATAAACTAAATTTTATTTCAGAGTACTTTGGAACGCAAAAAAGGCATATTAAGTGCGGACAAGAAATAGTCGATTCTGGATGGATTTATGCCATTGGTGTGGATATTTCTCTTTACCCAGGACGCTGCGTGGGAAAGGGACTGGTACTACAAACGTCGGCAATTAGGAGTCCACAACATGACGTGACATTGATGTTCTTGGGAGCTGAACAGAGTAACTGGAAATGTTCCTGCTCGTGCAAAGCTCGCAATGGGGAAAATGCAAGCATATCGCAGCCTGTCTCCTTCAAATATTCAGGTCCATCAATTAATTTTTATTCAACTACTTTTTCTATTCTAAAATGTTTTTGTTAGGCAACCGGACTTAAATTTCCTAAGTTGCACAGAGCAACGGCAAAAGTGGGGTAAAACAGGGCGTTTGATTGCCGATAACTTCAATGGTGTTACCAATCAAAACTTATGGCATTTGAGAAGAAACTAGCAGTTTAAACCTACGGAAGTTTTAACCACGGAACAGGAGAACTTAGTCCGAGCTATTATGATAAAAGGTGAAATTTGAAAAATAAAAATGATTGCTTTACTTAAATGAGTTCATCCAGCTTCCAAAATTTCAGAAATCAATAGGACCATTACCTCGGCTCGCAATACTGTCCATACTAGTTGTAATGTTAATAGTGAAAGTGACGATTTTTACAGATTAATCGTTCAACACGATGGGATGCAGAAATTTAAATCATCTATACAGTTTCTGGATAAATCCCAAGAAGAAGAATATGTGGCACATGTCGTAACAACTACTGAAAACTGCATAGATATATGTAAATCAACATTAACTCAGGACAGCGCTCTATGGTTAACAGAGAGAAAACAACGCATAACTGGCAGTATATCTTACAGTTTATATACGTACACTTTCAACAAAAATCCAGATTGGACTAAAAAGCTGACGACAGTGTACAAAAATATTTTCAAGGGGAATGCTTCAACTGGATATGGATTGTACGCTGAGAAGATAGCGAAGTAAATTTATGGTCAATTCGGACTGTTTTTTGAATGCGGCCTTATTATTTCACCCGACTTACCCTTTCTAGCTTTCAGCCCGGATGGTTTATATTACATTGGCGAAAAGTAGTATTTATTTTTTGAATTTTTGAATTTTTTAATAATGGTTTTATTTATTTATTTTTATGAATATTTCCTTTGTTATTTATGAAAATTGAATTTCTTATTTTATTATAATACGTTTATGTACTTACATAGATACATTTTTATCAAACGAATTTATTTATTTTTAAAAATCAAAAGCTTTTCGGCTGATTTTTTATTACTTGTTTACAAATTGGTAAAAAAAAACTAAATCTGTTTATTTGAAACTTTTGTGGACACTATAAATAGTTGGATTAACTCCACAAGTTACGAATTATAAAAAAAATATGTGTTTTTCTATGAAAATGAAAAATTGAGTACAATAATCACTTTTATTCTTTCTTTTGGTGTAAGAGCAGTCTTTGAAAAATACAATTATACAATGCTTACTCCGACTGGAGAAAGGCGATATTCAGGTTAAAGCGACCCCTTTGAGTACAACAATGAAAAAAAATTTTGACTGGATACCTCAGGTGGACTTGGTCCGATAACGCCGTTTCATCATCAAGTTGTATTGACTTATGACATGATATGCAACAGCACTTTCGGACCAAGCTCAGCTCTCTCCAGTTAAAGTTCTTCACATTTTTTGTACTCAATGGGGCTTGGAACCGCTTAAATTCTAGCCGAGTAGCACCTGTCCCTTCAGTTGAAGTAACCGTTGTAAAAGTATTCTGTCTGTCTGTCCACCAAACAACAAACCTTTTAAAAAAAATTGTTAGTTCCAATATGTGCTGCCTTACGAAAAACTATACTTAGGTATAAACAAATATTATAATTTCAGTGTAAAAAAATTCCATCAAGTCTTGTCATCTTTAAGTATAGGTTGCGACATGTTTGATAACCCGCATATAACGCACACTATATCGTCTATATAGGGTAACAAACTTGATGTAATTTTTTCTGAGAGTACCTTAAATTTTTTTAATCTTGCAATTCGTCTTTCCACGTGAACTCGCGCAGAAGCTATTGCAGTGTTACGTTGTATATGTTCTTTTGACAACGACTGATAATGAAACATCGGTCGTATCATTTCTATCCCAGCATTTGATAGTTCCTCCCCAATCATAAAGCCCTTGTCGACCATGACGGCATCGCCTGGCTTTAGCTTAGATAGTAAGTCCGATAAATTAAAAACTGATTTATCTGATGTTTTACCAGCTACTACCGGACTTATAAAATTAACCAGACCAGATGGTGCAATTCCAAGTAAGAATTTTACAGTTTCGGTGCCCTTATAATTGGAATATGTACACGTACTGCGTGTTAAACAGTGAACCGATGCTGTTTGTATTTCTGTACAGTCTAAAATTGTTACCACATTATTAAATTTTCGAAAACACTGTGGCATATTTTTTTGATTTTCTTCTGGTGTTGGCCAATATATTAGTACTTTCATAATTTTGGCCAGTAATTGAATACAATCTGCAAAATACGTTTTTGTGGTCTTACTGGTAATTCCAAAAATTATAGAAGTTGCCGCAAAAGACGCTCCAGATTTCAACTTGTACATTGTCAACAATATTTTGTATCTTAGCGATATTAAGCAAGCTTCGTCCGGCCGTAATATATTACAGGATTTAAGCATTGCTTCTAGAATTTGTAGGCTGGGTATTCCCGTCATAGTATTCATTTTGGCGTCAGTATCCCACAAATAATCCATTATGGACTTATTCAAATTTACTTGACATCCAATATCTCTGACTGTAATTTCTTCGTGCTGGACGCCAACTGAATGAAATTCTTGTTCCGTTGCTGCTACTCTATTGTTCTCTAGTCCTGTATCAAGTTGTAGATTGTTATTAGAACTACTTAAAAAAAAATAGTTTTAATAGAGTAGAGTTGAAGAAATTAAGAAGTATTACGTATTAGAAATGTTAACTTTGCGTACTTCCAGACGTTTTGCTCTGTTTGGGTTTGCAATTTTCAGTTTGTGTACACTAGACTTCGGTAAATTTTCCGTGGGGAATGCCCCTTTCACGAGGCGGAATCGTGTGGGTTTGTTATCCCGTTTTATCGGTCGCAAAATTTGACAATTTTTGAAGTGCTCACTGCATATTTGGAAATTCTTGGGAAAATCCTTTCCCATACGTAGCGCTATTCGCCACTTCTTGCGCAAATTCTTCGTACCCAAAACATTTTTTGGAATATGATGCATTGTTATTGCCGCAGTCCTATAATTCGTACATTGCGGCACTCCACAATATGTCGAACGGGACTTCTTTTTATTTTGAGGTTCCATTTCACTACAAAAATATATGACAACAATTAAGTTAAAATTTTTCTTTTAATCTCCAAGATCATTTCTTACATTTTACAACTTCAAACTTTTGTTTTCACCTGGTATGGTATTTATTATTATTTAAAATTGTTACGATATCGAAATATCGTATGGAAAAATACGTCCAACTGTCACTTTCTGTCTATCTAAAGGCTCCGAAATTTGCCGCCAGAGCACATGGTATATTCATCGTCAATACTCCAGTGCTACCCAGGGGCGGATCCAGGAATTTTCAAAGAGGCGAGTGGTTATATCCCAGTTGGTAACGAGTCTCTTTCACGACTTTTCTTTATGGTTTGAACCTAAGGTATCGTATGATTTCTTTCCAACATTGTCTTTGCTCAAAATGTAGAATATAACCACCAGGACTAGAGACAAATTACGACACCATCTGACGGTTTCTTAATTGTACTGTCAGTTAAACGGCAAAAATATAAATTGTGACTTTTCAAAAATTCAATATTTTCGGTTAATTGTTGTGTGTAAAGTAAGTGATACTATATACGTTTATTTGCTATATAAAATGATTGTAATAAAATTTCATTTCAGGATCTTTTTGATAAGCAAGCCGGAAAATTATAGGTAAGAGAAATATATGTTGATTTTGATTTTTTTTTTATCTTTTCACGATTCCGTTAGAGAATTTTTTTTTTGAAAGGAAAACAGATTAGTTAGGATTTTATGTCAGTGACGCGGATGCCTCATTTTTTGAAGAAGGCGTAATTTTTGTTAGGCACCTTTCTAGATCAAGTTGAGCGGGTTGATATCAAATTATTTGAACTGTGGAATTTGGGGTAGGAAAATTGGCAATGAATATATTATTCAGAATTGTCCCGGAAACTGAGTCCTATAGAACTCCTAAAGGATGAGTTATAATTAATCGGTAGACTAAGTAAAAAAAATATATTTGAAGCAGTAACAGTACCTAAGAATAAATAGTACACTTACTGCTCTATGCCCCATCAGAGATCATATAGGAACTGAAGAGGTAGTTATTCCCCAAATTTTATAATGCCATGATTTTGTTTTTCGATACACATACATACCAACATATATGTATATAATATAATACTCCATCATTACTAGGTCCAGTCTACAAATCAAACACGAAGTGAGCAGCTTAGTTACAAGATTTCAATATGAACCGGAAACAAATAACTGCCAAGCATTTCAGCAGGCTAGTTTTGAAGAAGGCTAGACAAATAAAGGAGTCTTATGAAACTACTCAGCCAGCACCCAGCTCTTCAGCACATGATAGTGTTCATAATGAAGAAGAGCATCTTAACTGTACTCGTGTATTAAAATGAAACAAATTCTTTTACAGAAGCTTGGCGTGACGAAAGGGGATACGAAAGGTATTGTTTAGAACTTAAGAAGTGTTTACGGCTGGCTCGAGACAGATCGGACAAAAGGAAGAAAAGGGCTCAAAATTAAATTAATTTTCATAGTTCATAAGATGTTTATATCCTTTATTTTTGTTAGTTGTTGTTTAATTGTTCAGTATTAATTGTTTAGTATGTATATTTAGTTACAATTAAAATTTCAGTTGCAATTTATCAAAGGTGGTTTTTATTTATTACTCATATATCTTGCTAGTGCAGCAGATATATTTTTGGCAAGAAATTAATTCTTATTCCAATCTAATCCTACAACCCCAGAAAAAAAATATAATAATCTATTACAACAGATGGCGCTGAACAATAAAATGTTTAGCTATCGCGACTTTCGCCGAAATGTCTCCGAGAATCGGTGCGCATTTGTCTCGATACGTGCATTTTTTTCATACAACGTCTCGGAGAATCTCGCAGACAGAGCGACATGTCTCCGAGAAATCTGCGAGATTCTCGCAGATTTTACCAACTGGGATCATATTGACGAATGGTATAAAGTTGGAAATCTCCACCTGGTGGCAAAAAAAACAACCCTCTAAGATAGACAAATATTGTCAGCTCACTGTTACTAGGGTTACTGTATACACACTCACACCAAAACAGCCTCTAAGAGGGGTTTGGCAGATGCGTACCAAGGTGAAAAACCAGTAAATTTAAATTTTTTCCATGTTTATGGGATTTTACTTTATAAACATTCGAAATGACTGACTTTTCGCTGCAAAATTGTAAATTTCCATAGAAGAAATGAAAGAAATTTTCCATTGAAAACCACAATTTCGCGCACACACACTTCCATATCAAAGAAAAACACGTACTAGACTTGTGGAAGGTAACCGACAGCTCTTTTTCCGACTCTTCATATATTCGCACTAACACACTTCAAAAACGCAATTTGATAGCAATTCTCAGTAGTACAAAAACAGGCGAACTAGTACATAAACAGGCGATTTTTGTGAGGTTAAATTACAATTTCTAGTACATAAACGACCGAATTAGACGTATCTGCCAAACCCTAGGTAGAGAGTGTTGTGTATCTAGTGACCCTAACTGTTACATGGCGGTTCGTGTGTAATTTTGTGATTTGGAGTTCGGGAAGTTTTCGATTCTTTCTTAATTTCATTATGAAAGTCATAATAAAAATTGATAACGATCGGTGTGGTTGATATTAAGGTATTCCTTTCCGGTTCTACATTCCGAAAATGTTAGACTCAAACCCGCACAACGAAGTTAGAAAAGAACAATTTTTCTTTATGAACGGGCGGTATAAACTTCGAAATAACTTCACAAATGTTTAATATTCCGGAAAAAAGAAATATGGAATAATTTTTAAATTATTTAAAAGGAACATGAAATGTTTTTTCGTTACATGTTTCTTTCATTTTCGTGCTTGGAATTGGTTCCTGAAAAATAAATTTTGTTTTTGATATGTTATGATACGTTTATCCTTCTTATTTAATTATGAGGTTTATTTAAATTCATTTTAAGCGATATTTTGGAGTAAAACACTTTTATTCGAGCTCAATCTCAATTTTGTATGAAAATCACATGCAACTGCCAGTTTCTGTCTATCTTAGAAGGTTCCGAAATTTTCCACCAGAGCACATGGTATATTCGTTAATTATCAACCCCAAGTTGGAAAGTTGGATGTAGTGGTCATTTCTATTTTCTACGAATTCGGGGAGAATGTCTGGCTCTTCACTGTTTCTGCTGGGTATTCCCGAACTGTCAAACCTCGCAATAACAAAAAACATAACATAGCAAGAAATTATCAGCTATTATAAAAAAACAATATGTTGCAATGGGAAGAGTGTAGGAGATCGTTTTACTTATTTATTTGGACTCCAATCTGAACCAGATCCAGCAGCTAGTTTCTGTAAAGTCGTGAGTTGAGTACGCTTCGTCAGCTTGAAGTGTCGAATTAAATCCTCCGATTTCTTGGAGTTAAATTTTGGTGTGCCTTTGGCTCAAAAATCGTTAAGCATAATTTTTGATTTTATGTGCCGGTTTTAAATTAGGCTTAATCAATTAAGTTATGGCGCTTGATGAAGTGTTTTGTGTGAAATTGTACTTCTTTTTATTGGTGTTCCAAGTGGCAAGTTCTATACCGGGTAAGTGTTTTGCTTGGAAGTAAATAATTCTATGTGCTGTACTATCTTCAATCTATGCCCACTCTACATACTTGGTGGGAATCTAAAAATAGTTTCTCATGTAAGAATAATTAACTGAAAGTACACAAACGGATTTTGTGTACAGCAGCTGATTAATCAACTTTAATAATAGATCTAAACTACTTTTAAATGCTGTGCAGCATCTGAAATTAACATCGCTGGAGTTGCGAGCATGTTGTCAAGTTTTGATTTTGCAGCTCTTGATCAAGTCTGTTTGAATTTTCGTTATATCGTAACGACTGCAACTGAAGTACATAATACGAAATTAATTTATAGAAATAGAATAGAAACATTTACGTGATTAAATGCACGCAGGGTATGAATGAAAATGGGTATTGGTCCTGTGTTGTATGTTTGGGTAAAGTGGTGAACCCTCCCTTAAGGAGGTAAAGCCAAAGTTTACCTTAGTATCCCAAAATTGTATATGTATATATTTCATCAGCCCTCAACGACCAGGTTAAACGAGTTGTGGTATCAAAACGGCGCTTCCTGTGCTAATTGGGCCCTGTTTTCGGCAGACGGGAAACCACGTAAACCAACCAACCATCCCAAATTTTATTATGCCTGATGACCAAATGTTTCCTAAACCTACTTATGACATCTCTATACACTTTAGGTGCAAACTATGTCATTAAAATCTTTTGAATATCGTTAAATTTAGAACAAAAGCTAACCATCTACGGAGGTGTTCGATTTTCAGTGAATATACCGTTGATGAGCCCATCTATGCGCGCCAAATTTACCAGTATCGAGTCTCTCTCCCAAGACTTCTTGAATAACATCACACTAAAGGCTAGCGTAGACCAGTCGGGCAGCTTTTTAATTGTTTCGAGCTTCGCTCCCCCTTTTCTGCCTGACTAAACTATTTAGCCGTTGTTCTTGCGCATACCATTCAAATTACTCTGCCGATTGAGCTAGATTAGGTTGAGAGGAGTGAACTGTATTACTGTGCCACAGCCCATCACGGGAGATCACTGTGGATTCATTGTGACCCCCTCGTTTTTATCAGTTCTCAATTAAGGTATCGCAAGTTCCGATAGATCGGGTACGAGCCAGACTTTCACATTCACACACTAGATGTTCCAGTGAAGGTTCTCATTCTAGTCACTACAGCGACACAAATCAGACATGGGTGTTCCAAATCTTTCTACAAGTTTCCCAACAGGTCCAATAATTGGACTGAGTATAAAAGGGCTCTAACAGTATATAATAAAGAAATTAGGGACTCAAAGAGACGCACCTGGCGCAACTTTTGCGAGGGTATTGATAGCCTCCCAGAAGCTGCCAGAATGCAAAAGATACTCTCTAGAGTTCACAATAACGGTATTGGACTCTTGCAAAAGCAAGATGGAAGTAACACCGTTAGTATCGAGGAAACTGCAAGTTCTGATGCAAACACATTTTCCTGGCTCAGAGGAGATAGGGTATCATACGAATGAAATTAGGCCCTATGGGATTATGCCAAATAACAGAACTAGGGCTTTATCTGGCAGAATCTTTACTCCTAATACAATAGAATGGGCGGTAATGTCATTCCTCCCATATAAATCCCCAGGAGCTGATGGCATCTTTCCTGCATTACTGCAACAAGGATTCGATGTGCTTCTTCCCATACTGGTCAAATTATTTAGAGCCAGTTTTGAATACGCTTACGTGCCACTGGCATGGCGAGACGTAAATGTGACTTTTATTCCAAAAGTGGGGAATAGATGTTGGACTCACGCAAAGTCATATCGCCCAATCAGTCTAACCTCTTTCTTACTTGAATCTATGGAAAAGGTATTAGACAGATACATAAGGAGCTCTGCTGCTTTCAGCCGGCTCAACAAATATCAATTCGCTTATCAAGCTGGCAAATCGACTGTTAGCGCTCTTCACCATTTAGTGGAAAAAATTGAGAAGACGTTGACAGCCAAGGAAAGAGCGTTGTGCTCTTTTCTTGACGTTGAAGGTGCTTTTGACAAAACTTCCTACAAATCCATTGAATTACTTACTCGTAAGATAGGAGTAGAAGAAACGGTAACGAGATGGATAGTAGCGATGCTTGACTCTCGTAGAATCTCGGCTCAGATCGGAGGTAAAGGTCTCACTGTACGAGCGGTGAAGAGATGCCCTCAGGGAGGTGTACCTCCCCACTACTGTGATGCATTGTTGTAGATGATCTTAAGGATCTGAGCATCAAGGGTTTTGAGACTCAAGCATACGCTGATGACCTGGTGATCACTGTAAGAGGTAAACATGACTGTGTCATTTCGGACCGCATGCAAGAAGCCCTAGAGATAGTAGATCACTGGTGCATCCAACAGGGATTAAGTATAAATCCAAGTAAAACAATTATAGTGCCATTCACTAGAAGACGGAAGGTAAACTTAAGGCCCCCGATTGTGAGAGGAACTACAATTGAATTCTCGTCCGATGTCAAATACTTGGGAATTACCTTGGACAAGTGTCTGACTTGGAATTTGCATCTTAAAAACATCTCCACACGAGTAACATTGTCTTTTATGGCGTGTCGAAGGCTCTGTGGTACCACTTGGGGACTCAGACCAAATATGGTATACTGGACCTACAAGTCTATTATAATACCAATGATCACATATGCCGCTATGGTGTGGTGGCCAAAGGTTGAACAAATCACAGCACAGAAGGCCCTGCAAAAAATTCAGAGGCGTGCCGTTCTTAGCATTACAGGGGGACTTAAATCATGTCCCACTGCTGCAATGGAAGCCATGATAGACTTGGCCCCATTACACTTAGAGATAAAGAAGGAGGCTCTGAGAGAGGCCATAAGGCTACAGCAGTACAATAAATTCAAGGCAGGAGACCTTGTCGGTCACCTTTAAATTCTACAGGAATTTAATTAAAGGACCTAACCGACTCAGTAAACGATAACATGCCAAAGGTATATGATTTTGAGAAACCATATATGGTGACTCTGGGAGATCGTGTATCATGGCAATCTGGTCTACCAAATTTTGGGGAAGGTGCTTCAGTCTGGTACACGGACGGCTCTAAGACCTATAGTGGAACTGGAGCGGGCGTATTTGGACCCAATTGTAAAATATGGACGGCAATGGGACAAACCGCCACTGTGTTTCAGGCACAGGTACATGCCAAAGAGCTGTGCGCAGGTAAACTTCTACTGAATAAACCAAAAGGCGCTACAGTTATTATCCTATCTGACAGCCAAGCGGCACTGCTAGCGCTGAAATCTTATTGTTTCCGTTCTAGGCTTGTGTGGGACTGTCATACTCTTCTTAAAGAGCTGGCACATCATAATAGTCTAACCCTGATGTGGGTGCCAGGACATGAGGGTATTCCGGGTAATGAATCGGCTGACCAGCTAGCTAAGCGAGGAGCCAACTCACCAATGATTGGCCCGGAACCATTCTGTGGAGTAGGTAAAGGCTTCATTAAGGATGGTATTTTTAAGTGGGTAAATCTTCAGGTGGAAGATTATTGGAACTCACTTTCAGGACTTAGACAGTCAAAGAAATTCCTGACCTTCTCAAGTAGGAGAGCGTCGGAATTCCTTTCCTTAAGTAGGTGTAACGCACGGGTCATAATGAGATATTTTTCCGGACATTATGTCCTTAATTATCACCTTAAGATCATCGGTAAAGTATCACTAGATACATGTCGATTCTGTGATATCACATCTGAAACCACGGCACACATTCTGTGTGATTGTGATGCAGTGGCCAGATCAAGAAGGCAGATTCTCGGTGGATTTACTCTCACCTATGAAGACCTGTCGAAGACTCCCCTGAGTAAAATCATCTCCTTTCTCAAAGGAATCGATATGGCCTAGGGAGTGGTTAAGAGCCAGGAACAAAAGACCTCTTAGGTCGTAGTTCGAGAACTAGTGAGGCTTCTTTAGGCTCTACCAGTTTAAATAAATAATAAATAAATAATAATTCCCAACAGGATAATGTCCCATTTCTGCCAGGACATTCTTGCGTGCCGACAACCCGAGAGAGAAAGAGATTCACTCAAGCCCACCCAGTCTGCCTGAATGCTTCTTATGGATCATTCCCTTTTCAGATTCGATGGGAAATATAACCAACTCACCAGCTTACATTATGCTCATCGCCGACCCCCTTCTGATGAGATCGTTTACCTTTTCATTTTTAGGGAAGTTACAGTGACCAGGTATCCAACAGATTTTAACAGTATTATTCTGACCCACTATCTATAATATTCTTTTACATTCGCACACAAGCCTGAATTTAGTTGTATGCGTATCAACAGCCTTTATAGCAGCTTGGCTACTATAGTTATTTCACTATCCACGCACTGTTTCTGCACAACTATTTCTGCTGCTTTTGTCAATGCAAATATTTCAGCCTGAAACACTCGAGCTATCCGGTAGCCTGAAAAGTTCAATTTTAGAGCCATCAGTATAGATGGCAAAAATGTCAGAAGTGATGATCCCAGGTCCCCACTATTCTTTGGTGGAAATATCCACAACTTAGGGAAAAATGTAAGACGGCGTCCTGTAATTGGTGCGCTCCAGCGAAGTTGAGTTTGTATTACGCTTAATTTTTAGTGACTTTATAGTCGGTAGTACTTGGGTTTGTTTTTGTTTTGTTTTACTTTTTGATTGTTATGCTTGATTTTTTGTTCATGCAGCATTGTTTTTCAGTGTTCCTAGTATAGGAGTTTATGATATAATTAGAAATACCGTTATTTTGACAAAAACTTGGCATACTTTAAAATCTAAAATATTTTTCAACCCTACACATGTTGAAACCATCATTAGCTAAGCAATATTATTTAAAAAGAGTGAAACTGGGTCAGAATCGACTCACGTCAACACCCAAGTTGCTTATATTCAAAATGTCCTCTAAGAAATTTATAGTATTCGCTGTACTGTATCGTCTTCTTCATAATCAAAAATTTGAGTACCATTGGGTCATTCGACCAAAAAGTGTTAAATTTTTTGCATGAGCTTCTCCAACCTTTGTGAAATCTTAACCATAGATACTTTACAATGCTAATATACTACAGGCAAAGTACTTTTTTGATGGACAAACGCGTTACTTAAAAATTCACAGGATTGTAGGATTTTCATCTATGATATTTTGAAGGTGACAGTTAATGCTACAGTTAATAAAATACTAAAGGAAGTATTCTTTTTAAGAAAAGGACGGACAGGAGCAATGATGTCGTTAGATGTCCTTCTATATGGATGATCAGCAGTGGTACCAGATATCGCGAAGCAGAAAAAGAAAACATGAGAGTCAAATTTTCTTTCCTATCTGCTTCATGTACATTTCTGGAACCTACCAAATTGAAAAGTCTATAGCTAATGGTGATAATTAGATTATAATCTATGGTTTCCTTCATTTCGGAGCCAAAATTTTCTTCCTTTTTACCAAAAACTTCATACGTCACGTCACCAAAGTCCAAAGACCTGTGGCCCTCCCTATTTGATCAAACCATTTTCGAATATTGGATTTCAGAAATTTTTGATCAAAAATTACACGTGGTGTTTTAACTGACAGGGTCGGATATCTGCGAAAAATTCCCATTACAACTTTGCGTCATGTAAATTATTGGACCAAAAATACTTTGACTGAGCAAAAATGTTTCGTAATTTAATTCATTTATTTAATAGGACAGAGGTAGTGTTAAATACGTAAATTAGCTTCTAAATTTTAGAAAATTACGAAAGTGAAACATATATAATAATACCTATACATATTATACTGGTGGATGTCGATTCCTGTTCATAAACCTCTTGCCATAAGGACGTTTCATATAAAAAACCATGTCAAATATAAAAATCTCTCAACCGTCTGAGCGCAACTTTGTTATTTGTTTAGTAGAATTTCGGATTGCGGTGCGGCTGAAAACCTAAAAAATAAAGTTCCAAATAGCTTCCCGGTTTTTTAAGAGTACTAGTTATAAACTTTTAATCCCGATATCGAGAGTGAAAAAAAACAAATACTGTAAAGAAAATTTAGTTTTCTTTTAAACTTAATTTAAGTTGGATGAATTTCATTGATTGTATTGTTCTATATTGATTTAATTTAAAAATATGTTTTATTAAATATTTTTGTTACAAATAATTATTTGAACATACAATTTGTATTCCTATAACGTAGATATGTTCATCTTCGAATATTACTTTCAACAATAGAAATGCTTTTGGTCAGTAAATAGAGCCATCAAATATTGATGACTTCGAAAGTTTCGTCCACCCTTTGAGACGCAAGCGTATCAGACAGATACGCAATTAATTTTGGGACAGTATTAATAAACAAATTCAATACTGTTGTTTTGAGAACATCACACTTAACTTGCGGTGAGCTGCAAGCGTATTTAACGGCCACTCCTTTCAACCGAAGAAAAGAAAACGTTAGCAATTATTTTCAACATCTTCTCCAGAAAAAAAATATCATCAACTTTTGAAGTTGATATTTTCTCCGCAAAACGAAAACGTCATAATCTTTAAAAAATAAGAACACCATTAACATCGTTAGAAAAAGGATAACCTATATTTTTACTAAAAATAGGATCTTTCAACAGGGACGTTCAATTTTTAAATGTAAATAAAACAAGTTGTGTGTGAGATATCCACCCAATTCTTTTTTTATTTGAAAGAATATTTTATGGCATTAACTATGGAATGTAAAATCGTTCAAATGTCCGCCCGGCACGTATTCGAGAGGTCCAATTTTCGACGACTTTGTCGCATAAATCTGGCTGAATTTGTTGGATGGCGTTCGTTATGTTGACTTAAAGGTCATCAATTGTTTGCGGATAATACGAATCGACCTGCGATTTAAGATAGCCCCACAGGAAGCCAGTTCACGTCGCCGCCGCGCGAGGTAACGATGCTCTCAAATCGCTCGTGCAGAATG
Source organism: Beris morrisii (assembly GCA_951812415.1). NCBI lineage: Eukaryota > Metazoa > Arthropoda > Insecta > Diptera > Stratiomyidae > Beris > Beris morrisii. Next base: position 74,701,692 of record OX638310.1, read on the forward strand.
TCCATCGTGACATGCTCTGTATGGCATTTCATCCAGTTTAGGCCCCAAGAAGTTGCTTATTATCGATCGTTTGACGATTATGGCAATGCCAGTTTCGTTTTGGAAGAAGTACGGACCAATGATTTTGCCAGATCAAAATTCGCACCAAACAGTGACTTTCTCGGGATGCATTAGGTGCTGGTGTATCTGGTGTGGATTGGTATCGTTTTATATCCGACAATTTTTTTTTCTTTTGTGTCCGTCGATCCGGATGTTCAACCAGTGATCTATTAAAGCCAGAATGATTTTATAGTCAGTTGTAACATAGTTGGATTCTTCATCTATTTCGTCTACAAAATACGATCCATCACGATTTAAGAGAAGAAATAAATTAACGTATATATCCATAGCGCGTACACCATTCGGCAGATGTTAGTTATAAACTTCCATAATTGAAATGCCGGGTTTTTTGTTTACTACATTCACTATCTTTAAACGAAGGCAATTTAAATGAATCCGATTAATATAAAGAAACATATCAACGACTTAATGTTTACAGACATAAGATATTTCCAACAAAAAAAATTTTATACAAGTAAAGGTATAAAACCAATTCCTTACAAATATGTATGTAGAAGGAATGAACCAAAATACTATACATAGCTGTTAAATAATTAGAAAGCTTAAACTTTCTAGAAAACATTTCTGAGTTTTAGAAACCACAAGCTTTCGCTTTGAACCCTCCTCGCACTTGTCACACTCCAAACGTCTGCTAAGCGGGTTAAATTAAATATCAAAATGGCTAGAACTTCTATGTATGGGTTAATGTTCACAATAATTTATTATTACTAAAATTTAAAAATAGGACAGAAATTGAAGAATAACATATGACATCGAATAACATATGACATTGTGATTGCGCTAAAAAATAAAAAAAATATTAACGTCTTTTCTGAAAGTCCATCGTAGCTTTTATAGGTCTATAAACAGCATTACATCAAGTTGAATACATGATGTGTTCTTTGCAACCATTTCTTTTTTGTTATAGTGTCTAATATTGACGAGAGATTTACTTCCGGTGCTTCATGTTGTTGCTGATAAGAAAAAATATATTCTTATTTATTTTTTTACTTCTAGAATCTGCTTATGTATTCACGGTGGCAACAGAACACAATGATGGCTATGATCGTTATATTCGTTCAGCTAAATATTATGGAATTGAAGTAAGTTTTATAATTTTAAATCTCTCTTTAATTTACTGAACTTTACTTTTTTAGATACACTCTCTAGGCCTTGGCAATGAATGGAAAGGAGGCGACATGAACGGTCTTGGCGGTGGATATAAAATTAATCTTTTGCGAGATGCTGTGGAACCATTGCAATCCGATCCAAATGCAATTGTTATTTTCACGGATAGGTTTGTCAGTTCTTTTATATTGCAATCATAATTTATTATTAATCAACCGACGATGGTTTTATAATGTATTATACATACATTATAAAATCATAGATAGATTTGATACATATAAAATAATGAAAAATATGCATATTGAACCAGTCATATTAAAAAAAATTGATTCATTAAATAAAATCGAGTTTGTATACGGAAGCCTGATATTGTGATAATTGTACAGAACTACTTTCGTTCATGGTTTATCTCACGGCTTAATCTAAATGGATTTATATACACTGAAACAAATTCAAAGTCTTTTTATAATACTCGTAGTTCAGTCTGTAATCAGATTGATGTCATCTACATTTTATTGTAACTAAAATTTTTGATACTAGCAGAATTATAAAATTTGGAATGACATAAAAGAAAAAGAAATTGATTGCGACTTGGTAAAAGTGAAATTCAAGGATAGCATATTAAGAGGCTTATCTACCACTACATACTTACATTTTAAAAGCAATTTAACATAGTGTATGCTTCTGAGCTTGGTTAGAGATTACTTAAGATGTAGCAAAGTACAGTAAATGGGACTTTTCTACCCAATCCAGTTTTCTGTTAACTATAAAATGATTTATGGAAATTAGAGTAAAGCATTTTACCAAACATTCTCTGCATTGAAAGTCTCAAGGAAAATGTAGGAAAGTTCAACTGAAACGATCGATTGAGGTTGAAATAAATGGAACAAGGAACTTTTAGCGTCAGTAAAAACCTGTCTTTAGTAGAACAATCGTTTTTGATATTAACCCTGTGCCTTAAACGTGGACGTTGAATGCTCATAGTTATCATGTGTTAACTAATGAGTTGGCTTCCTCACCGAATATTTGCAATTATTCTAAAATAGCTTGCCAGAAAATTACTTTCGGTAAAAAAAATTGCTACCCTGAAACATTTTTTTTATATGTTTCTTGACTAATAAGCACCAAAAAAGCAAAAAAAAATTTCAGTCCGTCTGTGCGCCGTACGCCGTCTGCCGTACGCAAAACGTTTGAAAGCTTATAACTCTCAAACTCTTCGAGCTATTAAGTTGAATTTTTTTTTGTTGGTAGACTGAGCAGACTCCTTCAAGTGGCCACCTGTTGAGTGGTACGGGTGTGAGGGGGGAGGTGGGGGAAGCGTTTTAGACGGAAAGTTTTGGTTTCTAGATCTCAGTAACCACTTAGGCTAGGAAGCTGAAACTTGAAATTTATGTAGAGCATTGATAGTGGACCCATTTGCATTATGATAAATTATGATATAGGTAAAGGGGTGTGGGAGTGGGGGGAATAATTATGCGTCCGAAACGCAAAAAAGCCGAGATTGAGACATTTTAAAATCCATATCTCCTAATCGGTTAATGTTACGAAATTAAAACTTAATGAACATCTGTGGGTATACTAGTAGAATAGATCGGAAACAAATTTTTGAGAGGGGGCAGTGGCGTACGGAGGTGGGGGGTGAAAAACTTTAGATTACGATATCTCACGAACCAATTGCACTAGAAAAACGAGAAATTCGGTTTCTGTAAAAATTTTTAAGGGGAGGTGGAGTATGGAAGTGGAGGGGATAAGAATTTTTCTAAAAAATCACGTCTCATATCTCAAGAACAATGTACGATAGATGCTTAGAATTTTTACCAAAAATAGGCCTAATAGACCCCTAGGGTGAGGATGTAGAGGGTGAGGCTGGGGGAGGGTGAAAAGGAAAAAGTTCCGATTCTTATATCTCGAGAGCCTAAAATGACATCAAGCTGAAACTTGGTATTTAGATAGAACTATAGTAGTGGCATGTTGGAAAAATATAATTTTTTATAGGGGCGGTATGGTACGGGGGTGGGGGGTGTTTTCCTAACTATAGAACGGCTTATGCTAGAAAATTGAAACTCAGTATGTATATGTAAGTCAACTAGAAAAGTAATTTTGAGTAAAAAAAAAATCAAATATCCATTGGCGTACAGAAGGGGGGCAAAAAAAATTGTCAGTGAAAATGGAATGCATATATTTTTACGATTTTCGTCATATCTATTAGGTCTTTTCAAATATTGAATTTATTTTTATTCCACGTATTCTTCATATAAATACCGAGAAAGTGTTTTCAGGATTTTTTGAAATTCGACCCCCACGATGGTGTAAAGGGGTTGTATACATTTTCACGAATTCAGCCGTATATCTACGGTCTGATTAGATATCGAATATATTTTTACTTCTACGAGCTTGTTTAATAATCACCTAACACACGTTTTAAAATTTTTTCCTTTTTCAACTCCTAAGAGTGTATAAACACGTTTTCACGAATTTGGTCATATCTCTTAGGAGTGATAAGATATGGGATTGGTTTTTACTTCCTCGGGCTTTCTTTACATATATCTAAAAACTCATTTCAGGATTTTTTAATATTCAACCCCTAAGTGGGTACAAGGGGGTTGCATATGTTTTCACAAATTCCTACATATTTCTTAGTTCTAATGAGATATCAAATTCATTTTATACTCCTAAGGCTTCCTACATAATCGTCAAAAGTTGATTTCAGTGTTTTTAGATATTCAACTCCAATAGGACATAAGGCTTTCGACATATTTCTTACGATTGATAAGATATCAGATTGGTTTTCACTTCCACAGACTTTTTATATAATCGCCTACAAATGCATTTCCGATTTCATGAAATGGCCCAAAACCTAATCACGAAAAATCTCCTAATCACGTAACAACTGATATTATACTACGATTTAGACCTCGTCCCGGAGTATGACCCAATTATGTAATTCATATGTTATATGTGGCAGCGGCGTAAGTATTCTAGCGCGACCCCATTGTAACCGCTTTCTGAACTTTTGTCTGAGTTTTCAGTCACATAGTAACCTACACCGCGTCTCAGAATTGAACGCATTCCGAACTTCTACCGAAAAAATAATAAAGTTGCGCCCAGACTGTTGGCAGATTTTTTTTTCTAGTTATCTGTTAGAAATTATAATACATGCGGCAGATTCAATGGAATTGCATCCTTGCTGGGAATTTAATATTGATCTGCTGATCTGATATTGACAAAAATATACTATTTAAAATAATAATTGATTTTTCGTCATTAAACTCGTCCGGATGACAAGAGTTGCGATGAGTGACATAGAATACACAGTTAAACGACAAGGTTAACTGAGTTGTCGATATGACACGGGTTTGAAACAGGGAGGTATGGTATAATCGTAATGGCTACGTGTAACGCTGGTCAATGTGAGACAAATTCATGAAGAGAGGAACAATATATCAGCTGTGAAAAAGATGCAATGTTAGTTTTATTCCGATCTGACAAATTGTTTTGTTTGTGGTTGTCTTCAGCACAGTGTTGGTGGTAAGAAATGTGTGGAATACAGGAAGTAATTAATTTTTTATTCAAAGTGTTGAATTTTTTAAAAACGCTTTTGTGAATAATTTTGCCCCCGCACTCAAGCAATGAATGTGAACGCAACCAGACTTTCTTTGGTAACATTTTTCTTTACATCTCTACTATAATACTTATATCTCATGCTCAATGGTTTGAAACAGTGTGATCTGGGATGAAATCGCCGGCTCCTCTTCAATCTATTGCTGGATTACGTTTAAAAAGAATTTAATTTGACACCTGGAGGACACTGTTATGTCCACCTAAATAGCAGCATACGCCGACGACATAAATATTATGCCATAGTCAACGCTAAAGAAGCGTTAAGAATCAGCAGCAAAGGAAATCAGGTTACGGATTAATAAGCAAAAGACTCAAACAGACAGAAGGCGACGACAGGAGACTACAATTTAGAGGATGTGGATGGTTTCAATTACTTGGGAGTACAGTATTCAGCGACGAATTACTAATTCCAATAAAATCTATGGTGTACAAATAAGTTCTCGTCGGTTTTTTTTTCAAAATTTGAGCCTTTATTGTGGGAAATTGGTTACATAATTATGTTTTAAAATATTGTCCATCGCTAGCCACAATCTTTGCCCATCTTTCTGGCAGCATACGAATTCCGCGTTGAAAAAACGCCACGTGTTTTGAGGCGATTCACGAATCGCCCCAATTTTTGACATCTTCGTAAGAACGGAAGTGCTGCTCAGCCAGGCCACGCGTCATCAATCGGAATAGGTGGTATTCGGAAGGGGCGATGTCTGCTGAATACAGCGGGTGGGGTAGGACGTCCTATTTCTGTGTTTCCAGGTAGGTTTTTAACAGACTGAGCAACATGTGGCCGAGCCTTGTCGTGTAGCAAAATTACTTTGTCGTGTCTCTGCTCATATTGCGGCAGTTTTTCATTCAGTGCCCGGCTCAAACGCATTAGTTGTCATAGATAAAGAGGTCCTGTGATGGTTTCACTCGATTGTAGCAGCTTAGAATACATCACGCAGAGCTGGTCCCACTAAATACACTAAATACCTTGGAACCATGCATATTCGGCTCTGCCGTTGATGTTGATGCATGGCCAGTGTATCCCCACGATTTTTGGCGATTAGATTTATCGTAGTGTATCCACTTTTCATCGCCAATCACGATACGATGCAAAATCATTGCTGTTCTGCCGTTGGAGCAGTTGTTCGCACGTGAAAAAACGCCGTTCAACGTCTCTTGGCTTCAATTCGTACGGCACCCAATTTCCTTCTTTTTCCACCATTCCCAGGGCTTTCAGACAAAGTACAATGGCTTGTTGAGTCACGTCCAATGAATCCGTAAGACTTTGTTGCGATTGGCATGCATCTTCGTCCAGTAATACCTCCAATTTTGTGTCTTCGAAATTTTTTGGTCGGCCGGAACGCTTCTTGTCTTCCACCCCACTCTTTTTTGTAGCAACGAAACCATTCGCGACACATTGATTCACTAATAGAAGACTCACCATAAGTTTCTGTAATTATTCGAAGCGCCTCAGCTGCAGATTTTTTAGAATTGTAAAAGAAAAGCAAAACTTCCCGCAAATGACGCTTATTTGGCTAAAACTTCGACATTTTCACGGACAAAAAAACAAATGAAGCCGATACAACTTGACAAATGTAATGATGGGTAGTTGTTGCCAGATGTCTAATGTTGCCATATTACGTTTCTGATTCGCCATTTTTTACCAGTATTTTGCGTTAGCGCGATCTATAGAAAAACGTCGAGAACTTACTTGTACACCCAATATTATGCGGTCCTACAAAATAATAATGAGGCCTGTGCTGCAATACGGATCAGGAACGTGGACAATGAAACTTTTTAGACGAAAAGACGGCAAAGTCTAAGCTCACCTTTTTAGAGCGAGTTTGTAGGTCAATGCCTCATAAACTCAGTTTGGTTGCTGTAAGTTGATTTTTTTTAAGTTACGATTTAATATCTTTGAAAATCAACCACGTAATGAATCGCTTAAAATCTTGTAGACCAGAACCGTACCGCTATGTTTCATTTAAAGTCGAAAATATGCATTGCAGTTAATTTTTCTGTTAAACAATATTTTTATTTTTTAACTACATATTGTCATTATTGATCCACCTTCCCTTTTCAGCTATGATGTTGTATTTGCTTCTGATATGGAAAATATACTTGCAAAATTTAAAAAAAATGGTGCTCATATTTTATTTGGAGCAGAGCACTATTGTTGGCCAGACAAATCGTTAAAGGATAGCTATCCGCCAGTGGTTTCTAAAGGAGCGCGTTTTTTAAATTCTGGATCTTTTATGGGTAAGAGAATAAAACAAATGGATAATAACTTTTTTGTCTAATTAAATTTTTGTAGGATATGCTACACACATATATGAAATTCTAAAGCAACCAATTTCGGATACCGATGACGACCAGTTGTATTTTACCAATATATATTTAAATAAGATTCTACGGAATGAACATAAAATCAAATTGGATGAGAAATCTGAAATATTTCAAAATTTGAACGGGGCTTTAGGTAGGTTTAGAGTGACTTCTACAAGTGGCGTTAATTAAAGTCTCCATATCGGTACAGTGGACCAGATAAATATATGTACTTTACTTAACCATTGCCAGACGTCAACGATATATTGGCTTATTAAAATATCTCTAGTATTCCTGTAGTCCTCAAATAAGTACTTGTGTGAATGAGAAGAATCTGTGCTGTAATTATCGAATATCTTACAATTGATAGCACAAATATAAGACTTCGTTTGGACTTTTGAAAAGAGTTATCTGACTGATTAATTGAGGCTACTACAAAATAAAACATACACTTACATATTGATATTTTGCTAAAATCAAGTTGAAAATAAAGTCTACATTTACTGTTGAAGCTATCAAGATGTGTTAGATGGATTCTGCAAAAATACCAACTCATAAAAATAAATAAAAATAAAATAAGGTCCAATTTAGGGAATGAGCTTCTATGTCGGATACACTTCAAAATTCAAATAAAAACACTGTATCAGAAATCTGGATAATATTCAAAAACGAAATTCAATGTGACAACTATTGTGATTCTAGTAGAATACTGTTGATAGAGTATACAAAAAGTTACCAAACTACTACGCCTTAATAGTTTACCATAAAAACAGGTATTCGAAACAAAAAAATATATATTATGATTATGCAAAAATTTTAGAAAGTACATCCATTCAGTTTGGCTTATTTAAACGTAAAAATTTCTTTACAATTTTGCTTTCCTTGTTGATCATATCGAGAACTTATTAAACGCCAATTATGTAATATATAACATGAAAATCATAAAATTAAATTTATTTATTTGAAGCTGACGTTAAATTAGGAATTGATTCAGCTACTGGTGAAGGTATTTTAAACAATGTTCATTTTTTGACAAATCCCAGTATCATCCATGGCAATGGCCCGAGTAAAATATATTTAAATGCATTTGCTAATTACCTTGCTGGAGTTTTCCATAATAAAGAATGCAATTTATGTGACGACAACAACATCAAAATTGAGGTGAGCTTCTATAATTTTGATTGATTTTTGATTTAAAAAAAATATTTTTTTAACCGTTCATTTGGGTTATAGGAAAATGAATATCCAGTTTTAACAATGGCGATTTTCGTTGAAAAGGCAGTGCCATTTTTCGAAGAATTTTTGGATGGAGTATTATCAATCGACTATCCTAAAGATCGTATCAATTTATTTATTCATAACAATGTAAGTAGATATTTGCTAGAGTAAAGCTTTTTTCAGTATTTAGGACGCGGAGAGAATGTTTGAACGGTTATTAAGATGTCCAAGTAATCGAAGCGAACTATTATAGAGTGGAAACAACAAAATTAAGAATCTTTTTTAGAGCCGCCTAAAACTGGGGTACTGTAGGGATTTATCGTAGGGATATTCGTGCGTTTGACGTCATATTACCAAAAAATTATTGAAATCGTTTACGTTTAAATTCGCATCGAGTTCGAAATGTCCAGTGCTTTTAATAAGTGATGAAAATACAAGTAGTAGGAAAATGTTGCTAATTCGACTGGAGATAATTATATAAGTATTTCATTATTTAAAGAAAAAATACAGCGAAGAACTTTAGAAAATCGAATTTAACCGATTCAAATGGCAGAAAAGAGGTAAAGTAACCACCTAAATTTATAAACTTACATTTGGTAACACATAAGACTTATTTTCGTTTAAATAGACGATATTATTACCTATTTGTGACTGATATGAAAGTTGAAAGTCATAACTCGTATATTGCACGTATATCAGTCGATATTAAGTTACTACTCCGCCAACGATTATGAGTTGTTTGACTATAAAGCTGAACGTCATGAAGAGACCATAATTAATCAAATTTTTTTTTTAAATACAAATAATCAGTTTATTCAAAGAAGGTGAAATGATTAAGCTTTTTTTGTACTGTTACGGCTTTCACAACGAAACTTTTTTGTTCAATAAATATCGCATTGTTTATATATTTGACCCATTCATGAAATATTATATATTATGGGTCATTCTATCAAGAGTCGACCACAAGTGTTGTCTACAACTGCCACAATATAAAAAAATACAAATCAAAGTTATCCTTGGAATTTTTTTAAGGATAACTATTTTGTCCTTTATTCTTAAATATCTCAAAATCTCAATTTTTAATTTCTTTTATATTGTATATTATACTGTTTTTCAAAACATGGATTGTGGCTTGAATATTATTTCATCTTGTAAAACGATGAAAACATTTTCCGAGAAATCCATAACTACAACGACCTCATGTACTAAGTTATTATTTTTCTCTTCAAAAAGTGTATTTTGTTGATCAGTGGCGCGTACCGAAGTAAAGAAGGAAGTCCTTCAACAAAGCTATTAAAATCATCATTGTATTGTTGTCTCTAATGTTGACCGTTCTGTTTGCATCCACTGGTCATTCCGAAACCGGGGACGACCGGCAGATATAAATTCGTGAATCTTCATTTGGTGCCAATTATTTGATTCCGAACCATCCAGCATAAACTTCACATTTTGATGGATATCACACAAATACCGAATGTGTTTTAAACGATATTGCCAAAACATATTATATAATAGTACTAGCCGCGTAGCGCGGCTACGCTCACGTTGTTCTATCGCCCCTGTTACTCCCGTTGCTCCTGTTGATCTCGGCCTTCTCACTGTTTCTCCCGTTTATCCATTGCTCCTGTTTCTCCCGTTGTTCACGCTGCAAAGCCAGTGGTTTCTAGTCTTGCTTCCTGTTATTGAGGTGCATCCTCCATCCTCTATCCACCATCCTCCATCCTCTATCCACCATCCTCCATCCACCATCCTCTATCCACCATCCTCCATCTTCTATCCTCCATCCTCTATCCACCATCCTTCATCTACCACCCCCCAAACTCCATCATCCATCCTCCATTCTCTATCCACCATCCTCCATCTTCCATCCTCCATATTCCATCTTCCATCCACTATCCTTTTATACCATTTAGTAATGGGAATAGGCATAACTAATACACCAAAAACGAACTGCCGCTAAATCATATGAAAAACACTCAAATGTTGAAATAACTCCATCATCCATCCTCCATCCTCTATCCACCATCCTCCATTTTCCATCCTCCATATTCCATCTTCCATCCACTATCCTTTTATACCATTTAGTAATAGGAATAGGCATAACTAATACACCAAAAACGAACTGCCGCTAAATCATATGAAAAACACTCATATGTTGAAATAACTCGCGAACCATCAACTGTTAAATAATTTTGTTAACGCAGAAACCATCGAGGGCGTACCCTCAACAAATCACCAAAGTTTCATCGCAATTGGATGAGTGGTTTAGGAGCCTATATAGGACAAACAGACAGACAAACATTCATTTTTATAGAGATTTAGAAATTTTGGAAATTTAAACTTTAGTTGGGGTTATTTTCCTTTAAAGTTCTGGTAAATCTTGGAATTTCCCAAAACCAAACGATTTTGAACGTGATCTTTCTTACTTTATATTTTGATTAAAATGAAATCTTTCTTAACAGGGTTGACTTATAGCATCCTTACTGTAGAGCTCCTATACTGGCTCGATGATATCGGAAGTAAGGCTTTTCTAGTGTGTGAGATGTTTATATCCTTCAGAATCTGAAGTCCGTTTTGACCTTCGAACTACGAAGATGTGCCGGGGTATTCAGCTAGTTAACTTATCAGGACTCAATAATAAAATTAATTACTTAATATTCTTGTCACTTGTAGTTGCATATTTCATCTGGGTTGGTCCTCTCAATCTTTTAATGCAAACATTTTTTATGGGATTCTTCTCATTTTTTCAAGCTTTCTCCGAATGTATTTTTCCCTGTTACACCGTCTTTTGTCGATAGGTTTATCTCCTATATATTGAAAATATACCTTGCTGATGAATTTTTCGTCTAGGACTTTATCTTCGTTGGGTTCCTCACCTGTTTCCGGTTTTATAAGATTTTGGTTGTCTGTAGCGAAAGGTTCGTGTTCCTGGTCAAACATCATCTTTAGTGATTTTCGTTGACTTTTCCGGTGGCACTCGAATCCTTTTTCTACAGTTAGTACAATATTTTTACTGCTAAAGTCGTAGATCTGATTGTTTCGGACGATGTTTTGATTGTTCAAATGATTTATACCTTTTTTTTAAAATGGACATGAACAGTTTTGCTTGTTTCCTCCTCAAATTATGTTTTGATTATTACTTAACGGCAATTAACAAGTGAAGGGGTTGGTGCACTAACGTGTTCATCGCCAATTTGGCAAACACATGTAACATAATTATACTCTAGATGAAATCTGAGAGTATAAGTTCAATACAGCCCACAAGTTTGTAACGCATAGAAACGACATCGGACGAAAAAAAGTTATATATTACTTTATGTTCAGTTGTGGCCAAAAAAGTCAAATCCGTTTGCTGTTCGTTCGTCCGTCTGTCTTTCCGTACGCACGATAATTTAACAACGCCTTGGATCTTGCAATTTTGAATCTGGATGTTTGTTCGAATTTGTAAGACTAAGTTCATTAACGGATTAAATCGTCCTACTCCTTCGGGTAGTTGCCATACAAAAAGTCCTTTAAACACGTGCTCAAAAATATTTGCTAAATGGTTTCAGAACGCCTTAAGCTACAAATATGAAAAAATTCTATTAGTCCTTCGAGTAGCTGCCATGCAAAAATCCTCTAAAAATATCTTCAGTTTACTAATTAAATATAACTCAAGAAATCGTTTAGCCACGAAGTTGAAATTTTGTACAAATTACTTTTGAGTGAAAATAAAGTTCGGTTTCATTAGTCAGTAAAATTCCTTAACTCCGTCGGGAAGCTCCCATATAAATAGTTCTTAAAACACGTGTTCAAAAATATTGGCCGATAGCTTCAGAACGGTTTAAGCTACGGCTATTTTCTATGTGTTGATGAAGAAAATCCCATTAGTCTTTCGTGTGGCTGCATACAAATATCCCGTACAAATGTTTTCACTCAATTTACGGAACTTACTATAACTCAAGTAATCGTTCAGCCACTAATTCGGAACTTTGTACAAATTAGTTTTGAGTAAAAAAAAGATTGAAATCCTATTACTTCTTCCGATAGCTCTCATACAAAAAATCATTAAGACACGTGTTCAACAATATTTACCGATTACTGTAGAATGCTTTAAGCTAGAAATTTAAAACTTTGAAGATACTAATTTTAAATGGTTTCAGGTAAAAGGATTAATATGCTAGAAATCGAGTAAGTCCTTCCTGCACCTCCCATGTGAAAGTCCTTGTAAAAGGAAACTGACTCATCTAGTTCCAGAAATTGATGTGATGATATTGTCTTTTAGTTTTGAGTAGCAACCAAATGGGAGTCCTAAATAAATTACAAACTACATGCGTACTCCTTATTCTACTTAACCCCCAACTTCAACATAAATCAGAGTTCAGTATTACATTTAGAATAACATAAATTTCCTTGCAATATCGTAGTAATAGGTTTTTGTGAATACTCCAAATTCAAGATTTTACAAAAAACCGGTTATTGCATCGCCAGTAAGCCCTCTAATCTTGATATGATGTCGTGCCTTCCAAATTTTTCCCCCAACGAGATCGCTAAGGGGTAGCCCGAACATTAGGAGTCATTACTACATGGCACGCCAACAGATAAATTTGGTAATGGCGACTATTTTGTTCCTTTGGATATAACATCTGTTTGCGCTCCTTTGGGTATAACTTCAGTTTGAACTTCAAACTCATTTCCATTCTCGTGTTCCTTTTTCAGCATTCCTAAATTTTCTAGAGTACACTGCAATCGCTATTGGGCAGAACGGCATCTAGATTTGGCAGTTCTATAAAAGGCACTATCTCCTTATTTTTCTAGAATTTACCACTGATTCGCATTAGCACGATGAGACAATTCCAGAAAGAAATCACAACCGAAATCTTTGAATAATATTGGCATGTTACTTTTAGCTATTAGCCCGCTTCAATCGCAGCACGTTTCACACATTTCGTCTAGTTCAGTCTTTTTCTGTTGGAGGTCGTTGAATGCAAATGGCTCAATGCCGATACAACAATCAACTTCTCGCTTTTAACTCATTCCTCCATTTTTCTTTTTCTCTGTGTGAATGTTTTAAGCCATCACAACCAATCCCGAACTTACCCAATTTCGTCAACTAAATTTCAATCGATCCGCATATGTTGACATTTAGAACTTCAATGATCTTTCTATTTGATTGTAATCATTTTTTGCGTAAGACTAAGAAGTTTCTGAGTTACTTCTGCTTTATTTGTTTTATTATTCTTAATAGAAATTAATTTATATTTGTTATTTGAAGTGAAATATTTCCAGTACATCTAAAAGATATTCTGTTTTAGTTTTTCGAATTTATTAAACCATTTTTTTCTTAATTAGCTAATCCTTGTTTATTTCAATATCCGACTAACTGATTTTAAACGACTATTTATGTAATAATTTTTTAAAATATTAAAGTTATCTTCATATTCGCAATTTTATTTTATTTACAGATACCACATCATGATAAATTAGTCAATAAATATTTCAAAAATTTTGGGGATGAATACAAAACTAAGAAATTACTATTGTCGTTCGATAATATAAGCGAAGTAGAAGCTAGGAAATTATCAGTGTAAGTGTGAATAAACGTTTTTTTTTATATATTAATAAAATTAGGTAATTTTTATTAATTATTTAGACAACAAGCACAACAAAAAAGAAGTGAATACTATTTTTATTTAGATGCTGATGTTCGTATTGATGAATCGGATGTGTTAATCGATCTTATCAAATTAAATAGGTACTTTATGGAATATGCGTAAATATGTGTGCATAAATTTATTTAATGAAATATGTTAGGTCTTTTATAGCACCAATATTAGTACGCGGCGACGTTATGTGGAGTAATTTCTGGGGAGCATTAACTGAAAAAGGATACTATGCACGATCTCACGATTATCTTGACATCGTAAGGGGTAACTTAAGGTTAGTATTGAAACAATTATAACTATTTTAATTAAATTTAACGAAAACGTACACAACATTTTAATCGAATGCAATGGAGAAATCTGTTTTAAAACTTCTACGATCTATTGAGTACATGTTATCAGCAGTACACTCATAAACACCTGCATCCATTTGTGTTGCTGGATCGATTTCTATTTTCGATTTGACTTTATCCTCACCGATTCTCCATTCATGTACCTTGATAAGTTTGTATAAATTAAAAATTTTAGTTTAACTATAACTATAATAACTTTGAAATCCTGATCTTGAGACAACGTAATTAATTATTGAACTTATAATTTTTTAATTGAATATAAGTTTAACGATTTAAACGATAATATAAAGTGATAAACTTTTAATCGTTTTTCGTTGTATAAAGATTATGCCAATGATGACGAGACTTACGTGCATGTATAAATGCTGGAAAATTTCCGTTCCATCCTTGTACCAAGTAATGTGAGGGCGTGGATTTCCTTTCGCTACACATAAAAATGCTATTTTGTGTCCAAGAACGTATTCGTAGTCAAAGTGTGAAGCTTGTAAAATTTTGGCACCCTTTTAATTCGTAAATGAAATTTATTTTATTGATAGATACGTTATGAGTTTTATTACACCAAGCAAATTAACGTCGTTGAACTAGACGAAATATATCTCCTCTTATTTGTGTCTACTTATTAATATAATTTTTTATGAGATAACCGTGCACAGAGTAATTTTGTCAATTTCGAGTCGAGATAATCTGCCTGGAGAATGATACTTACATTATGATTATTATAATATTGATCAGATTCTGGATCGCGATATTTTCCGGTAATTGGAAGTCCTATTTGCACCTTATTTAAATATTTTATTTATTATATATTTAAAAACCTAACACTTGTGGAGTACTCACTCGCGATTTCGTTCTGCCTCTAGTTCTACCACGGCGTGCGGTTGTCAAGCTTATTAAAAGCAATATTCCAAAAGTAATTGTAATTAGTTTCATTTTGGTGAATAATGAGGTCGCTAAATATCTTTCAAATCCAATAATTAAATTGGTTTAACTTCTTGCAAAACACTAAAAATATTGCACTGATTTCCGATTGAATGACCATCGATGATACGACTCTTACACACTACCCTCACAAATTAATTGAGTCGGACGTAACTCATAGAATAGACTGAAGCTTACAACTCGTCAATTGCCCGTACCCTTTCCACTCTCTTCTTTTTGCAATAATATGATCATGATATTGTCTAAATTAGGTAATTGAAGCAATTGTTTTTTTCTCTGTCTCGTTATTATTCTAAATATTAATAGAATATAAAGCATATAAAAATATTGTATATGTGTAATGAAATATTCATATGAGTTAAGCTCTAAATAAATACAATCCAGCAAATATATAAATTAGTAATTGATCATAACATAGTCTGTGCGAAATCCGCGCCTGTCAATTGCATACTGGTTGTCTGCTTGACACTCATAATAGCCTATACAAATTGAATAAGTAGAATGAATGAAGTTGGATTTTATTAGGGAAAGTTTTACTACCATACCTGCATCCATTTGTGTCGTTGGATCAATTTCCATTTTAGACTTAATAACATTGCTTCCTATTGTCGATTCATGCACCTTACAAATATTTGAAATCAGAAATTAGTATCAATCACATAATGTTTTTTTTATATTACCTGAAAAAATCGATGCTGATATAGTTCTACTCCATCTTTAAACCATGTTATAATTGGCCTTGGTTCACCTATTAGAAATCAATTAGAACTGTTTCTTAAATCTACTTACTTATTTATACCCTGTGCCATGCAAAAGAATGTAATTTTTCTTCCCAACATATAGTCAAATTCAAAATGAGATGACTTTATTATTTTTGCTCCCTAAAAAGATACTTGATAATTCTCAGGAAGATTTGGATTTGTTTGTATTTACGTGCTCGTGGTCGTAGTAGTGCGCAGCATCTGGAGTTCTATGTTGAATGACAGCGGGTTTCTTTCCAGTGTAATTTCTTATCATCGTTCTCCCAACATTGCGTCCTGGAATTGAGCAATAGATATATGGTCGGAACTGAGCACCACGTAAAAATATTTACTTTGCGCAACTATAGGCAATATCAACATTGCCAAAATAAATATCCAAATAAAGTTCATTTTGCTATAATATTAGCTACTTAGAAACTAAAAACTATCCGATCGTACTGAATTGATTCAATAGTCGTCGTACACTAAACAATCCTATTTGAGTGGAGCTTAATCTTTCTGTTTGTACATCTTTAATGTAATTTGTTTCTCACTCGAACGAATTGAATTAACTTATATGCGCTGTCTTCTTACTCGATTTAAAGATTGTATCTACTTCATGTATTTTTTAAGTGTGCATGTCCGAGAGTCAACGAGATGTTAGTTTAAATTTTTTCTTCAATCATTAAAGTTCTAAATTGAATAAAACGAAAAAAATTATCGAACTCAATTTCATTTTTGTATTAAATTTATGTAGGTCAAGTTTATTATTTTGTAAAATGCATTAAGCTATTTTATTCCGGCAGGTTTTAAGATCCTTTGTAAGTATCCATTGCCGGGAGGGTACCTTAAGACTTCATTCCACCAGGTTTCCACTAAGCTTAAGATCTTGATGTTCAAGCGCTCTATATCAATGCATGTTTTCTGTTCGTGCTATGTATTTTAAATAAAATTACAAAAATAAATATATAATTTATAAAAATTTATTATTGTTTCAGAGGTTTGTGGAATGTTCCATATGTTGGAAATTGTTTTTTGGTGAAAAGGAAGTTATTTAACAAGCTGACGTTTGATCATCATTCTTTTGACCCCGACATGGCTATGTGCGAATATTTGCGGAATGAGGTAAAATTTCAATATTAATATTTTTACGTTAATAAGCGCTTTCTGTGAAGACCACCAAACGTAATTTTCGACTGAAATTAGACACTACTTCTTTCAAGGCGAAATTATGCCGTTGAGAATATGACAGACGAAAAATCTTCACTGGAAAGGTCAACTTGAAGCTTCTGTTTGTCTTTTGTCCACGGGTCTTCTGACTGACTAATCAAATGGCTTTGGCTTTTTATACTCTAGATGAAATCTGGGAGTATTATAGGTTTAATCCAGCTCAAAAGTTTGTAACGCATAGAACGCTGTCTCGGACGAAAAAAAGTTATATATTATTTTTTGTTTATTTGGGACCAAAACCTCCAAATCCGCTTGCTGTCCGCCTGTCTGTCCGTGAGTACGATAACTGAAGAACGCTTTGACCTAGGATCTTGAAATATTGAATACGGATGTTTGGTCGGATTTGTAAGGCTAAAATCGTTAATGGGCAAAATCGTCCAACTCTTTCGGGTAGCGGCCATACAAAAAGTCCTTAAAACACGTGTTTAAAAATATTGGTCAATAACTTCGGAGCGCCTTAAGGGGTGAACCTTCTTTATCGGGTCAAAAAAATCGTTTTTTTTGGAAATAGTCTTAATCGATTGCTAAACTATTCAAGAATATTCTCTGAAAAAATTTCAGTCGAATTCTACAGTGTTTAAGAGTTACAGCTCATAAGGCGGAGGGGTCGTGTGACGAGTACATAGTATTTTTATGTTTCCAAAACTTTACACGCGTTTTTCTCGAAACATAATTTTTCGATTTTGCGTGCACGATTGAGAAAATTTTACTGAACCTATTTGGCTTTATGACGGCTCAATTTATAGATAATTAAATTCTCTTCTAGATGACGTTAATTGTTTTTTGAAAAACAATTTTTTACGTATTTTTTCGTATTTTAAAGTCGATTTTTTTAGCACTTTAAATTTTAAACTGTGTAAAAACATGCAATTTGAACTTTTTCTTTAAAATACTCGACGTCATCTAGAAGCTAGTATCATAAACTTTACAAAAACTTTTTGTTTTTTGGTTCAGATCAAAATTAAGGACGCTAGAGTGTACGCAGCTAGAAACGAGGCGATATTAACATCCATCCATTTTTAAATTAAACTTCGATTTTTTAATGTGAAAAATTAATTACACTGTGCTCTTGAATTATGCATTAAATTGTCATAAAAATTTCAAAGCGTTTCGAGTTATTATACCTGAGAAAATAATTCTTAAAAATTATGTATTTTTCGACCATGTAAAGGAGGTTCCCCCTTAAGCTACGACTTTGAAATTTTGTACACGTTGGGTTTTCAATAGTTGCAGTTAAATGTATTGTTGCGAGCTAGGGGTTCGCCGGGATTTCAAGTAAAACACAATTCGGTTAAAATAAAAATAAGTGATAATTTATTTATCCGCACTTTTAATTCACAGAATTATATTCGCACAATAATTCGCACTGTATGGCAGCACTGCCCGCTTATTCCATATATCGCTTGACTCGATCACTTTCGCTCTCTCCCAACACGGTCGCGTATACACGCTCGCTGTCGCAGTCGGGGTAATCAAAATTACTCTGTCTTCGCTGAATGCTTCACCTGCTTATATACTAGGCGGTTGCAGTCTTGAATGTTCACCGGTGTACTTGAACGTTCGTTCAGTTGTGGAATCTTCTCGAAAGCTTCAGAGCCTTCGATTTCGATCATCGTTCAGTGGTGTGTGCAGAGGGTTCTAGTATATTGGAGAGCATTCGATAAGAAGAGAGATTGTTTCGCCTTATCTTTAGCTAGGTTTCTGATTGGGTTATTTTGCAACTAGGTATTCGGTTGTTGTTGTTTTCATTATGTGTAACGATCGAGTGCACGGTTGCGCGGTTGCCGGGCTGACACGTAACAGTATGAATATAAAAGAAATCTTATGAGCCCTTCGAGTAACTCCCATACATAAATCCCCTAAAACTATCCTCACTCAATTTACGGAACTCACTATAACTTGAGAATCGTTTAGCCACGAAGTCGAAATTTTGTATTGATGGAAAATAAAGTTTATAAGTCAGCAAGAACCCTTTACTCATTCGGGTAGCTACCATACAAATAGTTCTTAAAACACGTGTTCCAAAATATTGGCCGATAACTTTAACGATTTAAGCTAAGTTCGAGCTAAATGATTATGAAGAAAATCTCATTATTCCTTCTTGCAACTGCCATAAAAATATCCTGTACAAATGTCTTCACTCAATTTCCAGAACTCACTATAACTCAAGAAATCGTTTAGCCATGAATTCGAAATTTTGTACAAATTAGTTTTGGATGAAAATAAAGTTCTAGTTTACTAGTCAGCGAAATCCTTCTACTCCTTTGAGTACAAAAGTCCTTAAGATACGTGTTCAATATTATTTTCTGATAGCCTTTGAACGCTTCAAGCTATGAATATGACGTTTTGTACAACAATAATTTTACTTTATTATTTTCCAATAATACAGTATTGTGATCGATTTTTAAAAAAAAAAAATTTGCTACCCTGAAAACTTTTTTTTCACGTTTTATGACTAGTAGACACGAAAAAAGCAAAAAAAAATATTCAGTCCGTCTGTCCGTCGTACGCAAAATCGTTTGAAGGCTCGTAGCTCCCAAACGGTTGCAGATATTAAATTGGGTAGGCGCCTTGAAGTGACCAAACTCTGAGGGGTGGGGGTGTGAGGGGGAGGAGGGGGGTGCGTATTAGACGGAAAATTTTGGTTTTTATATCTCAGCAACCGCTTATGCTACGAGGCTGAAATTTGGAACTTATATAGAGCTTTGAAAGTGGACCCATTTGCATAAAAATTGTCAATATGGGTGAAGGGGTGTGGGAGTGGGGGGAAAAAAATGCGTCCGAAACGCAAAAAAGCCGAGATCCACACATTTTAAAATCCATATCTCCTAAACGGTTAATGTCACAAAATTGAAACTTAACGAATAGCTGTAGCTATGCTAGGAGAATAGATCGGAAATTTTTGAGTGGGGCAGTGGCGTAAGGGGGTGGGGGTTAAAAAGCTTTAGATTACGATATCTCACGAACCAAATGCACTAGACAAATAAAATTCGGTTTGTATATGAAGGTTGACAAATGAAGTTTGATGAAAGTAAAATTTTTAAGTGGGCGGTTGATCATGAAAATGGAGTGGATACGAATTTTTCTAAAAAATCACGTCTCATATCTCAAGAACAGTGTAAGGTAGATACTTAAAATTTTTACCAAAAGTAGGCCTAATAAACCCCTAGTAGAAAAAAAATTTTGGGGGTGTGGGTGTAGAGGGTGAGAGTGAGGGAGGGTGAAAAGGAAAAAGTATCGATTTTTATATCTCGCAAACCTATAATGATATAAAGCTGAAACATAGTATTTAGATAGAGCTATAGTAGTAGCATCTTGGAAAAATATAATTTTCTATAGGGGTAGTATGGTACGGGGGTGGGGGATGTTTTTCCTATCTATAGAACGGCTTATGCTACAAAGTTGAAACTTGGTATGTATATGTCAATTAACTAGAAAAGTCATTTAGATAAAAAAAAATTTCACTTTCACGGGCTTGCGTAATAATCGCCTAAAATCGTTTTTAAGTTTTTTTCCTTTTTCGGCCCCTAAGAGGGTATAAAAGGGTTAAACACGTTTTCACGAATTCTGTCATATCCTTTAGAAGTGATAGATTTAGATAGATTTAGACAGGTTGCATATGTTTTCACAGATTCCTACATATTGCTTAGATCTGATGATATATCGAATTCATTTTTACTTCCTAAGGTTTCCCATATAAGCGCCAAAAAGTCAAATTCAATATTTTCAGATATTCAATCCTAAGGGGTGTAAGGGGGTTGTATGCTTTTCAAAGCTTCGACATATTTCTTAGGTTTGATGAGATATTAGATCGCTTTTCACTTCCACAGACTTTTTATATAATCGCCTACAAACCCATTTCTCAAATTTTGGATATTCAACCCCCAAGGGTTTGCATATGTTTTCACAAATTCTGCCATCCCTTACTTCTGATGAGATATAAAATTGATTAATACGGCCAATTTCACGATTTTTCGAATTTCAAGAACCAAGGGGGTGTGAAGAGTTTGCTTTGAGTTCCGATAAAAGGATAAATATGCAAGAAATCGAGTGAGTCCTTCCTGTACCTCTATGTGAAAGTCATTGAAAAAGTAAAATTTTATTTTCGGTTGGTGAACTAGTTCCAGATACCATATTGAACTGAACACTGATGATATTGTCTTTAAGTTTCTAGTAGAAACCAAATGAGAGTCCTTAATACAGGATATAACATGCGCAATCCTTATTCTACTTTATCTCCACCTACAATATAAATCGGAGTTCAGTATCTAACCCGAAAATTCTTAAAAACTTTTAGTTGTTTAAAAACAGCAAATTTAAAATTGTTTACAATTATTAAATATCAAAACAACTGACTTATGTGTAGTAAATGAAAATGCAAGTTTTTCGGGTTCAATACTGTTGTTGTTTATTTTTGCGTGACGTTTCGGACTCGACTGAGTCCTTTATCAAACGTGTAGTAGTTAATAATTAGTTTATTTTTTAAACCTTTTTTTTCACATGTTGTGTTATATCGCAATCAAGTAATTTGCAATAATATTATATGTCACGATTTTCAGGGAATATTTATGTATGCTTTAAATACCAAAGTATATGGACATTTGATAAACGACGAAGGCTTTGATATCACAAGAGCAAGACCAGACTTTTATACATTGTTTTCAAATGAAAAAGATTGGGAGCAGCGGTACATTCATCCTCAGTATTTGGACCAGTTTAAACCCAATTTTACACACAAACAGGTAATTGAAATAATAGAATAAATTTAAGATTACACTTAGCATGTTCTACACAGGAATAAAGATAAAAATTTAATATTTGAGTTCATTTACGAATCTTAAGTGTAGTGTAGTGTAAAGTAACTATATACGAACTAATGCAAGTAGTTCGTATAGTGAAGTGGACTTGTAATTTTTTTATAAATTTTTAACTATTAATTAATCTGAAAATGTAAATAATTTCCAGCCTTGTCCAGACGTATATTGGTTTCCGATCGGAACATCTAAGTTTTGCCAAGATATGATCGCCATAATGGAACATTTTGGAAAATGGTCAGATGGTTCCAATTCGGTACATACGGAAATTATGCAGATTGAGATAAAGATAAACTAACTTAATTAATTTGGCTTTTTTAGGATAGTAGAATTGAATCCGGATATGAAGCTGTACCAACAAGAGACATTCATATGAATCAAGTAAGATTATTCTGCATTGTATACTTTATAGATTCAGATTTAGAATGAGTACAGAATAACGTAATGTGCCCACGCATTCATCGTGTGGTGGGATATGTTAAAGAAAATGTTATCTTATGGTAATTCTAATATTGTCATTTTAAATTCAATAGGTAGGTTTGGAAAAAGTGTGGCTTCGGTTTTTGTACTTATATATACGACCTCTGCAAGAGCTGATATTTACTGGATACTATCATAACGTAGGAATTTCATCTTAGTAAATGTTAATTATTACTAGCTATAGCTTTTCTTTTAGCCACCTAAATCAGTTATGAACTTTGTTGTAAGATATAAACCAGATGAACAACCGTACTTACGACCGCATCACGACTCATCTACTTACACTATTAACATAGCTTTGAATCAAGTTGGTGTTGATTACGAAGGCGGTGGCTGCAGGTTTCTTAGATACAATTGTTCCATAAAAGCTACTCAAATGGGTTGGACACTTATGCATCCCGGAAGACTCACACATTATCACGAAGGTCTTGTAACTACAAATGGGACTAGATATATAATGGTATCATTTATTGACCCCTGAGCGGCACTAGATACGTATAAAGTCGACAAATTTATAATTTAATTAATATCCTGTGTATACTCAAGGCGTTCAGAAACACATACCTTTTATTAAGTATATTTCTAAAAAAATGTTTAATTTTACTTTTTAATTATTTTATGTTCGAAAATTTTTGTGTTTCGTTTGTTTAGGCGTCAAACGTTACAGCGACTAATTAACATTTTTTCACATTTGCCATTTTCTGTACGTTACGTACATTATAGCTTAGTAAGTTAAACATTGTTATCATCCGAAAAGAATAAAAGCAGATTTGCTGGCTTTACTTGGTTCATTTGTTCTATGTTAAAAATTGCATTTATATAAATTTTAATTTTGTTATAATCTTAAGGTATAATTTACTTCCTAAAAAATGTCCAGGCCAAAAACAAAATTCAAAATTGAACCAAAAATTAATATAAAAACCAAAAATTAATAATTGAACCAAATATACTCGTACATACAATATATAATATGTATGTATGTAAATATAAGAAATTAAAAGAATTTCGAATATTAGGAAATTAAAGTTTTTCGTTACAATACCAATTTTTTGGTGTTCACACTGAATGTCATTAAGTTAACTCACTATGTATGTAATATTTTTGAGCAAAATCGAACAATTGTAAATCTGCGCGATAATAAGCTAATATTCTCTTAAAAATTACTTTAATGCGACTTTGATATTATACACAAAAACAAAGCCATCAATAAACAAATAAAAACTATGTTTTGTTTTTTTAAAACAATAATATTTTAAAAGAGTGTACTTCTAATGCCAGTTTTCTACCAAACGGACAAAACATAAACACAACACAAACTCGTGTCGAAAAAAAAGAAATCTCCGTCTTTTCACCAACTTTTTACAAATTCGTGTTTTTGGGGACTGTTTGTGTTTTATTTTTCTTGTCCCGACCAGAAGCGGTAACTTCAAAAGGTTTCGGTGTGTCTGCAAACTGTGTCCACTTAGTGGAAACACTGAAGTGTTGTTTTGTCCAGTTCGTGTATTTCGTTAGTTGGATTCAACAATGCATCCAAAAGGCTGGAAAGCCGAGATTGAGACATTCTAAAATCTATATCTCCGAAACGGTTAATGTCACGAAATTGAAACTTAATGACTAGTATACAAGGAGAATATACCGGAAACAAAATTTTGAGGGGGGTCAGTGGCGTGTGGGGTGGGTGGTGAAAAATTTTATATTACAATATCACACGAACTAATGGCGCCAAAAAAATGAAATTCCATTCATGTATACAAGTCGACAAGTGAAGTTTGCTGAAAATAACATTTTTCAAAAGGGTGGAGCAAGAAAGTGGGGGATAAGAATTTTTCTAATAAATAACTTCTCATATCTCAAGAACTGTTTAAGATAGATACTCAGATTTTTTAACGGGAAGTAGACCTAATAGATTCATAGCGGAAAAAGCGGTGTGGGTGTAGGGGTGAAGGTGGGGGAGGATGATTAAGAAAAAGTTCAGATTTTTATATCTCAAGAACACATAATGAAGGATAGCTAAGACTTAGTATTTAGATAGCGCTATAATGGTAGCACGTTGGAAAAATATAAATTTTTATAGGGGTTGTATGGTTCGTGGTGGAGGTGTTTTTCCTATCTATAGAATGGCTTATGCTAGAAAGTTGGAACTTGGTCAGTATATGTAGATCTATTAGAAAAGTGATTCAGCTAAAAAAAATATCAAATATCCATTGGCGTACGGAATGGTTATCAGTGAAAATGAAATGCATATATTTTCATGAATTGCGTCATATCTCTTAGGTCTTCTGATATATTGAAGGAATTTTTATTCCACGGTTTCTTCATATAAATGCCTTAAAATGTTTTCAGTGTATTTTGAAATTCAACCCCTAAGGGGATGTAAAGGGGTTGTGTACATTTTCACGAATTCAGCTATATAATTCAGGTCTGATAAGATATCGAATAACTTTTCCCTTCCACGGTCTTGTTTTATAATCGCGAAAAACACTTTTCAAGGGTTTTGCCTTTTCAATTCCTAAGAGGGTATAAAAGGGTTGAACACGTTTTTACGAATTCCGATATACTTCTTATGACTGATAGACTTCAAATTGGTTTTTACTTCATCGGGCTTTCTTTATATTTATCTTGAAACTAATTTCAGGATTTTTGAATATTCAACCCTCTTTACGTTTGATGAGATATCAAATTGGCTACAACTTCTGCAGAGTTTTTATATAATAGCCTACAAACCGATTTTAGTATTTTCTTATATCCAACCCCCGAGGTAGTGTAAAGGAGTTGCACACATTTTCACAAATTCCTACATATTTCTTAGATCTGATAAGATATCGAATTTACGAGTATTTCTTCCTGTAAATTTATCAGAAAGTTAATTTCAGGATTTTTAAATTTTCTACCCAAACGGGTTGTATGGGGGTTGCATAGTAACATACACCGCATCTCAGCATTAAACGTGTTCCGGATTTCTACCCAAAAAATAATAAAGTTGGCAGATTTTATTTATTATCACGACTAAACAAAATTGGGTCTCTAAAAATGTCAATACAGAATATTATAGGTGTCTGACAGAAATAGTGCCAACATTATGTATGAAACAGCTAGTACCTATATTAAGGGAATTTGAAATTTATACATGTTAATTGTTCAATGGTTCCCGGTAAATGAATTAATATACTAAAAATCATTTGAGTCCTTTCTGCGCACCCATGTAAAATATCTTGAAACATGACTATTTTTCAAACGTTGATTAACCTTAAGTATTACGAGTATTAATATTAAATTAAAAAAAACTGCCAACAGTCTGGGCGCAACTTTATTACTTTTGGGGTCAAAGTTCGTGAAGCTGTTAAAATGGGGTCGCGTTAGAATACTTACGCCACTGCCACATATAACATGAATTACGTAATTGGAACGCGGTTAAAGTCGGAGCATAACATCAGTTGTTTCGAGATTAGTAGGTTTATTGGAAAGTTAGTTTTGTCCTCAGAATAAAAATAAAAATATTTTAAATAGAGATTTTTAGCCGATTAAACATATAAAAAAGTCGTGGAGGCGACACGTATTTCGGTATATTTATTTATAGCCCATATGAAGTCCATAAAAGTAAGAACCGATTTGCTGCTTCATGAAACTTAAGAGATATGACGAATTGTGAAAACGTATATAAGCCCATTACATTCACTTCGAAGTTCGAAAAAATGTGAAATAGGTTTTTAGGCGATTACATAAAACGCAATTTGATATCTCATCAGACACTAGAGATTTTGAAAAATTTGTGAAAACAGAAGCAACCTCTTCACATGTACACCCTTGGGGTTCAATTTCGAAAAATCATAAAATTGGTTGTTAGGCCATTACATGAAATGTTCGTAGAAGTAATAACCAATTGTATATCTCATCAGAACTAAGGGATGGCCAAAATTGTGAAAACATATGCAATATCTTTACAACCTTTGTGGGTTGAATATCAAAAAACCGTAAAATGGACTTGTAGGGGATTATATAAAAAGTCTGTGGAAGCGAAAATCAAAGCTAAGAAATATGTCGAAAACTTTGAAAAGTATGCAACCCTCTTACATCCTCTTTGGTTGAATATCTAAAAATCCTGAAATTTACTGTTTGGCGATTATATAGGAAGCGTTATGAAGTAAAAATCAGTTCGATATCTTATCAGATCTAAGAAATATGTAGGAATTCGTGAAAATGTATACAAGTTCACAGCCTTAGGAATTGTACATCAGAAAATCCTAAAATTGGTTTGTAGGCTATTATATAAAACTCAGCAGAAGTTAAAGCCAATTTAATATCTCATTAAACTTAGATATGGAAAAACTTGTGAAAACGTATGCAACCCACTTAAAATCCTGAAAGCAGTTTTTAGATAAATATAAAGGAAGCCCGGGGAAGGAAAATCCAATTCGATGTCTTACCACTATTGAGAGATATGACGGAATTCGTGAAAGCGTGCTCAATCCCTTTATTCGCTCTTAGGGTTTGAAAAGGGAAAAATCTTAATAACAGGTTGTAGTCTATTATAAAACAAGCCCGTGGAAGTGAAAAGTTCAATATTTTATCAGGGACCGTATGATGCATCGAACGTCCTTAATAAAGGACAAACTACATGCACACACCTTATTCCCAACTACAATATAAATCCGAGTTCAGTATTCACCTTGAGTATCATACGATTGGCTTGTCCTTTATTAAGGACTCTCATTGGGGTGCTCCTCGAACGTAAAGGACAAACCTTAAAGGTTCAATTTCTTATCTGGAACTTGGTAAATCTTCGAAAGTAAAATTTCCTTTTTTCAAGGACTTTTCTATGGAAGGTGCAGGAAGGACTGGACTGGACTGGATTTCTAAAATATTTATGCTTTTGGCTGGAACCATTTAAAAAACATACTGCAGTCACGATCGCCTGCAAGCCAATCGTATAATACTCCAGATGAATACTGACCTCCGATTTATATTGTAGTTTGGGGATAAAGTAGAATTACGTGTGTGTTTGTTGTATGTCCTTTATTAAGGACATTAGATTGCTACTCAAAACTAAAAGACAATATTCAGTGTTTAATTTCATATCTTGAACTGGGTAAGTCATCGAAAAAACAGTTCCTTTTTGAAGGCCTTTCACATGGGAGGCGCAGGAAGGACTCACTCGATTTCTTACATATTTATCCTTTTCCTTGGAACCATTCAAAAATGAATGTGTACAAAATTTCAAATTCGTAACTTAAATGGTTGTAAAGCCATCGAAAAATTTACTAGAACACGTCTTTTTAAGGATTTTTTGTATGGAAGCTACTCGAAAGCGCTCAAATCTTATTTGTACAAAATTTAAACTTCGTGGCTAAACGATTTCTTGAGTTATAGTAAGTTTCGTGAATTGAATGAGGATATTTTAACAGGATATTTGTATGGCAGACATGACACGAAGGACTAATAGGATTATCTTCATAATCATACATTTAGCTCCAACTATTGGAAAATAAACATATACAAAATTTCAAAGTCGTAGTTTAAACCCTTCTGAAGTTATCGGCCAATATTCTTGAACACGTGCTTTAGACATTTTATATGGCAGGTACCAGAAGGAGTAAAAGGATTTAGCTGACTAGTAAACTCGAACTTCGTTTCCACTCAAAACTAATTTATACAAAATTCTGAATTCGTAGCAAAAAAATTACTTGAGTTATAGTGAGTTTCGTAAATTAAGTGATTACTCGAAGGACTAATAGGATTTTTTTCATAATCATACATTTAGCTCCAACTATTGAAAATCAACGTATACAAAATTATTTACAAAATATTCTTGAACACGTGATTTAAGGACATTTTGTATGGCAGCTACCCGAAGGAGTAGGACGATTTTGTCCGTTAACGAACTTAGCCTTACAAATTTAACCAAACACCCAGATTCAAAATTTCAAGATCCTAGGTCAAGGCGTTCTTGAGTTATAGTGCTAACGGACAGACAGACGGACGGACGAACGTCAAGCGGATTTGGAGTTTTTGGCCACAAATAAACACAAAATATCATAATACAGGGTGGCGCGCGGCAGACGCATGGATTTGAAACATCAATAAAACGCAAATTGTTCGAAAATGGCTATTTTTTTTATTTTTTCCTGGTTTTTTTACATGGGAGATTTAAGTTCATACAGTTTTAAACAATGCATGTGCCAAATGGCGGCGCTCACGTTCCAAACATTGTGTAAGCCTTTTTCTGAAGTTTTCGTTCATTCTTTCAAGCATTGCCACAGGAATTTGGAGGATGCGGGTGCGAATGTTGTCTTTGAGGGCTGTTAGGCTTGTGGGACGATCGCTGTAAACAAGAGATTTTAGGTATCCTTACAGAAATAATCGCAGGGCGGCAAATCAGGAGAGCGTGCTGGCCAGTTCAAATTGCCTCTTAGGGAGATGAGGCGCCCGGGGAATCTGTCACGCAAAAAGTCCATGCAAACTCTTGCTATTTCGTTGAGTGGAACGTCTCGAAATGCCAAGGGCACCTGCCTGTTTACGAATTGAACGCGTGGGAGATTGTTCAATTGCAGCTCGAGCCCTCTCGATGTTTTCTGGGATAGAGACAGTTCTGTGGGGTCCCCTTCTTATCGTGGACAAATTTCCGCTATCCTGGAAAGCATTAACCCACGCATTGGCGGATACAGGGGGGGCGGAGGGGGCGGCCGCCCCCCCCCCCCAAGAGCAATTCCGAATTTTCTAAACATACATACTTCAACCGTTCTCCGATTTTTTTTACTCCACTGCAATGTGGACTGTAATTAGCATTTACTGTAGTTCTGCGGTGCACTGCGAAGCATAGAATAGAACCGTGATAATAAGATTACAAGACAACATATTGCGTAGGTAATAGGGTCATTCCATCAAGAATCGGCAAGAATGACGAAATTTGTGACCTTACCATCTCGGATTCCTTTGAAAATTTTTGTACCTTAAGAATTAGTGAAAAAAATAATTGAAATTCAATTTTTTGTTTCTATCTCATTTTTTTTGTTAGTTTTAGTATGTTAAAGTTTTCGCAAAAATGGTGTCCGAGTCCCCTTTGAAAATGCATATCTCTGGTAATTTTTATCCTAAAATAATAATATATATTTTAAAGGAGAAGGTTGTCGCAATAAAAATTATCCTTGAAATTTTTTTTCAAGGATAATGATTTTGTCCTTTATCTTTGAATATCTCAAAACGAGTTTTTTTATTTTTTTATATTTTGTAGGTTATACTGTTTTTCAAAACATACCAAAAAATTAACTTAGGATCTCAATAAGATCGGAGTCAAAAAAATCGAAGAACATTATAGTAGTTCTCAATTATTTTATTGAAAAAAGTATCATTTAATCAAGAATCGCCGAAAGTGTGACCTTACCATCGCCGATTCTTTTGAAAATTTGTGTACTCGAAGAGTTAGTGAAAAAAAAATATAATTTCAATTTTTTATTTCTATCTCATTTTTTTTGTTAGTTATGGTATGTTAAAGATTTCCCAAAAAAGATGTCCGAGTCTTCTTTGAAAATTCATATCTCTGGTAATGTTTAACCTTGAATATTAAAGAAGGGCTCATTTTAAAGATTGTTGTTGTTTTTGCTAGTTAATGCTGTGAACGGAGGCCTTGGAGTGAATATTTTGTCTTGAAAAAGTCAAAATATTCGAAGGGAATCAGTGGGCCAATTTCAACCAAGTCCAAATTGGTGGCTGAAGTTCGAACTGGAGTGACGCGCTTGCTGGCGTCCGGGCTAGCTGCAGCTGTGGAGGGGGGGGGGGGGTACGTTGATCGAAAAATCAGACCATAAACCCTAGGCCTGTACAACAAAAGTCGCGCCGACTTATCCAGGGTATTAAAATTTGGGATATCTTTCCCAATAGGTAATGAGAGACAGAGAAGCTATGGATTGCGCGATTTCGTGACTTATCAGGGCGCTCTGGTGGGTTTTGTAGCGCCCTGTTTGCCCACCCTGAACCTCTATATGGGGCCACGACGTGAATATTTTTTTTTTAAAAAATGGCGCCCATCGTGGGGCTAAACACAGCTACGCGACGTGCACAAAGCGTAGCTCATTAACACGCGTGAGATCGAAAAAATTCCGCCCCAATATAGGAAGGGAGCAATGACCTTTTCAAATCCATGCGTCTGCCGCGTCACCCTGTATAATATATAAAATTTTTTCGTCCGAGGCTCGGTTCTATGCGATACAAACTGTTGGACTGGATTAAACTTATAATACTCTATATGATTTCATCTAGAGTATAACTATATGATTTCATCTAGAGTATATATGTGTACAAAATTTCAAATTCCTAACCTGAAGCGTTCAAAAGTTTTCGGAAAATATTCTGGAATACTTGTCTTAAGGAGTTTTTGTACGGGAACTACCCTAAGGAGTAAAAGGATTTCGCTGACAAGTAAGCCCGAACTTTGTTTTCACTCAAAAATAATTTAAATAAAATTAGAAATTCGTGGCTAAACTATTTCTTGAGTTATAGTGAGCTCCGTAAATTAAGTTTGGACATTTTCAACATTATTTTTGTATGGCAGCTACTCGAAGGACTCATGGGATTTTTTTTTATTCATATTTTTAGCTACAACTATTACAAAATCAACGTATACAAAATTTAAAAGTCGTAGTTCTGAAGTTATCGTTCAATATTGGTAAGCACGTAATTAAAGGACTTTTGTATGACAACTACTCGAAGGAGTCGACGGATGTTACTAATTAATAATCTCAATCTTGCTCTTGACTTACAACTAATTTCTGTGAAATTTTTACATTTTGCTTTAACGCGTTCTTAAGTTATAGTGGATTTTGTAACTTGCATACATTTTTGAAGGACTTTTGTAGGCTGCTATACGAAGGACTCATTCGATTTGCATTATATTCGAAATTTTGACTTCAAACATTGAAAAGCTTATGTGTGCAAAATTTCAAGTTCCTAACTTGAAGCATTCGACCAATAATCGTGAATACGTATTTTCAGGGCACGTGTATGGGAGGTACCTGAAGGAGTGGAAGGATATCGCATATTAACGAACTCAGCCTTACTTTTTCCATTTTACAGGTTGTAAAAAAATTTTAACTTTCTAGGGCAACGCGCAAATGTACAGACAACAAACAGATTTGAGATTTTTGACCACAACTGAACATAAAATGATATATAACTTGTTTTCGTCCGAGGCTCGGTTCTATGCGTTACAAACTTTTCGGGCTGAATTAAACTGCCTGCAGTATGTTTGTTGATATTTTTAAACGTTAAAAAATTGAAGTCTGTTTTAAATTAAACTAGCGTTTCAAATTCGATCAAACATTCGGATTCCGAATTTCAACTTCCTATCTATCCTATCGTTTCTGGAAGAATGCACACATTTTTCAAACACATTTGTATTGAAGCTTCGAGGCACAAACCACAAAGGACAAGCTCGATTTTGTTGCAATATTGAAAAATTAACGTATGTAAAATTTCAAATGGTGGGCTAGAAGCATGTTTGCTTGATGGAATGCCCCAAAGTATTTTTCTAAGTTAA
Source organism: Beris morrisii (assembly GCA_951812415.1). NCBI lineage: Eukaryota > Metazoa > Arthropoda > Insecta > Diptera > Stratiomyidae > Beris > Beris morrisii. The sequence continues at coordinate 74,733,789 of OX638310.1, forward strand.
GTTGGATTTTTATGATAGAGAAAAAATTAAAGCACTTTCGATTGTTTACATGCAATTTAAATTCCTTACTATCGGGCCTATTACGAAACTCGAGTCGAGTGAGTAACTCGACTCACATTTGAACTCGACTCGAGCTAAAGTTGGTATGTACCATATTATGAAACTAGACAATTGGAAAGTCACTTCATTTCCAGCAGCCGAGTGAATTTGACATTTCTTTCAAGTAAAATACTCACTCGATCGGCAGTCATAATACGCAGTTCTTTTTACTTACGCTTTTTTTCGACTCAAAGTCGAGTGAAACTCAACAAGTAGGCAAGGCTCTCGTCGAGTTTCATAATTGCAGAATGTGAGTTTTTTGGTCGAGTCCAGTTTCATAATAGGCCCGTTTATCTGTTCTCCAAATACACACCCACCCGCCGCGCCACTGGAAGGAAGAAGCTACTACTTGTCCTCTACAATTCCACCCGCTTCGATATGCGAAATAATAATCTTGAAGAAAATCATCATATATGTGTGTTCTTTAATTTATTCCATTTTGAACATGACTGCAGATTCAATTCGAAATAATTAATTTTTGTTCAATTAAAAAACAAAAACAATTGCTGATGTTATTTGATAGACTAGACTTTGCATTTCCTTTATTTTACCTGTTATCACTATTATCAGCATGTGAAGCGCCGCGCTTTAATTACTAATATAAAGGCTTCTTGGTATATAAAGGCTTCTTGGTTTTGAACTAGAACAGGTGGTTGTGGTATTTTGCATCGCGTAGCAGATAGATCAATTTACGTACGAGTATATGCACAGTAGAGTGCATCTACGCATTGAACGAGTACATAATTTTGAATCGAGTGAATTCGCTTTACTATTTTTAGGAAAATCAAGCTGAAATTAAGTTAAAGTGTTATTAAAGTGTTCAGCTTGCAAAAGAAACGTGCTCTTTATAGCTCGAAAGCTAACCTCATTTTAAATATTTTCCGTCATCTTTAATTTTTTAAACCACTAAGCAAAAAGTGTTAAGTCATTAAGAAAAAATGAGGATAACGTTCACGATTCTGGCTCTTTGTGGATTGGTCCATGTTATATTCGCACTAACACCAGCGCAACAGCTAATGAAAAAAGTTAATAAAAAAGGTTGGTTATATTTGTTAATGTCATATTCTACGTCTTTATAAGAACATACTCGTACTTCACGTAGAAAAAAAATAATTATAGAGAGACTTCAAAGCATCTATGTAGAAGTAGTACTTAAATCAAAAATTAATTTTCTGGTACACTCGTAACAGGAAATATTTCTAATAATTAAAAATTGCAGGTATTAAACAATATAATTTTTTGATAATGGGGTTTTTAGATTTGGATGTGAGACTACCTCCGAAACAAAGTGACCACTTCTGCCAAGGCTTTAGTCACTGTTCATAAAGATGCTATCAAAAAATCCCGATATATGTACGAGTATATGTATAAGCCCAAAAATTTATATCAATAACTCTAAAGCCCCACATAGACACGTGAGAATGTTGGCGCAAACATAGGTTTCCCCGAGCCAATTCGCTCGTGTATGTCATTGTTGGCCGTTTACGCAAACATGCTCGCCCAAAAATCAAAATATTTTGATTTTTCAGCGCCAACATGTTGGTGTTGGCAGTATGTTCTCACTTGTGTGGTGATGTTTGCGCAAACTTCAGTGTTCAGTTCAGTTAGTAGTACAGTCGTTATCGAGGCTTTATTAATGGATTAAGGATATAATATAATGTTATTCAATTCAATCAATATTTATTAGTTTTTTCTTCTTATGCCCACCATTTTCTAATTTACAATGTAAAGAACATATAACTTAATTGTCGGGGCTTGTCCGAAACAACAACTCATCCGCTCACGGAAGAGTTTTAGTAAGGTTGTAAGTTGTATTGCTTGGTATGGCGTTACATGTGCCTTGTTTCTTCTACAGCCTTCCGATAAAGAGCTTTATACAAGATCGGGTTAGATTTTATATTTTAAATTATTTTTTTTAAATAAAAGATGATTGTTTTATTTCACTGTAGTTTTTATTTGTGTGGTCTTTGGTCACTAGTTGGCGAAGATCTCTCTTACATATTGGTTAGTTTCCTCTTTATAGGATATGAAAAACGTATTATGAAAATAAAAAGCATTCAAGTAATAACTGAATATGAATAATAAAAAGGATTTGGGTAATAAAACGAAGGGGCACAAAAACCCTAAAAGGCGGGACATAAAATGATTTTTTTCGCCCATAATTTTCGTTTCCTCTTTTCTTTTCTTACTCTACTAGTATAACTAGAGGGACACGTTGTTTCCACGGTGGAGTCCTATAAGCAACTAAGGCTCGCCAACATACTCGCTGGTGTATGCGCTACAGCTAGTGTTTGCCCCAACTTGCTAGCGTGTCCATGGGGGGTTTAAGGTGGAATTATTGTGAGAGCGATGTGATGCGATCAATTGTTTCCCACAACTGCCAAATAGTAGCATCACGCGCGGCGATTATTAAAAAATAGACTGTCAAAGCTACGCGATTAGAACGATGCGATATCACTGTAATAAAAGTAGTTGCACTCATGAACATGCATTCCAATCAGCTGTCATCGCGTCGCATCGTTTAACACACGTGCTTCTCGTTCACTATAATTCCACCTTTAGAAAAAAGCTAATTCGATATCTCATTGAGCATATGAGATATTGCGGAAATCGTGAAAACCACTCGCTTGAACTTGAATATCGAGTAAAGGCATTTCCTTGAAACTGTAGAGCCAAAGACTAATTTCATATTACATAAGATCTATTAAGGATTTCGATAAACATACTGAACCCCCTTTTATCATTCTAGGATTCGACATCAAAAAATTAGTAGACTGGTAACCTATTTCATATTTTACCTGGACTGAAAGGTTTAATATACTATTAAATAATATTTAACCCCGAAAAAATCTGAAATTCCTTTTTGAAAATCATGTGGAGAAATTCGTGAAAACATTCTTAATCCCTCTTCATACCTTTAGAAGTTGTTTATAGAAAATTCTCTATATAACCTTTTTATCGTTTATATGATCAGCCTTTAGTTGGGAAGCCAATTTGATATCTCATTGAGCACGACCATGAGAAATATTTTATATATTTTATATTTTATAATTTTCAGTTAAATTCTAACTTATTTAGGCGTTTGTATGGGTAGTCTATAGAATTAAAAACGAACTTGATATCTTCTCAGTTATCAGTCTTAAGAGATATGCACTTTGATTGCGGAATTCGTGAAAACACATCTAACCTCTTTTCACCTCTCGGAGGTTAAATACCAAAAAATGCCGAAAACACTTTTCAGATGTTTGTGTAATTAACCTGTAATGTTAAAATTCTTCAAACACTCTAGGGGCAATTTTTTCATTTTTCGGACAACAGAAGTGTTTGTGTCACTTCTATCTTGAAAATACCAATAACGTTTTTAGGTCATAATCCGGGACGTTGTTAAAGTTGAAGTACATATAACACTTGTTCTTTCGAGGTATGTACTTTAAATATTAACTTCTCAAATAGCCACGTGTTTGGCTTTTAGAGTACCTGTCTCAAAATAACCCGTTTAACATTCATTACATACATTATTATTTGACTTTGACCGTGGCCCGGCCTAGGTTCCAAAAATGTATTTGGTATTTTAAAAAATATTAATATTATTTTTCGAGACAAAGGCTGCGAAGCTGTTAAAGTCGAGGTAATGCAGAAGTACCGATGCTACTGCCACACTAGTCTTTCTAGTCAGGCACCCCTAAAAAGTTATCCAGGTGGAATTTCGAAAGGAAATTATGCTACTAGAATAGCAGCAAAAAAGATTTAACTTTTAACATTATTTGAAAACAGAAATAAACATACAGCAGTCACGATCGCCTGCAAGCCAATCGTATGCTGTAGATGAAATACTGAACTCCGATTTATATTGTAAAGTAGAATTACGTGTGTGCATGTTGTATGTCCTTTATTAAGGACTTCCATTTGATTGCTACTCAAACCTAAAAGACAATATTCAGTGTTTAATTTCATATCTTGAACTGGGTGAGTCACCGAAAAAAATTTTCCTTTTTGAAGGACTTTCACATGGAAGGTGCAGGAAGGACTCACTCGATTTCTTACATTTTTATCCTTTTCCTTAGAACCATTCAAAAATTAATGTGTACAAAATTTCAAATTTGTAGCTTGAAGCGTTCAAAAGTTATCGGAAAATATTGTTGAACACATGTCTTATGGATTTTTTGTATGGAAGATACCAGAAGAAGTAAAAGGATTTCGCTGACTAGTAAACTCGAACTTCATTTTCATTCAAAACTAATTTGTACAAAATTCCGAATTCATAGCTAAACGATTATTTGAGTTATAGTGAGTTCCGTAAATTAAGTGAAGATATTTTGACAGGATATTTGTATGGCAGCTACACGAAGGACTAATAGAATTTTTTTCATAATCATATATTTAGCTCCAACTATTGGAAAAATAACACGTACAAAATGTCAAAGACGTAGCTTAAACCCTTCTGAAGTTATCGACCAATATTCTTGAACACGTGTTTTAAGGACATTTTGCATGGTAGATACCCGATAGATTAGGACGATTTTGCCCGTTAACGAACTTAGCCTTACAAATTCCACCAAACATTCAGATTCAAAATTTCAAGATCCTAGGTGAAGGCGTTCTTGAGTTATCGTGTTCACGGACAGACGGACGGACAGACGTCAAGCGGATTTGAGGTTTTTGGCCGCAAATAAACAAAAAATAATATATAACTTTTTTTCGTCCGCGGTTCTATGGTTCTATGCGTTACAAACTTTTGGGCTGGATTAAACTTATAATACTCTATATGATTTCATCTAGAGTATAAAAATAGCATAAAAATAAACAGCCTAATTCGTTGTGGAATGCATGGAAATATACATATGTACAGCCTTTACACGGTCGTAAAGGTTGAATACCGTAAAATCCTGAAATCAATTTTTAGGCGATTACATAAAATATCATTGAAAATAAAAACCTATTCGATATCTAGTCAGACCTAAGTGATTTAGCGGCATTAATCAAACGTGAACCGCCACCAGTTATGTCGGATTTCGTGAAAACGTATACGTCGTACACCCATCAGCAGTTGAATATCGAAAAATCCTAAGAACAATATCTGTGCATTTATCTCACGATATTTTGGTGAGTAAAATAGAGAGTGATGGAAAAAATCATCGAACGGATTTGTATTCTCGAAAAGTGTACATGTCTGATGATTTCACAAAGCCTGATTTTGTTTATACATTTTCAAATTATTAAAAAAAATAATTAATCTAATTCAGCTTAATACGTTCAGTGCCAGCGACGTGGCTCCGCGTCCAATGCAAATTTCGATCCCTTTAAATAGCATTGTTGAAATTTTTTTCAAAAAGTTTGGCACTGAACGTGCTAAATATAACAATTATAATATTTGAACATGTTCTTATTTTTTGCAGATCGCGGTTTATTTACAGTCTATCATTTGGCATTAGCTCTGAATAAGTATGGACGTAAAAATGAATCCATAGCTCTTCCATGGCAAGCTAAAATTCCTTTAGATAAATATCGGTATTTCAAGGTAACTATTTTTAATCTTTAGTGTAAAAAAATTTAGGTTTTTTGGTATGAAGAAACATGCTAAATTCAAGTTCCAGCTCGACCTTGGTATAGAATAACCGTATTGTCACTTTAAGTGCCCTTAAATTTAAGACGACTTTAAGAAAGGACCCTAAAACACGTTTTATATTTCGAGAGCTCTTGGAGAAATTTATTTGAAATTTGTCATAAAAGAAGTTTCATTCCGCAGGACCACGCTGAAGCTATAATATTTAATTTCTCCTTAGCTATATATATGTACATCATTCATTGTCATATGGATCCATTTAACCGCGTAAATTTATGTTTAGATGTGTAGGTAAAATACGTTCCTTAAGAATGGATTTTTTTCGTGGTAAAGGCAGCAGAAGCTAAATTTTAAAAGTTTTGGTTAAAAATACGCCGAAAAATACAATCAAAATCTTCTATGGCAAAAGGACGACAGCGATCAATCCCAGTTGAGATGTGACATGTGGTGGTCTCACCACTTAAAATTCTTAAGATTTTTACTCTTTCACCCCAAAATGGAAAAAAATTATAAGAAATCAGTGGATACATAATGTCGAAAATATTTCGTGGTAATACTTCATTCTTTTTTTTTTAAGGAAATCGAAAATAATGTTTACGAACCGGCAGAGTGCACTATTTGTAATGTGCCCCTTACTTTCGAAACTATAACTAAACAAGCCAATCGTATAATACTCTAGATGAATACTGAACTCCGATTTATATTGTAGTTGAGGATGAAGTAGAATTACGTGTGTGCATATTGTATGTCCTTTATTAAGGACTGCTATTAGATTGCTACTCAAAACTAAAAGACAATATTCAGTGTTTAATTTCATATCTTGAACTGGGTAAGTCATCAAAAAAAATGTCCTTTTTGAATGACTTTGACATGGGAGGTGCAGGAAGGACTCACTCGATTTCTTACATATTTATCCTTTTTCCTGGAACCATTCAAAAATGAACGTGTACAAAATTTGAAATTCGTAGCTTGAAGCGTTCAAAAGTTATCGACAAATATTGTTGAACACGTGTCTTAAGGACATATTGTATGGCAGCTACCAGAAGGAGTAAAAGGATTTCGCTGATTAGTAAACTCGAACTTTGTTTTTACTCAAAACTAATTTGTACAAAATTTCCAATTCATAGCTAAAAGATTACTTGAGTTATAGTAAGTTCCGTAAATTAAGTGAAGACGTTTTGACAGGATATTTGTATGGCAGCTACACGAAGGACTAATAGGATTTTCTTCATAATCATATATTTAGCTCCAACCATTAGAAAAATAACACATACATAATTTCAAAGACGTAGCTTAAACCCTTCTGAAGTTATTGGCCAATATTCTTAAACACGTGTTTTAAGGACATTTTGTATGGGAGCTACCAGAAGGAGTAAAAGGATTTCGCTGATTAGTAAACCCGAACTTTGTTTTTACTCAAAAATAATTTGTACAAAATTTTCAATTCATAGCTAAAAGATTACTTGAGTTATAGTGAGTTTCGTAAATTAAGTGAATACATTTTGACAGGATATTTGTATGGCAGCTACACGAAGGACTAACAGGATTTCTTTCATAATCCTACATTTAGCTCCAACTATTGAAAAAGTAACATATACAAATTTTCAAAGTTGTAGCTTAAACCCTTCCGAAGTTATCGGCAAATACATTTTCAAAACGTGTTTTAAGGACATTTTGTATGGCAGCTACCCGAAGGAGTACGACGATTTTGCCCGCTAACGAACTTAGCCTTACAAATTCAACCAAACATCCAGATTCAAAATTTCAAGATCCTAGGTGTAGGCGTTCTTGAGTTATCGTGTTCACGGACAGACAGACGGACGGACGGACGTCAAGCGGATTTGAGGTTTTTGTGCACAAATAAACAAAAAATAATATATAACTTTTTTTCGTCCGAGGCTTGGTTCTATGCGTTACAAACTTTTGGGCTGGATTAAACTTATAATACTCTATATGATTTCATCTAGAGTATAAAAAAATAATACTGTTAACGGAGTTCGATACTACTAATTATCAAGTATTCACTGTGTAATTTACCGCGAACTTTGTATTCGGGATTATGTTCAAAGAAACTTGAAAGACGATTTGGTAAATATATGGTTAGGTTAGGTTATAGTGGCAGCCATCCAAACTATGGATCGACTCACTTAGACCATTCGGTTGGCCATTGTGATACCACACCCGTGAGACCTTAATGAAGTCCCGTATATAGGGAGTTATCGTAGTATTGCTACAGGGGAAAAGCTAGTCGAACCAACCACAGGTGCGAATGAACTTGGCTAGTTCATCAATTCGTGTTCCAGCCATGTCCCCGATAGGGATGTTGATATCGAAAAAAATATCGTTATATCGATATTGAAAGAAATATCAATATCGGCTGATGATATATCGAAAAAAAATATTGATATATCGATTATTTTTTCCAATTAAAAATAAATTCTTATCTCCGTATCAAATTTAACGTTAAGGGGAACATATCGCAAGGGCTTTTCAGTGTGAATTTCATGACCCATTTTCTCAGAAACTACTCGAATATAATTTTGGACTTACTGCAAAACGAGAATATAGAGTGGAGTAAAATTTTATTAATTTTGCGATGGTTGTATATATTGCACATCTAATTTTGACGAACAGAAAGCGTCAAGTTAGTCTATATTACATTATTAAATAATTAAACATTTTAAATTTCCTTCTACTCTATCTGACAGTAGAGGTGGCATGAGTGGTTTTTGAGAAAATAGATAAAACGTAAAAAAATACAACTTTCCAGGAGAGGCACTTCATGATCTCGTGGAGCCTTTCGGTTTAAACAGTTTTACCCGGAATTGAGTCTAAAATAAATAATAATAATAATTTAAAAAAAAAGTTTTTTTACCCCAAAAGCGATATGCTCTCCTTAATAAACATTACGGCGGTGCGCGGCTTTTAAAACAAACACAAAACAAGGCTAAATGCACTTTCGAAGTGATAATAAAAATATACGAAAAAAGGATGTGACGCAGCAACGGATAGTTATGGTAAGCTGTGACTCTTTAATACAAACATATTACTTTCCTCCGGGTTTTTTAAATCCCTTCTACTTGAAAGAGCAAGATTAAAAACCAATAACAACAATGTACTGAGCGGATAGCTTCCTGTGCACAGGATAGTTGCCTGGTTGCCCCTACCTACAGAAACCACGCGTCTTGCATCTTTTTATTTCGACAGAAATAGACTTTGCGTGATCGAAAAACAGTTTTCTAGTTTACATTTTTCTGACATCCCTCATTTACATGCTTATATTAGATTTTCGTGTAGGGGTTGGTTTGGTCACCTCCCTCATTGAAGCCTCAATTGGGCCTATCGCGACGTCCCTCTGGATTATCTATAGTTCCTCTTCGATCCCTGCGCTTTCAATGAAAGTTAGTGTTTTTCGAAGAGGAATAGCCAGGAATTCCGATGGTTTCATGAAACCCTAACCGAAGTGATGAAGTCTTTTATGAGCAAGTCTCTCACATTCACAGAGAATGTGTTCTGGTGTTTCGTCTTCGTCATCGCAAATTCTGCATATTTTGCTCTCAGAGAGAATAATCCTATGAAGATGCTTCCTCATGTGACAATATTCAGTCAGAGCTCGCACTAGGTTACGGGTCAGATGTTTGCTTAATTTTAGATATTCAGACGTTTGTTTTCAGAATGCTTCGGCATAAGTAACAATACTCGTAGATTGCTACGTAAAATAGCAACTAGAAATAGCTAAATTTGCGGCCAAAGCATGAGTACGTACATATACACAAAAATAAGCAGAAATGAAAAATGCCATTCGAGTTATAAATATGCTATACTTAACAAAAAATATCGGGTTCGATAGTCGGATTTTAATGTCAATATATCGCTCTAAAAAATATCGGCCGATATTATCGATATATCGTTTAAAAAATATCGCAATTTCGATATATCGATATTTTTTCAACGTCCCTAGTCCTCGAGTCTGGAGAAGAAGTAGCTGCCCATGGCTCTGAACCTACAGCTGGCGAGCTGGGGAATGGTAAATATATGACTTATGGATTAAAACACTACTTTGAGAAATTTAAATTATAACGTTTGCCTACTCGTATATATCCTTTGCATTTACGAAAGCATTTTTCCCATGGATGTAGTAGTATAACTGGATCGGCGGTAGTGTGTAAAGTTCCTGTATGTGAGACTATTTCTTTTTTAACGCCTGCACTGAACACATACAAACGCAATTGGAAACTATCGCAATCGGACTTCATTAGGCAAAATTTTATTTATCGCCGACCCTGTTATACTACTACATCCATGATTTTTCCATTCCATAAATCAACATATGCCTCTTATGATTACGTAAAAAATCAAATGTATTATGCTCAGTGTATAGAATGTATTTATTTAATTATAGGTTATATTTACTACTAACAAATTAATTAATTACATTTATTTCAGACGCTCGCAGCACCTTACCATTTCGATAAAAATTTATTGAAATGGGTCCAAACGGATTTACAAATGACTACGCCACTTGTTTACGAATTAGTAACTACTTCTTCTCTGGTTTGTGTCACCAGTGATGTGTGCTTTGACCCAGATGATATTGGAGTTGCATGTTGTCCCTTCTGAATTATTCATCGTATTAATTGTTGAAAATATAATTACAATTTATATATGTACATACATACTTCAAAAAATCTTGTAGATAAATATGTATAATAAATATTTGTACGAGTATATTATGCTAGTTTTTTATAATTTTTCATAGCATGGTTTCGTCACTTTGATTTCTAGATCTCAGCAATCGTTTATGCTAGGAGGCTGAAACTTGAAACTTATGTAGGAATAGGGGAGAAGGACAAAGCGTTCGAAACGCTCGGAAGCTGCGATTGAAACATTCTAAAATCTATATCTTCTGAAAGGTTGATGACAGGAGGTAAAAACTTTGTGGTTTGATTAGACGAAGGATAACATTTTTAAGAAGGGAAGTTGGGTGAGGGGTAAAGAACTTTCGAACCAATTATACCAGGAAAATAAAATTAGGATATGGGATTATAAGTTGGATCTCCTGAAAGTAAAATTTTTGAGCGCGGAGGATAGCCGTTTACGTCTATATAGAGCCTCTAAAGAGGCATTCTGGAAATATAAAATGATAGTGATTTGATTTGATAGTGGTAGCAATATACGGAGTAGGGGTGGTTTTTCGTATTTCAGATAAGGCTTATGCTAGAAAGTTGAAACATAACACGTATATGTAGATGTACTACTGGAGTAATCAAATAAAAAAACGTTCAGATTTTCATTGGCGTACAGAGGTGGAGTAACAAAAATGTTCATGAAAAAGGTTTCTTCCACATTCTCACGAATTTCTTTATATTTTTTAAACATATAGAGTTATCAAATTAAATTTTTATCTGCAGGATCTTCATATAGGTAAGTAGGTACGCATGGCTGCCCGTGAGAACACGGACACACTTAGGCCTAAAAGGTCCGTTGTATTACCATAGGATCCTCGAATCCGGTCCTACTCATCGAACCATTTAGAGCTTTCAATGAAGCGTTGGATTCTCGCGAGTTGAAGAAGTAAGCTCCAAGAAGAGCTTTCCTTCCAGCGGATAGAGCTGGACAGGTACAGGGAAGGTGAAGGACTGTCTCCTCCACCTCCTCATCCAGGCAGCTTCTACAGAAGTCGTTTGAGAAGAGGCCGAGTCTTTTACCATGTCGACCTATAAGACAGTGTCCGGTTAGGACACCGACTGTGGTGCTGATATTTGCCCTTTTGCGCAAAGTCAGCCTTTTAGATCTAGCTTCGGCCAGATCTGTCTCGCAGTGTGACATGTAATACCGTCTGCCCATCTTGAGTTGGTTTTCTCAATTGAGTACAATCCCAGTAGCAGTTTACATGTAGAGAGAGGCACACCCAGATTCCGATGTTCCAGCATAATCTGAAGGGTGGTACCGCGCCGAGCGAGTTCGTCAGCCATACAGTTCCTTGGAATATCCCTGTGTCCTGGCACCCACCACAGAAGAATATTGAACTGTTCAGCCATCTCCTTAAGAGATGATCGACATTCTGCGGCGACTTTTGATGTTGTCGAGGCCGATTCCAAGGATGTTATTGCTGCTTGGTTGTCTGTGAAATGCTAATATCCCTAGTAGATATTACATTACACCTCAGCCAGGACAAGGCCTCCTTGATCGCCATAAGCTCCGCCTGATAGACACTATAGTAGTCCGGAAGGCGGAAGGAGCTGCAAATGTTAAGCATGTCAGAGAAAACACCTCCACCTACCCCGCTGTTTGATGGAATGCCTTGTTCACTCGCAATTCTGCTCGTTATGCATTCCTTATGGTGAGCAGGAACAATGTAGTGATGCTGTAGTCCCAACGACTACAACTTTGCAGGGTGCCTTATGCACCGGCGGGCGAAATGTTGTGCCTTATGCACAATATTCTGCCTTCCGAGTTAAATCGCCTTCCAAATCGACGATGAATTCATCCAAGAACTAAAACTTCATCCTGCGTAGCAAAGCGCGAGCGAAACCAACCAAATGACGTTGTCCAAAAATGATTCAAATGGGCATTTACTAATGCTCGCCGTATATTAAGTGGATCCAAATGATATGTAGGAAGCCCGAAATAAAATACTGGATCATGTAATACAATCAAGTGAAAAAATACTTGCTAATTTTAATTTAATAATAATAATGCTACACTTTTGATGCGTACATCTCAACGGCTGGACTGATAATGATGATCAAAAAAAACTGAGCTATTGCAAAGCTGCAATAAGAACTGAAGGTCCCGTAAGGTATATGCAAAATGCAGGGGACTGAAGGTCCCGTAAACTATGTAATAAAGAAAGTGAGATGCCTACGGCCTGATTTTGCCGAGGCAGAAAAGTTGTAGAATTCAATAAAAAGTTTAATCTTAAACACCCGCCTTCAGTTTTGGTACCATTACCAGTACCAGTACCATTCAGAGAAGGAGGGTCTACATGAGGAATTTTGTATTTCCTGGTAAAGGGGACTAATTCTTTTTTGCGTGGGTTTACGCCCAACCCGCATTCAGGTGCCCATTTGGAGAGAATAGAGAGAGCACTCTGCAATATCTCACTCAGAGTGTTGAGGTGCTTTCCCGAGACAGCAATTGCAATAGCATGTGCATAAGCAATCACTCTGCAGCCCGCCCCTTCCAGTCTCAATAGTAGTTTGTTAACCACTAAATTCCAAAGAAGAGGGGAGAGCACACCACCTTGTGGTGTACCTCTGCTGACTAACCTTCGAGAGGAGGACTCGCCCAGCTTTGTGTTCACAATCCTGGATGTTAACATCAAATTGATCAGCGCGCCAAGCGAGGACTCCACCTTCAGGCTAGAAAGTGCGTCAGTGATTGCCTCTGGTCTGACGTTGTTGAAAGCTCTCTCGATATCGAGAAAGGCAACCATGGTGCATTCATTAATATACTAAGAGATTTTTCAATGGTGCGCACGAGCGAGTGTATGGCCGTTTCGACCAACCTCCACTTCCAATACGCGTGTTGGGATGTTGACAGCAATCGCTTGCCAATATTGTCGCGGATGTACACATCCATTAGTCTTTTCAGTGTTTTCAGAAGAAAGGATGATAGACTGATAGGTCTGAGGTCCTTAGGGCAGACATGAGAGCTTTTTCCTGTATGAAAACCACCTTAACTTTCATCCATGTTTCAGGAATGTAGGTTAGATCCAGGCAGCCTTTCAAGATAACCTTCAGCCAAGGCAGAATTATATCCGAGGTCTGCTGGATTTCAGCAGCAATTATTCCATCCGGTCCCAAACAATCTTCATATAAGCGCCTAAAATATTTTCGAAATACTTAGCAGTTGGCAAAGAAAAACCACCATTCCATCCAGCGAATACAGCTACGTTCCTCTGTTCAAGCGCATAATAAAACTATATGAACCAAAGAAGAGTCAATCAATTTACAAAGAGCAAAGAATAGCGGACAAAATTATGTCGAAATGAAAATGTCAATTATGTATTTCGTCTGTAAAATGGTTGTAGACTGTTAAAATATCACTAGCGCCATCTTTTAACAAATAAGAATTCTTGTCAGTTCTTGTACAGTTCTGCAAAAGACTTAATATTTCGATGGGAAAAGTGAGCGAAATTTCTGTATTTTACTTTTTACTTTTACTATTTCAATAATACGGTATTGTTATCGATTTTTAAAAAACAAAAATTTGCTACCCTCAAATTTTTTTTTCACGTTTCGTGACTAGTAGGCACGAAAAAAGCAAAAAAATTGTTCAGTCCGTCTGTCCGCCGTACGCCTTACCCCGTACGTCGAAAGCTGTACGCAAAATCGTTTGAAGGTTCGTAGCTCCCAAACCCTTTGAGCTATTAAATTGAAATTTTTTTTATGAATAGACTGGGTAGACCCCTTGAAGTGACCAAATTCGGAGGGGTGGGTGTGAGGAGGGGGGAGGAGGGGAAAGCGTTTTAGACGGAAAATTTTGGTTTCTAGATCTCAGCAACCGCTTATGCTAGGAGGCTGAAATTTGGAAAAAATGCCGATATAGGTGAAGGGGTTTGGGAGTGGAGGGAAAAATAATGCGTCCGAAACCCAAAAAAGGCGAGACCGACACATTCTAAAATCCATATCTCCTAAAAGGTTAATGTCACAAAATTAAAACTTAATGAATATCTGTAAGTATACTAGGAGAATAGATCGGAAACAAATTTTTGAGTGGGGGCAGTGGCGTACGACGGTGGGGGGTGAAAAACTTTAGATTACGATATCTCACGAACCGATTGCACTAGAGAAATAAAATTTGGTTTCTATATAAAGGTTGACAAATGAAGTTTGATGAAAGTAAAATTTTTTAAGGGGGCGGTGGAGCATGACAGTGGAGGGGATAAGAATTTTTCTAATAAATCATGTCTCATATCTCAAGAATTTTTACCAGAAGTAGGCCTAATATACTCCTAGCAGAAAACAAAATTTTGGAAGTTATGGTGTAGAGGGCGAGGGTGGGGAGGGTGAAAAGGAAAAAGTTCCGATTTTTATATCTCGATAACCTATAATGATATAAAGCTGAAACTTGGTATTTAAATAGAGCTATATTAGTAGCATGTTGGAAAAATATAATTTTTTATAGGGGTTGTATGGTACGGGGGTGGGGGTGTTTTTCCTATCTATAGAACGGCTTATGCTACAAAGTTGAAACTCGGTATGTTTATGTAAATCAACCAGAAAACTAATTTAGATAAAAAAAAATTTCAAATAGCCATTGGCGTTCGGAGGGGGGCGGGCAAAAAAATGATCAGTGAAAATGGAATGCATATATTTTCACGATTTTAGTCATATCTATTAGGTCTTCCCAAATATTGAATTCATTTTTATTTTACGACTTCTTCATGTAAATACCTAGAAAGTGTTTTAGGGTTTTTTAAAATTCGAACCCTAAGGGGGGCAAAGTGCGTTGTAAACTTTTTCACGAATTCTACCATATCCCCAGGTCTTATCAGATATCGAATATCTTTTCATTTTCACGTGCTTGCGTAATAATCGCCTAAAACTTGTTTTTAAGTTTTTTCTTTTTCAGCCATTAAGAGGGTATAAACGGGTTGAACACGTTTTCACGAATTCCGTCATTTCTTTTAGAAGTGTTAAGAAATTGAATTGGTTCCTACTTTCTAGTGCTGTCTTCATATTTATTTATTAACTCCTTTCAGGATTTTTGGATATTCAACCTTCAAGTGGGTGGGTGTAAGGAGGTTGCATATGTTTTCACAGATTCCTGCATATTGCTTAGATCTGATGATATATCAAATTCATATTTACTTCCTAAGGTTTCCTATATAAAAAAGGCAAAAAGCCAATTTCAGTATTTTAGATATTCAATCCTAATGGGTGCAAGGGGATTGTATGCTTTTCAAAGCTTCGACATATTTCTTAGGTTCGATGAGATATTAGATCGCTTTTCACTTCCACAGACTTTTTATATAATCGCCTACAAACCCATTTCTCAATTTTTCGATATTCAACCCCCAAGGGTTTGTATATGTTTTCACAATTTTTGCCATCCCTTAGTTCTGATGAGATATAAAATTGATTATTACGGCCAACCAATTCACGATTTTTCGAATTTCCAGAACCAAGGGGGTGTGAAGGGTTTGCTTACGTTTTCACAAATTTTCAAAATCCCTCGTGTCTCATGAGATATCAAGTTGCTTCTTATGAAATCGTCTAAAAGCCTGTTTCACAATTTTTTCGAAATTCAAACCCCAAGTGGAAGTAATGGGTTTGTATACGTTAAAACAATTCGTCATATCTCTTAATTCTGATAAGGCAACAAATTCGTTTTTAATTCTATGGGCTTTTAGTGTACATAATATACTAAAATTCGAATAGTCTACACTGGCTTTTCCAATGTTTAATCGGCTAAAAATCTCTATTTTAAATATTTTTATTTTAAGAACAAAATTAACTTTCCAAGAAACAACGAAACAACTGATGATATGCTCCGACTTTGACCGCTCCCGAGCTTTGACCCGAAAAATGATAAAGTTTTGCCTAGACCATTGGCATATTTTTTTTATTTTAATATTATTGACAGATACTAAAGTATATAATAACTAAAATATAATTATTTATTGTTAACGACATTTGGCTTGTCGCTACTGTTTGCAGCAAGATTTGTGGTGATTTCGCCTATTAAAAATGTCGAAAAGCCGCAAATGTTATCATTTTTTAGTATTACTTTTATTTACTTTATTTACAATTTCACACATAAATTTGTCCGAAAATAAGAGTCCCATTTTAATTTAACAGTGTTATTTAAGACTAAGGATCAATGTTAGAGTTTGAAGGACTTTCAAAACAAAAATAGGCAAACAAAAAAAATTTTTATTAACTATTGTAAAAAAATAAAAACTTTATTACTTACATAATTACTTAAATTAATCATTTTTACTGAAAAAAGAAGACTTGATCTGTGTTTTCTATTTAGTTAAATAAAAAAAAATGTTTTAAATTTTTTTTTAGTAATAGGTATTAATTATGTATATTTGTTTTATGTTATTTATCTTTATTAGTTTCTGTTAAATTTTTCGATAATATTTAGAAATTTTGAAAGGGATATTTAAGTAAAAGCTAACTGCTCAAACGACTGGATGCATTTCAAACCTAATCAATGAAAACTAATGCAAATGTAAAACTTTATGTTTTTAGTTCAACGCGTTCACGAGTTAACGTGTGAAAGCAGATAAACGTCTTTCAATGTTTATGACCATCACCGAGATGAATTAAATTAATATCACACCTTTTTGAGCATTCACTCTACTCGCTATAAACTTCTAAGCTTGTATTAAATTTATAAAACTCCAAAGATTTAATGTTGAATATAAACATTAATTAATTGTGTGTGTTCATTCTTAGTCGTGCCTTGATTGCTGCAGAAAAATACACATATATGTATGGAAGCTTTTCTAGGCTTAGCAGTAAGTACTCGTTTCTTGAGTCGAGATTACAAATAAAGCCAGAATTAAATTTGTTCTAGGATTTAACTGAACATTGAGAATTCCTTCCGCGTTTCCATTCGTAAAAGTGTGTTCCCATGATAATTTTCTGCAATGTTTATGCTTCCAAATACATGGAAACATAATAGCAGTCACGATCGGCATTGTGATTTACCCTAGATAAAATGCTTTTGCGTTTTGGAAGATACACAAAAGCTGAGAAAGTTCTCAAATACGAGTATGTTTTTCAGAAAATGTTTCAGTATATTAAAGTTATATACGAGTGTTGTAAAATTATTTCTTGCAATTTCCCTTAATTTGAACATAGTACATTTTAC
This sequence comes from Beris morrisii, assembly GCA_951812415.1. Lineage (NCBI taxonomy): Eukaryota > Metazoa > Arthropoda > Insecta > Diptera > Stratiomyidae > Beris > Beris morrisii. Next base: position 74,751,283 of record OX638310.1, read on the forward strand.
TTAATTTTTTTTCACAATACCGTTATGACACTGGCTATGTTTGCCGCTGAATACCGAGATAGAGTTAATTTAGACAGTGGTGTGAGAGAGACTGTGCGAACAGCTAAAATCGGCAAAACTGTCAAAAAATGTGCCAACAGTCTGGGCGCAACTTTATTATTTTTGGGTAGAAGTCCGAAACACGTTTTTTTACTGAAATGTGGTGTTGGTTACTATACGATTGAATTCCTAAAATACACTTCGCGAAGCGGTTAGAATTGGGTCGCGCTAGAATACTTACGCCGCATTCCACATATAACTACGGTGACCATACGTACTTATTTTAATAGGACAGTACTCTTTTTCGGGACGATGTCCTACCGTCCTTTAAAAGAGACAAAGTACTCTAAAAAGTACTTCTTTTTTGAAAATGCTCTTTTAGATCACAGTGCATCGTAAAAACATTTTAAATAAATGTCGATGTTGCTACTGACTTGGTTGGCCAGCGGTTGGTTGGTACACCTAATTGACCGATCGTTCATTAACTAGTAGGCAGCCGGCGGTGTGCGGGGTCGTTAGTGTGATTACTTATCATTTTTTCTTCAACTTTACCGGCTCATTTCGTTGTGTTCGTAACTTTGTTTTTAATTTGATTGCTTCAGCTTTGTCAGTTTGCACCATGTCTCGGAGAAAGTGTATTTTCAATGCAAATTTAGAAAAAGAATACCCATTTATGAAAATCAAATCGAACGTGTCTTCTCACATCATTTACTGCGAAATATGTAAAAGTGAAGTGGATATTTCAAATAGTGGTCGCAGTAATATTAAATCCCATTTGACGAAAAAGGAGCATCGCTTAGCTGCAAGTGCAGCAGCTACAAGTAACAAGATGGTGAATTTTTTTAAAAAACATGTGATTTTATTCCGAAAATTTGCTTATTGCTGCTAGAGAAGGTACAATTGCCTATCACACAGTAAGACACATGCACAGTTTTAGATCTTTAGACTGCACCTCAAAACTTCTTTCTTGTTTATTTCAGTCTAAATTCAATTCCGCAAGAACAAAGACTGAAGCAGTAGTTAAAAGTGTATTTGCAAAAGAAGCAAAATCGAGACTTGAAAACGCATTAAAAAAAGCTCATTTTGTAAGCATTACTGTTGACTCTTCAAACCATAATGAAATAAAGATTGTGCCATTACTTGTACGATATTTTGATGATGAAAAAGGCATACAAGTTAAACTACTGCAACTTCAAGATCTACCAGGTGAAACATCAGATCAACTTCACGATTATGTCTTCAGCGCTTTGTCAAAATTTAACATTGTGAGCAAATGTATTTGTTTATCAGCTGATAACACTAACACGAATTTTGGTGGAAGTCAAAGAAGAGGCAAAAATAATCTATTTTCTAAATTAAATAGTTCATGTGGCAGATCTTTGGTTAGTATTGGTTGCGTGGCCCATATTTTGAATAATTGCGTTCAAAATGCCACTGAAACTTTACCATTAGATATAGAAGTTATTGTTGTAAAGATATTTAAATACTTCTATATTTATACAGTCAGAGTAACACAATTAAAGTCCTTTTGTGAACTAGTTGAGGTTGAGTATAAAAAAATGTTATCTTTTTCAAAAAAGAAATTCTTAAGTTTAATGCCAGCAGTTAAAAGGATTATAGAAATGTATAAACCATTACAGTCATATTTCCTTTCTTTGGAGAATTGCTCAACAATTTTAAAACAGTTTTTCGAAAATCCAGTTGGAGAAATTTGGCTGTTACTTATACATAATATATCTACACTATTTCATGGAGCTATTTTGAATATTGAAGGTGATAAAGTATGTGCAACTGAAGCCGCTTTGGAATTTTTCAGTCTAAAGGGAAAGCTAGAAACCCGTCTAAATGAATTATTCTTACCAGCTAAAGTTCGAGAATCTCTTGAAAAGCTTGAATGTTTAAGCATTGGACTAAATTACCGTCAAGTATTTTCTAGCAATGTAAGGAAGTTCTATTCAAATTGTGTAAATTATCTGCAAAATTGGACAACGAATCTATCTGATTTAAAGCAGTTTGAATGGGTCGGTTTAAGAAATGAAGGAGTGAAGTTCTCGTTTCGTGCGAAGCTATTAAGCAACTAATTGACGATGAATTTAATGTAGATGCTTGTTTTGACGAGTTGAGCATATTGAAAAATTTTGCTACATCTGAAAAAATTGCTTATTGGAATTCACAAAAATTGTCCATGGAAATTCGATGGCTGGAATTTTTTAAGTACACAGCAGCTAATCCTTTTCAAACTCAGCCAAGAAATTTAAAATGTTATGCGAATTCGTCTTCTGTCTCCCAGGTACATACACGTCTAGATGGTTATATTTTTATATAACTATTACTCCCAATAATCATAAATTTTGCTTTCAGGCACAAGTGCAATTGAGAGATTGTTTTCAAATATTAATAACTACTGGAGCTCTGAAAAAAGCACGATAACTATTTCCACACTAGAAGCTGTAATGCATGTGTTCATGAACTTCGATGAAACTTGTATTGAAATGTTTCAACTTTTAAAATCGAGCCCAAAATTGCAAACACAAATATTGGGCTCTCAAAAATACGACTGGTACAAGCAAACGCCGTCTACATCGAATAATCTGCCATCTACATCAAATAGTCCAACACAAAATTTAAATTAAACGTAAATAATAAAATAAAGTTCAAACAAATGTGTGAAATCGGAAGACCTTTTTTTTTAAATTTCAAATATGCATACTTTGTGAAAGTATTGAAATGCAGTGTAAAATTATTTTTCAGTTTATTATTATTATTACTACTTTTTTTTAAATGTCCTCTTTTTTTCTTGAAAAAATATGGTCACCATACATATAACATATGTATTACGTATTTGGGTCATACTCCGGGACGCGGTCTAAGGCCCGTTCCTACGATCCTTAACTTTAACTGAAAGTTTTGTATGAAAATCTGTCAGTTAAAGTTCCAGTTTGAACGTAACTGAACATCGTAGGAACGGGCCTAAGTCGTTGTATAATATCAGTTGTTACGCGAATAGGAGGTTTTTCATGATTTGGTTTTGGGACATGAAATCGGAAATGCCTTTGTATGCGATTACATAAAAAGTCTATGGAAGTGAAAAGTTTTAGTCGATTATAAAACAAGACCATGGAAGTGAAAAGTTATTCAATATCTAATCAGACCTACGGCCGAATTCGTTAAAATGTATACAACCCCTTTACTCCCCTTAGTGGTCGAATTTCAAAAAACACTGAAAATGCTTTCTAGGTATTATTGATATGAGGAATCCGTGAAATGAAAATCAATTTATAATTTTAGAAGACCTAAGAGATATGACGAAATTCGTGAAAATGTATGCATTTTGTTTTCACTGATGACTTTTTTAGCCCTCCTTCCGTATACCAATTGGTATTTCAAAATTTTTATACTCTAGATGAAATCATGTAGAGTATTATAAGTTTAATCCAGCCCAAAAGTTTGTAACGCATAGAACCAAGCCTCGGACGAAAAAAAGTTATATATTAATTTTTTGTTTATTTGTGGCCAAAAACCTCAAATCCGCTTGACGTCCGTCCGTCCCTCCGTCCGTCCGTCCCTCCGTCCGTCCGTCCGTTCGTCCGTCCGTCCGTCCGTCCGTCCGTCCGTCTGTCCGTGAACACGATAACTCAAAAACGCCTTCACCTAGGATCTTGAAATTTTGAATCTGGATGTTTGGTTAAATTTGTAAGGCTAAGTTCGTTAACGGGCAAAATCGTCCTACTCCTTCGGGTAGCTGCCATACAAAATGTCCTTAAAACAAGTGTTCAAGAATATTGGTCGATAACTTCAGAAGGGTTGAAGCTACGTCTTTGAAATTTTGTATGTGTTAATTTGCCAATAGTTGGAGCTAAATATATGATTATGAAGAAAATCCTGTTAGTCCTTCGTGTAGCTGCCATACAAATATCCCGTCAAAATGTATTCACTTAATTTACGAAACTCACTATAACTCAAGTAATCTTTTAGCTACGAATTCAGAATTTTGTACAAATTAGTTTTAAGTAAAAAGGAAGTTCGACTTTACTAGTCAGCAAAATCCTTTTACTCCTTCTGGTAGCTGCCATACAAAATGTCCTTAAGACACGTGTTCAACAATATTTTTCGATAACTTTTAAACGCTTCCAGCTACGAATTTGAAATTTTGTACACGTTTATTTTTAAATGGTTCCAAGGAAAAGGATAAATATGTAAGAAATCGAGTGCACCACTCATGTGAAAGACCTTTTCAATGACTTACCCAGTTCAAGATATGAAAGTAAACACTGAATATTGTCTTTTAGGTTTGAGTAGCAATCTAATGGCAGTCCTTAATAAAGGACATACAACATGCAGACACGTAATTTTACTTTATTCCCAACTACAATATAAAACGGAGTTCAGTATTCATCTAGAGTATTATACGATTGGCTTGCAGCCGATCGTGATTGCTGTATGTTTTATATCTTAATTACTTTCCTAATAGATCTACGTATAGTCACCAAGTTTCAACTTTTTTGAACATGCCGTTCTATAGATAGGAAAACACCCCCGACCCCCGTAGCATACTACCCTTATAAAAAAATATATTTTTTCAACACGCCACCACTATAGCTCTATCTAAATACCAAGTTTTAGCTTTCCATGATTTTAGGTTCTCGAGATATAAAAATCGGAACGTTTTCCTTTTCATCCTCCCCCACCCTCACCCTTTACACCCAGATACAACAAACGCGAGGGGTCTATTAGGCCTAGCTCTGGTGAAAATTCTTAGCATCTATCTTACACTGTTCTAGAGATATGAGAAGTGATGTTTTTGAAAAATTCTTATTCCCTCCATTTTCATACTCCAACGCTCCCTTAAAAAGTTTTACTTTCAGAAAACTTTATTTGTCAACTTTAATACACAAGCCGAAATTTAACTATTTTATTAGTTTGAATTTCTTGATATTAACCGTTTAGCAGATATGGTTTTTAAGATGTCTCGATGTCGGCTTTCGAGCGTTTCAGACGAATTATTATTATAAAAAAATGTTTCAGGTAGCAAATTTTTATACTCTAGATGAAATCATATAGAGTATTATAAGTTTAATCCAGCCCAAAAGTTTGTAAAGCATAGAACCAAGCCTCGGACGAAAAAAAGTTATACATTATTTTTTGTTTATTTGTGGCCAAAAACCTCAAATCCGTCCGTCCGTCTGTCCGTTAACACGATAACTCAAGAACGCCGTCACCTAGGATCTTGAAATTTTGAATCTGGATGTTTGGTGGAATTTGTAAGGCTAAGTTCATTAACGGGCAAAAACGTCCTACTCCTTCGGGTAGCTGTCATACAAAATGTCCTGAAAATACGTGTTCAAGAATATTGGTCGATAACTTCAGAAGGGTTTAAGCTACGTCTTTGAAATTTTGTATGTGTTATTTTTCCAATAGTTGGAGCTAAATGTATGATTATGAAGAAAATTCTATTAGTCCTTCGTGTAACTGCCATACAAATATCCTGTCAAAACGTCTTCACTTAATTTACGCAACTCACTATAACTCAAGTAATTGTTTAGCTATGAATTCGGAATTTTGTACAAATTTGAATTTTGAATGAAAACAAAGTTCGAGTTTACTAGTCAGAGAAATCCTTTTACTTCTTCTGGTATCTTCCATATAAAAAATCCTTAAGACACGTGTTCAACAATATTTTCCGATAACTTTTGAACGCTTCAAGCTACAAATTTGAAATTTTATACACATTAATTTTTGAATGATTTCAAGGAAAACGTTAAATATGTATGAAATCGAGTGAGTTCTTCCTGCACCTTCCATGTGAAAGTCCTTCAAAAAGGAAATTTTTTTTCGGTGACACCCAGTTCAAGATATGAAATTAAACACTGAATATTGTCTTTTAGGTTTGAGTAGCAATCAAATGGGAGTCCTTAATAAAGGACATACAACATGCACACACGTAATTCTACCTTATCCCCAACTACAATATAAATCGGAGTTCAGTATTTCATCTAGAGTATCATACGATTGGCTTGCAGCCGATTGTGACTGCTGTATGTTTTTTTTTTAAATTAAAATAGTAAAGTAAAATCTGAAAACTTGAGTATTCGGGCAGTGTTTCGTAACATTCTAGCAGTTCACTGCAAGAAAAATTCACTGCAGACTCTATTTTCCAATTGCTACAGACTGTTCGTTATGCTGTTATGACACTGGCTATTTTTCAGGTGCAATAAAATTCAATTGTGCGACAAGGCGACCGATATTGATAGAAAGAGATTATTGATAAAAATTCCCTTCCCGATGCTAGCGGCATCTAGCAGATGAAATTAGCAACTGATTTGTTATAAAAAATACTGGTTTTAGCGCGTTTCATAACATAACATAAGACTTTCCATAATTCATACATAACCAACTGTCAAAAACAAGTCTGTAGCGGCTGGAAAATCTAGCAGCCAGTGGATTTTTCTTGGATTAACTGCTAGAATGTTGCGAAGCACTGCTCGAATATGCTATGGAGTGAATTTTTTTTAATAGTTTCTCATAGTTTAGCTGCTCGGACTGTCTCTTTTACACCAATGTCTAAATTATATGTTAAAGTCTCTATCTCTCTTCATTTGGCAAAAATAGCCTGTGTCATAAATTATGGAAAATTATGTTATGAAACGCTCTAAAACCAGTATTTTTCATAAAAAAAATAAGTTGTTAATTTCATCTACTAAATAGATGCCGTTAGCGTCGGAAAAAGGGATTTTTTTTATCGGTAATCTGTTTCTCGCAATGTTGGTAGCCCTGTCGCACGAAAGGATTTTCTTGCACTTGTGTCCAGCTTGAAAATAGCCAGTGTCATAATAGCATAACACGGACTTAAGAATATTGGCCAAAAAATTCAGAACGCTCAATGCTAGGAGTTTACAATTTTTCCCAAATCAATACTTCAATTGTTGCAACTTTAAGAAAGTGAACCCTTCAAGTAGCTGCCAAAAAAACAAAATTTTAAACGAAGTAGTTTTCAGTTAAAGGTAAGGTCCAATACAAAGTCCTTAAAACAGATGTCCACGAATATTGGCCAATAAATTTAGAACGGGAGAGAGAAATTTGAAACGTTGCATACTTTAATACTTCAAGGGTTCAGGGAGAAAAATCGAGTAGTCCCTGAATCAACAATAACTAAAGAAATTATTAACACAGGAAGTGGAAATTTTATACGAATTCGTGGTATTTTAAAGGCATTTCCGAGTTCACCAGTGAACGACATCCAGTCAGTCCTTTGGGTTGCTTTCATACAAAAGTCACTTGTTTCACGATGAAGTGAAAATCGGAGTTTAAAACTTTGTATATAATTCTTCTCACGGGAATAAGACCAATCAGGATAAATCCGTCAAGTACTTGTAAATCCTTAAAAATTGGTTGCTTGCAATCGTTAATTTCGAGTAGTTGAACAATACTGCTAAATAATTGTAAGATCCAGTTCAGTGCACAAATATAGGTTGATGAGCAAAATCAACCTGGATTATTTTCCATACAAATGTAATGCATAATAACTTCTGAACCTTATAAGAAAATCAACCGAAATTTTGCATACAGTGATTTATCTAAAGTTTCAGGTAGTAGTCTAAAAATTAAGACGATGGACATTGTCTTTTAGCTTCGAGTAGCAAGTCCTTGAAAAAGGAAATACACACTGCTCATTCCGTTTTATAACCAACGTAACTGAAGTATATGTATATCAGTGGTCAGTATTTCATCGGTTGGCTGCGGCCTATCGTGGTTGCGGCATATTTTGAAATAATTTTTTGTCTTCCATGTTAAGGGGGTCGGTGCAAAAAATATGAAAAAAAAATTGATTTTTTTTTTTTAATTATTATTCTACATTTATTTCTGCACATCACACAAAAAACCGTACCCCTTTCGGGTAATGGGAAGTGACTCAAATTTTACTCAGAAGTGGGGGAAGTCGAATATCGAATATGTCACTGCATGTCCTTTTTTGTTTTTAGGCTCTCCTGAAAAGTAGTGTTTTTTCAACTTTCGGTACACGTTTCTCAGTAACAACACACAGTAGCGTCTTAATTTTTTTTTTCATTTTTTTGTGGTAATATAGACTAGCAAATTAAAATATCTCATGAAAAACTATCATTTTTTCAAATATGAAAGAAGAAAAACCGTAAAAAATTGTACTCATTCCCTTTTTCTTAAGTATCTCGACTTTTAGTGAACATTTTTTAATTTACTCATGTACTAAGCTTTTAAATACTCTAAACAATAAGTGTGCAAAATCTGACTGTTGTGAGTTAAGTGGAAGCTGAGATTCAGGTACCGAAACATAACGCGTTTCGCCACACAAAATGTAGGAGAGCTAGAAATTTGCAACGACCCCCTTAATCAAGTTTACACTTATTAACCAAACATAAAGTTTGTTCCTTTTGTATAGACTTTCTACACTTTTCTACACTCGCTCAAGAGTTAGTGCAGAAAAGTGTAGAAAGTGTATGCAAAAAGAACAAACCTATAGTTATAATTCACTATTCATAGAGCACTTTCTCACATTTTTAATAATCGCCATGTTGCCAAGCACATGTATAGGGGGGAAAAGGGGATAAAGATTGATAAAAATGCCTCAGTATCAGAAATAAATCCGGTAATTAATTTGAGTTTGAGTTTGTCGGAGGTTAAAAAATTAATAAGTTATCGTAAGCTCGAGTAATATCGAGTAAATGCGCAATGGCGTTATTGTTTATTTCTTTCCGAGTATTCAAATCGTTAATCTCAGTGGTGATTAGAGATGGCAATTAAAATTAACTAATCGATTAATCGATCATTTGATTAATCGAAATGTAATAATCGATTTACGATTAAACATGTAGAAAATAATCGATTAATCGAATAATTTTGCCTTTATAACCTTAGATAAGGTAACTAATGATAGGACACCCCGGTGTAGAAGCACGTATAAAATAGAGCGCAAAATTTTTTTTACAGCACCATGGGATCCAAGGATGCCAAGGGATCTTGCTTGTCAAAAACACAGGTGAAATAATTATGAAGGAATATTTTGTTGTTTGTTTTCATTGGTTGTCATGGTAACCTTGAACGTTATATTTGAGGCCATCCAAAAGCGTTACAAACGTGAACATATCGAACATGCATCTGTACTTAGAAAACAAATATTTATTAAAATATCCACATCTGTACAAATGCTTTGCATCGAAAGAAATCTTTTCGATGACTAGTCTTCCTTGAGTTCACAACAATATATCCTTCTCATTAAATTAGTATTAGAAACATACTGCAGTCACGATCGGCTGCAAGCCAATCGTATAATACTCTAGATGAATACTGAACTCCGATTTATATTGTAGTTGAGGATGAAGTAGAATTACGTGTGTGCATATTGTATGTCCTTTATTAAGGACTGCTATTAGATTGCTACTCAAAACTAAAAGACAATATTCAGTGTTTAATTTCATATCTTGAACTGGGTAAGTCATCAAAAAAAATGTCCTTTTTGAAGGACTTTGACATGGGAGGTGCAGGAAGGACTCACTCGATTTCTTACATATTTATCCTTTTTCCTGGAACCATTCAAAAATGAACGTGTACAAAATTTGAAATTCGTAGCTTGAAGCGTTCAAAAGTTATCGACAAATATTGTTGAACACGTGTCTTAAGGACATATTGTATGGCAGCTACCAGAAGGAGTAAAAGGATTTCGCTGATTAGTAAACTCGAACTTTGTTTTTACTCAAAACTAATTTGTACAAAATTTCCAATTCATAGCTAAAAGATTACTTGAGTTATAGTAAGTTCCGTAAATTAAGTGAAGCCGTTTTGACAGGATATTTGTATAGCAGCTACACGAAGGACTAATAGGATTTTCTTCATAATCATATATTTAGCTCCAACCATTAGAAAAATAACACATACATAATTTCAAAGACGTAGCTTAAACCTTATATTCTTAAACACGTGTTTTAAGGACATTTTGTATGGCAGCTACCACAAGCAGTAAAAGGATTTCGCTGATTAGTAAACCCAAACTTTGTTTTTACTCAAAAATAATTTGTACAAAATTTCCAATTCATAGCTAAAAGATTACTTGAGTTATAGTGAGTTTCGTAAATTAAGTGAATGCATTTTGACAGGATATTTGTATGGCAGCTACACGAAGGACTAACAGGATTTCTTTCATAATCCTACATTTAGCTCCAACTATTGAAAAAGTAACACATACAAATTTTCAAAGTTGTAGCTTAAACCCTTCCGAAGTTATCGGCAAATATTTTTCAACACGTGTTTTAAGGACATTTTGTATGGCAGCTACCCGAAGGAGTAGGACGATTTTGCCCGCTAACGAACTTAGCCTTACAAATTCAACCAAACATCCAGATTCAAAATTTCAAGATCCTAGGTGTAGGCGTTCTTGAGTTATCGTGTTCACGGACAGACGGACGGACGGACGGACGGACGGACGGACGTCAAGCGGATTTGAGGTTTTTTGGCCACAAATAAACAAAAAATAATATATAACTTTTTTTCGTCCGAGGCTTGGTTCTATGCGTTACAAACTTTTGGGCTGGATTAAACTTATAATACTCTATATGATTTCATCTAGAGTATAAAAATGGTTGCATTATTGTTAAAAATAAGTCTGACGAAATATCAAAATTTGATGTTTATCAAAAAAATACGCATTTGAAAAATCTACTCGTATCTGGTATTTCGCCGAGATTTCAGATACATAATCGGATCATATGTAAATATGTATATATATAATAAAATAACATGCATTTGCAAAGCATACATATATAGATTACAAAGATATAGATAGTTCTATACTCTAGGAATCTGAAAGTATTATAAGTTTAATCCAGCCCAAAATTTTGTAACGTTTAGATCGAAGCCTTAGACCAAAAAAAGTTAAATACTAAAGAACGCCTTGACCTATGATCTTGAAATTTTGAATCTGGATGTTTGATCGAATTTGTAAGGCTAAGTTCGTTACCAGTCAAAATTGTCCTACTCCTTTGGGTAGCTCCAATACAGAAAGTCCTAAGACACGTGTTGAAGGTTACTTTCCGATAGTCTTTGAACGATTCACTCTAGGAATATGATGTTTTGTACAACATTGTATGTTACAACAATAGTTCTAGGTAAAAGGATGAATATACTAGAAATCGAGTAAGTTCTTGCTGCACCTCCCATGTGAAAGTCTTTGAAAAGGGATAATTTGGCTTTCGGTGACTCATTGAGAGCCAGATATGAATTGAACACTGATGATATTGTATTTTAGTTTCGAGTAGCAACCAAATGAGAGTCTTTAATACAGGACAAACTAATCTTAATCTTACTTAATCACATAGATGTTCAATATATTCAATAGGGTTATTCAATAGCGTTATTCAATAGGAAAATTTAAAACAATTTACTGCCCTGAAATTTTTTATTTTCACATTTTAAGAAAAGTAAATTCCTAAAAGGAAAAAAAATTGTCCAGTTTCCGCCGTATACGCCGTGTACTCGTCATAATAGAATTAAAATGTGCCAATAGTCTGAGCGTAACTTTATTATTTTTCGGGTCAAAGTTCGGGAAGCTGTTAAAACGTGGTCGCGTCACTGCTATAACACTTGAGTTACGTTATTGTGTCATTAAGTTTGCCAGATTGGGCTATTTGCCGCGATTTGGGCTATTTAAATATTCAATTCGCGGGTACAAATTTCTAAAGGCTACTTATAGCTTTTTGGGCTATTCGGCCAACGCAAATTGCGTTATTTTGCTAGTTTACAACAGAACCGATTTCCGAAGAAATAATAAAAATAGAAAAATTCCTTAATTTTTTGTATAATTTATTAATTATTGTTTTTGCTGGATCGACAGGTTATACTTCTCGCATGTTCTAGACACTTCTCGAATGTTCTAGACACTTCTCGCATGTATGGTTACTCTTGCGCCTTCCACACAAACAACCAAATATGTAGCAGGTATGCAAGTATGAAACCGAAATTTTTTTATGAAAAATAGACGTTTATTCTACAAAAGTGTTACAACATATTTCATTCGAAGTATTGCCCATCGCTAGCTATACATTTTGCCCATCTCTCTGACAAGTTATGTATGCCACGCCCAAAAAAAATTTGTTCTTTTGAGGCAAACCAGTCATCGAGCCATTTTCGGACATTTTCGTACGACGTGAAGCGCTGCTCACATTATTGTCCCATCGATGCAAACAAGTGAAAATCAGAAGGAGCCAAGTCTGGTGAGTAAGCCGCATGCGGAAGTATTTCCCACTGACAAGCCTTAATCGTTTCCTTCACCGGTCGTGCCGTGTGTGATGGTGCATTATCATGCAGCAAAATCACTTTGTGTTGCCTCTTTCCATATTCTGGCCGTTTTTCAAGCAAAGCTTGCTGCAGATCGAGCATTTGTTGTCGGTAGCGTTCTGTATTAACGGTTTCGCCAGGTTTCAGCAGCTCGTAATAGATCACGCCCTTCTGATCATATCAAACACAGAGCATTGTCTTCCGTCCATAGCGATTTGGTTTTGCAGTCGATGTCGATGGTTCGCCCGGAGATACCCAGGATTTTTTCCGCTTCGGATTCTCAAAATAAATCCACTTTTCATCGCCAGTCACAATTTGATGGAGAATTGACTTTCTTTGGTTTCTGGCGAGCAAAATTTCGCAAGTGGTTTTTCGGTTTTCCTGCTGTCTTGCATTGAGTTCATGTGGAACCCATTTCCCCATCTTCTGGACCATTCCCATGGCTCTCAAACGTATGGACACGGCTTGGTGAGTCACATTTAACTCATCTGCGAGTTGTTGTTGCGTTTGGGTGTCATCCGCATCCAACAATGCCTGCAATTCGCTGTCTTCAAACTTTTTCGGTGGTTTTCCACGTTCCTTGTTTCCGATGTCGAAATCACCACTTTTAAATTTTTTAAACCACTCAAAGCACTGTGATTTCCCAAGTGCATGATCCCCGTAAGCTTCAACAAGCATTCGATGCGATTCTGCAGCCGTTTTTTTAAATGGTAACAGAAAATCAATGCTGTCTGCATATCGTCGTTCCCAGGCACAAAAGTTGACATGTTCAACGCTCGTCAAAACTACACTGTTGTATGAAACCGGTATTGCTGGGTATTTTATATCTTTATCTGATATCCAAACAACAAAATGGCGTCCATGGTTCGTTTTGACAGTTACTACTTTGACAGCTAGAGCCATCTATGAGTGAATTCCGGTTTCATACTTGCATACCTGGTATGCTGGAAATCTCTCGACTCAACACATGCAGTATATAAACACCGCAGAGCCGGGGGATACGTTTTAAGTTGGACCGATTGTATGCAAAAATGTATGACACAGGATCTGATCGCTTAGACGAAGATTATGAAGATTATGATGTGTTTCCGTTATTAAATATTGATGTAGATTTTGTAACAACTAGTATATATTATAATATTATTTTTCAAGTTTATTTTGCACCTAATATTTTTTCAAATAGGATTTTTAAAATGGTGATAAATACGAATCTATGTATTCACACAACATTTAGGTTAGCTTAGGTTTAGAGGAGTGAACTGTAGCACTGTGCCACAGCCCATCACGAGAGTTCACTTTGATTCCAAATGTTGCTCTTCTTTATGAAGAGAGCAGTTCTCCATAAAGGTATCATTGCATGTTCTGATAAATCGGTCAAGAAGAATTTCCTCAAGTACCGATATCTGGTACGAGCCAGACTTTCACAACCACACACTAGATGCGCCAGTGTTGGTTTTACATTCTCATCACCACAGCGACATAGATCAGCCATGGGTATTCCCAGTCTTTCTCCATGTCTCCCAAAAGAACAGTGTCCCGTTAAGACCCCTATGAGTTGTCTACAAGCGTTCCTACCCACAGACAGTATGAAACTAGAGTTCCTCTTATCAAGTTTCGGCCAGCACATTCTAGCCTGCCGGCAACCCGAAAGATTCAGCCAAGCCCCTTCAGTTTGTCTGAGTGCTTCTATATCAATCATTTCCTTTACACGTTCATAGGACCGATTCATCTGCCAGCTCTATGCTCATATCCGACCCCCTTCCGGCGAGCTCGTCTGCCTTTTCATTTCCAAGGAAGTCACTGTGACCAGGAATCCAACAGAATTTTGTGGGTTTGGTTAAACCCACCTCTTGCAAAGTTCTTTTACATTCGCTTACTAGTCTAGATTTGGTTACGTGCGTATCAACAGCCTTTATAGCAGCTTGGCTGTCAACGTATATGTATAGTTATTGCACTATTCACACACTGTTTCTGCACAATTATTTAAGCTGCTTTTGTCAATGCAAATATTTCCGCCTGAAACACACTCGAGCTATCCGGTAGCCTGAACGATTCCATGATATCGAGGTCGCAAGAGTACACTCCTGCCCCCGTTCCACTTCCGATCTTGGAGCCATCAGTGTAGATAGCAAACATGTCTGGAGTGCTGATCCTAGATCCCCACTCCATTCTGGTGGGAATGTTCACAACATAGGAATGTCCAAAACTAAAAGACGGTGTCCTGTAGTCGGTGCGGTCTGGAATGCCGGAGCACATTCAATAGCCCGCCGCTATTGATTTGACCGCTAAGTCTAGTGGGATTATGTGAAGCATTACCTCCAATGCCCTGGAGGCCGTGGTATGTAAAGCGCCAGTAATCCCAATGAGTGCAATTCTTTGAATTCTGTCCATGGCGACACTGTTAGTCCCGACATCCAGCGCATGCCACCACACCAGAGGCCCGTACGTAAGAAGCGGTCTAACTACCGTGACATACAGCCAATGAACTATTTTCGGGCTAAGGCCGCAGGTTCTTCCTATCATTTTCTGACAAGCGTAGTAAGCATTCGATGCCTTCTTGATCCTATCGTCAATCGTTCACACTAAGGGAGAGCGGGATGGTAACGCCATTCAAGCGTGGGAGCCTGAATTCTCGGTCTTTTTTCCTCGAGATGAGGATAAGGTCGGTTTTCTCCGGATTGATGTTGAGATCGCAGTTACCAGCCCACCTGCTCAAAGAGTTGAGCCCAATTTCTAGTAAATCGCTCAAGGTGTCCAGGAACTTGCCTCTCACCATCAAGACGATATCATTTGCATAGGCAATCACCTTGACACCGGTCAAAGATAGAGCCTGTAGAATTTCATCGACCACTATGACCCATAGTAGTGGAGATTACACTCCACCCTGCGGAGTTTCATGGGTTGCTTTCATTCTGCTTCATCCATCCCTAAAGAGTAGTTAATAGTTCTTCCCCCTAGCATCGACACGATCCAGCACGTAAATAATGAGTCGACACCCATGCTATTCAGTGCCTTCTCGATCGCATTCGTCTCCACATTATTGTAGGCTCCCTCAATATCCAGAAACGCCGCCAGAGTGTATTCCTTAGCATTCAAAGATTTTTCTACCGTGGAAACAACTTTGTGTAAGGCCGTTTCCACAGATTTACCTTTCATATAGGCGTGCCGAGAAGCTGAGAAGCCCTTCGTGTCCAGGACGGATCTGAGATGGTAGTCCACCAGTCTTTCCATTGTTTTCAGCAAAAACGATGAAAGACTGATGGGTCTAAAATCCTTGCCAGGGTGTGGCTTGGCTTACCAGCCTTTGGTATGAAAATTACCTTAACCTCACGCCACATCCTCGTGACATACCCGAGAATCAGACAACTTCTAAAGATCCTCACCAAGGAAGGACCAATAAGTGGCAAGGTCTTCTGTAGCATGATCGGTACCAGACCGTCCACTCCCGGAGACTTGAAGGGAGAAAAGAACATAACCGCACACCTTACCCTCTCCAGAGTGATTGTCCGATTTACAATGGCTGCGTCCGCCACAGGGAGATCTACAGCTCGAGAGATATTTCCGAGTTCCGAGATGCACCCCGGGAAGTGCACATCCATCAGCAAATCCAGACTTTTTTGACTTGATTCTGTCCAGCTTCCGTCAATCCTCCTCAAGTATCCAGGCCCACTGGGGTCCTTAGCGAGGATCCTTCGCATTCTTGACGCTTCATTGAGGCATCCTATTTCCTCGCAGAGTTTCCTCCAGGAACTACGCTTGGCGAAGTTCAGCGAAGATTTAAATTCCTTTTGGCTGAGTCTGTATGCATCCCAATCCAAATTACTATGAGTTCTTTTAGCCTTTTTGAAAAGCCTCCTCGCCACACAATATTTACATTGCAGTGTTTCTTGCTTCGAGGCACAAAGGACAAGCTCGATTTTCTTGCAATTATTGAAAATTAATGTATGCAAAATTTCAAATGGTGGGCCAGAAGCATGTTGCTTGATGGAATGCCTCAAAGTATTTTTCTAAGTTAAACTGGATTTTTAGAGATAGTGAAAAAATTAAAGCACTTTCAATTGTTTCCATGCAATTTAAATTCTTTACTTTATCTGTTCTCCAAATACCCACCCACCCGCCGCGCCACTGGAAGGAAGAAGCTACTACTTGCCCTCTACAATTCCACCCGCTTCGATATGCGAAATAATAATCTTGAAGAAAATCATCATATATGTGTGTTCTTTAATTTATTCCATTTTGAACATGACTGCAGACGCAATTCGAAATAATTAATTTTTGTTCGATTAAAAAACAAAAATAATTGCTGATAGTATTTGAACACAATTGTTTTGTTAACTCTTTTTATATTAGATAGACTAGACTTTGAATTTCCGTTAAGATATGTTCAATAATTTATCTATTGTCACTATTATCAGCATGTGAAGCGCCGCGCCTTAATTACTACGATATAAAGGCTTCTCGGTTTTGAACTAGAACAGGGGGTTGTGGTATTTTGCATCGCGTAGCAGATAGATCAACTTACGTACGAGTATATGCACAGCAGAGTGCATCTACGAATTGAACGAGAGCATAATTTTAAAACGAGTGAATTTGCTTTATTATTTTTAGGAAAATAAAGCTGAAATTAAGTTCAAGTGTTATTAAAGTGTTCAGCTTGCAAAAGAAACGTGCTCTTTGAACCTGGAAAGCTAACCTCGTTTTAAGTATTTTCCGTCATCTTTAATTTTTTAAACCACAAAGCAAATAGTGTCTTAAGTCATTAAGAAAAAATGAGGATAACGTTCACGATTCTGGCTCTTTGTGGATTGGTCCATGTTATATTCGCACAAACACCAGCGCAACAGCTAATGAAAAAAGTTGATAAAAAAGGTTGGTACATTATATTTGTTAATGTCATATTCTACGTATTTATAAGAACATACTCGTACTTCACGTAGAAAAAAAATAATTATAGAGAGACTTCAAAGCATCTATGTAGAAGTAGTACTTAAATTAAAAATTAATTTTCTGGTACACTCGTAACAGGAAATATTTCTAATAATTCAAAAATTGCAGGTATGAAACATTATTATATTTTGATCATGTGGTTTTTAGATTTAGGCGTGAGACTACCTCGAAAACAAAGAGTGAGTGAGCAGCTCACCCGTCTGTAAAGCTTCCTTATTTGACCACTTCTGCCAAGGCGTTGGTGTCGTAGCCATGCTGTCAAATATATGACTACAAGAATTTGACGAAAAGTTCTGTCAAATTTTTTTACTCCAAAATAGACTTTTTGTAGAGCACCTAAAATAACGTGCCAAACAAAAATTTTACCGAATACATTATCTGACAGAATTTGTCAAGGGAAATAGTCATATATTTGACAGCGTAGCATACAGCGAAATACTAGCTTTAGTCACTGTTCATAAAGATTCCTAAAGGTGCTATTAAAAAATCCCGATATATAAGATAAGCACACAAATTATATCAATAGCCCTAACGTCGAATTATAGTGAGAGCGATGTGATGCAATCAATTGCTTCCCACAACTGCCAAATAATACGAGTATTTTCAAATTATAAAATATTTTCTTTGTAGCCTGCAAACATATTGCTTATTTTTTTAAAATACTGGCATTTATCTTCTGATGTTTATTAATCGCTTGCCGTCCATTGTTGTAAAAATTGGAAATATAATGCGCGGCGAAATTATAAAGTAGACTGTCAAAGCGACGCGATTAGAACGATGCGATATCACTGTACGAGTAAGTACCATCAGCTGTCATCGCGTCGCATCGTTTAACACGCGTGCGTCGCGTTCACTATAATTCCACCTTTATAAAAAAGCTAATTCGATATCTCATTGAGCATATGAGATATTGCGGAAATCGTGAAAACCACTCGCTTGAACTTGAATATCGAGTAAAAGCATTTTCTTGAAGATGTAGAGCCAAAAACAAGTTTCATATTACATCAGATCTATTAAGGATTTCGACAAACATACTGAACCCCTTTTTATCCTTCTAGGGTTCGACATCGAAAAGTTGCGAAATTATATTTTAGGTGTTTGTATTACTATACTGGTAACCTATTTTATATCTCACCTGGACTGAAACTGAAAGGTACCTAATTATTTGTTATAATATTAAATAATATTTAACCCCGAAAAAATCTGAAATTCCTTTTTGAAGATCAAAATATGGAGAAATTCGTGAAAAGATTCTTAACCCCTCTTCATACCTTTAGAAGTTGATTATCGGAAAATCCCTATATAACCTTTTTATCGTTTATATGATCAGCCTTAAGTTTGGAAGCCAATGTGATATCTCATCGAGCATAAAAAATATTTTATATTTTATAACTTTCAGTTAAATTCTAACTTTTAGGCGTTTATATGGGTAGTCTATAGTATTAAAAACGAACTTGACATCTTCTCAGCTATCAGTCTTAAGAGATATGCACTTTGATTACGGAATTCGTGAAAACACATTTAACCTCTTTTCACCTTTCGGAGGTTAAATACCGTAAAATGCCGAAAACTCTTTTCAGATGTTTGTGCTATTAGCCTGTAATGTTAAAATTCTGTAGACACTCTAGGTGCATTTTTTTCATTTTTCGGGAGTACAAAAGTGTTAGCGACCCTGCTATCTTGAAAATACCAATAACGTTTTTAGGTCGTAGTCCAGGACGTTGTCAAAGTTCAAGTATTGTACATGTAACACTTGTTCTTTTGAGATATGTACCTACTTTAAATGTTTACTTCTCAAATAGCCGCTTGTTTAATTTTTTTAGAGTACCTGTCTTGAAAGAACCCGTTTAACATTCATTACATATATTATTATTTGACTTTGACCGTGGCCCGGACTAGGTTCAAAAACGTATTTGGTATTTTAAAAAATCTGCCAACAGTCTGGCCGCGACTTTATTATTTTTCGGGACAAAGGCTGCGAAGCTGTTAAAGTCGAGGTAATGCAGAAGTACCGACGCTACTGCCACACTGGCACTGGGACGTGGTCAAAGTCGAAATCTAATACCGGTTGTTTCTAGTCAGGCACTCCTAAAAAGTTATTCAGGTGGAATTTCGAAAGGAAATTATGCTACTAGAATAGCAGCAAAAAAGATTTAACTTTTAACATTATTTGAAAACAGAAATAAAAGTAGCATAAAAATAAACAGCTTAATTCGTTCTGGAATTCATGGAAATTTGTGTAAAGCCTTTACACGGTCGTAAAGGTTGAATAGCGTAAAATCCAGAAGTCAATTTTTAGACGATTGCATAAAATATCCGTAGAAAATAAAAACTAATTCGATATTTAATCAGACCTAAGTGATTTAGCGGCATTAATGAAAACAATTATATTAATATTTCGGATTACGTGAAAACGTATACGACGTACACCCATTAGCAGTTAAATATCGAAAAATCCTAAGAACAATATCTGTGCATACGAGTATGTCTGAAGAGATCGTGTAATTCGATACCTCACAAGATCTACAAGATATGACGAAATTCGCCGAATATTTTTTATGTGCAACTTCCGCACGGCAATGCAAATTTGAAATTTTTTTTATACTGACAAACAAATACCAACTTTTAGCTTTCTAACGTAAGCTGTTCCAAAGATAGAAAAAACACTCCTCACGCCAATGTGCTGCTTCTATCCAACAACTGTTCAGAAGAAATGTATTTTAACTTTTTCCGGCTTTCGTCAAGCTCTTCGTCTTCAGACACATTATTTGGACCCCTATTTTTGTACCCCTTCACCCCTCCAACCTTCATCCTAGACCATTTATTTTCAAATAGCATCATCTATATATATATATTCCAAGTTTCTACATCCAAGCATTAGCGGTTCCTGAGATTTAAAAATAAGATTTTTCATCTCAAACTTCCCCCTTAGACCTCTTCCCTTTCATATCTCCACCCCCATAAAGGTACCACTTCAATTGGTCCGTCCAATTTATGGACCAAAAACATACTACCGCAAAGTGAGCTACAAGTCTTCAAGACGGACAACAATTTCTTTTTGCTTTTTTGGGTCTATTAATCCTAAGACGTGAAATAAAATATTTCAGGGTTGGATTTTTTTTTTTTTAAATTGATCACGATATTTTGGTGAGTAAAATAGAGAGTGATGGATCAACCAATTTTAATGAAATTTTTGGTTGTTCGCCAGTGCTGCCAGTCGTACGATTTTCATCGTACATGTACGATTTTCCCGCCTTATGTACGATGTACGATCAGAACCCTTCATCGTACTCAAAATGCACGATTTTTCAACTATTATGTCGAAATTAAAAATGATAACGAACATAAATTAACTTTGTTATTTGTTAGTTCACAATAATAATAAAATAATTGAAAACATTGCATGGTGTTTCTTAAAAACAGGTAAAGTTTCGTATGCGAGACCGTGTAAAAGCCATGTAACCTATGTTCAAATTTTGGGAACCATGTCCGCGGTAGTCATATATGTTTATAGGTACGTATCGTTTGTAAGAATATTTACGGCAATTCTACGTATAATATTTTAGTTGAATATACGTAAAATAAGTACGATCTTTGTACGTACATAATTGTATTACTTCTACGAGTGGTGCAATGTATTTGTCCTCTCTTCATCTTTATTCTAGCCTACTATCTACAGTGAAAATAAATAAAAATTAACATTATTTTTAGAGTTTTCAATGCAAATCCTGAACTGGATAAATGCGCAAAAAAACCTAATGTAGACACTGAACCAGCCATACTTCAAATTCTTCTATTCTAAATAATGTAAGACAGAAGTTAAAAAAAAAATGAGAATGGGAAATCTTGAAAATGCTCAAAAAAATATAGTCCTAACTCTAGACCTTCGATGCATTATTTGCTCGGGCTCTGAGGGTGGCAAAAAAAACGATATTAGTATATGTAGCTCGATAAGTCTTAGGATATCCTGAAACTTCCTAAACAATATGTACATAAACAGAAATCCGTGATCTGGTGAGAATTTTGGAAAGTCGCATCGTAATGGAGGAAGGAATAGTTAAATTTCACTGATAACAAATAATCCAAACGCGGAATAAGATGAGTATAGAAAATGTATTGAATTTTACTTGTTGGCAAGTCCCAAAGTGATTACAATAAGCGGCAACCACTGTATAAACATGACAAAATTAAATATTGTAGTGAATTGTACGATGAAATCTGACTCGGTACGATTTTTTTGATATTATTGTACGATGTTTTAGTGTTGGGAATATGGTAGCACTGTTGTTCGCTATGATGAAATTCAACGCTGAGAGCGCCGAATCGAATCCCGCCGAATCGAATCCCGCCAATTTTTATAAGAGTGGAATTTTTTATGGTGAGAAGCTGAAATATTGGGTGATCTTCAGTGCCACCTACCTTTAGTATAAGGAGGCGAAGGCAAGAATTTATTTAAATTATAATTCATTCGGCAAGTACTCTTTGATCCGAGCAGTCGTGATACAATTTGTTCAAACCATCAGTGCGACCTACTCAATTATTCCTCAAAAGTGTTTAGTGAATATTTATCTGATAGTTCGAGTGATATTGACACTGTCGAACGATAAAACCACCGGTAAAAGGGGTCACGATGACCCCCCCGAACTTTTAAGAAACAAACTCAAGCAGCCGCGAGTGTCTTACAAACTAATAATGAAGCCGAAAGCTTCCACATCTGTAGAAGCAAATCGTTTCGCAATTCTCGATACACAACCAAGTGAAAACAATGACTCGCCCTCGTCGGATCCGGCAAAAGTCAGATATCCAGCAATGGTTTTTCCCAAACTTAAGGAAGAAACAGTACGTATAATGATGAATACATTAGAAATTACAAAGTTCGAGCTGACATTGATGTCAATAGGCCCGAAAATTGTCATCCTCGAAGCTAAAGATGCTGAAAAAGCAATAACATTTTTTCGTGACAAAAATGTGCACTATTTCGAATACTGCCGCTCTGATATGAAGCCTGTTAAAATTGTTCCTTCCGGGCTTTATCAAATGGATATCCCCTCGCTAAAAAGGGAGCTTAACAGGATTCAAGTAAATCCCACCGACATCAAAATTTTCAACATCCGCGAATCTAGATTTGAGAACCAGGCAGTCTATCTCCTATACTTCCCTAAAGGAACCAAGTTAGCTGAGCTTAAAAAACAACGAACAATAATGAATATTATTGTTAACTGGAGCTACTATAAATCCAAAAAACCAAAGCCAACTCAAATTGCCAAATGTTCGGCCACGGGTCATTGCACTGCCACATGAAACCTAACTGCATGATTTGCGGCAAAGATCATCACCATTCTTCATGCCTCGCTACTAATATCGAGGAAATCAAATGCATCAACTGTGGTGGTGACCATTACTCTAATAACCCGTCCTGTGATGCCCGGATTAAATACATGAAGCTGCGTGAAACTCTAAACACAACCTGGAAGAAGCGACATAGCAACAACAACAACAATTTAAGCCCTAATAGCAGCAACAACAATTTTAGAATAAATTTAAACGAATTTCCTAATTTACAAAATACGAAACGACCTTCTGTAAGTAATAATAGCAACACACAATTTGTCCAATGGTCTAGTCTTTTCAATTCAAATAATAATGCAAATTCTAATGCTAGCAATGAACTATTTTCAGCTGACCAACTATTAAAAATTTCTATTGATTTAATTTCTAAACTAAGCCAATGCAAAAGTAAACAAGACCAATTCTGTGTAGTAGTGGAATTAGCATCCAAGTTTCTGAATGGACCATAATCGATCCGAATTAAAATGTATATTGTGGAATGCACAAAGTATATGTAATAAAAGAATAGAAACTTTTGATTTTATTGAATCAAGAGATGTCGATGTATGTGTCATTTCAGAGACCTGGTTGAAGCCATGTCAAAAAATTTACCATCCCGCTTACAAAATTTATCGTAATGATAGAGAAATCCAAACTGGTGGCGGAGTTGCTATACTTATAAAAAATAACATTAGGTGTTCTTTGCAACCTATTTTAAAAACAAAAATCATAGAAACACTAAGTGTTAAGCTCTTAGATGCCAACCTCACGATTGTTGCTGTTTATTTCCCTGGGACAAAATTAAACAAAGCTAAACTCGATATGTTTCTGCAAGATATCAAATCGCTAACCAGTCTTCCCTCAAAAGCTATACTTTGTGGCGATCTCAACGCCAAGCATCGCCAATGGAACTGCTCTAGATCTAATAAAGCTGGCAACTTACTTTATAATCACCTTTTAACAAACCGCTCTATATTATACTATCCTGAAGACCCTACTTTCTACCCTAACAAGGGATTGCCTTCTACACTAGACCTAATAATAAGCAATGGAGCAATCAATTTATCCGCCCCAATTGTTCTCCAAGAGCTTTCATCTCCCCATCTTCCTGTACAATTCTCCATTATCCTATCTGAAACATTGGACAATATAACTTTTCGTAGGCCCTGCTACGCAAAAACGAACTGGCCAAAATTTGCCAGCTTATTAAGTAGCGCTTTCTGTCTTACTGAGTTAGACCTGAGTAAGATTAATTCGTCCAATGAAATCGATAACATGATAGCATTTTTCACTTCCAAGATTGCCGAAGTAGCGGCATTAAGTACTCCTATGGTTAATACCAAAAAGGAAGGTAGTTTTAAGTTGAGCGACAATATTAAAGCTGTCATTAGTCGACGCAATATGTTGCGTAGGCAATGGCAAAGAACTAGAAATTCTGAAACAAAGACTTTAATAAACAATTTAAACTCTAAAATTCGCTCCGAGATATTTATACTTAGAAATCGCCTATGGAATAATTCCCTATCTGAACTCGATAAAGGCCACAATAAAATTTGGACTTTTAACAGAATCTTCAGGAAGAAAAGGTCAATTATCCCTCAACTTACTGCCAATAATTCCAAATTTAATACAAACCAGGAAAAAGTTGAAGTACTGGCAAACAATTTTCAGTCATTCCATTCTTTAACGAATAACCTGGGCGATGCCACCACAACTAATCGAGTCAAATCCACTTTAAGACATTTTCTCTCGTCTACTACTGACCATTCCGAAATACCCTTTTCCAAACCCTCTAAGGTAAAATATCAACTTCGTCGTTTAAAAAACAAAAAAGCACCTGGTGGCGACAATATCCCAAACGTGGTTATTAAGCATCTACCCAGGAAAGCCATTATATATTTAAACTTTATTATTAACGCATGCTTTAAAATTGGCTATTTTCCTCAAAAATGGAAAGAAGCATCAGTGATCCCAGTACCTAAACCGGGGAAAAATCCTTCCTGTCCTACCAGTTACCGTCCAATTAGTTTGCTCCCAACATTGGGTAAAATTTTAGAAAAAATTACCCTCAAGCTAATTGTGAACTACTTGGAGAGCAAGAATATTTTGTCATCTTTTCAATATGGCTTCAGGCCAGGTTTATCTACCTGCGATCCACTTCATAAAGTCACCAAAAATATTAAAGATGAACTCTCACACAAAAACTCTGTTGGTTTCATTGCCCTTGACGTTGAGAAAGCATTTGACACAGTATGGCACGATGGTCTTATCTATAAGCTGATCCAAAATGAATTTCCTAATTATCTCATCCACATTTTAATTTCCTTTCTGGCCCATAGATCTTTCCAAGTTAAAATAAGCTCGACGTTGTCATCTGTAAGAGACATACCAGCAGGCCTTCCCCAAGGTAGCTGCTTAAGTCCAATCTTATTCAACATATTCACTTCTGATATACCTCAAGTCCCTGACTGCAAACTAGTGCTTTTTGCTGATGACACCGCGCTTTACTCATCTTCAAATGATCCTACAATTATTATTAATAATCTACAAGCTCAGCTTAACTCTCTCAATGTTTATTTTAACAAATGGAAGATCAAAACAAATGCCGCAAAGTCCCAAGCTATATTCTTCACAAAAAAAACGTTCATCCAAATTTCTTCCAAACCGGCTAATTAATGTATTTGGCGCCGAAGTTAAATGGACTGACCACATCAAATATCTGGGTTTACTACTTGACGTTAAGCTTACCTTTCATCTGCATATTAATTACGCAATAACAAAGCTTTTGAACTCTATTCGCCCATTATATCCCCTTATCAACAGGAATTCCAAATTGTCCCAGGATAATAAGCTACTTTTGTACAAAGCCGTAATGCAACCATTATTATTATATGGAGCCCCAGTTTGGAACAACTGTGCCAAAAATCACAAGAAAAGGTTACAAATAGCCCAAAATAAATGTCTGAAAATCATTCTTAATCAGCCTTGGCATTTTTCGACACGACAGCTCCACGTTCTTGCAAAGCTACCAATGGTTCATGAAGTTACAAAGAGATTTCAACAAAAATTTTTAAACAAATTATTGCTTGCTAATTATTAATTTAGTTTAATATAAGGTTAGGTTTTATTGTTAGCACTTTTCTTATTTCTATTTTTATTTTTATTTTTATACTCTAGATGAAATCATATAGAGTATTATAAGTTTAATCCAGCCGAAAAGTTTGTAACGCATAGAACCAAGCCTCGGACGAAAAAAAGTTATACATTATTTTTTGTTTATTTGTGCCCAAAAACCTCAAATCCGCTTGACGTCCGTCCGTCCGTCCGTCCGTCCGTCCGTCCGTCCGTCTGTCCGTTAGCACGATAACTCAAGAACGCCTTCACCTAGGATCTTGAAATTTTGAATCTGGATGTTTGGTTGAATTTGTAAGGCTAAGTTCGTTAACGGGCAAAATCGTCCTACTCCTTCGGGTAGCTGCCATACAAAATGTCCTTAAAACACATGTTCAAGAATATTGACCAATAGCTTCGGAACGCCTAAAGCTACGACTTTGAAATTTTGTATATGTTACTTTTTCAATAGTTGGAGCTAAATGTATAATTATGAAGAAAATCCTGTTAGTCCTTCGTGTAGCTGCCATACAAATATCCTGCCAAAATGTGTGCACTTAATTTACGAAATTCACTATAACTCAAGTAATCTTTTAGCTACGAAATCGAAATTTTGTACAAATTAGTTTTGAGTGAAAACAAAGTTCGAGTTTACTAGTCAGCGAAATCCTTTTACTCCTTCTGGTAGCTGCCATACAAAATATCCTTAAAATACGTGTTCAAGAATATTGGCCGATAACTTCAGAAGGGTTTAAGGTACGTCATTGAAATTTTGTACGTAGTATTTTTCCAATAGTTGGAGCTAAATGTATGACTATGAAGAAAATCCTATTAGTCCTTCGTGTAGCTGCCATACAAATATCCTGTCAAAACGTTTTCTTTTAATTTACGGAACTTACTATAACTCAAGTAATCTTTTAGCTATGAATTGGAAATTTTGTACAAATTAGTTTTGAGTAAAAACAAAGTTCGAGTTTACTTATCAGCGAAATCCTTTTACTCCTTCTGGTAGCTGCCGTACAAAATGTCCTTAAGACACGTGTTCAACAATATTTTTCGATAACTTTTGAACGCTTCAAGCTACGAATTTCAAATTTTATACACGTTCATTTTTGAATGGTTCCAAGGAAAAGGATAAATATGTAAAAAATCGAGTGAGTCCTTCCTGCACCTCCCATGTGAAAGTCCTTCAAAAAGGACTTTTTTTTCGATGACTTAACCAGTTCAAGATAAGAAATTAAACACTGAATATTGTCTTTTAGGTTTGAGTAGCAATCTAATGGCAGTCCTTAATAAAGGACGTACAACATGCACACACGTAATTCTATTTTATCCCCAACTACAATATAAATCGGAGTTCAGTATTCATCTAGAGTATTATACGATTGGCTTGCAGCCGATCGTGACTGCAGTATGTTTTATTTTTATACTCTAGATGAAATCATATAGAGTATTATAAGTTTAATCCAGCCCAAAAGTTTGTAACGCATAGAACCAAGCCTCGGACGAAAAAAAGTTATATATTATTTTTTGTTTATTTGTGGCCAAAAACCTCAAATCCGCTTGACGTCCGTCCGTCCGTCCGTCCGTCCGTCCGTCCGTCCGTCCGTCCGTCCGTCCGTCCGTCCGTCCGTCCGTCCGTCCGTCCGTCCGTCTGTCCGTGAACACGATAACTCAAGAACGCCTTCACCTAGGATCTTGAAATTTTGAATCTGGATGTTTGGTTGAATTTGTAAGTCTAAGTTCGTTAACGGGCAAAATCGTCCTACTCCTTCGGGTAGCTGCCATACAAAATGTCCTTAAAACACGTCTTCAAGAGTATTAGTCGATAACTTCGGAAGGGTTTAAGCTACGACATTGAAATTTTGTATGTGTTATTTTTCCAATAGTTGGAGCTAAATATATGATTATGAAGAAAATCCTCTTAGTCCTTCGTGTAGCTGCCATACAAATATCCTGTCAAAACGTTTTCTTTTAATTTACGGAACTTACTATAACTCAAGTAATCTTTTAGCTATGAATTGGAAATTTTGTACAAATTAGTTTTGAGTAAAAACAAAGTTCGAGTTTACTTATCAGCGAAATCCTTTTACTCCTTCTGGTAGCTGCCGTACAAAATGTCCTTAAGACACGTGTTCAACAATATTTTTCGATAACTTTTGAACGCTTCAAGCTACGAATTTCAAATTTTATACACGTTCATTTTTGAATGGTTCCAAGGAAAAGGATAAATATGTAAAAAATCGAGTGAGTCCTTCCTGCACCTCCCATGTGAAAGTCCTTCAAAAAGGACTTTTTTTTCGATGACTTAACCAGTTCAAGATATGAAATTAAACACTGAATATTGTCTTTTAGGTTTGAGTAGCAATCTAATGGCAGTCCTTAATAAAGGACATACAACATGCACACACGTAATTCTATTTTATCCCCAACTACAATATAAATCGGAGTTCAGTATTCATCTAGAGTATTATACGATTGGCTTGCAGCCGATCGTGACTGCAGTATGTTTTATTTTTATACTCTAGATGAAATCATATAGAGTATTATAAGTTTAATCCAGCCCAAAAGTTTGTAACGCATAGAACCAAGTCTCGGACGAAAAAAAGTTATACATTATTTTTTGTTTATTTGTGGCCAAAAACCTCAAATCCGCCTGACGTCCGTCCGTCCGTCCGTCCGTCCGTCTGTCCGTTAGCACGATAACTCAAGAACGCCTTCACCTAGGATCTTGAAATTTTGAATCTGGATGTTTGGTTGAATTTGTAAGGCTAAGTTCGTTAACGGGCCAAATCGTCCTACTCCTTCGGGTAGCTGCCATACAAAATGTCCTTAAAACACGTCTTCAAGAATATCGGTCAATAACTTCAGAAGGGTTTAAGGTATGACATTGAAATTTTGTATGTGTTATTTTTCCAATAGTTAGAACTAAATATATGATTATGAAGAAAATCCTGTTAGTCCTTCGTGTAGCTGTCATACAAATATCCTGTAAAAATGTATTCACTTAATTTACGAAACTCACTATAACTCAAGTAATCTTTTAGCTACGAATTCGGAATTTTGCACAAATTAGTTTTAAGTGAAAAGGAAGTTCGAGTTTACTAATCAGTGAAATCCTTTTACTCCTTCTGGTAGCTGCCATACAAAATGTCCTTAAAACACGTGTTCAAGAATATTGGTCGATAACTTCAGAAGGGTTTAAGCTACGACTTTGAAATTTTGTATGTGTTATTTTTCCAATAGTTGAAACTAAATATATGATTATGAAGAAAATCCTGTTAATCCTTCGTGTAGCTGCCATACAAATATCCTGCCAAAATGAATTCACTTAATTTACGAAACTCACTATAACTCAAGTAATCTTTTAGCTATGAATTGGAAATTTTGTACAAATTAGTTTTGAGTAAAAACAAATTTCGGGTTTACTAATCAGCGAAATCCTTTTACTCCTTCTGGTAGCTGCCATACAAAATGTCCTTAAGACACGTGTTCAAGAATATTGGTCGATAACTTTAGAAGGGTTTAAGCTACGACATTGAAATTTTGTATGTGTTACTTTTTCAATAGTTGGAGCTAAATATATGATTATAAAGGAAATGCTGTTAGTCCTTCGTGTAGCTGCCATACAAATATCCTGTCAAAATGTATTCACTTAATTTACGAAACTCACTATAACTCAAGTAATCTTTTAGCTACGAATTCGGAATTTCGTACAAGTTAGTTTTGAGTGAAAAGGAAGTTCGAGTTTACGAATCAGCGAAATCATTTTACTCCTTCTTTTAGCTGCCATACAACATATCCTTAAAACACGTGTTCAACAATATTTTCCGATAACTTTTGAACGCTTCATGCTACGAATTTGAAATTTTGTTCTCGTTAATTTTTGAATGGTTCCAAGGGAAAGGATAAATATGTAAGAAATCGAGTGAGTCCTTCCTGCACCTCCCATGTGAAAGTCCTTTAAAAAGGACATTTTTTTCGATGACTTACCCAGTTCAAGGTATGAAGTTAAACACTGAATATTGTCTTTTAGTTTTAAGTAACAATCTAATAGCAGTCCTTAATAAAGGACATACAACATGCACACACGTAATTCTACTTTATCCCCAACTACAATATAAATCGGAGTTCAGTATTCATCTAGAGTATTATACGATTGGCTTGCAGCCGATCGTGACTGCAGTATGTTTATTTTTGTTTTCACTTTTAGTTATAATTATCAAATAAGGTTTTTTCTGATCATTTTTCCTTAAATTAATCTGAAAACTAATTATAGTAATTACCAAAATATCCGCCCAAAGGCAAAATTCATTAGCTTACAAGGTTGTAAAGATTTTGATTTCTGATCTCCTGCCCATGTATTTCAAATTTAAATGACACATGTAACAAATTTTGATCAATAAAGTATGTATGTATGTATGTAAATTATAATTCTCGAAATGAAATTAGTTTCAACATCGCCTATATAGAATAATCCCCAGCAATGCCACCAACTGTAAGGGTGTTTCGGATTTAGGCTTGATACACCCTCTGACGAGTCTATGCCATCCGATGACGAAACAGCTCCCTCGGACCCAGTCCAACACAGTCTTATAAAAAACTGGCCTATCCAATGAAGGTTTCCCAACTGTCATGCCCTCAGGGACAGCGATTAATCAACAGTCGGGGATTTCGTGTTGGGGTTCACACCAGAAACTCCACTGACGCCGGAAAACAACAAAAACTTAAACAAATTTGCTTCTATGGTAGCTTCTCACCATGAAAAATTCCATTCTTATTATAAATTTTTTTTAAGGAGAAATATTGTTTTTTTTCGCGTGCAGAGCTCTTGAAAGCGGCCGGTGTCCTCCTCATCTGAAATCAAAAAATTAAATTGATACTTCCTGTGGCTCTAACTGGTACCAGAATTAAGTCAAAATTTTGTAAATTAAAAAATTGGCCTAACTTTGAAATTTTGTTTTAAATTTTCGCGCTTTTTTCGATGAATTTAGCTTCAGAAAAAAAGCTATGATAGATATCGCTAAGATTCTGCTACCAGTTGTAACTAGGGATCCGCTGAACATGTTATTCAAATTTCAGTGCAATCGGTTTAAAAAATGCAGTTTTGAGAAAAAAGCAAATAAAGATCGGTGGTGGCACGGGCGAGCTCTGTTGCACCATTATACGGCTATTACTTTATAACGACTTCGAATTCGGAGAAATCCTTTTACATACATATTCTAGGGATGATTTGGAAGTAATTTAGTAAAAAAAATTTTTTTCTGACCCGGCACATAGTACGACACCCGTCCAATGAAAATTTCGACCCCTTTAAATAGCATTGTTGTTTTACAATTTACAATTATAATATGTGAGCATGTTCTTATTTTTTGCAGATCGCGGTTTATTTACAGTCTATCATTTATCATTAGCTCTGAATAAGTATGGACGTAAAAATGAATCCATAACTCTTCCATGGCAAGCTAAAATTCCTGAAGATAAATATTCACATTTCAAGGTAACTATTTTTAGTCTTTAGTGTAAAAAAATGTAGGTTTTTTGGTATGAAGAAAAATGCTAAATTCAAGTTCCAGCTCGACCTTGGTATAGAATAACCGTATTGTCACTTTAAGTGCCCTTAAATTTAAAACGGTTTTAAAATAAGACCCTAAAGCACGCTTTACATTTCGAGAGCTCTTGGAGAAGTTTATTTGAAATATGCAAAAAAAGAAGTTTCATTTCGCAGGACCACGCTGAAGTTATAATATGTAATTTCTCCTTAGCTAGATGTACATCATTCATTGTCATATGGATCCATATAACCGTGTAAATTTAAGTTTAGATGTGTAGATAAAATACGTTCCTTAAGAATGGATTATTTTCGTGGTAAAGACAGCAGAAGCTACATTTTAAACTTTTTGGTTAAAATTACGCCGAAAAATACTATCAAAAACTTCTATGGCAAAAGCCAAGACAGCGATCAATCCCAGTTTAGATATGTCATGTGGTGGTTTCACCACTTAAAATTCTTAAAATTATTAAGATTTTTACTCTTTCACCCCAAAATGGAAAAAAATTATAAGAAATTTGTAGATACATAATGTAGAAAACTTTTCGTTAAATTCATGGTAATATTTCATTCTTTCTCTAAGGAAATCGAAAATAATATTTACGAACAGGCAGAGTGCACTATTTGTCATGTGCCACTCACTTTCGAAACTATAATTTAAAAAAAAAATAATAAATAAATAAAATCGATACTACTAATTATCAATATTTCACTCTGTAATTTACCGCGAACTTTGTATTCATTCGAGATTATGTTCAAATAAATTTGAAAGACGACTTGGTAAATATAGGACTTATGTAAATATAATAACATACTCGTACATACACTTGATTAAAACACTACTTTGAGAAATTTAAATTATAACGTTTGCCTATATATCCTATGCATTAACGAAAGGATTTTTCCATTCCGTAAATCAACATATGCCTCTTATGATGACGTAAAAAATAAAATGTATTATGCTCAGTGTATAGAATGTATTTATTTAATTATAGGTTATATTTACTACTAACAAATTAATTAATTACATTTATTTCAGACGATCCCAGTACCTTACCATTTCCATGAATATTTATTGAATTGGGTTCAAACGGATTTCCAAATGACTACGCCAAGTGTTTACGATTTAGTAACTACTTCACTGGTTTGTGTCAACAATGATTTGTGCTTTGACCCAAATGATGTTGGAACTGCATGTTGTCCCTTTTGAATTATTCATCGTATCAATTGTTGAAAATATAATTATAATTTATATACATACTTCAAAAAATCTTGTAAATAAATATGTGTAATAAATATTTGTACGAGTATATTATGCTACTTTTTTATAATTTTTCATAGCATTGTTTCGTCATTTTGTGGTGGGGAGAATGTGTTTGAAACGCTCGGAAGCTGCGATTGAAACATTCTAAAATCTATACCTTCTTTTAATGGATAGGGCGATTAGACGAAGGCTAATATTTTTAAGAAGGCGGGATGAGGGGTAAAGAACTTTGGGTTACAATTACTTTCGAACCAATTAGACCAGGAAGATAAAATTAGGATATAGGATTATTAGTGGGGTCCACTGAAACTAAAATGAGGAAGGTGGAGCGCGAACGTGGGATCATAGCCATTTAAAAAAAAATTTATTTGTATTTCTCAAGAAATTTAACAGCAATTAGGCCCAGTAAACCTCTAGCACAGAAATTTTAGGATGCGGGTGTAGGGGGTGATGCTAGGAGGGGATATAAAGGAAAAAAATCAATTTTTTTTTTCAAAAACTGCTAAGAATAGAAAGCTAAAAACTTACGTCTATATAAATAGAACCTTTAAAGAGGCATTCTGGAAACATAAAATGATAGTGATTTGATTTGATAGTGATAGCAAGCTACTGAGGTAGGGGTGGTTTTTCGTATTTCAGGAATGGCTTATGCTAGAAAGTTGTAACACAGTACGTATATGTAGATGTACTACTGGAGTAATCAAATAAAAAAAGTTCAGATTTTCATTGGCGTACAGAGGTGGAGTAAAAAATGTCCTTGATAAGAGTTTTTCACATTCTTACGAATTTCTTTATATTTTTAGACATGTAAAGTTATCAAATTAATTTTACATCTGTAGGATCTTCACATGAGCACCTAAAACATTTTCGTTATTTTTCGATATCCAACTCCTAAAGGGGTATAAAGTGGTTGTCTTCATTTTCACGAATTCCGACATATATCATAGATCTAATGAGATATCGAACTAACTTTCACTTCTAAAGGCTTTAAATATAGTCTGGAGAAAAATCCGATTTAAGCCCCTTGTGGTGTAAGGTATTGTTCAAGTTTTCACGAATTCCGAATTCGCTTTTATTTCTATGGGCTTTATATACAATCAGCAAAAAATTAATTTCATGATTTTGCGATATTTAACCCTTAAGAGTTTTTAAGAATTCCGACATATCATAATCGCATAAAATTTCAGAATATTTTTATATTCAACCCCTAATGGGCTCTGTTCATCACCTGTCTTTATTAAAATTGGAAAAAAAGTATATAAAATAAAAAATCTGACTGTTAAACAAATGTTAGAATAAAGAATAAACAAGTTATTAAAATTGGAAAAAAAGTATATAAAATAAAAAATCTGACTGTTAAACAAATGTTAGAATAAAGAATAAACAAGAGGCTATTTGGGACATTATTCTTTAGGTTGTCAGTAGTGATGGCGATTAAAATGAACTAATCGATTAATCGATCATTTGATTAATCGACATGTAATAGTCGATTTACGATTAAATATGTAGAAAATAATCGATTAATCGATTAATTTTGCCTTTATAACTAACAAGTAGTATTCAATTTCATTACGAAGGTACCATGTAATATAGGAAGAAATAGAGGAAAACAAAATCTTGATCCATAAATATGTATATATTTTGTGTGATAATTTTAACTGTAAATAAGCATTACTTCAAAAACAATAAGAAAGATAATAATAAATGGGATTGATTATTAGGAATGAAAACTTTTGTTTTTGGCGTCGGTCTACGCGTGACTAAACTGGAGTCGCCATTACTGTTGCCGATGAGGTGTAGAGAGTCGCTATTACCCAGCAGGCAGATCATACTTGTAGATAACCAATCGAAATTCTATCCATTTCAGCTTCAGGACACGATCCAATAATGCGACAAAGGTTTCGAGTTAGGATCGTATTTTTGATGTACTCGTAACTTCAGGAAAATTATTCATTCACATTTTTTTTACTTCTGTCTTACATTTAGAATAGAAGGATTGGAAATATAGAAGCTGGTTCAGCGTCAGGACTTCATAAAATTTCGAATTCTTCATTTCTCTATGTAAAAGGCGGAAATGAAAAAAATGTGCGAGGAAATACGTTGCACACTCGTAGAATTGAAGTGAATTTTGTACGTACAAAGAACGTACGTATGTTACATATAAGCACCTAGAATATTATACGTAGGATCGCAGTAAATATTCTACGTATAGTGCTCTTTCAAACTATACGTATAGAAATACACTGCGACCGCGGACATCGTACCCTAGAATTCTACGGTGTTTATCCGGCTTTTATTTTCGTATAGTATGTATATATAACTTTGACTGCTGGGTACTGTTGCAGATGAGGTATAGAGAGTCGCATTCATTGTTGCCGACGAGGTGTAGAGAGTCGGTATTTCTGTTGCCTATGAGGGTGTAGAGAGTCGCAAATTATTTGTTATAACGCACTTTAGAGCACGTTCGAAATAGATATGACAATTATGTATTTCGTCTGTAAAATGATTGTAGACTGTTAAAATGTCTCCAGCGCCATCTTTTTACAAATACGAATTCTTGTCCTTTGGTACAGTTCTGCAAAATACTTAATATTACGATGCGAAAAGTAAGCGAAATTTCTGTACCGTTTATTTGGAATTTGACATTTTATTTCGTTTCGCTCGGAATACAGAACTAGTCTTTAAGTTAAAGGATATTAGTCAGGAAAGCTATTGTAACAAATGTTTCCTGCTTTAGGCAACAATGCTTCTGCACAAGTTTTATAAGTAGTTTCCGGACCTTTTGTCCAAGATGGCTTAGTGCAAGCAGAGTAGCTGTGGGTTTTTATTTCTCGATAACCGCTAAATATAGAATAGTAAGAGTTGATGTCTGTATACAGCCACCTTAGGGGCATCATACAAAAAAATATCTTGGGGAGGAATCAGATTGCGGGTGTTGGATTGTTTTCAGGAACGGCTTATGCTATAAAGTTGAAATTAGGTAAGTACTCGTATAGGTTTAAGTATTACAAAAGTAATTTAATGAAAAGAAAAATCAGATTCGCATTGGCTCCGGAGGTGGGAAAGCAATTAGCTGTGAAAAGGTTCTTGTTTACATTTGCACGAATTTCGTCATATTTTTTAGGTCTGTCAAATCAATACTTCTGCGGCTCTTTATATAATCGCCTATAAACGGTTTTCCAAACTTGTCGTTATTCAACCCTTAAGGAGATAGAAAGATGTTGTGTACTTCTCGCCAACAACAGATTGAAGCACTTTTTGATATTCCACCCCAAGAAGTTGTACAAGTTTTACGAATTTCAACAAATCTTTTAGTTCTCATTGGATATGGAATTCGCTCTTATTTCTGTGAACTTTATGTGTATCTATAATTATCTAAAAATTAATTCCTGGAATTCGCGACTTTCAACTCCCAAGGGAGTGTAAAATAATTGAGTAGGTTCTAACAATTTCGAACGTACCTCTAGGTCTGATGAGATTATGTTTTACGGTTGGTAGTGCTGCAAGCACTTCTATCGCATCCCGTCTTACCGCATCCCCGACTTTACTCCGAAAATTAATTAAGTTTGCGCCCATACTGTTGGCAGATTTTCTCTAATCACTACGATCAAATCATCAAATGATAAAAATAGTCACTACTTCGAGCAGTTCCCATCCCATACAAAAGTCCTTGAAACATGGAGTATCCGTCAGACTTAACGCCATTAAGCTGTAAACATGTGCTTGGATTAAACTAAATTACTTTTGATTACGTAGAGCTACTCTAATATCTAGTACTCTAGAATCAACATTCATTTTCCATAATAGTATCTATATAAATCTCTAAAAAATATCAAAAAATTGTTGATTTCTAATCTTTTGCGATTTGTTTTTTTCTTTGGAGATAATGATCTATTGTTACGTTTGTTAATTTTTTTATTTCTTTGCGTCATGATTTTTTCAATTAACGCCGTGCAAATTATACAAACCACTAAATCGTATGGCATTCATGGCTCTGGGCACTAATTAAAAAAAAATCATATCAGCAGCCAGCGAAGCATATCTCTCATTGCTTTCATGTGGACCCTGTTTTTTTCGAATCTGGACAATGATCAACATTCTGGTGAATAAAAAGCCATTCTAGAATCAAAAAGCATCCAGTCATACGGGTACCAGTATGTACATATATCACAGGTCTTGCTGCTTTTATGTAGTCATATTGGTTGGAGCCATTTCTGCGTTGAGTAATGCCGGAGATTGCAAGTATTAAAAAATAAACCCTCTAGCCAGCTAGCTAGATAGCTAGCGTCTGGGCTGGAGCTGGAGTTTACCAAGTCCAAAGCTGTACAATATGTTCGCCATTCGTTCGGTTGATTTGCAAGCATGTACGACTCTGGGACCATATCTTTCAATCATCGCTAATAATACGAAACCAAGCTTCAAGCGAAATAAGTTACCATATTCGATAGTATAGTGCCAACACATTGGTGTTTCTTGAGTGACGCTTTGCTTAGGACAATCGTTAGCTTCCGTGGTAAATAGAAAACGAGAGCGATCAGGAAAGTTTACGGATACAGTGGCTGTAAACAGAATCTTCTGAATTCATCTAAAAGTTTCTGTGGTTGAACTCTGTTTACTAACAAAATTTTCTGAAATTTTGTGGTATGTGGTACATCGAACAGTCATCTCCGGAGTTCCATATAAGTTTCGAACTTGATACTAAGAGCCATTAAGTAAGAGGCATAGTGTTATAGTGATCTTTTGTGTATAGAGACGTGAAAATTAATTGAACAAACACGATTTTTAATACGTTACAAACAATTTATTGGTCAATCGATTTTATGAAGGTAAGTTAGTTCTAGTACTGACAGCTGATTCAGTAGACGAGGACTAAGACCATTTGACAACCATGACGACTTCTAAGATAAGTTATACGTATTTCAGCGCTAATTTCATTAGGTGTTTTAAGTATCACACTTCTCGCTTTTTATTGTGCAATCTTAAATTTGCAATGAGACACTGAAATTTACTTAATTTTATCGCGCATAAATGTTTTTATGAACATGCAAATAAAGGATAACAACTTTAAACTCTTTACAATTCACAAATTCATATAATTAATTTAAGTTTGATGCAGCACGGATGGAAAAAATTTGTTTTTTAATATTTCTATAGAGATCGGTTGTTTACGTTCGGTCGTATGTTGTTGTAATTTGCTATGCACTCCACATATTAATCAACGTATATAATAAATTCGTCAATGGGCGAAATTGCTCCAATTCTTCGAGAAGCTCACATTAAAAACTCCAAAGACACGTGTTCACAATCGGAGAACTTCAGATCGGCTGAAGGCTGCGAATCAACCTTTTCTTTTCAACGATTTTTTGAGTTTCGACATGCGATATTAAACGCAATTTTGAAAGTGCGGGATTATGAAAACGTGGGATTTTTAAAACGATCGATTTTGAAATTTTAGTTCGTACGATTGATGGAATCGAGTATGTAATTGCATAGAGGACCCCAATCAATATTCTTTCAAAACCTCAAAACTCGCAAAACTCCTACTACATTGGACCTCGGCGTTCGACCTTGTTTAGACATAAAACATGTAAATTGGAGAACATATACTTTTCTCGAATTAATTTTTTAATGTTTCCAGAAACAAAATGTGGAAAATTCAACCAGTCGCTCCGTGTGAGGAGGGCCTAAAGAAAAGAGCTTTGATACGAATGATCCAGAATCAGTTGCGCTTGTGTGTGGCTTGAGGTTCAATTTTGGTTGCAAACTGATTGTGTGTGTAATAATGAAGTATTGTGATCGACTTGAAATTTCAAAAAAATTTGCTACCCTGAAACTTTGTATTTACACGTTTAAGGACTAGAAACCACCAAAAAAGCAAAAAAAAAAAATTTCCGTCTGTCCGCCGTACGCAAAATCGTTTGAAGGCGCGTACCCGTTGAGGTATTAAGTTGAAATTTTTATGGTGGTTAGATTGGGTGAACCCCTACGGATGGTATCTTTTAAGGGGGTAAGGGTGTAAGGGGGGATGGGGGGGGAACGTTTTAGACGAAAAATTTTGTTTCCAGATCTCAGGAACCACTTATGCTAGGAGGCTAAAACTTGGAACTTATTTAGTACTGTGATAGTGGACTCATATCAATTATCGATAAGGGTTGAGGGGTGTGGAAGTGGGGGGGGGGGGGAAACAATGAGTCCAAAACGCTTGAAAGCCGGGATTGAAACATTCTAAAATCCATATCTCCTGAACGATTGATGTCAGAAGATTGAAACTTTGTGGTTGCCCTTAGGGATACTTGAAGATTAGACAAGGGCCAAACTTTTTAAGGAAGGTGGTGGGGTGTGGGGTTGGGGGGTGAACAACTTTGGATTACTATATCTTCCGAACCAATTACACCAGGAAGATAAAATTTAGTTTCTGTGTATGGGATCATAAGAGGAGTCTAATGAACCTCTAGCAGGGAAAAAAAATTTAGGGGTGGGGTGTAGGGGGTGATGGTGAAAAGGGGTAGAGGGGAAAAAAATTCTGATTTTTATTTCTCTAAAACCGTAATGAGTGGAAAGCTAAAAATTTAGGATTATATAGAGCCACTATAGAGACATTCTAGAAAAATAATATTGTTCATAGAGGTAGCGAGGTACTGGGGTGACGGGTGGTTTTTTATATCTCAGAAACGGCTAATGCTAGAAAGTTGAAACTTAGTACGTATATGTAGATGTGCTATTAGAGTAACTTAAGCAAAAAAAAAGTTCAGATTTTTATTGGCGTTCAGAGGTTGAGTAAAAAAAATTTCCGCGAATCCACATTTTCACGAATTTCGTTAAAACTTTTAGACATGTCGAACTATCAAAGCAATTTTACTTCTGCGGGCTATTTATATAAACGCCTAGTAACGTTCTGTAAAGTGGTTGTGTACATATTCACGAATTCTTATATATTCCTAAGGTATATTGAGATTTGGAATTCACTTTTACTTCTGTAAGCTTTAAACGTAGTCGGGGAAAAACCCGATTTAAGTATTTTTCTCTATTAAACCCCCTGGGGGTATTGTTCAAGATTTCACTGATTCCGAAAATCTCTTAGGTTTAATGTGATCGAATATGTTTTTACTACTATGAATAATTATTCTATAGATAAAAAAAATACGTAAATAAATAAAAAAAATCTGCCAACAGTCTGGACACAACTTTATTATTTTATGGGTAGAAGTCCGAAACGTGTTTAATGATGAGATGCGGTGTAGGTTACTATGCGACTGACAACCTAAGAAATAACCAGGAGGCTATTTGGAACGTTATTTTTTAGGTTGTCGGTCGCATAGTAACCTACACCGCATCTCATCATTAAACACGTTTCGGACTTCTACCCATAAAATAATAAAGTTGTGTCCAGACTGTTGGCAGATTTTTATACTCCAGATGAAATCATATAGAGTATTATAAGTTTAATACAGCCCAAAAGTTTGTAACGCATAGAACGGACGAAAAAAAGTTATATATTATTTTTTGTTTATTTGTGGCCGAAAACCTCAAATCCGCTTGACGTCCGTCCGTCCGTCTGTCCGTGAACACGATAACTCAAGAACGCCTTCACTTAGGAGCTTACAAATTTTGAAGCTGGGTGTTTGGTTAAATTTGTTAGGCTAAGTTTGTTAACGGGCAAAATCATCCTACTCCTTCGGGTAGCTACTATACAAAATGTCCTTAAAACACGTGTTCAAGAATATTGGGCAATAACTTCAGAAGGGTTTAAGCTACGTCCTTGAAATTTCGTATGTGTTATTTTTTCAGTAGTTGGAGCTAAACGTATGATTATGAAGAAAATCCTATTAGTTCTTCGTGTAGCTGCCATACAAATATCCTGTCAAAATGTCTTCACTTAATTTACGAAACTCACTATAACTCAAGTAATCTTTTAGCTATGAATTCGGAATTTTGTACAAGTTAGTTTTGAGTGAAAACAAAGTTCGAGTTTAGTAGTCAGCGAAATCCTTTTACTCCTTCTGGTATCTTCCATACAAAAAATCCTTAAGACACGTGTTCAACAATATTTTCCAACAACTTTTGAACGCTTCAAGCTACGAATTTGAAATTTTATACACATTAATTTTTAAATAGTTCCAAGGAAAAGGATAAATATGGAAGAAATCGAGTGAGTCCTTTTTGCACCTTCCATGTGAAAGTCCTTAAAAAAGGAAATTTTTTTGTGACTCACTCAGTTCAAGATATGAAATTAAGCACTGAATATTGTCTTTTAGTTTCGAGTGGCAATCAAATCGGAGTCCTTAGTAAAGGACATACAACATGCACACACGTAATTTTACTTTATCCCCAACTACAAAATAAATCGGAGTTCAATATTTCATCTAGAGTATCATATGATTGGCTTGCAGCCGATCGTGACTGCTGTATGTTTTTAATTTGAGTTGCTAACCAGTCGCTCCGTTTGCGGATTCCCTTAGACTCTGAGATTACAATTTTGTCGCTGTTTGGTAACTTGTGGAGCAATCAGACTTCGTTTGTTCGGGTCCCAGTCATTCGCTACCGAATTTATAAACCAAACCAATTTGGTTTTTTTATCGCTTTGGTAAGAGATGCCTTCGACTCCGAAACGAAACCTTAACCCGTGCAACACGAGCGCTCATCTGGAAGTGAGTAAAGCTGCAAATACACGATACAACAGTTCTACCGACGTATTTTGTTGCGATATCTGTCTAACGGTTGTATGCACGCTACACACGATACGATCTGTTAACAGTTTTCTTCCAATATGCATGCGACCGCAGGTTTTTGGTTGAAAGCATACAACCGTGCGATATCGGTCCAACCGTCGTTCATAAGCCAATACACAATACAATCGTCACATGCAACGACAAATTGGGCCAATAGTACAACCGTTGTACCGTGTATTTGCTGCTTAGCTCGAGTTTTCTTATTAAAGTTCAAACCCGCGTAAAACTGTGGCAGCTATCCGATCGTTTCGTGACTTGCTATCTTCCATAAAAAACCGATGCTCTACATTCAATCAGCTGTCAAAAACAAAAAACCATCACACTAGCTAATGGTTCATCACATCCACTGATCTCGACCACCAGCTCAATTCTGATGCGGATAGTAGTGTCACAAATTCGCCACATTACAACACCGGCCATAAGCCAACACTGAAAGAAACTATGTTTATTCCAAGGTTGCATTGACTATATTAAAGTTCTTCTAGCTTTTGTAAAATAAATATGTTTCCAATGAGCATGGCTATGATGCTCCTAGCCATAGCATATGATGCGTAAAAACATAGTATGGTTGCATTAAACATATATCCGTACTGAAATTTAATATTGTTGTACCAATCTTTCTCGTTACATGATGTAAAAGTGTATTATAATCACGACAACAATATTCTATGATCAGTGGGACTACTATGCAATTTGATAAAATAATTCCCACAACCATAGTAGATATGGTTTGTGCAATCATGTAAGGTAAGATATAAGAAATGATTGTCGCAAACATACTATAATTGACATAACTTTGAGCGATCAGTGCAACTATAGAATTTGATTAGAGATGATCAGCACAATCATGTTAGTTGACATATTATGATTGCCACAACCATACCATAAATGTAATAACTGTAATATGATCAGTCCAACTATAGGATTTGATGAGATATGTTGACTACAATCATGTAAATATACATATTATGATTGCCATAACCATACTGTGATTGTGATAAGCATGAATATGATCAATGCAACATTAGAATTTGTTAAAATATGGTGAGTACAATCATATAAGTTCACATGTAATGATTGCTACAACCATACTATAATTGTAATAACTGTATTATAATCAGTGCAACTATAGATGAGATATGGTAAGTACAATCATGAAATTAAACATATTATGATTATCGCAACCATACTATAATTGCTACAACTCTATTCTTATAACTATGTCCATGTGATTACTCAGAAACTATCGAATTATCATTTCTCCCATTACGAAAAGTGTCGTTCTCGGTGTAAGTTCACTTCTGTAAATTTCAAGTATTCCTGTGTTTAATTGTTGTTCAAGTAATTTATTTATGATCGAAAGTGTGTAACAATGAAGAAATTGCTTGTAACCTTTCAATTAAATTTACAAAAAAAAAATTGATTAAAATATTATATGAAGATGAACCAACAAGTAGTGCTTAAATTAATTCTATTAAAATCGCATTCGGTATCGAAAACCGGCCAACATTTTGGACGAATGCGGGATTAGAAATCGATGAAGATGATGTTATTGATTTTATCAGTCAATACAGCTCCAATCTAAAGTTTGTTCTGTACATTAAAGGTATTTATAAAATTTTTAGTAATTGAATTGGAACGATAGAGTTTTTTCAAGCCAAGTTAATTTTTTTATGCGAATTCTATTGCATTCAAAACGAATTCAATTATTGAGCTTATTAAAAAAATTCAATTTTACTTATATAATATTAATAATATTAATAGAGCTGTGGATAGTAATATAATATAGGTATATATCATATAATGTAGTAGATAATAATTTAGTGCCGTGTTGCAAATATACCGGGTCCTTCATATGACGCGAAAATAATTAAGTTTTATTGTTTTTTTTACCTATACACAATGCGCAACAAATTTTACAACCGAATCCCAGTTGGAGTCGCAAGACATAAGTATTTACCTATATTTCATATAAAACATACTGCAGTCACGATCGGCTGCAAGCCAATCGTATAATACTCTAGATGAATACTGAACTCCGATTTATATTGTAGTTGGGGATAAAGTAGAATTACGTGTGTGCATGTTGTATGTCCTTTATTAAGGACTGCCATTAGATTGCTACTCAAACCTAAAAGACAATATTCAGTGTTTAATTTCATATCTTGAACAGAGTAAGTCATCGAAAAAAAATTTCCTTTTTGAAGGACTTTCACATGGGAGGTGCAGGAAGGACTCACTCGATTTCTTACATATTTATCCTTTCCCTTGGAACCATTCAAAAATGAACGTGTACAAAATTTCAAATTCGTAGCTTGAAGCGTTCAAAAGTTATCGAAAAATATTGTTGAACACGTGTCTTAAGGACATTTTGTATGGCAGCTACCAGAAGGAGTAAACGGATTTCGCTGATTAGTAAACTCGAACTTCGTTTTTACTCAAAACTAATTTGTACAAAATTTCGAATTTATAGCTAAAAGATTACTTGTTCCGTAAATTAAATGAAAACGTTTTGACAGGGTATTTGTATGGCAGCTACACGAAGGACTAATAGGATTTTCTTCATAATCATATATTTAGCTCCAACTATTGGAAAAATAACACATACAAAATTTCAAAGACGTAGCTTAAACCCTTCTGAAGTTATCGGCCAATATTCTTGAACACGTGTTTTAAGGACATTTT
Source organism: Beris morrisii (assembly GCA_951812415.1). Classification (NCBI taxonomy): domain Eukaryota; kingdom Metazoa; phylum Arthropoda; class Insecta; order Diptera; family Stratiomyidae; genus Beris; species Beris morrisii. The sequence continues at coordinate 74,795,237 of OX638310.1, forward strand.
GTATGGCAGCTACCAGAAGGAGTACAAGGATTTCGCTGACTAGTAAAAGTGAACTTCCTTTTCACTCAAAACTAATTTGTACAAAATTTTGAACTCGTAGCTAAAAGATTACTTGAGTTATAGTGAGTTTCGTAAATTAAGTGAAGACATTTTGACAGGATATTTGTATGGCAGCTACATGAAGGCCTAACAAGATTTTCTTCATAATCATACATTTAGCTCCAACTATTGGAAAAATAACACGTACAAAATTTCAAAGACGTAGCTTAAACCCTTCTGAAGTTATCGGCCAATATTCTTGAACACGTGTTTTAAGGACATTTTGTATGGCAGCTACCCGAAGGAGTAGGACGATTTTGCCCGTTAACGAACTTAGCCTTACAAATTCAACCAAACATCCAGATTCAAAATTTCAAGATCCTAGGTGAAGGCGTTCTTGAGTTATCGTGCTAACGGACAGACGGACGGGCGGACGGACGGACGGACGGACGTCAAGCGGATTTGAGGTTTTTGGCCGCAAATAAACTAAAAATAATATATAACTTTTTTTCGTCCGAGGCTTGGTTCTATGCGTTACAAACTTTTGGGCTGGATTAAACTTATAATACTCTATATGATTTCATCTAGAGTATAAAAATCGTAGGTATCGGGTCGGAACAACAGCTCGTATGCCATTAATGTACAGGCTCAGGAAAAATTTTACGTTCTGTAATTCCAGTTCAATTATTATTTCCATTCAATTTTCTTTTGTTTATGATTTTATGAATTAATACTGCAACACGACATTGCACATCTCAATTTTTATTTTTTTTTATTTTGTTTAGATAAGAGTCCTACATGTACGAATACCTTACTCTTACGAAGTTGCACACTGTATTGTTACAGTATAAATTAGAATTACAATTATAATTTTTATCAAGGTGACGATAATTCCTATAAAGTAAATGAATTAAATGCAGCTCTAAACTTCGGTCTCGGTGATAGTGCTGGCAACATTTCAACGGATTATCAGCGAACTAATGCAGAATATTCAATAACCTAGAAACCAGAGATCTAATGAAATTGATATAAGGCCCACTTGCACTAATTCAGATTCTTATTTAAACTTTATGTAGAATACTAATTACATGAATTTAATAAACATTTTATTGTAACAATAATATTAATAAAATAAACTGATTGCCAAAATTTGCCATAGTACCGAAATCTAATAGAATTTTTAAAGTTGTAATAGAGTAAGCTTGATTTCTTAACACAGAGTTAAATATATTGATAAAATTTATAGCACAATTATTATATTATATAAGGCGATTGGTGGCGCAATGGTTAAGCGCGTCAGTCTACAAACACTGAGGTCGGGGATTCAAGTCTCACCTAACCATGGGTTTATCACCCGTAACATTGATTCAGGAATGCGCTTGCATTGCCCTAAGCTCCAGAAGGGGTGGTCATACAGGAATTCAAATAATATTATATTGGTTAAATATTTACTAATGAATTAAACGCATAAACTACGAATTTTAAAATTCATACCTACGTACGTTGTTTATTGCAAGCGGGCCTAAATAAAGCAAGTGAACACACTTAATATTATATGTATCATTTTGCAGTAATTACGGCAGTTTCTCGAATGTCACGCAAAACCAATATTTAAAAAATATCGAGAGACCTTTTACTTATTAAATCAAGACAGAATAACGATAAACAAATTGATTAAGGCATATGCTAGACATCGATTGAAATAAAATGTTGCATAACATTATAATTGAAAAGAACGCCAATTAAAATTTTTAAATTTTCAGTCTTACTCGTGAAAAATTTGAGTCATTAGCAGATTCAATTGTGCAAATTTTTGAAACAGACAGAACAACAACATACAACAACGTCTCAGATCGCCGCCGTCCACCGTACGCAAAACGTTTGAGGGCTTATAGCTTCCAAACCCTATGAGCTATTAAATTGAAATTTTTTTTTAATATACTGGGTAGGCCCCTTGAAGTGAAGTGACTGGGTAGGCCCCTTGATTCTAAAATCCATATCTCCTAAACGGTTAATGTCACGAAATTAAAACTTAATGGTCATCTATAGGTATACTAGGAGAATAGTTCAGCAACAAATTTTTGAGAGGGGGCAGTGACGTACGGAGGTGGGGGGTGAAAAAGTTTAGATTACAATATCTCGTGAACCAATTGCACTAGAAAAACAAAATTCGGTTTCTGTATAAAGGTTGACAAAAAAAGTTTGCTGAAAGTAAAACTTTTTAAGAGGGCGGTGGAGCATGGGAGTGGAGGGGGTAAGAATTTTTTTTAAAAAATCACGTCTCATATCTCAAGAACGGTGTAAGATAGATGCTTAGCAGAAGTAGGCCCCATAGACCCCTAGCATAAAATAAAAATTTCAGGGATGGGGGTGTAGAGGGTGAGGGTGGGGGAGGGTGAAAAGGAAAAAGTTCCGATTTTTATATCTCGAGAACCTATACTGATATAAAACTGAAACTTAGTATTTAGATAGAGCTATTATAGTAGTAGCATGTTGGAAAAATATAATTTTTTATAGTCTTAGTATGGTACGGGGGTGGGGGTGTTTTTCCTAACTATAGAACGGCTTATGCTAGAAAGTTGAAAGTTGGTATGTATATGTAAATCAACAAGAAAAATAATATTAGTTTAAAAAAAATTAAATATCCATTGACTTTCGGAAGGGGGGCAAACAAAATTATCAGTGAAAATGGAATGCATATATTTTCACGATTTTCGTCATATCTATTAGGTCTTTCCAAATATTGAATTAATTTTTTTTTTTGTACGGATTCTTCATATAAATACCTAGAAGGCGGTTTCAGGATTTTTGTGAAATTCGACCCCCAATGTGGTGTAAAGGGGATGTATACATATTCACGAATTCAGTCGTATCCCTCAGGTCTGATTAGATAAAAACTTTTCACTTCCACGGGCTTGTTTAATAATCACCTAAAACCCGTTTTCAAGTTTTTTCCTTTTTCGACTCCTAAAGGTTGGCTTACATGTCGGTTGCAAATAATTTTTACTGAGATTGTGAGGGAGTTAGCTTATCGAATTTTCAATGGAGTAGAAGCAACCACTACAAAAAAATGTTGGCACGCACACATTGACAGAAATATCGTCAATATTTTTTACTGGATATATCTCTGTTCGTGTCACTCCTGATCAGTTTCTAATTAGAGATTTTCCTTCTCCCTCACAATCTCAGTAAAAATTACTTGCAACCGCCATGTAAACCGGCCTTAAGAGTGTAAGAACGGGTTGAACACGTTTTCACGATTTCCGTCATATCTCTTTGGAGTGATAAGACATCGGATTGGTTATTACTTCCTCGGACTTTCTTTATATATATCTAGAAACTCATTTCAGGCTTTTCGGATATTCAACCCCAAAGTGGGTGCAAGGGGGTTGAATATGTTTTCACAAACTCTTACATATTTCTTGGTTCTAATGAGATATCGAATTCATTTTTACTTCCTACATAATCGCCAAAAAGTTGATTTCAGGATGTTTGTTAATCCACTCCAATAGGACGTAAGGCTTTCAACATATTTCTTAGGATTGATGAGATATTAGATTGGTTTGCACTTCTACAGACTTTTCATATAATCGCCTACAAACACATTTCCGATTTCATGTAATGCACCAAAACCAAATCACGAAAAACCTCCTAATCGCGTAACAACTGATATTATACTACGACTTAAACTGCGTACCGGAGTATGACCCAATTATGTAATTCATATGTTATATAAGGCAGCGGCGTAAGTATTCTAGCGCGACCCCATTCTAACCGCTTCCCGAACTTTTTTTAGGCTTTCAGACACATAGTAACCTACACCGCATCTCAGAATTAAACTCGTTCCGAACTTCTACCGAAAAAATAATAAAGTTGCGCCCAGACTGTTGGCATTTTTTTTTATCTTGTCTTTTCCGCATTTAGGCTCAAACAAAAAAGTATTATCACTACTCCTACTGCCATATCTTTTGCCAAATACAAATCTTAAAAGGAAAAAAAATAAAAATGCTTTAAGACTCATCAAAATTGAAATACAAGAGTCATTCATCGCGCACTATATGGTTAATATTAATTTACCTTATCGCTTCTAACTGATTTTTTTTATACATTTATTTTTTTTTTATAATGTTGCTGAACTCGATAGCTGTGAAAGAGCTTATCTTATGCGCTGCAGAACTGAAGGTATACTAGTGCAACCGCGCATGATTTTAGTAGGATCACCATTATCAACTCCGTTTGTGTATATTGCTCATGCCAAACACTCTTTGTAAAAGAAGTAAAAGTGGTGTGTATGAGTGCACTCCTCGCATTGAGTGTCGAGTACCTACCCTGAAGAATCCAAGAATCTGGTATTTCGTTCAAAAATTCATTTTTAAATAGAAACTCCCTATGATTGTTGTGATACGGCAACAGAAACATTGAATAATGACTTGAGTAGATATAATGAAAACAAATTAATTTAAAATTAAACTTCCGCAAATCTAACTGAATTTAAAAAACTACTTTTAACCTTTAATTTAAGGCCAAAAAGTATTAAGTGTTCAAAAATTAATATTGTGTTTGGATTTTCAATTCTAGAAAATTGAAATATTTTTTTTTTAACGGAAATATTTTTTTTATAATTATAAAGGTTATACATTTTTTGTTTTGTTTATCCAAGAATTAATAATACGAAGAATAATTTGAAATAAAATAGCGGTAATACAAAAATAACAGAATGTCTTTCAAATGTTTTCTTTGTGAATTATCTTTTAGCGAATTACCTAATTTTTTTCAGCATTTAAAAACTATTCACAAAAACGATTCACGCTTTCCTTGCATTTTTTGCCATAGAATTTACCATGATTTACAGTATTATAAGAAACATACAAAAAAACACTTATCCAATAATTATGTCAACAAAGACTCTCTAAATTTAATTAACTTAAAACCACACAAATAGCTCTAGATGCTGATTCAGGAAATTGTGTTGAAATTTCTAGAATAAATACGTTAGAAAATCAGCACGAGTACTACATTAACTTTATAAATTTTATTATTCAATATTATGCGAAGGGCGAAATACAACTCAAATATTGCACAGAATCTCTTCAAAGTTTTTTACATTTTTAAGTTCCACTTTAAAGGATTATTGTAACAATATAAATGACGTTAGTCTAAGAAAAACCGTAATCTAGCTTTTTCGACATTTTGCAATTAAAGAAAATTTTGAAAAGTGAATACAATTTACTAAACGCCTTAAAAAAATTAGGCTACAATTTAAATCATAAAACAATAATTTTACATAAAAAAAATGAAGAAATTATAAAAAATATCATATTCAGTTCAAAAATTACTTCAATACATGATTTATTCTACAAACTTTTTAATAAAACGAAGTTTCTTAATTCTTAATGAACTTAACAAGTAAGGCCGACAATTTAGTTTATGATTTTATTCAGTCACCTTTATATAAAGAGAAAATTAATAACTTACCTAAATCAAAAGAGAATATACTGAATACTGAATACTGAAAATAATTGAAATTCAATTTTTTGTTTCTATCTCATTTTTTTTGTTAGTTATAGTATGTTAAAATTTTCGCAAAATTGTGTCCGAGTCCTCTTTGAAAATTCATATCTCTGGTAATTTTTATCCTGGAATAATAAAATATGGCTTATTTTAAAGGGGAAGGTTGTCGCAATAGAAATAATCCTTGAAATTTTTTTCAAGGATAATGATTTTGTCCTTTATCTTTGAATATCTCAAAACGGTTTTTTTTTATTTTTTTATATTTTGTAGGTTATACTGTTTTTCAAACATACCAAAAAATTAACTTCTCAATGGGATCGCGGTCAAAAAAATCGAAGAACATTATAGTCGTTCTCAATTATTTTATAAAAAAAGGGTAATTTAATCAAGAAACGCCAAAAGTGTGACCTTATCATCGCCGATTCTTTTGAAAATTTGTGTACTCGAAGAATTAGTGAAAAAAAAATATGATTTCAAGTTTTTGTTTCTATCTCATTTTTTTTGTTAGTTATGGTATGTTAAAGATTTCCCAAAAAAGATATCCGAGTCCTCTTTGGAAATTCATATCTCTGGTAATTTTTATCCTTCAATAATAAAGTAGGGCTTATTTTACAGATTGTTGTTGTTTTTGTTAGTTAAAAAATGGAGATAGAAACAAAAACTTGAATTCCAATTATTTTTTTCACTAGTTCTTCAAGTCCAAACATTTTTAAAAGAATCGGAGATGGTAAGGTCACAACTTTGGTGATTCTTGATGGAATGACCCGTAATAAGACGAAAACAATATGATCCCGTTTTTGCTAAGTGCAGTTTATGTAGCTAAATTCACACAGAACTTGATCAAACAAAATAGCCAAATCAAAAAAATATCCGCCCTCCCCAACAGCAAAGTCTGGATCCGCCCCTTTTTCAATGTTGACTGCTGCTCAAGACTCAACTGAAAAATCAAATTTTATTTGCAAATGGCACTGCGTTTCTGCAAGCCAGATCTGGCTCAAGCACAATCTAAAAAGCTCCAATATGCTGATTTCTTTCTAAAGGATGAATATTAGCACCACAGTGGGTGTCCAGACCGGATACTTTCTCATAAGGTGGAATTATAAAGAAGGAGATGTTCGTGACACGAGCGGTGGCTCACACAATTGCACCATTTCATTTGCGAAATACCGCGACATCATTTATAGTGAGCGGGTCCTTGCAAGAACGCGCTACCCAAAAGTATATATACATACAGAAAATTCAATACTGCGACATTTTTCAACATTTTTCTGGTATTAGAAAATACTTTTATTGGATATAACTCTTCTTATATACTCGTCCTACTGTTAAAGCCTGTTTGCAAAGACCAACGACTACGACTTGCTACATTCAAATTAGAGCCTTCAAACCTGCAATTATGCTTCATTTTCTTTACCCCTAAGTCACAACGGCAACGCAGTCCGATGTCCGAGGCAGACTAGCTGTCAAAAAGTTGAGCGCGGTGTATTTCCATTGTGGTAGTCACAACGAACGTAGACGAAGGCAGCCTTACGCAGCCTTACGCAGCCATCAAAAAATGTTCGTCAACTCTGAACTTTTCCGTAGCCTGTAGTTAACCTCGAAATCGACAAGTGAATTTTTATACTCTAGATGAGATCATATCGCCGTGTCGGAAGAACAGTGACGCAACTGCAATTTCGAAAATTTTTTGTTTTCACATTTCAATATTTTGTGGTTTTGCTATTCTTGCATAAAATCGTTCCCCGTTGTTTTAAACGAACGTGCTTTTGATCTAAGCTGTCTATAGTAACTATTACTAAGCTCGTATGGCTTGTGGGCAATTGTCAAAAATGATATTGTTTCTCCGAAAAAAATTAGAATTTTTTGCAGTTGCGTCACTGTTCTTCCGACTCGGCGATATAGAGTATTATAAGTTTAATCCAGCCCAAAAGTTTGTAACGCATAGAACCAAGCCTCGGACGAAAAAAAGTTATATTTGTATTTTTTGTTTATTTGTGGCCAAAAACCTCAAATCCGCTTGACGTCCGTCCGTCCGTCCGTCCGTCTGTCCGTGAACACGATAACTCAAGAGCGCCTTCACCTAGGATCATGAAATTTTGAATCTGGATGTTTGGTTGAATTTGTAAGGCTAAGTGCGTTAACGGGCAAAATCGTCCTACTCCTTCGGGTAGCTGCCATACAAAATGTCCTTAAAACACGTGTTCAAGAATATTGGTCGATAACTTCAGAAGGGTTTAAGCTACGACATTGAAATTTTGTACGTATTATTTTTTCAACAGTTGGAGTTAAATATATGATTATGAAGAAAATCCTGTTAGTCCTTCGTGTAGCTGCCATACAAATACCCTGTCAAAATGTATTCTTTTAGCTACGAATTCGGAATTTTGTACAAATTAGTTTTGAGTCAAAAAAAAGTTCGACTTCACTAGTCAGCGAAATCCTTTTACTCCTTCTGGTAGCTGCCATACAAAATGTCCTTAGAACATGTGCTTAAGAATATTGGCCGATAACTTCAGAAGGGTTTAAGCTACGTCTTTGAAATTTTGTATGTGTTATTTTTCTAATGGTTGGAGCTAAATGTATGATTATGAAGAAAATTCTATTAGTCCTTCGTGTAGCTACCATACAAATATCCTGTCAAAATGTATTCACTTAATTTACAAAACTCACTATAACTCAAGTAATCTTTTAGCTACTAATTCGGAATTTTGTACAAATTGGTTTTGAGTGAAAAGAAAGTTCGGCTTTACTAGTCAGCGAAATCCTATTACTCCTTCCGGTAGCTGCCATACAAAATGTCCTTAAAACACGTGTTTAAGAATATTGGCCGATAACTTCAGAAGGGTTTAAGCTACGTCTTTGAAATTTTGTATGTGTTATTTTTTCAATAGTTGGAGCTGAATGTATGATTATGAAGAAAATTCTATTAGTCCTTCGTGTAGGTTTGAGTAGCAATCTAATGGCACGTCATTCTACTTTAGCCCCAACTACAATATAAATCGGAGTTCAGTATTCATCTAGAGTATTATACGATTGGCTTGCAGCCGATCGTGACTGCAGTATGTTTTATCTTTAAAACATCGAATTGTTACTTGATATGACCGGACTGAATTAAAATTAGCTTAAAAATCGTTTTTAATTGTTCGCTGCTTCGTATGCACGAATACGAATGCTTTTTGGAAAATTTGAAATTTATTCAAAACTCAAACTGACGCAGACAGTGAATAGTTATCTGACTTGCTTATTTATTGGCGGCGTCAAGCTGCGTCGCGCTGCCTCATTCTACTTTGTATGTGACTCAAGCATTAAGAATGCCATTACTCCAGCCAATCGGAACCGGAATCCGCGTATAGTTGGAACGTAAAAGTAAGTAATAAACGCTAGCTGGGATGCGCCATCCGGCTTCCAAAAACTTTTGTTTGCTATTTTGCGTCATAAGAATTTCTTATAGGTTGTATACCCATACTTTATAATGCGTGGTTAATTGATCAGTCAACTATCAGGTAGTATTTACTGGTAGTATTGCAGGTAATTCTGTTCTCAACTATCGGGTATATTCACTGCTAGTATTCCAGGTAATTTAGTAGTCAACTATGGCGGAGTCGGCTCTCCACCTTCTATGTACCTGTCCGGCTCTATCCGCTAGGAGGATAATCTTCCTGGGAGTCTTCTCCTTCTCCGTCTCAATGGATGGCGTCTCCGTCATGGAGTATACGTGAATCTAATCATCTCGGCTCTATAAAATCTTTTTTTAACTGAAACACTGTTTTTTTTAAGCTCCGAACATTGTTAATTTTTTCAGGAAACAGGCTGTTAGCCTATCGTTCAACATTCTCCATTTACATTTCACTTATTTCTCTTATATCACTTAACTTAAAAGATTATTTGTTTTATCTTCTTTCCACACATGAGAGGTTTGTGCCGAAGTTAAGAATATGGTAGTAGCGCTCTTACAAATATTTTTATTATTTTATTTTATAATTATTGACATATACTAAAGTATATAATAACTAGAATATAATTATTTATTGTCAACGACATTTGGCTTGTCGCTTCTGTTTGCAACAAGATTTGTGGTGATTTCGCATATTAAAAATGTCGAAAAGCCGCAAATGTTATCATTTTTTAAGTATTACTTTTATTTACTTTATTATTACCTTTCACACATAAATTTTAGTTTATTAGTTTCTGTTAAATTTTTCGATAATATTTAGAAATTTTGAAACGGATGTAAAACTTTATGTTTTTAGTTCAATGCGTTCACGAGTTAACGTGCGAAAACAGATAAACGTCTTTCAATGTTTATGACCATCACCGAGATGAATTAAATTAATATCACACCTTTTTGGGCATTCACTCTACGCGCTATAAACTTCTAAGCTTGGATTAAACTTATAAAACTCCAAAGATTTAATCTTGAATATAAACATTAATTAATTGTGTGAACGTTTCCTTCTTGGTCGTGCCTTGATTGTTGCAGAAAAATACACATATATGTATGGAAGCTTTTCTAGGCTTAGCAGTAAGTACTCGTTTCTTGAGTCGAGATTACAAATAAAGCCAGAATTAAATTTGTTCTAGGATTAAACTGAACATTGAGAATTCCTTCCGCGTTTCCATTCGTAAAAGTGTGTTCCCATGATAATTTTCTGCAATGTTTATGCTTCCAAATACATGGAAACATAATAGCAGTCACGATCGGCATTGTGATTTACCCTAGAAAAATCTCCCAACAGTCTGGGCGCAACTTTATTATTTTATGAGTAGAAGTCCGAAACGTGTTTAATGATAAGATGCGGGGTAGGTTACTATGCGACTGACAACCTAAAAAATAATGTTCCAAATAGCCTCCTGGTTATTTCTTAGGTTGTCAGTCGCATAGTAACCTACACCGCATCTCATCATTAAACACGTTTCGGACTTCTACCCATAAAATAATAAAGTTGCGCCCAGACTGTTGGCAGATTTTTATACTCTAGATGAAATCATATAGAGTATTATAAGTTTAATCCAGCCCAAAAGTTTGTAACGCATAGAACCAAGCCTTGGACGAAAAAAAGTTATATATTATTTTTTGTTTATTTGTGGCCAAAAACCTCAAATCCACTTGACGTCTGTCCGTCCGTCCGTCCGTTGAATTTGTAAAGCTAAGTTCGTTAACGGGCAAAATCGTCCTACTCCTTCGGGTAGCTGCCATACAAATATCCTGTCAAAATGTATTCATTTAATTTACGAAACTCACTGTAACTCAAGTAATCTTTTAGCTACGATTTCGGAATTTTGTAGAAATTAGTTTTGAGTGAAGAGAAAGTTCGACTTTACTAGTCAGCGAAATCCTTTTACTCCTTCTGGTAGCTCCCATACAAAATGTCCTTAAAACACGTGTTCAAGAATATTGGCCGATAACTTCAGAAGGGTTTAAGCTACGTCTTTGAAAATAGTTGGAGCTAAATGTATGAATATGAAGAAAGTCCTATTAGTTTTTCGTGTAGCTGCTATACAAATATCCTGTCAAAACGTCTTCACTTAATTTACGGAACTTACAATAACTCAAGTATTTTTTTAGCTATGAATTGGAAATTTTGCACAAATTAGTTTTGAGTAAAAACGAAGTTTGAGTTTACTAATCAGCAAAATCCTTTTACTCCTTCTGGTAGCTGCCATACAAAATGTCCTTAAGACACGTGTTCAACAATATTTTTCGATAACTTTTGAACGCTTCAAGCTACGAGTTTGAAATTTTGTACACGTTCATTTTTAAATGGTTCCAAGGAAAAGGATAAATATGTAAGAAATCGAGTTAGTCCTTCCTGCACCTTCCATGTGAAAGTCCTTCAAAAAGGAAATTTTTTTTCGATGACTTACCCAGTTCAAGACATGAAATTAAACACTGAATATTGTCTTTTAGTTTTGAGTAGCAATCTAATGGCAGTCCTTAATAAAGGACATACAACATGCACACACGTAATTCTACTTTATCCCCAACTACAATATAAATCGGAGTTCAATATTCATCAAGAGTATTATACAATTGGTTTGCAGCCGATCGTGACTGCAGTATGTTTTTATTTACTTACGTATTTTTTTTATCAATAGAATAATTCATAGTAGTAAAAGCGAATTCGATCACATTAAACCTAAGAGATTTTCGGAATCAGTGAAAACTTGAAATATACCCCCAGTGGGTTTAATTGAGAAAAATACTTAAATTGGTTTTTCCCCGACTACGTTTAAAGCTTATAGAAGTAAAAGTGAATTCCAAATTTCAATATACCTTAGGAATATATAAGAATTCGTGAATATGTACACAACCACTTTACACCCCCTTAGGGGTTGGATATCGAAAAAATTTGAAGAACGTTACTAGGCGCTTATATAAATAGCCCGCAGAAGTAAAATTGCTTTGATAGCTCGACATGTCTAAAAGTTTTAACGAAATTCATGAAAATGTGGATTCACGGACATTTTTTTAACTCAACCTCTGAACGCCAATAAAAATCTGAACTTTTTTTTTTGTTTTAATTACTCTAATAGCACATCTACATATACGTACTAAGTTTCAACTTTCTAGCATAAGCCGTTTCTGAGATATAAAAAACCACCCCCCTTCCCCGTACCTTGATACCCCTATCAAAAATTTTATTTTTCTAAGATGTCTCCATAGTGGCTCTATATAATCCTAAATTGTTAGCTTTCTATTCATTATGATTTTGAGAAATAAAAATCAGAATGCTTTCCTTTCTACCCCCTTTCACCATCACCCTCAACACCCACACCACAAAATTTTTCCCTACTAGAAGTTTACCGACCCTAACTCCTGTAAAATTTTCAAGATCATATCTCATACGGTTTCTGAGATATACAAATTACATTTTCTGAAAAATTGCTGTCCTCCCACTTTCGTGCTCCACCTCCCTCCCCCCTCAAACAATTTAGTTTCGGTAGACTCCTCTTGTGATCACATATACAGGGTAGCAAATTTTTTTGAAATTTCAGGTCGACCACAATACTTTATTATTAAAAAATAATAAAGTAAAAATGCTACTTTTTAACGACATTGTTTTGGAAGATACTCAAAAGCTGAGAAAGTTCTCAAATACGAGTATGTTTTTCAGAAAATGTTTCAGTATTTTAAAGTTATATACGAGTATTGTAAAATTATTTATTGCAATTTCCCTTAATTTGTACATAGTACTTTTTACTTAATTTTTTTTGTCATAATGCCATAATGACACTGGCTATGTTTGCCGCTGAATACCGAGATAGAGTTAATTTAGACAGTGGTGTGAGAGAGATTGTCGGAATAGCTAAAATCGGCAAAACTGTCAAAAAAATGTGCCAACAGTCTGGGCGCAACTTTATTATTTTTGGGCAGAAGTCAGGAACGCGTTTTTTTTCTGAAATGTGGTATTGGTTGCTATACGTCTGAAAACCTAAAAAACACTTCGGGAAGCGGTTAGAATGGGGTCGCGCTGGAATACTTACGCCGCATTTAGTTGACTTCACTGTTTTATTAATTCTTGATGTTACTTTCTGACGTCATTACTTCTATTTCTAATATTTAAATTTGATTTAAATTGGTTTTCTCCGTCGCCGCATCTTCGTTGTAGCTCGCTGTAATGTAAGAACGCGTGTTGTTCGGTTGACGGTCTGGTCGGAACTGGTTATTTATTGTACATAGTTACTTATACACTGGTACATTATATGACATCTTCCTTTTTATACTCTAGATGAAATCATATAGAGTATTATAAGTTTAATCCAGCCCAAAAGTTTGTAACGCATAGAACCAAGCCTCGGACGAAAAAAAGTTATATATTATTTTTTGTTTCTTTGGGGCCAAAAACCCCAAATCCGCTTGACGTCCGTCCGTCCGTCCGTCCGTCCGTCCGTCCGTCCGTCCGTCCGTCCGTCCGTCCGTCCGTCCGTCTGTCCGTTAGCACGATAACTCAAGAACGCCTTCACCTAGGATCTTGAAATTTTGAATCTGGATGTTTGGTTGAATTTGTAAGGCTAAGTTCGTTAACGGGCAAAATCGTCCTACTCCTTCGGGTAGCTGCCATACAAAATGTCCTTAAAACACGTGTTCAAGAATATTGGCCGATAACTTCAGAAGGGTTTAAGCTACGTCTTTGAAATTTTGTATGTTTTATTTTTCCAATAGTTGGAGTTAAATATATGAATATGAAGAAAATCCTGTTAGTCCTTCGTGTAGCTGCCATACAAATATCCTGTCAAAATGTATTCACTTAATTTACGAAACTCACTATAACTCAAGTAATCTTTTAGCTACGAATTCGGAATTTTGTACAAATTAGTTTTGAGTGAAAAGAAAGTTCGACTTTACTAGTCAGCGAAATCCTTAAACTCCTTCTGGTAGCTGCCATACAAAATGTCCTTAAAACACGCGTTTAAGAATATTGGCCGAAAACTTCAGAAGGGTTGAAATTTTGTATGTGTTATTTTTCCAATAGTTCAAGCTAAATGTATGATTATGAAGAAAATTCTATTAGTCCTTCGTGTAGCTGCCATACAAATATCCTGTCAAAACGTCTTCACTTAATTTACGGAACTTACTATAACTCAATTAATCTTTTAGCTATGAATTGGAAATTTTGTACAAATTAGTTTTGAGTAAAAATGAAGTTCGAGTTTACTAATCAGCAAAATCCTTCTACTCCTTCTGGTAGGTGCCATACAAAATGTCCTTAAGACACGTGTTCAACAATATTTTTCGATAACTTTTGAACGCTTCAAGCTACGAATTTGAAATTTTATACACGTTCATTTTTAAATGAATTTTCCTTGGAACAGGATAAATATATAAGAAATCGAGTGAGTCTTTCCTGCACCTCCCATGTGAAAGTCCTTCAAAAAGGACATTTTTTTCGATGACTTACCCAGTTCAAGATATGAAATTAAACACTGAATATTGTCTTTTAGTATTGAGTAGCAATAGTCCTTAATAAAGGACATACAACATGCACACACGTAATTCTACTTTATCCCCAACTACAATATAAATCGGAGTTCAGTATTCATCTAGAGTATTATACGATTGGCTTGCAGCCGATCGTGACTGCAGTATGTTTTTTTTTTAATTGCATTATAACTTAAAATTTTTTTTTTTTTTTAATTCATTAGCAATTTTAAATACGAGTTTCCTTATTTGGATTTAAGAAGAAAAATAAAATTTTGAATTCGTTTAACGTTTGCGTTACAAATTTAAATTCTATTGGGTAATCCCTAATTCGTAAAAACAAAATATATACAAATATAATATAAATAATTTCTTAATTCAATAGTTCAATTTTTCCATACTGCGTTATATCGTGTTACTGGTTTGAGGATTCGACCGCTTCGCGTTATTAATGGCTGATTGGCTGTCACTGTCTGTTGATTTATCCCTTCCCTTGATTTATTGTTCGGGTCGTCAAGCGGGGTGGTACCTGCACTCTCATTGTTTTTCACTCGAGATTCGTTTGATGCTTCCATGGGGTCTCCTGATCTCTCTTGACGATCACTTATTAGTGGTGCTTCGAAGGGCGCTCCGTCTGCGCTGTTGATGATCTGGATTGAACTGCTTCTTCGATTTGCTGAGGCCAGGGTACTGGCGCTGTATTGATATTTGCCTTTGTTTTATGCAAATGATGGTTATTTCGTCGAAAGCGTCTACCGTTGTTTGTCTCCACGATGACTGATCTCGGATGTTTTGTGTGTTCGATTACTTTTGCGCCAATCCATTCACGATGTCCGGTTTGTAAGCGAACTTTGTCGCCCTTTTTGAGCGAGTCTGTCGGTCGGGCGACTCTATCTGCATAAATGCCTTGCTGAATGCGTAATTTTTTCAATTCATTAGAAACGCCGGTGACAACTTTAGGCTTTAATTCATTTTTCACTATTGGTAAAATTGTCCTCGTTGCTCGACTGTAGAGTCGTTGACACGGTGATTTTAACATTTCGTTTCGAGGAGTATTCCGCAGCATGAGTAACGCCATATAAATGTCCGTGTTGTCTAAACAACATCGCTTGAGCAAATTCTTTGCTGTTTGAACATTTCGCTCCGCAAATCCATTTGACTTAGGATAATATGGACTTGAAACTTGACGTTTAAACTGCCATTCAGATGCAAAATCAGGAAATTTTTTCGACATATATTGAGGTCCGCCATCTGACTCCAACGTTTCAGGAATTCCGTGCGTAGAAAACCACTGACGCAATTGAGTAATTATTTCTGGTGAACTTGACGCTTTTAATTTTCTGAAGTTCATAAATCCAGAATAATGGTCCGCAATCAATAAGTATTCGTCTTCCTTCCAGTTAAAGATGTCCGTCGATACCATTTGAAATGGGTATTCGGGAACCGATCGTTGTAGTTGCGGTTCACGAACATTACTACGCTGTGTTTGTTGACATATTGAGCATCGTTCGACGAAGTCGCGGCTATCGTTGCTTTGTCCGATCCAAAATACGGACTCTTGCGCTCTAGCTAAGGAGTTGACTGTTCCTGCATGACCTTGATGTAGATCGCGAACAATTTTTTGTATCTCATTTTTTGGCACTATAACTTTGTGGGCCTTGAATAATAGTCCTTCTTTGAAATTGGCGTATCTTTTAATTTCTTCGGGAAGTTTCTTCCTGTCATCTGGCCATCCTTGCAACACGACTCGTTTCAATAGTTGCAATTCCGGATCTTCCACGGTTGACTTAACGAAACGTTCGCGTGCTTCATCAGTAAACGAGAGAACCAGATTTACTATATATTTTTCTTCCTCCATTTCTCCGATTGGGTTGAAGTCTCGGCTAAGTGTATCTGCGATCGGGATCTGTGAACCTTTCTTGTATTTAACTGTTGGAGAGTATTGTATGACATCCCACAAAATTCGTTGCAATCGTAGTGGTGCATTTTGTAATGGTTTTTTGAAAATTGTTTCGAGTGGCTTGTGATCAGATTCCACCTCAATTACTTTGCCGTACACATATTCGTGGAATTTTTTACAGGCGAACTTAATTGCCAGCGCCTCTTTCTCAATTTGTGGATATTTCTGTTGAGCTGGTGTTAAGGCTCGCGTAGCATATGCTACTGGTTAATCGTCTTGCAGAAGACACGCGCCCAGTGCCTTGGAACTTGCATCAACTGACAATGTAACCGGTTTGTTGACGTCGTAATACTTCAACACTGGCACCGAAGTTAATACCTCTTTAATTTGTGAAAAAGTTTTCTGTTGTTCATGGTCCCATTACCATGCAGTTTCTTTCTGCAGAAGTTTACGAAGAGGTTCTGTTAGTTCTGACAGATTTGAAATAAATTTTCCTAAATACGTCAGCATGCCCAATAACCGTTGCAATTCTTTTATGTTGGTTGGAGTACGCAGTTCTTTAATTGCTTCGATTTTTTCGGGATCTGCCTCAATTCCGTTGTCTGTGAAAATGTGGCCTAGGAATTTTACACGTTGTTTATTGTATTCACATTTTTCCTTGTTCAGCGTGAATCCGGCTGAATTTAATCGGTCGACCACTTTCGTTGTAATTGCTTTTAGTTCATTTATTGTGCCGGCATATAGAAATATATCATCCATTGCGACTTCACAATTCTCTATGCCGTCCAAAGTTGTATTCATAATTTCGGAAAACACTTCCGGAGCCGACGGAATTCCAAAAGGGAGTCTCAAATATTGGTATCGACCCCAAGGTGTAGCAATCGTAAGGTAGTCCGATGTGCGTTCCGTTACTGATATTTGCCAGAATCCCTTCCGGCAGTCCAATTTCGTGAAAAATTTTGTCCCTCTCACTCGAGCTGTGATTTCTTCTACCGTTGTGAGTGGATATTGTCGGCGTTTGATGTTCTTGTTTAAGTCGGTTGGATCCATACAAATTCGTAACTTGTCACCTTTATTCACCACTACCATTGGACTTACTGCTGGTGTTGGCCACGTGACCGGTCGAATTACCGACATTTCAACCATTTTATTCAGCTCTGCCTTGACTTTATCTTGTAATGCATGCGCGATGCGCCTTGGGGGTATTATTTTAAGTTTAGGATTATCTATGAGATCAATGTCATACTTAAAATTTTTGTAACATCCCAGCTGATCATCAGTTGTAAGTGATTCAATTTCGTTTACTCTTATGATGAATCCCAGCTCTTCGCACATATTTCTGCCCAGGATTGGCTTTAAATTCGGCGACACGATTTTGAATAATACCACCGCACTTTTATTTTTGGTTTTACACGTCGCTTTTACTTCTCCGATTACTGGGATTGTCTCGTTACTATATGTAACGATTCGCTTCGTGCGTGACTTTCCTATTTGCAGTCCGACTCGTTTGGCCTCTCGTAGAGACAAAACATTACATTCAGCGCCGGTATCTAATGTCACCATCACTGATTTTTGTCCAATTTGCAATGACTCTGACCACTTATTGTCCACTACATTTACTTGCGCGCAATTTTTATCGAGTGCACTAATGGAATACTGTTCATCATCTGTGTCTGAATCACGTTGTAATACGTTACCTTTTTTTCCAAACTGTTTCGTATTGTCGTTTTTTGTTTTGCACTGATTCGCGAAATGACCAATACCACCACACTTTTTGCACTTTTTACCGAATGCTGGACATTGTTTCGGGCCATGTTTTGTTCCGCATCTCCTACAGTTAAATTTCCTCGAGTCACTCACTGCATTCACGTTAGCTGAGTTTTGATCTAGTCCCGTATCTTGCAGCTCATGCATTTCTTTCGCCGCTCGTTCCGATGCTCAACATAATTACATTATTGATTCTGTAATGCTTTTTTTCGCTGCTGGGACAGATCTTTTTTATTTTTTCTAGATTTAAGTCGTCTTCCGTCCATAGTTTTTGTCGCGTTCCATCCGCACAAATGCCGACCACGATTTGGTCCATTACAAACTCATCAGAATTTGTTCTGTAACCGCACTTCTTTACTTGTGTTAGTAATTTTTGAAGGAAATCTTCAAAATTTTCGTTTGATTGTTGTTTGATACGATGAAATTGGCATCGCTCGTACGTTTTATTTTTTGAGGGAGAGAAATGTGTCGTCAGTCTGTCTTTAATTCCGGCCAAATTCTGTTTTTCGGGATCCGTTAGGTTGAAATTTGCTATTACCTTCAGGGCATCTCGGCCGACGCACGCTTTAAAGTTTGCTACTTGAATAGAAGCGGTCAATTCGGCCAATTTATTTGCAATACAATAGTTGTCGTACATTTCCAACCATTCTGGCCATTCCTCCGACATGTCGATGTCGCTGTTTACCAGCAATGGTTTTGGCGGTTTTATTCCACTCATTATTACACAATTTTCTAGTTTACGTTGATTTTAGAATAAAAACAATTTTTCGGATATCACACAATTTTCTTCTTTACGTTGATTTTAAAATAAAAAACAATTTTTTGTACCCCACTTCTGACACCATGTAATGTAAGAACGCGTGTTATTCGGTTGACGGTCTAGTCGGAACTGGTTATTTATTGTACATAGTTACTTATACACTGGTACATTATATGACACTCGCCTCCGCTCGCCGTAATTCCGCTTTGCTAGCCTAACTCCGCTCGCCCCGCTCGACCCTTCTTCGCTCGTCATCTCTCCCTGTCTTCATCTCAGCCTCTGCTCGTTGCGGTTTGGCGTAGTTCATCGTGGCTTATCGTAGCCCGTACAGGCTAGACATTCTGGCACGATTCTGCTCGCCTTACTTTTCCTTGTCTTCGTCTGCCTTGTCTTCATCTCGGTGCATTGCCCTTGCTCCGCTCGTCTCTGCTCTGCCCCGTCTTCGTCTCGGCGCGTTGCCTCTGCTTTGCTCGTCCTTGCTCTGCCCCGTCTTCGTCTACCCTGTCTTCGTCTCGGCGCGTCGCCTCTGCTCTGCTCGTCTTTGCTCTGCCCTGTCTTCGTCTCGGCGCGTTGCCTCTGCTCTGCTCGTCCTTGCTCTGCCCTGTCTTCGTCTGCCCTGTCTTCGTCTCTGCTCGTCGCTTGGCTCTGATCGTCGTTGCTTTGTTCGGCGTGGTTCGCTCTGCTCGATTTGGTTTGCTCGTCGTGGCGTGCTCGTCGTGGCTTGCTCTGCTCGTTGTAGCTCACTCCGCTCGTCGTGGCTCATGTTTGTCGTAGCTCGTTCTTCTCGTCGTGGCCTGCTTTGGTTGTCGTGGCTTGCTCAGCTCTGCTTGACGCGTCGCTGTTTAGATCGTCGATGCTCTGCCTGGCTAGTCGCTGCTTGGATCGTCGCTGCTTGCCCTGCTCCGCTGATTGGATTGCTTCGCTCTGCTTGGCTCGTCACTGCTTGGCTTACTCCGCTCTGCTTGGCTCATCGTTGCTTGCGTATGCTTGGCTCGTCGCTGTTTGGCTTTGCTCTGCTGCTTGGCTTGCTCCGCTCTGCTTGGTTCGTCTCTGCTTCCGAGGTGGCTACGCTTTGGTTAGAAGCGGTGTCCTACTGACGTACAGTTCCAAGCTAACCAAAATTTTCCGTTTAAAACGCTTCCCCTACCTTCCCCCTCACACCATCACTCCTCAAAAAATGGTCACTTCAAGGGGTCTACCCAGCCTATTAAAAACAAAAATTTAGATTTAATAGCTGATAGGTACACGATTTTGCGTACGGCGGACGGCGCACAGACGGACTGAAATTTGTTTTTGCTTTTTTAGTGTCTATTAGTCATGAAGCGTAGAAAACAATTTTTTCAGGGTAGCAGATTTTTTTTTTTAAATTCGATAACAATACTTTATTATTAAAATAATACAGTAAAATCTGAAAACTTACGTTTTCAGGCATTGTCAGGTCCAGCAACCAAATTTTAATATTTACCAATTTGAACTTAAAATTGACCAGTGAAGTTCGATATTATCTACAAGTAGTTGGTAGTAGTAGTATTACATATTATATACTACAATAAAAGCAAAAAAAAGATTCATATTAGAATAGCAAAAAAATTTGTAATGTAATGGACTTAACAAGACCAATTTCCTATTGTGCAAAAATTAAAAAATTTAGAACGTGCCGCTACTATAGCTCTACCTAAATACCAAGTTTCAGCTATACATCATTAGTCGTTCTCGAGATATAAAAGTCGAAATTTTTCATTCTCCTCTATTCCCACTCCTACAATTTTTCCCGTATAAATTCTAAGCTTCTATCTTAAACAGTTCTTCTTCTCCCACCTTCCTTGCTTACTGTCGACATTAATCATTTATGAGATGGACTTTATAATATCTAGATCGCAGCGTTCGGGCGTTTCGGAGGTAATGTTTTTTTCCCACTCCCACGCCCTCCACCAATATCGAGATTTTTTTGTGAACTATCCAAGTTGTATATAAATTTCAAGTTTCAGCTTTCTAGCATAAACGGTTGGTGATATCTAAAAAAGAAAATTTTTCATCTAAAACGCTCTTCCAACATCTCCCCTTACAATTGACCACACAAGAAGAAGCCACTTAAAGGAGACCCACCCGGTCTACCCACTGAAAACATTTCAACTTTCGACCGGAATGTGGTTTAAAGCAGGGAGATGGTCTAGCCCCCATGATTTTCAACCTGGCACTAGAGTATATCATCCGAAAAACCCCAGTCGACACCAATGGGTCACTACTATCAAGACCACACAACTAGTAGCTGACGGTGACGATATAAACATCCTCGGAAGATCCTTCCCTTGTGTTAAGGAGGTATTTGTCAATCTTGACTCCGCCGCAAAAGAAGTCGGACTACGTATAAACGGAAGAAAAACAAAAGTAATGACGCAAACAAGAAAGAGAACGGCAATCAGACAGAATATAACAATTGCGGAGTATAATTTGGAGAGTGCGGACACCTTCATATATCTTGGGGCTAATCTAGCAAAAGACGGCAACGAAACGGACGAAATCAATCAGCGGATCATGCTAGCAAATAAAACGTATTATTCGGTACTTTCAATAATTAAATCCAGAAAGTACACAGGAATAATAAGCTGCGAATATATAAAACTAGTATATGACCTGTGCTCTGTTATGGCAGACGTAGACATTAACGTGAACTTCCGAAAACCAGTTAACGGATTCGAAAGCAAGGTCCTCCGAAGAATTTTGGACCCTGTGAAGAATGGAATGGAATGGCAAATAAGATACAACCATGAGTTCAACGTTCATCACACTGCGTAAACTGCATGTAGAGCGAATGGAAGATAGAAGAATCCCCAAACGTGCTCTTAAAGGCGAAGCGAGTGGTAACTGGTAACATGCCAGTACGCAAACCACGCAAGCGATGGGAAGACTCGGTTGATGAAGATAGTAAAGCTATCTTAAAACTTAGCAGCTGGAGGACGCGCTCTTTGGACCGAGACGATTGGAGGCGACGACTTCAGGAGGCCAGGACCTGATTTGGGCTGTCGCGCCATTGATGATGATGAGCTCAATGGGCTTGGAAGCTACGAGTCTTCAAACGATTTCGCGCAAGGCGGACGGCATACAGACGGATTTAATTCTTTTTTTGAGTGCCTTCGTTTCGAATTGAATCATTATTATTGTTCCTAGAGAGATTTATCTTTTTTTATCGATCACCGGTCCATAATTGATGGTGATCGGTCGGTATTATCCTTTCTTTTGAAGTCATATTCACAAAATTACTATACACCAATATTTTTATACACTTACGCACACTTTGGATTTTGTAACTGGAAAACAAATGAAGTAGGAGATTGGAGACCAACACTAATCAAGCAGTATGAACACACTTTCGTTCAACGCTACTACACTAGCTTTTTCGTGCTGATGAATAGATGCATTAAGATGAATTGGAAATTGACTTCCGACTGCAGTGACAGTCTCAGACCAGTGAAAAATGAAAACGTTAAGAGATTGCCTGAAAATCTGCGATACTTTTCTAGAAACTATTCGGTATTTGGATAGCCTTCTAATGCTTTTATAATACTTCGTCTTAAATAAGGAAAACGTCCTATTATTTGTAATTATAACTTATTAGGTGACCTAATCATTTGGGAGGGGGGTTTATCCCCAAAACCCCCCGTTCCTACGACACTGGTTTAGCTGCTCGGACTGTCTCTTTTACACCAATGTCTAAATTATATGTTACAGTCTCTATCTCTCTTCATTTGGCAAAAATAGCCAGAGTCATAACAGCATTATGTATAAATTATGGAAAATTATGTTATGAAACGCTCTAAAACCAGTATTTTTCATAAAAAAAATCAGTTGTTAATTTCATCTACTAAATAGATGCCGTTAGCGTCGGAAAAAGGGATTTTTTTTATCGGTAATCAGTTTCTCGCAATGTTGGTCGCCCTGTCGCACGAAAGGATTTTTTTGCACTTGTGTCCAGCTTGAAAATAGCCAGTGTCATAATAGCATAACACGGACTTAAGAATATTGGCCAATAAATTCAGAACGCTCAATGCTAGGTGTTTAAAATTTTTCCCAAATCAATACTTCAATTGTTGCAACTTTAATAAAGTGAACCCTTCAAGTAGCTGCCAAAAAAACAAAATTTTAAACGAAGTAGTTTTCAGTTAAAGGTAAGGTCCAATACAAAGTCCTTAAAACAGATGTCCACGAATATTTGCCAATAAATTTAGAACGCGAGAGAGAAATTTGAAACGTTGCATACATTAATACTTCAAGGGTTCAGGGAGAAAAATCGAGTAGTCCCTGAATCAACAATAACTGAAGAAATTATTAACCCAGGAAGTGGAAATTTTACACGAATTCGTGGTATTTTAAAGGCATGGCCGAGTTCACCAGTGAACGACATCTAGTCAGTCATTTGGGTTGCTTTCATACAAAAGTCCTTAAATTACAAAGGTCCACTTGTTTCACGATGAAGTGAAAATCGGAGTTTAAAACTTTGTATATAATTCTTCTCACGGGAATAAGACCAATCAGGATAAATCCGTCAAGTACTTGTAAATCCGTAAAAATTGGTTGCTTGCAATCGGTTAATTTCGAGTAGTTGAACAATACTGCTAAACAATTGTAAGATCCAGTTCACTGCACAAATATAGGTTGATGAGCAAAATCAACCTGGATTATTTTCCATACAAATGCAATGCATAATAACTTCTGAACCTTATAAGAAAATCAACCGAAATTTTGAATACAGTGATTTATCTAAGGTTTCAGGTAGGAGTTTAAAAATTAAAACGATGGACATTGTCTTTTTGCTTCGAGTAGCAAGTCTTTGAAAAAGGAAATACACACTGCTCATTCCGTTTTATTACTAACGTAACTGAATTATATATCAGTTGTCAGTATTTCATCGGTTGGCTGCAGCCTATCGTGGTTGCGATATATTTTGAAATAATTTTTTGCCTTCCATGTTAATCAAGCTTACACTTGTTAACCAAACATAGTTATAATTCACTATTCATAAAGCACTTTCTGATAACATTTTTAATAATCACCATGTTGCCAAGCACATGTTGAATAGGGGGGAAAAGGGGATAAAGATTGATAAAAATGCCTCAGTATCAGAAATAAATCCGGTAATTAATTTGAGTTTGAGTTTGTCGTAGGTTAAAAAATTAATAAGTTATCGTAAGCTCGAGTAATATCGAGTAAATGCGCAATGGCGTTATTGTTTATTTCTTTCCGAGTATTCAAATCGTTAATCTCAGTGGTATAGCGATCATCAGATTGCAACCAGTCTTTGTTATAAAGGGATATTCAATAGGTAATACAATTTTGTATTTTAATACAAACGCACCCTCAAATTTTTTTGCTGGTCTGTTAATGTCAAAACATCAGTCAAGGTTTATAATTTTATCATGGTGAAGTTCACGAACGAGCAACGTTTGAGATATCGTAATCTACAATTTTTTGACCCCCACCTCCGTACGCCACTGCCCCCCCTCAAAAATTTATTTCCGATCTATTCTCCTAGTATACCCACAGATGTTCATCAAGTTTTAATTTCGTGGCATTAGCTGTTTAGGAGATATGGATTTTAGAATGTCTCGATCTCGGCTTTCGAGCGTTTCCGACGCATTATTATTCTTTCCACTCCCACACCCCTTCACCCATATCAACAATATTTTTTCAAATGGGTCCACTATTGATGAAACTAAAATTTTTCGTCTAAAACGCTCCTCCTACCTCCCCCCTCACACCCCCACCACTCAAAAGGTGGGCACTTGAAGGTCTCTGCTCAGCCTACCAACAAAAAAAAATTCAACTTAATAGCTCAAAGAGTTTGAGAGCTATAAGCTTTCAAACGTTTTGCGTACGGCGGACGGCGCACAGACGGACTGAACATTTTTTTTGCTTTTTTGGTGTCTAGTCATGAAATGTGGAAAAAAAATTTTTCAGGGTAGCAAATTTTTTTTTTAAAAATCGATAACAATACCTTATTATTAAAATAATAAAGTTAAATTAAAAAAAAAATTTATTCAAAAAACGAAAGAAAAATAGTAATATATCTACATAAGAAGAAAAAAACAAATTTTTTAATTATCACTTTCAAGCTCACTACATATTAAGCTTACGAAAGGATGACTTTTATCATAAGCCGTTTTTAGCGGTCTCAACCGTTAGGTTGTTCCAGCGCTAACTATACTTTTATGGTTAAATAAAAAACTCGTCCGACTTGGACGTTGGCTCGATTTCAACTGGTTTATTTCACATTTCATACCTAAAACTAAAACTTAAAACTAACGGACAAGAAATGATAGTAGCGGGTGGAATTCTAGAGCTCGTGTTGCGAAATTGATTTTATGTTGCTACATCACCCTCCCCTTAGCTGAGGGCTCAGGAGTTTATTAGTGTTTATGTATTGTAATTAATTATTTGAGAAGAAAAAAAAATTATGTTATTGCATTTGTTTATATTATACTTATATGTTTGTTTATATTCATTGCTCAAGTTTTTATTTTCTTTATGTTATTGCCTGTGTTGATATTCATATTTTGTACAAATCTTTGTCTCTTTTTAATAATGAACTCTTTTAATTGTAGATTCATTGCTTGAGTCTATTGTGAATGCTGGTTTTAGTCTATCCTTATGGATAATGAAAGATATTCGGTTTCGTCGTGTTACTCGGTAGGGACCCTGGTACGGAGGTTTTAATGGTTTCATGCTTTCAACTCTGACGAATACTTGATCGCATGCATGTATGCAGGTCTTTAGGTATGTAAGCAGGGGTACGTGATTTCCTCGTTGCTGTGGGTTTTAGTTGTGCCATTCGTTCGCGCAGGGATGATACGAAGTTGCTTGGGTCATGGTTATATAGGGTTGTATCATGTGTGAAAAATTCGGCTGAAAGTTTTAGTGGTTGTCCGTATACTAATTCTGCAGGTGAACAGTTCAGATCTTGTTGTTGCGCGAATACCTAATAGTATGAGCGGTATGTCGTCACTCCAGTTGCAATCAGATTCGCGACATTTTAACGAAGTTTTTAGTTGTCGGTGGAACCTTTCAACGAGGCCGTTTGCTTGTGGATGATAGCTACTTGTTCGTATACGATGTGATCCGAGGATCATTGATAGTTCATTGAATAACTTAGATTCAAATTGTGAACCTTGATCCGTCGTGATCTGAGCGGGTGCACCGAATCTACTAACATATTCCGTAAAATTTTTTTTAACTAGTCTCGTAGAGGATATGCCTCTGGCCAGCGAGTGAAACGGTCAATTATGGTTAGTACATAAGAGTATCCCTTAGAAGTTTTTAATGGTCCTACAATGTCCATGGGGACGTGTTCGAACCTTTGATTAGGTGGGGTGAAATTTTCTAAAGACGATTTGGTGTGTCTATTGATTTTATAACGTTGGCAAGAAAGACAATTTTGTGTCCAGTGTTTTATGTCCGTATTCATCTTCGGCCAGAAGTATCGATCTGAGATAAGTCTGCGTGATCCGCGAATACCAGGGTGTGATAATGAGTGTAGTGATTCGAAGACTGGTTGTCGAAGTTCTATTGGTACGTATGGTCGAGCTTGTTTGCTAGATAGTAGATACTTCACCCCACAGAGAGTCAACAATAGTGGGCATGTAACGTTCTTCGAGGGTGAATTTTGAATTTGTTGGTTTGTCTTTTGCTATTTTTCCTATCGAAAATTGCGCTTCCACTTGTATGAACCACACTGCTGGAGATTTTGACCAGAAGAGTGGTAGTTTTACAGAAAGCTCTTCCTCTTTTACTGTATTATAGCGTGCTTTTATGCGTCGAGGGTCACAAGTTTAGCGGTCCCAACCGTTAGGTTGTTCCAACTATACTTTTATGGTTAAATAAAAGACTCGTCCAACTTGGACGTTGGCTCGATTTCAACTGGTTTATTTCACATTTCATACCTAAAACTAAAACTTAAAACTAACGGACAAGAAATGATAGTAGCGGGTGGAATTCGAGAGCTCGTGTTGCGACATTGATTTTATGTTGCTACACCGTTACAATACAGTGCAGTATAAGTGCAGTTATACCGAATTTAATGGTACGTCTGAAACATATTGTTTTAAACTTTCCTAAATTCTTTAAATAGATAAATAATTTGAAAAACTTACCTTCCAGATGACAATAAGACCTTGTGTCAAGTTCCAGATATTTTATGAAGTAAATTTAAACTTAATTTTCACTGTACAAAGGTCACTATCACGTTTAACCAGTCAGTCACGGATGTCGCAATCGAACTAGAACTCTGCGCACTGCGATTCCCACACCAATGTGCGGTATAGAATCGTGTTCATCTTTCTTACAAAAATTTTTGTCAATTTAATAAATAGTTTTGTGAATATAACAAAATCTTGCAGTTTACTTTTGATCACTCTGACAAAAATTTTATCAGAAGTCGTTTCTTCCAATACAACAAAAAACTTGGTAATTTGATAGAAATATTGATCAATATGAAAGAAAATTTTGTCATTTCGATAATACATGTTTTGTTAAAAGAACGAACTGGAATTTCGCCGAATTTTTATCATTTTGACAAAAATTTATCAAACTGAATAATTTTTATTTGTTATGCTGACATATTATTATCATTATGACAAAACTGCACTGTTGAAATTCAACAAATATTTTTTGTCAATGTTACCAAGGATTTTTCTTTGAGTGTACACTCCTCCTTTAAGTTTCAATTACATGACATTTACCGTGTAGGAGATATAGATTGTAAAATGTCTTAATCTCGGCTTTCGAGCGTTTCGAACGGATTGTTTTTCATCCCACTCCAACACCTATTCACCCATATTGACAATTTTTTTTAAATGGGTCCACTATCAAAGTTTTATATAAATTCCAAGTTTTAGCCTCCTAGCGTAAACGGTTGCTGATATCTAGAAACCAAAATTTTCCTTCTAAAACGCTCCCCCACCTCCACCTCCTTAGTGGTCACTTAAAGGTGTGTACCCAATCTACCCACAAAAAATACTTTATTATTAAAAAATAATAAAGTAAAATTCAACTCAATAGCTCAAAAGAGTTTGGGAGCTACGAGCCTTCAAACAATTTAGCATACTGCGGTCGACGTACGGTGTATGACGGACAGACGGAATGATTTTTTTTTGCTTTTTTCGTATCTACTAGTCATGAAACGTGGAAAAAAAAATTCGGGGCAGCAAATTTTTGTTTTAAAAAATCGATCACAATACTGTATTATTGAAATAATAAAGTAAAACAATGCATGGGAATTCGTAGTAGGGCTATGAATTAAGAGTATTCAGATATTTACATACATAATCTAG
This sequence comes from Beris morrisii, assembly GCA_951812415.1. Lineage (NCBI taxonomy): Eukaryota > Metazoa > Arthropoda > Insecta > Diptera > Stratiomyidae > Beris > Beris morrisii. The sequence continues at coordinate 74,823,457 of OX638310.1, forward strand.
CTATATGTTTTGAAGTATTTAAAAAAAATTATTCTATAGGATGGTCAGTTTTCAATATCCGCGGAAGTACAGAGTGGTAAAGATAGGTCTTTTTAATGTGTCACATTATTGCTTACGAAAGTTGCATAGTGTAGCATCCAAAAACGAAATTAAAATGACATTTTAATAATGGGGTTTTCCGAGAAAAATCACATTGATCAAAGAATTTTAAAGTTCACAGTCGCAAGAATTTGTATTTCGAAGCAAATTTCTCAAGATAGGGTACATCTACAATATCGGTGCTTACATCGTTATCATCATTATGGAAGGTAATTCGATTCCCTAAAAAAGAAGCTATAACATGTTAAATAGTGATTACTAGTTTTGAAGATATAACTCTTTTTATTAGTGAGAGTATATGTACATGTCCGAAAGACTTTTCTTTACCATCCTTATCTCCGTGGATATTGAAAACTGACCCACTTTGTAGAACATGTTTATTCTAAAAATACAACAAGGAATCATCCCTTAAAATATTGCCACTCATGTAAACTTTGAACAGTAACCAGTAAACGCACACTAAACGTACACGATACAAGAAATTAAAAAACTGGGTAGGTACATATCACGATTTTTTATCTACGGAACCCTAAAACAAGCAAACTACACAACAAATAAGTACATATGTGCATACCGGTATTTCTGCACTAAGTTTCACTTAAATTATTATTTTTTTTACTTAATTTATTGTTTTAGTTTGGCAGTTTAAATCAAAACATCATCGTTAATATAATCTTTGTATCTGTAAACAATTTGTAGTCAAAAAAATGCAGATTCCCTAATATTTGGGAGATGGAAGTTTTAGCTATTAACGGTATTGTAAATATGTTTATTTTGAAAGTGGTGCAAGTCCATCTTAGGTTGAAATTATTTTTAACCGAATATGTTTCGGCATAATTTAGCTTCGGTTGTATAATTGTGACACCAATGTGTTGGTTTTACATCATGTCTGAAACGTATTATCTTTCTATCTATCTATCCTTGATATTGGTAATCGATGATTGTACAAAATTTCATAAATAATAACAAGTACAAATTTCATTGTTTCGATAATATGTTTACTTCCAACACCGGCAAATTTTATTAATATTGGCAACACTGCAAAAATTTTTACCTATTACCAGCTTGCAAGTAAGTTCTAGTTCAGTTTCTGATGTTATCACCACAACGAGGAATTTCGGAAATGTAAAATTACCTTCTTTATATGAAACCATACCATACCATACGTATAAAGTAACTGATTAACGAAAATGTATAATTTCATTGAAATTGTTAATAAAAATTAATTGTTTTTTGCTATGTTATATTTTCTACTGTAATATGTAAAAACTTTTTTCTTTTCATCAAACAAATAAATATTTTTATAAAATTTAACAGTATTTTGTTTCTATTATTATAAAAAGGCTGATACAACTAAAATATTATCCGTTTAATTAACGATTACAATAGGTGTGTTTTTTTGCGCACTTATCCACAACAGAGTAGGTTAGAAAATTGATATACAAAATAACAACAACATTGCTGTTTTTATGATTCTTTATACCTTTTTCCGTAGATAGTTGGCTAGAGTAGAGAATTTATCGCGAATAGCTATCCTAGTGAACTTACTGGGCAGCTTTTCCTGTTAAAATCTATATTCCAGCCTACTATCTACAGGGAAAAGCAATAAATAACAAAAACAGCAATATTCATGGTGTTTTCAATGTAAATTTTAATCACTAATCTGATCTGGATATATGCGCAAAAAACACACCTAATAATTCATTACTTTTGAAAGTGGTGCAAGTCCATTTAGGTATAATAAAACCTTTATTTTTTTAGCCAGCACTATAAACACTACTGGATAATAAACTTACATTATCTAATACCACAAAATACAAAAAATTTATCTATTAGTGCTTACCAATATTTTTATATTTATTGAAATGCAAACCTTTAAATATCTCGCAATAACAAAAAATGGACTTGCCCACTTTCAAAATAAACGGCTCAAATGAAGAATTAATTCACTCATAACCCGCCTTCCCAATTGCCATCGAACTTGACCGTTTTCAATCGCAATCGTAGGAAATGTAAATGTACATACATACATACCTAGATAATAAATGATACATTATATAGATTTGTTATTATTATATAATATTATTTTTCGCAATACAATTGACAAAAAAAAAGAAGCTTGATTTTGAGTATTTTTAATTCTTTGGGCATTTTGGCGGGTGGTGGAGGGGGGGGGGGTCCGGACCCTGTCGATCCCCCTCCCTGGCTATGGCCTTGGATATGCATACTGGTTTCCTTTCTATATGTGTTGTGATGCTGCACATATTTTTTTTTTCGTTCGATCTAAGGCCTTACGTTTTTTGCCCAATTAGTTTCAATTTAATATTCTTGAAGTCTTACGAATAAATATTCTGGGGATTGTGATGATAAAATTACAATCAAAAACGAAGTACCGACTGAAGACGTAAAGTATAATACATACCATTCGAAACAATAAATTAATCATATGTTACGTATTTATTTGATTGAATTAATCTTTTTTCTGTTTCCAGATAGGAAGCCGAACGTAACGTAATTGAAGTGCGATCGTAAATCAACAGATTCGATTAAAAAGCCGGCAATATGACAAATACTAAGAAATTTGGCTTGGGAACGTTCCCACTTTTCTTAGCTTTACTTAGTTTAGGTGCAGACTCCGTCGCGTCAATTCCATTTCAAACATCCGCGAACGATATTTTCGTCGTGTACTCCTTTGGGCTCGGTGAACCGATTACAATAAACGATACCATGTCGAAGAAACCGTCACTCGATGAGTATAAAAAGGCTCGCTCAAGCTTCCTCAAGGCTGAGCAATCGCGTTCGTTAGGCTCGAAATTAATACTAAACGACCGAGAGTACATAGCTAACGAAATAATATCGGAGGTGAAATTACAGGATATGGAAAATGGATTCGTCAATCCGCAGAAATTTGCTCCTTCAAAACATATCTTCGATGTATTAGATGAAATCAAAGCGTCCAACTTGTTTCAAATGCTGAAGAGAATGCCGAAAGGAGGAGTACTGCATGCTCATGATACCGCGCTGGCCAGTACAGACTATGTCGTATCCTTGACATACCTACCGAACTTATGGCAATGCGCTAAGCCGCGTAATAAGGACATTTCGTTTATCTTTTCTCGAAATCAACCCGATAAATCAGATGGTTGCGAATGGACCTTGGTAGCTAAGGAACGATTGAAAGTAGGCAACAAGAAGTACGATGCGGAAATAAGAAAATTCTTTACATTATACAAAAAGAACCCTACAACTGAGTACAAGGATATTAACCACGTATGGAAATGCTTCATTGACATATTTATCAGACTTGAACCGATCCTCACATATGCACCTGTGTGGAAGGAATATTATAAAACTGCTCTGAAAGAGTTTTACGAGGACGGTGTACAATATTTGGAGTTCAGAGGCACGTTGCCGGATGTGAGTATTGAATAATTTACAAAATCTTTAGTTTACTACTTTCGCAGCATTTCCTTTTATTACATACTCTAAAAAGTGAACCACCACTAGCATCAAATTTTTGATAATTTCATTTATATATCGCTATCACATTAGTAATAAGATATTGATCAGATTATATTTTATAATTAATATAAGCATGTATCTTGCTATCGCTATTTATTATCTTACTGCTATTTTAAGTTACTTCTGGGGTACAAAAAGAGATAAGATTATACAATCAACATTTTGCTATACTGTATCGTATGAAAACATTACAGAACTACGATTCGACCAGTGTACTGGATTCCTATTCGAATATTGTAGTCGGGATAAGAAAACAGTGAATAGTTATTAAGGCAGGTGTAGGATAGGAACCATTAGTCATGCATTATTACTACGTATACACGGAGTACTGAATCCAAATTGAATCTAGATTCAATCCATTAAAATCACATGTAGACGCAGATCGGATTGGAACGAGATCAATTTGATCCGATCCCACTTTTCGACCTGGATCGAATCGAAATATGACCGAACTTTCTCATGTAAACGCGGATCAAAAGGTCGACGTTTTCTGTTGATGAAGAGTTGTTTTGTTGGAAAACATAACCTAGAGAAAGAAGTAATTCATAGCGCGGTGTTCTCAAAGCGTGTGTGTAAAATTTCGTGTTTGAGAATGACAATTTACCAGATTTCAGGTTATGTTATTTGCCATTTCGATCCCATATTTCAATCTTCTCTTGTTTCGATCTTTCGATTAAAATTTCGATCTTTCAATACGATCTTGTATACGTACTATATGTTTCCATGGTACGTTGTACTCGGGTTGAATGGAAACTCTAGTCTGAAAACAACAACTCGACTCTGCTCATAGAAACACGGAAGACGGTATTAATATTGTTGCGAGGTAGGGGTTCGCCGGGATTTCAAGTAAAACACAATTCGTTTAAGGGCTCATATACCCCTGAACGCGCTGAAAACCGAGTAAATTTGAAAAATTATTATAAAGGTTATATGGTGAAAAAAAATTGAATTGTTGAGTTCACATATCTTATTAACTATTTAACTATAAAAAAAAAAAAAAATTTTTTTTTTTTAATATTAACATTGTGTTTTACGGGCTTAAATTTACTTATAAACATACTGCATTCACGATCGCCTGCAAGCCAATCGTATAATACTCTAGATGAATACTGAACTCCGATTTATATTGTAGTTGGGGATAAAGTAGAATTACGTGTGTGCATGTTGTATGTCCTTTATTAAGGACTGCCATTAGATTGCTACTCAAAACTAAAAGACAATATTCAGTGTTTAATATCATATCTTCAACTGGGTAAGTCATTGAAAAAAAATGTCCTTTTTGAAGGACTTTCACATGGGAGGTGCAGGAAGGACTCACTCGATTTCTTACATATTTATCCTTTTCCTTGGAACCATTTAAAAATGAACGTGTACAAAATTTCAAATTCGTAGCTTGAAGCGTTCAAAAGTTATCGAAAAATATTGTTGAACACGTGTCTTAAGGACATTTTGTATGGCAGCTACCAGAAGGAGTAAAAGGATTTTGCTGACTAGTAAACTCGAACTTTGTTTTTACTCAAAACTAATTTATACAAAATTCTGAGTTCATAGCTTAAAGATTACTTGAGTTATAGTGAGTTCCGTAAATGAAGTGAAGACATTTTGACAGGATATTTGTATGACAGCTACACGAAGGACTAATAGGATTTTCTTCATAATCATACATTTAGCTCCAACTATTGGAAAAATAACACATACAAAATTTCAAAGTCGTAGCTTATACCCTTCTGAAGTTATCGGCCAATATTCTTTTTAATGACATTTTGTATGGCAGCTACCAGAAGGAGTGAAAGGATTTCGCTGACTAATAAAGTCAAAGTTTCTTTTCACTTAAAACTAATTTGTAAAAAATTCCGAATTCGTAACTAAAAGATTACTTGAGTTATAGTGAGTTTCGTAAATTAAGTGAATACATTTTGACAGGATATTTGTATGGCAGCTACACAAAGGACTAACAGGATTGTCTTCATAATCATATATCTAGCTCCAACTATTAGAAAAATTTTACATACAAAATTTCAATGTCGTAGCGTAAACCCTTCTGAAGTTATCGACCAATATTCTTGAACACGTGTTTTAAGGACATTTTGTATGGCAGCTACCAGAAGGAGTAAAAGGATTTCGCTGATTAGTAAACTCGAACTTTGTTTTTACTAAAAACTAATTTGTAGAAAATTTCCAATTCATAGCTAAAAGATTACTTGAGTTATAGTGAGTTTCGTAAATTAGGTGAAGACATTTTGACAGGATATTTGTATGGCAGCTACACGAAGGACTAATAGGATTTTCTTCTTAATCATATATTTAGCTCCAACTATTGAAAAAGTAACACATACAAAATTTCAAAGTCGTAGCTTTAGGCGTTCCGAAGTTATTGGTGAATATTCTTGAGCACGTGTTTTAAGGACATTTTGTATGGCAGCTACCCGAAGGAGTAGGACGATTTGGCCCGTTAACGAACTTAGCCTTACAAATTCAACCAAACATCCAGATTCAAAATTTCAAGATACTAGGTGAAGGCGTTCTTGAGTTATCGTGTTCACGGACAGACGGACGGACGGACAGACGGACGGACGGACGGACGGACGGACGGACGTCAAGCGGATTTGAGGTTTTTGGCCACAAATAAACAAAAAATAATATATAACTTTTTTTCGTCCGAGGCTTGGTTCTATGCGTTACAAACTTTTGGGCTGGATTAAACTTATAATACTCTATATGATTTCATCTAGAGTATAAAAACCATGGCGCCTCCTGGTCGGCATCATAACTTCACCAAAAATAATTCAATTTGCAAAAATAAAAACGAATCTTGTAGAATAATGTAGTAGTTATAGTCTCATGGAGGGAATTTTTTTTTTTCAAAAATAAATAAGTTACAGTATTTCGAACTTTAGTAATCAGTTTTTTAAAAAAAAATTTGCGTTTAATAATTTATAAAAAAATTTCCAAGCAAAAAATTAAAAAAACCTCTCGATAGACTATAGAGAAAATAGTTATCAAAATTATAAAAAAAAAAAAGTTGAAAAATATTAAAAATTGACTGAGTTATCGTGTCGACCATGTCTAAAAACATAGTATCGAGTAAAATGCGTTTAAAGTTTTTGGTAGGTACAACGTGAACTTACGGCTAGTCTCCCATTCCAGCTTCGTACTGTATACCTTCCTCCTCTTGTATCTTCGTGTTTTTCACAGATGGTCCTATAAATGACCTTGTTTCCTAAGAAACCCGGCTTTTGCGAACAAAATAAATGCGAAACGCTGCTGTTGAGAGTGGCGCAGCAATTAGCCAGGAAGCCGTTCCAAACCGATGTCTGGTGACATTTATTGCTATAACTTTGTAATGGAGTGGAATTTTCTAAATTCAAATTTTTTTTAATTCTTATAAGTATAAAAAATAAAAATCTGCAAAAAAAAAAAAATCCATTTTTTGAAAATTTCAGGGGTATGTGAGCCCTTAAAATCAAAATAAGTGTTAATTTATTATTCGCACTTTAATTCTATTCGCACTGTATGGCAACACTGCCCGCTTATTTATATCGCTTGACTCGATCACTTTCGCTTTCTACCACACGGTCGCGTATACACGCTGGCTGTCACAGTCGACGTAACAAAAATTACTATCTCCCTCGCTGAAAGCTTTATCTGCTTTTATACTTGTTGGCGGACTGTTCTTGAATTTTCGCTCGGTGGTGTGTGTGGACGGTACTGGAAAGCTTGAGAGCATTCCATTTGATCTTCAACGCTGTTCTAGTACATTCGAACACATTCGATTAGAGGGGAGGTATAGTCGTGTTGCTCCGCTCCCCTTATATACTAGAACTAGGTTTCTGATTGGGTTACTTTGTAGCTAGGTATTCGGTTGTTAATGTTTCCCTTATTCGTGATTGATCGAGTTGCGCGGTTGCCAGGCTTGCACGTAACAATATGTAGGGAAAAGCAAGAAATCAGTATCCATAAGATGCAGTTTTGGCTTTATTCTGCCAACAGGTTAGGTTAGGTTAGGTGGGTGGCTATTTGCAAAGATAGATCGCTATATATAAGTCCGTTGTGATACCACTGTACCATGGCAATTTGATCGCATTTTGCTGCGGTTTTTTGCCGAGTCCGTCGGTCACGGTATTGTTCTGTCAAATATTTTATATTTTTTTAGTGCTATTTATTATGATGCGATCCACCAGAACTGCAAAGTTGCCTATAAAAATCAACTACTCTCTAGTAGCTTTGATGGTATTTGTGAATCTGATAAGTATATAAATTGAATTCATCTGTTTACTTTTAAATCCTTTACTGCAGAAGTTTTCGTCAAATTTTATTAGTCAAATATTTCACATCGACATCATGGCACACTGTCTAATACTAGCCTAACTATCCCAAACGCGTCTAGAAACGGAAATCGATATGGCACTGAGAGAAGAAACCAAATTTATACTGATGGCTCTAACCATAGGGATATATGTACTAGAGATGACAAACAGCGACCGAGTTGAAGGCGGACGTCATCGCTTTCACTTATACGCAGAACGACAACAATTGGTACTACGGCACTGTTTTTCTCACTCACATTTATATTATATCCTGCTCCTTCACGTTAAACTACAACAATTTGACACTAGGCCACTGTTACATCTCACTTCTCTGGTTCAAAGCGCTTTATACAAAACCAGTGTCTTGACATCTCCAGTATGACTCCGATGAAGGAGTGGCTGGAGGAGTTCGCTGAAATGTTTAATATTCGCATCTTCCTCCACCTTTCGGACCACTGTACTTAGTGTTTATCGGGCGGAGCTTATGGCAGAGTTCAATATTCACCTGCTGTGCTGGATGTCGACGACGAGGTCGGAGCCGGGGGCACTGTGAGTAACTATATGGCTGACGAACTGATTTGGCGCGGTACTACTGATTCCGTTTGGATTTTGACAGAAAATCATAATCTGGTCGTGCTTCTTGCTACATGTAAACTATTGCTTGAATTGGACTTAACTGAGAAAATCAGTTCAAGATGTACGGGGGGCATTACATGTCACACTACGAGACAGATTTGGCCCAAGTAGGATCTGAAACACTCTAACAGACTGATTTCAATCAAGCGGGTGAATATCAGCACAACAGTAGTATCCTGACCGGTCACTGTCTTATTGGCCGGCATGCTCAAAGACTAGGACTCTTTTTAAACGATTTCTGTAGAAGGTGCATGAATGAGGAGTAGGATGAGAGAGTCCTCCATTTTCTTTGTCCCCGTCCAGCTCTATCCGCTAGGAGCTCACGTAGGAGTCTTCAACCGTCTCTGTGGCTTGACCGAAACGGAGGTTACGTCAATTTAACGTTTCCTTGAAACCTGAAAATGAATCAGCGTGGATTATTATCACTGACAGTGCTTATGTTCGGTCCGAATTGCTGGTACGCTTATGTCGCTTTCAATTCGGACCGATCACAGTGCCTATCCTCGAAACCGTGAGCATGGTAAGCGCCAGAAAATTAGCCCCTCCCCCATGCGTTGTGAGCGCAATTCGAACCGATTGTAAGAGCGCTAAAATTGCAGAAAGTGTAATTCGGACCGCGGCCCAAGGAACTCAACAAGATGTGCTTTCTGAAAAAGAGGAAGACGGAAAAGAACCAATAACGAGATTTGATATTAAAGAACTTTTAAAGAAGTGGGAGTATGTCAGAACAACGGTTTTTGAATGGCACCGAAATCATGTTGAGGTCAATAGGCTTGGCGATTTCCACAACGACTGTGCTGTCCATGTGATTAATCACTTTCGAAGAATCCTAAAGAGCAGAGAAAAGTAATTGGCATTGGACAGACTCTTTAACGCCCCCATAAACGAAAAAAACAAGATAAAGAGACGTGGTATTACCATTCATTTTTATTTACTTTTTGGATTTCCAGAACGAATTAATCACATTCATATAAAAATCTGCCAACAGTCTGGGTGCAACTTTATTATTTTATGGGTAGAAGCCCGAAACGTGTTTAATGATGAGATTCGGTGTTGGGTACTATGCGACTGACAACCTAAAAAATAACGTTCCAAATAGCCTCCTGGTTATTTTTTAGGTTGTCAGTCGCATAGTACCCAACACCGTATCTCATCATTAAACACGTTTCGGACTTCTATCCATAAAATAATAAAGTTGCACCCAGACTGTTGGCAGATTTTTTTTATTTATTTACATATTTTTTTTATCAACAGAATAATTCATAGTAGTAAAAGCGAATTCGATCACATTAAACCTAAGAGATTTTCGGAATCAGTGAAATCTTGAACAATACCCCCAGGGGGTTTAATAGAGAAAAATACTTTTCCCCGACTACGTTTAAAGCTTATAGAAGTAAAAGTGAATTCCAAATCTCAATATACCTTAGGAATATATAAGAATTCGTGAATATGTACACAACCACTTTATACCCCCTTAGTGGTTGGATATCGAAAAAATTTTAAGAACATTACTAGCCGCTTATATAAATAGCCCGCAGAAGTAAAATTGCTTTGATAGTTCGACATGTCTAAAAGTTTTAACGAAATTCGTGAAAATGTGGATTCACGGACATTTTTTTACTCAACCTCTGAACGCCAATAAAAATCTGAACTTTTTTTTTGCTTTAGTTACTCTAATAGCACATCTATATATAAGTGCTAAGTTTCAACTTTCTAGCATAAACCGTTTCTGAGATATAAAAAACCACCCCTCACCCCCGTACCTTGCTACCCCTATAAAAAATTTTATTTTTCTAAGATGTCACTATAGTGGCTCTATATAATTCTAAATTTTTAGCTTTCCACTCATTACGGTTTTCGAGAAATAAAAATCAGAATTTTTTTCCTTTCTACCCCTTTTCACCATTACCCCCTACATCCCCACCACTAAATTTTTTTTTCCTACTAGAGGTCTACCGATCCTAACTTCTGTAAAATTTTCAAGATCATATCTGATACGGTTTCTGAGATATAAAAATGAAATTTTTTGAGAAATTGCTATCCCCTCACTTTCGTGCCCCACCTCCCCTCTCAAAAAATTTACGTTCATTGGACTCCTCTTGTGATCCCAAATACAGAAACAAAATGTTATCTTCCTGGTGCAATTGGTTCGAAAGATATTGTAATCCAAAGTTTTTCACCCCCCAACCCTACACCTCACCACCCCCCTTAAAAATTTTAGCCCTTGTCATATCTTCAAGTATCTCTAAGGGCAACCAAAAAGTTTCAATCTTCTGAAATTAATCGTTCAGGAGATATGGATTTTAGAATGTTTCAATCCCGGCTTTCTAGCGTTTTGGACTCATTGTTTTCCCCCCACTTCCACACCCCTCAACCCTTATCGATAATTTTTTTGCAAATGAGTCCACTATCATAGTACTACATAAGTTCCAAGTTTCAGCCTCCTAGCATAAGTGGTTTCTGAGATCTGGAAACCAAAATTTTTCGTGTAAAACGTTCCCCCCTCATCCCCCCTTACACCACCACCCCCTTAAAAGATACCAGCTGTAGGGGTTTACCCAATCTACTCACCATAAAAATTTCAACTTAATACCTCATCGGGTTTGGGAGCTACGCGCCTTCAAACGATTTTGCGTACGGCGGACGGCGGACGGCGTACGGCGTATACGGCGGACAGACGGACATTTTTTTTTTTTTTTGCTTTTTTGGTGTTTACTAGTCCTAAAACGTGTAAATACAAAATTTCAGGGTAGCAAATTTTTTTGAAATTTCAGGTCGATCACAATACTTTATTATTAAAAAATAATAAAGTAAAATCAATAGTAAATCGAGGATAACGAACAATTCGGTTAGCGAACATCGTCCCTGAACGGATTATGTTCGTTAACCGATAACCCACTGCATCTGCATAAAAGACTAAGGCGACGTGGATCCTTACTACTCACTTTTAAAATAGTTTCCACTTTAAAAATAAAAAGTGACATGAAAAAAAAGAAAAGCTAACATTTTGGACAAGGATAGTTGTTTGAAAGTTTATCTTAAGGAAGTATCTAGCGAAACACCCTGAGCGAACTACAGATTGGTTCTCGCAAGTTGAAATTTGTGTTTTTATGCTCTAGATGAAATCTGAGAGAATTATAAGTTTAATCCATCTCAAAAGTTTGTTACGCATAGAACCGAGCCTGGGACGAAAAAAGTTGTATAGTATCTTTTTTTTATTTGGGGCCAAAAAAATACGAATCCACTTGACGTTCGTCCGCCCGTCTGTCCCTTTGTCTTTCTAGCCGTCTGTCTGTCCGTCTGTCTGTTTGGCCGCCTGTCTCTCTGTTAGCACAATACAAGATCGCCATGACCTAGAACTTTGATATTTTGAATCTGGATGTTTGGTCGAATTTGTAAGGTTAAGTTTGTTATCGGGCAAAATCGTCCTATGTTTTAAATTTTTTTTAAATTGGACCCCTAAGGGGTGGTAAGGGGTAGTATACATTTTCACGAATTCAGCCATATCCCTCAGGTCTGATTAGATAACGAATATCTTTTCACTTCCACGGGCTTGCGTAATAATTGCTTAGTACTAGTTAACTTTTTTCCTTTTCAACCCCTAAGAGGGTATAAAAGGGTTGAACACGTTTTCACGAATTCCGTCATATCTTTTAGAAGTGATAAGAAATTGCGCTGCCTTCTATCTATCTAAGAACTCCTTTCAGGATTTTTGAATATTCAACCACCAAGTGGATGTAAGGAGGTTGCATATGTTTTCACAAATTCCTACATATTGCTTAGATCTGATGAGATATCGAATACACTTTTACTTTCTAAGGATTGCTATTTAATCGCCAAGAAGTCAATTTCAATATTTTTAGATATTCAACCTTAAGGGGGTGTAAGGGGGTTGTATAGTTTGCACACCTTCGACATATTTCTTAGGTTTGATGAGATATTAGATTGGTTTTCACTTCCACAGACATCTTATGTAATTGCCTACAAACCCATTTCTCCATTTTTCGATATTCAACACCCAAGGGTTTGCATATGTTTAATGAGATATAAAATTGGATATTACGGCAGTTGATGATGTAGTGGATGTAATGGGTTTGTATACGTTTTAAAAATTCGTCATATCTCTTAAGTCTGATCAGATTCGTTTATTTTTTATTCGTACCCAATTAACCGCTTCCCGAACTTTGACCCGAAAAATAATAAAGTTTCGCCCAGACCATAGACAGATTTTCATTATGATACGTCTGAATAAAATTCTTCCTTTATCAATTCCGTATTAAATTCTTTTCCTTCTTTCATATTCATACAAAAAAACTCCTTGCTATTTTATTATTCCAAACTGCAGCGCCATCGAACTTCTGTTATGTTTTTTGATTTACAATCTACATTTCTTTTTTATTTGTTTTATTTTGAGATGAAATCGCTTTTATAAACTTCCCCACTCTCGACACTGGGAATGACTCTTTGAATGAATGTTGCACACATTGAGCTTCCAGAGAAGGTCACTAGGCCCTTATTCCTTGGTGCCATAAACTCTTAAATCAAATAGAGTCAATCTAAAATTACAGGTACACTTTGTCTATTTATAGCTATACGACCTAGACGGGAAGACCTATTCTAATGGAGAGGTCGTCCAGGTTTATGTCGACGGTTTGAAAGAATTCAAAGAAGAGAATCCGGGATTTATTGGATCGAAATTCGTTTACGCTCCAAATCGTAAAGTGGACGACGCCACGTTTGCCGACTATATGAAGAATATTCTGGACCTTCAGGTAATTGGTTTTTAGCACTTTCTTGTAAATGATTTTTATACAAACGTTCGTTATCGTATATCAATACAGGACAGATTCCCGGATTATGTTGTTGGATTCGACATGGTGTCACAGGAAGATGCTGGAAGACCGCTCATTGACTTCGCCGAGCCTTTGTTGGCATTACCCAGTAGCGTTAATTTTTTCTTCCACGCCGGAGAAACCAACTGGAATGGGATGAGTTCAGATGAGAATCTAATCGATGCCATTTTACTGGGAACGAAACGAATTGGACATGGCTACGGAGTTCTAAAGCATCCCAAAGTGCTTGAAGCTATCAAGGAAAAGGGAATTGCGATTGAGTTGAATCCAATTTCGAATCAGGTGCTGAAGCTGGTCGACGACAATCGAAATCATCCGGGCTCGTATCTTTTTGCTGACGACTATCCGGTTGTAGTGTCATCTGATGATCCATCGTTTTGGGAGGCGACACCCCTAACGCACGATTTCTACATCGCCTTTTTGGGCATCGCTTCGGCCCACGCCGATCTCAGGACTTTGAAGCAGCTTGCAATAAACTCATTGGTCTACAGTTCACTGAACACAGCTGAAAAGGAAATAGCATTTAGGAAGTGGCAAGGGAAGTGGGACGAGTATATTGAATGGATTATAAGTCAGAGATCTAAATTTTGTAATTAAATTGTCACTTGATTTTATATAAGGAAGAAGTTGTTGTATGTATATTTGAAAGTTGAAAGTTGTACTGGAAAATTAGAATCTTTCTACTTAGGGGTATCCCGCAATATGCAACGAGAAGGAATTACCTTATCAACAATATCAACTCCGTTCAATAACCTCGGGAAGGGGTGAAGCTGTGGAAAGCTTGAATGACCTCTAATCTTATATACCGCCGGCACAGAGTGAGAAAATATTAACCTAGAAATAGATTCCTTTAACTGAGGGTGTACTTTGGACGTCTTCGAATAGTCCCTTGCTATTATACCAGTTAAAAAAAAGTTAAGTTAAGAAAAAGCTAAGCTAACCATTTGCTTCTATCTTCATGATTCAATGCAAGATTTTGTTAAATTTGATGAAAAGTTTGCATGGAAATTTCTATAAAGAATTATTTCGTCTTATCTACAACAGAAAATCTACTTTCTCCCTGACTTCGTATGTTGTTTTAGAACAAGTCAAGCTAAGCCAAGGCACAATCTAAAATTTGATTGTGACAGAAATCTGCTATGCCTGACGTCATAAGCTGATATAACTAGACATAGATAAAGCAAACTATTCGTAAACGTCACCAATTTACTAATTTGAATTTATGTAAACAGAACAAGTGTAGTACTTAAAAATTACTAGGAAAGTCAGCGGTGGTATATGCCTAAAACTTGCAGATCTCTCACAAAAAGCATATTACTTTATTATTTTAATAATAAAGTATTGTTATCGATTTTTAAAAAAAAAAAATTTGCTACCCTGAAATTTTTTTTTTATACGTTTTATGACTAATAAGCACCAAAAAAGCAAAAAAAATTTTCAGTCCGTCTGTGCGCCGTCCGCCGTACGCAAAACGTTTGAAGGCTTATAACTCCTAAACCCTATGAGCTATTAAATTGAAATTTTTTTTATTAATAGACTGGGTAGGTTCCTTGAAGTGACCACTTTTTGGGTGGTGGGAGTACGAGGGGGGAGGTGGGAGAAGCGTTTTAGACGAAAAATTTTGGTTTCTAGATCTCAGCAACCGCATAGGCTAGGAGGCTGAAACTTGGAATTTATATAGACCATCGATAGTGGACCCATTTGCAAAAAAAAATGATAATATGGCTAAAGGGGTGTGGGAGTGGGGGGAATAATAATGAGTCCGAAATGCTCGAAAGCCGAGATCGAGACATTCTAAAATCCAGATCTCCTAATCGGTTAATGTCACGAAATTAAAACTTAATGAACATCGGTGGGTATACTAGGAGAATAGATTCGAAACAAATTTTTGAGAGGGGGCAGTGACGTACGGGGGTGGGGGTTGAAAAACTTTAGATTGCGATATCTCACGAACCAATTGCACTAGAGAAATAAAATATGGTTGCTGTATAAATGTTGACAAATTAAGTTTGCTGAAAGTAAAATTTTTTAAGGGGGCGGTGGAGCATGGAAGTGGAGGGGGTAAGCATTTTTTAAAAAAATCACGTCTCATATTTCAAGAACAATGTAAGATAGATGCTTAAAATTTTTACCGGAAGTAGGCCTAATAGACCCCCAGCAGAAAAAAAAATTGAAGGTGAGGGTGTAGAGGGTGAGGCTGGGGGAGGGTGAAAAGGAAAAAGTTTCGATTTTTATATCTCGAGAACCTATAACAATTTAAAGCTGAAACTTAATATTTAGATAGAACTATATTAGTAGCATGTTGGAAAAATATAATTTTTTATAGGAGTGGTATGGTACGGGGGTGGGGAGGTGTTTTTCCTAACTATAGAACGGCTTATGCTAGAAAGTTGAAACTCAATACGTATATGTAAATCAACTAGAAAAGTAAGTTTGATTAAAAAAAATTCAAATACCTATTGGCGTTTGGAAGTGGGCAAAAAAAATGATCAGTGAAAATGGAATGCATATATTTTCACGATTTTCGTCATATCTATTAGGTCTTTCCAAATATTGAATTTATTTTTTTTGTACGGGTTCTTCATATAAATACCTAGAAAGCGTTTTCAGGATTTTTTAAAATTGGACCCCCAAGGTGGTGTAAAGAGGATTATACATTTTCACGAATTCAGCCGTATCCCTCAGGTCTGATTAGATATCGAATAACTTTTCACTTCCACGGGCTTATTTAATAATCACCTAAAACTTGTTTTCAAGGTTTTTTTCTTTTTCATCCCCTAAGAGGATAAAAACGGGTTAAACACGTTTTCACGAATTCTCTTAGGAGTGATAAGACATCGGATTGGTTTTCACTTCCTCCTCCTATATCTAAAAACTCATTTCAGGATTTTTGGATATTCAACCTCAAAGTGGGTGCAAGGGGGTTGCATATGTTTTCACAAATTCTTAAATTTTCCTAGTTCTAATGAGATATCGAATTCATTTTTACTTCCAAAGGTTTCCTACATAATCGTCAAAAAGTTGATTTCGGGATGTTTGTTATTCAACTCCAATAGGACGTAAGGCTTTCGACATATTTCTCAGGATTGATGAGATATTAGATTGGCTTGCACTTCCACAGACTTTTTATATAATCGTCTTCAAACGCATTTCCGATTTCATGTAATGGCCCGAAACCAAATCACGAAAAACCTTCTAATGGCGTAACAACTGATATTATACTAGGACTAGATCTCGTCCCGGTGTATGACCCAATTATGTAATTCATATGTTATATGAGGCAGCGGCGTAAGTATTCTAGCGCGACCCCATTTTAACCGCTTCCCGAATTTTTTTTTGGGTTTTCAGTCAAGTACCTACACCGCATCTCAAAATTAAACTCGTTCCGAACTTCTACCGAAAAAATAATAAAGTTGCGCCCAGACTGTTGGCAGATTTTTTTTTCGAATCTTGGTTCTTCTGTAGACTTAACTCATAAATTACTGGCCCCATTTTAATTAAACCTTAGCTGCACAGTCTCTTAGAATATTAGGAGTCAAACAGGTTTTCTATCTGAGACTCGAGGGCTCCCATACAATATTTTGTAAAGAAGAGCAAAGCTTAAGCTTAAAATGGGGATGACGATGTCCTGGAAATGATTTCCATTAAACTTGCTATCCTTGCAACAATGACTATTAAATATCCAAATATTATTTGATTATACTTGAGAGACCTGTAGCATAAATTGTGTAAGTTTAGACCCATCAAAATTATGTTGACATTTTAATTTTGTAATTTTTCCTTTCAATATAGCGATAAATTTCCTAATCTAAGGCCCTTTCCTACGATGTTCAGTTACGTTCTAACTGGAACTTTAACTTTAATCGTAGAGGTTTGGTTGGAAAATTATACTTCGATCTACACGTAATAAATTTGTGAGTGAAAATTTGTCAGTATCTTTTTAATTTTCATAAATTATTCTGCAGATAATCTTAGATATCGAATTAAAGTAAAAAATCTGCCAACAGTCTGGGCGCAACTTTATTATTTTCGGGCAGAAGTCCGGAACACGTTTAATTCTGAGACGCGGTGTAGGTTACTATGTGACTGAAAATCTAAAAAAGGTTCGGGAAGCGGTTAGAATGGGGTCGCGCTGGAATATTTAAACGCCGCTGTCATTTATGGTATAACATATGAATTACATAATTGGGTCATACTCCGGGACGAGGTCTAAGTCATAGTATAATATCAGTTAATACGCGATTAGGAGGTTTTTCGTGATTAGGTTTTTGGCCGTTACATGAAATCGGAAATGCATTTGTAGGCGATTATATAAAAAGTCTTTGGAAGTGAAAACCAATCTGATATCTCATCAATCCTAAGAAATATGTCGAAAGCCTTACGTGCTATTGGAGTTGAATATCTAAAAATGCTGAAATCAACTTTTGACGATTATGTAGGAAGCCTTAGGAAGTAAAAATGAATTTGATATCTCATTAGAACTAAGAAATATGTAGGAATTTGTGAAAACATATGCAACCCCCTTGCACCCACTTTGGGATTGAATATCAAAAAATCCTGAAATGAGTTTTTAGATATATGTAAGGAAAGCCCGAGGAAGTGAAAACCAATCCCATGTCTTATCACTCCTAAGAGATATGACGAAATTCGTGAAAACGTGTTCAACCCGTTTAAACCCGCTTAGGGGTTGAAAAATGAAAAAACTTGAAAACAAGTTTTAGGTGATTATTAAACAAGCCCGTGGAAGTAAAAAGTTATTCGATATCTGATCAGACCGGAGGGATATGGCTGAATTCGTGAAAATGTATACAACCCCTTTACACAACCATGGGGGTCGAATTTCAAAAAATCCTGAAAACTGTTATTAGGTATTTATATGAAGAATCCGCATAATAAAAATGAATTCCATATTTGGAAAGACGTAATAGATATGACCAAAATCGTGAAAATATAAACATTCCATTTTCATTGATAATTTTGTTTTGCCCCCCTTCAATGCCAATGGATATTTGAAATTTTTTTAATCTAAATTACTTTTATAGTTGACTTACATATACATACCGATTTTCAACTTTCTAGCATAAGCCGTTCTATATAGGAAAAACACCCCTCACCCCCGTACCATACTACCCCTATAAAAAATTATATTTTTTCAACATGCTACTACTATAGTTCTATCCAAATACCAAGTTTCAGTTTCGAGATATAAAAATCGGAACTTTTTCTTCTTCACTCTTCTCCACCCTCACCCTCTACACCCTCACTTTCAACATTTTGTTTTCTGCTAGGGGTCTATTGGGCCTATTTCTGATAAAAATTCTAAGCATCTATCATACACTGTTCTTGAGATATGAGAATTGATTTTTTAGAAAAATTCTTATCGCTCCACTTCCACGCTCCACCGCCCCCTTAAAAATTTTTACTTTTAGCAAACTTTGTTTGTCAACCTTAATACAGAAACCGAATTTTGTTTTTCTAGTGCAATTGGTTCGTGAGATATCGTAATCTAAAATTTTTCGACCACCACCTCCGTACGCCCCTGCCACCTATCAAAAATTTATTTCCGATCTATTCTCCAAGTATACCCACAGATTTTCATCAAGTTTTAATTTCGTGACATTACCCGTTTAGGAGATTTGGATTTTAGAATGTCTCGATCTCGGCTTTCGAGCGTTTCGGACGCATTATTATTTTCACCACTCCCACACCCCTTCACGCATATCAGCAATATTTTTGCAAATGGGTCCACTATCGATGCTCTATATAAATTCCAAGTTCCTAGCCTCCTAGCCTAAGCGGTTACTGAGATCTAGAAACCAAAATTTTCCGTCTAAAACACTTCTCTCACCTCCCCCCTCACACCCAAACCACTCAAAAGGTGGGCACTTGAAGGAGTCTGCTCAGTCTAGCGACAAAAAAAATCCAACTTAACTCTTAGTTCAAAGAGGTTGAGAGCTATAAGCAGTGGCGGTCATAGAGGGAGGGCCATAGGGGCCATGGCCCCCCCCTGCTAAAAAATTTGTCAACCAACGTTGATTTATGTTATCTTATCTGCTTAAAATAAAAATTATATTAGACTATTAGATTCACTTATTAAAGTATACTCGTATTGTGTCTACTATGTAAGTAAATCTGATTTCTCTATTGTCTTTCTTTAATCCTTCTTTTGTCTCCTAATAGAAAATAAGACTACTAATTTAAAAAATGTTGAATGCAAAAGTAATTAGATTTCGAATGTACTCGTAAATATCTTCAATCAATTTGATTTAACAAAACAAACACTTCTCATAAGGAGGTATGTAAGTGCCCAATATTGAATTTAAGGTATTTAAGATTTGTATAGAGTACGAACACGATCCTTTTGGAACGGCAGCATTGATTTGGCGCAGGTAGCACCTTTATTTTCACAAAAACTAGTCCCGGAGTAGATTTCAAATTTATTCATATGTATGGGTAATCTATTGATAGTTTTGTCGAAATCACTAAATTTCTGCAAATCCAGTTTGAAATCTTGTGTTATAACTTTGCTATGAGATAATTAAGAGTATTTTCAGTAACTACTACTACTCCACATATTAATTTTTTGAATACTGATTAACATCCAAAGATTTAAAACTCGATTTGGAGCAATCTCAAGATTTCAATAAGATTCTATTAAATTCCCAAATTTGAAATCTAATCGGGTAAAAAGGGTAGTTCAAAAGCTAATCTAAGCAACCTGAACAGTAGGGTAGGACAATTTGTTTCGGAATAATTTTTATTTTTTTAACTACCTTATTTGATCGGGATAAAATTTAAAACATATAGTTGTTCACTAATTAGGACCATTACAGGTGGTAGAATAGCGAAAGAAATCTTTGGGTACAGATTCACCATACAATTAATAGTCACCCTAGTGTACAGCCCTGAAATTGTCTTTCATTCATCACAATTACCTGTACAAAATATTAAAATATTTGAAATTACTTGATAGTAATGCAAGCTTTAAAAAATCTTACAAAGCAAATTAAAAAATTTAACATCATAGTCATGATCAATCAAACAAATGTTTCAGAGCGTTGTACACGCTTTTCGAGTTTTCAAAATCTACTTGCCAAAATCTTGCGATGTAAATCAGCTATAAGAGACTGCTCGTGAAGTTATTATAATTTAAAATAGAATTAGTGAATTTTCCGGTTTTTTTTTTAAGTTTTGAATAAGGAGAGTAGGCTAGGTAAGAGTATGGTGGCAGTCATCTAAATTCAATAAGGAGAATAATTGAATATGTATATATGCTTAATAAATTACATTGATGAAAAATATGCTTTTCGTAGATTTTAAGTATTGTAGGATAACTTAATAACTGGGGTGATCATTTCTTCGTAGTTGGCCTGAAGTCTGTAGATTTTGCAATACAGGCTTCGGATTTCAATGCCAAATCTTCGGTTTCATCAAATATGTATGAAAGTTAAACTATTAAAAATTGAATACACTACTTTTCTATTGGTCTTAAAAACTGCTGGTTACATTGATTAAATATAGAACAAAATTTACGAAATTACGAGATTGTGATAAGACTATCAAAATATTCTAGATTTCTCATACATTTTTGAACTTCTAAATTTTGTCGAAAATGAGATCGAATTTAACTGAAAGCTAACAGCCTTGAAATTTTATTCATCAAGCTTTGGAATCAAGTAATTTTATTTTTGAGTTCCTGATTATGCTATTAAATTTTCCATTGCTTAAAGACTTACAATAATACAATACAGATTCAAATTTTTGGCACCATAAATTAAAAAAATTTAAAAGGAATGTCTTCAGAGCGATGTTAATGCTTGTCGAGATTTCGAAATCTAGTTACCTAAATCTGGCGATTAAATTAGTTATTAGATGCGGAAATGAAAAAGTTGATACATATTTTCAAGCAGTAAAAACCGCAAAGACCATAACATTTGTACAATTGCCATCCTCACTGTACTAGCGGCTAACCACCACACCTAGTCTCTCTACAGTACCTACTGAACATCAGTGGCCCCCCTCTTGGAAAAGCAATATGACCGCCACTGGCTATAAGCCTTCAAACGTTTTGCGTACGGGGGACGGCGCACAGACGGACTGAACATTTTTTTTGCTTTTTGGTGTCTATTAGTCATGAAATGTGTAAAAAAAATTTTTCAAGGTAGCAAATTTTTTTTTTTTAAAAATCGATAACAATACTTTATTATTAAAATAATAAAGTAATTATCGTATTTAGAAAAACGGTCTTTCTTTATGTTTGCACACTTATAACTCGAGAACTACTGAATCGGTTTGGATGAAGGTGTCAAGAAGGAGGCTACATGAAATTAAAGGAATGTTTTTCAAATCGACCTTTCAGCTTTTAAGCATTTGTTTCAATGGTAACGGAGATATTTGCGATTTTCGATTTCAAGGTATTTTTTGAGTACATTAGCGCCACAAACTGGTAGTCCTATACGGACCAAGCGAGCGGAGTGACCGGCTATCCAGCCAGCTTTTTATAACTGAGTAAGTACGAGTACAACTAATAAGAACATATTTAGATGTTATGCGTATATGATTTTGAAAAAAATCCCTTACAAGCGCACTCTAATGTACTTCATACGTTTTCACAATTTCCATTTCATGTAATCGCATAAAAACCAATTTCGCGATTTTTCGAAATTCAACCCTTAAGGAGGTGTTAAGGTGGTTGCATACGTTTTCAAAAATTTTATAAAATGTCTAGTGTCTGATGAGATATCAAAGTAATTTAATCACATTTTATGTAATCATTTGAATACTTATTTCACGTCTTTTAAAAATTCAACCCAACCCACGTTCTCACAAATTTCGTAATATCTGTTAGGTCTGATGAGGCAGCAAATTGGTTTTTATTTCTAGGGGCTTATATCTCGCCTAAAAACTATTTTCAGAACTTTTCGAAACTCAATCCCCAAGAAGAGGGTGATGATATGAAGAAATTTGAGATGCCTACACGGCCTTTATAACATATATGTGTAATCGTATAAATATCGATATTTTAATTCATTACCTTTTAATAATAAAGTATTGTGAACGACCTGAAATTTAAAAAAAAATTTGCTACCTTGAAATTACGTGAAAATCGTAGTGAAAAACCTAACAATAAAAAAAAATACGTCTGTCCACCGTAGACGCCGTACGTCGTACACAGAAAGGAAGGCGCGGTGCTTCAATTTAAGATCTCAACAGGCTTGTGAGGTGATGGGAGCGTTCATTTGCAAAAATGAACGATATGAGTTGAGTTGAATGGGAGTGGGTGGAAAACAATGCGTCCAAAACTATGAAATCTGGGATTGAAACATTCTAACATCCGTGTCTCCTGAACGGTTGATGTCAGAAGGTTGTGGTTGTCTTAAAGGATTGTCAAGGAGCCTTGACAAGGGTGGAGGTAGGTTGTGCGGGGGTAAAAAACTTTGGATTACAATATCTTCCGAACCAATTATACCAGGAATATAAAATTTGTTATTTTTTATAGGATTACGATCGGAGAAAAAAGTTGGGGACGCGGGAGTAGGGGGTGATGGTGGGAGGGGGTAGGTTAGGTTAGGTTAGGTATCAGTGGCGGCTTAAAAACCTCGCATAGACCATCGAGGGTCCATAGCGATACCACATAAAAAGGAGACCCAATGTGCCTAAGGTAGGTGCGCTTGCGTATCGATCTGTGTTGAGAGTTCCTCGTTCAAATCAAAGGTCCCTGTTGCCGTAGCAAAGTTTAGCAGGCTCTGCATGCTGCTACGCGAGACTTGTCCAAGATTTGCAAAAGATGGTGCACCTAGAGCCTTCACCCGTCTCCTAGCCAGAGCCGGGCAGCTGCACAGGAGGTGTTCTAGTGTTTCCCGTTCCGCGGGAAGTTTGCAGTTCCTGCAAATATCGTTAGTGATTAGCCCCAATCTGTACGCGTGCGCCCCAATCAGTTGCGCATTGCGCCCTTGGTAGTGCTAACAAGAGTTTAGTACTTTTCTCGTTGTGAGTGTTCCACATTTGCTTCGGTGTTCTGGAGGTTGGCGTAGCCTGCCACCTGGCCTCGGAACGGCTTACCATCTTCCTCTCTAGGAAGTTGTAAATAACGTTAAGAGGCGGTGGAACCGAGACCGCGGCTTCCTGCCCAAGGTTTGCACCTATTTTAGCAAGACCGTCGGCGAGTTCATTACCTAAGAAACCACTGTGCCCTGGAACCCAGCAGAGCTCCACTTTCCTATTTGAGCACAGTTTCTGTAAAGCGCGTCGACAGTTGAGTACCGCCTTAGATTTGATAGTACAGGATTTCAGAGCCATTAAGGCTGCTTGGCTATCCGTATAGATAAAAACTGCCTTATCCCTTATTCGCGATTTGTGAGCTATCTCCGCCGCCTTCTGAATCGCCAGTACCTCCGCTTGGAAAATACTGCAATTATTCGGCAGTCTGTAGCTAGAGTTTGTTGGAAGATCAAAAGAGTGCACGGCTGCGCCCACTCCGTCTTCCATCTTTGAACCGTCCGTATAGATGTTAATCGACCCCGCAGAGTCACCGGTTCTTGCCTCCCAGCATTCCCTGCTTGGTATGTTTATGGCGTACTTCCTGTCGAACCAGAGCTTAGGATCTGCGTAGTCCGTAGCCTCTGCTGGAGGTAGGCTGAAGTTACTGTGCCCGTATGGACATGTTTTGAGCTGGTTTGACTCTCTGAGTCTTAGGGCGCATTTGCCTACCACATATTTAGCGAACAGGTCAATTGGTGGCAGAGAAAGGAGTACGTTGAGAGAGTCTGAAGAAGTGGTGCGAAGGGCGCCTGTTATCCCCAGACAAGCCTGTCTCTGTACCTTTTCCAACTTTTTCCTGTAAGTTACTTTATCGAGTATTGGCCACCATACTAGCAGACCGTATAATAGGATTGGCCTTACAACAGCCGTGTAGATCCAGTAAGTGATTTTTGGCTCTAGACCCCACCTCCTACCGAACATTCTTTTGCACGCGTAGAAAGCGATGGTTGCTTTAGCCACCCGCTCTTCCGTATTGAGTTTCCATGTCAGCTTGCTGTCCAGGGTTACTCCTAGATATCTGGCATGGCCTTTTAGGGTTAGCTCAGTGTTACCGATCTTAGGCAGCTTAAACTGTCCTCTGGTTCCCGACCAGTATAGTAGCTTGTTTAGAGCCCGCGTTGTAAGTTCAGACAGCGTGCTTGTGTACCTGCCTGATACCAGTATCACCACGTCATCGGCATAGGCTACACAATCCACCCCCGAGTCGTTAAGTTCCTTCAGTGCCCCATTTAAAGTGAGTATCCACAAAAGTGGTGAAAGTACCCCTCCTTGTGGAGTACCTTTATTTGTAATTTTGTGGGAACGAGCACTACCCCATTCCGACGATATAGACCTGCTTCTAAGCAGTGTCACGATCCATTTACTTATAGTACTGTGGACGTTTGCAGAGCCCAGAGCCTCAACAATTGCCTCTGTAGTAACATTGTTGAAAGCCCCTTCTATATTCAAAAAAGTTCCCAATGTGAACTCCTTGTACTCTAGCGATCTTTCGATTTTACCCACAACCTTATGCAAAGCCGTGTCCACCGATTTTCCTTTGATGTACGCGTGTTGGGCCTTTGAAAGATGGTTAGGATCTATGGTGTCCCTGATATAACCATCTAGTATCCTTTCCAATGTCTTGAGAGTAAAGGATGTCAGGCTGATAGGTGTGTAATCCTTCGGATTAACGTAACTACTTTTACCCGCTTTCGGTATAAAAACCACTCGAGCGTTCCTCCATGCCTCGGGCACGTAGTTGAGTTTTAGGCAACCCTTAAAAATCGCCTGGAGCCATGGAATCACTAGACTCTCTACATTTTGTAACATGGCCGGTATAATTCCATCCGGTCCAGGCGACTTGTAGGGGTCGAATGAGCTGATAGCCCACCTTACCCTGCTGGCTGTAAAGAGCCCTGGGATGCTCGCCAAGGGCGAGTTCCCCACTGCTGCATTGTGCATATGGTCAGGATCTCGGCAGCCCGGAAAATGAGCGCTTAAAAGGGCTTCCAGTGTTTCCTTGCTGTCCTTCGTCCAACTTCCATCCATCCCTCTCAGCAGAGCGGGCGGGGTTGGATTCTTAGATATAAGTTTCCTGAGTCTAGAGGCTTCTGACGTTCTCTCGATTTGGCTGCAGAAATTTCTCCAGCTGTCACGCTTCGACTTTTTCAGCTCCCTCTTAAAGATTTTTAGCAAGTTTCTGTATTCGGCCCACACTTCCGTTTGATTGGTGCGCTTCGCCAAGTTAAAGAGTTTTTGGACCTTCCGCCGAGACTCTCCCAATTCCTTACTCCACCAAGGAGGTTGGGATTTTCCCGACGGTTTCCTACGAGGGCACGCCTTTTCGAAGGCTCTGTTCAAAGTGTTAGTTAAGAAGTTTGTAGTATATTCCAGCGTGCGTGCATTCCAAATATGTTCAGGCGCCCTACCCTCGAGTCTGTTCCTTACTGTATTTGAAAACAACGCCCAATTTGTTTTTGCCGGATTTCTGTACGTAGAGATATTGGTACTAAGACCCGACGCCACTACGAACCCTATGTACCTGTGGTCCGAGAAAGATGGTCTATCCAAGACCATCCAGCTCTCCACACGACAGCCGTCCGTATCCGTATGCAGCGTCAAATCGAGTACGTTTTCGCTGGTTGGACCCTTGTATGTTGGTGTGTCCCCGCGGTTACCGATTAGTAGGTTAGTATTGAGAATAAAGTGTAATAAGGACTCACCCCTTTCGTTGATATCCTTACTACCCCATATTGTGTGATGTGCGTTCGCGTCACTGCCGACTACTAGGTTGAAATGCCTTCTAGTAGCTTCTATCACTAGCGTCTGCAGCTCCACTGGAGGAGAGGGCCTATCATGTGCCATATATGTCGAAGCGATAAGCAGCGGCTGCTGTCCACTCGCTCCCTCTATCAGCGCCACCGTCAAATCATTCGTGCTGTAATTAGATGTTAGAAAAGCATTAAGGTTCTTTTTGGCCATAATGGCCGACCGTTTCTTACCTTCCTTTTGAGAGAAAATCGTATGGTAGTTTCGTGACGCCAGTCCCCTGATGTCTCCGTTGCCAGAGATCCAAGGTTCCTGGATGAGCGCCACATCGTAGTTCCCTTCTTCAAGGGTGAGAAGTAGCTCAGCTGAAGCTAAGCTACTATGGTGCAGGTTGATCTGAATCAGACGTAGCATCCTGGGGATCTATGCCTGTCCGATTTCGTACTGAGACCTGGGTAAGAGTAGCGTCCGGATCCAACGTCTCAGAATCGCTCCCTAACTCCTTGTTTAGTGATATGTTTGTGGCGGCCGCGGTCAGGATATCCATCCCCAGGTCCCTCTCCACTTCGTTGGTCCCGAGAGTATTCACATTTCCATCTTTGGAATGGCGCTTCTTAAGACGCAGGTAAACACTTCCGATGCCCCAAGCCATTTTCCCGAAGCGGGGATAAAGAAGATCCTCAGCCTTCTCATTAATCTGGAGGATGATTTCCTGCCCCCCATCCTTGGCCACCGGCTCATTAACCTTGATGACCCTCCAGTCATCGGTAGGAATGTCGGGATTCTGCCTCTGGATCAGCTTAAGAGCAGTCTCTGCAGGTAAGACCCTTGGCAGAAATACCTTTGCCTTCGGCACGGACGGTATGAGTGCTCTGTCCACTATCTCCAGCTTCGCATTTTCCCAGAGGGGTTCCAGAGAGATGACGGTCTTTTTACACCAATCAAGTGTAAACTCGTCGTTACACTTGATTATTTTAACCTCGTTGAACCACCCTGCCCCATCGAATGTAGGCATAGGTTTGTCCAAGTTGGCCTCCATGAATGACACCAGTTCGTCCAGCAGTCTCATCTCCACGGATTTCCACTTTTCCAGACTGATCCTTCCAAGTTGGTCACTATGGTCGACGAGTGCGACAATAAGATGTCGTTTGAGGACATCCGCTACCGACTGACCTTTTGGGCCTGACGTGGATGCCTGTGCCGAGAGCTCTGCTTGTCCAGTCTTAGACTTTTTGGTCGACAAAGGGAGTGGGCTCTCCTCGGTCGACCGCTGCCTCTTGCTAGCAAGATTCGCGTTTACCTGCTCCTCCACTTTGTTGCAGAATTTTGGATCACTGCTAGCAAAGCCCTTGAGTCCCTCAATGAAGGCTCTGCCTTTGCGGATGGTTTCTCTGGCCCAGCATAGATCCTTCATCTCACTAGGAGTGAGGTCTTTTCTGTCGCCGAGTCTCGCATCACACTTCAGCGCGGCCTTGTATTGCGCAAACGCCCTCCGTTTCTCCCGCGAAGTGTTGGACCCAGAAGTCATAAGCTGCTCGGTGTCCTCCGTCCTATTGGACCCAGAAGACATATGTTTCTTGGTGTCCTCCAACCTCTTGGGAGACCGTAAGAGGCGCTCTTCTTCTTCGGTGTTAGTCGTCTTGGCACTGTCCTGATCCGAATCTCGTTCAGTATCGGAAGTGTCCAAAACGCGCTTGAGAACGTTGGAACCAGTAGCGTGACCACTAGAACAGCCTGATTC
Source organism: Beris morrisii (assembly GCA_951812415.1). Lineage (NCBI taxonomy): Eukaryota > Metazoa > Arthropoda > Insecta > Diptera > Stratiomyidae > Beris > Beris morrisii. Next base: position 74,851,404 of record OX638310.1, read on the forward strand.
CATCACTGAACTAGTTGTGCTAGCAGTAGCAACACCACTCGTACGACCTGCATCAAACATCGTACGAGTTGACTTCGTGTAGCCGCTGGCGACACAGGAGGTATCACCCCCCGAGCCCTCGCCGGTAGTCGCAGCTACGCCTCCTACCGACATTTGGGTAGATATCCCTACCCGAGTTTTTTTCCTATAATCGACCTCCATAACTCCATAAACATCCGTTTGGGCTTTCTTTACCGTCTGCCAGCCCTAAAAGACAAAGAGCTCTAACACTATACGGTCGTATAGCTCCCCGGCATTGACGACCAGAGAGGGGTTAGCCACAGTGTATAGTGCCCAAGAGAGTTCGCCTACCAACTCCGGCCAGCAAGCGTTGTGAGTTGGCGTTTCCCAGGTGTCTCCTCGTGGAGGACTCTCTACTTGGCCGCATGAGGCATCCACTCCTTGATCAAGGTTGCTGCCTCGAACACAGTAGACCGCCCCTTTGGGGGTAAAAAGGAAAAAAATTAATTAATTTTTCGAAAACCACAAAGGATAAAAATCTAAAAACTGACGACTATATAGAGCTACTATAAGGGAATAAGATTTTTAATGGGGGTTGCAAGATACGGGGGTTGGTGTGGTTCTTTCTATCTCAGAAACCGCTTATGTTAGAAAGTTGAAACTTAGTACGTATATGTAGATGTGCCACAGTAGTAATTAAAGCGAAAAAAGTTTAGATTTTCATTGGCGATCGTTTTTCCACCTTTTCATGAATTTCGTAAAATTTTTTTAGGCATATCTAGTTATGAAATTAATTTTACTTCTGCGGGCTCTTTATATAAGCACCTAGAAAAGTTTTTCCAAATTTTTCAATATCCAACCGATATATTTCTTAGATCTAATGAAATATCAAATTCACTTTCACTTCTAAAGGCTTTAAATTTAGTCGAAGAAAAGTCCGATTTAAGGATTTTTCGATATTAAACCCTCAAGAGGCTGTACTGTGTTGTTGAAGTTTTCACTATTCCCGACAAATCTTTTAGGGTTAATGAGATCGAATTTACTTTTACTTCCATGGGCTTTATATATAATGATCTCCAAATTGATTTCAGGATTTTGCGAAATTCAACTCCTAAGAGGGTGTAATATTATTGTGCACGTTTTTACGAATTCCGATATATATCTTAGTTCTTATCTGTTTTTCACTTTAACAAGCTTTCCATACAATCGCCTAAGAATCGCTTTCAGAGTTTTTTCTATTCGATATTTTATCCCCTATGCTTTCATTGAAAATGAAAAAAAAACGTAAATAAATAAAAAGGAGAGCACAGTCTCCATGACATAACCAAAAATAGTCTCTGCAAAGACGTAGAGGGCAACATCATCAGCGGCACACAAGAAATTAAAAGGAGATGGGCTTCCTACTTCGAACATCTTCTCAATCCCACTCCATCAGCCGATTACGACCGATAACATCTCAATTGAGGTTTCAACTTACGAAGAAGAACCATCATCGACACTACCCACACTAGACGAAATCAAAGCAGCCCTATATGACCAGAAACTAAACAAAGCGCCGGGAATTGACGAAATACCAGTTGAACTTCTAAAGAACGGTGGAAACTGTGTCGTGGAAATACTACACAGAATAAAATGTAAAATTTGGACAGAGGAAAATATAACCGGCCATTGGCGGAAAAGCATTATACCTATGTCCAATTTATGAGAAAGAAGACAAACTCTGCTGTGAGAACTACAGAGGAATATCATTGTTGTGTACGTCCTACAAAGTACTGACAAAAATAATTGAACGTCGTCTTAAGCCCTATACTAACGAAACAATTTGCGAATATCAAGGTGGATTCAGAACCGGACGATCTACAACAGACCAGATATTCTCCATGAGACAGGTGCTTGAAAAATGCTGGGAATATAACACAGATGTGCACCTTTGTAGATTTTACACAAACATATGACAGTATCGACAGGAGGGTACTCCTGCTTGATTTTGGAATTCAACCAAAATGATTTCGACTAACGAGACTCACAATGATGAACACTGAATCACAAGTAAGAATACAAACCGATTCCACAACCAGCTTTCGAACGGAATGTGGTTTAAAGCAGGGAGATAGTCTAGCTCCGATTCTTTTCAACCTAGCACTAGAGTATGTCATCCGAAAAACCCCAGTCGACACCAATGGAACACTACTATTCAAGTCCACTCAACTAGTAGCATACGCTGACGATATAAACATCCTCGCAAGATCCTTCCCTTGTGCTAAGGAGGTATTTGTCATTCTTGACTCCGCCGCAAAAAAAGTAGGGTTACGCATAAATGAAGAAATAATGACGCAAACAAGAAAGAGAACGCCAATCAGACAGAGTGTAACAATTGCGGAGTATAATTTGGAGAGTGTGGACAAATTCATATATCTTGGGGCTAATTTAGCAAAACACGGCAACGAAACGTACGAAATCAAACGACGGATCATGCTAGCAAATAAAACGTATTATACGATACTTCCAATAATGAAATCCAAGAAAGTGCACAGGAACAATAAGCTGCTAATATATAAAACTATTATACGACCTGTACTCTGTTATGGCAGCGAAACGTGGACATTAACGCGAACTACCGAAAAAGCAGTTAACACATTCGAAAGAAAGGTCTTCCGAAAAATTTTTGGACCCATAAAGGAAGGAACGGACTGGCGAATAAGATACAACCATGAGCTGTATCAATTCTTCAAGGAGCCAGAAGCCTCAACGTTCATCAAACTACGTAAACTGCAGTGGGCTGGCCATATAGAGCGGATGGAAGATAGAAGAATCCCCAAGCGTGCTCTTAAAACAGGCGTCCACTAGGGCGCACGGGCCGGGCCTAGCCGCATCGCAAAAATCCGCCTGCCATACTTTGTTATGGAAGTGCGTCCACTGAAGGCGGGTCGCATCGGTGCGCGACGGATTTTGCTGGCGGATCGCTTTGCGAGCGGATTTCTGCCCGAGCAGAATGGCGCCCCGGCTCGTCCCACCTCGTCCCACCTCGTCCCATCAGAGTGGACACAGCGAAACAGATGGGGTCGGCATTTTCCGTCTCCCGTGATCCGTCCCAAGTGGACGCAGAAACAAAAATCCGTCCCGCACCGTTGCGATGCGGCCCGCCTCTAGTGGACGCGTACCTTTAAAGGCAAAGCGAGCAGTGATGCCAATTTAGTGCTTTAGGCGTTAAATTAGGTGCCCAAAATTGCGTCTCAGCGGACAAAAATTAGTTTAACCGCTTACACATTATTTGAATATTCCTGCGATTGATATGAAAATATACATTTTTAGTGCCTTTGAGTTGAAATTAACGCTCGAAATTTCATATTTTAGTGCTCAACCAAGAAAAATACTTGGCATCACTGAAAGCGAGTGGTAACAGGCCAGTAGGCAAACCACGCAAGCGATGGGAAGACTCGGTTGATGAAGACAGCAAAGCCATCTTAAAAATTAGCAGCTGGAGGACGCGGTCTTAAGATCGAGACGATTGGAGGCGACGACTTCAGGAGGCCAGGGCCTGACTTGGGCTGTCGCGCCATTGATGATGATGAAATGTATAAAAAAAATGCCAACAGTCTGGGCGTAACTTTATTATTTTTTTGGGTAGAAATCCGGAACGTGTTTAATGCTGAAATGTGGTGTAGATTACTATGTAACTATCAACCTAAATAATTATCAGGCGCCTATTTGGAACGTGATTTTTTAGGTTGCCAGATGCATAGTAACCTACACATCATCTCAGCATTAAACGCATTTCGGGCCGCTACCCAAAAATAAAGAATTTCCACCCAGACTGCAGACCTGAATGGCAATTTATTTAGTTTAATTTTTGACTAATGAATCATTGATGAATATTAAAAGTTGTATATTACAAGGAGCTATTGTAGTGACAAAAGTAACTTTCTAAAAAACGATCATGTCTCGAAACAGCCGATGTTACATTTCATGACCCAATTATGAAATAAAAACATGTGTTAAATGTGGCAGTGGCTTCAGCATTCTATCACACCTTAATCTCTTCCCGAACCTTATCTCGAAAAATAATATAGTTTCGTCCAGACTCTTGGCAGATTTTTTCTTAATAAAATGCAACTAAATAAAAAAAAACTCTTTCCGCAAAACGTGCTTTACCGATACAACTGATATTGTTTAGGTCCTGATATTTTCAGCATTCGACCTATAAATTTCGTCTTTACGACAAGACCTAATACGGTGTTGAAAGGATATATGTGATAGTACGAACAGATTGGTTACTCCTCCCAGACATCGGGCCTCTTAGCCTCTAGTTTTCCCTGGCTTCAACATAAATTATGTCAAACCCAGTCTATTGTTTGTTAAATTCAATTAGATAATTATTTTTGCGTAGTCCTCAAATTACAGAATAATCTCACTTTATTATATCTATTAAAATTGTATTTGTGCATTTAAATTAAAATTGTAGGGAAATTTTCGACCGCGTGTGAAAACCACTTCATTGTCAACAAGCAAAATACTTATTACCCATTTTTAAATAAAACGACGTCTCGGCTTTAATTTAAATTGAAAACAATAAACGGTGTCGATTTAAAATTTGCCTGTTGGTATGTAGTTCAAGAAATTATAGGTGATAGAGCCACTGAACGGTTTTAAGTACACTTTATCGAAAAAAAAGAATTCTTGAAGTGATGAAATGGTTTCAGTTATATGAAAATAACTTCTGAACTAGTTACGCTAGCGCAATAAAGTTACATTAGAATTACAGCTAACAAAATGCGATTTTATAATACTATAATATGAAAAAAGTTTTAGTCAATGATCCCGATTTTTATATAAAAGGTGACATACGAACATATTTCAAAAACGGTACAAAAACGGGGATTTATTTGAATAGATGTTTTACTGAGAACTCTACAACGTACTGTTACGTGTAAGCCCGGCAACCGCGCAACCGTGCACTCGATCGTTACACATAATGAAAACAACAACAACCAAATACCTAGTTGCAAAATAACCCAATCAGAAACCTAGCTGAAGATAAGGCGAAACAATCTCTCTTCTTATCGAATGCTCTCCAATATACTAGAATCCTCTGCACAAACCACTGAACGAAGATCGAAATCGAAGGCTCTGAAGCTTTCGAGAAGATTCCAGAACTTAACGAACGTTCAAGCACATCCTAGACTGCAACCGGGTAGTATATAAGCAGGTGAAGCATTCAGCAAACACAGAGTAATTTTGATTACCCCGACTGCGACAGCCAGCGAGTATACGCGACCGTGTTGAGAGAGAACGAAAGTGAACGAGTCAAGCGATATATGGTATAAGCGGGCGGTACTGCCATACAGTGCGAATTATTGTACAATTATAATTCTGTGAATTAAAGTGCGGATAAATAAACTATCACTTATTTTTATTTTAACCGAATTGTGTTTTACTTGAAATCCCGGCGAACCCCTAGCTCGCAACAGTACATATATCTCGTTCCTTACTTTGTTACCATACACCCTGTACATGAACATACCAACCATTATGTCTAGTATACGTCCAAATGATATTTTCAGGTCTTTCAGTTTTCCGTATACGCGAGACTTGTAATTATATTGAAGAAATTTACACCTTTATGTCACGAAGAGTGAATACCGTTGATCCTTTACACCTCTCATTAACCAAATAGCTTGACATTTTTTTCTGTTGAAGAGAAATGTGGTGGTGACAGAGTTTATGTGATGCTGAAAGAAATTTACGACAAAAAACATAAAGAAACAAAACATATTTGTAATTTCTCATTCATTTTATTTCTATTGCACAATCGAATCTAATTGTTCCACGTATTGTATCAAATGTAATTCGCCGCACGACATATTGTTGATGTTATTTTTTCATTCTATGTGAATATTACAATTGCTTAGTTAATTTTTTTTCTCAATTATCATTTGCACAAAGTACTACAAATTTACCTATTCTAGCTTAAATCAATTTTTTTTCTATAAATGTGAATTTTATTGATATTTAGTTTTATAGAGATATGTTTCTTGTGCCCGTTTGCTTTCATGACAAAAGTCAATATCTAAAACTTACTTGTTCAGAGATATATTGTGTTATTTGCGGATAATTGTATGTAAAGATTTAATAAATATAAAATTAATGAAAACAATTTTAGGTAGGCAATATTCAAAAAAAGCTCATAAAACAAACTATAGTTGCTCGAATACTAGAGAAAATTATGAAATTCGCAAAATGAAATAGAATCAAGTGAATCGTGAAGTTTGATGAAGTTTGTATTTTTTTCACTATTTTTGTATTTTTTACACAATAAACTATTTTCAAAAACTCTAGTTATTTGTTTACTTCATGAATAAAAAAATTATTACTTCTAGTGTAATACACGAGCTTGGTTCACTTGGTTCACTGGTCGTAATAAGTCATAATAGTCTTCAAAGTTTGGTCTTGATATTGCAGAAACTGTACGACCAAGACTTGAGTACAGAAAGTGTACAAGACTAGATCAGGAATACGCAAATCGTATTTCTATATGTATAACTATGCTCGAAGAAGGAATGTTCCCATGCCGTAAATTCTTCTATGCCCAAAATGCAATATAATTGTTGTACGTAAAAGTTTTCCAGTATGAATCTTGCCTGCAAGACTGAAATCGATATCAGTAATCGACTGCACAAAACCGAGACTAAGAGTCGACTGAGCAAGACCTAAACAAGGGAAAGTTGATCAAAGTTCTTGTTGTGGTCATCACAGTGGCCCACCTTGAAGAAATTGGGCTAAGTACAGAATTGTGGACCCTTAATTTGCACTTCCCATCCCTTGAGCGGTATTAGCTTCAAAGTTACGAAATTATAGGATTAAAAGATTATTTGTTGAAAATATAAGTCAAGATTCTTTAAACATTTCTTGCTCCATGTGTTATCTGACACCCTATATTGTCTGGGTCAGGAAAATGGATTTGCATAAGGACTTATACAGTTTCCTCGATATTGCTACTTCCAATCTGCTTTTGCAAGAGTCTGGCTCACAGCGATTACTATATTGAAAACAAGAAGAGAAGGCTCCGCTCCATTCCAAGCTTTAAAATCTCTTCGGCTGAACTCGAAAATTTCATCTGGAGAAAAAAAACTGAAGAAAAGATATTACAACCCTCATTTTGTTATGTTCCATATCCACGAACTTGAAAATCTCCGTAAATATTTTATGCTAAATACTCGCAAAAAATGGCTAAATGTCTCGATCCTCCAAGGAAGAGGTTTCTCATTGTTCATTTGGATATTATTACTTACCATGATATGAAATTCTTTAAAAAATGCAGAATTTCTGGCAAATTAAAAATTACGTTTTCTCTAGTTTAACTTATACTCTTAATAGTAAACTTATAATTGTAATGGTAGTTTTCGAATGCGGAGTAGACCGCACGAAAACGTAATAAAGTTTAGACCTCAAAGTGGACGCATAGAATAGAAATTTTCTTACTGAAGTAAAATAATAAGAGACCGCATCTTATCTCGCCCTACATTTCAGTGAATCCAGGATTGCTTTCAGTATCATAACACATTAAAATCGTGTTTTTTGTATAGCGTTAAGCTCGTATTACACTGTATGCCACTATGTCAAACATTTGACAATTCTGGCTGACAGATGGAGGTCAGATAGTGTAATTGTAAAATTTTTGTTTGCCACATTTTTTTTGCTCTATTTTTGAAAGAAAAAATTTGAAATTTGAAATTTTCGTCAAAAATGTTTAATCAAATATTGGACAGCATGGCATACAGTGTAATACTAGCCTTACGCCTGTTGTTCTTCATTTAATGGTTGTCTGTCGAATCCGTGATCTGATCCTAGTGCAGTGCTATCCCTTTCACAGTTCTGAAAATAAGAAAAAAAAATTCTTGTTATAAATGAAAAGAAATAATTAAGTTTCTCTAAATTCGAACAGCGAAAACCGAACACTTAAACGAATCTGGAATAAAGTCATTGTTATTTCAGACAGTTTCAATGTGGTCCCACTTCTATTTCGCCTCGGATAGATAGATAAATGATGCGCCCAGCCCATTTATTGGCGTTATCTACCTACTGTCGAAATTCGGTTATCACTACGTTAAAAGGTACAGCTTTAGTTGATTTTGTGGGTTTCAGATAAGTTAAAAGAAGGATCTACGATTTGGTGAGTAATGTATCTCTTTCGTTTTCCTATTGCCTTTGTTACTGCAGAAATCCAATTCAATTTAAAAGCTTAAAGGGTTGGTTATTTTCGTTTATTGAATTCAGGATGATACGACAATTCTGTCAAATATTGAAAGTTTCGTGCCATTAATCAGGAATTGGGAACTGAATTTCTATAAGATTTATTTAAATCTGGAATATTGTTTAAAGAAAGAAAAATTATTTATTTCTGTAACTGAGAAGCAAACTATCGTAACTGAAAATTTATCGATTTCGAGGCTTTTGTTCTCATGCAATTATTTCAATTCTTCTACAGTGGTAAATTACGCAGAGAAAGAGAATTGCTTCATCCTTTGCACATTAGGTCTATGGTAAGTTTGTCCGTGTTCTCACGGGCAGCCACGCGTACCTACCAGTGTGACCACAAGTGCTACGAAGGTAGCAAAATGCTACTATTGACAATTTTTTGCTACTATGTTACTACATGACTAAATTTGCTACCCTGGTAAAATTAGCCGTTATAAAACTTGTGTACGCCAAAAATATGATATTTTGACAAACCATATCAAATGTAAAATCCATGCACGCCTCTGGTCTTGCATTCGAAATCGCGTACCATCGATAGCTGTCTAATATTATTGTACTGAGAAATATAGTATAGTGCTATCGCATTTCGCATACATAATCGAATCTATCACTCGTTCGAGCGAAGGGCAAAATGTGCATTTTGGGTGAATTTTGATTTTCCTAAATAAATGTTCACAGTTTAAAATATTATTTTTTGAAAATGCGCAAGAATAAACAAGAACAATATTGAACCCGGAAAACTTGTATTTTCATTTCAACATGTACTGTGAAAACATTCACCAACAAATATTATTTTTTCTTTAAACATTTTAAATTTGTAGTGGATATACAGTGTTATGAGTAACAGATAAGCATGTAATGACGTAGCTAGTTCCATTTAATTAAAAGAAGTATTAGAAAATATTTTTGCTACCCAAGCTAAGAATTGCTACCCAAATTTGCTACCCTGAGAAATATCAAAACGGTCACACTGGTACCTACCTACCTACTTACCTTGCACATCGAGTTAGGAATCATGAATTATTAGTTCGTGAAGGAATTAGAAGATGAATGCTATGTTCTAAATTTCCTGCGATTACCGAAGCAAAGTTGAAAGAAGAAATTGTCATTGGGCCTCGAATTAAACTTTTGAAATCCGCACAGTGTTTGGCTAAACAATGAACAATACGGAGAGTGAAATACAGCGATTCATTATTAAATTTTTTTTTCTTATTTTCCTTACAAACATGAGGTGATGGCCAAAAACTACTGGCGCCATTTAAGGGGGTACATCCGAGTAGAAAGCAGAAAAAATAGGTGAATTTTAGAAATTATTATCTCAAAAACTATTTCTTCGATTTTATCCAGGTTGGTTTTATTCGAAAATATATATGTTGAGGTACGCTCATAATTTTTTTTATAAATATATATCAATCAGGGGCGCTTCTGTCAGGGTCGGCGCAAAAAAAGTCCGTCACTCGCACGCTCTGCGGTTCCCAAGATTACATGCAGGCGGTTGATTCAAAACAAAAATTTCAAAAAGATTCTGAAAATGTAAAGTATGATGCTCTTCGCTACGTAGGGGTTTTTGAAAAAAAAAATTTTTCACAAAATGGCGGCCGATTGAACTTGATTTTCAGTTTTAAACCTCAACTATCGACCTTTCTGGCTTGATAAAAAAAAAAAGTAAATAAGTTAAAAAAAAAATCCTACGTAGCGAAGTAGAAAACCTATCCAAAAATATTATGTGAAATTTTGGAAGCAATTGGTCAAGCCGTTTTCCGAAGATTTTGGGGACCGTCTTTGAAAAGTATGTTTCGAGATAATCGCGTTTGAATGCCGCTCTATATAGAGAATTCATGACGGTCCCATTCCGGTTAACTGCCCATAACTTTCACAATTCTTGGAATTTCAATATGAAATTTACAGACAATATTCTTAAGACTGCAAAAAAAAAATTTTTGAAAAATAATAAATTTCTACTCGGATGTACCCCCTTAATGAAGAATGCCACAATTATATAAGAATAATTATCAAATTTATTAATTTTAATTAATCTCTATGGGATTTAAGTCAGTTGACTAGTATTGCCATTCCAAAATTGAAATATTATTTTACGCAAGCAACAACTTTGCTTTTTTGGACGTGTGGATGGGTTCGTTGTCCAAATGAACGACATATTCCCTTCAGCAAACGGCAGCTTCCTCTAATATTCGTACATAAACGTCAGCATCCATTTTCGTTTCAGTTCTTTGAATTGGACAGAGACTACACCATGCCATTATATTACCACCAGCGATTGACGTTTTTTTAGTGTATTTCGGAGAGAATTCCTTTCCTGCCGGCCTCCTTACACTGAAAAAATTCAATTAGAAATATCACCTAATGACAATTAGATAAAATATATTTAAAATTATTGTCTACGTATTAGGCATTTTCACTAACTGTAGATTTTACACATTAAACTAGAAGATTCTTCTATTAACGAGTGACTGCTTTGAAAATCGACAAATAATCCAATTGTTTTTGATATTTTTTCTAAAGATTTAGGTGAAAATATTTTCACCTAATCAAAATAGAAAAAATAACTAAAGTATTTATTAATTTCATAGAAATATAAATTTTGAGCGATAGTCATTTAATTTCGGAATAAGGGCATTGCGACTTTAACATTTGAAGTAATCGGGTGTGTTAATTTTTAATTAATAATTATAAAGTGAGTCGTTTTGATTTTCAACAATAAATTGTGACCAATCTTTATTTATTGTGTTAAAAATCATTGAAGCAGTGTAACCTACTCATCAAACTTTGGAGAATACGAACGGACCCCTGTAACCGGTTTGGCGTTGCACATCATAAAATTCTCACTTGAATTCATGTATTGTTAGCAGTAGAATAAAAGTAGCCAAGGAGGCAAGAACTAAACCCGCGTTATTCACTTTACTTTTCTGATCGCCCCGTTCCCTTAATTCAGTCTAATCACTCCTGCGGACCTGACTACTGAAATGCAATATGGATAGACGGCAATATCGGGTGCTGTAAGAAGCTGCGAAATTCGCGGTTAGGAGTCAGTTAGCCCACTTCCATAACAAAAGAGGATGTAGTCCGGATACGATATCTAATTCGGCTTATGTGAATCCATTGAATCCGACGACTACCCTAGCGTGTTTTCATACACGCCGGAAAACTCGCACCGGAACCTGCAGCAGCCGTCGAATTCAATGGAACCTGAAATGCAATATGGATTGGATGACGACTTCCGATACTAAATTTCAACTCGCAAACACACAGCAGGTCGAGCGTTCTGTTCTACCTATCGATTTTGGTCCTTTCAAGTTGAAAAATTAGTGAAGAAATTGCCGTTAAAAATGATGTTCCGGTTGATCTGTCAGGTGAGGTAGAATTGAACGATCGACCATTCGTATGCGGAGCCCAAAATTACGAATTGTTATAAATTTACCAATCAAGGTATACCAAAAAAATTACCAAAATTGACATTTATGTTTTGGACCTGCCGGAGTTAACTGATCCTATCAGTAGCTTGTTGCGTGAGTGGTCAATCTCCTTCGCAATTACTTGTGAGAAATCCTAATGCACTTTTGCTGCATTTATTAATATTTTTTGAGTAACAGAATTTATAAAATCTACTTCAAAACTCAATATCTGGAAGGTTACTTATTGATTATTACAAAACTAAAAAAAATTGTCTAAAAGTGAAAGGAGAGAAGTCATAACTGTTATCTGCAAAAATTGGCTTCGACAGTCAATACGAGTACTATCTAAGGACTACGAGAAAGCAATACAACAGATAACATGGCTATTTCCGTCTGAATCTGACGTAAGTTCTGAAACCTATATAATTACTTATTTTTTTAACACCAAATGCTTTTTGTCTTAAATGCAGATTCCTTACAAAAATACTCCAATCAGACGAGGAAAACTTGCTGAGAAGTATTATACTCTCAGCAAGAAGTATCAAAAGCAGGGTATTATAAAAAGTCGCTATAAGCTTGAACGATTTTCGCCAGTGGTATCTCCAACTGAAACAACAAACAAATAAGATCCAAACGTGTCTGGTAAATTCATAGGAAGGAATAAAAAAAAAATATTATTAATATGCAATTGTACTTTAGCAATATCTGTTACTTCGTAAGAAGATTTCCTCTGGCTGCGAGCCAATATAACTCCGGAGTCCTTGGTGATCATGAAGTGGAACGACACATTCAGCTTACGTAGGGACCAGATTCTAAATTAAACAGACAATTTACTTTTGGATTGGCCAATTTTAAAGCAAAAAATTGGACCATCTTTGGTACTGTTTACTTTTGTAAATAAGTCCTCAGTTACAAAATTTATAATTTTCTTTTATTTTTTACTAGATTGAGTTGGATTTTGAAAGGCTATTTCCACAGAAAGGAGTCAAATTGTTCGGCAAATGGCCCGAATTTTTAAAAGATATTATCCCTATTTTCAAAAGAGACATAAAGGATCAAAAAACAAGAAACTGTTGTCAATGTTATAGACGGATTTAACAGATGGTAAGAATATTGTTTATATTTTACTGCAAACCAAAGAATATAACGCATTTCTAACTTTGTAGATGTCAAGGATTATTTAAGTTTTATTCTTCTGCCATCATTACTTCACCCACAAACTATTGAAGGTCCAAAACGTGGTGAGCACTGGAAGCCGTCAATAGCTGATTGTTAATCTGCATTAGTATCACATGTAGTGGTGAGTATGATGATGCCAATTATTTACATCATTTGTTCGGCTAATTGTCATATACTTTCAGGACGATTAGCATATTCTGTCATTAATCAATTAAAAACATACTGCAGTCACGATCGGCTGCAAGCCAATCGTATAATACTCTAGATGAATACTGAACTCCGATTTATATTGTAGTTGGGGATAAAGTAGAATTACGTGTGTGCATGTTGTATGTCCTTTATTAAGGACTGCCATTAGATTGCTACTCAAAACTAAAAGACAATATTCAGTATTTAATTTCATATCTTGAACTGGGTAAGTCATCGAAAAAAAATGTCCTTTTTGAAGTACTTTCACATGGGAGGGGCAGGAAGGACTCACTCGATTTCTTACATATTTATCCTTTTCCTTAGCACCATTTAAAAATGAACGTGTACAAAATTTCAAATTCGTAGCTCGAAGCGTTCAAAAGTTATCGAAAAATATTGTTGAATACGTGTCTTAAGGACATTTTGTATGGCAGCTACCAGAAGGAGTAAAAGGATTTCGCTGATAAGTGAACCCAAACTTCCTTTTTACTCAAAACTAATTTGTACAAAATTTCCAATTCATAGCTAAAAGATTACTTAAGTTATAGTAAGTTCTGTAAATTAAGTGAAGACGTTTTGACAGGATATTTGTATGGCAGCTACACGAAGGACTAATAGGATTTTCTTTATAATCATACATTTAGCTGCAACTATTAGAAAAATAACACATTCAAAATTTCAAAGTCGTAGCTTAAACCCTTCTGAAGTTATCAGTCAATATTCTTAAACACGTGTTTTAAGGACATTTTGTATGGCAGCTACCGGAAGGAGTAAAAGGATTTTGCTGACTAGTAAACTCGAACTTCCTTTTCACTCAAAACTAATTTGTACAAAATTCCGAATTCGTAGCTAAAAGATTACTTGAGTTATAGTGAGTTTCGTAAATTAAGTGAATACATTTTGACAGGATATTTGTATGGCAGCTACACGAAGGACTAACAGGATTTTCTTCATAATCATATATTTAGTTCCTACTATTGAAAAAATAACACATGCAAAATTTCAATGTCGTAGGTTAAACTCTTCCGAAGTTATCGACCAATATTCTTGAACACGTGTTTTAAGGACATTTTGTATGGAAGCTACCCGAAGGAGTAGGACGATTTTGCCGGTTAACGAACTTAGCCTTACGAATTCAACCAAACATCCAGATTCAAAATTTCAATATCCTAGGTGAAGGCGTTCTTGAGTTATCGTGCTAACGGACAGACGGACGGACGGACGGACGGACGTCAAGCGGATTTGAGGTTTTTGGCTACAAATAAACAAAAAATAATATATAACTTTTTTTCGTCCGAGGCTTGGTTCTATGCGTTACAAACTTTTGGGCTGGATTAAACTTATAATACTCTATATGATTTCATCTAGAGTATAAAAAGGGAAGAGTGCTTAAATAATAATCGAAAGCTGCAACCTTTCATTATTGCAATTGTTCCAACTGTTACATCAATAGTAAAGTACTATATATTTTTTAATGATATAACATACGAGTATAATGTAGATACCTTTTTAAAATCTCTGTCAATTTTATTTCAACTGCGTCTTAAATCTTGAATACTCCGTAGAATGTAGACTAATATGGTTTTTTGTCGAAAAATATTTTTATGATTTGCGATATTCGAGTCAGCCATCAAATGATTTAATTATATTACTTTCGGAACTTAAAACTTAAAATGGAAAACCACCATTTAAATAAATAATAATAATCTATTAATATTACATAATCCTTATATGATTGTGAAAGAAATAAATATGTTTACTTTTAAGTTAATGAGAATAAATTATTTTTTTGAAAATTTAACCGTTTGTATGCATTAATGAAGAAGGTCCACAGCGTATTTAATGAGATAGAATCGATGCATCAAAGTTATATAAAATCTAGTAATAAAGCAAATTATAACAAAACAAAAAAAATGTATTCGTCTGCAAATTAGATGAAATATCATAATGTGCCTACTTATTGCAGAGAACCCACCTAAACTATTTTACAAAAATCAGCTACTTTAATTGGTAATAACTTCGAACTATGGCCTAATAACAAACGGTGAATCATCTATTTTAAATAGAAGAGTATTTGAAAAGAACATCAATTTGCATTAGATGCTTTACCGAATACTTTAGACAAATGTGTTTCGATAGTGTTATCTACTTTGTCATGGAAAAATACCTAATCATCATCTAATTTAATTAGAAGGCTGAAAATCGATAATTTTTTCTAGATGAAGGACCTATATTTTAGGTGAATCACCTATTAAATTTTTCCTGTGTACTATATGCACGCCGTCAGAACAAAATAAATTGATTTGATACATCGGTCCACCGAATATTTCGCTAATATTTTAATCCCTTCAACTTCACTGCAAGTTGAGTGTGCCTTGCAAAAATCTGGTCGATGATTAAAATTTTTGAGCTTAGTAAAGGCACTGTTTGGGCGATACGTGTCAACATATTCACGCTTATTCTGGAAAACGGCGGATTTTGTATTCCCGCCGACTATGCGGTTCACATTCGATTCACATACACGGCACATGCGATTATTGAAAACGTTCGGAAACTGCTTTATCGACATACTTTAAAAACGTCTGTTTCGGGTATTTGAAACCATATTTTAAGGCAGAAAAATATCCAAAATTCTAATACTGTAAATGTGAGAGATTGACCATCTCAAATTTCTCTTTATTTATTGCCAATTACTTTCTGAAAAAAGTTTAAAAACGCGACTATTTCATTGCGGATTTCAACTGTCAAATTTTCGAGAAAGCGAATCGTTCACGCGTTTTCAATAATTTATAATTGGAGTGACAAGGGTGATTATTTTCGATTAACCGTTTTCTCACTGTTGATGCACTGGATTCCGGATGATGACATAATCGACTACGAACAGTTTTCAAATTTTTTGGTTTTTCCACCCCAAAGAGGATGTAAAAGGATTGTACACGTTTTCACGAATTGCATAATATCTCTTAGGACTGATCAGAGACATCGAATCGGTTTTCACTTCTCCGGACTTTCTTCATAATCATAAAAAAAATTAATTTCAGATTACTAGATTTAGTTTGACATTCAATAATTTAACAGCTGACTGTTGTGTCAAAATTTTTAAATTTTTTTTTTAAGATTTTACCATTTTCAGTAATTGCAAACCTTGCATTTCGAACAAGTAAATTGAGAAATTTATTTGAAGTATGTATGACAGTAAATATTGTGGTAAAATGTGGACGTGGTAAGACAGAAATTTCAGGTCTGTATTGGCCGGTTTCAGTAGATTTGCAGCTAGATTTTGTCGTAATCTTGCGATTTGGAAATCTCAATCTCATATGGATAATCTAGTAGATTTGATACACTGCCAGCGGTAGTGATAGGTTGATATAATAATACCAAAATCTGGTGATCATTTAGTAGACAGTTAAAATCGGCTGTAACTTGTTTAAATGACTATATAGTTTAGTCTGACAGAAAAGTGTGTGCGCAGATCGCAATTAAGTTTTTTCCAGACAGAGCTATTAACATTTTAAAAATATAATAAACAATACGAGTTCAGAGAAAGAAACGGTTCCTACCCGATTTTTTAGTTTCCCATTTGTGCTCGTCTATAAATTGGTATGGTTATTGAAGCTGATGGCCAACTTTTGAATCAAAGAGAAATCGGTCAGTACCTCGACTACTTAATTGTACCGATTTGTAATCGGTTTCTGCGCGAGTACATAGTGCATACTGCTAACTAAACTGTCGGCCGATTAAAAGTCCCTAGTCTGCACTTGGACCAAAATTTAATGTTAATGGCAATTTATTTCTTGACATCAGTTCTTCTGCTTCACTTGATGTCATATGAGACAGTTATGTCTGTCATAGGTGTAGGTGTTGTGCAAAACTAATCAAACAACACGAGCAAGAGTGGAAAATCACTAACGTTTCAGTGACTTCACAGAATTTACTTTATGTAACGTGGTTACGCCACGAATTGATATGGATGAAGTTAGCAACTATCTGTCGATTTCATAATGCCGATTCTTTGAAATGCTGAAAGTATATGTGCGGAGTGTAGTGGGTGTAGAAGCATCGGAGCGAATAACCGTATCCTTCTTCAAACATTAATACGTAATCATGTGATGGGGAGAGAAGTACCAAATCGATAAGCAGCTCAATGGAATTATATTATATTGTTTTCATTCAATTACTACATATATGACCCCCTAATGTTTTCATGTTACGAGAAAATGGGTCTAGTGTCTCCCCCGATATTAAATATTGAAATATTTAATTGTGTGATTCAATATTTTATACTTTTAAGGCCCATATTGCTTCCAGAAAGCTTGATGAGAGCTCGTTATAAGTATTGTAACATTATTGACTTACTTAATACCGTTATACTCGTAGTATTTGAACACAAGATACGTCGATAACTCTCAAAAAGGCACACACACAGTGTTGCCAACTCATTTTTATAAAATCGGCCAAATGACAGTTGAAAATCGGCTAGATATTATTTTTTGTTCTAATTTCTTGATCGTAATCGAAACACAAAAGTTTCAATTGTCATAGATTTCTGGAAAATCCCTTAATGTATGGAAGATAGTCTCCCAGTCGGACTTTTCGTAAGAGATGAATTTGTAATCAATGAGTAAGAATATTCTCGAATGCTCTCTCTGTACAATTATGGCCAACATTCTTGGCTTCAGTTACTATTTACGGAAGTAATGGTTTAGAAGCTAGTAAGTAATAAGAGGAAGAAATCCGAGACGTTACAGTTTTGTCCAACGGTATAGGCTTTAGTATCTACTTACGAAAGTAATGGTTTAGAAGCGAGTAAGTTATGAGGTGGTACAATCCGAAACCTTACAGTTTTGCCAAATGCTCTTGGCTTTAGTAACAATTTACGAAAGTAAGTTTTAGAAGCGGATAAGTAAAGGGATGATGCAATCATTAACGTTTCGTTTTAATTTTATATCAAAGGGCCCATAATTAAATTCAGTTCGTTCCGAGTGTTTCAAATGTTGCGAAGTGCTGTTCATTTGTAATAAATTCCAATAAGTGTTATTTATATAAAACGAAGTAAACAATTAGTTTAGATAGAGTTTTTTCTTATATTTATGAATCTTATTTTTGTTAATTTTTTATTTTGTTTATTGAATGAATTCTTATGTAATATTTACGTGTTTTAATTTATTTTATATTGAATAAATGGTTTTTACTGTTGAAACAATTTCGATTTTTCATATTGTTGTTATTTGCAACTCAACAAAGTAAAGGATAGTTTAAATTGGAGACGAACACAATACTTTATAAGTATTTAGAACGGTATAAGTCTTTTCTTGTCCTGTGCTTTTAAGCGTTTACACCCTAGGGCCTATGCGGGTTAAAGTAATTAGATCTGTTATCGAAAGATTAATGTGAACAAGTTGCTAGTACGGAATCAATTCAGTACACATTACTGATCTGGCTATTACAAGACCTTACTTTTCATACATTTAAAGTATTTACCACTCACTATTGATATAATGCCTTACTTTTCATGCAATTTGTATGTTGCTATCACTCTCTAATGAAACAAGGCCTTACATGTAATATGCTTTGTAATTATTTACTACTCTTAAACGAAATAAGGCTTTTCTTGTAGTGTGCTTTGTAAGCGATTACGCCCTAGGGCCTATGCGGGTTAAAGTTATTAGTTCTGTCATCGAAAGAGTAATGTGTACGAGCTGCTAGTATATTGTACGGATTCGATTCCGTAGACATTACTGTTCCGACTGGGTTAAGTCACAGTCGGATAAATAAATAAATAAAATTAAAATGACATTTTTATAATGGGGTTTTCTGAGAAAAACTACATTGATCACTGAATTTTTAGGGTTGACGTAGCAGAAATCTGTGTTTTCGAGTAAATATCTCAAGATTGGATGCAGTTACAATTTAGACTGTTACATCAAATGAAAAGTAATTCTATTGCCTAAAAAACGAGTTATAACACTTTGCCTTGTGATTATTCGTTTTCAAGATTTAACGTTTTAAGTGAGTGAGGGTACCGGTCAAAAACACTTTTCTTAACCACCCTGTATCTCCACTAATATTGAAAATTGACCCAATTTTTTTCTCCAAATATATCAAGGAATAACCCCTTACAAGATCGCACACGGAGTGCCAAACACCCTGTATACTGCCTGAGATTTCCAACATGTTCGTTTGTGTGGGCGTAGCCAGGGGTGGGGGATGACGACAGGGTTCGGACCCCCCCCCCCCCCCCAAATTCCCAAAGAATTCAATGTACTAATCAACCTTCTTTTCTTTGTCTATTGAATGGAGAAACACCCACATGTAAGGGCTTATATTGCTTATAGCGCCTCCTGAATATATATATATTTCAGCTCCAGATTCATTCAGATGTTATTAATGGTGAGCGGAGTGCACTACAATTATGTCCACATTTTTTTCCCACCTATTTTTTTCCACAGCGAAGAAATACACCAATACCTCGCTTTGCGACGTTTCACATTGCGTCGAAAAAAAATTGGCCAATAAATTTGCGTCATTTCACATTGCATCGTAAAAAATCTAAACTATCTAAACTGTATGACATAAATTTCATATAAATCATGGATGCTTTCCACTGTATGCAGTGTAAACACGTCTTCAAATGCAGTATGCAGTATAAACATGTCTAACAAAAAAAATACATATATAAAAAGGGAAATCCCAGCTACAGTTTATTTTGATTTTTTTTAACAATTCTGTGTAAGAAATTTACATTTGTTTTCAGATTGATAAAAGTTCTTGAAACGAAAAGTGAGTTTTTTTAAAGTTTTTCGTAGATACGTACTGAAAAATAAAATTTTTTATTTTGGAATCAGTTTTCGTAAGTTGTAATCATTTTTTGTAGCTTCAATTGGTAATCATTATTTTTTTAATCGGAAGGATAATAATCATGAGTGGAAAAGTTGAAAAAAAGAAATCGAGAAAGGCAATAACGCTGGAAACTAAATTAAATATTTTGAAGCGTTTTGAGTCAGGAGAATGAGCTGTTAAAATAGCTAAAGCACTTGGACTAGCAGAATCAACTGTGAAAACAATAAGAGATCGCGACGAAAGTAAAATTAAAGAAATTGGAAAAGCTGCTACTGTGTCAGACGCAAAAAAAATAACTCGTGCAAGAGATTTTCTGCTAGTAAAAATGGACTTACTTTCTTTATGGATTGAAAAACAAGTACATGACCAACTTCCACTAACTAAGAGCATAATTCAGGAAAAAGCAAAGAAATTATATGAAGATCTTGAAAAACAATCAATGCCAAATGATATGGAGAACGAGAATGCTGATGAAAGGCAACCAAAGTTTTTAGCAAGTCAAGGCTGGTTCGAGAGATTTAAAGTACGCCAAAACCTTCATAATGTAAAATTAAAAGGTGAAGCAGCTAGCGCCGATACTGTTGCAGCTGCGAAATTCCCCGATACTTTAAAAGCCATTATTCATAGCAAAGAGCTAAACCCTAAGCAAGTTTTTAACGTTGACGAGACGGGATTGTTTTGGAAAAGGCTATATATATTTCTAAAGCAGAAAAATCAGTTTCAGGACATAAGCCAAGCAAAAATAGACTCACTCTTCTTTTAGGCGGAAACGCGGAAGGAGATTTCAAATTTAAACCGTTTCTTATTTACAACTCAGAAAATCCCAGAGTAATGAAAGGCGTAAATAAAAAAAGTCTTCCCGTACATTGGCGAGCAAACAAGAAAGCGTGGATGACGTCTGCAATGTTTACGCAATGTTTAATGACGTCTGCAAAGTTTAAGACAATTTAACATTTTTATTTATGCCACCAAACACTACTTCAGTTATCCAACCAATGGATCAAGGGATAATTTCAACGTTCAAAAGCTACTATCTGAGAAGAACGTTCAAACAGCTTTTAAACGCTATCGATGATCCACAAAAAAATAACACAATTCCAGAATTTTGGAAAACATTTAACGTACTGGATGCAATCAACAATATTTGAGAATCGTGGAATGAAGTCACACCCACTTGTATGAATGCATCAAAACAAATTAGCAAAGCTAAGGCCCTACTTGACGAAGTCGCTTCTATTTTTACACAAAATGTCCCTGACGAAAAAAGAAGTTCAAAAGTTGCACGATCCTTAACTGATTCCGTAAGTTGCTACAAGGAGATTTATTTGGAACAAAAACAGAAAACGATCCAGCAAACTTTGGAAAAATATTTGCAGCCATCAGCATCTACGTACACATCGAACAATTGCTTCATCGTCCGATACAGAATCTCCAATAACGCTAGATTCTGATTCATCATAAACATTAATTATCAATCTAGATTCTAACAGTAACGAAAAAAATATTGAATTCTTACGTTTTATTTAAATTTTAATGAATTCTTACGTTTTAATTTTCTGTATAAATAAATAAATTTATTAGGAACTGGAAATTGCTTTGTTTTTGATAAAATAACCGTTTGGATTTAGCATTGGAACGTATGCATCTTTAATATTTCAGCACACTTCCATAAAAAAAGTTATTTCGAATTGCGACGTTTTGCTTGCGACGAATTTTTTGGGAACCAATTATCGTCGCAAAGCGAGGTATTGGTGTATTTCGATAAGACGAACCGAATTCGGAGTACTGGTATATTACGAGTTTCTATCATCACGATGAAGAAAATGAGAGTTCGCCACAGTTGGCTGGATGCCTTCTTCTAGGAGTTTAGTTTGCAGGGCTGGCAGTGCGTAATGGCAAAGGTCCGAAAGGTCCAGCTTTATTTTAGCAGAATACGTTGCAACCTCGATTACAGTATTACCCGAGGGCAATCCAAAAGTCAAATTTGAAGAAATGTCTACAGAAAATTGAAAACGAGCGACAAGCATCAGTGAAACTTCTCGGGGCTATTGGGATTTGCGACGAATACTTGGAATGGGAAAAACAGGAAATTGTGCGTACAAGGTACAAAAAGGATCTACTAAGACATACCGGTCGACAGATGTGGTTGCTAGGCTAGGCTACTTTTAAGGAGCATTATGTTCCTTGTAGGAGGACTTTGGTGAAATTTTAAAAAGCACGTAATGATTCCGATTACTGACACCGGATTCAAAGCTTGAATTGCAGGACTATGATATTTACAGGACAACTTTCAAACTTTATTTATTATGCGGACTTCATCTCAATTAATGGCCTGCGCCCCTAATATCATGTAACTATGACAAATATCTTTCTGGTCTGCACTATTTTCAAGGCTTTTAAAGAATCAATCAGATCCTGCTTATGGTTGATGCTTCTTTGCGTTTCTTCCGTACTTGAGTTAAATGACATGAAGGAGCCTTTAATTTCGTTTGAATTATTTTCGATTTGCATACTTCTGAAAATTTTGCCGAACATAGTGAGCCTCTCTAATGCTTTCTCGCACGGCGATAAGCTATAAAAAGGAAAAATGTCGCAAGTTGTATCCTTGCAATGCAGCATTTGCGCCCTTAAAACTACAGCAGAATTGACTCAGTTTGTTCCGCCTGCACTCCAACGGCATGGCGTATTCGTATACAAGGTTACTCCTGAAGGATGGACGAGAAATTCCCCTCAACGGATGTCCGTTGTTCTGAGTCGACTCGTATTAAAAGCTTCGGGCCGAGGGGTTCTATTTTTTCGTATGAGTCGAATCACTTTAGCTCAAGAGCCGGTCGGATTATTCTTTCGCAGACAGCAGCCACGACTAATCAATTTTCTTGTTAAAAATCAATAAAATTCTTTTCGGGTAAAATTTTTCGTGGTAGGGAAAATCTAGAAAAGAAGGAAACACTTTCAAGTGGCATTTTCCAGAAAGCAACGAAATTCGCGATTTAGTTAAATACATTAGTGCTGATTGAAATTTGATTGGGAACGGCCGATGGAGGTACCTTTGGAGGCGTAACACCTTGTCCAAAATTAACAAAGCCTCCAGTCTCCTCCGTAAGGCCTACCCAAGTGAAAAATAAATTTACAATTTGTGCCTAGTTTTTTTTTTGAAAATTATCAAAGTGATTTAAAATTTCAAAGTGATCTGTGATTCAACATTTAGATACATATTAATTTGGTCGCGTGGCGTGTAACAAATAGATTTCGTGAGTATATAAAAGGCGAAAGCATTAGAATTTGAGTTCCTTTTGTTTCTGACAACCATTTAGGACATAATATTTAGTCGAAGTTTTACAACATATGCAAATAATGGGGAATACATAAAAGTACGATTCGGTAGCCGTACGTAGGTGAAAGGACGTCATGCAAAAAAAGCGTGTAGTGTTGCCATCTTTGCGTCAACTCGGCTCTATTATTTCATTAAAGTCATGGTCATAAGATATTTGCGTGGAGGTGCAATCACTGCATTCGGTAGAACGAATCGGGGATTCGCTTTCCTACACCCAAAGTCCTTGGACTTGACGTGTATAATGGCTCCGGGCAAATGCCAGGCTCAATACAAGTGTAGCACTTTGGCAAATCTATGAATCACCACCACTCCAAGATTTCGACTGCTCGAATACAAATAGCCTTTCAAGGATTCTAATTATTTGCGGTAGGTGGGCGAATAATTAGATCTGTGCCCTGTTTCCCCTCTTCAATCTGACTAAGCCTAAAGGCGACCAAAAACACAAATTGGCCATTATTTCTTTGTTCCTTAAAAATCCCACCGCTGAACTCTTGAACGCATATATTAACGGTTGTCGCAGAAATTTTCACCTTTCCGTTCAGCCTTTTGTAGACTTAAGAATTATAACTTTGCAGATTTTCACATGCAGGATAACGCGATAATTAAGTTAAGCAAGCTTCCTGACTTTTTCTCTACTTATGCTTTTATACGTAACTTTCAGAAATGGAGGTTATAACCGAAGGAAAACATTTTCGCTTGGTTCAGGATTCGGAGCTTCTAGAAATAATGGAGTACTTAGAACAATTTCTACCAGAGGCATTAAAGGTACCACGTGCGAGCGGAACAAAAAACTATCCGCCTTTTAAATTTCGAGCACAATTTGCGTTCGCTACAAGTTATTTTAAACCAAAATGAAATCAATGAATTTAACCGATATATTTTTTTAGTTTCATCAAACTATCAAAACGTACCTGAATGATCGAGTGTGGAAGTTTTATTTCTATGTGTCGAAAAATTGGCCCGATAGTCCAATATGTTTGCATTTTCCAGGATGCACCCTAACAGTAATTTGCATTAGAAAAAACAAACAAATTGCATTTACGAATGACATAAATGCTTTTATTGCAGCCAAATAACAATATTTATGAGAGTTTTGGTATTTTCTGCCCGACAAATCACATAGAATGCGTCAATTTATTGGAAACCGAAGATATCTTGATCGATTGGAACAAGCCATTGTACATGAATTTTACGCACAAGGCTATAATGAACCAGATAAATTCGTTTTATTCAGCGTTCGGTACAATGGAGGGTCTCGAAGGTGACATCTACGTTTATAATAAATTTTTCGAGGACTTGCATCTAGAGGAGTACTTGCGAATAACAACATTCATTCGTATTATTAATTTCTGAAACTACTTTTACAGTTTGCCATCCGATGAGGTAGAGATGCGAGCCCTAACAACCGAAAATGTAAAAGTTATACATGATCTATATCCTGCCAGTGAAATTGAGTGCGTCGATGTATTTGAGAAGTTGGTTCAAGCGCTTCCAGGTGTGGGCATCTTCCGAAAGGATACGGACGAAATAGTCGCTTGGATGGTTCATTCGTACTACGGAGCTATGTTTTCAATGCAAACTAAGCCAGAGTTTCGAAGAAAAGGGTTAGTACTACATCGCGTTACAAGAACTCAGGATCAAACACTACTAACTACGTTTATTTCAATTTCAGGTATGGCATACACTTGGCTCAAAGTCTAACCCAGAAAGTTATTCAACGAGGCTACTTTCCATTTGTTGTTATTCGTCCAGAAAATGAAGCGTCCAGAAACTTGTATACTAAATTGGGATTTGAAAAGGCCTACGAAACTGTACGAGCAACATTAAAGCCGCAGCCCGACGATAATGGGATCGATACTTTAGAAAGCGGTATAAGGGAAATTTCCATTCAAAACTTAAAGTCAACCGATCCGCAAAATTAAATTTAGACCAGGACCAATAACGACGGAATTGTAACAAATGATAAAGTCGATATAAGGCTAAAAAAAAGATTCAAAATTAAAAAAAAAACATTTTAACGACTATTGCCTATTGCAAAATTTTCAACAAAATTCTTCCATATTTTCAATTACATAAATTATTAGTCAGCACAATAACTTTAAACGCCAATGTTTGCTAGTACGTATTTATTTCATCAAATTTTTTTTGGAATATTTTCAATTTTATCTTGTTTCTTTACCGCTCAAATAGCTCGAGTCCAAACAAAAAAGAAATGAACATACAATTAAAGATTCATAAAATTACTGCCTTGAATTTGAATTTGTCTCTAATTTTTATTTTTTATTTATTTATTTTTCTAATTTTTAACGATATTTTAACATAATGATAATTATCTTATAGCTACGATGTAAAGATATATACATAGATAGGCGTAGATTTTGAACTTTAACATAATCATGTGAAGGTTTCGCCAAGAATTCGAAGCCTTGTGATTGAAAATTGATGCAAAAAAAATTATATTTTGTAAATTTCTAGAGATTGCTACTTCTACTTAAATAAAGCATAATACAGAGACTCGCGTGTATGTTATTTGTATTTTAATAAATATGAGTCTTATTGCAGATTTAGACCCAAATTTCGTTCAACGTCTCTGCAATTTTCTCTTCGGTGACGCTACATGTTCCACTCGTTAACATTTTTAAACAAAAGGCCTGATTTTAATTGAAAAACCTTAACTATAGATAAATATGTATTAGATTGTAGATGATGGAGAACGGTTCAAACCCCGATTCACTGCGTCCTCAGTGGGCCTATTGTGATTAACCTCCCTTATTTATAGCTCACTCAGTATGATTATATCAATCAATTTTAATATGCTCTTCTTCTTCTTTACATAGTCTGCAAATGTCGTCTGATACCAATCCGAACGTATGCAGATGAATTCTAAGCCTGCAATGTCCTGTAATTAGTGCAGTCATGCGCCGAACCTGATTTCGGTTAATTTTGAGCAAATCAGAGGTTCGTTTCTTGCAGTGACCTTTCAAGAACATTTTGGACTGTCTGTATCCTACTGTTTCTGTTTACTGGAGGTCAGCTTGGATGTTAATCTAATCCAACAGACTTTTTGCCCACATACTCTCGCAGATTGTTAAGTTACCAGTAGCAAACATGGCGGATTTACCATTGCTAACATGTGATTTGAAATTTGCTTACTATACCGCTGTTATGTTCCCCATTCTGCGAAATCTATGTACATAAAAATTAATGTTTGTTTGTTTGTTTATCCCGTTTGCGTTTCATAATCCTCAGTTATAATGGTTCCGATCCGATCCAGCAACGTCGGAGGAGAAAAATTTCTAGGCACAATGATTTCGTTCCGACATTCGTCTAAGTGACACTATCGAGGTGTAATTTTGATTTTTAGTGAGGTGGTGAAATTCAATAATTCACCTCTTAGCGTCGGATCGGATAGAAGTTGAAAGTTGGTCATCTTTACCCCTCCGTTTTGTGTCTCGGCTAATCAACGGAACGATTGTAACTAGTCGTTCCGAAATTCCCTTTAGATGTGTGTCGGATGGAGAAACTCAATACTATCCGTTTTCCGAATCGGATCGGATCGGAACCATTATAACTGAGGCTTGAAACTTTGGTGATTTGTTGAGGGCACGCCCGCGAAGGTTTCTGCATTAGTAAAATCAT
Source organism: Beris morrisii (assembly GCA_951812415.1). Lineage (NCBI taxonomy): Eukaryota > Metazoa > Arthropoda > Insecta > Diptera > Stratiomyidae > Beris > Beris morrisii. The sequence goes on from OX638310.1 coordinate 74,878,254, forward strand.
TTTACAATAGGTGGCGCGCGATTTATTTTAAAAAAAAAGAATGTATTTCATATAGTTTAGCGGCAGTTGTGTGTTTTCGAATTCAATTGAGTCCAATACAAACAGAAATATTTCAGTTCATGTGAACAAGTGGTGTTGATTGTGAAATTGTAATTGCCAGTCGACATTAGATAATGTTTATATATCACTCGCATTTGCTTTGCTTTTTCCAAGTGAATTTGTAACAAGCATCACAAAAATCATTACTTTCGCTGTCAAATCAAGCAATTGGTCGATCTACACCTCTAGCACGAACAAAAAAGGCATCACGAGCTTCAAAAACAGACCAACAACGGGAAGCAAGACTGGATGCTATTCGAATATGCACTGCTCAAGTCCGTTCGTCTCGTTCACGTGGTAGCATAGTGTAGTGTAGCGTATTATGAAATCCGGTTGATATATGAGTGTTCACGTGAAGTGAATTGACGTTTCGCACTCTTGATTATTAATTGACAGCTGTCACAACTGGTATTTATTTTATTAAAAAAAATAACATTAGTCGTTTTGTTTCTTAAATAACCTTTCTTCTTTAATTTTTCAGCGAAATGGAGTCATTAAAGGCATTGGTATTAGAATCGTTGAGAAAATCTAAACAAATAAAGTTGTCTGTCAACACAGTTTTTTGACAATTCACTCGAAAAGTAATACGGAGCGCAACGGCAAGTGTTCTCTTGGGAAGGATTAGCAAATCCACTACACTACACTACGCGGTTTTGCTACGTTGTAGAAAAACAGCTCCGTAGCAAAATTTCGTGTGCTCACGTGGTACTACGAAGTGCTACGTAGCGGTACGTCGTTGACCACGTGAACGAGGTAATAGATAAGGAAGGGAACCAAGACTGGAAACTAGGGATGTTACGGAGCTTTGACTCCGACTCAGAAAGGTCGGAACTTCCGATTTATTTTACACCTCCGACTTCGCCTTCGGCTCCCATAATTTTGAATCGGAGGTTATAACGCAGATCGAAACGCAGCGAGCGACCGCGGACAGAATGTGTTAAGGTGCGCCATCTCCACCGTTTAGCGTCGCCGACACGGGTGTCCCGTCACACTTTTGACATCGTCGTTTCCATCTGCGGCGAAACGGTCGACGCGACGCTAAAAAGTCATCAGTCATGCGCCTGAATGGTAGTGCTAGATTTTTCAATTTTCACCGGATGTCTATAGACTTATTCGATGAATTATTGGAAAAAATTAGACCTGCTATTGAAAAGATAAAAAATTGTTAATCGTGAACCGTTTCAACCCAGATAATTAGTCGCTTATCGTACATTTTTGATTTTTAAATTACTTTATAATTTTTTAATAATGAAGTATTTTTTTTCTTTACCAAAGGTACGTAGCCAACCTATATCGAAGGCACATTAGTATCGGCTCTCGCCGAAAAAGTTGAACTTGAGTCAACTCCCGACGATTGCCTCGGCGCGTCACAGAGCTAGTTTTTTATGTATGTCGAATGTAGTCGGCGACGCTGAACGGCGGAGATGGAAACGCAGCTTTAGATTCTGTCGATTGTTCTATGTATTATATTTTAAAGAAGTTGGATGAAGAAAGGTACGAACGTGCGCCGTTTACATTTCTATTGTTGCATGTTATCTACGTATGTGTAAAATCATTTATGTTTGACTGATTAAAGATACTGATTACTGAACTATGTTTCTTTCTATTATTTCATTAGGCCTGCCCTTAAGTTAACACCTAACACATTTGTCTTTTACTCCGCCTCCGACTCCGGCTCCGACTCCGATAAACCAGATTTAAAACCTCCGGCTCCGACTCCGGTTCTGGTATACTCACCTCCGTAACATCCCTATGGAAACCGCTCGCATTTACAGAATTGAACAACGGGAAGCAACGGGGGCAACGTGAGCAATGGGAGTAACGGGAACAACGGAAGAAACGGGAGAAACAGGAAGCAAGACTCCAAACCGCCCGTATTGCAACCAACGCATGCCAGGGTATTATCTTGTTGTGATCCCAAACAAAAAACCCATAATGTTGTATAGGGGAAAGCACTACAATAATACAAATTATAGTATGAAATTTTTGAGTACAGTTTCGGTGGTATAGCACCATACAAAAGTGAGCCGCGGGACGTAGCTAGTAGCTGAATATAATTTAAATCTATTAACTGTCAAATAGACAATTTGCTTGTATACCCTGTTATTTGTGGTTTTGACGAAAGAAACAGAGCCCGGACCATCGAAGTCGCAAACAACTAGATGACCAAATTATTCTGAAAATACTTTTGAGGTTTCCCCCCGCCGATCCCTAGCTCCCCTAACCCTCCACGCTCCATAATCTCCAACAGAAGCAGGATAAGCAGCACATGGTACCCATCAAAATCGAATACACCAGCTGCCCAGTACCAACAACTACACCCCAGCCACTTAAATGAACTCCCTGGCCGCACACGGTACTATACTGATGGATCCAAATCAGTCTCCCATACAACGGCAGCCATCATCACCATGCAACCAGATGCCTCGACACCAAGCGGTCAACTGTGCTGCAAACTACATATTGATGTCAGCATATATGAGGCGGAGTTATACGCCATTTTGCAAGCCGCGGAGCTGGCCAGAACTGCTGCTCACCCGGCAGTCATATTCACCGATTGCAAGTCGGCGGTTGACGCCGTCCAGAATCAACGCCCAGGAGACCCGACGATTCGATACCTACAAGAGGTTATACGCGCCAACCTGGCTGGAACCTCTCTTTTTTGGATTCCAGACCACGTTGGCATTACAGGTCATGAAGAGGCGGATAAGCTGGCCAATCGTCCCATCTCCTCGCACGTAGAGGAAATCATTCCGTCTTGCAACAGTTTCATGAGACGAACCGTTAGGACCCATCTGAAGCAGCATCTAACCAGCCTCTGGACAACTCACTCCACCTTCTTGGCGAGCCACTGGGGCAGCCTAGACCCGCCAACCTACAATACCGACCAGCCGAGAAGAGAGTCCGTCATCATCGCCAGGGTGCGTCTAGGACATACTAGGCTCACCCACGAGTACAGAATAAACAAGACGCTTCAACCCGGCTGCTTAGTATGCCAGACGCCGCTAACCATGGAGGAGGTGCATTGTAAAAAAAAACCCATCGCTTCTTCCAGAACGGCGATCCCCCCCTCATCTCCTTCTATCCACCACCGAACCCGACCTACTCCTCCAACTCCTTAACCACCATCGAATTACCCACCTCATTTAATATAAGTTTTAATCAATTGAATTATATCGTTCTTTTCATTTTGGTCAGCGTATAATCCTTAGAAAATTTAATTGTATATTTTTGATATAAAGTTTCGGTCTAATTTAAATTTTATTATTATTAGCATTATATTATGATCATTATTATTATTATTATTACCTTTCTCAGAATTGATATTGATTTATACATGGATTTGGACCTTGACTAAACTTAGAATTAGCTCCTTCTTACAACATTATTCAACCATCTGAAGCCTGAAGTGCACGATTTTTGATCTTAATTTATTCCTTTGGTTTTCTCGAATTGAATTTTTTTTGTTTTTTTTTTAACATAGAATTAGCCTTTATTTTAAACTATATACGCTGACTATAAACATTACCTTGTAAAAAATTGTAATGCGACGTGCCATGTGCCCACCGGGCTTGGCCGAAATATGATGGGCCCCATCATTTATGATGGTGCCACATTAAAATAAATAAATAAATAAAAAAAATACTTTTGAGGTTATGTGCCCTATTAAGTAAATTTGCTGCTACAAAATCGCTACTGAATGGTATTGTATAAACACAATGCCGGCGGCCGGCTGCTGCGACAATAGGGATGTTGATATCGAAATAAAATATCGATATTAAAAAAAATATCAATATTGGATGGCGATATATAGCAAAATATCGATTCAATAAAAAATAAATTATAATCTCCCTTCCCGTATCAAATTTAACGTTAAGGGGAGAATATCGCGAGGATTTTTCAGTGTAAATTCCATGACCCATTTTTTCAGATACCACTTATCCACTTCGAATGAAATTTTGGACAATTGTTCCTTACTGCAAAACAAGCAAATAGAAGGAGTAGAACTTTAATATTTTTGCGAAAGTTGTATGTATGGCACATCTAATATTCACGAACAGAAAGCTTCAAGTCAGTCTCATATTATATTATTAATTAATTAAAATTTTGAATTTCCTTCCACTCTATCTGACAGCAGTGGTGTCATCTTTAAAACAAACAAAAATCACACCGATCGGGTTGGTTTTATATACTTTGCAGTGTATTTTAAAATTCTGTCAGTGAACTTCGCCTTAACCTGCTCTGGACTGGATAAGGGAGCGAAAAAACACGCCTTTTGTTTCTTTAATTCTTTGCCTATCTTATAGCAGACAGGTTTTTCTCAGATCTCAAACTTATAAAAAATGACATTAAAACAGATACCATATCGATACTGTTGAGGTAATTATGTTCACCAAACAAATTAAAACTGACATGTTGGTCTCAAAGATACATGTTTATACATATAAAGTGAATTTTGATTTTTTTTATATTTTGTGCAATAAATATATTTTTTTTGTCAAATAAAAACTTTTGCTATATTATGCTATACTCTTTTAAAATTTTATTTGCTACTTTTTTCATTACCCTCGCGGCGACACTGGATCTAAAGAAAATGCTTGAAGAGCAAGTATCAAGTGCTGCTCTGTTGTCAGAGAGAATTTTTTTTTTTCTTATAAAAATGCTTTATTTATTCAAATTCAAATATTCTTAGTCTACGTATGCACTACTCCCCCTTCTAAGGATATATCCTTGTGTTAGGGGTGAGGAGTCTCTATAATTTTAACATTAAAAATTCATTTTTGTTCCAGTTGCAGGCAAGGTAATTGACATTACTAATAATTAATAAATAATTCCAATACAAAAAATAAAAAAATTAATATATAATAAAGTAATTCTACGTTTTATCATGTTATGTACAAAAAATAAAAAGTTAAAAATAAAAAAATTAATATATCACATAATAAGATATTTCTACGTTTTATCACGCCACTTCCGATAAGACAGTCCATATTTTGCATTCATGATTTCCTTTCTATTTATACTAATATGTTCCAATATGATAAAATTTTTTTAAATTTGTTTTGAAGTTAATAGGACTAATGCTTTTTTTGATATAGCTTGGCAACTCATTGAAAAGTTGATAATAATATTGTCGTTGTCCTGTGCAAGTATTCATGATGTCTATGAGAATCATTCCCTGGGTACCACCGCGTGTAGTATTAGTATTAAATTTGATTTCTCTAGCTTGGATCTCTTTGTATATTTGGATTGTGGATGTAAGATTAAATATTTGTCGAATATTCAGAATGTCCAAAAGTGGGTAAAGGAGATTAGAGGGATATGTTCGTTCTTTCCTAAGTAATATTTTCACCAAAATTTTTTGCATGATTTGAACGGGTTTTAAGACCGTGTTCGTAGCACTTACCCATGAGATTATGCCATATTGTAGTATTGAATGAATCAATGCGAAATAAAATTGCCGTTTTGTGTTCTTATTCATAAAAGATCTTACCTCCATGCATATTCAGAGTCTTAAGTCTTTTAGTCATATATTCGGTTTGTAAATCCCACTTCAATAGGTGGTCAAAAATTATACCTAAATATCGTGTGTTAGTAACTCTCTTTAAAGGTTCGCAGCTACAATTGCTCGTGCATTGAGAGGAATGTATTTTAATATCAACATGTTCTGGTTGTCCGCTTTGGGTAAGCGAAAAAGCTATGTAGCACGTTTTTTGGGCGTTTAGCGTGAGAAAGTTGTAGTCCAGCCATTCCTTTAGTATACACAAACCATGATTAGCTTTGATCTGCGTTCCTGCCCATGAAGCATCCTCGAAGAATAAGACAGTGTCATCAGCATAAGATATCATATTTCCTTTTATTGGCTGTTTATATATATCGTTAATGTACAAAAGGAAGATAACTGGCCCTAAAACTGTACCTTGGGGTACACCGTATTGGAAAGTTTCTCTATTGCTGAGTGTGTTGTTAATTTTAACAAATTGAGATCTATCCTCTAGGTAGCTGGTAATCCAGTGTACCCAATATGAACTTATACCGGATGCGATAAACTTTTCAATTATTTTTGCATGCGGGATTGAGTCAAATGCTTTTGCTAAGTCCAAGAAAATTGCGCATGGTTTGCTCCCTTTATCTAACGATGAACTGATTAATTTACTTAATAGCGCTATTCCATCATGTGTACTACGTTTTGCACGAAAACCAAACTGATTGTCATTTAATATTTTATTTGTTTCAAAAAAATCCATTATTCTCTTTTTCGCGACCTTTTCAATTACCTTTCCAATATTAGATATTATGGAAATAGGTCTGTAATTGTTGACCGAGGTTTTATTTCCTGTTTTAAAGATTGGTGTTACAATAGCTGTTTTGAAGATTTTTGGGAATACACCCTTCGAAAGGCTAAGATTAATTAGGTGTGCGAGAGGCTTTGAGATAAAGTCCTTTAATATTTTTATTTGTTCCACTGTAATTTCGTCAAATCCGGGACTAGAGCCACAGTTCATGGTTTCGATAATCTCTTTTGTTTCTGCTTCCGTTGCGTATTCCATTGTTTCTCCATGATCTCTAATAGTTAACGGTGTTTTCTTACTTACATGTACGCTACTTTGTTCAATATTTTTCGCTAGGTTTTCACCAACGGTTATAAAATAGTTATTAAAGATATTTGCTATTTCTTCGGAATTCTCTTTAGTGGTGATGTGCACACCATCATGGATTATTTCATTTACTGAACTTAGTCGATTTTTCCTTCCTATGGCAGTGTTAATAGTTTTCCAAACCAGTTTCCTATTATTTCCCGCATTATCCAACTTTTTCTTAAAATAGTCTGTTTTAACCTTTTTCAGTAAGGCGCATAGTTTATTTCTGAATTTTTTTACATGAGATTTCAATTTTTAATTATTAGGATTTTTCAGTAGTTTCTTTCGTAATTTATCTCTGGTTCTTATTGAGGTCACCAATCCTTGCGTTATCCATGGTTTAATTTTTACGTTTCTGGAGCATATTCGGGACTGCGTAAAAGTCGCTTCGTTAATTATTTTTCTTAGTTTCTTGTGCACTTCGTTTGCGCACTCGTCGACGTTTGAATACAACAATAATTCTTCCCAGTTTATCGATTTTGCATTATTTACTAAGGACTCCAAATTAATGCGTTTATATTCGTTTGGATTGCGCACTATCACATTTTTTGAGCCACAGTTGAGTAGTAGTGCTGTACTGTTATGATCTGTTATATTTGATGCTATAACCGCCGATTTTAGTTCATGTGATAAGTTTGGTTTAAGTTTTGCAAATATGTGGTCTAAAATACTTTTTTCTCTAGTAGCTTTATTTATAAGAGAGATATATCCGCTTTCATTAAGTATTGTAACATATTCGTCATTTGGCAGTCTGATGTCAATATTTATATCGCCTACGAGTACAACATTATCGTTTCCGGTTTTTATTACTATGTTATAGAGTGCGTTATTGAATTCTTTGATATCCCCATTTGGTGATCTATATATGGCCATGATTTTTATATGGTGGTTTATAGTTATTTTTAAATCTACTAGTAGGCAAGTTGCACCCGGTAGATTGGTTTCTTCGACTATGGCACTGGCATTTGTTTGTCTTACGTATACAATTACGCCACTGTTTTTATTTATTATATTACGCGTGTAATATTCTGAATAACCTGGTATTTGGAATGTCTGTAAATTACTCGGGTTCCAACATTCTGAGAGTACTATTACGTCGAAAGGGTTTGTGTACTGGGTTAAATGAAGTACTAACTGGTCGAAATTCTTCCGCAGACAACGTATGTTTGTATGGAACACAGAGAAAGTGTTTTTTTCATTGCAGTTCCCTCGAAAATTATTGAATTCACTTACTCCTGAACATTCTCCCTCTTCGCATAAGTCGAAGCCATCAATTGTAGGTATTAGTTCAGTGGCCATTTGGATGTAGGTGTAGCTACTAAATACTCTGGTACACACATGCCAATATTTAAATCCGTGACTAGTACGACAAATGTACCACTTATAACATTTGTACCATTTCGCATGAAGATGTTGTGATTGTTGTATCCTCTTCTAATGTTTTTCGTGGTTTATAGTTGTATGAATTTCTGCTTGGAAGATCGTATTCGACTTGTCAAGGCTGGCATATTTGTCGACCCTTGAAGCCATCTGTATAGCAGATAATGGCTCCTCATCCAAATTCAAGCGTATGTGTTTCCTAGTCCTTGCAAGGTGGTATTTTAAACAAAATTGCGCTATATCGTATCTCGTCTCTTGCATTTATGGAAAGAAGAATTTTTAAATATTTTGCGAAAAAGTTTTTGTTGCGACGAAAATATTTTCAATCATGAGCGTCCACCTGAACTGCAGCAAGAACTTGTTCCTTCCTTAAATTCTCTTTTCGGTAGTTCGACCTCATGTGTTTCTTGGACAACCCATTGCGCGAATCCAAATCGAGAGAATATTTCGAGATGTTTCTGTTATCGCAAGTAATCCAACTCTTAATTGCAATGCATATTTTGAACTGTCCAGTTATCCGCCAAAGAATAAAGATAATCATGGTTCCGAGCGAAACGAAATGAACTGTCTCCATATAAAAAAATTGAAAATTTCGCTCATTTTTCGCGACCAAATATTTCGTTCGTTTTTCAGTACTGTGTTCATGGACGGAATGGACATTTGCAGTAATCACTAATAGATGGCGCTCGGTTCAGTTAATTTTTTTTTCCAAGGGTACGGTACCCTTGTATGGTAAGCGAAATATTTGATAATTCAAAATTTTCAACCGTTCACTGTCAATTCAGTTCGTTTGTGCTCGGGTAATTTTGTGTGAGTTATATTTTGTTGTGTTGTGTGCCGGAATTATAATTTCATGCCAATATTTTAATTTCTTTCAAATTTTGCGCGCTTTTATTTCACTGACATCTAGTAGCGAACTGCATAGTGTATTTTACACTACTTCGAAGGTACCTTTTTCGTTCGTTTTCGTTTCGCCGAACACAGTACTATACTTTAGTGCGAATATTTGAAGAGTCGGAAAAAAAACTGTCGGTTCCCTTCCACAATTCTAGTACTTGTTTTTCTTTGGTATGGCAGTGTGTGTGCGCGAAATTGTGGTTTTCAATGGAAAATTTCCGCAGTTCTTTCATTTCTTTGTGGAAATTTACAACTTTGCAGCGAAAAGTCAATCATTTCGAATTTTCATAAAGCGAAATCCCATAAACATGAAAAACATTTAAATTTACTGGTTTTTCACCTTGATACGCATCTGCCAAACCCCTCTTATAAGCTGTTTTGGTGTGAGTATGTATACAGTAACCCTAACTATGCGTCACGCCCATCACAACCCTACTCCCACAAAAGATACCACTCGTAGGGGTTCACCCAATTTACCCACCATAAAAATTTGAATTTACTTATATTTTACTTTACTTTTTACTTACTTTTCAACGGGTTTGTGAGCCACGCGCCTTCAAACGGTTTTGCGCACGGCAAGTATTTTACCCGGAAAACAGGAGTGATACCTAACCTAATGCTGTTATGACACTGGCTATTTTCTCGCTAGAAAAAAGTACAATAATAGCCAATCGTGCGACAAGGTGAACAACAATAAAAAGACAGAGATACCGCTCTTTGCGACGCTAGCGGCATCTAGTAAACGAAATTAACAGCTGGTATGTTAAGAAAAATACCGGTTCTGGCGCGTTTCATAACATCACATGGCACTTTCCATAATTTATACGTACCGAACTGTCAAAAATTAGTCGGTAGCGGCTGGAAAATCTAGCCGCTAGCTGATTTTTCTTGGATTAACTGCTAGAATGTTGCGAAACACTGCTCGAATGCGCTTTGTTGCTGCTTTTTTTTTGACAGTTATGTATTGTTTTTTGACAGTTACCCAAGATAGAAACAAAAACTTGAAATCATATTTTGTTTTCACTAATTCTTCGAGTACACAAATTTTCAAAAGAATCGGCGATGATAAGATCACACTTTTGGCGATTCTTGATTAAATGACAGTTTTTCTATAAAATAATTGAGAACCACTATAATTTTCTTCAATTTTTTTTGACCCCGTTACCATTGAGATCCCAAGTTAATTTTTTGGTATGTTTTGAAAAACAGTATAGCCTAAAAAAATATAAAAAAAATAAAAAAAAAACCGTTTTGAGATATTCAGGGGTAAAGGACAAAATAATTATCCTTGAAAAAAATTTTAAGTTTAATTTTTATCGCGACAACCTTCCCCTTTAAAATAAACTATATTTTATTATTCTAGGATAGAAATTACCAGAGATATTCATTTTCAAAGAGGACTCGGACACCATTTTTGCGAGAACTTTAACATACTATAACTAACAAAAAAAATGAGATAGAAACAGAAAATTGAATTTCAATTATTTTTTTCACTAGTTCTTAAAGCACAAAAATTTTCAAAAGAATCGGAGATGGTAAGGTCAAAAATGTCGTCATTCTTGGCGGTTCTTGATGGAATGACTCTATTACCTGTTATCAGTTCATTGGATGTGTGTACACATATGGAAGCGTGCGTCGGAGAAAAAATTGAAGAATGTTAGACTCTTGCGACTGCACGAGCCATCTGATTGGTTGATTTTATGGTGGGGATAGAGGCGCGCCTCAAACGTTGCGTGTATGGTAAATCCATCATCATGGTTCTGTTCTGTGCTTTGCATTGCACCGCAGAACTACAGTAAATGCTTATTAGAGTCCACATTGCAGTGGAGTAAAAAAAATCTGAGAACGGTTGAAGTAGGTATGTATGTTTAGAAAATTCGGAATTGCTCTTGGGGGGGGGGGCCGCCCCCCCTGTATCCGCCAATGTGTGTACCACCAGGTTCTTCATCCTACAATATTAAAATCATTAAAAAACAGTATCAAAATCGGTTGCATCGGATGATGTTTTGGGGTCTGAATAACGTTGGAGTTAACTCAGCTATGCTGTATGTGCAACTATATTCGCTGAATGCTCTTTACCCTTAAATACCTTTTCATTTGTTGAACAAAGGTTGCAACATATTTATCTTGCTTTTACTTTATTATTTTTAGTAATAAAGTATTGTGATCGACCAGAAGTTTTTAAAAAAAAAATTGCTGCCTGAAATTTTGTATTTTTACGTTTTAGGACTAGTAAGCCCTCCTTTAGTCTTTTAGTCTCCTTAATATACAAATTAATCGTGTAATCCTTTTCTTTTCAAGTTAAGTAATCGTCCACAATTACGCGGAAGTATTAACTTTATACACTCTGAATAAGGGTTGTCTATTAATTCTTATACTCTCGGTGGAATCTGCTTGTTGTCGGTTGTCCGTCCGTCCGTTAAATCCGTCTGTCCGTACGCACGATAACTCAAGAAATTTTTCACCTAGTATGTTGAAATTTAGATATTAGATATACAAAAACGCTTTACGCTACGACTTTGAAATTGGGTATGCGCTAATTTTCCAATAGTTATAAACCCGAGAGAGAAACCGTTGAGCAAGCAGTGCAAATTTTTTAGAAATTAGTTTTGAGTTAAAAGTATAATCGGCTTTGCGAACAGGCGAAATTCTTAAAAATCTTAGGATGGCTCTCATACAAAAGCCCTTAGATATGTGTCCACGAGTGTTGCCGTGTTGGCCGATACCTTCCAAACGCTTAAAGTTCGAAATTTCAGATTGTGTACACATTATTTTTAAATCGAGTGAGTCCTTCCTGCAGACCTAATTTTACTTTCGGTGATTTACCTAAAGTTCGAGATATGAAATTGAACAGTGAAGATAATGCCGTTTAACTTTCGAGTAGCAACTAAACGAGGGTCCTTTAACTAACTAAGTTTACACCCTAAGATTTTGCTAGAAAACAAGTATCTAACTAGGACATATTGCACGACAAATTGATATAAAATTAAAATTGTTTTGCCCACCTTCCCTACACAGTCATACATGAAAGACTCATGACAGCTTGCCATGCCCTATCCACCTCAGTTCCTCCAAGAAAGACTGCCCAACCACCTCAGTCACGTCCTTGAAACTGCCTGACATTCACACAAAATGTGGGTGATGTCCTCCTCAGCATATAGTTCGAGGCAGTACCTGCACACGTCAGAGTCAGCGATCCCCATACGCATAGCATGCTTCCCTAGCAAGCAGTGCCCTGGCAGTATTCCGACGAGTAACCGAAAATTTCCTCTATTCCATGCTAATATCTCCCTAGTCTTTCGTCTCTCCAAGCTTGGAGGTCCTATAGCTCATCAGCCCTCCCACCGTGAGTTCGCAGCGTCCGTGGCACGATCTCTGATACGCGCTATGATGCCGTTTAATGGTGGACTATCCCCCTCCTCTAATATTCCGGCTGACGCCGATCCTAGTCTCGCCAGCTCATCGGCCAGTTCATTCTCTATGCACTATGCTCTGGTACCCAGCATAGCCTTACTCTATTTTGACTACAAAGTACCTTGAGCACTTTTCGACAGCGCTTTACTAGCTGGGATTTGATTAATATTCAATTAGAATACTGTAGAAAGCTATACACACTACCCGCATATTGTACACACACCAGCGAATATGCTCGAGTGCACAGATGCAGTATGTAAGGGCAGCTGAGCTTGTACACTACCAGGCGGATGTTATTATCGTATATCTGCAAGAAAAGAACTGAAACTATTCATAAACATAAACCAGTAATTGAATGCGACAATAATACATGTAGCTATTTAAGATTTTAATTATTTAATCGAGTTGTGCTTTATTTCAAATCCCGACGAATCCCTCGCTTGAAATTTTTTTTCTGAAAACTCCCTCGAAATTTTTTCTCCGTTAAGCTAATATTACACTGTATGCCATGGTGTCAAATATTTGACTAAAAAAATTTTACCAAAAATTCAGTCAATTTTTTCTGTCAAAATAGAACTTATAAAAATGGGACAAACAAAAATTTGGCGATTTCACTATCTGACAGCAGGGAAAATAGTAAAATATTTGACAGCGTGGTCGCATAGATGTTGTAAGAGCATTTTTTAGGTAAAATTCAGATTATTACGTAAAAAGTTGTATTCTCTAAGGTCATAACAAACCAATTTACACATATTTGGTAATTGCTAAATACAAAAGGAAGCTTACAAACTCTTTTTCCTTTCACTTATTCCATGTCATTGTGTCATACTGCAAACTTTGAAACAGGTTTTTATTTGGCACATTATCTGCGCATTATACTATCGAGCTATGTGTAATGAAACTTCATTCCTCAAAAACATAGTTCCACCTTGTGTCCAAATAAATACTTAGAAGTTTCCACTTCCAAAAAAAGTTAACTCATTGGAAATTATTCTAAATTAAATACGAATTTAAGTTCCGAAAAGTTACAATTTGATCAACAAGGAGCATCAAGATGAAATTAATCATAACTGCTTTGTGTTGACCTCCTTGGGTACGGGGCTCAAAAAAAGGAAATTTCATTCCTCCAAATAATAAATTATTGTCCTAATGAGTTTTAAATTGACATCTGCTATGGTTCGAGGGGTTTCGCCTTTATTAGAGACTAAAGTGAAAATCTAATGAGCGGGAATATTTTCCATTCCCAATGAGAAGGACTTTTCATGCGATTTTGTATGCAATTCGAGTAGTAGCTGCTTGCTGCACTGGGGTAAAAATAATTGCATAGCAACAATTCGTCCTCCAGTCAAGGAAATGCCATTGGAAGTCTGCTTTTCACCTAAACTCGAAACATTTCAGTCCCGTCGTTATTTTCAGCTCTTCGGAGTTACAAGCCCTTGTGGGCTTAAATACACCCCAGCACATAATACACATATAGGACCACAGCTGATGGTTCTTAGAATAAGACTACGGCGGAAGCTGGCAAAGGAATATGGCCATTGGAAACTTGAAAATTTTAATTTAAAAAATAAATGGCTTACCTTCGAACTGCAGTCGCATTTTAAGATCCATTGAACCGCAATGAATTTATTCTCGATTTGTATTTGGCGGGACTGCAGCAATTCCTGGTCGATCGGATCCAGAGAATTATGGTTCCACAAGTCGGCTCCGTTTTCGATGTACTTTAATGGATCACCGGAGTTTATTGGACACAACAATTCTACCTGAAACAAATTTATATCGAATCGTAAGTGCTTATCAGTATTATGAAAAAACTCTGGGAAATTTGAAGATTGTCTAAAGAAAGCGCTTTTTCCTTGTATTCTATTGTAAAGGGACTAAAGGTAATATTACACTGTAAGCCATTCTGTCAAATATTTGACTAAACAATTTTTACGAAAAGTTCCGTCCAATATTTTCCCACAAAATGGACTTTGTGTAGAAAATAAAATAATGTGGCAAACAATAATTAAACGATTTAACGAGTTAAATATTTGACAGGGTTGCATACTAGCTTAAGTATTGCCTTTGGTAGCTTAGTGTGAGTGTGCTTGTCTATCATTCCAGGGGTATTGCGTTCGAATAATTTTTATATACACATATACTACCTACTTAATCAAGCAATCGCTTCATAAAAGAAGATTTGCGGAATATTCTCCACGTCAATTGGATTCTAGGAGATTGGACATGAATAGTAGACTGACCGATCTTGGTTTCATTAGAGAAGAAAGCAGAATAAATGAACAATTATACACTACCTTGGATCTCAAATCAGTAACTTCATATTTTTGCAGAATTATCGCAAAAATTAATGTACGAGGGATCTTACGTGTGACGATTCGGACAACAATCCGGAATCAGTGATGCCAATTTAGTGCTTTCAGCGTTAAATTTGGTGCTCAAAATTTCGACTTAGCAGACAAAATTTAGTTTTACCGCTTGCGCGTTATTTAAATAATCCTGCTATTGATATCAAAAAATAAGATTTTAGTGCCTTTAAGTTGAAATTAACGCTCAAAATTTCATATTTTAGTGCTACTTGGCAACACTGTACCGGAATATGAAGTCATATAGGCCAACATACTCTATCCACTCGCAGATTGTTAAGTAACCAGTAACAAACATGACGGACTTTGCTTTGATTGATGCTCGATATCAATGTTGAGTTCCCTATATTTTCGAATTCAGCGAAACTGAATCCCTGTTGGTCGCGAGTCTCTTTCGAGACATTGTCTTGAAGGTTTGAGCCTTAGATATCATATTGCTTGTCTTTTCTTCATTACTAGATAGAAAGAGATACGAGTAGCACTAAAAACATATGCTCCTACCAAGTTCCATTTCCAGTACAGAAAACAGCCACATTAAATCGAACACTATAAATGTCATCTGGCACTTAGGCACCGTCGACTTAAACTCAGGCCGCGCACATATGACAGTTCGTAGTGAGAAATGCCTCGTTTTTTATGTGATGTGTGACGTCACGGATCAAAACGAGAAAATATACCAGTTCATTGGAGAATCTTTTTTGGAACGAATTCGTAACAATATTTTATTATCCCAAATACAAAACTTTGGAATTGACGAACACTCTAAAGTCGATACTGAATAACAAATGTTCAGAATTATAGCAATATGGAATGTGTTTCATATAACAAAAATTATCTTTCAAAAAATAAGCAATTTAACTGCACATTTTTTAAATGGCGGAATGCCGACATTGCTGAAAATTGCGATATTTTTTTTAACCTAATTTTTTCTATGAAAACTCAATTCCAGATGAGAAAACTTGTCTAATTCTCATTTTTAAATATGTTTATAAACTATTTAACTTTGCTTTGCCTAACAAAAGCTTGCACTTTTAATATAAAACTTGGTTTTTATCGCCATACAAAATTGTTGCGATTTGTATGGAGCTGTCATGTTTGTTATGACTCTAGTTTTTTATGTTCAATTCAGCTGCGCGGCTATAGTTCAGAGGGCTATGACTTAGGCGAAGAAAATGAAAAAATTTATTTAAAGTTTTCCTATCAAGTGCGGGTTTAATAAAAACGAAATGAGATGTGTCACTACATAACATATTTTTATATTTATAATATTGTGGTAAGTTAACTCGCCTGTATTTCCGCACGTTTCATTTCATAACACCTTTTTTTTATGTTCAGGCGATGTGCATCTAACCTAAAATTTTTCATCGGCTTGAAAGAGTACTAGCTTGTTTTAATCATTTATATGTATACAGGGTCCGCCATCTTTTATATCGTAATGTAAACATTGAATAACTTTGAAAAAAAAACAACTGATTTTTATATGTGAGGTAATTTTATTCTTCCACTGTCTAGACTCAGCGGCAAAGGACATCGGGTTAAAGCCTCAGTTATAATGGATCCGATCCGATCCGGAAAACGGACAGTGTTAAGTTTCTCCATCCGACACACATCTAAAGGGAATTTCGGAACGACTAGTCACAATCGTTCCGTTAATTAGCCGAGACATAAAACTTTCAACTTCTATCCGATCCGACGCTAAGAGGTGAATTATTGAATTTCACCACCTCACTAAAAATCAAAATTACACCTCGATAGTGTCACTTTGACGAATGTCGGAACGAAATCATTGTGCCTTCAAATTTTTCTCCTCCGACGTTGCTGGATCGGATCGGAACCATTATAACTGAAGCTTAAGGGTCAATGAGAATAAGACCAAGTTCATGACCCAAACGAGAAGAAATGCACCAACTAGACAACATATGACCAGGGGGGACTACAACCAGGAGAATATGGATCATTTCTCATACTTGGGATCACACCTTGTAATAGACGGCAACGAACGGGACGAAGTAAAACAACGGATCACACTAAGACGCATTTCACGGTTCTCCCGATCTTAAAATCGAAAAAAGTGCACAAGCAGAGCAAATTTCGCATATACAAGACCAAGATAAGACCTGTGCTACTATATGCAAGCGAAACGGGGCCTCTCACCCAAGCGTCTGAAAAATCAATAGACGCTTTTGAACGAGGAATTCTTCGAAGAATTTTGGGACCAGTAAGAGAAGGCACTGAATGGCGTATCCGGTACAACAATGAGTTGTATAACATCTATGACGACCCAGCTGCATCGACCCCTATAAAATTTCGTAAGCTATACAATGGACAGGTCATGTGGAGCGAATGGAAGACGGAAGAATTCCCAAACGCAAACTGAAAGGTAGAGCTGAGGGCAAACGACCTGTGAGAAAACCGCGGAAAAGATACGAGGACTCAGTTGACGCAGATTGCAGATCGGTTCATAGATGTACAAATTGGAGGACGCGGACGCTGAACCGAGATGACTTCAGACAATGTATCCTGCAGGCCCTGGCCCGATTTCGGCTATCGCGCCATTGATAATTTAATACTAGGACACGTGACCAGTATAGTTGCTTAGCACGTTAAAGAATACCCAACCAAAACATTTCTTCTTCACACTTTCCGGTCTTAGGGTATAATTAATATACAGCCTGCGGGTGTGGTTTTACTTTTCCTTGTGCCCAGAACATGATGTGATCGACAGTAACTTTACGAGAATTTTTTTTCATTTTTCATACTGAAATCTGATAGAAAGTCCAAATTTAAAAAATATAAATTAGTCCTGTTTTATAATCCGTGTAAAAAGCCAGGATTAATTTGACTGGCAAGATATGATGTAATTTGATTTGAAAAATTTAATTTGAAGTGAAAATGCCTTACTCGATGACGGGGACCGAACACAGGATTATCGGATTTCCAAAAGGCTTTCCTTATAGGAGATTCCCTTTGAGGTAAGTACTATGGTTAAACCATGGACAACACTATAATAATTATGTAAAGCTGCAGAATAGATTCGCACATCATAGTACCTACCCTGTTATGGTCGTATGGACATGCTAACGATACCGTTGTTGCGTAAACAAAAGCCGCAATCTCTCCCAATTATAATTAATGCGCCCGTATGAGACTTTTCATATTCACTTGCATTAGCATTTACTGCATTAGCTGATGCGTTTATGTGGTATCGTACGTATGAATCTGTAGGTAGTTTTGAAGATACTTCTAACTTCTGGCCAAAAGGGAGAAGTCTTTCTAAATCAAAAACTCGGTACTCTATAGAATTTCTATAGAGAATCTCCGTTCTACGCTTCATATTATTCGCATGCCCCAAACTAGTAATCTGATAGCATTAATTACGTGAGTACTTTGAGGCATCCCTTAATGGACTTCCCAGTCCCGACATAAGGTTCCAAATTCCCGAGGACTTACCCGAATTGTTGTAGACACAGAAGGCACACAGCATTTATCTGGATGTTGACATCTACCACAAACTTTAGGTCGATATAATATTCTTGAGACACAAGAGCCGAGTCGTATCCTTGCGGGACCTAGCCTATAGATGTTCCGGCATTCATGCCCTTTCTGGAAAGACAACAAAGCAAGAAAAATTAAATCCAGAGAAGCACTCTTCGAATCCGGAAGGCGGAAGCAATGCACACCTACCCTTATCCTATGCTCGTGAAATGCGAAGTTGCTATTGACTAGGTTGCAATTAAAGTTATTGCCATCACATCTCCGACTCTCGCAGAGTCTTATGTTGCTCAGCTTATGGCATCCGGTTGTAGTGTTTGTAATTCGTGTTGATATGCCAACACCACAATACTCAGAACAAGGCGTCCAAGGACTCGATGACGTGTTGTGGCACGTAGCCTTCACTATATTTTGAAGAAGAAAAAAACCGTGAGTCGAGCATCGTAATACTTACGCTTAGCGGCAGGCACGCTATGGCGTGTACTCTCATTATTGGAAAAGGCCACCCTTCGGTCGCATAGGGTAAACTTTTTAGTATTCATACACGGTTTTGCATATCACTGTCATAGGATTCGATTTGACAATGTTATTAAAATGAAAATAACATCGCTATGCCGTATCGAAGGTGATTTCCATTTTCGATCCGATATTAAACTTACCGTCAGCCGTAGCCGTTTCGCAGAGCCACACTTTACAGCAATGGCCAGGCACTTCTACAAGTCGTGGAGATTGGCATGAAATTGGAGCCGGAAGCTGCTCCTTGGGGCATAATGAAGAACACGCATGACGACCGTTCTGAAATTGCAAAGGACCAGTCTTGTTAATCGAAAATCACTTACAGACTAACTACTTTAATTCTACTCGGGACTTACTTCACAAACACACTGCGTCTTACAGTCCAACTTAAAGGTCCGTCCATGGTGATAAGTTGTGTTACCAACGGTACAATTAGCTGAAATTAGAAATCAATAAATTGATTTCGATTTATAAAGGGATGAATGACGTAATGTGAGGTCACGACGGCTTCTACTTTGTATAGTTCCCTTTACTAGAGTTGTAAGGATTTTTTTTAACTCAAAACTATACATAAATAATGAATACTGTATGCCTCATTAAATCATAATTTCAGACAGTAGCACAAAAGGAGGTAGGTAATTTTATTTCTTCCCAAACTATGGATATATACATGTCCTCGGACATGCTACTGCACTACTTGTCGGAAGCTTGTATTACACTGTATGCCATGCTGCCAAATATTTGACTAAAAAATTTGTCGAAAAGTTCAGTCGAATTTTTTCTGTCAAATAGTTGACATAGTAACAGTGACTGTTTAACGCAGGTTTGGTGCACCGAACCAACTGTCTAATTGAATAGCCAGTTCAATTCCTGTGTGATCAACGATGGGGCGTAGGGCTGTAACAGTGCTCATTCACAATTTGCCATTCTGGGCGATTGTCTTTACCAGCCGTCAGGACTTTTTTTTACTATTTCCTTAAGGACTGACCTATCCATTGTATCCATGTAACTTTTGTCCCTTAATCTCGCTGCCTCCCTTGGTTTCCAAAGATCGTCGTTGGAGATAATGACCTTACAGAATATCCCTAAGATGTTACGAAGATATTGGTTAACGAAAGTCTGCAAGTTTATCGGTCAGCTTTCATCACATGGTACATCCATATAACATTACAGATTTGACGCAAGATTCAACCAGCCGAAATTTGTGAGAATACTGAAAAATGAATCCTCCAGAAAGGTGAGACAATACCGAAGACCTGACGAGCTTTTTTGATACGATGGAAGCAAATTTCCAAAACACCATCCATGCTGCTAATATTTTCAAGGTTGCAAGATTTTTTTCAAGGTAGCAAGGTAGCCTCTTCCGATTTTTTCCATTTAGTGCTTTCGGTGTGCTACTGCCCGGATCAATGTGTTTTTTCGGACAGTTTCTTTCAGGTCCTGCCACTTTACATTTAGAATCCAAGGAGCGGAATTTCGACTCTAGTTTCGAACTCTTATGTTTGAAAAGACCTAGTCGTCCGTCATGAACATAGTCGAGGTGGCTCAGGGGTATTAATAATAACCAACGAAGGTCTTTTATTTAATTATTGTGTTCTCACACGGATATGGGAGAATTCAGAATTCCACTATATCCTTTGGGCCTGGGTAAACACCGAATAAGTTTTTACTTCTCCGGTCTTTTTATGTAATCATCTAAAAATTATTGAACATCAGAGAGGGTGTTCAGACAAGATATCCAATCAGTGTTCTTTTCCACACATTACTTATACATCCGCCTAAATGTCAATTTCGGGATTTTTGAAATTCAACATCTAAGGGGGTCCAGTATGTTTTAACGAATTTCAGAATATCTGTCAGACCAAATGAGATATTTAGGATTATTCTTGAAAACGGTGGACATTCTATTCCCGCCGACTATACAATAGTGGAATACAGTTCCCATTCATAGCACATGCGATCGTTGAAAACGTTCGGAAACTGTTTTATCGATGTTCTTTAAAAACGTCTTTCCTGCGTGTTTGAAGCTATATTTTTGGGCGGAATAGTGTCAAAAAATCTGCCAAATCTTTGGGAATAACTTTATTATTTTTTGGGTAGAAGTCCGGAACGCTTTTAATGTAGAGATGCGGTGTACGATACTATGCGATTGATAACCTAAAAAATAAAGTTCCAAATAGCCTCATGCTTATTCTCGTCTTCTACAAGCCTCAAATGCCTAAAATAGTAATCTCCAAGAAAAGTTAAATTTCGGATTACGGATCACACCTGTCTTTAAGGGTCTTAGAGCAATTATTACTTCAAGGCGTTTTTGAATAGCATTTATATGACGGCTACACGAAGAACTCGCTTGTTTTTTCATATTCAGGTTTTTTATTTCAACTATTGAACTTAGTAACTTCGTACGCCCAGAATTTATCAAAAATTTGCCTAAGCACATGTATGGAAGCTTCCCGAAGGAGTTGCAGGATGTTACTAATTAATCAACTCAATTTTGCTTTTGACCTAAAACTAAATCCTGTAAAATTTTTACGTCCTTCTTTAACTTGAGTTATTGCGCGTCTTGTAACTTTCACACATTTCTGAAGGATTTTTATATGAAGGCGACAGGAAGGTCTTGTTCGATTTGCATTATATTCAGTCATTTAGATCCGAATATTTAAAACTTTATTTGAGCAAAATTTTAAGCTCCTAACCTAAAGCATACGGCCAATAATAGCTCAAAGGACTTGGGAGCTACGAGCCTTCAAACGATTTTGCGTACAGCGGTCGACGTACGGCGTACGGCGTACGGGGTACGGCGTACGGGGTACGACGTACGGCGGACAGACGGACTGAAATTTTTTTTTGCTTTTTTCGTATCTACTTGTCATGAAACGTGGAAAAAAAAATTTTGAAGGTAGCAAATTTTTTTTTTTTAAAAATCGATAACAAAACTGTATTATTGAAATAATAAAGTAAAAATCTGCCAACAGTCTGGGCGCAACTTTATTATTTTTTGGGTAGAAGTTCGGAACGCGTTTAATTCTGAGATGCAGTGTAGGTTACTATGTGACTGAAAACCTAAAAAAAAGTTCGGGAAGTGGTTAGAATGGTGTCGTGCTAGAATACTTACGCCGCTGCCACATATCTATGTATATATAAAAGAGGATGTATGTATGGATGTATGTAAACCGCTCAACCGATTTTGATTTAATTTTCAGAGAACATGTAGAATAGTCCCGGGATGGTTCCTGTGAAGTTTGGTACCGATCAAATCAAAAACCATTGTTTTTTTCGACATTTTTTCCAATTGTTTCGCGATTTTAGAACCCTGGTGCTCAATCTGTTTGTTTGTTTGTCCCGTATGCCTTCCTATACCATTCAACCGATTGCGATGAAACTTTGTTGATATGTTGAGCACATGCTCGCGAACCTTTCTGTATTAGTAAAACTATTCAACAATAGGTGGCGAGCGACACAAATAAATGAGTGTGTTTCATCTAGTTTAGCGACAGTTCGTGTGTTTTCGGTGTGAACGTCTGACAAAATCGAACAACGGGAGCAACAGGAGCAACGGGAGTAATGGGAGCAACGGGAGAAACGCGAGAAACGGAAGCAACGGGAGAAACGGAACCAACGTAAACAACGGGAGTAATGGAGCAACGGAAGCAACGGGAGTAACGGGAGCAACGGGAGAAACAAATGAAAAGCAAGATTGGAAACCGCTGTCTTTGCAGTTTCGATAGTATAGCACCAACCAAACGTGAGCGTAGCCGCGGGACGCGGTTAGTAACATATAAATTACATAATTGGGTCATACTCCGGGACGAGGTCTAAGTCGTAGTATAATATCAGTTGTTACGTGATTAGGAGGCGATTATAAAAAAAGTCTGTTGAAGTGAAAACCAACCTAATATCTCATAAATACTAAGAAATATGTAGAAAGCCTTACGTCCTATTGGAGTTGAATATCTAAATATCCTGATCACAACTTTTTGACGATTATGTGGGAACCATTAGGAAGTAAAAATGAATTCGATATCTCATTAGAAGAAATATGTAGAAATTTGTGAAAACGTATGCAAGTCCCTTGCACCCACTTTGGGGTTGAATATTCAAAAATCCTGAAATGAGTTTTTAGATATATATAAAGAAAGCCAGAGAAAGTGAAAACCAATCCGATGTCTTATCACTGCTAAGAGATATGACGGAATTCGTGAAAACGTGTTCAACCCGTTTATACCCTCTTAGGGGTTGAAAAAGAAAAAAAAATTAAAACGAGTTTTAGGTGATTATTAAAGAAGCCCGTGGAAGTGAAAAGTTATTCGATATCTAATCAGACCTGAGGAATACGGCTAAATTCGTGAAAATGTATACAACACCTTAACACCACCTTGGGGTCGAATTTCAAAAAAACCAGAAAACACTTTCTAGGTATTTATATGAAGAATCCGTAGAAAAAAAATTAATTCAATATTTGGAAAGACCTAATAGATATGACGAAAATCGTGAAAATATATGCATTCATTTTCACTGAACAATTTTTTTGCCCCCCTTCCGAACGCCAATGGATATTTGAATTTTTTTTAATCAATATTACTTTTCTAGTGAAGTCACATTTTGGTAATTTTACAGGAGAGCAAAATTTAAACTTCAAAACCCGTTTAATCGTTAACTGAAAGTAATTTTTAATACGCAATAACTGTGGACTAGACAGATTTTTCCCCTGTTCATGTTTGCTAGAGTATAGTTTATGATATTAGCCAACAGCTGGCATCAAAATTTCAAAAACGAAAAAATTGGACCATTCGTGTTTTTCCCCTGTGGTCTTCATATACATACCGAGTTTGAACTTTTTCGCATAAGCCGTTCTATAGTTAGGAAAAACACACCCACCCCCGTACCCATATAAAAAATTAAATTTTTCCAACATGCTTCTACTAGAGCTCTATCTAAATAAAAAGTTTTACCTTTATATTATTATAAGTTCTCGAGATATAGGTAGGTAGGTACGCGTGGCTGCCCGTGAGAGCACTTAGACCTAAAAGGTCCGTTACCACAGGATCATCGAATCCTGTCCTACTCGTCGAACCATTTAGAGCTTGCAATGAAGCGTTGGATTCTCGCGACCTCCGTTTCGGTAAGGTCACTGAGATTGTTGAAGAAGTAAGCTCCAAGATGAGCTTTCTTTCTAGCGGATAGAGCTGGACAGGTACAGAGAAGATGAAACACTGTCTCCTCCTCCTCATCCAGACAGCTTCTACAGAAGTCGTTTGAGAAGAGGCCGAGTCTTTTAGCATGCCGACCTATAACAGACAGTGTCCGGTCAGGACACCGACTGTGATGCTGATATTCGCCCTTTTGAGCAAAGTCAGCCTTTTAGAGCGGTTTAGATCCAGCTTCGGACAGATCTGTCTCGCAGTGTGACATGTAATACCGTCCGCCCATCTTGAGTTGGTTTTCTCAACTGAGTCCAATCCCAGTAGCAGTTTACATGTAGAGAGGGGCACACCCAGATTTCGATGTTCCGGCATTATCTGAAGGATAGTGCCGCGCCGAGCGAGTTCGTCAGCCATACAGTTCTCTGGAATATCCCTGTGTCCTGGCTCCCAGCACAGAAGAATATTGAACTGTTCAGTCATCTCCTTAAGAGATGATGGACATTCTGCGGCGACCTTTGACGTTGTCGACGCCGATTCCAAGGATTTTATTGGAACTTTTCCCTTTTCACCCTCCCCCACCCTCACCCTTTTTTTCTGCTCGGAGTCTATCAGGCTTACTTCTGGTAAAAATTCTAAGCATTTATCTTACTCTGTTCTTGAGATATGAGACGTGATTTTTTAGAAAATTTTTAATCCCCTCCACTTCCATTCTCCACCGCCCCCTTAAAAAATTTTACTTTCAGCAACCTTTATTTGTCAACCTTTATACAGAAACCAAATTTTATTTCTTTAGTGCAATTGGTTCGTGAGATATCGTTATCTAAAGTTTTTCACCCCGCCACCTCCGTACACCACTGCCCCCTCTCAAAAATTTACTTCCGATCTATTCTCCTAGTATACCTACAGATGTTCCTTAAGTTTTAATTTCGTGACATTAACCGTTTAGGAGATATGGATTTTAGAATATCTCGATCTCGGCTTTCGAGCATTTCGGACGCACTAATATCCCTCCCACTCCCACACCCCTTCACCCATATCAGCATTTTTTTTGCAAATGGGTCCACTATCGAAGCCCTATATAAATTCCAAGTTTCAGCCTCCTAACATAAGCGGTTGCTGAGATTTAGAAACCAAAATTTTTCGTCTAAAACGCTTCCCCCTTATAGGGTTTGGTAGCTATAAGCCCTCAAACGATTTTGAGTACGGCGGACGGCGCATAGACGGATTGAAAATTTGTTTTGCTTTTTTGGTGTTTATTAGTGGAAAAAAAATTTTCAGGGTAGCAAATTTTTTTTTTAAAATCGATAACAATACTTTATTATTAAAATAATAAAGTAAAATTTATTGTGCAAATAAGACACACCCTATGATATGGTATGGTACGTGGGGTGGTGATGTCGTCATCCTCCTTCACTTAGACGTTAGTGTTCGTCCGTTGTGCTCCCCGTGTGAGTGTGATTACTCCTTAAACCTAAAACCATTTAGTGAATTTTATATAATTCGCTATGTTACATAGCTTTCCCGTATCGATATCAACAAGGTCATCGAGGAAATATGTGCCGAGGTTCCGTCTTCTCGTTACCGATAGGGCCGGACACTCACATAGGATTTGGAAGATTGATTCCTCCACTTCTGGGTCATCGCAGCTACGACAAAGATCATTTGCCTCGGCACCCAGTCGTCTAGCGTGTCTGCCGATCAGGCAGTGCCCTGCTCAGGTCCAAGACAAATTTGCTTTTCCCGTAATCATATTCGGGCCAAAGAGTTCTTGATATTGAGCATGTAGTTAGGTTTGACCATCTATTACCTGCCCGCAAGCATAGTGAGTCGATAGACTGTTTTATGGATCCGATGGGCATAGGAATCTGCTGGTCTCGCACTAGTGAGCTTAGGCTGGAGCCTGCTCGAGCGAGTTCATCAGCTAGCTCGTTCCCTGGATTCCACAGTAGCCTGGCACACAGCAGAGAGTAATATTGTGTCGTGTGCCGATAGAGTTAAGAACGCCACGACATTGTCTAACTATCATAGTTTGGATCGTGTTATGAACGAACTAAGGGCCTTGATGGCCGCTTGACTGTCAATGCAAATAGTGATGTCTTCTGTTGCAATCACCTTTGCTTCAATAATTTTGCATGCCTGAAGTATTACAAAGATTTCCGCTTGAAATACACTGGCATGATCCGGTAACCTGTAGGACTCGTGAATATCGAGTTCCTGTGAGAATACCCCCTCGCCTGTACCAGAAATCATTTTCGAATCGTCGGTGAATACCATTGTAGTTCTGTTGTCTAGGTAGCGTTCTACATTCCTGTCGTTCCTGTGTGGGATTTTAACAGAAAAGTCCCTACTGAAATCTAATTCTGGCATAATGTAGTCCGTTTCCCTGTTAATATCACACTCCAAGAAGCCATTGAGTATGGTACTGTGACCAGCAGGTCTAGTTCTCCAGTAACCTAACTCTTTGAGTCTAAGAGCGCCTTTTACAGCTATGCTTTTGATGAACATGTCCATAGGCAGCAGGTGGAGGATAGTTTCCAGTGCTGCTGTGGGAGTGATTCTGAGGGCGCTAGTGACCCCAATGCATGCCAAGCGCTGTACTTTTATCAGCTTGCTTAAATACTAGGACTTTCTGGTCGCTTCCCACCACACTATCGCGCTATAGGTTAAGATTGGTCTTATAATGGCTGTGTATATCCAGTGTATTAGTTTTGGTTGGAGGCCCCACCTGTCAGAATTCAGTTTTCAGCTGAGTTTCTTGTCTAGAACAACCCCGAGATATTTAGCAGTGTCAGAAAGATGGAGCTCAACGCTTGCCATCTTTGGTAGCTCAAAATCTGGAACTTTGCATTTCTTCGTGAAGAGAACGAGTACAGTTTTATAGGGATTAACCCCTAAACCGCTGCTATAGGCCCTTAGTCGCAATTTGTTGAGTGCTCTCTCCATCAAATTTCTAATTGTTGGCAAGTGTTTCTTTGAGACGAGAATGACCACGTCGTCGGCGTATGCGCATGCCTTGACTCCGATGTTCTCAAGTTCAACAAGGATTTTATTGACCACAAATTGCCAAAGTAGGGGAGAGATCACACCTCCTTGCGGGGTTCCTCTGGAGACTGACTTTGTAATAAGACACTGTCCTCGTCCGGATTCAATGATTCTATTGTATAGCATTAGAGCCAGCCAATTGCAAATCTCGGTTTCCACTTCCATCGATAGCAGAGCGCTTTTGATAGTCGTAAGTCGAACGTTATTACAGGCACCTTCTATGTCAAGGAAAGCGGCGAGTGTGTATTCCTTATACGAGAGTGATTTTTCAATCGTTAACACTCCCTCATGTAAGGCCGTATCCACCGACTTGCCCTTTGTATAGAAATGCTGTGATTTTGACAATTGGTTGCGCGGGATTTTGTTGCGAATGTGGTTATCTAATATCCTTCCAAAGGTTTTTAGAATAAAGGACGTGAGACTTATAGGTCTAAAGCCTTTCGCAGTCGTGTGACTAGGTTTACCCACCTTAGGTATGTAAACTACACATATCATGTTCCACTCTAACGGAACATGGTTGAGTCGAATACAGCTTCCAAAGATCACCACTAGCCTGGGAATAACCGTTCCTGCCGCGTGCTGCAGCATTGCTGGTATAATTCCATCGGGTCCTGGCGATTTGTACGAGGAGAAGGAACCGATTGCCCAACTTACTTTGTCAATGTCAACTATAGAGTTGGAGAAGACTTGGTTTCCTACTTCCCGACCATGGTCGTTACTGACAGAGTCAGTGATGCTAGCTGGTGAGCACTCAGGGAAATGAGTGTTCATCAGAAGACCCACCCTAATACGTATATATTTAATTTTTTATTTAGAACCATCCAAAAAAAAAACAAATCCGCTCTCTGTTGATCAGTCCGTTCTCAAGATATCGCAAGAACGCGTTGAAGTAGAGAGTTGAAATGTAGTCTCCACTAGTCTATTTCTTCTATGACGTAATAGCCCCAACCGGGACTTGGCATGGCTCTTTCTATGATCAAATTTGACACATTAAGTTACGGTGGCCGCTTTTCCAATCGGACTTTCTCACTCGAAGCTCTTCTACTAGTTTTTTGGGGGATATCTTATCGTTCACTCCCGAATCCACTCGTTTAATAAAATTTGTAGAGCTAAGTTTGTTAATAGTCGAAATACACCATCCCCCTCCCCCACACATACCATTATTCTTGATTAGCTGCCATACAAAATTCCTTATAAAACTTGTTAAAACCGTGCTAGCTTAACACAAGAATATATGAAGCAATAGCAAATTTTGTATTTTTCAGTGATTTCCCTGAAATTCGAGATACAGAAAAAAATGGAAGCTACAACTTTTCTTCTCCTGCGAGTATCCACCTCACAGTTGTACTTACTACTTAAAATTATTTCAGTATTTCATCTCTTTGTAATTCATCGCTGGATCCAACAGTATCGTAATACTGTACTGTACTAACAATAAGACTATCACATTTTTAATTAAAATTTCCCGTTCAAAACTTAAATTGCTCCATTCTCCAGAGCATTTTCGTTTTGAATCACTGTTATAAATTTTAGGGATATTATGTTACAAATTAAGCACTTCTTTAGAAATTTTTATTTTTAAAGTGCCTTGTCAATTTTGTAATTAATTATTTTATCATCCCGTAGAGAAAAGGAAAAAGAATCATCTTCTTTCACTGAAACTGTGTCTGCAGCTTAAGGGATAACTGATTATGCGTCAACCTAATTTCTAGTCAGAAAAATGTGATGAAATCCTTCAGCGTGAACGCGGCTCATTGTTTGCTTTGTCTTCATCATCAACCTTCTTCATGCCGAAACTGAAAAGAATATTTGGATGAATTACTGAGAAGCCATAAATCAACCGTCAACGCATGGCTTAAGACGTTACACGTCTGAGTAATTTTCCCTGAACTTGAGCCGGAACTCGGCGAAACTTTCTTCCATTCGTTTTATACGAGTATATCATTATCGTCCCTCACTTATAATACGAGACAATGTTGTCGAGTTCTTACAACTCCTTAGCATCACTTAGGCACACTTAGTTCTGGAACACAATAACGCCGCCTACCCTTCTTTTTCCTTCATGAGAGTTGTCCCAGCCTTGAAGCAATCGAGATTTTATGCTTTTTGGGCACATCGTCGATTGTTGTAAATACATTTGTCGTGCATGTCCTGAATACAAATGATGGTCCGTTTTCATCCTTAAAAAAGGATACACCGAATGGGATCATGTTGGGGTCTTCGGAAAGAGTACAAAATGGTTTCATAAAAATTTCTAATGCAAAACTGTTACCTTTCTTGTAGCTTTTAGGCCAGTTACTTTGGAAATTCCGGGAAAAGTCAGAGATGTTTTCTCGGAACGGAAATCTATCTCGGCCTTTTCGAGAATCTCACTTAAGGCTGCACTGGCTTTGTGATCTGGAATCTCGATACAATTGGAACGTCGTACACTATGGATAGGGTGGTGGCCAGTTTCCAAGGGAGTGGTTGCGAGGTGGCATTTTATGATTGCCTGACTTTGCGACGAAAATTGGTGATACACTTTTTTATATTGGATTAAAGATAAAATGTCCGGAAAAGATTGAACGACGAGGCAAATATATAAAAAGCTTAACGGAAAATTAGATTAACGTCTAGGTATGTATCTGTTTCTTTAAGGCACTAGCGTTTCGCTTTTCAACAGCCAGTCAGAATAATCTTCTAAGCGGTAGGCATTGATATATGTACATATCTTTAAGGATTGTTGAATAATTTATTGAGCAGAGTGCAATTAAATATTAAACGCTATTATTTATTGCTATGTACCTATTGAATACCCCTTTATAACGAAATTTGTGAAAATTTGGAAAATAACTTTTTCACTGACACTGTTTTCATCGGTAATTTATCTTTCAGGTTCAATTGGTTCGGAAGATATTGTAATTCAAAGTTTTTCACCCACCACCCCACCTTCCCCTTCCCCTTTACTAAAATTTTAGACCATGTTGAAGCTCCTAGTAGGACTAAAAACAATCAAAAATTTTCAACCTTCTGGCATCAACCGTTCAGGAAAAATTGATTTTAGAATGTAGCGATTCCAGCTTTCGAACGTTTCGGAGGCATTGTTTTTCTCCCCAATCCCATTTTTTGCAATTGAGTATATCGCCGTGTCGGAAGAACAGTGACGCAACTGAAATTTTGAAAATTTTTTGCTTTTACATTTCAATATTTTGTGGATTTGCTATTCTTGCATAAAATCGTTCCCCGTTGTTTTAAACGAACGTGCTCTTGATCTAAGCTGTCTATAGTAACTATTAATAAGCTCGTATGGCTTGTGGGCAATTGTCAAAAATGATATTGTTTCTCCGAAAAAAATTAGAATTTTTTGCAGTTGCGTCACTGTTCTTCCGACACGGCGATATTATCATAGTTCTACATAAATTTCGGACAGATGATTTCTTGTGGTTTCTTGGGGTTTACTAGTCCTAAAACGTGAAAATACAAAAGTTCAGGGTAGCAAATTTTTTTGAAATTACCTTAAGTATTTGGACGTGTAACCACAGTCTTCCTCTATTCTACGTTAATATTTCCCTAGTCTTGCGTCTATCCAGCTTTACCCACATTGCCCTAGGAATTCTACGGCTTGTCAACCGTTCTTACTTTACGTAGCACGTTTTCGAATATGCGACCCCAACACCGAACAACACCACCACACTTACACATTTTATTTCTATTTTTATACTCTAGATGAAATCATATAGAGTATTATAAGTTTAATCCAGCCCAAAAGTTTGTAACGCATAGAACCAAGCCTCGGACGAAAAAAAGTTATATATTATTTTTTGTTTATTTGTGCCCAAAAACCTCAAATCCGCTTGACGTCCGTCCGTCCGTCCGTCCGTCTGTCCGTGAACACGATAACTCAAGAACGCCTTCACCTATGATATTGAAATTTTGAATCTGGATGTTTGGTTGAATTTGTAAGGCTAAGTTCGTTAACGGGTAAAATCGTTCTACTCCTTCGGGTAGCTGCCATACAAAATGTCCACGTGTTTTAAGTGTTCAAGAATATTGGTCGATAACTTCAGAAGGGTTTAAGCTACGACATTGAAATTTTGTATGTGTTATTTTTCCAATAGTTGGAGCTAAATACATATATGATTATGAAGAAAATTCTGTTAGTCCTTCGTGTAGCTGCCATACAAATATCCTGTCAAAATGTATTCACTTAATTTACGAAACTCACTATAACTCAAGTACTCTTTTAGCTACGAATTTGGAATTTTGTATAAATTAGTTTTGAGTAAAAAGAAAGTTCCACTTTACTAGTCAGCAAAATCCTTTTACTCCTTCTGGTAGCTGCCATACAAAATGTCCTTAAAACACGTGTTTAAGAATATTGGCCGATAACTTCAGAAGGGTTTAAGCTACGACTTTGAAATTTGGTATGTGTTATTTTTTCAATAGTTGGAGCTAAATTTATGATTATGAAGAAAATCCTGTCAGTCCTTCGTGTAGCTGCCATACAAATATCCTGTCAAAACGTCTTCACTTAATTTACGGAACATACTATAACTCAAGTAATCTTTTAGCTATGAATTGGAAATTTTGTACAAATTAGCTTTGAGTAAAAACGAAGTTCAAGTTTACTAATCAGCGAAATCATTTTACTCCTTCTGGTAGCTGCCATGCAAAATGTCCTTAAGACACGTGTTCAACAATATTTTTCGATAACTTTTGAACGCTTCAAGCTACGAATTTGAAATTATGTACACGTTCATTTTTAAATGGTTCCAAGGAAAAGGATAAATATGTAAGAAATCGAGTGAGTCCTTCCTGCGACTCCCATGTGAAAGTCCTTCAAAAAGGACATTTTTTTTCGATGACTTACCCAGTTCAAGATATGAAATTAAACACTGAATATTGTCTTTTAGTTTTGAGTAGCAATCTAATGGCAGTCCTTAATAAAGGACATACAACATGCACACACGTAATTCTACTTTATCCCCAACTACAATATAAATCGGAGTTCAGTATTCATCTAGAGTATTATACGATTGGCTTGCAGCCGATCGTGACTGCAGTATGTTTTATATTTTATTTTCCTAATATGGCAACAATTATCAAGTTTTAGCTTTGTGGCATGAACCATTCAGGAGATATGTATTTTGTCTCGATTTAAGCTCTCGAGCGTTTCTAACGCAACGTACTCCTTCGTCCCAGTGGACAATTATAGAGAGGGGCACACCTAGATTTCGATGTTCCGGCATTATCTGAAGGGTAGTTGCCGCGTCGAGCGAGTTCGTCAGCCATACAGTTCTCTGGAATATCCCTGTGTCCTGGCACCCAGCACAGAAAAATATTGAACTGTTCTGCCATCTCCTTAAGAGATGATGGACATTCTGCGGCGACCTTTGATGTTGTCGAGGCCGATTCCAAGGATTTTATTGCCGCTTGGCTGTCTGTGAAAATGTTAATATCTCTAGTAATACTTACGGCGTACGGAGTTAAGCTAAAAGAAATGTTTGTGAAAACAGGTTTGTTTAAATCATCACGATTTCGTCATATCTTTTAGATCTGTCGTGATACCGAATTAGATTTACTTGTGCATGTTCCTTTTATAAGCGCCTCGAAACCGTTTTCCAGATTTTCCCATATTCAACTGAAAAGTAGTTGTATACGTTTTCACGCATTTCGACATATTCCTTATGTCTAATGAGATATCGAATTCGCTTTTACTTCTAACGGCTTAATATGTAATCGCCTTTTCAATTTCAGGATTTTCAGATTTAACTAGGCGAAGGTAATTGTTTAGGATGCCTGCATCGACGCAATCAGTGTTACACGTCGACTTTGACCACGTTCCCGACTATGACGCAAAAACGAAATTAATGTTGTACGGTATATAGTGGCGTAAGCATACTTTAACCGCTTTCCCGACTTTGTCCTGAAAAATAATATAGTTGTGCCCAGGCTATTGGCAGATTTTTAATGTTCTAGAATGAGCGATCCCAACGATATAGTTTAGAGAAAGTGCAATATTAAGGCGTCCTGCTTTGGAAACATTTTGTAAGGCACTCCACCCCCGAACGCAACTAACCGCTTCTTCTAATATCGCTATGTACCAACAAAGTTTCAGATTCTCAGTGTGAGTAGTGCCGGATACACAAAGTTCTGAAATTTTCCTTAATTTTTACTCCTTTCTCCTCCTCCTTTTTCCCTTACACCACCATTCACAGAAAGATCATCTCCAATATCAGACCAGCCACTCCTTTCTGCTGTTAAAATTTGAAGCTCGAATTTTTCGGAGTTCTTATGTTATGGCGCGTCAAAGAAGAAGAAGTAAACGGCGGACACCAAAAGTTTGTAATGCATAGAACCGAGCCTCGGACTAAAATAAGTTACATATTATTTTTTGTCCGTCCGTTCGTCCATCCGCCTGTCCGTCCGTCCGTCTGTCTGTCCGTTAGCACGATAACTCAAGAACGCCTTCACTTAGGATATTAAAATTTTGAATCTGGTTGTTTGGTCGAATTTGTAAGGCTAAGTTCGTTAACGGCCAAAACTTACTCCTTCGGTTAGCTGGCATACAAAATTTTATTAAAACACGTGTTCAAGAATATTGGTCGGTAACTTCAGAAGGGCTACGACTTTGAAATTTTGTATGTGTTAATTTTCCAATAGTTGGAGCTAAATGTATGATTATGAAGAAAATCCTATTAGTCCTTCGTGTAGCTGCCATACAAATATCCTATCAGAATGTCTTCACTTAATTTACGAAACTCACTATACCTCAAGTAATCGTTTAGCTACAAATTTGGAATTTTGTGCAAATTAGTTTTGAGTGAAAATGAAGTTAGAGTTTACTAGTCAACTAAATCCTTTCACTCCTATTGGTAGCTTCCATACAAAAAATCCTTAAGACACGTGTTCAACAATATTTTCCGATAACTTTTAAACGCTTCAAGCTAGGAATTTGAAATTTTGCACACATTAATTTTTGAATGGTTCCAAGGAAAAGGATAAATATGTAAGAAATCGAGTGAGTCCTTCATGCACCTCCCATTTGAAAGTACTTCAAAAAGGAAAACATTTTTTCGGTGACTCACCCAGTTCAAGATATGAAATTAAACACTGAATATTGTCTTTTAGGTTTGAGTAGCAATCAAATGGGAGTTCTTAATAAAGGACATACAACATGCACACACGTAATTCTACTTTATCCCCAACTACAATATAAATCGGAGTTCAGTATTTCATCTAGAGTATCATACGATTGGCTTGCAGCCGATCGTGACTGCTGTATGTTTTGAAATCTATTAGTCAAAAAACGCTAAATGTAAAACAGGTTAATTCCAATATGTACTTTATTATTAAAATATAATGCAGTAAAATGTGATAATATTGTGCTACATTATACATATGAAGGTTGACAATATAATTAAATGATTGAACCTTGAGAAATCTTTTTCCACCTAATTCCTCATATGAATACATATCTTCAATGTAGTATCTAATTCTCTTTGTACTTACCTAAATAAAACCCCTTGGCAATCTGAAAAAAAAAGAAATGAATATATGATTTATACATTTCCAGATAAGAAAAGAAGAAATCTTTGAATCCTTACCTTGAACTCAGATCCTAAAACATTTGTTCCACTATCTAAAAAATAGCTGAAGAATATCCCGACAAGCGGCAGGAGTCTAAGCATTTTCTAGAATGAATTGAATAGAAAAATTTACTGTTAGATAGGTATATGTACTTCTCATAAAAGAATTCCAGTCTATGAAAGGCTCTATTCCCTCAGGGTCATTTTCTTTGGAAAGTGGCATGAAAAAAGGAGAATCTTATAAAAGCCGGCAAGACGCCAACAGAAAGAAGCTCCTGAGAGTTTTTCTTTCGGTAGACAACATACTTCGTAGACTCTTTCGATTGTCTTTATGGATCTTGATTTCCCTGTCCGAGACCCAGAGTGTACTTTATTATAAGCTGAATAATTAACTATAGTACAATAGTATTATTTGTTATACTTACTTTAGGGCATTTTACTTTTGCGTTGAATTTGCTTTGTGCTCCTTATTAGAGAAATAATGTTTCATCAACACATCAGAATAAAAATTTTGAAAGACATTTTAGTTATTTTTTAATTTTTCGAATACATAAAGCTGCAAAAATCTTTAGCGATAAGCTCTGATGAGATTAAATTTGCACAACTTTTATTGTCTTGGATTTCTAGGTCAACGAAACGGTTTTAAGTGTGCTTCCTCGCTTCCTTCCATAGTTATGATGACTTCAATGTAGGGATGGGAATCGATTGATCAACATTCGATTGATCAACAATCGATTGTTGCAAGACCGATTATTTTAAAATGTTCGATTAATTGATGCCGTCTAATCAATTTATCGCGTAATTCTTAAGTTCCAGGGTTGTCGTATATGTATACGTAGACTTTATAGGTAAATTTGACTTAAAGTATCTAAGTTCATTATACGTTCAATATTGTGATTGTGCAAACATAAAATTTTAACTTTGGTGGATTCTTTTCGTACATATAGCGGTAAATGTACATAGAAAAGGTATTAAATTGTGCATATATATTAATATTAATATTTATAGGAAGAATTTTTCTTTAATCCTGTCACTGTTTTACATGTGTAGCTAAATATCCATTAAATTTTCAATTAAGTTGCCGGCTTTGATTTTTATAAGGCTATGAAAAACCATGTTCGACATTTGCGGATGAATGTGGAAAAGTCAAGATATTAAATACAAAATTATTTAAGTTTACAAAAGCCTTCTGATCATCTATCTGGACAGAGGAAAGATCTTGCCAAAACACTTCTATATCTCCTTCTACATTAGAATTATTATTTTGCAAATAATTATTTAACAGTCTAAATTCATCATCGAGTTTTTGTAATTTATGGTCTTCAACAATAATGTCCTTTCAATGTACCATATAGTTCTCACTAAAATGCTTTTGGTATCAGTGGATTGATTCCGTTGATAATTGACGCAATATAATAGGATAAGTGCAAAAAATTTTACTGGAAAAGGGTTTTAGAGTTTTGTTATGAAGTAAGTAGAATGAGGTGTTCAGAGAGTAGGTAAGGAGATAAGTATAAAAGTAAGTAGATGTACTTACTATTAGTTAGAATTGGCGATTCAGTTCCGAATTTGAAGCCGAAAGAAACAGCAGGATAATTTCAATAATTTGACATAGGAAGCAATTTTCTCAACGAAATTTTGCAGGCTGGGTTGTTATTACCATACGTGTGCTGCTGGATCTCTTCATGAATGCACAATTTTTTTCTGTTGCAGCTAATTTTGTAGTAAAATGTTGCCAAATCTGTCGAATCTTTTTACTGTTGAAATTTGTTCGATTAATTAACGTTAACCAATCGATTATATCGATTAATCAACATTACTCATACCGATCGATAAAATAAATTTCTTTAAAAAAAATTAATCGATTAATCGAAATCGAACAACCCTACTTCATTAAGTATTAAACTGTTCTCGGTATTAAGTTAACACGATTGCCTTTTATGTCGACGGAGGATTCTAAACTAATTCACTTTGCTTTAAAAGTCATTTGTGAAGTTGAAATGTGGGTGAAATGTTACATGTCAAAGAGATATTCTAATTGAAACATAAATTTTTGTTGTCTCCATAAACAGAAGTGATTTAAAAAAATGGTAAATCGCTGAAAACAAATTAGTCTCCATAACTTTTTATCAAAAATTAGTCCTGCCAACATAAAGTTGTTACTGTTATCGATTTAATTTGGTCTAGTTCTGATCCATATACCGAACTTACACTAAGTTAAATACAAAACAAAACACGGACCTCGACTGCGACTGCGACTGCGGTTTGCCTATCTTTCGGCGTAAGGTTCGACTGCGCAGTTGGTGTTGAACAGAACACCGACTACGACTTCGATTCTATGCAAGCAAGAAGAAGAACGAGTGTCAAGTATCACTTCTGTTTTGTTCAATATTTTTGAAAATGGACGTGTTTCTGATAGCGCGTATAATTTATATAGTGTTTTTAATCATTTTGGAGTGTTTGCGTTTATTAATAACGAGGAAGTGAATAGGAATCGGGACGAATTTGAAGAATAGAAACCCAGCAGGCAGAGTGTACTCCCGCAAAATGTCATCAAAATTCTACATATCTACATATATGTAAGATAAAGACAGCATGTGCTAAGCTATCACGGTCTCCTCTTAATGCTGTTTTGACACTGGCTATTTTAGAAAATCCAAATGGAGAGGGATAGAGACTTTTACATACAATTTAGACATTGGTGTGAGAGAGACAGTCAGAACAGCAAAACTATGGGTAACTGTCAAAAAACAATCCATAACTGTCAAAAAAAGCGGCAACAAAGCGCATTCGCGCAGTGTTTCGCAACATTCTAGCAGTTAATCCAAGAAAAATCCACTGGCGGCTAGATTTTCCAGCCGCTACAGACTTATTTTTGACAGTTTGGTACGTATAAATTATGGAAAGTGCCATGTGATGTTATGAAACGCGCCAGAACCGGTATTTTTCTTAACAAACCAGTTGTTAATTTCGTTTACTAGATGCCGCTAGCGTCGGAAAGAACGATATCTCTTTCTTTTAATGTTGTTCGCCTTGTCGCACGATTGGCTATTATTGTACTTTTTTGTAGCGAGGAAAATAGCCAGTGTCATAACATCATAAATGTAAACAGAATTCAATTCATTTTGATTCATTACTATTACTATATAATAGTAAATATATATATCATTCCCAAAAAGTCTAAAGGTATACGACTTGCATACGGTTTCGTTAGAATTAGAGTGTAGCACGACTGCGCAGTCGCAGGCGAAGTTGGTGTTGTGGGCATCGCAATACAGTCCTGTGTATTCTAAAGACAGGGACTGCGCAGTCGTAGTCGAGGCCCGTGTTCTGTTTAGGCCTTTAGTCGTCTGTGTTTATATCGCTTGTTAATTCGAACTAAACCTTAATATGGACTATGTTAATAGCGGTGTATACCAGGCCAATTATTCGTTAATTCTTACCCGAATTATCGACAATTCTACTAAAGGAGTAATTTGTAACCCATCCAAAGATCCGATAACGGAATGTCTCATTTAACACTTTGATTGCCAAAAATTTTGACAGCAGGTTGGTTCTTTTTGCAAGGATTAGTGTACACTTCAAGTGTATTGCACTTAGTGTTGGTATATACGATTTTTGACCAGGCAAAAAGAACGCGTTAATGTAGAAATATATAAGATAATACTTCAAACATTTTTATTTCTTTATTTCTGAAAGTTCTGCCAATGCAAATATATTGCAATATAATACCCTTGCAAATGTTAACTCAAAACAAATTACCTAAATGCTAAAACCCGATTTTATCTTCATACAGTGATCAAATTTGATAGTTCATAAAGAATAAACCTAATGCTATTTAAAGTGGTCAAAATTTTCGTTGGACGCGGATCATCCTCTCTGGCACTGAACGTATTAAGGACAGATGTCAAGACTCGAGTTACGTTCTCCGCAATCAATTTTTTAAGGCCGGAGTCAAGACTCCTTATCTTGCACATCTCCTAAACGGTTAATGCTACAAAGTTGAATCGGGATATGATTAAAACGTTCAGTGCTAGCGATGCGGCTCCGCGTCCAACGACAACTTTGATCCATTTTTGGCAAAAAGATTGGCAAAAAAAATATAATACGAATAGTTCCACCATACGGCAGTATTTTCAATAGTGATCTTTAAGGGGTAGTAATGGCATTATAACAACATTTATTTGTGCATAACAACTATTTTCATTAAAATTCGGTATTTCACGTAGGTAGGAGTATCTTATGATTGAGTTCTGGTTCTCTCTTATCGTGCCTGCTGTTATAATTTTCTTGCCCGCTATAGAAACATGTAACTATAATATAAAGAAAACTACAGATATACCTTTATGTAATATTTTTCTGTAAGCCCGCAAAATATTCCGATAACATGAAATCATCTTGAATTTATTCAGTTGATTGGTCATTGCTCATATCAGTCCTAGTATCAGAACAAATGTTTGGGTATTGGTGTTCACTCGTGACCCATAAATAGTTCCTATATTCCATAAAATCGATTACAGGTCATAAGGCTGGTTACATTGTCTTTCTAATAGCTTCTCAAACCAGTGAAAGCCGTCTGTTGCCAGTAGTCAAGACAAGAGGAATGAAAAAAAGCAGTGTTTGGGAAAATAATACGATTGTGTAATGAATAATGGATGTACGGGCACGTATTGTTGCTGTACCTTGTGATAATAATGTTGGAGTTCACACAAAAAAAAAGTTAAATTGGACTATTTATGAAAAAAGCCTTTAATAATATACTTATAAAGTCACTCTTAGATATGTATAGTACATAAAGCCTTTCACAGTACAGTTTGATTTTTAGCGTTTGCATACATAGGCGAAATATGTAAAGAATACATAAGTAAACCCCTATTCACTCACTTGCGGGTTGAGTATCGAAAAATCGCAGAATTGTTTTGTAGGCTTTATAAGAAACCTGAAGAAGTAAAAACTCTATCGATATCCCTTAATCTAAGAATCCATCAAACGATTTCTAGGTGTTACATCAAGAGCCATACTAAGTAAAAACTCCTTCGCGTTTCAGACGAAAAATTTGGTTTCTAGATCTCAGGAACCGCTTAGGGTAGAAAGCTGAAACTTGGAACTTATGTAGAACTCTGATAGTGGACTCTTAAAAATGGTCGATATTGGTATGGGGGGGGGGTATGGGGGTAGGGAAAAGCAATGCGTACGAAACGCTTGAAAGCAGGTACTGAAACATTCTAAAAGCCATATCTCCTGAATGGTTGATGTCAGAAGATTGAAACTTTGTGGTTGTCTTAAGAGATGCTAGGAGCCTAGACAAGAACTAAAATTGTTAAGGGTGGATATAAGATGTGGGAGTGGGTGAGTACCAAACTTTGGATTACAATATCTTTCGAAAAAATTGTACTAAGAAGTAAAATTTTGTTTCTAATACACAGAGAGAAAAGTGTAATGAAATCTAACAAAAAATGTAATGATTTCCATTACAATTGCAATGAAATTCCAACCCATTACACC
The DNA here is from genome assembly GCA_951812415.1 of Beris morrisii. Lineage (NCBI taxonomy): Eukaryota > Metazoa > Arthropoda > Insecta > Diptera > Stratiomyidae > Beris > Beris morrisii. Next base: position 74,918,318 of record OX638310.1, read on the forward strand.
CGTAATGAAAACTATGGCATGTAATGAAATTCTGTAGTAAAGAGTTGCGGTTAAATTTATTACAGATTAGTAAAATTCATTACGAATATTTTAAATCGCACGGTATAATTCATTAACAAGTGTAGTAAAATTTAGTAAAGTGTATTACCAGTGTAGTCCTTTCGCCATTGTTGTGGAGTATGCTAATCGACTCTCTGCTTCTCGAACTGCAGGATCTGAATATTCACGTACAAGCTCACGCGGATGACGTGGCTGCACTAGCTGTTGGGCTATCGCTCAGGGATGTCTGCGACAAAATGCAGAGAGTCCTATGGGTTATAGATGGCTGGTGTGAAAGACACGGACTTTCTGTGAGTCCTAGCAAAACCGCACTAGTTTTGTTTACTAGGAAAAGAAAATCAGAAGGTTTAGTGGTGCCTATGCTGAAGGGTGAAACTATTCAGCTTTCGGAGAAAGTTAAGTATCTTGGAATTATCCTAGATAGCAAGCTTTTCTGGAAGGAACATGTAGATACAAAGGCAAACCGTGCGCTAGTAACATTCTGGCAGTGCCGGAGAACTTTTGGAAGAACATGGGGTCTTAGGCCTTCAATGGTATATTTGCTATATACGGCCATTATAAGACCCATCCTAATCTATGCATCAGTGGTTTGGTGGACTAAGTCCGAGTCTGCATACATTAGAGCTAGTCTCGCTAAACTACAGAGGACAGTCTGCATCGGTGTAACAGGTGCCTTGCGCACCACACCGGGTGCGGCACTCGATGCACTGCTCAATCTGCCACCGCTTGACATTGTTGTTCAGGCGGAAGCAATGAGAGCTATACACAGACTAATGAGATTAGGCCTGTGGAGGAAAGAGCATTGCACGGGTCATGGAGAAATGGCTCGAAGGTTGTCTGGGAACCCCATCTTCGATATGCCTTCGGATGCTATGACTCCGATCTGTATGCTCAATAGAAAATATCATGTGGAGATCCCGAGTAGGGTAGAGTGGGAAAACCAGTCAGCATTGCTTAGCGGATTCACTGATATATTCTACACGGAAGGCTCAATGACTGAAGACGGGTCGGGAGCTGGAATGTATCTGCAGACTTGAGATATTCTTCGGTATTTCAAGCTGAAGTTTATGCAATCCTTAAGGCAGTAGAATGGATTATAGAGGAAAGATTGAGAGGCAGGATGATCTGCATTTGCAGCGACAGTCAGGCCGCTCTACAATCCCTAGATAATCCAATCGTCTTTTCGAAGATGGTATGTGAGTGTAAAGAACGGTTGAATTCTGTTGGCAGATTCAATGACTTAAAGCTCATATGGGTTCCAGGCCACCAGGGTATAACTGGCAATGAAATAGCTGATGCATTAGCAAGGGCAGGATCGGAGTCAGCCATGGTCGGACCAGAACCAGTTTTCGGTGTGCCGGTTGCATCTGTTAGGGCTGCCACTGCTGAGTGGGTGAGTAGATCACACATTGAGAGATGGCGGATTTTTCCGGGAATGCGGCAGACCAGAAACCTTGTTGACGGACCAAGTGGACGAACAGCTTCTTTTCTTCTCAAATTGAGCAGGAAAGAATGTAGTAGTATGGTTGGTGTCCTCACAGGGCATAACTCGTGTGACCTACACATGGTCAGATTGAGAATCATTGACGACCCCATGTGCACTGCTTGCGACGAGAGCGACGACACAACGGAACATTTCCTTCTCGAGTGTCCAGCTTACTCTTTTGCAAGAGTGCACGTTTACGGCGTCGATGTTATGAGGATGGAAGAACTCCGTTCTCGTTCCCTACCTGAGCTCTTGAAATTCGTGAGGAGGACGAAAAAGTTCGGGTAGAGACTGGGGGACTCGAGTGCAATGGGCAATAATTGTCTGAGTGCTCAAGATGCGCGGCCTTGCTGCGTATCTTCCCCCGCTTCAAACAACAACAACAACAACAACCAGTGTAGTAAAAATAATTACAAAATATAGTAAATTTCATTACCAACTATAGTGAAACTTATCACCATGTATAGTAAATTCATTACTTCGTATCGTAAAATTCATTATAAAGAACAGTAAAATACATTACTTATTATAGTAAAGTTCAATATCAAGTACAGCTTACTTTATTACCAAGAATGGTACAATATAATGAGTTATACCAACGATGGTATAATTTATTCCCAAGTGTAGTAACACTTATCTTAATTTTACTGTACAATTTATTACATACGTAGTAAACTACATATGTATATTTTATTAAATAAAAATACTCTATCAATTATTATTCAGTTCTTATTCAAATACAAAGAAATTTACAATTAAATTATTTTAAAACGAAATGTATATTATTAAAACTGAAAAGTTTTGTATTATTTTTAATTATAAAAGCATTTAAATTTACATCATAATAAAAATCAACTTTTTCTGATATTATTAATACCCTGTCTTCATTTACAATTATATCGCAGATTTTGTAAATAAATATATCATCTTCTTTGTGTAAGTATAATCCCATTTTATAACATGTACGCTTAATATTTAATAATAAAATAAAATAAAAATAAAACCAAAATTTAACAAAAACGATCACTATCACTCAATTCAACTCAACAAGTAAGTAATGTGCAATCCATTGGCGTCGTCGCGCTTCTGCAAACTTACTACTTCTGTAGTCAAAAACGCTAGCGCATTAGTCAAATTCATTACAACTTTAGTAAAATTTACTACTACCGTCGTCAAGCACACTACTTTTTTAGTAAAATTTTTTGCTTTCATTATGAAATATACTACATTCGACAGATTCACTACTACTTTAGTCAAATTTACTACATACTGTAATTTAGTTACAATTATATAGCCAATTTTATTACCTTACTAAGGTTCCTACATTTTTAGTAAATTTTACTACATGATATAACAAATGTTCGTTAACTTTACTACAATAGTACTACACTTGTTCAAATTTGACCACATTTGTAATAAATTTTATTGCAACGATATTTTTTTTTGCAACGATATTTTTCAGGGGGGGGTGCAAACATTAAAATTTTATATCTCAAGAACCGTACCAGATATGATCTTCAAAATTGTACAGGAGATAGGCCCAGTAGACCTCTAGGAGAGGATTTTGGCAAGAGGGGGTAAAAAGAAGAAGATTTTTATTTCACAAGAACAGCAAAAGGTACAAAGCTAAAATATTGTTACGTGTAAGCCTGGCCACCGCGCAACTCGATCGATTACGAATAGGGAAACAGCAACAACCGAATACCTAAGCTGCAAAGTAACCCAATCAAAAGCCTAGTTGAGTAAATAAATAGAGCGGAGCAACACGATTATACTTCTCTTCTAATCGAATGTGCTCGAACGTACTAGAACAGCGTATAAGATCAAATAGAATGCTCTCAAGCTTTCGGGTACCATCCACACACACCACCAAGCGAAGATTCCAGAACAGTCTCGACTACAGACAACTGGTATAAAAGCAGATAAAGCTTTCAGCGAGAGACATAGTAATTTTTATTACGTCGACTGTGACAGCCAGCGTGTATACGCGATCGTATTGGTGGAAAGCGATCGATTGCGTGTGATCGAATCAAGCGATATAGATAAGCGGGTGCGAATAATTGTGCGAACAGAATTAAAGTGCGAAAAATAAATTATCACTTATTTTGATTTTAAACGAATTGTGTTTTACTTGAAATTCCGGCGAACCCCTAGCTCGCAACAATATCTTATCTTAGTATCTTTGGGGTGTGAGTGTAGAGGGTGATGGTGGGAGTAGGTGGAAAGGACTAAAATCTGGTTTTTATTTCTCGAAAACCGCAAAGGATAGAAAGCTTGAAATTGACGATTATATAGAGCCACTATAGGATCATCATCTTTTTGATAGGAGTATATGAAAGTACGGAGGTGGGGTGATTTAAACTATTATAGAAAGTTAAAACTTAGTAGCTACGTATATATAGATGCACTACAGAAGAAAAAAAATCAAAACAGAAAAAAGTTAAGATTTTCATTGGTGTACAAAAGTGTGTGCAAGTCTGCGAAGAAGGTTAGCGAGGTTACACCTCCTCTTCTAGCAACCATGAAACTGACCGGACAGTCGTCCTAAGCGATCCTCAGACGGGATAAGGCCAGCAAGGTTACACCTCCTCTTTGAAAGTCTGAGATCAATTAGGTCTAGTCCAAGCCGCAGCACAAGACGAAGCAGCGAAGCAAGACGACAGCAGCGACGCACAAGACAGAGCCACGAAGCAAGGCGACAGCAGCGACACGCCAGACGCAAGCAGCAAAGGCCAAGACGACAGCAGCGACGCACCTGACGCAAGCAGCGAAGGCCGATACGACAGCAGCGAAGCCAAGACGACCGAACCAAGACGACCGCAGCGAAGCCAAGACGACCGCAGCGAGGCCAAGACGAACGCAGCGAAGCACAAGACGAACGCAGCGAGGCCAAGACGAACGCAGCGAAGCCAAGACGAACGCAGCGAAGCCAAGACGGACATAGCGAAGCCAAGACAAACGCAGCGAAGCCAAGACGAGCGCAGCGAAGCCAAGATGACCGCAGCGCAGCCAAGACAAACGCAGCGCAGCCAAGACGACCGCAGCGAAGCCAAGACGATAGCAGCGAAGCCAAGACGACCGCAGCAAAGCCAAGACGACAGCAGTGAAGCCAAACCACGACGCGCAGAGCGAAGCAGCGATGAGCACGGCGAGCCACCACAAGCAAAGCACAAGCAGCGATGAGCACAGGGCAACGACGACGCCCAGAGCAAAGCAGCGACAAGCACAGAGCGAGCCACGACGAGCGGATCATGCGAGCGAAGGCGAGATGACGATTAGAAACAGGGTCAAGTTAAGGCAAGCAGAGTCGTGCCAGGAGTCGAGCTAAAACCAGCTACGACAAGCTACGACGAACTTTGCCAGAACCACGACAAGTAGACACAGCGCAGCCGAGACGAACAAAGCAGAAGCCACACAGAGAGACGAAGACAGGGAAGGACGAAGACAGGGTAGGACGAAGACAGGGAAGACAAAGCAAGGGCCACTCGCGGAGACGAAGACAGGGAAGGACGAAGACAGGGAGAGCAAAGGCCACACAGAGAGACGAAGACAGGGAGAGAGCAGAGCATAGAGAGAGTCGAGGCAAGGCGAGTGGAATCGTACCCGCAGGATTACAATCGAATCACGTTGAGCAGAGGCGGCGATCAGGAGCAAGTCAAGGCGAGTAGAGCAGACGCGCGGAGGCGAGCAAGAAGAAAACCCAAAGGAAATCAAATGACCAAATATATGTCATCAATTAGAGTAATAAAGTGAAGTCAATCAATGAAATAAATATTTTGTAACGGACACTGGCACCCGATGAGCATACCCCGGAATTTGAGTCGTTACAAGTGGAGTAAAAAGAATGATCATGAAAATGATTTTTTCTATATTTTCATGAATTTCGCTATATCTTTTAGGCATGTCGAGTTATAAAATTAATTTTACTTCTGCGGGCTCTTTATACAGGGTGTTTGGCACTCCGTGTGCCACCTTGTAAGGGGTTATTCCTTGATATATTTGGAGAGAAAAAATTGTTCCACAGAGTGGGTCAATTTTCAATATTAGTGGAGATACAGGGTGGTTAAGAAAAGTGTTTTTGACCGGTACCCTCACTCACTTAAAACGTTATATCTTGAAAACGAATAATCACAAGGCAAAGTGTTATAACTCGTTTTTTAGGCAATCGAATTACCTTTCATTTGATGTAACAGTCTAAATTGTAACTGCACCCAATCTTGAGATATTTACTCGAAAACACAAATTTTTGCTACGTGAAACCTTAAAATTCAGTGATCAATGTAGTTTTCCTCAGAAAACCCCATTATAAAAATGTCATTTTAATTTTTTTTTATGAGCCGTATTATTACCTAAAAAAGCTGCATACATATGTATGAGTTACGATTAACATTTTGGAAGTAACAGGTAAAAATACATATCGCATAAAAATTAAATATTTAAAAGTCAGAGCCATAAAGTGGACCACGTTTAAAAACCTGTTTAATTTGTCGGTAGTACTACAGGCACAGGGACGTCATTTGTGGGGGGGCATTATGTATATTTATATATAAAAATATATACAAACATAACATCTTGCCCGCCCCTAGAAAAAACTGAAATGACGTCCCTGTACAGGCACCTCCCTAAGGAGGTGTTAAGTGGTTGTGCACATTTTCACGAATTCGTTTCGTTTCATGTTTCGAATTCACTTTCACTTCTAAGGGCTTTAAATATAATTGGGGAAAAAAATCGAATTAAGTAAGCATTATCGATATTAGGTGTAAGATGGTGTTCAAGTTTTCGCGAATTACGACAAATCCTTTAGGTTTAATGGGATTAAATTAGTTTTTACTTATTATAATGATCTAAAAACAAATTTCAGACTTTTGCAGTATGTAAGGGGTGTAAAATAATTGTGTACGTTTTACAAATTCCAACATATCACTTTAAGCCCCGTTTTCACGGTAATAGTTTTTAACGATAGTAATTGTTATGACATTAACTATCGCAAAAACTATCACCGTGTAAACGGGGCTTTAGGTCTCAAATGATATCGAATTGATTTTTATTTTACCGGAATTTCTATATAATCGCCTAAGAATCGGTTTCAAATTTTTTTGATATTCAACCCCTAAAGAGCTGTGTCAATAATCGATAATCACCTATGACTTGTTGAAGTTGAAAAAAATCTGACAACACTCTGGACGCATTATTTATTATTTTTTGAGTAGAAGTCCGCAACGCGTTTAATGCTGAGATGCGATGTAGGTTACTAAGCGACTGACAACCTTTAGATATCGGTGTAAGTTACTATGCTTCTGACAAACAACTAAAGAATAACCAGGAGACAAACTAAAATTTTTACAGGACTGCAATTTTAAAGTTACTGTAATTGTGTATGGAAAGGAATTAAGTACGCACAATTTTATGGCGAATGGGGGCGTAATAATGACACAAACTACACTGCACCATTTACTGCATATAAATAGTTTGAAATTTAATGGGAAAAGGGAAAATCGAAATGAGAATTCGTTATTTAAAAGTGATTATAAAATATTCTCTATTTTCTCTAAATTATTCAATAAAATCTATTTAAAATAATTCTCCAAACGTATATGTTTACCTATTCATCCAATGTAGAATTAAATGTTGAATAAAAAGAAGTTATTTTGCAACAAATTTTTGTGAAATAGTTCAATGAAACAGCTGATTTGTTATAAAATTCTGTAAGGGCTTCTAAAATAGTCCTCTTCTGTTGACAATTCGGTAGTTCGGCGGCTAAGGGCCGCAGCGTAGTTATACGACGTCGACACGACCCTGTAAGTAATTTCCTAAATTTGTCGGCACAACGTTGTCTAGAAGTCGACGCGACATTGAGGAGCCGACCAATGGTTATTTATACATGATATTGCCGACAAAGCTTAAACTTTGTTGTTATATTCCCTTGTCAGTAACCTACTCTGCGCAGCATAAGAAAGCAGAAGAACACACATAACCCTAATATATATCTTATCAATTAACCGATTTTTCCAAGGACCAAGACCAAGATCGACATGTAAAACTGAACGACCTACCTACCGCGTATGAGGCACCAAGGATTCACGTCACGCAACGCTACTAGTTACAACGTCGTACCGACGTTGGGACGACTCGTGCTTCTTAATAATAAGATAATATAATATTTCTGAAAATCATCAGTAATAACTTAGTAACATTAAAAAACTAACTAACAGGAAAAGCACTGCTTACATGTGAATATAGTACAGATATAATAAACACCTTAAATTCAGGCAAACAATAACAACAGACACTTGTGCCTTTGGGTATCCTAGTATTTATTGATTTAGTATATACCTCTCATACTGCTGCGGTTTCCGAATATACTTCCAGTAACTTGTGAAACAAATAAAAAAAACCAAAACTCTTGAGGTTTCTACTAAATAACAGCAAAAAGTTAAAAGACTTTATGACCCAAAATACTACACATCCATCTAATATCCATAGAATATAATCCATGAGAGAAAAAAATAATTATGGCGAACCCTCCATCTTACTACTGCTCCTAATAACTACAACCGCAAACCTCTTAAATATTCCTTGAATTTGAAGTTCCAACCTTCTTCTGGTCAAATCCTAATTCCATTTGAAGTTTCTGCTTTCTAAAAGATGGAGACGAAGTTAAGACAAAACATATTCCCAATAAATTTGGCTGCCCGACTTAAGACATTTGTACAGGTACTTGTACCACAATAGACTACCTATAAACTTATTGTTTTTATTGTTTTTGCGTTTGTTTTTAATTACGAAACTTTTATAATTACGACCAATGGATATAATAAATCTAAGGAAATCCACGTTTTTGTAGTTAGAACGCTATGTCTTATTATACGTGACGGGTATGCATTCAGGAGCAGCTCATATAAAGAAAACTAAATCGGACCAAGTTTTAATGCAGATATTACTAAAATGTATTACATAAATACATGCCATGGGGAAAGGATTTGATCTTTTCTTAATCCTACATGAGGATAGAGTTATATGTATATGGCACACGTGGAAACATAAAATCAAAAGTTATAATACTCCTTCCTAATGGAATTACTGCCGTTGTGTTGGGATTATGTCTAATTCCCGAAGGTCCGGATGAATGGAAAACACTTTGCAGTGCCGCCTTATATGAGATTGTACATACAGTTGCCCAAATAAGTTTACTTCCACCACCCTCTGGAAAACAAACCAAAAAAACATACCAGAAGTATACGATTGTGATAAACTCAATCTTGAGATACATTAAGATGAAATACTGAATATCTACTTGATTATAGTTCGGGATAATAAATTAGTGAGAAAGTTCATTGAATATACAGATAGTATTGTTATACATTTAGGTGCTGAACATATGTTGTGGAGCTCGAAAAATTGAGTAATCCCATAAAAATATAGGGTGTTTTTTTAGGTGCATGAGAACTTAAAATTATAATACAAGACAGAAATATTGTTGGAATGAAATTTTTTTATTATATTCTGCTAGATAATTTCATGGCATTTATTTTTATACTCTAGATGAAATCATATAGAGTATTATAAGTTTAATCCAGCCCAAAAGTTTGTAACGCATAGAACCAAGCCTCGGACGAAAAAAAGTTATATATTATTTTTTGTTTATTTGTGCCCAAAAACCTCAAATCCGCCTGACGTCCGTCCGTCCGTCCGTCCGTCCGTCCGTCCGTCCGTCCGTCCGTCTGTCCGTGAACACGATAACTCAAGAACGCCTTCACCTAGGATCTTGAAATTTTGAATCTGGATGTTTGGTTGAATTTGTAAGGCTAAGTTCGTTAACGGGCAAAATCGTCCTACTCCTTCATGTAGCTGCCATACAAAATGTCCTTAAAACACGTGTTCAAGAATATTAGTCGATAACTTCAGAAGGGTTTAAGCTACGACTTTGAAATTTTGTATGTGTTATTTTTCCAATAGTTGGAGTTAAATATATGATTATGAAGAAAATCCTGTTAGTCCTTCGTGTAGCTGCCATACAAATATCCTGTCAAAATGTATTCACTTAATTTACGAAACTCACTATAACTCAAGTAATCTTTCAGCTACGAATTCGGAATTTTAAACAAGTTAGTTTTGAGTGAAAAGGAAGTTCGAGTTAACTAATCAGCGATATTCTTTTACTCCTTCTGGTAGCCATACAAAATGTACTTAAAACACGTGTTCAAGAATATTGCCGATAACTTCAGAAGGGTTTAAGCTACGTCTTTGAAATTTTGTATGTGTTATTTTTCCAATAGTTGGAGCTAAATGTATGATTATGAAGAAAATCCTATTAGTCCTTCGTGTAGCTGCCATACAAATATCCTGTCAAATAGCCTTCACTTAATTTACGGAACTCACTATAACTCAAGTATTATTTTAGCTATGAACTCGAAATTTTGTACAAATTAGTTTTGAGTGAAAACAAAGTTCGAGTTTACTAATCAGCAAAATCCTTTTACTCCTTCTGGTACCTGCCATACAAAATGTTCTTAAGACACGTGTTCAACAATATTTTTCGATAACTTTTGAACGCTTCAAGCTACGAATTTGAAATTTTGTACACGTTCATTTTTAAATGGTTCCAAGGAAAAGCATAAATATGTAAGGAATCGAGTGAGTCCTTCCTGCACCTCCCATGCGAAATTCCTTCAAAAAGGACATTTTTGTTCGATGACTTACCCAGTTTAAGATATGAAATTAAACACTGAATATTGTCTTTTAGTTTTCGGTAGCAATCTAATAGCAGTCCTTAATAAAGGACATACAACATACACACGCGTAATTCTACTTTATCCCCAACTACAATATAAATCGGAGTTAAGTATTCATCTAGAGTATTATACGATTGGCTTGCAGCCGATCGTGACTGCAGTATGTTTTAAATATGATTTCTGTCATATGTCTGCTGCGGCTACGAGTTACATGGTCCATTCGATCAGTCCAATTTTTGACTACTTTTTCCAATAAATCTGGCCGTATGGCGTCAATAGTGGCTTGAATATTGGCTTCCAATGCTTCAAGAGTTGCTGGTTTGTCGGTATAAACGCATGACTTAATATAGCCCCATAAAAAGTAATCCAGAGGCGTTAAATCGCACGAACGAGGGGGCCAGTTAACAAAACCACTTCTGGAAATCAAGTTGTCACCAAAGTGATTTTGCAATAAATCGATTGTTAAGCGCGCTGTATGGCAAGTTGCGCCGTCTTGTTGGAACCAAATGTCGGCGATGTTTAGCTGATTAATTTTTGGAAACAAAAATTCAGTTAGCATGGCCGATTATGTTGACCGTAAAATGGACGAAATGCTCTATGAACTTCGCGAACAGATTTATTTTTTTCAAAGTTAATTTCCACAATTTGGAAGCGTTGTTCTGGCGTTAAACGATTCATGATGACTTGCCGAACCTTACTGAGCAGAAATGTCAACAGTTTGACATTCTCAGCTGTCAAACCACAGTTATCGATATCGAAAGTTCTCATGCACCTAAACAACACCCTATATATTCAGTTTTCGAGGTAAGTCGATTTCTCCATTTCTTCCATTAATATCAAGAAATACTGGACCGGTAATGCTACTCAAATCATTATTATATAAAAAAAAAAACTTGCCGCTTTTAAAAATACTTTTGTTTATTATGTTACGTAACCGTTTAGTCGATTTATTGCCGTTTTTATAACGTTCGAGGCAAGGAAATTTATTCAAAGTAAAATTTGATTATGGACCTTCTTTTTTTCCCCCAATATTACAAAAGCCTCTTTTATCACCTTTCATACGAGGATAATGCTCTAGCTTAAGAAGTTTTAAGTTAGTATGTAAGTAATTGTATATAGTATTAAGTAGAGTAGAAAATGATATGTCATATTGGGTTTTTTTGCCATTTTTCACAATAATGCAAATACTTTCGAGGTCCAGTCGGACATCCAACATAGTTGGATGAACTCCTGCGGACTTCGTGGATATTTTAAACGATAAATTACATTAAGACTGTAAACAAATAAAGATATACTGATCCCTCCCAAAACATCCCCCGATACAATTTATATCTTAGAGTGACCATTGAGACCATTAACAACGTTAGCAGACTAGAGATTAATTTAATTTTAGCTTTAGAATTAAGATAAAAGATTGTTAGGTTTAAGAATTAAGGCATAATTAAAGCACATTTTAAAACTTAAGAACTTTCGAACTTTGAATCTAAACCTATTTTCGTAATTGAGCAATCCTTTTTTTTTATTAAAGTGTAACTAAAAAGAAAAAGCAAATATCGGTCTGGTCCTGCTGTAGTTAGATCATTCAGGCCTCAATTTTCTTAACAACAAACAACAAAGTCGAATGGATATGTCCAAAAAATAGTTCGAGGAGATGAGCACCTTCAAATAAATCATTCGAAATATGGGCTGTTAGTGGTTTCAGCTTTTCCTGGCTTCCTTAGAAGTTTTGCAGTCAGCTCAGTATATTTCTGTGAATAAAAAACTTTAAGCGCGAAATTTAACTACCGAATTTGAAGATTTGACAATAAGCAGAAAAACGAAAATTCGTATCGGAAAATTCGTTCGGTCGTGTACAATGTAGCGGTAGCAACCAGCCATAGATACGGCGCACAGTGGGGTTTTTCCCAATCTAGCTGGCCAAAATTCGGTTTTTGAAACAGTTAATTGTTAACCAGCATGTAATGTCTTAGCCTGGCCGCACACTAAAAGAGCAAAAATAGTTTTAGTCAAAAACGTTTTTGACTAAACATGACTATGTCGCTGCTTCAAAAGCAATTCATTGATCAGAGCACACTGATTAGTCGCGTGCCTTGAAGCGAGCTCGACTAATCAGTGTGCTCTAATCATTGAATTGCTATTGAAACAGCGACATAGTCATGTTTAGTCAAAACCGTTTTCGACTAAAACTGTTTTTGCTCTTTCAGTGTGCGGCCAGCCTTAATTGGCTTAACCAATTAGGGAGTTTCAGGAAGGGTTTTTTTTTACCTGTTTTTACTATAAAAGCCGCGGACTCAGCTCAAAGTAGCCATTCGTAAACGATCAGTTGTTATAGAAAAAACTCTCTTTAAAACTTACCTTCCTTTTTCGTGATTTGAAAGGAAAATTATGAAGTTTTGAATAATGGATATTGAAGTAGCAGGTATGTATTTGATTTTTACAATATATGGTTTTTTAAGGATATATAGTTTTTGAATTTTGGTAAAATTTGAGAGCTATTTCTTTGGAAAAGGTACATTTTCAAAATTGATTAAGTTATGTATATCCGTAAGACCCCGTCAAAATTTATGTGACAATATGAAGGTCAAATATTTATTTTTAATGAGTCAGAAGAATTTTCAGCAAATATCTGCATATTCAAATTTTATAACAGTTTATGTTGATAACTGAAATTCGAAATATTCGTACTTTCGATTTTCCTTTATTAAGTATAAAGGACTCAGTCCTTGAAAAAAACAATGCCGTCGCCACAAAAACGACAGCTGCGAATTGCCGACGCAGCGAACGCCACACTCCCAGACACGCGATGGCACCGAATACTTCCGTCGCGTCACGACCTTACCGAAGTTGCACTCTCGGCATAGCCGGGAGAACTCCAACACAAAAGGTCGTGACGAATGTCCTTAACAGATAACTTATAACTTATTATTGACTCGAATAACAGAAAAAAATTTGTTTGTATGGACTATTGTAAAATAAATTGGGTAGGTACAAAGGATTGAGCGATTCTAAAGTTATGGCGTTAAAAGCAAATTAGTACATTACTACATCCAAGAAAATTTTGTCTTATAAGCTAAATTTTCCTATTCAATTTTCGTATAGACTTTTCATTCATTGGAATTAAGTTTCAATACCACATTATCATATGGCGCTGTCGTCCTCTTTCATTATGCGATCCATACCCATATTACTTACCCACCTACCTTACATCTTCACAAATTATCGCGTTTTGCATTAAAAAATATGACATTATACTTTTCGTCCCGCCTAACAAACTTTTAATCTTGAATTGAAGTCGTCGCACTAATAAAACAAAAAATTTGTCCAGCAATTTTGAAACAATTTAAAAAATTAATTTTCAGATAAACGTGAGAATGCCGCGAGTGTGAATCAAATCAATGACTTCCGGCATGATTATTGTGCTTACATAAGGCGAACGAGTTTAAACGCTATACAATTTTATTAACCATGTTATCAAATATTTGCTAAACAAAGTTTGAGGGAAAATTTGATCAAATTTTTCAGTAAAATTTGATGATTTCACTATCTGACTGCAAGATTTGCGTCAAAAATAGTCAAATATTTAATAACATGGCATTACGTCTAATATAAGCTTATAAGAAGCCAATGCTTTCAGCCTTCGATAGTCAAAAGACGTGACTCTTAAATCCATCCGTGTCCGAAGCACTTCCTGTTTCAAGTATCAATTAATTCCTTCGACCACGAGCATTTTTGAGCAAACATTTAATTTAACTTAATTATATTATAAATAAATATTTTCTAAATTCGTGCAATAAATTGAATTTAGTCGCGAATTATCACCCGCTCTTAAGAGGGTCATCCAGTGTGAAGGCTATTTTTTGAATCTTTTTTTGGGAATTTTTTTTGGCGAACTAAATAAAGATACAACTGTGAAATTTTTATCACATATTTATGCTGAGGTATACGGCAACTTAGCCACTCACTTTCAAAAAACTTTTTTTTTGGTAGACACGATTGCGGGAGATATCGTGTCTACCGATTTGAAAAATACCGTTTTGAGAAAAACGCGAATAAACTGACCATTATATTCGAAACAGCAAAGGAGTTTAGAGAATATAACGGCCTGTGACTTCCGAACGGATTTGAATATCGGAAAATTACTTCGCCCACATATTCTACAGGCAGAAATCCTCGTCTTTGGTCCTCCACGTGGGCGCCTGCTGGAAATGCTTCTAGTCGTAAAGACCTGGGTCTTTCCGACTTTAGCAGCTAAGACTTACACGCATGCATTCAATCGTGCGCTGTGGTCATTAAGATTGAGGTACCCAACTGTGTGTTTCTCCTGTGCTGTCCTCCTAATACCTCTCCCGCTCCTATGCTTCCTGTCCAGGGCCAAATCCAGGGGTGTGAGCGCTGTACCGTGCCCAGGGATTAGTTGGTTGGGGCCCGCAAATCTCTTCCAATCGCTAACGGTGGCCTGCGGGGTAAAATTGGGCACCCCCCCGCAGCACCCTTGCCTTATCTTGACATGCCGGCTCTGTTAAGATGGACCAACCCCTTCCGAGCATACTCGTGGGACCAAAAAATGAACCAAAACCAAAACAAAAAAAACAAAAACAACACCAAAACCATAACTGATGCTCAGCTCGACATCGGTACTTCGTCCGAGGACGAACTTCTTGCCTCCAGTCAGGAGACAACTATCAGACCAGGCAACGCAGCGCGTGCGAGTACAAGTCAGAGTACACCCGTGCAGCCTCAACCATCAACATCCGGTCTACAACATCCGAAGGAGAATGCCAGCCATGGCATTCGGAAGCAGGCCAAAAAGCGGAAGTCCGTCGGGGTCGCGAGGAAGTGTCGGTACTTGAAGGCTCTTTTCATTTTAAACAAGATCGCAAAAAATGAGGAAGCGGGTACCGTAAACGAGCGCGATGCGGCGGACAAAGCCTTCTACCAGGCGATTGTGGAGGAGCACAACAAACGCCTCAGAGAGGAACCGCCAAAAGAACGGGAATCTGGGAAGCGTAACAGATCCCAGGATGAGGTGGATCATGCTACAAGGAGAAGCAAGATTCCCAAGCCCAGCACACTTCTAACATCAGCCAGCGGGGTTCAAGCGAAGAAAACCTTCAGCGAAACTGCAAGAAGCCACCTTGAGGTTGCATTGGTAGATGAGCTATCTGCCGGTAAACTCACCGCTGAGGCGTGGCGCAACGTGGAAGGAGAGCTGTCGGAATCGATACTGGCCCACCAGAAAAAGCACGGAGGACCTGTGCTTGGCTTTGACTCCGGTGAACTCGTGAGAGGATACCGCGTAATCAGATGCGCGGACAGCTACTCGAAGGATTTTCTCAGTGAATGTGTCGCTAAGTTTAGAGACGCTTGGGACGGCATAAGACTTAAGCTTATCCCAGCTGAGGAGATCCCTAAAAGACCGAGAGCCCGCATCTGGATTCCAGTCATGAAAATGGACAGCGAGAAACTTCTTTGCGGTCTTCGCCTACAGAATCCGTCGATTCCCATGGATGACTGGGCTGTCATCAAGGCAGAGGAACCGCAACGAAACAGCCTCACCTACCTCCTCCTGATTAACGAGGAGTGCCTGAAGGCACTCGAGGAAGCAGATTTTAAACTGCGGTTCGGCATCAGGCATGCCAAAGTGAAAGTCTTTAGCTCCTCAGGTCCAGACGACGACATAGACTTTGTCGACAAAGCTAACGAGTTGTTAGAGGAAATGAGCATCGCAGGGAAGGAGACAGCCACTGACAGCAAGGAAGTCGGGAAGGAAACAGCCAATAAAAATGTTGAAGATAGTACAGGTTAACCTGAGGCACTCGCAGTGCGCCTCGGATAACTTATTGGTCCTCCTTGGGGAAGAGGACATCGACATCGGCCTAATACAGGAGCCATGGGTAAACGACTTTACCGTAAAGGGGCTCCAAAACACTCACTACAACCTTTTCTACAATCACAAGCAAGGTAAGCCCAGAACATGCATCTTAGTTAATAAACAGATAAACGCCTTTATGTGTCCAAACTATAGCTGACGATTTAACAGTTGTTAAATTGGAGGTTGCAAATGGGGGGGACCTATACATCTCCTCGGTTTATATGGCTCACGACCAACCAGCGCCACCCGAGGAACTGCATCATCTTACCGCCAGTATTTCATCCAAGAGGGGCAATCTTCTAGTGGGATGCGACGCCAACGCACGACATACGCTTTGGGGCAGCTCGGAGACCAACGAACGAGGTGAGTCCTTATTTGATTTCATTATAAACAGTAACCTCTCTATATGTAACAGTGGTGACACCCCAACCTTCATCTTTCCGAGTACGGAAAATTTTCAAGGTTGGGAGGAAGTTCTGGATATTACTTTACTAACAGAAAATAACATTTATAGGGTTGAGAATTGGAGAGTATCCAACTTGCAATCCTTCTCCGATCACAGGTGGATCTTCTTCAACGTGAATCTCATGCCGGAGACTCAAAAGCCTTTTAGAAACCCTAAAAAAATTGACTGGGAGAAATTCGGTCAGGTCGCTAAATCGAAACTATCCAAAACAACCAATCCTATCATCAAAACTATAGAAGATCTGGACGACAAGGTGGGGAAATTCGAACGAGCCATGAAGGTCGCGTTTAATGCCTCATGTCCTTTGAAATATAGTAAGAAAACGCTCCCCCCATGGTGGAGTGAAGACCTGTCAAGATTAAGGAAAATAACTAGAGAGGTTTTTAACATCTGTTACAGGCGCAAGTCTTGGCAACCTTACAAGGAATGCCTCAATATCTACAAGAAATCCATTAGAACGGCCAAAAAACAGGCTTGGACTGATCACTGTCAATCCATTGAGAGTGTCCGGGATTCGGCGAGGCTCAGCAAGATTCTATCCAAGCAACACACGAACCCGTCGTTCGTGAAAAAGTCGGACGGGACCTGGACTGATTCCTCCGCCGAGACTCTGGAACTCTTGATGAACACTCACTTTCCTGGGTGCCAAAACAGCGGGACGGAGATGTCAAGCATCCAGGGTGTACAGTGTATACCGGAGGAAGACATCAATTCCGTTATCAATGAAGAAAGAATTGCCTGGTCCATTAACAGTTTCTCTCCTTACAAATCCCCTGGCATGGACGGCATACTTCCAATTATGCTGCAGAAACTACAAGATGTAGTAGTTCCATGGCTTGTGGAAATTTTCAGAAGTTGCATTCTACTAAATCATGTGCCCTATGCCTGGAGAAGTGTCCGGGTAGTGTTTATTCCGAAGGTTGGCAAGAGAGGTCACGAACTCGCGAAGGATTTCAGACCCATTAGCCTAACATCATTCGTGTTGAAAACACTGGAGCGCATTATAGATATACATGTGAGGCAGACCCTGGAAAGGTCACCGCTATCCAAATCTCAGCATGCTTACCTCAGAGGGAGATCCACGGAGACGGCTCTCCACGAAGTGGTGCGCACGATTGAGCACACGATAAACTACAAGCAATACACTTTAGCAGCCTTTCTAGATATAGAAGGGGCATTCAACAACGTCCACACCGAAGCTATCCAGGAATCTCTTACCGAACTGGGTGTGACCGAAAGCTTCAGAAATTGGATAATATCCATGCTACAGACCAGAATTATCCATTCAAACCTAGGAAAGAGCAATTTGACCAAGCACGTGCGTAGGGGAACACCACAGGGCGGTGTTATCTCACCTCTACTCTGGCTATTGGTCATGGATAAAATCCTAGTAAGACTAGACAGGGAGGGAATCAAAGTGATTGCGTACGCGGATGATCTGGTGATTTTGGTCTCGGGATTATTTCCTTCCGTAATCAGTGAGATTATGGACAGCGCTCTGGGTAAGGTAAGCACCTGGGCTACCGGCTGTGGCCTTGGTGTAAATCCGGATAAAACTGAGTTGGTACTATTCACCAGGAAAACCAAGATACCAGACTTTAACCTTCCCCGCCTGAACGGCCAACCGCTCCAGCTCTCCTCCAGCGCAAAGTATCTTGGTGTTATCCTTGATTCAAAGCTGAGCTGGAAACTCAACATAGAAAACCGGGTGGAGAAAGCCCGTGTGGCCTTCTACGCCTGCAAAAGAACCTTCGGCAAGAAGTGGGGACTCAAACCAAGGATGGTTTTGTGGCTGTACACTGCTGTAATACGTCCAATTCTCAACTACGGGTCACTAGTCTGGTGGCCCGCTCTGAGTAAGGACTATAACATAACTAAACTCAGTCGAGTTCAACGAAGTGCGGCCATAGGCATTACAGGTGCTATGCGGTCATGTCCGACCGATGCTCTGAACGTGCTACTCTACCTCCTACCAATCGACCTTTATATAAAAAACACCGCATCAAACAATGCTGTCAGGCTCAAAGAATCTGGGTGCTGGACTACGAAGCCATACGGGCATAGTAATATCCTGGGACAGTTACCAAAGGAATTGGTTACGTCACCGACTGACTACATCACCCCCAAACTGAGCTTCACGAAACTATTCTCTGTTGGTTTCCCAACTAGAGAGGAGTGGAAGAACGGTGCGGTGGAAGCAGACTTCGACACGATAATATTTACCGACGGTTCGAAAATGGACTGCGGGGTCGGGGCAGGAATATTCTCAGATACACATAATATCGCTAAATCCTACCGCCTCCCGGACCACGCTAGCGTCTTCCAGGCAGAGATACTGCGGATCCGGGAGGCTTGTCGTACACTAAAACACGACTCATCGCCAAAACACAACATCGTCATTTTCACCGACAGCCAAGCCGCAATCAAAGCACTAGACTCGGCTACCACCTCCTCTAAACTAGTTCAGCAATGCCGTAACGAACTAGCCGGTCTGGCGGAACGGCTCAAAGTCACTGTGCTCTGGGTCCCGGGGCATAGAGACATAATGGGAAATGAGCGGGCTGATGAACTGGCCAGGGAGGGCTCCGCTCTTCCCGGCTCTCTTGCGGAACTAGTTCATGTTCCTTTAGGAGTCGTAAAGAGGGTCATACTCTCACACTTCTAGACAGTGGCTAATTCCAGATGGAAAAGCCTAACTACCTGCGCCATATCTAGGAAGATGTGGCCATCTTACAACCGAGCCAAGTCAGACGAACTTCTATACAAGACCCGGGCAGACGTCTCCAGAATCACGGCGATCAGTACAGGTCACTGGCCGATTGGGGATCATGCGGCCAAACTGGGCATTCCATTCAATGTACACTGCCGTAGCTGCCAGGACACTAATGAGCGAGAGTCGCTTGTTCATTTCCTTTGCAAGTGTCCGGCTCTAGCTAGAGCCCGAGAGCGAGCACTAGGCAAGCCCTTCTACGGGGACCTGATGGAGATTTCGGGGAAGAGGATTGGAGAGTTATTACACTTCCTGAACAGCACAGGGTGGCTATAGCGATCCAATTCAATCAACCTTTCTCACACTCATCTTCTGTATTCCCCAGTATCAACAACCCTTAACAGCCGAGTTTAACACGAGTTTGTGGTTTCAAAACGGCCTCTGAGCTAATTGAGCCCTGTCTGGGTGACAGGGCTGCCACTTAAACCAACCAACCAACACTATATTTGGATGCAATTAATGCAAAAAAAAATTTTGAACCAGTCACACGGGATGACCCCATTAAGCTAGTATTACACTGTATGCTATGCAGTCAAATATTTATCTAAAAAAAATGTTACGAAAAGTGCAGTCAAATGTTTTCTGTCAAAATAAAATCTGGCACACAAAAATTTTAGTCAGATTGGTCAAACATTTGGCATAGTGACTTACAGTGTAATATATAAGCATCAGCAGAATCAGATTTGTTAACTAAGTTTTGTGTTAAAATTTCTGACTTGCAGAAATTCTGGAATATGTATCTATCACTTACAGTCTTATCAAATAGTTGACTCTTCGGTGACAAATACAGTCAGATATTGTAATCGTTAAATATTTGTTAAACAACAATTTTATTTGCGCGTTTTAGCAAAATTTTACAAGGTCACTTTTAGTTGAAATTCATCGGATGCATTGACGTTCGTAGACATCTTTAAAGATCCAAAATTTGTCCAGTACATTAACTGCCACATTCATCTATGAGATGACAAATGTCGTAACTTCCAAAATGGCAATTTTCTGGTTTTGATTGACTCTTATGTATTTTTGAACGCTCTTTTCAATGGATCACTTTCTCATGCCATTTAGTCGATATTGAGCCAACTGTACTGTACTGTTCCCAATAGATGCACAGCATCTATGAGCATAATTACAGCATAAAAAAATGATTTCCATTATAAAAATCCCTTTTTGCGTTTAGAACAAACCATTAAAAAAATAGATAACATTAGACACAATTTTAAGATTACTGAAACTGTTCCAATCTTTAAAATGGAATTATGTCAAAAACTCCTTTTGGAAGTTACGGAGTTACATCTCATAGTGCGATATGCTCATATTAGAGTAAAAATATCGTACTATACATACAAGCACCAGATATTGATTAAATTTTTAAACCTTTTTTTCATTCGTTTTTTATACTTCGACCCTTTCTTTCTCAAAATGTTGATTTTTTTTTTGGTAAAAACTTTTAGTTATTTATTTTTCTCATATGAAAAAATGAAATGTGATATAAAACCTATCTGCCTAAAATGAGATAGCGCATAACATAATTTTTAGTTCAAAGCAAAAAGTTTGCGAAGGAAAAATGTTTGTAAACAAATCAAAAGTCTGGGCGCAACTTTATTTTTTTTTGGGTAGAAGTTCGGAACGCGTTTAAGATTGATGTGGTGTAGGTTACTATGTGACTGAAAACCTAAAAAAATGGGTAGAATGGGGTCGCGCTAGAATACTTACGCCGCTGCCACATATAAAATATGAATTAAATAATTGTGTCATATTCCGGGAGGCAGTCTAAGTAGTAGTATAATACTACGTAGTTATTACGTGATTAGGAGGTTTTTCGTGATTTGGTTTTGGGCCATTACATGAAATCTGAAATGCGTTTGTAGGCGATTATATAAATAGTCTGTGGAAGTGAAAACCAATCTAATATCTCATCAATCCTAAGAATATCTTGAATATCTAAAAATCCTGAAATCAACTTTTTGACGTTTATGTAGGAAGCCATAAGAAGATATTTAGGAATTTGTGAAAATATATGCAACCCCCTTGAACCCACTTTGGGGTTGAATATCCAAACATCCTGAAATGAGAGCCCGAGGAAGTGAAAACCAATCCGATGTCTTATCACTCCTAAGAGATATGACGGAATTCGTGAAAACGTGCTCAACCCGTTTATACCCTCTTAGGGGTTGAAAAAGGAAAACATTTGAAAACAAGTTTTAGGTGATTATTAAACAAGTCCGTGGAAGTAAAAAGTTATTCGATATCTAATCAGACCTGAGGGATATGGCTGAGGTCGTGAAAATGAATACAACCCCTTTACACCATCGTGGGGGTCGAATTTCAAAAAATCCTGAAAACGCTTTCTAGGTATTTATATGAAAAATCCGTAGAATAAAAATGGATTTAATAATTGGAAAGACCTAATAGATATAATGAAAATCGTGAAAATATATGCATTCCATTTTCACTGATCATTTTTTTTGCTCCCCCTCTGTACGCCAATGGATATTTGAATTTTTTTTTCAATCTAGATGACTTTTCTAGTTGACTTACATATACATACCGAGTTTCAAGTTTCTAGCATAAGCCGTTCTATAGTTAGGAAAAACACCCCCCACCCCCGTACCATACTACCCCTATAAAATATTATATTTTTTCAACATGCCACTACTATAGTTCTATCCAAATAACAAGTTTCAGCTTTATATCTTTATAAGTTCTCGAGATATAAAAATCGAAACCTTTTCTTTTTCACCCTCCCCCACCCTCACCCTCTACCCACTCACCACCAAAATTTTTTTCCCTGATAGGGGTTTGGCCTATTTTCGGTCAAAATTCTAAGCATCTATCATACACTGTTTTTGAGATATGAGACGTGATTTTTTAGAAAAATTCTTATCCCCCCCACTTCCATACTCCACCGACCCCTTAAAAAATTTTACTTTCAGCAAAGTTTATTTGTCAACCTTAATACAGAAACTAAATTTTATTTTTCTAGTGTAATTGGTTCGTGAGATATCGTTATCTAAAGTTTTTCACCCCCACCTCCGTACGCCACTTCCCCCACTCAAAAATTTGTTTTCGATCTATTTTCCTAGTATGCCCACAGATGTTCATCAAGTTTTAATTTCTTGACATCAACCAATTAGGAGATATAGATTTTAGAATGTCTCGATCTCGCCTTTTTTGCGTTTCGGACGCATTATTATTCCCCCCACTCCGACACTCCTTTACCCATATCCTCTCTTTTTTTGCAAATGGGTCCACTATCGATGCTCTATATAAATTCCAAGTTTCAGCCTCCTAGCCTAAGCGGTTACTGAGATCTAGAAACCAAAATTTTCCGTCCAAAACGCTTCCCCCACCTCCCCCTTCACACCCCCACCACTCAAAAGATTTATTATTAAAATAATAAAGTAAAAGGCGGACAACTAAAAAATGGAGGATGATGGAAACAAATCGATGAACGTATGTATTTATGTTCAACGCCAAAAACTGCTTCCACATCTCTAATGATTATTGGTGTAAGAAAGTGTACACT
Source organism: Beris morrisii (assembly GCA_951812415.1). Lineage (NCBI taxonomy): Eukaryota > Metazoa > Arthropoda > Insecta > Diptera > Stratiomyidae > Beris > Beris morrisii. The sequence goes on from OX638310.1 coordinate 74,941,230, forward strand.
TGTATCTATCAAACTTGATGATTGTATGAAGGTCAAGTCGACGTTTAGCTTTCATGGAATTAGTGTTTTGGTTGAACAGTTGTATGGACTTTGTATAGTAATATATTTGCACTAGGGATGTTCCGAATAACCGTATTCGTATTCTTTTAAGCGAATATTTGCCAAATTTTTTTTATACGTATTCGAAACCGTATTCGACAAATTCAACCCAAATACTCGAATGCTATTCGAATACTAAACAAGGTAAAAAAATAAATAAAAAAATCTGCCAACAGTCTGTGCGCAACTTTATTATTTTATGGGTAGAAGTCCGAAACGTGTTTAATAATGAGATACGGTGTTGGGTACTATGCGACTGACTACCTAAAAATAACCAGGAGGCTGTTTGGAACGTTCTATCCATAAAATAATAAAGTTGCGCCCAGACTGTTGGCAGATTTTTTTTATTTATTTACGTATTTTTTTTATCAATAGAATAATTCATAGTAGTAAAAGCGAATTCGATCACATTAAACCTAAGAGATTTTCGGAATCAGTGAAATCTTGAACAATACCCCCAAAAAGTTTAATAGAGAAAAATACTTAAATCGGGTTTTCCCCGACTACATTTAAAGCTTATAGAAGTAAAAGTGAATTCCAAATCTCAATATACCTTAGGAATATATAAGAATTCGTGAATATATACTCAACCACTTTACACCCCTTAGGGGTTGGATATCAAAAAAATTTGAAGAACATTACTAGGCGCTTATATAAATAGCCCGCAGAAGTAAAATTGCTTTGATAGTTTGACATGTCTAGAAGTTTTAACGAAATTCGTGAAAATGTGGATTCACGGACATTTTTTTTACTCAACCTCTGAACGCCAATACAAATGTTAACTTTTTTTTTGCTTTAGTTACTCTAATAGCACATCTACATATACGTACTAAGTTTCAACTTTCTAGCATAAGCCGTTTCTGAGATATAAAAAACCACCCCTCACCCCCGTACCTTGCTGCCCCTATAAAAAATTTTATTTTTCTAGGATGTCTCTATAGTGCCTCTATATAATCCTAATTTTTTAGCTTTCCACTCATTACGGTTTTCGAGAATCCTTTCTACCCCTTTTCACCATCACCCCCTACATCCCCACCACTAAATTTTTTTCCCTACTAGAAGTCTACCGCTTCCAACTCCTGTAAAATTTTCAAGATCATATCTGATACGGTTTCTGAGATATAAAAATGACATTTTTTGAGAAATTGCTATCCCCCCACTTTCGTGCCCCAACTCCCCCCTCAAAAAATTTACGTTCCTTAGACTCCTCTTGTGATCCCAAATACAGAAAAAAAATTTTATTTTCCTGGTGCAATTGGTTCGGAAGATATTGTAATCCAAAGTTTTTCACCCACCATCCCCACACCCCACCACCCCCCTTAAACATTTTAGCCCCTGTCCAATCTTCAAGTATCCCTAAGGGCAACTACAAAGTTTCAATCTTCTGACATCAATCGTTCAGGAGATATGGATCTTAGAATGTTTCAATCCCGGCTTTCTAGCGTTTCAGACTCATTGTTTTCCCCCCCACTTCCACACCTCTCAACCCTTATCGATAATTTTTTTTGCAAATGAGTCCACTATCATAGTACTACATAAGTTCCAAGTTTCAGCCTCCTAGCATAAGTGGTTTCTGAGATCTAGAAACCAAAATTTTTCGTCTAAAACGCTCCCCCGTCATCCCCCTTACACCCCCACCCCTTAAAAGATACCATCCGTAGGGGTTCACCCAATCTACCCACCATAAAAATTTCAACTTAATACCTCAACGGGTTTGGGAGCTACGCGCCTTCAAACGATTTTGCGTACGGCGGGCGGCGTACGGCGTACGGCGTATACGGCGGACAGACGGATATTTTTTTTTTTGCTTTTTTGGTGTTTACTAGTCCTAAAACGTGTAAATACAAAATTTCAGGGTAGCACATTTATTAAAAAATAATAAAGTAAAACTGGTTGTTGATGATAAAAAAAAATTAAATGCATTCTTTGCTTATTATTGTTTCTTATCCAAAATTAATAAAATAAACATTTTCTTTTTTTTTCTTAAAATTACAACATTTTCTTTGGTGAATTTTAAATTTTCTTTGATGAAATCAAATCACGAGATAATCATTTTAAAAAGAAATTATATACTCATAATCAAAATTTAAATTTAATACATAGCAATTTTATTGCTTTTTCGCCCTGCAGTCTTGTTCGTAAGGGATCGTAGATAAGTCCGGCATTACTAAAAAATTGCTCGCTTGCAACTGAAGTAGGCGGAGCTGATCGATATTTTGTAGCTATGTCTGCCAAATCTTGATATTCATACATGTGGGATGACGAAATGAAACAAATGCACGTGTTTAATGGGTTTAAGTCGCTCGACTGATGCAAATTTTATCAATTTATTATGCCTAACCGTGTAACACCCGACTGCTTAGAGTCCTGTATACTATTCGTATTCGTATTTGCGAATACAATGAATGAATATTCGTATTCGTATTTGTATTCTCGCAAATACAGATTTTAGGTATTCGGAACATCCCTAATTTGCACTATCAAACTTTTAAGAATCTAGCAAATAAAAAAGTTAATAATTTTATCTGTCATGATTCTGCACTACTCGCAATTCGTTCTTTTTGACAGAGAAAAGTGTACACTTCACTTAGCAAAAGGACGAACATACAGTACCTAATATCTATTCTTTATAAATTTATTGGGACAGACGGCACCTGTTCAACCTTTCTAGCAACTAAGGATGGTTTAATAAACGTGGAGACGCACGAGAATATTCTTTGGTTGCTGTCCTTAACATTTCGTGTGATTTCAAAAAGGAGGAGCTGCCATTACCACGTAGAAGTGACGTGAAACTTTAAAACATTTTCGTCCTATACATGTCACATAATCGAGGATTACATATTCGAGAATTATTATTTCCCCATCATACAAATCACCTGTTTCACTAGTTTGGTAGGTGGTGTTTACATAAACTTCCTAGTAACTTTCGTACACGTGCGACTTACCATCAGTGTTGTATATATGGTATGTATAAGTTTTAGGGTAAACTGCGGATATTGTGTGGTAAGCGTGTTAAGTTCGTTAGAATTAGAATGGTTTGTCCAGCGCACGGTGTTCGACACAGTGAGGAATTTTACAATCGTTGGCTAATGGCTACCTTGCCTATTTTGTTTGCAGTTTTTAAGGTAACGCTCTTCTTTTCGAATTCGCACTATTGGAAGTACGGCACTTTTTGACATAGAGCTGTTTCTTCTGTTACTTATCTAGTTTCTTTTTCTTAGACCAGTTCCAGATGGGATTCGAATTCTCGACCTCTGGGTTAGTAGAATAGCTTGTTAGCGTAGTGCCCTACATGGAATTTATCAATTAACTAGGTAAATTACAGAAAAAACCGACGACCTCCGAATTAGGGGAGTGATGGGTAAATTTGGGTCATTTTAGCCTCTAACGTACAAAAGGTCACCTCGCAAGGTTTCCGAAATAGGAAAGTTAGGTGTTATCCATTCGAATACATTTTTATCCTAGACCAGAATGGTTTGTTTTAAACTAATAATTGTTTTTCAGCGAGCAAAGTTTTATTACGAAATTTCCGACTAGGTACATCGCTACCCTATTGCCATTGAGGGCATAGCAATCGAAAAACTTTCACTATCTACACTCCAACTGTCCCTCAACTGTTAGTGACTACCGTCCTATTATTATTCTTTGTTTTCTATCAAAAGTACTAGAGAGAGTTATGACAATGCAAATGCAGGATTACTTACATAACGCAAAATTAATATCCCGCTTGCAGTCTGGTTTCCGTCCGCATCATAGCTGTGAGTCAGCATTATTGAAAGTCACTTCCGATGTAAGAAAGGCCTTGGATTCAGATATGATCACCTACCTCGTCTTATTAGATTTTTCCAAAGCTTTTGATTCAGTGGACCACAAAAAACTACTGCTTAAGTTATCATCGACCTTCAACTTTGATCTAGGCTCAGTTTCGCTACTCCATAGTTTCCTCCGTGATAGGCGGCAGCAAGTTCGGTTGGATGATGTTCTATCATCATCCCTTCCAATTGTTCGAGGTGTGCCTCAGGGATCAATATTAGATCCACTACTTTTTACTCTTTATATTAATGACTTGCCTGAGGTACTTGTCGATTCTAGTGTGCACTTATATGCAGATGATGTCCAACTTTACCTAAGTCGTCCAATTGGACTTGTTGAGGATTGCGCGAGTCGTATCAATGACGACTTGGAGCGAGTTTTCAATTGGTCTGTTCGGAATAATTTAAAACTTAATGAGCTCAAGTCACAGTGCATTGTCTTTTACCAAGATTATAGCCTTCTTGAGGAGTGCCTTCCAAGGGTTATCTTGAATGAATCATTGCTGCCTTTTAACTCCATTGCCAAAAACCTAGGTGTATCCCTTAATAGCTCTATGAGCTGTTGTTCCCATGTATCCACCATTTTGAGGAAGGTTTATGGTGGTTTACGTAGGCTCTGGATTTTCGCCAGTATCCTACCATGGAAAATTAGGTTAAAGCTGGTACGTTCACTCATAATTCCTTTCTTTACACATGGCAGTGTTATTTTTCCCAATTTCGATTCCAACTGCCAACGGAAACTAGATATTGCCTTCAATGATTGCTTACGTTTTGTGTTCCGCTTGAGACGCTACGATCATATTTCTCTTTACAGGAATGAATTGCTGGGTTGCTCCCTCTCAATTTATTTGAAACGGAAAATCTTGTTGGTGTTGCATAACATTCTTGTTACAGGTGAACCATCTTATTTAAGAGAAAGCTTAGTACCGTTAAACTCGAAGCGACATCAAAGGCTTCTTGCACCACGATATTTGAGGTCAGTTGGAGAGAGCTCCTTCCTTGTTCAGTCGATTAGGCTTTGGAATAATCTTCCTGTCAGTGTTCAGCGCGCAGGCAGTTCTAGTGCTTTCAAGAATCTATTATGCAGTTCTATTTTAAATAATTAATTATATTTGATTCGACTCTGTATTATATCATCCAGTTTATCAATTTCTTTTTATTTTTTATTTTATTTTTATTTTTTTCTCTCTCTCATACAATGTAATTTTTTCATTACTGTTATCTCTTGCTCTTTAACTATCTTTTCTTTTTTCTTCTTGCTTTGATTGTTCTTATAGTGTTATTATTACTTTTTGGATTTATTGGATTCTATTTTTGATTTTATTTGTACTATTATATAAGATGTACAATCTTGTAGTACTATATATGTATATAAATAAACAAAAAAAAAAAATAAACAAACAAAATAGTGCAGAAAGTGTACACTTTTGCAGTTCTATTTTTCACTACAGCTGCTGCGCAGATCTGCAACGTCCGCAACACCTAGTCTTCTGGTGTGCCGGCCGATCAGGCAATGGCCCTTCAGTACACCAATTCGGATACGAAGAGTATTCCTATCTCCGAGTAGGACAAACTTTGTCCCGTTCGCACTCAGGGCCGGCCAGAGTTGCCTGGCCGCGAGACATGAGACCACCTCGTGTTAGCCTGCGATATGTCCGTCACGTCGATAGCTTGCTTAATGTTCTTAATTAGCCTCCTCACTGAAGAGCTAGCGCTTGATTCAGCGCCAAACCTCTCCTTGCCAGTTCATCCGCAGCCTCGTTATCCGGAATCCTGCTGTGACCCGGAACCCAACAAATTGTTATGTAAAAATATGTGCATAACGCACTAATCTGCTAATCTTATCCCTGCATAGCCTCACGAGGCGAGATTTGATCAAGTGTAAGTCGAGCGTCTTAATCGCCGCCTGACTATCTAGTAGGATGACGACGGGTTTGTTCCGCATTGCACAAGCTTCTAGTACATTGCAAGACTGAACGATCGTCATCATCTCTGCCTGAAATACGCTCCACCAGTCTGGTATTCTGAATGCCTCGCTATGGTTCAGGTCAGCGGAGAATACTCCTACACCCGTACCCTCGTCTGTCTTCAAACCGTCCGTGTAGATATGAAAGTCCCCTTCATGGGCCTGATTCACATTCCACCCCTCTCTGCTAGGGATCCTCGTTGAGAATCTTCTAGAGAATTTGAGCTGCGGAATTAAGTAACCTGTTTCCACTAACGGGTTACAATCACTGAACCGTCTGAGTATGCAACTACCCAGGTCTGGATATTCAGTTGCCTGACTCTCTCAGTTGCACGTCACTTTTTGCTGCTACACTCTTCCCATAAATATCCAGTGATAGCAGTGATGCACAATCATCTCCAGTGTCGCTGTAGGTGTAGTGCTAAGTACGCCCGTTGCTCCTACGGAAGCTAGATGTTGAACCTTGGTGAGTTTTTTAGGTGGACTTCTCCAGCGGTACCCACTAAAATTCCGTGGGTTAGGATAGGCCTGACTATTGCCTTCGCGCCCTGACGGTTAGCGACGTCAGGATCATATTGTCTCTGTGTCGTACCCCGAGCCATGTACCTGCGCACTCTGATACTGCCCGGTACCGATTCAATGGCCCAATTCCACCCCCGCGTCCCTCAGTGCATCGCTGATTGCTTCAACTTTTACGCTGTTAAAGGCACTCTCGATGTCAAGGAAGGCCGTGAGAGTAAATTCTTTAAAAGACAGATTTTTCAATCTCAAATACAACCTTCTGTAGCGCCGTTTCGGTCGATCTACCTTTGGTATTAGCATGTTGTGAACCCGACAGAGCAATAACCACTGCTTTGTCACGGATGTATAGCTCCAACAACCTTTCGAGGGTTTTTAGAAAGAAGGAGGTCAAACTTAGGGGTATGAAGTCCATCGCTAAAGTATGGTCTCCCCGCATTGGATATGAAGATAACTCGCGTATCCCTCCATTTACAGGGAATGTGGCCGAGAGCTAGGCAGCCCCTAAAAATCGCTCGTAGCCAGGGAGTGAGCCAGAGTAGCACATTTTGCATCATAGTTGGAAAAACCCAGCAATTTAGTAGATTTCCATAAAGATTAGTCGAAATCTCAAGATTTCGTGAAATTCACCTCGAAATTTTGCGATGTAAATCGGCTATTAGATATTAAAAATTATGTAATTCTCAATTCGGTATAAATGCATATTATAGATTCTTGATTGATTGGCTCTTAAAAGCTCAGTCAACCCATAAAAATGGCGCACACATTTTTTTAAAAAAAAAAATTGTAAATATTACATTCGTTTGGAGGGACGAATTTAAATTTTCAAATCACCAGGGAGACAGAATGAAGTAGTTTTATAGCACAAACAAAGCAGAGCAATTTACAGCGCTCTGCAGAGCTAGATAGATAGATAGATCTAAAGGGCGAAGGAAACATTGTCAGATTCATGTTTTGGGATTCTGTTTCAATATTAGAAAAGTTGCACTCATCTCGTTACACAAAATGACAACTTTACGAGAGTGATATACCGATTTGAGAATTGTATACTCCCACAGTTTGGAATTTATTTAAATAAATGTGGCTTTAAATTGTCTTGCTAGTTGTAAAGTTTTCATTTTATTGCTCTGCTGAAATATTCATAACAGTAGGTGTATAAAACTCTGTCTGTATGGGCTTGTATCATTTATTTACTTTATTATTTTAATAAAAAAGTATTGTAATCGATTTTAAAAAAAAAAAAATTTGCTACCCTGAAAATTTTTTTTATACGTTTCATGACTAATAAGCACCAAAAAAGCAAAAAAAAATTTCAGTCCATCTGCGTATGGCGGACGGCGGACGGCGCCGTCCGCCGTGCGCAAAACGTTTGAGGGCTTATAACTCCTAAGCCCTATAAGCTATTAAATTGAAATTTTTTTCCTTAAAAGACTGGGTAGGCCCCTTGAAGTTACCACTTTTTGGGGGGTGGCAGTATGAGGGGGTGGTAAGGGAAGCGTTTTAGACGAAAAATTTTGGTTTCTAGATCTCAGCAACCGCTTATGTTAGGAAGCTGAAACTTGGAATTTATATAGAACTTCGATAGAGGACCTATTTGCCAAAATATTGTTGATATGGGTGAAGGGGTGTGGGAGTGGGGGGAAAAATAATACGTCCGAAACGTTCGAAAGCCGAGATCGAGACATTCTAAAATCCATATCTCCTAAACGGTTAATGTCACGAAATTAAAACTGAATAACCATCTGTGAGTATACTAGGAAAAAAGATCGGAAATAAATGTTTGAGAGGAGGCAGTGACGTACGGGGGTGGGGGTTGAAAAACTCTAGATTACGATATCTCACGAACAACTTGCACTAGAGTACTGAAATTCGGTTTTTGTATAAAGGTTGACAAATAATGTTTGCTGAGAGTAAAATTTTTTTAGGGGGTGATGGGGCATGGAAGTGGAGGGGGTAACAATTTTTTTAAAAAATCACGTCTTATATCTCAAGAACGGTGTAAGATAGATGCTTAAAATTTTTACCAGAAGTAGGCCTAATAGACACCAATTTCAGCGATGAGGGTGTTGAGGGTGAGGGTGGGGGAGGGTGAAAAGTAAAAAGTTCCGATTTTTATATCTCAAGAAGCTATAATGATATAAAGCTGCAACTTATTATTTAGATAGAGCTATAGTAGTAGCATGCTGGAAAAATATAATTTTGTATAGGGGTTGTTTTTCCTAACTATAGAACGGATAATGCTAGAAAGTTGAAATTCGGTATGTATATGTAAATCAACTAGAAAAGTAATTTAGATTAAAAATAAATTCAAATATCCATTGGCTTTCGGGAGTGGGTCAAAAAAATTATCAGTGAAAATGGAATGCATATATTTTTACGATTTTCGCCATATTTATTAGGTCTTTCCAAATATTGAATTAATTTTTTTTGTACGGGTTCTTCATATAAATACCTGGAAAGGGTTTCAGGATTTTTTGAATTTCGACCCCCAAGGTGGTGTAAAATGGATGTATACATTTTCACGAATTCAGCCATATCCCTCAGGTCTGATTAGATGTGGAATAACTTTTCACTTCCACGGACTTATTTAATAATCACCTAAAACTCGTTTTCAGGTTTTTTCCTTTTTCAACCCCTAAGAGGGTAAAAACGGGTTGAACACGTTTTCCCGAATTCCGTCATATCTCTTAGCAGTGATAAGACATCGGATTGGTTTTCACTTCCTCGGGCTTTCTTTATATATATCTAAAAACTCATTTCGGGATTTTTGGATATTCAACCCCAAAGTAAGTGCAAGGGGGTTGCATATGTTTTCACAAATTCTTACACATTTCTTAGTTCTAATGAGATATCGAATTCATTTTTACTTCCTAAGGCTTCCTACATAATCGTTCTAAAAGTTGATTTCGGAATGTTTGTTATTCAACTCCAATAGGACGTATGGCTTTCGAAATATTTCTCAGGATTGATGAGATATTAGATTGGTTTGCACTTCCACAGACTTTTTATATAATCGCCTACAAATGCATTTCCGATTTCATGTAATGCACCAAAACCAAATCACGAAAAACCTTCTAATGGCGTAACAACTGATATTATACTAGGACTAGACCTCGTCCCGGAGTATGACCCAATTATGTAATTCATATGTTATATGTGGCAGCGGCGTAAGTATTCTAGCGCGACCCCATTCTAACCGCTTCCCGAACTTTTTTTTAGGTTTTCAGCCACATAGTAAACTATACCGCATCTCAGAATTAAACTCGTTCCGAACTTCTACCCAAAAAATAATAAAGTTGCGCCCAGACTGTTGGCAGATTTTTAATTAAACTTTGGGATGGTCTTACATCTTTAATCACTTCCTTATTATTTTAATAATAAAGTCTTGCAACATTCTTAAAAAATATTGAAGTAAATTTAGCAATAGAATACATACGTGGCAACTGTTTATGAATACTGCTATAATGAAAACAACTTTATGACATGAACCGTTCAGGCAACAAAAATTTTTTGATGTCACAATTCCAACTTTCAAGCGCTCCGGACACATTATTTTCCCTCCACTCCCATACTAAGTCGACTATTTTTTTATAAATAGCTACAATTTCGTAGGTTTATATTAATTCCAAGTTTCAACTTCCTAGCAGAACATAAGTCCGGACAGTAGCACATCGATAACCCGAGAGGAGCAAACATTTTGCTCTCTTGGAAGCATTATGATCATGGATGGAGGGGTAGAAAAAGATGTAGAGGATCGCATCAACAAAGCTCGCCAGACCTTTGGTCTTAACTTGTCTTTGTGGAGGATAAAAAATCTCTCCCAAAACTTCGAGTGTCCTTGAGTCAAATCTGGGTTGTTGTGCAGTAGTACCACATGGAAGGTGACCGATAGACTTACCAGAAAATGAAAACTTCCATCAACCAATGTCTTCGACAATCTGTGGAGAATAACTCGGCAGACCAAGATTAACATTGAGATTCAGAGGTAAAATCCACAAGATCGAAATCTACAAGCTCTTGGTTTCAATCCACAAGAAAGGAGAAGCGGGTAGTGTAAGAAAAACGTGGAGACAAACAATTTAGAAGGATATTCGAGAGGTGAATAACTCCAAGCGACATAATCGTCAGACAAAATATAACAATTCCGGATTATAATTTGGAGAGTGCAGACAACTTCATATATCTTGGGGCCAATCTAGCAAAGGACAGGCAATGAAACGGACAAAATCAATCGACGGATCATGTTAACAAATAAAAGGTATTATTTGGTACTTCCAATAATGAAATCCAAGAAAGTACACAGACACAATAAGCTGTGAGTATATAAAACTAATATACAACCTGTACTCTGTTATAGTAGCGAGACGTGGACATTAACGCGAACTTTCGAGAAAGCAGTTAACGCATTCGAAAGAAAGGTCCTCCGAAGAATTTTGGGACCTATGAAAGAAGGAACGGACTGCAATTAAGATACATACATGAGTTGTATCAACTCTACGAAGAGCCAACGTTCATCACGCTACGGAAACTGCACTGGGTTGGCCATGTAGAGCGAATGGAAGATAGAAGAATCCCCAAACGTGCTCTTAAAGGCAAATCGAGTGGTAACAGGCCAGTAGGCAAACCACGTAAACGATGAGAAAACTCGATGGATGAAGATAGCATAGCCATCTTAAAAATTAGCAGCTGGAGTACGCGTCGATCGAGACGATTGGAGGCGACCACTTCAGGAGGCCAGGGCCCGATTTGGGCTGTCATTGATGATGATGATGACCCTCCATAGAAAAATGACTACAAAATGATAAAATTTGTTCGAATAGAAGAAATGTCGTTTACTTAAATATCCAACCAGATATCAGCTTAATTTCTCTTACCAATGAGGTCGAAACAACAACCTTCACATAACCAATTGGAATAGAGTAAAAAGTTACATATTTCTCGAATGTTCTACATGCTTCTCGCATATCTAACAACACCACCGAACGTGCTGGAAGTCTCTCGACTCAACTCATTCAGGCTAATTCAATACTGAATGGAGTAGGTAAGCTGGATCTGAATTTAAACTTTATGGTTGATGTCGATGGGGTGACAGAGCTACATCAATGTGTAGCCATTTGAATGGTGGAGATCTGTACATCTTTTGTGCAACGGAAATATGAAACTGCATCGCAACAATCGAATCAAAGCATTCCAATAAGTGAGCAACATAACCACGAGTCACTTTGTTATAGCATTTAATTCTGCTACTGTCAATGCTACGATCATGTCCAAGATATTCTTTCTGTTTTGGACAGTCTACGGTAAGGAATTTCACCAGACTTTCAAATCTTCATATGCAATGTTGGCACCTGTAGAACTATACAATCTAACAGATCCAATGTGAAGCCACCATACCAGGAACAACATTTTAAGCGTTTCCTATTCTTACCATTTTTGGACCATTTAACAACAGAAGGTTTCTTTTTTTCATAAAAAGGCTGAATTAGAGCCATGTCAAGGGCGCACTTTCTCAGTCCGAAGAGCTGGAGGCAGTACAGTTTCACAACTCATCGAACTGGAAAAATGTCACCATATCAACATACTCATGCTGTATGCTAACATTGGGCTCAACTTGATGTGTCATAAGTGCTCCTCAGTCAGTACAGTGAACTGGTATAAAGCCTCGTGTACACTAGCAAGTAACTTGCGACATTTCTTGCTAGAGTAATTTGCTGCGATGTTTACACTATCTGTCAAATTGCAGCTATTTTACTCTAGCAAGTAGCTCTACAAAAATCTTCCAAATAAAACTTGCTTATCCGTGTACACTTCATCATCAAAGTTTCGTTGAACTGTCAAAACGAAAAAGAAAAATTCCGCAACTCTGAATATAGTTCTACATTGATAATGAACAAAACCGTGTTTTCGGAGCTCCACTTGGATTTTCCGTTCATATTTCGCACGTAAACTAGAAAACTATGACACCTAAGACTGAACTTAACCTCACTTCCAATGCAACTGTACTGACTTGCTAAAAAATTTCGGAACCGATCGGAACTTTCTTGCGAGATTTCAACTCTCGCAAGTTAGCGTGTACATTCAGAACTTGATTGAAAAGGCAAGCATTTGCAGGCTAGAGCAAAAATTTTGGCAAATGCGCTCTCGGAACCGTGTACACATGCAGCACTAAATGTCTTAGAGCAACTCTAGCAAGTTTTACTTGCTAGTGTACACGAGGCTTTAGAGGTAACACAAAATGCCACACCCACCTAAATTAAAGAATTAAAAAAATTAACATAATAAATTTAAATATAATCATAACTCTGACGACTAGTGCAATCAAATTCATCTTTTGATAGAAAGCTGTCTTTTTTTTGCACTAGTCGACGACCACTAGAATTCTATTCCAATATGACCGGACACAGTCCATCGGTGCAGTGTTGACCGGTAAGGCATAATTCGCCAGCCCATGTGCGAAATGCCGGAGTCCAACCAGGGCCGCGATTCTGACTACAATTCGCAAATTTCCCTTGCGAATTTTTCGCTAATTTCGAATGTGTCAAAATTGATATTCGAACATACCCCATTTCGAAAATGGCTTCATTTGTATTTTGAACGTGCCCCACTAAAGTTTTGACATTGGTCGTTGACAGAAACATTCAGTAAAAACGACTGTTTCTCCGCTGGAGGTCTACTGGTCCTAAAGGCCGTGACACATTAAAAGCAGAAAGCAGCGGCAGAAGCAGCGTCGTCAGTGCTTTATGAATTTAAATAAAAGCAGAAGCAGAGAAGTATGTGTCTATGCCACTGATATATAATATATGGATACCTCATCGGCTCATTTCCCTATACGATATGACATATTGAAATAGCCGACGAAATCGTACCCTCTCGCTCCTTCTTAAAATTTCGGACTTCGAAAAACATGGGCAACAACTTAAATAAAATTAAAAACTTTTCAATTTGAATTATCAGTTCTGACAATTCAAATTGTTCGATTTGATGGTGAGAAGTTGTGTTTTGCGCTCGAAATTCATAACACAACTCACAGTTTACTTCAATTTTTTTATTAATAAATATCTTGGGAAATAAAAGCTTCAGGAATATTTATAACGGTTGAGCATGTAATACGTTATTTTTGAATTTGGCGCCATACCGATAAGTACATGGTATTATATTCGTACTGCAGTAGCCAATATTACCTGTACAATTTACACAGCTTAGTTGCAATTTTATGAACTCATTTTCTTTCAATACCTTGCATTGTTTATCCAAAAAAGTATTTATCAAATTCAAATTATTTGGTAATTTTTCAATTCGAAATTACACCTAAAAATTCGGATTTCATTTTTCATGTTGCCTAATCTGATAGTTCTGTCATTGTTTTCCTTCTCGCCTTAATACATGCATACCGTGCTACTAACTCTTTCCTTCTTAAGATTCAGGTCATCCGTGGCTCAATCCTAATTTGTACCCCGGATAACTTTCGAAGTTTCTCTAAACTTAAAATGAATTGAATTTGTGAAAAAAACATAAAGAAATGTTTCAATCAAAAATTATTTTATTTGCATTACCAATTTTAAATCTAATGAATGTTTAAAATCATCAAAATTTTGTTCAATAATGCAGAACCTCGGGTTATCATGGACACCTTTTTCGGATATTGACATTTTAAAAACGTCGGCCATGTGAGATAGCAAATCAAGGCCTCCATTTGATATATCTCAGTGGTCTATGCTAACTACCACCGAAGGTAGAAGCACGGAATAATGTGTACACGCTAACTGTCAACAGTCACAATTATTTTAGTCTCTTGTTTGAGCGGACGAAATTATTTTGTTTCCTTTGATTTTTTTAACTTTTCGCTCAAAATGATCATTAAATACGAGTATATGGAAACGATTTTGACACATTTAACCTTTCCATTGCTGACAACATTCTTAAGGGATAAACGTTGGCAGTACTGAAGCAGAGGCATAATTTTAGAATTTAGAACGAAAAAGCAGCACAGCTTTCGTCTCTGCTTCTGCCGCTGCTTTCATTTAAACAGGCGCCATATGATCCTGTGCTTTCTAAAACAATTCTGCTTCTGCCGCTACTTTCTGCTTTTAATGTGTCACGGCCTTAACTCCTGTAAAATTTGTAAGGCCATATATGGCACGGTTCTGGAGACATAAAAATAAATTTGTTTTAAAAATGGCTGTCCCCCACTTTTGCGCTCCACCCCCCCACCTCCAAAATTTCAATAGACTCAAATTGTAATACTATCTTCAAAAATCAAATTTTATCATCCTGGTAAAATTGGTTCAGAAGATATTGTAATCCAAAGTTTTTTGCTCCACCCCCACATTCCCCTCCTTCAAAATGTTAGTCCTTGTCTAGGCTCCTAGTATCCCATAAAACAGCCACAAAGTTTCAACCGTCTGACATCAACCGTTCAGGAGATATGAATTTTAGAATGTTTCAATCTCAGCTTTCGAGCAATTCGGACGCATTGTCCTTCCCCCCATTCCAACACCCTGCAACCAATCAATCAGTCAAAAAGAACAGACCTAATATCTACAACAAACACGAAACGAAAAACAATCTGTTTCCTCAATTCACATATGCGAATTTCAATTTAAATACCTAGGAAGGTCACGAAAATATTCGCCAACAGCCTTGCCTCATGAAACCGACAAATTTCCCTATTTCGAAAATGAAGGGAAATATGCGGAATTTTCGCAATTCGCATGTCGCCAGAATCGCGGCTCAGAGTTCCGTACACTGCCCATAATTGGCATTGCATTGTCCACCAAGACTTGTCGATCGGTGTTGTTTTGGTACTGACAAACCACCAGACCAGTGTCGGGCCAATCCAGGTGGCCAGTACTCCCACTTGATCTGAGCCGACTTTGGTCCGAGTTGCTGGGCGTATGTCGGGCCTATAATTGGCTTATTATTGGTGTCTAAGCTCTTTCGGCATTGGCTCGACGGTCGGCTCTGTATTGGGCACATCTTGGTAGAAATATTTTTTGTTTCTCAGCGTAGCGGACTAATGTGTGACGGGACCATGGTTCGAATCCGAGAATGTCCAAGGTGTGTAAGTAAAATCAATTCGCATTTTTCAAAAGAAGAAAAGTAGCAAAATAAATCAGTAGTTTAAAAAAAAATAAATAAATTATAATTTTATTTTCGTTTCTTTTTTTACTGAGGCCCAGTATCGGGCCAGAGTTTCACCAAGAGTAGGACCGGTGTGATCAAATCGACATTGGCTCGGCAATGATTTGGTCTAGGCCACATACTGGACCCGAAACATTAGCCAGTACTGGCAACTCTGGCACCAGTCTAAGCCTGTACTGTGCCATATTGATGAGTGCGGATGAGATGGTCGGATACATTTAACACGTATTCACAGATAGCAAGTATAGATAAACTTATTCCCAAGTGATAATCTTTTTTCAACGACAACTCTCGAAAGTGTTCGCTGTCTCTTCATCGCCGATTCATCGATGTTTGGTTTATAGGGTCTCTGATGGGAAGAAGTGTTACAAGTCATACAGAGAACAGTGATGTTCGCATGTGTATACAAAGCTTGAAGCCATACCTCGGAAGGTCTTCCGAATACTCCTACTCGAACCTAGTGTATAATGCGGTTAACTTTTTTTTTTCCCGCTATTTTCGTACTCTTTTGTCCAAACCTATGGTTACTGGTAGCTTTTACTTTAGCGGGGAAAACCCGCGTTTCCAAGCACATGTGAAAAGTCATTGAGAGTCACTGAACATTGGGTAATGCCGATCGTCTTCAACTCCTTTTTCATTTAATTGTTTCGTCACTACTCCGAAGAACTCACCAATACGATCCCTTCACGATATGAAATATCCCGCCATCTATACTGGTAGTCCAGTACGTGCTCACTATATAAAAAACCAAACATTTCAACACTGAAATATACTACAAGTAGATAACTCCCTGCAGTTGTATTTTTAAACACTTCTTAAACGAACAGTTTTTTAAACAAAATGTTCATCGTTGTTAGTCTTTCAACAGTCAATTTAGACTCTATATTCCTTCCCTTCTTGAAAAATTTATAGGATACATCTTCTTCGTAATGAGGTTGCAATATAAGAAAAGAGCTAATTAGTACTAGCCATCAGTTAGTTCAGGGGTTTACCTAATGAACACGTCTCAGATAGATATGGCCCAACTGTGACATTAATTAAGCTCCATCCAGTTCCATATAAAAATTTAAATGTCCTCAAAAGTGTTCAGTCGCTTAAAAGTAAATTCGGTTCATATTCAACGGGTTGTACATATTAATTATGAACAAAGTTCATCGAAACTCACAAGCGATCTCTTAACAACGGAAGTCACTAGGAACCTCATGCACAAGCTGTTCACTTAGACTTCCAGACTTGCCAATAGTAAATTATTCAAACGACACAGAGTCCCGATAAATAGCTGAACTCAGCATTTCTCTCCAATACTAGCTCGTGGTCTAACTTACACAGATCTGTAATAGTATCCTTTTGTGTTATTAAACGTTAGATTTCCATTTCGTTGCGAGCAATCCTCAAATCCTTGGTTTCTCGTGCGTTGATGGCAAGGATTAAGGGTGATGACGAAGAGGTAAAAGATGTTGAAGATTCCGTCAATTATTCAATGTTTACATTTCCATTAACCGAGTTTACCGTCTCCCGAGTGGGAAGAGCATTTCAATTAAGCAAACACTCGATAGGCTTATATTTCCGTGTAATTTACGACCGATAAACACTGATAGTACCAAAGGACATATCTGGCACGCCTGGCACAACACTTAGTCAAAGGGTTTACTTCAAAAATTTTTATTCCCGTTGACCGATAGAACAACAGTTCCGGAGACAGTTACAGTATTTAATACTAATTAATTTACAAGTCTTGGACAATATCCCGAAGACATGCGATTCTCCGGAGACCGTAGCTTTCATCTACGAGTAACACGACATTATCACATTCTCTGAATAAACACCAAGGGCTGACAGGTGAACCGACCGTTCAGAACTGAACACTTTATTGTTAAAAATTTCAACATCAGTCAACAGTCTTAGAAAAATATTAGCTCAGCGCAGAATCCTTAAAAGCTGTCCTATAGTTTCGTCCATGGAGATGCAAAAGCTCCGTTCATTTTGTTAGAAAAAGGACCTTTCTCTTAAGGACACTCTTGTAGCTGGTTGAAATGCTTAGAAGACAACTGTTTTGAATTAGTCCCGGCTTTAGATGCCTTCTGAATTGTGGTCAAGACAAATTAGGCAGAGATTCATTTCATGGCTTAAAGTTATTTTTATTTTGCGTGATTCGATTTGATCGAGAATTGAAAGCGATACCCAATTAAATCGTTATTTTCTCCCACCACGAAAGACGCGACGTCACGGATATTCTACGTTCCATTAGTTAAACAATCAGAGAATAATTTGGGATGTCTATATTGTACCATACCAACACATGGCTTGCTCAGTAAGCGTGTTAACAGTTAAGTTCGTTAATAGGTTCGAAGGATAAGCATTACAGACATTCTCGCAGAAAAATCAATAGCAAATAGACTCATTCGTATCGCACCACATTTCCACATTCAAGATAACAAGGACGAAACTTCGAAAATCCTATTAATGTAGAGCATGAGCACGAGCCAAATATCGCCGAAATATGTCGGTGACGATGTCGATTATACTGTAATAACAAGCAGCGCAAACGATACTCGCTAAGCGATATATTCTTAGACGAAATCAAATAAAATGCTTGTTATATTATTTATAGATGCTCGTACAAGTATTCCAACAACTCCTCCTTTTGCAGCCAACCTGAACCGAAAGTTGGGCTGGAGGCAACACCGTAGAATCGCATCACGTTTGTTGATATTCTGCAAAGTGTTTGCGACCATCTTGTGTACACGAGTACATAAAAGATATAAAATTGGCACAGACACTTTAACTCGTGTCTCCCAAGGAACGAAAATTTTAAAGAATAATTTAAAAAAAAAAACGAAAGAATTTTACCACAAACTAAGTCGGGCATTCAACACTATGTGCCAGTACACTTCCTTCGGACTACATATAGGTACTATACAGTTCCTAGGAAGGTTCCCTTCTGCATTTGATAGTAGCGACCGTTTTAAGCGCTACAAGCAAATTAGGAGAATCATAAGTCATCATTAATTTATAAATCGCCAGGCTTGAGAAACTTACCCACGAAATACTACAGTGCGATCAAAATTAAAAGAGTTTTCAGTTTGCGAAATCCGTGCGTAATGAGAGGCAAACTACTTGAATATGTTTCATTTCTTTGGAAGGCAATGTGACATATACAACCACGGTATTTCAGTCTAAGATAGGGTAGAGAGGGAATAAAGGCCCACGTAGTCTAAACTTTATAGACAAAAAATCAGCAAAGAAACAAAAGTTTAAACATCGCGTCATACGATTCAGGGATTGAAAGTGGAGAGAAAGATATGGCAGGCGAGTAATATTGTTTCTGTCTATATATTACTCACTGGCTTATAAGGGTTTTCATAAAAACAGGATTCTTAGCCCCACCCTAGCCTTTATGGTATAGAACTGAAAGAACTTCTAAACCTAAAGAGCTATCATCTTATCTGACAACCAGACGGCACTGCCAGCACTGAAATCAAATTACGTGCTTTTTTCATTTTCTATTGCTCTTGATTATATCTGGTTGAAAAAACCCATTGAGATAGTCTCAGAAAATTCGAATTATATAACATATTATTAATCCCGACTGCAATCAAAACCATGCTCAATTGTGTTCCTTCACAGATCACGAATTTTGGTTTTGACACCTATTTGACAGGATTTAGCATGAACAGAAGTTCATTTTTATGCCGGCGAACTCACTCAAAGCTATTTATGCTGAAATATTCGGAGAAAGGAACGTCTGATTATCTGAAATTAAGCAGATATCAGACCCGAACCCTAGTGGGAGCTCAGCATCTCCATAGGATTGGTCTCTCTGAGAGCAAAATATGCAGAGTTTGCGATGACGAAGATGAAACACCAGAGCATATCCTCTGTGAATGTGAGCGACATGTTCACGAAAGACTGACTTCGGCCAAGGCTCCTTTGAAAAATACAAGAATCAATGCAAGCGCAGAAATCGAAGAGGAATTGTAGATAATCCAGACGGACATCACAACAGGCCTAATTGAGGCTTCAGCGACAGAGAAAACTAAACCAGCCCCAATTCGAAATCTATATCTATCAATCAGCTGTTGGTCTCAAAACATTACCCCGGAGATGGAGAAATTCCGTCGCGAATGAAAACTGTAACTCCAAAAGCGTGCTCGTCCAATGGAGTGACAGATGGAGTGACAGAGAAATGCGCCGACATGCGGTGCAGGTTACTATGAGACTGACAGCCTAAAGCATAACTAGGGGAACGTTATTTTTAAAGGATGAGGTGGGTTCAAAGCCCCTGTTTTACCTAACATAGATCCTTCATTCAGAGCCGGAGAGCACGAGATCATCTCTCAGCCAAATCTGCGGTATCTTGGGGTGTTAATTGACACTCGGATGTACTTCAAGGAACATCTTCTGGCGATCAGCGAAAAAGCTGCAAAAGTGACTGGTGCACTCTCATGCATCATGTCAAACATTGAAGGAATACGCTCCAGCAGGCGAAAACTATTAACAACGGTCACGAGCTCCAAATGCTATACGCTACACCGATCCGGAATCCGATCAACCTATCGACTTAGCGCACTATGGGTTGCAAGTGCTTTTCAAACACTGTCCAATGAAGCAATCGGAGTAATATCGGCAATATTACCAATAGAGACACTAGCGTGTGAGCTTCAACGACTCTACGTAGCAGCAGATGAAGCATCGACGGCGCAGTATCCAGGAATGGCAAGGACGCTGGGAGAGCGCGAACAAACGGAGATGGACGTTCATATTGATCCCAAACATCGACAGCTGGATAAGCCGCAAACATGGAGAAGTGGAAGCTCAGCAAACATGGCTGTTAAGCAGTATCTTCACCGCTTTAAGCATGAGGACCCGTTCTCTCCCAACTTGCCTTTATTATGAGATTGAAGAAACGCGGCATATGTTACTACACTGCTCACGCTTTGACGTTGATCAAGCCGAGGTTGTTCGGAGTAGGGTTACTGTCTATGCACTCACACCAAAACAGCCTCTAAGAGGGGTTTGGCAGATGCGTGTTGTACCAAGGTGAAAAACCGGTAAATTTAAATTTTGTTCATATATGTATATGGGATTTCGCTTTATAAACATTCGAATGATTGACTTTCGCTGCAAAATTGTAAATTTCCATAAAAGAAGTGAAAGAAATACGGAAATTTTCCTTTGTAAGCCACAATTTCGCGCGCCCACACTTCAATACCAAAGAAGAGTACTAGAATTGCGGAATGGAACCGACAGCCTTTATCCGATATTCGCACTAACACACTTCAAAAACACAATTTGATTGCAATGTTCAGTAGGCCAAAAACAGGCGAACTAGTACAAAAACAGGCGATTTTTGTGAGGTTAAATTACAATTTCTAGTACAGAAATGACCGAATTAGACGTATCTGCCAAACCCTAGGTAGAGAGTGTTGTGTATCTAGTGACCAGCGTTGCCAACTCTAGCTAAAAGTAAGTAGATCTTCTTACTTTTATGCTTATCTCCTTACCTACATATTGGACACCTCTTTCTACTTACTTTACAACAAAATTCTAAAACTCTTTTCCAAGCCCAACAATAACTTTATATTCTTTAACATTCATAGATTTTTATATTTACACGTAAGGTATAATGTTGCATTTTATTAACGAACATACTGCAGTCACGATCGGCTGCAAGCCAATCGTATAATTCTCTAGATGAATACTGAACTCCGATTTATATTGTAGTTGGGGATAAAGTAGTATGTCCTTCATTAAGGAATGCCATTAGATTGCTACTCAAAACTAAAAGACAATATTCAGTGTTTAATTTCATATCTTCAATTGGGTAAGTCACCGAAAAAAAATGTCCTTTTTGTAGGACTTTCACATGGGAGGTGCAGGAATGACTAACTCGATTTCTTACATATTTATCCTTTTCCTTGGAACCATTTAAAAATGAACGTGTACAAAATTTGAAATTCGTAGCTTGAAGCGTTTAAAAGTTATCGGAAAATATTGTTAAACACGTGTCTTAAGGACATTTTGTATGGCAGCTACCCGAAAGAGTAGGATGATTTTGCCCGTTAACGAACGTAGCCTTACAAATTCAACCAAACATCCAGATTCAAAATTTCAAGATCCTAGGTGAAGGCGTTCTTGAGTTACCGTGTTCACGGACAGACGGACGGACGGACGGACGTCAAGCAGATTTGAGGTTTTTGGCCACAAGTAAACAAAAAATAACATATAACTTTTTTTCGTCCGAGGCTTGGCTCTATGCGTTACAAACTTTTGGGCTGGATTAAACTTATAATACTCTATATGATTTCATCTAGAGTATAAAAACTATCTAAAGTGCCACCAATGTAACAATATCTTTTTCATAAAAGTAGATTTTACCCGTAAGACATTTTGTGTATATTTTAAGGGATTTCGGGACATTTTAGTTTACTTCTAATAAAACAAAACTTTATACTTTTCGTATACAATATAAATAATGTGAATTTTATTTTTCTGCTATACATATAACATATTAGTATCAAAATTTAATTAATAAAAAATACTTATTACTTTATCTACTTACCTATTTTGCTTTTCTACTTACTTTGCTGCAAAAAAATCTACTTACTTAACACAAAATTAGTTGGCAACACTGCTAGTGACCCTAGTTCGGAGAAGCTCCGACCGCAGAAAACATCGTGAGACACATGTGTGACACAGGGACATAGACCACAAGTGGCAAGCTTTCCAGACCGCAGCAGCACGGATTATGTCTACACTTCACCGCTTTGAGCGAATGAGAAGCATCCAACACGACCCAGCACAGGAGACGATTGGCTAGACAGACAATAACTGTTAGCAATATGGCTATGACGGCCTCCCGACGAAATACCTAAGAGTGGTTCTGGGGGATCCATCCGTACGACTGAGGAGATGTTTAGCGGGTTAAGGCCTAAACAGAACACGGACCTCGACTGCGACTGCGCAGTCCCTGTCTTTAGAATACACAGGATTATATGGCGATACCCACAACACCAACTTCGCCTGCGACTGCACAGTCGTGCTACACTCTAATTCATGAACTGCGGTTGTAGTCTCGGATTTCCACTACTTCCCAGCAAGAAAAGTTTCGTATACTATACGTCGAAACGAAACCGTATGCAAGTCGTATAGCTGATTAGACTTTTTGGGAACGAGGTCGCCGATTGATGTATATATTTACTATTATAGTTTGTACGAGCACTATACGAGTATATATAATATTTACATGACCTCTTAAAATGAATTGAATTCTGTTTACATTTAAGAGGAGACCACGATAGCTTAGTACATGCTGTCTTTATCTTACATATAGAATTTTGATGCTATTTTGCGTGAGTACGCTTTGTCTACTGGGTTTCTATTCTTCAAATTCGTCTCGATTCCTATTCACTTACTCGTTATTAATAAACGCAAATACTCCAAATTGATTAAAAACACTATATAAAATATACACGCTACCAGAAACACGTCCATTTTCAAAAATATTAAACAAAACAGAAGTGACACTTGACACTCGCTCTTCTTCTTGCTTACATAGAATCGAAGTCGTAGTCGGTGTTCTGTTCAACACCAACTGCGCAGTCGAACCTCACGCCGCAAGGTAGGCAAATCGCAGTCGCAGTCGAGGTCCGTGTTCTGTTTAGTACTTTAGAGTCCCGCACTGCGATAAGACGGCTCTATATGGACCTAGCCGTCTTTTATTTGATGTATGTACATATATGTTATTGAAATATCGCTATCAGAAAATATTTTACATTTCAGTCACGCTACACTTAAGATGTCTATCAAACTAATTAACTACGTAGGTACCTACATTTTCACCTATACATTGTACGGCACAATCCACAAAAATCACTCCAGCGACTTTAATTATTTTGAACTTCCGCAGGGTTACTAATATATCGTCCAAAGGCCAAACCGATTCCGGAAAACGAAAGAAGACTTACAAAAGCAACACGTTCTGTAAGCAGTTGGTTTCATTTGGGATTCTCTCGCGTTGTTCCTACTCCTGCTCCGTACCGAAATACCAAAACTTAAGGAGTAGAAAGTTCACCTGGATTGTATGATAAAATAAAACAAAATTCCACTAAAGAACGGAAAAGTTTGACACACCCTACATCGGATAATTCATAGACTAATAAACACAGACAAGATTATTTGTGGTCCAAATAGAACAGCTTCGGTATTTATCTCCCCAAACGCCATTTAGCCGTAAACAGGTAGCACGGTGAATCCCGGCAGGATACTGGTGGGTACCAAAATGATAGATAATGGATGGTCCCCAGGAGACTCTGGCGGTGCCGTCTGCTTTGGGCTTTCAACAAACAAACATACTCATATATCTACCGAAGCAATTCTATTCTCTGTATCCTTGTGTTTGTTTTATTATTATCATTGCGACTAATTCTGGGCTGATAACAAAAGACACCTTTGCCAAACTGGGTCCTAAAAGAAATTGCGGTTTCGTCGGAATAATTTCTTGTGAGCCTTTTAAATGTTGACTGTTCTCGGAGCCAGCCATTTAAAGTAAAATTTTTGCCTTTATTGTCGCTGATGTTGAATACTTCAGGGATAGCTTCATCGCGGAAATTGCTTGTTTCAAATTTCATTATCATGTTCGCATTCCTGTTTACAGGTCTTATAAATATATTTACTGTGTAAACATTTCTTTGCAATTAACTTTTATTGCAGAGAGTTTATACAATTTAAGTCGGTCGACTGTTTAATGCATCAGGAAACGACGTTTGAACTTTATTATGCTAATAAGTTATTAGATAGATACAAATAGATATATACATTAAAATGTTTATTAAAATAATGTTTGTACTTGGATACACATGTTCCAAAAAAAGCATACCGCAAAAACAATAAGCTTGAAGCAATTGCCCATTGGCTACTAGTAACTTATACAAGCTGCTCGTTTTACTCGTATGTCCCGATGACATGTAGATGGGTTAAACAATAGAGATATATGACTGGAGATGACAAGCAGCGACTGAGTTGAAGACGGACGTCATCGTATTCACTCATACGCAAAACAACAACAATTGACATAAGGACACTATTTTTTCTCACTCACATTTATATAATGTCCCGCTCTTGAAACACGCTAAACAACAACAAGTTGATACTAGGCCACTATTGCATCACACTTTCCCGGCTTCAAAGCGCTTTATACAAAAATGGTGGCTTGTCGTCTTTAGTATATACATATATGTATGTATATTGGATTAAACATTCATACCTCAGGCAGGTATACGAGACTAGACTCAATACCCTGGCAGTAGCCAGGACAGCGATTGATCTGAGTCGGGCTTTCGTGTTGGTGTTTTGCACCAGAAACTTCTCTGACGCCGAAAAACAACCAAAAAATTCTTAAAATTAGCGTCTATGGTAGCTCCACCATGAAAGCATTCCATTCTCAAAAAAGTTTTACTTTGCCATTTAGTGGATACTGTCCGAATCCGAACGTTCCAGGATACCATCATTGTCTGTCTTCTACATCTAAAACTTAAGTCTTTACCTTTAATGCTAAATCCATCTGTTCCTATTTCAAATATTATCAGTTTACTTACCAGTTTTAGCAGGACATGCAGTAGTTGTACTCTTCAGCCCGTTCAATCTTAGGTAGTTACAGAGAAGTTTTACTATTTACATTATGTTTATAAATTGGTTTAAAGTCAAAACTCAGCGCATATTTTAATTTTATATTGTTTTTCATCGAAACTATGAATATGAAGTACATTCAAAACTTTTCAGTCTCAAAACTTACCTACAGAACTGTTGCATTCTCCTTGGATTATTCATGAATAATATCCTTAAAAAAAGAAAGAAAAAAAACAATTCTGTTGGTTTTTCCGTTCAAGTCCTGTACTTAATTGCTGTTTTGCACACCTTCCTGCTTAGATCGTCAATGCCAACTTGTCACGGAAGCGGGTTTCACGAGGCCGTGTTATTTTCCGACTTGAAAATGTAGTCCCATCTAATATGCAGGCATAATTCTGGCCAGAATTCGCCATGGTTCTAACATGCATTATTCAGTAGATGTCTCATTTCATATGCAAGGAAAATTTTACAACTCATGAATTCTCTTTGAGTTTCTATTGACTGCAAAAAGCGAATCACTCAATTCGGCATTACAAAAGTGGGGACAATATATCCAGGAGATTGTATGAAACTTTCATGAGGACTATAAACACATATGTATGCAGATCCCATCAAAATTCACCAGTTGATGTAATCAAGTGCCTAGGAAAGATTGTTATGACAAGGACGACTGGCAAATTGCTTTATGGAATTGCAAGGTTGCCATGCGAGTTAAAATTCCAAAACACCTGGAGCTAAAAACCACCTCATGAGGCAAGAAGCCGTACCGTATACAATGTTAGATGTAATAGTGTCGCTATTTTCGCTCGTTCTCTAATTAAGAAACAATGAGAGAATCGCCATAAAGTTAATTAACTGAAAGCGTAAGCATTTTAAATGATATCCTGGTTAATATCCTAAGATCCCTTCCGTGGCGTTTGTAAACGTCTTAAATGTAATCAATTAAATGTAAAATTGTCCTTATAATTCTCTATTACCTTCTCGCAAATTAATTCCTCTTTGAAGACAACAACAGCTCGCTAGTACCAAGGTACCTATCTCAAGTTATTGAGCGATTTGCTGATGTTAAAATTCTCAACTCAATAAAGGTATCGCCGTGGCGTTATGGTTGGATGGAAGTTGGAACATGATAATTTGCAAACTGAGAGCAATCATTTGCGTTTTGTTTGGAAAGGTGATGCTATTCATTGACTTTTAAATGAATACCCAGACTTAGCAAATAATTCCCTTCACTCCTTTAAACTGAGCAGTTGACAGGCAATTAATGATTTTCCTCAAAACATTACTTTAATGAATTTTTACATTCTGTATAATAAAAAAACATTGAGCGTAACTTTATTATTTTTCGAGACAAGGTCCAAAAGCGATTAAAGACGAAATGCGACTGAAATGCCAACGCTTTTGACACCCTTAAAACACCAATTACAAGTTTGGGTCATAGTCCAGGGCGCGGTTAAGGTCTAAATATCGAAATGGTTCTTTCAAGATATGTAAGGTATATGAAAAATCTGCCAACAGTCTGGGTAGAAGTCCGAAACGTGTTTAATGCTGAGATGCGGTGTAGGTTACTATGCGACTGACAACCTAAAAAATAAAGTTCCAAATAGCCTCCTGGTTATTCCTTACGTTGTCAGTCTCATCGTAACCTACACCGCATCTCATCATTAAACACGTTTCGGACTTCTACGCATAAAATAATAAAGTTGCGCCCAGACTGTTGGCAGATTTTTTTATTTACTTACGTTTTTCTTTTATCAATAGAATATTCCATAGAAGTAAAAGCGAATTCGATCACATTAAACCTAAGAGATTTTCGGAATCAGTGAAAACTTGAACAATACCTTACACCCCCAGGGGGTTTAATATTGAAAAATACTTAAATCGGTTTTTTCCCAGACTATGTTTAAAGCTTATAGAAGTGGAAGTGAACTCCAAATTTCAATATACCTAAGAAATATATCAGAATTCGTGAATATGTACACAACCACTTTACACCCCCTTAGGGGTTGGATATCGAAAAATTTTGAAAAACGTTTCTAGGCGCTTATATAAATAGCCCGCAGAATAAAATTGCTTTGATAGCTCGACATGTTATTACGACCTGCGGTCGTACTTTAGGTCCTAAGAAGCAAAAGAAAAAGCATCGGTTTCGTAAGGAGTTTGGAGAGCCTTGACTCGATGATTTTATTCCCAGTTCCGACGGGTGGATGCCGCCAATAGCCCCACTTCTTCCTTACGGGTGGTTTACTATTTAAATATTACGGGGAGCTGTGGAAGAGGAGATAAGGGCAACCCTACAAGGGATGTTATGTTATAATAACTAATAATTAATATAAAACTGAATAATTGTGAAATATAATTAGATTAAGGAGTTAGGGACACAATCGCCAGCAAGCCGCGCGAAAATCAAATTATAATAATTTCAATTCGGTCATTACTTGCGCGTAATGTAAACATTTGAACCGCAGTGAATGAAACAAACTAATAATGCCCACAAAAATGGTAATACAGTGCGACAACACCGAACAGGTACTGAACTTGAACTTGACCGCGGGGGAGTCAGTTCCGGAAGGGCACCGTTAGTCGTTTTTGGGTTAAAGAAAGAGTTTGAAAATAAGTTGGGAAGTGAGGACCATGAGGTTGGTTAGTCGAGTGGACTGTGCGAAAATGAATTAAGAATAAAGTAAAGAAAATCAAGTACCACGAGTTAGTGGTTTTGTAAAAATTAATAAATATAAATCGCGAGTGAGATCCCTACAATTGTAAGAACGGCGAAAATCGGCGGTGGAATTGATTGGCGAGAATCGACGGCAGAGTGGATGGCGACATCGGGGCCCATAGGCTAAGATACTAATATCATTTAGTTTTTACTTAAATTTATTTCTTTGCGATATATATATTACTTTAGTTTTTTTTCTCTTTTTTTCAATATTAAATTTTAAATCATATAGAAAAATTGTGTATGATTAGTGTATGCTTGGTGTTCGTTTCTACAGCTCCCAATAGTTTTTTTTTGCGTATCGTGTTTCCCGTAATTCCCAGTTTCGGCCGGGAAATACAGTGAAGAGTAGTTCTGACATTGAAACTGGGTGGCACCCACGACCCCTCTCTGGGTCTACGCAGGCCAGGACTACTCGCCTCCGTTCGGAAATCGTGTTCCGACGGGGTTTTAGGACAATAACCTAACAATGTCTAAAAGTTTTAACGAAATTCGTGAAAATGTGGATTCACAGACATTTTTTTACTCAACCTCTGAACGCCAATAAAAATCTGAATTTTTTTTTTGCTTTAATTACTCCAATAGCTCATCTACAAATATGTACTAAGTTTCAACTTTCTAGCATAAGCCGTTTATGAGATATAAAAAACCACCCCTCACCCCCGTACCTTGCTAGCCCTAGGATGTCTCCATAGTGGCTCTATATAATCCTAAATTTTTAGCTTTCTATTCATTACGGTTTCCGAGAAATGAAAATCAGAATTTTTTTCCTTTCTACCCCTTTTCACCATCACCCCCTACACCCGGACCACTAAATTTTTTTCTCTACTAGAGATCTACCGACTCCAACTCCTGTCAAGTTTTCAAGATCATATCTGATACGGTTTCTAAGATATAAAAATGACATTTTTTGAGAAATTGTTATCCCCCCCACTTTCGTGCTCCACCTCCCCCCTCAAAAAGATTACATTCAATAGACTCCTCTTGTGATCCCATATACAGAAACTAAATTTTATCTTTCTGGTGTAATTGGTTCGGAAGATATTGTAATCCAAAGTTTTTTACCCCCCATTCCCACACCCTACAACCCTCCCTAAACATTTTAGCCCATGTCTAATTTTGAAGTATCCCTAAGGGCAACAACAAAGTTTCAATCTTCTGACATCAATCGTTCAGGAAATATGGATTTTAGAATATTTCAATCCCGTCTTTCAAGCGTTTTGGACTCATTGTTTTCCTCCCAACTTCCACACCCTTCAACCCTTATCGACCATTTTTCTGCAAATGGGTCCACCATCATAGTACTACATAAGATCTAACTTTCAGCCTCCTAGCATAAGTGGTTCCTGAGATCAAGAAAATTTTTCCTCTAAAACACTCCCCCCTCATCCCCCCTTACACCCCCACCCCCCAAAAGATACCAGTCGTAGGAGTTTACCCAATCTACCCACCATAAAAATTTCAACTTAATGCCAATGTTTACTAGTCCTAAAACGTGTAAATACAAAATTTCAGGGTAGCAAATTTTTTTGAAATTTCAGGTCGATCACAATACTTTATTATTAGAAAATAATAAAGTAAAATTAGTTATGGCAATACAATAGCTCGTTCCAAAATACAACTTTCAACATTCATCAGTGGTTCTCGAAACAATTAAAAGCCCGAGGAAGTAGAAACCTTTTCAATAACTAATCAGACCTAACCAGAACATATGACAAAATTCGTGAAATCATATACAACTTATTTTCAGACTCTTATCAGAAAATCCTGAAATCGGTTTTTCTGGTTTTTACCTTTAGGGGTTAAATATGAAGAAATCCTGACATAGATTTTTAGGAAATTATCTAAAAGGACATGGAAGTAGAAACTAACTCAATATCTCATCAGATCTATGAGACATGGAGATAGTTGTAAAAACAATTTCGAGAGCTATATATCGGAAAATCCTGAAATTGGTTTTTAGGCGGTTACATAAAAAATTCGTGAAAGAAAAAATCAATTCATAATATAATCAACTCAAAGAGATACGGAGGAATTGAAGAGTATACAATCTTTGAGTGAAGAATGTAGAACTTTCTTTTAGCAAATAAAAAAAATCCTAAAATCAGTTTTGAGGTGAATGTTTGGATATGTAACCAAATTCATGAGCTTTGGTGGAATTCATGAAATCATATAGAACACCTTTACATATTCTTAGAAGTTGAATATAAATTTTAAAATAAATTTATAGCTGATTATATAAAAAGCCCGCTAAAATAATAAAAACAATTCGATATCGATCTAGATTGTGCTAAATAAAGACTAAGTTTCAAGTTTCTATCCTTAGCGGCTCTCTAGATATAAAAAGTCTGAGCGAAACTTTCGGGTCAAAATGTTTGAAGCGATTAAACTGAGTGTGCGAAAGAAGTGCTTATGCCACTTTCACGCACTACACAAGAATTCTGTTTTTAATCACAGTCCGGGACGTGGTCAAAATGGAAATGGAACATCGGTTGTTTTGAGGCAAGGACATTTTTGGAAAGTTAATTTTGTCAACAGAATAGCTCCTTATAAGATACAAAGTTCACCATTCATCACAAACATTGAAATAAATAAAATGCGCGTGAAAGTAAGAACATAAAAAAATCAATATTTAGCCAATTACACATATAAAAAGTTCGTCCAACCATCTCGATTTTCATCATATCTTCATGAAAATGTATACAATACCTTTACAGTCCATTGTATCAAAATATTCTGAAATCGGTTTTTAGGCGCGTCCACAAAAAGCCTGTAGAAGTAAAAACAATTTTCCTTCTCAGAGCTAACAGATATGACGAAATTTGGGGCAACGTATACAGCGTACTCGCGAAATTTATTTTTAGGCGATTACATTCAAAGTATGTTAAAGATAAAAACATACTGCAGTCACGATCGGCTGCAAGCCAATCGTATAATACTCTAGATGAATACTGAACTCCGATTTATATTGTAGTTGGGGATAAAGTAGAATTACGTGTGTGCATGTTGTATGTCCTTTATTAAGGACTGCTATTAGATTGCTACTCAAAACTAAAAGACAATATTCAGTGTTTAATTGCATATCTTAAACTGGGTAAGTCATCGAAGAAAAATGTCCTTTTTGAAGGACTTTCGCATGGGAGGTGCAGGAAAGACTCACTCGATTTCTTACATATTTGTCCTTTTCCTTGGAACCATTTAAAAATGAACTTGTACAAAATTTGAAATTCGTAGGTTGAAGCGTTCAAAAGTTATCGAAAAATATTGTTGAACTCGTGTCTTAAGGACATTTTGTATGGCAGCTACCAGAAAGAGTAAAAGGATTTCGCTGATTAGTAAACTCGAACTTGGTTTTTACTCAAAACTAATTTGTACAAAATTTCCAATTTATAGCTAAAAGATTACTTGAGTTATAGTAAGTTCCATAAATTATAAGAAGACGTTTTGACAGGATATTTGTATGGCAGCTTCACGAAGGACTAATAGGATTTTCTTCATAATCATACATTAAGCTTCAACTATTGGAAAAATACTATGTACAAAATTTCAAAGACGTAGCTTAAACCCTTCTGAAGTTATCAACCAATATTCTTGAACACGTATTTTAAGGACATTTTGTATGGCAGCTACCAGAAGGAGTAAAAGGATTTCGCTGACAAGTAAACTCAAGCTTCGTTTTTACTCGAAACTAATTTGCAAAAAATTCCGAATTCGTAGCTAAAAGATTACTTGAGTTATAGTGAGTTTCGTAAATTAAGTGAATACATTTTGACAGGATATTTGTATGGCAGCTACACGAAGGACTAACAGGATTTTCTTCATAATCATACATTTAACTTCAACTATTGGAAAAATAACACATACAAAATTTCAATGTCGTAGCTTAAACCCTTCTGAAGTTATCGACCAATATTCTTGAACACGTGTTTTAAGGACATTTTGTATGGCAGCTACCCGAAGGAGTAGGACGATTTTGCCCGTTAACGAACTTAGCCTTACAAATTCAACCAAACATCCAGATTCAAAATTTCAAGATCCTAGGTGAAGGCGTTCTTGAGTTATCGTGCTAACGGACAGACGGACGGACGGACGGACGGACGGACGGACGGACGGACGGACGGACGTCAGGCGGATTTGAGGTTTTTGGGCAGAAATAAACAAAAAATAATATATAATTTTTTTTCGTCCGAGGCTTGGTTCTATGCGTTACAAACTTTTGGGCTGGATTAAACTTATAATACTCTATATGATTTCATCTAGAGTATAAACATAAATGAAAACGTATGCAACCACTTTACTTACAACTCCATGGGAGTTGAATTTCAAAAAATTCTGAAATTAATTTTTAGGCGCTTACAGTAGAACACGGATAAGTGCAACACGCTTAAGTGCAAATTGCGCTTATGTGCACTAAGATTTCATGCACCGACATTTTTTGAGAATTTTTCATACATTTGAATTTGGATAAGTGCAACACGGTTAAGTACACAAATACGTGTAAGTGCACGGAATTTTTTGCATGATATCGAACATTTGTATAGAATTTGACACGGCTAAGTGCACATTTAAAACCCATTTTCTTTCCTTTTTTACCAGCCACTGTAAAACATTGTCTGTCATAAAAAGTAGCACAATTCGACCAGTCTGCTATTTCAGTAATGAGGGATTCCCCGAAAATCATACTTTTTAGGCTTTGGTCATTATGTTTTCCTTGAATGTGTGGAATTTTGAGATTGGCTTGTGCAGCGTGTGGTGAAAAGCCGCACATTAGTAAGTGGAGTTAGATTTTATATTTTTTAAAAAAATTACCGCGAGTTAGACATAAGTGTGTAATTTGTGATTGTAGTGATCTTGTAGCACCTTTTCGTACATAATGGAGTCCAAAAAAAAAATTATTACATTGACAATCCAGCAAAAGCTTGAAGTTTTGGATAAACTGAAAAGCGAAACAAGGAAAAAACTCGCCACTGAGTATGGGTGTGATGTGTCTACTATCTCCAGAATTGTAAGGAACGCAGACAAGATTCGTGAAATTGCTATGGAAAATAAAATCGTGAAAAGAAAGAGAATTCGCAGTTGAAATCATGAAGATTTAGACGAGGCAATGATAATATGGTTTCAACAAATGATGCAAAAAAATGCTGTTATCTCAGGACCAATGATTTTGGAAGAAGCAAACAAAATGTCTTTCAAAATGGGGATAGAACATTTTGAACCAAATAGCGGTTGGATACATCGTTGGAAAACAAAGAATGATATTAAATATTTCAAATTTCATGGTGAAAAAGCAGGATCTGATGAAACATCAGCCGATTATTGGGTTAGTACATTGTGAAGGATTTTTTTTTATCAAAATTTCTCATTTGTGTTCATTGGCTTAATTTATAGGTTAAAAGCGTGCTTCCAGATATACTAAAAGACTACAATGCTGAAGATGTGTTCCATTGCGTATGAATCAGCCCTATATTATAAAGCCCTTCCCCGTGGAACTCTTGCTTCTGGAGGAGATTCTGTTAAAGGTGGAAAAGTTCAAAAAGATCGTGTAACGCTGTTATTTCTAACAAATATGAGTGGATCGAACAAGCATATTTATGTCATTGGTCGCTCCAAGGAGCCACGTTGCTTTCGTGGGAAGGAAATTCCTCTTCCATACTATTTTAACAGTAAAGCTTGGATGACAAGCAAGATTTGGACCAACATAATTGCAGATTTTGACAGGGAAATGGCGATGCAAAATAGAAACGTTGCTCTTTTTATAGACAATGCTGCTTGTCATAAATTGGCAGACCATATCCGCTTGCGAAATGTGAAAATTGTATTTTTACCGGCTAATACGACAGCCTTATTTCAACCATTGGACCAGGGTATTATTCGCACTTTTAAAGCATACTATCGACAACAAATAGTCAGAAAGCAATTTCTGGCCCTGGAACAAGGATCTTCTCTCCAAAGCTTTGGGAAATCTTTAGACGTCTAACAGGCAATAAGGCTAGCTAAGAGATCTTGGTGGTTAGTTTCACCAACAAAAATTAAAAATTGTTTTCGCAAAGCTGGATTTGTTCACCAACCTTTGCAGGAAGTGCATGAAGATGAAGAGCAAATCATTGAATTTCTTATACCCGAGGATCAGTTTAATGAACTTCTTGACTGCGATGAAAACTTGGCTTGTTATAGTGAGTTAACCCAAGAAAAGATCATCAATGAAGTTCGTCCAGAAAATGCAGAGCTAAGTTACGATATGGAAACAGATGACGAGATTATCGAAGAACCTACAATTAAAGTAACTCTTCAGGATGTATTAAGCTCCTTATTTACGATAAGGAGATATGTCGACCAAAGCGGTGCTGAGGTTACATCTTTGGATGAAGTGGAACATCAATTAATGAAGTTATCGGGGAAAAAATTGATCCAGAAAAAAGGTTTAAAATTTCTTCAAGAAATAAAGTTTCATTGTATGTTTTATTAATTTTTAATTTGCTAAAATTTTGTAAAATAAATTTGTACTTATTTTTGCATTTGATTAGTTAATTATAAAAAGACTGTTAATTTTGCTTTCCTCTTTATACAATTAATAAAATATTGTTATTATATTTATGTGCTTATAATCATATTTGGTTCTTAATTGATTTTTTGACCATGACAATATTTGTTAAAAAAAAGAAATAGATAATATGCATTATGTGTTAAGAAATCAAATTATAATTATATTTGTTAACAAAAACTGATAAGTGCACAACACTGATAAGTGCACACAAAAAACATGCACCATCGGTATGCACTTATCCGTGTTTTACTGTACATAAAAATCTAATTTCATATATTATCAGATCTAAGAGGTATTATATTGGAATTCATATGCCACCCCTTTATACCTCCTAGGGGTTGAATATCAAAAAATCTTCGGTGTAAAGTTACACTTTTCCGAATAGTTGGAAGTAAACTTAATTTCGATGCGGGGATTTAACTCAACTTTTGTGTTAAATCCTACACTGCAAGCAAAAATTAAGGCTTTTCATTACATATTTGCAGTGTAACAGTGCTCTTTATGATACACTATTTCTACTTCCAATACTATTTTTACTTACTTAATAAAACTCATGGCTGTAGGTGGGAATCAAACCCGCAATCAAAGTTTCTGGTTTAGCTAGCGTAGCGCCTGCGCCACCGTAGGCCCTTCATTTTAATTTCCCAATGTAGAAACTTTACTTAGTGCAGTTTACTTCATATCGGAGTTGCAAGAAAATAATAATGATAACTTCATGATGAAGTGCATATTAAACTCTGTCCAAGAGTAATGAATTTTAACGCCAAGCGATGTAGTTATATTTGCAATCGTAGGTGTTAAATGTGAAAGGAAACAAAATTGATTTTTTGGAGAGTGTAAGAACTAACAGGATATCTCATCAGATCTAAGAGGTACGTCGAATTTCGTAAAAACGTATGCGACTCCTTTACACCTCTTTGGTCATTGAATATGAGAAAAGTATAAAATTAGTTTGAAGGCGATTAAATTGGTCGATATAATCGAGGAAATGAAAACCAATTCGATACCGTATCAGATATAAGAGATATGGCGAAGTTTGTAAAAACATGTAAAACCCTTTTACACCCTCTTAGGTGTTGAAAAGCAAAAATCCAGAAATCAGTTTGTAGGTGATTATATAAAAAGCCTGTGGAAGTAAAAACTTAGTCGATAATCTTATCGGACCAAAGGGATTCGTGAAAATTTATACAACATCCCATTAGGGGTTGAGTTCTGAAAACGGTTTCTAAACAATTATCTGAAGAACCCGTAGAAGTAAAATTAATTTAATACTTCTGAAGAAATAAGAGATATGACAAAATTCGTGAAAATATATATTTTATATATATTTTTTGGCCTACCCCCTACGCCTATATATGAGTTTTTTTCATAAATTAATGTTCTAGTACATCTACATTTAACCACCAAGTCCAGAGATAGAAAGAACATCGCCTACCCCCGTACCATACTATCACTATTAAAAATTATATTTTTAGGATATGCCACGCTCTATATGTATAAAATCCAAGTTTGACCATTTTATCATTATTGGTTCTCAAGATAGAAGAATCGAAAGATTTTCCTTTTCACCCTCACCTCTAAAACACCCACCCAAAAAAACCTTTTTTTTTGCTAGGGGTATGTCAGGCCTACATCCTTTTAAATCCTATGTTAAAGAGAACTTGAGATATGAGGCATGATTTTTTAGAAAAATTGTCATCCCTACTTTCATTCTCCACCGTCCCCATAAAAATAATATTTTCAATATATATCCAAATTAAAATTCAATTTTCTAGGATAACTGGTTCGTGAGATATCGTAACCTACAGTTTTTCAGCACCACCAACCAACGCCAGTTTTATATCCGGTATATTCTCTTAGTATACCTACAAACAATCACCAAGCTTCAGAACATATAGATTTTATAATGTCTCGATCTCAGCTTTCGAGCGATTTGAAAGCATTTTTTCCCAACTCCCCACACCCACACCCCTCCACTCATATCGATTGTTTGTAAATGGCTGCAGTATCATGGGTCTACAAAAATTCCAATTCTACATTATTTTCTTTACTCTATACACAAGGTCAATTTTGTCGGAAAAAAAATTTTACTGAACTTTTTGACAAATTTTTTTAGTCAAACATTTGACTGCAGAGCATACAGTGAATTACAAGTTGTACACATTACACAACCACTGCTAGTCGTGGTTATTTCCAAAAAAACTCCA
The DNA here is from genome assembly GCA_951812415.1 of Beris morrisii. Classification (NCBI taxonomy): domain Eukaryota; kingdom Metazoa; phylum Arthropoda; class Insecta; order Diptera; family Stratiomyidae; genus Beris; species Beris morrisii. The sequence continues at coordinate 74,977,864 of OX638310.1, forward strand.
AAATGGTTTGAATTATAATAATCTGTAATACTACTTACATAAATTGTTTTAGCATGCTGAACTCCTTTTGAATAGCGTCTTCGTCGCTTATAGCTCTAGCATTTTTCAAAAAATAAAGGATGCATCTTTTCGATGGGGACTTATCTTAACGATGTTGATATTGGATGCAAATAGCCTCCGTCGAATTTCATAGAACGGTTCCAGCAAGGATCTATGTCATCATTCCGGTTCTCGTATAGTGAACGGCTCAGGAAAAAAATTCATATTCTTCTGCACTTCGAACAATTGTTCAAGTTTGCGGCGAATATTTAATTTGAATTATTTCAAGTTTATTCGTAACTTGAGTAACACACCTACTGTATAACTTGGTTATCACAATGCGGACAAAAAAAGAGTACCTTCAACAACTGGGAAAATTCCTAAAAAGAAACTAAGGAAGTATAAATGTGGAACAAAATGCATGGATTTTAAATCCGCTGAATTGTGAGAAGTGCACCTGAAAATAAAGTTAACGAAGTGAAAATCTTGAGCACTATGAGGAGCTCCGTTTTTCGTGCTCAAGTTTTGGTCTAAGATATCTTACAACACGGAATGCGAAGGAAACTGTATTTACGCGGAGTGACGACGTAAGAGGTTCCCTGCCAGTTTTTTCTTCTATGCTTTCATGAAGTAAAGGAAGAATGAATAGCAACTTAAAAAACCCTTCGAGATCTCGAAAAGTGTAGATATTACTTTCTTTTACCCGAAAGTCAGGATTAGCTGCAAGCCGATCGTATGATACTCTAGATGAAATACTAAAATACGATTCATATTGTATTGGGGATAAAATAAAATAAAGCACTGTACACATTGCACACGACCGTACGAATTTTGCGATACGACTTTTCGCTTTTCGGCTTATTGAAACATCTTTAGTTATTGAAATATTAGTTATGATTATAAGATTTTCAAGAATATCATAAAAGAAAATCTTTTATAAATGAATCCGTCGTACGACTAAAAATATTCGAAAGTCGGACGGACATTTTTCTTATTATTATTAATTAAAACTACAAATCCCTCGAGATTTTGTAATTTTCAATAAGTAAAGATTTTCAATAAGTAAAGATTTCACAGTAAGCCGAAAAACGAAAAGTCGTATCGGAAAATTCGTTCGGTCGTGTGCAATGTGTACAGCGCCTAAGGGCTACCGAAACTTTAAGTAAATCACCGTATGAAAAAATTACTCCTTTCAAGGACTTGTACATGGGGCTACAGGAAGGACTCACTCGATTTGCATCATATTTATCAACTTACCCGGAACCACCAATAGATGCATAACAAATTTTAAATTTTTAACTTCAAGTATGCTGAAGTTATAGGACAATATAAGTGCTTTAAGGACTTTTGTATGCGAGCTAGCTACCTGAAGGAATTTCGCTCAACAGAAAAAACAACTTTACTTTTAACTCAAAATTAGTTTCTGTAAAATTTCAAATTTCGGATTCTCAATTTTTTAATTAACTTTGTATGGCAGCTTCACGAAGGACCCACTCGCTCAATTTTCTTCATTCTAATTCACGCGATAAACTTAGCCAAAATTAAAAGCTTCGATAGATGCCAGACAGAGTTCAAAAAATCAGTACTGACAATAAAAACTTAACATGGAGTGTTCAGATTTCCACGTTTTATCGTTAAGAGAATTAGCAACGGGCAATTATATATTTCAGTTCTGTACCAATAATTTTAACTTTAAAAATTAAATAATACAGTTCTGTATTATTCTTAAGTGTCATTTTGCCTTTTTTCTTTCTCAATTTTCACAGTCCAGTTCTGCTCCAGTTCCTATTGACGAATGGTAAAGTTGGAAACAACCCTTTAAGATAGAGAAATTTTTGTCAGCTGACTGTTATATGGCGATTCGTATGTAATTTTGTGATTTGGAGCTCGGGAAGTTTTCGATTCTTTCTTAATTTCATTATGAAAGACATAATAAAAATTGATGAGGATCGGTGCGGTTGATAGTAAGGTATTCATTTCCGGTTCTATATTCCGAAAATGTTGGACTCAAACCCGCACAACGAAGTCAGAAAATGAAGAGTTTTTCTTTATGAACGGGCGGTATAAGCTTCGAAATAACTTCACAAATGTTTAATATTCCGGAAAAAAGAAATATGGAATAATTTTTAAATTATTTAAAAGGAACATAAACCGTTTTTTCGTTACATTTTTCTTTCATTTTGGTGCTTGAAACTGGTTTCTAAAAAATATAAATTTTGTTTTTGATATGTTATGATACGTTTGTCCTTCTTATTTAATTATGAGGTTCATTTAAATTCACCGATATTTTGGAGTAAAACACTTTTATTTGAGCTCAATCTCAATTTTGTATGAAAATCACATGCAACTGCCAGTTTCTGTCTATCTTAGAAGGTTCCGAAATTAGTTTCCTTTTTTTTACAATTCGAATGTCAAGTGTCATATCTAAATACATATCTGATTGGCTAAAAGCCTCAAGAATTTGGATAAGTTCGAATTACTATTTAATGAACTTATAAGTAATAAACATGTGATAGACTTCTGCTTGTTTCTGCATAAAATCGATCACAAGAAGAAATAATAAAATAATAAAGGGTTCTACTTCTCGAGATACTTCAATTAACCGCACACTACTGGCTTAATCTCATAAAATGGCTTTTAAAATAATTCAAGAAATCGTCAAGTTAAATGTCTCTTTACATTTTAAAACACCCAGTTGTGTACATAATTTCACCGTCAAGAGTATTTTGCCATTTGCGAAGAACTCATTACAGCCGCTACCAGTAAGGTGTATAATTTAATTACACCACCACGTCGTGTCGGCAGCGACTATGTCTACTTTGCATATTGAGCATTTTAAATTCACTGCTCTCTAATAAGACGACAATGGAACTGGTGTTTGCTGATGAAATCTTTTCAGTCTTAACACCTCCGTGCGATTAACCTCATAAAAACATAAAACAGTATCCCTAAGCTTTAAAATAAATTTCACATACATTAACTCTATCTTACCCTCGAGCATGGTTTTATATTATCCTGGTGGTGGTATAAAATGGGCCCCAAAAATGGTCCTGCAGGGAACTCATCAGGCATTTCGACTCGGTATTATTCTTTGCCCATTAAATTTACATATCCAAGGTAGCACATCACCTTTAACTCGAATTGTTCAACGTTAACATATTCATGAACTCGGTTGATAACCCCCGGAATGAAAGTGAAAATATTTTAATTAAAAGGACGCATGTATCTCGCGTGCGGACAACTATATTTGGTGGTAACCAAAGGTTCTACTTTCTCTGGTCTCTCCCTGTTTATAGTAGACTTGAATAACATGTGAATTTTTTTTCTATTCAACATTTTATAGTTGAATGCCTGGGGATGTATACAAAATGTAAATTACCTACGAGTACATATCCTTGTTTTCTTCAAAATATTTATTGACAAAATGCCGAAAAAAGCGTTTGCACAAGTTGGCACCCGTCTAAGCGTTCGTTGGCATAATACACCCGATTTCAATGGGTATATCCAGAGAAACGCTAGGCAGTATAGGTACCGACTTGGTCGCTTGAGAAAGGAATCCTCACTACAAATTTCACCTTGCAAACGACTCCTTGCATCAAGTGAAACGAAATCGATTGCAATTATGAAGGGAAAAGTTAAAGCTCAAGGCGAAAAAATAAAACTGGCTCCCACTAGCTACGACTATATCTCTACATTTATTTGGTACTCATTCGTATGCAAAGATACACAAGGTATGTCGCTGGTTTTTATTCTTGAATTTGATCTTGGTGGTGGTCCAGGCACAGTCTTAAACGATTTTGCTACTGTGAAATGTGATACATCTTGCTAGTTTTCTTCCACAAGAATGCTGCTTGAATTCTAGTAAATATACACCAAGTTTCTACTTTTTACCATAAACCATTCCTCTAAATTAAAATTATTTTAAATCATCTTTCAATCTGAAAGTTTCTTGATCACACTGACTGTTACAATAATTGAAATTGTTTTCTTTCTTTCAATTTCATTTTAATTATAATTAAATTTTTTTCCGCTACCAGGCTCGGTAGCAGGATTTTCCACTGCGAGAGAGGGTTGAATATTTTTTTTAGGTAAGCGTAACTCGGGTCTTTGTGCTGCCTCCCTAAAGTAATTGAGTATTAGGAAGAGGATTTTACAATTAGGTTTTTCTTCGTCACTGAGCTCTTAAAGAAAATTTTAATGTAATCGTATGTACGCAAATGTGATTACTACAAAACAACATGGACGAATGAATGGAAGTGGATATAAGGGTTTTAAATATTATTGCTTTTTATAATTCGAGAAAATTTTATTTAATATGTTAGGGTAGACACGGCCCTGGAATATTCTCTAAACGTTATAAGCTCCTGCTTAGGCCATCAAGGAAACGGGGCATCACAGAAATTATGTGCTTAAAATCCTCATACTCTTTTGTGTAATACCCGAGCAAAAGTCCTTGAAATACAAATAAATATATATTTCTACAGTACGCTCCAAGCTAGGAGACTAAAATTTGGTATATTCGTACGTTAATTTTTCAGTATTTCCAGGGTCGACAATGTATGTGAAAAATATGAATAGGAAATATTCAGTACGGCTACAATACAAAAGTTATAACAATTATGTTATAAAAAATCAATTAGTTTAGTAAGAAACATAAGTTCAAGTTTGCAACTGGCAAAAAGGTTTTTTTAAAACTTAAACTTGCATACTTGATCAATAAGGTATTTACTTCAATATACTGTTATGTGTACAATTTCTACAAATACGAAATTTTAACATTTAATTATTAGTATTGCATAAAAAATCATTCATATAATATTCTAATGCTTCTAGAACATTTATACAAATCGCTGTTGAGATTCGTATGAACAATATACCCATGTATTTTAATCCGAGCATTGTTATCATAGTGTCCCATTTCAATGTCTCGTGCTTTTTACTAAATACTTAACTACAGTGCATCCCAATATGTTCATGTTAATTATTTGAAAGTTGTTTGAAAGTTTGATTCAAGTAAGACTCACACTACAAATACATCTGACGTAATTACGGTCGAACATACAGGTCTGGAAACTCAATGCAATTTTTTGTGGTGGAAGTAAACACCTTTTGTGAATATAAATTTGGTTGTTGTCGTATTAACGGTATTAACCACCTGGTTCGTCATGCTCTCGTGGTTTTCTGTCAGACAGATAAAAAAATGTAAACAAATAAAAATTTTGTCAAAACTACGTCAACTACACACAAAAAAAATTTACGGTTGACATTTCTTCTTGTCATGGATGCATACTCGGCGTCGTTGCGCTTTCGCAACCAATCGCTAGTAGCGACCCTATCGAAAATAACGAGTAGCTGTAGTAATTTATTTTCATCACAAAAGGTGTCTACGACCACCACGGTAGTTTTCAGACCTGTAATGTGAAATGACGTTAAACGCAGGTATAGCCATGAATTAACACGCTAATTTCAATGTAGTGTTACTAACGGCATTAAGCGTTAGGCGATTGCTCGATTGGCGGTCTTTTGGCACATCAAAGAGATAAACCCTCTTCTCGCTGACCCAAAATTCATGGAACCCGGGTCAATTGATCTACTACTTGGAGTCCAAACTTACGCACAAATTTTGCGATCGGGACTTCGGTATGGACCAAAGGATCATCCAATAGCACAAGAAACGTCCCTGGGATGGATCTTATTCGGAAAGATGCCGCAAAATCCAACAATTCACCAACACAAATTTGCCGGCTTCACATTAACCACAAATCCCAACGCACTTCTGAACGAACAATTGCGAAAATTTTGGGAAATCGAAGAATTACAGCCAGAACGGCAGCTCACCGCCAATGAAAAGTTATGTGACGTGATCTATTCATCCACACATGAACGACTCTCAGACGGTACCTACCAAGTGTCCATACCATTTAAACCAAACTCTCCAGTCCTGGGAGAATCAAAGCATATCGCCATGAAACGATTCCTAAGCACTGAACGGCAACTCGAGAAGAACCCGGAACTGAAAAATCTGTACTCCAGCTGCATCAACGAATACATAAAACTCAGGCATATGATACCCATTCAGGTAGGTTCTACCACGAATGACCGCGAGAAACAACATTATTACCTGCCACACCACGCTGTTCTTAAGGACAGTACGTCAACAAAGCTAAGGGTGGTATTCGACGCGTCTGCTAAAACCTCAAATGGCAAGAGCCTTAATGAGCAAATGCTGACTGGCCCTACCTTGCAAAAGAAGCTCTTTGCAACCATAACGAAGTGGAGAATGCATCGATATGCGCTCTCTGCCGACATCGAGAAAATGTATAGAATGATAAAAGTTGATCCAAAGGGTCAACAGTACCAAAGAATACTCTGGCGAGAACGCCCAACTGACCCGATTAAAGAATTCTGCATAACCACGGTAACTTTCGGTCTGACATCGGCTCCGTATTTGGCAATAAAAACACTGCAACAATTAGCTACTGACGATGAATCAAAATATCCGTTGGGCTCAAAGGCAGCTCAAGAAGACTTCTATGTTGATGATCTACTAACTGGAAGTCATGATATCGACAGCGCAAGAAACCTGCAAGCCGAAATAAATAAGCTCTTAATCGGTGGGGGTTTTCACCTACGGAAATGGTCTAGCAACGAATCCAGTCTGCTAAATGAAATTCCCGTTAAAGATCGCGAACTTTAGTTACCAATAAAGTTTGGCGAGAAGGATTGCGTGAAGGCGCTGGGGATTATCTGGAATACTGAAAAGGACCACTTTACGCTGTCCATGAACAGAACGGATGCATCAGGAAAACCACAAGCGACAAAAAGAAGCATTCTATCCGAAACATCAAAATTATTCGATCCGCTTGGGTGGGTTTCTCCGTCAATAATCACGGCAAAAATCTTAATGCAAAAATTATGGATATCAGGCTGCAACTGGGACGATCCGGTATCGCCAGAATTAGAACGCGATTGGCTTGAATACAAAGACGACATCCATCACTTGGCGGAAATCCAAATACCAAGATGGATGCACACGAACGTCAAGGACCCTGAAACCATTGAACTTCATGGCTTTTGCGATGCCTCGATTCGAGCATACGGAGCGGTTTTATACCTACGAGTCCTTGACTCAACCAACATTGTCCACGTCAGTTTGGTCGCCTCCAAAACGAAAGTGACACCACTCAAACCCGTCACCTTACCACGCCTAGAATTATGTGCGGCCGAGTTGCTTTCTAAGCTAATGAGAACCACAAAGGAAGATCTCAACATAAAAGAAGCACAATGTTTCTCATGGACTGATTCAAAAATTACGCTGGCCTGGATACAAGGAGACCCGACCAAATGGACCACCTTCGTAGCAAACAGGGTGGTCACGATCCAAGATAACGCGAACAACAATCAGTGGAGGTACGTAGCATCCAAGGATAACCCTGCCGACGTAGCTTCCAGAGGAATGAAGCCCAGCGAACTCAGGCACCATGCGATATGGTGGAACGGGCCCGAATGGCTAGCAAAGCAAGAAACAGACTGGCCAGCAAACCAACAAATTATGAATATCCCAACAACAGTGCTGGAAATGAGAGAAACCAACTCGCTACACACTCAGCATCAAGACACAAGCGTTTTCTTACTACTGGAGAAATTTTCATCATTAACCACCCTGATTAGGGTAACGGCATATTGTTTTAGGTTCTATCGCAACTGCCAAAAGCGTGACAAGAATAAGAGAACAACTGGAAACATACAAGTAGCAGAATACAACTCTGCTAAACAAGCGTTAGTGAGATCCGTCCAAGCCGAAAATTACGCCAAGGAAATCAAGCTGTTGCAAAAGAAACAACGACTACCACATGGAAACCAGCTCAGCAGCTTGAATCCATTCGTAGACGACGAGGGAATTCTGCGAGTGGGCGGAAGACTGAAACATTCAACTCTACGTTTCGACAATCGCCACCCCATGATTCTCCCAAAAAAGCATCACTACACAGATCTCGTCATACGCGATTGCCACAGCCGAACACTTCACGGAGGGCACAACTTGGTCATCGGTACGATTCGAACTGAATACTGGATTATCCACATACGACGCGTTGTGCAGCACATTATATCCAAATGCACCACATGTCATCGCTTCCGGGCAAAGCCAAGCGAACAACAAATGGGTGATCTGCCTCCGCTCGCGTACAGATGTCGAGACCCTTTCAGCACTGTGGAATTGATTTTGCGGGTCCCTTCGAGATTAAGGTATCCAATTTAAGGAAGTCACGGCGCACCAAGGGTTACTTCTGTCTATTTATTTGCTTTGCGACCAAAGCAATACACATCGAAGCGGTGTCCGATCTATCGTCAGAAGCCTTTCTAGCCGCCTTCCGACGGTTCGTGGGGAGACGCGGACTATGCACCAACATATATTCCGACTGTGGTACAAACTTCGTCGGTGCCGATCGAATAATGAAGGAAAATCTAAAGAAAGCTATCAAGGAAGGCTCTCTTAACGCCATGGACCAAACCGTCAAAGACGGAATAAAATGGCATTTTAACCCTCCGGCCGCACCTCACTTTGGCGGCCTTTGGGAATCAGGTGTGAAATCTGTGAAGCACCATCTCAAACGCATCATCGGGAACACTACGCTAACCTTTGAAGAACTAAACACGGTGCTTATACAAATAGAAGCTTGCTTAAACTCTCGTCCACTCTGTACGCTTAGTTCCGATTCGGATGACAGTGAATACCTAACCCCAGGACACTTTCTCATTGGGTCCTCCCTAATACTGCCACCCGAACCTTCTCTAGAAAACACCAACGAGCATACACTAAGACGTTGGAAATACTGCCAAAAATTAGTGCAGACCTTTTGGATCAAATGGTCGCAAGACTATTTGCAACAGTTATTATTATTATTAAAACTGGTAGAGTCTAAAGAAGCCTCACTACTTCTCGAACTACGACCTAAGAGGTCTTTTGTTCCTGGCTCTTAACCACTCCCTAGGCCATATCGATTCCTTTGAGAAAGGAGATGATTTTACTCAGGGGAGTCTTCGACAGGTCTTCACAGGTGAGAGTAAATCCACCGAGAATCTGCCTTCTTGATCTGGCCACTGCATCACAATCACACCGAATGTGTGCCGTGGTTTCAGATGTGATATCACAGAATCGACATGTATCTAGTGATACTTTACCGATGATCTTAAGGTGATAATTAAGGAAATAATGTCCGGAAAAATATCCCATTATGACCCGTGCGTTATACCTGCTTAAGGAAAGGAATTCCGACGCTCTCCTACTTGAGAAGGTCAGGAATTTCTTTGACTGTCTAAGTCCTGAAAGTGAGTTCCAATAATCTTCCACCTGAAGATTTATCCACTTAAAAATACCATCCTTAATGAAGCCTTTACCTACTCCACAGAATGGTTCCGGGCCAATCATTGGTGAGTTGGCTCCCCGCTTAGCTAGCTGGTCAGCCGATTCATTACCCGGAATACCCTCATGTCCTGGCACCCACATCAGGGTTAGACTATTATGATGTGCCAGCTCTTTAAGAAGAGTATGACAGTCCCACACAAGCCTAGAACGGAAACAATAAGATTTCAGCGCTAGCAGTGCCGCTTGGCTGTCAGATAGGATAATAACTGTAGCGCAACCTGCGCACAGCTCTATGGCATGTACCTCAGCCTGAAACACAGTGGCGGTTTGTCCCATTGCCGTCCATATTTCACAATTGGGTCCAAATACGCCCGCTCCAGTTCCACTATAGGTTTTAGAGCCGTCCGTGTACCAGACTGAAGCACCTTCCCCAAAATCTGGTAGACCAGATTGCCATGATACACGATCTCCCAGAGTCACCATATATGGTTTCTCAAAATCATATACCTTTGGCATGTTATCGTTTACTGAGTCGGTTAGGTCCTTCTGATTAAATTCCTGTAGAATTTTAAGGTGACCGACAAGGTCTCCTGCCTTGAATTTATTGTACTGCTGTAGCCTTATGGCCTCTCTCAGAGCCTCCTTCTTTATCTCTAAGTGTAATGGGGCCAAGTCTATCATGGCTTCCATTGCAGCAGTGGGACATGATTTAAGTCCCCCTGTAATGCTAAGAACGGCACGCCTCTGAATTTTTGGCAGAGCCTTCTGTGCTGTGATTTGTTCAACCTTTGGCCACCACACCATAGCGGCATATGTGATCATTGGTGTTATAATAGACTTGTAGGTCCAGTATACCATATTTGGTCTGAGACCCCAAGTGGTACCACAGAGCCTTCGACACGCCATAAAAGACAATGTTACTCGTGTGGAGATGTTTTTAAGATGTAAATTCCAAGTCAGACACTTGTCCAAGGTAATTCCCAAGTATTTGACATCGGAAGAGAATTCAATTGTAGTTCCTCTCACAATCGGGGGCCTTAAGTTTACCTTCCGTCTTCTAGTGAATGGCACTATAATTGTTTTACTTGGATTTATACTTAATCCCTGTTGGATGCACCAGTGATCTACTATCTCTAGGGCCTCTTGCATGCGGTCCGAAATGACACAGTCATGTTTACCTCTTACAGTGATCACCAGGTCATCTGCGTATGCTTGAGTCTCAAAACCCTTGATGCTCAGATCCTTAAGGAGATCATCTACAACAATGCACCACAGTAGTGGGGAGAGTACACCTCCCTGAGGGCATCCCTTCACCGCTCGTACAGTGAGACCTTTACCTCCGAGCTGAGCCGAGATTCTACGAGAGTCAAGCATCGCTACTATCCATCTCGTTACCGTTTCTTCTACTCCTATCTTACGAGTAAGTAATTCAATAGATTTGTAGGAAGTGTTGTCAAAAGCACCTTCAACGTCAAGAAAAGAGCATAACGCTATTTCCTTGGCTGTCAACGTCTTCTCAATTTTTTGCATTAAATTGTGAAGAGCGCTAACAGTCGATTTGCCAGCTTGATAAGCGAATTGATATTTGTTGAGCCGGCTGAAAGCAGCAGAGCTCCTTATGTACCTGTCTAATACCTTTTCCATAGATTTAAGTAAGAAAGAGGTGAGACTGATTGGGCGATATGACTTTGCGTGAGTCCAACATCTATTCCCCACTTTTGGAATAAAAGTCACATTTACGTCTCGCCATGCCAGTGGCACGTAAGCGTATTCAAAACTGGCTCTAAATAATTTGACCAGTATGGGAAGAAGCACATCGAGTCCTTGTTGCAGTAATGCAGGAAAGATGCCATCAGCTCCTGGGGATTTATATGGGAGGAATGACATTACCGCCCATTCTATTGTATTAGGAGTAAAGATTCTGCCAGATAAAGCCCTAGTTCTGTTATTTGACATAATCCCATAGGGCCTAATTTCATTCGTATGATACCCTATCTCCTCTGAGCCAGGAAAATGTGTTTGCATCAGAACTTGCACAGTTTCCTCGATACTAACGGTGTTACTTCCATCTTGCTTTTGCAAGAGTCCAATGCCGTTATTGTGAACTCTAGAGAGTATCTTTTGCATTCTGGCAGCTTCTGGTAGGCTATCAATACCCTCGCAAAAGTTACGCCAGGTGCGTCTCTTTGAGTCCCTAATTTCTTTATTATATACTGTTAGAGCCCTTTTATAGTCCAATTATTGGACCTTTTAGCTCTATTGAACAGTTTCCTAACTCTTGCACGGAGTTTTTGAAGTTCTCCATTCCACCATGGCACATCTCTTTTGGCCTTGGCCTTCTTGAGTGGAGAACTAGCTTCATAGCTATCAAGTATTACTTTTTGTACCGTGGAGGCTACTCTATCAGCTTCCCATTCATTCCTGATAGGGCCATAAAGACTGACATTTGGGAGCAATTCCTCCAGGGTTGCTTTATACATAGACCAATTTGTACATTTTGGAATGCGTCTTTCGACCTCCCACGATTGTCTGACTTTGATGTTAAAGCAGATATGCGCATGGTCTGACATAGATGGTTCGTCGGAGACATGCCAATCGTAGATGTTTTGAGCGGTTAAAGGATCGCTGAGAGTCATATCTAAGACTTCCTCCCTAATAACATTTCTAAATGTTGGCTTATTTCCTTCATTAATTATCTCTAGATTGGTAGAAGATAAGTAATCAAGTAGCAACTCACCTCTTGTGTTGTTGTTGCTGCTACCCCAGGCCTCATGGTGCGCATTCACGTCACCGCCGAGGATGAGCCGCTTGTTGTTACTTGAGCAATAGTTCACTAGATTCTGAACCTCATATGGAGGCACTTCGTCGTTATCTCCGGGAAAATAGGCAGAGGCCACCACCAACTCTTCTGTTCCACCTTCCCCTGTTGGAGTGATGACTATTGCTGCCGCCAGATCTTTAGTTATAAAGTCTGTCAGCGGAATGTATTTTAGTTTTTTACTTATTATTAAAGCAGCCCTTGGGTTATCGCCCTGGCTGCTGTAAACGAGTTTTCCTGAGTTTGACAGGCCTTTAATGTCACCATGTAAAACCCAGGGCTCTTGCAGCAGAGACAGAAGTGGAGACTGAGCAACGGCAACCTTAAATCAAACGATATCGTCTTGGTACGAGAAGACAATATCCCACCAGCAAAATGGCATCTGGGTAAAATCAAAAATACGCATCCGGGGAGTGATGGACTTGTTAGGGTGGTAACGCTAGAAACCCAATCCAAAACCATGCAACGTCCTATTTCCAAAGTTTGTCCACTTCCCATTGCATAAAACATAACGCCCGGCTTTCTAACTAATTTTTAAACTAACAAATTTCATTATATTTAGATGGATTCCGACCTCGATTACCTAGAACTCATAAACGACGATGAACTCGAAAATCAGTCATACATGAAGCAGTACACGGAAGACGAGTTGTTGGAAGAACCATCGCAACGGCCGTGCACTCCCTCTACATCAACCTCCATGGCATTGGACCTACCACCCACCCCAGGCCGTAGTATTGAACGGCCACCTCTCTCTCCAGCTGGGAACAGGCAGCAATTACCACTCACGCCAGGTCGAAATCTCTCTCCAGCAGGGAAGAAGCAGCAACTGCCACTTACGCCAGGCCGCTGTTTAGAAGACCGTCTACACACACCAAAACCACGAGCATCGTTACAAGCACCGTACAACATCGCCAACCGCCAAAAGGGATCCAGCTATAGCCTTGTGACAAACAGGGGAGAGATTTTCGATGTCACATACGACGAGATGAGGTCCATCCCATGGAAAGAGTTCGAATCTCTCAGAAGGAACGCGTACACCTTGTTTTTCAATAACGGGGACAAAGTACGAGTCCGCTTTGCCAAGGGAAAGACGACATGGTTCGACTTAAAAAGAGGTCGCCATTAATTAATACTTCATCTTTCTACTATTTTTATACTTATCTTTACTAGCAAGTAGTTGAATTATTTATCTCTTCTAATCTTAAATTATAGTCTGAATTATTTTGAATTGTTCTTTATTAGCAAGAAAAAATTATTTGTGTTTCCATCGAATGGTTATCAAAACAAGTTACTAGCAAGTTACTAGCAAGTAGTTGAATTATTTATCTCTTCTAATCTTATATTATAGTCTGAATTATTTTGAATTGTTCTTTATTAGCAAGAAAAAATTATTTGTGTTTCCATCGAATTGTTATCAAAACAAGCATGCATTATTCACTAAACATTAAAATTTTAAATTCAATAAATATGATTATTATGAAAGGTCATGTTTCTCTTCTCATCTCTCGCGCCCGGGAGAATGTTTGAATGTCAAACACATTTATTCACCACAGTACACTATTATGGGCCGGACTGTGAAACAACATAGACAGCGTTGACTATTACTGGAATAAGCAACGGTAGCTAAAGCTACTTGGCCCTATAAAAGGTCCGTCTGCCTATCAATCGGCCTATTTCATTTTTACCAACCATTAGGACCATACTCCCGACTGCGAAACGCATCAGGCTGGATTCAGCGGGTAGAACCTAAAGGTAAAGTATTAATACAAAAGCACGGAAATCTTTGAGTTTTGCCTGTACGCTGCATCAGCTGGGGGCTCTCCTCAAAGATAGCACGTAACCGCGACAACATTACGCACCACAACCAATCTCTCCCGGTTCCTACAAAACCTACATAAAAATATAAACCCATAACTATAACCAAAAAATCAAGAAACACGGAAATCTTTGAGTTTTGCCTGTACGCTGCATCAGCTGGGGGCTCTCCTCAAAGATAACACGTAATCGCGGCACATCTCGCACACGTAAACTATTCCTCCTGGCTCTAACCATACAAATATCAACGGCAAGCATCTCCATCACTCCTTCGGCAAACTCGTCAACACAAAATGCAACTCAACGATCAAGCTTGATCATATTTGTTTCATACACAAATACCACACCAATCCTGATCGTATTTACCCGTTGTTTTATGCGTTTCCAATTTGACAGTTTGAAGGAATTATTCTGATACTGAAATTTCTAAAATGAATTGTTAAAATCAAAAGGGTATGGGGCCCTATTCTCGAGTTCATTCGAATTTTGGTCGCATACGATCAATTCGAATGATAAGTTTCGTACACGAACCAACTTCCATAAAAATTGGTATTCTTGAATGTCATGCGAAACTTTTTCATTCGAATGGTCGTACACGAATTGGAAGTAGTATTGCCAGACAAGTTTTTTGCTATTTAACGTGAATTTGGTAAGCCACTGTGACCACTAACAAGTGAAACACTTCAGAACAGAAATCCGTTAGTTTCAAACTTGAAAAAATGGATCAAAACGGGTTGGTAATATTAGTGGGGAGGAGAAAACGATATTAATAGAATTTTTGGAAAGTAATCCAAAATTAATTAAAGGTAGATTCAATGCGGAATTTACCCATGCAAACGCAAACAAGCTTGGGGTATCGTTTTGGATGTTTTAAATAGTATTCCTAGTGCAAAAAAGGATTGGAAGCAATGGCGCAAGGTATGATTATTCATTATAAACAAGCAATCAAGATAATTATTTATGTAATTTACAGACTTAGCAGGATATGAAAAACAAAACAAAAGGGTGGCAAGCGGGCATTCTTAAAGATATTCGAACCACGGGTGGAGGACGACAAAGTGTCGTAAGTTTGGATGCAACAAGCAACAGGATAGCAAACATGCTCGACGCTACAGCAGTTACCGGTGATCAAACGACTTTTGAGTCAATTGTCGAATTTGTAAGTCAATTTGAGTATCATCATTCCACTTTTATCGTATGCTTTCGTGCTATTTAATCTAACGCACCATATTACAGAGTGATGATATTGATGATAATGAAGGTGGTGACATAATTCTCGTAGAAAATGGTACTAAGCATGCAAGCCTCCACAAGGAATATGAGGAAATAGAATATATGGAGGAACAACATCAACGCAGTCAGGTGAACAGTAAGTCATTAAATTTTATTCATACATTTCAAATAATATATTGCAACCCTAATTGTAGAGAAAAGAAAAATGTCATCGAAAAGGCTAGAGCGTTCGCAGCAACAATGTAATTACATGTTGAAAGTGTCTCAATCTGATTGCGATATTAGAGAGAAGTATTATGCTAAGAAGCTGTCTTTATTAGAAAGAAAAGTAGAGGCTCAAGAGCGCATAGCTTCAGCAAAAGAGAGGCAAGTTGTGGCCCAAGAACGAATTGCAGCTGCCACGGAAATCCAATCCGAGGCTCAAATGAAAATTGCTGTTACTGCAAGTAGCATCGTGAGTTTACTGGAAAGTAAACTACAGTAAAAATTATATGGGTTTATTTTGTTTGTTGCGTTATTTTGTTTGATGTGTTATTTTGTTTGCTGCGTGTGTGTTGTGTTATAATAAAATTTAAAAAAAATGTTTGTTGAATAAATGATATTTTTACTGTTCTTAAGAATTGTTTTTTTTTTAACGAGTAACATTACATAAATGTAGGATCTATAATTGAACTTGAAGTAACGTAGAACGAAGAATATTGAACGAAGCACCGACGAACAATTAACGAAGAACGATGAACGGAGAACGAAAGACGACGAACAATCAACGAAAAACGATGAACGAAGAACGAAATGCGATGAATACAACAACAGTTGCTGTGGTACGACGCGGACGAAACGCCGAGTATTTTACAGCGCGACACCTCGATTCACCGGCCGATGGCCGCAACGCAACGAAAGAACCCAAGAGCGCGGCACGCGCGAGCTTCCTGGCTCCCGAGACGGGCATTCACCCAGGATCAACGGGGCCGCAAGCCCTGGAAAGGTTGCGCTGTACGAGGGAGCAGCCAAGGAAATTGGCAGAGCACGATCTGGCTCTTGAATCTGGACCGCCGAAGAAGAAAGATCACCAACACCGACCGTCAGCGTTTTTTTCCTTGAATTTTTTTTCTGTTTGCTTGAGCATTAATATTAACGTAGAGTCGAATAACGTCGCCTAACGACAGGCAAAGTGTATCGGTTTAACGACACAAAATAATAAAGGTCGTATTTGAATTACGTAACGTGTGGTTTTTGGCTGTTTGTTTGTTTCCTCTTCTGATTATCCACAGATTTCCGACCATTCCAGGCGTGCACCTCAGGAGGGGTTTTGGTTTAGTATTTTCACCAAAGGAAAAAATACCTGGCGCCCAAACAAGGAGAGATCTCGATCCGGCTGCCGTTCTCCCATCCGCCCGCACCCACTCCGACAGCAGCTGGCCGGACGCCCTAAAATAGTCGTAACAATATGTATAAAAAAATGTTTAAAATATAAAAATCTTTAAAATGTATACTCACTTTTTATAAATTTAAATTTAATTTTTATAAACATTTCAAATATTGTTTGACAGTTTACATGGTTACGGCAAAAGTTTCGTGCACGAAAGTTTAATTCGAATGATAGAAACCACTCGTTGCATATCATGCGAAAAGATTCGCATGCGACCGCCGTGTGACTACTCGAGAATAGCAATCTTTTCAAGTCATTCGAAAGTTGATGAAATTCGTGCACGAAACTTGGTCGAATGAACTCGAGAATAGGGCCCATGGTGCTTATTCATTCCACTATTGAAGCGGCTTTGACATCCCCATCTTAATTTTTAATCCGCTAAGTCCTGCTACGGAATCCAGCCAGTAAGATCTTGATCTACTGATGTAATAGCACTTCCCAGGATACATCTTGGAACTTGGGAATATCTCTCATGTTGTAGATCTCCTTGCGGTGGACACAACCATTGTAAATCCGACAATAGCTTTTAAAAATATATTGTGTGCCGTCGTGCCTTCTCTAACCTTCTCCGGGAGTGAACGGTCTCGAAACCATTATGCTACGGAAGATATGCCATTTATTGGTGATGAATGAATGACGAATGGTGAGAATCCTTAGAATTTGCCTATATCTCGTGTACGTTCCGAAGTAGTAGCATGAGGACGGGGCTATTTATATTCCAAACGCTAACAAGCCAAGCCATACCTTGGTCAAGGATATTAGACCCACCAGCCTCTCATCGCTTTTGCTAGAAACGATAGAAAGACTGGTGGACTACCAGCCCAAATGCGTCCTGGACATAAGGGTCTTCCCAGCATGTCTACAGGGTGTAACTAGTACTGAGGTTCAAACGAAAATGGGAGATAGAGGAACTTGTCCTGAGTAGAAAATCGTTCTACACATACTCCCGTTTTTGCACCGTTAAGAAGATAGCGCGATTTTAAGGACGAAGGATTTTCATCGTACCTGTGATCACTGTTTGATCTCTAACTTCTACTGTACTTAGCGTAATGTAATAATTCTGGGCTCGTTGGAAAGGACACAAATTCTTCTTTCTAATTGCTATCAACTGTGTCAATCAGTGTTATACTTTTTGAGAAAAATTAATTCAAATGACACAAAAATAATAAAAAAATTAAAAAAAAATACAAAAAAGTCCTGTTTTCTCTAAGAAGAACCTAATTAACCACCAAATTTTATTACATTTTCGGAAAGCCCATAAAATTTTACTATACGTTTGATAACAGAATTTCTTCATAGGTTGAATTGTAAAGGAGCGGGGCTAACAGT
The DNA here is from genome assembly GCA_951812415.1 of Beris morrisii. NCBI lineage: Eukaryota > Metazoa > Arthropoda > Insecta > Diptera > Stratiomyidae > Beris > Beris morrisii. The sequence goes on from OX638310.1 coordinate 74,995,897, forward strand.
TACCAAGCACGTTCCCTTTAAGTAAATCTGGTTTGATACCCGTCATTCGCCGAAGGAGTATGATTAATAATAGTGAGGAAGAAATAAATGCATGTGGTTGATGCCTAATCGATGGCCGATGCGCCGGGTGCTTACCGTGGGGTCCCTAGCCGCGAAGCGTAGTATGCGCTCCTCCGTGGCCACAGGTACCGAGTGTCGCCGTCCTGGATGTTGTGTCTCCCGCCACGGCTGCAGTGTACCTCGTTCACGAAGGTTCCGATGAATGCTGATGAACATCCGATAATGGGGGAACTGAGATCTGTCCGGATACCGTTCCCGGAAAACTCTTTAATTAACTTAAATGAATGTTAGTTAATTTATTTAAATGGACGCTATCTAATTAGTTGTCATATTTTTACTTACCTGTAACATAATTTCCACACATAAGAGCAATACGTGTGTTGTTAACATGGTTGCTCTCTACTGCATCTGTTTTGCGGTAAATTCTATGCTTAGCAGTATTTCCAACATGTGCAGGGAACTCGCTTGTTGTTGCAAATATGAAGAAATTCTGTTATCAAACGTATAGTGAAATTTTATGGGCTTTCCGAAAATGTAATAAAATTTGGTGGTTAATTAGGTCCTTCTTGGAGAAAACAGGACTTTTTTGTATTTTTTTTTAATTTTTTATTATTTTTGTGTCATTTAAATTAATTTTTCTCAAAAAGTATAACACTGATTGACACAGTTGATAGCAATTAGAAAGAAGAATTTGTGTCCTTTCCAACGAGCCCAGAATTATTACGTTACGCTAAGTACAGCAGAAGTTAGAGATCAAACAGTGATCGCAGGTACGATGAAAATCATTCGTCCTTAAAATCGCGGTATCTCCTTAACGGTGCAAAAACGGGTGTATGTGTAGAACAATTTTCTACTCAGGACAAGTTCCTCTATCTCCCATTTTCGTTTGAACCTCAGTACTAGTTACACCCTGTATATAAAAGAAAAATCTTGTGAAACGGACTTGCCTGAGGTCGTTTCCACGGTAGAAAAATCTATGAATGAAGAGAAATATACTCTAGAACCTTCCATAATGCGAATAATGTGCGATCGAGAAGCCATTGGATGGAATGGATGTTTTAAATCACGGTACTCGTAGTTAAACCTGGAGACCTATTATGCCTCGATTCTAAAGTTTGAAATTTCGTATTGTAAATTCTTATTGGCACAAAATCCGCTAACTTCGAAATTTATTTTTCCGAAGAAGAGCTTCAAACGCCACGGCTGATATTTAGTCGCCAAGACTAAAGGCGGGGTAGGTGCAGGTGTTTTTTCTGACATGCTTAACATTAGCAGCTCCTTCCACCTGCCGGACCACTATAGTGTCTATCAAGCGGAACTTATGGCGATCAAGGAGGTCTTGTTCTGGCTGAGGTGTAATGTAATATCTGCTAGGGATATTAGCATTTTCACAGACAGCCAAGCGGCAATAAAATCCTTGGAATCGGCCTCGACAACATCCAAGCTTGCCGTAGAATGTCGATCATCTCTTAAGGAGATGGCAGTTCAATATTATTCTGTATTACATGTATTACATGTCGCATGTCATGTATTACATGTCACACTGCGAGACAGATCTTGCCGAAGCTGGATCTAAAACGCTCTAATAGGCTGACTTTGCTCCAAAGGGCGAGGATCAGCTCCACAGTCGGTGTCTTCACCGGACACTATCTTATAAGTCGGCATGTTAAAAGACTCCGCCTCTTCTCAAACGACTTCTATAGAAGTCAAGCTTTCTGTAGTGCAAGCTTTAAATAGTTTGACGAGTAGAACCGGATTCAATGATCCTGTGGTAACACAACGGACTTTTTTATGTCTATGTGTATCCGTGTTCTCACGGGCAGCCACGCGTACCTACTTAGTTAAGTTTTAAGGTCCGCTAGCTCGCTATCATCGAGAAAACCATAATAAATAACAACAAAATCCATTTTTTGTTATAAAAATTACTTCAACTTCGCGGTTTTTTAAATTTTGATCCTTATTTTGACATTAATATTTATTTGGAAATATTTAAAAAATCTGGAATCGATCGAATAAAGTGAGCAACACTTCCAAAGGGGAATTAAATTACGACTTCGGATTGATACATAATAAGAAATTTTGATCGGAGGCGAATGGGAAAACTTTACGAATTCCAATATCAGAATTTGAATCATAAGTCATAACAGGCACCCTGTTCTTACGTACGGGTCACTGGTTTGGTGGCATGCATGAGCAGAATTCAAAGAATTACATGCATTGAGATCACTGGTACTCTTCGTATCACAGCCTCCCGGGTTCTTAAGGTCATGCTCCACATAATCGCATTAGATTTAGCGGTAAAGTCAATAGCAGCAAAGTCTGCTGACCATTGGAAGGAAGGCGGCTTACGCTAGGAACTTATCAGTTTCCTTTTGCTCCGGTATTCCGGAACGCACCGATTACAGGATACCATCTTGCAAGTTTGAACATTCCCATGTTGTGGATAGTCCCATCAGAAGAGAATGGGGATCTGCGATCATCCTTCCTGATATTTGCTGAATTGCCATGATGGCTCTAAGATGGAAAAGGTGCAGAGGAGTACTTACGCGACCGCGACATCATGGGCGTCCAGTGTGTTTCTGGCTGAAATATTGGCATTGACAAAAGCAGCAACGACTTGTGTGCGAGAGTTGAAGAATTTTGAAGATGGTGTGTGTGAATAATACCCTGAAAATCTGTTGGATACCCGGTCACTGTTACTGCCCTGGAAATGAAAAGGCAGGTATCGAGCTCGCCAGTAGAGAATCGGGAGTCTATGTCCCAACGAATATGTGAAGGGCATGATCAATACGGAAGTACACAGGCAGACTCACTAGTCGTAGGGGTCTTAACTGGACATTGTCCTTTTGAGAGACATGAAGACTTGGCAGTCTGGCACACACAGATATCGGATTCATGAAGAACTTCTCTCTTCATAAAGAAGAGTACTATTTGGAATCAATAACGCAGAAGCCGGTCTTATACGAGGGGATTACAATGGATTCATAGTGATCTCTCGTGATGAGATGTGACATAGTTAGATTAGATTTGGAAATAGGGGTTGGTGTGGATAACCTCTGTCACTGCAGCCACAGTTGGGCTTATTGTGACGTCCCCCCGGTTTGATTATGATTCCTCTTCGATCCCTGCGCTTACAATGAAGCCTAGTATTTTGCGAAGAGGAATGGTCAGGAATTCCGATGGGTCCATGAAACCCTGACCGAAGTGACGAAGCCTTTTGCGAGTTAAACCCTCACATTCACAGAGGATATGCTCTGGTGTTTCGTCTTCGTCATTGCATATTCTGCAAATTTTAGTCTCAGAGAGACCAATCCTGTTGAGATGCTTCCTCATGTGACAATGTCCAGTCAAAGCTCCCACTAAGGTTCGGGTCTGATATCATAGTGCTACAGTTTAGTACTTCGTTGTACTTACAAAACATTGTTGGATCAAACTTCATACTTTCTTTATTTTATAACTCCTCTCGCGTTAATTGTAGCATCTTCTCAAAACTAAAAGATCTTCTGCCATCCTATCTTTATTTATGGAAAAACTGCCCTCAACAAAGACATAGCCATGACAATCAGTTTCCCCATTTTGCATAAAAAGAGAATTGTTGAAATTGGATGGCTGCATTTCACTCATTGGGCGGTCGGCTTTGAGTGTTGTTATTTGCATGGCTGACAGGGGTCCTCAAGTATCCATGCCAGGCAGATTTTTCTAAAATGCTTTTCACTCAAAATTAACTTGCGAAGTTTAATTTGTGAAATATATTGTAAGTTGATTGTTGTTTGACTCGCAAAGTTTCTCGCAAGAAAGAAAGAAATATTAGGTCGTTGCAGATGAAATGTCGTTTTTCTCTATGAAGTGAAGTCAGTTGCGATTTTCATGTCTCAAACTGCCGCCATGTGGCACAAGTGGTATTGGGTATTGAAGTATAAATACCCATACTTTTACTCATGGAGTCATTTCAGTTTTGGACTTTATTGAGATCGGACAGAAAAAAAAAGAAAAAAGAATGGATTCGAGTCAAAAACGGGTAATTTTCCTTTATGAATTTAAACTTGGCCACAGCGCAACGGAGGCAACCGAAAGCATGAACAGAGCATTTGGAACGTAGTCACCCAGGACCTTCTATCGACAACGATAAGCTGAATTTATTAGTGGAATCTGACTCACGCCAAACTGTAAGGGACATTACAGAGAAATTGGGCGTTCACTATTCGACAGTTTCCCGGCACTTGCAACGGCTTGGAAAAATCAAAAAGCTTGATAAGTGGGTTCCGCATGAGCTTACTGGGCAAAACATGATGCGTCGACTGGAAATTTGCAGCTCCCTGCTCTCCCGGAAGAGAAACGATCCGTTTTTGAACAGAATAGTGACATATGATGAAAAGTGGATACTATACGACAATCGTCGCCGATCGGCATAATGGTTGGATGTTGATGAGACCCCAAAACACATGCCGAAACCCGCCCTTCATCCGAAGAAGATAATGGTGACTGTTTGGTGGTCTGCAGCTGGAGTTATTCCCTATTCCTTTTTGAAGCGTGGTGAAAACATTAATGCAGAGATGTATTGTGCCCAACTCGATGAAATGCATCAGAAATTGTGTGTTCAATGGGCTAGATTGGTCAACAGAGATGGAGTTATATTGCTTCATGACAACGCACGGATTCATGTTTCAAGAACAACGGTCCAAAAATTAAACGAGTTGCGGTATGAGACTCTTTCTCATCCACTATACTCACCAGACCTTTCGCCAACTGACTACCACTTTTTTAAACATTTGGATCATTTTTTGGCGAACAAACAATTCGATAATGAAGTAGCCATCAAAAGTGCCTCCGAGGATTTTCTTCGCTCTAGAAAGTCGGACTTCTACGAAACTGGCATAAATGCACTTGTATCTCGTTGGGAGAAGTGTATTACATGTGCTGGTGCCTATTTTGATTAATAAAATTAAGTTTTATAAAAGTTACAGTTGTTTGAAATTGCACTACCAAAAACGACATTTCATCTGCAACAACCTAATAGTATTTTCCGTACATCGAAAATATTTTTTTTTTTCCATTTGTCTGTTTCTAAAAACTTTGTAAAATTACCTGCCGCTGGTCAGCTTGGTCTGCTAGTTCTAAAACGTGAAACTATGTACACAAGTTTAGGGTAGAATTTTTATACTCTAGATGAAATCTGAGAGTATTATAAGTTTAATCCAGCCCAAAAGTTTGTAACGCATAGAACCAAGCCTCGGACGAAAAAAAGTTATATATTATTTTTTGTTTATTTGTGGCCAAAAACTCGAAATTCGCTTGACGTCCGTCCGTCCGTCTGTCTGTCCGTTAGCACGATAACTCAAGAACGCCTTCACCTAGGATCTTAAAATTTTGAATCTGGATGTTTGGTTAAATTTGTAAGGCTAAGTTCGGTAACGGGTAAAACCGTCTTACACCTTCGGGTAGCTGCCATACAAAATTTCCTTAAAACACGTGTTCAAGAATATTGGCTGATAACTTCAGAAGGGTTTAAGCTACGACTTTGAAATTTTGAATGTGTTGATTTTCCAATAGTTGGAGCTAAATGTATGATTATGAAAAAAATCCTATAAGTCCTTCATGTAGCTGCCATACAAATATCCTGTCAAAATGTCTTCACTTAATTTACGGAACTCACTATAACTCAAGTAATCGTTTAGCTACACGGTAAAACATTTCGGTACAAATTCAATAAAATTTTGAATACATACATATAAATCCTTATCATTTTCATATAAACTTTATACACTCGTTGAGATTAAAACTGATAGTAGCATGTATAAAATTTATTTCATATAGGGTTTATTAGAAATTGATAAAAATTGGTTATCTTCATATTAGGATACGCTTTATTCTTTATTTATAAAATAAATCTATACCAATTTAATAAATACTTTGTGTAGGATATTAGTATACTATTTTATATAGGCGCATTATATATTTAATAGTATATGTATATACAGGGTGGGCCAAATACAAGTTTCTTTTTAAAAATGCAATAAAATGAACAAAATTAAATTTTTTTCCATGTATTATGGCTTTATTAGTAAGAGTAAACATTCCCATTAATGATGGAACACAACTTCGTTCAAGTGGCTGCCTCGGCTGGCTGCGCAGTAGCGCATTTTCCAATTTTCCAAGACCTTGTTGATGGTTTCGGGCTGTAGCTCACGGATTGCTTGGATGATATTGGCCTTAAGTGCTTGAATCGTTTCTGGATTGTTGGCATAACATCGGTCCTTCACGGTTTCTCACAAAAAAAATCCAAAGGGGTCAAATCGCAGCTCCGAGGCGGCCAATTGACATCGCCAAGACGGCTTATAACACGATTTGGGAGTTTGGTGCGTAAAAGATCGATTGTGGCATGGGCTGTGTGGCATGGCGCGCCATCCTGCATGAACCAGAGGTCGTCCAAATCCATGTCTTCAATTTCAGTAAAGAAAAAGTCGGATAACATGGCTCTGTAACGTTCACCGTTGACCGAAACGTTGTTCCCAGCCTCATTTTCGAAGAAAAATGGTCCAATGATGCCACCACTCCACAATCCGCACCAAACTGTCACTCTCTATGGATGCATTGGCTTCTCGACAATAACGTGCGGGTTTTCCGAGCCCCAAATGCGGCAATTTTGTTTGTTAACGTAGTCGCCGAGATGAAAATGCGCCTCGTCAGAAAAGATGATTTTTCGCCCAAAATCGTTGTCCAATTCAAGCTGCTCTAAGGCCCAAATTGCGAAGCGATAACGAAGCGGATGGTCGTGCGCCTTCAATTGGACCTTGTAAGCGAATAATCCGAGATCTTTGTGCAGAATTCTCCTCAGGCTAGTGCGTGAAGTGTTGAGCTGTTGAGTTGATGTTCGTGGAGTGAGTCTCACACTCTCGGCTACAGCAGCCACATTCTCGTCTGTGCGCACCGTATGACGACGGGGGCCATGAGTGTTGTCCACTAGCATGCCAGTCTCACGAACTTTTTGTACAAACTTGCGTACAGCAGGCGCGGTGGGTGCTTCATTTCGGCCAAAACTTCTTTTCAAGAAACGCACTGTTTGGGCTACACAGCAGTCACTTTGGAAATAAGTTTTCAATATTTCCCAACATTGTTCAAGCGTAAAGCGACTCATTTCGTTCCGCGGAGGGTACTGACTTTCTGTCAAGATTTCGAGCGGGAAACAGCTTTCAGTGTCAAAATAAACTATGATTTAAAAAAAACCACTAGATGGCCCACTCTGTACATATATATGTATAAAACATATTATGTAATATCAAAATTAATTTGAATTTTCTTTGAAATAAGGTTGATTAAAAGAAGTTTCTACATACATATTTAAAATATTTTATTTCTGATAGTAAATACGTATATAGGTTGGTATATATATTTAGAAATTGCGTTGAAACACACATAATTTCAGACTTATCTCATAAATAATATGTCTCGTCACAATGTAGGTACTATTTGTTTTTCGAGAAAATGCAGTAGAATAAGATTCGTAATTAATTAACTTCGACAAATAAAAGAGGAATAAATTATTTCCATTTATGTATGTACTTGATTATTTCAATTGCGTTATGAAATTCATCAAATTGTTTTATACTGAATTTTTGACATAAAAAAATAAAATCATTTTTGTAGCAAAAAAAATAATATTATTTTATAAAAGTTTTTATCATTTAAGTCATCTGATCTAATAAATATTTCTAGTCGATAATGAGTAAAATATTCTATCCATGATACAATTGATATTGTTTGCAATGAGTTGGAATCAATCATATGTAAATAGTTCTCGTATTGTGTGTAAATGTCTGGTGTTACGCCAGTTACTCTTCCAATTTTAAGTACATCATCAATATTAAGATTTTCCCAAACTGTAACAAATTTTTCCTGATGGCGTTTGGCCAAAGTTTTTTCGAGCCTCCTTCGTCCGCTATTTATTAAATTGCCCCTTCGGTCATAATTAGTTAATAATAGTTCTTCTTCAAATCTACCATTTACGAGGGCGGTTTAATAATGACGTGCAAAAATCGAGAAAACATAATTTTTTGGGAAAAAATTTATTTTATTTTTCAACGTAGTATCCTTTTAGCTCGATACACTTAGTCGAGCATTTTTCCAAATTTTTGATCACTTCCAAATAATATGATTTGTCCAACCCTTCAAAATAGGCGTTGGTTTCACTTATGACGTCAGTAGTCGTGGTAAATCTCTTTCCAGCAAGCCATTCTTTCAAGTCTGAAAATACTAAAAAGTCGCGGGGTGCCAAATCTGGAGAATACGGTGGGTGAGGGAGCAATTCGTACCGTAATTCAAACGATTTTGCCGTTGCAACAGCGGACGTGTGAGCCGGAGCGTTCTCGTGATGAAACAACACTTTTTTCTTCGCCAAATGAGGCCCTTTTTCCTTAATTTCAGCATCCAATCGAACCAATAACGCAGAATAATATGCTCCCGTTATTGTTTTTCCTTTATCCAAGTAGTCGGTGAATATTATTTCATTGGAATCCCAAAAAACTGTCGCCATAACCTTCCCAGCTGATGTAACGGTGTTTGCCTTCTTCGGTGCGCTTGAACCGGCTTCCATCCATTGTTTTGACTGTTCTTTGGTTTCTGGAGTGTAGTGGTGGATTCATGTTTAATCAACAGTTACGAATCGACGAAGAAATTCATTCGGATTACGTTGATTTGGTTGATTGTCAGTAAACGCGGCACCCATCTTTCGGATAGCTTTCTCATGTCCAAATAGTTTTTCAAAATATTTCAAACACATTCAGATGAGATGCTTACTACGTTAGCTATCTCACGCACTTTTACTCGACGATCTTCTATCACGATATCATGGATTTTATCGATCATTTCTGGCGTGGTGACCTCATTTGGACGACCTGGACTTGGTATGGTTTCCGTGCTCGTACGACCACACTTGAATTCAGAAAACCATTTGTAAATCATTCGGATCGATGGTGCAGAGCAGTGGCGGTGCTGATAGTTTTGGCGCCCGGCGCACTTTCTACGTTTTGGAGCCCCAAATTTTATATTTTGTTTTCGAAAATGAAGGATAATTTCCAAGATTTAGCATGATATAAATAGAGCAGATGGTGTTGTGACCCCTGCTGTTAATTTGGCCCGCTAATTATTTCTAATAATTCACAATATCATTTATGGTTTGTGTTACATATCGGGCTTTCTGATATGTAACAGATAAACACCATAGAACAAAACTGAAATAAATTGCTTATTCATGGGTCATTCCATCAAGAGTCGCCAAAGTTGTGACCTTACCATCTCCGAATCTTATGCAAATTTTTGTACTTGAAGAACTAGTGAAAAAAATAATTGAAATTCAATTTTTGTTTCTATCTCATTGTTTTGTTAGTTATAGTATGTTAAAGTTTTCGCAAAAATGGCGTCCGAGTGCAATTTGAAAATTCTCTATGTTAATTTTTATCCTAAAATAATAAAATATTTTTCAAAACATATCAAAAAATTAACTTCAGATCCCAAGTTAATTTTTTGGTATGTTTTGTAAAACAGTATAACCTACAAAATATAAAAAAAAAACGTTTTGCGAAAACTTTAATATATGTACTCGTACTATAACTAACAAAAAAATGAGATAGAAACAAAAAATTGAAACTTAATTATTTTTTTCACTAGTTCTTCATGTACAAAAATTTTCAAAAGAATCGGAGATGGTAAGGTCACAAATTTCGACATTTTTGGCGATTCTTGATGGAATGGCCCTCATACGAAGGATCGCCTTGCTTTCGCAAAATATGTCCATCAACATCTGTGATTGCCTTCAAAGGTGCATCTTATAAGAGTCAATGGAAGAATATATCAAAAGATCTCACAGAGCAAAACGTAGCCGCAATCTTTAGAACTGTGGATGTGATACAGGATGATGAACAGATCAGCTCGGATAGAAGTACTGAAAGTAGTGAAAATGAGGCTTCTTCGACTAAATACATACAATTCGACCAGGAACGTCATTTCAGTCTTACCCAGGAGGCAAGATCTTTTTCACTGCATATAAATTCATTTGAGTCGATATTAAGATATGCAGTGTATGGTATGCAAGCGCGCACGCATAGTTCAAGGAGTACGTTAATTTTTTTAACTCCTTTAAAAATAGACTTTCTTGAAAAAATCAAAAAGTCACGGTTCCCTTCAATTCTGAAATTGCCCCCCCCCCCCCCAAATTACTTCCCTGAATTCGGTATCTAATATTGAAACAAATTGTGAAGGGTCCTTTCCTAGTGACCAAAGAAGTAAAATATACATTCAATTGCGATTTTTTGAAGCAGAATGAATGTCCTGGAGCTGAAGGTGATAATTATAATACTGTGAGGCTTTCTTCTAATTTTAAGTAATTAGTTTTGCTAACATAACGAAACAATTTAAAGTAGCCTTTGAAACGTAATTACTATTAGCACTTATTTTTTTCCACAATAAAACCTAGCAAGAAAAATATCACATTTTCTTTGGTCGTCAAACAGTGCTCCCAACTCGTGAAAGTTCTAAATATTTCAATTTTCTCGACAACATTAGAACAACTGTACCCTTATTGCCGTTTAATTATTAGATAACACTCTTCATTGCATTCGTATAGTGGTGATCACGTCACGAGAGTTTAATTCCCTATTTATTTAAAAAAAAATAACTAGAGAGAAATTAAAAACCCATCGGAATTTACATGAAAAAATAATGTATTATACATAAAGAACTGAAGCACTGGCACCTCGCATACGCCTGGGACCTCTGAGAACCCATTTCATTCCAGTGGCGCACTTTTATAAACTGCGCCAGATACCATGAATACATAACATATGCACTCAGCGGAATACAACGCATGCCGTTGTGCATGAAAACGTTGACAGGTCACAGTACCGTGCGTGTTGGATGTCGAACCGTGGTGCAGATGAAATATTTACGCCAAAGAGTAAGTCAATAGATTCGCACATGTTTGATCGAACAAAACGATGTACATGTCGGATCAGTAGAGAAAAATGATGTTGGTTATACAAAATCGTTTATGTATGTACTATGTATTTGGAAGAGGGTGCTACGAACATGTATTTATATGATAAGATCAAACAGCAATCACATATTTAAGGGAATAAAACAAACGTTTGGGAGTACGACGTGTTCTTAATTTGTATTTGGATGGATAGGTATATGTAGGTAGGGTGCCGTGTTTTAAAATTGCAAAATTTACAAACATTGAATTTGATAATTGCAGGTTCGTACATGAACGAACAATTGCGTAGGTAGGTGGAACATTAGGTGTGGCGCCTTAAGAATTTGGATCCCGGCGCAGTTGCTCCTATGGAAGCTCCGCCTCTGGTGCAGAGTCCCCATAATGCTTCTTCTGTTAACTTAGCTCTTCGGTTAACTTAGCTGTTTTCTCTTTTAAAAAATTGTGTTTAATCACAACACGAAATTCATTTCTATCCATTTTTAAAAATTTTTATAAGTTGACTTGCTTCGACGGCTGTTTCTCGAAAACTAAACGAGGTATCAGGCTTAAACTTTGCAGATCATCTATTTAAGGATGGTCCAGGTAAAAAAAAATAACGAATTCCTTACCTGCCCCTTCTTCTTAATTTTTGCACGTCATTATCAAACCGCCCTCGTATATAACTTTTCAAGACCTTGAAGAAGTAATATAGTAAGATTTAAGTAATAGAATTATGCTTGAGTCAGATACAAAGTAGAACGAGGCAGCACGGCGCAGCTTGACGCCGCCAATAAAACAACAAGGCAGATAACTATTCACTGTCAACGTCAGTTTTAGTTTTAAATAAATTTCAAATTTTCCTAAGTGTTCGTATTCGTGCATACGAAGCAGCGAACTAATTAAAAATGACTTTTAAGCTAATTTTAGTTCAGTCCGGTCATATCAAGTAACGATTCGATGTGTTAAAGATAAAAAACTCACTTGTCAGTTTTGAGGTTAAAGAGCCGTACAGAATGAACGAATCGCAGTCGGACTGGAATGTCAAAATATCGCAACGAGATGCAATGAAACAATGTGAACCGCAAGTAAACACTACATGAACACAATGACTGTATTGAGTTCGCAGTTCTATTAGTTTCAATAATCAAAGCGAAATTGATATGGACGCGAAAATCGGTGAATTATTTTTAATGATTATCGAAATCTGTTTCATTTTCTATTTTATCATTTTCTTCTTAAAATTACACAGTGCGTTTTAGGTTATGATAAGGTCATATTTGATATTTCGATGCGTTCACTTGCGACCATTTCAAATATTACGAACTTACTTGCGGCTGTCTGCGACCCATAGCGTTCATTCTGTTTAGCTACACACAATCACATGCATTTGAAACTCGTTTTTTCCCCTCCGTTATTTTGACACTCCAATCCGACTCCGATTGCGTTCATTCTGTACGGCTCTTTAGGCTGCCTTCGTCTACGTTCGTCCAGAATATTCCACGTTTTCGTTTTTAATTTTAAAAGAAAACTCGGATGAGAACGAAATGCATCCACATAGTCGAAAAAGATTTCAGATTCTCTTGGCGCATCATTACAGTTCATAAATCCAATAAAGTCCTCCAAATTAATACTTAAATTTTCCAAAGCTAATAAATATAAAGACAATTTTTTTACACAAACACAAATTATTTTAGAAACTACAATTGCATGTATGATTTTAGATTTCACCTGAATACACAAAATCACTATAGTCTAACTGCACTTGTACCGCACTATATTTTTTAAAAGCCACTACCTTTTGCACTCCATTTCCATAATCAAATGTTACAAACAATCCGGCATATATACTTTTGTTTTATTTTAATTTTATATTTTATTTATATCATTAGCTATTCCGCGACTAGCGCCACGATCCAATTTAACTTTGCAAATGATCAATTTAACGACTAATATTTCCATTTCAAAAGACGCTTATTCTACAGAGTGTAACTAGTACTGAGGTTCAAACGAAAATGGGAGATAGAGGAACTTGTCCTGAGTAGAAAATCGTTCTACACATACTCCCGTTTTTGCACCGTTAAGGAGATAGCGCGATTTTTAGGACGAAGGATTTTCATCGTACCTGTGATCACTGTTTGATCTCTAACTTCTGCTGTACTTAGCGTAACGTAATAATTCTGGGCTCGTTGCAAAGGACACAAATTCTTCTTTCTAATTGCTATCAACTGTGTCAATCAGTGTTATACTTTTTGAGAAAAATTCATTTAAATGACACAAAAATAATAAAAAATTAAAAAAAATTACAAAAAAGTCCTGTTTTCTCCAAGAAGGACCTGATTAACCACCAAATTTTATTACATTTTCGGAAAGCCCATAAAATTTCACTATACGTTTGATAACAGAATTTCTTCATATTTGCAACAACAAGTGAGTTCCCTGCACATGTTGGAAATACTGCTAAACATAGAATTTACCGCAAAACAGATGCAGTAATGAGTAACCATGTTAACAACACACGTATTGCTCTTATGTGTGGAAATTATGTTACAGGTAAGTAAAAATATGACAACTAATTAGATAGCGTCCATTTAAGTAAATTAACTAACATCCATTTAAGTTAATTAAGTAATATCCATTTAAGTAGAGCGTGGAGTTTACCTGCTCCCTTAAGGAACAGGAATGACTTCGTCCTACGTAGATTTTTCTGCGATAAAAGCATCGGGAGGAAGCAGCAGCAAACAGAATGTCATAGACATCATTACGAGCAACATGGCAAGCAATAGGAGGTCTTTTACAACGGAAGAAATGGCAGACATGCACTTCGTGTATGGGTTGTGCGACGGGAATGCTAGGCGAGCCGAAAGAGTTTACCGGGAACGGTATCCGGACAGATCTCGGTACCCCCATTAGCGGATGTTCATCAGCATTCATCGGAACCTTCGTGAACGAGGTACACTGCAGCCGTGGCGGGAGACACAACATCCAGGACGGCGACACTCGGTACCTGTGGCCACGGAGGAGCGCATACTGCGCATCGCGGCTAGGGACCCCACGGTAAGCACCCGGCGCATCGGCCATCGATTAGGCATCAACCACATGCATTTATTTCGTCCTCACTATTATTAATCATACTCCTTCGGCGAATGACGAGTGAGTGTCAAACCAGATTTACTTGAAGGGAACGTGCTTGATAACTGTTAGCCCCGCTCCTTTACAATTCAACCTATGAAGAAATTCTGTCAAACGTATAGTGAAATTTTATGGGCTTTCCGAAAATGTAATAAAATTTGGTGGTTAATCAGGTCCTTCTTGGAGAAAACAGGACTTTTTTGTAATTTTTTTTAATTTTTTATTATTTTTGTGTCATTTAAATGAATTTTTCTCAAAAAGTATAACACTGATTGACACAGTTGATAGCAATTAGAAAGAAGAATTTGTGTCCTTTGCAACGAGCCCAGAATTATTACGTTACGCTAAGTACAGCAGAAGTTAGAGATCAAACAGTGATCACAGGTACGATGAAAATCCTTCGTCCTAAAAATCGCGCTATCTCCTTAACGGTGCAAAAACGGGAGTATGTGTAGAACGGTTTTCTACTCAGGACAAGTTCCTCTATCTCCCATTTTCGTTTGAACCTCAGTACTAGTTACACCCTGTATACCAAAGAAGATAAAATGTATACACCAATCTAGAATAAATGAAAATATTTATCCAAAAGCCGTATTAAATCTATACAAGCTAATATACAAGACAATTCCGCAGAAACTTTCACTGTCGTATTTATATCATTTTACTTTATTATTTCAATAATACAGTATTGTTATCGATTTTTAAAAAAAAAAAATTTTCTGCCCTCAAAATTTTTTTTTTCACGTTTCATGACGAGTAGACACGAAAAAAGCAAAAAAAAATTTCAGTCCGTCTGTCCGCCGTACGCCGTACGCCGTACGTCTACCGGTGTACGCAAAATTGTTTGAAGGCTCGTAGCACCCAAACCCTAAGAGCTATTTAATTGAATTTTTTTTCATGGGTAGAGTGGGTACGCCCCCTAAAGTGACCAAATTTGGAGGGGTGGGGGTGTGAGGGGGGAGGAGGGGGAAGCGTTTTAGACGGAAAATTTTGGTTTCTAGATCTCAGCAACCGCTTATGCTAGGATGCTGAAATTTGGAATTTATATAGAGCTTCGGTAGTGGACCCATTTGCAAAAAAATTGCCGATACAGCTAAAGGGGTTCGGGAGTGGGGGGAAAAATAATGCGTCCGAAACGCAAAAAAGGTGAGATTGACACATTCTAAAATCCATATCTCCTAAAGGGTTAATGTCACAAAATTAAAACTTAACGAATATCTGTAGGTATACTAGGAGAATAGATCGGAACCAAAAATTTGAGTGGGGAAAGTGGCGTACGGGGGTGGGGGGTGAAAAACCTTAGATTACGATATCTCATGAACCAATTGTACTAGGCAAATAAAATTTGGTTTGTGTATAAAGGTTAATAAATGAAGTTTGATGAAAGTAAAATTTTTCAAGGGGGCGGTGGAGCATGAAAGTGGAGGGGATAAGAATTTTTCAATAAAATCACGTATCATATCTCAAGAACAGTGTAAGATAGATGCTTAAAATTTTTACCAGAAGTAGGCCTAATAGACCCCTAGCGGAAAACAAAATTTAGGAAGTGTGGGTGTAGAGGGTGAGGGTGGGGGAGGGTGAAAAGGAAAAAGTTCCGATTTTAATATCTCGACAACCTATAATGATATAAACTGAAACTTGGTATTTGAGTAGAGCTATATTAGTAGCATCTTGGAAAAATATAATTTTTTATAGGGGTAGTATGGTACAGGGGTGGGGGGTGTTTTTCCTATCTATAGAACGGCTTATGCTACAAAGTTGAAACTCGGTACGTTTATGTAAATCAACTAGAAAACTAATTTAAATTAAAAAAAATTTCAAATTTCCATTGGCGTTCAGAGGAGGGGCAAAAAAAATGATCAGTGAAAATGATATGCATATATTTTCACGGGTTTCGTCATATCTATTAGGTCTTCCCAAATATTGAATTCATTTTTATTCTACGGCTTCTTCATATAAATACCTAGAAGGTGTTTTCAGGATTTTTTAAAATTCGACCCCTAAGGGGGTGCAAAGGGGGTTGTAAAATTTTTTACGAATTCTACTATATCCCCACGTCTTATCAGATATGGAATATCTTTTCACTTTCACGTGCTTGAGTAATAATCGCCTAAAACTTGTTTTTAAGTTTTTTCAGCCCCTAAGAGGGTATAAACGGGTTGAACACGTTTTCACGAGTTCCGTCATTTCTTTTAGAAGTGATAAGAAATTGAATTGGTTCCTACTTTCTCGTGCTGTCTTCATATTTATTTATTAACTCCTTTCAGGATTTTTGGATATTCAACCCCCAAGTGAGTGTAAGGAGGTTGCATATCTGATAATATATCGAATTCATTTTTACTTCCCAAGGTTTCCTATATAAAAAAGCCAAAAAGTCTAGTATGCTTTTCAAAGTTTCGAAATATTTCTTAGGTTCGATGAGATATTAGATCGCTTTTCATTTCCACAGACTTTTTATATAATCGCCTACAAACCCATTTCTCGATTTTTGGATATTCAGCCCCCAAGGGTTTGCATATGTTTTCACAAATTTTGCCATCCCTTAGTTCTGATGAGATATAAAATTGGTTATTACGGCATTTGATGTAATGACCTTAAAACCAATTTCACGATTTTTCGAATTTCAAGAACCAAGGGGGTGTGAAGAGTTTGCTTACGTTTTCACAAATTTTTCAAAATCCGTCTTGTCTCATGAGATATCAAGTTGCTTCTTATGAAATCGTCTAAAAACCCGTTTTAAAATTTTTTTTAAATTCAAACCCCAAGTGGAAGTAATGGGTTTGTATACGTTTTAACAATTCGACTATCTAATTCTGATAAGGCAACAAATTCGTTTTTGCTTCTATGGGCTTTTAGTGTACATAATATACTGAAATTCGAATAGTCTACACGGACTTTTTCAATGTTTAATCGGCTAAAAATCTCTATTTTAAATATTTTTATATTAAGAACAAAAATAATTTTCCAAGAAATCTAATAATCTCGAAGCAACTCATGATACACTCCGACTTTGACCGCTCCCGAACTTTGACCCGAAAAATAATAAAGTTTCGCCCAGACCATTGGCAGATTTTTTTCATATAAATTGTATTCGAAATAATGATTTACATAATGAAATATTAAGAGTAAGTATAAAGGCAATATTAATATATGTTCCATAGGATACAATTTTGTTTTATTTCGCATACAAAGGTTTTATAAATTAGAATAGTTTAAGTACTATACTATTTTTGGTATTCATTAACGTTATAAGAAAAAATATATAAACAACTTTTATATTTCGACGTGTCGGAAAAACAGTGACGGCAACAGTGGGCAATTTTGCTAATTTTAGAGGAGGGCCAAAAAAGTACTTTGTGTTTTAGCTATTCTTGTATAAAATCGTTCCTCGTTGTTTTAAAAGAACGTGCTCTTGATCGAAGCTGTCTACCATATAGTGACTATTAATAAGCTCGTATGGCTTGTGGGCAATTGTCGATTGTGTGACATTAGGTTTGTTCTTTTTGCCAGGTTAAATTAACACTTTAGTGTAGCTTACACTTTTAGTGTAATACACCTTACACTGAAAGTGTAGGGTGTAGATCGCGCAAAAAGAACGGGTTAGTTTAGAAAAATGACAGCTGAAATTCCAAACTTTTTTATTTGTTTTATTCTTTCACTTCTATCAATGCAAATTTATTACCATTCAATATTCTTGCATATGAGCCGTTTATTTTGAAAGTGGGGCAAGTCCATTTTTCAAAAAAATTAAGATAACGATAACTATAGATAAAACTTAATATGATCTTTTTATCTGTAAACAATTTTTAGTCAAAAAAATTCAAATTCCGTAATATTTGGGAGATGGAAGTTTTAGCTATTAACGGTATTGTAAATATGTTTATTTTGAAAATGATGCAAGTCCATCTTTGGCTGAAATTATTTTTAACCGAATATGTTATGGCATAATTTAACTCCGGTTGTTGTTGTGAAACCAATGTGTTGGTTTTACATCATATCTAAAAAATATGTTTCTATCTATCTATTCCTGACATTGGTAATTGTACAAGTACAAATTTCATTGTTTCTATAAAAATATGTTTACTTCCAACACCGACAAAATTTTAGTAATATTGGCAAGACTGCAAAATACTGTAAATTGTATAGTATTCAACTTCTATTATCAGCCTGCAAGCAAGTTCTAGTTCAGTTTCTAATAAATTCTGAACAAAGTCGACATTGTGTTGTTTTGGGCTCGGTCCACAAAACCCCATAACAGTTCTCGTATTTAAAAAGTGTTTTCTTTGTTTTATTTTACTTTTTCTCAAACTAATAAATATTTATATAAAATTAAACAGTATTTTGTTTTTATTATTAAAAAAGGATGATGCAACTAAAATATTATCCGTTTAGGGTCATTCTATCAAGAATCGCCAAAAATTACGAAATTTGTGATCTTACCATCTCCGATTCTTTTGAAAATTTTTGTACTTGAAGAACTAGTGAAAAAAATAATTGAAATCCAATTTTTTGTTTCTATCTTAATTTTTTTTGTTAGTTATAGTATGAGAAAGTATGCTAAAGTTAGCTCAAAAAAGGTGTCCGAGTCCTCATTGAAAATGTATATCTCCGGTAATTTTTATTTTAAAACAATAAAATAGGGCTCATTTTAAAGGGGATTGTCGCAATAAAAAACATTACGAATAAAAATTATCCTTGAAATTTTTTTCAAGGAAAACTATTTTGTCTTTTATCCTTTAATATCTCAAAATGCGTTTTTCTTTATTTTTTTATTATTTTGTATTTTGTAGGTTATAATGTTTTTTAAAACATATCAAAAAATTAACTTGAGATCTCAAAGAAAAAAAATTTAATAAGATCAGTGGTTCTTAATAATTTAAAGCTAGTTTAGTTCTCTAATAATTTAAATTGATTTTTTTTACCCCGATCCCCTTTTTCAATTTTTTGATATGTTTTGGAAAACATTATAACCTACAAAATAAAAAAGAAACGAATTTTGAGATATTTAAGGATAAAGAACAAAATAAATATCCGTGAAAAAAAAATTTCAACGCTAATTTTTATCTGTATTTTTTCTATATTCTATATTTATCTATATTTAATCTATATTTTATCTATATTTTATTTATATTTCCCTCTTAAAATAAGCCTTATTTTATTGTTCTAGGATAAAAATTACCGGAGATATGCATTTTCAAAGAGAACTCGGACACCTTTTTTGAGCAAACTTTAACATACTTTCACATACTATTAAGCCTAGTACTGTGTTCCGAGCGAAACGAAATGAACTGTCAAAGTCCATATAAAAAAAAGGAAATTTTCGCTGATAGTTCACGACGAAATATTTCGCTCGTTTTTCAGTACTGTGTTCACGGACGGAATGGACATTTTCCGTAGTCACTAAGAGATGGCGCTCGGTTTCGTGACAGTTTCGATTTATTAGGTGCGGTAGGCTTTTTTGACAAGCGAAATATTTGACAACTTGAAATTTTCAACAGTTCGCTGTCAGCTGATTTTGTTTGTGCTTTAGATTTTTTTTCAGTTCGTGTTTTTTTTAATTTTCTGTGTGAATTCATTCGAAATTATGAATTATAATAAAAGTGAAAAGGTACGTGTGTGCGGGATACCACAGAAAATTTAATTTCCGGTTCTCACGACGAACTTAAGTTGAAGTCGGCGTTGACAGTAGTCAGAAAAGATAATTACGAAACCGGGTATTTGTTTATTTTAAATAGTGTTAATTAGTATACTTTACTCCGGATGCCAAAGCATTTGCCAGTTCGTTTCCGTTTTAAGTTTTATGTAGCATTACTTGAAAATTGACACAAATAAATCGAACATTCAAAAATCGCGCGCTTTTCTTTCACTGACATCTAGTAGTCAACAGTAGGATTTATTTCACTTTATTTCCAAGGTGCCTTTTGCGTTCGATTTCGTTTAGCGGAACACAGTACTAGGCTTAACTGACAAAAAAAATTAGATAGAAAAAAAAAAATTGAATTTCAATTATTTTTTTCACTAGTTCTTCAAGTACAAAAATTTTCAAAAGAATCGGAGACGATAAAGTCACAACTTTGGCTATTCTTCATGGAAATTATTTAAAATTAACGATTACAATAATTCATAAATTTTGAAAGTGGGGCAAGTCCATTAAGGTATAATTAAACCATTATTTTTTTTAGCTAGCACTATATACACTATTGGATAATAAACTTACATTATCTAATACCACAAAAGGCAAAAAATATGTCTATTACTGCTTACCAATATTTTTAAATTTATAGAAATGCAAACCTTTAAATATCTCGCAATAACAAAAAATGAACTTGCCCCACTTTCAAAATAAACGGCTCATATATTCATTCAAAACAGTATTTTCATAAATGCACAAAGTCAATTTTATCTGCATACAGCCATCAATTTTGACAGATGGTAAAGAAGAAGAACTTACACCTGCTCCCGACCCAGTGTAAGAAAGTGTACACTGAGTACACTGCACTCGACAAAAAGAACAGCCACCTCTGACGTCACACCGAAAAAAAGAACAGCATTAGGGCAGAAAGTGTATGCAAAAAGAACAGACCTATTGTTTCTCCGAAAAAAATGAGAATTTTTTGTAGTTGCGTCACTATTCTTCCGACATGGCTATTTTTTACCAACATTTTTTACTGTGTACGAATTCGGAATTTCGTACAAATTAGTTTTGAGTGAAACGAAGTTCGAGTTTAATAGTCAGCGAAATCCTTTTACTCCTTCTGGTACCTTCCATACAAAAAATCCTTAAGACACGTGTTAAACAATATTTTCCGATAACTTTTGAACGCTTCAAGCTAGGAATGTTGTACACATTAATTTTTAAAAGATTCCAAGGAAAAGGATAAATATGTAAGAAATCGAGAGAGTCCTTCCTGCACTTCCATGTGAAAGTCCTTCAAAAAGGAAAATTTTCGGTGATTCACCTAGTTCCAGATATGAAATTAAGCACTGATGGTATTGTCTTTTAGTTTCGAGTAGCAATCAAATGGGAGTCCTTAATAAAGGACATACAACATGCACACATGTAATTCTACTTTATCCCCAACTACAATACCTTTTTTTTACCTTTTGCCTATAATTTTATACTAATTAAAGTAAATTAAATTAAATTAAGTCAAATTGTATTGTATTAAAATTAGAATAATCTGAATTTGTAAATATCTTGTTTGGTAGTAAATAAATAAATATAAATCGGAGTTCAGTATTGGCTTGCAGCCGATCGTGACTGCAGTATGTTTTTTAATACATTTGATCACATAACTTTAATTAGATATCATGTTGTCTAACCCCTTTCCGCCTCACGCCGACGAAATACTGACAAGATTCGGAAATATCAACTTTGTTGCACATTTGTTATAAACGACGTAACCGAAGAAATTTAAAACAAAAAAATTTATATATATTATATGTTCAAATATAATTTATTTACAGTACATAACATACATACATAATTACATATTCTAGTTCGATAATAAATATTATATTTTACATTAATTATTAATGGTACCTACATATATATTTGTTTTGAGAAAATAAAATAAATAACAAAAAATCTTTTTAAATCGGAGTCGTACAGTTGAAAAATACCCACAAACGCTCTTTACGAATAAATCTTCTTTAAAAACTAACTTAACTATTTATTTTGCAAATATTATTATTAAAATAAAAGAACTGCTGAAAATTACATGCAAAGTAGCTGATGATTACATACATAAGATTATACAAGATACGAATACAAAATATGTCCGTAATACAAAATATGTACGTATAGTTCCAGAGTATATTTTAGAAGTTTGTACCTCTTATCCCCTTTATTCATTTCACACGCATTATTTTATTTCAAATACCACAACACTGCCTCCATTATTCCAACACAAATTAGTTTTCCTTCGAAATTGTAATATCACAACTTGGCGTTATTTACAAGCCCAATCTGAAGCCGTACCACTCAAACTATACTGTTAAGAGGACGACAAATTATTTTACCATGTAGTCAATTAATTATTGTTTACTGATCAGGTAAGAACAGTCATAAGGCTAAATAAGAAAAATTATTGTACATTATGTCTTCATGTCAAAATATACGCAAAAAACATTTTCAGATTACAACTTTAAACATAAATTAACAAATATCACATGTAAATAATAATTAAATATGATTAGTACTGTCGACGGCAGTGAGGTTCAAATAGGCGGTCTTTTAATTTCTTTTCTAAATTAGTTATATGGCATAAAAAAAAATAAAAATTGAGTTCTATTTATCGGCTCTGAGATTCATCCAAAATTCCAGAAACGGCATATGTTATTTTGTCATATTCGGTTGTAATCGGGCATTCGAATTCGAATTTTCAAATCGTTTTAATTTATTTTGTTTACTTAAAATCTCGAGTAGTTTTTCGTTACTAATAGGAATTGGATCAAACGGTTTTTGTCTTGAGCAATCATTTGCTGTAACTTTATCATCTGATCGATTTATAAACTTTATCGAAGGTTCCGTTAAAGTAGTGCGACTTACACTGGTTTTACAAATATCATCGAGTTTCCTTTTCATTGAAGTTTTCGGAAATTGCTGACATTCAGATTGCTTGAGCTCGTCAAAAACGCTTCGATGAGCTTTGACACTAGATTTTTTGCTTTGAATAGGTTCTAGTTGCATTGAATCGACGAACAAGATACCAGCACGGCCATAATCATGAGAAAATAATTTATCTTTTGGAAACGTTTTGCATATTGGCGTAATATTTTTTTTTTCGATTTCGTTTGGTTCAACCAATTCAGGATTTAGGTTGTTCGTTTCTTTAATACAATTTGGCGTGGTTTTGTTGTTCAACATAGTTGTTAAATGCTGTGCAGTAGAGTCATTGGGCACCCGCATAGACGATGGTATTAATTCCTTATTTCCTAGCTCAAATTTTTTTGAACTACTTTGTACAATCAATTTATTTACATTCATTTCGTTTGTATCTTCCATTTTATTATTATTTTGGAGTTTCGGTGTGCACGGTTTTACTGCATTGGATTTTACCCGCATTGGTATTTTTCCGGGTGGAAATGGAGTAAGTGACAATTTTGAATTTTGTGTTAGATGAGAAGTTGTTGCTTTAGAAGTTGTTGCTTTAGAAGCTGTTTGTTCGAAACTAACAATCGAGCTTTTAGCCACACAAAATCCTTTTCCCTTTTTCATTATTATTTTGGATTTTTTGGGTTCATTTCTCTGTGGAGGTGGTGGCATCATATTGTTGTGCACTTCAATTTGCTCATCCTTTTTGGTTTCAGTGAGATTTGTAATTTTTACATCGCCTTCTACATTATTTTTAGTTGGTTCGACAATTGAATTAAACACTGAATCAGATTGGCATAGCGGTCTCTTAGCAGTCTCTGGTTCTTTAACTTCTTTAGGTACTCCAATATCGTGTGGCAATTCTAAAACATCTCCATGCGAATAAAGGAAATCAGGTGTATTCGTATCTGTAATCATATCTAAAAAGGAAAGACTATCTGAATTGGTTTGGCAAGATTTTCTTTGAACAGTATCTATAGTATTATACGTCGGAAAGAAATCTTTAGGATTAACCGACTTTAAATTTTGATCAATCCGGCTAGTAACGGACATTGTATTTTGATCAAAGGAAAAATTCGTCATCATTTCATGATCAATCATCGGAAACAGCAGACTATCTGTTCCCATAAAGTAATCGTTAGAAAATGGTAATCTTTGATTTAAATTAATATCATTTTGTGGATCAACAAAATCTTGCATATAATTATCAAGTAGTATGTCGGGCCAAGTCTCATTTGATTCCACTGGTACCGTATTACCGGATACAATACTACTTGGCTTCGAACCAGAATGTACTTCTACATTTTCGAAGAATTCAAAAAAGCCTGTTTTTGGAATAGAATCAGAATTATTATAACTAATTTCATATAACTTATTCATTGTATCTATGTACTCGGTATCTACATCCGATGCAACTGGCATTTCTGTTCGATCATCCATTTTTGGAGATGAAAGTTCATTTTCAATAGAATCGCGAACTGGTGAATGGACCGAAGGTGAATTGCTCCGAATATTTGAAGAACCTCTGTTCTCTTTTGTCACTTCATTTACTTCCATTAAAGAACTATTTTCGGAGGGAATAATACAGACAGAATTTTTCTGTATTTTGGGACTCGTAGATTCAATATTTAGGCTATTATATGTTTTATTTTCGTCTATCGTACTATAAAGTTCATTATGGCTATCGATCAAAGACGGCGTACATTGTTTTTCATTCTGAACATCGTCCGAAAAATGTGCTTGTATATAATTAACTCTTGTTATTATAACATTTTCGATCGGACTCATATGGACATGCTCTTGAATATCACTTTTATTTTTTTGAAGCCAATTGTCATTAAATAAGTTGTTCTTTATAGTAGACAATTTTGACAAAATTATGTCTAAATATTGAATTACAATCAGAGTATTTAATTTTTTTTTATTATTTTTTAGAGTTTGGTACTTATTTTCAATTTCTAATAAACGGGCATTATCAATATTTTCCGCTTGCAATTCTTTTGTTTTCTGGCATAGATATAGATACAGTCGGCCAGACGTTGCTTTCGAGCAATCGTCTGACGACAAGGATTCTTGCATAAAGGTGATAATAATTTTGTTAAGAATAAAGTATATTTTAATCGAAGGTTCTTTTGACTGGCTGATTAAAGCCTTTAACAGATATTTCATAGTTTGCTCTAATTTTTTTAGCTTTAAGTTTTCAACAGAGTTCCGTATAAAATATTCTTCATAATCCCAATTCTCATTAGAATATGATACTTGATTTAATTTTTTTATCACTGGTTCACTGGGACTACTGGCACGTTTTGCTGAATCGATATTTCTTTTTCTTCTGATTTTGACAAAACATGGCTTCGTTACAATGCAAGCAGGTTCTTCGATATTTTCCATTTCCTTATCTCGGAATGCGGACTCTATATCAACTTCATTATTATCGACTGTTAGTCTTTGTTGTGCTTTAGATAAGACATCACCTTCACACGGTTCCGCACTTTTTCTTGATTCAATCAAATTGCAGCTTTCTCCAAATATTTCCTGTTCAATTTGTAGAATTTGCATGCCGCTTTCTTCACAATTTTCTAAATTGGAGCAGGTTTTTAATACTGGGATCAAACCTTTAGAAGTATTTTCTTCTCTCCTTAAATCCTGTTTACCATCCGATAAATTAAGACTGTGCTGATTATTAGTTCTTCGTTCGTCTTCTACGGGTGTTTCTTTGCAGCTACTTGAAAATTCGGAAGTTATCTTAATATTCGTGTTTTTCTGTCCAGTATGAAGTTCATTTGAGCATAGCCTTGATTCTGGAATTGTTAGCTTTTTTTGTTCCTGGACAAGTGTACTTTCAACATAAATTGGTTTATCTTCATTTGACTGATCCGAAACAGCTAATATTTGAGTTGGAATTGCAATTTCATTTACAGTATCCATTGCTACATCAGGATTTTTAAAAGGAACTACAAATTTGTTTAGTGACACTTCATCAACTTCATTATTACATCCACTAATCAAATCCTTACAAATTTCGTTATTAGGCTTCAAATGATCAATCAAAGATGCTGAAATAGTAACAGGCTCTTCTACCTCAGAAGAAGAGTTTATAGACAGCGCATAATCCGGTTGAACATCACTTTTATTAACATCTAGTTTGTTACATGTTTCTTCCGTTTCCTCTTCGTCGCCATAAACAGTTTCTACTGTCGAAAAATCACATCTAAGAATTCTTTTAGAAATTTCTGTGCAAATAGGAAGCGAACGTTTCGGCTTTTTAGAAATTCTACGTTTAGATTTGCGGTTTCGTTTCCGTGCTGAGACTTCGGTTTTTAAAATTTCTTCAACTTGATTAATTTTTTGCTGATCTTTTGATTCATTGTATAATTCTTTAGCTTCTTCTCTATGGTCTAAAAGCACTTCAACCGAAACTGAACTAATATCTTCTTGGCAACTATCCTTTACCATACTCACTTTAGCGTGTTCGACGAGTGGATAATCCGCAGCTTTTATCGTTAAAGGTGCACACTTATCTTGCGTAAAACTAATAGTATTTTGATGGGATAGATTTATCGCTACTCCCCAAGTGGACAATGGCTTCATATTTTCACGTTGAATAAGAGTAGAATTTTCAAAGTCTGCATTATTTTTCTCTGCTGATGATTTTGTTGTTGTAGAAATTTCGCAATTCGGATTGAAGTCTGTTTGATTATCAGGCTTAAGACGTTTCGAAATATCTGTGTTCCTATTGGATAAATTCTTTTTGGGACGATAGTTGACAGACAAATCGATTGTACTCTCAGTTGGTACAGATGATCTCAAAATATCCTTGGGTATATGCTCCCAAATTGTATCGTCAAATTTAACACGTTTTACTTTCAAACTTTTTTGTGTGTTCGTTTTTTTATTAGCAGATTTCGGCTTATACTCTTCTAGAGCGCTTTTCAAATCATTTTCAATTTCATGTTTTTCGATAATACTACATGAATTTCTAGTTCTACGATGCGGTACACTATTATAATTATTCGCTTTCGTTTGCTTTCTTCTCGTTCTGGGCTTTCTATTTTTTGATTTCTTAGTTCTTTCTGGCTTATCCAAAACTGTTAAGTTTTCGGCAGCCAACGCCAGTAAATTTAGATTATAGCCGGAAGTCTCGGCAAGTGATGAAACAATATTTGGCGGATATGGTTCTTTTAACAGCAACTTATCATTTCTATCCGATATTTTTCTCACTATTTTAGATTTTTTCCGGCGCCCCTTTTTTAATTCTGACGAATTTTTATTTTTACCATATTGGATGTGAGAGTTTCGACATAATCCTAAATTTTCCATCCACAATTGTTTTTTACTATTGTCATGCAATTCAACGTTACCTTTCTTTAATGCTTCGTCTTGCATACTTACCTTCTTAAATTTTAATGAATCATTCGATATATCATCATCTAATGCGCTGTTTATTTTATTCAACAATATATTGGTCGCCTCATCTTCAATAGCATGATTTTCTATAATTGATACATGACCTTTCTTGTAACTATTTGATTCTTTAGTCAACTTAGTTTCATCAGCTGAATGTTGTACATCACGATCAATTGAGTCATGCGTATTGTCAACTAAGGTTGAAGTTGTAATACCGTTTAATGTATCGACTACTTCAGTCGATTTCTCTTTGCTTATATCATCTTCAATAGCACGGTTTTCTATAATTGATACATGACCTTTCTTGCAACTATTTGATTCTTTAGTCAACTTAGTTTCATCAGCTGAATGTTGTACATTACGATCAATTGAGTCATGCGTATTGTCAACTAAGGTTGAAGTTGTAATACCGTTTACTGTATCGACTACTTCAGTCGATTTCCCTTTGCTTATATCACATTCAGGCGAATTTATTTCCGAAACACTCTTCCTTGGATTGTCTCCAAATATATTATCGGTATTGCAGATGTTCATATCATGTGTGTAACAAGCGCTAAGCTTGCGTTTTAAACGTAATTTTAAAGGTATTTTTGCGTTGCATGAATCATGTTGCGGATGCTCTGTTTTTTCGTTGCTGTTTAAAGTTGTTAGGAAATTATGATTTAATGACTGCCTCGAGTTGAGCAGAGCAGTACAAGTTGGTGTGGACGCAACAACATCTTCACCGATTTTTAATTCATCGCTACCAACTAATGACTTAAGCACAAAAGTATCTGCAACTATATCCTTGCCGCAACTGACTAGAGAATTTTCGACTTCTGCAAGTGGCGCACTAGTGACATTACCGACACTTACACCGAATACAGTAACACAATTATTAATCTGAATTTCATTTGAATTATTTAGTTTATACTTTTTATGTTCTTTTTTTCGTATGTTTCCGAGAATCCGGTTTTTGGTTGTTTCATGCACGACTAGAGAGCTAATAGGTTTTTTATCGATATTTTCAATTTCATTAGGGTCTTTAATACGTTCAACTTTTGAAATAGGAAATTTTGTATCACTTGATTCTAACTCATTATTGTTATTCTTGAAATAAGTAGAATTTGGTGGTGCTGTACAAATTTGTAAATCCAAGGAGACGGTTGGCGGCTTTGAAAAATCATATAAAATATCACCACTGCAGCCATTGAGAGAATCGTAGACCTTTACAGCCACAGGTGCTTTTGTTTCTTCAACTCTGGGTATATCTAAAGAATTTTCAAAAACTTTAGTCTGTGTATCTTGCATAATGCATTCTATATCGCCCAATTCATTGGAAATCTCGTTTACATGACTATTATTAATGAGATTAGGCTTTTCTCGATCGGACCCATGAATCTCCACAGCAGTATCAACTAAATTCGAAGTAACCGACGCTTCCATTTTTAAATTATTATTGGTGACATCTGTTGATTTAACTAAATGCTGACAGAATGTTGTGCTGTTTGTCCGTAGTACATTATTGCGTTTTTCGAAAAGAACATAATTTAGTGAAGATCTTAAGTGTGTTGAGCTTAATAGCGCCGTACAAATGGGTGATTTCAATAATGCAATTTCTTCGGTGGCTATTTCCTTTCTTTTATTAACTGCGCGCTTAGAAACGGTCACATCAGCAGTTTTATCTTCACCACAATCAGCAAGAACAATTTCGGTAATTTCGGAGCCGATATTACTTTGAACTAAACTTGAAGTTGTTACTTCGAATGAGTTCTGGTTGGAATAGCTACCGGACGTATCCTTTGCTTTGGGACTAATATTAATCACATATTGCTCTTCCGAACGGAATGCTGCATTATCATTGACGTTACCGTCATACGTCATTTTGGAAATTACTGACTCCTCACGTGAAACTTTCTCATTCATGTTGCCCATATCAATTAAACCTTCATTGGTCTCAGCTATTAATTGCACAATTGGCCGCTCGATTTGATCAGAAACTTCAAGCGGTGCATCATCAGTATCAACCCATTCTTTATTTATCTCAACTAATTCCTTACCTGCTATGATATCACAACTACCACTTTCACACTCAACTTCTGCAATGTAGGGCAATTTTGTGTCATCTATGTAGTATGGAAAACTTTCTTCTTCCGTTTCAGTTAGTTTTTCACAATCAGTATTTTCGCTAACATTTTCTTTTCCTTTCAACTCGTCACTAACTGTCTCAGCTCCGCAATCTTCAATATTTTCTTGTTTTTTATCACACAACTGGTCGCCGACCTTGCATTTTTCAATTAATTTAGCCCATTCGATATCGGCATCAATCATTATTGATCGGCGCCGTTTTGCTTTTTCGTCTTCAATTTCTTTCAATTTTTCTTTGTTCAAACAATCACTGCTCGAGCTTGGTTTTATTTGGGATTTATTCTCGTTCTTATCTTCCGATAACTTTGCACCTAAGGGTTTTCTTTCCACAGTGTTATTAACTGATTCAATTTGTTGGCAACTATTTACTAGATCTGGAGAAACAGATTTCCTAAGTGTTGTTTCATTTTCATAATCATTCCTGGAACGTTTATTTTCAGTTTCGGAGCTTGAAACTTCTGTACATGCGAGGGGGCCGGAAGAACTTTTTGGTTTCGTGCAGTAATCAATTGATTTACCTGTACTTTGAAGTCGTAGACTCGACGATGATGAACGACTAATACCATATGGATATCTGGAGTCATTCGCAGACGATTGGATGCTACATAATTCGCTCGCACTACACTCTCTTGAACATTCAGTAGATGGTTCTGCGCGTGAAGTTTCAGGTATTACAACATTACTTTTTATTTTTTCACAATCAGACTGACCGGGGGGGTTCGAAGTTTGAGAATATTGAGTGCAATCTGAATTTTGATTGTCGAGGTATGTTGTACTGGAAACATCACATTGCATGCAAGATGATGCCGCCCGCAATTCCACAGAAGGAAGTCCTATACTAGGAGTCGCTTCTAATTGTACAACATGACACGTTTGTGCATTTCGATTAGAAAGAGACTTTGTTTTACGAGGTCTTTCATCAATAATTTCTTCGTCAGAACTACTACTACAAGTGTTATGAGATCGAACTCTATGATAATGTTTTCTACGTAACTTTTTTCTAGTAAATTTTTCATGACTACTTTTAGTGTTGCTACTGTTTGATTCATCACTTACTAAAATACTAAAATTATTAATGTTACCCGAACTCTTAAGCCTAATTATAATATTAACTCCTTGTTCGTCTGTCTTATCACATAATTTTTTACTCGTATCGATAGTACCACAAATGTTTGATAAAAGCTTAGCATTCCTTTTGGCATCACCACCTTCGGTCGCACGTTCTTGTTTTTCAAATGTTGATTGATGATTTTTCTATAAATATGAAATTTATTATAAAACATATACTAGACAAGGTAATGTATTGATCCGATGACTAAATATTTTCAACGTATTTGGCCTTTTAAAAAATTAATTCAAAAATATCTAATTATATATTTAACTTTAAAAAAAAAATTTATTGTAGAATGTTTTCTGGATGCCATCTGTTAAATGTTGATTGATGAATTTATGTTGATTGATGAGAGAAGTACGGCTGTTGATTGTTGTTTTGGTTTTAGATCACAATTTCGTGTTTTGAATTGATTTACCTTGGTATGGAATACAATTTTATTGTCTTTTAAATTAAATCCTACATCATAATTGTAATACCGTCATAAAAAAATAATTCAGATAAATAGTAAAGTTTATGTTACGATGGAATTTATGCTGAAATTATTTTAAAAAATTTATAATTATGTAAATACTTAAAAATACTCAAATGTATAAAAATATTTAATGTTACTTTCTAAAAGTATCAAATACAATTTGTTTTCTTACTTGCTAAATAAATTTTTATTAATTCGATTAACACATCGAACTTACATACGTGCCTTAAAACTTATAAACATGTAGTTAATGACTGAAAATTGAAATACGAATACAATCACCGACATATTCAAATTTAGAAGTACCAAGAGTTCTTAGAAACTACCAATGCGACATTTCTTATTTAAAATTTTACTTACACAATCTTGAAAATTAGCAAGTAATAGTTCAAAGACATTCTTATTCTTAAGTATAATAAAATAATTAATATTTATTTATGAATATTGTATAACATTTACGCCTTAGACATCAAGTAAGCACTTAATAACCAAAAAGCAGTGAAGGATGCTGATGAGCTCGGATTTTTCTGATTTCGCTAGCTATTATACGATGGAGACCGAAAATCACAACCTGTCCTACTTCCCCGAAAAATTGCAAATAACTTATCACCCCTATAATAAAAATTGTTATAATAAAAAAATTAAATTATCAATAAAAATTTACACTCAAAACAGGAACAACGCCATGGATACGGATGGATTTAAAACTGTGGCGGTCCTTCTTATACCGAGAGGGACGAATAGTTGGAACTGGTCTTAGAAAGGATTATCGTCGTCATCACTCTCAAATATTACAAGTTTGTTACAATAAACTTCTTGGAATGGGCATCTACAACATCAAGGATAGCTGCAGAGTTTAGATCATCTCGTAAGGAGATGGAAGAACAGTTCAATATATATCGATAGTGCTGCTGGACAAAATCGATCGAATCGGTATTATCAATGTGTCTCTTGGCTCATGTAAACTGATACTTAAATTGGACTCAACTGAGAAAATCAATTCAAGATAGACAGTGGGTATTAACATGTCACGCTGCGAGACAGATCTGGCCCACGATCTGAAATGATCTAATAGATTGATTTCGCTCAAAAGGATCAATATCAGCACTATAGTTGGTGTTCTGACCGAACACTATCTTATAGGTCGGTGTGCTAAAAGATTCGTACTCTTTTCAAACTGCTTCTGTAGAAGCTGCATCGATGGATACAGTACAGTCCAGCTTTTTTCGCTAGAAGGACCCTCATCTAGGAACCACAGTCTCGGCGACCTGACCGTAACGGAGGTTACGAAAAGCCAACACTTTATTGAAAGCTCAAGATGGTTCAGTGTAGGACCGAATTATATGATTCTGTGGTAACACAACGGACCTTATAGGCAGCCTCGCGTACAACAGATTGCCACATTTAAATATACTGTCAAAGCTGAAGATATAATTATTATCTCAGAAGACTATAGCTACCGATTCGGTTCTAACAGTACGTGTATTGACTTCGTCCAGTACAGGTACATATGTAAATGACAAATCTGAAAAACTTTAATTTCGATATAGCTGTCATAATTGTATTCGTTTTCATGTGCAAAATATTGAAACATTCAATCGGACTGCAGTGCCAACGATTCATTTCCACAAATGCCACTAGAGAAAAAGGATCGAATTCGATAGCGAATTCTACAGACCCAAATCATAACCAACACTTGTGTGAGCGAACGTATTACCTGCTGTGAGATCAGTCAAAGCTGTCGAATCGTCACTGCCGACTATACAATCATTATTCCCATTGTGGAAAATTACTGAACTAAGACCTGTGCCCAAAAAAGGAAAAAGTCCGCAGTGTTACGATGGCTACAGGTCAATGCATCCGGATGTCTCTAAAATATTTGAACGATTAATTACGAGAACCGTGTGGATCGTTGAGTCAAAGTTAGAACACGCTTAGCACTGTTCTGTCCACGTCGTGGTGTTAGAACGATCATCCACCAGGTAATAACACTGACTTGCTATCAACTTATTTCAATAGATATAGAGAAAGCCTTCGACAGAGTTCTGATGACTCTAATTATCTTCCAGCTGAACACTTGGTGCATCCCTCCCTGTATTATTGCAGTTATTAAATCACGTTTGTCCAACAGGGCCATTCAGTTTCGTATATACGGATACTAATCTACAAACAAGAACGTCGAAAATAATCTTTCGCAAGAATACCCACTATCGGTCGTCCTAAATAACACCTACATCAATAACCGTTTTCTGGGTACACTCATACCTCGCTATAATGCACAGCCATCAGCCACGCTTTTGTGAGAATCGCCCTCTTACAAGGGAATTACGTGTACTTTGAGTTAAATACACGAGAGAGGATCAACTTTGTACTAACTTATAATTAAAAAAACTAGTCAATGTCACTCTTCAGAACAAAGACATACTAAGGCCATTACCTAAAAAAATTAGCTATCAATAAGTGTTATCGAACCGCTACCGGAGCACCTAATCGCAAGAGTCGAACTGGGATGAACGCTATGTACAGCTTCAAACTTTAGCCCCGTGCTATTTTTCACCCCAAACTTAAAAATTAACCTACGAGGAAAGAAGTTTTCGAACGCGATTTCGAAGCGAAGGACAAAACATATATACGGAATAGAAAAATTAATCGAAAGATCTAAAAAAATTTCGTGTTACGAGAGAATATATTGTAAATCAAAAATTACATCAATTTTTAACCCGTTTTTATGGTCAATCCCGAGAAATCTTGAACTTCCCGTCATATGTACGTCCTATAACATGATTCTACAACTTCTTTTTCAACTTTAAGATTAATTTCCCACGCAACTCCTAAGCAGCACGCAGCCAGAATTTCGCTTTTAAACCACTCCCAAGACAAATTTATAAATTTTCATAGCTGAGTGTGAAGAGTGAAAAATAAAAGTTTTGAACTATAATCAATCGATCGTAACATGAGGAATACAACGGAAAACATCTCTAAATAATCTTAGAATCTGCGAAAAAGGTGTGTGATGGTTTGCCCGAAAAACACGTGGACACGAAAAATCGCAAAGAAAATTCAAGTCAAGCTCAAGATCCTATCTTGTGTAGATAGGAGCACTGTTCCCGTTCTATGCTTTGATCGAGAGTGAATGGCCTCATCAACTGCGAGCTCTAAACGGGACCGATCTAAAAATGTTAATATATTCAATAATAAATTTTATAAAAATTATGAAAACCTTTACACATACCATACAGTTCCTAACGAAAATTTTATACATATAAATTATAAATAAAAAAATATCGTCGGCAATGTGGGAGACAGAAGCTCTATCACCAACGTCCTGTAAAATTATCATTATTTTTTCATACTTCTCAGAAGACACTTAAAACTGTTTTGAAATACATTTTTTTTATTTCTATTATCCCTACAGGGCAGAGTATCGTAAGCGCCATTTTATTTTATTGACCACACTAAGCAAACAAGTAAGATATAACTATCACGCGTCACGCCCATAACTAACAGAAATTTGTAAAATTTAATTTCTTTGGTATGAATTAGGGTGGGTTTATGCGATCGACCCTTCAAGTGCTAACACCAGTCTGTAGAGAAATTTTGTATTTTTGTAATATTTTAAGAAGTTGAAACACCGAGAGTTGAGCATATTTTTTTGTCGGCACATTTAAGCGACTACCCCGTAAGCCCACCCTAACAGTCAATGACGAGAGCCGGAAAATTTATCACAATAGTACGCATCCAATGCAAATCAAGAATGGCACTTACTCTTACTCTTTTCATACAATAAACATATAAAAAAAATATTTCTATAAATTTAAAAGCTTAGATTAAGAGCTTGTAAAATGAACTGTAATTTTATGTTCGCTTTCACATAGACCAACAAAACCGATGTCGCATTCGCGCCTATAGATCATTTAATGATATTGTATACTTCAGAACAGAACCAGCCCAATGGCCGGTAAGAGCACCGTTACCGGTTTTCCGAATCGCTCGAGGTGTAATATTCCCTTATTACATAATATTAAATTCGACTCAGACGCCGTTTAGTTCAGTAAAACGATACAAAATTTTGAAAATTAAGTTGAAAAAATATCAAGTCAAATTGAAATACTAGTTCAAAGATTTATTAGTTTTAATTTCGCATTTCCTTCCAATTATTTCAATAATTGGATTGTTTCCTGACTGTAATGTTAAACATGTTGAAGACATGTTTTGTGGCATTCATATTTATCCTTTATTCAGATTTAGAAAGACTATTATATCTATAATTGCTTATATATACACATGTTATATTTCTAGTGCTCTAAATAGTTCCGACCAAGGACTTCTATCTTTGAGCTTTAACCACTTTTTCAATGTTGAATTTTTGGACAGTAAATTAAAAAAAAATAGATAATCACTTACCAATTCTTGTCTTTGGATTAAATTGTTTTTGACCAACGGAGTAACATTTAATTGGAATACGTCATGTTTGTTTATATCTAGGCGTTGAGTCGATTCGTATAATTCAAAATTGATATAATGCTCGTATTGCTTAAAATACCTTTCAATTGCTAGCGGAAAGTCCATTGATGCGTTCGTTAAAAGAACTCTGGTATTGTTATAAATAAATTAGAATAAATAATGTACAGATAATATTATTATTGTAAGCCTACCTAGTTCCGTCGTTTCCACTCTTTATGGCATAGCCTATCAAGTCACTTATAGTTGTAAAAGGTTTATTGGTATTATTTACAGTTGGCACTTTCCTTGGCAGTATCCTCTTTATATGTTCACATACACATCTTCTATCCGCAGATATAAATGCTTGGGATTTCCCTTCCGCCATTGCGTCGATTTCTTCCTTGTCCTCTTTGGCTGCTACTAACAACTTCCACTTTTTAAACCCCAAGATTAAAAGAATGTAACGTATCATTTCATTGGAACTATACATCAGTCGTCTGTCAGTGAGAAACTTCCTATAAACG
Source organism: Beris morrisii (assembly GCA_951812415.1). Classification (NCBI taxonomy): domain Eukaryota; kingdom Metazoa; phylum Arthropoda; class Insecta; order Diptera; family Stratiomyidae; genus Beris; species Beris morrisii. The sequence goes on from OX638310.1 coordinate 75,031,735, forward strand.
AATTAGTAACAAAAACTATTACGATAAAGCGAAAAAAAAATTACTTGAAAATTGGATATAAAATTGCAGCATAGTCCTTCCTTGCGTCAATTTTCAATAAAGTCATTATTAAAAACATTGATTTTTCATTAAAAATAATGTGCAGAGATGTCAATATTTCGTTGATAACATGTTCAACGGTTGCGTACGAATCGGTTTTATAATTCGACATGCACTTATAGTTTATGTAAAGAGCCATGAAATCAACTTGAATCAAGTTAAACTTTTCGTCGTAAACAAGCTGAAATTAATATTTTTTAGTTTATTACTGAATGAAACAAAACTGTCCATTATGCACTTACATCATCGTATGTCAGCTTCATCGCTTGTAGCCACTGTAAAATTTTTCGAAAGACAAACGCCTTTAATGAGACCGAAGTAATTTCTGTGAGTTTTTCCGATAACACGATGAAAAGGTTTTTTAAATTCATGTAGGGGAATGGAACATCGTCTTTGTTTGCATTTTTTGTAAACAGCACAACTTTTGCCGCTTCCCATATTGTTCGGAATATTTTGTCCTTTGCTGCAAAGAAAACAAATACAGAATTACAGTGGATGCCGCTTATTGTAATCACTTTGGGACCGGCCATAAACAATAACATTAACCGGATGATAACAATAGACGAAGGGGAAAATTTTTCTCATTTATTTTCATACGCTTGAACATAGATTGCTCGAAGCATCTAATATTTTTTTTTATTCATTAAGTGTTATTTACAACTCTAGCTTCAATGTTTCACAAAGTTACAGAGAATATGAAATACTGTTTCCTCTTCCTCCTCATCCAGGCAGCTTCTACAGAAAGTCGTTTGAAAGGAATCGCCGTCTTTTAGCATGCCCGATTATAAGACAGTGTCTGGTCAGGACACTTACTGTAGTGCTGATTCTCTCCCCTTTTAGCAAATTCTGCCTTGTACAGCGTTTTAGATCCAGCTTCGGTCATATCTGTCAGCTCAGCGCGTCACTTCTATTAAACTGTCTCGAAAACTTACTCGAAGTTGAGCTCATTCTGTTGAACGAGATCAACATCAATAGTTTTCAGAAGGTACGAAAAGACTGAAATTGCTCATAGTAATTTATATTATGTATCGTCTTATGTTTACATAAATGTAAAACCAAGAGCAATCATCTTTAATTTTGAGATTGTTTTTATTTTGCCTTTTTGATCACATTCACATGAAGAAAAAAGAGGAGCGATTAAGAATACAGTCACAAAACTTGTAATGTTGTATGGAAATCTAGCCCGAATGATAACATAAAGCGAATTTTTATTCCAATAAGCGATGAATTTCGTTTGTGAAAAATGGAACTAACTTGTTTTGATAATAAAATGCGGCTTATAACATTATCCGCGATTACTATAAGCGGCAACTACTGTATTAGGTGTTTTTCAGCATTCCAGTAGAGATTAGGTCATGAGCTCAGTCTTGCGATATGGATGTGGAACGGACACTAAAAACTAGAGTCAGAAACATTGCGCTTGTTTAATGCAGCGTACCAAAAAACCTCGGAACACTTGACGGCAAGGACATATCTTGTTCTCCAGGTAAATTGCAGTTTCTGCAGAGATCGTTAGTAACCAATCTTAGTCTGTTCGGGTGAGCTCTGATCAAACAATATGCGGTAATAACTCCGACTGAAGTTGCGCATTGCACCCTGGGTAGTGCTAACAAGAGTTCTGTCTTTTTTGCAATAGGTATTCCACAATACTTTGGTTGTTTTCGGGGTACCATGGCGTGCCGCCTACCCCAACTCTACTCCCCCCCAATTTGCTTGCCCTCTCCTTTTCTAGAAAATCTGCTCCTTAGGAGTGTTTCGATTCATTTGTTTATCGTTATATTGACATTTGCAGAGCCTAAAGCCTTAACAATTGGAAAATGAATTTAAGTGGAGAAACAGAAATTAAGTGGAGGAACATATACTTTGTAAGCTTGCCATCTTGCCAACGAGATTCATTGGCTCTCGATTGTTTAGAGAGGTATTCACCTAAAATGGCGTTCATGACCAATGTGTATCCTTCTCGTCGTCTTACTACCATGTCGTGGTGAGGGGGCTTAAGACACTTGTGTCAACTAAGAGAAAGACAAAAACATGATGGACAAGCCTATAGATTTAGACTCTCCAAGTGGTAACCAGACGCAGTCTGGGAATCCACCCGCTGATGCGGCTGGTGCTCAGATTTTGGAGGCCCCACCATCATGTACGACTGCAGTGAGTGATCCAGTTTGCAGTGGGAGCATACCACTGGATCTCAGTAACTTCATTGAGGATTTACTGTTTGCCGATGAGGACAGTGCCGATAATGCACGAACAGTTAATCCGATTCGGCCCTTGGAGGAAGAATGTATCGCAACCAACTTGGGGACGGTTAATCTGAATCCGAAGTCTGATGAGGAAAGTACTGGGAGTGTGTTCTCGGTTAATCCAATTCGGCCAATGATTGAAGAAAGTACCTGTGCTTATGGCGCGGTTAATCTGGAATCAATGATAGGGGTTTTTATTTTGAATGGCTAACTGCGGCATCATATTGACCCAGATCAACTTGCAACATGCTAAGGCTGCTACTGCTTTACTAAGTAGGAGGCTTAGCAAACTACATTCATCCCCATATGTATCGATGACACAGGAACCATGGATTAGCAATAGGCGAGTCTGTGGACTGGATTCGATTCAGGGAGGCCGGATCTTTTATGATTAATGATCCGAACGACTTCGTGCCTGTCTATTCATATCAAATATGATAGAGGCGACGATGTTGAGGCAGTTCACCTGTCAAGATGCCGTAGCAGTTAAAATGTCGGCTTACCTTCTTACAGCTTGTCATGGGATTCGATACTAATGCTCAACACACTGTTTGGGGCAGCAGAAAATACAATCCAAGGGGTGAGCGGTTATTGGAGATCATTATGTCGTCGTGCCTTGTAGTAAACAACAGAGGCAACAAGCCAACGTTTGTTACGACGAGGCGGACGGAAGTGATAGATATGACGTTGTCGTCTTCTAGGATTGCGGAATCCATAATAAATTGGCGCGTCCTGGAAGAGGAAACTCTGTCGGATCACAGATATCTGGAACTTCGACTGGCGGCTAACAAACCTGTCATACCAGCTATACGAAATCACAGGAATGCAGACTGAACTTTGTTCAGATCTCTTTTACAGGAGAGGTCTCAAACACAACGAAAGATGAGGACGCCAGATGTGATTGAGGAAGTGAATTCTTATCTAAGTCTAACCTTAAGTCAGTGTTTTGCGGAATCGTGTCCTGTCAGCAAGAGTCGATGCGGAATCACACTCCCCTCGTGGAGCTCAGAAAAACCACCAGAAGGCTTCTGAATCGCGCACTTAAGAGTGATTCAGAGACCGACTGGAATCACTACCGAACAGCGCAGAGGGAATATGGTTAAGCTGGTTAAGACATCAAAATTAGCCTCTTTTAGAAACTACTGCGAGAGTTTGGAAGGAACCAGGGAAACAGCTAGGTTGCATAAAGTCTTTCAGAAAGACAACACGGCTAGGCTTGACTCCCCGCTAAAACCTGATGGTACATATACCACTTCGAGAATGGAGTCACTAAGAATCCACTTTGAGACCCATTTCCCAGGAAATCAGGTGATCGAAAGCGATCAATGTGTGGTTCAGACACTGTCCGTCCAAAGACAGAGCGCCCAGGCGTTGTTGGTATACGGCGTCTACTGTAGTGACAGCTGAGACGGTGAAATTAGCAATTTCATCGTTTGACAGCTACAAGTCACCAGGAGTAGACGGCGTCTATCCGAAAATGCTAAAAGAGGGGGCAGATGTTCTAGTGCCGATCCTCAGAAAGATATTTTCTGCATGCTTGGCGCTTCTATACGTCCCATCTTCATGGCAACCGGTTAGAGTAGCGTTTATCCCGAAGCCAGGGAGAGACGACTATACTCTGACCAAAAGTTAAGGGTGCTTTTGATAGTGCGCCCTTTGAATCACTGTGTGATGCTGCCAAAAGACATGGGGTGGATGACATTTTACTTAAGTGGATTCACTCCATGCTCACACAGAGAATGCTATTCGCGGAAACGGGGGATGGGCAATATGCTACAACGGGGATCAGTAAGGGCTGTGCTCAAGGCAGGGTCCTTTCGCCATTGTTGTTGAGTATGCTCATCGAATCTCTGCCTCTCGAACTGCAGGATCTGTATTGATGTATGCGACAAAATGCAGAGTCCTATGGGTTATCGATAGCTGGTGCGAAAGACACGGTCTTTCTGTGAGTCCTAGCAAAACCGATCTAGTTTTGTTTACTAGGAAAAGAAAGACTGAAGGTTTAGTGTTACCAATGCGCAAGGCTGAAACTATTCAGCTCTCGGAGAAAGTTAAGTATCTTGGAGTTATCCTGGATAGCAAGCTTCTCTGGAGGGAACATGTAGATACAAAGGCGAACCGTGCGCTAGTAATATTCTGGCAGTGCCGCAGAGCTTTTGGAAGAACATGGGGTCTTAGGCCTTTAACGGTATATTGGCTATATACAGCCATTATAACACCCATCCTAATCTATGCATCAGTGGTTTGGTGGACTAAGTTCAAATGTGCATACATTAGAGCTAGTCTCGCTAAACTACAGAGGACAGTCTGCATCGGTACAACAGGTGCCTTGCATACCACACCGGGTGCGGCACTCGATGCACTGCTCAATCTGCCACCGCTTGACATTGTTGTTCAGGCAGAAGCAATGAGAGCTACACACAGACTAATGAGATTAGGCCTGTGGAGAAAAGAGCATTGCACGGGTCATGGAGAAATGGCTCGAAGATTGTCTGATCACTCCATCTTTGATATGCCTTCGGATGCCATGACTTCGACCTGTATGCTCAAAAGGAAATATCAGGTGGAGAGCCCGAGTAGGGAGGAGTGGGAAAACCAGTCGGCACTGCTTAGCGGATTCACTGATATATTCTATACGGACGGCTCAATGACTGTAGACGGGTCGGGAGCTGGAATGTACCTGCAGACTGAAAATCTCAGGTACTCTTTCGCCCTAGGAAAACATTCTTCGGCTCAGTTTATGCGATCCTTAAGGCAGTAGAATGGATTATAGAGGGAAGATGAAGAGGCAGGTTGATCTGCATTTGCAGCGACAGTTAGGCCGCTCTACAATCCCTAGATAATCCAATCGTCTTTTCGAAGATGGTACGTGAGTGTAAAGAACAGTTGAATTTTGTTGGCAGATTCAATGACTTAAAGCTCATATGGGTTCCAGGCCACCAGGGTGTAAATAGCAATGTAATAGCTGATGCATTAGCAAAGGCTGGATCGGAGTCCGCCATGGTCGGACCAGAACCAGTTTACGGTGTGCCGGTTGCCTCTGTTAGGGCTGCCATTGTTGACTGGTTGAGTAAATCACACATTGAGAGATGGCGGCTTCTTCTGTGAATGCAGCAGACCAGAAACCTTGTTGAGGGACTAAGTGGACGAACCGCTGCTTTTCTTCTCAAATTCAGCAGAAAGGAATGTGGTAGTATGGTTGGTGTCCTCACAGGGCATAACTCGTGTGGCCTACACCTCGTCATATTGAGAATCATTGACGACCCCATGTGCAGTGTAGAAAGTGTAGCCTAAAAGAACAAACCTAATGACTTCATGAAAATTATATTTTCTAGCGCTGATACTGCCTCAGTGCTTAAAGGACAACTGTCAAATTGGAAGGTAATTTTGAATTCAATTTTAATGCAAAAATGAGTGAAAGTGTTTGAATGCACACGATCGGTTCGAATTGAATGTGACATAACCGTCCTCCAATTCTGGCATGGATATGTTCTGTTAGGGATAGCGCATACTGGAAGCTGAACTGAACAGTTGGGCAACTTTTTAATCGCATCGAGCTCCGCATACTATTATTTGCCCCACCGATACTTATAGTCGATTGGAACTTCAGATATTCTTGTACTGTCCTGAATTTACGTGTGTGTTGTTGAAACGAAATACACCATAAACATATTAATTTTTGAATATAAATCTTTTTTATAATTTGAAGATGGTAATATAAAATTGAAGAGGACATTCATACTTTCTTTACTCAATCACAAGTAAAGAAGATGAGGACAAATTAACCAAAAACTTAACCCGCGTAGGTATATATCCTAAAACAGATACTAATAAATTCAGTTATAAGTTGTAGTACGGGCAGTAGGTACATATTGTATTCAGAGATCTGAAAACCATGCTACCATAAAAAAAATGTTTCACATAAAACTGTGAATAGGTTATTTAAAAAGGGGAATGAAGGGATATATTCAAAGGATGAAAAGATTTTGGAAAACCCTAAAATATTCAAACTAATTGGTATTTTAAATAATCTGCCAACAGTTTGGGCGCAACTTTATTATTTTATCGATTGAAGTCCGAAATACATTTAATGCTGAGATTCGGGGTCGGCTACTATGCGACTGGCAACTAAAAAAATAACGTTTCAAGGAGCCTCCTGGTTATTCTTTAGGCTGTCAGTCGCATAGTAACCTACACCGCATTTCAGCATTAAACGCGTTCCGGACTTCTACCCATAAAGTAATAAAGTTGCGCCCAGACCGTTGGCAGTTTTTATTTTATTATTGTAATAATATAGTATTGTTATCGATTTTTAAAGAAAACAATTTGCTACCCTGAAAATTTTTACCCACGTTTCATGACTAATAGACACCAAAAAAAACAAAAAAAAAATGTCAGTCCTTCTGTGCGCCGTCCGCAACTTTGTTTGAGGGCTTATAGCTCCCAAACCCTATCAGCTATTAAATTGAAATTTTTTTGTGAATAGACTGGCTCCTTGAAGTGACCACTTTTTGAGGGGTGTGGGTGTGAGGGGGAGGTGGGGGAAGCGTTTTGGACGGGTGTTGGAAGGGGGGGGGGGGGGGCGAATAAAAATGCGTTCCAAACGCTCGAAAGCCGGGATCGAAACATTCTAAAATCCATATCTCCTAAACGGTTAATGAAATTAAAACATAATGAACATCTGTAGCTATATCAGGAGAATAGATCGGAAACAAAATTTTAGGTGGAGGCAGTGGCGTGCGAAGTTGGAGGTAAAAAAACATTAACGATATCTCACGAACCAATTGCACTAGAAAAATTAAATTCGGTTTCTGTATAAAGGTTAATAAATAAAGTTTGTTAAAAGTAAATTTTTTTAAGGGGGCGGTGTAGCACGGAAGTGGAGGGGATAGGAATTTTTCTAAAAAAAAATTACGTGTCATATCTCAAGAACAGTGTAAGGATGCTTAGAATTTTTACCAGAAGTAAGCCTAATAGACGCCTAGCAGAAAAAAGAACCTATAATGATATTAAACTGAAACTTGGTATTTAGATAGAGCTAGAGTTGTAGCATGTTGGAAAAATAGAATTTTTTATAGGGATAGTATGGTACGGGGAGGGGGTGTTTTCCTAACTATAGGATATAGGATATAAGCCGAACGGCTTATGCTATAAAGTTGAAACTCAGAATGTATATGTAAATCTTATAGAAAAGTAATTTTGATGCTTCTCAATTATGTTATAGAAAAATTACAATTCCATATATCATAATTGAGAAGAACTGATGTTTCTCGATTTTTTTTATCCCGATCCCATTGTGATCCCAAGTTAATTTTTTGATATGTTTTGTAAAACAGTATAAAAAATAAAAAAAAAACGCACATTGAGATATTCAAGAATAAAGGACAAAATCATTATCCTTAAAAAAAATTTAAAGGATAATTTTTATTCGTATTTTTTTTATATTGCGACATATTTTAAACAACAATCTTTAAAATAAGTCCTACTTTATTATTCTAGGATAAAAATTACAAGAGATATGAATTTTCAAAGAGGACACGGATACCTTTTTGCGAAATCTTTAACATACTATAACTAACAAAAAAAATAGATAGAAACAAAAAAATGAAATTATATTTTTTTTCACTAGTTCTTCAAGTACAAAAATTTTCAAAAGAATCGGCGATGGTAAGGTCACAACTTTGGCGATTCTTGATGGAATGACCCTATTCAACCCCGAAGTGGGTGCAATTGGGTTGCATATGTTTTCACTCATTCCTACATATTTCTTAGTTCTGATGAGATATCGAATTCATTTTTACTTCCTAATACCCTGTACAGACTATGCGTTTTAAACGCATTTAAGTAGGCAAAATTAACGTGTTAAAAAGGTAGTCTTCAGACTAGGAAACTCGTTTAGATGTGATATATGATAGATTGACTTGATTTGTTTTGACAAATACTCGTAACTATTCAGCTGTGTTTCATTACCAAATTTATTCTTTCCAAATCATTTGAAATTAAAATGTTTGTATAGCAGTAATGGATAGTGAATTTATTAGCTAATGCAGTCGTTGCACAAGCACAAAATTCAGTTTCTGCAGCATTAAATAGTTTCTTTTGAAGTTTACTTTGATTTCCGCGAGGGTCGCAGTATATGTTTTCGGTTAAACGCGTTGTCGCTACGTGTTTTCGTAAACACGTCCGGGAAGTGTTTTCAACGCATTTAACTCGATTTAAACGTGTTTATCTCGTAGTCTGCTTTCTACATAATCGTCAAAAAGTTGATTTCGGTATTTTTAGATATTCAACTCCAAGAGGACGTAAGGCTTTCGACATTTTTCTTAGGATTGATGAGATATCAGATTGGTTTTCACTTCTACAGACTTTTTATATAATCGAGAACAAACGCATTTCCGATTTCATGTAATGGCCCAAAACCAAATCACGAAAAACCTCCTAATCACGTAACAACTGATTATACTACGACTTAGACCGCGTCCTGGAGTATGACCCAATTACGTAACTCATATAGGCATTATATGTGGCAGCGGCGTAAGAATTCGACCCCATTCTAACCTATTCCCGAACTTTTTTTTAGGTTTCAGTCAAATAGTAACCTCCACCGCATCTCAAAATTAAACGAGTTCCGGACTTCTACCCATAAAATAATAAAGTTGGCCAATTTTTTATATTTCTTCTCATAATTGTTTTTTCAATAGATTATTCAATAGAAGGCGCGTAGTACTAACTAGAAGCCTAATACTAACAAGAAGCGAAACGAAATATCCCATATATATTTTTCGTTCGAGCGAAAATTTTTAGTGGATTTTGTATGTTATTTGACAGAAAATTTCGTTTTCACTTCTAGTTAGTACTAGGCTAAAACGAAAAAAATATACCGTTACTCTTCGTAGACAGCGAATCAAATCGCCGATCTACATAACACAATATGAATTATTTTTATTTCATAGGAATGCATATTTGAAAATCTGTCTCGTTTCATATAAAAGGTTTCGGACTTGTATTGTACCTTGTACTCTAAAAATATCCATAAGCCATGATGACAACGAACATGATAGCGACTCGATCATACCAGAGAAATGTAATACTCGACCTGGCACGCAGTACTGTGAAGTCATTTTAAACTTCCACTTTATGATAAGAAAAAACACCAAACCATCCCTGGCTAGTAATTATACTGCGACAGCCATAAGTGCCATAGTACTAGCCGGAAAAACTCTTCACATGTGCCAGGAGTAAAAGGAGTGCTTGCCAACTCTGCTACCTGCACATTAGGAAAGGTTTTTTGAAAATTGTTGAGTATGTTAAGAATTTTTAGCATAGACACAGGCTGTGTCAATGCTAACAATTTTATGATGTTAGTTTTCACTAGTATACAGAAGAGCGGCGATACGATCAACCCATGAGCTTTTTTTGTAAGAGGAGCCGCCTTAAACTACCCAGGCGTCATTTGGACTGGTACGATCGCATCGGTATTGAGATGTCAAATAACAGAACTAAAGCTTTATCTGTAATCATAACACAATAAAGTAGGAGGTGATGTAGTTGCTCCCATTTAAGTCACCAGGGCATCTTTCCTGCATTACTGCAATAAGGATTTGTTGTACTTCTTCCCATTCTAGTCAAACTATTTAGGGCTAGTTTCGAATGCGCCTACGTGCAACAGGAATGAAGAGACGTAAATGAGACTTTCATTCCGAAAGTCGGGAATATATATTGAACCCAGACAAAGTCATATCGTCTAATCAGTCCTACCGCTTTCCTACTTAAATCTATGAAAAAGTTATGGATCAGATACATAAGCAGCTCGGCTGCTCTTAACCAGCTTAGCAAATACCAATTCGCTTATCAAGCGAGTAAATCGACCGTCAGTTGTTAGGCAAATAGCATTATACTCTTTCCTTGACGTTGAAGCTGCTTTTGACACATCCTACAAGTCCATTGAATTACTTACTCGTAAAATATGAGTAGAGACAACGGTAACGAGATGGATAATGGTGATGCTTGAGTCTCGCAGGATCTCAGCTCAGATCGGAGGTAAAGGTCTCACTGTACGGACGACGACGGGATGCCCTTAGTGGATTTAATAAAGCCTTTTATACATTAAACCATAAAATATTGCTTATATTTTAGAAAATTGAAATTCTAGGAAAGGCCAATGACCTAATTAAAATCTCTTTAGTTTGATGAATATACATTACTAAGATTCTAGACAAACTAAGCTCAATGTAGGAGTTCCACAAAGTTCAATTCTTGAACCTACCTTATATCTGCTGTATATACACAACCTTCAGTTGAACGTCCTTAATGCAAAATATATAACTTATGCTTATGCAAAAGCAAAAATCAGAACTGGAGTAACCCTGACTTGAAAGTGTTCAAGAATTGGCTCTTAGGCAATATGAAACAAATTGGACAATGATTTGAAACTGGTAAAAATAGATGGAATTCAACTACCGAAACAAAATATTTAGCGCTGACAATTGACGATAAACTGACTTGGACTCCTCACATAACTAAACTAAACAAAATTGCAACTATTATTGAAGTTTTAAGAGAACCCCCTAGAATTTGCTATATAATGCATGTATCCTATCCAACATATGTTATGGCCTCCTTATATGGAGCCAAACCTTGGAAAAAAACTTGGACAAAATTGCGAGACTTATGAAAACGGGTATTAAAGCCATACATAATTTACCCCATTTTACACCATCCGGTGATCACATAAGCCTGAAATGAATAAAACTAAATTGCAATATCAAGAACTACAGGGTGACCCAAAATGAATCAGCCTATTGGAAGGTGTTACAACTTTTGCAAATGGCGGCAACTGACAGTTTTGTTTTTATATTTGTGAAGTAAACAGATGCAGAATACACGTCGATATACTCCTCAAGATCGCGGAATACGACGAAGTGCAACATAAACTGTTGAAAGTAATGAAGATAAAAACTGAATTTATATTTTGAATTACACCCCACTTCATTGTACGGAGGTTGCTACTTAAGTTTTGAGATATGGCAGCATTGATGTGAATACGTCAAATCTGACATTGTCGTCATAAAGTTTGACATTTTTAGTGGTGAACGTACTCAGAACGTGTTGTCATACGAGTGCTATTTGTGTTGTTTACAGATACTTGATATACTCATCTTCGTCGAAAAATGGAATTAAATCGTGAACATTTTTGTGCGATGATTTTCTATGGCTTTCGACGTGGATTAAACCAACAGCAGTGTTCCGAAACTCGCTTCGACTTTTGGTGATGAAGCACCATTTCGAGCCACCATGTTTCAGTGGTTTTCTGAATTCAATCGTGGTCGCACTTCGCTACAGGATGAATTTCGTGAAGGTCGTCCAAAATCGGCAGTTGTGCCAGAAAACATCGATGCTGTGCGTGAACTGATATTGCAAGATCGTCATGTGACATACCGTGAGATTGAGGCATTCCTGGGTATTAATTCCACTCGCATACATTCAATATTGCATGAACATTTGGCTGTCAAAGATTTGTTCGCGTTGGATACCGCCACGGTCGTACATACAGGTCTGGAAACTCAATGCAATTTTTTGTGGTGGGGGTAGACACCTTTTGGAAAGAAAAATTTGGTTGTTGTCGTATTGACCACCAGGTTCGTCATACTCTCACGGTTTTGTCAGATTGACAAATAAAAATTTGTCAAAATCACGGTCTTATGTCAAAACAAAATACGTGTGCGATACGAGTGCTGAACAAATTTAGTGTTTTAAAGTGAGTATAAATAAAATACTATATCACGTCAACTTCATCGCCATCGTTTCGTACGGATGCAATAATCCGACTTTCGGTCGTGTCCTGCAAACGAATGGTGCGATTCTTAATGTTTTATTATTTCTCTTGCAGGGTGAAAAAATCTCGACCATCTTGAAGGCCGCCAATGTTGAAGTCGAGCCCTACTGGACCGGTCTTTTGGCCAAGGCCCAGGAAGGTGTCAATGTCAAGGACTTGATCATCAGCATTGGATCCGGTGTCTGTTCTGCCTCAGCTGGAGCTCCTGCGGCGTAAAAAAGGTAAAAGAAAAACACATCGCAATATAAATGACGAATTTTTATTTTTTTTAGAGCCGAAATCAAATTGGGTGTCTTCTTGCAGGGCTCGAACACGGAATCTATCACCTCGTCGGCAAACACAAAAAAATCCATTCAGGCGATGACGCCGGGCCGCAAGAGGTCCGGCCCAAAATTCGAACTATCCAACGATAAAGGAAGAAACCAAACGTATGATGGCCGTATCGACAAGAACGGCACGGGAAAACTCTCGTTTGGCGACTTTCTGCAACTGATGTCGCTAAAAATGGCCGAAAAAGATACCAAGGAGGAAATCCTGAAGGCTTTCCGTTTCTTCGATGACGACGATACCGGACGGATTTCTTTCAAGATAAGGATGCGGCACAAAGTACATTACCTTTTGTCGACATTCAAGTAGTAGTTTCAAGCCCGCCGGTACCATTATCTGGCGTAGGAATTTACCACAAAGGAATGGATCAATTTGGCAGATTTGTCGCACCAAAGTGGATCACTTATGATTTTTCGCCTCATATTCAGTCACCAAAGTTTAACGAGATTTAGAACAGGCGAAATTAAAAGAACAAATAACTTTGTTTGCATTATGTAATGTAAAATAAGAAATAAATGTGATTACATTGCGATAATAGTTCAGTGTTTGCTGATGAATTTTCCCGAAGAGAGGAAATCGTAGCGATTTCTGTATGGTATATTGCATTCTTCTCGATTCAGTTTTCTTGCAACCCCACATTGACGTAAGCTGTAATTCAGTTTTCAAAATTTAAGGTTGACATTTATATTGTCACAACGTCTAGAATGCACGTTCTTATAGTCCGGGAGGCAGCGACACTTTTGATGTAATTATTCCTACAAAGCTGAATTTTTGTCATTTTGTTGTTTTTATATGGCAAGTAAACGGAACGTCAGTCTACCGCCCCAATGTGGGGGCAAACAATAATAACAATTGTGTAAACCTGTAAATAAATAATATGTAAATGCCTTATTCCTACAAGACTGAAATTTTTTTGGGTGGTCAATGATACCTAAAAATGCAGTATAATGATAGTCTACCGCTTCGGAGAGGGGGCCATCGTGCGTCTACCACCCACGCAAGGTGTTAAAAAATTTCCTTTTTTGACTTATTCCTACAAGGCTGAAAATTTTTTCTAAAATACTTTAGTTTATAAGACAACTAAAAAAGACAGTCTACCGATCATGTAAGGGTGCAAAGCCTTGATAGACGCAATGGAATGCACGATCTCCCGAGCGCAGCCGATGCGCCGATCTGCTATAAGTAGCTCTGAATTATTGGATATACCGGGATTAAATTAATATCTACAAGACTGAAACTTTTTTGGGTGGTCAATGATACCTAAAAACGCAGTATAATGATAGTCTACCGCTTCGGAGAGGGGGCCATCGTGCGTCTACCACCCACGCAAGGTGTTAAAAAATTTCCTTTTTTGACTTATTCCTACAAGGCTGAAAATTTTTTCTAAAATACTTTAGTTTATAAGACAACTAAAAAAGACAGTCTACCGATCATGTAAGGGTGCAAAGCCTTGATAGACGCAATGGAATGCACGATCTCCCGAGCGCAGCCGATGCGCCGATCTGCTATAAGTAGCTCTGAATTATTGGATATACCGGGATTAAATTAATATCTACAAGACTGAAACTTTTTTGGGTGGTCAATGATACCTAAAAACGCAGTATAATGATAGTCTACCGCGTCGGAGAGGGGGCCATCGTGCGTCTACCACCCACGCAAGGTGTTAAAAAATTTCCTTTTTTGACTTATTCCTACAAGGCTGAAAATTTTTTCTAAAATACTTTAGTTTATAAGACAACTAAAAAAGACAGTCTACCGATCATGTAAGGGTGCAAAGCCTTGATAGACGCAATGGAATGCACGATCTCCCGAGCGCAGCCGATGCGCCGATCTGCTATAAGTAGCTCTGAATTATTGGATATACCGGGATTAAATTAATATCTACAAGACTGAAACTTTTTTGGGTGGTCAATGATACCTAAAAACGCAGTATAATGATAGTCTACCGCGTCGGAGAGGGGGCCATCGTGCGTCTACCACCCACGCAAGGTGTTAAAAAATTTCCTTTTTTGACTTATTCCTACAAGGCTGAAAATTTTTTCTAAAATACTTTAGTTTATAAGACAACTAAAAAAGACAGTCTACCGATCATGTAAGGGTGCAAAGCCTTGATAGACGCAATGGAATGCACGATCTCCCGAGCGCAGCCGATGCGCCGATCTGCTATAAGTAGCTCTGAATTATTGGATATACCGGGATTAAATTAATATCTACAAGACTGAAACTTTTTTGGGTGGTCAATGATACCTAAAAACGCAGTATAATGATAGTCTACCGCGTCGGAGAGGGGGCCATCGTGCGTCTACCACCCACGCAAGGTGTTAAAAAATTTCCTTTTTTGACTTATTCCTACAAGGCTGAAAATTTTTTCTAAAATACTTTAGTTTATAAGACAACTAAAAAAGACAGTCTACCGATCATGTAAGGGTGCAAAGCCTTGATAGACGCAATGGAATGCACGATCTCCCGAGCGCAGCCAATGCGCCGATCTGCTATAAGTCGCTCTGAATTATTGGATATACCGGGATTAAATTAATATCTACAAAGCTGCTTTTTTGTCTGTACGTACTTTAAGATAATTATTGTCAACTAAACGTGTTCTACCTTTGATACAATGCGGCTAAAGCTTCGGTAGACATGGCTAAAGTTTTGGCGCAGACTCTGAATTATTGCATACCTATACAGTGTGTTTGACACTCCGTCCGCCACCTTGTAAAGGGTTATTCCTTGATATATGTGGAGAAAAAAATTATTCTTCAGGGTAGGTCAATTTTCAATAAGAGTGGAGATACAGGGTGGTTAAGAAAAGTGTTTTTGACTGGTACCCTTACTCACTTAAAACGTTATATCTTGAAAACGAATAATCGCAAGGTAAAGTGTTATAACTCGTTTTTTAGGGAATCGAATTACCTTTCATTTGATGTAACAGTCTAAATTGTAACTGCATCCAATCTTGAGATATTTACTCGAAAACACAAATTTTTGCTACGTCAACCCAGTGATCAATATAGTTTTTCTCAGAAAACCCCATTATAAAATTATTATTACTACTACTATTATTATTATTACCTACAAAAGTTGCATACATATGTATGAGTTACGATTAACATTTTGGAAGTAATAGGTAAAAATACATACCGCATAAAAATTAAATGTTTCAAAAGTCAGTGCCATAAAGTGGACCTCGTCTAAGAACCTGTTTAATTTGTCGGTAGTACTTAAGTATTTTTATTGCACATTTATTACTATTTAAACTATGTAGGAAAACAATGAAATGTAAGTGAGTTTCAACATAATTGATGCTTTTACCTGGACGTGGTAGGTAATACTGGGTGCGGTACTATGCCTTTTTTAATAGGGTGCCTTACAAAATAAAAAGCCTGTAAAAGCAAAACTACATTCATATTCTTATCAGTTTTAAAGAAGAGGGTGTCAGTAGAATTAAAAAAGTAATTTCAAAATGCCTGTGTACCCCAATAAGTTATGGAGAGTGTCGCGGAAATGGACGAGCCGCACGAAGGCTTTATCATCAGAAACATCCTCATTGACGGACACCTGACAGGGGAGTATTTCAAGACGTTTACAGCAGAATTAGGGAAACTGGCAGCGTTAGAACAAGCAGAGTAAATGCAAATCCTGCGCCGATAATCGCTGTTCAGATTGATGAAAGAATACTGCAAGCAGTTCAAAATGATCCAACGATCAGTATCCGACCTTTGGCATTGCAGTTTAACATCTCTACTTGGAAGGTTTGGAGTATTTTAAAAGTAGAACGCTTCCATGCCTACCATCACACACCAGTACAGGAGCTGCTACCCATTGATTTCCCCAAACGGATGGAGTTTTGCAATTGGCTCCTTGAACGACAAATAGATGACGATAATTTTTTCAACAATATTCTGTGGACGGATGAGTCCCCATTTATCAGAGACGGTATCACAAACTTCCACAACCTACATACGTGGGCTGAGAGCAATCCACACACAAGAAGAGTGGCATCATTTCAACACAGATTCATAAAAAACGAGTTATAACACTTTGCCTTGTGATTATTCGTTTTCAAGATATAACGTTTTAAGTGAGTAAGGGTACCGGTCAAAAACAATTTTTCTAACCACCCTGTATCTCCACTCTTATTGAAAATTGACCCACCCTGAAGAATAATTTTTTTCTCCACATATATCAAGGAATAACCCCTTACAAGGTGGCGGACGGAGTGACAAACACCCTGTATAGGTATGCAATAATTCAGAGTCTGCGCCAAAACTTTAGCCATGTCTACCGAAGCTTTAGCCGCATTGTATCGAAGGTAGAACACGTTTAGTTGACAATAATTATCTTAAAGTACGTACAGACAAAAAAGCAGCTTTGTAGATATTAATTTAATCCCGGTATATCCAATAAGTCAGAGCGACTTATAGCAGATCGGCGCATTGGCTGCGCTCGGGAGATCGTGCATTCCATTGCGTCTATCAAGGCTTTGCACCCTTACATGATCGGTAGACTGTCTTTTTTAGTTGTCTTATAAACTAAAGTATTTTAGAAAAAATTTTCAGCCTTGTAGGAATAAGTCAAAAAAGGAAATTTTTTAACACCTTGCGTGGGTGGTAGACGCACGATGGCCCCCTCTCCGAAGCGGTAGACTATCATTATACTGCGTTTTTAGGTATCATTGACCACCCAAAAAAGTTTCAGTCTTGTAGATATTAATTTAATCCCGGTATATCCAATAATTCAGAGCTACTTATAGCAGATCGGCGCATCGGCTGCGCTCGGGAGATCGTGCATTCCATTGCGTCTATCAAGGCTTTGCACCCTTACATGATCGGTAGACTGTCTTTTTTAGTTGTCTTATAAACTAAAGTATTTTAGAAAAAATTTTCAGCCTTGTAGGAATAAGTCAAAAAAGGAAATTTTTTAACACCTTGCGTGGGTGGTAGACGCACGATGGCCCCCTCTCCGACGCGGTAGACTATCATTATACTGCGTTTTTAGGTATCATTGACCACCCAAAAAAGTTTCAGTCTTGTAGATATTAATTTAATCCCGGTATATCCAATAATTCAGAGCTACTTATAGCAGATCGGCGCATCGGCTGCGCTCGGGAGATCGTGCATTCCATTGCGTCTATCAAGGCTTTGCACCCTTACATGATCGGTAGACTGTCTTTTTTAGTTGTCTTATAAACTAAAGTATTTTAGAAAAAATTTTCAGCCTTGTAGGAATAAGTCAAAAAAGGAAATTTTTTAACACCTTGCGTGGGTGGTAGACGCACGATGGCCCCCTCTCCGACGCGGTAGACTATCATTATACTGCGTTTTTAGGTATCATTGACCACCCAAAAAAGTTTCAGTCTTGTAGATATTAATTTAATCCCGGTATATCCAATAATTCAGAGCTACTTATAGCAGATCGGCGCATCGGCTGCGCTCGGGAGATCGTGCATTCCATTGCGTCTATCAAGGCTTTGCACCCTTACATGATCGGTAGACTGTCTTTTTTAGTTGTCTTATAAACTAAAGTATTTTAGAAAAAATTTTCAGCCTTGTAGGAATAAGTCAAAAAAGGAAATTTTTTAACACCTTGCGTGGGTGGTAGACGCACGATGGCCCCCTCTCCGACGCGGTAGACTATCATTATACTGCGTTTTTAGGTATCATTGACCACCCAAAAAAGTTTCAGTCTTGTAGATATTAATTTAATCCCGGTATATCCAATAATTCAGAGCTACTTATAGCAGATCGGCGCATCGGCTGCGCTCGGGAGATCGTGCATTCCATTGCGTCTATCAAGGCTTTGCACCCTTACATGATCGGTAGACTGTCTTTTTTAGTTGTCTTATAAACTAAAGTATTTTAGAAAAAATTTTCAGCCTTGTAGGAATAAGTCAAAAAAGGAAATTTTTTAACACCTTGCGTGGGTGGTAGACGCACGATGGCCCCCTCTCCGACGCGGTAGACTATCATTATACTGCGTTTTTAGGTATCATTGACCACCCAAAAAAGTTTCAGTCTTGTAGATATTAATTTAATCCCGGTATATCCAATAATTCAGAGCTACTTATAGCAGATCGGCGCATCGGCTGCGCTCGGGAGATCGTGCATTCCATTGCGTCTATCAAGGCTTTGCACCCTTACATGATCGGTAGACTGTCTTTTTTAGTTGTCTTATAAACTAAAGTATTTTAGAAAAAATTTTCAGCCTTGTAGGAATAAGTCAAAAAAGGAAATTTTTTAACACCTTGCGTGGGTGGTAGACGCACGATGGCCCCCTCTCCGAAGCGGTAGACTATCATTATACTGCATTTTTAGGTATCATTGACCACCCAAAAAAATTTCAGTCTTGTAGGAATAAGGCATTTACATATTATTTATTTACAGGTTTACACAATTGTTATTATTGTTTGCCCCCACATTGGGGCGGTAGACTGCCGTTCCGTTTACTTGCCATATAAAAACAACAAAATGACAAAAAATCAGCTTTGTAGGAATGGATACAAAATTTCGGTCGCTGCCTCCCGGACTATTACGCTTGTGCAACCAATCGCTAGTAGCGACTCTGTTGATAATAACGAGAAGCTATACCAGTTTATTTTCACATTTTCTTCAAAAAAGGTGTCTACCCCCACCACGGTAGTTTCCAGACCTGTATATACGACCGTGGATATCGCATAATTTGACAATCGCTCAAAAAAAAACTCGTGTCGGAGTGGAAAAACTGTTTCGCAAATTGGTTCAAACGCATGCATCTCTTCATGGAGAATATTTTGAAAAACAATAAAGCCATTTTTGCCATTTTTGATTATAAATATTTGTTTTTATTTGTCTATCTCAAAACTTAAGTAGCAACCTACGTATACTTATTTTGGCCCTTTTGGCACTACACTTACTATTTTATATATGAACAAGTTCTGTTTGAATAAAGCTTTCGTGACAAGCGGACGTATTTTTCTTCGCGCTAAGTATTCTGCTCAACAGAAAATTTGCGCTTCCGGGGCACTGAGAATCCACTTATTACTCTCGAAAAGCCGTTACATCCCCTCAAAGTCACTGCATTAACACCGGAGATGTCATCGGATCTCATTTTTTGACGACGCCTTGGATAACGTGGCCACTATGACTGGTGAGCGATACAGAACCATGATCAACGAGTTTTTGAAGTCACGTATCTATCAGAAAAAGCTAGAGACTCTGGAAGCTCTCAAAGAGAATATCCGAGAAGAATCTGATCACTTATCGCCCGAAGTTCTCGCAAAAACGATTGAAAATGCGGTAAAAAGACCCCAATTGGTCATCAACAATGGCGACGCCTACTTGACCGGTATCATCTTCAAAAAGCAATGGGGAAAAAATTTAAGGTCCAAAAAAAACATTTAAAAAAATTATGAAAACAAAACAAAACAACATCGGGTGAGTGTTTTGGGCCACCCTGTATAAACTTAAATCCACTGTCATATTGATCCACAATCAAGAAATACACATTCACTTCTTAAGGGAATAGATATGGCCTAAGAAAGAAATCAAGATGTCGTCGGATGGAGAGGACGTGTCTTTGACTGCGAAGTGCAAAAAGTGTAAAAAAGTTGTGAAAAATTGTGAAAGTGCTGTGAAGTGTGATGGTTTTTGCAAACAGTGGATGCATATTAAATGCGCAAAGTTATCGGAAGCAGAATATGGTAAAATTCAGCTGCTAAGCGATAAAGTACTGTGGATGTGCGAGGATGACAGACACTTTTTTGAAAAATTGACCAGTAGCAACTTGGGATCGCTAGCAAAGTCAATGGAGAACAACAACAAAAATTTTAGTCAACTTTTAAAGAATGTAGATCAAAACACGAAAAAATTGACAGAATTAAGTGAAAAGATTGAAAAACTCCCAAAACAGGTTGCTACCAAAAATAATCCGACATTTGCGGAGATCGTAAGCGGTGGTAACCAGCGTCAAACGAACAAAGCACCCCCGTTAGAGGTGGCTAAGTTCAATAAAGGAATTTTGATAAAACCGAAAGCCAACCAGAAATCCGAAGAAACAATGCGCGACATAAAAAATAAAATTGAACCACATAAGCTAAGGACACCGATTATTTTCACAAAGCAAATTCAAAACGGCGGTATGTTGTTAAAAACGGACTCAGAAGAAAATACCAAAAAGTTAATGGCCGATATAAAAAAAAAACTTGGAGAAACGTATTCGATTGATGAAACGAAACAACGAAAACCAAGACTGGTAATATATGGACTACACCAAAAATATGAAACGAATGATCTTCGCCGCGAAATAATCAATCTTAATCATTCGATACCGGAAAACTTCTCACTTGAAATTGTTCACACCAGACAGAACAAAAACAATAATAAATGGTCAGTATACATGGAAGTATCTGGTAATTTATTTACGAGGTTAGTAAACACATTTATTAATATTGGGTTCGCGAGCTATAACATTAAGGAGGACTTTAACATTCTTCGATGCTTCAAATGTCAAAAATATGGACATTCCTCCAAAACATGTAATAGCAAGAGTGAAGTTTGCGCTAAGTGCGCGGGATGTCATCGCACAGCTGACTGCTCCGAGAAGGTAATTGAATGTACGCACTGTAAAAGTGATTACCCGCAGCATTGCCAGCATAGAGCAGATAGCACTGAGTGTCCGGAGTTCTTAAAATCGGTTCGCATTGCGCAGAGAAGAACTGATTATCTTGCTATTTAATTTAATAATCTAATTATGGGTAAACAAGCAAAATTTTTATATGCAAATTTACGTAGCATACGGAATAAAATGGCTGCTATAGAAACACATCTAGTAGAAAATCCAGACATCCAGATTCTAATATTTGGAGAAACCTGGCTATACGAATCGGAAGCACAATACTTTAATTTGAAAGGATTCAATGCTGTTCACAATTGCCGTGATCATAGTCGTGGAGGAGGCACTGCAATTTTCATACAGAAAGACATCGAATTTACTGTATTATTTAGCGACAAGTCTTACAATACAATTGTAATTGAAGTCATAATTGACAATGCACCAACGAAAATAGCTACATTTTATAGATCGCCGAATGAACCTGCTGATCAGTTTAATCAATACCTAGACACATTATTTTCGAAATATATGCGACTTATATCTTTTGCGGACACTAATATTGACATACTGACCGAAAATCGAATAACTCAAAACTATATCGAAACTCTAACAATAAATAATTTCACCATATTAAACAGGAGCTTGCCAACTAGGAGCAATATTCACTCGTCGTCCTTAATAGATCACGTCTCGACTAACATTCAGAAATTCATACATTCTCATAATATCAAATTGGAGGAATGGCCAGATTTAGACCACAAAGTTACTACGCTAACTATCAACAGTACGAAATTTGAGAAGGTAAGGATGAAGAAAACTAATTTAACATTCATAAATAAGGATATCTTCAAAAGAGAAACAGAATTAAAGGTAAGGAAAATGAATAACATCACAACAGAGTCGATAATCCAGGCAATACTATCGTCAAAAACAACAGCGACCGCAACAAAGGCAAGAAGAACTAGAAATTCTACTTGGATAACACATGACATTTTATTACAACTAAGAAGAAAAAAGAAAGTATACAGAAAGCTGATACAAGATCCGACAAACCAAAATTATATCACTCAATACAGAACGGTCAGGAATGAAACAAATAAAATGGTAAAAGCAGCTAAGGAAAATTATTATAATGCGCAATTAGCAAAAACAGACGGGAATCCTAGGAAATTGTGGAGCACAATCAGGGAAGTTAGTGGTATTGACGGCAGTGCTCGTAAAAAAACTGAAGTAAGTGCATTAGATACGCCCAATGGACCAATTAAAGATCCCGCTTTAATTGGAAATACCTTTAACGAACACTTCAGCACGATTGGCGCAACTCTCGCAGAAAAACTTAAAACTCAAGGTAATGCGGAGAATTTTCAAAGGATCAGCTGTCCTATGGCATCGAATGCAATGTTTCTTTTTCCAACGGATGCTATTGAAGTGGAAAACATCATTGCTGAACTCAAATCCAACATAGCCGCGGGTATCGACGGTATAACAACAAATGATCTAAAAACACTAAGTTCAATCATATCGACCCCCCTTAGCATAGATATAAATAACCATATGAACAAAGGAACATTTCCAACTTGCTTGAAAACAGCACTGATCTCTCCCATCTATAAAGGTGGTTCAAACAAAGATCCGAATAACTATCGACCAATAGCATTAATCAGCACGATAAGCAAAATCTACGAAAAGGTTATCAACAGGAGGCTCCTAAAATTTATAAAAAAATATTCTGGTTTTGATAATAACCAATACGGGTTTCAAGAAGGCAGCAATACAACGTCAGCCTTGATTGACGCTATTCAGTTCATAAACGAAGGTCTCGACGAAGGTTCGTATGTTACTGCGATATTTGTGGATTTAAAAAAAGCCTTCGACACTGTAAACCATAAAATATTACTTGAAGTATTAAAGGAAATTGGAATTCGAGGAAAGGCTAATGACATATTAAAAAACTTTTTAGTTGGAAGACAGAACATTACCAAAAATCTTGACATACTGAGCTCAACTAAGACTGTCAATATAGGAGTTCCACAAGGCTCAATCCTTGGACCTACATTGTATCTTCTGTATATTCACAATCTACAGTTCACAGGACTTAAAGGCAAATATATAACTTATGCTGATGACACATTACTTCTTTACAAAGGTAAAAATCCAGAACAACTAGAGATGTTGATCAACTCTGACCTGAAAATTTTCAAAAACTGGCTCTTAGGCAATATGCTAACATTAAATACTTCGAAAACAAACTATATGCTCTTTAGACAAACTAACAAATTAGACATTGATTTAAAACTAGAAATAGAAGGAATGCAACTAACGAGAACACAGGAAACAAAATACTTAGGGCTGACATTTGACGACAAACTCACTTGGACTCCTCACATAACTAAACTGAGAAATAAAATTGCCCCGATTATTGGAGTAATAAGACGGAACGAATACCTACAAGTCCCAATAAAGAATGTAATATATAATGCTTTCATCCTATCCAACATAAGTTACGGTCTAATTATATGGAGCCAGACATCGAAAAGTAACTTGGACAAAATTGCGAGACTGATGAATAGGGGCATTAAAGCCGTATATAATTTACCTCACCTGACACCATCGGAGGAACTTTACCCTACCTATGGGAAACTAACCATACACCAGCACATAAGCCTGGAACGAATAAAGCTAATTCACAATATAAAAAACAAGAAACTTAAATCCTCCATCAAATTGATCCACAACCACGAAATTCACAACTTTAACACAAGAAGTGCGAACTCTATTAAACAGCAACATGTTCCGAGGACAGATCGACTTAGAAAGGATCCTGTCTTTGAGGCAATACGAGAATATAATGCTTTGCCGACAAATATACAATTGGCAAAGAATGTGTTTCAGTTGAAACGACTTGCAAAAAAGCATCTTCTAGGTTGAAACTAGGAACGGTATTAAGAATTGTTGCATTTATAAACGACCTGAAATCAGATAATTATTCAGGCGGCTCTTGAGATTATCGAAGATTCTAAGGAATGGTTGTAGATTGTGTTGTTGCATGTATTAAGTGTTTATTTTTAAAACTTTTCACAATCCTCTCTTATCTTCACTTATATTTGTTTTAATTTATTAATAATTTTATTTTTATTTTTCTATTTTAAAATATTTGCAAACTATTTATCTCGGTACGACCCCTTATACCAGTGAGTTGCACTGACTGGGGAGTACCTTCGGGTTAAGGTAATTTAATTGGACATTGAGCCCAATGTCGGCATACATGCATGAGTATGTCGATACGGTGAAAATTTTTTCCAGTTCATTGAGCTGAGTGACAGCATTTTCACCAGTTCTCTAAGCTGAGAAAGTGTGCCCAAATGGGGAATTCTTCTCCAACTCTTGAGTTGGGAAGGAATCGCCCATTTTGCATGAAGGGGTTAAATCTATTATTATTAAGTTGGTTAAGAGCCAGGAACAAAAACCTATTCAGTTCAGGCAAGCCAACAAATAATAATAATACGAAATACCTACATAACTTTAACACAAGACGTGCGGATTCTATTAGGCAGCAACATTTTCCTAGGACAGACCGACAGAGAAAGGATCCTCACCTGGAGGCAATACAAAAATATTATCCTTTACCGACAAATAAACAAATGTGTTCCAGTAAAAACACCTTGCAAAGATGTCAAAACATCTTTTTTTTCATTTCTTAATTTTTACGAACGGTTACCTTATTATTTTGATTAATCGTATTTATTATTTATAATGTATTAACCAATTTTTGAGTTATAAGGTAGATAATTAGACGTTGAGCCCAATGTCATGAGCAGTATGTTAATATGATAAAAACTTTTCCAGCTCATTAAGCTGATGACAGTATTGTCACCATCTCTTTAAGCTGAGAAAGTGTGCCCAAATGGGGAATTTTCCACCGACTTTTTGAGTTGGGGAGGAGTTCCCTTCATTCATTCATTTTACAAGAAGGGACTAAATCAATTATTAATACAAAAAATACCGCAAATAAGAGATCAATGGACCTCTTTCACTTCGAAACCATTAAAAATAGAGATTAACCTTCAACATCCAAATGTGAGCCAACTCCCCAAAATACAAAGGAATGGAAAGAAAATTGATTTCAGATGGCTGACCGACAAAATTCATTTATTATTGCAACCATTAAGTACGAATTTACAGTATAATGTACAAATTCCACAAATGACAATTCATGAACTCCTTTCTTTATTAGCTTATAAAACCAAAACATGTTAGCCCTTGCGAAAGCGATACTAATGGGGAAATTTTAAAGAAAATGGTTGGGTGGATACCATAGAGCTACTGGAGACAAGCCACCGGTGGTGGGAATTATGAAAAAGGAAATAGGGAACCCCGATAGAGTGGAACCGTCGGAATGGAAAAAAACATACTACGCAGATTGCAACTTCAATCCAATAACAACAGAATCTTGACTCTTAACTATTGAAACGCTAATCATAGTTGGCTTACAATTTTTCTTTAGAATTGACTCCTCGTCATCGGTGCCCGAGGTCAGGAGAATTACTTCATCCATGGCACAGCCTTTACGTTTGCATTATTGTAGAAAAATCAGCGGCGACGACGCGATTTCCTCTGCTCAGCTCATGAAGTTTATTATCAGATTCAGAAGCAACTCTTCTTTCCCTCGTTGCTTCCAGTTTCAATGGAAGTCCGGTAGCTGTCAATTGTTTTCACACAGCGATGACGAAATTTCACTTCTTCGCGATTTTTTTTTTACTTTTATTCAAACAAGAATGCGTACCACTCTTTCTTCAGTTTAAATTAAACAAAAGCTTTTGAGATTGTTTATTTTGAAACGCAAAAAAGAAAGGAAAAGTTCCACACACTATGCTTCTTGACAGCACCTTCGTTTTCACGAATATGAAAACTTAAATTGCATGGAACAATATTGTTAAAAATACAATTCGGTACCGATTAATCAGAATCTAGTCGCTTCGACTATCAAAAGAAACATTAATCTGATAAAATTACAGATTATTTCGGTTGTTTTTAAAAATTTCCTTTAGTATCACTCACAACACTCCACAACGTTAAGTCAACTCGATACGATATGTGAATTATTGGAAAAATTAAAATGGCTCCCAAACAAGGGATTGTTCATATCGTTAATGAAGTGTTACGGGTGCGTTCTGATTTCGTTAGACTGCGATTTAGGAGTGCCATAAAAACGGGATTAATTTTGCAATTTTTATAGCAAATTTAATTGTATGTTCGGTTTCTTGTTTTGGTGGCTTTTTGGTAAACTTAAAATATTGAGTAAATACTTTAACTTCAAAAATATAGAAGGGATAAAAGATAGGAAAAAAGAGACGAACAAATGTGGAGATGTAAATTTCTTAGAGATTAATTGATGTCGAATGTGATGAATGGTGATTAATAACGGCTACGAGAGCCATAATAGATCCCCACGGATACGTTTTCTATTTAGAAGATATGCCTGTGGACCATATGATAAAAAAATATCGCCTTGAAATCACTTTTAAATCTACAATCTGAGATGTACATAGATAGTTGGGCAAGGGAGCCACCACAGTTCGGACCGGATAGCATTGCATAGTATACGGATGTATAAAGGCACCGGAGCCGGAATATGCGGACCTCGCGTCAGGATAACGGATTCTCTCGGTGAATATCAAACCGTTTTCCAGACCGAAGTTCAAGCTAAATCCACAGGAAATCCATAGATATAAACCTGGAAAGGGGCTACACAAATAACAATATAATTATTCTCACTGACAGCCAGGCAGCGATAAAAGCCTTGACTGCACAGTAAATTCAAACTGGTGTGGGAATGCCAAGAAAAACTATGAATCCTTAGTACTAACCGGTTATGAGGGCAATGAAATAGCAGACCAACCTGCAGATGGATCTGCTGTTCGCCCGACTGAACCAGAGTCTTTTTAACTCGTAAGTCTAAGGTGGCAATTGACTGGTACAGCTCCAGCGTACTTGAAAACCACGCGTGCTTATGGTGTTCTAAAGGAAGAACTTCGTGTCGAGTTCGGTTGACACTACCGTATAGGAGATTTACCACACATTGAACCTCCGTCAACGGAATAAGAATGCCGAGGCACTGCAGTGATACATAATAGAAATTCAGACAATCGCAAAGTGCGGAAAGTTGACGAAGATCGAACTGATCAACTTTATTGTTGATGGACTCCGGTTACCTAATGCTGAGACATGTCTCCTATTGAACGGACAAACCATTCCGCAATTTAAGAAGCTATAAGATCTTCATGACTATTAATCTTCATGAGAGACGCCAATCAGACCTCCACAGCTACCAATTGCCAATACGAAAAGGCCTCCAAACACGCTCTCAACTGCTCTCTAACCTGCCGAGGACAAACTCTGATGATATTTACAATTGTTCACGTCTTAAGGTAAAATTTACCTTTGTGATAAACCAAATTTTTCATATTTTACATTTAAGTTCTAAATGAAACTTTCGTATGTTTTAGGATTCGGTCAATAAAAATACCATGACACCTTCCATAATTTATACATAACGAACTGTCAAAAACTAGTCTGTAGCGGCTGAAAAACTGCTAGAATGTTGCGAAACACTGCTTGAATGCGCTTTGTTGCCGCTTTTTTTTTGACAGTTATGGATTGTTTTTGATAGTTACTCATATTTTTGCTGTTCGAACTGTCTCTCTCACACCAATGTCTAAATTGTATGTAAGAGTCTCCATCCCTCTCCATTTGGATTTTCTAGCCGCTTTAAAGCCGCAAAAATAGCCAGTGTCATAACAGCATTACTCATAGTTTTGCTGTTCGGACTGTCTCTCTCACACCAATGTCTAAATTGTATGTTAAAGTCTCTATCACTCTCCATTTGGATTTTCTAGCCGCTTTAAAGGCTGGTTTTCATTACGCCGACATTCTGCAGATGTCTGCCAGAACAAGATAAAAATATAAACTATACATGCGTGCGAAAGAGAGGAAATATCATCTGTAACAGATCTGTAAAAAAAGTGTCTCGTCTGCAACTTCAGATCTGTGATCTGTAACCATAAAGTAAGGATGTATATTATAGCAAAAAGACTTTCATGCAAATCTTTTTCCTATAATTTGCTTCCGACAAACCTACACAATAGACATCCGCACGCACACTACTGTGCCTAATTATGGCAATTATGACTTTGACATTTGTCGAGCCGGTAATTGTTTTCTTAACAATTTTGTAATGTGGGATGAATATCAAAAAGGGAGATAAATATGCTTAGAATTTCATTAGAGGTGCATGCATAGATCATTCTGCTGTCTATTCGCTCGACATGAGAGATACGGTGCAATTGACAAGCCGCAGATCAGTTTTACCTTACAATAGTTGTCGAGAAAATTCACATACTGTACTTTTTCTCAACTGAAAGCGTACAAACAGCAAAAAACACAAGAAATTTTAGGTTGGAAATTTCTATCTGTCAAAAACTATTGCTATAATTTTGCTATAAAGTCGAAAATTTTGTCCCTTTCTTCCTTCTTAAAACCGATTTGCTTTCTCTTTTTAGTTTTCTGCTACAGATCTGTAACGTCGCAGTAATGAAAACTACGTCTCAGTAATGAAAACCAGCTTTAAAGCCGCAAAAATAGCCAGTGTCATAACAGCATAAGTATTCTGGGGGTTTACCGGCTTACGAATCCATAAAAAACCATGTTTTCTACGGCTTTCAGGTGTTTATCAATCATAACGTAGTGAAACATTCAAAATTTTTACTCGTTCCATTTGCCGGATAGGAGCCATTCTACCCGAGACAAAATTCTTGATTATGAAAAAATGTATTTATTTGCTGTTTTTTTTTAATTGAAAACAAGCGAATGTGTGAGGGGAACTTTGCAAAGAAGAAGAAGAATTCAAGTGAAACGCCAATCTACACGTCAACTGACAGCTGATATTCCAGTTAGGTCCGGCAAGTTGTAAAGCGAATAATGTTCACGCTCTGGACTTTAATCGAAGCCTCGCTGCTATGTCTAAATGCTATTTGTGTCCTGCACGAAGAGCGGTTTCTAGCGAAAAGTAAGTTACCTTCTCTTTAACTAAATTGAATTTACATTTAGCCATCAATTAAATTCTAGTCGGCTGGGGATCGAGCGCGACCGTCCAAGGATTCGGCGAGCCGCCAACCGCAAAGGCGCAAATGCTGAATCTCGTTCGATCAATTCGGACCGTCGCTAAAAGTATGTAACTGTCTCCTAGACGGGGCCGTTGCGCCGCAAGGAATCAACAAGTGAACTAAAATGAAGTTCTTTGGTTTTTCATCGTCTAGGAGACTTTAGAAACCCCAAAAAGAAAAGGCTGCGTTAACAAACGAATTTATTTTCAGTACCGCTCATATTTCTGAACATCGTAGCGATCGTGTTTAAGCTGCTTCTTGGTTGAAAAAAAAACACTACTTGTACACATACTTTACACTTTTTATTAAATAAACGCGAAAAATTATTGAAATCATATTTTCTTCTGAATGAGGACTCTGAACTTAGCCTCGAGCGCCAAGGAGTACGAGTCCAACTTGTAGGCCGCCGCTTCTAGCCTGTTGACAGTTAGTTCAATTTCATCGATTTGTTCCATCAGAGGTTTCTGAAATTAGTGACAACGGAACTGAAAATACATCTTGGCAATCGGGTAAGTAGACTAACCAAATCGTTTAATTTCTTGTTGAGGTCCAGCGTGGATATCCTCAAGTTCTCCGCAATCTGCTGCATGTCGGAATACTTCGCACTCGTCACCTTGTTCATGTCCTCGAGAAGTTTGTAATCGTCTAGCGGAGCGTTTAACTCGTTTGTAATGTACTTCTCTGTATTCTTGAACATTTTCGTCGCAAGTTTACTTAAGTTCGGGTCGTGAGGATCGAGAGCCTCGAAACTTGATGTACTGGTAGATAGTGTGGGTCCCCGTACCGGAGAATCTGTCACATAGCCGGCTTCGTTCATTTCATTTGTTTATTCGAACGACACGAAATATTTACAAAACAAAGATGAAGTTTCCAGAAAAGATGTCCAGAGAAAAATACCAACAATTCTTCTTCTTTATTTTACGATGCCACGGGCCTTGAGCTTTGCGCACGTTGTTGGGTGATTCAATTTGGTAAACATACCAAAGGTATCCACAAGAAGACAGGACACTTAATAGTTAATATACATGCATTTTATTTTTTTAAAAAAAAACGTATAAACGGAACAAAGAAATCCGATTGAACAATTTCAATTCAATATGCTTATAAAAATTTACATGAAAAAAAAAGAGTACACTAATATGCAAAAATGAATGATTACATGTTCATATCTGCGTGCATCGTTTGTTTACAATGCAATTTTAAAGGCGACCCAGTAGAACGCCATTTGTGTGCGTCTGATCTATCCTCAAGTATTTCAACACACAAATTTATAAGGACAATATGAGAAATTAAATCACACCACACAGCTGAACCGTTTTCGCCATTGTTTGTTGTAATTGTTTATGAATGGACTTTTTTAGGCAACCTGGGGCTCAATTCTCGAGTTCGCTCGAAATTTCCCGGATTGTCGAATGAAATAGCTCGGCTGGTATTCTCGAAATCTCACCGGCGTCTCACGATCGAGAATTGTCGAACGTAAACTAAAAGGGGTATTTTGCGATCGTCGTTAGGATGTCACATCACATCCCAGTTGGTCGCGTCTGCGAGAATCTCGTAGATTTCTCGGAGACATGTCGGTCTGTGTGCGAGATTCTTCTAGACGCCTTAAGCCTAGTACGCAGTGAAAAATTCGTTGTGTAGAATACTGTGGAGAAGTAAACAGCTGGGAACAGCTGTTTGTTTGACATTTACCCTTGTCAAAATAAAATTTATTATACGCGTGTTTTCTATGGTAAATAAGTGTCATGGATAATAATATCGACCACGGTTAATTTTATACGCGCATAAAAAATCTTAAAATCCGCTTTTGTTTAAAAAAAACACGATATCACAAAAAACAAAGTCAGTTTGAAAAAAAAAACTGACTAGTTCAAATGAATGACATGAGTTGCCAAAATTTTCATACGGCAATGCAAAATTAAATAGCAGCACATTTAAATGATGGCAAAAAATAGTCTCCACTAAAAAAATACAGCTCAATAGAAAATTATAAATATAAAATTATGTTCATTGCCATCTATGCCTGCGAATGACTTCCATTTCGAACGCCTAGAATTAAAAGTAAAAATTATATTTTTTTAGCTTCGATGAATATACTTACCTTGATAATTCTTTTAGAAAAGTAAAAAATGGCACATTCTTTTTAAAGAATGGAGTACTTCCACACCCTTTAACAGCACAACGAACCATATTGAGAACTCAGAACTGCGCAATGAAAGATTACTAATTTGAAAAAAGACACAAATCATTTCCCTGCACTATAGAGCTGAGATCTGGAAAAGCCTCACCTCCAATTATTTTTTCTTGGTTTAAACAATTTTCAAAATATACGTTTCCTATTCGTTGGAATGCCCGTTCACCGTATAAACAATTTGACGTTTATTGCAAAGAGTATGAGATTTTATTGCATTTACAGTTTAATGTTTTTAGAGCATAGTAGTCGACTGAGAAAACAGATTACGCTGCTTTTCGAATACGGTCCGCTTCCACTCTATCTCATTCTCTTTGGATTTGACTTTGTGGTCATACGTACTTCAAAATAAAATAAACAAAAATAGCATTCAATTTACTGTTTATTATGTAGTATACACCGAGAGCAACAATCAACAAATTCAGTTATATATGTGCATATATATGAGGATATGAGAGCAATAGTGGCCTAACCCACCAGCATACCTATTGGAGATAAATGCAATTTTTTTTCATAATATTTTATACAAATGTTTCTCACTAATATGATTTGCTGCCATTTGTCCGCAGTATATTAAACTATTTCTTATATAAATCAAATGACAACAGAATGCACTATAGATACTAGAAATATCATTTTTTTCAGTTTGCCTCATATATGATTGAAATAACCGCGCACTCCTTCAAGTCGAAGTTAACTCACTACAATATTATAAATAACTCAAACTTCACTTCACTTGTGTTCTTTTGATTACTCTCGCACTTGAGAGGAAAACTTAAATTAAATTGTCAATTCTCGCGCATTTCATTTTCATCGTTGATAGAGATGGCATATACGCAGCTATTACAAAAGATTCCGTATAAATGTAAGGAAAATTCAATAGATTTTCTACACACATCTATCACAATATGGAAAAAAGGGATATCACCTACGTAGCCACCCATGCAAGAAGCAAGAAAACTTTCAAGCGTCAAGTCAAATAAAATTTTGATTGCGACGCATTTCGTGTTTAATCATTCGACTTTCCATGGTGATACGAATTTCATCGCCAATCGTATTTGTACGAATTTTATCACATATATTTTTTTTTACAAAGTTTCAGGATATCCCAAGGCTTGACGAGCTGCATTCATCTCTTTTTTATTTTCAGCTTCAGGGCATAAGCGACAAAGGTTTCGAGTTGGCATCGTATTTTTGAAGTCACATTTCAATACATTTTCATACTAATTTTTATTACTTCTGTCTTACATTTAGAATAGAAGGATTCGAAATTTGTCAGCAGGTTCAGCATCAGGACTTCATAAGTCAAATTTCAAATCCTTCATTTCTCTATGTAAAAGGCGGAAATAAAAAAAATGGACGAGCAAATACGTTGCACCACTCGTAGAAATGGAGTGAATTTTGTATGTACAAAGAACGTACGTATGTTACGTATAAGCACCTAAAATATTGTACGAAGAATCGCCGTAAATATTCTACGTCTAGTGCTCTTCCAAACTATACGTATAGTGCTCTTCAAAACTATACATATAGACTTACAGAGCGGCCGCGGGCGTCGTACCCAAGAATTCTACGGTCTTTATCCGCACTTTCTACGGTCTTTTCTTTCTTATAGTATATAACAAATGCAAATAATTTGGTATTTTTATTTAAGTTTTATTTAATTTTATTTAATTTTTCACGTTGCCTGATCTGATGATGCTGTCATTGTTTTCCCTTCTCGCCTTAATATATGCAGAAACCATGTTACTGACTCTTTCCTTCTCAAGATTCAGATCATCTGTGGCTTAATCCTAATTTGTGCCCCGGATAACTTTCGAAGTTTCTCTAAACTTTGTAACGACTTAAATTCCGGGGTATGCTCAACGGGTGCCAGTGTTCGTTACAAATAATTCATTTCTTTGATTGACTTCGCTTTAT
The DNA here is from genome assembly GCA_951812415.1 of Beris morrisii. Classification (NCBI taxonomy): domain Eukaryota; kingdom Metazoa; phylum Arthropoda; class Insecta; order Diptera; family Stratiomyidae; genus Beris; species Beris morrisii. The sequence continues at coordinate 75,065,098 of OX638310.1, forward strand.
TAATACTAATTGGTGACATATATTTCAAGTTGTTGATTTCCTTTGGGTTTTCTCCTTGCTCGCCTCCGCGCGTCTGCTCTCCTCGCCTTGACTTGCTTCTGATTGCTGCCTCTGCTCAACGTGATTCGATTTGTAGTCCTGCGGGTACGATTCCACTGGCCTTGCCTTGACCCTCTCTGCTCTGCTTTCTCCCTGTCTTCGTCCTTCCCTGTCTTCGTCTCCACGTGTTGCCCTTGCCTTGTTTTCCTTGTCTTCGTCCTACCCTGTTTTCGTCCTTCCCTGTCTTCGTCTCTCTGTGTGGCTTCTGCTTCATTCGTCTTGGCTGCGCTGTGTCTGCTTGTCGTGGTGTTGGCGAAGTTCGTCGTGGCTTGTCGTAGCTGGTTTTAGCCCGAACTTGAACCTGTTGCCGATCGTCATCTCGTCTTCGCTCGCATGATCCGCTCGTCTCAGCTCGCTCTGTGCATCATCGCTGCTTGGCTCTACGCTGGCTATGTCCGTTGTGTCTGTTGAGACTGCTGCGCTCGCATCTGTTTCGCTGCTTTGTCTCGGATTCGCTGCTCTCGTTCTGTCTTGGCTTTGCTGCTTCGTCTCTCGCTTCGCTGCTTCTGTCTTGGCTTGGTTTCATTCGTCTAGTGCTTCGCTGCTTCTGTCTTGCGCTTCGCTGCTTCTGTCTTGCGCTTCGCTGCTTCTGTCTTATCTTCGTTGCTTCTGTCTTGGCTTCGCCTTGGCTGCGCTGCTTGCGTCTTGTGTGTCGCTGCTTCGTCTTTCGCTCCGCTGCTTTGTCTCGTGTTTCGCTGCTCTCGTTCTGTCTTGGCTTCGTTGCTTCGTCTCGCGCTTCGCTGCTTCTGTCTGGGCTTGGTGGCATTCGTCTAGTGCTTCGCTGTTTCTGTCTTGGTTTCGCTGCCTCTGTCTCGGCTTCGCTGCTTCTGCCTTGGCTTCGCTGCTTCGTCCTTCGCTTTGCTGCTTCTGTCTTGGCTTCACTGCCTCGTCATGGACTTGACCTAATGGGTCTCGAACCTTCGAAGAGGAAGTACAACTCCACTACCTTCTCCAGCCCGAGAACCGCTTAGGACGACCATCCGTTTCTCTTCAATTCTACAAGTTGATGGAAGTATAACTCCACAAGCCAACCGCAGGTTAAATTGGTCAGTTCTCAATGTTGCTAAAAGAGCAGATATAACCCCACTACCTTTTTCGCAGACCGATCACTGCCGACTGACCTCTCGTTCCTCCCCGATTCTGTGCTTCGCTTAACTATATATTTAGCGATAACCTTTTACCAACCATGAATTATTTCGTATGGAAGAATTTTTGCTTTTGTATAATTTGCGGATGGTGTATGTACCTCTCGGTATATAGTCTCGCTGCGATTGCGGGTTTATTTGCCGCACTGCGTCGCCTGGGGCGCTATTGTGGTCCCGCTGATCCTTTTTCCAGTTTTATTCCAAATTTTACTTCTTTCAGTGTTTTTTTTTCAGGTTCTGTGTCCTCTGTTTTTATGTTTCATAGTCGTACCACAGTTGTTTGTAATTCTATGTTCTTAGTTCTGAGTTTTAATTCATGTTGTCTTTGTAATTCAATGTTCTTAGTTCTAAGTTTTTAATTCATGTTGTCTTAGCTCTAAGTTTTAACTCGTGTTGTCTTAGTTCTAAGTTGTAATTCTACAGGGTGCGCCATCTTTTATGTCGGTGTGTAAACATTGAATAACTTTGACATTTTTCAACAGATTGACTTCATTGGACAAGTTTTGGTACAATTTTAACCATGGATCTCTTCACGCCGAAATAGTGACGCTGTACATTGAGAATAGTCTTTCCGTTGTGTTAACTTGTAGTGTCATCTGTGAGAATTAGTGTGGACCAATTAATGCAGTTGGCATTACTGTGATACACACCAATTCCAAACAAAAAGTTAGTTCGATGGTGGTTGGAGAGTTTTTCTAACAGCTGAAAAGAGGAGGTTAAGTTTTTTTTGGGCGCGAAAAAAAGGAGACAGTTTTTTGCGCGGACGGAAAAAGGGTGAAGTTTTGGCGGGTACGGGAAAAAAGTAGAAAGAATGAAGGAAGTTAAGTTAAGTTTTGGCGCGAGACCGAAAAGAAAATAAAAAAAATGAAGTTAAGTTTTGGCGCGGACTAATGAAAGAAAAAGAAGTTTTGGCGCGCGCGAAAAAAAATTAGAAAAAGCTTGATTCGCAAAAGTTTTCGGCCACCCACATTTTTTTAAGTAAAAACTAAAGGAGGAGAAAGCAAAAGAAAAACCAGCACATAAATTTAAAAGGAAGAAATAGGAATACAAATAAATTAAAAATAAAATAAATTATAATTAAAATAAATTAAAAAGATTAAATTAAAAAAATAAAAAAAAAAATTAAAAAATATGACAAGACGTTATAAGGGACAGAAATTAACACGGACGGACACGTAAATTAAACTAGTATAAATGAACAAAATATAAGAAAAATTTAATTTATGCAGCGAAAAAAAGAAAAAAGGTTATTTTTTTTATATTTTTTTATTATTATTATCTTCTTTTTAAATTTTTGTATGAATTGTTTTTTTTTGTGTAAAATTTTGTAAATAATGGTGAAATAGACGGCCATTAGGATGGATCTTCTCGGTTGAAGACCTTCCGCCCCCTCATTCCTCTCTCTAGGGGCCATATTTAGATATTTTCTTTGAGGACAGTATGGCTATGGCAGGGTGGGCTAGACGGCGCACAACAACAGCACCAGTCGAGTTAAAGGGAGTTTTCTCGGTCTCTCATGACCGATTGGTAATCTTATCCCAATTTTATCACCCGGGTAAGTCGGCGTGAAATTTTTGTTGTACAGGCCATGGGTTTTATGGTCTGAGGTGCAAACAACGTACCCCCCACAGCCGCAGCTAGCCCGGAAGCCAGCAAGCACGTCGCTCCAGTTTGCATTTCAGCCACCAATTCGGAGGTAGGCGGAATTGGACCCCTGTTTCCCAATCCCAACCTTCCCTTCGGTTATTTTGACTTTTTTAAGTCGAAATAACCACTCCAAGGCCTCCGTTCACAACAAACTCAACGTGTATATCGTCGAAAATATCGTGGCCAACATGCACCGTCTGTTCGTCGTTTGGTGACGAATTTTTTTGAGCACGGGACAGTGGGAGATCGTCCACATGCCATTCATCGACGACCAAGACGTTCCAATGAACTGGTTGAAGCGGTCAGACAGAGCGTTGACGAGAACCCAGTATCGTCACCGCGCTCAGCATTTTGGCGTCAGTGGAACCACTTTGCGGCGCATTTTGAAGGATGATTTGGATTTGTTTCCGTATAAAGTGCAATTAACACAAAGAATATTGCCGACAGACCGTCCACGTCGCTCGGAATACGGCCAAACAGTCGCTCGAATGATTTTGATTACCGGCGAGGCCCATTTCACACACTTTGGTGGAGTTAATAAGCAAAATTGTCGCATTTGGGGAACGGAGAATCCACACGAGATCCATGAAACGCTATTGCATGATCAAAAAGTTACTGTTTGGGCTGGCGTTTGCGCCATAACCATCATTGGGCCATTTTTTTCCGACAAAACGAAACAGTCGATGGAAAACGATATCGGTGGATGTTAGCTCATTATGTCTGCCCGCAAATGCGTGAAAAAGGTCTGGATGGTTACTGGTTTCAACAAGACGGTGCGCCATGCCACACTGCAAATGAAAGAATTCAGTTTCTGCAACGAAAATTTCCTGGACGTCTGATGTCGAAAAGAGGCGACATTGACTGGCCACCGAGATCTCCAGATTTGACTCCTCCGGACTTCTTTTTATGGGGTTATTTGAAAAGCAAAGTGTACGCCAGCAAGCCTCAGACTATACCGCCCGAGATGAAAAAAAGTAATGGAAAACGCAAAAAGGGTACATTTTGCTGTGGCCAATAGAGGCAGCCACTTAATTGATGTCGTATTCAAAAACTAATCCAAATAAATTCTAAAGGACCAAATTGAATAAAAATACCTCAAATATAAAAATCAGTTGTTTTTTTTTTCCAAAGTTATTCAATGTTTACATACCGACATAAAAGACGGCGCACCCTGTATATTTGTGTGTGGAAATCATGGATGTAGTAGTACAACTGGATCGGCGATAAATAAAATTTTGCCTAATAAGCTCTGGTTGTGTTAGTTGTCTAATTGCGTTAGTGTAAGTGTGCAGTGGCGCCGTACAAAATAGTACGCTTTCGGCGACATAAAATTTAAATTTAAAGTAAAGGCACGGATTTGAGGATTTTACTTATCAATTTTCTCCAAGTTTAATAATTAACTGGTTTAACAAATAACAAGTAACATACTTTACTAGCTAGGAACATTTTTTTTAATTTTAACAGAAATGGAACAAAAAGCATTTTTATTCTAATTAAACTATGTAATAATGAGCAGTACGCACAAACGTAACTGGAGTGGGTCCATTTTCCACCTAACTCCACATATGATGAGAGAGAAATAATTATTATCATTCATAATTCAAATAAACCTTCAGAAGTAATTATAACATACATTTGATAAATTTTGTGCAGCTATATTTGTTGAAACGTAAATAGGTAAAAGAAAAACTTCATGTAGCAATTCTACAGGAGTCTAAGACCGGAAAGATTAAATAAAAATAGTTTAATACAGAAACTATAGCGTTATATGAAATTATATTTACTGATTCCATTCTTACACAAGAAGTAAACAGCCCTATTTCACCATCGTCAGGTTCAAAAGAGTAACTCTATAATATATAAGATATTACATTAATAACACAAATAAAATTTTTAATATTATGTAGCTAGCCGTTCCCGCTGGTACATCGTAATATAGAAACGATATATTTCCATTACATTGAGATTCCATACTCGTTTCGAAGCCCTAAAATTTAATTGGCAATAGAAAGACTTAATAATAAATAAATAAAATTACGAAAACAGTGTTGCTCAACACTGGCCCTTCAATATATGGAGTCAATTTATTTAATATTATAGATATTTGAGATTGGCTAGATGACCTAATGTATGTATGTAATTTTTATTTACCATATTAATGCTCAGGGAAGGAACTGCGATACTTATTAACCTTTTGTAGCGTTTACCGGGAAATAACAGAGTTTCGGATTCCAAAAAAGTGATCCTCACATATCACACTTCCTTTGCTTAAGATTAAGTTCGGCTCCCTTATTGCTTCCAACCACATTTTCCTCATTTCACTTTTCTTAGGAAATCTGAAGGAGGTAATTTATTGGTTAATTTAATTATTTATTATTGGTTTTAAAATTGATTCTCAATAGCACTTTTTAAAAATTCACCGATTTTATTCATAGTTTTATTATTATATAATATGTACTCTACCCCAGAAATATTTTTGCTCCGACGTTGTGATGAAAACAACTGTCAGAAATGATTGTCATTAAAACGTAAACAATTTTTTTTTTAGATAAAACGTTTAAATTTTCACTTAAATTAGCACTAATTCCAAAATGTTGGGCTATTAATGTTTTGATCAATTGACTAAATTGTAATTTATATAGTGTACTTACTTGAAAAACGATTTTCCTGGCCAGCAATGCGATTTATTCATACAACCGTTCACTTCGCACTTCATTGCAATTTTTTTACTTTTTCCTGAATGGTTCTCACTGAAAATGTTTAGAAAAAAGTTTTTCGGTTCACTCCAAGTTAATTTTAATCAAAAACTGGTTATTTACTTACCGTTTAACTGCAGAAAACTACTTTTTTATTTTGTGCTTTTTACAAGTCCAAAATCAATTTGACATAATAGAACAAATGTTCAGTATATCCCTTTCACATCGATGTTTTGTCTTTCTCTTGACGAATTAGTCTCACATATAGGAACATTACACAATACAGCCGATCCAGTTATACTACTACATCCATGGTGGAAATTTCACGTGGAAATTTCCGTCCTCACAACTTAAAATATAATGAATTTTTGAAAGAAACCAACAAAAATTTTTCAATAAAAAATTTATATTATTTTTTTCAAAAAAACTAGAACCTCACGACATTCCTTCATTCTTGGTCCAAGACTTTACAATAATATTGATTTAAGTGTAAAGCAAATTTTATCAGGTAACTTCAAAACTGTGCTCAAGAAATATGTAAACGAAAACCCGAAACTTTTTGACGAGCTCATAAGAAATAGTATGTAAAACTTGGCTAGTCCTATTTTAAGCATCTATGAAATTTTGAATTATTATTGTTATTATTTTTTATTATTATTATTTTTTTATTATTATTATTTTTTATTTTTGTTTTTTATTTTTGTTCTTATTTTATTTTAAATTTTTTTTTTTTTTTTTGTATTTATATATTTTATACAGGGTGTTTGACACTCCGTGTGCCACCTTATAAGGGGTTATTCCTTGATATATTTGGAGAAAAAAATTGTTCTACAGGGTGGGTCAATTTTTAATATTAGTGGAGATACAGGGTGGTTAAGAAAAGTGTTTTTGACCGGTACCCTCACTCACTTAAAACGTTAAATCTTGAAAACGAATAATCACAAGGCAAAGTGTTATAACTCGGTTTTTAGGCAATCGAATTACCTTTCATTTGATGTAACAGTCTGAATTGTAACTGCACCCAATCTTGAGATATTTACTCGAAAACACAGATTTTTGCTACTTCAACCCTAAAAATTCAGTAATCAATGTAGTTTTTCTCAGAAAACCCCATTATAAAAATGTCATTTTAATTTTATTTTTTTATGAGCCGTATACAAAAGCTGCATACATATGTATGAGTTACGATTAACATTTTGGAAGTAACAGGTAAAAATACATATCGCATAAACATTAAATATTTAAAAGTCAGTGCCATAAAGTGGACCTCGTCCAAGAATCTGTTTAATTTGTCGGTAGTACTGAAGTATTTTTATTGCACATTTATTACTATTTAAAGCATGAAGGAAAACATTGAAATGTAAGTAAGTTTCAACATAATTGATGCTTTTACATGGACGTGGTAGGTACTACTGGATGCGGTACTATGCCTTTTTTAATAGGGTGTCTTACAAAATAAAAAGCCTATAAAAGCAAAACTACCTTCATATTTTTATCAGTTTTAGTTACGTTGCTAAGAGAAGAAGGTGTTAGTAGAATTTAAAAAATTATTTCCAAATGCCTGAGTACTCCAATGAAGAATATGCTGACATGATGTTCATTTATGGAGAGTGTGACCAAAATGCACGAGCCGCGCGAAGGCTTTACCACCAGAGACATCCTCACGGACACCTAGCAGGAGAGTATTTCAAGACGTTTACAGGAGAATTAGGGAAACTGGCAGCGTTAGAACAAGGAGAGTAAATGCAAATCCTGCGCCTATAATCGCTGTTCAGATTGATGAAAGAATACTGCAAGCAGTTCAAAATGATCCATCGATCAGTATCCGACGCTTGGCATTGCAGTTTAACATATCTACTTAGAAGGTTTGGAGTATTTTAAAAGTAGAACGCTTCCATGCCTACCATCACACACCAGTACAGGAGCTGCTACCCATTGATTTCCCCAAACGGATGGAGTTTTGCAATTGGCTCCTTGAACGACAAATAGATGACGACAATTTTTTCAACAATATTCTGTGGACGGATGAGTCCCAATTTACCAGAGACGGTATCACAAACTTCCACAACCTACATACGTGGGCTGAGAGCAATCCACACACAAGAAGAGCGGCATCATTTCAGCACAGATTCAGCGTCAATTTATGGGCAGGTGTGATTGGTGACGATTTACTTGGACCTATTAGGCTTCCGCGTACTCTAAATAGCTCCAATTACTTACAGTTTTTATCAAATGATCTACAGGACTTGTTCGATGATATTCCACTGGTTCGATTGGATTCCATGTTTTACCAACACGATGGTGCTCCTGCTCATTACGGCCGACAGATCACAGATTGGTTAAATTCCAATTATAGCAATCGCTGGATCGGTAGAAATGGACCGATACACTGGCCTGCAAGATCTCCTGATCTTACTATTATGGATTTCTTTGTATGGGAACGGATGAAGGACCTTGTCTACGCAACTACGCGGAAGATCTAAATATCAGGATCGATGCGGCAGCAATAGAAGTAAGGCAGCAGTTGAGGAATATGAATACCAAGAGAACACTCGCCAAACGAGCTTTAGCGTGCATTCAAAATGAAGGTGGCCATTTTGAACATTTATTATAATAAAAATGTTTGAAATGAAAACCATTATTAAATTCTTTCAATTCAAGCAAGTAGCGTAGATCAACATGCACATGCACTGATTTTTTAAATATTAAATTTTTATGCGATATGTATTTTTACCTATTACTTCCAAAATGTTAATCATAACATGTTAATCGTAACTGTATATTTCATATGAATTTCAAAAATAGTTAAAGTTTAAAAGCAGATTTCGTATTTGATCAAAGCACTGCAACTCTCCCACACAAGCTTCGCTTATGTGTGTAGTGAGCTAAATATTACTTGTCAAAATTGTATAAAAAAAAAAAAAATTGCAATACCAATTTGGATCTAATGAAAGTTTAAAATTATCAGAATTTTGATACTTAATGCGGAAACTCGGCTTATCATGGACAACTTTTTCGAAATATTGACATTTGGAAAACGTTGGCTATGTGAGATAGCAAATCGAGGTCTCCATTTATCGCGGTATTATTGCTATCCCTTTCTATTTATTGATGAAGAAAGACAAGCACTATGCTCAAACCATAAAGACAATGTCTAGAAAGAGACTCGCGGTCAACTGGAAATATGTGAAGAGTCGGTGAAAAAAAAAATGTCGGTTCCCTTCCACAATTCTATAGTCTTTTTCATTGATATGGAAGTGTATGTGCGCGAAATTGTCGTTTTCAATGGAAAATTTCCTTGTTTCTTTCAATTCTTCTATGGAAATTTACAATTTTGCAGCGGAAAGTCAATCATTTCGAATGTTTATAGAGCGAAATCCCATAAACATGAAATAAATTAAATTTACTGGTTTTCCACTTTGGTACGCATCTGCCAAACCCCTCTTAGAGGCTGTTTTGGTATGAGTGTGTATACAGTAACCCTAATCAGTGTTTCATGCATGGAAGTATATGGAATGGCTGAGAAATAGACTTTTCCCAATGAAATCTGATTGTGTTGGCACATGGATGGATGAATTTAGTAATCCTTTACCCAATCAGCAACATGAAATGTTACATTCTGTTCCCAACATGTAGTTTGCATCATGCTTGCATCTCACTTCCACTACAAACTGTTGTTCTTCAGTCTCCTTCTTCTGACACAGGACACCCCAGAGTACCTATTTGCATCTCACTTCCATTCCAAACAAATTTTCAATCTATCTCCCAATCTTCCCAAGAATAATTACGCTCGATTTTACGCGTATCACCACCGCTTGGTTTCGTGCAAACTTTCCGAAACACCCTTACAGCTTATAGGAGGAATTCTCTATACGTGCTATGTATATAGAACCGAAATTCATTTTCGCGAATTATAAACTAGCGAAATTTTCCATAGAACCACATATTTATCTTTCGTTATTGTTTATTTCTGACTGGTCTTATCGAATCACGCGCCAAACAAAAAACGTTACAATGGACGGAGAGCGCACTCCTTCATTGAAAATCTAGTACTGCATAAAGCTTAGCAAGGCGAAGGTAACGAAGAGCTTAATTGAATTTTCTCACTCAAGTCATATAGTTCGACAAGAAGTATGCAAAAGGCCGGTCCTTGTAGTAAAAGCTTGTCGAATAATTCCGAAGTCCCTCACATTTTACTGCGTTGTTAGTTGCAACGAATAATTTTATAAGTAAAATAAAAGATTTTCATAAACTAACCAGTGTACTGAGCTGATTTGGTGACAATCGTTTAATCTAACGGAATCAATTTTTTCTTTCGAGATTAATTCCTTTTCATGTGAAATAAAAATGTCTGCTGTGTAGCAATGTGCTTTCGTCCTTTGAAAATTCAATAAAGTGTTTAATTCTATTATTTTTGATAAAAATATTCAGTTTCAGTAGCTTTTAATAAAATTATATTCGTTTTTAGGATTAACAGGTAATAAACCACTAAATTTTCAGTATTTTCACGATTCTATTTAAGAGGCATTTCCACGTGAAATGGAACGTGGGAATAAATTTTGTATATTATATGCATTTCATATATCGCAAGCATTATGTACATTACTTGCATAACTTTTTTTATTACCTGATTCGTCTTCAACGTGACCCTTATATTTGTTTACGAGAAAACTTTTTTATTTTTTTTAAATTTATTATAGAAGTGCACAGGAAACAAAACTGAACGAACGCATTATTCAAATATTCAGTCCCTTTCAAAGTCTTTATTGTGCTTTAAATGACATTCATAAAATACATAGTTAATGTGATGAGAGCTGCAATATAATGATTCAGGTTTTAAAGTGTTAACTGTCTAATGGTTCAGATCTTCTATGAACACGCCCATTCAATCGATTTTATTAAATTATTCTAAATTAAAGAGGTTACAATTTTCAGGTCCAATAAAACAATAAAACACGGTTTAAACTCTAATTTTATATACATATTGGAACATGTGTAGGAGGTATATGTATGATTCACCAATATTTACTCTAATTATACTCTAGATGAAATCTGAGAGTATTATAAATTTATTATAATTAAATGTATTGTTTGAATTTTACCTAATTGGTTCTAAGGCTTAGTTGGGCTTAATAAATATTGTTACGAGCTAGGAGTTCGCCGGGATTTCAAGAAATGATAACGTTTTATTCGCATCGAATTACAAGCGCACTATTAATCGTAATATATGACAATACCGACAGCTTTTATATAACTCGATCGCGCTCTATCGTTGTTTCGCCTGAGATCGCTTTTCACTAAAGGCCTAAACAGAACACGGACCTCGACTGCGACTGCGCAGTCCCTGTCTTTAGAATACACAGGATTATATGGCGATGCCCACAACACCAACTTCGCCTGCGACTGCGCAGTCGTGCTACACTCTAATTCATGGACTGCGGTTGTAGTCTCGGATTTCCACTACTTCCCAGCAAGGAAAGTTTCGTGTACTATACGTCGAAACGAAACCGTATGCAAGTCGTATAACTGATTAGACTTTTTGGGAACGATGTCGCCGGTTGATGTATATATTTACTATTATAGTTTGTACGAGCACTATATATATAATATTTACATGAACTCTTAAAATGAATTGAATTCTGTTTACATTTAAGAGGAGACCACGATAGCTTAGTATGTAAGATAAAGACAGCATATCTTACATTTAGAATGTTGATGCTATTTTGCGTGAGTACGCTTTGCCTACTGGGTTTCTGTTCTTTATTAATAAACGCAAACCCTCCAAATGGATTAAAAACACTATATAAAATATACACGCTACCAGAAAAACTTCCATTTTCAAAAATATTAAACAAAACAGAAGTGACACTTGACACTCGTTCTTCTTCTTGCTTGCATAGAATCGAAGTCGTAGTCGGTGTTCTGTTCAACACCAACTGCGCAGTCGAACCTCACGCCGCAAGGTATGCAAATCGCAGTCGCAGTCGCAGTCGAGGTCCGTGTTCTGTTTAGTACTTAAGGCCGCGGTCCGAATTACGCTCATGGTGCTTACATCACTAACAGTCAGTGCTGCCAGTCGAACGATTTTCATCGTACATGTACGACTTTCCCGCCTTATGTACGATGTACGATGGGAACCCTTCATCGTACTCAAAATGTACGATTTTTCAACTAGTGGAAATTAAAACTGATAACGAACATAAATTCACTTTGTTATTTCTTAGTTCACAATTATAATAAAATAATTAAAAAACATTGCCCAGTATACGAGACCGTGTAAAAGCCATGTAACCCATGTTAAAATTTTGGGAACGATGTCCGCGGTAGTCATATATATTTATAGGTACTTATCATTTGTAAGAATATTTACGGCAATTTTACGTATAATATTTTAGTTGGTTCTAGCTTTGTACGTACAAAATTGTGTTACTTCTACGCGTGGTGCAATGTATTTGTCCTCTCTTCATCTTTGTTCTAGCCTACTATCTACAGTGAAAATAAATAAAAATTAACAGTATTTTTGGTGTTTTCACTGTACCAGCCATACATCGAATTCTTCTATTCTAAATAATGTAAGACAGAAGTATAAAAAAATGGAAATGGGAAATCTTGAAAAATGTTCAAAAAAATAAAGATCTAACTCTAAACCTTCGACGCATTATTGGCTCGGGCTCTGAGGAAGGTAAGAAAACCAAAATGCATATATGTAGCTCGATAAGTCTTAGGATATCCTGAAACTTCCTAAAAAATACATAAACAGAAATCCGTGATCTGATGAGAATTTTGGGCGATGGAAGTCGCATCGTACTGGAGGATGGAACAGTTGAATTCCACTGAGAACAACTAATCCAAGCGCGGAATGCGTCGCAATCAAAATTTCATTTGAATTGAAGCTGTTTCGGATCTGTGCATAATTTCATGCTTCTTGCATGTGTGGCTATATTCGGTGAATTCCCATCCTTACATATTGGGAACCCAGTAGAAAAAAACAGGCCTCTAGAAGCAATGCCCAAAGTATTTTTAAGGCAGTAGAAGGCTTTACCGTCTCCATAGTTTCGTTGCTTCTTTTTAACCCAAAACGGGATAGGAGGCAATGCCCCTTCTCTTCTCGCTTCCTTTGGAAGGAGTGTTAGAAGTACTTATTGAACAAGTCTGAGAAGCAGTGATAGAAATGGTTTTTTAATAGGTCTAACAAGTAGTAATAGAAGCACATCTGAAGCAAGGTGAACCACTTCCCGTTTTCATTCTATCTTTCCTTCTTTTTAACATTAAACGGGATTTATCTAGCAGAGAACATTTTTTTTAGGATTCAAGTATAGTGATGGTGGGACGGGGTGTTAAGGACAAAATTCTGATTTTTATATTTCTGAATCTGCAAAGAATAGAAAGCTAAAATTGATAAAGCTAGGTACGGCAGTGGGGGTGGGGTGGTGGTTTATTGAAATCAAATTCGCGTTTAATTCTATTGAATCTTTTATTGACAAAAATACGTAAGTAAATAAAAAAAAAATCTGCCAAAAGTATGGGCACAACTTTATTGTTTTTGAGTGGAAGTCCAAAACGCGTATAATGCTGAGATATAAGTCGCGTACTAAATTCCACCGCATCTCAGCATTAAACGCGTTCCGGACTTGTATTCAAATAATAATGAAGTTGCGCCTAGACTGTTGGCAGATTTTTTACTTACATTTGATATTTGAAACAAAACAAAAATAAAATCATTTGTTACACACTTTTAATTTTCCACTTGACACTACTCGTTCACGTTGGAAAAACAAAAACTGGATGACTAATTGCAAGAACGTACACGATGATCACCATATATTCGCTTCAAAGTACGGTGTCTTGCTTTTTTCGGCGCTAAACAAAGTAATGAACTCGTTCTTCTCTCGCTTCCCGGGAAGTAGTTACGGAAGGGCTCTCTTTGAATTGTACGATAAAATCTGACTCGGTAGGTTTTTTTTTGATATTATTGTACGATTTTTTAGTTTTGGGAATATGACAGCACTGCTAACAGTGCTTACGTTCGGTCCGAATTGTTGGTACGCTTATGTCGCTTTCAATTCGGATCGATTGTGTGTGCACAGTGTACTCACAGTGACTATTCTCGCAACCGTGAGCAGTGTAAGCGCCAGAAAATAGCATTGGGAAGCGATAATAGCGTAAGTCGTTCAATGTCACGCGCCAGCTCTTGAAGTGTTTCACCAATCTTTTCGTTTCGGTTGTAGAGTTGTGTTTTGTAGATCTCTATCATGTGGTCACTGCTATAGCGAAGATCCAGTGTCTGTACCAACGTCGAAAAATCTTGTTGCTGCTCTTGAGGAATTGTTTGAAGAAATTCTGCTGGTGGACCTCTTAGCGCCAATATTAAAGCCGTTCCTCGTTCTAATCTGTTATGACACTGGTTACTTTTCAAGCTTGAAACAAGCGCAGGAAAAACCAAACATGCGACATGGCGAACAACATTAAAAGAAAGAGATTACCGATGAAAATCCCCTTTCCGGCGCTAACGGCATCTATTAAACGAAATTAATGCTGTTATGACACTGGTTATTTTTGGCGCTAGAAAATCCAAATGAAGAGAGATGGAGACTTTAATATACAATTTAGACATTGTTGTGAGAGAGACAGTCCGAACAGCTAAAATGTGAGAAACTGTCAAAAAAAAAGCAGCAACATAGCGCATTCGGGCAGTGTTTCGCAACATTCGCCCAGTTCAAGCCGAGAAAAATCACCTGGAGGCCAGATTTTCAAGCCGCTACACTCTTTTTGTTGACAGTTCGTTATGTATAAATTATGGAGTGTCATGTTATGTTGTTAAACGCGTTAGAACCGGTATTTTTCATAACAAATCAGTTGTTAATTTCGTTTACTAGATGCCGCTACCGCTTGAAAACGGGTTTTTATCGGTATTCTCTTTCTTTTAATGTTGTTCGCCTTGTCGCACGATTGGTTTTTCCTGCGCTAACCAGTGTCATAACACAATTTGTTCTTCAAAGTTCAAAGTTTCATCTCTAGAATTTCTTCGATTATTTTATACATGAACAAACAATGAACTAACCGAATTTGGTCTGGTAGTTGTTCCAACAGAAGCATTCTGAGAATTGCATCTGAGACTTGATTACTGCCAGGGTTTTTCAGATCCTGTAGATAGTGAGAAGGTTTCTTGCCACAGATATTCTGTCCCTGAAATACTCTCCGTAGTCGCCCCCTGCCTCCGCAAAAGCCGACAATATTCGCTGTTTTACTGCATCGTACGTTTCCTTTTCCGGAGTATTTCTAGCGATGGACATTACATGCGGAAGAATTTCGGACTCTGCATGCTGGATGACGTATTTAAATTTCGTCTCGTCCTGCGTAATGCCATGCGAGTGAAATCCTGCTTCGACCTGATCAAACCAGAACGTCGGATCCTTGTAAAACGACTGAAACTTAATAATTCGTGACGCTTAAACGAAAAGCGTGCTGTTGATGTCCTGTTTCGGACTAAGCTCTAAGCTTTCCTGCATATTAATTGTATACGAATTGTTCGTGGTCATTATTGTCAATCCCGAAATAACGAATCGGAATGAAAACACACTCGATATAGAGATTTTAAAATTTCAATCAACTGCTGTTTTTCCTCGATTGCCAAACTTTATGTTTTGTTGAACTGTAGCTCATTGGCTCACAGCTAGAGTGACAGTCGGTAAAGAGCAGTTCCTTTCCTACACGTGCGAAATTGGAAAGAAATTAAAATATTAGCAAGAAATTACAACTCCAACATGCAACAAAACAAAATATAACACACACATAATTTCCCGAGAACAAACGAATTGAACTGACAGCGAATGGTTGAAAATTTCGAGTCAAATATTTCGCTTGTCATAAAAGGGTACTCTACCGTTTGAAACGAAACCAATCACCATCTATTAGTGACTACTGCAAATGTCCATTCCGCCCATGAACACAGTACTGAAAAAGGAACGAAATATTCCGTCGCGAAAAGTAAACGAAATATTCATTTTTACTTTATTATTTCAATAATACAGTATTGTGATCGATTTAAAAAAATGACTATTAGACACGAAAAAAGCAAAAAAATGTTCAGTCCGTCTGTCCGCCGTATGTCGACCGGTGTACGCAAAATTATTTGAAGGCTCGTAGCACCCAAACCCTTTGAGCTATTAAGTTGAATTTTTTTTCGTGGCTAGACTGGGTAGGCCCCTTGAAGTTTGAATTTTGGTTTCTAGATCTCAGCAACCGCTTATGCTAGGAGGCTGAAACTTAAAATTTATATAGAGCTTCGATAGTGTACCCATTTGCAAAAAAATTGCCGATATGGGTGAGTGACTGGGGGGGGGGGGGGGGGGGGGAAACGCTTCCGAAACGCTCGAAAGCCGAGATTGAAACATTCTAAAATCCATATCTCCTAAACTGTTAATGTCACGAAATTAAAACTTAATGAACATATGTAGGTATACTAGGAGAATAGATTGGAAACAAATTTTTCAGTGGGCAGTGGCGTGCAGGGGGGGGGGGGGGGGTGAAAAACTTTAGAAAAAAGTGGTCAGTGAAAATGGAGTGCATATATTTTCACGATTTTCGTCATATCTAGTAGGTCTTCCAAACTATTGAATTCATTTTTATTCTACGGCTTCTTCATATAAATACCTACAAAGTGTTTTCAGGATTTTTTGAAATTCGACCCCTAAGAGGGTGTAAAGGGGTTGTATACTTTTTCACGAATTCAGCCGTATCTCCCAGGTCTGATCGACATCGAATATCTTTATACTCTAGATGAAATCATATAGAGTATTATAAGTTTAATCCAGCCGAAAAGTTTGTAACGCATAGAACCAAGCCTCGGACGAAAAAAAGTTATATATTATTTTTTGTTTATTTGTGCCCAAAAACCTCAAAACCGCTTGACGTCCGTCCGTCCGTCCGTCCGTCCGTCCGTCCGTCCGTCCGTCCGTCTGTCCGTGAACACGATAACTCAAGAACGCCTTCACCTAGGATCTTGAAATTTTGAATCTGGATGTTTGGTTGAATTTGTAAGGCTAAGTTCGTTAACGGGCAAAATCGTCCTACTCCTTCGGGTAGCTGCCATACAAAATGTCCTTAAAACACGTGTTCAAGAATATTTACCAATAACTTCGGAACGCCTAAAGCTACGACTTTGAAATTTTGTATGTGTTACTTTTTTAACAGTTGGAGCTAAATGTATGAATATCAAGAAAATCCTGTTAGTCCTTCGTGTAGCTGCCATACAAATATCCTGTCAAAATGTTTTCACTTAATTTACGAAACTTTCTATAACTCAAGTAATGTTTTAGGTACGAAATCGAAATTTTGTACAAATTAGTTTTTAGTAAAACCAAAGTTTCAGTTTACTAGTCAGCGAAATCCTTTCACTCCTTCTGGTAGCTGCCATACAAAATATCCTTAAAACAGGTATTCAAGAATATTGGTTGATAACTTCAGAAGGGTTTAAGCTACGACATTGAAATTTTGTATGTATGTATTTTCAATAGTTAGAGCTAAATATATAATTATGAAGAAAATCCTGTTAGTCCTTCGTGTAGCTGCCATACAAATATCCTGTCAAAATGTATTCACTTAATTTACGAAACTCACTATAACTCAAGTAATCTTTTAGCTACGAATTCGGAATTTTGTACAAATCAGTTTTTAGTAAAAACAAAGCTTGAGTTTACTTGTCAGCGAAATCCTTTTACTCCTTCTGGTAGCTGCCATACAAAATGTCCTTAAAATACGTGTTCAAGAATATTGGCCGATAACTTCAGAAGGGTTTAAGCTACGTCTTTGAAATTTTGTATGTGTTATTTTTTCAATAGTTGCAGCTAAATGTATGATTATGAAGAAAATCCTATTAGTCCTTCGTGTAGCTGCCATACAAATATCCTGTAAAAATGTCTTCACTTAATTTACGGAACTTACTATAACTCAAGTAATCTTTTAGCTATGAATTGGAAATTTTGTACAAATTAGTTTTGAGTAAAAACAAAGTTCGAGTTTACTAATCAGCGAAATCCTTTTACTCCTTCTGGTAGCTGCCATACAAAATGTCCCTAAGGCACGTGTTCAACAATATTTTCGATAACTTTTGAACGCTTTAAGCTACGATTTTGAAATTTTGTACACGTTCATTTTTAACTAATTCCAAGGAAAAGGATAAATATGTAAGAAATCGAGTGAGTCCTTCCTGCACCTCCCATGTGAAAGTCTTTCTAAAAGGACATTTTTGTTCGATGACTTACCCAGTTTAAGATATGAAATTAAACACTGAATATTGTCTTTTAGGTTTGAGTAGCAATCTAATAGCAGTCCTTAATAAAGGATATACAACATGCACACACGTAATTCTACTTTATCTCCAACTACAATATAAATCGGAGTTCAGTATTCATCTAGAGTATTATACGATTGGCTTGCAGCCGATCGTGACTGCAGTATGTTTTCACTTGTTTTTAATTTTTTTTCTTTTTGAGCCCCTAACAGGGTATAAAAGGTTGAACACGTTTTCACGAATTTCGTCATATCTTTTAGAAGTGATAAGAAATCGAATTGGTTTTTACTTTCTCGTGTTGTCTTCATATTTATTTATTAACTCCTTTCAGGATTTTTGTATATTCAACCCCCCAAGTGGGTGTAAGGAGGTTGCATACATTTTCACAGATTCTTACATATTGCTTAGATCTGATGATATATAGAATTCAATTTTACTTCCTAAGGTTTCCTATATAAGAGCAAAAAAGTCAATGTTTTTATTTTTAGATATTCAATCCGAAGGGGTGTAAGGGGGTTGTATGCTTTTCAAAGCTTCAACATATTTCTTAGGTTTGATGAGATATTAGATCGCTTTTCACTTCCACAGACTTTTTATATAATCGCCTACAAACCCATTTCTCAATTTTTCGATATTCAACTCTCAAGGGTTTGCATATGTTTTCACAATTTTTGCCATCCCTTAGTTCTGATGAGAGATAAAATTGGTTATTACGGCATTTGATGTAATGCCCTAAAAACCAGTTTCGCGATTTTTCGAATTTCAAGAACCAAGGGGGTGTGAAGGCTTTGCTTACGTTTTCACACATTTTTTAAAATCCCTCGTGTCTCATGAGATATCAAGTTGCTTCTTATGAAATCGTCTTTAAACCTGTTTCACAATTTTTTTCGAAATTCAAACCCCAAGTGGAAGTGAAGTGATGGGTTTGTATACGTTTTAACAATTCGTCATATCTCTTAAGTCTGATAAGGCAACAAATTCGTATTTATTAAAATTCGAATGTCTACACAGACTTTTTTAATGTTTAATTGGCTAAAAATCTCAATTTTAAATATTTTTTTTTTTAAAACAAAATTAATTTTTCAAAAAAAATAAAAATCTCGAAACAACTCATGATATTCTCCGACTTTGACCGCTTCCGAACTTTGACCCGAAAGATAATAAAGTTTCGGCCAGAGATTGGCAGATTTTTATATTTGTTGGCAGTTGATTTCGTTTCGCTTGAAATACAGTACTGGGCTTTATTGTGATGTAAATGGCCTCCCACAAACTTCACGTCTATCACCGTGCGAACGGAGCATAACATATTTTTTCAGTAGTCTTAATAAGCCATTTGTATATTTCTTAACTTAGACATATAAATAATAATAAACCCTTTTTCTTTTTTACAGCCGTTCGTCTAGTCTCTTTTACAGCCGTTCGTCTAGTCATGAATATCACAACGATCGTACCTAATTTAAGTAGTACTACGGAAGGTCAAAATCTTCTTGTAACAGCACTCTCAATAATTAGTCATAAACACAAGGAAATGTCGCCTGTGACATTGTCGCCCGAATGGTCGCGGATGACTCGGCTTCTTATACTTTCTAGCCTGTCAGTCATTGGGAGTATAGGCAACGTGTTCATGATATCTTCTGTAATGATCGAAGATCATCTTAAAAGAGCCGGTAAGTTATAGCGTAAATAGCGTATAGGTATTAATGTGTGTTGGTGTGTGTTTTGTATTTCTCTAAATAGTGCATAGGTTTAAGTACTCTAGATGAAATTCAGTACCCGAAGTTGGCAACGATAAAACTAGAACTATCGCCTATCACGTAAAATAGCGCGCATATGTGTCCTGATAAAATTCCGCGCTAAACAAGGCTGAGTGGAGTAGCCACATTAGTCGACTATCGACTATAGCCTATGTTTAGCGTGATAATGACATTTCAAATCCCGTGCTGTAGAAACAAACAAAGAAACAAAATTTAAAATGGATTCAAAAAGACGTCGGATTCAAAAAGACGTCGTATTTGAGTGTCTGTAATTTTGGTTTTCATTTAAAAAATGACTTTTCGCATCCATCAGCAGCTAAATATGAACTGACATATGTAAGTGTAGCCACGATATCGCGCAATTGCAAGGCGCTAAGCCCATTGTAGCGTGCACAGAGACCGACACTCAGTTTAGCAGCTATCGTCTAGTGTGACGATAGGTGATTAGCGGCGATAACGCAGCCATGGAAAGGGCTATGAACCTCAACTAAATATTAATATATTAACACATAATAGTCTTTACTTCTACTTTACATTTACCCCCTCCATACCCCCGCCACTGTATACGCACCGTTCCACACAAATTTTGAAAGCGATCACGCGTCCATTAGAATAGTGTTTAAACCCAATGAAATGAGTTTAAACCATATTCCGAATTATATTCGTTCCATGGGTAAAACAGCAAGGTCGTAGCCAGGGTGGCGGGGGTTCGACAAGGTTCGGACTCCCCACCCGTAATTTCCAAAGTACTCAAAATCAACCTTCCTTTCTTTGTCTATTGAATTGAAAACGTAAGTGTTTGTATCGCTTATAGCGCCTCCTGGATATATCCGTTTTTTGAGCTCCAGATTCATTAAAAAAATTAAAGAGCGATAATATTCTTTTTTTCCCGAACCCCGTGAAATTTTTTTCTGGATACCGCCTTTCAAAACGGGTTAGGACGCAATCCGTATTCAATAGATTTATCGTATAAATTAGCGCTATATCAATTTCATTACAAATTCAGAATTTCATCTAGAGTATCTCTATACAGACTTGTGCCCAATAGTGCTGCTGTCATGTTTTATATTGAGTTACCTTTATAATATGAAATTAATATTATTGAAGTTATTAGTAGTAAGTTAATTAACAACCATTAGTTTTAGTCATGTATAGATAAATATTATAAAACCATTAGAAAAAAAGTAAATTATAATGATTAGTTATTTTGTAAGTATACCTTCGTAGTGTGTTATTGCGTATGAATTAAAATCAAAGAAGTGGCCGGATGTGAGTAACATTTGATTTCCTAATATAATTTGTTTTTTGTGTTATTGTAATTTTTTTTTATAAAAAAAATTATTTAATTTTGATTTCTTGATGTAACTGAAGAATGAATACAGACATTCGGTTCTGAACGCTTCAGCGAAGAGAGACACCATACTGTTGCGAGCTAGGGGTTCGCTGGAATTTCAAAAAAGCACAATTGGGTGGAAATTCAATTATCACATTAGTGGCAACTCTTCCCGATTCTATTTACTACTTGATCACCGTTATCAATGAAAATCACTTTACAAATGCACTTTCGCGTAGAGCTGATCGTTGTCTTACTGTCCCAGTAGAAAAATTGATCCCATGTACAAGTACGGTTGGGTGCTGGTGGAACATGCAAGAAGTATCTACAACATACGAGAAAATCGTCTAGAACGAGAAGTGTGTAGAGCTCTTTTCGTGCTATTACGAGTTTTGGCGAAAGAAAACACTTCAAGAAATACATTTATTTTACCTGTTTCTATCGTATGTACGTTCGAACTTTAAATTTTACTTTATTATTTTTTAATAATAAAGTATTGTAATCGACCTGAAATTTCAAAAAAGTTTGCTACCCTGAAATTTTGTATTTACACGTTTTAGGACTAGTAAACCCCAAAAAAGCAAAAAAAAAAAATGTCCGTCTGTCCGCCGTAGACGCCGTACGCAAAATCGTTTGAAGGCGCGTAGCTCCCAAACCCGTTGAGATATTAAATTGAAATTTTTATGGTGGGTAGATTGGGTGAACCCCTACGACTGGTATATTTTTGAGGGGTGGGCCAGGAGGCTATTTGGAATGTTATTTTTTAGGTTGTCAGTCGCATAGTACCCAACACCGTATCTCATCATTAAACACGTTTCGGACTTCTACCCATAAAATAATAAAGTTGCGCCCAGACTGTTGGCAGATTATTTGTATTGCGGTTACATGAAGGACTCGTCGGGTTTCTTCATATTCAGTTTTTTAGCCGAACCTATCGATTCAATTGTCCTATGTATGCTAAATTTTTGGAAGAAGTACGGACCGATGATTTCGCCAGACCAAAATCCGCATCAAACAGTGACTTTCTCGGGATGCATTTGGTTCTGGTGTATCTCGTGTGGATTGGTATCGTCCGGAATCCGACAATTTTGGTTGTTCACACATCCATTCATCAAGAAATCGTCGTTAAAAATCACGCAATACGCGGAACGTTTTTCGAACAGAGCTCCGATTTTGAAAATAAAATGTGATAATTTCCACACGTTGTTCAACGCTATAACCTTCCTAACAAATTTCGAACGTTCCTTGCTCCTACTGAAACACTCTATATTAATATTTCGAAGCCAATATCAACTGAAAAATTCGTATAAATAATTTTATGCGTTGAGTGGGAATTGAACCCACGACATCGCCAAAGCAATGTTTTAAAGACCTAGTACGCTACCACTGGACTACACCCAACCCTAAATTAAACTTGAATCGTACACGCGCGCCGTTTGAATCGACAAGAAGATGTTTGTTGCCCGAGCTCAGGATAAAGGATTCCACCAACGAAACTCCATTCTCCTCCCCCTGTATAGAAACTATGCTGGTGCTGGATAGGTAGGAAAACAATATCCTCTAAATACCTACAACATTTTTTTCGAATAGTAAGAAGAAGAAGGCGCGTTGGTACTTTCGCTACTGATCTAAGTCTCTAGAGAAATAAGGTTTAAATAATGGAATGGAATGTTTTTGGTTGCGATAAGATATATTAGATGATAACTTTACACATTTTGTTATATGTACATATTCGTTTTTATTCAACTGATAAAAATTTATGTCTAGCCTAATGGAGGGCGATCTATCTATTTCATCCATCCTCCGTGGATGTTTACAGGGTGTTTTGTTATAAAGGTAGGTGCGGGACATGTGTTATAGTTCTCAAACTAAGTAAGCTCACAAATATTTGCCCGTTCTTGTATCGTTTTCGAGATATATTATCTTTAAGAACTTGTTACCGCTTATGATATTTATATAAATAACTTCCGAACTGTTAACGCTACTGCATTAAAATTTTCACCGTTTGAGCGAAACTATTTCCAGCTTAACAAAAAGCTATTGTTTAATTTACTTTATTATTTTAATAATAAAGTATTGTTATTTGTTATGGAATGATACGTTTATTATTACATTAAAGAGTACAAGTTTTGGTTCAAAATGGGATTATCTTGGTATTATAATATAAAATCTTCTTTTGTCGCCCTTAATTCGTAGGTGCATCAGGCTAGCATAAGCAATTCAGAAGTGATATTCATTTAACTGAAATCACTTGAGTAATTTTTTTAATGCAGTTTAATTTGTTGAACTACCAACAAAAAATCATTGAATCGGCACCATTCACCATTTTCAATTAAAATTGAATCCAAATTATCGTTTTATTTAAATTTGAGTTAAAAGCATTATTTTTCTTGTTCTTTTTTACTCGCAGTGGAAAATTGCGTTGTAACTAAAATTTAAATTCACAGACAAAGTTATATTAGGTAAATAAAAGACTGGTTAATAACAATTATTTAATTAAATTTCACACCCTTGATATTTTCTTATAAAAAATAGACTGAGTTTGACATAACTTATGTAAAAGCCAGGACAAAGTGGTAGCGCTAAGAGACTTGTGATCCCAACGGATTGTAAGGAATCTAGTCCCATCTGCTCGACATATCCTTTCAACGCAGTATTAGGAAAGAGGATCTTTTCAGACACGTTAAATTTGAAGGTCGAGTTGTCAAAATACTAGGACCAGAAAGATATCAGTAGATTCGGTATGGAACGGTTTTTGGGAAGTGGTTACTTCTTACTTGCACTTTGTTAAGAAAAAAGGAATTACTGAATTGGTAAAATGTATTGTTGCGAGCTAGGGGTTCGCCGGGATTTCACGTAACAGTATTAAAGAAAGATAACTTCGAAAGTGATGAGTGATTTATTGGTCTACAATAAATATTCACTCGTATAAAAGGTGACAAAATAGGCTTTTATAATTCTGCCATGGAAAACAAATTAGGTCAGCAGATTTTACTTTATTATTACTTTATTATTTTAATAATAAAATATTGTTATAGATTTTAAAAAAAAAAAAATTTGCTACCCTGCAAATTTTTTTTCCACGCTTCATGACTAATAGGCACCAAAAAAGCAAAAAAAAATTTCACTCCGTCTGTACGCCGCTGACATCCGCCGTACGCAAAACGTTTGAAAGCTAATAGCTCTCAAACTCTTTGAGCTATTAAGTTGAATTTTTTTTTGTTAGAAGACTGAGCAGACCCTTCAAGTGGTCACCTTTTGAGTGGTGGGGGTGTGAGGGGGAAGGTGGGGGAAGCGTTTTAGACGGAAAATTTTGGTTTCTAGATCTCAGTAACCGCATAGGCTAGGAGGCTGAAACTTGGAATTTATATAGAGCTTCAATAGTTGACCCATTTGCAAAAAAAATGCTGATGTGGGTGAAGGGGTGTAGGAGTGGGGGGAATAATAATGCGTCCGAAATGCTCGAAAGCCGCGATCGAGACATTCTAAAATCCATATCTCCTAAACGGTTAATGTCACGAAATTGAAACTTAATGAACATCTGTAGGTATACTAGGAGAACAGATCGAAATTTTTGAGAGGGGGCAGTGGCGTACGGAGGTGGGGGCTGAAAAACTTTAGATTACGATATCTCAGGAACCAATTGCACTAGAAAAAAAAAATCGGTTTCTGTATTAAGGTTGACAAATAAAGTTTGCTCAAAGTAAAGTTTTTTAAGGGAGCGTGGAAGTGGAAGGGATAAGAATTTTTCTAAAAAATTGCGTCTCATATCTCAAGAACAGTGTAAGATAGATGCTTAGAATTTTTACCAGAAGTAGGCGTAATAAAAGACTAACAAAAAAAAATAGTTGGGGGTTGGAGGTGTAGAGGGTGAGGGTGGTGGTGGGGGAGGGTGAAAAGGAAAAAGTTCCGATGTTTATATCTCGGAACCTATAATTATCAAAAACTGAAACTTGGTATTTAGATCGAACTATAGAAGTATCATGTTGGAAAAATATAATTTTTTATAGTGATAGTATGGTATGGGAAAGGGAGGGGGTTGTTTTTCCTTACTACAGAACGGCTTATGCTAGAAAGTTGAAACACGGTACGTATATGTAAATCACCTAGAAAAGTGATATTGATTAAAAAAATTAAAATATCCATTGGCGTTCGGAACGGGGGCAAAAAAAATGATCAGTGAAAATGGAATGAATATATTTTCGCGATTTTCGTCATATCTAGTAGGTCTTGCCAAATATTGAATTCATTTTTATTTTACGGATTCTTCATATAAATACCGAGAAAGTGTTTTCAGGATTTTTTGAAATTCCACCCCCAAGGTGGTGTAAAGGGGTTGTATACATTTTCACGAATTCAGCCGTATCCCTCCGGTCTGATTAGATATCGAATAACTTTTTACTTTCACAGGCTTGTTTAATAATCACCTAAAACTCGTTTTCAAGTTTTTTCTTTTTTCAACCCCTAAGAGGGTATAAATGGGTTGAACACGTTTTCACGAATTTCATCATATCTCTTAGGAGTGATAAGGCGGATTGGTTTTCACTTCCTCGAGCTTTCTTTATATATATCTAAAAACTCATTTCAGGATTTTTGGATATTCAACCCCAAAGTGGGTGCAAGGGGGTTGCATATGTTTTCACAAATTCTTACATATTTCTTAGTTCTAATGAGATATCTAATTAATTTTTACTTCCTAAGGCTTCCTACATAATCGTCAAAAAGTTGATTTCAAGATTCTTAGATATTCAACTCCAATAAGACGTAAGACTTGATTGTAAGATTGATGAGATATCAGATTGGTT
Source organism: Beris morrisii (assembly GCA_951812415.1). Taxonomy (NCBI): domain Eukaryota; kingdom Metazoa; phylum Arthropoda; class Insecta; order Diptera; family Stratiomyidae; genus Beris; species Beris morrisii. Next base: position 75,090,869 of record OX638310.1, read on the forward strand.
TTCACTTCCATAGAGTTTTCATATAATCGCCTACAAACCCATTTCCGATTTCATGTAATGGCACAAAATCAAATCACGAAAAACCTCCTAATCACGTAACAACTGATATTATACTACGACTTAGACCTCGTCCCGGAGTAATAGCCAATTATGTAATTCATCTGTTATATGTGTCAGCGGCGTAAGTATTCTAGCGCGACCTCATTCTAACCGCTTCCCGAACTTTTTTTAGGTTTTCAGTCACATAGTAACCTATACCGCGTCTCAGAATTAAACCCGTTCCGGACTTCTACCCGAAAATAATAAAGTTGCGCCCAGACTGCTGGCAAGATTTTTTTTATGTGACCGACCAGAAATTTCAAAAAAATTTGCTACCCCGAAATTTTGTATTTTCACGTTTTAGGACTAGTTAACCCCAAAAAATCAAAAAAAAAAAATGTCCGTCTGTCCGCCGTAGACGCGGTCCGCCGTATGCCGTACGCCGTACGCAAAACGCAAAGGGGCTCTCAAACCCCTTGAGATATTAAGTTAAAATATTTATGGTAGGTAGAATGAGTGAACCCCTACGAGTGGTATCTTTTGAAAGGGTGGGGGTGTGAGAGGGGAGGAGGGAGAGCGTTTTAGACGAAAAATTTTGGTTTCTAGCTCTCAGGAACCGCTTATGCTACGAGGCTGAAAGTTGGAACTTTTAGTACTATGATAGTGGACCCATTTGCAAAAAAATGGTCGATAAGGGTCAAGGGGTGTGAAGGTGGGTGAAAAACAATGCGTCCAAAACGCTTGAAACCTGGGATTGAAACATTCTAAAATTCATATCTCCTGAACGATTTATGCCAGACGGCTGAAACTTTGTAGTTGTCTTAAGAGATACTAGAAGATTAGAAAAGCGTTAACATTTTTAAGGGGGGTGGTTAGGTATTGTGAGGGATGCAAAACTTTAAATTACAATATCTCCCGACTTAATTGTGGCAGAAAGATAAAATTTAGCAGTCATTTTTCAAAATATTTAAATTTTTATATCTCAAGAACCGTATCAGATATGATCTTGAAAATTTTACAGGAGTTAGGACCAGTAGACCTCTAGCGGAGAAAAGTTTTGGGGTGTGGGTGTAGGGAGTGATGGTGGGAGGGGGTGGAAATGAAAAAAATCTGATTTTAATTTCTCGAAAGCCGCAAAGCATAGAAAGCTAAAAATTGAAAACAGTATAGAGCTACTATAGAGACATCCCAGAAAAATAAATGTTTGATAGTGGTAGCAAGGTATCCCCGGATGGGGGATGGTTTTTCATATCTCAGAAACGGCTTATGCTAGAAAGTTGAAACTTAGTACTTATATGTAGATGTGCTACTAGAGTAATTAAAACTAGAAAAAAATGGCCAACAGTCTGGGCGCAACTTTATTATTTTATGGGTAGAAGTCCGAAACGTGTTTAATGCTTAAATGCGACTGACAACCTAAGGAATAACCAGGAGGCTATTCGGAACGTTATTTTTAGGTTGTCAGTCGCATCTCAGCATTAAACACGCTTCGAACTACTACCCATAAAATAATAAAGTCGCACCCAAACTGTTGGCCGATTTTTTCTTCGAGCTTCAGGTATTTTAACCCTAACATTGAAAAAGTATTTTTTGGTGAATGTTTTCACAGTACATGTTGAAATGAAAATACAAGTTTTCCGGGTTCAATACTGTTCTTGTTTATTTTTGCGTGACGTTTCGGACTCGACTGATAAAGGAGTCCGAAACGTCACGCAAAAATAAACAAGAACAGTATTGAACCCGGAAAACTTGTATTTTCATTGAAAAAGTATTTTTATTTAAGAAGCGGCGTCAGTGGAGTTTCTGGTGTGAAACCCTAACACGATATCCCCGAATGTTGATTAATGTCCTTGAGGACATGACAGTTGGAAAACTTTCACTGGATAGGCCAGTTTTTATAAGACTGTGTTGGACTAGGTCCGAAGGAGCTGTTTCGTCATCGGATGGCATAAACTCGTCAGAGGGTGTATCATGCCTACTATCCGAAACACCCTTACAGCTGGTGGTATTGCTGAGGATTATTCTATATAGCGATATAGAAACCAATTTTATTATCTACGAATTATGTATTTAGTGAAATTCTTGCGTTCGCATCCTTATACTTAAGGTGGCACTGAAAAAAAATGTGCTTCTATGATAGCTTCTCACCATGAAAAATTCTATTATCATTGAAAAAGTAGTTAAATTGCACTAATAGTTCAAAAGTTAATTATATTAAAAAAAAACAGCAACAAACACTTGAAAGAAAATATCTCTAAAACAATGGGAAACGGGCATTTGTTTGTACGAATGTTATGCTTATTTTTTTGAGCCCTAAATTGATAGCAATACATCCTGTATACCATATTAGGTATAACGATACTTTCTCGGACTTCGACCATGAATAATTTTTTTTTAATATTTTACCAACGAGTATACTCGTATAAATTCGTCCTCTCGACTCGACTTTGTGTTTATTGAACCTGAAGGGTGCTCGAGCACGTGAGCACCCACGCATTCCTTTGCCTAGGAAATTTGTTATGGCTTCTTGCTTGTTGGTTCATTGCGAACTGCCAACAGCACAAGTTTTTCAGGTTTTTCGAGTTTGGCATTTGAAAAACGTAGCAATCAAGTGGCAGTCGTATCTTTACCACCAAGGATGAAATACAGATTCCTTTGCCTAGGAAATTTGTTATGGCTTCTTGCTTGTTGGTTCATTGCGAACTGCCAACAGCACAAGTTTTTCAGGTTTTTCGAGTTTGGCATTTGAAAAACGTAGCAATCAAGTGGCAGTCGTATCTTTACCACCAAGGATGAAATACAGAATTAAATTTGTTTTCATATTATTATGTACCAGTTCCCCAAGCATTATTTCTGAAAAAAATCAACCAATCAATAATATTCAGAGCTATGTACCTCTTGACAACTTGAATCTTTTATTAATATAAAAAGTGTACTAATTAATTATGCCATACTTCCTAATTATTCTGTTTCAGGAAATGCATTTATAGTGAATGTAGCGCTAGCTGACTTGTTAGTTACAAGCATATTGATACCCGCTTCGACGATAGTTCTTTTAGCTGGTATAGACGAGACCTTGGCTGTTTGTAAAGTGCAATGGTTTTTTGCTGCCTGTGCATTCCTAGTCAGTATTCTGTCTTTGGCAGTAAGTAAACTTCACTGAATACACTAAATGTACATATTAAATAATCTGTTTAAAGATATGTGAATGTTGTAACCTTCCGAGTTTAATAAAAATAAAAATAGATGTGTAATATTGTGTAATACTTTTTTTTTTGTAGTATAGAGTAAAAAATAAATTTGGTGTTAAAAATAAGTTATTGTATGTATACTTGTTATAGCAATGTATGTTTGTGTGCAAAGTTAAATGTATATTTTAAGCAATTTGAAATTGAACTAAATTGTTATTAAAAGTGAACAGTATTAACCACCCAATATTGTTCTCAAAATTCAAAACAACAACATATTGTTTTGAAACGAGAATTGTACCGTGACCAACTCATATAATGTGTCTTTCGATTTAACTGTGGGTAGTTACAGAAAGTAAGTCGAAAGTGTTTTATTCCTCATCCAAGCCTGGATCAACCTATAAACAGACTAAGCACGTGCTAAGTGCAACAGTGAATTTAGGGACCGTGGTAAAAAATAAAAACCTCATAAAAAAAACATAAAAATTTACAGAAAATATTGCCAGCGACCCTGCGTAACTTTACACGAAACCTTCCATTCAGTGATCAAAAATGGAGAAAGTCTGATTATTCGATAGGAATGGAAGAACAAAAAGTTTTGACATACTAACATATTTTTTTACCCCGACCATCGGAGTCGGGTCATATTGGAATGGAATTTGAGTGGTTATCGATTAGTGCAATCGAACGACGATTTCCATTGCACTAGTATCATAGTTATGGGTTCCAGGATCAGGTTTGCGCACGGTAATACACACAGAAAATTGTACCGCATCTAAGTTTGTTATAGCATTTGCTGGTCGGTACGCACTTGATGATCGAACGTATAATCATTTAGCGATTATACTTTAGTCTTGTTCACTCGGTAAAGGTGGATCAGGTCGGCATGTTTACCATTATGCAGAAGAAGATGAGGAAATATTTGGTTTTCGTTTGAAAGCCTAGTACTGTGTTTCGGGGACGCGTTCGGAAATTAACTCGAGTAAGAGTAGAGTAAAAAAAATCATTCGAAAATGTAGAGTAGAGTTAATTTTACCCTAATGACGTAATAGAGTTGCGTTCGAAAATGGCAGAGTAGAGTAAAAAGAGGGCAACTCTACAAACTCTAGTCATGAGCATGGTTACAAGGAGTTAGAAACGTCATATGTCACCTGAACCATCAAGTGGTCAGTATTTTTTAATACTTTGCGTGTCAGTGTAAAGTTTTATCAAAAATGTTTACTTGAAGCTGTAATACTTTTTTTTTCATACATCAAATGAAATTGTCAACTCTAAATATGACTCTCGGGTAACTCTATCCAGGAGGCTACTTGGAACGTTATTTTCGAGATTGTTAGTGGTATAGTAACTTACACCGTATCTCAGCATTAAACGCGTTCCGGACTTCTACTTAAAAAATAATAAAGTTGCACCTATATTGCTGGTAGAAATTTTCTTATAACTTTGACGATACACGGGTAGCGATTCTTGTGATTGGTATACAGTGGCTCAAAAAAAGAAGTCGACACTTCAACTTAAGTAAGACTTCAACTAAAGTAAGACTTAATTTTTGAACCACTGTACATATATGTATATCGATACGTATCTTGAACGCCAACATATTCTACCCAAAGATAATGAGATAGAGTGGAAGCGGACCGTATTCGAAAAGCTGCGCCATTAGTTGTCTCAGTCGACTATTACGCTCTAAAAACATTAAACTGTATGGAGTGAATCCACACTAAGTCCGCACTAAGTTAAGTTGATACATTGAGAAATGGAAATTTAAGGCGCTGTGGTTACGTGAGCTGAATCAAAAACCAAAGAGAACGAGCCAAAAACTTTGGTCGCGGGTTCGATTCTTACACACAGCCGTGATTTTTATTATGATTTTATTTCATTTTTATAATTTAGTAATCGACCGAGACTGTAGAGGTGCTGAAACTCGATACGATTTCCCTCTATCTCATACTCTTTGATCCTACCTTGGCTGTTTGAATACAAATCTCATTATTTCACAGAAATAAGAATGTATAGCTGTAACTCATTGTATAAACATATATATAACACAAAATTATTTGTTAAGATAATTCTAAGATACAACGGCCTATGCTGCTAGTTGGCAAATTTATACAAAATTCGTAAGACGTGTTGTAAAAAATACTTTAATACAAAATGTTTATGTATGTATAAATGCTTTCGATGTTTTTACAGCTTTTACTATTTATAATAAATTTATTTATTTCTCTCTTTTCAGATTACTTCCGTAGAAAATTACAACCGGCTATGTACGCCTCAAGATAATAGGCCCTGGTTCAATAGGAGACGAACAACGACAATTCTTCTCTCGATATGGGCAGTGGGTGGTATCTCATCTGGCTTGCAATATGTTTCTCATATAAGCCTCGATTATTGCACGAGGAAGTCCCACGGAATTTTGCCATATCAGGCTTTTATAATTTCAGGGATTGTCCTTTTGCCCTTAATATTAACGTTTTATGCACATATAAAGATAATAATGGGTGTAAAACGATTCATGAGCTCGCCAAATTTCAAACCAAATGTCAGCTATACGTGGGACTTATCGTTGGCGAGAACCAATTTCTACAGCTACATTATATTTATCGCGTTTTGGTTACCTTTTGGTATAGTGCTCGCTTATGGATCAGCAGCTGTAATTTCAAGTACAGTTTTCTACAACACAGCTTGGCTTGGATTAACTAAATCATGTTTCCACAATGTTATCTATTGCATTACTAATCGTCATTTTCGGAACGCTTATGTAAGCCTTTTTCATTATTGCTGCTGCAAGACAACTGTATCCGTATCGAGAAGACAGCGTATCGACGGATGCCGCCCATCTGCTGATGTACGTGTCCATATTATACCAGGATACAACATGTATTCCTACACCAGTCCACAAAGGTCCGGAAATTGCCACGGATATTGGAGTAAACGAGATGTTCATGAATTATGATCGGAGGCTTAGTTCGTTTATTTATACAGGATATGAATTTGATATGCATACATTATTTGACGTAAGCTTTACTATTATCATATTAAAATACTCAAACTCGAAGCAAGTGTTTGTCAAATTTTGTCAAATTTTTAACGCATTTTTAGTATATACAAAACTATAAATTCTATGCCAAAAGTTAAAGAACTTTATTATAATTAGCATCCCATATTTTAAGCATTTTTTGAACTTTTGTCTCGAATTGTATTGCATACTATACGAAATATTGATTAGTGATCAAATATTGTATTATTATTCTCTTTTTTGTCGTTTGTATTTAATTAACTAAACTCCCATTTATTTGTGAAATGGCTGGAGTTGTATTAGTACCTTAATAGCTGATTTAAATCGCAAGATTCCGAACTGGATTTGACGAAATTTTGATAAAACTTTATTAAAATTTCTTAGATTTAACATAAATTTGAGAGATTTTAAAATCTCGTTAAGTTTTTGTGGAAATCCAGGTCGAAATCTACTAAAACCGGCGGCCTAGACGCAAACCCTATACCACTTGAGTTAAAACAGCATGGTTGTTTTCGATTAGTTTTTCATTGCATAAAAACCTTACAAACTGTAATCCATTTGCGTACAAAACGTGATCAAAATAGTCATGCTTTTTCTGGAAAACGGCGGATTTTTATTCCCACCGACTTTGCGGTTCACATTTCATTCCCATTCACGACATATGCGATCATTGAAAACGTTCCGAAACTGGGACGTCTTTTCCGGGTGTTTGAACCATATTTTAAGGCAGGAAAATGGTTCAAAGTAATAATAATACTGTAAATGTGAGAGATGGACCAGCTAAAATTTCTCTTTATTTATTGCCAATTAATACTTTCTGAAAAAATTTAAAAACATGACTATTTCATTGCGAATTTCAACTGTAAATTTTTGAGAAAGTTCATCGTTCACGCGTTTTCAATAATTTAAAATTGGGTAAATCGCAGTTCATTCACGCTGGTGGGTTTCCGAATAAAGGTGGATTCCATTGTCGCCGCATTTATGTGTCTGTGGGTCGAACGCACATTTTTCTGCCACGCTTTTCAGTTTCGAGCTTACATTTGCAACGCAATTTCTCTAACGCACAGTGCTGTCAAATATAAACTGATAGGAAGTTTATAATTGTTGAATGTTATAATTGTTTAATACTTTGAAGGGCTTAGATAAGTTCAATAAAAATATTAAACAGTAATTTCAGGGACACTAATATTGCCAGTATTTTCACACTAAGCAGTAAAAAATGAACCGGAAACTAACTATACCCGAGTTTCATAAACAGCAAAAGGTTCTGAAGATGCTTCTAGTGTATAAGCTGGAAGAAGAAAAGAAGCGAAGATGTTGGGTTAGAGAAATCTTGCGAAATCGGGAGCAACATGACACAAGCGACAAGGCGAACAACATTAAAAGAAAGAGATACCGCTCTTTCCGACGCTAGCGGCATCTAGTAAACGAAATTAACAATTAGTTTGTTAAGAAGAATACCAGTTCTAGCGCGTTTCATAACATAACATTGCACTTTCCATAATTTATACGTACCGAACTGAAAAGCGTGTAGCGGCTGGAAAATGAAGCGCCCAGTGGTTGTTTCTTGGCTTCACTGCTAGAATGTTGCGAAACACTGCTCGCAGGCGCTTTGTTGTCGCTTTTTTTTGACAGCTTTTAGCTGTTCGGACTGTCTCTCTCACACCAATGTCTAAATTCTATGTTACTTTTTCTATCACTCTCTATTTCGTTATTTTTGGAGCTTTAAAGCGCGAAAAATAACCTGTGTCATAACAGCATTAACAATCAGGTTTGTTGCACAACTGCAGAGCCCTCTGAACTATAGCCGCGCAGCTGAATTGAACATAAAAAACCAGAGTCATAACAAACATGACAGCTCCATACAAATAGCAACAATTTTGTATGGCGGGTGCATGACTTGGATGATAAAAACCTAGTTTTCTATTAAAGTGCAAGCTTTTGTTAGGCAAAGCAAAGTTATATTGGTAAATTTGCTTCTATGGTAGCTTACCATGAAAAATTCCATTCTCAAAGTTATATAGTTTAAAAACATATTTAAAAATAAGAACTAGATAAGTTTTCTCATCTGGAATTGAGTTTTCATAGAAAAAATTAGGTTGAAAAAAATATCGCAATTTTCAGCAATGTCGGCATTCCGCCATTTAAAAAATGTGCAGTTAAATTGCTTATTTTTTGAAAGATAATTTTTGTTATATGAAACACATTGCATATTGCTATGATTTTGAACATTTGTTATTCAGTATCGACTCCAGAGGGTTCGTCAATTCCAAAGTTTTGTATTAAAACACCGCACTTTGGGATAATAAAATATTGTTACGAATTCGTTCCAAAAAAGATTCTGCAATGAACTGGTATATTTTCTCGTTTTGATCCGTGACGTCACACATCACATAAAAAACGAGGCATTTCTCACGACGAACTTTCATATGTGTGCGGCCTGAGTTTAATGCGGTGACAACTGGCGATTTGACAGTTTCAAATATTTTAAAATACATTTAGATATTCAGCACTTGGTGATCTTAACCTCTCGGAAGAAATAAGAGCAGTCACAACACAACTCACAAAACCACAAAAACCGATGAGCATTGATAAAACCTGCTACTATAGAAATGACAAGAAAGTCATAGCAATTTAATTTTCGGCACGGAAAAAAGCTGAATAATATGCGACTTGTAACGCAGATGCATCCTGTCGCTTAAAGTACAATCTGATTGGTGGATTGTTGCATCCGACGCTCAGACGCAGAATTGCGACGACAATGGAAATCCACCTTAAGGGTCACTATATCGCCACGCAAAATTCAATAACTAAAGCCTAGTACTGTGTTCCGGATAAAACGAAATAAACTGTCAAATCACATATAAAAAAATTAATATTTCGCTCACTTTTCGCGAGCAAATATTTCGTTCGTATTTCCTGTGTTCATGGGCGGAATAAACATTTGCAGTAGTCACTAATAGATGGTACTTGGTTTCGTTTCAAAGGGTAGGGTATCCTTTTATGATTGTGCAGATTCCAAAATGTTCGTTATCGTATACAAAAATTTAACCTTTACGAGTACCACAGTGTCTTGTTTTTTAATTTCCAGGCGAACCCCGCTTACAACGAGGAGCCAAAGCGGTATATCACTCCCACCTGAGGCGTCCACCTCGAGGCAACCTTTCCTTGCCCCATATCTGCACTAACGATTCTAGTCTTCAACAAAGTTGTCAACCAACTTGTCAATGCCTCCTCTAATCCTATGCTATACAACGGTTCCCTAATTGCTTCCAGAAATGCCGCTAATGCTAATGCTTCTATAGACCCCACTATCTCGTGTAGGGCTGTGTCTACAGATTTCCCTCTCAGGTAAACATGCTCTACACCTTACAGCATCCTGTTTCCACAAAGACACCGAATGTACGTTTCCATAAGCCTTTCCAGTACCTTGAGCACAAGGAAAGAAAAACTGATGTGTCGAAAGTCCTTTGTCGTCGCGTGAAGGGTCTGCCGGATTTCAGTATAAAGACGACACGCGCCTGCCGCCAAGCATATGGGATGTACACTACCAACAGGCAGCTCCTGTAAATAGTGATCAACCAGCAATGAATTGCCACAGGGGGTCTCTGCAATTATAAGAATATTAAGAAGGAAGAAAGGGAAAATATTTTCGACTTTATAGCAAAATTATAGCAATAGTTTTTGTCAGATAGAAATTTCTAACCTAACATTTCTTGTGTTTTTAGCTGTTTGTACGCGTTGAGTTGAGAAAAAGCACTATATGTGAATTTTCTCGACAACTATTTTAAGGTAAAACCGATCCGCTGCTAGTCAATTGCAACGTATCTCTCATGTCGAGCTAATAGACAGCAGAATGATCTATGCATGCAGCTCTGATGAAATTTTAAGCATATTTACATCCTTTTTTGATATTCATCTTACAACTTCAAAACACAAGAACTAAAAAAAATAAAACAATACCACTTACAAAATTGTCAAGAAAACAGTTACCGGCTCGACAAATGTCAAAGTCATAATTGCCATAATTTGGTACAGTAGTGTGCGTGCGGATGTCTATTGTGTAGGTTTGTTGCAAGCAAATTATAGGAAAAAAGATGTGCAAGCAAGTCTTTTTGTTATAATGTACATCCTTACGTTATGGTTACAGAGCACAGATCTGAAGTTGCAGACGAGACATTTTTCTTACAGATCTGTTACAGATGATATTTCCTCTCTTTCGCACGCATATACTGTTTATATTTCATCTTGTTCTGGCAGACATCTGAAGAATGTAGGGGTAATGAAAACTAGCCTTTAGTAGTTGCGCGCGAATTCAATATGTTGTTGATTTTTTTGACAGTATTTCATCTAGAGTGTCACACTTTTTGGAACTATTTTTATTTTTAATGTAATAATAAAACTAAATTCATTTTTAATACGTATAAATTACAAATTTTGCAATAAAAAAAATTAATTTGTATAGCAATTGAGACAACTGTTAAAGTCTGAGCTAATTTTAACAAACTGACAAGCTTTTAGAAATCATTTTTTTAACAATATTCATTTACAAAATATTTCAATGCCTTTTCGATAACTGTGATGTCAAAATAAAAATAATATGTGTATATAAATGCATACATGTACTCGGTAACTACTTTGAAAAAAATTAAATCTTTATTTACATTATGCTAAAACCAAACAGACACGTAATATATAAATTTATATTTACGTTTCTTACATCAATTAGTTACATTAGGTTTAAAGAGCACTTTTTCTAACTTAACCAAATGTATTTTAATAATGGGACCATGTATTTAAATACTTGTGTTTATGTGTACCTATAATGTTTCTAAACGTAATAAATAATGTCCAAATACTTTTTGCTTATAAATTATCGTAAATTAAAGAATACATACTTTTATAAACTCGTACTTTCAACGAAAAATTGATGTGCTTAAATGATATTATTAATGTACTTTTTTATTTACATATATGAGTGTTTTTTTAACAGCTGTTACATCAGATTTAAGTTTGAATAATGAATTTGTATTATTATCAGTTCCCAACTTTTAACTTTTTTCTGATTTAATTCTTTGCCTTGCAGTTTCTCAGCGCTGCGAACTGGAAAAATTTTCACTATCTCAACATACTCATGCGGTATGCTGACATTTGGCCCTGCAGATCTTAATGTTTCTAGAAGCGCTCCCCAGTCAGAACACTGAACTGGTGTTTCAGTTGGGTTTGCATGTGGCTCTGGAAAGAATTCGTACACGTTATGGCGGGTTATAGGGGAGTTAGACCTTAATTCGAATCAAGGACTATTGAGAGTTTCAGTAGTTCTTGAGTTACGAGTATACAAGCATACAGATAGACAAAATTGTTTGTAAGTACCTACGATATTTTTTACTTCTCATCGATTAGTAAGCTTAGACTTATTAGGTCAATCTGCAAAATATTTTGCCGAAATTCGAAAATAACAGAAAAAGTTACAGTCACAGATTTATTAAATGTATACATATATTATTACATGTTGTACCAGCATGACTAGCTGAATTACATAGGTAATTGTTTTTTATACATTTATATGCATTTTTTCGTATTGTACATTTTAGTGCGAAATAAATATCCTGCAAGTCTTATCATTAAGTGCGTACCGACCAGCAAATGTCATTGAAAACGTTGATGTTCAACTGCGCAGAGTGCTATAGTTTTCTTTGCTAACATGATTCCGGAACCCATAACTCTGACGACTAGTGCAATGAAATTCATCTTTCGATTGCGCTAGTCGTCTACCACTAGAATTCTATTCCAATCTGACCGGACGCCGTCCATCGGTGCAGTGTCGACCGGTAAGACATAATTCGCCTGTAATTCAGGTCTACCTTTCATTGATAATTGGTCAGGTCTACTTCCTACTCCCTTCATACATACTCTTCAGTGCACGTATTGCCATCTCGTTCTTGCTCATTCAAATTTTAAATACAATGCGCGATAGGGGTTTCTCATATTGATGAGTTCGGATGAGATGGTCGGATGCATTTCAATAAGAGCAATTAAGAAATGCGAATATCTCACACGTATTCACAGATAGCAAGTATATGGTAAAACTTGTTCCCAAGTGATAATCTCTTTTCAATGACAACATTCGAAAGTATTCGCTGCCTCTTCACCGCCAATTCATCGATGTTTGGTTTATAGGGCATACTCTATATACGAATAAAATTTTAATTCTCAACTACTACCAAAGACTATCTACAACAAGACTGGACACTACGCAGTATTTTTCTTATCAAAATCTTACCTTGGTTTCTTTATTTAATTAAATGAGGGAAGTAGATAGCAATAGCATGATGCATAAGGAAAAAAGAGACAAACTGATAACGAGTCGCATTCACCATTTCAATGATATCCTTATAGAACGCAAACCTAAGTCCATTCATAAAAAATGACAACAATCAAGTGCAGACACAGCTCAGCTGTCTTGGTGTGATTTCATTTCTCATATTGTTCCTATAAATTTGTGTGCTGAAACACTTGAGAATAGAACAGACGCAAAAAAGGCGCTCAATTAGATGCATTGTGAAAAACGATGCACACAGATGCGAATGTGTAATCATTCATTTTTGCATATTAGTGTGCTCTTTTCTTCTCATGTGAATTTGCATAAGAATATGGAATTCAAATTGTTCAATCGGATTTCTTTGTTCCGCTTATACAATGATTTTTTGGTTTTTTTAAACATAAAATGCATGTATATTAAGTGTCCAGTCTTCTTGTGGATAGTCTTTGCTACTACCTTCAATAAATTTATTTTTTGAATTCACTCCAAACATATATCCCTATATATCTACAAAGTTTCAGATTCTTACTTTCAGTCGTTCTGGCGATTCCCCTCCTCACCTCTTAGACACTCTCCTACAAAAGAGGACCACACGCACTTTTCAAACTTTAAGCTAATATCTTTGGGGTTTTTGACTCGTCAAATACTTTTTTTTATTTTTGCGGTCTACTAGTCCTAAAACGTAGTAGTGCAAAATTTCAGAGAAGCGTAGTAGTATTATTAAAAAATAATAAGTAAAATGAACAAAGGTTGAGATATCTTTAGTTTGCGAATACTCGTCACCACTCTATTGTGGCATTTCGATTTGAGATTCATTAACCACATTACACTTGCAAATGTACAGTTAATTACCTGGTATTTGAAAGTAATTTTTGTGAAAGATTATGTGAAGTTAATGTATTTTATTACACTCATACGTTATGTAAATACATAACGTATGAGTGTAATAAAATACATTAACTTCACATAATCTTAAATACTAAATAGTATTAACGCGACAACAATAAGATATTAAATAAAATTATTAACCAAAATATTGTAAATGATACAAAAATATTCACATAAAAATCTACGATTAATGTTAAATGTGCTTTACATGGAATACCGAGAAAAATGTAATCAACTATGTATTATTATACTAATATAATATTATGCAGATATACTCCCGTATATTAACAACTATGTATATTAAAATAATTCTTATACAGTTATAATATCAGTTTAAAAGTTTATTTCAATAATAACATATAATGTGAGGTCCGTCCTTAAAGTCCACCAATATTATTTTACATTACTGTTGGAAAATTCAAAGTTGTGAATTTTCTCAAATTTTACATATATAATGATTAGTTTATAGTGGTAAAACACATAGCTTTACATATCATTTAGCAATATGTACATGTATCATTAAATTGAAATTTGGCCATTAAATTCAAACACGATTACTTTTTGTCAAGGTAAATTATTCAAATATGATATTTGTTCGCAGTTTTTTAGTGGAGCGATTGTTGGCCAGAACAAGCTCAACATAATATTTTGTAATTGAAAAACATCGACATATTATTATGTATGCAATTAAATTTTCTTTTACAACTATTTTTATGTATTCTTACTGTAATTTTTTTCTAACTGAGCAAATAAATATTACCTGTTCGAAATGTGAAAAGTAATGTTAATCTATTTAATAAAAGCCGCGTACCAATACCACGGTTATGCTCGCGTTCTTAGGTAAAAAATATCTACAACAGAACATAATCGAAGGAGAAGCAAGGTAATAGGATGTAGTGGGCCAGTTCCTCCATCGTACGAGGTTATTAGGTAAAGGGGCTCATAGCCGGGCATGCATGCGTGTCATGCATGAATGTCGCGATACGTTTTGGCTCCGCCCATAAAAATAAAATTTTTTTGATTTCCATCATACCACATTTATGGGAAACACCCGCACGACCAAAACCAAGTTAGGTAAACCAACCTACCAGCCTGACGAACCGCAGCAGCTTGTCTAGCTTCATGTTGGCGAATTCTCCTAAGTCCGTGGCGAAGCAAGTATACTGCTATCTATCTACTAGTCCTAAAATGTAGTCTCCAGTGACTTATTAACCAGGATGCTATTTGAAACGTTATTTTTAGGTTGCCAGTCACATACTCATAATAACCAACACGGCGACGCGCGACGACATCTCAGCATAAAATGCGTTCCGGACTCAAACAAATTATCGTCGTGGACCAACATAGAGGTCCAGGCTCGGAGAACTACCCGCGAAGGCTCACGAAGATTCTTTCAGTCAATATATCTCTATATATAAAAATGAATGTTTGTTTATTTGTTTGTCCCGTATGCTACCCTAAACCATTCATCCGATTGAGATGAAACTTTGGTGATTTGTTGAGGACACTCCCTCGAAGGTTTCTGCATTAGTCCAATCATTTTACAATTTATGGTACGCGAGTTGTTTCAACATTTGAGGGTATTTCATATAGTTTAGCGCCGGTTCGTGCGTTTTCGGTGTATTAGTTATGCGTTCCTATTGACAAACGGTAAAGTTGGAAATTTCCAACTGATGAAAATTAAAACAACCCTCTAAGGGAGACGAATTTTCAACAGCAGACTGTTGTATGACAGTTCGTGTGTAATTTTTTGATTAGGAGCTGAGAAAATGGATAATTTTTCTTTACGTATATTTATTTGTTTGTTTGTTTGTCCTGTATGCGTTCCTATACCATTCATCCGGTTGCGACGAAACTTTGGTAATTTGTAGAGTAACGGGAGCTATAGGGAACAAGTCTCGAAACCGGTCGCATTTACAGAATTGAACAACGCGAGCAATGGGAACGGGATGCGAGACTGGAAACGGCTCGCATTACAACGCATGTCGGGGTATTATTTTATTGTGCTCGCAAGGAAAAAACCCATCATGTTGTATAGTGGAAGAAACTACAATAATGCAGATTATAGTAGAAGATGTTTTAGTACAGCGTCGGTTGTATCGCACCATACAAACTTATAAATTTGTGTGCTGAAACACTTAAGGATCCCAGTAGGAAATTTGAGGAGAACTCCGTGAGGGAGCAAATAAGGAGGTATCTACTATCACTAACAATAACCGTCACTTCTCTTTTTTTGCTCCGAATGGATGAAAATCGGATTACGAAGACTGTTTTTGAGTTTCCATTTTTGCCTGAAAGCGACTCATTTATGTGATATCCAGTTTTTGTTTTAAAATAGCTAGGTATTTGGTTTGAGAGTTTCCATCGAGCGCAATTTTAAAATTTTTTTATAATTTTACCTAATTAATTTGTTAATCCGTATGTCGCCGACGCGCCGCGCTGTTTAGCTTTAATTTGTTTTCGTTTTGTGAAAAGTGGTATACGGAGATTGTTTGTGGTAAGTAAAATTTTAACATTTTCGTCCTGGTTAGTAATAGTCATTTTACGAAGACGCGCTTAGACTTGTTTTAATATAAAGTAGTAATGTGTTAAATTTCACCTTTAGAAAGTCTATAGCAAAATATCCTGCGCTACAAAGTGCTTCTCTGAAGTTAAAATTTGTATTTTGTTTCCGTGTCGACCTGTTCGTACTA
Organism: Beris morrisii; assembly: GCA_951812415.1. NCBI lineage: Eukaryota > Metazoa > Arthropoda > Insecta > Diptera > Stratiomyidae > Beris > Beris morrisii. The sequence continues at coordinate 75,107,018 of OX638310.1, forward strand.
TCTGTAGATTAAGAAAATCTCAGAAACTACTTTCAAATTAAAGGATAATTCAATGGCCTGTAAAATGTATTTTAATGAATATTACACTATAATTAGTATCGGAAATATTCTAAAAGAGTTTGCGAGATTTTTGCAGTTTAGTGAGAAAGGAACGCCACGAAAATAAAAAGAAATTTCAAATTCCAAGAGCACTCTATAAATATAGTGTAACACACGGTTTTATGCTTGAGGTGAAACTTAAAATAATTCCCTACGACCTAGTCCAAAATATGAGCTGAGTTGATATGTCCATTAAAATACACTTAATTTCGGAATCCGTATATCAACTAATAAATTTCTCAAATAGGCTTACTTCAATTTTTATTACAAAAATCTTAAATTTTTCTTCCGTATTTTGATGTGCTTAATGATTTATTTCATAGATAGTGTCGATTTAAAAATGGATCGTATCGCAGGTGTATCAAAAAGGCATATGAGACGTCTTGTAAAAGCGGAATATCATATATGTTCTCAGGGAAATCGTACTGATGTGACACAAGACCATATGACAATAACAATTAATGAAATTTCCGTAGATAATCAAAATTACATTCACATAGAGGAAAGGTTTGAAAATGATCCCAATTTCAATGAGCAAGAACATACTACTAGCAAAGACTGCAAATTTACGGGACAATTTAATAACTTGGGCTGTTACATATAGAATTTCAAGAAATACATGTGACGCTCTCTTAAAAATACTTTCTGAAGCAGGACTAAATTTACCTTTATCTTCGAAGACTCTATTTGATATAAAAAAGTTTCCAATGGAAATATGTGAGATTTCACCAGGCCAATATTATCATCTCGGTTTGAAGAGAGCGCTAGAGTTATTAAATTTAAAAATAACAGATCCTCTACAAGAGCTCCTAATTAATATTGGTTTAGATGGCCTCCCCTTATATAAAAGCTCCTCGACAGTGTTATGGCCTATATTGGGATGTATATCCGAAAATCGACAAGTGCCTCCTTTTGTAATAGAAATATATGTTGGGCTCTCGAAGCCGATAGATGCTAATAAATATATGGAGAAATTGGTTGAAGAAATGCAATCTATTCAAAACACTTTGATGATTAGACTTAGGATTTTTACGTGTGATTCTGCAGCAAGAGCTTTTGTTACTGGCACTGTAGGTCATACCGCTGCTAAGGGGTATTCTAAATGTACGCAAGAAGGCAAGAAGATTTAAAATACATTATCGTACAGTATAACGGCTAAATCATCCAGGACAAATGATGACTTTCAAAATCGGACGGATAAATTATATCACTTGCTACCATTCCAAAACAATAGACACGTTTTGGAGAAACTAAATATTAAAATGGTTTCACAGTTCCCTCTGGATGTTATGCATCTCATAGATTTGGGAGTTGTAAAAAAAATAATTAACGGGAAACATAATAAAAATAAATTATCTACAGAGCAGAAATTCGATTTAAATACCAGGATACTTTCTCTAAGAAAATGCGTTCCTAAGGAATTCTGTAGAGAACCTAGGAGCTTCGAAGAAATAAAAAGATGGAAATCTACAGAATTTCGACAATTGGTTTTATATACAGGAATTGTCTTATTCAAAAATACAATAGACAACGATATATATTTCAGCGTCCTCCTGCTGCATGCTGCATATAGGTTAATTTCGTGTCTCGCAAACTGCAGACACAATTTGGAATGTGTACAACAGATGCTACAAGCGTTTGTCGAAAATTTGGCTTCCATATTTGGAACTGACAAAGTTTCATATAACGTTCACAACCTCTTACATTTGGTGGAATGTGTTCGAGATTATAGTAAGGTTGGCAATTTCTCCGCTTATAAATTTGAAAATTTAATGAAAAAATTTAAAAAAGGACTGCAGAAAATCAACACAAATATTGCAACCATTGCACAATAGAATTATTAAAAGAAGTTTTATAAAGAAAAGGTCATCTACACAGTTTGGACCACGTAAAACGTCAAACAGAAAATTTAATATTACTGCATGACCTATATATTCACGTTATTACTTCGACTTATTCTTTCTTACTTCATCAAAACCAAATAACTTTTGCTATACAAAAGACATGATTCACGTAAAAATACAAGGTTTTTTTACTGAAGACGAAATCCATTATATTATTGGGTATACATTTGCTAACATAAAAAGTTTTTTCGAGGAGCCTGTTGATTCGAAAATGGCCTTAGGAATTTGTCTTGCTGTGTCGATTAACACCGTTGAACAAAAGTTTAAAGTATTATAGATAACGTATTATGTAAAATCTTTTGCATACCTAGTGAAGAAGGCTTTGTTCTTATACCTACCTATCTTAGGCCGCGGTCCGAATTATGCTTTCTGCGCTTTTAGCACGCATACAACCGGTACGAATTGCGCTCACGATGCATACAATTTGCATGGAGGGGTAATTATCTGGCGCTTACACAGCTCACGGTTTCGAGGATAGACACTGTGAGTATCGTGTGGATAATAAACACGATTTAAAGTTATTAATAATATCACAGAATTTATTAATTATAATATCACAGAATTAATTAATTAGTTAATATCACAGGATTTATTAATTAGAATTTATCACAGAATTCATTAATTAGTTAATATCACAGGATTTATTAATTGGATAATATCACAGGATTTATTAATTAGATAATATTGTAGAATTTATTAATTAGATAAAATCACAGGACTTAACTTTTACTGACTTATATTGATCACTTCTATTTTTCAACTGAATTTTTTCCTCTCTATGACTTTTTCTACACCCCACATGAGTACACTGTGTGCACACGACCGGTCCGAATTATATGCGTCGTAAGCGTGCATACAATTCGGATCGACTGTAAGCATTGTTGGTAATACCTTGGATACACTGCTCGTATACAAATCATGATATCGTCAATATCACCAGTGTATCACCCAATATTATGCATATAGTACGTCAACGAGCTGATATCTACATAATATCCAACCTGTTTCCTTGTATATAAATTCGATAATTTTAGCTGATATAGCCTTCTTTTAACTGCCATCATCGCCATCTGTTACTGAAATCAACTGAAATTCCAATGAATGACTCTTGTGGATTTTTATCTTCTTCCGTCAGTTAAAATTCTTTGAGCGTTTTTTCGTTTTTGTGTGTGATATGATGGTCCGCTTTGTACAATTCTTTGTTAGCAATGAAAGTGCTATTCGCCGGAACATCATACTGCAACGTTTAGCACGAAGAAATTTTGTCTTTGATAGCTAAATGTCAAAGTATAACATGTATGGGCTGTGTATCATGCTATCTTGTATCGTATGTCATAATTTGAATAACGTAATTTGTATACAAGCAGTGTATAACTTCACATATTTATGATTTAATTTAAAGAAAAATGGAGCCTAAAAAGTTCAAGCTTAGTTCTGAATTGTATACTCCGTATGTTTGTTGTAAGCACAACTTTTGTTGTTGGACCAATCCCTTTGCCTCATAAACAAGGGAGTCCAACAACAAATATCACGACCTACCTCATTTCACTTGTCTTATCTATTAGAACAAGTGAATAGGGGATCGTATTCGTTCTCACCGACGGTCATACTGGGCAAGTGCAATAACAACAACACGTTACACGGCAATAGACTTTGATCGCTCGTGCCACAATTTATTGAACCGTTAAAAACTGAAATGCTGATGCGACACATGTGGAATAATGACCTATGAGGTCAAGTGACAGCGCGTGTGGAATCAGCATAAGAAATGCAATGTCGTGAGAAAGACGAAATCGGTCACCAACCGGATGCGAGGTTTGATGGAACACAAGTAGACCACAAAAGATCGCGGAGTATTCGACATGGGTTGCCCCTTGTACAATAGTATTATTAGAAGTGATTCACTGTTTTTTTTTATGTTAACACCCGTGAAGTCGACATCGATCCTGTAACTGAACAGGACCCCCCACATAGGACGTCCCCATTTTTCGCCGAAGTGCGGGACGTACAACACATTCCAACCCCCCTACACCGAAGCAATGCTGTGTTACAAGAAGTAGACAATACTTTACAAAATGAAAACATTGGTAAGTTTAAAATTTTTAATGAAAAATTTCTATTTTATGTAAATTAATCATCCATAATTTGTTTACATTTTATATAGTCATTCCGGAAGAGACACTAATTAAAAAAATAGCCACGCCAGAAGAAAAGGTGGAAAATTAACAAAGATGGTACAAATGCAACAGGACTAATACTTGAGTAGGTACACTATACTCCTGGAAAAAATTACTGAACACCTATTTCCTAATCAACGGAATTACAATATTTTCCCACTAAATTTAATTATTTTTTTTTTGCATGTTTTTTTATTTTTTTAAATGAATATATAACATTTTAAGATTATTGAGTCAAAATTTCAAGTCGATCGGAGCAAAATTAACGGAGTTATGAGCAGTTTAGATGTGTACGCAGTAGTATGTGACGTTTAGTGTGCAAAACTTTAAAGCGGTTTTCTGAAACTTGTCATTTTTGAAGTCGGTGTACGCTGTAACTCAAAATCTATTGCACCGATTCTTTTGTAATTTTTTACACTATTTCTACACATAAATCACCAGGTAACGCCGTTGAGTTTTTTTTTATCATTATTTTTTTTTTTATTACAATAACAAATTTGACGAATTTTTTATCGCGTTTTTGACTTCCAAGTGCTACCAAAAATGAAAAAATGTATTAAAAAAAAACTCGACGGCGTTACTTCGAGAAACATCTCACCTAATAAACGCATTTTGATTTTTTTGTTTCACATGATCCAGTCACGAGTTGTGGCGTACACCGCAAAACAACTTTTTTTCGAGGCGCCTGCGGAGATTTGATGCCAACGGCTTATTTTTAAAAATTTTGAAATAAAAATTTTGGAAAATATAGTTCAGATGTTGTATTATTATATAAAAATTAGCATTACCTGTATCGTCTAAAAAAATTCTTGAAAATATGGCTTTTTTTCACGGAAATAACCAAAACTTTATATTATTATTTAATTATCTTTGAAAAGTATTTTTTTTAATTTGAAGTGCAATGTTTTATTTTATTGCTTAATTAATAAATTTCGTATAAAAAGACTACATTTATTAATATTTTTATTTATATATTACAATATAACTTATTTATGCACTTTTAAGCTTTGGTTCAGTTCAATATCTCTGAAAAATTGTCCATAAGAGGTACATATGAGGCAATAATTGTTTTTTACTCTCATAGGACCTCGAGAGAGATCTCCACCACTCCTCTTACATTGCAGATCAGATTCAACGGAAAACAGGAGAAAAGGAGCACAAAGCGAGGTGTTCTACCTTCTCTAAAGACGTGCAAGAGACTTTGTTTTAAGCTCCCTTTCAAGTATTTTTGAATGCTTTCTTGGGAGGTATAATGGAGATCTGATTTCAGCGGATATGCTCTTGCAAAAAGGAGGTGAAATGGAGGAGAAACGAGGATTAATCCTGGGGTATAGTGGGGCGAGTACTCCAGAATTAGTACCATTAGAGATCTCGTTTTAAGCTCCCATACAAGCATTTTTGAATGCTTTCTTAGGTGGTATAATGAAGATCTGATTTCAGCGGACATGCTCTTGCAAAAAAGAAGTCAAATGGAGGAGAAAACGAGGTCTCCAAACCTTCCTAAAGAGTAGTCCGGGATTAATCATGGGATGCTCCCATTTTCCACTGGGATAGAACAGACGCACACAAATGGAATTCTACTGGGTCGCCTTTAAAGGTATTGTGAAAAAACGATGCACACAGCCATGAACGTGCAATCATTCATTTTTCTTCTCATTTGAGTCTGCACTATAACGCGTTCTTTCAATACTGAACAGTAGAGGTGGAAAAATATCGATAGTTGTCTCTATCGATATAAGGCGATATTTTCGTACAATTTATCGATAATTATCAATAGTTATCGATATTCAGGTTGAAGCACGAAATCGGGAGGATAGCCACTGTTCAAAAAAATTAATTTTCATTTTTCAAGAACCGAACCAGATATGATTCCAGAAATTTTACGGAAGTTGGGCCCAGTAGACTTCTAGGAAGGAAAATTTACGACTATATAGAGCCACACTGGAGGTACGGGTGGTGGTTTTTATGGCATATCCCAGAATCGACTTATGCTAGAAAGTTGAATCTTAGTATGTATTTGTAGATGTGCTACTAGAGTAATTAAAAAAAGTTCAGATTTTTATTAGCGTACAGAAATGGAGTAAAAAAATCTTTGTGTAACGGGTTTTTTCCACATTTTCACGAATTTCGTTTTATCTTTTAGACATGTCGAGCTATCAAATTAATTTTATTTCTGTGGGCTCTTTATATATAAGCGCCTAGAAAACTTTTACCAAATTTTACAATATCCAACCCCTAAGAGGGTGTAAAGTGGTTGTGTTTATCTTTTTCACGAATTCCGATAGTTTTCTTAGGCCTAAAGAGATATCGAATCCACTTTCACTTCTAAAGGCTTTAAATATAAACGGGAAAAACAGGGATTTTAGCATTTTTCTTAATCAAACACCCTGGGATGTAAGGTATTGTTCAAGTTTTCACGAATTCCGAAAATCTTTTAGGTTTAATGAGATCGAATTCGTTTTTACTATTGAAACCTTAACTTAACTCTTAACTTCTATTGAAAAAAAGGAATAAATAAAACAAATCTGCCAACAGTCTGGACGCAACTTTATTATTTTTTGGGTATAAATTTGAATCGCGTTTAGTGCTGAGATGCGGTGTAGGTTACTATGCGACTGAGAACCTAAGGAATAAACGGCAGGCTAATTGCAACGTTATTGAATAGAGGTTGTCAGTCGCATAGTTACTTAGACCACATCTCACCATTAAACGCGTTTCGGACTTGTGCCCAAAAATAATTAAGTTGCACCCAGACTACTGTTGGCATTTATTACTAATTTAGGAAAAAAAACATATTTTTGAAAAAGGCTAGTTTTCCGGTCAAAATACTGTTAATTTATTTTTATTTTTATGTGGCGTTTCGGACTATACTGGGTCCCTTATCAAACTGTTTAATAAAGGGCTCAGTCGAGTTCGATGATGGAGACAACAAGAACGGCAAGACATAAAAAACAAATGCTAGACACCCAGCCAGAGATGATAGAAAAAAATTGAAATGAGTTTTGTTTCTCTCCTTCGGTATCGAAATTATCGATATGAGTGGTCGCTATCGATAAAATATCGCTTACGGAAATATAACGATATATCGATAGTGCTATCGATATTTTTCCACCTCTACTGAACAGTGAACATTCCGGTTTTAAAGAAGGTGCCACTTTTTGTTTGCTTAGCTTCTGTCCTTTTTTCTTCTAGCAGAACTCTATAGTATCGAAATGCTTGATCCACAGTTCTTATTATAGCAGAACTTCGATCTAACTGTGGACAGCAACACAGCATCCGGAACTGTCTCTGTTGACTTTACTGCCTGCAGTAAATTCCCTAGGTTCCAAAGATTTAACCATACTTTCTCCTGAAAGAGCTAGCTGTTGATGAAGTGCCTATTAGTTCTTGATCAGCGAGTGGCTCCTGATGATGCTGTTATGACACTAGCTGTTTTCTCGCTAGAAAAAAGTACAATAATAGCCAATCGTGCGACAAGGCGAACAACAATAAAAAGACAGAGATACCGCTATTTCCGACGCTAGCGGCATCTAGTAAACGAAATTAACAATTGGTATGTTAAGAAAAATACCGGTTCTGCCGCGTTTCATAACAGAACATGGCACTTTCCATAATTTATACGTACCGAACTGTCAAAAACTAGTCGGTAGCGGCTGGAAAATCTAGCCGCCACCGGATTTTTCTTGGATTAACTGCTAGAATGTTGCGAAACACTGCTCGAATGTGCTTTGTTGCCGCTTTTTTTTTGACAGTTATGGATTGCTTTTTGACAGTTACCCATAGTTTGCTGTTCGGACTGTCTCTCTCACACCAATGTCTAAATTGTATGTTAAAGTCTCTATCCCTCTCCATTTGGATTGTCTAGCCGCTTTAAAGCCGCAAAAATAGCCAGTGTCATAACAGCATGAAACTCGTAGAATCACTGATAACTTACCTGCTGATCCAGGGCATTCCTTATGAAGCAGCTTCATCTTTTCGATATCTAAAAAGAAACAACACCAAAAGGGAATTAGTTAAAGCATTATTTGTTAAAACATAACTTCGGCAAACGGAAGAGGAGCTGGAAGATGGTTATCAAAACGTAGGATTAGGGATTATTAGCAGTAGGATTATTTAGGATTTAGGATTAAGTGAATTGATATGATATGTAGGAATTATTAGGATTAGTTAGGATAGTTTAATTTAGGATAGGAGTAGGATAGAATAATGGGAGAAGTCTGGAATACAAAACAAAACAAAACAACACAATAAAACAAACACAGCACAACACAACACAACACGCAACGTACTGCAGCCGAGCCAGGGACAAACATCGAACATTACACACGAAAAGAAACACTACACGCGACGTAAACAAACACATCACATCACATCACTCAACACGAAATCACATCACGGAAAATGTAAGCAAAACTTCACAAACGTAAATATTCACACCTACACTTCATCGAAGACGGAGAAATGTCAGATTTGACTTTGCGATGCGAACATGGCGGACTTACACGGCGAGGATTGCAAGTCGGTAAGACAGATCAGCGAGGTTTGGGTCCATGCTAAAAAGTCGGATGGTGAATATAAAGTGGGCACCGAACCCATCGAGAGTGAAAGTTAACGAAATAAGAGAAAGCTAGTAGTTTTGAGTGAATGACCTGGAGAAAACGTTCGTTGACCCAGGAAAACGGGGATTTACCGATGTAAAAAGCTGACCTGAGGTTTCGCGGGAAGTGCAGCACCCGAAAACGGTCTCTTGGGATCAAGTGTGAGCGACAGTGAGGACGAAGTATTTTTTTAAGTGGAGATCTTTTTGGCGGTTACATTAAAAATAACCAGAGGTACGTGTGTCGAGCGTCACAAGTCGGTGACGGCACGAGTAGAACAAATATATTTTTTTGTGCGAACCAGACGAAGATATCCAGGGTAGCAGAGGACCAGCGAATATATTATTTGTGCGAACCTGATGAAGATATCCAGAGTAGCAGAGGACCGACTTCGAGGCTCCAGGATTTGGACCGGAATAAGTGCAAAAAGTGCGAAAAATCTGAATAGCACCAAGCAAATCAACGACTTCGTCCGAAGCCTTCGAGGGACAACACACCAGCGGCGCCCTAGTTTTAAGGTCCTTAGCCAGGGTAAAATAATTGTATGTAAGTAATTTATTCTTGAGACGACTACTTCGTCAGTTTAATCTATAGTGAAAATTAGAATTGTTTCCCGACCAAACCTTGAATTTCTTTTATTTTGTGTAAATTTCGTGACGTGTTTCAGCTCGCCTTCCGTTGAGTTATTTCTTTGATTTCACGCGTATTTGAAACCTTACCCCGAATTAGTGACTCGATCGGGGAAAGGTTAAGAACGGGGCCCTTAAATAAAGGAATCACTGGCGCCCACGACCCTTCTCTGGGTTGGCCGGACAAGTCCCGTTTGCCCCCTTTTGTATAGGGGTTTTAATACGGTTTTCCACCGGGGAAAAACGGTAATACAACCTCTAATTGTAATTGTACCCCCGTAGATGCAATTTATGCGGTAACGTTCTGCATTCTTCGGCGTCGTACGTTTCTGGGCAAAGACTAAAAGGTCATGACACAATAAAAGCAGAAAGAAGCGGCAGCGACAACAGCGTCGGCAGTGATCAGTGTTACCGCGAGGCGGTTTTTTGGGGTAGCAAAATCTGCTACCTTTTTCAAAAAAGAGGTAGTAGAAAGCGAATTTTAATAATAATACAATAACATTAACATATAGTAATGTAAAATAATAATGGATTACATTCTTGTGCGTTGCATTTCTCTGTTTTCAATTTAACTTTCGAGAATTATCGCAAAAAAGTAATGTTTCATGACTTGAAATAGTAGTGCAGTCAATTTTAAAATTAAAAAAAGGTAGTAAATCTCTCTACATATGTAGTAAAACGGTAACGCTGGCAGTGATGCTTTCTGTTCTGCTCTTTCAAAGCAGAAGCAGAGAAAAATGTGTCTATGATAATTGTCAACGAAAATGTGTCCATGCTTAATATTAACAGCCACAAGTATTTTAGACTCTTGTTTGAGCGGACGAAAATATTTTACTTCAGTTGAGTTTCGTGAGTTTTTAAATTAAAATGATTATTAAATTCGAGTATATGGAAACCATTTTGACGCCTGCAACACATCCATTGATAACAACATTCCCAATTCTTAAGGGTTTTATGTTGCCAGTACTGAAGCAGAAGAAGAATTTTAGAATTTAGAACGAAGAAGCAGCACTGATTTCGCTGCTGCTTCTGTCGCTGCTTTTATTAACAGGCGTCATGTCATTATGTTTTCGTGGTTTCTAAAAAAAATTCTGCTTCTGCCACTGCTTTTATTGTGTCACGGTCTTAATAGTTCTACTGTAAACAAATTTTCATTTGTTAGCGGATTCGTGTTTTTCTGTTTAACTTAATTAAATTGTATCAAAATATTTCTGAAAGTGTGAAGAATAAATTAATTTTTATTGAAGTGGCATCCATTAACAATGAACAGTGAGTTTATATAAATATCGTTCTTCTTTTCTTTTGTTAATTTTGTATTAAGGATATAAAAAAAAAAATACAAGGTAGTAAACGATAGATGGAGCTGATGCTAATGACATTTTGCTCTGCCAACCCAGTTGGTTGCGTCTGCGAGTATCTCGCAGACATAGAGATACTGGAGACGTCAACACCGGTTTTGTCGGTTTAAATACATATTTAAAAATGAGAATTATGCTGTTATGACACTGGCTATTTCCTCGCTAGTTTCAAGTGCAATAAAAGTCAATCGTGCGACAAGGCGACCAATATAGAGAGAAAGAGATTACCGCTAAAAAATACCCTTGCTGATGCTACCGGCATCTACTAGACGAAATTAACAACTGATTTGTTATAAAAAATACTGATCTTAGCGCGTTTCATAACATAACATGACACTTTCTATAATTTATACATAATGAACTGTCAAAAACAAGTCTGTAGCGGCTGGAAAATCTAGCCGCCACCGGATTTTTCTTGGATTAACTGCTAGAATGTTGCGAAACACTGCTCGAATGTGCTTTGTTGCCGCTTTTTTTTGACAGTTATGGATTGTTTTTTGACAGTTATGTTGTTATGACACTGGCTATTTCCTTGCTAGTTTCAAGTGCAATAAAAGTCAATCGTGCGACAAGGCGACCAATATAGAGAGAAAGAGATTACCGCTAAAAAATACCCTTGCTGATGCTACCGGCATCTAGTAGACGAAATTAACAACTGATTTGTTATAAAAAATACTGATCTTTGCGCGTTTCATAACATAACATGACACTTTCTATAATTTATACATAACGAACTGTCAAAAACAAGTCGGTAGCGGCTGGAAAATCTAGCCGCCACCGGATTTTTCTTGGATTAACTGCTAGAATGTTGCGAAACACTGCTCGAATGCGCTTTGTTGCAGCTTTTTTTTTGACAGTTATGGATTGTTTTTTGACAGTTATGTTGTTATGACACTGGCTATTTCCTTGCTAGTTTCAAGTGCAATAAAAGTCAATCGTGCGACAAGGCGACCAATATAGAGAGAAAGAGATTACCGCTAAAAAATACCCTTGCTGATGCTACCGGCATCTACTAGACGAAATTAACAACTGATTTGTTATAAAAAATACTGATCTTAGCGCGTTTCATAACATAACATGACACTTTCTATAATTTATACATAATGAACTGTCAAAAACAAGTCTGTAGCGGCTGGAAAATCTAGCCGCCACCGGATTTTTCTTGGATTAACTGCTAGAATGTTGCGAAACACTGCTCGAATGTGCTTTGTTGCAGCTTTTTTTTGACAGTTATGGATTGTTTTTTGACAGTTATGTTGTTATGACACTGGCTATTTCCTTGCTAGTTTCAAGTGCAATAAAAGTCAATCGTGCGACAAGGCGAGCAATACAGAGAGAAAGAGATAACCGCTAAAAAATACCCTTGCTGATGCTACCGGCATCTAGTAGACGAAATTAACAACTGATTTGTTATAAAAAATACTGATCTTAGCGCGTTTCATAACATAACATGACACTTTCCACAATTTATACATAACGAACTGTCAAAAACAAGTCGGTAGCGGCTGGAAAATCTAGCCGCCAGCGGATTTTTCTTGGATTAACTGCTAGAATGTTGCGAAACACTGCTCGAATGCGCTTTGTTGCCGCTTTTTTTATGACAGTTCCGGATTGTTTTTTGACAGTTACCCATAGTTTGCTGTTCGGACTGTCTCTCTCACACCAATGTCCAAATTGTATGTTAAAGTCTCTATCCCTCTCCATTTGGATTGTCTAGCCGCTTTAAAGCCGCAAAAATAGCCAGTGTCATAACAGCATGACCCATAGTTTGCTGTTCGGACTGTCTCTCTCACACCAATGTCCAAATTGTATGTTAAAGTCTCTATCCCTCTCCATTTGGATTGTCTAGCCGCTTTAAAGCCGCAAAAATAGCCAGTGTCATAACAGCATTACCCATAGTTTGCTGTTCGGACTGTCTCTCATAATTGTATGTTAAAGTCTCTATCCCTCTCCATTTGGATTGTCTAGCCGCTTTAAAGCCGCAAAAATAGCCAGTGTCATAACAGCATTACCCATAGTTTGCTGTTCGGACTGTCTCTCATAATTGTATGTTAAAGTCTCTATCCCTCTCCATTTGGATTGTCTAGCCGCTTTAAAGCCGCAAAAATAGCCAGTGTCATAACAGCATTACCCATAGTTTTGCTGCTCGGACTGTCTCTCTCACACCAATGTATAAATTGTATGATAAAGTCTCTATCCCTCTCCATTTGGCTTGTCTAGCCGCTTTAAAGCCGCAAAAATAGCCAGTGTCATAACAGCATTACCCATAGTTTTGCTGCTCGGACTGTCTCTCTCACACCAATGTATAAATTGTATGATAATGTCTCTATCCCTCTCCATTTGGCTTGTCTAGCCGCTTTAAGGCCGCAAAAATAGCCAGTGTCATACCAGCATTAGACAAGTTTTCTCATCTGGAATTGAGTTTTCATAGAAAAAATTAGGTTGAGAAAAATATCGCAATTTTCAGCAATGTCGGCATTCCGCCATTTAAAAAATGTGCAGTTATTTTTTGGAAGATAATTTTTGTTATATGAAACACATTGCATATTGCTATGATTCGGAACATTTGTTATTCAGTATCGACTCTATAGGGTTCGTCAATTCCAAAGTTTTGTATTAAACCACTGCGCTTTCGGATAATAAAATATTGTTACGAATTCGTTCCAAAAAAGATTCTCCAATGAATTGGTATATTTTCTCGTTTTGATCCGTGACGTCACACATCACATAAAAAACGAGGCATTTCTCACGACTAGGGTCACTAGATACACTACACTCTCTACCTAGGGTTTGGCAGATACGTCTAATTCGGTCGTTTCTGTACTAGAAATTGTGAGTTAACCTCACAAAAATCGCCTGTTTATGTACTAGTTCGCCTGTTTTTGTACTACTGAACATTGCTAGCAAATTGCGTTTTTGAAGTGTGTTAGTGCAAATATGTGAAGAGTCGGAAAAAAAAGCTGTCGGTTCCCTTCCACAATTCTAGTACTTGTTTTTCTTTGGTATGAAAGTGTGTGTGCGCGATATTGTGGTTTTCAATGGAAAATTTCCGTATTTCTTTCATTTCTTTTATGGAAATTTATAATTGTCTAGCGAAAAGTCAATCATTTCGAATGTTTATAAAGTGAAATCCCATAAACATGAAAAAAATTTAAATTTACTGGTTTTTCACCTTGGTACGCATCTGCCAAACCCCTCTTAGAGACTGTTTTGGTGTGAGTGCGTATACAGTAACCCTACTCACGACGAACTGTCATATGTGCGCGACTTGAGTTTAATGCTTGAGTCAGATACAAAGTAGAATGAGGCAACACGGCGCAGCTTAACGCCGCCAATAAATCAGCAAGTCAGATAACTATTCACTGTTTGCGTCAGTTTGAGTTTAAAATAAATTTTCCAAAAAGCGTTCGTATTCGTGCATACGAAGCACCGAACAACTAAAAACGATTTTTAAACTATTTTTAGTTCAGTCCGGTCCTATCAATTAACGATTCGATGTTTTAAAGATAAAAAGTCACTTGTCGATTTTGAGGTTAACTACGGGCTACGAAAAAGTTCAGAGTTGACGAACATTTCTGGATGGCTGCCTTCGTCTACATTCGTTCTGACTACCACAATGGAAATACACCGCGCTCAACTTTTTGACAGCTAGTCTGCCTCGGACTGCGTTGCCGTTGTGACTTGGGAGTAAGTTGGCGGTGGTGTTGTATAAAGCGCTTTGAAGCCAGTGAAGTGAGACAAACCCAGTTGGTCGCGTCTACGACAATCTCACAGATTTCTCGGAGACATGTGGGTCTGTCTGCGAGATTCTTCGAGACGCCTTATGGCAGAAATACACTGTATCGAGACAAATGCACCCCGAAATCTCGGAGACATGTCTGCGAATGTGCCCCAGTTGGTTGCTTGTCTCTTGTCAATTCCTCGGAGACATGTCGGTCTGTAAGCGAGATTCTTCGTAACGCCTTATGGGAAAAATACACGGTATCGAGACAAATGCTCCCCGAAATCTCGAAGACATGTCTGCGAATGTCGGGATAGCAAATTTGTTATTGGTGTAGCGCCATCTATATAGGGATAATTTTCTGGCGCTTACACTCTTAGAAAAGGTAACTAAGGATAGGATACCCCGGTGTAAAAGCACGTAAAAAATAGAGACCAAAATTATTTTGTCAATACCATGGTATCCAAGGATACCAAGGGATCTTGCTTGTCAAAAACACACATGAAATAATAATGAAGGAATATTTTGTTGATTGTTTTTATTGGTTGCCATGATAACCTGCACGGCTAGGAACTTGGATCCAATGGTGTAGCAAAATAACGTTATATTTGGGCCATCCAAAAGCGTTACAAAGGTGAATATATCGAACATGCAACTGTACTTAGAAAAGAAATATTTATTAAAATATCCATTTCTGTACAAATACTTACTAGGTACCACACATTTGAAAAAGCTACTCGTTTCTGGTATTTCGCCGAGATTTGAGTTACAGAATCGTACCAGATCATAAGTAGATATGTACATATATGATAAAATAACATGCATCTGTAAAGCATACATTCATAGATTACAAAGAGATAGATAGTTTTATACTCTAGATAAACTCAGAGAGTATTATAAGTTTAATCCAGCCCAAAAGTTTGTAACGCTTAGAACGAAGCCTCACAACACAAAAAAAGTTAAATATTATTTTGTTCTTATTTGGGGCCAAAACGTCCATCCGCCCGTCCGTCTGTCCGTTAGCATGCTAACTCAAAAACGCCTTGAACTAGGATCTTGAAATTTTGATCTGGGCGAATTTGTAAGGCTAAGTTCGTTAACGGGCAAAATCGTCCTCGTCTAGAGGATCATACGATTGGCTTGGAGCTGATCGTGACTGCAGTATGTTTATGCAATATATTTAATATATGCAAAAAAACTTTTAAAATGCGAGCTAACATGTTTACCCCTAAAATAAATAAAATCAGTTTTGTACACCCATGCAGCTTTTACTTCGACATGCGCATAAAACAACTTAGCTCTTTTTTTATGGTGGCATGTCCAATCCTTTTAGGTATATAATCTAAGCTTACACTGGTCACGGTTTCGAGGATGGGCACTGTCACCGCCGACTTAAACTCAAGCCGCGCACATATGAAAGTTCGTCTTGAGAAATGCATCGTTTTTTATGTAATGCGTGACGTCACGGATCAAAACTAGAAAATATACCAGTTCATTGGAGATCTTTTTTTGAACGAATTCGTAACAATATTTTATTATCCCAAAGCGCGGTGTTTTAATACAAAACTTTGGAATTGACGAACACTCTAGAGTCGATACTGAAGAACAAATGTTCCGGATCATAGCAATACGCAATGTATTTCATATAACAAAAATTATCTTCCAAAAAATAAGCAATTTAACTGCACATTTTTTAAATGGCGGAATGCCGACATTGCTGAAAATTACGATCTTTTTTTCAAACTAATTTTTTCTATGAAAACTCAATTCCAGATGAAAAAACTTGTCTAATTCTCATTTTTAAATATGTTTATAAACTATTTAACTTTGCTTTGCTTAAGAGCCGTACAGAATGAACGCAATCGCAGTCGGATTGCAATGTCAAAATGTCGCAATGAGATGCAATGAAACGCTGTAAACCGCAAGTAAACGCTGAATGAACACAATGACCGGATTGAGTTCGCAGTTCTATTAGTGTCAATAATCAAAGCGAAATTGATATGGACTCAAAAATCCGTGAATTATTTTTAATGCTCATCAAAATCTCTTTCATTTTCCATTTTATTTTTTTCTTCTTTAAATAATATAGTGCGTTTTAGGTTATGATATTGTCATATTTGACATTTCGATGCGTTCACTTGCGATCATTTTAAATATTACGAACTTTCTTGCGACTATCTGCGACCCATAGCGTTCATTCTGTTTAGCTACATACAATCACATGCATTTGAAGCTCGTTTTTTCCCCTCCGTTATTTTGACACTCCAATCCGACTGCGATTGCGTTCATTCTGTACGGCTCTTTATTCGTAGTTGCTAGCCTTTCAAACAGTTTGTTTACAGTTTTTGTACTTATTAAACGAAATATTTAAAAAATAGTCACTTATTTGAAATAAGTGGATAAAAAAGTAAACATTTGACTATTTTGTATAATAAATATTTTTATTTATGTAGCTTCTCGGACTTATAAAATTCGTGCAAAATCACAAATCTCAGTTTTATTAAAATTCTTCAACAAAACAGGAAACGAAAACAATGGTAATAAAAAACAATAACACAAAATAATTCGTAACTTATAACATAAATAAATAAATGAAGGAAAATTCACTTCGTTTGAACATAAATAATACTATAAATAAAATATAATAAGATATCACTTAATTCAAATTGTAAAATAAAAATAATCTATAAAATAAAAATATTCTATGGTAGCTTACCATGAAAAAATTCCATTCTTAAAATTAGCGAAAAAATAAAATTTGCTTCTATGGTAGCTTACCATGAAAAAATTCCATTCTTAAAAAAAAAGATATCAAAGTTATTTTTAATTTAAATATTTTCGTGTCGAATGAGGTATTTCAGTACAAATGTTGCTATTTACAGATTTGACATAATTGTTTAATAATATAGAAATGCTAGGTATTCTACAGAAACAGTCATCATAGAAATTTACTACCTGAAATGTATCAGACTTAAGGCTTTCGATAGTTAGATGACAAATAATTTTGAGTTGATTTTTTTGCTGAAAAAAAACTTTGAAACTGTTATCGCGCAAAAGGATTGGCTGACAGATCAACAATTTACTTTATTATTTTTTAATAATAAAGTATTGTGATCGACCTGAAATTTTAAAAAAAATTTGCTACACTGAAATTTTGTATTTTCACGTTTTAGGACTAGTAAACCCCAAAAAATCAAAAAAAAATGTGCGTCTGTCCGCCGTGAAAAACTTTGGAGAATAGTCTTTCTCACATGTTATTACTGTTTTTCCCGGCGGAAAAATCGTTTGAACCTGAGCACAAAAGGGGCGAACGGGGCGGAAAAATCGTTTGAACCCCAGCACAAAAGGGGCGAACGGGGCGGGGCCTTGTCCGGCCAATCCAGAGAAGAGTCGTGGGCACCAGTGACCCTTTCTGTACTTTTCCCCGACCGAATCACGTTTTCGGAGAAAAGTTCCACGCGCACAAAAAAAAGAAAACCAACAGAGGAAGAACTGAAAGACGTCACAAATTTTAAAGAAGGAGAACACTCAGCTAAAGTAAACACTTCGAACTTTCGTTATAACAATTATTTTAATGAAAAAAGTACCTCTTGAATTCCTCAGTAAACTACTCTATCTGAACCTAGCCACAATTATACTTAAATTAGGGAGGGCGCCTCTGGTGCGTCGTCCCTCGGAGTTCCTTTAACGAATTCTGATTCTTAATTTCATTGCCATGCTCCGCCGCAACACTCCACCAAGAATTCTGCCGACCACTTCACAGATGCTCCTTTTCGCCTGGATCCGCGGAAATCACCGACTTGTGATAATTCCGACTTGAGTTTGCACTCCTTTTTCCAAAAAAAGACTTCAGCCACAGATTTACATGTTTCAACCACAAACTTGCTTTCACTCTCCTAGTCACTCGTTAAAGAGACCGTTTTTCAGTCCAGCACTTCCCGCGAAAACTCGGGTCAGCTTTTATATCGGTTTCCCTGGGTCAACGACTGCTTTCTTCAAGGTTATTACTCCCGCTTTCTCTCAAGTGATTCGGTGCTCACATTATATTTCCCATCCGACTCTTTAGCATGGACCCAAACCGGTGATCTACCTTATCACTTCCAATTCGCGCAGTGTAAGTCCGCTATGTTTGCACTGCAAATTCGAATATGATATTTCTCCGTCCTCAATGAAGTTTATGTGACAATGTTTACGTTTTTGATTTTTTTGTTTACGTTTTCAGTGATGTGATTTCGTGTCCAGTGATGTCATTTGTCCTCAGTGATGTGATCTGTCCTTAGTGATGTGATTCGTGATTCGATGTTGCGTGTTATGTGTTAATTTCCACTTGTTGTTAAATTTGCGTTTATGTTTTGTTCCAATTGTTCCTAATCCTACCCTAATATTACTAAATCCTAATCCTAGCAGTATTTCACGTTCCTTATCCTAACTTAATCTAATTCTAAATACAACGTACTATTAACCATCTTCCAGCTCCTCTTCCGTGTTTTATTTTTTTTAATTAATAACGATTTAACTAATTCCCTCCTTTGTGCCATATATGTATTAGTAAACTATATTGCTAGCGGCGATTGTCAAAGTCAGTATTTGTTGGAAACAGATGATTCTGAATTTGCCAATTCAATCTGTTGATATTGCAGTGGCTTGCATGATTTTCATGTGAATGCGTTAATAAATAAATTGAACAATTGTACATAAATTTTGATAATGGTTTATTAAAATGTGGCAATTTGAATTGTCGCCATTTGAATAATAATATTAATATGAATGGACTATTTATTTAACACATTTCATGTATTTTTTTTAATAATCTGTGTTAAGCTCTAAATTTAAGAAAATATGCTGCACTGAAATAAAATAAAATTAGAGACAGTAGTGCAGTTGATAAACGCGCTAGTCTACAAAACCAGAGATCGTGGTTTCGAATTCTACCTAGCCATGGACTTATTACTCGTGGTCTAACTAAAAAGAAATAAGATGAAGGCGATAACAGTCCTGCTGCTATTACTCCTCTATGGTGCGGAAGGGATCATATAGGAACTTGAAAAAAGGAAATAAGAAAATCAGCCATAAAAAACTGTTCGTATTAGTTAAGTTGTCCTCTTCCGGAGTTTGCGAGATTGAGTCAGGAATGGTTATAAGAATTAAAAATTTTATGTATCGGTCATGACATTTGTCACTAATTTAAAATTTGGGAACTATATCAGGTCCCGACTGATCTTAAGAATAAATACATTCGGGTAAAATGGTTATTCGCTTACAGTAGACTAATACTGATAGTCTCATCGAGTCTATTTAAACCCATGTCTACTGTACATACTAGACTATTCCAAAATTAAATTCAAAAGCTACAGTATAGTGTTGAACTCGTTCTTCAAACTTGAAACTTATATCATTTCGGCGTTAAAAGCCCAAAAAATATTTAGATAGATTTTAAAAGTTAGATGAAACTTTTCAGTACCATTCGAGAGCTCTTCTTAGTTCTACGCAAAAACGACAAAGGTTTTTGACTTTGAATTTTATCTATTCAGGAAGCGGTTTAAAAAAACTAATTGCTGTTTTAAATTATTTATTTCTATCGACGTAGATTTGAGAGCAAATTTAGTATTTAGTATGTTTCTAAAGAAGCATCTTTTATTGTTATTAAAAAAAGTTTATATACATTTTTTTCAAAATTAAATGTTCTGCCGACTTCCCTGGGCTTAGAAATTAGATTTTTCGGTCAAAAAGAGCAGCTGATTCTGATTTTTCCGATTCAACTCGTACTTATTGATTTTGTATGGGAAAATATGACAGCTAGCAATATAGTTCTATGTGCTGATATCTTCAAAATCATTATTTATTTACTATATTTAAATTATATGTACAAAATTAATACTAAAAGTTTTTAAGTAATGGAATGTTTATTTGTGGTTAAAAACTACAAATCCGCTTGACGCCCGTCCGTCCGTCGGTCGGATAGCACGATAACTCCAGAACGCCTTGGCCTAGGATCTTGAAATTTTGAATCTGTATGTTTGGTCGAATTTGTAAAGCTACGTTCGTTAACGGGGAATACTCCTTCGGGTAGCTGCCATACATGTTACCACATGTTTACGAATAATGGCCGATAACTTTAAAAACATTTAAGCTACGACTTTGAAAATTTTTAGGTGTGAATTATCCAATAGTTAGAGCTAAGGGTATGATTACGAATGCAATCCAACTAGTCCTTCGTGTAGCTGCTATACAAATATCCTGTAAAAAAAAATCTTCACTCAATTTATGGAACCCAATACAACTCATGTTCAGTCATGAATTAGGAATTTTGTACAAATTAGTTTTCAGTGAAAACAAAGCTCGAGTTTACTAGTTAGCGCAAATCCATTAACTCCACCCGGTAGCTTTCATACAAAAGTCCTTATAGCTGCTATAGCTGTTCTGGAATATATTTCAATAGCTTTTAATCGCTTCAAGCTCGGAATTAGAAATATTGCAGACATAGGTAAAAGGATAGATATGCTAGAAATCGAGTGAGTCCTCCCTCACCTCCCAATTTGCCAATTTGCTCATGGCAGGGCACAATAATCACCAACATACCCCCCTAAAGTAACCCCCATTCAGTCCTTGGTAGGGTTCATTAGTAACCAACGGCTGGGCACAATGGCCACCAACGTACCCCCCAAAGTAACCCCCATTCAGTCCTCGGCTGGGTTCATTGGTAACCAACGTCACCCCCTACGTACCCAGCCTATTTGCTCATGGCAGGCTACATTGGTCACCAACGTATCCCCCAACGTAGCTCCCATTCAGTCCTCCTCAGGCTACATTGGTAACCAACGTCACCCCCTATGTACCCAGCCTAACTGCTCATGGCAGGGTACATTGGTCACCAACGGCCCCCATTCAGTTCTCGGCATGCTACATTGGTGACCATCGTCACCCCTATGTACCAACGCTATTTTTTCATGCCAAGATATAGTTATAACCAACGTGACCCCCAACTTACCCACCCATTCAGTGCAGTAGGTATCTAACGTACCAATCCCGAGCCGCGATTCTAGCGACATGCGAATTGCGAAAATTCCGCATATTTATTTCCCTTCATTTTCGAAACAGGGAAATTTGTCGGTTTCATGAGGCAAGGCTGTTGGCGAATATTTTCGTGACTTTCCTAGGTATTCAAATTGAAATTCGCATATGTGAATTGAGGAAACTGTTTGCTTTTCGTTTCGTGTTTGTTGTAAACATTAAGTCTGTTCTTTTTGACTGATTGATTGGTTGCAGGGTGTTGCAATGGGGGGAAGGACAAACATTTTGAAAGAGGGGAATGTGGGGGTGGAGTAAAAAATTTTGGATTACAATATCTTCCGAACCAATTATAACAGGATGATAAAATTTGATTTTTGAAGATAGGATTACAAGTCGAGTCTATTGAAAGTAAAATTTTTGAGGAGGGAGGTGGAGCGCAAAAATAGGGGAATACCCATTTTTAAAACAAATTTATTATTATATCTCCAGAACCGTGCCATATATGGCCTTACAAATTTTACAGGAGTTAAGGCCGTGACACATAAAAAGCAAAGAAAGCATCATATGGCGCCTGTTTAAATGAAAGCAGCGGCAGAAGCAGAGACGAAAACAGTGATGCTTTTTCGTTCCAAATTCTAAAATTCTGCCTCTGCTTCTACAGAAACAGTACGTAAATCCCTTAAGAACAGGTTATGTTGTCAGCAATGGAAATGTGAAATGTGTCAAAATTGTTTCCATATACTCGTATTTAATGAACATTTTAAGCGAAAAGCTCAGAAAAATCAACGGAAACAAAATGTTTTCGTCCGCTCAAACAAGAGACTAAAATACTTGTGACTGTTAGCATTGTATTTATATATTATAGTAGTATCACGAAGCTCGCTTCGATGTTTTAACCGGCTTACACTAGAGGCGCTGCATGTGCTTTGCCAATTTCCTCTTATCCTACGCGTTCGTTTCGTCAGTTCATTCATTTGCTCTTTCTACTATCCAAGAAGTTGATTGGTTCCCGTGCGGCGCGCGGGGAAATTGTGTAGTGGAATCTTTCTCTGTCAGTCAGTCTCATATGGCTTAGGCGATGTCGAATTTCAATTTCTTGCTGTGCAGACTGGGCGGGGAGAGGAAAGTGGAGGTTCATGTCTCGCATTATATTTTTTTTTCATCGTTTCGACGAATATTTTTTCCAGACTATCATTTTCTCGGAAATTTTGGAACTTTAGGAATTTCGACATTTCGGTTTTTCAATCCTGCAAAATAATTTTTTTTTGCAATGATTTTATTTTTTGTATGGAAAATAATAATTCGACTGGTCCAATGAGAATTATAGCTCTGTTTGCAACACTTCGGTGTAAAGTCGTGGTAGTGGAGCAAGATCGGGTCAAAATCCCATTTTATAAAATACCGACTTACGAAACTAAGTTAGAGCAGCGCATCTTAACAGTTAGGTTGAAAATTTATTCCGTTTCCCAAAATCACTATTGCCAAAATTCCGTTATTATGGATAATATAAATGTCCGAGACCGAACGCCCGAATTAATAAACATTAATTTACTTTATTATTTTTTAATATAATAAATTATTGTGATTGACCTCAAATTTCAAAAAAATTTGCTACGCTGAAATTTTGTATTTACACGTTTTAGGACTAGTAAACACCAAAAAAGTAAAAAAAAAAAATGTCCGTCTGTCCGCCGTACGCCGTCCGCCGTACGCAAAACCGTTTGAAGGTGCGTAGCTCACAAACCCTAGGAAGATAAAATTTGGTTTCTGTATATATAATTACCTGTGGAGTCTACTGAATGTAAAATATTTGATGGGGAAGGTGAAGCACTGACTGTGGAGGAAAGCCATTTTTCAAAAAATTTAATTTTTATATCTCATGAACCGTGTCAGATATGATCTTGAAATTTTTAGAGGAGTTAGGACCAGTAGACCTCTAGCGGAGAAAAAAATTTTGAAGGTGTGGGTGTAGGGAGTGATGGTGGGAGGGGGTGGAAATGAAAAAATTCTGATTTTAATTTCTCGAAAGCCGCAAAGGAGAGAAAGCTAAAAATTGATAACTTTATAGAGGTGCTATAGAGACATCATAGAAAAATAAAATGTTTGATAGAGGTAGCAAGTTCGGAGGTGGGGGTGGTTTTTCATATCTCAGAAACGGCTTATGCTAGAAAGTCGAAACTTAGTATGCATATGTAGAAGTATTACAGGAGTAGTTAAAGCAAAAAAAAGTTTAAAATTTTATTGATGTACAGAGCTAGAGTAAAACAAATGTGCGTGAAAAGGGGTTTTTCCAACATTTTCATGAATTTTGTTATTTTAACCTAAAGAATAACCAGGAGGCTATTTGGAACGTTATTTTTTAGATTATCAGTCGCATAGTGACCTACACCGCATCTCAGTATTAAACACGTTTCGGACTTCTACCCAAAAAATAATAAAGTTGCGCCCAGACTGTTGTCAGATTTTTATACATTACTCGTAAGTGCTTCTTTTCTTTTTTTATTTTCACCACTATTTTGGATTTTTCACAAATATGTTTTTTATTCACATACACAGCTGAGATGAGTAGAATGACACATCAAGTATTCAAATCGGTCAGGTCGGATGAACATACCTATAAAGTTTTTGTGAAACATCTACGACTCAAACGATAAACACATCTCCTTAGCTGCTTTGCTGGATAAAAAAACAGGGATATAATTTTAAAAAGAAAATAATATTTTCAATATACATTGTCCGTGTGCCACCTTATCAGGGGTTATTCCTTGATATATTTGGAGAAAAAAATTGTTCTACAGGGTTGGTTAATTTTCAATATCAGTGGAGATACAGGGTGGTTAAGAAAAGTGTTTTTGACCGGTACCCTCACACACTTAAAACGTTATATCTTGAAATCACAAGGCAAAGTGTTATAACTCGTTTTTTAGGGAATCGAAATACCTTTTAATTGATGTAACAGACTAAATTGTAACTGCACCCAATCTTGATATATTTACTCAAAAACACAAATTTTTGCTACGTCAACCCTAAAAATTCAGTGATCAATGTAGTTTTTCTCAGAAAACCCTATTATAAAAATGTCATTTTAATTTTATTTTTTTATGGACCGTATTATTACCTACAAAAGCTGCATATATATGTATGAGTTAACATTTTGGAAGTAATAGAAAAAAATACATATCGCATAAAAATTAAATATTTAAAAAGTCAGTGCCACTTTTATACAAAAAGAAGAACATGTTGATCTACACTCCTTGCTTGAACTGAAAGAATTTAATAATGGTTTTTATGTTTTATTTCAATTTTATTTTATTATAATAAATGTTCAAATGTTCATTTTGAATGCACGCTAAAGCTCGTTCATCGAGTGTGCTCTTGGTATTCATATTCCTCAACTGATGCCTTACTTGTATTGCTGCCGCATCGATCCTGGTATTTAGATCTTGCAATGTTACTACTGCCGTTGTGTAGACAAGGTCCCTCATCCGTCCCCATACAAAGAAATCCATAATAGTAAGATCAGGAGATCTTGCAGGCCAGTGTATCGGTCCATTTCTACCGAAATTGGAATTTAACCAATCTGTGATTTGTCGGCCGTAATGAGCTGGAGCACCATCGTGTTGGTAAAACATAGAAGCCAATCGTACCAATGGAATATCATCCAATAAGTCATGTAGATCATTTGTTAAAAAATTTAAGTAATTGGAGCTCTTTAGAGTAGGCGGAAGCCTAATAGGTTTAAGGAAATCGTCACCAACCACACCTGCCCATAAATTGACAGTGAATCTGTGCTGAAATGATGCCGCTCTTCTTGTATGTGGATTGCTCTCAGCCCACGTACATATGTAGGTTGTGGAAGTTTGTGATACCGTATCTGGTAAATTGGGACTCATCCGTCCACAGAATGTTGTTGAAAAAATTCTCGTCATCCATTTGTCGTTCAAGGAGCCAATTGCAAAACTCCATCCTTTTGGGGAAATCAATGGGTAGCAGCGCCTGTACTGGTGTGTGATGGTACGCATGTAAGCTTTCTACTTTTAAAATACTCCAAACTTTCCAAGTAGAGATGTTAAACTGCAATGTCAAGCGTCGGATACTGATTCATGGATCATTTTGAACTGCTTGCAGTATTCTTTCATCGATCTGAACAGCGTTTATCGGCGCAGGATTTGCATTTACTCTGCTTGTTCTAACGCTGCCAGTTTCCCCAATTCTCCTGTAAACGTCTTGAAATTTATAATGGGGTTTTTTGAGAAAAACTACATTGATCACTGAATTTTTAGGGTTGACGTTGCAAAAATTTGTGTTTTCGAGTAAATATCTCAAGATTGGATGCAGTTACAATTTAGACTGTTACATCAAATGAAAGGTAATTCGATTGCCTAAAAAACGAGTTATAACACTTTGCATTGTGATTATTCGTTTTCAAGACATAACGTTTTAAGTGAGTGAGGGTACCGGTCAAAAACACTTTTCTTAACCACCCTGTATCTCCACTAATATTGAAAATTGACCCACCCTGCAGAACAATTTTTTTCTCCAAATATATCAAGGAATAACCCCTTACAAGGTGGCACACGGAGTGCCAAACACCCTGTATAATCAATACATAAATATTATTGTGTACTATAAATTGTTAATATACATATATACATATACTTTGTGTGTATACATAATCGCAACATAACACTCCACTGTTGTTATGCTCTGATCTTTGCGTCTGCACCGCCGGTATTTTCTGGTGCGCGTTGCGACCAAATCAAAGTAATGAGGTCAACGAACAAGCATTTTGCAATCTATGCGGGTTCGTTGAAGAAGATAGAAGACGGAAGAAAATCAGTCATATCTCACTCCCCTCTCCATCCCGCAATGAAAATTAAAAACGAAAGAAATTCATTCATAGCTCTCTCGATTCTTCGCTCTTTTCACCGCAAAGAACATTGAAAAGACAGACGAGTTCAGAAAAGAATGATGTGTGGAAAGGAACAGCAAAAAGCTCTCGAATCGGAACATGTTACGCCATCTTTTGAGCTAAGGTGAAGTTATTCGTGATACTACTATAATATATAAATACAATGCTGTAAGTTAGCATGTACACATAATTTCGTGCTTCTACCTTCGGTGGTAGTTAGCATGGACACATTCTTCTCTGCTTCTGCTTTTATTTAAATTCATAAAGCAGAGCAGAAAGCAGCACGCTGCTGCTTCTGCCACTGCTTTCTGCTTTTAATGTGTCACGGCCTTTAGGCCCAGTAGACCTCTAGCGGAGAAACAGTCGTTTTTACTGACTGTTTTTGTCAACGACAAGTGTCAAAACTTTAGTGGGGCACGTTCAAAATACAAATGAAGGCTTAATTTGTATTTTGAACATGCGCCACTAAAGTTTTGACATTTGTCGTTGACAGATTCTGTTTAGTCAGTAAAAACGACTGTTTCTCCCCAAGAGGTCTACTGGGCCTAAAGGCCGTGACACATTAAAAGCAGCGGCAGAAACAGCAGCGTCGTCAGTGCTGCTTTTCGCTCTGTTTTATGAATTTAAATAAAAGCAAAAGCAGTGAAGAATGTGTCCATGCTAACTACCACCGAAGGTAGAAGCACGGAATAATGTGTCCATGCTAGCTGTCAACAGTCACAAGTATTTTAGTCTCTTGTTTGAGCGGACGAAAATATGTTGAGCTGTCTGAGCTTTTCGCTTAAAATAATCATTAAATACGAGTATATGGAAACAATTTTGACACATTTAACATTTCCATTGCTGACAACATTCCCAATTCTTAAGGGATTTACGTTGTCAGTACTGAAGCAGAGGCAGAATTTTAGAATTTAGAACGAAAAAGCAGCACTGTTTTCGTCTCTGCTTCTGCCGCTACTGTCATTTAAACAGGCGCCATATGATCCTGTGCTTTCTAAACCAATTCTGCTTCTGCCTCTGCTTTCTGCTTTTAATGTGTCACAGCCTTTACTCCTGTAAAATTTGTAAGGCCATATATGGAACGGTACTGGAGATATAAAAATAAATTTGTTTAAAAAATGGCTATCCCCCCACTTTCGCGCTCCACCTCCCTCCTCATAAATTTTACTTTCAATAGACTCGACTTGTAATCCTATAATAATTGGTTCGGAAGATATTGTAATCCAAAATTTTTTACTCCACCCCCACATTCCCCTCTTTCAGAATGTTTGTCCTTAGCTAGGCTCCTAGTATCCCATAAAACAGCCACAAAGTTTCAACCGTCTGACATCAACCGTTCAGGAGATATGAATTTTAGAATGTTTCAATCTCAGCTTTCGAGCAATTCGGACGTATTGTCCTTCCCCCCATTCCAACACCCTGCAACCAATCAATCAGTCAAAAAGAACAGACCTAATATTTACAACAAACACGAAACGAAAAACAAACAGTTTCCTCAATTCACATATGCGAATTTCAATTTGAATACCTAGGAAGGTCACGAAAATATTCGCCAACAGCCTTGCCTCATGAAACCGACCAATTACTCTGTTTCGAAAATGAAGGGAAATATGCGGAATTTTCGCAATTCGTATGTCGCCAGAATCCCGGCTCAGGTTTTTTGGTTCACAACTTTATCACTTCACTTTGACTAAAAAGTCACATAATAATATATTACCTAAGTCACTGGTGGGAACGGCTTTTTGCTGGGCAGAGTGATATAAGCATAGCTCTCTCGTCTCGGTACCTTACCGGATTGAACGTATTCGAAATAATTGCGCACGCATGCCTTGAGTTTGAATACTGACCGACAAGAGTTATTCTGGAGCTGCATTCGAAACGAGACAGTCAAGTTTTCGCAAGTGAAGAATGTCACTGGTAGCGTTTTTCGTTTCCTGCAGAACATCTTATTTAAAATTAAAGAAGTGAATAGAAAAGCTCATATTAAGGTAATACCATTCATAGTAAAATGACAAGTTTTAATTGAAAGTGAATTGAAAGTGAAAACTAAACAGTTAACGAAGAGAAGAAAATTTCTTGTGTTGTGTTCTTGTCGCGGCCGCCATCTTGCGACGGAATTTTTTCCGTCCAGTGTCAAAATTTTGTTTACTGTCGTTTCAATAATGTAAATGTGAAATCATAAGACGCCGTATATTTTTGGAAACAATTTCAATTCGGATGAAATAAGCTATACAATAAAAGGTTTGTATTATTTCTATATTGTTTGAATTTTCATTCGTAATTATAAAAAAAAAAAAAATTGTCATTGGGTGGATGTTCCCCTTCTAATAAAAAAAAATCCTGGAGTAGAGCTTTTAGTTAGGCTGTGGGAGTTGTGTCCATCACCCATTCGTTATGTATAAGCGTTCACACTTAGCTCTTCAAGGACTTGCAATCATGTTATGGTATTATGTACAAGAGACAGCAGGTGGAATCATACAACGAAGGTATCGGGAAGAAAATGTATTTTCGGTAGAAACATTGTTGTTTGTTGCTAGGTTAAAAAAATCGATTTTTCTGGAATTGCACAGGGACGATTGCCGTAAATATTATACATTGTGCAACTTGTAGCTTGATACGTGCTGAAGCTAATGAGAGGGTTTTCATCCCACTGACTTTTGGGCTGGGGCGTATTTTTTGCCCTTCAGTGTTGCTATAGTGACTAGGGATGTTCCGAATACCTAAAATCTGTATTTGCGAATACAAATACGGGAAAAAATCGGAAATAGTTCGTTATATAAGGGGCACTCCAAAATGATAATTAATATTTTTCTTCAATGGATTTAGCTCTTTAAAACCAATATCAGTTGTTTTCAATCCCGGGTCGACCTGAAATTAACAGATATACGTATTTAAAAATTGCGAATTTACTTACCATTTTGATGTCAGCTGGACTTCACTATGGCATATCGCATGGCACCAGCATTGGCATATTAAAAGTTTTGTGGTATTTGTTCCACATCAGAATTGGAACATGGCGGGAAAAGGCGCGAAAAGTTTGAAAAAATTTACAAAAATTATTGTTTTTGGGTGATTAAAACTTTCTTTTCGCTTCAACTACCTTTTGCGCTGCGCAAATTGACATTGGTAACAATAAATAATAATTTATTTAGTCCCTTCATGCAAAATGGGTATTTCCTTCCCAACTCAAAGAAGTTGGAGAAGAATTTTCCATTTGGGTTTACTTCGTCAGCAAAGAACTGGTGATAATGCTGCTGAAAAATTTTCACCGTATCGACATAATGTTCAATTAAACTACCTTAATCCGAAATTACTCCCCTCCCCTCCTAGTCAGTACAACGCACTTGTACACGGGTAGTACCGAAATATATACCATCATTTTAAAATATTTTAAAATAATGTAGGGATTAGAAGTGAGTAAAAAACCGGAAAGCGCTTTAAAATAGCAGATTTTCTTACGCAACGAAAACGAAGGGTTTTTCGCTTTTTCGTTAAATGTTTTGTTGTAATAATAAAAAATCCTGGAGTAGAGCTTTTAGCTAGGTTGTGGGAGTTGTGTCCAGCTACCCATTCGTTATGTAGAAGCATTCACACTTAGCTCTTCATGGACTTGCAATCATGTTATGGTATTATGTACAAGAGACAGCAGGTGGAATCATACAACGAAGGTATCAGGAAGAGAATTTATTTTCGGTAGAACCATTGTTAGGTTAAAAAAATCGATTTTTCTGGAATTGCACAGGGACGATTGCCGTAAATGTTGTACATTGTGCAACTTGTAGCTTGATAGTAGAGCTTTTAGGTAGGTTGTGGGAGTTGTGTCCAGCTTCCAAAATCGATTTTTCTGGAATTGCACAGGAACGATTGCCGTAAATGTTGTACATTGTGCAGCTTGTAGCTTGATACGTGCTGAAGCTAATGAGAGGGTTTTCATCCCACGGACTTCTGACTTTTGGGCTGGGGCGTATTTTTTTGCACTACAGTGTTGCTATAACGACTAGGGATGTTCCGGGTAAAAGTTGACCGTTTGAGCCACCACCTGAAAATGAAAAAAAATATTGTTGTAAAAATAGGTAAATTCCCTGTGCTGCAATGCTTCACTGAATGTTATTGTTTTCGTTTGCTTCAAAACGTTTGATAGTTTTTTTCAAAATTCTTCGGCGATAATGGCATTTTAAACATTGTATGATTCCCTGATCAAGTGGTTGTAACTTAGATGTCATATTCGGCGGGAAAAAAGCAAGTTTAATACATTTTAATTTTTCCTGGATGTTTTTAGGATGGGCCGGACAGTTGTCAATAAAAAGAATAATTTTCCTTCCCTGGTTTTTAAACTGTTTATCTAATTTTAATAGACATTCTTCGAAAAGTGCGCCTGTCATCCAAGCCTTTGAATTTGCTTTATAGTCAAGGGGCAACCACTTAATGCTTGAGTCACATACAAAGTTGAATGAGGCAGCGCGACGCAGCTTGACGCTGCCAATAAATAAGCAAGTCAGATAACTATTCACTGTCTGCGTCAGTTTGAGTATTGAATAATTTTCAAATTTTCCAAAAAGCGTTCGTATTCGTGCATACGAAGCAGCGAACAATTAAACGATTTTTAAGCTAATTTTAATTCAGTCCGGTCATATCAAGTAACGATTCGATGTTTTAAAGATAAAAAAGTCACTTGTCGATTTCGAGGTTAACTACAGGCTACGGAAAAGTTCAGAGTTGACGAACATTTTTGGATGGTTGCGTAAGGCTGCCTTCGTCTACGTTCGTTGTGACTACCACAATGGAAATACACCGCGCTCAACTTTTTGACAGCTAGACTGCCTCGGACTGCGTTGCCGTTGTGACTTAGGGGTTACACTTCGAAAGCAGCGAGGTTGATTACTTTTACCTATTAAAAGCAATTTTGCTTTTTCTGATCCATCCATGTTTGCAAGAAGCATCAATGTAACTCTCTGTTTACTATGCTTACCGCCATGCGACTTCTGATTTTTAAAAGTTAAGGTGTTATCTGGAAGATATATGAAAAATAGTCCTGTCTCATCTGCATTAAACACGTCCCGTGCTTGATAACCTTCTAATAAATGAGGTAAAACATCACGTCTCCATTTAGTACAATCTTCGTCACTTACTTCACTGCTTTCTCCACAAGCCTTTTTATGACATACGTCAGATCTAACATTAAAAAAAAACGAACTTTAAAACCTAATTACTGTATAAATTTCTATATGTACCATACCTGCGTTTCCAATTATCGAGCCAACCGGTGCTTGCCTTAAAGCTTAATTATCCTAGTTTTTTATAAACTCCAATGCCTTTTCTTTAATGAACCCCCCGGATATAGGTAAGTTCTGCCTTCTTGCCGATTTAAACCACTCAAAAACTGCTTTGTCTACTTTTTCATACCTAGGCTTTTTAAGCCTCTTGATACTCCCACTTGCACCTACTTTCCATTGCGGTGATAATTGACTGCTTATTTTACATTATTATTTCAATAATACAGTATTGTTATCGATTTTTAAAAAAAAAAAATTTGCTACCCTCAAAATTTTTTGTTTTACGTTTCATGACGAGTAGACACGAAAAAAGCAAAAAAAATTTCAGTCCGTCTGTCCGCCGTACACCGTACGTCTACCGGTGTACGCAAAATTGTTTGAAGGCTAGTAGCACCCAAACCCTACAAGCTATTTAGTTGAATTTTTTTTCGTGGGTAGAGTGGGTAGGCCTCCTGAAGTGACCAAATTTGGAGGGGTGGGGGTGTGAGGGTGGAGGAGGGGGAAGTGTTTTAGACGAAAAATTTTGGTTTCTAGATCTCAGCAACCGCTTATGCTAGGAGGCTGAAATTTGGAATTTATATAGAGCTTTGGTAGTGTACCCATTTGCAAAAAAATTGCCGATATAGGTGAAGGGTTTTTGGGAGTGGGGGGGAAAATAATGCGTCCGAAACGCAAAAAAGGTGAGATCGACACATTCTAAAATCCATATCTCCTAAACGGTCAATGTCACAAAATTGAAACTTAATGAATATCTGTAGATATACTAGGAGAATAGATCGGAAACAAAAATTTGAGTTGGGGGCAGTGGCGTACGGGGGTGGGGGGTAAGATTCTTTAGATTACGATATTTCACGAACCAATTGCACTAGATAAATAAAATTTGGTTTGTGTATCAAGGTTGACAAATGAAGTTTGCTGAAAGCCAAATTTTTCAAGGGGCGGTGGAGCATGAAAGTGGAAGGGATAAGAATTTTTCAAAAAAATCACGTCTCATATCTCAAGAACGGTGTAAGATAGATGCTTAAAATTTTTACCAAAAGTAGGGCTAATAGACCCCTAGCAGAAAACAAAATTTAGGAAGTGTGGGTGTAGAGGGGAAGGGTGAAAAGGAAAAAGTTCCGATTTTAATATCTCGACAACCTATAATGATATAAAGCTGAAACTTGGTATTTGGATAGAGCTATATTAGTAGCATCTTGGAAAAATATAATTTTTTATAGGGGTAGTATGGTACAGGGGTGGGGGTGTTTTTTCTATCTGTAGAACGGCTTATGCTACAAAGTTGAAACTCTTTACGTTTATGTAAATCAACTAGAAAACTAATTTAAACAAAAAAAAATTTCAAATTTCCATTGGCGTTCAGAGGGGGGGGGGGGGGGGGCAAAATAAATGATCAGTGAAAATGGAATGCCTATATTTTCACGGTTTTCGTCATATCTATTAGGTCTTCCCAAATATTGAATTCATTTTTATTCTACGGTTTCTTCATATAAATACCTAGAAAGTGTTTTCAGGATTTTTTTAAATTCGACCCCTAAGGGGGTGCAAAGGGGGTTGTAAACTTTTTCACGAATTTTATTATATCCCCACGTCTTATCAGATATTGAATATCTTTTCAGTTTCACGTGCTTGCGTAATAATCGCCTAAAACTTGTTTTCAAGTTTTTTCCTTTTTCAACCCCTAAGAGGGTATAAACGGGTTGAACACGTTTTCACGAGTTCCGTTATTTCTTTTAGAAGTGATAAGAAATTGAATTGGTTCCTACTTTCTCGTGCTGTCTTCATATTTATTTATTAACTCCTTTCAGGATTTTTGGATATTCAACCCCCAAGTGGGTGTAAGGAGGTTGCATATCTGATGATATATCGAATTCATTTTTACTTCCTAAGGTTTCCTATATAAAAAAGCCAAAAAGTCAATTTTAGTATTTTAGATATTCAATCCTAATGGGTGTAAGGGGGTTTTATGCTTTTCAAAGTTTCGATATATTTCTTAGGTTCGATGAGATATTAGATCGCTTTTCATTTCCACAGACTTTATATAATCGCCTACAAACCCATTTCTCAATTTTTCGATATTCAACCCCCAAGGGTTTGTATATGTTTTCACAATTTTTGCCATTCCTTAGTTCTGATGAGATATAAAATTGATTATTACGGCCAACCAATTCACGATTTTTCGAATTTCCAGAACCAAGGAGGTGTAAAGGGTTTGCTTACGTTTTCACAAATTTTTCAAAATCCGTAGTGTCTCATGAGATATATCACGTTGCTTCTTATGAAATCGTCTAAAAACCTGTTTCACAATTTTTTCGAAATTCAAACCCCAAGTGGAAGTAATGGGTTGTATACGTTTTAACAATTCGTCATATCTCTTAATTCTGATAAGGCAACAAATTCGTTTTTACTTCTTTGGGCTTTTAGTATACATAATATACCGAAATTCGAATAGTCTACACGGGCTTTTAAAATTTTTAATCGGCTAAAAAATCCCTATTTTAAATAATTTTTTTTTTCTAAGAAACCTCATAATTTCGAAACAGCTGATGATATACTCCGACTTTGCCCGCTTCTGAACTTTGACCCGAAAATAATAAAGTTTCGCCCAGACCATTGGCAGATTTTTTTAAAATAGTAGACACTGTACTTGCCGGAATACCGTACTTCACAGCTACATCTTTATTTCTTGAGCCACTTTCCACTTCCTTTATAAGCTTAAATTTTTGATCAACAGACAAAGTTTTTAAAGTAGATTTTGATGACATATTCACACTAGAGATGGGCAAAGCAGTTCCTTTCAGTGAAGTACTTCACTCCGAGTCACTAACTTTAAGGAACGAGTTCAGTGAAGTACTTCCATTGAACTCTTCGTTCCATCATTCCTTCGTTCCATCATTCCTTCGTTCCATCGTTCAGTAGTCACTAGTCACTTCAATTGAAGTGTTCACTCACTCCATGGAACTCTTCGTTCCTTCGTTCCGCACTTCAATTAAAGTGTTCGCTTACTCTATCTCTTCTAACAGCCGTTTAGGAGCCACCGGTGGGCTGGTGTGTGTGTGAGTTTTCTTCTCTAAACAGCCGCTCACTTAATCACACACTATAGTCAGACAGAAGTTCGTTGGGCTGGTGTGTGTGGATTTTCTCCAGCCGGTCTATAGGCAGGCAGGCAGCAGTTTGCTTGTGGGTTGGGAAATAGGAAGAAGAGCTGTGTATACATGAATTTGTACATTTACTTTCTTTTTTCTTATGATGGAAAATAGAATGTGGTGGTATCCTTCGCACCGCATCGCGCATGCCATACATAATTACATTAAAGACAACAGCACTGTTTATAATCAGTGATGCCAATTTAGTGCTTTCAGCGTTAAATTTGGTGCTCAAAATTTCGTCTCAGCGGACAAAATTTAGTTTTACCACTTGCGTATTATTTAAATATTCCTGCGATTGATATACAGGGTGTAACTAGTACTGAGGTTCAAACGAAAATGGGAGATAGAGGAACTTGTCCTGAGTAGAAAATCGTTCTACACATACTCCCGTTTTTGCACCGTTAAGGAGATAGCGCGATTTTTAGGACGAAGGATTTTCATCGTACCTGTGATCACTGTTTGATCGTAACGTAAAAATGTCTTCAATGTAATAAATGAAATAGGCACAGTATTTTTTACTTACTAGTAACTAACTAGTATGTCAAGCAAGTGAACTTAGCAAGCGCAGAAACTGAACTGCCTGCATACGTCAAAAAAGACAGGTTAAAATCGACCATAATTAGGGGATTCCCCCAAAAAATTCAACTTATCGAAGTTGGGGCCAAATATTTCATTCGAGTTATCAAGATATTCAAGTAATCGAAGTTCTAGTAATCAAGACAAATTAACACACATTCCCTACTTTTGACGCTATTGTCAACCAACTTGGTTCGAGTTATCAAAAATTCGAGATATCGAAGTTCGACTTATCGAAGTTCGACTGTATTATAAATAAATATTGTTCGAGTTTAAGTTAAATATAATCGCGACACATAAGTAGAGATTTCAAGATTCCCTACAAAAACATACAGTAGATGCCGCTTATAGTAATCGCGGGTAATGTTATAAGCCGCATTTTGTTATCAAAACAAGTTAGTTCCATTTTGCACAAACGAAATTCATCGCTTATCGGAATAAAAATTCGCTTTATGTTATCATTCGGGCCAGATTTTCATACAACATTACAAGTTTTGTGACTGTATTCTTAATCGCTCCTCTTTTTTCTTCATGTGGATGTGATCAAAAAGGCAAAATTAAAACAATCTCAAAATTAAAGATGATTGCTCTTGGTTTTACATTTATGTAAAAACAAGACGATACATATCATAGATTACTATGAGAAATTTCAGTCTTTTCGTAGCTTCTGAAAACTATTGATGCTGATCTCATTCAACGGAATGAGCTCGAGTAAGTTTTCGAGACAGTTTATTAGAAGTGGCGCGCTGAGCTGACAGATATGACCGAAGCTGGATCTAAAACGCTGAACAAGGCTGAATTTGCTAAAAAGGGAGAGAATCAGCACCACAGTAAGTGTCCTGACCAGGCACTGTCTTATAATCCGGCATGCTAAAAGACGGCGATTCTTTTTAAACTTTCTGTAGAAGCTGCCTGGATGAGGAGAAAGAGGAAACAGTATTTCATATTCTCTGTAACTTTGTGAAACATTGAAGCTAGAGTTGTAAATAACACTTAATGAATAAAAAAAATAATATTAGCAAATAATATTAGCAATCTATATTCAAGCGTAGGAAAACAAATGAGAAAAATTTTCCCCTTCGTCTATTGTTATCATCCGGTTAATGTTATTGTTTATGGCCGGTCCCAAAGTGATTACAATAAGCGGCATCCACTGTACTAAAAATGTGTTAAAAAATTAATTTTTTGACTTAGAGCCTTTTCATTGTAAGCCGACGATATCCTCTGTCTTTTTCTATTTGTTTATTGGTATTATCATTATCTCGTGCTTCTTCATCGTCTTCGTTACTTGAGAGATCGGTTAATGTGAAATCATAAGTCGCCGTATTTTTTGGAAACAATTTCAATTCGGATGTAATATATATCGTTTGAATTTCCAGTCGTAATTATAAAAAAAAAAAAAATTGTAAGTGGGTGGATGTTCCAAGCAGCTTCTAATAAAAAAAAATCCTGGAGTAGAGCTTTTAGTTAGGTTGTGGGAGTTGTGTCCAGTTACCCATTCGTTATGTACATATAAGGAATTGCAATCATGTTATGGTATTATGTACAAGAGACAGCAGGTGGAATCATACAACGAAGGTATCGGGAATGTATTTTCGGTAGAAAATGTTTGTTGCTAGGTTAAAAAAATCGATTTTTCTGGAATTGCACAGGGACGATTGCCGTAAATATTGTACATTGTGCAACTTGTAGCTTGATACGTGCTGAAGCACGGACTTCTGACTTGGGCTGGGGCGTTTTTTTTTGCCCTTCAGTGGTGCTATAGCGACTGGGGATGTTCCGAATACCTAAAATCTGTATTTGCGAATACAAATACGGGAAAAAATCCTCTATCACGCACAAGCGAAAAAGTAAAGTAAGAGATTTTTTATATTTTACATTTACTTTCTAAACGAAACTTTGGTATGTTTTAGAATGTGGTCAATAAAAGTTTTTGAGATTTAGGACGTACATTAAGATGAATTTTTGTATTTCAGTTTGTTTTCATGTCGTTTTAGAATCGACCTATTGACGTTTTCGACGTCTCCGTGAGCTAGAGGCCACTTTGGTAGTGTTCGAATGAGTTCAATATTGTGGTCGGTACAATCTGTTTGAGTTCATTGCTAACAAACTGTCTGTCATCATCAGCTCTTATGCATTTGAGAAAACCAAGGCGCGAAAATATTTCCGTAAAGTGATCTATTATTATATAAGATGTTATCGATTTTAAAGTTTGTATCCCCTGATATCTCGAGTAGTAATAGATTATCACTAGTATCATATTTTTGTTTGGTATTGTAGAGATGTTGTGACGTCGCCTCGTGTAAACACATTTCGTAGAGTATGTTTTACTTTCAGGAGAGCTCTACTGTTTTTATACTCTAGATGAAATCATATAGGGACGGTTTCACAGTGCGAACATAAGCTTTGGTTCAGTTGAACCTGAGCCGGTAACTTAAGCTTTAGCTCAAGTCAATACTGTTTCACAGTCAAAGTTTGAGTATTGTTTAACAGATCCCTGCTTAATGAATTGTGTAGGCCACTGTTTTGAGGGATATGTCATAATGTTATTAAAATTTTTCAAAATACCATTAAAAACTATAAAGCGATTACAATTACACTGGCGGATAAAAAAAGGATTCAAAATTTTATGGCTTTTGAGGTGAACATTATCGTGAGTCTTGTTTTGAAATATAATAATGTGATAGAGAATAAAAAAACGTGAAAATTACATTTGCCATTTGACACTTCGCTTACTTAAAATCCGAGCTCAAACTTAAGCTCTCGTATCCACTGGCTTAAGTTGAATAGCGATTTGAACTCTGCTCGAGCCTTAAAACACTACTGTGAAACAGTGATACCAGTTGAGCAAAGGCTTAAGATGAATTCGAAACTTAAGCTCGCACTGTGAAACCGGCCCATAGAGTACCTATTATAAGTTTAATCCAGCCCGAAAAGTTTGTAACGCATAGAACCGAGCCTCGGACGAAAAAAAGTTATATATTATAATATTATATTTTTTGTTCAGTTGTGGCCAAAAACCCCAAATCCGTTTGCTGTCCGTCCGTCCGTCTGTCTGTCCGTCCGTCTGTCCGTCCGTTTTCATGATAAGAACGCGTTGGCCTAGGAATTTGAAATTTTGTCACCACCTGTAAAATGTAAAGTAAGGCTAAGTTCGTTAATGGGCGATATCCTTCCACTCCTTCGGGTACCTCCCATACAAGAGTCCTTAAAACACGTATTCACAATTATTGCTCGAATGCATAAAGTTAGGAACTTGAAATTTTGCATACTTAAAGTTTGCAATGTTTGAAGCGAAAGTTTCGAATATGATGTAAATCGAATGAGTCCTTCGTGTAGCAGCCTACACAAGTCCTTTAAAATTTTTTGCAAGTTACAGAATCCACTATAACTCTAGTACGAGTTAAAGCAGGGATTCAAAAGCAAGACTGTGCTCATTAATTAGCCGCATCCGTCGACTCCTTCGGGTAAAGTCCTTCAAAATTTTTTGATAAAAATGTGTAATACTATGTTCAGACTACGAGATTAACGCGTTTAAATCGAGTTAAATGCGTTGAAAACACTTCCCGGACGCGTTTACGAAAACACGTAGCTACAACGCGTTTAACCGAAAACATGTACTACGACCCTCGCGGAAATCGAAGTAAACTTTGGAAGAAACTATTTAATGGTGTAGAAACTCAAACATATTAGTTTTAAAAGATTTAGAAAGAAACAATTTGGTAATGAAACACAGCTAAATATTTATTTGTCAAAACAAATCACGTCAAGCTGTCATGTATCAAAATAAAACGCGTTGCCTGGTGTGAACACTACTTTTTTCACTCGTTCATTTTGCCTACTTAAACGCGTTTAAAACGCATAGTCTGTACAGGGTATTACTTTCAAACTAAACAGTTTTAAATTTAATGCAACATCAAGCTACATTTTAATTAAGACTTTCGTAAAATATAATTTTAACCCATATAGGCCCAAAACACAATACTACCGGTAAAAATTCATATTTCATCTTATTTCGATTAGACTAGGTTAATAAGAAATCTTTGTAGCCCAGAATTAATTTCAGTTTTTATTTTTAAACAACTGGAAATAACAATTTGATTTTTTTAAATAAATAAAATTTTAGTAAAATAGAGCATAAAACACGAAACAGACAAACCGTTCGACAGAAAACGTAAAATGGATTAGAAAACAATTGCCTAACGCATCAATTGCTACATAAATTCATTGTCTTGAAATCAAGTACCATGTAGAAGCAAACAAGCACTCTTTTTTGAGCCGGATTTGTTTCTCGATGTACTGAGTGATTGAGTACCAAAACTTGAGAAGGAAAGTTTTTAAAAAAATTTGAAATTTTGAACAATGTTCTGGGTCATATAGAAACTTAAAATAAAATACAAAAAATTATTCGTATGTCCGCTATCATGAAATTTCATCCCAATAGGTTGATAAAGTTGGTTTTTTTCGGTGGTTGGTTAGAGTTAGAGAATGGTTAAACAAAAATGTCCAATACGACTTACACCACTTAGTTGAAATTTCGAGTTAGAAGTAAGGCTGCCAGATTGGGCTATTTCCCGCGATTTGGGCTATTTTATTTTCCAATTCGCGGGTTCGAATTTCAAAACGCTTC
Source organism: Beris morrisii (assembly GCA_951812415.1). Lineage (NCBI taxonomy): Eukaryota > Metazoa > Arthropoda > Insecta > Diptera > Stratiomyidae > Beris > Beris morrisii. The sequence goes on from OX638310.1 coordinate 75,147,055, forward strand.
TTATAGCTTTTTGGGCTATTCCACAAACGCAAATTGTACTATTTCGCTAGTTTACAACAGAGATGTTTTACAAGAAAAAAATAGTAATAGAAAACTGAAATATCGGTCGTTTTAATTATTATTATTTTCTTCAGTACACTAAATACTATACATGTGGCAATGCTTAAATTTCACCGTCGACTTCGATAAAAAGCAGACGTCTTTTAACCTGTAAATCGTCTTGAAAATAGATGTTTAATTTTTTACCGAAGTTGAACTTTCATGTAATTTTCAAGCATTGTTAGAAACACAGTATCACAATCGACGTCGAAGTTGAAATGAAATAAATTGAATTTACTTTTATATATGAATGGATAGGTATATATGAAACTATTGTCCAATATAAAATACCAAATCAATGTATCCACTTTTAAAATGTTCCTGAAAGAACTTTTTCTAAATCGCGTAGTTCGTCCTCGCTCAGATTGGTTACAACCCTCAAGTGAAGCAGATGTAAATAATGGCAAGGGTGAAGCTAGGTCCAAACTATGCAAATACAACTTAAGAGCCCACCACAGTGACCTAATGACACACGGTAAAACAATGAAGCACATGGAAAAAGAGAGAGCTCTAAGTCGTAGCTTACAATCCAGTTTAACCCAATATGGTTTGTATTGTTATTACGATTTTAGGGCATGTTGTTGAAATAAGCTTGGTATTCACTTTTATTTCCGGGCAGGTTACGTCGAAGTGAAAGAGGACGCGAAGACTACAGATTTCCGCCTGGCTGTCTATGTTGCAATGCATGCATCTATAAATGCTGTTGACCATCTAGGCGTACTAAGAATCGTAGGAAAGGGTTCAAAATTAGAAAGCATTAGGTTACACCGAGCGAAATGTTCAAAATTAATTTCAGCCGTTGTTGAGCTAGTACTTCTCATTGAACTGATAAAAGAATTATGGCATAATTGCTAACGAGGCAACAGATGTATCCGTTACAAAGTTCATGGGTCTATGCATAAGATACTTCAGCATGAGTCGCCAAGCTATGGCTACGAACTTTCATGCTATTGTTGAAGTTGCACCGGTCAAAACTTGGCGACAGCCTTGGTAGAATGCATTAGCGTCACTGGCCTTGATATCAAAAGGATTTCCTTCGGCACTCTACCATTAGTCGCGTTGGGCTTGCATCCTGAACATAATGGCGATTTGTCAAAAATAGACATAATGCATTTCTGGGCATTTGTTCTAAATACTACGAATGCTAGAGGCCCAGCAGCCGTTTAAAGACCTGGCTCTTTTTGCACTAAAAACGTTAACTCTTCCTGTTAGTAATGCAGTAGTGGAGCATGTGTTTAGCAGCGCAATCGAATGCAACTTCAAATGCTAGATTCTCTCTTACGGCTTCGGGTACACTTAAAGGTACTTATATTCTTGCATAAGCCCGAATTTTCGTCGCGTCTTGAAATATATCACAAAATCTTTTGTCACAAAATTTGCCAGGTTACAGACACGTGTTGCAAAAATTTCACTCCCTCCAAAGATCTGTTGAACCGCTTCAATTTAAAAATGTATGACGATAATCGAGAGCCGGCTTCATCTTCTTTAGGCAATTTCTGTGAGTTAAGCGAAGACGATTATGAAGCAATTAGATTATTAAGTGTTGATGCCCAAAAACATGAGAAAACGTTACTTTTCTGGCCCCTTATTGCATTAAAATTATTTTATTCTTTTTTATATGATTTTATTAAAATTCTTAAGAATATTATTAAATCGTAAGGGGTTAACCGTATCAGCTGAATTTCATCCGAATCCAATAAGGAGTCAGTAAGTCAAGCCCTCTCATGCTATTAAAAAATGAGTTGACCCCTTATTACACCAAGGGCTTCATATTGTATTATTGTTCCAAATATTTTCTTCAAATAAGAGTTTTGAAATGGTGATAAATACAAATTTATGTATCCACACAAAATCATATTAACATTACATTGTTTCTTAGACACAGTTCTTGGTCGAAGTCGCAACTGTATTCAACACATTAAACTGCTACTGTAAAATTGTAAAGTTGGGCACTGTATTCGGGCTACAATTCTTCTTGCGTTTTTTGGGCTATTTCTATAACTCACGCGGCGGGTTCTCCAGCCAACTATCTGGCAACCTTAACTAGAAGAGTATTCCAAAATAAATTTAGAAGCTACAGTAAAGTGTTAAACTCGTTGTTCAAACTTGTTTGACGTGCTATAACTGACTAACTATTGTAATAAACTATTAGTGACACTGACATATTAAACCAGTTACGTAGGCTTAACATATTTAACATTTTCAGTGTTGTCCGCGTATAAGTCCTAAAATTATATAGATCAATTTTAAAAACACGGGATTCTTCATTACCATTCGAAAGCTCTTCCTAGTTCTCAACTCAAACGATAGCAATTTTTGATTTTGAATTTTGTCTATTCAGGAAGTGGGAAAAAATCCAATTATTTATTTCTATCGCCACATATGTTAGATGCACCAATAGTCGGCCATGCTCCTATAGTCGGCCATTTCTTGAGAAATTTAAAATTATTAAATGTTGTGAAGACGATTTCCAGGAAACATGTTTTTTTCTTCTATCTATGTTTTCTTTTGAACTCGACATGCATAACATGAAGTCAGTCAGTGTTTTTGTTGTAACGTTATAATAGGTTCATTGTGACAAAGGCCGTAAAACTGAGTGTTGGTATAATAATTTATAAGATCGAAGGATTTTTTTTTATTACCAATACTCCATAGTTTTAAGAATTACGACTAGGCTGTGCGGTGCTTGTGACCCAAAAGTATTTAAATTTTCATACTTAATCATAAAATTGTTAAAAAAGGTTAATATTAGTATACTTTTGGACGTGGCCAACTTTAGGAATCACAATTCTGCTAAGTTCCTAAGCTCGGCCAGCTCTTCCCGACTTTAGCAGAACACATGTTGATCCGTCTGTCGCCGGCACGCCGCGCGTTTCCAATAATATTTATTACCCAAGGTGTGAATTTGGTTTTTTCCGTGTTGTAAAAGCGGCATTTACAACACCGACATTTTTTAGTGTGTCGACATCCGGGAGTTTACAATCCTTTTATTGCTACACTGGTTAAATATCTAATATATTTCTTGCGAGATCCTTTTCTTAAAATTATTTAGTCGTCCTCCATTCTTCGCCGGATCTCGTTTTCTCTCCATGTTCACTACTCGCAAGTTTTAATATATTTATCGAAAATCAAATGTTTCTTAATTCGTTCAAAATAATTGGTTTAATTAGTTGTGTAGGAGTTTGCGAAGTTATTAGTGATAAACAGTGTGAGAACATCAATTTTGGAACTCTTTTAGCGAATCTCGAAAAAATAATGTCAAACCCTATAAAACGTCCAATCTATCAATAGGATGCAAATAGCATGAGAAATGCTATTTCTGCACATCGAAGTGAAAATTTAAGTATTCGGAAGGCTGCAGTTAAATTTGGAGTACCTAGATCAACGCTCCAGATTCATCTGCTAGGAAAAGTCCCGGAAGGATGCCAAAAAATGGGTCGCGAAACGATATTGACCCATACGGAAGAAATCGTCAATTGGTGCATTTACCTGGCTAAATGTGGAGTTCCATTAAAGCCAGAAGAGCTTTAAAAAACCGTGCAAGAAATTATGAAAGAAGATAAACGAAAAAAGTAGTGATGGTCATAGTTGAAACATTTGTTTCATCCAAGAGCATTATATATCGAAACGAAAAAGGAACAAAGCTGAAAGGTCTCCTAGCACAATATCGTCCTTACAATACCAACAGTTCATCCTCAATAAGGAAAACATAAAAAAAGAGACACAAGATGCGATTAAACAGCGTAAGGACAAGCGAATTAAAAATCGAGAAAATCAAAAGAAAATCCTTGTGCTTGATATAAATTTTTTGATATTATAATAGTCTCATGGTAAACCAGCTTTTTTTCAATAATATTCTGAATAACAGATATATTTCGGTCTTATGACTCCATTATTTTGTAAGCTCATTATGTAGTGGCCGACTATGGGATCTAACATGGCCGAACTTAGGATTTTTGTGGCCGACTATAGGAAAAACTGCACGATTTTAGTATATTTTTTTTACCAAACTTATTGCATCAAAATTGAAACCATTGACTGTCATTTAACCTTATACAGAAATTGATACAATTTATTCAGTAAAAATTGTAATGAATATTATATCGGGACGTCACTAATTGGCCGACTATTGGTGCATTCACCCTATTTGAGAAGCAAATTTAATTTTTATTCAAAACATGTATATACAACATGTTATAACTTTATAATTTGAAATTAAATGTATCCCAAATCCCCTGAACTCTAGATTTTTCAGTCAATGATGATTCTGAATTTTCTAATTCAACTTTTACTTATTGATTTTGTATGGAAAAATATAACTGAAAATAGAGTTACTATTAACCCTTATGTTACCAGAAGATTACCCTAAACCAGGTAGCAACCTGGTGCACTAAAGCAGGATTGGGTATCAACCCAAATAAAAGCACAATTGTTGCATTCACCAAAAGGAGGTGTAAGGACAAGCTATCTAAGCCTACTCTTTTTGGAGAATCCATAGAATATTCTAGTGAGGTAAAATTTTTGGGTATTATCCTGGATGAAAAGCTCGCCTGGAATGCTCATTTGGACAAAGTTCTTGAAAGGGCCAGAATCTCTCTCTGGACCTGGTTGCCTTCTCGGCAAAAACTGGGGCTGAGTCCAAAACTAACCTACTGGATGTATACCGTCGTTGCTAGGCCCATTATAACTTACGCGGCATCCGTCTGGTGGAAGAAAACAAAGCAGAAAACTGCTCAACTTAAGCTGACTAAATTACAAAGACTGGCATGCCTGGGTATTACTGGGGCGATGCGCACCACTCCCACAGCTGCCTTAGAGGTGCTTCTCAACCTAGCACCTCTACACTTAGAAATACAGAAAGAAGCTAGATTCACCACATACAAACTTTTGAGCTCGGAGGACGAGTCAGAGCGCAAAAAAGCTTGCCCAACTCTCTCCGCGGAACTCAACAAGGACCCGATACTAGCGATACCTCTTTCTGATTCAATGGTACCGAAATTTAATTTCACAATGCCATTCAAAGTTGTCCTACCTGAAAGGGAGGATTGGGCCAAAAACAAACCCACTCCAAAACCAGGATCCATAATCTGGTACACAGACGGATCTAAAACGGATCAAGGTGTAGGAGCAGGATCAAGGTGTAGGAGCAGGAGTTTATGGAGTGCGCCCAAATGTGAAATTCTACTGTAGCATGCACATAACATCCACTGTTTTTCAGGCGGAGACTCATGCTATTGAACTATGCATTAGAGAAAATATCAGACGGAGCTACAAAAACCAACAAATATATATTCTCTCGGACAGCAAGGTAGCAATAATGGCACTTCAGTCCGTTCAAATCCACTCCAAACTTGAAAATGGCCGACTTAATGGCTAGGAAAGGTTCAGAAGGTGACTTCATGGGACCATATCCATTCTGTGGGATACCATTAAGCACAGCCAGAACGAACATCCGAATGTGGCAAAACTCGCAAAGTGCCATTCACTGGGACTTGGCACCGGGCAACAGGCACTCAAAGCTTTTTATGCCAAAACACTCGGAAAAAAGAACATCTGATTATCTAAAATTAAGCAGATATCAGACCCGAACCTTAGTGGGAGCTCTTACTGGACATTGTCACATGAGGAAGCATCTCAATAGGATTGGTCTCTCTGAGACTAAAATTTGCAGAATATGCAATGACGAAGACGAAACACCAGAGCATATCCTCTGTGAATGTGAGGGTTTAACTCGCAAAAGGCTTCGTCACTTCGGTCAGGGTTTCATGGACCCATCGGAATTCCTGACCATTCCAATTCGCAAAATAATAGGTTTCATTGAAAGCGCAGGGATCGAAGAGGAATCATAATCAAACCGGGGGACGTCACAATAAGCCCAACTGTGGCTGCAGTGACAGAGGTTAACCACACCAACCCCTATTTCCAAATCTATCTACCAGAAGATTTGTCACCTTAAATCTACCAACAGAGGTACCGGGTACCTATTACGACGACGGATTTTGTTTCAGTTAGATACTTCTGTTCAATTAGCAATTTCACTCCATTTGCTGTTTTTTATTGTATAATATTGCTACTCAATAGGCTCGGTAAATTTGAAATACACGGTAGATCTTGATCCGTGTGTCGCATGTTGATCCTTGTGTCACCGGCGCGACGCGCCGTTCTAATAAAGTTTATTGACCAAGGTGTGATTTCGATTTTTCCGTGTTGTAAGAGCAGCATTTGAAACACAGGCTTTCTTTATTGTATTGACATCTGGTAGCCAAACATTTTTTAAATCCACATTCACTTTTCTATGTTTCTTGTGAGATCCTTTTCTCAAAACTAATTAGTTTTCCTACATTTTTCGCCTCGTCGCGTCTTCTCTCCGTGCTAAAACCACAGTAGGTTATACAGTTTTGTGCACTTTTCCAGACAAATTATACAAAAATATTTAAGCGAAAATGGCAGATAGATTTGAAAATGTTGCGGGACCCAGTGGCACTCAGTGTACATCTCGATCTGAGCAACGTAGTCGCAGGTACATTAGATTAAGTTATACATTTGGTTCTGAAATTTTTCATTGATTTGGATCTTGGTTTCATCTAATCATTTAGACACATTTCGTGGAATACCCGATTAACGGATGAAGAAATCAATGAATTGATATGCTTCTCTGAATCGGAAGAAGATCCATATAGGGATGACGATGGTGATGACAATTGGCAGCCTCCTCTTCAAGCTGAAGATTCTGATATCGAAAATTTGGACAACGTCGATTTCGAAGTGGAAGTAATCGAAGACGATAGTGAAGAAGATGAAATCGATCAGCTTCCGCGACCAGATCAGTCAGGTCAGAACATTTTTACTGCTAAAGATTCAACGGTTTGGAGGAAAACCCCGTTGCTTGCAGAATGTCGAACAAGAGCACACAATGTGTTTCGCGAATGAGGAGGTGTCCGAGCGCCTTAAACAAATCTAACTCACCTTGAAGTATTCAATAATATATTGTCAAATGATTTAAAAGAACTTATTTTGGAGCAGACAAATCAGAAGGCATCCAGTGTCATAGCAAATTGGAATAATAGTAAGCGACAGTCTGATCCAAAGTCGTTTGATCTTCTGACAATGGCGGAGCTAGATTCATTTTTTGGCATTCTTATAGCATCTGGGGTTAATTTGTCGAACTACGAACACGTTACGGAAATCGCAAATCGGATGCTCTTCCAATCTACAGAGCTGGCATAAGCCGCAATAGATTTCAGTTCATACTTCGATATAGATTCGATGAGGCAACCTCAAAAACTGAACGATTGAAAACAGATAAAGCGGAACCCATTAGAGAAGTATGGACAAAGATGAACAACAACCTCTTAAAGATGTACAAGCCGTACGAAAACCTAACCATTGATGAGCAATTATTTCCGTATAGAGGCAGAACTAAATTTACTCAATACATCCCAAGTAAATCCGCAAAGTATGGCATAAAAATATTTTGGATTTGCGATTCGAAAACGGGCTATCCTTTGCAAGGCAAAATCTATACTGGAAAAAAAAACTGATACAAGCGTTCGTCAAAAGAATGTTGGTGAAAAGGTTGTATTAAAATTGGCTAACAAGTTTTTCGGGTCCGGCAGAAATATAACAACGGATAATTTCTTTACCTCTCTACAGTTAGGCAAACTTCTCCGTCAGAATGAACTCACATTAGTTGGAACTCTCCGAAAAAATAAGGACTATATCACGTATGAGATGTTATAATCAAAAGAACGAGAACCATTGTCATCATGTTTTGCCTACAGTGATGACACCACCCTAGTGTCATATGTGCCAAAAAAGGGAAAATTAATAGTTATATTGCTATCAATAATGCACGAAAAAGGAGACATCAGTGATACACAAAAGAAAAAGCCGGAAATCATTGAATATTAACTAAAGGCGGCGTCGATACTATAGACCAAATGGCTTCTAAGTACACAACTAAACGAAAGATTAAAAGATGGGCACTGGTTATCTTCTTCAATATATTGGATATCGCGAGTCTTGCAGTATTTAAAATAAATATCGAGAACTTTCCAGACTTGAATCAGAAAACTGATAGACGACGAATTTTTTCGAAAGAACTCGCCAAGGATCTCCTTATGCCAGCAGTAATTCAACGACAACACAATAAAAATGCTATGTCACATTATTTTACCAGAGTAGCAGTGCAGGAATTTTGGGAGCGAAGGTAAACTTCTCACTTCAAGTCGGTGCCTCAATTTCCCGGGCACAACAGCAGTCGAACAAAACACACTGGTGTGTGCCACATATGTCACTCGGACGCGCGTGAACAACGTAAGACTCGCAAAAGCTGCGAAAAATGCGCGAAACCTATTTGCGATCACCACGTAATGAAGATTCCTGTGACGTGTCTGCATTGCGTAGAGGGAAGTACAGAGTGAAAAGCAGATTCCATGTCTTTCGAAACTATGGATACCTTATTATACTGTACAAAACTTGCCTTACATTCATATTGTTTATAATGTCTGAAATACACGTAAAATAAAATAAATACATAAAAGACCTTATTCATTTCTATGGGTACCGGATACCGCTGCCGGTAGATTTAGGGGTTCACCGAAAAAAACGATGAAATCTCCAACTTTTAACACCACATATTTCGAAATAAACCCGAAAACGTGCTTTAAATATACTAATTGTAGATGGCCCGGACCGATGTCCCTGTTATTATACAAGGAAAAAAATGAAGCCAAAAATTGCAGAAAAAGGTACCGGGTACCCGCTGCCGGTAACATAAGGGTTAACTATATGGGTACATAGACAACGCGAGGAAAAAAATTCAATTTAAATTTTGACGAAGCACCCTGGAGGTAAAGCTTCACATAATTCCGTACATCCCCCTAGTTCACAAATTCAGCTTTTAATTCACATTTCCAATCAAATCACTACATACTACCTCATACCTAACTACTTACCTAAAAAAAATGGAGAATTTTCCTTTTTGCTGGGATTAAAATTTGAAACGAGCATACCTACATATCCTAGCGATAAATTTATACATGCATAGTATCCTTCTTGCTTGCTCAATTATCTGGCAAATATTGATTTCTCTGCCTGTTGATGGAAAGCACATCCAGAACGAGAACGTTTTCATGGTTACGGTATTATGTATTACTACATGGATGATGCTTATATTCGAAAAGTTCTGTCTTTATAAAAAATAATGTACATTGGGTAGAGGAGCATCAGGGAGCTGTCTTAATTCATGCGCGTATTGCACAAGCTGTTATTTATGTATATAACAGTACGGTGCATACTGAATAAAAGTAATATAAATATCTGAGGTACTGAAAATTTGTACGGAAAAACAATCTACTGCTCGTAGTTATTTATTGATTTTTTAACTCTTGGACTAGAGCTGTATTTGTATGATCCAATCCCTAGGAGAAATGTTTTTGCTTGGCCATATATGTACGCGACTAAAAATTTCAATTAGAGCAAGAAATTTCTGATTTAGTATGCCGATATGGTAAATTATTGTTGTTCTCTCCATCGAAGTAGTTCGAACTTCTTATTCGACAATATTCGTACCAGTCAGAAAGTCGGAAAGTTGACAGAGGAAACGGAAAAATATATGCACTTGTTCTTCTCTTTTCGATGCGAAACCCTGGAAAGCTTTCGTAGCTATGCCAACGAAATGCATATAAAAGCTTATATACACGTATTTATTGCTTTCAAGCTTATAGGGTAGAATGGGTAGCCCTGCACCCACCAGTGGTAGAAATGCACTATTGGCGCTCGCCCGTAAGTAAATTCTACAAAGCAGGGAAGGTATTCTCTTTCTCTTTCCTATCCATACAACCACGTTCAATAATCGTTAAAATACCGAGTAAATCCGAACAGTTACTCGGAGAAAAAGAAAAACGCAAAGGAAACTAAATTTTATTATATATGCTATATTTTTGTTTAAATATAGCGAGAGCACACAATGTGTTTCGCGAATGAGGAGGTGTCCGAGCGCCTTACACAAATCTAACTCGCCTTGAAGTATTTAATAGTATATTGTCAAATGATATAAAAGGAATTATTTTGGAGCAGACAAATCGGAAGGCATCCAGTGTCATAGCAAATTGGAATAATAGTAACCGACAGTCTGATCCAAAGTCGTTTGATCTTCTGACAATGGCGGAGCTAGTTTCATTTTTTGGCATTCTAATAGCATCTGGGGTTCATTTGTCGAACTACGAACACGTTACGGAAATCGCAAATCGGATGCTCTTCCAATCTACAGGGCTGGCCTAAGCCGCAATAGATTTCAGTCCATACTTCGATATATTCGATTCGATGAGGCAACCTCAAAAACTGAACGATTGAAAACAGATAAAGCGGAACCCATTAGAGAAGTATGGACAAAAATGAACAACAAACCCCTTAAAGATGTACAAGCCGTACGAAAACCTAACCATTGATGAGCAATTATTTCCGTATAGAGGCAGAACTAAATTTACTCAATACATTCCAAGTAAATCCGCAAAGTATGGCATAAAAATATTTTGGATTTGCGATTCGAAAACGGGCTATCCTTTGCAAGGCAAAATCTATACTGGAAAAAAAAACTGATACAAGCGTTCGTCAGAAGAATGTTGGTGAAAAGGTTGTATTAAAATTGGCTAACAAATTTTTCGGGTCCGGCAGAAATATAACAACGGATAATTTCATTACCTCTCTACAGTTAGGCAAACTTCTCCGTCAGAATGGACTCACATTAGTTGGAACTCTCCGAAAAAATAAGGGCTATATCACGTATGAGATGTTATAATCAAAAGAACGAGAACCATTGTCATCATGTTTTGCCTACAGTGATGACACCACCCTAGTGTCATATGTGCCAAAAAAGGGAAAATTAATAGTTATATTGCTATCAATAATGCACGAAAAAGGAGACATCAGTGATACACAAAAGAAAAAGCCGGAAATCATTGAATATTAACTAAAGGCGGCGTCGATACTATAGACCAAATGGCTTCTAAGTACACAACTAAACGAAAGATTAAAAGATGGGCACTGGTTATCTTCAATATATTGGATATCGCGAGGCTTGCAGTATTTAAAATAAATATCGAGAACTTTCCAGACTTGAATCAGAAAACTGATAGACGACGAATCTTTTTGAAAGAACTCGCCAAGGACCTCCCTATGCCAGCAGTAATTTAATGACTACACACTTAAAAACGCTATGTCACATTATTTTACCAGAGTAGCAGTGCAGGAATTTTTTCGGAGTGAAGGTAAACTTCCCACTTCAAGTCGGTGCCTGAATTTTCCGGGCACAACTGCTGCCTAGGCCCCTGCCCAAAGATAAAGCAGGCCGAACAAAACACAATGGTGTGTGCCACATATGTCACTCGGACGCGTGTGAACAACGTAAGACTCGCAAAAGCTGCGAAAAATGCACGAAACCTATTTACGATCACCACGTAGATAATGAAGATTCCTGTGACGTGTCTGCATTGCGTAGAGGGAAGTACAGAGTGAAAAGCAGATTCCATGTCTTTCGAAACTATGGATACCTTATAATTATACTGTACAAAACTTGCCTTACATTCATATTGTTTATAATGTCTGAAATAAAATAAATACATAAAAGACTTTATTCATTTCTATGGGTTCCGGATACCGCTGCCGGTAGATTTAGGGGTTCACCGAAAAAAACGAAGAAATCTCCAACTTTTAACACCACATATTTCGAAATAAACCCGAAAACGTGCATTAAATATACTACTTGTAGATGGCCCGGAACGATGTCCCTGTTATTATACAAGGAGAAAAAAATCTGCTGTTATTTCTTAGGTTGTCAGTCGCATAGTAACCTACACCGCATCTCATCATTAAACACGTTTCGGACTTCTACCCATAAAATAATAAAGTTGCGCCCAGACTGTTGGCAAATTTTTTTATTTACTTACGTATTTTTTTTTATCAATAGAATAATTCATAGTAGTAAAAGCGAATTCGATCACATTAAACCTAAGAGATTTTCGGAATCAGTGAAAACTTGAACAATACCCCCAGGCGGTTTAATAGAGAAAAATATTTAAATCGGTTTTTCCCCGACTACGTTTAAAGCTTATAGAAGTAAAAGTGAATTCTAAATCTCAATATACCTTAGAAATATATTAGAATTCGTGAATATGTACACAACCACTTAACACCCCCTTAGGGGTTGGATATCGAAAAATTTTGAAGATCGTTACTAGGCGCTTATATAAATAGCCCGCAGAAGTAAAATTGCTTTGATAGCTCGACATGTCTAAAAGTTTTAACGAAGTTTGTGAAAATGTGAATTCACGGACATTTTTTTTACTCAACCTCAGAACGGCAATAAAAATCTGAACTTTTTTTTTGCTTTAGTTACTCTAATAGCACATCTACATATACGTACTAAGTTTTAACTTTCTAGCATAAGCCGTTTCTGAGATATAAAAAACCACTCCTCACCCCCGTACCTTGCTACCCCTATGAAAATTTTATTTTTCTAGGATATCTCTATAGTAGCTCTATATAATCCTAAATTTTTAGCTTCTATTCATTACGGTTTTCGAGGAATAAAAATCAGAATGTTTTTCCTTTCTACCCCCTTTCACCATCACCCTTTACTCCCCCACCCTTAAAATGTTTTTCCCTACTAGAGGTCTACCGACCCCCAACTCCTGTAAAATTTTCAAGATCATATCTGATACGCTTTCTGAGATATAAAAATGACATTTTTTGAGAAATTGTTATCCCCCCACTTTCGTGCTTCACCTCCCTCAAAGAGTTTACATTCAGTAGACTCCTCTTGTGATCCCATATACAGAAACTAAATTTTATCTTCCTGATGTAATTGGTTCGGAAGATATTGTAATTCAAAGTTTTTCACCCTCCACCCCCACACCCCACCACCCCCCTTAAAAATGTTAGCCCTTGTCTAATCTTGAAGTATCCTTAAGGACAACCACAAAGTTTCAATCTTCTGCCATCATATAGCTTATAGGGTAGAATGGGTAGCCCTGCACCAGTGGTAGAAAAGCACCACTGGTAGAAAAGCACCACTATTGGCGCTCGCCCGTAAGTGAAATCTACAAAGCAGGGAAGGTATTCTCTTTCTCTTTCCTATCCATACAATCACGTTCAATAATCGTTAAAATACCGAGTAAATCCGAACAAAGTGTGTTTTAGTAAAGTGCTAGTTTATTATTTGTTTTTATTTAAAAAAAAAAAATAATAATATCCATCTGGTCGGAATCGGTAGAATTGCACCACGAGCATAAAGGGAGATATGCACCAGATTGTTATGCCTCTTTTGCCTGAATTCATGGCCATAAATCTTGATGATATTAAAATGACCGAATTATTAATTAAAATTTAAATATCCGTTGACTTATAAAACTTATATAAGACCATTGAATTATTATTATTTATACAGTAAAACCTGTCTAAAACGGAATGCTGTGGTACCCAACTTTTCGTTCCGTTTTAGCAGGTTTCCGTTTTATACAGTTTTGTTCAGCAAAATTCTTGATTTGAAAATACAGTACATATACAATATGTTTTTTTATATATATTTGGGTACTTTAAAAATAATGAACAAACAAAAAATAAAAATATATACAGTTCAAATAACGCGTTCCGAAGTTAAATTAAAATTAAAAACAAGTGGATGATGGAGTTAATGAAAATTTTATTAAGAAATATTATTTGGTCCATGGCAATTAAGTATGGAAAAGAATATCACTCAAATGCTCGTCACGGCTCCTACGGCACACCTCGACCCGTTTGTCCAAATTTTTGATGACATCACGGCATAATTGCTCCTCAATTCGATCAATATGGTTTGTTGTTTAACCCTTCAGTTGTTGAATGGTGGTGGGTTTATTGGCGTAAACCGTGCTTTTATGAAGTCCAACGGAGTCAAATCGCACGATCTCGGTGGCCAATTGATTTCGCTGTTCTTGGAGATTATTCGCCCCCGGGGAACTTCTGCTGCAATAATTCCATTGTTGCGTTGGCTGTGTGGCACGTCGCATCATCTTGCTGGAACCACATGTCGTCGATGTCATAATCATCCAATATTGGCCACAAGAAGTCGGTGATCATGGAACGGTACCGTTCCCCGTTTACTCTGACAGAGTTGTCAGCTGCATTTGCCAAGAAAAACGGATCAATCACTCCACCAGCGCAAAATGCACACCACAGAATGAGATTTTCTGGATGCATTTGCTTTTCAAAGAGTGCCCTTGGATTTTCATCAGCCCATATTCTGCAATTCTGCTTGTTGACATAGCCACCGAGATGGAAATAAGCCTCATCAGAAAATAAGTTTTGGTCGCAAATCCATTGGAAATTTGGTTTTGCTTTTTGCACCTTACCAACAATTTGCCAAAGACTGAACTACCAAAATTTCAAAACAGATGTCAAAAATTATTTGACGAGTTATTGTAACACTTTTTAGTTCCATAATAAATTAAAAGCATTTTTCCGTCTTTCACTTGCAGTCAGTCACACTCATATCCACTCATTTCAACTGTTTTCCGTTTTGTGCGAAAATTTCGTTCCGCGAATCACGTTTCGTTTCCGCGTTAGACAGGTTTTCGGTTTATGCAGGGTGTTTTGCATTGGAAAATGCTCCGTCCCAGTTTTACTTTATTATTTCAATAATACAGTATTGTTATCGATTTATAAAAAAAAAAAATTTGCTACCCTCAAAATTTTCATGACTAGTAGACACGAAAAAAGCAAAAAAAAATTTCAGTCCGTCTGTCCGCCGTACGCCGTACGTCGACCGCTGTACGCAAAATCGTTTGAAGGCTCGTAGCTCCTAAACCCTTTGAGCTATTAAATTGAAATTTTTTTATGAATAGACTGGGTAGGCACCTTGAAGTGACCAAATTCGGCGTGGTGAGGGGGAAGGAAGGGGAAGCGTTTTAGACGGAAAATTTTGGTTTCTAGATCTCAGCAACCGCTTATGCTAGGAGGCTGAAATTTGGAATTTATATAGAGCTTCGGTAGTGGACCCATTTGAAAAAAAATGGCCGATATAGGTGAAGGGGTTTGGGAGTGGGGGGAAAAATAATGCGTCCGAAACGCAAAAAAGGCGAGATCGACATATTCTAAAATCCATATCTCTTATACGGTTAATGTCACAAAATTTAAACTTAAGGGGTAATACCTAGTCGGAAGCAAAAAATGAGACTGTTTTTTGTGTCTTTATTAAAAAATCGATTTATGCGAAATATTGAGGGATCATTACACTTATCTTGAACTACAAAAAAACATTTTTTATTTTAATTTTTATGAAAAAATGGCTGCTGAGCAGTGCATGGAACGAAGGTCGATTTTTTGAAGGCGTCCCGCGGCTAGCAGCACAAGTCTTTAACGAACGCATCTGGAACAATGAAACAATTTTTTTCATGATATGCACGAGTTTTACTGTCAAAGTACACATGGATATTCAGAAATTTTAATTTTTGAAAATTTGAGCGCACTTCGAAAAAAATTTCGATTTTTCAACTTAAAAATCGGCCTCAATTTGTTTATAAAAATCGTAATTGTTTATGAAACTCAAAAAGATAGACTAGATAATCTATCTAAGAATGTACAGCCAAAATTTCATATCGATCGGATAAAAATTACTCGAGTTCTACTGCTAGCCGTTTTTGAAAACATGGTTTCGAGAAAAACGCGTTTAAAGTTTCGCAATGTGTTTACTACATGAAATGTTAAAGATACAGGCTTGGCTACACAGACAACGTATGTTCAATATTTGCTTAAAACTAGATATTAACGCCATCTATACCTCATTTAGAAACTATGTAGTGTACATTTGCACCGCCGGTAAGGAGTAAAAGGGGCGAAACTCACTCCGAAACTCAATTTGTCATTTTCAAGCGCTCCGCCTTG
Organism: Beris morrisii; assembly: GCA_951812415.1. Classification (NCBI taxonomy): domain Eukaryota; kingdom Metazoa; phylum Arthropoda; class Insecta; order Diptera; family Stratiomyidae; genus Beris; species Beris morrisii. Next base: position 75,163,075 of record OX638310.1, read on the forward strand.
CTTCGAAAATTCGTCTTTTACGACCACTTAAAATTTGTTTTCATTAAAAAATGATGTCAGACATCACTCTTGACATGTTTTTACACCATTTAAGCCAATAAAAAAAAATGGAAAAAAAAAAAATTTCGACTAGGTATTACCCCTTAATGAATATCTGTGGGTATACTAGGAGAATAGATCGGAAACAAATTTTTGAGTTGGGGCAGTGGCGTACGGCGGTAGGGGGTGAAAAAATTTAGATTACGATATCTGACGAATCGATTGCACTTGACAAATAAAATTTGGTTTGTCTAGAAAGGTTGACAAATGAAGTTTGCTGAAAGTAAAATTTTTTAAGGGTGCGGTGGAGCATGATAGTGGAGGGGATAAGAATTTTTCTAAAAAATCACGTCTCATATCTGAAGAACAGTGTAAGATAGATGCTTAGAATTTTTATAAGTAGGCCTAATAGGCCCCTAGCAGAAAACAAAATTTTGTAAGTTATGGTGTAGAGGGGGATGGTGAAAAGAAAAAAGTTCTGATTTTTATATCTCGACAACCTATAATTATATAAAGCTGAAACTTGGTATTTAGATAGAGCTATATTAGTAGCATGTTGGAAAAATATAATTTTTTATAGGGCAGTATGGTACATGGGTGGGGGTTGTTTTTCCTATCTATAGAACGACTTACGTTACAAAGTTGAAACTCAGTATGTGCATGTAAGTCAACTAGAAAACTAATTTAGATAAAAAAAAAATTTCAAATATCCATTGGCGTTCGGAGGGGGGGGGGGGGGGCAAAAAAAGATCGGTGAAAATGGAATGCATATATTTTCACGGTTTTCGTCATATCTATTAGGTCTTCCCAAATATTGAATTCATTTTTATTGTAGGACTTCTTCATATAAATACCTAGAAAGTGTTTTCAGGATTTTTTAAAATTCGACCCTTAAAGGGGGGTGCAAAGGGGGTTATAAACTTTTTAACGAATTCTACTATATCCCCAGGTCTTATCAGATATCGAATATCTTTTCACTTTCACGTGCTTGCGTAATAATCACCTAAAACTTGTTTTTAAGTTTTTTCCTTTTTCAACCCCTAAGAGGGTATAAACGGGTTGAACACGTTTTCACGAATTCCGTCATTTCTTTTAGAAGTGATAAGAAATTGAATTGGTTCCTACTTTCTCGTGCTGTCTTCATATTTATTTATTAACTCCTATCAGGATTTTTGGATATTCAACCCCAAAGTGGGTGTAAAGAGGTTGCATATCTGATAATATATCGAATTCATTTTTACTTCCTAAGGTTTCCTATATAAAAAAGCCAAAAAGTCAATTTCAGTATTTTAGATATTCAATCCTAATGGGTGTAAGGGGGGGTTGTATGCTTTTCAAAGCTACGACATATTTCTTAGGTTCGATGAGATATTAGATCGCTTTTCACTTCCACAGACTTTTTATATAATCGCCTACAAACCCATTTCTCAATTCTTCGATATTCAACCCCCAAGGGTTTGTATATGTTTTCACAATTTTTGCCATCCTTAGTTCTGATGAGATATAAAATTGATTATTACGGCCAATTCACGATTTTTCGAATTTCCAGAACCAAGGGGGTGTGAAGGGTTTGCTTACGATTTCACAAATTTTTCAAAATCCGTCGTGTCTCATGAGGTATCAAGTTGCTTCTTATGAAATTGTCTAAAAATCTGTTTCACAATTTTTTCGAAATTCAAACCCCAAGTGGAAGTAATGGGTTTGTATACGTTTTAACAATTCGTCATATCTCTTCTGATAGGCAACAAATCCGTTTTTACTTCTATGGGCTTTTAGTGTACATAATATACCGAAATTCGAAAAGTCTACACGGGCTTTTGCAATGTTTAATCGGCTAAAAATCTCTATTTTAAATATTTTTATCTTAAGAACAAAATTAATTTTCCAAGAAATCTAATAATCTCAAAGCAACTCATGATACACTCCTACTTTGACCGCTCCCGAACTTTGACCCGAAAACTAAAAAAGTTTCGCCCAGACCATTGGCAGATTTTTTTTTTCCGTTATGGCAGGTTTCCGTTTTATAGAGGGTCCGTTTTAGACAGGTTTTACTGTATTATATTTATATTTGGTATTATCTATTATTTTTTATTAGTATAAAAATCGAAAATTTTTTAATATATTTACGATTTAGTTCGTTAGTGTTTGTTACTTTTGTAAATATAATTTATTTTTTATTTTTCAACTAATTTGGTTTGGATTGGCTATATATTTTAAATGTGGTGCATTTCTCCTGTATGATGGGCGAAATGCATCATTTGGACTGACAGTGTTCTTCTACATTATGCTCAAGATCTGTTTATATTTTGATCTTTATTATTAATACAATATTTGCGCAAGGTATTTGATCAATCAAAGAAAGAAAAACTTGGTATTTAGATAGAGCTATATTAGTAGCATGTTGGAAAAATATAATTTTTTATAGGGCAGTATGGTACATGGGTGGGGGTTGTTTTTCCTATCTATAGAACGACTTACGTTACAAAGTTGAAACTCAGTATGTGCATGTAAGTCAACTAGAAAACTAATTTAGATAAAAAAAAAATTTCAAATATCCATTGGCGTTCGGAGGGGGGGGGGGGCAAAAAAAGATCGATGAAAATGGAATGCATATATTTTCACGGTTTTCGTCATATCTATTAGGTCTTCCCAAATATTGAATTCATTTTTATTGTAGGACTTCTTCATATAAATACCTAGAAAGTGTTTTCAGGATTTTTTAAAATTCGACCCTTAAAGGGGGGTGCAAAGGGGGTTATAAACTTTTTAACGAATTCTACTATATCCCCAGGTCTTATCAGATATCGAATATCTTTTCACTTTCACGTGCTTGCGTAATAATCACCTAAAACTTGTTTTTAAGTTTTTTCCTTTTTCAACCCCTAAGAGGGTATAAACGGGTTGAACACGTTTTCACGAATTCCGTCATTTCTTTTAGAAGTGATAAGAAATTGAATTGGTTCCTACTTTCTCGTGCTGTCTTCATATTTATTTATTAACTCCTATCAGGATTTTTGGATATTCAACCCCAAAGTGGGTGTAAAGAGGTTGCATATCTGATAATATATCGAATTCATTTTTACTTCCTAAGGTTTCCTATATAAAAAAGCCAAAAAGTCAATTTCAGTATTTTAGATATTCAATCCTAATGGGTGTAAGGGGGGGTTGTATGCTTTTCAAAGCTACGACATATTTCTTAGGTTCGATGAGATATTAGATCGCTTTTCACTTCCACAGACTTTTTATATAATCGCCTACAAACCCATTTCTCAATTCTTCGATATTCAACCCCCAAGGGTTTGTATATGTTTTCACAATTTTTGCCATCCTTAGTTCTGATGAGATATAAAATTGATTATTACGGCCAATTCACGATTTTTCGAATTTCCAGAACCAAGGGGGTGTGAAGGGTTTGCTTACGATTTCACAAATTTTTCAAAATCCGTCGTGTCTCATGAGGTATCAAGTTGCTTCTTATGAAATTGTCTAAAAATCTGTTTCACAATTTTTTCGAAATTCAAACCCCAAGTGGAAGTAATGGGTTTGTATACGTTTTAACAATTCGTCATATCTCTTCTGATAGGCAACAAATCCGTTTTTACTTCTATGGGCTTTTAGTGTACATAATATACCGAAATTCGAAAAGTCTACACGGGCTTTTGCAATGTTTAATCGGCTAAAAATCTCTATTTTAAATATTTTTATCTTAAGAACAAAATTAATTTTCCAAGAAATCTAATAATCTCAAAGCAACTCATGATACACTCCTACTTTGACCGCTCCCGAACTTTGACCCGAAAACTAAAAAAGTTTCGCCCAGACCATTGGCAGATTTTTTTTTTCCGTTATGGCAGGTTTCCGTTTTATAGAGGGTCCGTTTTAGACAGGTTTTACTGTATTATATTTATATTTGGTATTATCTATTATTTTTTATTAGTATAAAAATCGAAAATTTTTTAATATATTTACGATTTAGTTCGTTAGTGTTTGTTACTTTTGTAAATATAATTTATTTTTTATTTTTCAACTAATTTGGTTTGGATTGGCTATATATTTTAAATGTGGTGCATTTCTCCTGTATGATGGGCGAAATGCATCATTTGGACTGACAGTGTTCTTCTACATTATGCTCAAGATCTGTTTATATTTTGATCTTTATTATTAATACAATATTTGCGCAAGGTATTTGATCAATCAAAGAAAGAAAAACTTGGTATTTAGATAGAGCTATATTAGTAGCATGTTGGAAAAATATAATTTTTTATAGGGCAGTATGGTACATGGGTGGGGGTTGTTTTTCCTATCTATAGAACGACTTACGTTACAAAGTTGAAACTCAGTATGTGCATGTAAGTCAACTAGAAAACTAATTTAGATAAAAAAAAAATTTCAAATATCCATTGGCGTTCGGAGGGGGGGGGGGGGGGGCAAAAAAAGATCGGTGAAAATGGAATGCATATATTTTCACGGTTTTCGTCATATCTATTAGGTCTTCCCAAATATTGAATTCATTTTTATTGTAGGACTTCTTCATATAAATACCTAGAAAGTGTTTTCAGGATTTTTTAAAATTCGACCCTTAAAGGGGGGTGCAAAGGGGGTTATAAACTTTTTAACGAATTCTACTATATCCCCAGGTCTTATCAGATATCGAATATCTTTTCACTTTCACGTGCTTGCGTAATAATCACCTAAAACTTGTTTTTAAGTTTTTTCCTTTTTCAACCCCTAAGAGGGTATAAACGGGTTGAACACGTTTTCACGAATTCCGTCATTTCTTTTAGAAGTGATAAGAAATTGAATTGGTTCCTACTTTCTCGTGCTGTCTTCATATTTATTTATTAACTCCTATCAGGATTTTTGGATATTCAACCCCAAAGTGGGTGTAAAGAGGTTGCATATCTGATAATATATCGAATTCATTTTTACTTCCTAAGGTTTCCTATATAAAAAAGCCAAAAAGTCAATTTCAGTATTTTAGATATTCAATCCTAATGGGTGTAAGGGGGGGTTGTATGCTTTTCAAAGCTACGACATATTTCTTAGGTTCGATGAGATATTAGATCGCTTTTCACTTCCACAGACTTTTTATATAATCGCCTACAAACCCATTTCTCAATTCTTCGATATTCAACCCCCAAGGGTTTGTATATGTTTTCACAATTTTTGCCATCCTTAGTTCTGATGAGATATAAAATTGATTATTACGGCCAATTCACGATTTTTCGAATTTCCAGAACCAAGGGGGTGTGAAGGGTTTGCTTACGATTTCACAAATTTTTCAAAATCCGTCGTGTCTCATGAGGTATCAAGTTGCTTCTTATGAAATTGTCTAAAAATCTGTTTCACAATTTTTTCGAAATTCAAACCCCAAGTGGAAGTAATGGGTTTGTATACGTTTTAACAATTCGTCATATCTCTTCTGATAGGCAACAAATCCGTTTTTACTTCTATGGGCTTTTAGTGTACATAATATACCGAAATTCGAAAAGTCTACACGGGCTTTTGCAATGTTTAATCGGCTAAAAATCTCTATTTTAAATATTTTTATCTTAAGAACAAAATTAATTTTCCAAGAAATCTAATAATCTCAAAGCAACTCATGATACACTCCTACTTTGACCGCTCCCGAACTTTGACCCGAAAACTAAAAAAGTTTCGCCCAGACCATTGGCAGATTTTTTTTTTCCGTTATGGCAGGTTTCCGTTTTATAGAGGGTCCGTTTTAGACAGGTTTTACTGTATTATATTTATATTTGGTATTATCTATTATTTTTTATTAGTATAAAAATCGAAAATTTTTTAATATATTTACGATTTAGTTCGTTAGTGTTTGTTACTTTTGTAAATATAATTTATTTTTTATTTTTCAACTAATTTGGTTTGGATTGGCTATATATTTTAAATGTGGTGCATTTCTCCTGTATGATGGGCGAAATGCATCATTTGGACTGACAGTGTTCTTCTACATTATGCTCAAGATCTGTTTATATTTTGATCTTTATTATTAATACAATATTTGCGCAAGGTATTTGATCAATCAAAGAAAGAAAAACTTGGTATTTAGATAGAGCTATATTAGTAGCATGTTGGAAAAATATAATTTTTTATAGGGCAGTATGGTACATGGGTGGGGGTTGTTTTTCCTATCTATAGAACGACTTACGTTACAAAGTTGAAACTCAGTATGTGCATGTAAGTCAACTAGAAAACTAATTTAGATAAAAAAAAAATTTCAAATATCCATTGGCGTTCGGAGGGGGGGGGGGGGCAAAAAAAGATCGATGAAAATGGAATGCATATATTTTCACGGTTTTCGTCATATCTATTAGGTCTTCCCAAATATTGAATTCATTTTTATTGTAGGACTTCTTCATATAAATACCTAGAAAGTGTTTTCAGGATTTTTTAAAATTCGACCCTTAAAGGGGGGTGCAAAGGGGGTTATAAACTTTTTAACGAATTCTACTATATCCCCAGGTCTTATCAGATATCGAATATCTTTTCACTTTCACGTGCTTGCGTAATAATCACCTAAAACTTGTTTTTAAGTTTTTTCCTTTTTCAACCCCTAAGAGGGTATAAACGGGTTGAACACGTTTTCACGAATTCCGTCATTTCTTTTAGAAGTGATAAGAAATTGAATTGGTTCCTACTTTCTCGTGCTGTCTTCATATTTATTTATTAACTCCTATCAGGATTTTTGGATATTCAACCCCAAAGTGGGTGTAAAGAGGTTGCATATCTGATAATATATCGAATTCATTTTTACTTCCTAAGGTTTCCTATATAAAAAAGCCAAAAAGTCAATTTCAGTATTTTAGATATTCAATCCTAATGGGTGTAAGGGGGGGTTGTATGCTTTTCAAAGCTACGACATATTTCTTAGGTTCGATGAGATATTAGATCGCTTTTCACTTCCACAGACTTTTTATATAATCGCCTACAAACCCATTTCTCAATTCTTCGATATTCAACCCCCAAGGGTTTGTATATGTTTTCACAATTTTTGCCATCCTTAGTTCTGATGAGATATAAAATTGATTATTACGGCCAATTCACGATTTTTCGAATTTCCAGAACCAAGGGGGTGTGAAGGGTTTGCTTACGATTTCACAAATTTTTCAAAATCCGTCGTGTCTCATGAGGTATCAAGTTGCTTCTTATGAAATTGTCTAAAAATCTGTTTCACAATTTTTTCGAAATTCAAACCCCAAGTGGAAGTAATGGGTTTGTATACGTTTTAACAATTCGTCATATCTCTTCTGATAGGCAACAAATCCGTTTTTACTTCTATGGGCTTTTAGTGTACATAATATACCGAAATTCGAAAAGTCTACACGGGCTTTTGCAATGTTTAATCGGCTAAAAATCTCTATTTTAAATATTTTTATCTTAAGAACAAAATTAATTTTCCAAGAAATCTAATAATCTCAAAGCAACTCATGATACACTCCTACTTTGACCGCTCCCGAACTTTGACCCGAAAACTAAAAAAGTTTCGCCCAGACCATTGGCAGATTTTTTTTTTCCGTTATGGCAGGTTTCCGTTTTATAGAGGGTCCGTTTTAGACAGGTTTTACTGTATTATATTTATATTTGGTATTATCTATTATTTTTTATTAGTATAAAAATCGAAAATTTTTTAATATATTTACGATTTAGTTCGTTAGTGTTTGTTACTTTTGTAAATATAATTTATTTTTTATTTTTCAACTAATTTGGTTTGGATTGGCTATATATTTTAAATGTGGTGCATTTCTCCTGTATGATGGGCGAAATGCATCATTTGGACTGACAGTGTTCTTCTACATTATGCTCAAGATCTGTTTATATTTTGATCTTTATTATTAATACAATATTTGCGCAAGGTATTTGATCAATCAAAGAAAGAAAAACTTGGTATTTAGATAGAGCTATATTAGTAGCATGTTGGAAAAATATAATTTTTTATAGGGCAGTATGGTACATGGGTGGGGGTTGTTTTTCCTATCTATAGAACGACTTACGTTACAAAGTTGAAACTCAGTATGTGCATGTAAGTCAACTAGAAAACTAATTTAGATAAAAAAAAAATTTCAAATATCCATTGGCGTTCGGAGGGGGGGGGGGGCAAAAAAAGATCGGTGAAAATGGAATGCATATATTTTCACGGTTTTCGTCATATCTATTAGGTCTTCCCAAATATTGAATTCATTTTTATTGTAGGACTTCTTCATATAAATACCTAGAAAGTGTTTTCAGGATTTTTTAAAATTCGACCCTTAAAGGGGGGTGCAAAGGGGGTTATAAACTTTTTAACGAATTCTACTATATCCCCAGGTCTTATCAGATATCGAATATCTTTTCACTTTCACGTGCTTGCGTAATAATCACCTAAAACTTGTTTTTAAGTTTTTTCCTTTTTCAACCCCTAAGAGGGTATAAACGGGTTGAACACGTTTTCACGAATTCCGTCATTTCTTTTAGAAGTGATAAGAAATTGAATTGGTTCCTACTTTCTCGTGCTGTCTTCATATTTATTTATTAACTCCTATCAGGATTTTTGGATATTCAACCCCAAAGTGGGTGTAAAGAGGTTGCATATCTGATAATATATCGAATTCATTTTTACTTCCTAAGGTTTCCTATATAAAAAAGCCAAAAAGTCAATTTCAGTATTTTAGATATTCAATCCTAATGGGTGTAAGGGGGGGTTGTATGCTTTTCAAAGCTACGACATATTTCTTAGGTTCGATGAGATATTAGATCGCTTTTCACTTCCACAGACTTTTTATATAATCGCCTACAAACCCATTTCTCAATTCTTCGATATTCAACCCCCAAGGGTTTGTATATGTTTTCACAATTTTTGCCATCCTTAGTTCTGATGAGATATAAAATTGATTATTACGGCCAATTCACGATTTTTCGAATTTCCAGAACCAAGGGGGTGTGAAGGGTTTGCTTACGATTTCACAAATTTTTCAAAATCCGTCGTGTCTCATGAGGTATCAAGTTGCTTCTTATGAAATTGTCTAAAAATCTGTTTCACAATTTTTTCGAAATTCAAACCCCAAGTGGAAGTAATGGGTTTGTATACGTTTTAACAATTCGTCATATCTCTTCTGATAGGCAACAAATCCGTTTTTACTTCTATGGGCTTTTAGTGTACATAATATACCGAAATTCGAAAAGTCTACACGGGCTTTTGCAATGTTTAATCGGCTAAAAATCTCTATTTTAAATATTTTTATCTTAAGAACAAAATTAATTTTCCAAGAAATCTAATAATCTCAAAGCAACTCATGATACACTCCTACTTTGACCGCTCCCGAACTTTGACCCGAAAACTAAAAAAGTTTCGCCCAGACCATTGGCAGATTTTTTTTTTCCGTTATGGCAGGTTTCCGTTTTATAGAGGGTCCGTTTTAGACAGGTTTTACTGTATTATATTTATATTTGGTATTATCTATTATTTTTTATTAGTATAAAAATCGAAAATTTTTTAATATATTTACGATTTAGTTCGTTAGTGTTTGTTACTTTTGTAAATATAATTTATTTTTTATTTTTCAACTAATTTGGTTTGGATTGGCTATATATTTTAAATGTGGTGCATTTCTCCTGTATGATGGGCGAAATGCATCATTTGGACTGACAGTGTTCTTCTACATTATGCTCAAGATCTGTTTATATTTTGATCTTTATTATTAATACAATATTTGCGCAAGGTATTTGATCAATCAAAGAAAGAAAAACTTGGTATTTAGATAGAGCTATATTAGTAGCATGTTGGAAAAATATAATTTTTTATAGGGCAGTATGGTACATGGGTGGGGGTTGTTTTTCCTATCTATAGAACGACTTACGTTACAAAGTTGAAACTCAGTATGTGCATGTAAGTCAACTAGAAAACTAATTTAGATAAAAAAAAAATTTCAAATATCCATTGGCGTTCGGAGGGGGGGGGGGGGGCAAAAAAAGATCGGTGAAAATGGAATGCATATATTTTCACGGTTTTCGTCATATCTATTAGGTCTTCCCAAATATTGAATTCATTTTTATTGTAGGACTTCTTCATATAAATACCTAGAAAGTGTTTTCAGGATTTTTTAAAATTCGACCCTTAAAGGGGGGTGCAAAGGGGGTTATAAACTTTTTAACGAATTCTACTATATCCCCAGGTCTTATCAGATATCGAATATCTTTTCACTTTCACGTGCTTGCGTAATAATCACCTAAAACTTGTTTTTAAGTTTTTTCCTTTTTCAACCCCTAAGAGGGTATAAACGGGTTGAACACGTTTTCACGAATTCCGTCATTTCTTTTAGAAGTGATAAGAAATTGAATTGGTTCCTACTTTCTCGTGCTGTCTTCATATTTATTTATTAACTCCTATCAGGATTTTTGGATATTCAACCCCAAAGTGGGTGTAAAGAGGTTGCATATCTGATAATATATCGAATTCATTTTTACTTCCTAAGGTTTCCTATATAAAAAAGCCAAAAAGTCAATTTCAGTATTTTAGATATTCAATCCTAATGGGTGTAAGGGGGGGTTGTATGCTTTTCAAAGCTACGACATATTTCTTAGGTTCGATGAGATATTAGATCGCTTTTCACTTCCACAGACTTTTTATATAATCGCCTACAAACCCATTTCTCAATTCTTCGATATTCAACCCCCAAGGGTTTGTATATGTTTTCACAATTTTTGCCATCCTTAGTTCTGATGAGATATAAAATTGATTATTACGGCCAATTCACGATTTTTCGAATTTCCAGAACCAAGGGGGTGTGAAGGGTTTGCTTACGATTTCACAAATTTTTCAAAATCCGTCGTGTCTCATGAGGTATCAAGTTGCTTCTTATGAAATTGTCTAAAAATCTGTTTCACAATTTTTTCGAAATTCAAACCCCAAGTGGAAGTAATGGGTTTGTATACGTTTTAACAATTCGTCATATCTCTTCTGATAGGCAACAAATCCGTTTTTACTTCTATGGGCTTTTAGTGTACATAATATACCGAAATTCGAAAAGTCTACACGGGCTTTTGCAATGTTTAATCGGCTAAAAATCTCTATTTTAAATATTTTTATCTTAAGAACAAAATTAATTTTCCAAGAAATCTAATAATCTCAAAGCAACTCATGATACACTCCTACTTTGACCGCTCCCGAACTTTGACCCGAAAACTAAAAAAGTTTCGCCCAGACCATTGGCAGATTTTTTTTTTCCGTTATGGCAGGTTTCCGTTTTATAGAGGGTCCGTTTTAGACAGGTTTTACTGTATTATATTTATATTTGGTATTATCTATTATTTTTTATTAGTATAAAAATCGAAAATTTTTTAATATATTTACGATTTAGTTCGTTAGTGTTTGTTACTTTTGTAAATATAATTTATTTTTTATTTTTCAACTAATTTGGTTTGGATTGGCTATATATTTTAAATGTGGTGCATTTCTCCTGTATGATGGGCGAAATGCATCATTTGGACTGACAGTGTTCTTCTACATTATGCTCAAGATCTGTTTATATTTTGATCTTTATTATTAATACAATATTTGCGCAAGGTATTTGATCAATCAAAGAAAGAAAAACTTGGTATTTAGATAGAGCTATATTAGTAGCATGTTGGAAAAATATAATTTTTTATAGGGCAGTATGGTACATGGGTGGGGGTTGTTTTTCCTATCTATAGAACGACTTACGTTACAAAGTTGAAACTCAGTATGTGCATGTAAGTCAACTAGAAAACTAATTTAGATAAAAAAAAAATTTCAAATATCCATTGGCGTTCGGAGGGGGGGGGGGGGGGCAAAAAAAGATCGATGAAAATGGAATGCATATATTTTCACGGTTTTCGTCATATCTATTAGGTCTTCCCAAATATTGAATTCATTTTTATTGTAGGACTTCTTCATATAAATACCTAGAAAGTGTTTTCAGGATTTTTTAAAATTCGACCCTTAAAGGGGGGTGCAAAGGGGGTTATAAACTTTTTAACGAATTCTACTATATCCCCAGGTCTTATCAGATATCGAATATCTTTTCACTTTCACGTGCTTGCGTAATAATCACCTAAAACTTGTTTTTAAGTTTTTTCCTTTTTCAACCCCTAAGAGGGTATAAACGGGTTGAACACGTTTTCACGAATTCCGTCATTTCTTTTAGAAGTGATAAGAAATTGAATTGGTTCCTACTTTCTCGTGCTGTCTTCATATTTATTTATTAACTCCTATCAGGATTTTTGGATATTCAACCCCAAAGTGGGTGTAAAGAGGTTGCATATCTGATAATATATCGAATTCATTTTTACTTCCTAAGGTTTCCTATATAAAAAAGCCAAAAAGTCAATTTCAGTATTTTAGATATTCAATCCTAATGGGTGTAAGGGGGGGTTGTATGCTTTTCAAAGCTACGACATATTTCTTAGGTTCGATGAGATATTAGATCGCTTTTCACTTCCACAGACTTTTTATATAATCGCCTACAAACCCATTTCTCAATTCTTCGATATTCAACCCCCAAGGGTTTGTATATGTTTTCACAATTTTTGCCATCCTTAGTTCTGATGAGATATAAAATTGATTATTACGGCCAATTCACGATTTTTCGAATTTCCAGAACCAAGGGGGTGTGAAGGGTTTGCTTACGATTTCACAAATTTTTCAAAATCCGTCGTGTCTCATGAGGTATCAAGTTGCTTCTTATGAAATTGTCTAAAAATCTGTTTCACAATTTTTTCGAAATTCAAACCCCAGTGGAAGTAATGGGTTTGTATACGTTTTAACAATTCGTCATATCTCTTCTGATAGGCAACAAATCCGTTTTTACTTCTATGGGCTTTTAGTGTACATAATATACCGAAATTCGAAAAGTCTACACGGCTTTTGCAATGTTTTAATCGGCTAAAAATCTCTATTTTAAATATTTTTATCTTAAGAACAAAATTAATTTTCCAAGAAATCTAATAATCTCAAAGCAACTCATGATACACTCCTACTTTGACCGCTCCCGAACTTTGACCCGAAAACTAAAAAAGTTTCGCCCAGACCATTGGCAGATTTTTTTTTCGTTATGGCAGGTTTCCGTTTTATAGAGGGTCCGTTTTAGACAGGTTTTACTGTATTATATTTATATTTGGTATTATCTATTATTTTTTATTAGTATAAAAATCGAAAATTTTTTATATATTTACGATTTAGTTCGTTAGTGTTTGTTACTTTTGTAAATATAATTTATTTTTTATTTTCAACTAATTTGGTTTGGATTGGCTATATATTTTAAATGTGGTGCATTTCTCCTGTATGATGGGCGAAATGCATCATTTGGACTGACAGTGTTCTTCTACATTATGCTCAAGATCTGTTTATATTTTGATCTTTATTATTAATACAATATTTGCGCAAGGTATTTGATCAATCAAAGAAAGAAAAACTTGGTATTTAGATAGAGCTATATTAGTAGCATGTTGGAAAAATATAATTTTTTATAGGGCAGTATGGTACATGGGTGGGGGTTGTTTTTCCTATCTATAGAACGACTTACGTTACAAAGTTGAAACTCAGTATGTGCATGTAAGTCAACTAGAAAAACTAATTTAGATAAAAAAAAAATTTCAAATATCCATTGGGCGTTCGGAGGGGGGGGGGGGGGGGGGGGGCAAAAAAAGATCGATGAAAATGGAATGCATATATTTTCACGGTTTTCGTCATATCTATTAGGTCTTCCCAAATATTGAATTCATTTTTATTGTAGGACTTCTTCATATAAATACCTAGAAAGTGTTTTCAGGATTTTTTAAAATTCGACCCTTAAAGGGGGGTGCAAAGGGGGTTATAAACTTTTTAACGAATTCTACTATATCCCCAGGTCTTATCAGATATCGAATATCTTTTCACTTTCACGTGCTTGCGTAATAATCACCTAAAACTTGTTTTTAAGTTTTTTCCTTTTTCAACCCCTAAGAGGGTATAAACGGGTTGAACACGTTTTCACGAATTCCGTCATTTCTTTTAGAAGTGATAAGAAATTGAATTGGTTCCTACTTTCTCGTGCTGTCTTCATATTTATTTATTAACTCCTATCAGGATTTTTGGATATTCAACCCCAAAGTGGGTGTAAAGAGGTTGCATATCTGATAATATATCGAATTCATTTTTACTTCCTAAGGTTTCCTATATAAAAAAGCCAAAAAGTCAATTTCAGTATTTTAGATATTCAATCCTAATGGGTGTAAGGGGGGGTTGTATGCTTTTCAAAGCTACGACATATTTCTTAGGTTCGATGAGATATTAGATCGCTTTTCACTTCCACAGACTTTTTATATAATCGCCTACAAACCCATTTCTCAATTCTTCGATATTCAACCCCCAAGGGTTTGTATATGTTTTCACAATTTTTGCCATCCTTAGTTCTGATGAGATATAAAATTGATTATTACGGCCAATTCACGATTTTTCGAATTTCCAGAACCAAGGGGGTGTGAAGGGTTTGCTTACGATTTCACAAATTTTTCAAAATCCGTCGTGTCTCATGAGGTATCAAGTTGCTTCTTATGAAATTGTCTAAAAATCTGTTTCACAATTTTTTCGAAATTCAAACCCCAAGTGGAAGTAATGGGTTTGTATACGTTTTAACAATTCGTCATATCTCTTCTGATAGGCAACAAATCCGTTTTTACTTCTATGGGCTTTTAGTGTACATAATATACCGAAATTCGAAAAGTCTACACGGGCTTTTGCAATGTTTAATCGGCTAAAAATCTCTATTTTAAATATTTTTATCTTAAGAACAAAATTAATTTTCCAAGAAATCTAATAATCTCAAAGCAACTCATGATACACTCCTACTTTGACCGCTCCCGAACTTTGACCCGAAAACTAAAAAAGTTTCGCCCAGACCATTGGCAGATTTTTTTTTTCCGTTATGGCAGGTTTCCGTTTTATAGAGGGTCCGTTTTAGACAGGTTTTACTGTATTATATTTATATTTGGTATTATCTATTATTTTTTATTAGTATAAAAATCGAAAATTTTTTAATATATTTACGATTTAGTTCGTTAGTGTTTGTTACTTTTGTAAATATAATTTATTTTTTATTTTTCAACTAATTTGGTTTGGATTGGCTATATATTTTAAATGTGGTGCATTTCTCCTGTATGATGGGCGAAATGCATCATTTGGACTGACAGTGTTCTTCTACATTATGCTCAAGATCTGTTTATATTTTGATCTTTATTATTAATACAATATTTGCGCAAGGTATTTGATCAATCAAAGAAAGAAAAACTTGGTATTTAGATAGAGCTATATTAGTAGCATGTTGGAAAAATATAATTTTTTATAGGGCAGTATGGTACATGGGTGGGGGTTGTTTTTCCTATCTATAGAACGACTTACGTTACAAAGTTGAAACTCAGTATGTGCATGTAAGTCAACTAGAAAACTAATTTAGATAAAAAAAAAATTTCAAATATCCATTGGCGTTCGGAGGGGGGGGGGGGGGGGCAAAAAAAGATCGATGAAAATGGAATGCATATATTTTCACGGTTTTCGTCATATCTATTAGGTCTTCCCAAATATTGAATTCATTTTTATTGTAGGACTTCTTCATATAAATACCTAGAAAGTGTTTTCAGGATTTTTTAAAATTCGACCCTTAAAGGGGGGTGCAAAGGGGGTTATAAACTTTTTAACGAATTCTACTATATCCCCAGGTCTTATCAGATATCGAATATCTTTTCACTTTCACGTGCTTGCGTAATAATCACCTAAAACTTGTTTTTAAGTTTTTTCCTTTTTCAACCCCTAAGAGGGTATAAACGGGTTGAACACGTTTTCACGAATTCCGTCATTTCTTTTAGAAGTGATAAGAAATTGAATTGGTTCCTACTTTCTCGTGCTGTCTTCATATTTATTTATTAACTCCTATCAGGATTTTTGGATATTCAACCCCAAAGTGGGTGTAAAGAGGTTGCATATCTGATAATATATCGAATTCATTTTTACTTCCTAAGGTTTCCTATATAAAAAAGCCAAAAAGTCAATTTCAGTATTTTAGATATTCAATCCTAATGGGTGTAAGGGGGGGTTGTATGCTTTTCAAAGCTACGACATATTTCTTAGGTTCGATGAGATATTAGATCGCTTTTCACTTCCACAGACTTTTTATATAATCGCCTACAAACCCATTTCTCAATTCTTCGATATTCAACCCCCAAGGGTTTGTATATGTTTTCACAATTTTTGCCATCCTTAGTTCTGATGAGATATAAAATTGATTATTACGGCCAATTCACGATTTTTCGAATTTCCAGAACCAAGGGGGTGTGAAGGGTTTGCTTACGATTTCACAAATTTTTCAAAATCCGTCGTGTCTCATGAGGTATCAAGTTGCTTCTTATGAAATTGTCTAAAAATCTGTTTCACAATTTTTTCGAAATTCAAACCCCAAGTGGAAGTAATGGGTTTGTATACGTTTTAACAATTCGTCATATCTCTTCTGATAGGCAACAAATCCGTTTTTACTTCTATGGGCTTTTAGTGTACATAATATACCGAAATTCGAAAAGTCTACACGGGCTTTTGCAATGTTTAATCGGCTAAAAATCTCTATTTTAAATATTTTTATCTTAAGAACAAAATTAATTTTCCAAGAAATCTAATAATCTCAAAGCAACTCATGATACACTCCTACTTTGACCGCTCCCGAACTTTGACCCGAAAACTAAAAAAGTTTCGCCCAGACCATTGGCAGATTTTTTTTTTCCGTTATGGCAGGTTTCCGTTTTATAGAGGGTCCGTTTTAGACAGGTTTTACTGTATTATATTTATATTTGGTATTATCTATTATTTTTTATTAGTATAAAAATCGAAAATTTTTTAATATATTTACGATTTAGTTCGTTAGTGTTTGTTACTTTTGTAAATATAATTTATTTTTTATTTTTCAACTAATTTGGTTTGGATTGGCTATATATTTTAAATGTGGTGCATTTCTCCTGTATGATGGGCGAAATGCATCATTTGGACTGACAGTGTTCTTCTACATTATGCTCAAGATCTGTTTATATTTTGATCTTTATTATTAATACAATATTTGCGCAAGGTATTTGATCAATCAAAGAAAGAAAAACTTGGTATTTAGATAGAGCTATATTAGTAGCATGTTGGAAAAATATAATTTTTTATAGGGCAGTATGGTACATGGGTGGGGGTTGTTTTTCCTATCTATAGAACGACTTACGTTACAAAGTTGAAACTCAGTATGTGCATGTAAGTCAACTAGAAAACTAATTTAGATAAAAAAAAAATTTCAAATATCCATTGGCGTTCGGAGGGGGGGGGGGGGGGGCAAAAAAAGATCGATGAAAATGGAATGCATAATATATTTTCACGGTTTTCGTCATATCTATTAGGTCTTCCCAAATATTGAATTCATTTTTATTGTAGGACTTCTTCATATAAATACCTAGAAAGTGTTTTCAGGATTTTTTAAAATTCGACCCTTAAAGGGGGGTGCAAAGGGGGTTATAAACTTTTTAACGAATTCTACTATATCCCCAGGTCTTATCAGATATCGAATATCTTTTCACTTTCACGTGCTTGCGTAATAATCACCTAAAACTTGTTTTTAAGTTTTTTCCTTTTTCAACCCCTAAGAGGGTATAAACGGGTTGAACACGTTTTCACGAATTCCGTCATTTCTTTTAGAAGTGATAAGAAATTGAATTGGTTCCTACTTTCTCGTGCTGTCTTCATATTTATTTATTAACTCCT
Organism: Beris morrisii; assembly: GCA_951812415.1. Lineage (NCBI taxonomy): Eukaryota > Metazoa > Arthropoda > Insecta > Diptera > Stratiomyidae > Beris > Beris morrisii. The sequence continues at coordinate 75,180,881 of OX638310.1, forward strand.
ATCAGGATTTTTGGATATTCAACCCCAAAGTGGGTGTAAAGAGGTTGCATATCTGATAATATATCGAATTCATTTTTACTTCCTAAGGTTTCCTATATAAAAAAGCCAAAAAGTCAATTTCAGTATTTTAGATATTCAATCCTAATGGGTGTAAGGGGGGGTTGTATGCTTTTCAAAGCTACGACATATTTCTTAGGTTCGATGAGATATTAGATCGCTTTTCACTTCCACAGACTTTTTATATAATCGCCTACAAACCCATTTCTCAATTCTTCGATATTCAACCCCCAAGGGTTTGTATATGTTTTCACAATTTTTGCCATCCTTAGTTCTGATGAGATATAAAATTGATTATTACGGCCAATTCACGATTTTTCGAATTTCCAGAACCAAGGGGGTGTGAAGGGTTTGCTTACGATTTCACAAATTTTTCAAAATCCGTCGTGTCTCATGAGGTATCAAGTTGCTTCTTATGAAATTGTCTAAAAATCTGTTTCACAATTTTTTCGAAATTCAAACCCCAAGTGGAAGTAATGGGTTTGTATACGTTTTAACAATTCGTCATATCTCTTCTGATAGGCAACAAATCCGTTTTTACTTCTATGGGCTTTTAGTGTACATAATATACCGAAATTCGAAAAGTCTACACGGGCTTTTGCAATGTTTAATCGGCTAAAAATCTCTATTTTAAATATTTTTATCTTAAGAACAAAATTAATTTTCCAAGAAATCTAATAATCTCAAAGCAACTCATGATACACTCCTACTTTGACCGCTCCCGAACTTTGACCCGAAAACTAAAAAAGTTTCGCCCAGACCATTGGCAGATTTTTTTTTTCCGTTATGGCAGGTTTCCGTTTTATAGAGGGTCCGTTTTAGACAGGTTTTACTGTATTATATTTATATTTGGTATTATCTATTATTTTTTATTAGTATAAAAATCGAAAATTTTTTAATATATTTACGATTTAGTTCGTTAGTGTTTGTTACTTTTGTAAATATAATTTATTTTTTATTTTTCAACTAATTTGGTTTGGATTGGCTATATATTTTAAATGTGGTGCATTTCTCCTGTATGATGGGCGAAATGCATCATTTGGACTGACAGTGTTCTTCTACATTATGCTCAAGATCTGTTTATATTTTGATCTTTATTATTAATACAATATTTGCGCAAGGTATTTGATCAATCAAAGAAAGAAAAACTTGGTATTTAGATAGAGCTATATTAGTAGCATGTTGGAAAAATATAATTTTTTATAGGGCAGTATGGTACATGGGTGGGGGTTGTTTTTCCTATCTATAGAACGACTTACGTTACAAAGTTGAAACTCAGTATGTGCATGTAAGTCAACTAGAAAACTAATTTAGATAAAAAAAAAATTTCAAATATCCATTGGCGTTCGGAGGGGGGGGGGGGCAAAAAAAGATCGATGAAAATGGAATGCATATATTTTCACGGTTTTCGTCATATCTATTAGGTCTTCCCAAATATTGAATTCATTTTTATTGTAGGACTTCTTCATATAAATACCTAGAAAGTGTTTTCAGGATTTTTTAAAATTCGACCCTTAAAGGGGGGTGCAAAGGGGGTTATAAACTTTTTAACGAATTCTACTATATCCCCAGGTCTTATCAGATATCGAATATCTTTTCACTTTCACGTGCTTGCGTAATAATCACCTAAAACTTGTTTTTAAGTTTTTTCCTTTTTCAACCCCTAAGAGGGTATAAACGGGTTGAACACGTTTTCACGAATTCCGTCATTTCTTTTAGAAGTGATAAGAAATTGAATTGGTTCCTACTTTCTCGTGCTGTCTTCATATTTATTTATTAACTCCTATCAGGATTTTTGGATATTCAACCCCAAAGTGGGTGTAAAGAGGTTGCATATCTGATAATATATCGAATTCATTTTTACTTCCTAAGGTTTCCTATATAAAAAAGCCAAAAAGTCAATTTCAGTATTTTAGATATTCAATCCTAATGGGTGTAAGGGGGGGTTGTATGCTTTTCAAAGCTACGACATATTTCTTAGGTTCGATGAGATATTAGATCGCTTTTCACTTCCACAGACTTTTTATATAATCGCCTACAAACCCATTTCTCAATTCTTCGATATTCAACCCCCAAGGGTTTGTATATGTTTTCACAATTTTTGCCATCCTTAGTTCTGATGAGATATAAAATTGATTATTACGGCCAATTCACGATTTTTCGAATTTCCAGAACCAAGGGGGTGTGAAGGGTTTGCTTACGATTTCACAAATTTTTCAAAATCCGTCGTGTCTCATGAGGTATCAAGTTGCTTCTTATGAAATTGTCTAAAAATCTGTTTCACAATTTTTTCGAAATTCAAACCCCAAGTGGAAGTAATGGGTTTGTATACGTTTTAACAATTCGTCATATCTCTTCTGATAGGCAACAAATCCGTTTTTACTTCTATGGGCTTTTAGTGTACATAATATACCGAAATTCGAAAAGTCTACACGGGCTTTTGCAATGTTTAATCGGCTAAAAATCTCTATTTTAAATATTTTTATCTTAAGAACAAAATTAATTTTCCAAGAAATCTAATAATCTCAAAGCAACTCATGATACACTCCTACTTTGACCGCTCCCGAACTTTGACCCGAAAACTAAAAAAGTTTCGCCCAGACCATTGGCAGATTTTTTTTTTCCGTTATGGCAGGTTTCCGTTTTATAGAGGGTCCGTTTTAGACAGGTTTTACTGTATTATATTTATATTTGGTATTATCTATTATTTTTTATTAGTATAAAAATCGAAAATTTTTTAATATATTTACGATTTAGTTCGTTAGTGTTTGTTACTTTTGTAAATATAATTTATTTTTTATTTTTCAACTAATTTGGTTTGGATTGGCTATATATTTTAAATGTGGTGCATTTCTCCTGTATGATGGGCGAAATGCATCATTTGGACTGACAGTGTTCTTCTACATTATGCTCAAGATCTGTTTATATTTTGATCTTTATTATTAATACAATATTTGCGCAAGGTATTTGATCAATCAAAGAAAGAAAAACTTGGTATTTAGATAGAGCTATATTAGTAGCATGTTGGAAAAATATAATTTTTTATAGGGCAGTATGGTACATGGGTGGGGGTTGTTTTTCCTATCTATAGAACGACTTACGTTACAAAGTTGAAACTCAGTATGTGCATGTAAGTCAACTAGAAAACTAATTTAGATAAAAAAAAAATTTCAAATATCCATTGGCGTTCGGAGGGGGGGGGGGGCAAAAAAAGATCGGTGAAAATGGAATGCATATATTTTCACGGTTTTCGTCATATCTATTAGGTCTTCCCAAATATTGAATTCATTTTTATTGTAGGACTTCTTCATATAAATACCTAGAAAGTGTTTTCAGGATTTTTTAAAATTCGACCCTTAAAGGGGGGTGCAAAGGGGGTTATAAACTTTTTAACGAATTCTACTATATCCCCAGGTCTTATCAGATATCGAATATCTTTTCACTTTCACGTGCTTGCGTAATAATCACCTAAAACTTGTTTTTAAGTTTTTTCCTTTTTCAACCCCTAAGAGGGTATAAACGGGTTGAACACGTTTTCACGAATTCCGTCATTTCTTTTAGAAGTGATAAGAAATTGAATTGGTTCCTACTTTCTCGTGCTGTCTTCATATTTATTTATTAACTCCTATCAGGATTTTTGGATATTCAACCCCAAAGTGGGTGTAAAGAGGTTGCATATCTGATAATATATCGAATTCATTTTTACTTCCTAAGGTTTCCTATATAAAAAAGCCAAAAAGTCAATTTCAGTATTTTAGATATTCAATCCTAATGGGTGTAAGGGGGGGTTGTATGCTTTTCAAAGCTACGACATATTTCTTAGGTTCGATGAGATATTAGATCGCTTTTCACTTCCACAGACTTTTTATATAATCGCCTACAAACCCATTTCTCAATTCTTCGATATTCAACCCCCAAGGGTTTGTATATGTTTTCACAATTTTTGCCATCCTTAGTTCTGATGAGATATAAAATTGATTATTACGGCCAATTCACGATTTTTCGAATTTCCAGAACCAAGGGGGTGTGAAGGGTTTGCTTACGATTTCACAAATTTTTCAAAATCCGTCGTGTCTCATGAGGTATCAAGTTGCTTCTTATGAAATTGTCTAAAAATCTGTTTCACAATTTTTTCGAAATTCAAACCCCAAGTGGAAGTAATGGGTTTGTATACGTTTTAACAATTCGTCATATCTCTTCTGATAGGCAACAAATCCGTTTTTACTTCTATGGGCTTTTAGTGTACATAATATACCGAAATTCGAAAAGTCTACACGGGCTTTTGCAATGTTTAATCGGCTAAAAATCTCTATTTTAAATATTTTTATCTTAAGAACAAAATTAATTTTCCAAGAAATCTAATAATCTCAAAGCAACTCATGATACACTCCTACTTTGACCGCTCCCGAACTTTGACCCGAAAACTAAAAAAGTTTCGCCCAGACCATTGGCAGATTTTTTTTTTCCGTTATGGCAGGTTTCCGTTTTATAGAGGGTCCGTTTTAGACAGGTTTTACTGTATTATATTTATATTTGGTATTATCTATTATTTTTTATTAGTATAAAAATCGAAAATTTTTTAATATATTTACGATTTAGTTCGTTAGTGTTTGTTACTTTTGTAAATATAATTTATTTTTTATTTTTCAACTAATTTGGTTTGGATTGGCTATATATTTTAAATGTGGTGCATTTCTCCTGTATGATGGGCGAAATGCATCATTTGGACTGACAGTGTTCTTCTACATTATGCTCAAGATCTGTTTATATTTTGATCTTTATTATTAATACAATATTTGCGCAAGGTATTTGATCAATCAAAGAAAGAAAAACTTGGTATTTAGATAGAGCTATATTAGTAGCATGTTGGAAAAATATAATTTTTTATAGGGCAGTATGGTACATGGGTGGGGGTTGTTTTTCCTATCTATAGAACGACTTACGTTACAAAGTTGAAACTCAGTATGTGCATGTAAGTCAACTAGAAAACTAATTTAGATAAAAAAAAAATTTCAAATATCCATTGGCGTTCGGAGGGGGGGGGGGGCAAAAAAAGATCGGTGAAAATGGAATGCATATATTTTCACGGTTTTCGTCATATCTATTAGGTCTTCCCAAATATTGAATTCATTTTTATTGTAGGACTTCTTCATATAAATACCTAGAAAGTGTTTTCAGGATTTTTTAAAATTCGACCCTTAAAGGGGGGTGCAAAGGGGGTTATAAACTTTTTAACGAATTCTACTATATCCCCAGGTCTTATCAGATATCGAATATCTTTTCACTTTCACGTGCTTGCGTAATAATCACCTAAAACTTGTTTTTAAGTTTTTTCCTTTTTCAACCCCTAAGAGGGTATAAACGGGTTGAACACGTTTTCACGAATTCCGTCATTTCTTTTAGAAGTGATAAGAAATTGAATTGGTTCCTACTTTCTCGTGCTGTCTTCATATTTATTTATTAACTCCTATCAGGATTTTTGGATATTCAACCCCAAAGTGGGTGTAAAGAGGTTGCATATCTGATAATATATCGAATTCATTTTTACTTCCTAAGGTTTCCTATATAAAAAAGCCAAAAAGTCAATTTCAGTATTTTAGATATTCAATCCTAATGGGTGTAAGGGGGGGTTGTATGCTTTTCAAAGCTACGACATATTTCTTAGGTTCGATGAGATATTAGATCGCTTTTCACTTCCACAGACTTTTTATATAATCGCCTACAAACCCATTTCTCAATTCTTCGATATTCAACCCCCAAGGGTTTGTATATGTTTTCACAATTTTTGCCATCCTTAGTTCTGATGAGATATAAAATTGATTATTACGGCCAATTCACGATTTTTCGAATTTCCAGAACCAAGGGGGTGTGAAGGGTTTGCTTACGATTTCACAAATTTTTCAAAATCCGTCGTGTCTCATGAGGTATCAAGTTGCTTCTTATGAAATTGTCTAAAAATCTGTTTCACAATTTTTTCGAAATTCAAACCCCAAGTGGAAGTAATGGGTTTGTATACGTTTTAACAATTCGTCATATCTCTTCTGATAGGCAACAAATCCGTTTTTACTTCTATGGGCTTTTAGTGTACATAATATACCGAAATTCGAAAAGTCTACACGGGCTTTTGCAATGTTTAATCGGCTAAAAATCTCTATTTTAAATATTTTTATCTTAAGAACAAAATTAATTTTCCAAGAAATCTAATAATCTCAAAGCAACTCATGATACACTCCTACTTTGACCGCTCCCGAACTTTGACCCGAAAACTAAAAAAGTTTCGCCCAGACCATTGGCAGATTTTTTTTTTCCGTTATGGCAGGTTTCCGTTTTATAGAGGGTCCGTTTTAGACAGGTTTTACTGTATTATATTTATATTTGGTATTATCTATTATTTTTTATTAGTATAAAAATCGAAAATTTTTTAATATATTTACGATTTAGTTCGTTAGTGTTTGTTACTTTTGTAAATATAATTTATTTTTTATTTTTCAACTAATTTGGTTTGGATTGGCTATATATTTTAAATGTGGTGCATTTCTCCTGTATGATGGGCGAAATGCATCATTTGGACTGACAGTGTTCTTCTACATTATGCTCAAGATCTGTTTATATTTTGATCTTTATTATTAATACAATATTTGCGCAAGGTATTTGATCAATCAAAGAAAGAAAAACTTGGTATTTAGATAGAGCTATATTAGTAGCATGTTGGAAAAATATAATTTTTTATAGGGCAGTATGGTACATGGGTGGGGGTTGTTTTTCCTATCTATAGAACGACTTACGTTACAAAGTTGAAACTCAGTATGTGCATGTAAGTCAACTAGAAAACTAATTTAGATAAAAAAAAAATTTCAAATATCCATTGGCGTTCGGAGGGGGGGGGGGGCAAAAAAAGATCGGTGAAAATGGAATGCATATATTTTCACGGTTTTCGTCATATCTATTAGGTCTTCCCAAATATTGAATTCATTTTTATTGTAGGACTTCTTCATATAAATACCTAGAAAGTGTTTTCAGGATTTTTTAAAATTCGACCCTTAAAGGGGGGTGCAAAGGGGGTTATAAACTTTTTAACGAATTCTACTATATCCCCAGGTCTTATCAGATATCGAATATCTTTTCACTTTCACGTGCTTGCGTAATAATCACCTAAAACTTGTTTTTAAGTTTTTTCCTTTTTCAACCCCTAAGAGGGTATAAACGGGTTGAACACGTTTTCACGAATTCCGTCATTTCTTTTAGAAGTGATAAGAAATTGAATTGGTTCCTACTTTCTCGTGCTGTCTTCATATTTATTTATTAACTCCTATCAGGATTTTTGGATATTCAACCCCAAAGTGGGTGTAAAGAGGTTGCATATCTGATAATATATCGAATTCATTTTTACTTCCTAAGGTTTCCTATATAAAAAAGCCAAAAAGTCAATTTCAGTATTTTAGATATTCAATCCTAATGGGTGTAAGGGGGGGTTGTATGCTTTTCAAAGCTACGACATATTTCTTAGGTTCGATGAGATATTAGATCGCTTTTCACTTCCACAGACTTTTTATATAATCGCCTACAAACCCATTTCTCAATTCTTCGATATTCAACCCCCAAGGGTTTGTATATGTTTTCACAATTTTTGCCATCCTTAGTTCTGATGAGATATAAAATTGATTATTACGGCCAATTCACGATTTTTCGAATTTCCAGAACCAAGGGGGTGTGAAGGGTTTGCTTACGATTTCACAAATTTTTCAAAATCCGTCGTGTCTCATGAGGTATCAAGTTGCTTCTTATGAAATTGTCTAAAAATCTGTTTCACAATTTTTTCGAAATTCAAACCCCAAGTGGAAGTAATGGGTTTGTATACGTTTTAACAATTCGTCATATCTCTTCTGATAGGCAACAAATCCGTTTTTACTTCTATGGGCTTTTAGTGTACATAATATACCGAAATTCGAAAAGTCTACACGGGCTTTTGCAATGTTTAATCGGCTAAAAATCTCTATTTTAAATATTTTTATCTTAAGAACAAAATTAATTTTCCAAGAAATCTAATAATCTCAAAGCAACTCATGATACACTCCTACTTTGACCGCTCCCGAACTTTGACCCGAAAACTAAAAAAGTTTCGCCCAGACCATTGGCAGATTTTTTTTTTCCGTTATGGCAGGTTTCCGTTTTATAGAGGGTCCGTTTTAGACAGGTTTTACTGTATTATATTTATATTTGGTATTATCTATTATTTTTTATTAGTATAAAAATCGAAAATTTTTTAATATATTTACGATTTAGTTCGTTAGTGTTTGTTACTTTTGTAAATATAATTTATTTTTTATTTTTCAACTAATTTGGTTTGGATTGGCTATATATTTTAAATGTGGTGCATTTCTCCTGTATGATGGGCGAAATGCATCATTTGGACTGACAGTGTTCTTCTACATTATGCTCAAGATCTGTTTATATTTTGATCTTTATTATTAATACAATATTTGCGCAAGGTATTTGATCAATCAAAGAAAGAAAAACTTGGTATTTAGATAGAGCTATATTAGTAGCATGTTGGAAAAATATAATTTTTTATAGGGCAGTATGGTACATGGGTGGGGGTTGTTTTTCCTATCTATAGAACGACTTACGTTACAAAGTTGAAACTCAGTATGTGCATGTAAGTCAACTAGAAAACTAATTTAGATAAAAAAAAAATTTCAAATATCCATTGGCGTTCGGAGGGGGGGGGGGCAAAAAAAGATCGGTGAAAATGGAATGCATATATTTTCACGGTTTTCGTCATATCTATTAGGTCTTCCCAAATATTGAATTCATTTTTATTGTAGGACTTCTTCATATAAATACCTAGAAAGTGTTTTCAGGATTTTTTAAAATTCGACCCTTAAAGGGGGGTGCAAAGGGGGTTATAAACTTTTTAACGAATTCTACTATATCCCCAGGTCTTATCAGATATCGAATATCTTTTCACTTTCACGTGCTTGCGTAATAATCACCTAAAACTTGTTTTTAAGTTTTTTCCTTTTTCAACCCCTAAGAGGGTATAAACGGGTTGAACACGTTTTCACGAATTCCGTCATTTCTTTTAGAAGTGATAAGAAATTGAATTGGTTCCTACTTTCTCGTGCTGTCTTCATATTTATTTATTAACTCCTATCAGGATTTTTGGATATTCAACCCCAAAGTGGGTGTAAAGAGGTTGCATATCTGATAATATATCGAATTCATTTTTACTTCCTAAGGTTTCCTATATAAAAAAGCCAAAAAGTCAATTTCAGTATTTTAGATATTCAATCCTAATGGGTGTAAGGGGGGGTTGTATGCTTTTCAAAGCTACGACATATTTCTTAGGTTCGATGAGATATTAGATCGCTTTTCACTTCCACAGACTTTTTATATAATCGCCTACAAACCCATTTCTCAATTCTTCGATATTCAACCCCCAAGGGTTTGTATATGTTTTCACAATTTTTGCCATCCTTAGTTCTGATGAGATATAAAATTGATTATTACGGCCAATTCACGATTTTTCGAATTTCCAGAACCAAGGGGGTGTGAAGGGTTTGCTTACGATTTCACAAATTTTTCAAAATCCGTCGTGTCTCATGAGGTATCAAGTTGCTTCTTATGAAATTGTCTAAAAATCTGTTTCACAATTTTTTCGAAATTCAAACCCCAAGTGGAAGTAATGGGTTTGTATACGTTTTAACAATTCGTCATATCTCTTCTGATAGGCAACAAATCCGTTTTTACTTCTATGGGCTTTTAGTGTACATAATATACCGAAATTCGAAAAGTCTACACGGGCTTTTGCAATGTTTAATCGGCTAAAAATCTCTATTTTAAATATTTTTATCTTAAGAACAAAATTAATTTTCCAAGAAATCTAATAATCTCAAAGCAACTCATGATACACTCCTACTTTGACCGCTCCCGAACTTTGACCCGAAAACTAAAAAAGTTTCGCCCAGACCATTGGCAGATTTTTTTTTTCCGTTATGGCAGGTTTCCGTTTTATAGAGGGTCCGTTTTAGACAGGTTTTACTGTATTATATTTATATTTGGTATTATCTATTATTTTTTATTAGTATAAAAATCGAAAATTTTTTAATATATTTACGATTTAGTTCGTTAGTGTTTGTTACTTTTGTAAATATAATTTATTTTTTATTTTTCAACTAATTTGGTTTGGATTGGCTATATATTTTAAATGTGGTGCATTTCTCCTGTATGATGGGCGAAATGCATCATTTGGACTGACAGTGTTCTTCTACATTATGCTCAAGATCTGTTTATATTTTGATCTTTATTATTAATACAATATTTGCGCAAGGTATTTGATCAATCAAAGAAAGAAAAACTTGGTATTTAGATAGAGCTATATTAGTAGCATGTTGGAAAAATATAATTTTTTATAGGGCAGTATGGTACATGGGTGGGGGTTGTTTTTCCTATCTATAGAACGACTTACGTTACAAAGTTGAAACTCAGTATGTGCATGTAAGTCAACTAGAAAACTAATTTAGATAAAAAAAAAATTTCAAATATCCATTGGCGTTCGGAGGGGGGGGGGGGCAAAAAAAGATCGGTGAAAATGGAATGCATATATTTTCACGGTTTTCGTCATATCTATTAGGTCTTCCCAAATATTGAATTCATTTTTATTGTAGGACTTCTTCATATAAATACCTAGAAAGTGTTTTCAGGATTTTTTAAAATTCGACCCTTAAAGGGGGGTGCAAAGGGGGTTATAAACTTTTTAACGAATTCTACTATATCCCCAGGTCTTATCAGATATCGAATATCTTTTCACTTTCACGTGCTTGCGTAATAATCACCTAAAACTTGTTTTTAAGTTTTTTCCTTTTTCAACCCCTAAGAGGGTATAAACGGGTTGAACACGTTTTCACGAATTCCGTCATTTCTTTTAGAAGTGATAAGAAATTGAATTGGTTCCTACTTTCTCGTGCTGTCTTCATATTTATTTATTAACTCCTATCAGGATTTTTGGATATTCAACCCCAAAGTGGGTGTAAAGAGGTTGCATATCTGATAATATATCGAATTCATTTTTACTTCCTAAGGTTTCCTATATAAAAAAGCCAAAAAGTCAATTTCAGTATTTTAGATATTCAATCCTAATGGGTGTAAGGGGGGGTTGTATGCTTTTCAAAGCTACGACATATTTCTTAGGTTCGATGAGATATTAGATCGCTTTTCACTTCCACAGACTTTTTATATAATCGCCTACAAACCCATTTCTCAATTCTTCGATATTCAACCCCCAAGGGTTTGTATATGTTTTCACAATTTTTGCCATCCTTAGTTCTGATGAGATATAAAATTGATTATTACGGCCAATTCACGATTTTTCGAATTTCCAGAACCAAGGGGGTGTGAAGGGTTTGCTTACGATTTCACAAATTTTTCAAAATCCGTCGTGTCTCATGAGGTATCAAGTTGCTTCTTATGAAATTGTCTAAAAATCTGTTTCACAATTTTTTCGAAATTCAAACCCCAAGTGGAAGTAATGGGTTTGTATACGTTTTAACAATTCGTCATATCTCTTCTGATAGGCAACAAATCCGTTTTTACTTCTATGGGCTTTTAGTGTACATAATATACCGAAATTCGAAAAGTCTACACGGGCTTTTGCAATGTTTAATCGGCTAAAAATCTCTATTTTAAATATTTTTATCTTAAGAACAAAATTAATTTTCCAAGAAATCTAATAATCTCAAAGCAACTCATGATACACTCCTACTTTGACCGCTCCCGAACTTTGACCCGAAAACTAAAAAAGTTTCGCCCAGACCATTGGCAGATTTTTTTTTTCCGTTTTATAGAGGGTCCGTTTTAGACAGGTTTTACTGTATTATATTTATATTTGGTATTATCTATTATTTTTTATTAGTATAAAAATCGAAAATTTTTTAATATATTTACGATTTAGTTCGTTAGTGTTTGTTACTTTTGTAAATATAATTTATTTTTTATTTTTCAACTAATTTGGTTTGGATTGGCTATATATTTTAAATGTGGTGCATTTCTCCTGTATGATGGGCGAAATGCATCATTTGGACTGACAGTGTTCTTCTACATTATGCTCAAGATCTGTTTATATTTTGATCTTTATTATTAATACAATATTTGCGCAAGGTATTTGATCAATCAAAGAAAGAAAAATTAGTCAAGTTCCTTTTTTTTCTTCGGAAATATGGAGTAATTAATGTAAAATGGTGCATTTCTACCTAGTCTACCCTATAAACTTTTGAAAAAGTGTTTTATTGCAAGCGAAATTTCATGATGACGTACCACTATCCTTCATGTGCATTGGTTGCCGCAAACTAGCGCGTATGCGGATGCATGCATGTACAGTGACTCGCAAAACTGTTCATAAAAAGTTATTGAAATTGATTTTTGGGAAAATCTACATATGTATTTATAACAAATTAAAAGTTTTCACAAAATAAAATTTCTTCAGAAAATAGATTATATTGTAGAGAATCAAAACTTAAAAATAACAGCAATCCTTTTTTCTAAAATTTAAATAAAAAAATTGTTTTGTGAACACTTTTGCATCTCTCCTGTGACTAATTAAATAGTCCAGTTTCTTTTTTATTTATTTAATATTTAGTGTGCAAAGGGTTTGAGAGCTACGCTCCTTCAAACGGTTTTGTGTACGGCATACGGCGGGCAGACGGAAATTTTTTTTTTGTTGCTTTTTTGGGGTTTACTAGTCCTAAAACGTGAAAATACAAAATTTCAGGGTAGAAAATTTTTTGGAAATTTCAGGTCGATCCACAATACTTTATTATTAAAAAACAATAAAGTAAAAATAAGTCGAGATTTGGACCACCCTAAAATATCATCTTTCAAAACAGCAACAGAATGTTTTAGACTAGCAACCGACAAATAACATGTGTCACATCTCTACTTCTGATATTACTAAGGGCGTTCCAAACTTTGTCCCAGAGATAATAAAGTTGCGTCCACACTGTCGGCAGTTTCTTGGAAGAACTTTTTGTCTGCGTTTCGGATTTTGACTCAAAAATAATAAAGTTCAGTCTGGACTTGTGAAAATTTTGGCCAACAAATTTACAGCAAAACCTCAAACGAGTGAGTAATGCAGCTACTGTCCAGTCTCTAAAATTAAGTTTTTTGCCTCAATTTTTCAAAATAAATCATTTCATTTCATTAATTAAAGCCAATATTGCAACCAATGCGACGGTAAATCTCTCAACTTGATTTACAAAAAGATAACAGTTTGAGTTGAACAAAAAAAAAGAATAGAGAATAAATATGCATGAATTAGAAAACAAAATTACAGAAACAAAATAACAGACAATTTGTCAGAAAAGTTACAAATGTGAACGGAAATACTATTAGAACTTACAAATGTAAACGAAAATACTATTTGATATTCGGAGGAATACTTTCTAATACACTCGTGCATGCATTCCCAAAAGCAAAAACAAATTTACTCTAACTCCGCGTAATGCTCAAAACAAAGTCTACAGAAACTGGCGTGAGACGTCACACGCCTTAAAACTGGCGAAAAGGAGTTCCACAGCGTAACCACTCTGACGAAAAAAGAGAGATAACGAATCCACCACAATGTCGCGGTACAGCAAGTGCCAGCGCTCTCGAGGACTTACCAAAAAAAATTTTTTCAAAAAGATATGTCGGACAGGCAGTAGCAACTAATCGGTGTAAGAAGGAAAGGTAGTGGTATTTCATAAAATTCAGGAAAGAGCACCGAAGGATACACTTCCTAACCGCACTAAGTCTCCTTAGAGGGATAAGACTGGTAGCCAAAGGATGCGGAAGATATACACACCCAAGTAGAATCCTAGCTTTGTCAGTTTTAACTTCAACAAAGAGATATTCAATTCCATCATTGGCCATCGATTTTTCCAGAATATTAACAGCTAAGCCATGGCTTACATAGATGGCAACTCCACCTCCACGTATAACTCGATATTTCGATATAATTTAAATCCAGGAATCTTAACTATTTCAGAACAAGTATCAGCATTTAACCAACTTTCACTTATCATAATTGCGCCAATATTAACATTGTGAACGATGGTTTTAAGCATACTGAGCTTAGGTAACACACTACGAGCGTTTATATGACAGATATTTAAATTTGTTGAAATATTATTATTAAATGCAGATTTAAGGACACAGTTTGGTGTAGATAGAACACTGCTGGGTGCTGAGGGGTCGCACGGGCAAATCTCCTCGCCTTGATTATTGCAAGAACTAGCCATTATCAGAACTTTGTAACTGCAGAGCTTCGAGCATCACAAAGAATTGCATTAATAGAAGGGAGTAGCACGGAAATAACATATCTATCACAAAATATACCAATAAGGACAGAAGTTTAAGAAAAAAGAAAGAATCCAGTACAAGTAATTGAACACCCATTGTAAATAATCAGCTGCAGTTCTGAATTATTTGACGAAATACGATCTTCTTTTGTCGGTGTTCAATTTACTTCGTACAATTACCTACCAGTGGCTATAACGCTAGCCTTTCAAAGCTTCAATTAATTAAAACCTATTTGCGCTCAACAATGGGTAAATGATTAACTGATCGGATTCGTCATAAAGTCAAAATGAAAGCCTATTGGAATTCGATTCGGAAATGGACGGAAATCAACTTCACATATCGAAATTGGCAGAACGATTTTTTTTTTACACAAATTTTCATTTTTCGGCTATGTTGAGCTAACACTCGCAAAAGTAATTTAATTACAAATGAAATTACAAAAACCAACTTGTAGGAAGTAAAAGTCAATTCGATAACTCGGAAAATTTTTTTCTGTAGTTTGATTCGATGTCAACTCTCTCAAGAAGAAATGCCGACATTCGTTTCCGATGATATTTTTAGGGAAACTGAAAAATTCAAATCTTTGCTACTGCAAAGTTTTGCTATATTTCCCCACCTCTTCATAGGTGTACGCAATAATGTATATCATATATTTTTCTTAAATCACTTGCCATTTGCCATAGGATTTTATTATTGCCTGCAATTATTATATCTCCCATCCTCTAAAATATCATTAGTAACGAATAACTCCAGTCAATTCCATACAAATCAATAATCCACAACAAATGCCAACATAAATAAATAAACTTAACTAAACTTTAAAAGGCTATGTCTTGATCCGCCATTGAATTCTATTACTGAAATTGCAGTCCTCTATTATTTTTTACACTCTTGTCTGGACTAATTATCCAATCTGAAATATAATCTTATTATGTAAATTTATTTAAGAAATAATAATTAATTGTGTAAATTTCTTTCTTACAGTACAAAATGGATAAATTCAAAATATGCAGAAATAGTTATTTAAATATTGAAGTGATGGAGCGGAGCGATTCGTCTTGTATTGAAGAAGATACTTTAGACATCGAATTAGGGGCATCAGACTACAGAAATGTACCATCTAGAAAAGGTATGGCAGGACCATCAAGACAGACGACACGTATGCGTGCTGTCTACGAAATTTTTCCCTGGTTAATGGAAATACATAAAACTTTGAAATTAAACTTAAAATTGGAACAAGATCAGAAAAACGTACTTTCAATTATGGAAAAGTATAGAAAGTAAGTTAAAAAAAAAATGCTAAAATATTGTGCCATAAAAGCTATTACTTTATATTTATTCTAGGTTTATCAAAGACGCTATTCCTTCATGTATACGGTATCCAAATAGATGCTTCATTTTATCAAAAAATATCACTAGAATGTTGCTGCTTTTTAGAGATCTCAATAAAAAATTTAATGATGTAATAGTCTAGAATATATTTTATGAATATTTGTAAATTTAAAACATTTTGAATCTTCCAGTCGCAGGAATATCTAATCAAATTATGTGATCTGTTGGGAATGTATACTTTCTTGGAACTTAAGTACTCGACAAAATTTGAGGAGTCAAAACTTGTGGTATCAAACAGAATATTTTTAAATTATGAAACACATTTGCATGTGAGTTATTCACACCGTAGGATAATTAATAAAATGCTAATTCTCATATATTTCAGTCTATTGATAAATCGTATATTATACGAATATTTATGTCGATAAAAAATTTTTGGAAACAAAAAGAGATTATGTGCCCAATATTTCAGTAAGTACAGATTTGTTAGGGTCTAAACTATGTACTAAATTTGGCTTATTATATGCAGAAACTATCTCAAACATAATCGTCGTGTTCAGCAAGAGATCGACGACAGACACTTCGTTATGTATTTAATAGCTTTTAAATATTGGAGATTGTTAGAAGACGAGGCAGATGAAAGAGCAAGAATTGACGAAATGGCGAATTCATTTATGAGACCCAGTCCAAGTCTTAGGCAATTATATATTTTAACTGTTGTTTAACCATTTTTTTAATGTATCTATTAAAACTTTTTTAGAGTAAATCAATTTTATGCCCCCTTCATACCACCCTACACGACACGAACAAATGCAACATCGTTTATATTATCGAGTCATTTTAGTCCAATGTTACTTATCCAGGTAAAATATTTCATGATTTCTAGACTTGTGTGAAATATCGAAAAATATTTTTCTTTCAGGCTTTTTACCGCGAAGAACTTTATAGCAGTGAAGATACGTTTCTGGGTGGCGTTATTGTAAGTGACAATTTTATTAATTTAATTTAAAGTCAATGATTATTATGTAAAAGGTCTGATTTCATGTCGAGCCAATACTAATTGATTTAAATTGAGTGTTAGAGTTCCATGTAAAATGATTTGACAATTATCTGAGACTCGGTATGATTTTATACTCAAATTAAATTTACACTATTTTTTAAAATCATGTTTGTAAATACATAGTACAAGATTCTATCGTAAGAAAGTTCTATATAAAACGTTTTTCCCATTTAAAAACCCTTTCGTGTTATATGGTTATAGTACATTGAAGTCTTTTGAAGACGACAAAGCTGTTGCGATTAAGAGATGAAGGAGGCAATGAATCTGTGATTCCTTGAAGAAGTCAAAGCAAATATCCCTAAACATGATATGGACTAAAATTCGCAAGAAAGATGTGCGCATCTTCATTCAAGAAAACCATTGAGACGAACAAATGAGAAAGTGAATAAGTTTTGGTGGCAGGTAAAGTTTTATAGTCCAGGTTCGTGGTGGAACGCTCTGTTGTTTCTATCACACAAGAACTGAAGAAAAAACAATGTTTAGTTCTTGTCCGATATTTGGTAATAGCACAGAGTGTTTTTTCTGACGCTATGATTTCCATGTTCAACTATTCGTCTCCATTTTCAACGCGTTCATTCCACTAGTTCGCCGGCTTACAAAAATATACTAGAACTTAATCAGAGCTTACGATATCTTTAATACTAAATTTACGCTAACTAACTTAATTCTACTAAATGGGCCAGTCGTACAACCCATTACTTTTAAACTCATAAAAATTGTCAACAAATGCTGCAACCTCGTTAAGGTGCAATTCGAGTCTATTGCAAATTTATTATTGTAAAGGCCGGTTTACATGTCGAATGCAAGTAATTTTTACTGAGATTGTGAGGGAGAAGGAAATCTCTAATGAGAAACTGATCAGGAGTGAAACGAACAGAGATATATCCAGTAAAAAATACTGACGATATTTCTGTCAATGTGTGCGTGCCAAAATTTTTTGTAGTGGTTGCTTCTACTCCATTGAAAATTCGATAAGCTAGCTCCCTCACAATCTCAGTAAAAATTATTTGCAACCGACATGTAAACCGGCCTTAACCCGTGTGCAAAAACAAAACAACAACTCAACCATTCTCAGGTACCTTCGGACCGCAGCATATATTACGCCATGATATACACAACAGCCAAGCTGGTGGAATTCCCTGCGGTTGTGTAACATGACGTCACAGTACCACTGCTAGGCCGAGTATTGTATTACCCAAGACTGATTGAGTCGCTATTTTGCATTGTCCTAGGCAAGACATCTGACCGCGACATGACCGAACGACTGGCATGACTTATTTTAGTGGCGTTGGGAGAAAATCCAAACAAATGTACCGGATGCTGCTTGGATGCTAAGGACAACACAGCCAAACTCAGAAATATATTAATAATTTATTAACAAAATTGAACAACGTTCGTTGAAGCCTAAGTATTAAAGGAAACAAAAAAAATCGAATTTTATGGTAATAGAGCAACTGAGTTTTTAGTAATGATAAACACCATTATAGCTTCGGGAAAAAGTAGAATAAGTCACGCATTGATCAAAATATATATACAAAAGAATAAATTTAACTTTTTTGTGTATCTTGTGGTGAATTATCCAAATCTTTTGTAATTGATCAACAGACGTTTTAATTTCTAAAGTACAGCTCCGTAGTGATTGGCGTTACTGTAACCACTCTATTATCTGAAATTTATGAGAGCATAAGATACCAAACTACAATTTGGATAGATATTTAAGATTTAATTATATTTTAGGCCTAGGTTTTTTAATATTTCAATTTTATCGTTTGTTTCTAGGACATATCTCACGATGATCCAATAGTTGTTAACGATATAGATATAACAAGTAACTCTCATTCGAATTTGAAACAAGCTCCTGTTAAATTGGAAAAGCCTGAAGTGGTTGCGATCATAGATTTAACAGCGGAAGATGAACTGCGTAAGCATGAGCTTTCTTGGCTCGATATTCTAATAGAGAAAGCTAGAGCATCAAAATTAATTTCAATACCGAAGCCGACATCCATTGTAAACATCAAAAGTAAAGTTGATATTATAATACTTGACGATGACGATGACGATGACGAAGATGCTGATAATAATAAATTGCAAGACAACAATCAGATAAACAAAATGATAAGTGAAACCAACACTAAGCTCACATATTGCTCTTTGGGAAATAAAGAAACGGTAGATAAAATCAATGAAGAGAATTTTGGGAGAGCCGATCAAAGTAATAATACATCTGAAAAGGTTCTAGAAAGTACAGGTACTGGCAATGACATGTCCTTAGGACAAAATGTAATTACCGAGAATAATAAAGAAATAGTCATTAAGGCTAGCTCTGTAAATATAGATTGTGCCTTAAATGAAAGTAGAACTGGCATAGTAAATAGTGGATTGTTGACAAAAGAGAACATAGATGAAACCGAACCCTATGGAATTATCAAGGTAACAGCAACAGAGAGTGATAATAAAATAGCCTCCTCTGATACTGATGATATCGGAAATATGGAAATAGATGATTCGCTTACTAGTCCTAAAATCTTAACTGATGAGATTACACTAAATCACAAAAATGATGAAAACAATGGCAGTACTCCTGAACAAGCCACTTCGAATATTCCAGTTGATAAAACAAATGTAAGTAATATTTTGGAAGAAGCCAGTGAACGAGATATAACTAGTACCGCAAATGAAAAATGTAACGATGTTACAAAAGATAGCAGTTTTCAAGATCAACTAATGGAAGTCGAAGAGACTCTTCCAATTGAAAATTACAAGAAAAACGAAACATTAAACACATTTAAAAATACAGAAAATATTAATAAATTTGAAAAAATGTTAGTGGATAAAGACCGTAATGATGATTTAAATTTGAAAATGGATATTCATAGTATTGAAGATACTTCAACAAATAAAACAGATGGTACAGCTTCTGCTGAAAATGAGAAGCTTATTAACAATGAAAAAATTAGTGAAGAAATAGGAGTAAACTTGGTGCTCGGCAATGAAAGTAATACAGCTCTTGCCGATACACTGAATGACTCTGATAACAAGGCTCGTAACTACATATCTCTTGAGGAACAAGCAATAATTCCTGAGCAGACTAGAAGTACGAGTATCGAAAAAAACTTTGTTGCAGATGAAATTGTTTCCGTTGATAAAGACTTTCAGAACACCCAGGTTAATATTGGGGAAACAGAAAATGAAAGTAACATCATTATACAAAGAAAAAGTCCTGACGAATCCGATGATAATGATGATGTCATAAAGAACATTGTTAAAAGTCTTACAATGACACCTAAAAAAGTTAACCAAAAGAAAAAAAAATCAGACACGCCTGATACATATACGGTAAATATTCCCTCTATGAAGGAAAATTTTATGCTAGATCTGCCAGATTTTAGCTCAACATCGTCGGATTCTGATGAAGATTCGAGCATCCTGGAAGAAAGTGATCAAATTGATGATGAAAACCATGATTTAAAAACAAATAAAAAAAACGAGATCGATGATATTCCCATAGAGAAGATCACAACTATTAAGCCGAATGTGGGAACTGAAAAACCTTCGGAAGTATATAACGTGATTTTTAGTACACCAACGAATTCTTGCTCAGCTTTAGCTCCACCAATCTTGCCAACGAATTCGAACGTAATATTCAGTACAATCACACAAAAAATTCCGAGAAATGAGAAGTCACAAAACAAGGTATTAGATGATAACTGGATTGATCCGGTAATTGCTTTCGAAGACAATGATTTGGGAATGCATCAAAACGAAATTATATCACCGCCAATGGAAGAGTTTACCAAATCGGACAAAACATTATTTAAAACATATTTAAATAAAACTGTAGACCCATCGCACGTAAAAACCAGAATTTTCAAAGATGACCGTATCAACAGCTATCCAGATAAAGAATTAAACGACAAAGGAAGTGATAACACCGCTTGCAAAAAAGATCAATTAATCACTCCCCTAACTGTAAGTATATATATTAATCGAGAATACATAGTATTTTTATAGTCAGTCTTTTTCAAAACATTTATTATTTTATCGTGTGGAAAAACTTTCGAAGGTACTTTATCGCGACCGGGAAGTATTTGTGAAAATATTTTTTCGAAAGTTTTGTTTCAAACGATCGTAGAATGAATTTTTGAAAATAATCCATGGAAAATGTGAATGAACCAAATAAAAAATTAAAATTAAATTCTAAAAATAAATGTTCATTACACATATCGTCCGACGACACCACTGTGCAAATCGAGTAGAGTATATTGTATCAAAATACAAAACTGTCATTATTCTTTCAATATTCATAATTATTGATGTCAGCTTCGATGGTGTAATGATCAATACTTGAAAGCATTTCAACTTGCTCGGAATGAAAATTCTTACAACAAAAAGCGTGCACATATTTGAGACAACGTTTTGAACAAAAATTCTGCTGCTAGAGGCAGGGCCATCCGAAACACATCCAAGCATTGCTCGACCAGATTTTTTAATTTGCATTTACATATTTTTTTGCACAGGCTGGCATCAACATTGTATTACAAAAATTAAGTAGTCTCTTCTCGTGAACTTAAAAAAAAAAAAAAAATTTTGTATTCTACTTTCGGTACACATTTTTAGATTACTTTCGAAGTACAGTGGTGTCGAGATGAAAATGCAATCCTATAATTATTATTATTATTTTTTTGTTTCATGGAGGCTTTCAAAACAATTTTTATTATAATAAAATATTTTAATTTTGCAGAGTACAGAAACATTTCCGCATGAAAGTGACGATAACTTAATTCATTTTATACCAAATATCCAAAAACGGAAATCAGTTTCGTTTAAGTTTGTAGAAGATACGCCGGCACAGACGACAGATCGTATTTTTTCCACTAATAATTCCGGAATTTCGCATACTAAAAATTTTTCAACACCAACTAAATTAAAAAGAGGAGAGTGTTGGACAACACAAATAGCGAACACTTATAATACTAACTTTGACATCCCACAATATAAGCCGAAATTACCATCTCATCAAACAATTATTTCTCCAATCAACATGAAATCAACTCAACCTACAACAGCACGTCGTCCAGATCCAGGTATGGATAAAAATTCTTATCTATTAGAAAATGAATTTGGAACACAATTGTCAGTCTGTAATGAAATAGTAGGAAATAATAGCGATGTTCAACCCGTTCAATCTTGTGAAAGCGATAACAACTTAAACTCATCTGTAAATATTCCTAGTGGCAAATGTCAAGTCCGTACTGATTTATTGAGTAGAGATGTTATGCTACAGTCATCGGAAGATATTCGTTTTAATTCCGAGCCCATTAACATTCAAAGTGCATCAAACGATGAAGATGATTTTGGAAAAAATGTTTCACCGACTTTACCAAATGAAGATCTCCGTGAAATGATGAATGGCGAATATTTGTTATATTGTGACAATGATAATATGGGTAGTCAAGGAGGAATCCGCGATAATAACAATTGTGAAGTAAATAGTTATAAGAATACAGTTTATCCTGGAATTTCAACAAATAATTGCTATACACCCGACCTCGGAATATCGGTGCAGCAATGGATTGACGAGAACTTGGAAAAACGAATAGAAGGTCAAACATCACTGCCGCTAAAAAAGCGACGAAAACTTTCTCAATTTAGCGATAATCCTTCCTTCAAAGATGAAGAACTGCACTATACTGAGTCTCTAAAAATGTTGACACCAGAAGAAAATAAAGGTTCTCTTCCAGATAATATTACAAATTCAATGCCATGTAATTCTTATCCGTCTACCCCAATGTTGAGTATAGCAAATTTCGAAAATTATGTTTACGGCGCAGAACCTCCTCGACGGCAGTTTAAAACACCGGCACAATTAAAAGAGATAACGCCACTAAATATGCATACAATTAGCTTTTTACCCGGGCAACACACAATAGTAAACAATAACGGTAGATCGACATTTAACATACTACCGTCGCAACAAACATTGGTTAGTAATAATGTAACTGCAGGCACCAACGTACAACACTCTTTTAATTTTATTCCGTCGCAAGCAAATGTGGCGACTGGAAATAATAGAAATTTATATAGCGACGGGCCTATATGCAATGTTACTTCAAATATTCAAGCTTCCGGTGAAATAAACAGCGTAAATGTTGGTTTTGACCTGAATTCGAGAAGAGAATTACCGCCGGGTGTACAAACCATTAATGTATCACCAAACACTATCCAATATACACATTCATTTCATCCAAATCAGCAGTACACGTATAGTATTCGACCTAATCAGTCTCAGAATAACATTAATGATATTAACATGCCATCATTGGATATACATAATATGATAAACCTGAGCAACTATCAAATGAACCCGCAGCATCTAAGCAACTTCTTGCACAATAGTCAAATAAATCTACAGGCAAAGCAAGCAGTTTTATTAAACGATATTCCTTGCAACGTACAAATAAATCAAAATCAGTCACGTGATCAGCGAACACAACCTCAAAATCAAAACAATGATCAGAT
Organism: Beris morrisii; assembly: GCA_951812415.1. NCBI lineage: Eukaryota > Metazoa > Arthropoda > Insecta > Diptera > Stratiomyidae > Beris > Beris morrisii. The sequence goes on from OX638310.1 coordinate 75,204,183, forward strand.
TTTTCGCAATACCCAAACACCAAAAAAGTACGGACAACCTGACGTATTAGATGCGCACCTAAGTCGCTCAAAGCAGAGCACAAATGTTTGCGATGGATGCAAAAATTGTCTAATTGCTACTACGATGCCTATTAGCACGAACACAACAACGACCCTTACAAATACAACACCACTTCGAGGAAAACATAAAAAATATAGAAGTCGGACTACTGATCGAATAACCCGCAGCTCAAATAGAACAATGGTCATAAACTATAAGGATGACGGACAGAATGACACGAAAACTAATAATTCAGCACTTAAAAGGAAACGCAGCACAGCTAATAATCGAAAATAACTAAATTCTTGTAGCTACCCGAACTCCTCAATATTAGTCAGATGTGGCGTAGGCTACATAACATATCTAAAACACTCGGATAGATCTTCGAATCTTAAAATTGCTCAATGAATTCAAATATAATTTTTTTCCGTGCTAAATAGTGCGATTATATTTTTAGTATCAAGATTAAGTTAAAGTAATTTTTATAAATAGAAATGCAAAATATACAAACAACAATTCTACAATCAACAAATTCTACAATCAACACACTATTCACAATCAATTGGACCAAATACGACACATCAATCAACATTTACGAATTTAAACTTGAATGAACATCGAGGAATTAGAAAGCTTGATGCTATTTGGAATGTCAATAAGTTGTTGTCCTTTCACAAAGCTAATCACACCGTGAATACTTGTTTTTTTAAATTCATTTTTATCATTCAAATTCTACAAATTCCTCCAATTCGCATTATTTTTTATCAACATTTAATATTTAGGTAAATTTTAATAAAGTGGTAAAAATCGGTTTATATAGCTTTTGGGAGAGACATCTATGAAATCCACGTTATCGAAATATACTGTTCTCAAAATGTACTACATCTATGGCTTGCAATAAAGCCTTTGCGCTCCAATTTGTATGAAATCTGTTTAAAAAAATAATCGAGAAACGACATAACAAGATCTGAAACCTCCATTTCAAAGTATTCTTCATGGAACTGCACTAATCTCGCAGCGGTCCCCCTATTATTATTCAGGAATGCGCCAGGATCTCGCCATTAGCGCAATATGTTATTTAATCGCTTTCAGTCAGGAAATATGGATCGTTAAGTTAGTCCATTATACAACGCGAGACCTCCATCCAGAGTTTCTTTCTCTTGATCATTAGTAGCTGCGGTACTCTTTCCTAAAAAACTGCATTGGCGAAACAATACTCGTTTAAAATGGCATGTGCAGAATCAGTACTGATCGATGAGACGATTGTAATGCTGATCAAAATCCGCAGTGGAGCATTGACCCTGTTTCAGCTTTTTGAAGGCCTACTGGGACATAATTCGCAAAAATGTTTGAATCGATTCTAAATCTTTAAACCGTGTGTCCATGGAATCGTCATCGAAAATTGCTAAATCTGAATTATTTCCACTGAACTATCGCCGAGCTTTTATCGTAAGATTTTACGAAAAATATCGAATTTTTATCCGACGTTTGTTTACTATACTCTAGCCTGTCTACCAGTGTCGTGACATTCTCTTTGGTTGAAGACATTCATAAATATATAAATAGAATGTCCACCTAACATCCCCGCCAAAGTACTCCGAACTTTATTCCGTATTGAGGTCCGATTATCATGTATGTATATATTTTGAAAACGGTAGATTTTGAGTCCGTGGATGTCGTAAGTCTCGGAATATATTTACGATTAAAAAATTTAGAACATTAGTAGGTTATGTTTGAATTAAGTTGTAGTTTTCTAGATTAAATCTGTAAGCTATTTTAAGTTAAACAGCGCTCAAAACTTTGTAACCCTTAGGAGTTGAAACTTATCATAATAACTAGATGAAAAGTCTCACTTGTTCGAAAAGTCTTTTTTGTAGAAGTCATAAAAACACCGGAATGTCAAAACTTCCATACGGATGCGATAAGTTCATTTTCGGCCAAAGTTTTTACACTCCTACAAAAGTGTTAGTGCTTAGAATAGGTATCTAATTCTATTGTACATTCACTACGCGATAAGACAAAAGTCACCTCTTGCGTTAATTTTCTATATCACATTTGGTGCCACAATTATTTACACAATGCATTTTGCTTATTAGAAAGTGTAAATAGTGAGCCGTATCTTCTATAATTTTTATTATATTTTGCTCAATTTTTTTTACTCGATATCTTATTATTTTCTTCATAGTTTTCAAAAAACTATAAATAAAAACAAACTTTCAGGAACTGAAAATAAAGTCAGTGCCAATATAAGTACACATCATATTAGCCATCATTAAAATCTTAAAAAATAACTCTGATTAATCTAATCAAAATTAACTTCAAAAACTAATTTTCTTATAAGTTTAATTTTGACCTTTCAAAGATATTTGCTAAGTCCGATAAAACTTCTTCATTTCGTCGGAGGAATCGCAATGTTGTCTTGTTGTAATGAAATCAAATCTGATCAATTAATCACCGGCAATAAGCGGGACTTCGTTCAAAATGTCGAGATATGGACGTCATTCTGGGATATTCATTTTCATATAATAGTTAAATGTTAGTTGTTTTCCGGCGTCATTAGGGTTTCTGGTGTGAAACCCCAACACGAAATCCCCGACTGTTGATTAATCGCTATCCTTGAGGACATGACGGTTGGGAAACCTTCACTGGATAGGCCAGTTTTATAAGATTGTGTTGGACTAGGTCCGAAGGAGCTGTTTCGTCATTGGAGGGCATAGACTCGTCAGAGGGTGTATCTGGCTGTACACTGCTGTAATACGTCCAATTCTCAACTACGGGTCACTAGTCTGGTGGCCCGCTCTGAGTAAGGACTATAACATAACTAAACTCAGTCGAGTTCAACGAAGTGCGGCCATAGGCATTACAGGTGCTATGCGGTCATGCCCGACCGATGCTCTAAACGTGCTACTCTACCTCCTACCAATCGACCTTTATATAAAAAACACCGCATCAAACAATGCCGTCAGGCTCAAAGAATCTGGGTGCTGGACTACGAAACCATACGGGCATAGTAATATCCTGGGACAGTTACCAAAGGAATTGGTTACGTCACCGACTGACTACATCACCCCCAAACTGAGCTTCACGAAACGATTCTCTGTTGGTTTCCCAAATAGAGAGGAGTGGAAGAACGGTGCGGTGGAAGCAGACTTCGACACGATAATATTTACCGACGGTTCGAAAATGGACTGCGGGGTCGGGGCAGGAATATTCTCAGATACACATAATATCGCTAAGTCCTACCGCCTCCCGGACCACGCTAGCGTCTTCCAGGCAGAGATACTGGGGATCCGGGAGGCTTGTCGTACACTAAAACACGACTCATCGCCAAAACACAACATCGTCATTTTCACCGACAGCCAAGCCGCAATCAAAGCACTAGACTCGGCTACCACCTCCTCTAAACTAGTTCAGCAATGCCGTAACGAACTAGCCGGTCTGGCGGAACGGCTCAAAGTCACTGTGCTCTGGGTCCCGGGGCATAGAGACATAATGGGAAATGAGCGCGCTGATGAACTGGCCAGGGAGGGCTCCGCTCTTCCCAGCTCTCTTGCGGAACTAGTCCACGTTCCTTTAGGAGTCGTAAAGAGGGTCATACTCTCACACTTCCAGAAAGCGGCTAACTCCAGATGGAAAAGCCTAACTACCTGCGCCATATCTAGGAAGATGTGGCCATCTTACAACCGAGCCAAGTCAGACGAACTTCTATACAAGACCCGGGCAGACGTCTCCAGAATCACGGCGATCAGTATAGGTCACTGGCCGATTGGGGATCATGCGGCCAAACTGGGCATTCCATTCAATGTACACTGCCGCAGCTGCCAGGACACTAATGAGCGAGAGTCGCTTGTTCATTTCCTTTGCAGGTGTCCGGCTCTAGCTAGAGCCCGAGAGCGAGCGCTAGGCAAGCCCTTCTGCGGGGACCTGATGGAGATTTCGGGGAAGAGGATTGGAGAGTTATTACTTTTCCAGAACAGCACAGGGTGGCTATAGCGATCCAATTCAATCAACCTTTCTCACATTCATCTTCTGTATTCCCCAGTATCAACAACCCTTAACAGCCGAGTTTAACACGAGTTTGTGGTTTCAAAACGGCCTCTGAGCTAATTGAGCCCTGTCTGGGTGACAGGGCTGCCACTTAAACCAACCAACCCAACCAGAGGGTGTATCATGCCTACTATCCGAAACATCCTTACAGCTGGTGGAAAATATTTCATTCTTAAAATTAGGGAAAAAAATAAAATTGCTGTTGGCGGGTTTCGATGTCGCGCTCTTAGCGTTTAGCTTTATATATCCTGGCGTACAACCAAAAATTCCACCAAATTGGTTTAAATATTAGGTGATCTTCAGCGCCACCTTCCCAGTATAAGGTTGCGATGGCAAGAATTTAGCTAAGTTTATACGTCGCGGATTGTAAATTTGATTTCGAGATCGCTATATAGAAATTATCCTCAGCAATTCCACCAGCTGTAAGGGTGTTTCGGATAGTAGGCATGATACACCCTCTGACGAGTCTATGCCCTCCGATGGCGAAACAGCTCCTTCGGACCTAGTCCAACACAATCTTATAAAACTGGCCTATCCAGTGAATATTTTCCAACTGTCATGTCCTCAAGAGGACAGCGATTAATCAACAGTCGGGGATTTCGTGTTGGGGTTTCACACCAGAAACCCTACTGACGCCGGAAAAGAACTAACATTTAATCAAATTTGCTTCTATGGTTGCTTACCATGAAAAAATTCCTTTCATATAATAGTTATCTTACCATGATGTGAGTGCCGTATTGACATAAACACTGCTACCGCACTAAAAATTGTCCGCAATTTTTACACTTGGCTTTCCGTTGTCACTATTCTTTTAGCCTTATTCAAATGGTAGAACATTTTCTTACTATCTTTATTAAAATTATATATACTATTGTTAATACAAAGTTTCCGTCACAGATCGAACGATTTTTTTTATCGATCGATTCACCCTCATCTACTTTTATCAGATAAAAACATTTTTCCTTTGAACAATTTTTTCTTTGGAAACTTAATAATAAATTGTACATTTATGGCATTTATATGATATATTTTTGGCAATATTAACTGTAAATGCCGTGAACATATTCAGAAGGGAGGGCGCATTTAAACTTACAATTAACTTTTCGATACATTCAATTTCCAGCTGAGCTTCCTATCCAGAATTAGACCCAGGTATTTAGGTTGTTCCTATAGTATAAGCTCCACGCCTCCGAGCTTCGGCATCCTAAATGCCGAAATTCTATGCTTCCTTGTGAATAGCACCAATTCAGTTTTAGAAGCGTTCACCCCCAAGCCGCATCTCCCAGCACACTGAGTGTGCGGAGTGCAGATTACAAAATGCTCGACAGCGTATCAAAAAACTTGACCTTGGCGGTTACCACAATGTCGTCTGCATATGCCACGACCTTTATTCCCTGTTTTTCAATTTCTAGGAGAACCTCGTTCACAACGAGGAGCCAAAGAAGAGGCGATATCAGCCCTCCTGAGGCGTTCCCCTCGAGGCCTGTCTTATAACCTTGCCTAGGGGATCCGGGTGTAGTCCAGTGGTAGTCTACTAGGTCTTGAAAACATTGCTACCGGGGTTCAATTCCCACTCAATGCATAATTTATTTATATGAATTTTTCAGTTTCTATTGGTTTCAGAATATTAATATAAATCGTGAACAGTGCGGAATCATTAATAGGGTCACTTGTAAAGGATTTAAACCTAAGCAAATGAGTTCTGTTTACATTCTTATCAGATTCACAAATACCATCAGAGCTGCCAGACAGTAGTTGATTTGCTATAGGCAACTTTGCTGTTCTGGTAGATCGTATCACAGCCAATAGTACTGCAAAATTATGATCATTAACACCTGCTAGTACACTGCTAGTACACTGCCATACCCGGCCCGATTCCTGATCTTCCTTCCCATTCCTAAAAACTGATTAAGTTCGGTATCCCCTTTCTTCTCCACAATTCCTTCCAACTCTCCTCTCCTTCGCACCAAGAAACACGGAAAAATATTTGATAGAACAATACCGCGGCCAATTGGGCTCAGTTTGTTCTTGAAAATTAGCCAAAAACAGCCATCAGCCGTAGGCGCCGTGCCGTGGTGCAGTGGGATCACAACGGACCTAGCGGTCTATGTGTTAGCTATCTCTGTCAATAGCTACCCACCTAACCTAACCTAACATAGCACTCACAAATCTGGTATTCAGAAGAGTCGTTAGCCAGCTTGTCAGTACATCCTCCAATCCTATGCTATACAGCGCTACCCTAATTGCTTCCACTGTCACGTTGTTGAAAGCTCCCTCTAGGTTCAGGAAAGCCGTTAAGGCAAATTCCTTATACTCCAAACTAGATTCTATAGACCGCACTACCTCGTGCAAAACTGTGTACAGATTTCCCTCTCATGTAAGCATGCTGTGCGCCTGAGAGTATCCTGTTTCTACATAGATTCCGAATGTACGTACCTTGGGCACAAAGGACGGCAGACTGATGGGTCGAAAGTCCTTTGTTGTTGTGTGGCTGGGTCTGCCGACTTTCGGGATAAAGACGAAACACGCCTCCCGCCAGGCATTTCTGACCTACCACACCAACAGGCAGCTCCTATAAATTAGCCAATTTCTAATTGCCACAGAGGCTCTTTGTACCATGATGTACCTGATGCCGTCTGGTCCTGGTGATTTGTAGGGAGCAAAAGTGCCTATAGCCCATATGATCCTTTCCTCACTTAGTAGTTCGACCATCCCTACCGGAACAACCCCATGATTTGCCATTGAAGCTCCACTTCCCGTAGGATGCCCATCCTGCGATGTGCTAACAAGGAAGTAAGTGGACATCAAGAGCTCGAGCGTCTCTTGACTAGTTTCCACCCACGTTCCGTCACTTCGCCTAATGTAGCTCGGTGTACATGGCTCCTTGGAAGTAATTTCCGCACTTGGACGCCTCGCTGTTTCCGCTGATAGATTCGCAGAAACTCTTCAACGACTCCCTTTTTTACGCTTCCTAATTTCATACTTAAACAATTTGAGACTGGCCTTGTACCTGTCCCAGTCCGCCTCATTTCCGTCTCGTTTTGCCCTATTGAACAGTTTTCTACTAGGCTTCCTCAATTTCCCAAGTTCGCCATTCCACCAAGGTGGAGTGGCTTTCTTTGGGGCCCTGGGCAGCGGACAGGACCTTTCGAAAGCGTTAACTAAAACAGCATTGAAAACTCCCACGCAATCCTCTATCTCTTCTCCACACTTCAGTTCCCCCGGAGGAGGCGGTAAATCCGCCTCCGTAATTCTGTGGAACCTATCCCAATCTGTCTTCCTAGGATTTCGTGCCGGCTGTATTCTCACTTGCTCGAAGTTAATTTCGAAGAGAATTCAGCAGTGGTCTGAAAAAGATGGTCTGGTTGAGACCCTCCATTTTTCAACTCTTAAAGTACTAGAGTTTGTGGCTAGCGTAATATCTAGCACTTCCTTCCGGTTCCTTACTATAAATGTGGGGTCTGACCCAGTATTGCATATCCTAAAGTTGGTACCCATAATAAAATCATAAAGTGACTTGCCCCGTTCATTGGTGTTAGTACTTCCCCACTGCGTGTGGTGTGCGTTCGCATCACATCCGATGACAGTATCCCATTTTCTACTCATTGCGAGCTGTCGCACTGTTGCCGCTGGAACTGCCGCACTGTCGTATGGTAGGTAAGCCGACGCCAGACACATTGACTTACCCCTCTCCCTCACTATTATACTTATCTCCTCATTACTGTAATTATTCAACAAAAATGACTTTAGCTCTATTTTTATCAATACACAAGCCCTAGGTTAACCTTCACCTTTCTTGTAGTATAGCTTGTAATTCAGGATTTTGAGTCCCTGGATAACGTTCTTGTCGTTAACCCAGGGTGGAAGTTGATCTGTTTCACCTTCAATATCAGTAGGAACCGCCTCCTCGATACCCCTCTTTTGTAGGAATGGTTTCACCATAACCCTGCCCAGTCCGGACCGCACCATCCCTTTGCACTGCTCCAGGTATGGCAGCGAATCCCTGCTGAGGGCCAGGAGGAAGTGCTGGCCAAACTCCTGCTTCGGCCCCACCTTAAGCACTTTCCAACTGTCCGCTATAAGATCCCTATTCTGTAATTTGAAGAGATCCAGAACTTTATCCGCTTCAAGGAATGGCCTTGGAATCCACACCCATACCTTAGGCAGGATGTAGTTCGCCAATTCCGACGGAGAGACCGCCTTAAGCCTGGCACCCTCCCATAACTCACCCAGTTCGGCAACCACCCTAGCAATTAGCTCTCTGGAGGCTTCGTTACCGCATGCAATAACTTTGTGCCCTCCATCCCAGCCTGCCCCGTCAAACCTTAAATCCAGATCAGGAGCCCCATCTGCAGGGACGTCATTTCAGTTTTTTCTTGGGGGGGGGCAAGATATTATGTATGTATATACATATATATAAAAATGAATGTTTGTCTTTTTGTTTGTTCTGTATAGGCTCCTAAACCACTCATCCAATTGCGATGAAACTTTGGTGATTTGTTGAGGGCACGCCCGCGATGGTTTCTGCGTTAACAAAATCATTTAACAGTTGGTGGTACGCGAGTTATTTCAACATTTGAGTGTATTTCATATAGTTTAGCGAGAGTTCGTTCGATTTCGGTGTATAAGTTCTGCGTTCCTATTACTAAATGGTAAAGTTGGACGATGGATGTTGGATAGGGAGATAGTGGAGGATGGTGGATAGAGGATGGAAGATGGAGGATTATAGATGGTGGATGGAGGATGGTGGATAGAGGACGGAGGATGGTCGATGGGGGATGGTGGATGGAGGACGGTGGTAGAGGATGGTGGATGGAAGACGATGGATAGAGGATGGTGGATAGAAGATGGAGGATGGGGAATTAGGGATGGTGGATAGAAAATGGAGGATGGGGAATTGGGGATGGAGGATGGTGGATAGAGGATGGAGGTTGGAAGATGGAGGATGGTGGGTAGAGGATGGTGGATGGGGGATGGAGTATGGTGGATAGAGGATGGAGTAACGGGAGCAACGGCGCGACGGGAGAAATGGGGGATGGTGGATAGGGAATGGTGGATGGATGGTGGATAGAGGATGGAGGAGGGTGGATAGCGGATGGAAGATGGAGGATGGCGGACGGTGGATAGAGGATGGTGGATGGAGGATGGTGGTTAGAGGATGGAAGATGGAGGATGGTGGGTAGAGGATGGTGGATGGGGGATGATGGATAGAGGATGGAGTAACGGGAGCAACGGCGCGACGGGAGAAATGGGGGATGGTGGATAGGGGATGGTGGATGGAGGATGGTGGATAGAGGATGGAGGATGGAAGACCGAGGATGGTGGATGGAGGATGGTGGATAGAGAACGGAGGATTGTGGATGGGGGATAGTTGATAGCGGATGGAAGATGGAGGATGGTGGATGGAGGACGGTGGATAGAGGATGGTAGATAAAGGATGGAGGATGGGGGATGGTGGATGGAGTGACGGGAGAAATGGGAGCAACGGGAGAAAATGGGAGCAACGTGAGAAAATGGGAGCAACGATAGTAACAGGAGTATCGGGAGAAACAGGACCAATGGATCAACGGGAGTAACAGGAGCGATAGAACAACGTGAGCGAAGCGAGCGTAGCCGCGGAACGCGGCTAGTATATTATATATAATATATGAAAACCCTGTGCGCGGAACTGACGCCTCCGCGCTTGCCTTCAATTTAGCAGTCCTTTTTTTGCAGTCGCCCAGATACTTATCAGGCCTGCATCCGACGCAATTACCATTGCCCTATCGTACTGCTCCTTCTCCCAATCACTGAGCTGACTGAGGTCCAGAGCTTCATACTTGGCAATCTTTCGTAAAGCCGATCGCATCCTGCGCTTAGCCTGCAGGTGTGCGTTTGTCCTTACCCTTGCCCACCCTTACCCACTTGAAGCACCCCTGATCCTCGGTGCCTTCATCAACGGCTGTGTCAACATCTAGGTCCAGATCAACATCCCTACTATGTGCAACTTCTGTGACCTCCTCAGAATGAAAGGACTGCTTACCAGTTCGAGTCGCACCTGGTAGGTTAGCAGTGCTGCAAACAGCTGTGATCACCTCACAAGCAATAGCAGTGCGCTCATCACCGGTCAGGGTAACATCAGCGTCTTCGACCGGCGAAATAAGCTGATCCTCCGTTGATAAGCTCCCGAACCTGTCGTCCAGCGAGTTGGACGAGAGCGAAGCCTCATCGTCGTCACTTGACAGAACGCAAAGTTCCCCTCTTCTTCCTTCTATAGCGTCTTTGGTTTTTGTTTTTGTTTTAATTGGATTCATATGATTCCCGGATTCATACGAGTCGCGCGTGAAAAAGGGACGTCACCCATGGCAGAGCACCGCATTACCATGGGAAGGCTAATTTAAACCAGAGGTCGCCCGATGTCTGAAATCTATCGTTCGCGACTGAGCTATCCCTTCAGTCATGCATTCCTCAGCACGATGATTTCCACTTTGACTTGGGGTTGGAAGGGAAAAAGGGTTCTCGGTAGACGACACAAGGGGGAAATAACACACATTTGGGTACCTCAATCTTAATGACCACAGCACCCGATTGATGCGAGTGTGTAAGTCTCGGCTGAGTAATCCGGAGGACTAAAGACGGATTTCCTGCCCGCTAACCAACCCCAAAACTTAATCTAATCGATCTTCCAGAACGCGAATTGTCTTCGATATTTTCCCTGCGTGCTTTGAAAAGACTGGCATATGTAAATTTTGGTAATCGAAGAGTCAACCATTGATTCACGGATAATTTTATATGGTTTTCCTTGCTTTGTAAAGACTTTAATGGCGACACGATGCTCAATGTTCTTCATATTTGAAATTTTCTTCGACTTTTACTTGTATAAATTCATATCAGGGTTATATTCACACATGTGAATAAGTTATAAGTTTTTTGCGAGTCACCACTAAATGCATGATACAATGGTCTGTTTTGGATAGCCTTCTTAGATTTTTAGTGGTGCACCTAACCTTCAGCTCTCTATAATTGAAGTCGAGATAATAATTATAAATACTAAGGCCTGTATTACACTGTATGCCACTATGTCAAATATTTGACTATTCTCGCTGGTAAATGCAGTCAGATAGTTTACTCGTCAAATTTTTATTTGCAACATTATTTTTTTTTGGTCTACACAAGGTCTTTTTTGATGAAAAAATTGGACTGAACTGTTCGTCAAATTTTTTTAAGTCAAATATTTGACAGCATGGCATACATAATATATTCGAAACTGCTCAAATTGTACTCTGTGCGAATACTTTGCTGAATCAAAAATAATTTTAATATAAACGATTCTGCTCCTTTATTCTTGTAATATGCTGAATTATTGTGATCAATTTTTAAAAGAAAACATTTTATTTTTTTTTCTTTACGTTTTAACGCCATGTTTTTTCCACTGCCCCGAAATCTCGCGATTAAGAGTACTGTATTTCAATTAATATATTTAATTTAACATTTAATAATTTTTAGCTGACTGTTATGTCAAAATTTAACTTATTTTGTAAGATTTTACCATTTTCAGTAATGGAAATTTGTCCTGCGTCAGTAGAAATCAAAAAATTTAATTATTTAATTAATTACGAACCATGCATTTCGAGCAAGTAATTTGAAAAATTTATTTGGAGTGGAGTGGGGTGGGTGCTCAAAAGTTGCGATAGATACATTCTAAAATTCATATCTCATAGACGGTTAATGGCAGAGTGGAGGAGAATAGACCGGATATAAAATTTTGTGAGTGGCAGTGATGTACGGTAAGGGGGGAGGATGTTGAAATACTTTAAAATGCGATATCTCACGAACCAATTATGTACATCAAAGAGATGAAATTCATTCGGTTTGTGTTAGTAGATGAACAAAGGAAGCTCACTGAATATACAATTTTCCAGAGGGGCGGTGCAAAATTTGACGATAACACTATCAGACTACATTTGCCAGCCAGAATAGTCAAATATTTGACATAGTGGCATACAGTGTAATACAAGATTAAGGTCTTCTGATATATTGAATTCATTATACTTCTACCGGTTCTTCAGATAAATGCCTAACAAAAATCAGGTTTTACGGTACGTTGTGAGCCTGGCTTCTTTTTATTCATGAAGATGTAGAGGATCATCTCCAGTGCTGCAGTAGGAGTGAATGGGCCATCCTTTGCAGTTTGCTTAGTTCGGTTTGTACAGTTACCTGTAAAGTCATGTGTCACCATAAAAAAACCCCAAATCCGCTTGCTGTCTGTCCGTAAGCAGGATAACTCAAGAACACCTTGACCTAGGATCTTGAAGTTTTGATTTTGGATGTTGGTGGAATTTGTAATGCTAATTTCGGTAACGGGCAAAATCGTCCTACTCCTTTGGGTAGCTGCCATACAAAAAGTCCTTAAAGCACGTGTTCAAGAATATTGGGCAATATCTTCAGAACCACTTAAGCTACGACTTTGAAATTTTGAATACGGTGGTTTTCCAATAGTTGCAGTTAAATGCATTAATATGAAAAAGATACCATGAGTCCTTCGAGAAGCTGCCATACAAAAATCGTGTAAAAATATTCTTACTCAATTTACGGAATTCACTATAACTCGAGAAATTTGGCCACGAAGTTGAAAATTTGTTGAAATTAGTTTTGAGTGTGTTGTAACCAAGTGAAACTCGTTGATCGTTCAAGGTTTATTCTCCGACTGAAGTCTGAATCGTCTGGCTGATCGTCTCCAACTGACTATGTACAAAGTTATAACATTTTTCTCTACGCAATTATTTCAATTTCAATTCAATTATTTCAATTCAAGTATGTACATAATTATTAGTGTAGAACCATTATAAAATAATCATTAACTTAATTCATAATACAATTCATAGTACAGTTATAATAAAATGCATAATACAATTACGTTGCTTTATAAAAATCAGGTCTTCTTTTGATCCTCGAAGACCGTCTTAATTGGCATCGATTATCGTTTGATGGATTACCGCTTGATGTGGTCGCTTCTTTATGCTGTTGGTCTTCTGCTGCAGGCGCTGCTAATTCTAACGTGATGCTTCCATCGTTCCTAGTCGATGCTTCCGTCGTAAGTTCACCGTGGTGGGCTTTAGCGGAGTCCTGAGCTTGGTCGAGAGTCTCGTTAGTCAAGTCTGTCGGTCGTGCGTCTTCATTTATAACTATTAGAGGGTTATTATTGGAATTTTTATGATTCGTTTCGTTATTAAAATTGCAATTTGTTGAGAGTATTTGCTCTGCATGACGCAGTTTGTTTCCATCTACGAGAACTATGTAGTGTCTGTCTCCCTTTTGCTCCCATATTTCACTGAAGTTCCACTTACACGATTTGTTGTCGTAAGACCGTACTTGTACCTTGTCGCCAATTTCGAATCACTTAAATGAAATATTTTCGTTGCTTTCTGTTCGTTTCTGAGAAGCCTTGTTCTGATGTTTTTCTTAAACATGAGTTCAGCAGGGGTGGTTCCGGTAGTAGTATTCATTGGCGGATACAGGGGGGGCGGAGGGAGCGGCCGCCCCCTCCAAGAGCAATTCCGAATTTTCTAAACATGCATACTTCAACCGTTCTCCGATTTTTTTTACTCCACTGCAATGTGGACTGTAGTTCTGCGGTGCAATGCAAGGCACAGAACAGAACCATGATGGTGGATTTACCATACACTCAACGTTTGAGGCGCGCTTCTATCCCCACCATAAAATCAACCAATCAGATGGCTCGACAAGTCGCAAGAGTCTAACATTCTTCAACTTTTTCTCCGACGCACGCTTCCATATGTGTACACACATACAATGAACTGTGGTACCACACAATTCGCAGCTCATCGTATTTCTGTCGCTTCGCACTTATAGGCAAGTTGCGCCACAAAGGCAAGTTGAGTATAAATTGCTTTCAACACAGCAAAGAGCACAGCCGACGAAACCCGGTTTGCAATGACCCGATGGGGGTAGAGGCGAGCCTCAAGGGTGAGTGTAAACGCACCATGATAAAAAGTCTACAAGACAAGACATTCCATCAAGAACCGCCAAGAATGACGAAATGTGGGACCTTACCATCTCCGATTGCTTTGAAAATTTTTGTACTTTTAGAACTAGTGAAAAAAATAATTGAAATTCAATTTTTTGTTTCTATTTAATTTTTTTTGTTAGTTATAGTAAGTTAAAGTTTTAGCAAAAATGGTGTCCGAGTCCTCTTTGAATAATAAAATATGGCTTATTTTAAAGGGGAAGGTTGTCGCAATAAAAATTATCCTTGAAATTTTTTTTATCCTTGAATATCTCAAAACGGTTTTTTTTTTATATTTTGTAGGTTATACTGTTTTTCAAAAAATATCAAAAAATTAACTTGGGATCTCAATGGGATCGGGGTCAAAAAAATCGAAGAACTTTATAGTGGTTCTCAATTATTTTATAGAAAAAGGGTCATTTAATCAAGAATAGAGTGTGACCTTATCATCGCCGATTCTTTTGAAAATTTATGTACTCGAAGAATTAGTGAAAAAAAATATGATTTCAAGTTTTTGTTTCTATCTCATTTTTTTGTTAGTTATAGTATGTTAAAGATTTCCCAAAAAAGATGTCCGAGTCCTCTTTGAAAATTCATATCTCTGGTAATTTTTATCCTTGAATAATAAAGTAGGGCTTATTTTAAAGATTGTTGTTGTTTTTGTTAGTTAAAAAATGAGATAGAAACAAAAACTTAAATTTCTATTATTTTTTTTACTGGTTCTTCAAGTACAAACATTTTCAAAAGAATCGGAAATGGTAAGGTCACAACTTTGGCGATTCTTGATGGAATGACCCATAATAAGATGAAAACAATATGATCCCGTTTTTGCTAAGTGCAGTCTATGTAGCTAAATTCACACAGAACTTGATCAAACAAAATAGTCAAATCAAAAAAATTTCCGCACCCCCCAACAGCAAAGTCTGGATCCGCCACTGGTAGTGTTTGGTGTTTTTCTGTTCTGCATTAGCAATTGGCATAATTTCAAATTCAGGTCTCCTGATTCATTTTCCATCGCGCGTAATCTTTGTTTGACTATTTGAACGTATCGTTCCGCCTGTCCATTTGTCGCTGGATGATAGGGTGCTGAACATTTATGGTGAATTCCATTAGATGTCAAAAAATTTTCATATTCAGTAGATTTAAAATTGCTTCCGTTGTCCGTTACAATGGTGTAAGGTAATCCGAACCTTGCAAAAATTTCTCTTAAAATTTGGATCGTTTTCGTCGAGCTTGTGCTTTGTGTTGGTATAGCTTCGATTCATTTACTGTACGCATCGATAATGATTAAAAAAGATGTATTCATGAATGGTCCTGCATAGTCGATGTGTAATCTCTCCCATGGAAATTTTCGATATTCCCATGGATGTGAAGGAAGTCTTTTTGGATTGTTTTTAATCATTGCACAATTTCGGCATTCCCGTCAAATATTTTCAATTGATTTATCAATTCCCCTCCACCAAATGTAGCTTCTAGCAAGAGCTTTCATGCGTGAAATACCGGTATAAGCTGCGTGGAGGTCATTTAGTACTCTTGATTGTAACGATTTTGGAATCATTACTCGGATTCCGTACATTACGCATCCATCTTCTAGTGAAAACATAGAAGGACATTCGCCGTTTGGCAAGGTTGACCCTGTTTGGATCATCATTCATCATCATTTAAAGTTTCTTTTTTTATTTTTGTATGTGTTACGAGTAAGTTTAGAATTTGGTTAATTTGATATATAGAAACCAAATCTGATTCATTAACCCTTCCAGATTCGGTTGGAAATCTTGATAGATAGTCCGCATTTCCGTGTTCCTTTGTATATCTATATCGTATCCAGACATGTAATTGGCGTAATGTAACAATCTTAACGCAGAGGTAGCTGGCAGATTTTTGTTAGGGTGTAGTATACTAGTAAGCGATTTATGATCGGTTATGCGAATTATTTTCCGGCCAAGCAATATTGGAAAAATTTGTGTAATCCAAAATTTATCCCTGTAGCTTCCTTGCCTATTTGCGAGTAGTTTGCTTCTGCTTTTGTAAGTGTTCTTGATGCGAAAGCGATAGGTTTTTCTCCTCCGTATGGCATGATGTGCGAGATTACTGCTCCAAGTCCCGTTGGTGAAGCATCAGTAGCCAACGCTAATGGAAGATCCGGGTCGTACGGGATAAGAATTTTTGTGCTTGTTATGTCATTTTTTAGGTTTTCGAAAGCGGATTCGCATTTATTGTTCCAAATATATCTCGTTTCTTTCTGTAGTAAATCGTTTAACGGGGCGAGTTTGTTGGAAAGATTTGGAATAAATTGCTGGTAGTAGTTCACTAATCCAATAAATATTCTTAACTCAGAGACGTTAAAGGGTTGTTTACTATCTTTTATTGCCTTAATTTTCTCACTCATCGGATGTATCATCGATGACGTGTCCCAAGTATATAATTGAGCTTTGTAAAAAGTGGCACTTTGATTTGGTTAAGTGTAAATCATGTTGTCGAAGTCTCAGTAAGATTTGCCTCAAGTTTTTCAACAAACAGGTGTAGGTTTTGCCTCCCACTATAATGTATATTTAAAATGTTGATGATATTTTACTAGCACTTCCACTAGGGTAAAGATTAGTTTCCAGATGATATCGTCTATCAATTTATAATAGGCCAATTGACCAATGTCTCTAACACTAAATAGTATTAAAGGAATTGACGAATATACCATGTGCTCTGGTGGTAAATGTCGGAACCTTCTAAGATAGATAGAAATTGGCAGTTGCATTTGATTTTTATACAAAATTGAGATTGAGCTCGATACAAGTTGTTTTCTCCAAAATATCGCTTGAAGTGAATTTCAATTAACCTTATAATTAAATAAGAATGACAAACGTATCATAACATTTCATTAAGAAAATTTATTTTTTTAAGATACCAATTTCAAGCACCAAAATGAAAAAATAGTGTAACGAAATAATGGTTTATGTTCGTCTTAAATGATATCATAATTTTCTCGTATTTATTTTTCTCGGAATATTAAACATTTCGAAGTTTATACTGCTCATTCATTGAGTGGCGAGCATTTGACTGATATTCTTTTCCACACTTAATTGCCATGGACCAAGTAACATTTCTTAAATAAAAATTTCATTAACTCCATCATCCACTTGTTTTTAATTTTGATTTAACTTCGGAACGAGTTATTGTAACACCCATTATAAGTACACATTGCCTTATGTACTGTTGTCATGTTTTATAAAACCTTTAAACCGCAATAAACCGTTATATATTAAATATCTTAGTTTGCATTATGTATACATTTTGGGTAATATGCGGGGAATTTGAAAATGTGGGAATTGCGGGGAATTTCATTATTTTGTGGGGAATTTAAATATTTTGTTTGGGTAATTTGAGCGAGAGCAAACGTGCGCATATCGTGCGCAGTGTAACCTGTAGATAAACTGTGTGAATCGCTTGCCGTGGATTGGCTACTCCAGCAGACCAGTTTCAATTTAAAATCGACTTATTTGGATCTGTAGGCAAAAAGATACAAACATGCTCAAAAATCCAGAAAGGTGAAAACCTATATTTTTTAGGCCGACTTATTGCAACATGCAGAAAAAACCCTCCGCAAGTTTTGTTGTTTCGAATATTGTTGTTTGTATATACTGCATAATTTTCGGTAATTTTGGGTTTCGTGGTATTGTTTTGCTAAAAGCAAATATCTCTATTATATTAGCAAGCCGCTCGTAAAGATTTCACGCGTATTTCTAATACCGAGTATAATTATCATACCATTTACACACAGAAGAAAACCCAGTTTCGAAAAAACACAATTCTACAAATCCAGAAATCATAGTGCACGTATTCAAAGATACAATAGCCAAAAAGTTACGATCGATGTCTGGTAAAAAAAATCCGCGGCACAAAAATTATTTTATATTTCAGTTTCCGTCTACAAAAATGGAAATGACCAAATTAAATTCAGGTACATATAAATATGTACACACATCCGTAAAACACATAAACAAATACACGTTATTTTTCAGACACACATTCATGTATAAAAACCTGACAGTCGCTCACAAAATACGAAACTTTTTCGTATTCTGACAGTAACTATCAGGCGAATGATATTTTGTGTGTCCATTTGAGAGAAACTCGCAGACGTCTATTGTGTGATATTTCACTAGCTTTTATACGAGAGTTGTTCTCAGAACTACTATCGATATTTACTCTCCGACAGTATTTCTCTCAAGCGGACACCTAGTGGTAGGGTATTGAAGGGGTCATCTTGTGTGAAGGCTCTTTTTTGCGCTTTTTTGGGAAATTTGTTTTGGAGAAGTAAATATAGATACAACCGGAAATTTTTACCACATATTTATGCACATTTTGAGCACACTTTACAATTTTTTCAGCCCGAAATTGTCACTCATTGCTGAGCTATGTGTTAGCCACTCATTTTCAAAAAACTTATTTTCGGTAGACACGATTGCGGGCGTTCTGCTTATCTCAAATAAAAAAATCAAACGGCATTTTAATCTGTGAAGTTTGAACTAGTTTTGGAACTAGGATTATCAAAAAATATTGAACAGTTATAATTTTTGGCAACTTGTTGAACTTTTTACCGTCAATTTTGGTGTTTTTTTACGACTTCTTCAGGTCGACAAAAAAAAAACGGCTTTGATGAATCACAATTATTCTAGTTTGCAAACTGTCTACAAGAGTACTGAATAAGTTCACTAAATTTCAAAGGAATTCGTTCGATAGATTTTGTGATATCGTGCCTACCGATTTGGAAAATACCGTTTTGAGAAAAACGCGACTAAACTTCCGAACGGCTTCCAATATCGGAATATCACTTCGCCCACATATTCTACACTATATTTGGATGCAATTTATGCAAAAAAAAATCGATTTTTTGAACCAGTCACACGGGATGACCCACATAATTAAATTTATCAACCAACCCAATTATATTTATTTTTTTATGTTGTTAATATTAATGCAGGTCGAAAGCAACTGACTTTATAGTCAATTCTATATAAATGTACATATGTGTAAATATTTTAAGCTTGAAGGAATTAGTTATTCATCGTAACTAAATACGTACTTTTATATATATTTCAGAGCATCACCACAGGCAACCGATAAGCGACAGATTGAAGCTAGATGATAAATTATTTAATGCACAAATTTGTATTAAACCGATTGATGGAAAAGTTCCAGTACTTGACGAGGCGGCCGCATTTGAAATACAAAAAAAAAAGAATATTCAAAAAACGCTCAATGATTTCGATAGATTTTTAATGCGGCAGAAATTGGAACATTTAAAGACATACGCACGGCTGAATAAGACTTTTGTAAAAAGGAAAGAAGCTAGTATAGATAAAAGACGTCAAAGTTCTGGCTCACAAAAGGCTCAACCCAAAAGGCAAATTAGATTTGCAGAGCCGAAACAAATAAGATTTAACAATAAAATGGAAAAGAGGTTAATTTCAAATGTGCGTCAAACAGATCCGAAACTTCGAAAGAAGGTGGTTGTAAGATTAGAAGATGTCGTTTCTAGTGCTGAATTTAATCAATATTTTAGTTCACGCGTTTGTTTTTCGAAAGAAAAGATTTTTTCAGGGACCTATGCTAAAAGAAAAAATCTCTATTATATTAGCAAGCCGCTCGATAAAGATTTTACACGTATATCTAATACCGAGTATAATTATCATTTACACACAGAAGAAAACCCAGTTTCGAAAGAGAACAATTCTACAAATCCAGAAATCATAGTGCACGTATTTAAAGATTCTGTTGAAAATAGTCGAAATAAAAAATCAGCTATTAGTATTCCCAATGATGGGAATATTGTGGATGTCCAGCAGGAGAAGTTTACTCATAAAGTGGAAGGAAGAACAGAAGCGACCCTCAATCAAAATCGACCAAGTATTGACAAGAACAAGATGTCAGTAATTTCAAATGTTCACATCGATACAGTAAATCTTTGTCATAACATATATTTACCCTCGTGCAATACGAACTCAAGAAACGAAGAATTAGTTAGTAATTTAGCTTTAATGGAAAGATCCTTGAAAATTGACACATCTCAAACTACATGTAATAGTGGAGAAACCAGTTTTATAAAATCACAAGAAACTGAAACTAATGTTTCAAGTGTCAATGAACGCAAACAAAATGCAAACAACAATATTGATACGGCTCGTGGTCCAATTCCGAGAATAGAAATTAATCTGAATCACCCACCCGAACCAGATAAAAATAATACAGTCGATAGTCAGAAACGAGAAGGACCTTGTAATAATTTGGAACTATGTATCACATTGAATGGATCCGTAGTAAATAAAGACGATTTACAGTCATCAAGTCAACTAAGCTGTTCTGTGGCAGAACCAGCATTAATTGTAGATCCCTCGGTATCTGGAAGCAGTATTAGTAAGAAAAACACTTCAAATGATGCAATAGTTTTTCAAGAGGAATTCCAAGGTTGTAGCTCTTCGATAGAGGAACGTGATGATGAAGTGACTTCAACGCAAGGAAATATCCGAACTCGTCTGTTTACAGGTAATAGTCCATCTATTAATACTTCTCGATCACAAATTGATGTACAAAACGATCAAGTAGATACATCGAATTTGGTCGATTCAGCAATAACTCCACGAAATATAAATCGCGGCCGTCGAAAATCTGTTCTTTTTGATACGAGCAGTTTTCCGTCAACTTCGTGTTCAAGAAATTGGCCCAAACGACGTAAGACGTGCTGCGAAGAAACTGCATATGGTAGGGAAATAGGGAAATCAAGACTAGATGATATGGTAAATATTCCGTCAACAACAACAATCATAGATGCACCGAGGAGAAGAAATAGGCCCGGAGCCAACGCTAGAGGTTCTAGAAATCGAAAGAAAAATATTAAACAAAACATTGAAGGAATTGTAAATTTTGAGTACCAGACTAAAAAATCGAAATTTTCATCGATAAATAATGCCAGAGATGATGTTATGTCTGTCAGTAGCATAATATCAACTTCTAGCCAAGAATCTGATGATAATGAACCGCTTGCAAGAATACGAGACAGACTAGCTCGAGCGAAAGCATCTGATTCGCGAATTTCAAGAGGCAAATCACCTGAAAATCTTAATGTTAATGTTGAGATATCCAAGACATATTCTAAAGGTTACATTAAAAATGTATTCGTACCACCGGAAATTGAGAAAATAATCGAAGATGAAGCCAGCAGTTCATCTCGCACTGCGCGGATAAGGCCTATAATACATAACTAATTAGATTTTATTGTATGTCATCGATGTAAAATTTTAATATTTAATTGAGTATATTAATTAATGTAAATTTTTTTGTTACACCAAGTAAACTTTATTATATAAATGTGTATAATATTATGATAATACATAATAGTAAATATTATTTCAAATGTTCATGTTATTCATCTTATAAGACTGCAAGTCACGGAGGTAATCTTTAATTTTAATCATAAAATATCGTTGGTTAGGACATTTTTGCAGAAAATGAGATTTTAATACATGAGAGGTCCGCCGTACGCAAAATTGTTTGAAGGCTCGTAGCTTCCAAACCCTTTGAGCTATTAAGTTGAACTTTTTTCCGTGGGTGGACATTTTTAGGTGGCCACCTTTTGATGGATTGGGGTAGCGTTTTAGACGAAAAATTTTAGTTTCTAGATCTCTGCAACCACTTATGCTGGTAGGCTGAAACTTGCAATTTATATTGAGCTTTGATAGAGGAGCCATTTGTATAAAAATTGTCGATATGGGTTTCCACCCTTCCGGGTGTATGAGTGAGTGAAAAATCAATGCATCCAAAACGCTCGAAAGAGAAGAAATTCTGAAATCAATATCTCCTAAACGGTTAATGTCACAAAAGTTGCAAGTTAGTGATTGCTTGTAGTTGTACTAGGAGAATAGCATTTGGAGTGCGGGTGTGTGGGGTAAACAACTTAAGATTACGATATCTCACGAACCAATTACGGTAGAAAGATAAAATTCGGTTTGTATATAGGAGGAAAAGTGGAGTTCGCTAAATATAACAATTTATAGGAGGGAAGTAGGGGAGATGCTAGAAAATTACGTCTCATATCTCAAGAACTCTTTAAGACAGAAGCTAAGAATTTATACGGGAGGTAAGCCTGACAGAACTCGAACAGAGATAGAGAAATTTTGGGGCATATCCCTCAGGTCGGATTAGATATCAAATAACTTTTTACTTCGACGGGCTTTTTATATAATCGACCCCAGGATTTTTCCTTTTCACCCCCTATGAAAAGATGTTTTCGCGAATTCCGTCATTTCTCTTAGGAGTGATAAGACATCGATTTGGTTTTTACTTCCTCGGGGTTTCGTTAGAATCATCTAAAAAGTAATTTGAAGATTTTTATAAGTGGGTTGCATACGTTTTATACATGAAATTACGAGTAGGAAGTAAATTCTACAGAGTTTTTATATAACACCTAAAAACCACTTTCAAGATTTTCTGATATTTTACCCCGAAGGAGGTGTGAAGGGACTATATACGTTTTCACGAATTCCAACATATTTCTTAGATTTGATGAGAATTCGAATTGATTTTTACTTCCTAGGGCTTCCTCTCCTATATATTTTTCAGATTTCTGGATATTCAACCCCAAGGGAGTGTTGCATACCTTCTCACAGTTTTCGGCATATTTCTCAGGTTTGATGAGATATGGTCAGGTTTCAGGAGCATATGTTTTCAGGAATTTCAACATACCTCTTAGATGTGATGAGTTATCGAATTGTTTTTTTTCCTTTTTCGTGCTTTCTACAGGGTACGCCATCTTTTATATTGGTATGTAAACATTGAATAACTTTGAAAAAAAACAACTGATTTTTATATGTGAGGAATTTTTATTCAATTTGGTCCTTTAGAATTTATTTGGATTAGTTTTTGAATACAACATTAATCAAGTGGCTGCTGCCTCTATTGGCCGCAGCAAAATGTGCCCTTTTTGCTGCGTTTTCCATTACTTTTTCGAGCATCTCGGGCGGCATAGCAATGATTTCGGCACGAATGTTTGCTTAGAGCTCGTCAATGGGCTGATGCTTGCTGGCGTACACTTTGCTTTTCAAATAACCACATAAAAAGAAGTCCGGAGGAGTCAAATCTGGAGATCTCGGTGGCCAATCGTTGTCGTCTCTTTTCGACATCAGACGTCCAGGGAATTTTCGTTGCAGAAACTGAACTGTTTCATTTGCATTATGGCATGGCGCACCGTCTTGTTGAAACCAGTAACCATCCAGACCTTTTTCACGCATTTGCGGGCAGACATAATGAGCTAACATCCACCGATATCGTTTTCCATCGACTGTTTCGTTTTGTCGGAAAAAATGGCCCAATGATGGTTTGGCGCAAATGTCGGCCCAAACAGTCACTTTTTGATCATGCAATGGTGTTTCATGGATCTCGTGTGGATTCTCCGTTCCCCGAATGCTGCAATTTTGCTCATTAACGCCGCCAAAGAGTGAAATGGGCCTCGTCTGTCATCAAAATTTGCTTCCAAAAGTCAGGTTCAGTGTCAACCATTCGAGCGACGGTTTGGCATGATGCTGTTATGACACTGGCTATTTTCTCGCTAGAAAAAAGTACAATAATAGCCAATCGCGCGACAAGGTGAACAACATTAAAGGAAAGAGATACCGCTCTTTCCGACGCTAGTTAGATGCCAACTAGTTTGTTAAGAAAAATACCGGTTCTGGTGCGTTTCATAACATACCATGGCACTTTCCATCATTTATACGTACTGAACTGTCAAAACCAAGTCTGTAGCGGCTGCTCGAATGCGCTTTGTTGCCGCTTTTTTTTTGACAGCTACTCACTTTTTAGCTGTTCGGACTGTCTCTCTCACACCAATGTATAAATTGTATGTTAAAGTCTCTATCCCTCTCCATTTGGATTTTCTAGCCGCTTTAAAGCCGCTAAAATAGCCAGTGTCATAACAGCATGAACATTGCTATCAAATTGCATTCTTGAAATGTGTTAGTGCGAATATGTGAAGAGTCGGAAAAAAGGCTGTCGGTTCCCTTCCACAATTCTGGTACTTCTTTTTCTTTAGTATGGAAGTGTGTGTGTGCGAAATTGTGGTTTTCAATGGAAAATTTCCGTATTTTTTTCATTTCTTTTATGGAAATTTACAATTTTTCAGCCAAAAGTCAATCATTTCGAATGTTTATAAAGCAAAATCCCAAAAACATGAAAAAAATTTAAATTTACTGGTTTTTCACCTTGGTACGCATCTGCCAAACCCCTCTTATACCATGGATACACTGCTTGTATACAAATTACGTTATTCAAATCATGATATGCGATACAAGATAGCATGATACACAGCCCATACATGTTATACTTTGACATTTAGCTATCAAAGACAAAATTTCTTCGTGCCAAACGTTGCAGTATGATGTTCCGGCGAATAGCACTTTCATTGCTAATAAAGAAATGTACAAAGCGGACCATCATATCACACATAAAAACGAAAACACGCTCAAACAATTTTAACTGACGGAAGTATATAAAAATCCACAAGAGTTATTCATTGGAATTTCAGTTGATTTCAGTAACAGATGACGCTGATGGCAGTTAAAAGAAGGCTATATCAGCTAAAATTATCGAATTTATATACAGTAGATGCCGCTTATAGTAATCGCGGATAATGTTATAAGCCGCATTTTGTTATCAAAACAAGTTAGTTCCATTTTCCACAAACGAAATTCATCGCTTATTGGAATAAAAATTCGCTTTATGTTATCATTCGGGCCAGATTTCCATACAAGTTTTAGACTGTATTCTTAATCGCTCCTCTTTTTTCTTCATGTGAATGTGATCAAAAAGGCAAAATAAAAACAATCTCAAAATTAAAGATGATTGCTCTTGGTTTAATATTTATGTAAACACAAGGCGATACATATCATAGATTACTATGAGAAATTGCAGTCTTTTCGTAGCTTCTGAAAACTATTGATGTTGATCTCAGAATCAGTACCACAGTAAGTGTCCTGACCAGACACTGTCTTATAATCCGGCATGCTAAAAGACGGTGATTCTTTTCAAACGACTTTCTGTAAAAACTACCTGAATGAGGAGGAAGAGGAAACAGTGTTTCATATTCTCTGTAACTTTGTGAAACATTGAAGTTGTAAATAACACTTAATAAATAAAAAAAATAATATTAGATGCTTCGAGCAATCTATATTCAAGCGTAGGAAAATAAATGAGAAAGATTTTCCCCTTCGGCTATTGTTATCATCCGGTTAATGTTATTGCTTATGGCCGGTCCCAAAGTGATTACAATAAGCGGCATCCACTGTACAAGGAAACAGGTTGGATATTATGTAGATATCAGCTCGTTGACATACTATATGCATAATATTGGGTGATACACTGGTGATATTGACGATATTATGATTTGTATACGAGCTGTGTATCCAAGGTATTAGAGGCTGTTTTGGTGTGAGATAGTAACCCTAGTGTAAACATTCTATCGCATCCCCATTTTAACCGCTTCCCCGAAAAATAATAAAGTTTCGCCCAGAAACTTTTCTATATATTTCCCCTTGTTGTTTTCAATAACTTTAACTTCCCCTACGAACCCTATTCTGTCTGGGAAGTACGAACCCGAACAACCATTTGAGCCCACTTTAAAATTGTGCACAGATGCGCACGTGGAAACAAGGCCTGTACGCAAAACTTGAAGAATAAAGAATAGACTTGCTTCGCTCATTTCAATGCGCCTTTAGCACGTGCGCATGTGAACACATTGTGCATGACATGCGAGTGTCAGTACATATTATGCACTGCATGCAAAACTTTCACGAATAAAAGACGATCGCGTTACGTCATTGCTTTGGCTTGGAAGAGTCAGATTTGGGAAAGAATCATGTCATGGCATTTTACATTGTTTAACTGAGTGAAGCTGACATATTGTTGTAAGTGCGCGCTTAAATTGAAAAAACGGAAAAAAGTTTAAATTAATAATTATAAAAAGAGGTAAGTTTATTAAAATAATAATTTAAATGTAATTAAATATTTCTTGAGGGGTTGCGTGTTTTTAAATTTATAATAGTGCCGGTTTTCACTTGTAGACAAATGATCAGGTTCTTCCGTGGACCATGCAATGTGTACAGCATGTGCATAAAACTATATATCATATTTTCATTGTTTATCATCATAATTTAGCAATACGTTCTATCGAAGAATTCCTCGGTATCCAAAAAATGCTATGACCAAAAATTGTCAAAATATGTCGTTTGATAACTAAAAGATATATTTGTCTGTATATTGAGGTCAGGTATTGTCTTTTAAGATGAAAAAATTCAAGTTATCAATTCTGTGGTAAAAAGCGATAATATCTTATGTCGAAATAAAAAAAAGCCTTTTTAAAATTTTCAATTGCATTTTTAGAAAAAATTTCCGTTATTTGGTAGATTATTATTGTGTTGTTTTATTTCATATAAAAAGATCTCCTAATATATCTTTTATCACTTTATTTATCAATTTCGATATACGTAACTGGGTATTTCTAATCTTGACTTGAGATTTTATTACTATATTCCACAGAATTCCCAACATAGTTTTGTTTTTACTCGATTAGGCCCTAGTAGGAAGATAGTAAATGTACAAGAATTTCGTTTTCAGCAATTGCAAATAAAATTCATCGCGTCCCATTCATTCCTTTAGTTTAATTAATCGTTTGATTTTAAATATAATATAATATTCTCTTATGTTTTTACTTCGGTAGAATTCTTCTTCCAAAATGCTCAAGTACAAAAATTTCCTGTCCCTATCAAAAAGATCGAGAAATGGGAGACTCCACTCAGTTCCGCAGAATAGACAGCACAACAATTGCGAGATGAAAGTTATTACGGTTTTCCAAAAAGTTAAGGAAAAGAAACAAAATGAAGGAACTCGCCGACGTCTCCAACTCGGTAATTACAAACACCTGAAAGGAACAGAACCCGAGCACTAGAGCCAACCAATATATGCGATATCACTTACCAGCAAAACCACTACTGTGTTGCGATGTCCGAAGAGTTGCCAATCTCCGCGTAAGAAAGCCGGGCCTAAAACCGGAAGTCAGAAGAATAGATTTAGGACGATTGACTATGCGTAAAATTACGCACGGGAATTTGAACTGTTTTTAATGAATTAAGTAAACCGATAAGTTTAGAAATACGAACTGGAATTGGAGGCCGGAATTAGTATTTGCTTTCCGATATGAAATACCAGCAATGTTAATAATATAATAGGATTAGATTTAGTAACGATAATAATAGGGTTAGATTTAGTAACAATAACAATATGATTAGATTTAGTACTAGACGTCGACATGGATTGCGTCGAGGCCACACGAATTTGAACCGGACACTTAAGGTAACACCTTTTTAAATAAAAAAAAAATCCTCTAACTGTACGCATGGTGGCTGCTAGTTTCCGAGGTAGCGGGTAAAATTGGGATCGAGGCATTTCGATCGTGACCGAGTGACCTAGAGGTGTTTAAAAGTGCGAATTTGGAAAAAAATCGAGCGATTAAGTAAATCCGATCGAGAAGAAAAGTTTCGCCGGGAAGATTTTGAAAACGTTGGGCGTGAAAATCATATAGTCGTCGGTACTGTGAAATCCGTAGTTTTATGAAAACGAAGAACCTTTTCTGAACGACAACTGTGCGCGAGAATTATTCAGTCGTCGATAATGTTTATCCCAAAGTAATTCGAAAACGAAGAACCTTTTTCTGAACGACAAACTGTGCGTGAACATCATATAGTCGTCGGTACTGTGGAATCTGTAGCTATATGAAAACGAAGAACCTTTTTCTGAACGACAAACGCGTGAAAATCATATAGTCGTCGGTACTGTGAAATCCGAAATTAGTTGAAAGCGAAGAATCTTGTCTGAATGACAACTGTGCGCGAGA
This sequence comes from Beris morrisii, assembly GCA_951812415.1. NCBI lineage: Eukaryota > Metazoa > Arthropoda > Insecta > Diptera > Stratiomyidae > Beris > Beris morrisii. The sequence continues at coordinate 75,232,209 of OX638310.1, forward strand.
AAAATGTAGTCGTCGGGAATGTTTAATCCAAAGTTAATCGTAAACGAAGAACCTCTCTCTGAACTACAAACTGTGCTCGAGAATTAAAGAGTCGCCGTTTATGTGGCATCCGGTGAAATTGGAAACGCGTAACCCCTTTTTCTGGAAAGTAATCTGTGCGCGCAAATTAAGTGGAAGACGGAGAAGAGAGATCCGAAGTAAAGTGAAAAACGAGCATACGGATAATTTTGCCGGGATACGCAAAGCCATCCTGTGAATGTCGTGCAAATTAAAATACATAAAACAGCGAAATATCGGGTCTCTGCGGTTGCGGTACGTGCCGGTTGAACGGAGTTCGTGGACACCGAGGATCACCAGTGGTACCCTAGTATAAGCTTCTGAAAACATTCCATTGCCAAACATATATACCTTATCTTTTTTTTCCATTTTATAATAAAATCAAATTTTTTTTCCATTTTACGAACAAATCTTTGGAAATATGTTTTATGTGAAATCGTGCGACGTTTTCCAATTCCAGTAACTCCCTTTCGCGAGAATTAGAAATCCGGGTGGAACGAATTCTACTCAGCTCCACAGCTGGCTTGGTAGAGTAGAGCGACGCCGAAAATTTAGTTGTGTGGCGCCCACCCCGTCTCGACGGGTTAGCCGGCTCGACGTCGTTCGCCCCTTTACAGTAAGGGGTTGATTGAAGAATATCTGTACGTAAAGGATGGAGGATGGTGGATGGGGGATGGAGCATGGTGGATAGAGGATGGAGTAACGGGAGCAACGGCGCGAATGGAGAAATGGGGGATGGGGGATGGTGGATAGGGGATGGTGGATGGAGGATGGTGGATGGTGGATGGAGGATGGTGGATGGAGTAACGGGAGCAACGGGAGAAATGGGAGCAACCGGAGTAACGGGAGCAACGATAGTAACAGGAGTATCGGGAGAAACAGGACCAATGGATCAACGGGAGCAACGGGATTAACGGGAGTAACAGGAGCGATGGAACAACGTGAGCGAAGCGAGCGTAGCCGCGGTACGCGGCTAGTAGGTAATATAACATTACTCAAATTAGAAATCTGTTTTGACGTTTTCAACACTCACTAGTTTTATTTTACTTAGCGAATTATGCAGAAGCTCGCAAAAAAGAAGAACTGTATAGTAAATACACGAACACGGACAGCGAAATTGAAAGTCATAGAATCAAAAGTAAACAAATTGATTCTGTGAATTATGATACAGTATTCGAGAAAAATAAAGAAAATATCTATCATGATAGTACCGGCGATGTAGATAGCTGTGGCTCTGACATCACAATATCTAACATGACGGATATATCTCCATCTACAACTCTTTTGACTTATCCGTCTCCAAATGAGGATAACATCCCTCTAGTGTATAGAACGAAATCAAAATATTTAATCTCAGTTAGCAGTTTCAAAAGAAAAAAATTTGAAATAATGTCAGAGACAGATGAACCTGGAACAAAATGTAAAAAAATCTGCCAACAGTCTGGGCGCAACTTTATTCTTTTTTGGGTAGAAGTCCGAAACGTGTTTAATACTGAGATGTGGTGAAGGTCACTGTGCGACTGATAGCCTAAAAAATAACGTTCCAAATAGCCTCCTGGTTATTCTTTAGCTTGAAATAACGAAATTCATGAAAATGTTGAAAAATCCCTTTTCACGGTCTTTTTTTTTACTCCAGCTCTGTACATCAATAAAATTTTGAACTTTTTTTTGCTTTAATTACTCCTGTAGTACTTCTACATATACATAGCAAGTTTCAACTTTCTAGCATAAGCCGTTTCTGAGATATGAAAAACCACCCCCACTCCCGTACCTTGCTACCCCTATCAAAAATTACTTCTACAGTGACTATATAGTCGTCAATTTTTAGCTTTCTACGCTTTGCGGTTTTCGAGAAATAAAAATCAGAATTCTTTTCCTTCCACGGCCTCCCACCATCACTCTCTACACCCACACCTTCTCCGCTAGAGGTCTAATGGTCCTAATTCCTGTAAAAATTTCAAGATCATATCTGATACGGTTCATGAGATATAAACATTTTTTTTTTAAAATGGCTGCCTCCCACCTTCAGCGTTTCACCTCCACCCTCAAAAATTTTACATTCAGTAGACTTCACTGGTAATTGTAAATACAGAAGCCAAATTTTATCTTCCTAGCACAATTGAGTCGGAAGATATTGTAATTCAAAGTTTTTTACCCCCCACCCCCATACCTCACTACTCCCCCTAAAAATTTTTAACCCCTTTCTAATCTCCTAGTATCCCTTAATACAACTACAAAATTTCGGCCATCTGACATCAATCGTTCATCGTATGGATTTTAGAATGTATCAATCCCGGCTTACAAGCGTTTTGGACGTATTGTTCTCCCCCCCCACTCACACACCTCTCAACTCCTATCGACCATTTGCAAATGGATCCATTATCATAGTACTTCATAAGTTCCAACTTTCAGCCTCCTAGCATAAGCGGTTCCTGAGATCTAAAAACCAAAATTGTTCATCTAAAACGTTCCCCTCTCCTCCCCCCTTACACCACCACCCCTCCAAAAGATACCACTTGTAGGCGTTAACCCACTCTACCCACCATAAAATTGTGAGCTACGCACCTTCAAACGGTTTTGCGGACGGCGTCTACGGCGGACAGATGGACATTTTTTGCTTTTTTGGGGTCTTACTAGTCCTAAAACGTGAAAATACAAAATTTCAGAGTAGCAAATTTTTTTCAAATTGCAGGTCGATAACAATACTTTATTATTAAAAAATAATAAAGTAAAAATGAAGCCAACACCCAAAAAAGGAAACTTAACAAAGACAATTTGTGTTCTAACTGAAAACGTCGAAAAAATCAAAACTGAAATTGAAAACAAATGGTAATAACTTAATCATTTTAATATTTTCTTAGAACACTTTACATGTTTCGCAATTTATAATTACAGATCCTCTATCTACAAGGACATGTCGATAGTGACCTAAAAAAGTCCGTTAGAAATGTAATGAAGAAATTAATTGCGGTTGAATCAATCCCATCATACACTTGGACTGGCAAAAGTGGCATTCAAGGAGGTATGGATATATCTACTTGTGTTTGGCACTCCGTCCGCCACCTTGTAAGGGGTTATTCCTTGATATATTTGGATGATATGTATTTTAACCTATTACTTCCAAAATGTTAATCGTAACTCATACATATGTAGCTTTTGTAGGTAATAATATGGTTCATAAAAAATAAAATTAAAATGACATTTTTATAATGGGGTTTTCTGAGAAAAACTACATTGATCACTGAATTTTTAGGGTTGACGTAGCACAAATCTATGTTTTCGAGTAAATATCTCAAGATTGGGTGCAGTTACAATTTAGACTGTTACATCAAATGAAAGGTAATTCGATTCCCTAAAAAACGAGCTATAACACTTTGCCTTGTGACTATTCGTTTTCAAGATATAACGTTTTAAGTGAGTGAGGGTACCGGTCAAAAACACTTTTCTTAACCACCCTGTATCTCCACTGTTATTGAAAATTGACCCACCCTGTAAAACATTTTTTTTCTCCAAATATATTAAGGAATAACCCCTTAAAAGGTGACGACGGAGTGCCAAACACCCTGTATATATTTATATCCCAAAATATGTCCCAAAATCCACGCAAGATTCGAACATTTCCACCAAAGAGTTGGTGTATGTGCCAACAGAGCCATAGATGCCATAGGGTTATGTTGGAATAGCATATCGAGTAAATACCACACACGGCTTGAATTTTGGGGCCCGCTATGCATACATATTTATACAAATATACACATCTACTTTATTTTATTATGGAAAATTAATATAATATTTACGTTTATAACTTTTTATATTTATTACAGCTTTGACGAAAGAAATATTTGCGGAACTTCATGGGGTGATAACTCTTATTGTCAATTCAATTAATTATGAATCAAAAGTTATCCAAAGGATAAAATTATCAAATGTATCAGAATACGTTAAAAGAGGCAAACAAAATTTCAAACGATTTCAAAGTCAGCAAAAAGTACAATAAAAACATAGGCCGCTATTCTTAAACACCATATAAAGTCTGCTCTTAATAAAACTGGCTTTAAATTTAAAGCCGACTTTAAGTATTTTGTATTCACAATCAAAATTTGCTACCCTGAAAATTTTTTTTTTCGCGTTTCATGACTCGCTTGTGCTAGGAGGCTGAAATATGGAATTTATATAGAACTTCAGTAGTGGACCCATTTGCATAAAAATTGTCAATATGGGTGAAGGGGTGTGGGAGTGGGGGGAAAAATAATGCGTCCGGAACGCAAAAAAGCCGAGATCGACACATTCTAAAATCCATATCTTCTAAACGGTTAAAGTTACAAAATTGAAACTTAATGAATATCTGTAGGTATACTAGGAGAATAGATCGCAAACAAATTTTTGAGTGGGGATAGTGGCGTACGTGGGTCGGGGGTAAAAAACTTTAGATTATGATATCTTACGAAAAGTAATTTAGAAAAAACAAAATTTCAAATATCCATTGGCGTTCGGAAGGGGGGGGGGGGGGGGGGTCGAAAAAATGTATCAGTGAAAATTGAATGCATATTTTCACGATTTTCGTCATATCTATTAGGTTTCCCAAATATTTAATTCAATTTTATTCTACGGCTTCTTCATATAAATACCTAGAAAGTGTTTTCAGGATTTTTTGAAATTCGACCCCTAAGGGGGTGTAAAGGGGTTGTATACTTATTCACGAATTATGCCATACCCCCCAGGTCTGATCGAATATCGAATATCTTTTCACTTTCACGGACTTACGTAATAATCGCCTAAAACTTGTTTTTAAGTTTTTTCCTTTTACAGCCCCTAAGAGGATATGAAAGGGTTGAACAAGTTTTCACAAATTCCGTCATATCCTTTAGAAGTGATAAGTAATTCAATTGTTTTTACTTTCTCATGCTGTCTTCATATATATCTATTAACTCCTTTCAGGATTTTTGGATATTCAACCCCCAAGTGGGTGTAAGGAGGTTGCATATATTTTCACAGATTCCTACATATTGCTTAGATCTGATGATATATCGAATTCATTTTTACTTCCTAAGGTTTCCCATATAAGAACTAAAAAGTCAATGTTAGTATTTTCAGATTTTCAATCCTAAGGGGTGTAAGGGGTTTGTATGCTTTTCAAAGGTTCGACATATTTCTTAGGTTTGATGAGATATTAGATCGCTTTTCATTTCCACAGACTTTTTATATAATCGCCTACAAACCCATTTCTCGATTTTTCGATATTCAACTCTCAAGGGTTTGCATATGTTTTCACAACTTTTGTCATCCCTTAGTTCTGATGAGAGATAAAATTGGTTATTACGGCATTTGATGTAATGCCCTAAAAACCAGTTTCGCGATTTTTCGAATTTCAAGAACCAAGGGGGTGTGAAGAGTTTGCTTACGTTTTCACAAATTTTTTAAAATCCCTCGTGTCTCATGAGATATCAAGTTGGTTCTTATGAAATCGTTTAAAAACCTGTTTCACAATTTTTTCGAAATTCAAACCCCAAGTGGAAGTAATGGGTTTATATACGTTTTAACAATTCGTCATATCTCTTAAGTCTGATAAGGCAACAAATTCGTTTTTACTTCTATGGGCTTTTAGTAAACATAATATACCGAAATTCGTATAGTCTACAGGGGCTTTTTCAATGTTTAATTGTCTAAAAATCTCTATTTTAAATATTTTTATTTTAAGAACAAAATTAACTTTCCAAGAAACTTCATAATCTCGAAACAACTGATGATATGCTCCGACTTTGACTGCTCCCGAACTTTGACCCGAAAAATAATAAAGTTTCGCCCAGACCATTGGCAGATTTTTTTATTATTTATTGAAGTAGCATTTAACAAATAAAATATTTTATTTATGTACATATTTTCATCTATAAAAAACAAGAATTTAAAAGAATCTGTTGATTATGTAATTACAATAATTTCTACCATTATTGGTAGATTCAAGTGCTACACGGAGAGAATTTATCATTAATATACAGTAAAATACGCATTATATCAAACAAATTTAGGATTGATTTTGCGTCAAACAAATCTGTTATTATTATCAACAAACATTTTCTTGATTTTAGACAAATAAATTTTACTGGTATCTAGAATTTCATTATTTACTTTCAATAAATTGTGTGCATGATTTTAGAAATTGTGTTGTCTATATCACATAAATATTGTTGGATGTCAGAAAAAGCTTTTGTTGAAATTAAGCCAATCAATACATATTTTCTTAATATCAGAAATTATTATTTTTTCTATGATGAAGGTAAGAAAAATTTTTCTAGATATTAGACTTTAGTCGTGGCATAAAGATGATGTGCAAAGTTTACTTTTTGGTTGCTTTTAATCTGGAAAATTGGGGGGGGGGGGGATATTTTTCCGAGCGATTGTCGGGTTTCTTGGAAAAATGAATATCACAAATTTGTATACAAGTGTAAGTGGAAATATTAATAAAAAGAAAACCGACTCTGTGAATATCATCCCTTTTTGTTGAACCCGACACCTTCTTTTTACATTTTTAAAATGTTTTTTTTATATATATATCATTTTTTTTTGTTGCTATAGATTTAGGAAAAAGTATTACTGGACACTAAAACTCCAAAATGAAAATTTACATTTTTCATTTGTGGTATTTCAACTCTTAAGCCAATATCAATTTGTTTCATTCCCCGCTCGATCTGAAATTAATAGATATCGTTATCTAAAAATTTGCAGGGTTAAAGGGATTAAAACTCCCTTTCGCGTTCATATTTGGCTGACGCGCGCTACGCTCCAACTACCTTTTACGCAGTACTGCGGGGCTAATCTTTAATCTATAATCTTTCATTTTTAATCTTTAATCTTTAATGTTTAATGTTTAATCTTTTATTCTTTATCCTTGATCCTTGATCCTTGAACATTGATCCATGATCCTTGATCCTTGATCCGTGATCCTTGATCCTTTATCTTTTATCTTTTATGTATTATCTTTAATCATCTTTAATCTTTAACCTTTAATCTAAATCCACCATTCTACACCCTCTATCTTATATCCTCTATTCTTCATCCTCCATCCTTTATCCTCCATACTTCGTTCTGCATCTTCCTTCCTTTATCCTCCATACTTCGTTCTTCATCCTCCATCTTCCATCCTCCATCCTCCATCCTCCATCCTCCATCATCCATCCTCCATCTGCCATCCTCCATCTGCCATCCTCTATCCTCCATCCTCCATCCTCCATCCTCTATCCTCTATCCTCTATCCTCTATCCTCTATCCTCTATCCTCTATCCTCTATCCTCTATCCTCTATCCTCTATCCTCTATCCTCTATCCTCTATCCTCTATCCTCAATCCTCTATCCTCTATCCTCTATCCTCCATCCTCCATCCTCCATCCTCCATCCTCCATCCTCCATCCTCCATCATCATCCATCATCCATCTGCCATCCTCCATCCTCTATCCTCTATCCTTTATTCTCTATCCTCCATCCTCTATCCTCTATCCTCTATCCTCCATCCTCCATCCTCCACCCTCCATCCTCCATCCTCCATCCTCCATCATCCATTCTCCATCCTCCATCCTCTATCTTCTATCCTCCATCCTCCATCCTTCATCGTCCATCATCCATCCACCATCGTCCATTGTCCATCGTCCATCCTCCATTGTCCATCCTACATCGTCTATCATCTATCGTCTTTCATCCATCGTCCATCCTCAATCCTGAATCTTCCATCGTGAATCCTCTATCCTGAATCCTCCATCCTCCATCTTCCATTTTTCATCTTCTATCCTCCATCCTCCACCATCCATTTTCCATCTTCTATCTACATCATCTCAAAAATTCGCAAACCTTTAAGATCCACGAGCCGTGATGATCCGCGAATCGCAAGATCTGCTGTGAAGATCTGCAAACCACAAAGATTCGTAAAGATCTGCTGAGCCGTCGAGATCTGCGAACCGCGAAGATCCGTAAAGATACATCGTTTTTTTCAATAGTGATCTGATCCAGTTGAAAATAACACACCTAATAAGAAATTAAATTCATTTGAGCTTTGCCAGTTTTCATGCATACGCGCGTACTACCATCTAGCGGTAGTAATTTGAAACCCAGATTTCAGTTCTCAAAGTGGGTCATCAGCGTCTGACTTGAAAATTTTATAAAAATTCATATGAGCTTTTGCTAGTTTTCACGCATACACATGCGTGATATGTATGGGGAGCTTTTAGAAAACTCTCATGTACGCAGCATACAGATAGAGCAGCCGTGTCCATGTGAGTTGGCTGCAGTAAAGATACGTAGTCGGTGCTTGGGGTGAACCCGACAATCACATTCGACTGAACGTTCTGAATATACTGAATTTAAGAAACATTTTGATCGATTCAAATAAATGGACTAGTGGAGTTCAAACAAATTTTGATTAGTTTAGACATAGTAACTTCTATTACAATTCTGAAATCAAGAAAATATGGTTTGAAATAAGTGGAAACTGTAGGTTTAAACTGACATGCGCTTTATTTATTATAAAGCAAATTACGTTTGATTCCAATAAAAATGTATTGTTTTCAACAAAACAGTATTCTTCGTTATCAATACACGTAATGTTTGATTTAAAACAACATATTTCTATCCGTGTAGGTATCTCCTTATTGTATGATTTGAAATTTGATTTACTCTGGAATCTGCGAGAATGCACTTATGAATTCTTAAGAACATATTTTATTATTGTAATATGAAAGGCAGCTTCGTTCCATAGCAATAAAAAAGAACTGCTGACACAACTATTACATATTTAGCTGTATCTAAATCAACTCGCTCAAATATTGCCCGAAAGTTGTTCGATTCCAACACGGGTTGCTATGTGTGCTTTATTATAGCGCATTTCTTTTGGAGCCTGAGGAACCACCGTCTCCCAAAATATGTCAATCCGCATTCATTCCAAATTCTGGAATCATATGTTGATCCTCTATGACGCGCAAACGATATCAACAATTTTGTGGCTTGGGTCAAAAACAATCTGAATATAAATATTGGCCATGTCATTTAATGTCACTGGCAATTTCAGCGCAGCTTACCTGAACATTAATGGAGCTGTAGCCTTTTCTATTTCAAAATCTACCCGCAGCTTCTTTGCCCAATTTCTTCACTGGCGCCTTAATCCGCACAAGGGTGCAATCTATCAAGCCTCGTACATGGGGAAAATTGGCGATTTTATAAAAAGTAAAAGTTCAGTAAAAGTTATAAGTTCAGTTTTATTCAATGGAAATTTCACAAAGTTTGGTAGTTGCTTTGCCAAACATCTGCTTACTCTTGGAACAATTCGACTCACAGACGGTTGCGATACGTTATACAATTCGGCTAAAAAAAATTAAAATTTGATACCAAGAAATTCATATTGTAAGTATCTTTAGCTTACCAATGTTCTGACCGTAACCATTTCGCCCAAAAAATCTTAATGTAATTAAGACTTGCAGCTCGGGGCCAATGGGTCGTCCGCAATTATTTTCTTTCTCCAAGACACTTTTAACTAAATTAATAATAAATTTAGCTGTGATTTTGTCAAACCTATGATTGGAATAAAACAATTCGTCGTCTACAGCAAATGGATCATTTCTCGCCTTATAAACGGTCTCTTCCTAATTGATATGTCTTGTATTATTTCTAAATCCTCTAAAACCCTATCTTCAAGTTCCATGTTTTCTGCTTAAAATATTTATTCTAAAACTTTATTTAATTAAATCACTTGAAAAAAGTATACGAATTTTGTCACACTAACTATGTCACAAATAAATTTAAACGTTGACATTAGTCTACTTTACATTTAAAGTCGACTTTAGCGTTAAAGTATGCTGTAATTCCACTGTGAATACACTAAAGTTGGCTTTAACTATTTTAAAGTTAAAGCCAACTTTTTAAAAGAATTTACTACTTACTGCTAAATTGAATTAAAAAATAAAACTTATTTATTTGTATTATTATTTTACCTTTTTACAGATATTATTTGAATAGTAGTTTATTAATCGTTGCTGGATACCGCTGTTATTTCCATTAAATGGGTTTGTTAAATGTGTACAGTAAATGCTGCACACATTCGACATACTCAATCAATAGTTCTGCGTTTTACATCTTGCTGGCACATGGCGTATACACGTGCTGTGCACATTACTGTTCAAAAAGTCAAGCACAAATAAGGCGAATGTGCTTACACTTTGCTTGTTAAATATTAACGGTAAGCGTCGTACCATTTCGCCGCACTCATTCCTTACTTTTTCGTCTTATACCTTGGATACACAGCTCGTATACAAATCATAATATCGTCAATATCACCAGTGTATCACCCAATATTATACATATAGTACGTCAACGAGCTGATATCTACATAATATCCAACCTGTTTCCTTGTACATATATAAATTCGATGATTTTAGCTGATATAGGGTTCTTTTAACTGCCATCAGCGCCATGTGTTACTGAAATCAACTGAAATTCCAATGAATGACAGTTGTGAATTTTTATATCCTTCCGTCAGTTAAAATTGTTTGAGCGTGTTTTCATTTTTGTGTGTAATGTGATGGTCCGGTTTCTATATTTCTTTATTAGCAATGAAAGTTCTTTTCGCCGGAACATCATACTGCGACGTGTGACACGAAAAGCCTTTTTTTCTTCACTGCTAAAATTTCGGAATGCACTAAATGTCAAAGTATTACATGTATGGGCTGTGTATCATGCCATCTTGTATCGCACATCATGATTTGAATAAAGTAATTTGTATACAAGCAGTGTATCCATGGTATTACACCTTATCAATATTATCCATATATTACACCAATTTCCCCTAGGTAAGATCTAACACATTAAATACTTGAATTTAAAATTATTATATTTCTCTTCCAATCCCAAATACTAAGTAATTTTTTTTTCTCATTTATAAACTATCCTTTAATCCTTATTTATATATAAATTTTTTTAAAAAAGAGTCGAGAACTAGCATTGCTATTCGACTTATATCTTGTTAACCATTGATATCTAAATATCTAAATGTTTATAATGCAATGGAAATGAATTAAATCAAATTAAATCAAAATAAATAAATAAATGTGTAGCACCCTTTTGTCAAACTCAGTTATACACTAATGTGAGCAACTCATATGCGTCAAGGCGTTTTATTTACATCGACGTTAATTGCGCCAAGCACGAGTCAGTCGCCATCATGCACAATTTTTGTGCACAAGTGGACACATCGTGGACATTTTATGTGCACAAAACTATAAATGGTTGTTCGGGAAAATTATCTTATATTGTAAAACGACTTCCTGATTTGTACTTAATATTGTGTAAAAATAACTATATCTAACTTTGTTGGTTCTGATTATTTTTTCCCTGAATATAATATAATTCATGGAAATTTTTGCCATTACTCATCGAAAATGTCTGACCCCTGATGTAACACACCCTGCGATTCTGTGTACCCCAAAATCTGCAATTTTGCTTATTCCAGTGGCGGCTCGCCACATGAGGCTAGTGAGGCTGAGCCTCACCATTTTACAGAGGAAAAAGTCATCAAGTTATTAGTGATTTTTTGTTTTGAAAATTGTACTTAATGACTTTCCGTAGTAAACCGACGTCCTTACTCATATAGTTTTAGTCCGACAAAGTCGTGTTTTAATATTCCAATTCAGCCTCACCTGCTAAGAAAAGCACGAGCCGCCACTGGCTTATTCATATAGCCATTTAAGTGAAAATGATATTCGTCTCTCATTATAATGTCGCGTTTCCACTATCGCCTTCATGTGCATTGGATGATGCGAACTAGCGCGTATGCGTAAGTGGAAACGGCACATTCCCAGTAGAACATTTGGGAAGTCATTGAAAATGTAATGACTTGTAAAAGTAATTTCCAACAGAATTCTCCTCACGATATGGTAACTGCTTCCAATTCGCAATACATTTTTTAAAAAGTAATGCAGCACGTAATGACATTCATCGAATGAAATTTTGACTGATTTTTTGTTTTCTCTGCGAATTAAATCTTTCAAACGAAAACATGAATAACGTGTCATTTCAAATAATACGTTTGTTCTAATCGGTTATATAGTTAATTTTGAGTATTATTTGTTTTAGGGAATTAAATTATTAAAGTATTCGAGTGTTTTTCTCTTGCCTTAGTGTATCCTGTTTGAGGTAAGTGAAGTGTAGTGCCTGTTATTCGGGTTGATTGGAACGGTGCACGATTAACCGATTAACTCGTAAAATTCCGAAAAAATACGTGTAGAATTAGGCATAACATTTTTTTTATTTTTTAATATATACTCTCCTTTGACACGAATAATTTTATTAGATCTTTCTAATAATTTTGCTACCTCGTCGTAAAAAAAAAATAAAAAAAATTTTCTCCTTAGCTTCAAAGTGGCCTAAAATCGCGGATTTGTATTTAAGGTTAATTACTACACTATTCTGAGAACTTTTTTGTGTCTCCCCTCGTAAATTGATGGGTTTGAAAGGAGGAAATAAGGGGGAAGTATCAGTACTTAACACAACAAAAACTCTTCCCAATTACTATTGCCCAGTTAATTGGTGCTGCAATTGATCCGCACCCGTATAGTTGGCATCTATCTTATAAATAATAATGTGTGTACATATTAAGTTATTTAAGAAAAGGTTATTACGATATCTATATAGGTTGATATGAATAAAGCGAGTAGCAAACGGACTTTATCTCGTTTAATACGAGCCGAAAGGAAGAAATTTCTCGCAAAATTGAGAAGTTCTAGTGAAAAGGACTCTGTAGATAATGAAGAGTATGACGATTGCGGTGACGAAATAAGTAATTCCATTGATTTGCAGAGGCATCTTGAACAAAATGATACGGCTAATAACTTAAATATTAATGAGAACCAATCAAACGAGGAAGATCTCTCTTTGCACAGGAAATTAATGGATTGGTATATTAAATACTCCCCTTCCAGAGAAAGTTTCAATGCATTGTTAAGGATCTTAAAATCTGAAAATTTGAATGTTCCAATAAGTGCCAAGTCAATACTACGGAATTCAGAAAAAATTAAAACGAGAACAGTGGCTCCTGGAGAATATTGGCATTATGGAATTCAAAAACAAGTGGAAAAAGTAGCTGATTTATTGAAAGGTCTTGAAGTAGTTGTTGTAGATATTGGTGTTGATGGTTTACCTTTATATAAAAGCTCTAATACCCATTTATGGCCGATTCTTGGAAAAGTGGTTAATCGAAACAACATAAAAGTTTTTCTTATTGGAACATATTTAGGTAAAAGTAAGCCAAATAATATTGAAAGTTATTAGCATGACTTTATTAATGAAATCCAATACTTGACTGAAAACGGACTAAGAATTAGTGACAAATGTGTTAGGTTTGAAATTAGGGCTTTCATCTGTGATGCTCCAGCAAAAGCTTTCATGTGCGGTATTGTGGGACATACATCTCTAAATGGATGCAGCAAGTGCAAACAAAAAGGCAAATCAATTGAAAGGGTAACAACCTTTTCTACTCAAACGTCTGATGCAATAACTAATAAAGAGTTTACTCAAAGAAATCACTTATGTCTCCACAAAGATTATTTTAAGTCGAGACAAACACCATTAGAAATAATTGGGATAAACATGATATCACAGTTCCCGTTAGACGTTATGCACTTAATAGACCTTGGAATAATAAGAAAAATTTTATTGAGATTATACGAAAATAAAACAACTTACAAAATTGATAACGAAGAAAAAATATCAATTTCGAACCACTTAACTTCCCTATATCCTTTCATCCCACGAGAATTTACAAGAAAGTCAAGAAGCATTATTTTGGAGCTTAAAAAATGGAAGGCCACAGAATTTAGACAGTTTGGTTTATATACTAGAATACTGATTTTAAAAAATGTAGTTGATGAAAATCTATATTATCACTTTCTAGTATTGCACTGTGCATATCGTTTATTGCTATGCCCTAAGAACTATGCGAATAATATTTCTAATGCACAAGAGATGATAAAGAATTTTGTTGAAAACTTTCCTCATGTTTATGGAGAAAACAGTGTAACTTATAATGTACATAGTTTACTTCATCTAACTGAGAGTGTTCGTGATCATGGAATCGTATCTTCTTATTCAGCATATGCCTTTGAAAACTATATGCAGATTTTAAAAAGACAAGTTAAAAAGCCAACCAAGATCCTTCAACAAATATATAATAAACAAAAATTTGATAATTTGGCGGCACAGCCAAAATTTACAGGATTTAAAAGAAAAAACGGCCAGATTGTAAGCCACACTTCTAATGAACATTTTTTAAGTTTAAAAGATCCAGACAATTACTGCTGCCTTCAACCCTACATACCTATAAAGATAACAGGCTTTGTAGATGATGGTGAAAAGCTAATTATTGGAAAAAGATTATTAAATTTGGATAATTTCTTCACGCAACCAATTCATTCAATGCCTGCTTTGGGTATATTTTTAGCCGATAAAACGCCCAGTGAAGAAGAAGAAATTTTTCAACTCCATGAAGTGAGCTGCAAGCTAATGTGCTTACCGTATCAAAATCAATTTAGGCTAATACCTATTCTGCATGATTGTTGATAATGAAGTATATTTCAACATATATTTTTATTGACACAGACAAAAAAATGCAGCAAGATAAAGAAAATCAAAATGATAACATAAGACCACCAGCAGCAAAATTAAAAAGGTGTGATGCCACAATTGGCCAACGTGTTTTTTCTCAATGTAGGTACTTTCATGTTTTTGTTTATTTCTCCTCTAAATTAATATCTATCCATATATTTTAATAACTTTAGATGAAGCAAATGATAAAAATGAAAATTTAAAAGATTACATTGACTCAAAATTCCAAACGTTAACAAGTATGAAACTACTTTCACATTTTTCTTTATCTATCTTACATATTGAGTTTGATTTTAGATATTATCCAGAAGCAAAATGAAGCAATAATTGAGGTTCTAGGAATGAATTCAGTGCTTCTGAAAAAACTCTTCGATAAAGAAAAAGATGAAGTTGAAATAAAATTGTGCAGCTTCCCGTTGCAAACCGAAGAAGAGCTACGGGCTTTGGATGAATCTTTAAATGAAGAGAATATTCCGTCTTATGTAACTATTTGGATATATGTTTTTCATTCAAATAGTATGGGCTCGTCATTACAGATTGCTGCGGTAAAACGTAAAATTCATCGAGGAGGAATTAAAGTAAATTTAAATAAGGTATTATCTACTAATCTTATTCTTGATTCTTGGTTCCTGGATGGAACTCATGGAAAACGTGCTTTTAGCAGGTGGAAAAATATTAATAAAGTATTTGAAAGTACGTTCATAATAATATACATAACCAATGAATCTTAAATATCTTAGACTTATATTTGTATTGAATTCCAGGTTCTGTAGGAGAGGATGTCGACTACAGAACGGAAATGCGAAAAGCATTTAAAAACTCGAAGAACCGTCACTTCAAAAATGCGTGTATTGCAAGAAAAATATCTGCACGTAATGAATGATTTTTTACCATATGAACATACGAGTATGTTTTTTTTTCTTACTTTTTTCATTAAAATTAATTTTATGAATTTATGTTAATATATTATGTTTTGAAAGAATAATTTTTATTTTGTACTTCTTTTTGAAATAAATGTCATTATGTTATTGAAAAAATCTGTTTTTATCCCGATGTAACTACATTGTAAGTTTCGTATATATACACACAACTTTTAAGACGAGATATAAAATCGATGATGTAGGTATTTTATAACTTAAAGTCGTTAAAAACGTCTTATATTTTCAACGACGATGAACTGAATGAAATTTTTCTCTATCATTGATTACGTAAGATATGAAAATGATTCATTTGGTTTCTTTGGTCCAGACGTTTTCACAATTTTCCTCATATCTCCTTAATTTGATATATCAAATTTTATATATTCGTTTACACACTGATTTAGGATTTTCTGATGTCCTTCTCCAAAGGCGGTGAAAAGGTGTTGCGAACATTTACACAATTCCTACATATTTCTTAGATTTGATGACTTAAATGTTTTTGCTTTTTATGGTTAAATGGCTAAAAATATATATTTTACAAGTTTAACAAATTATCTATTTTTAGGGCAAAATAAACTTTCCAAAAAAAACTCCTAATCTCGAAACATCTGATGTTCTACTCCGACTTTGACCGCGTCTCCAAGTATGACCCAATTACGTCACTCATGTGTTACATGCATGGTCGTACATACGTTATATGTGTCAGTGGCGTAAGCATTCTATCGCGACCCCATTTGAACCGCTTCAAGAACTTTGACCCGAAAAATAATTTCGCAGACTATTGGCAGATTTTTTTTGTCTATTTTCATTTTTTAGGTTCAGAAAATCCGTTCTCTGGTAATGACTATTTAACACAGTGGTAGCCAAATTGGAATTATTTTTCAGACTTTTGTAAATTACTTACGGAATAAAATACAGGTGTACTTCCATTCACTGCTAAGAAGTAATTTCATAATAAATTACTTATCGAACTGGTGGAACTAGTTATCGAACTGCTTCCATGTAATGCAGAAAGGAGCAATTGATTACTGCCTATGACACGCAATGCTAAATGTAATGCGTATTTAACATTCAGTGGAGTAAAATTGGAATAGCTTATCAGACTCCTCAGAATGACTTACGGACTAGATTCTAGAAGTACTTCCGTGTCCTACTGGGTTCGAGTTAGTTTGCAACTCAAGTCGAGAATCGCTTACATTTGCGTCGATGGCGGTGTTTGGACGCACATCAAATGGATGTGTATTAAGCACGAATGTAGCGTTTCCACTATCGCCTATGCGAAGACACTACCCCAGCGGGAAAAAGAGTTCTGAAGAATGCATTTCGTAAACATTCTGATTCAATGGATGGAAGAATTACCATACTATTCACATTACATTTTTTCTGGAATGTTGAAGGAATGATTCTCTATACATTTTTCAGAATGCGAAAAAGACACATTATAATAATCTTGCATAAACTATAATATTACATACAGTACATAATACATTACTCGTATTTCCGCTGGGAATACCCACTAGGGGCACTAGATATATCGGTCGTTTCTGTACTAGAAATTGTAATTTAACCTCACAAAAATCGTATATGTTTTCGTCTCTGCTTCTGCCGCTGCTTTCATTTAAACAGGTGTTATATGATCCTGTGCTTTCTAAACCAATTCTGCTTCTGCCGCTGCTTTCTGCTTTTAATGTGTCACGACGTTTAGGCGAAAGAGGTGGTGAAATTCAATAATTCACCTCTTAGCGTAGGAACGGATAGAAGTTGAAAGCCTTAAGCCCCGAACACAATGCTCCCGTTCCGTTCCGTTCCGTTCAGCTGTCAAAGTAGCCCTTATGGGCTGACCATGTAAATGCACACAACGGATCGGAAAAGTTGACCAAAATTCAACTTTTACGGATCACATAACCTCACTTGTAGTGACGGAACGGAACGGAACGGGAGCATTGTGTTTGGGGCTTTAAGCCTCAGTTATAATGGTTCCGATCCGATCCGATCCAGAAAATGGACAGTGTTGAGTTTCTCCATCCGACACACATCTAAAGGGAATTGCGGAACGACTAGTCCGTTAATTAGCCGAGACACAAAACGGAGGGGTAAAGTTGACCAACTTTCAACTTCTATCCGTTCCGACGCTAAGAGGTGAATTATTGAATTTCACCACCTCTTTCGCCTCACTAAAAACCAAAATTGCACCTCGATAGCGTCACTTTGACGAATGTCGGAACGGAGTCATTGTGCCTTGACATTATTTTCCTCCGACGTCGGATCGGATCGGAACCACTATACCTGAGGTTTATGTCACTTTAAAAAAAAAAAAAGTAGCAGATTAAATTTTAAATCGGAGTAGATTTGAAATTTTGGGAGTAGATTTAAAAACCTCTTATTAAAAACAATAAATATAAGAAACCAAAACATTGCACATTGGTTAAATACATAATAATATATGAAATTAATAGTTTTCAGCAGAAAAAAATAAGTATATACATAAATTATTTTAATACCTAGGACCTTAGATTATATACCTAAAAGGATAGGACACCCCGGTGTAAAAGCACGAAAAAAATAGAGACCAAAACTATTTTGACAGCACCATGGGATCCAAGGATGCCAAGGGATCTTGCTTGTCAAAAACACACGTAAAATAATTATGAAGGAATATTTTGTTGTTTGTTTTTATTGGTTGTCATGGTAACCTGAACGGCTTGAATCTTGGATCCAATGGCGTAGCAAAATAACGTTATATTTGGGGCCATCCAAAAGCGTTACAAAGGTGAACATTTCGAACATGCAACTGTACTTAGAAAAGAAATATTTTTTAAAATATCCATTTCTGTACAAATGCCTTGTATCGAAAGAAATCTTTTCGATTACTAGTCTCACTTGAGTTCACAACAATATAGCCTTCTTATTAAATCAGTAATAGAAAAATTATTGCATTATTGTTCAAAATAAATCTGACGAAATATCGTAATTTAGTGTTTATCAAAAAAGTACGCATTTGAAAAAGCTACTCGTTTCTGGTATTTCGCCGAGATTTCAGTTACAGAATCGTACCAGATCATAAGTGAATATGTACATACATAATAAAATAACATACATATGTAAAGCATACATACATAGATTACAAAGAGATAGATAGTTTTATACTATAGATGAAATCTGAGAGTATTATAAGTTTAATCCAGCCCAAAAGTTTGTATCGCTTAGAACGAAGCCTCAGACCAAAAAAAGTTAAATATTATTTTGTGCTTATTTGGGGACAAAGCCTCTAAATCCTTCTATCCGTTAGCATGATAACTCAAGAACGCCTTGACCTATGATCTTGAAATTTTGAATCTGGATGTTTCGCCGAATTTGTAAGGCTAAGTTCGTTAACGGGCAAAATCGTTCTCATATAGAGTATCGGACGATTGGCTTGCAGCTGATCGTGACTGCAGTATGTTTATGCAATATATTTAATTATACAAAAAAAAACTTTTAAAATGCGCGCCAAAATTTTTGACCCTAAAATAAGCAGTTTTGTACGCCCATGCAGCTTTTACTTTGCCATGCGCATAAAACATCTTGGCTCTTTTTTATTGTAGCATGTCCAATCCTTTTAGGTATATAATCTAAGCCTAGGACACACAGCCACCTAAATTTACGTGTTTTTTTTATACAAGTAGACATTATTTCGTATGGGAATATGACATGTAATATTCTTAAGGTCGTAAATTGGCAATATAGGTGGCTGTGTGTCCAAGGTATTAGCTTATATTTTTCAAAGTAGTTTATCAGTTTTTCCGTAGGAACAAAAATATGAAATTTATTAGGTAACAATTCTTTACATAGCATTATGTTCTCAAGAGTACCCACATGTAGCCTATTTGTTTTTTTTATTTTTATTAAGTTCATGGAAGAAAACTTCCTTTCTGCAGATGAACTGCTATGTGGCAATACTGCCAATGAAAGTATGAATCTAGACAAATGTAGGAACTTGGGTTCTTCTAGAATACTATAAATTATATTTAAAATCATTCATTTCTCTTTGTAAATGGCGGAAATGAATAAAATGTGCGAACAAATACGTTGCACCACTCGTAGAAATGAAGCGAATTTTATGTTACGTACAAGCACCTAAAATATTATACGTAGAATCGCCATAAATATTCTGTGGTGCTCTTAAAACCTCGACCGCAGAAATCGTACCCTAAAACTCTACGGTCTTTATCCGGCTTTTCCGTATAATATACGAAACTTTGCCTTCAGGGCAGTTTAAGTTTCAAATTCAAATTTTCCGGTAAAGTCATGATTGGAGCAAAGCTGGAATTACCATACAGCGATTCGCGCGATTTCGTCACACAAAGTGCATTGGGAAATCTCGCGCATCAAACGACATCGCGTTCACTATAATTCCAGCTTAAATTCGAGAAAAGTGGAATTGACGAATGGTAAAGTTGGAAATATCCACCTGGTGGCAAAAAAACAACCCTATAAGATAGACAAATTTTTGTCAGCTGACTGTAATATGGTGGTTCGTGTGTAATTTTGTGATTTGGAGCTCGGCAGGCGCGAACGCAGAAAATTATTTCGGTGGGGGGGCTACAGACAAATTTACGCGTCGCGCATTAGTTACATTTAGTTGTGAGTTTGTAATTACATCATTTTGGGGGAGGTTTGAACCCCCAAAAACCGCCCCACCCCTTGCGTTTGCGCCTGGAGCTCGGGAAGTTTTCGATTCTTTCTTAATTTCATTATGAAAGACATAATAAAAATTGATGACGATCGGTGCGGTTGATAGTAAGGTATTCTTTTCCGGTTCTACATTCCGCAAACGTTAGACTCAAACCCGCACAACGAAGTCAGAAAATGAACGGTATAAACTTCGAAATAACTTCACAAATGTTTAATATTCCGGAAAAAAGAAAAATGGAATAATTTTTAAATTATTTAAAAGGAACATAAACCGTTTTTTCGTTACATTTTTCTTTCATTTTGGTGCTTGAAATTGGTTTCTGAAAAAAATAAATTTTGTTTTTGATATGTTATGATACGTTTGTCCTTCTTATTTAATTATGAGGTTCATTTAAATTCACTTCAAGCGATATTTTGGCGTAAAACACTTTTATTCGAGCTCAATCTCAATTTTGTATGAAAATCACATGCAACTGCCAGTTTCTGTCTATCTTAGAAGGTTCCGAAATTTGCCACCAGAGCACATGGTATATTCGTCAATAGCGGAGCACGGTAACAAATCGGAGTAGATTCGTGAAAAGTAAAGTAGCGGAGCAGATGGTAAAAAATGTGAGTAGATCTACTCCAATTGGAGTAAAGTGACATCACATATTGTGAATAGAGTCACTGTATACGAACTAACACAAACATCCATTATCTTGAGTACGGACATTGCGTGTTTCACTTGAAACCAGTAAATTTAAACTTTTTTTACAGTTGGCTTGGTGAACTCACTTTACAGTTGGCTTGGTGAACTCACTATTTACTGGAAAATTATTAAATTTCGAAATAAAAATCAGAAAGTTATAGAATATTGTGATTAAAAATCGAAATTTTATAACGCACACATTTACATTTTAGTATATCAATTAAAAGTGATAGTGTTTCGAAAGTGATTGTGTGGTATCTAGCAGGGCCGGATTTCCCATAGGACTAAAAGGTTCTGTAGCACAGGGCCCCCAAATTTTAAGGGGCCCCAAACAAATATAACTGGGGCCCGAAATTTTCATATATTCAATACAATAGAATTAAATCCTGTTGAGTTGCCGCTGGACGAGATTTGTATTTCCTGCGGGGCGTTGCAAGTGCGTTCAGAAGTAAGCACGGCTGCCAATCTAACACCGTTAGGTGATAGAAGCCGGCGTGGGTTTTTGAGATTATGACAGGTCTTAGTAATTTGGCGTGTGATAACACCCGAAATCAGATAACCAAAAATGAAGCAAATGGCATTCTGAATAATATGAAAGAATTCGATGTCATGGTTATTTTTTGGAACAAAATTTTAGAACGCTTCCATGCAACTAGCGAATCGCTTCACAGCGCTGATATTGATTTACTGACTGTACGTCAACTATACAAGAGTAGGTCTTTGTCAGGTTTTCTGAATAAATATCGAGATTGTTTTAATAATATAGAGGCCGTAGCAAAGCAACTTGTGGATGATCATCAATATAGAGAATATAATAGAAGAACAAGAAAAAGAGCACGTTTTTTTGATGAAAGGTGATATTTTGATGTTTATTTCAATAAGTTCGCTGCCAGTGAAATAATTGAAGATCTTTTGATTCAGAAAAATTCAATGGATCTAAAGCTTTCTGAAATTTATAGTGTAGTACCAACAACTTGACAATATAAAATACGTACCTGGCCTTCATGTTGTTTGTCGGTTAAGTTACTGGTTTAGGTTTATACCTAAACCTAAACCAGCAACTTAACCGACAAACAACATTAAGGCCAGGTACGTATTTTATATTGTCATAGTTATAATAGAATCCTTGGAAAAAAAACTAATTATTGAAAATAGTGGGATCCTCTAAAAAATAATAAGTATGTGAAATAAATGAGAGTCTGACAAAGTTTTTGCAGTTGTGGTATTGGCACGCAATGGAAGAAGGCTGATATCTTTGGTGAACAACAAAAAAAAAAAAATTTCAAATATTTTTCCGATTAGGAAAAAAATTAAAAAAAATCATAAGCCTTAGTTGTTAGGGGCCCCCAAAAGTGAAATAGCCCCGGGCCCCTTCATAGGTAAATCCGGCCCTGCAATCTAGTGCTGAGTTCCGTCGAAATTAATTAAATCGGTTCTTCTTTTCAATCGTATGACGGCGGCCGCCTGCCTGTCCGAAAAATCTCGTCGCGTTCTTAACTGATGGGCTGCAATATCTTCCTCCTAAGTTTGCTGCTATTGTACTGGAAATTAAAAGTTAAGAGTTACTTATAAATGAAATTAATATTTATTGTTAATCAAAATACGTACCTTTTGTAATGTTGACATTTCGTTTGACATCCCACAATTTTGGGAAATGTCAATCAAAATCATATGGATTACATGTACCATGGAAGTGTATGGAATGGCTGAGAACGAGAATTTTCGTAATGAAATCTGAATGTGTTAGTTCATGAAAGTATGAATATTAGTAATAGGCCAGTCAATGAAGACATTGAACTTACCAGAACTCCGATCTTTTTGAAATTGTGGGAAATGATTAAGTTTGTTGTTAAAGTAATATATCTCAGTTTGCACCCCTCTCCGAAGTCCGGAACATGCTCAAAATGGTTAAAAACGTAGTTTCGTTATATAGACTACAAAAAATTTACAAACGTTTTGCAAACTTAGGATAATGTTGAACAGGGTATTTTCGATATTGTATTAGATTTGCAACCCATTTTTAGGGACGGAAAATATAATATCATTAACAATTAATATTTTGATCAAAAATGGCCACAAAGAAATTGCAATAGTTTTGCAAATTATGATCATAGTTTTTACTGGCATCAGGAACATCTGTGTAGATTTGCAACCCTTTTTTTTGCACGGAACATACTTTTAACAGGATTAAAAGTAATAAAAAGGATTTATTGAAAGAAAGGCCATGAAAAATATTATCACAGTCTTAAAAATGGGTTGCGAATGTTGCGATTAATGTACTGAAACTCGTGTTTAGTTTGCACCCTCGTAGGCGACATGGATCCTGGAAAATTTAGTAACAATAGCAATTCCGTGTTTTTTTGACTCCCGAAAAATTGCAGAAATTTTGCAAATCGAACAGAATATTTAAATCACCTTATCTCATCTTAATACGAAGTTGCAACAGAGATACGCAACATGTTAAATTAGCAATAATAGCATTTAATAACAAGTTTGCAACCTCGTACTCTACCCGCAACGTTGCAATTCCACCCCCACCGAAGGAATATCACAAATCGTACATTCTAATTACCTAAGCTTGACACTTACATTATGTACGTAGTAAAATACTATTGGTAAAATAGTAGTTAGCCGATATGAATGAAATCAAACATACTTTTCCCTGTATGTACATACATAGAAAATGCATTCAGAATTTGTATTTGTCAATGGTATTCAACAAATAAACAAACTCCACGGACCTAGCATAAAACGAGAGGAAAAAAATGTATTTTGCACATTGCATAGTTCTTTTTTAAAGGCAGCGAAAATATAAGAAGGCATGTTTTTCCAAAAATTCTCGCGGTCGGTATAGACGACCGCTTTTTTCCCTTCTGTAAACAACTAATGTGTAAACATTGGTATCATATTGTGGATATTATCTGTCGATCGAGAACCTTTAGTTTTTCATCTTGCATTGCATAATAAAATTATGCGAAATTTTCAAACTCCACCTTCTTGTCGTTGTAGTACTAATTTAGAAATACTGACATTTCATTTTTACTAGAATATCTACATAGGTACAGTCGAGGACATGCTCGGTACCAAAGAACATATAACATATGTTATATAATTATTGCTAACCGACCGACTATCATATCAAAGTAGGTATTTAGAGTTAAATTTGAAATTTTTGAGTTTTCATTCCATTTATGGCACGTTAATAAATATTGAATGGCGCATCTTTAGGTTTTTATGATGTCGCACTACTTGCTACCTACGTATGGTACATACCTAATTACCTACACAACTATTTTCGTCATAAAATTTCATGTACTTCGTTTTGGATTTTTTCGAATAAGGTAGTACGTGTCTTCAACAATTGAACTAAGGAGACCAACCATTAACCATAATAAAAGTGAAATCCAATTATTTTGTATATACCTACTGCAAGATGAAAAATCTACCAACAGTCTGGGCGCAACTTTATTATTTTATGGGTAGAAGTCCGAAACGTGTGTAATGGTGAGATGCGGTGTAGGTTGCTATAAGACTGACAACCTAAGGAATAACCAGAAGGCTCTTTGAAACTTTCCCACAGGAGAAAAATACTTAAATCGGGTTTTCCCCGACTATGCTTTAAGCTTATAGAAGTGAAAGTGAATTCCAAATTTCAATATACCTAAGAAATATATCAGAATTCGTGAATATGTACACAACCACTTTACATCACCTTAGGGGTTGGACATCGAAAAATTTTTAAGAACGTTTCTAGGCGCTTATATAAATAGCCCACAGAAGTAAAATTGCTTTGATAGCTCGACATGTCTAAAAGTTTTAACGAAGTTTGTGAAAATGTGGATTCACGGATATTTTTTTTACTCAACCTCTGAACGCCAATAAAAATCTGAACTTTTTTTTTGCTTTAATTACTCTAGTAATAGATTTACATATATGTACCAAGTTTCAACTTTCTAGCATCTAGCCGTTTCTGAGATATAAAAAACCACCCCTCACCCCCGTACCTTGCTACACCTATCAACAATTTTATTTTTCTAGGATTATTTAGAGCCACTATCGAAACACTATGGCTCTAAATAATCCTATATTTTTAGCTTTCTATTCATTACGATTTTCGAGAAATAAAAATCAGAATGTTTTCCTTTCTTCCGCCTTTCACCATCACCCCAACATCCACACCCCCAACATATTTTTCCTCCTAGAAGTCTACCCACTCCAACTCCTGTAAAATTTTCAAGATCATATCTGAAACCGTTTCTGAGATATAAAAATTACATTTTTTGAGAAATTAACCCACTTTCGTGCTCCACCTTCCCCTCAAAAAATTTACTTTCAGTAGACTCCTCTTATGATCCCATATACAGAAACTAAATTTTATCTGCCTGGTGTAATTGGTTCGGCAGATATTAAAATCCAAAGTTTTTTCGTCTAAAACGCTCCTCACTCCTCATATCCCCCCTTCAAAAAATACCAGTCGTAGGGATTCACCCAATCTACCCACCAAAAAAATTGCATGTTAATATCTCAACGAGTTTGGGAGCTACGCGCCTTCAAACGATTTTGCGTACGGCGTACGGTGAATGGCGTACGGCGAACGGCGTACGGCTTCCAGATGGATTTTTTTTTTTTTTTGCTTTTTTGGGATTTACTAGACGTGAAAATACAAAATTTCAGAGTAGCAAATTTTTTTGAAATTTCAGGTCGATCACAATACTTTATTATTAAAAAATAATAAAGTAAAACTAAAGATTCTCGATCGACAGATAATATCCACAATATGATACCAATGTTTACACATTAGTTGTTTACAGAAGGGGATAATGCGGTCGGCTATACCGGAGCCATGCAATACCGACCGCGAGAATTTTGGAAAAACTTGCCTTATATTTTCGCTGCCTTTTTTCTTCTCGTTTTATGCTAGGTCCGTGGAGTTTGTTTATTTGTTGAATACCATTGACAAATACAAATTCTGAATGCATTTTCTATGTATGTACATACAGGGAAAAGTATGTTTGATTTCATTCATATCGGCTAACTACTATTTTACCAATAGTATTTTACTACGTACATAATGTAAGTGTCAAGCTTAGGTAATTAGAATGTACGATTTGTGATATTCCTTCGGTGGGGGTGGAATTGCAACGTTGCGGGTAGAGTACGAGGTTGCAAACTTGTTATTAAATGCTATTATTGCTAATTTAACATGTTGCGTATCTCTGTTGCAACTTCGTATTAAGATGAGATAAGGTGATTTAAATATTCTGTTCGATTTGCAAAACTTCTGCAATTTTTCGGGAGTCAAAAAAACACGGAATTGCTATTGTTACTAAATTTTCCAGGATCCATGTCGCCTACGAGGGTGCAAACTAAACACGAGTTTCAGTACATTAATCGCAACATTCGCAACCCATTTTAAAAACTGTGATAATTTTTTTCATGGCCTTTCTTTCAATAAATCCTTTTTTTTACTTTTAATCCTGTTAAAAGTATATTCCGTGTAAAAAAAAGGGTTGCAAATCTACACAGATGTTCCTGATGCCAGTAAAAAGTATGATCATAATTTGCAAAACTATTGCAATTTCTTTGTGGCCATTTTTGATCAAAATATTAATTGTTAATGATATTATATTTTCCGTCCCTAAAAATGGGTTGCAAATCAAATACAATATCGAAAATACCCTGTTCAACATTATCCTAAGTTTGCAAAACGTTTGTAAATTTTTTGTAGTCTATATAACGAAACTACGTTTTTAACCATTTTGAGCATGTTCCGGACTTCGGAGAGGGGTGCAAACTGAGATATATTACTTTAACAACAAACTTAATCATTTCCCACAAATTCAAAAAGATCGGACTTATTATTAAAGAATCGATTTTTAATGTCTTCATTGACTGGCCTATAAGCTTTAGCCAATCAGCAACATGAATTTTGACATTCTAACCCCAACATGGAAGTTGCATCATGCTTGCATCTCACTTCCACTACAAACTGTTGTTCTTCAGTCTCTTTCTTTTGACACTGGACACCCCAGAGTACATCTCACTTCCACTCCAATCCAATTTCAATCTTTCTCTTTCTCATGAAAAATTACGCTCATATAAACGGATTTTACGCGTGTCACCACCGCTTGACATGTACACACACTAACACTATGTCATTTTAGAACCCGCGAATTCTAAATATGTACCAAAAGTGGATATTGTCCGTACTCTAGATAATGGATGTTAGTGTGAGTTCGTATAAAGTGACACTAATTGTGAAGAGTCGGAAAAAAGCTGTTGGTTCCCTTCCACAATTCTAGTACTTGTTTTTCTTTGGTATGGAAGTGTGTGTGCGCCAAATTGTGGTTTTCAATGGAAAATTTCACTATTTCTTTCATTTCTTTTATGGAAATTTACAATTTTGCAGTGAAAAGTCAATCATTTCGAATGTTTATAAAGCGAAATCCCATAAACATGAAAAAAAATTTAATTTAATTGTTTTTCACCTTGGTACGCATTTGCAAACCACCTTTAGAGACTGTTTTAGTGTGAGTGCGTATACAGTAACCCTACCCCCCACTAGTGCCAAAAACATTTGCATTGACATTCGCGTCGATGGCGGTTTTTGACGCACATCAAAGGGATGTGCGTAGAGCACGAATGTACTGTTTCCACTATCGCCTAGACATTCGCGCTCATCGCACATGTCCAATGCACATGAAGGCGATAGTGGAAACGCGGCATAAGATTATCTAAAAAATTATTATTTTTCCTGCACCATATGAATCTTATATGGAATGATTTTAAGATTCAGTTTGAAAAGTCGTTGTAGGGATGTTCTGGAGATGCCTAAATGAGAAGAACGATGACTAGTAGATACAGGTGCATCTTCGTTTACTCTGTGCCGTAAAGCCTTCACAGCTGCTTCAGTGCGCACAGATCGATGACTACCTCTTCCCTGCAGATCTGACACTGATCCCTGTTCCTCAACACAGGAGACTTAGCTCCTTATCATGTTGTCACTGGAAGCTTGTCGGACATAAAAATGCCGATAGTATTTTCGCTGAGTTCATATAGTAGACCTTTCAGAAGAATAAAAAAATTCAATAGTTTTTAGACGTCACAGCAGATCATCTCCAAAAGTTTGTTGATAACCTAAAAAAAATTGAAATCAAAAAGTTATAGTTATTTTTGACTTATCAGTCTTATTTGGTCCACCCTGTAGATAGACTAAATTGATGAAATAAATTAAACTGAATTGAAAACTTTTTTTTTGAAATCCGTTCCCAAAAAATTATGTACTTAACTGTACATACGTTTTCAAAACCAAAACGACCGAATGAGAATGGACAGTGATCGTAAACGATATTATTCGATCGATCTGGCAATGCCGTATCGAATTAACAGCAGAGACGACAACGACAGTGCGAGCATTCGAACGGGAGGAAAACATTTCCTCGCATTCGTATCAACTTTACTTCAATTTTAGTTTATCTTTTTGCAGTTTTAACAGTCCGTTGAAAAATAAATGGTAAATATTTGAAGGTAACGTGTTTTCAGGGTCCGCTTGGAATAGTGCGCAATTAACACCGAAATGTACAGGACGAACGAAAAAGGGCAAATCGATAAAAGTGGAACAGTGCGTCCGTGATTCGCGTTGATGATTTCATTTTGCTGGTTCGGTTCTCCGTTCTGTCATTTGTCACTTGACGCCAATCACCTGTGATGAAAAGAAACTGCTAATTTCATAAAAATATATATTCGACCTGTTAGTCGTTCAGAACTCGTCACATTTCGTTTCCAATTGCAGTTTTTATTCGATAAAGACTTGACACAGTGAGGCAGTCGACGTGAATTTCTAAATAATCACATTACAAGGCCGCAAACAAAAAAGAATGGAGACGCCGCCGATATTTAACAGCGTCGAAGACGAGTGTCGCTACTGGAAGGAGCGAGCGAAATTTTATCACAAAGAGTAAGTTTAAAATACTTCAGTAATTACATAGTAAATGCTTGGGGACTAAGTAAACGGATACAATTTTTCAGATGGACGGATGCGAAACAAGAATTTGACGAATTTGTCGAGGATTCCAGGCAACTTGAAGCAGAAATGGAGACGACACTTGAACAGAAAGAAAATGTCATCAGAGACCTAAGGAAACAAATCGTTTTGATAGAAAAAGAAAACGAATCGTTTAGGGTAAGTTGTAAACCAAATACTTAGTTTCACTTTCGGTTTTGTGCAAGAACGGTTTGGTCACAGCGCGAAGAATTCCTTCCTTCTGTCCCTACTATTCCGTTGCGTACACATCTTCTTTAAGAGGCCTGTTTTGTGTCTGTGTTCTTATCAATGCTCTAATAGTCCTATTGGTATAGAACCAAAATTCTGTTTCTAAAAATCACACAAATTGCCCGACATTTGGCCTTTTAATTCTAATTGGTTCTTGTTAATGTGGTAATCAAATCCTTACAATAATTTCCAATATGGCAATAGAAAATGTAATGAAATTTGGTATTGATCGACTGTGGTGGATGTTGTCATGACATTTGTGTCCGACCATATTGCATGCGACATTTGTTATTCTAATTTTTAATTTTTAGGTCAGCGCCACATTCCTTCGTTCCTAGGTAGTGTGAATCCGAGGTTTTATTCGTATTTTATTTTTTAAGTTTACTGTTCTTAAACTTTTTTTGGTTTTTAATTCACGTAAAATTACAGTTTTATACATAATCAATTCAGGAGTGTTTCCAAGTTTTACTTCCCAGACAGCTAACAGCTGGTATAAGCGTAAAAAACTAATTCAAAACAATAAAAAAAATTAAACAAATAAAAAAAATCGTAATTCATAAAAAAAATCAAAATTCATAATTGAAAACAATACTAAAATAAAAATCAAAATTCATAATTGAAAACAAATCTAAAATAAAAATATAATTCGTAAAAAAGAGAATATAATTATCAAACAAGAGATTGAGAGTGTTTAATCATATTAGTGGAGTAAGGAATGGAATAGAGAGCTGAGGAATGGAGGAAAAGTCGCTTTAATCTAGTTAGAAGAGCTTGTAACAAACTCGTTCGAGTTCCCACAGCTACGCTGCCTGTCGAACTGATTCCGCTACAATTCTCTATCAGGTTAAGAAACAAAAAGTATCCACTTATGTATCAGGTTGTTGAAGAAATCTTTTTGTTAAATTTTTTAGCTGCAAGATATTTTTCGCTTGTCGAATTTCTGTTGGTAGTGAATTAAATTCAAGTATTTTTTTTTCTAATTGAGCTTCATGTGCAAGTCTTCCGCAGTTCAAGAGTCATAGGCAGCACAGCCTCTTAGCTAAAGCCGGAACGGAACTGTACTCAGATTCTTGACTCAGTGAAATGGAAAAAAAATTGCCCTGTAGGAGACAAAACTGCCACTCAGTTCATTGAATTGCAATTTTTTTTTAACCATAATTACATTCTCAATCATGTATGATATTGGGTTCAATACCTAATTATCTACCTTAGCCCCTAGTCAGTACAAAGTAGGTATGTAGTACAAAAATAAATTGGTCAAATTAGTTATATGTTAAACATAAAGTAAATTAGAGTAAAAAAGTAATTAATAAGAATTTCAAGAATGTTAAAAATATTCAATAATGCATGCAAATTTAAAGTTACATTTTTTTTAAATAAATAAAAGATGTGAAAAAAAAGAAAGCGTATAAATACGTACACAATCTACAACAACACATGCCACAATACGAGGAGAGATACGACAAAGTAATTTTGTAGCATGACAACGCTTGGCCACATGTTTCAAACCGGTCAAAACGTACTTGGAAACGCTAAAATGGGAAGTCCTACCCCACCCTCCGTATTGACCTGAAATTGCTCCTTCCGATTACCACTTGTTCCGATCGATGACTCATGGTCCGGCTGACCATCACTTCTATTCTTATGAAGATGACAAAAATGGCTCAATGCGTGGATAATCTCAAAAAATGAGTCGTTCTTTCAAGATGATATTCGTATGGTGCGAGACGACTGGGAGAAACTAGTCGCTAGAGATGGACAATACTTTCAATGACATTTTCTTTACTAATTTTTTTAAATAAAGCATTCATTTTTACGAAAAAACACCTGGAACTTACGTAAGTCCTCTATAGGTTATGACAAAGTTGGTCCCAGGATCGATCCTTGTGGAATTACTAAGTTGATGCTTCTTTCTTCGCTGTAGATGTCTATGTTTCTTGTGAAAGACCTCCTGTTTAAAAATTAATCTTTAATTAAGGTTTCGAGCTTTCCACGAATACCCAATTTCTGGAGACTTTTTAGTAATAAATCGTGGTTGACTGTATCAAAAGCCTTTCTGAGATCAAAGAAAATTGAAGGTATGTAGTTCCCTTTGTCAAGTCCTTCATAAATGTATTTCATGGCATTCAGTAAAGCTGTGGATGTATTACGGATGTAAGCCACCGGTTCTTGTGATAATTTTTAACCAAACCATTTTTGAAATCTATGAAAATCGAAGCAACATACAATCCTTCATCAAGGCTTTTATTCATGAATTGCATAGCATCAATTAGCGGTGCAGTAGTATTGCACTTTTCTTGAAAACCATATTACTGTCTGTCAAATCCACAGCGTTTATCCATGAAATTTAAAATTCGATTGTTGGTAGTTTTTTTTTTGGAAAATTTTACAAAGAGATATGTAGTGCAATTGGTCGGTAATTATTCGGATTCCTGCTTTCGTCCGCTTTAAAAATCGGCTTGATCAACGAAGTCTTTCAGCAAAGGGGAAATGAGCCGTCAGTCAAATGAACATTTATAGCGTCAGAAAGAGGGTCCGATATATTAGGTTGCTGCAGATGAAATGTCGTTTCTCTCTATGAAGTGTAGTCAGCTGCGATTTTCATGTCTCAAACTGCCGCCAGGTGGCACAAATGGTATTGGGTATTGAAGTATAAATATCCCCACATTTACTCGTGGAGTCATTTCAGTTTTGAACTTCATTGAAATCGGGCAGAAAAAAAATGGATTCGAGTCAAAAACGGGTAATTTTCCTTTATGAATTTAAACTTGGCCACAGCGTAACGGAGGCAACCGAAAACATCAACAGGGGATTTGGAACTGATACGGTAACTAAGCGAACCACACAGCGATGATTTATGGTGAGCCACGTGGTAACCTAGAACCTTTGATTGACAAGGACGAGCTGAATTTATTAGTGGAATCTGACTCACGCCAAACTGTAAGAGACATTGCAAGAAATTGGGCGAACACCATTCGACAGTTTCCCGGCACTTGCAACAGCTTGGAAAAATCAAAAAGCTTGATAAGTGGGTTCCGCATGAGCTTACTGAGCAAAAGATGACGCGTCGACTGGAAATTTGCAGTTCCCTGCTCTCCCGGAAGAGAAACGATCCATTCAGAATAGTGGTAGGTAGGTAGGTACGCGTGGCTGCCAGTGAGAACACGGACACACTTAGACCTGAAAGGTCCGTTGTGTTACCACAGGATCATCGAATCCGGTCCTACTCGTCGAACCATTTAGAGCTTGCAATGAAGCGTTGGATTCTCGCGACCTCCATTGCGGCAAGATCACCGAGACAGTTGAAAAAGTAAACTCCAAGATGAGCTTTCCTTCTGACTGATAGAGCTGGACAGGTGCAGAGAAGGTGAAGGACTGTCTCCTCCTCCTCCTCATCCAAGCAGCTTCTACAAAAGTCGTTTGAGAAGAGGCCGAGTCTTTTGGCATGTCGACCAATAAGATAGTGTCCAGTCAGGTCACCGACTGTGGTGCTGATAATCGCCCTTTTGAGCAAAGTCAGCCTTTTAGAGCGTTTTAGATCCAGCTCCGGCCAGATCTGTCTCGCAGTGTGACATGTAACACCATCTGCCCATCTTGAGTTGGTTTTCTCGATTGAGTCCAATCCCAGTAGCAGTTTACATGTAGAAAGAGGCACACCCAGATTCCGATGTTCCGGCATAATCTGAAGGGTAGTGCCGCGACGAGCGAGTTCGTCAGCCATGCAGTTCCCTGGAATATCCCTGTGTCCTGGCACCCAGCACAGAAGAATATTGAACTGTTCAGCCATCTCCTTAAGAGATGATCGACATTCTGCGGCGACCTTTGATGCTGTTGAGGCCGATTCCAAGGATTTTATTGCCGCTTGGCTGTCTGTGAAAATGCTAATATCCCTAGTAGATATTACATTACACCTCAGCCAGGACAAGGCCTCCTTCATCGCCATAAGCTCCGCCTGAAAGACACTACAGTGGTCCGGAAGGCGGAAGGAGCTGCTAATGTTAAGCATGTCAGAGAAAACACCTCCACCTACCCCGCCTTCAGTTTTGGAGCCGTCCGTATATATGTGGGCGGACTCCTCCGTCCGTACGGAATCCCTTTCCCATTCTAGACGGGTTGGGATGGTTGTTAGGAAATTTTTGTCAAAATCATAACTGGGAGGAGTGTAGTCGGTGTTTTCAGGAATATCATTGAAGTTATTCAAGATTGTTGAGTGACATGCGTATATGCCAGTCCATTGTGTAGAGGCCTTAAGTCGAATGGCTGCACTGGCCGCCATTTGCATGCCAAAAATGTCTAGGGGTGGCAGACTGAATAGCATGTCTAGTGCTGCAGAGGGAGTTGTTCTCAGAGCTCAACTGATGCATATGCATGCTGATCTCTGTACCTTCCCTAGGGTGGTGCAGTTAACTGCTTTGTCTAAGGCCGTCCACCAGACAATAACACCATACATAAGTATCGGTCTGATGACGGACACGTAGAGCCAATGAACTATTCTGGGTTGCATACCCCGTTTTTTGCCAATGGCCTTTTTGCACGAGTAAAGCGCAACTGTTGCTTTCCTTACCCGTTCCTGAATGTTAGGTTTCCAGTGAAGTTTTCTATCCAAAATAAGACCCAAATATTTTGCGCTATCGGTGAAAACTAGACTAGTACCATTCAGAGAAGGAGGGTCTACGTGAGGAATTTTATATTTCCTGGTGAAGAGGACTAATTCTGTTTTGCGTGGGTTCACACCCAACCCGCATTCAGCTGCCCATTTGGAGAGGATAGAGAGAGCATTCTGCAATATCTCACTCAGCGTGTTGAGGTGCTTTCCCGAGACAGCAATTGCAACATCATCTGCATAAGCAATCACTCTGCAGGCCGCCCCTTCCAGTCTCAATAGTACTTTGTTGACCACTAAATTCCACAGAAGAGGGGAGAGCACACCACCTTGTGGTGTACCTCTGCTGCCAAACCTTCGAGAGGAGGACTCGCCCAGCTTTGTGTTCACAATCCTGGATGTTAACATCAAATTGATCAGCGCGCCAAGCGAGGACTCCACCTTCAGGATAGAAAGTGCGTCAGTGATTGCCTCTGGTCTGACGTTGTTGAAAGCTCCCTCGATATCGAGAAAGGCAACCATGGTGTATTCTTTAATACTAAGTGATTTTTCAATGGTGCGCACGAGCGAATGTAAGGCCGTTTCGACCGACCTCCCCTTCCAGTACGCATGTTGGGATATTGACAGCAATCGCTTGTCAATATTGTCGCGGATGTACACATCCATTAGTCTTTCCAGTGTTTTCAAAAGAAAGGATGATAGACTGATAGGTCTGAGGTCCTTAGGGCAGACATGAGAGCTTTTTCCTGCTTTGGGTATGAAAACCACCCTGACTTCCATCCATGTTTCAGAAATGTAGGTTAGATCCAGGCAGCCTTTCAAGATAACCTTTAGCCAAGGCAGAATTATATCCGAGTCTGTTGGATTTCTGCAGGAATAATTCCATCCGGTCCCGCAGACTTAAATGGTTTAAAGCCTTCTATCGCCCAGAGGAGCTTGGTATCTGTTATAAGAGCGTCCTAGTTGAACGGTGCATGGTTTTCTGCAGTGCTTACCCGCTTCGATTCAACATGCGAGCTACCAGGGAAGTGGGTGTCCAGGAGGAGATCAATGGTTTCCCTACTTGAGGTAGTCCAAGATCCGTCCGGTCTCCTCAGGTAGCATGGTGTGGTTGGGTTTTTAGAGAGAATTTTACGGAGCCTGGATGCCTCGGAGGAATCTTCTATTTCACTACAGAAGAGTTCCCAGGCTTTGCGCTGCGCCTTTCTCAGTTCATATTTGTATTTACGAAGTGATCCTTTATAGGAGTCCCAGTCGCAAACGTCTTTGGTGCTTTTGGCTTTGTTAAACAGTTGCCTACAGCATTTTCTAAGAGCCCCGAGTTCTGCGTTTCACCATGGCGGCTTATGTCTCCCTCTTGGCCTGCTCTCAGGACAGAAGTTCGACAGTGCCTCGTTTAGGGCGCGCGTGAGGGTGGTGACCAGACCGTCGAGGTCAGTTGAGCTACTCGGTTGGAGTGGCGGTGTGGATGGGAGTAAGCTGCTAAGAGTTTCCCTATATTTGACCCAGTCGGTCCTCCTGTGGTTCCTAAAGGCCGGTCGGATAGTTTTGTAATCTTTCAGATTGAATTGGAGGTAGCGGTGATCCGAGAAGGAATTTTCTTCAGAAACCTTCCAGTTGCTGATCATGTGTGAGATATCGGAAACCAGGGTTATGTCCAAGACTTCTTGTCTATTCCTGGTTATAAAGGTAGGCTCTTGCCCTGTGTTACAGAGAAGAAGGTTAGTGCTTAAAAAGTAGTCAAAAAGCAACTCACCTCTTTCGTTTGTGTCAGTGCTACCCCAGACTGCATGATGCGCATTTGCATCACACCCTAGGATGACGCCAGTGTTGAGCTTACTAGCTTCAGTGATTAGATCGCTTATAACCCTCGGCGGCAGTGGACCTTGATGGTCATGGGCCAAATAGGCCGAGATCAGCCAGTGAATCTTGTTATATTCAGAATAGTGACATGTGATGAAAGGTGGATACTGTACGACAATCGTCTCCGATCGGCACAATGGTTCATCAGAAGAAGATAATCGTGATTGTTTGGTGGTCTGCAGCTTTAGTTATTCACTATTCCTTTTTGAAGCGTGGTGAAACCATTAATGCAGAGAATTATTGTGCCCAATTCGATGAAATGCATCAGAAATTGCGTGTTCAACGTGCTAGATTGGTCAACAGAGATGGAGTTATACTGCTTCATGACAACGCACGGCCTCATGTTTCAAGAACAAGTTTTTCACCCCCCACATCCGACCACCACCCTTAAAAATTTTAGCCCTTGTCTAATCTCGAAGTATCCCTAAAGACAACCACAAAGTTTCAATCTTCTGACATCAATCGTTCAGGAGATATGGATTTTACAATGTTTCAATCTCAGCTTTCAAGCATTTTAGACCAAAATTTTTCGTCTAAAACGCTCCCCCCTCATTCCTCTCACCCCTCCCCCCCAAAAAAAAAGATACCAGTCGTAGGGGTTCACCCAATCTACCTACCATACATTTTAACTTAATATATCAACGGGTTTGAGAGCTACGCGCCTTCAAACGATTTTGCGTACGGCGGAAATTTTTTTTTTTCTTTTTTGGTGTTTACTAGTCCTAAAACATGTAAATACAAAATTTCAGGGTAGAAAATTTTTTTGAAATTTCAGATGGATCACAATTATTCTTAAAAAAAAATAAAGTAAAAATAAACGTCCAGAAATTGAAAAAAAACCTCCAACCGCTCAACAAATTTATAGTGAAGAGAAAAAAAAATCAATACCACAAAAATTTCATTTCATATGTAATCTTAATGGTTCTTGTTAATAATCACGAGTTGAAAAAGGCCGTAGAATCTGAGCATAACATTATTTACTATATTTTAAAATATGAAAATGTAATATCAATAACAATAAAAATCAAATGTAATCTAATCTAATCTTAAAGGAAAGAAGGAGAGGGGAGGCACCCTCGAACTTGAGAGGTATTTATTTACCACGGAAAACTAAAAAAAAAATATAAACAAAAACTGAATAAAATACTTAAAACATAATACATAATACTTTTTCATTCACACAAGTCTACAATTCAGTCGCTGAGTTCAAAAATGGTCCAAGTTAATATTAGATTTTGAGCAATATATTGGATTTGTAGAAGTGCCATACAAAATAGAGTGTAATTATGAAACTTATTTTAAACTACACAAAAAGCCATAAGACTTTCCGATAGCAAAGTAAGAATACGCAAACTTGTAAATATCAAAGTAAATTAAATACAGTAAATAGTTTAATATTTATAAATTTTAATATTACGTAAAATCTAATTAAGGTTTATAATTTTGTTTTCTAGATCAAATTAGATTCAATTGCAGTAGAATTTGGAAATATAGAAAAGCAGCTGTTAAGTACACAACATGAAAAAGATAACATGAAAAAATATTTACGACAATTAGAACAACAAAACGATGATTTAGAAAGAGGATATCGGATTTTAAGCGAAAGTATAGCCGGAGTTAAGACGGATCTAGACAAAGCATATGAGAAAAATGCTCTACTAGAAATAGAAGTCGACGAAAAGGAAGTTCTACAGGAAAAACTTCAACGATTAATGGATGAAACAAGAGGTAGTGTTATACATGGTGTTCGTATTTATCGGACATGAAATAATTACAAAATTGTATGTACTTAGATTTAAAACAAGAATTGAACGTAAAGGACAGACCGAGCACAAACATCAATGGTCTTGATAAACGATTTTCGAATTCGGACGATCATCAGCTTGAAGCACAATCGCCGATAGGAGCATCCTCTACTCTTGATATATCTCAGCACTCAATAAAGCGTAAGCTATTCTTAAGATTAAAACAAACAAGACGTGCCTTGAATCTTACGAAATTAATGACTTTCGATAAATAAATATAACTTTTTTCAACTTACAAGAACATTCACTTAACTCGAACTCATTACTGTATTTTACATTGTGTACATATTAATTAATAAAAAATCATATTTTTCTATTTCAATGCTTACTACATGCCTTCCATCGATATTTTAAGTGTTATTGTGATGTTTCAGTGCAAGGCACGTCTCACTTCCGAAGTTTTAAAAATAAAAATAAATACTAAGTAAATCTGCTTGCATCAAGCACAAAAGTAGTGGCGTTATTTTAAATCTATGGAGGTAACTTTAATATTGAATAGCAAAAACATGTATTCTAAAAATTAATAAAAACGAATCGAATCACGCCAACTATCTACGGTGTAAAGTTTTTAGATAATCGAAAATATAGTTGTTAAGTTTCATATTAATCTAATCACAATATATATTGAAACTAAAATAAAAATAATGTTTTACAGATCCTGATAACATGTTAAATGGAAACGCCATCACTGCAAGCTCACGGACAACAGCTCTTAATATTGTAGCCGATATGCTGCGGAAGCTCAATGTAAGATATTAAATTTGACGAGACATTACTTAGATATGAGTTTTCTTAGGGATAGAGGAAGCTTTCTACTTCTGGATTAGTTTGGGTTTTTTTTTATAAAAATTACATTATTATTTGTTACTGTTGCACGCTCATGTCCGTTTTTTCAGTTGGATAGACTTTTATGTTCGCGCTGTGATAAATTTCGTTGTATATGTGAACGTCCTCTACAAAACAATTTATCGACTAGTACGAGTTCAGTGACATCAGCGACCAGTAGCAATAACAATGTCTCCTCAACCAGCAATTTTGGGTCAAATGTTTTCAAACGATTGACACAAAAAGTAAGCGGTATTGCACCGGAAAATTCCAAGAATGTAAATACATTTACTTCCTCTGCTAACTGAGAAAATGTTGAAAAAATTAACCACTACAGAGTTACTATAAAAAATTGCATGCTCATGTATTTAATATTTAAGCTATTTTTTTACTAAATATATCTACAAAGTACCTCAAAACGATATTTCTTCTACTATTTTATAAGTTTCATAACCTATAATAAGTAAATATAAAAAAATTTCAGGCAATGGAATCTAAACTCAAAGGATATCGGGAACAAGTTCCAGCGCCACGTCAATGACATCAGGGAACTGTATACAATACCGTTGAGGCTTAATGGTGATTGTGTACATCAAGTATGGACGTGTTCAAACTAGTGTGAAGGAACTTAACAAGCAACAGAAAAGACTAATACTGGCTATCAGTCAACTAAACTGGTGAAAGATCGAAACGAAACAAAAATACAAACCTTATTAAAATAATATTTAAAAAAAAAACATTTCACACTGCGAAACAGGATCCGATCACATGTTAATGTATTTGTAAAAAGAAATCGCATGTACAATTAATTTAATAGACTATATTAAAGTGTTTAAGTATGACTGGGCAGGATTTAAGATTATTTTACATAATACAGATTAGAGTGCATTGATTTTAGACTAGAATTCATTTACATTAGATTTAGCCAATTACTCCGCGAATAGATTTCAATCAATATCATAAACATGTAAAAAACTATCGATCAGAATTCAGCCCTCATTGATTATGTACATACATGTTTTTACACTTATACCGTCGTGGTAAATGATTTTCACCATGCTATAAAAAATGTAATTTACTTTAACTTATGAATATTATAAAGTGAATAATGTGGAAAGAGAAATACGTTTTCTTCTAAAGTATTCTCTGTGGATTTAGATTTTGTCATCCACAGTCTTAAGGGAAGCATATTCGTTGTTGGGATAAAAAAAAATCGATTTTTTTTTTAAATCTTATTTTGGACTCATTTTTGCGTAAAACTTTTTAAACCGCATGACTTCCAGGTCAGGAAGTGCCATAAATATAGCTGTGAAGTTGGAAGGGTCGGGTGAAAACTGCAACAAAACACCACAAAGTTGCACATTTAGTAGAAAAATTTAAAAATTAAAAAATCACAGAAACAAAACATAAAAAACCTTAGAACAAGATACACAGACAAAGATTTCATAAAACTAATGCCATTTTTAAAGTGAAAATTTGAAGTAGCAGCAATAGCTGTAAAAACAAAGTTTTTTCGTTTTTTTGCTCTCCTGAAAAGTTGCATTTTTCAACGTTTCGGTGTGATTTTTTGTTTGTTTTAAAGATGCATTCACTGGTGTCAGATAGAGTGGAAGGAAGTTTTAAATTTTTAATTATTATTATTTGCTTGGAATAATTGTACAAAATTTCATTCAAATTGGATAAGTGAAAGTGAAAAGCTCTTGCGATATGCTCCCCTTAAACTGTTCTAGTAGGGCACTGCAACAAAATGAAAACCACGCAACCAAGTCGAATACATCACTTTTCTCATTCCCAATCTTAAAAATTCCTTTCTAACGGAAAATCACTCTAGCTCAAGCGAATTCATGAAAACAAATGCATACAACAACAAAACTCTCTGACTAAACAAATCAAAAATATGTATTTTTAAAATAAATGATTTTGAATGAGAAATCGGAAAAAAACTGTACTATACAGACATAATACCAACAATGTAAATACAAAATAATAAAGTAGTTGAACAAATCAGAAAGGTTTAAAAAGATAATTTTTAGTTTAGTTTCAAGGCAATTGGATCAAAGATCTGTGTTTAAAATAGACTTTCGTCTGGCCAGAAAAATACTGTGAAATACGTCGGTTTACGAAAGTCGGTTAGTTTTTGGTAAGTTCATCTGTCACCCGCCAACAATAGGAACTTACACATTCGTCAAAGATACGAAAGTTTGGTAGTTTAGCGTTCTCGGTGTATTACTGTCTGAAAATTTTTTCATAATCCTATTGCGGTCGTTTTCTTTTCCGTTTTTATGTACTCCATTCTGCATAGGGCAGTAACAGTTCATTTTACGGAGCACTGTAACTGCATCTAAAAGCTTATATATATATATATATATATATATATAGCTTATATATTAATTACTGGGGTTCTACGATGGTTGAAATTCTGATATAAGAATTCGTCCAGTTTTCCGATTCGCCTTTGATCGAAATTTCTTATTATGAACTAATCCAAAATTAAATTTTCCTTCATTCGGATCGAATGGATTCAATTCCGTAATACCAAGGTTGGTGATTAGTATACATTATACAGGGTGTTTGGCACTCCGTGTGCCACCTTGTAAGGGGTTATTCCTTGATATATTTGGAGAAAAAAATTGTTCTACAGGGTGGGTCAATTTTCAATATTAGTGGAGATACAGGGTGGTTAAGAAAAGTGTTTTTGACCGGTACCCTGACTCACTTAAAACGTTAAATCTTGAAAACGAATAATCACAAGGCAAAGTGTTATAGCTAGTTTTTTAGGCAATCGAATTACCTTTCATTTGATGTAACAGTCTAAATTGTAACTGCACCCAATCTTGAGGTATTTACTTGAAAACACAGATTTTTGCTACGTCAACCCTAAAAATTCAGTGATCAATGTAGTTTTTCTCAGAAAACCCCATTATAAAAATGTCATTTTAATTTTATTTTTTTATGAGCCGTATTATTACCTACAAAAGCTGCATACATATGTATGAGTTACGATTAACATTTTGGAAGTAACAGGTAAAAATACATATCGCATAAAAATTAAATATTTAAAAGTCAGTGCCATAAAGTGGACCTCGTCCAAGAATCTGTTTAATTTGTCGGTAGAACTGAAGTATTTTTATTGCACATTTATTACTATTTAAAGTAGGAATGAAAACAATGAAATGTAAGTGAGTTTCAACATAATTGATGCTTTTACCTGGACGTGGTAGGTACTACTGGATGCGGTACTATGCCTGTTTTAATAGGGTGTCTTACAAAATAAAAAGCCTATAAAAGCAAAACTACCTTCATATTTTTCTCAGTTTTAGTTACGTTGCTAAGAGAAGAAGGTGTCAGTAGAATTTAAAAAATTATTTCAAAATGCCTGAGTACTCCAATGAAGAATATGCTGACATGATGTTAATTTATGGAGAGTGTGACCAAAATGCACGAGCCGCGCGAAGGCTTTACCACCAGGGACATCCTCATCGACGGACACCTAGCAGGAGAGTATTTCAAGACGTTTAAAGGAGAATTAGGGAAACTGGCAGCGTTAGAACAAGGAGAGTAAATGCAAATCCTGCGCCTATAATCGCTGTTCAGATTGATGAAAGAATACTGCAAGCAGTGCAAAATGATCCATCGATCAGTATCCGACGCTTGGCATTGCAGTTTAACATATCTACTTGGAAGGTTTGGAGTATTTTAAAAGTAGAACGCTTCCATGCCTACCATCACACACCAGTACAGGAGGTGCTACCCATTGATTTCCCCAAACGGATGGAGTTTTGCAATTGGCTCCTTGAACGACAAATAAATGACGACAATTTTTTCAACAATATTCTGTGGACGGATGAGTCCCAATTTACCAGAGACGGTATCACAAACTTCCACAACCTACATACGTGGGCTGAGAGCAATCCACACACAAAAAGAGCGGCATCATTTCAGCACAGATTCAGCGTCAATTTATGGGCAGGTGTGATTAGTGACGATTTACTTGGACCTATTAGGCTTCCGCGTACTCTAAATAGCTCCAATTACTTACAGTTTTTATCAAATGATCTACAGGACTTGTTGGATGATATTCCACTGGTTCGATTGGCTTCCATGTTTTACCAACACGATGGTGCTCCAGCTCATTACGGCCGACAGATCACAGATTGGTTAAATTCCAATTATAGCAATCGCTGGATCGGTAGAAATGGACCGATACACTGGCCTGCAAGATCTCCTGATCTTACTATTATGGATTTCTTTGTATGGGGACGGATGAAGGACCTTGTCTACGCAACGCCAGTAGAAACATTGGAAGATCTAAATATCAGGATCGATGCGGCAGCAATAGAAGTAAGGCAGCAGTTGAGGAATATGAATACCAAGAGAACACTCGCCAAACGTGCTTTAGCGTGCATTCAAAATGAAGGTGGCCATTTTGAACATTTATTATAATAAAAATATTTGAAATAAAAACCATTATTAAATTCTTTCAATTCAAGCAAGTAGCGTAGATCAACATGCACATGCACTGATTTTTTAAATATTTAATTTTTATGCGATATGTATTTTTACCTATTACTTCCAAAATGTTAATCGTAACTCATACATATGTATGCAGCTTTTGTAGGTAATAATACGGCTCATAAAAAAATAAAATTAAAATGACATTTTTATAATGGGGTTTTCTGAGAAAAACTACATTGATCACTGAATTTTTAGGGTTGACGTAGCAAAAATCTGTGTTTTCGAGTAAATATCTCAAGATTGGGTGCAGTTACAATTTAGACTGTTACATCAAATGAAAGGTAATTCGATTCCCTAAAAAACGAGTTAGCCTTGTTATTATTCGTTTTCAAGATTTAACGTTTTAAGTGAGTGAGGGAACCGGTCAAAAACATTTTTCTTAACCACCCTGTATCTCCACTAATATTGAAAATTGACCCACTCTGTAGAACAATTTTTTTCTCCAAATATATCAAGGAATAACCCCTTACAAGGTGGCACACGGAGTGCCAAACACCTTGTATAGCAGACATGTCCTAATACGATCCAGAACATTTATCGCTGATGAGAAGCGAGTTGGATAGATTTTCGGAATGCTGTGTTGTTTCATAAAGAAAACTGGTCTTGTATTGGCAGGCACGAGAAGCTATATTTGCACCGCTTTGCATGGGAAAACGCGCAGTTAGTATTATCGTAGTATTTATTTGTTTTAATGTGTTATGATATGTTTCTCTGGTTTTCTTAAGGTATTAGCGCTTTCGAAATATCGATGACTCGATCTTAATGAACTGTCAAGTTGTGTTCCAAAGATTGGAAGAGAATTCCCAAGATTCACCTAAAATATCAGCTTACGAAAGTTTGAATTTTGTTCGAAGTTTTGTGCGACAGGTTATATCTTTTATCCCAGAAAAGAAATAAAATACCGAAAAAATGGCCGGTTCTATAGATGCAGGCGTATACATCGCATTTAGCAGATCCATCTATTCCGTAGAATTTCTGTAGCTTAGTGTATATACTAAAATAGATATCGCTGGTTCCGATACCACGGGTGATAATTAAAAAATATATATTAGAAACAGTTGCAGTGCCTTATAGAGCGCTCTGTTACTGCCTTATGCGCTAAGTAAGACGTGTAGGACCGCAGCAGATCTATTGATCTCGGTCTGCGATATTCTTGTTCTTTTATGAAGGATGAAAGATATTTACCTATCGCATAAAAATTATGGAGTCATGTAGGAACTGAAAAAAACACATGCGGATAGGGTTTTTCAAGCTAGAACAAATTTTTTTGAGTCTCTTCTACATGTTGTCCACTTAGGTGTTGTACACATTGCACACGGCCAAATGAATTTTCCGATACGAGTTATCGTTTTTC
The DNA here is from genome assembly GCA_951812415.1 of Beris morrisii. NCBI lineage: Eukaryota > Metazoa > Arthropoda > Insecta > Diptera > Stratiomyidae > Beris > Beris morrisii. The sequence goes on from OX638310.1 coordinate 75,276,419, forward strand.
GGCTTATTGTGAAATCTTTCGTTATTGAAAAATTTCTTATAATCGATAATTATAACATTTTTAAGAATATCATAAAAGAAAATATCTAAAGGTTTGTAGTTTTAATTGATAATAATAGGAAAAATGTCCGTCTGTCGAACGAATATTTTTCGTCGTACGACGGAATCATTTTGCACCTTAGGGCTATTGATGTGCCTAGCACCCGATTTCCTGTCGTTCACTACTACATTACCGGTTAGTCAGCTCACAAATTAAAGACAAATGCCATACTCCTAATAGCTCGGTTTTTTGTGATCTACTGCCAATACCGGTAGAATAAGAATTCGTCACAGGAAATATTGTTGGCTTCCGGCCCTAGTCTTATGCTGTTATGACACTGGCTATTTTTGCGGCTTTAAAGCGGCTAGACAATCCAAATGGAGAGGGATGGAGACTTTAACATACAATTTAGACATTGGTGTGAGAGAGACAGTCCGAACAGCAAACTATGGGTAACTGTCAAAAAACAATCCATAACTGTCAAAAAAAAAGCGGCAACAAAGCGCATTCGAGCAGTGTTTCGCAACATTCTAGCAGTTAATCCAAGAAAAATCCGCTGGCGGCTAGATTTTCCAGCCGCTACCGACTTGTTTTTGCCAGTTTGTGATTTCTTGTGACATTTGTCAGCTGTCATTTGTATGAAAGTTGTCGGTGTGAAGTGTTCAAGTGTTTTTATTAATTAATTTAAAATATTTTCTGCAAAGAAGGCGAAATAATCGGGTGAAAATATTGTAAGTATCATAAATTCTAAGTGATCTGGGAAAAGTTTAATTGAATTTTGAAACCGGCGGTATTTAAAGTTCAAGGGACCTCCTTAGCACTATCGGAAGGATCTGGCGAGGATGTTTATATCGGCAGCGTATTCTACTAATTGTGTGGACTGGAATAGTGGTGTCCCATTGGTGTCGACTGTGCTTTTTCGGATGACATACTCTAGCGCCAGGTTGAACAGAATGGGAGTTACACCATCGCACATTCCGTTCGAAAGCTGGTTGTGGAATCGGTTTGTATTTGTACTTGGGATTCAGTGTTCGTCATTGTGAGTCTCGTTAGTCGGACTAATTTTGGATGAATTTCAAGAAGAAGTTTGTACAGCACCCTTCTCTCGATACTGTCACATACTTCTTTAAAATCTACGAAGATTTCGTGCACATCTGTGTTATATTCCTAGCATTTTCCAAGCACCTGTTTCATCGAGAATATCTGGTCTGTTGTAGATCGTCCGGTTCTGAATCCACCTTGATATTCGCGAATTGTTTCAATTCTGGTCACATAGGGCTGCTTTCATTTCGTCTAGTGTGGGTAGTGTCGATGATGGCTATTCCTCGTCAGTTAAAAGCTGAATTGAAATGTTATCGGTGGTAATAGGTGCTGATGGAGTGGGTTTGAGAAGATGTTCGAAGTAGGAAACTCACCTCATTTTAATTTGTTGTGTGTCGCTGATGATATTGCCCTCTTCGTCTTTGCAGAGACTGTTTTTGGGCTTATATCCCTTTTTTAGGTCATACGCAATAGTAAAACTATTGCGTATGTGTCCCGCATTTTATTTTGTCTCATATTGTCGTCCAGTTTTTGTATTTTGTCATTATGGTACTTCCTTTGCTTTCGCCTGCAGGTCTTTTTTTGCAATTCGCTGGTTGTTTTTCGGCGTAAGAGGAGTTTCTTCTGTGAACTTTCACTGGAGAAGAAACTTTAATACTTGCTGGATATATAATACCAGGAGCTGGAAGTGTGTTTCGGATAGTAGGTATGGTACACGCTTGGAGGAGTCAATGCCATCCGATGACGAAACTGCTCTTTCGGCTTCTCTAGTGAAGGTTTTTTAACTGGCATGTCCTCAATGGCAGTAGCCAGGGCAACGATCGATTCCAGTAAGTAGGGATTTTTGTGTTGGTGTTTCGGACAAGAAACTCCTCTGACGACGAAAATACTGCTCCCTCATACGCACATATTGGTTTAGTGTTATATATTCAATAAAACCATTATGATCCTTATCTCACGATTGCCATATTTCATATCTAATATAATCCATCGAAGCAAACTTTGGTTGACATAATGTAATTTGAAAAAAATTATGCCTTAAATTAAAATTATGTTCGTGTAGTCTCAATAGAGCGGGAAACAGATGCAAATGATTGGCATTAAGTTAGTATTGCGACAAAATTCTTACTCCTCCCGCTGTACCCGAATATGCAGACATCACATTATCGAAATTACTTTCTTTCTATCAACCGAACTTTCACTTTTATATTGTTCGTTAATCAATTCCTATTTTACTTGTATAGAAAATGAGTGATCTAGAAATGCTTGCTATTGCAAACATGAACTTGCTTGCAGTTGCTAGAGTATTAGCAAGAAAAAAGAATGAGAAAGCTGATAAGAAGAAAAAATATTCTGCTAAGTGGCTGCTTAAAAGAGAAGAAGAGGGTTTAAGTCATAAGCTTTTGAGGGAAATCCAGGATGAAGACACTAAACTGTACAAGACTATTTTACGAATGACACCCGTGCAATTTGGGTCAATCCTTGAGAGAGTGTCACCAAGAATATCGAAAACGGACACAAATTTTCACAAAGCTATTGGACCAGCAGAGCGCTTACAGTTAACGTTACGATATTTGGCTACAGGTATGGGTTAAATAGTGTTCGCTTGGCTATATAAATTGAATTGAAAATAATTTTATTGCAGGAGAAACGCAGACATCTCTCCAACTTCCATTCCGGATTCAGCAATCTACAATTTCGAAAATCCTGAAAGAAACAATACCGGCTCTATATAATGCGCTTAACGAGGAGGAGCTAAAATTTCCGCAGGTAGATGAAGATTGGAGAGAAATCGCAAAAGATTTTTACGAGTTGTGGGGTTTTCCAAATTGTATTGGAGCTATTGATGGTAAGCAATTATCAATTAGAAAAGATTTAATTACATGTAAATGAACAATACTTTTAGGAAAGCATTGCAGATTAAAATCAATGAGACAGTTTGCCTCAAACTACTGGTGCTACAAAGGGTACCATTCCTTTGTCCTCATGGCAATTGTAGACGCCAAGTACCGGTTTATATATGCAGATATTGGTGCCAACGGTCGTATGAGCGATGCAGGAATTTGGATGAGGTCCGACCTAAAGTACGCGATAGAGCGAAACGATGTGAATATCCCGGAACCAGAAAATTTGCCACTAACGCAGTCACCTTCACCATTCACATTACTTGCGGACGATGCCTTTCCTCTTACGGATTACATTATGAAGCCTTATTCAAATAAAAATTTGACTGCGGATCAAAGGCGGTTCAATTATATGCTTTCAAGAAGCAGACGTGTTGTCGAAAACGGATTTGGCATTTTGGCGAATAGGTTTCAAGTGCTGTTTACCCCAATTTTTCGCGAGCCTTCTGAGGCAATCAAAATGGTTTCAACTTGTGTATGCTTGCATAATTTTTTACGAAACGACAACATGCGAAATGGCACCTCTTACGATATTATTTCTGAGGAAGAAGCGGATCATATAGTTCAAGAGAATTTTATAGGTAATTTAAGAGATGCTTCAAGATCGAGAAATAGTGCTCGCCAAATAAGAGTGAATCTCGAAAATTATTTTAAGACATTCAACTCTGACATTATATTGCCGCCATAAGGCATTAAGTGAACAAGTATCACTTAACTTTTCTAAATTAAGCAATTTTCTTATTATTTTATCATTTAATTAAATTTTATATATTTATATTCATTATTATTTATTTATTCAACTTCCTTCACTCAAGTGATTTTCATTGTTTCTCTCCAATTGCATATCGGTGACTCTGCGCAAAAGTTGATGTATCTCACCTTCCGCATAGTTTCTTAAATCAGGGTCCAAGACCTTCAACTTGCAGAATACATAATTTCCGCAGACTCTGCTTTCGTCTTCTTCCTCGTTTTCTTTTTCTTGCCTTCTCATCAGCATTCCTGCAATGTCCTGCGACGTTTTAAGGCATGTCTCCAAAAATGCGTCTTCTTTACTATTACTTTTCGAAGACCGCTGCCTCTTCTTTGGATGTTTTGATGCTGTTATTTGTGATGCTGTTATTTGTGATGCTGTTAGTTGCGGATCTTCTCCGGTCGATTCGTCGTCTGGGACTGGCGTCGAACATGCTGTTGGCATCTCAATAAAATTGAAATATTCCGCATCCTCTGTGTCGCAGGTTTTGGATGTGGACGGTACTTCTCTTGATATTAATATATCAGACAGCACCTGTAAACCAAAATGTATAAAGTTATGAAGGAACACTCGTAAAATAATGATCTTACATTTATATTTTGCTTATTAAAGTTGTTTATAGATGGCGTCTGCTCCACCGTAACTTTTAAAAAGCTCAATCTGGAAAAAAATTTCCAGTTCGACTCTTCTAATTCCTCGACTTCTGTTGCCCCCGCTCCACTTTTCCTTGCTTTGAGAAGTTTTGAATGTTCGGTGCCATAATAGGCCTTTAGATTGCTCCATTTTTTAGTAACTTCACCTAAAAGTAAAGTAATTATCTTTTATTATAATATATGTAAATGTAAATATTTGTGTGATTTAAATTTACCAGATACAAATTCTCCTTCATTCGGGAATTCCTGATTTAATTTTTTTGTGATTTCGGTCCACAGAATATTTTTTCGTCCTTTGCTTTTGTAGCTTTGGAGGTGGTGGTTCCATATACATTCGTGGGGTTGAACTAGATCAATCAAAAAATTTATAGCATCATCTTTCCACACAAATTTTGCCATTTTAAAATAATTATCCAAATGCTTCAACCTTGTACTGCTAATATCATGAACTAGTAATGCTCCTAAACTGACTCGGAGCATCTATTTATACTGTTTGTTTCAAAGGATTCGTTTCCTTATTTTATTTTGTGGTGGGGGTAACATACCTTATCTGTACCTCTCTCGCCAATCCTACCCTGCCACTATTGTAGAATTCAGGTACCTCCTCACATACATCTACATGCATGTGGCTAGGTCACAGAAATCATACCTAAAATTTTAAATACGGATTTTCGATCTCTTCTGTGACAGGTATGTTATTAGGGCATTTACTTTTCCTTTTAAACAACCCCCTAGTTACCGTACTATTTAAAATTTAGAGTGCTTTCTAAGCTGCCTAAATAAGTTAGTTGTATTGTAAGATAGTTTTAAGTTCTTATTAATAGGTTTTTAAAACGCATTTACTTTTCCTTTTAAACAGCCCCCTAGTTACCGTACTATTTAAAATTTAGAGTGCTTTCTAAGCTGCCTAAATAAGTTAGTTGTATTGTAAGATAGTTTTAAGTTCTTATTAATAGGTTTTTAAAACGAATTTTCCTAAATGAAATATCACTTTAATGAATAACATAATTTGTCAAGAAATAGAACTACTACACTATAGTTGTAAAGACAATAATTTTTTTCCTGTCTGATCTCTAAAAAATTTTATGAACTGTAAATATCTTATCGAATAATAGTAATAAATAAATAAATAAGTAAAAAAGTAATTTTCCTTTTGCATGAGACAGATAAATGCACTGAAAAACCTAAATTTTAATAACATTGTGTCATGTGGTGTAAGTAGCATCACTGGTTTTTGGATATTAACGCCGAAAATGCTTACATGATTTCTATATTATTTAGTTTAATTCAAGTCTCTAAAAATAACTCTTAAGAAACAAAATTTCACAATGATCTTGAGAGAGCGATAGAGAGGGGCATATAATCTAAGCTATTCAAAACTAAAATTTTTAATCATTTACTATTATCAAGACGATTCAGTTGCCGATGTTATCCACTTGCGCCAAAGATGCCATGCAATATGGCAGAAACATTTTCGGCAGAAACAAACTGCACTTACTTGACACTCGTAGGAGTACATCTGGTATACAGATGGCTCCAATACAAATGGAAATATGGAATCTGAAAATGCATTCCCATAAAGACCAAAAGAAGGTAAGTGTGAATTTCAGTAGAAAAATTGAAAAAAGATAATTTTTCTCGATATTATACCAAACCTAAAAGCACAATACTCAAGTTTCCTTTCTAATTATAATACGCGAAGATTTCGGTGAGCATAGTAATATGAGTGGTTGAGTGGAAGAGTTGCCTAAGCAACATTGAATTTTTTATGCTTAGGCTTTTTCGATTTCACCACAATAACCATGTCTTTGTGTTCCAAACTTATTTATTCACCATAATATCAGTATACATTGCTTGATAATATAACAAAATAGAAATTATTTGTTTTTGAGAGTAATTTTTCAAATTCTGTCTAAGTTTAAAGTCCGATGTCTCATTTCCCAGCATTGTTGGTTGCTTGCTGCCCAGTGCTCCAATAGAGTGAGAAAACAGAAATCCTGTTTGTTTGCTTTACCATTCTGCTCATGATGGGAGCTATAAAAAAGTCGCTTGTCGTATTCGCGTGGAACGTGTCTAAAACAAATTTTTCTTTTTCTTTTAATAAAAACAAAAACGGTCCTTTTCAGGACCACAAAATTTTTCACCCAAAGAGTAATAAGTGTTCATCTTTGTAGTGTACTTGCCAGCTGTTGGCTTAAATAAGTCCAATCCACGTCCGAGTATGTAGCCGTTATTCAATCTGTGAATAAACTAAAATTTCTAAATGTCCAAAAATTCCGAACTTTGCTTAGCAATTAAACTTGTCTGCCGTGCAATTTTCCCGAAAGTTAATCGTCAGTTGAATGCTCCGCTTGATAAGATCCTTCTGCTGATGTTCAGCTTAATGTAGTTTAAATTTCTACATTTTTTGATTGCCAATTTGAGAAACCGCACCAGGGTTAGTATCTGAGTAAGAGGAACGCTGTGTTAGACCTGCAAGTCCAAAGACGAAACGTACCGAGACAAGACCTGATAGTTTTGACGAAGGTACGGCTCCTCGATTTCGTTGACGTTATGTGTGAGCTATTTGCCGGAAATCATCTCGTAATCGTAGCCCGTGACACCTTCGACGATTGCCATTCTATCGATGATTTCGCCGATGAATCTGCTTTTTATATGCTCGGCCCCTTCCATGTATTCGGCGATTTTCTTTCGCAGACGCTCGCGTACTTCTTGGTCCGAGTTGTCTTGAAATTATTTAGAGTTAACAGATATTTGCCGAATTATTTGAAAGCTGTTCGAAACATGAGCGATAGGGTGAAGGAGATTTAAGTGAGGGCCGTGGAGTATGACACCAGCGGCCGAAGACTGGGAGCTAAAACTACGAGGACGGCAGTTTCGAGTTGTTGCAAATAAGCAAAAATAAGTATTGTGAAAAATTAAACGTCGGCAAATATCTGTTAACTCTAAATAATTTCAAGACAACTCGGACCAAGAAGTACGCGAGCGTCTGCGAAAGAAAATCGCCGAATACATGGAAGGGGCCGAGCATATAAAAAGCAGATTCATCGGCGAAATCATCGATAGAATGGCAATCGTCGAAGGTGTCACGGGCTACGATTACGAGATGATTTCCGGCAAATAGCTCACACATAACGTCAACGAAATCGAGGAGCCGTACCTTCGTCAAAACTATCAGGTCTTGTCTCGGTACGTTTCGTCTTTGGACTTGCAGGTCTAACACAGCGTTCCTCTTACTCAGATACTAACCCTGGTGCGGTTTCTCAAATTGGCAATCAAAAAATGTAGAAATTTAAACTACATTAAGCTGAACATCAGCAGAAGGATCTTATCAAGCGGAGCATTCAACTGACGATTAACTTTCGGGAAAATTGCACGGCAGACAAGTTTAATTGCTAAGCAAAGTTCGGAATTTTTGGACATTTAGAAATTTTAGTTTATTCACAGATTGAATAACGGCTACATACTCGGACGTGGATTGGACTTATTTAAGCCAACAGCTGGCAAGTACACTACAAAGATGAACACTTATTACTCTTTGGGTGAAAAATTTTGTGGTCCTGAAAAGGACCGTTTTTGTTTTTATTAAAAGAAAAAGAAAAATTTGTTTTAGACACGTTCCACGCGAATACGACAAGCGACTTTTTTATAGCTCCCATCATGAGCAGAATGGTAAAGCAAACAAACAGGATTTCTGTTTTCTCACTCTATTGGAGCACTGGGCAGCAAGCAACCAACAATGCTGGGAAATGAGACATCGGACTTTAAACTTAGACAGAATTTGAAAAATTACTCTCAAAAACAAATAATTTCTATTTTGTTATATTATCAAGCAATGTATACTGATATTATGGTGAATAAATAAGTTTGGAACACAAAGACATGGTTATTGTGGTGAAATCGAAAAAGCCTAAGCATAAAAAATTCAATGTTGCTTAGGCAACTCTTCCACTCAACCACTCATATTACTATGCTCACCGAAATCTTCGCGTATTATAATTAGAAAGGAAACTTGAGTATTGTGCTTTTAGGTTTGGTATAATATCGAGAAAAATTATCTTTTTTCAATTTTTCTACTGAAATTCACACTTACCTTCTTTTGGTCTTTATGGGAATGCATTTTCAGATTCCATATTTCCATTTGTATTGGAGCCATCTGTATACCAGATGTACTCCTACGAGTGTCAAGTAAGTGCAGTTTGTTTCTGCCGAAAATGTTTCTGCCATATTGCATGGCATCTTTGGCGCAAGTGGATAACATCGGCAACTGAATCGTCTTGATAATAGTAAATGATTAAAAATTTTAGTTTTGAATAGCTTAGATTATATGCCCCTCTCTATCGCTCTCTCAAGATCATTGTGAAATTTTGTTTCTTAAGAGTTATTTTTAGAGACTTGAATTAAACTAAATAATATAGAAATCATGTAAGCATTTTCGGCGTTAATATCCAAAAACCAGTGATGCTACTTACACCACATGACACAATGTTATTAAAATTTAGGTTTTTCAGTGCATTTATCTGTCTCATGCAAAAGGAAAATTACTTTTTTACTTATTTATTTATTTATTACTATTATTCGATAAGATATTTACAGTTCATAAAATTTTTTAGAGATCAGACAGGAAAAAAATTATTGTCTTTACAACTATAGTGTAGTAGTTCTATTTCTTGACAAATTATGTTATTCATTAAAGTGATATTTCATTTAGGAAAATTCGTTTTAAAAACCTATTAATAAGAACTTAAAACTATCTTACAATACAACTAACTTATTTAGGCAGCTTAGAAAGCACTCTAAATTTTAAATAGTACGGTAACTAGGGGGCTGTTTAAAAGGAAAAGTAAATGCGTTTTAAAAACCTATTAATAAGAACTTAAAACTATCTTACAATACAACTAACTTATTTAGGCAGCTTAGAAAGCACTCTAAATTTTAAATAGTACGGTAACTAGGGGGTTGTTTAAAAGGAAAAGTAAATGCCCTAATAACATACCTGTCACAGAAGAGATCGAAAATCCGTATTTAAAATTTTAGGTATGATTTCTGTGACCTAGCCACATGCATGTAGATGTATGTGAGGAGGTACCTGAATTCTACAATAGTGGCAGGGTAGGATTGGCGAGAGAGGTACAGATAAGGTATGTTACCCCCACCACAAAATAAAATAAGGAAACGAATCCTTTGAAACAAACAGTATAAATAGATGCTCCGAGTCAGTTTAGGAGCATTACTAGTTCATGATATTAGCAGTACAAGGTTGAAGCATTTGGATAATTATTTTAAAATGGCAAAATTTGTGTGGAAAGATGATGCTATAAATTTTTTGATTGATCTAGTTCAACCCCACGAATGTATATGGAACCACCACCTCCAAAGCTACAAAAGCAAAGGACGAAAAAATATTCTGTGGACCGAAATCACAAAAAAATTAAATCAGGAATTCCCGAATGAAGGAGAATTTGTATCTGGTAAATTTAAATCACACAAATATTTACATTTACATATATTATAATAAAAGATAATTACTTTACTTTTAGGTGAAGTTACTAAAAAATGGAGCAATCTAAAGGCCTATTATGGCACCGAACATTCAAAACTTCTCAAAGCAAGGAAAAGTGGAGCGGGGGCAACAGAAGTCGAGGAATTAGAAGAGTCGAACTGGAAATTTTTTTCCAGATTGAGCTTTTTAAAAGTTACGGTGGAGCAGACGCCATCTATAAACAACTTTAATAAGCAAAATATAAATGTAAGATCATTATTTTACGAGTGTTCCTTCATAACTTTATACATTTTGGTTTACAGGTGCTGTCTGATATATTAATATCAAGAGAAGTACCGTCCACATCCAAAACCTGCGACACAGAGGATGCGGAATATTTCAATTTTATTGAGATGCCAACAGCATGTTCGACGCCAGTCCCAGACGACGAATCGACCGGAGAAGATCCGCAACTAACAGCATCACAAATAACAGCATCACAAATAACAGCATCAAAACATCCAAAGAAGAGGCAGCGGTCTTCGAAAAGTAATAGTAAAGAAGACGCATTTTTGGAGACATGCCTTAAAACGTCGCAGGACATTGCAGGAATGCTGATGAGAAGGCAAGAAAAAGAAAACGAGGAAGAAGACGAAAGCAGAGTCTGCGGAAATTATGTATTCTGCAAGTTGAAGGTCTTGGACCCTGATTTAAGAAACTATGCGGAAGGTGAGATACATCAACTTTTGCGCAGAGTCACCGATATGCAATTGGAGAGAAACAATGAAAATCACTTGAGTGAAGGAAGTTGAATAAATAAATAATAATGAATATAAATATATAAAATTTAATTAAATGATAAAATAATAAGAAAATTGCTTAATTTAGAAAAGTTAAGTGATACTTGTTCACTTAATGCCTTATGGCGGCAATATAATGTCAGAGTTGAATGTCTTAAAATAATTTTCGAGATTCACTCTTATTTGGCGAGCACTATTTCTCGATCTTGAAGCATCTCTTAAATTACCTATAAAATTCTCTTGAACTATATGATCCGCTTCTTCCTCAGAAATAATATCGTAAGAGGTGCCATTTCGCATGTTGTCGTTTCGTAAAAAATTATGCAAGCATACACAAGTTGAAACCATTTTGATTGCCTCAGAAGGCTCGCGAAAAATTGGGGTAAACAGCACTTGAAACCTATTCGCCAAAATGCCAAATCCGTTTTCGACAACACGTCTGCTTCTTGAAAGCATATAATTGAACCGCCTTTGATCCGCAGTCAAATTTTTATTTGAATAAGGCTTCATAATGTAATCCGTAAGAGGAAAGGCATCGTCCGCAAGTAATGTGAATGGTGAAGGTGACTGCGTTAGTGGCAAATTTTCTGGTTCCGGGATATTCACATCGTTTCGCTCTATCGCGTACTTTAGGTCGGACCTCATCCAAATTCCTGCATCGCTCATACGACCGTTGGCACCAATATCTGCATATATAAACCGGTACTTGGCGTCTACAATTGCCATGAGGACAAAGGAATGGTACCCTTTGTAGCACCAGTAGTTTGAGGCAAACTGTCTCATTGATTTTAATCTGCAATGCTTTCCTAAAAGTATTGTTCATTTACATGTAATTAAATCTTTTCTAATTGATAATTGCTTACCATCAATAGCTCCAATACAATTTGGAAAACCCCACAACTCGTAAAAATCTTTTGCGATTTCTCTCCAATCTTCATCTACCTGCGGAAATTTTAGCTCCTCCTCGTTAAGCGCATTATATAGAGCCGGTATTGTTTCTTTCAGGATTTTCGAAATTGTAGATTGCTGAATCCGGAATGGAAGTTGGAGAGATGTCTGCGTTTCTCCTGCAATAAAATTATTTTCAATTCAATTTATATAGCCAAGCGAACACTATTTAACCCATACCTGTAGCCAAATATCGTAACGTTAACTGTAAGCGCTCTGCTGGTCCAATAGCTTTGTGAAAATTTGTGTCCGTTTTCGATATTCTTGGTGACACTCTCTCAAGGATTGACCCAAATTGCACGGGTGTCATTCGTAAAATAGTCTTGTACAGTTTAGTGTCTTCATCCTGGATTTCCCTCAAAAGCTTATGACTTAAACCCTCTTCTTCTCTTTTAAGCAGCCACTTAGCAGAATATTTTTTCTTCTTATCAGCTTTCTCATTCTTTTTTCTTGCTAATACTCTAGCAACTGCAAGCAAGTTCATGTTTGCAATAGCAAGCATTTCTAGATCACTCATTTTCTATACAAGTAAAATAGGAATTGATTAACGAACAATATAAAAGTGAAAGTTCGGTTGATAGAAAGAAAGTAATTTCGATAATGTGATGTCTGCATATTCGGGTACAGCGGGAGGAGTAAGAATTTTGTCGCAATACTAACTTAATGCCAATCATTTGCATCTGTTTCCCGCTCTATTGAGACTACACGAACATAATTTTAATTTAAGGCATAATTTTTTTCAAATTACATTATGTCAACCAAAGTTTGCTTCGATGGATTATATTAGATATGAAATATGGCAATCGTGAGATAAGGATCATAATGGTTTTATTGAATATATAACACTAAACCAATATGTGCGTATGAGGGAGCAGTATTTTCGTCGTCAGAGGAGTTTCTTGTCCGAAACACCAACACAAAAATCCCTACTTACTGGAATCGATCGTTGCCCTGGCTACTGCCATTGAGGACATGCCAGTTAAAAAACCTTCACTAGAGAAGCCGAAAGAGCAGTTTCGTCATCGGATGGCATTGACTCCTCCAAGCGTGTACCATACCTACTATCCGAAACACACTTCCAGCTCCTGGTATTATATATCCAGCAAGTATTAAAGTTTCTTCTCCAGTGAAAGTTCACAGAAGAAACTCCTCTTACGCCGAAAAACAACCAGCGAATTGCAAAAAAAGACCTGCAGGCGAAAGCAAAGGAAGTACCATAATGACAAAATACAAAAACTGGACGACAATATGAGACAAAATAAAATGCGGGACACATACGCAATAGTTTTACTATTGCGTATGACCTAAAAAAGGGATATAAGCCCAAAAACAGTCTCTGCAAAGACGAAGAGGGCAATATCATCAGCGACACACAACAAATTAAAATGAGGTGAGTTTCCTACTTCGAACATCTTCTCAAACCCACTCCATCAGCACCTATTACCACCGATAACATTTCAATTCAGCTTTTAACTGACGAGGAATAGCCATCATCGACACTACCCACACTAGACGAAATGAAAGCAGCCCTATGTGACCAGAATTGAAACAATTCGCGAATATCAAGGTGGATTCAGAACCGGACGATCTACAACAGACCAGATATTCTCGATGAAACAGGTGCTTGGAAAATGCTAGGAATATAACACAGATGTGCACGAAATCTTCGTAGATTTTAAAGAAGTATGTGACAGTATCGAGAGAAGGGTGCTGTACAAACTTCTTCTTGAAATTCATCCAAAATTAGTCCGACTAACGAGACTCACAATGACGAACACTGAATCCCAAGTACAAATACAAACCGATTCCACAACCAGCTTTCGAACGGAATGTGCGATGGTGTAACTCCCATTCTGTTCAACCTGGCGCTAGAGTATGTCATCCGAAAAAGCACAGTCGACACCAATGGGACACCACTATTCCAGTCCACACAATTAGTAGAATACGCTGCCGATATAAACATCCTCGCCAGATCCTTCCGATAGTGCTAAGGAGGTCCCTTGAACTTTAAATACCGCCGGTTTCAAAATTCAATTAAACTTTTCCCAGATCACTTAGAATTTATGATACTTACAATATTTTCACCCGATTATTTCGCCTTCTTTGCAGAAAATATTTTAAATTAATTAATAAAAACACTTGAACACTTCACACCGACAACTTTCATACAAATGACAGCTGACAAATGTCACAAGAAATCACAAACTGGCAAAAACAAGTCGGTAGCGGCTGGAAAATCTAGCCGCCAGCGGATTTTTCTTGGATTAACTGCTAGAATGTTGCGAAACACTGCTCGAATGCGCTTTGTTGCCGCTTTTTTTTTGACAGTTATGGATTGTTTTTTGACAGTTACCCATAGTTTGCTGTTCGGACTGTCTCTCTCACACCAATGTCTAAATTGTATGTTAAAGTCTCCATCCCTCTCCATTTGGATTGTCTAGCCGCTTTAAAGCCGCAAAAATAGCCAGTGTCATAACAGCATTAGCGACGGCTCTTATTGTGCAAGCGAAATTGTAACTCGAATCAAAACATACAATTGTTTGCTGAAAGTTTCAATTTTATTATGTAAAACGCGATTCGACATGAACTGAATTTAGCATAATGACCGACTTTGGGTATCGATTCGATTCTAATTTGGGTGATACTTCGTTTTGCGCTACTTTTTAGTGGGTTTTGTTCCATGTTAATTTGTAAGCAGTATGTATATTCTCTAGGGGCACAGGAAATCTGATAAGAAATGACGCCATGAGTAATCTCCGTTTCTTTAAATTATTAAACGGGCTCATCAGCGTTCTCGTGGATGCTACACCGTTCTTGCTAGATCCAACTATGTCGATCTCACGAATACCGAAACCGGCTTTTCATAACTATAATAATTTTTCATTCTTTCTTAATATCCCGGTTGTATAATGAACACATGCTGCAAGCATAACAGGATGTTATGTGTATAATGATAATTGTTTGTTAAAAACGTTCTGATTTTCCTTGATTTGATTGCTCTTGATTCCCAATTGCTGCCTATATACATAGGGTAAACTACCCGGTTTCGGGCCACCCTGTTGCTTTTCTCTTTATACTAAGCTTCATCTAAATAAAAAACAATTCAATTGCTAATTTGAGGTGCTTAAGATGTTCTGAATGAATTCTTTGTCGCTTTGTAAACTCTTAAGTAACCCGTGCAATCATTCTGGAATATTTGAAGATGACACATCAAGTTTTCGCATTTCATTAGGTATTTTGCTAAGCGCGAGTTAGTTTTAACGCATAGTTTTGTAGTTTTGTTAACAGTTTTAAAAAATTAATTAAATACATACTATCCTTAATTGTTTCTTTAATAAAAAAATAGCATTATAGTACCCTAAGTTTAATTTCAACAACATTGCAATTATTTGCTATTATACAGGAGCCCGAAACTGGACACGGTGCCTTTTTTCATTAAAATTTATTTTTCTTAATTTTTTTTATTATTAGTTAAAATTTTGATATCAAAATAGAAAAAGTACATTATTCGTCGTAAACAATAATTTTTGTACATAATGGGTACACAGTAAGATAAAAGTAAGTCTTGGAACTAAAAAAATCTCTTAAGGGGGCCCGAAACCGAGTTTACCATACTTGAATTGAACGGACTACTCTACGAAATTTTTGTTGAATTATCTCTGATTATAAACAACCCATGTATATATTGTATTTAATATTATCCGCACGAGCTACGCTCATGGATACTGAAATAAATTCACTCACTTAAAAAAATATATATATATAATCCCATAATAATTATGCAGAAGCTAAAGGATAAAATCGTGGCAGTGAAAGTAATTGAGGTACAAAGTTGCCCAATAATAAAAACTTAAGTTATGAACGCTGGCTTGGCCTCTTGAACGGATGATAATAGGAGCTATGCAAAAAAATTTATTTGATGTAAATACCAATGAGAAACCAACAGGAGTTCGGTGTAAATCATTCGTGTTCAGTTTCCCCAGAAACGGGCTCCAGGACTTATTGACACATCGAATTAACTTCTCGATTGTTCGTATACATGAGCGATCCACTTCACGTGTTCCTTTTAAATCAAATCCAGAGCCGGTACAAAGTGTACACTCTTGGACATTTGATATAAGAGGGGATTTCTACGGTAATATACAAATGCCAATAAAACAATAAGTAAATGGATCGAAACACTGCTAAGAAGCGAGTAATAGAAGCAATTAATATTGGCTTGAGGTACTGTAAAAATGTCGTGACATCTAGTATTGTAGTCAATATTTCGCAGTCTGAGCGTATCCTTGAGATTCGTATTGAAAACAAAAACAACTTTATACAAAAATACCATATCCAAGTATAATCTTGTGTCCTTCATGCAAGATATGCCAAGTAATTCGAGACGAGTTTCATAAGATATATCATGACAGCCAAGTTTACGAAAAAGTGATTTAGTGAAACGACGTTGAACTATTTCCAAGGCAGTCACGAGATATGTAAGATAGGGATTCCATACTGAACAATATTTAAGATGACATCGGACCAGACTATTGAAGAGATTTAAATATAGAGTTGCATTACAAAAAGGGGGCGCAGAACGTAATATAAATCCACATAGCCTGTATGCCCGTTTACAAACTTCAGTTATGTGCAAATCAAATTTTAATTTAGCATCGAAAATTACGCCTAAAAATCTTTGATGTTGGAGACTTCCAATAGAAGAGAATTGTCGATGTAATAGTCAAACTGAATGTGTGAGATTTTATTGGCGTACATAGATCATCATAAAGCATTTCTGCGTATTTAATGACAATTTATTCATAGTACACCAGGATAAAAGTTTCTTGAGGTCATTTTGTAGGAGGAGGCAATCAGATTGTGATTTTATTTCCCGAAAAACCTTTAAGTCATCAGCATACATTAAAAGCTTTGACTGAAATTCAGAAAGAAGATCATTAACAAATAGTATAAACAAAAGTGGGCTCAAAGTAGAACCCTGAGGAACACCAGATGGAGCCAGATAGGGTGTTGAAATAGATCCACTGAAGATGACCATTTGCTTACGATCATTTAAATATGATTGGAACCAAATAAGAAGCCCAGTACTTAGGCCAAAAGAATTCAGTTTCCGTAGAAGAATGGAGTCATCAACAGTATCAAATGCCTTTGAGAAATCTGTGAACATCATAATGGTTCCCTAGTGAATGAGCTACAGAGTTGGTGAAAGACATATTTGTTTCAGTAGAACGGCCTTTAAAAAATCCATGCTGGTTAATTGATACACAGTCACGAACTTGAGAAAAGACATGTTCATGAATAAGTTTCTCAAAAACTATTGAAAAACAGTTAATACATATACATATACATATTGGTCGATAGTTTTCGACTTTATGTTTCTCTCCTTTTCAAAAATGGGAATGACATGCGAATTCTTCCAAACACTGGGAAAAATGCCCTCACGAGTGGAAGACGTGTAAGGATTTGACAATGGTTCGGCAAGAACATGGCCCAACTTTTTCACAAAGATATTGGGAAAATTCTTGAGCCTTTTCGATACGTTGCCCATTTATAGTTATCGGTGTGTCCGTCTAGGTCGAAAACTTCGTACGACTTGAACAATAAAAAAATTTTAATTTTGAAATTAACTGAAATTTATACGAACATTCCACCGCTGTAATTTCCAAATACACTGGGTTACAAATTTAATTTCAACTTTTTAGTAAGAAGAAGATACGTTGCGAGTCATGTCCATTTGACTTTTGACAACAAACACATCTTGTATTAGCACGTGTTATTTCCGAGTTGAAAAAATGGCAAAAACTAAGTTAAAAAAGATATCAAAACCTGCGAAATTAGAAGTTGTGCCTCAAGACGAAACCCCCCCATTAAAGCCGATACGAGCATCGGATGAACCGATCCCGAGAAAAGTAAGTGTTCTAAGTGAAAAGAAGTTTCCATTTCTTACTAAAACATTACAATTTTAGGACAGATGGACGAATAAACAGAGGGTACTGGTATTTGCAGCTCGCGGAATAAATCACAGAGATCGCCACCTAATGCGCGATATAAAGACACTCATGCCGCACCACCGAGCCGAATCGAAAATGGAGAGATCAAAAACCCTTTCGGTCGTAAACGACATGTGCGAAATGAAACACTGCAACAAAGCAGTTTTATTTGAGGGTCGTCGAAAAAGGGACTTGTACATGTGGATCTCGAATATTCCGAACGGACCTTCAGCGAAATTTCTCGTGGAAAACGTTCACACAATGGGTGAATTGAAGATGACGGGCAATTGCCTGCGCGGTTCTCGACCTCTTCTCTCGTTCGATTCGCAATTCGACGAAATAGCGCACTTGAGCGTGATAAAAGAGACCCTTATTCAGATATTCGGTGTTCCAAACTATCATCCGAAAAGCCAGCCTTTTTTCGATCATGTTTACACTTTCACACTTTTAGATAATCGAATTTGGTTCAGAAATTTCCAGATTTTATCGGAAGATGGGGGTTTGGCTGAAATTGGACCACGGTTTGTTCTAAATCCCGTCAAATTGTTCGATGGATCGTTCACCGAAAATAGCCTCTGGGAAAATCCCGACTACATTAGTCCCGCTCGACAACGACAAATGTTAAAGAAAGTGGCTAAAGATCGCTATGTCAACAGATTGGAACAGAAGGTAACGCAGGAAGCAACTCGACCAAAGCATGCGTACGTGTTCAATGAGTTCGATGATATCTTTGAGGATAAAAACCCAATTGAAATGGCAGAACAATTAGCCGGTAAGTGAAAATTTATTATTGAAGCACATTTACCTAAGAGATACCATGTTTCGTTTTTAGACCGACAACAGAAGAAGGAAAAGAAAGAGAAGCTCAAAGGAAATTTGAAAAATAAAATTAAAGAAAAACATATAACTAAAGTAAAGGAGATTATTGAAAATAAAAAGAAAGGAGTGAAGAAATAATTAATGATTTTGTTATAAACTTGTGTAGGAGCAGGGTCCTTGTAGCGATGGATATAGAAACACATAAGTCGTGAATTTGAATCACCTGTGGTAAAATGCTGATGTTATCGGCCAGTATATTGGAAAGGTTATTTCAGAAATTTCGGTACACGCTAATATTGTGTTATTCTTTTTGTATAAAGAGCAAGAGAACATCAGTAATGAACTGATATTAATTGGCAGTCAAATGGATATATACATATACTGGAGATGACAAGCAGCGAATGAGTTGAAGTCGGAAACCTCGCATTCACTCACACACAAAACGACAACAATTTAACGCTAGCCTACTATTTTTTCAACAATTTTTCACTAAGCCACTATTGCATCTCACTTCCACCTAGCTTCAAAGCGCTTTTATAAAAACGGCGTCTTGTCACCTTCAGTATTTATATCTCTATGGGCAGTATGCGAAAAGATTGATGGGCTTCTATACATATCTTTTCCTTTTAATCCGACAGCCGAGCAGACAACTTGATTTCTACGAGGTGGAGGATAGAGTTCATCTTTGTTTGCAATTTTATTTTGTAACATGTAATTTTTTTGTTTGTTGATCGCAGATCAAAGAATAATTCGTCTGTTTGTCTCAATCCAGAGCAGAGATAAGTAGCGTGGAGAAATATTATCAATACAACAACAAATCCTATCCAGGCACTCATCAATTTACCAGGGCCCCTATCATAGAACACGAAACGAAATTTCGAACAGCAATTTTCGTATAGTAGGCATCACAGAACTCGAAACATGTGACATTTCGGTCCGTTTTTTCGTATATTTTCTCGTTAACATTTCAATTTTCGAATTCAAGTAGTAGGTGTAAATTTTGTAAGCTTTTGCGATGTAAGTAGTCTTTATTTGTGAAAAACAAGAAATTTAATTATTGAATACGTGGATAATTATACTTTTAGGGCGAAGCTAACAAATACAAACCAGTACAAAGTATTGGTAGAACTCATGGTGGTGCATCCAGATTTAGCTCAAGGATATACCAAGAGCAGCGATGCGAGGTTCAAAACAGTAAGTTTGTGGAAAAAGTTGTCGGATCAGCTCAATTCCCAAGGGCCATCGAACTAGCTCTACGAGAAGCGAAAAGTGAATACGAAGGTGCAATTTTTATGTTGAATGTAAAGCAGAATTTTTTATTTATTAAGTAGAGGTTCACAAAGTCTTGTTTTTTTAATTTAACAAAGAATTTAAATATCGTTTCTTAATCTTGCGGCTAATGAACCTTCTTGTAGATGATGATTCATGGCACATAATTTCTTCTCCATTATATCTAACACCTGACTTAAAACTGTAGAGACAGTGGATTGAGACAGGCTAAGATTGAGCTCCTGCCCTGTTCCTCTTTGATATTCATCCTCGGCAAAGAATCTAAGCGCAGCAGCAATTTTCAAAAGAGGTGGAATAGAAGAAGATCGTGTGGTTGGCTTGAACTCGGTCTGCAATTCATCTAAGATGAAGATGTACTTAAAAGCATCTTTCGATAACCTGAAATTATTCTGAAACCTAAAATATTTTAGAAATTATAAGAAAAATATATTGTACGAACTCGAAATCACACTTACTGGATGTTCGATATTACAAATATTCGATTTATCTCGAATTTCCTTCCGAATAATTTTTAAATTTTGTTCAATGCGCAACTAAGATAAGGAACGGTCTTCTCGATCGGGCACTGGAGGAGTGTGGATGCGTCTCGAGCTTATAAACCACGGAAAGGTACAAACCACTTCAAAATTTATTTTGTTCACTATTTTTATTATTTGACCGTATTGTGAATGTCACGTCACGTCACTTCGATGCCGATTCGACATCGACGCCTGAAAAAGCGATTGTGAATGTCGATTGTCATCGACAGTTGTCACTTTGATAGTCATTTTCCGTCGATGAGATTCCAGTCCGTGACGCCTTAAAAAAATTAACGTCAATGCAAAAATTAAATGATTGTAAATGAAAGCATTCACATGAGCTTAAATTCACAATTTACAGCTGACACATACATATCAATATGGAAATGCTAATGAGTCACGTCGATGCGGTTACACAATCGGTTCTTTTCGATCGACGTGACACGTTGAATTGGCATCGAAGTGACGTGACGTGACATTCACAACACGGTAAATTATAATATTATTAATTTAACAGATTAATGAGCAAGCAATTTGTAGAAAACTAAAACTAAAACCGAAATTGAATAAACGGAAATTTGAATAAACTAGTTTCTAACAAATTAAAACCAACAACTATTAATCATAATTTATTTATTGAGGAGACTTCAAAATCTGATTCTGACATTGAATTTAACAATTAATTGTACAAATTGAAATGAAAATCTATTATGATTCGAATTTTTTTCGATTTAATGAGCTAATGCTTTCCATACGTTTCGTTCGTATTCAATGATACATCGAAGGAAATTTTTCGTATATAACTTTCGAGTTGTACGAAATTTCGTTCCGTGTTCTGTGATAGGGTCCCTGATACCTAGCTATCATAAAAACAAAAATAATTATTGTAAATAAATCGAGAAAATTTTTTTAAATCTGGTTCAATTCTTTGTGTGCACTGAGCAACGCGTATTATGATTTTCAACTGGAATATTGATTGAGTCGATTTCTATGCACCAAAAACTCGACTCGAGTTTCGTAATCGGCCCGGAAGTCATGTGATAATTATTTATGCAACACTGGAGAAAAAGAAGAGGCTAATGTCTGAGACGAATATGAACAAAGAGTTCAGTCAACCTAGAGAGAAATAGAAGTAGTCGTGAGTGATGATGGCTGACAATTATCTACATATTAGCTGATTTTAGCATACTCCATTCGAATACTTATATACGGAAACCAAAATTCGTTTTATTGCGCAATTTGGTTCGCAAGATATCACAAACAAATATTTTCCCTAACTGCCCAGACATCACCTCCAAAATCATGTTTTTTATAATACTTAAAGTTTAAAATTTGTGGCATAAATTGTTCAGGAGATTCTAGATTCTCTCGATTCCAGCTTTCAAGCAATGTACAAGAATTCTTTTGCTCCTTAGTCCCGCACCCCTCCACTGAAAAGAACAATTTTTTTTAAATAGGTATACAAACATAGCTCTATAGAATTCCAAGTTTACACTTCCTAGTATAGGCCGTTTCTGAAATATAGAAACCAAATATTTTTGTCTAGAACGCTCCTCCAACTCACAGGAAGTTACCACGTATAGGAATTTACCCAACCTACCCACGTAAAATAGCTTGATTATCTTTAACGTTAAGGTTAAGGTGATATTATTTAAAATTATTGATAATTTAATCAGCCGCTCTTCATTCATTTTTGACTTTTAAATTTTGAAATTTGTATTGCCTTGTCGCCAAAAAAGTTGAAGTTGAGTCAACTCCCGACGATTGCCTCGGCGCGTTTAGAATGTAGTCGGCGGAGATGGAAACGCATACTAATACCTAAAGTCCAGCGAAGTCGGCAGAACATTTAATTTCGTAAAATAATGTATATAAATTTTTCGAATAAAATTAAAACGTGTTAACTGTGAAACTGATAATTCGTTTGTACCTGTTATTTATTATTTTGTTCACGAAAGAAATATAGCCCCTACCATTGTAGCCTAAAACAAATAAACGACCCAATTATTCTGAAAATAGTTTTCTGATTGTATAAGTAGATTCGCGACCACAAAATCTGAATTGCAAATAAAAGTTAACAAACTGAAAGTGATATATGTATCGAGTATGCCGTTTTTGACAATTTAGCACTACCAGGCTAGGTTAGGTTAGGTTGAGAAGGGTGGACTAAAGCAATGTGCCCCAGTCCATCACGAGAGATCACTGTGGATCCATTGTGGTCCCCTCGTATAAAAACCGGGCTCTATACTACTGATTCCAAATATTGCTCTTCCTTATGAAGAGAGTAGTTCTCCATAAAGGAATCATCGCAAGTTCTGATAGATCGGTTAAGGAGAATTTCCCCAAGTACCGATGCCTGGTGCGCGCCAGACTATCACATTCACACACTAGATGCTCCAGTGTTGGCTCAACATTCTCGTCACCACAGCGACACAGGTCAGCCATGGGTATTCCCAGCCTTTCTCCATGCCTCCCAAAGGGACAGTGTCCCGTTAGGACCCCTATAAGTTGTCTGCAAATGTCCCTGCCCAGAGACAAAATGAAGCTAGAGTTCCTCCTATCAAGTTTCGGCCAGCAGATTCTTGCTTGCCGGCATCCCGAGAGATTCACCCAGGCCCCCTCCATCTTTCTAAGCGCTTCAATATCAATCATTCCCTTTACACATTCAATGGGACATAGAACCGACTCGTCGGCCAGCTCCATGCTCATCTCCGACCCCCTTCTGGCGAGCTCGTCTGCCTTTTCATTACCAGGGAAGTCACTGTGACCAGGAATCCAGCTAATCTTCAGGTTATTATTCATACCCACCATCTGCAATATTCTTTTACATTCTCCCACAAGCCTGGATTTAGTAATGTGCGCCTCAACAGCCTTGATGGCAGCTTGGCTGTCAACATAAATAGTTATTGTACCATTCACGCACTGTTTTCGCACAATCAACTCCGCTGCTTTTGTCAGCGCAAAAATCTCGGCCTGAAACACGCTCGAGCTATCCGGTAGCCTGAACGATTCCATAATGCCAAGGTCACAAGAGTACACTCCCGCGCCCGTTCCGCTTTCCGTTTTGGAGCCATCAGTGTAGATAGCAACCGTGTCTGGGGCGATGACTCCAGATCGCCACTCCAGTCTGGTGGGAATATTCACAGCATAGGAATGTCCAAAACTGAAAGACGGTGTCCTGTAGTCGGTGCGCTCCGGCATGGCGGAACACAGGGAAATTGACAAGATCCTAGGGTGGCCCACACTGCCTCCCAACCAATAGCCTGCCTCACGCAGGCGCAAGGCACCCTTTGCTGCTATCGATTTTACCGCTAGTTCCAATGGGATTATGTGGAGCATTACTTCCAGAGCCTGCAAGGCCGTGGTGCGTAAGGCCCCCGAGATCCCAATGAGTGCCATTCTTTGGATTCTGCTCATGGCTACCCTGTTAGTCCCGATCTCCAACGCATGCCACCACACCAGTGACCCATAAGTAAGAACAGGTCTAACTACCGTGATGTACAGCCAGTGCACTATTCTCGGGTTAACGCCCCAGGTTTTCCCTACCATTTTCTGACAAGCGTAGTAAGCATTCGATGCCTTCTTGATCCTGTCGTCAATCGTGAGTTTCCAGTTCAACCTAGGATGGAGATAGATTCCCAAGTACTTCACACTAGGGGAGAGCGGGATGGTAACGCCATTCAAGCGTGGGAGCCTGAATTCTCGGTCTTTTTTCCTCGTAAAGAGGATAAGGTCGGTTTTCTCCGGATTGATGTTGAGACCGCAGTTACCAGCCCACCTGCTCAAAGATTTGAGCCCAACTTCTAGTAAATCGCTCAAGGTGTCCAGGAACTTACCTCTCACCATCAGAACGATATCATCCGCGTAGGCAACAACCTTGACTCCGGTCAAAGATAGAGCCTGTAAAATTTCGTCAACCACTATGACCCACAGCAGTGGAGATAGCACCCCACCCTACTAACTGCTTAACTAACAGAATTGTATCGAGTATGTGCCCCTAAGGTCCGTTCCTACGATGTTCAGTTACGTTCTAACTGGGACTTTAACTGACAGATTTTCATACAAAACTTCCAGTTAAAGTTCTAGTTAGAGTTTAACTGAAGATCGTACTAATGGCCCTAATGCTATGTTCAGGCTACGAGATTGACGCGTTTAAATGGAGTTAAATGCGCTGAAAACACTTCCCCGACGCGTTTACGAAAACACGTAGCTACTACGCGCTTAACCGAAAACATGTACTGCGACCCTCGCGGAAATCGAAGTAAACTTTGGAAGAAACTATTTGATGCTGCAGAAACTCAATTTTGTGCTTGTGCAACGACTGCATTAGCTAATAAATTCCCTTTTCATTACTGCTATACAAACTAATTGGTTTCAAACAATTTAGAAAGCATAAATTTACTAATGCAGCTGAATATCTACTTGTCAAAACAAATCACATCAAGCTATCATGTATCAAAATAAAACGAGTTGCCTAGTTTGAACACTACTTTTTAACATGTTAAATTTACCTACTTAAATGCGTTAAAAACGCATAGTCTGTACAGGGTATAAGTCAACCAAGTTTGAAGAAGGAGTTTAACACTTTACTGTAGCTTTTAAATTTAATTTTGGAATACTCTAGTATATTTTGGTATAAAGTCCTGAGTTTAAATGGACTCGATGAGACTAGAGTTACTGTATACGAACTAACACAAACAGACGATATTTGCAGATTGTGTCAAGAAGAAGAGGAAACTGCAGAGCACGTAATCCACTGCGAAGAGCTCGCACACAGAAGACTCCGATTTCTTGGACATTACTTCCTAAACCCGCAAGAGCATATTAAAATTTATTGATATAACCATCCTGAGAGAGTTATAACAAAGGAGAACCAACACAATAAATCGAAAATTTTTCAAATCTAGAGTCTTGTTTTTTTCGTGTACAACTCTAACCGGCTCTGGGGAAAGTCGCAAAAAATACATCGACTGTAATCGTAATAGTTTCAACCTGAAAGCATTAAAAATATTAAGAAATTGTGTTGGAGTAAGATAAATTATATATTCATATGTAGTTGGAAGATACATTTATAAAAATCGTACAAAGTTTACTGTTATTGAGCCTGTACAATAATGGACGCAAGAAATATTTGTAGGCAGTATTTTTATATTGTTATTTCAGTAACTGGCTGTAAATAGTTTTTTAGTTTATCAATTGTATAGAAAAATTTGTATTGTATATGTATGTATTATAAAAAATGTATGAATACAAGAAACGTTTTATAAATTACATTGTAAAATTGTTGTGCTGATGATTGAGTGAACTAATGTATAAAAATAAAATGCATTTGTTCTACAACATTAACAATATTATGCAAATATTAAATATAGATGGTTTTTGTAACAACATTAAAATATATGAGTTTATATAATATCAAAACATATTAAATAGTAAATATTTATGTGAATTTTCGAAAGTAGCCTAAGTTAGTTAGTTTAGTTCAATTTTAGAGTTCTGTTTCTGCACTATGAGATTTTTGTAGGAATGTACGTCAACGCAAAATTGAATAATTTATTTGAAATGCACGTAAACGGTTTGCAATACTCAAAAATAAAATAAATGACAATATATTAATAAAAATATTTCCATTACTTTAATACTAGGTATTTATAAGTCGACAATTCTGGAGTGTACCATAACATTACAAATGACAATTTTTCTTTAAAAAAACCTCGATGAATTTCGTTAATAAATATCAGTATTATCGTTTTTAAAATTATAGCTTTCGATTTTCTCTAAAAGAAAATAGTTTTCGACTTCTTAAGATGAAACATAAATGGTAATTCATTTGAAAAAAACAAGCTTTCCTGATCAAAAAACTATATTAAGTATTTATTTTGACATGGGTTTATTACTCGTCACTTAGCAAAATTGACAATACAAACAGAAACGAACGGATTTAACGGCAATGGTATTTAAGATTATCGCCCAGGATATCGTCTTGTTAGGAGCAATGTTGCTCGCATTGGGGATAACACGGCAATTGAAGAATAACTCTGTAATTAATTTTTGACATAATTCGACGGTCCCAAAAATGTTTACCTCAACATGGGTTAAGATATCTGTACTCCAGAGTATTAACAAAGCTCCTCTGCAACGATTCTGAAAATTTTACGAGTGTCTTCTAAAAACGTTTGAGTTTAAAGTTATAATTGTCTTTGGGACAATCGAATATCGATGATCTTATGACAATTTGACGTATCACAGAAAAAAAACTGGAGGACCGATAAACCTTGCCGTTTTTCGTTAAATATTATTTCGTTTAAATATTTGTTTACTAGCGGTTCTAATTTAACACGATTTTGAACTCAGTAGCCCAGCATCAATTCATAATGGCGGGCTTTATTTTTACGTGGTTCTGCCGTTAGGCCATCGATTTACACCTCGTTAACGTGATATCGTAGTGCACTGTAGCGTATTATGAAATGCAGTGCTATGAACAGCTAGTTAGTTTGCGACGTGAACGCAATAATAATCGACCGATGTTCTGAAACATGACGTACACCTCACTTGTTCATGAAAAGTTCAGTTGTAAGAAAACTGTACACTGAATTTGCAAAAAAAAAAACTAAAAGTAGTTCGTCATACTATAAGATACGTGACAATAGGCCCAATTGAGGGTTTAGTGACAGAGGTAACCAAACCAAACCTAACACGAAAAAAATACTATAAGATAATTCGTTTGTTCAACTTTACATTTAAAAATTTTAGTTACCAATAGCAGTAACAATGTAGTTTTTGCTTAAATCTAGTAGTACAAATACAATAGCATTTCAATTTGCGACTTAAAAGCAGATCATAACTGAACTTTCGTATAGATATTCAAAAAGCAAAGCAAGCTGCAGTTATGTAGCCTTTAACAAATACGATATTTCACAACTTTTAGTATCGATTTTCTCGCTTCGATAACGAGGAATATTAAGGATTCCTTTTTCAGTTAGATATATTTTACAAATATTTTGGATTTTTTTTTATTTATGCAAAATAAAAGTTATTGCAGCTAGGATTATTTCCTGTTATATATTAGAAACGGAGATTTTTATAGAACATGACATACTGTACGCCCCGGAGTCGTCGATACTTATATAAATTAAAGTGCTGAAAAAAAAAATCACTGGAGGACAAATCTCAATATTTTCCATTTCCCACATTAGATCGAAATCTCATTTTTGGTTTATGGAACAGACAGCACTCCAGCGCTCATTTCATGGTGCTCAACCCTAATGTACATTATGGATTACATATATAAAAAACGACAAATTAAATTTTTTTAGTTACATCAAGAATAAGTTTCAAATTTTTTACTCTGCACAAAAATTACTTGAAACATTTAAGCGTCTTAGGAAATTCAAGACGTATATCCAGCGCTACTGAATGGTTGCTTGTTAATCGGAGTCATTTCAACAGCTTGAATTGCTTGTTCTTCTACTGGTATAGGCTCTTCGCCAACAAGTTTCGCTAGATTGCTTTGTTTCCAGCGTCCGCTTGGGCCATTAATAGTTTTGTCCTCACAAACACACAAGAAAAGAGTGTCTACTACAATCTATAAAAATGCAATTATTATAAATATTTAATTCTTGATTATAACAATATAAATCATTTTACCTCATATATGGAAAGCACAACATGAGCGATGAAGAATGCAAATACCGTAATTATAATTACTGGCGCAATGTAAAAGTTTATATCAATGTTGTCTTTTAGAATTATAACACTTATAAGACCACAAACTACCGAAACAAATAGTTTTCCTAAAAATAGAACAAAATCACCAATTCCATTGATTGTGGCGACTTGCAGAGCATTTGATGCCATTGCGTTCCATGCCTGAACAAAAAATTGTTTTTCATTTTTACATTTTGTTATAAAGTTACTGAACAACCACTTACAATTCCGGCAGCTGGACAAAAATTAACAGATTCAATAGCTATGACGGTGTAAGCATTGTGGTTCAAATACCGTATAAACTTCTCCAAAAACCAAAAACAACAAATGCATCCTTGCAAACCACATTTTGCGCATCCTGAACCTTGATTTTCACCTTTTTTCATCCTAAAAAGAATTACATTTTTTTTGTTGCAATATTTAACACTAATTTTATACTTACTTAGCATAGAAATAAGTCAGAATTAACCGTGGTATTTTGAAGATCGTTATTAAGAGGGATCCTTTGGCAACTGAACCCAAATGATATTTTATTAATTTTGCAATGGCATGTAATACCGGTGCATCAGTCGGTTTTCGGAAATACCAATACGCCACTGCACCTGCTAAAGCAAGTTGCTGACAAGCAAATATAAATTCGGACGTCCAAATTAGCCCAATGAAATACAACCAAAGCATACTTCGCAGCCAATGAGCTTCGATATAGTCTACTTTCATGAATGCTGTAAATTAATTTCTTATTAGTTGTAAGGTCTTTTAATTATATACATTATGTACAATTGTGTTATAGCAAGGCATCTAACAACTTTTAACTATAACTACAGATCTACTAAAGAACACATGCAAGCCTCTAGCAGTGACGATACCCAAAAAATGTAATAAGTTATAAAAATATAATTTCAAATCGAAAATCCTATAAACATTAGTCGCGGTATACAATTTATCTACAGTTCATATGACAATATATGGCATATGGCAATACCAGTCATCTTCTGAGATACTGTTAGGCTGGACGCAGACTGGCGGAACAGTTTTAGTCAAAAACGTTTTTGACTGAACGTGTATTATGTCGCTGTTTCAATGTAATTCACACTGATTAGTCAATGTGTTTTTTCGATTAAAAACGTCTTTGACTAAGACAAGTCCGTCTAATCAGTTTGCGTCCAGCTTTACTGTTTCGAATATAATTACTTAAAAACTCACGACCTCCTTGTTTGTTAACTGGCGCGCTCAGCTCTACATCACTATTGCAGCCTAGACACATTATAGTCCAAGCAAATTACCTACATACTGTTGAATAATTAATTCATATAAATCTATAATATAAAAAAAGAGGATTTATGTATGTTCGCTATGGAATGGACTCATAAACCGCTCAACAGATTTTGATCAAATTTTCAGGGAACATGTAGAATAGTCTCGGGATGGTTCTTGTGATGTTTGGTGCCGAATCTAAAACAATTTTTTTTTACATTTTTCCAATTTTTCCGCGATTTTAGTACCCTGGTGCTCAAACTTAAGATTAGAGAAATGTAGGACATTCATCCGATTGAGACGAAACTTTGGTGATTTATTGTGAGTACGTCCGCAAAGGTTTCTGCATTAGTACTAGTACGCGGCTAGTACTTTTTAATATATAAAGTTTCCAACGCGCTATTTACGCGATAGACGCTTCGCAGGTGAGGCCCTAGCATTATGCTAGGTCCACACCTACGTATCGCCTATCGGCTAAATAGCGCGCTAATATGTTCCGATTAAAATTCCACATAAGCGATTTGTCGGCTATCATCTATGTTAAGAGCGATAACGATATTTCTAATTCCGTGTCATCCTTCTGCAACTGTAGAAGCGAACACAAACAAAATTTCAAATGGATTGCGAAGAGACGGCGGTTTTGTATTATTTGAGTGACTGTAATTTTGTTTTTAATTAAAAAAGTGACACTCCGCATCCATCGGCAGCAAAACATGAACTGTAGTGTAGCGTTGTAGCGTAATTGCGAGGCGCTAAGCCATTTGAAGCGTACACAGCGACCGACACTCAGTTTAGCGGCTATTGTCCTCTAGTGGGACGATAGGTATAGGAATAGCGGCGATAACAAAGCTACATTAGCGTTGCATTCCGAAGTATATGAATTTGCGTTCCGATAGCCGCAAGTGTGGCCCTAGTATTAGTGTCTGTCGGACGTTTCTTTTTCACAAATAACATTATACGTAATTATTTTAATAAAATTTCAAATTAAGGATAACAAATTTAGTCTAAACTATTGAATTTTTTTAAAAAATATTTTGGATTTGTTTTAGGTTATGCTTCAGAGGTGAAGGTATGTATTATAATTGTATTACAGACATTGAACCACATAGCGGGTGAAAATAATACGGTGACATTAGACAAAAAAGGATAGCCATTCTTGCCAGAGCGAAGTCTACAGTTTCAAGTGGAACCCTGTTACAGATAAATATATATAATGGGTTGTCTTCAGTCGTTTTGCAATCGATCATAAATTTTATTTTAGTGCGACGACCAGAGATATATTTTTAATTCAATATTTCTTGGATTCAAGGTTGACTCAAGAGCATACGATTGTTTTATTTATATGCGATGTACAAGATTAAAATTTCAGAAATTTTTGTAATTAAAAATCAATGATAGTTTATACAACTAATATTACGGTTAATGGGTGAATGTTGATTCTACTTTACAATGTGATGTGGGGGTTCAATGCACCTGAGTTCTTTCGCTAAGATCGTTACTATAGTCTCCAGTATTTAATTTCATACGTTATTTTATAGAATTTGTAGAAGCATGCAAAAAAATTAAATTGTCCAATTCAGCTTACACTAATAATAAAAGCATTTATAAACTTACATCTGTAATCTGTATTTGCATTATTTTTATACACTGTGTCTGTTGCAACGGTAGTATCATGTTTAACAACATTGGCAAACGGTATCAGCGAGTTCATTTTTGGGTAGTTTGATGTAGCAAGGCAAACTACCACAGCTATCCAGAATGCGAAGAATAATATTAACGAGAAAAAGGCTAGTATTGGAGGAATTGATAGCCCAGGTAAACTGAGCATGCAATTCCCAGCCTCTTCAAATAAAGCTGCCAAGCCGCCGATTTTAGTTCGCAAGAAGTATAATATCACCAATAAAATAACCTATAAATATTTCCAATTTAATTACTGCACACGATGATTCCTAAAAAAATTATAATATAAATTAACCGCTCTTCTTGTTGAACTAAATTTTCTTGCAACAATAAAGTTTGCGAAAATTGGCTTGGTATTTTTCTGCTTACTATGTATCGTGTCCATTGATTGTGTTGGCTGGTATTTAAGACAGTATACTATTATTGGGTTGCTCTTGGTGTTGTCTTGTGCGGTTATTGTATTATATATAAATTTTAAAAATGTCCATCATAAAAATCATGATAAAAGAATTGTGTGATAATTCCACCTATTGTGTTATAATATATAAAGTGCAAGAAAACATTGTACATTAACACCAGCTCTGAGTGGTTTATGCGGTGGTCCCATCTCAATTACTTGCTTGCTTGACCCGGTAGTTAGGGATTGTTAAGACAGAATGAGTTGTGTATTTCTTGAAGATATGAGAGAGATTTGATCTGTTTTATCAATGCTGTACTATTTAGGTAGATTATCAACTCTACAATTTTTCGACAAATTTTTTAAGTCGTCAATCAAAGACATGTCTAGTGTGAAATAAAGGCCGTGGTTGCCAGTTCATCAGCCCGCTCATTTCCTTCTATATCCCTATGAACGGGATCCCAGAGTAGCACTATTTCTGGTAGTTTACAAGACGCACTGGCAAGTGGAGAGAAAAGAGATATTCGATGGAGCTCCCATCTCGATTTTGTTGATAAGATATGACTAATTTCCGCGAATTACACTTATACGCAAGGACGCATGACTGAAAATAATTGCGCGGAAACAGACATATTAAAAAAATTTGAATGAAGATGTGATGTACATATAGTGGCACTATGCTGATGCGTTCAGTCATCTAAAGACAAGTTTTCTGAAAATTAAAGGCGCTAATACTTTTATATGCTTATTAGCCGTACTCTGGATTCATCGATGACATTTCACAATCTAGTCTAGTCATCGTCACTTTTTTATCCGATATAAGTCTTCTCTAAGCATTATGGTTATATGTACGAGTACAGGGTAGTTCTCCTATCACTCACCATACGAAGAAACTGGGAATGTGATCTATGAAAATCAAATATAAAGTGTGTATAGTGAAAAGCGCAGGATCATATCATGACAACTTTTTTACATGGGAATAGCAGGCTCTAACAAAACTTGGTTATGAGGGTGTTAGTACGCCACATTAGTGTGCACAATTGATTGGAAGGAACTGGAGCCGACATTACGACAATAACTTTTTCATGCAAGACTTCTTTTTACAGTGTTGTGTGATTTTATTTTTGTTAGAAGCATGCTTGTTTCTGGAGCGCATATAATATATCTGCCATTCCGTGGCGATTGCATTCGCCTGATCAAACAAAATGCGAACTTTGTCTATATATTAACAGTTTTCGTCCGATTTTCTATATAATTCTCACCATTTAACATCGAAATTGCGGTAAATTTTGAATATTAATTTAACGGAAAAACTTACCATCATAATAGTAGCAATTATTGCCAACACGTATATAGCACTTTCGTTTCGAACGAATTCTTCCAACATTGAATACTTTACATCTATATTAATTTTGTTCTTTATACTGTAATAGGTCCACCACAAAATTGCAGTCAATGCAATGCTAGCTACTGCCACAAAAATACAAATTAACCAGGACACGATCTTCGTAAGCCAATGCATTAGAGCAATGAGGATAATTGAAAAAACTAAAATAAACAAATGAAATTAATTATTTTTAAAAATTATTGAAATTAACTGTTTACTTAAAGCTAAAACGGAAAAAAAAGCAATGTACGGCCAAGTTGTATAAAGATCACTTAAGAATTGTTGGGCTATGTCCCATGAGTTGAGTAAATCATAAACATCTCTAATATGTTTTCCCGGTGCATTTTTACTCGTTGGCACACATCTATGGAGCACTGGCGTACTGAAAAATCCAATGAAAATAATTTGCTACGTTTTAGTTTTCAACATTAATTACCTTTCGTAAACTGGAAATTCAGGACAAGGACCCAAAAAATTAAAATATTCTTGTTTAGGGCCCAACAATAGGCTCATATTGAAGTCATAGCGACATAATTGTGTATTTGTCTCCATAAAGTATGTAAATAAATCGTTTTGATCGTTCAATTGTTTCGTTGGACATTGCTTCACACAAATTTTTATTGTTTGCTTTAGTTCTTTAATATCCAAAAAAAATAAATGTGGTTTATCCAGAGTATTCAGTCCAGATAATGGAAACTTCGAATATTTTTCATTGTATTTAACGCCACAAGTGTTACCAAATGAATCGTATCCATTGATTAGCCTTACTGGATTTCCGTAGACAAAAGAAAAAATGGCAATCACAATCTGGAAAAAAATACATATATATAAAATCTTTATTAAGCGATTCATACTACAATAGAAAGAGTATACCAACTACAGCACAACATTGATTATACGGCCTAATTCGAACCGAATCCTAGTCTGCTTATTAGAAAGTAATGATATGAATAATAAAACAAACGTGGGTTGCATGTGCAGACTTCAGAAATGTATGCACAGTCAAAAGAACATTTATGTAACGTTACTGACTGAAAAATAGCACTCAATGGCAAAGTCAATCTATATGTTGGCTTCACTGTATCTATCTAAAATCTATTGTGCGTAACTTTACCAGTTAGCCCCGACTTATCAATCATGGTTTCTTTCAGTTAAGACATATTCACCTCAGGATAAAATCGACTTATGTACTGCGTATCGGTGTGCTTGCATGCATGAGAACGAGTATGATAGTTCTCATCGTTCCAATCAACTGCATGATGTTTCCAATGGAATTGAAATGCCAGTTTGCATTGAATTTAAATGTCAGCTTACATTTTCTTTTTTGCGGTTTTCCGTAAGAGGAAAGATATGGGTATATACATATACACGAACTAACCTGTGTAAGGACAAGAAAGGAAGTATCCTTAGTGACGCAGAACAAATTAAACAAAGATGGGTTGAGTACTTTAAGAAGCTGCTGAACCCAAACAGAGTGACGGCCGCCGACCCAATCATTACACCAAGTGCTCCATCTGATGAGCAGGCATCAACTACGGTACCCACTGTCGGAGAAGTGGAAGCAGCCCTGCGCGACCAAAAAATACACAAATCACCTTTACTTGATGCAATACCAATGGAGCTCCTAAACGGAGGTGGTCCATACCTCACCAATCTCCTACACAAAATCATGACAAAAATTTGGATTGAAGAAAAAATACCCGACGACTGGCGCAAGAGCATTATATGTCCAATCTATAACAAAGGAGATAAACTGCGATGTGAAAATTACAGAGGCATATCATTGTTGTGCACAACTGACGAAAGTAATTCAGAATCGATTAAAGCCTTATACAGAAAGTATTATCGGCGAATACCAAGGTGGTTTCAGAACCAGACGATCTACTATTGGCTAGATATTCTCAGTCAAACAAGTGCTAGAAAAATGCTGGGAGTATAACATTGACGTGCACCAGATCTTCGTGGACTTCCAACAGGCTTACGATAGTATAGATCGTAATGTACTATATAAAATAATGCTTGACTTCGGAATTCCATCAAAACTCGTCCGATTAACAAAAATAACCATGACTGACACTGAATCCCAAGTAAGGATACAAAACGAGCTTACCCAAAGCTTCCGAACAGAATCCAGCCTGAAGCAGGGAGATGGACTCGCTCCCATGCTCTTCAATCTCGCCCTGGAATATGTCATCAGAAAGGTACCCGTTGATACCAGAAGTACCCTACTAATCAAGTCCACTCAACTAGTGGAGTACGCGGAAAAACGAGTTGTATAACATCTATGACGACCCAGCCGCATCGACTCTTATAACAATTTCGTAAGCTACAATGGACAGGCCATGTGGAGCGAATTCCACAGGCCAGACACATGAAACGGTGACGTCACACAAAGCAGTCAACCGATCAACCGAGAGAAGAAGAATTGGCGTATGGCATAATGTTACTTTCTGAAAAAAACATTATAAAATCAACTATTTCTTTGCGGATTTTAACTATCAAATTTTTTAGAAAGTGAATCGGTTCACGCGTTTTCTATAATTTAAATTTGAGGTAATCGCAGATCGCGTTCCACCGGCGTGTTCCAGAATAAAATAAATCATGCATCATTCAATTGATAGAAATGCCGGGTTCTAACAATAATAATAGAAATTTACTACAAATATTCTATGATGGAAAGAATCGAATGTTATTTTTGATTCAGAGGCACAGATAGTTACATAATCTACAATACTATTGTTAAAAAAAATATTAAGGTGCTGTAAACAATTACACAAGACCGTATGAATTTTCCAATACGAACTTTCGATTTTCGGTTTATTGTGAATTCTATAGTTATTGAAAAATTAGCTATAATCGTTAATTATAACATTTTTAAGGATATCATAAAAGAAAATATCAAGAGATTTGTAGTTTTAATTGATAATTAAAACTTTTAATAAAAATTTTACATCCGTCGTACGAATATTTTTTGTCGTACGATGCATTCATTTTACTTTATTATTTTAATAATAAAGTATTTCTTATTGATTTAAATGTTGGTTGTTTTCCGGCGTCAGTAGGGTTTCTGGTGAGAAACCCTAACACGAAATCCTCGACTGCTGATTAATCGTTGTCCTAGAGGACATGACCGTTGGAAAACTTTCACTGGATACGCCAGTTTCATAAGATTGTGTTGGACTAGGTCATTTATTGTTATAAAATCTGTATATATTTTCGTTTATGATATTCTTGAAAATTTTATAATTAACAATCATAACTAATTTTTCAATCAATAACTGAGATTTCACAAAAACCTGGTAACGATAAGTCGTATTGGAAGATTATTTCGGTCGTGTGTATACAGCACCTAAGACCGGGAACTTGCACCGGTTGCAACTCCTTTTGTATGTTATAATCGTAAAAAACCCGCGAAAACCCGATAAAATGAGCTTAAATATTAAACAAATTTTTCTTAAACTCTTAAGTACACACTTCATTCACTTTCACATCACTTTAACTTACCGAAAAACCACTATTTAAACACTAAAACTACAAAATACTTCCGCGAAAACCGAACCGACGATCTAAGCGCGATGAATTAATGTGACTTTGCTGTTCTGAAATTATTAATTCTTCTTTAAATAAAAACTCGAGATGTTGTTGAATTAGAATAAAAATGCTTATATTTAATTTCCTTTAAAAATATTATGTTACTACAGTGGATGCCGCTTATTGTAATCACTTTGGGACCGGCCATAAGCAATAACATTAACCGGATGATAACAATAGCCGAAGGGGAAAATTTTTCTCATTTATTTTCCTACGCTTGAATATAGATTGCTCGAAGCATCTAATATTATTTTTTTTATTCATTAAGTCTTATTTACAACTCTAGCTTCAATGTTTCACAAAGTTACAGAGAATATGAAATACTGTTTCCTCTTCCTCCTCATTCAGGCAGTTTCTACAGAAAGTCGTTTGAAAAGAATCACCGTCTTTTAGCATGCCGGATTATAAGACAGTGTCTGGTCACTTACTGTGGTACTGATTGTCTCCCTTTTTAGCAAATTCAGCCTTGTACAGCTTCGGTCATGTCTGTCAGCTCAGCGCGCCACTTCTATTAAACTGTCTCGACAACTTACTTGAAGTTGAGCTCATTCTGTTGAACGAGATCAACATCAATAGTTTTCAGAAGCAACGAAAAGACTGAAATTTCTCATAGTAATCTATGATATGTATCGTCTTGTGTTTACATAAATGTAAAACCAAGAGCTATCATCTTTAATTTTGAGATTGTTTTTATTTTGCATTTTTGATCACATTCACATGAAGAAAAAAGAGGAGCGATTAAGAATGCAGTCACAAAACTTGTAATGTATGAAAATCTGGCCCGAATGATAACATAAAGCGAATTTTTATTCCAATAAGCGATGAATTTCGTTTGTGGAAAATGGAACTAACTTGTTTTGATAACAAAATGCGGCTTATAACATTATCCGCGATTACTATAAGCGGCATCTACTGTATTTTCTTTTTTTATAAACTACCAAAATTCAAATAAAATAAAATGTGGTTCTCCAAATTTCAAAGGCAGCGCAGTCGGCATGCCAAAGAGTTTGTCGAATATTTTAATTGTTCTCGTTGAAACAACTCAAGCAGCGCAAATTTGGCCTACTTGAGAGGTTGCAACGGATGCAAATTGAATAATACCGCGTTAATATTGCTACCTTGATTTTCGTTTGAGGTCCCTTCTTGCAGCGCAAATTTGGCCTACAATTGTGGTTTGAGTACCATGAAATAGTGTCAAAGAGGGCGAGCCGACGTTGCGCGTGGCTTAAATAGCCCGACTAAGCTTTTGTTTCCGTTGTCCTGGACCAATTTTGGCGAGGTGAAAATTGGGTGGACAGTACGGATCGAAAGTATTTAAGATTAGAAATGTAACAATTATAAAAAATAGAATTTATGTTTGGGAAGTCCAAACACGCGAAGAGTTGACTGAAACCTATTGACTGCTTAATGCGGCGTCATAAACATTTTTCTCGTCACCAGTCTGGCCTGTGTATTACGACGGCTCCGGTATTTCTCAGTGAAATAAAATAGTAGACCGCGATCCTAATTTCACTTTAGGCACTTTTGCGCGCTCACAATCGGTCCGAATTCGCTCACAACGCCTACAAATTGTATAATGACGTCACAAAAATTGAATTTTCTGCCGCTTACACTGCTCAGGGTTTTGAGGATATGCACTGTAATCACGACTGTCAAATTGGACCTTAACACCGCCGACTTAAACTCAGGCCGCGCACATATGACAGTTCGTCGTGATAAATGCCTCGTTTTTTATGTGATGTGTGACGTCACGGATCAAAACGAGAAAATATACCAGTTCATTGGAGAATCTTTTTTGAAACAAATTCGTAACAATATTTTATTATCCCAAAGCGCGGTGTTTTAATACAAAACTTTAAAACAAAAAAAACTTATTTTGAGATATTCAAGGATAAAGGACAAAATCGTTATCCTTGAAAAAAAATTTCAAGGATAATTTTTATTCGTTTTTTTTTATATTGCGACAATTTTTAAACAACAATCTTTAAAAAAAGTCCTACTTTATTATTCTAGGATAAAAATTACCAGAGATATGAATTTTCAAAGATGACTCGGACACCTTTTTTGCGAAATCTTTAACATACTATAACTAACAAAAAAAATGAGATAGAAACAAAAAATTGAAATTATATTTTTTTTTCACTAATTCTTCGAGGACATAAATTTTCAAAAGAATCGGCGATGGTAAGGTTACAAATTTCGTCTTTTTTGGCGATTCTTGATGGAATGACCCTATATGTTCAGTGTATCATATGCAGCTAGTCTCAATACTACGATTTCAATGCCATGGTTTGTATTATATATTAGGTTGTTGCAGATGAAATGTCGTTTTTGGTAGTGCAATTTCAAACTGTAACTTTTATAAAACTTAATTTTATTAATCAAAATAGGAACCAGCACATGCAATACACTTCTCCCAACGAGATACAAGTACATTTATGCCAGTTTCGTAGAAGTCCGACTTTCTAGAGCGAAGAAAGTCCTCGAAGGCACTTTTGATGGCTGCTACATTATTGAATTGTTTGTTCGCCAAAAAATTATCCAAATGTTTAAAAAAGTGGTAGTCGGTTGGCGAAAGGTCTGGTGAGTATGGTGGATGAGGAAGAGTGTCATACTGCAACTCATTTAATTTTTGGACCGTTGTTCTTGAAACATTTGGCCGTGCGTTGTCATGAAGCAGTATAACTCCATCTCTGTTGGCCAATCTAGCACGTTGAACACTCAATTTCTGATGCATTTCATCGAGTTGGGAACAATACTTCTCTGCATTTATGGTTTCACCACGCTTCAAAAAGGAATAGTGAAAAACTCCAGCTTCAGACCACCAGTCACCGTTATCTTCTTCGGATGAAGGCCTGGTTTCGGCATGTGTTTTAGGGTCTCATCCAGAAATTGTGCCGATCGGCGACGATTGTCGTACAGTATCCACTTTTCATCACATGTCGCTATTCTGTTCAAAAACGGATCGTTTCTCTTCCGGGAAAGCAGGAAACTGTAAATTTCCAGTCGACGCGTCATGTTTTGCTCAGTAAGCTCATGCGGAACCCACTTATCCAGCTTTTTGATTTTTCCAAGCTGTTACAAGTGCCGGGAAACTGTCGAATAGTGTACGCCCCATTTCTTGCAATGTCCCTTACAGTTTGGCGGGAGTCAGAATTCTCTAATAAATTTAGCTCGTCCTTGTCGATCGAAGGTCCTGGGTTACCACGTGGTCACTTTGAAGGGTCATATCTCCTGATCGGAATTTTTCGAACCATCGCTGTGTGGTTCGTTTGTTTACCGTATCAGTTCCAAGTGCCCTGTTGATGTTTTCGGTTGCCTCCGTTGCGCTGTGGCCAAGTTTAAATTCATAAAGGAAAATTACCCGTTTTTGACTCGGAGCCTTTTTTTTTTGTCCGATCTCAATGAAAATGAAGTTCAAAACTGAAATGACTCCATGAGTAAATGTAGGGGTATTTATAGGTCTGTTCTTTTTGTCGGTGTAGTGTACTCAGTGTACACTTTCTGCCCTAATGCTGTTCTTTTTGTCGGTGTGACGTCAGAGGTTGCTGTTCTTTTTGCTAGTGTAGTGTACTCAGTGTACACTATCTTACACTGGATCGGGAGCCGGTGTAAGATCTTCTTCTTTGCCATCTGTCAGAATTGATGGCTCTATGCAGATAAAATTGACTTTGTGCATTTATGAAAATACTGTTTTGATTGAATAAATGCAGGAATATTGAATGGCAATAAATTTGCATTGATAGAAGTGAATGAATAAAACAAATAAAAAAGTTCGGAATTTTAGCTGTCATTTTTCTACACTAACCCGTTCTTTTTGCGCGATCTAAACCCTACACTTTCAGTGTAAGTTGTATCCCATTTTCAGTGTAAGTTACACTAAAATGTGAACTTCACCTGGCAAAAAGAACAAACCTTATACTTCAATACCCAATACCACCTGTGTCACCTGGCGGCAGTTTGAGACATGAAAATCGCAACTGACTTCACTTCATAGAGAAAAACGACATTTCGGCTGCAACGACCAAATATTAGCTGTATATCAATGGTATAAAAACCAAAAAGCGTGACAGAAAAGTATGCGTCCGAGGATCTGACACAGAGTTGCGACGACAATAAAAATCCACCTTTATTTAGATAATGCTTTAAAAAAATTTTTTTAAATCGCAGAAAAGCTGTATTTTTAAAAAGGGAGAAGCGTACAGTGAAATTCGCTTATAATGACAAACCGTTTTGTATGACACACCTGCGCTTAGAAGTTTGGTTTTCATATAAAAAGTATGCATTTTAATTCGCTTAGAATGACTTCATGACTTCGGTTAATATGACCAACCGCTTATAATGACGTGTTTTTTCCTTACAAATTAGTCCGGTTATTATGACGTTCTTATTCAATTGTTTTGATTTTAACTCACACTCATAATCTTTGCTAAATACATATGTACATCTTAGTTTTCCTGTTGCTTTTGTCATAATATGTTAAAACGATTCTATCGAAATGGCTGTTTTCATTGCACCTAAATTTTTCATGCACATTCAACGTCTGCTTTATATGACGTCCGGTTAGTTTGACCTGATTGCGATTTCCCTTCAATGTCATTATAAACGGACTCTACTGTATAATACCCTTTCGCGAAAAAGCGGCAACGACACAGCTCTAATGAGAACATAGGTGAAGAAGGGTAATACCTTGGATACACAGCTCGTATACAAATCATAATATCGTCAATATCTCCAGTGTATCACCCAATATTATGCATATAGTACGTCAACGAGCTGATATCGACGCAATATCAAACCTGTTTCCTTGTATATAAATTCGATGATTTTAGCTGATATAGCCTTCTTTTAACTGCCATCAGCGCCATCTGTTACTAAAATCAACTGAAATTCCAATGAACAACACTTGTGGATTTTCATATTCTTCCGTCAGTTAAAATTCTTTGAGCGTATTTTCATTTTTGTGTGCGATATGATGGTCCGCTTTGTACATTTCTTTATTATCAATGAAAGTGCTATTCGCCGGAACATCATACTGCAACGTTTAGCACGAAGAAATTTTGTCTTTGATAGCTAAATGTCAAAGTATAATATGTATGAGCTGTGTATCATGCTATCTTGTATCGTATATCATGATTTGAATAACGTAATTTGTATACAAGCAGTGTATCCATGGTATAAGTTATTTTTTTTTTGTGTTTTTTGTCTGGACGAATTTTTGTAATTTGTTTTGTGTGTAAGAAATGAAATCAACAATTAAAAATAAAGGCTAGAAAAGCCGAATGATGAATCCTTACGGTCTGGCTCCCACCAACCCTACACGTCTCGGATTAGGATTCAAATTCCGATATTGGAATTCGTAAAGTTTTACGACTCACCTCCGATCGAAATGTCCTATTATGAACTTCAGATTGGTTCATAATAGGAAATTTCATAATTTAATTATACTTCTGAACTGTTGTCAACTTCATTCGATCAATTTCAAATTGTGAAAATAAGGATCCAAATGCAAAATTTGAAGTAATTTGTTGCTATTTATTAGTTTTCCTGATGATACCGAGTTTCCAGAAATACATCCTGTTGGTCAGAGTTGAAAAAATAGTGGTTTATTTCATTTTTAGGAAAATAATAACATTTTCCTAAATAAGTTGTTACTAATTATTAAATTAATTTTTCATTTGAAAGAAAAAATAAAGACGCAACTTAGAGAATTCGAAAACAGTCCGTAAAGACGCCACAACAAACTATCTTTCGAGTTTGAAGCTTCTCTTCGGAAAAATAACATAAGAATTCATAGTACGAAAATACTATGTTGTATAAAATAGAGCAACGTACTTTTTCAAAAGAAATAATCACTCTTTGGTCTCCGTTCGTAAAATCTAGCGCGAAAGGGTTCGAAATGTTGACTCCACGATCTAGGTTCACAAAATATTACTCCAAAATCATTTTATAGCGTTGCACAATTGATCTGAAGTAGTCGGAGCGTTACCTATAACCTAGCATTAATTGTTTATGGTAAAGCTGTATGTACATAAAATAATATATATCACATAAAGTACTGTACTTTATCCGACCCGAAAAAATGAGTTCATAATAATTATTACCATTACTCCACACAGCCGAGATAATTTCTTGTTCTGCATTTAATTAGGCGAAAAATGTTAAGTGCTCTGTACACACCTTCCTGCCGAAAAAAATAAGTGTGAGGTCACGTTTTACTCACCATCAAAAGCCAAAACAAAATATAAAGGCACAACCAAAACACGTCCGTGCATCCGCGAACGGCAGTAGGCTCATGGTTCGGGTTCGTCTTACTCTCCATGCAACCCATTTTTATCACTTTCAAAATCACTTAACTCAAAATACTCGCCGATTTTGTGCAGCATAAAAACAACACTTGTTTGTTTTCAATTCGAAGCGATAAGTGAAGCGGTTGTGTATGCGGCTGTGCAGTGTTTTGTGTTGAGTTGAGGGTTGGCGTCATTCGTCTTCTTCTTTATTATTATTAACATGACAGATGTTAGTACAACAAGTGAGCTTTGGAGTTGATTGGATACAGAACAGCAGTTAAGTTTTTTGTACTTTCGTATTGGCAGATTGGCACGACTGCAAAATTATCATATGTCAAATTACTAGAAACAGCAAAGTGAATCTGTAAATATTTTCATTTGTCGTACGAGAGTTGAATTTCAAAATCAATTTAAATTAAGTTAGAAAAATGTCTTTGCGACCAGACGATCACAGGCGGAAATGGGACCGGGCTGAGTATCATAAACTAGCACAGGAGAGAATAAAGAGTGCTGCTACAAATGACGACGATTCGAAAGGTACTTGGCGCTTTTTAACTTACGTTTTTTTAGTGTCCCAATTCATTTGTAGTGTTCGTATCAATAAGTGATTATCTCTGATTACTCTGTGCTTGTCTTTATAACGTGCATAACTTTTTTAGATAGGATCCAAAGCATATTTTTTATTTGTTCAAAAGCAAAACAAAAATGTTTTGTATATTCTGTTGTGTTGCATCCGTAGCGATTTTAATCATCAAACCTGTCTCAGGTGTTGTTGTACCTAGACAGTATTCTTTCTTGGATCGAACTTCTCAAGTGACCAGTTTTGGCACTGCAAATCTACAAGCTAATAAAATTATCTAGACGAAATATAAAAAGAGGATGTAAGAAAAGGCTGTTTTTAATATTTTAATCAATTAATTCTGCAGACCTAAAATGTTCTCAGCAAGTATTAAAAGCTTCAGTGAAAACAAAATTGTTAATCTTAATACCTTCATCCGACATAAGTGCAGTTTGATTCTTTTTGAAGCAACTCTAGAGTACGTAGTGTAAATCTGTACGATGGGTGGAAATTAGCATCGAACTTTAATGGCATTTACCCATGGAATATAAAGGGAATTATTTATCCATCGAAACCATCAGTCTAAATTATATTTTATACCTGGTAATAACCAGCTAATTAGTAAGATATTGGTAGACAAATAGAAATTATATTTGAAAACCAAACGGGCGATATAATCCACCGTATAAAACTGCTCGCATAACACACCGGAATTCATTCTCTAGCAGAATTAATCTTTTGCTGAGTTTGAAAATGCATAAAATAGTGTTTCCTCCATAAGTCTGCTATTCATTCTGTCCTGGATTTCAGTTTATTACGTTACGAATTTTAGTTGCATGTATGATATATGGTAATTCCGGTTATCGATACTAGTTTCCAAATACTAAAACAGTGCTGAACCGAAAAACTAAATTTAAAATAAATTGTTTAGTTTTTATGTATTTTTTTATATTCACATTGCTTTTTCTTATTCATTCGTATTCCCATTTTTTTTTATTTAGATATTTACTCTATTGTTGTCATTCTTAATTTTACAGTCTGAATGCAGACTTGATTCCTGAACTTTACGGTTTAAGTCCCAAACTTTTTTGTTGAGCTATCGATCGCTTTGTGTAAACGCAAATTATGTTCTATTCTTTACTTTAACAAAAAATCTACGAATAGTGTGATTGTAACTTTATTATGTTTCGAGACAAAGTCCGGGCTGCGGTCAATTCGAGGTACGACAGAAACCCTTAAAACACCAATCTCAATTTTGAGTCATATTCGTAATATCAGTTGTTTCAAGGCAAGGACGTTTTTTTAAAATTTAATTTTGTCACTACAATGGCAACCTCTAAAAAAACAACTTTCACCATCCATGAATGTTGTTTCTTCATACATAATTGTGTAATAATAAGTAAAAGTAAAAACCAATTCGATATCTCCTCAGATCTAAGTGATGTGTCGGAACTTCTGTAAATGTTTGTAATCCCTTTACACGTCATTCGGAGTAAAACATCGAAAAAAATATGAAATGAGTTTTTAAGCGATTAAATAAAAATCTCGTGGGAGTAAAAACCATTACGATATCTCACCACATACTAAGAGATATATCGGAATTCGTGCAAACGTATGCACCTTTTACTCTCTTTGGGTTTGAATATCAAAAAATTCTGAACTTCGTGAAATTGATAGAGCATTACATATATAGCCTGTAGAAGTATAAGACAAACCACCTCAATAAACCTAAGAGAAACATTGAAAT
This sequence comes from Beris morrisii, assembly GCA_951812415.1. Taxonomy (NCBI): domain Eukaryota; kingdom Metazoa; phylum Arthropoda; class Insecta; order Diptera; family Stratiomyidae; genus Beris; species Beris morrisii. Next base: position 75,321,263 of record OX638310.1, read on the forward strand.
TTTATGGTTTTTAGGTGATAACATAAAAACCTATAAGATATCTTATTAGACCTAAAAGAGTTATGGCGTAACTTGTGTACACCTATGCAACCCAAAGTAAAAACGTATTCAACCCCTTTGCACCCCTTGCGGGTTGAATTTGAAAGCAGTAGTAAAATTATTTTGATATTTTAGATGTCCTTAGAGACATAACGAAATCCGTGAAAATAGATTCACCTCACTTTCACTGACCATTTTTTTGGCCCACTGTAGGCCAATAGAGAGGGACTCCGACTGGAATATAACGATAACGTTAGTCGTAGCATTCTCACTCCTTATCAGGCTTATAGGGTGTACCGGAAGGCAGCACAATTTGTCAGCTGCCGACTTTTTCAGGATTGTCTATATTGTGAAGCACTATAATCCCAGTATTACTTGTTCCTTATGCAGAGACCAGTAAACGTTAGGAATTGGGAACATACCGGCATCGAATTCTTTACTCGTGAGCCTTAAATAGCAAAATTCTTTAAGTAATAGTGCTGAACTGAAAGTAACAATTTCGAATTGAAAACAAAAATTTTAATGAAGGAGAAAAAAATCAGTTCCTATAAGGAAATTGATTCAGGGACTGGTGCAGTACTAAAATATCTATTCCTTAAGGCATAATACATTTAGGAGTGGTGGTGACCTGAAAATAATGTCGTATTGCGTTACGCCCGTAGTGATAAATTCTGAAAATCTATCGAGCAAAAAATAGAATTCGTATTCTGAGCTGTTATTACCAACGCTGATTTCTTGGACTATACCTGATAGTCCTCGGAGCTTTCAATCTTGTATAGCTCCTATGCGGGCGTCGAAATTCACCACAATATACATTTCTGGATATCATAAGCGGCAAATACACGATACAACAGTTGTACCGGTTGCATGGATCTACTTTTTCCGCTCGTATTCGTACGTAAGAAACAGCGAACTAACTAGAAACGAATTTTAAGTTAATATTAATTCATTTCGATTTGATGTGTTAAACACAACAAAGTCGCCTGTCGATTTCGATGCTACAAAAAAGTTGAGAGTTGGCGAACATTTTTTGATTGGTGCGTTAGGCTGCTTTGGTCTACGTTCGTTCTAACTACCGCAATGGAAATACCAGGAGCTCAACTTTTTGACAGCTAGTCTATGACGGACTGCGTTGCCGTTGTGCCTTGGGGGTTAATATTAAATATATATGTTGTTTCTTAAATCTAACATATTCATGTTTTTTCTTAAATCTAACAATTCTTGTTAAAATCATTCTGTGAGATGCAAATAAGTTCCAGCCGTTTTTTCGTGAAAATAAATGCTTTATTTAAAAAAATTAGTAAAGAACATGTCATTGGAAGTATTGTCCATCGCAAGCGAATTCTTTCACCCATCTCTCTGGCAGCATATGAATACCAATCCATATATACATTATCTACGAATCGAGCCATATTTTATCATCTTCATAAGAATGGTAGTGCTGGTCAGCCAGGCCAAGAGTCGTCAATGGGAACAAGTTGTAATCAACTGGTTTTTCGACATGTAGCCGAGCGTTGTAATGCTGCAAAATTACTTTGTCGTGTCTCTCCTCGTATCGCGGCCGATTTTCCTTCAATGCCCGGCTCAAACGCATCAATTGTAGTCGAACGACGATCTCCCGCGATGGTTTGGTTGAATTCGCTTCCAATTCGTAGTCTTCAAAATTTTTCGGTGCTCCAAAGCGTTCTTTATCTTCAATATTAAAATCATTATTTTTAAAGTGTCGAAACCAACCTCTGTCCAACAGAGCATGCTCGCCGTAAGCCTCCACAAGAATTCTATGTGCTTCAGCTGTAGATTTAAAAAAAAAAATAATATAGTAAAATTCCCCGCAAATTCTCGTTTTTTGGCACGAAATACGAAATGTTTAACACCATGAAAAAATGTGTTGTTTACACTTTTGGGGGAATAACATATACTGTCATTTCAAGTCTAATTGTTGAGCTTCACGATGAAGTTCGCTGCAGTATTGCCCGATACAAAGAGGCTAAGATAACACCATCTTTCGGGAAACGGCTGGAACTTATGCAAGTTCCCAATACTTGCTACTACACATTTTTCTGGCACATTCGAATTAATTTTGGCCGTTGGCTAATCTTATTATCATTGGTTTACGCAATATACTTCATGATATAACGCAAAGTAAAACTCCTCGTAAACTTTGATACTATAGATTATTTGAGATATATATATAAATTATTTCCATTTTTAACCCTTTGTATGCTTCCATCTCAATTCTACTAAATAATGTCGAAATCATTTCACAGTCACAATTGCTCTTGAAAGCACCACTCCCCTCACTCTGCCCCTGTTTAAGCTTTTAGATCGGAAGGAGGTACCCATACATTTTGTAGGGAGGAGCAAGCTATTTCTACAAGGGTTTCCTTATACAGCATAGAATTCGACATTAAGATTTTGCTCCTTTAGACATCTTTTTGAGATCACCACAATTTTACGTCTGTACTAAACTTAAGTATAGTCTTCACTAATTGCGATAGGTGTGTTACTGACTGGAACCGCAAAAATTATACAGTGAGTCAGAATGGTAAAAATAGTTGAGCAACATTTAGTTCGATAACTATATCTACTTCACTTTTATAATAGGTACAATTTTCCAGATTGGATGAATGCAGGTGGTGAAAGTGCATCCTATACGGTTGCCCTTGCTCTAAAGTGTTTTTGTTTTTGCATCATTCTCCCGTAACCCAATTTTCCAATTCCAAAGAATATATTAAAACTAATTAGTTACGTTAATTTATGAGTCAGAGTTGACTGCAGTGGAGTTGTAAAAATATTTTAGCGTTTTATTTTACAATTTTCAGAACCAATTCAACGTGAAAATCTTAAACGACGCGACTATAAGGTTGATTTGGATAGTAAGCTCGGCAAGAGTGTTGTCATTAATAAAAATACTCCAACATCTCAGTCGGGAGGTTACTATTGTAATGTTTGCGATTGTGTGGTTAAAGACTCTATCAATTTCTTGGATCATATCAATGGCAAGAAACATCAACGTAACCTTGGAATGTCCATGAAAGTGGAAAGAAGTACTGTTGACCAAGTAAAGGAGCGTTTTACCGCAAATAAGAAGAAAATTGAAGAAAAGAAGAAAGACTACGAGCTTGAAAGACGTTTGCGTGAAGCTAAAGAAGAAGAGGAACGATACAAAGAACATAAAAAAGAAAAACGGAAAGATCGAAAACGAAAAGCGGAAGAAGCAATTGAAGACGTAACTGAATCTACAGGGACTCATACAGATCTTGCTGCAGTAATGGGATTCTCTGGATTCGGTGGATCAAAGAAAAATACTTAGAGCAATGGAAACATAAATATATTTAAGATAGGGAGCAATAACATAAATTATAAATAAATATTTAAATTGTTCGTAAACAATAGAATAATCTACATATGGTATTTGTTTTCTTTACAATAAATATAATATCGTTGAGAAGCGTAGTATTTTTATATGTGTACCTATTTTCGTTTATACTGTAAAAGGTTCAAAGTTTATGGGTAGGTGGCGTGGCAAATAATAGTTTTATATTTTTATAATTATTTGTATTTAATTTATTCGTTTGTACATATTTTGATTTCAGTGTATTAAGAATTTTATTTAAATGAATACTATGCGCCTCAGTGCTGCCACACCGAATCTTCGCCCTTATATACGAAATAGAGCCGAATTCCAGAAGGGCGCTTTACTTTTTTAATAATTTTCTGGTGCGTTCAATTCTAAATATATCGAAGTTTGATAAAGCACTCAGTCGAGTCCACACAAAAACTTTTAGTTAAAAATGTACTGTGAAAACATTCACTAAAAGAGTATATCGAAGTGTTTGAAGAACGTGTTTCTCACTTGCAGCCTGCAGCTAAATCCTGCCATAAGCTGTTTGAAAATTAAAACCTAGCAGTCTATTAATTCATATTCAATCTTATTAATTAATCCCTTTCGAAAAATTGTTTTTGATAACTTTTAAAAGAATTCAAATTTGTCTTATTTCTGAGTTCAGAGCTTATTGCTTCTACATTTAAACCGATGCTTAATAATACTACAGAAATTAAAATGCAACGAATTTAATTAAGATAAATCAAAATATGGTCTAATTGCCGTAAGAATACCCTAAATGCTGTTACAAAGAAATTTATTTGTGTAGAATACTTCAAAGGCTTTAATGTAGTCATAGGCGGACTTGCCATGTCGCTGCTCTCGATCAGCGAGAGATTCCCGCTCTCTTTACCCGCTGCAAGATGAGGAAGATGTTTTTTTATAAAAAAATTGCAAGAAAATATTTAATACGACTGTTTTCTATTATCCTACTTAATTTACTTTTTGCAGAAAGCAATTCTGGGAAGAGAACTGATCGATCAAATGATCACAATTAGAAGACGGTAGCAACTCTCATTCGATACAAAGAAAAGCGAGTGTATTCAGCCTTCCTTCCCTTATTCATTTTCGAGCCCAACAAATTTCTCACTCGCCGCAAACACGATAGGTTGTGTCGGTTATCAGATACATATTACAACCTTTTCTCGTTTGATATTTCCAAAGGAGAACCCCTTGCCCTACGATTTCCAACAGCGTGGGACCGAAACGAAAACAAGATCGCCCAGCCTTCGAGTTAAGTATTAGGAAGGTCGTTTAACAACACAAAGTTTCTAAACTTATTTAAAATGTGTAAATTCGCTAAGTTTTGTTATTTGCCGCGTATTCTTAGGACATATTAGGGCATTCGAGTATCCAGTTAGTGGGTTATTTATCAAGTGATTCACATTATCCCTACAGCTATGAAGAAACCTCTGTTTCCTGTTCTTAAAGAAAACGTTACATTGTTCAATTTAAGAATTTGCTGACCACATGTTGGTCGCTCAGTTTAAGTCTTTGCACTTGTTTTATTTATTATGGGTGATGGCTAAAATTATTATCTTATGCTATGGCTTATTTTACCGAAGTGGCGTAGTACGGTTGTGAGTGGAGTCACTGATGGGTAACGTAACTTTCGAGCCATTCCACGATTCGGTAAATCGGTCCCAAGTTGTGTGTATATTTCAATGTGCGAACGTGGTCAAGAATAACACGTAACTGAAATGAAATGATAGTAAGAATCTACCACGAGCTTGGCCTGTGCAGTTTGCGGTGGGGGCACATCAACAAACCACAACCGTGGCACATTATTTATTTATTAACGGGCCGTGACCCTTGAATATAAGACTGAATAAGAATAATAATAATAATTTACAATCTCTATATATAAAAATGAATGTTTGTCTGTTTGTCCTGTATATGCTCCTAAACCACTCTTCCAATTGCGATGAAACTTTGGTGATTTGTTGAGGGTACGCCCTCGATGGTTTGTGCGTTAACAAAATTATTTAACAGTTGGTGGTTCGCGAGTTATTTCAACATTTGAGTGTTTTTCATATGATTTAGCGGCAGTTCGTTTTTGATGTATTAGTTATGCCTATTCCTATTACTAAATGGTGTAAGAGGATAGTGGATGGAAGATGGAATATGGAGGATGGAAGATGGAGGATGGTGGATAGAGAATTGAGGATGGATGATGGAGTTATTTCAACATTTGAGTGTTTTTCATATGATTTAGCGGCAGTTCGTTTTCGGTGTATTAGTTATGCCTATTCCTATTACTAAATGGTATAAGAGGATAGTGGATGGAAGATGGAATATGGACGATGGAAGATAGAGGATGGTGGATAGAGGATGGTGGATGGAGGATGTGAGATGGTGGGTGAAGGATGATGGATAGAGGATGGAGGATAGAAGATGGAGGATGGTGGATAGAGGATGGTGGATGGAGGATGAAGGATAGTGGATAGAGGATGGAGGATGGAGGATGGTGGATAGAGAATGGAGGATAGAGGATGGAGGATAGATGATTGAGGATGGAGGATGGAGAATAGATGATGGAGGATGGATGATGGAGGATGGAGGATGGAAGATGGAGGATATATGATGGAGGATGGATGATGGAGGATGGAGGATGAAGGATGGTGGATAGAGGATGGAGGATGGAGGATGGAGGATGGAGGATGGAGGATGGTGGATAGAGGATAGAGGATGGAGGATGGTGATTTGTTATGGGAGTAACAGGGGCGATAGAACAACGTGAGCGTAGCGTGCGTAGCCGCGGTACGCGGCTAGTAGAATAATAAAAACTAAAAAGGTAATAATAACTTATAACTAACTATGTACACCAACGTAATAAATAGTAACATTTAAAAATATGTGAATGAAAACTTAGCAGTATATATGAACTACACTAAGAATAAAATAAATAGGAATCAAAAAGAAACATGTAAGACAAAAATAAATAGGAAAAAGAGATAAAAAGCATAATATAAAATAATCATAGTGACTTGACATGGTGAACACTGGTGTTAAAAATATCCAGGTTCGCAGATTGCTTATTTGCAGATCTCATTAATCGATTCGCTGGACTGTTATTGGCATAGCAGGTTCTGTGACGCGATTCATAAAAGGTTTCATTTGACCGGGTCGAATAACTTGGGACTCTGAAATTGATGAATTGTAGAAAGTCGGGACAATCTAACTCGTTATTGATGATTCTGTACAAGGCAATTAAATCAAAATGCTCGCGACGTTTTGAGAGTGTAGAGAGGTTCAAATATATTAGCAGACTATCATAATCGATTACCTCTGATGGTATGTGAAGTTTGTAGGCAATGTAGGGTAGAAATTTATGCTGAACAGTTTCAATATTAGAGCAATGAATTTGGAAATGAGGGTTCCAAATAACTGACAGATATTCTAGGTGTGGGCGCACAAGAGAGCAGTAAAGAACCTTCAAAGACCGAATATTATTGAAATCCTGACTGTTGCGAATAACAAACTCAAGCATTCTTCGGGCTGAGCTACATATCTTTTTGAAATGCGGAATAAATATTAGTGCTGAGTCGAGTAACAAGCCCAGGTCCTTAACGACATCAACAAGCGGCAATGAGCAATTTTTTATACTATAATTAAAACATATAAAAGTACGCAATCTGTGGAAAACAATGTAGTTACACTTGGATATATTCAAAGGCAACCGATTGTTGACACACCAATCGAAAAGAGAGTTCAGATTATTCTGAATAATATCACTGGGGGAATTAATTATTTTAAAAATCTTAAGATCATCTGCATATAGTAAAAAGTTTACTTCAGAAAAAATAAAGGAAATATCATTAATAAAAATTAAAAAAAGGAGAGAACCAAGATGTGAACCTTGTGGCACACCTGATTTAATCACAAAAGGATCCGATTTAGCACCTTTAATGTTTACAACACAGGAACGATTACAAAGGTAGTCACGTATCCAGCTTAAAAAGCAACCGAAAACACCCAGATTAGCTAGTTTAGTAATAAGTAAACAATGATCCACTTTATCAATCGCCTTTGAGAAGTCAGTGTAAACGGCATGCACCTGTGAATGCTTATCCATTGCACGGTGGATGGTCTCGATGTAAGGTAAACGATTTGTCAATGTGGACTTGCGTTTTTGAAAGCCATGCTGATTAGGCGTTATATAATTTCTGACCAGAGGAGTAAGTTTTGTAGTTATAATTGCATCAAAAATTTTAGCGACAGTAGACTGTATAGATATAGGCCTGTAGTTATGAACGTTGCTCTTATCTCCTGACTTGTGAATAGGTGTATAACATAAGAGTTTTTCCACAATACTGGAAAAATACCCGACTGAAGGGATAAGTTGAATAGGTACATCAGAGGTTGTGCTAAGTGTTGTCTACAGCTCCATAGAAACAATGGAGGTACACCATATGGACCCATGCCTTTATTTACGTCGAGATTGTCCAGCATTAAGGAGACCTCTGAAATATCAACACTAAGAGTTGAGAGATTAAAGCTAAGATTGCCGGGGCGGATGGACACACTAGGAGAAGGTGTACTTGAAGTAATATCAGAGTATACACTAGAAAAAAAATCAGAAAACAACTCCACAATATTGGATGGATCAGATGCCGTCTTGTCATTAGCATACATATATGATGGCGAAGCGAACTTACATAGTTCCAAAAAGCCTTGGCATTGGTGGTGATACTACTTTCAAGAGAGCAAGATTTAATTTTTATTTTACAAAGAGTTCGTAACCGCGAGAAAACATTGCAATCGATGACGGAGCCAGATTCATTGTACCTCTTGTGCGCTAACTTTTTATCTTTAATGATTTGCCTCAATTCTGCATCATACCAACGAGGATACGACGAACCAAAAATTAATTGGGTAGGGATACATAGATCGAACACCCTATAAATACACGAGTAGAAACGGGAAATAGCATCATCAACATTTCCACCCTCAAACAACATGGACCAATCAATCAATGAGATTATGATTACATTTGGCCCGACCGACGTACCACGGGAAAGGCTCGTGGTACTAAGTTCTAGCCCGACCGATGTACCACGGGCTTGGCTCGTTATAACCAATTTTGGCCCGAATACCTGACCACTAGTCTCACACGTGGTTGTAGGACAAAGGCTTAAGTGTCTAGTATCAATATTTTGGCGCGCTAGGCCAGTGGAAATCCGCCACTGACTCTAAACATATTTTTTACAATTTAAATGAAGGGATTATTAAACCGGGGCGTTTTAAACTGAAACTAAAAAAAAACCTTCTTGTTTATGCCGCCCAGCGTACTTATGACAATTTTAAACATTGGTAAAAATAACGACAATGTATTTTAATATGATGTAGAAGCAGAAATTGATTACAACTAAATAATGGAAAGATATTTACATTTTAAATAAGGAAGCTGCTTAAAATGATAACAAATAAATACGAAATACAAGACATTGGTCTCTGCGATATTACAGTGGCAGGCATAGGCTGCTTAATTTTCGGAAGTGATCTTGGTACTTTGCATTCACCCTAACGAAATAAAGGTTAAAATATTACCGAATTTAAATGTTCAACTCACAGGTATCAATGATTTAAAAACATCAACAGATATACTACGTGTGGTAAATGCTGCTTCCATTCCGCATAGCTCCGCAGTCTTAATATAATCACAATTTAAGATATCTACAAATATTCTGATTTCAAGACAAATAGCTTGTATGTATTAAACTTGAACCCATTAAATCGTCAATTATGTACTCACTGACATAAAACGGTTTTATTTGTTCTTTCGAACCAATCGGCTGGACCTTCGCAATCAATGTATTCCTCTCGCAGCTCCTTTAAACATAGCTGATGCTTTTCTATGACTATAAAAAAATTTGATTGGTATTGAATTTAAAAGATTTCCGTATATATTGCCAAGCAAGTTATTAGCTAGTCGATTTCACCCATGCAAGAAAAAAATTAGTTAGAAGCAGCAACAATTCCTCAAAAAGAACGATGTTAAAACACATACAAACCTTTACTTCTGCTATCTGATTGGCATATATTTTCGTAAAGCATTCTTACACCTTCAAGGAGCTTCATATAAAGGTTATCGGTACTTAAGGGTGTACAATCTTTAAAGTCGGTTTTAATTATGCTTTTAACTCTGACAATATCACTGCATATTTCAGACACAGAATCACCAGTTAGTAATAAAATTATTCGCTCAGGGCTGATTACGAATAACTTGGCCAAATGAAGCATTAATTTGTTCTCGTCACAAATATTTTTTCCAACGCTTTTTGTCGTGGAGCCCTTATTCAAAAATATTTATTTTGTATCTTTATAATAAGATTTCTATAAAACTTTGAACTATAGCGAATTTATATTTCGGCTCAATTTGTGGACATACAACAAGATGAGAAAGAATAAATTTTGAAAAAGATTATAGCATATGAACAAAAAGGCAGTCATTATTTAAATTGTTGATTGTATTCTATTAACTCGAAACTAATGTGAGAATGCGAAGAAAAACGTTGTACTGATATTTAGGTTATTCTTATGTAACAGGTAATTGGGCAAACGATCATCAAATGCAAGGGAAGGAGGCGTCGCTCTATCGACTAGACGAAACTCATTTTACGGAACCTTTACATGAAAATGGGGATCGGAGGAAGAACGGAGGAGTCATCGTCTGTACTGGAACTGAACTATACTAACGACGCACAACAATCCAAATCTATACCGTATCACTTCACCAAAAGAATTTGGAAACTGGATTGAAATATTAATGAGGATACTTATGGGTCACTTGCGTCTGGAATATTTTCTCAAGACAATAGGCGTTAAAAGAACGCCGTAACTTTATGAGCACATTTTATGCTGTTGGAGACTCATAGATCGCTGAGAAACCCGTTTAAGAACGTAAGCTTAATAGTAGAATTTCTAAAGGAAGTACAATTGTTCGAGGAAGTGAGAGATGGATTATAACTTAAAGAAATTCCTCCACCCATATCAAATTCAGAAGTATTATATCTGTCGTGCTTGCAATATAACCAAATATTACGTACAATTCGGTATGAAATATTTTAGTAGTTATGTCACTACATTTTAATATCGATGGCTTATTTGGCAATAGAGCACAGTCCACATTTTGATATTAAATGATATTTAGCTTGATGCTTTCAAAAATATTTTAAGGCAAATATATTGCGACATTAGATGAATTTGTTCCTTTAATCAACGGTGGAGTAATAAATTTCAGACTGCCGTTTCTACGGTGCATCTTGCTGATATTATGCCCAGAAACTAAACTGAAACATTCAAATATGGCAACCGTATCATGTACATAATTTTGAAATTTTTAAATTGTAAATACAATTACCTACCACCAAACCTGCTTCATTTCCTTCATCTGCATATTTTGAAAAAAATTTTGTCATAAAAGAAAGATCGATTGTAGCTGTGCCTCTTTGTAATAGAAAAATTAAGAAAAATATTTTTAAAAAGAAATATGTCATTTAAAAGTAATAAAATTATTGTTTAACTATAGTCCATTCTAAAAAGTAATTGATTTAAACTTTACAAAGTAACCTTTGCTTTAATTCAAGTAAAGCCTATAGTATAACCATTCGTCAATTGACATAAATATACCAAAGGTCCCAAAATTTGCCACCAGAGCGGCAAATTTTGGGACCTTCCAAGATAGACAGAAACTGACAATTGAACGTTATTTTCATACGAAATTGAGATTTCGAGCGAATAAAAGTGTTTTAAATATCGCTTAAAGTGAACTTAAATTAAACTTATAATTAAATAAGAAAAACAAAAGCATCATAACATTATTTTTTTAAGATACCAATTTCAAGTATCAAAATAAAAGAGAAAATAGTGTGTGTTCTTCTTAAATAATTTAATAATTTTGCCATATTTCTTTTTCTCGGAATATTAAACATTTTTGAAGTTATTTCGAAGTTTAAACCCCCCACTCATAGAGAAAAATTGTCCATTTTCTAATTTAGTTGTGGGGGCTTGCGCCGAAAGAGCCGTACAGAATGAACGCAATCGCAGTCGGATCGGAATGTCAAAATGTCGCAACAAGATGCAATGAAACGCTGTAAGCCGCAAGTAAACGCTGCATGAACACAATGACCGGATTGAGTTCGCAGTTGTATCAGTGTCAATAATCAAAGCGAAATTGATATGGACGCAAAAATCGGTGAATTATTTTTAATGCTCATCGAAATCTCTTTTATTTTCCATTTTATTATTTTCTTCTTTAAATAATATAGTGCGTTTTAGGTTATGATATTGTCATATTTGACATTTCGATGCGTTCACTTGCGATCATTTTAAATATTACGAACTTACTTGCGACTATCTGCGACCCATAGCGTTCATTCTGTTTAGCTACATGCAATCACATGCATTTGAAACACGTTATTTCCCCTCCGTTATTTTGACACTCCAATCCGACTGCGATTACGTTCATGCTGTTATGACACTGGCTATTTCTTCGCTAGTTTCAAGTGCAATAAAAGTCAATCGTGCGACAAGGCGACCAATATAGAGAGAAAGAGATTACCGCTAAAAAATACCCTTGCTGATGCTACCGGCATCTAGTAGACGAAATTAACAACTGATTTGTTACAAACAATACTGATCTTAGCGCGTTTCATAACATAACATGACACTTTCCATAATTTATACGTACCGAACTGTCAAAAACTAGTCGGTAGCGGCTGGAAAATCTAGCCGCCAGCGGATTTTTCTTGGATTAACTGCTAGAATGTTGCGAAACACTGCTCGAATGCACTTTGTTGCCGCTTTTTTTTTGACAGTTATGGATTGTTTTTTGACAGTTACCCATAGTTTGCTGTTCGGACTGTCTCTCTCACACCAATGTCTAAATTGTATGTTAAAGTCTCTATCCCTCTCCATTTGGATTGTCTAGCCGCTTTAAAGCCGCAAAAATAGCCAGTGTCATAACAGCATCATTCTGTACGGCTCTTAACATTTTCGGAATGTGAACCGGAAATGAATACTATATTATCAACAACACCGATTGTCATCGATTTTTGTTTTGTGTGTCATAAGAAAATTTACAAAGAATCAAAAGCTTGCCGAGCACTGGAAGTTTGCATGCATCTTTTACCACTTAATATTTTCGTTAAGCAGGTTGGATCAAACACCGCGGTAAAATTATTGAGCTGTGGTCTCTTTAGGAAGATTCCACAGGACACAGCTACATTCTCAGAAAATTTCTAGCTGGACCGATCGAAATCTGATCTGATTATATGATCCCCGTAAAAGATTTTCAATAACCTCTTAGCAGAGACGTCATTTCAGTTTTTTCTAGGGGGGGGCAAGATGTTATGTTTGTATATATTTTTATATATAAATATACATATGTTATATATAATCTAGAAAAACACATAATTCAGGGGAGGGGGGCAAATGCCCCCCTGCCCCCCCACAAATGACGCCCCTGCTCTTAAGGTTCAAAAATCATGTTGATGGGGGATATGCGGTCAGGATATCTGTCTCTACATTGACAGCCAAGCGGCTTTGAATGCAAAGAAATCAGAGACTATTAAAGCGATGTCGAGAAGTGCCCAAGGTAGTTTGTAGTCTGAATAGAGTAGTGCAGCTATGCTGGGTATCGGGATATAGTAACATACCGGAACAAGCTGATCGATGAGCTAGCTAGAACATGTAGATCAGCTGGAATCATGCGCGAACGCCCGGGTGGGGGGGGGGGGGAGAGGTGGATGCGTAAATTCTTTTACATGCAAATTACTTAAGCTGAGTTAATTTGTAGTGTTCATACGAATTTCAACTCAACTCGTAATTCCATGAAAAGTAACTCGCCATGGAAATGGAAACGTAGTGTTTTGATAGTTACCCACTGGCCTATCCAGTGAAGGTTTTCCAATTGTCATGTCCTCAAGGACAGCGATTAATCAACAGTCGGGGATTTCGTGTTGGGGCTTCACTCCACTGACGCCGGAAAACAACGAAAATTTCTTCAATAAATATGTGCTTAGTTTTATTTAGTCATTTGAAAAGTGGTATAAGGAGAATGTATCTTACAATTGGTGTAAGATCTTAGCATTATCGCCCTGGTTGTTAATATATAGTCATTTTAAGCCAAAAATGCGATTAGAGTTTTTTTTTAATTGAATGTAGGCAATTGTGTCAAATTTCACATTTAGGAAGTCTAGTGAAACATCCTGTGCTACAGAGTGCTTCCTAGAAGTTAAAATTAAATGTATTTTAATGAATATTTCACTATATGTACATAGTTAGTTCCGGAAATATTCTGAAAGTAGTTTGCGAGATTTTTTCAATTTAGTGAGACCTTAAATCCACGAAAATAAAAAGTTTGTTTGGTCGAATTTATAAGGCTACGTTCGTTAACGAGCATAATCTTCCAACTCCTTCGGGTAGCTGCCATACAAAAGTCCTTAAGATACGTGTCCAAGAATATTGACCAATAACTTCGGAACACCTTAAGCTACAACTTTGAAATTTTGTATACGTTGGATTTTCAAACGTTACAGTTAAATGAATGAATATGCAAATTCCCGCGAGTTCTTTGAGTAGCTGCCATACAAAAATCCTGTAAAAAAATGATCATAAAGGAATCCCATTAGTCCTTTGTATAGCTGCCGTACCAATATCCTGTAAAAATGTTTTCACTGAAATTACGGAACTCACTATATCTCAAAAAATCATTCAGTCACAAATTCGGAATTTTCTACAAATTAGTTTTGAGTAAAAGTTCAGTAGTCAGCGAAATCATTCTACTCCTTTGGGTAGCTTCCATACAAAAATCCTTAAGACATGTGTTCAAGATTATTTTCCGATAGCTTTGAATGCTTATAGGAATTTGAAATTTTGTACAGATTAATTAATTAATTAATTAAATGGTTACGGGTAAAAGGACAAGTATGCTAGAAATCGAGTGAGTCCTTCTTGCACCTCCAATGTGAAAATCCTACAAAATGGAAAATTTTACTTTCGGTAACTTACCTAGTTATAGATATGAAATTGAACATTGATGATATTTCCTTCAAGTTTCTAGTTGCAACCAAATGAGATTCCTTAATAAAGGACAATACACTCCTGATTCTACTTTATCCCCAACTACAATATAAATCGGAGTTCAGTATTTCATCTAGAGTATCTTACAATTGGCTTGCAACGATCGTGACTGCAGTATGTTTTTGAAATATAATAATTCCACTGTGCTTAGATTGAAGATCAGATTACAACGAAAAAAAGGAGGAGAAAAGAATATCAAAGCGAGGTGTTCTAGCATCTCTAAGGAAGTGCGAGAGACCTCGTTTTATGCACCCTTACAACAGTTTTCAAATGATTCCTTGGGAGTGACAATGGGGATCTAATTTCAGAGGACATGCTCTTGCAAAAAGGATGTCATCAAATGGAGGAGAAAGCGAGGTCTTCGAATCTCCAGGATTAATCACGGGACATTTACTAGTTAGGCGAGTACTCCAGAATTAGTCCCATGAGAGACCTCGTTTTAAGCTCCCCTAGTAGTACTAGATTACTGTTGGAAAAAGGAGGTCAAATGGAAATTAATTTTTATAATAAGTATTCTACTAACGATATAATTTTTCTGTAAACCCCCCGAAAAATGATAAGACAATCAATTAATAAGAAAATTACGACTTTTGCAGTCCGCCACTGTGCCGATTCAACAATCACATTGAGAAATTCCTGATCCAGTGACCGGCTAAACGCTTTCGATACGATCCACAGTAAGAAGCACGGTCGTAGTAAGAAGTCTCTTTCACACATTCATGGCATCCACTGTTGCACTCATTAATCGCTATTTTCGGTCTCTAACAAGCCGATTATCGTGGGCTTATAAGAAAAGCCACGATTCGATTTACGCTCAAAGTACCCATGCTATGGAGCGTGTTTTACAGTGTTGTTAAATAGATTATGAAATTTTTGTTGTTTAGGCCTAGGCTTTATGGTTTGATATTTGGGCAAACTCTTCCCCCCCCCCAAACCCACGGTCGCAGCCAGCCTGGACGCCAGCGAGCATAATAATCCTGCTCGATTTTCAGCCACCAATTGGAACGAAGACTGGATCATTGTTTCCCATCCAATCCTTGAATACCTTTCACTTTTTTCAAGTCAAATTAATCACTCTTTGGCCTCCGTTAACAACATTAACTCCAAGACTCATTCAGTCCTGTAGCAGTATACTGATATCTTAAAAAAAAGAAATTGCTATCAGTTTTTACAGTTATGTTTCGGTACTGAAAACAGAATTGATTCAGAACTGGAAAGCTGATTGATGCAATTATTTATAATTTGTGTCGGGAATTGCCATCGTTACATACTGCCGCATGGAAAAAACTCTTAGCCTATTATTTTTTTAATAAGTTATTCCCTTTTTGGTTTATTTTTAATTTGCTTCGCTTACACCAACCTTATGCTGCCTGGAGAGTAAACTCAGTCCCATTCCTATGATGTTACGTTCTAACTGGAACTTTAACTGACGGATGTTCATACAAAACTTCCAGTTAAAGTTCCGGTTAGAGTTTAACTGAAGATCGTAATAACGGCCCTTAATCTTCTATTAAACTGTAAGGTGTATTACACTGAAAGTGTAGGCTACACTAAAGTGTTAACCTGGCAAAAAGAGCAAACCTACTGAAAGTGTAGGGCGTAGATCGCGCAAAAAGAACGGGAGAAACGTGACAGCTAAAATTCTGAACTTTTTTATTTGCTTTATTCTTTCACTTCTATCAATGCAAATTTATTGCCATTCAATATTCTTGCATATATTCATTCAAAACAGTAGTTTCATAAATTCAAAAAGTCAATTTTATCTGCATACATCCATCAATTTTGACAGATGGTAAAGAAGAAGAACTTACACCTGCTCCCGACCCAGTGTAGAAAAGTGTACACTGAGTACACTACACTCGACAAAAAGAACAGCCACCTCTGACGTCATGCTGTTATGACACTGGCTATTTTTGCGGCTTTAAAGCGGCTTTAAAGCGGCTAGACAATCCAAATGGAGAGGGATAGAGACTTTAACATACAATTTAGACATTGGTGTGAGAGAGACAGTCCGAACAGCAAACTATGGGTAAATGTCAAAAAACAATCCATAACTGTCAAAAAAAAAGCTGCAACAAAGCGCATTCGAGCAGTGTTTCGCAACATTCTAGCAGTTAATCCAAGAAAAATCCGCTGGCGGCTAGATTTTCCAGCCGCTACCGACTAGTTTTTGACAGTTCGGTACGTATAAATTATGGAAAGTGCCATGTTCTGTTATGAAACGCGCCAGAACCGGTATTTTTCTTAACATACCAGTTGTTAATTTCGTTTACTAGATGCCGCTAGCGTCGGAAAGAGCGGTATCTCTGTCTTTTTATTGTTGTTCGCCTTGTCGCACGATTGGCTATTATTGTACTTGTTTCTAGCGAGGAAATAGCCAGTGTCATAACAGCATCACACCGACAAAAAGAACAGCATTGGGGTAGAAAGTGTAACCTATACCTCGTTCACGTGGTAGCGTAGTGTAGTGTAGCGTATTATGAAATCCGGTTGATATATAAGTGTTCACGTGAAGTGAATTGATGTTTCGCACTCTTGATTATTAATTGACAGCTGTCACAACTGGTATTTATTTTATTAAAAAAAATTACATTCGTCGTTTTATTTCTTAAATAACCTTTCTTCTTTTATTTTTCAGCGAAATGGAGTCATTAAAGGCACTGGTATTAGAATCGTTGAGAAAATCTGCCACACACATTTCTCACGAGTGTCATTCAAATCCATTGAAATACCTTTTAATTCAATTTTTACACAACGCGAACACAAAAACTTGAACAACCAAACAAATAAAGTTGTCTGTCAACACAGTTTTTTGACAATTCGGAGCGCAACGGTAAGTGTTCTCGTGGGAAGGATTAGCAAATCCACTACACTACACTACGCGGTTTTGCTACGTTGTAGAAAAACCGCTCCGTAGCAAAATTTCGTGTGTTCACGTGGTACTACGAAGTGCTACGTAGCGGTACGTCGTTGACCACGTGAACGAGGTACTAGTGTAGAAAGTGTATGCAAAAAGAACAGACCTTGTGACTGCGATGTTTCTGAGACGCACAGTTCTACCATTTAAAATATCTGTCATAGAGCTACTGGAGACGACAAGCCACCGGTTTTGTATAAAGCGCTTCGAAGCCAAAAACACGGTAAGAAGTGAGACAAAACAGTGTCGTTATATTAAATTGTTGTTGTTTTAGCGTGTGAGTGAGTGAGACAAAACAGGAGAGTTATGTCAATTTGTTGTTGTTTTGCGTGCAAGTGAATGCGACGACGTCCGCTTTCAACTCAATCGCTGCTTGTCATCTCCAGTATACATATCTCTATGATATCTGCGAACGAAGTTGCGGTTTCTGTCTCCGCTAAATTTAAAACGTGAATTCAGACATCGGAATTTTGTACTTTAAACGTCAAAATTTTTCAAAAGAAAACAGTTTTCAGCACTTTTAAAGCTTGTAGTTTGTAGAAGTTAATTTTAAAACTGTAGTTTACAGTCCTGCAATTTAGCTGGATTAAAGAAAAATCAGATAATGTCCTTACGTCCAAAACATACTTCTACATTTGGGGAATCATCGAGTAGTAAACCACAAAGGTAAAATTTAAGAGTTAATAGTACCGCTAATTTGAATTCACAGCGTTTGATTTTCTGTTTAGATGTAGCAGAATCGCACAGCCAATTCGAAGGCCTTCGTTCCGCGAGCGTTCTCTAGAACGTTCCACTTCAATGGATCGAATTAACAATGGCCCGTTTCTGACTGCGTCTTCAGCAGTGAAGTGCGGTCGAAGCTTCAGCGCGACACCAATGCGTACTCCTAATCGCCCAATACCGTATGCGGGTTCAGCAGTTTTATTGACTAATGAGAAGGAGCGGGCGCCTCTCGAAGATAAAAAATTCGTTCAGTTTCAAGCCGCACGGGTAACTGAACATTTGCATGCCATAGAGCACACTTTAGGTAAAGACTTCTTCCAACGTGGAGGCTTAAAAACCATGTCGACGAAACAGTTTGCCGCTATTTTCGAGTATCTCTTAAAATTTATAGTTGGAAACCGACTCAAGATCGGAGTAAATTATGTCGATGATATCGTAAAAGTCATGGCACAAATCGAATATCCGTTTAATTTAAAAAAATCATGGCTAAGAACACCTAGTGCGCCACACGCCTTTAATCACGTCGTTCTCCTATTCGGATGGATGTTGAATTTCGTTTGCAATGTCGAAATTGTGCAAGACTTTGAGGAGAATTATTTAATTCCGGCCAAAGATCTTCCAGACAAAGAGTATGCATTAAAATTCATGTCGTTCGCCAAGGAAGGATTCTCTCTCTGGGGTAACCAAAAAAACGAAGAATTCAATAATTTGAAGAAGGACCTGTCCGACAATTTTATTCAAAAACGAACAGGCTTGTCTGGTCTAGATTTTCTAGAATTTGAAATCAAGCACCACAGTGAAGAAGTCGGCAAGTTAGATCGTACCAAATCGAATGCGAAAGGAAAAGAAGAATGCAGCAAACTTGATCAAGAATGTAACAAGCTAAGTCACGAAGTTCGCGCAAATCAAAAAGAACTAACAAAGTTAGAGAACAGCTGCACTGAGGGAAACGAAAAGATCGAACGTCTCGAAAAATTGACGGAAAACAAGCAAAAACTCATCTCTGAGCTGCAAACACGCATAGAAAATATCGATGGCATTATAAAAACCCAAAAAATGACTATAAAAGATCGCGACGATCTAATAACCAAGGTACATCACCTGCAGATAGTTCTCAAGTCAACAAAGAATTCTGTCTATCAACTTCAAGATATGGATGCAACAAATCAAGTTCTTTATTCGCGCCTTATAAAACAAACAATCGACACCGTTTCGAATTTCAATAACTACCTGTACAAAATCTTTTCAGGATGGGAAAGCGTAACCGACGTGAACATCCAGGAACTTTGTCTTATTCAAGACTCTGAAACAAGTTTGGACGATCAACTCAATGAAGTCGTTCCGATTCTCGAACGTCTGCAACGCATTTGCTATCAACAAATTAAAGAATCTAGACGACAAATTACAGAGGTCGAAAATCAATTGAAAATTGCTGTATACGAACACGATACACTTATGTCCGAAAAACAGACGACAATCATTCAACATTGCGAAGATTTCGCAGCTAAAATCGAACAGCTCGATATTGAAATAATTAACGTAACGGGACACCGAAACAAAGAAGTAGAAGAGATGAGCTCCAAACATAAGGAACTAATTGAACTAAACATTGTTTTAAGCGAAGAGATTTTAGTAAAGGATCATGAACTTGATCGGTTAAAAAATGAAAATGAAGCAATGCTGGCAAAAGTTGACGTGAAGTGTCAAGAGATTTTGAAAGCGAAGAAGGATAGAGTCTGGTTGTTGAACGCATCGGTTACTAGCCTCCGCAATACCTTGGAGGAAATTAATTTCAAATTAAAAGATATTCCATAATAAATATTTTCGTATTAACCATATTTGGTTAATTTCATTACTCCTTGATAAAGTTTTTTTTTCTGCAGAAGTTCCCCTACATCAGTTTTAACAGATTTTTCATTTTTTATTTCTCTGCCTGATTTTTCTATGCGTTTCTCGGGCATTGTTCCCGATCAAGTTATGTCCTTATTCAGTATCTTCTAACGACGGTTTTTTATACTGTAGATGAAATCATATAGAGTATTATAAGTTTAATCCAGCCCGAAAAGTTTGTAGCGCATAGAACCGATCCTCGGACGAAAAGAAGTTATATATTATTTTGTGTTTAGTTGTGGCCAAAAACCCCAAATCCGTTTGCTGTCCGTCCGTTTGTACGATAACTCAAGAACCCGTTGGCCTAGGAAGTTGAAATTTTGTCAGCACCTGTAAAATGGAAAAAGTAAGGCTAAGTTCGTTAATGGGCGATATCCTTCCACTCCTTCGGGTACCTCCCATACAAGAGTCCTTAAAACACGTGTTCACAATTATGGCTTGATTGCTTCAAGTTAGGAGCTTGAAAGTTTGAATACTTAAAGTTTACAATGTTTAAAACGAAAGTTCCGAATATGATGCAAATCGAATGAGTCCTTCGTATAGCAGCCTACAAAAGTCCTTCAAAAATGTATACAAGTTACAGAATCCACTATAACTCTAGTACAAGTTAAAGCAGGGATTCAAAATTTTACAGGAATTAGTTTTATATCAAAAGCAAGACTGATTTCATTAATTAGCGAAATCCATCAACTCCTTCGGGTAGCTGTCATACAAAAGTTCTTAAAACACGTGTTCACCAATATTGAACGATAACTTTAGAACGCTTTAAGTTACGACTTTGAAATTTTGTATACGTTGATTTTATAATAGTCGCAGCTGAAGGTATTAATATGAAAAATATCCCGTAAGTCCTTCATGTAGTTGCCATACAAAAATTCTGTAAAAATGTCCCAACTTAATTTATGGAACTCACTATAACTCAAGAAATCGTTTAACCATCCATCGAGTAGCCACTATGCAATAGTTTCTACCTATAAATAAAAGGTCATGCAATAATTGTATGTGCACTCCGCATTCTTTTGATATAATCCCAACTAAAATATAAATCGGAGTTCAGTATTTCATCTAGAGTATCATACGATTGGCTTGCAGCCGATCGTGACTGCGTTATGTTTTGTTTTGACAATTTTTTGATATTACTTTTAAAAAATTTAAAAAGAGTTGAAGTTGACAGGAAGCAATTTCTCAATTTTAGGCATTTTGGTAAAATTTTAAGTTTTTCGAGGGCCTTCGATGCTTAATCATTTGGTATGTCTTCGAACTTCCGATATGTAAATATATCCATCCCACTTCCTTTTCTGTACTGGACAAAATACTGTTTTGTATTGTCTTCTACTTTGAATTCAGTCCCGAGAATTACGCGCCTAATTTTATGAGTTCCTATCTTGTGTTCGATCCGATCAGCTTGTTATCTTCGAGAAGCTGCCGTACATAATCTTACCATCAGATAATGATCACATCACCACGTATAAACCGGATGCGATTCTTATCCAGAAGTTTGAACGACGACTGTATGATGTTGTAGACCACAAAGGTTGTAAGTGAAAAAAATTAACTTCGAGATACCATAGGATTCTGATCTAGTAATTTCTTCATAATATTGCCGACATCAGGAATCAATAAAATACATAACATAGGTAATCCCTTGAGAACTTCCAGTTACTTTGGCCACTGAAATACAGAAGTATTTCATTTTTAATTTTGCATGCGAGGAAAGCGCTGAGCTCCTCAATTCCGGCTCTATCTTCTTAACCTTCAGGTGTATGTGGTGGTCGTGTAGACAGGATCTAATTAGCGCAAAGGCTTCGTTTTGTTGCCACAACTCGCTCTACCCAGTTGTTAGAGATCATTATGACTGAATTAGTCGGGTGTTACTTGAAAATAGGAGAAAATTGATTTGTAACATCTATCCTGTATATTTAGAAATATTATTAACTCTACACATTTCTTCTTCGAGACATTATTCAGGTCGTCAAAGAAGTTCTCGGACTATTGCCGGATATCGGAAAAGGAAGTGAAAGAATGATTCTCGCTCAAACTGGCGAACCTCGCGTAATTCATTGCAACATTTTTATTTGATATTTAATATATGCGATGCGAACTTTACTCTCACTCTTCGCACAAATTTTGAAAATCGTCTCATGGAATTACTACATTTTGGAGTTTTTGCAGAAAAATTTTTAATAGGTTGGTTTCTATATCATTTTTTTAAGAGCACGGGTGGTAAGGTCCATGAATAGCTGGAATTCGAATTAAAATACAAGCGCCCCAGTGGATCTCACGACATTATCTTAGCTCTGGAATCGGCACGTTGTTTATTCCGGGGAGCTCCTAAGTGCCGGCGTTGAGGCTTATCATCAACGTTTTTATTGCATCCAAGTGCCATTTTTATTGCATCCAAGTGCCATTTTTATTGCATCCAAGTGCCATTTTTATTGCATCCATTTCTAATCGCAACTGCAATTTTGCAGGTTTTTCTATGAAGAAAAAATATTGTCGTCCATAGGTGACAAAGTCAACCTCCCTAATACGCAATTGCCATTACCAGTAAGTCTGTACTCGCTAAGGTAATGCAAAACGTTTTCAGTCGCAAAATAGTCATCTGAGTACATATGTATATACTTACCTGGTGGATAAAAATACGATACATTTTCTCACTACGGATTCCGCTCTTATCATACTATAGGTTACCTTCAGCTTTGCTTAACGAAAAGCTGAAAAAACTAAGAAGGAAAAATAAAGCATTGGATAGATTTTGCAATCAATCTCATTCCGTTTAAGTTAAATTCTTTGGTCTTATTTTCTTCTCCTTTTTTAAATGGATTAATGGTATAAGCAAAATTGCGACTAACTGTCAGAATTTTAAAATACATTGCAAAGTATGTAATTGCATACAATTGTAGCGAAGAGCGACACAGCAAAAATTTCATCGCCGCTGGCCAAGACTAATTTCTAATTTAGCCGCTGCCACCGCGACCTGTTTTTTGCAATCTGTCTGTATCTGAACCACGGTCGTATATACAGGTCTGGAAACTGATGTGGTGGGGGTAGACACCTTTTGGGAAGAAAAATTTGGTTGTTGTCCTATTGACCACCAGGTTCGTCATGCTCTCACGGTTTTGTCAGATTGATCAATCTGACAAAACCGTGAGAGCATGACGAACCTGGTGGTCAATACGACAACAACCAAATTTTTCTTCCCAAAAGGTGTCTATCACCACAAAAAATTGCATTGAGTTTCCAGACCTGTATGTACGACCGTGATCTGAACAAAATATGAAATTTAACAATGTCTCTCGACCAAAAAATTAATTGAGGCCGTGCGGAAACACGATATTTTATATAATGATTCGCTTCAATTGTGTTTCAGCAGTGCGAAGGCGAGTTTCGTTAACGAATTTCGCTTGTAGCTGCCGTCGGCCGCCGGAAATATTTAAACCATTCGTTTTTTTTTATAAATAATCTATCGTACATGAGTCGTATCGGAAGGAATTACTTCTTGTTTTCCCAATTGATTCGGTGTCGCCCAAGATTCAGGTCTGTCTTATACTACTACTTCGTATATCGTTTGTAACATTGACCAATTTGGATATTCCTTCAGTTCGTTATAATACATCACCACTGCAAGCGAGAGTTGCGCGCAAAAATGAAGAAAACACTAGAAAAAATTAGGTAAAAATAAAAGTTTTAAGTTTATATACGGCTAGTTTAAAGTTTAATATCCTTCACTCAAATAAATAACATCCACATTAAAGCTATAGTAACCGCAGCCTTGATTTAAGTAAATACAAAGTCATTCTCTGAGGGAATATCCCATGGCATGTGAAAGAATTCATCAGGTAGTGGGGTGCAATGTGTGGATTTGAAATCGCAAAAGTGCTTTCGTATCTATGACGACAAAATAAACGTTGTGTGTAACTTCATTTTATGATATTCATATATTTATGCAGTATGTACTTACTAGATACTCAGCTAATTGGTTTCGCTGTTCATCGGTGTAGTCTTCGCCAATCATCATTGGATATGCCTTGAAATTGTCAGAAACATACGAAGTAAGCAAAGACATGCACAATTGGTCATTATTATCTTCGGATCGAACTGCAAGGAGAGAAGCACGTAGGAATTTTAAACAAATAACAATTTTTTAAAGAATAAATACCTTTTATTTTTTCCAGTGGCTTTGAAAGAATTTTCATTGCAAAAGCAATTTGCGGTGATTTAAAAATATTGGGAAATCTATATTTTAAGAAGCTCAGTAGTAAATAGTTGCCACGATTAGTTTCGATATTGTTCTCCCTGAAGTCATAGAGAAATAGTTCGTTGTAGAATTTTCATTTGGTTAACAATTTAACTTGTATACATACTGAGTGCAAATTATTTCATCTTCTGTACGTCTTATCATTAAAACAGGTCCACTGTATTGATTGATCAATTCGGAATGATTTAAATTTACGTATTCGCGAATCGCTAATTTGACGATACCAGACAATGCTTCCGGCATTTTTGGTAAGGCCAAGTGTATAACATCATCAAACGTGGCATCCAGAACCTGTAAAACACAATGGCATGAATTACTCGCTAATTTTTATGTTAAATGGAGGCACATACAATTCCTTTAATTTCTGGATATTGTGATGCAGCCCACAGAGAGGTGTAACCTCCAATACTCCATCCAAATAACATAATATTATCTGGAGTAAATCCCAATTCATGGATAGCAAACTGTATAACAGCATCAATAGCGTTTTGATCTTGTAAAGGATATGGTTGACCCTGAAAATTAACAACTCTAATAACTCTATAAGCATTTCTATGGCGATATTACTGTGCTTCCAGCGAACCCAGGATGATTCCAACCCATAACTGAGTACTGTAAAGAAAGTGGGGTCGACATTATTCCAATTTCATAAAATCCAGCATTTCCTGCAAAATAACTTAATTGTAATTATATTTTCTCTTTAATATTAACGATTTTATACCTTCAGAACAAATAACCAACGTTTTACCATTAATAGATTTATTTCTATTATCGACGAATATTGTATCAATTTCGTTTAAGTCTTTAGTTTTCAATTTATTTCTCTTTGCATTATCTTCTTCTATTAGCTTACATCTGCCTTGAATAAGAATGGGACCTGCAACGTTAATTATAGCTTATATTAATAAAACTTTTACTGTTATAATATGAATGGATAGAATCTATCGTTAAATACATTCTATGAACAGACACCTTTTTTCTATGTACATATTGTGGACTGGATGGATACTTTTGTATCCTTTCTATGATATCTTGTAACTTTGAAATAAACTAACGCGTGAATAAGTTGATTTTCTAAAATAGCTAGATATGTAAAGAACCAACGATGCTCTTTGAAAACTTAATTCACTTACCAAAAAATTGTTGTAGAAGTTTTACAGATCCCGGGTAAATCATACGAATTCCAAAAGTATGAATAGCAATATATGCAGCAATTTCACATGGAAGCGATGATATCCAAAAAGGTTTTGTCCGACTAGATTTTACTACCGGCTTCTTCCAGGAATCTCTAAAAAATATATTCATTTATTATGACTTTAATTTTCAGAGCTCATTATTTTACTTACTCAATGCTATTAGCATCAAAATCTATTGGCCAACTCTTGAAGTCAAAGTCAAAAAGTCTAAGCATCTTTTTGTTATCATTACTTGACGAAGATCTATAGTTGTCAAGAGCTTTAACAAATTTTACATATGATGATGATTTTGATCGTCCAAATCCTCTCATGCATAACGAAATTACAACGAGTATTCCAATTCCTGTCGTTAATTTTGCTAATGATGTTATAGATTCGGCCACAAAATATCCTCGTCGATAAAGAAAGGTTATTATTAGTGGTGACGTGTAATAACCGATGTTCCACATTAGTGAAAGCTGCAAAGAGTATTGAAACGACCAAATTGAACTATTGGGACTTCTTCTAGTATGCTCAAACATATGTATCAATAATACAGGAACCATGGATTCGCAATAGACGAGTCTGTGGACTGGATTCGATCCAGGGAGGCCGGATCTTTTACGATGAAGGATCTGATCGACCGACCGCGTGCCTGTCTATTCATATCAAATATGATAGAGGCGACGATGTTGAGGCAGTTCACCTGTCAAGATATTGTAGCAGTCAAAATGTCTAACGTATTGGAGGGTAGATATAATAGTAGTGTCGGATTACCTTCCGTATGACTCGTTATTAACTTCTCCATCCAGGGAGCTGACCGGGTTCGTTAGATTCCCGGACAGCAATAACTTGCAATTCTCGCGATCGGTATAGCGGCTCCGGTATAGCCGACCGCATTTTTCCCTTCTGTAAACAACTAATGTGTAAACATTGGTATCATATTGTGGATATTCTGTCGATCGAGACCCTTTAGTTTTTCAATCTTGCATTATATCATTATATGACGTGCCTTTAATTATTATTAATAAAATTATGCGAAATTTTCAAAATCTACCTTCTTGTCGTTGTAGTACTAATTTCGAAATACTGACATTTCATTTTTAATATTATAGAATATCTACATAGGTAAATAGGTACAGTCGAAGACATCCTCGATACCAAAGAACATATAACAAACAAACGACTATCATATCAAAGTATTTAGAGTTAAATTTGAAATTTTTGAGTTTTCATTCCATTTATGGCACGTTAATAAATATTGAATGGGGCATCTTTAGGTTTATATGATGTCGCACTACATTATTTTAATAACTTGCTACCTACGTACATACCTAATTACCTACATACATACATATTTTCGTCATAAAATTTCATGTATGTATCTACTTCGTTTTGGATTTTTTCGAATTAGTACGTGTCTTCAACAATTTAACTAAGGAGGCCAACCATTAACCATAATAAAAGTGAAATCCAATTATTTTTTATATATTGCAAGATGAAAAACTAAAGGTTGTCGATCGAAAGATAATATCCACAATATGATACCAATGTTTACACATTAGTTGTTTACAGACGGGGACAATAAGGTCGGTTATACCGACCGCGAGAATTTTGGAAAAACTTGCCTTGTATTAGGTTGTTGCAAATGAAATATCGTTTTTCTCTATGAAGTGAAGTCAGTTCCGATTTTCATGTCTCAAACTACCGCCAGGTGGCACAACTGATATTGGGTATTGAAGTATAAATACCCCTACATTTACTCGTGGAGTCATTTCAGTTTTGGACTTCATTGAGATCGGATAGAAAAAAAATGGATTCGAGTCAAAAACGGGTAATTTTCCTTTATGAATTTAAACTTGGCCACAGCGCAACGGAGGCAACCGAAAACATCAACAGGGCATTTGGAACTGATACGGTATCATCAGAACGGTATCAAACGAACCACACAGTAATGGTTCGAAAAATTCCGATCAGGCGACTTGACCCTTGAAAGTGAGCCATGTGATCACCCAGGACCTTCGATCGAAAACGATGAGCTGAATTTTTTAGTGGAATCTGATTCACGCCAAACTGTAAGGGATATTGCAGACAAATTGGGCGTACACTATTCGACAGTTTCCCGGCACTTGCAACAGTTTGGAACAATCAAAAAGCTTGATAAGTGGGTTCCGCATGAGCTTACTGAGCAAAACATGACGCGTCGACTGGAAATTTGCAGTTCCCTGCTCTCCCGGAAGAGAAACGATCCGTTTTTGAACAGAATAGTGACATGTGATGAAAAGTGGATACTGTACGACAATCGTCGCCGATCGGGACAATGGTTGGATGCCGATGAGACCCCAAAACACATGCCGAAACCAGGCCTTCAGCCGAAGAAGATACTGGTGACTGTTTGATGGTCTGCAGCTGGAGTTATTCACTATTCCTTTTCGAAGCGTGGTGAAACCATTAATGCAGGGAAATTTTGGGCCCAACTCGGTGAAATGCTTAAGGAATTGCATGTTTAACGTCCTAGATTTGTCAACAGAGATGGAGTTATACTGCTTCATGACAACGTACGGCCTCATGTTTCAAGAACAACGGTCCAAAAATTAAACGAGTTGCTGTATGAAACTCTTCCTCATCTACCATACTCATCAGACCTTCCGTCAACCGACTACCACTTTTTTAAACATTCGGATAATTTTTTGGCGACCAAACAATTCGATAATGAAGCAGCCATCAAAAGTGCCTTTGAGGACTTTCTTCGCTCTAGAAAGTCGGACTTCTACGAAACTGGCATAAATGCACTTGTATCTCGTTGGGAGAAGTGTATTTCATATGCTGGTGCCTATTTTGATTAATAAAATTAAGTTTTATAAAAGTTACAGTTGTTTGAAATTGCACTACCAAAAACGACATTTCATCTGCAACAACCTAATATTTTCGCTGCCTTTGAAAAACAACTATGCAATGCGCAAAATACATTTTTCTTTTCGTTTTATGCCAGGTCCGTGGAGTTTGTTTATTTGTTGAATACCATTGACAAATACGAATTCTGAATGCATTTTTTATGTATGTACAGAGAAAAGTATGTTTGATTTCATTCATATCGGCTAACTAATATTTTACCAACAGTACTACGTACAGTATACATTTACAATATACAGGTACTTAGAAAGTACGATTTGTGATATTTCTTCGGTGTGGTTTTAATTGCAAGGTTGCGGGTAGAGTATGAGGTTGCAAACTTGCTATTATTGCTAATTTAACATGTTTCGTATCTCTGATGGGGTTGCAAATTCGTATTAAGATGAGAGAAGGTGATTTAAATATTCTGTTCGATTTGCAAAACTTTTGCAATTTTTTCGGGGGTCAAAAAAACACAGAATTGCTACTGTTACTAAATTTGCCAGGATGCATGTCGCCTACGAGGGTGCAAACTTAACACGAGTTTCAGTATATTAATTGCAACATTCGCAACCTATTTTAAAAACTGTGGTAATTTTCTTCATAGTTTTTCTTTCAATAAATCTTTTTTTTTACTATTAATCCTGTTAAAAGTATGTTGCGTGCATAAAAAAGGGTTGCAAATCTACACAGATGTTCCTGATACCAGTAAAAAGTATGATCATAATTTGCATAACCATTGCAATTTCCTTGGGGTCATTTTTGTTCAAAATATTAATTGTTAACAATATTATATTTTGCGGCCCTAAAAATGGGTTGCAAATCTAATACAATATCGAAAATACCCTGTTCAACATTATCCTAAGTTTGCAAAACGTTTGTAATTTCTAACCATTTTAAGCATGTTGCGGACCTCGGAGAGGGGCGTAAACTGAGATATATTACTTTAACAACAAACTTAATCATTTCCCACAATTTCAAAAAGATCGGAGTTCTGGTAAGTTCAATGTCTTCATTGACTGGCCCAGCAGGCAAAGTTTCGTATACTTGACGAAAGAAAAGACCGTAGAAAGGTTGGATAAAACCCGTAGAATTCTAGGGTACGATGTCCGCGGCCGCTCTGTAAGTGTATACGTATATTTTTGAAGAGCACTTGACGTAGAATATTTACGGCGATTCTACGTATATTATTGTAGGTGCTTATACGTAACATACGTACGTTGTTTGTGCGTACGAAATTCACTCCATTTCTACGAGTGGTGCAACGGATTTGCCCGCCCATTTTTTTATTTCTTCCTTTTACATAGAGAATTGAAGGATTTTAAATTTGACTTATGAAATCCTGACGCTGAACCAACTGCCAAATTTCGAATCCTTCAATTCTAAATGTAAGCCAGAAGAAGTAATAAAAATGAGTATGGAAAAAGTACCTGAAATGTGACTTCAAAAATACGTTGGCAAATGACAACTCGAAACCTTTGTCGCTCGTGCTCTGAAACTGAAAATAAAAAAACATGAATGCAGCTCGTCAATCCTTAGAATATACTGAAACATTTAAAAAAAATACATGGAATAAAATCCATGGAGAGTCTAATCTTCAAACTTCAAAACTCAAACACGGAATGCGTCGCAATCAAAATTTTATTTGACTTGACGCTTGAAAGTTTTCTTGCTTCTTGCATGTGTGTGGGTGTGATAGATGTGTGTAGAAAATCTTTTGAATTTTCGTTACATTTACACGGAGTATTTTGAGTATATGCATCTCTATCGTACATATGGACATACATGTCCGCTGAAAATGTGTAGAAATTTCACGACTATTCGATGGCCATGATTGGCTGGTGGGAAACCTTACTCACATTTCTACGGAGACAGTTTGTAGTGTCATCTGTGAGAATTGGTGTGGACCAATTAATGCAGTGGCATTACTTTGATCCACACCAATTCCACACCAAGAAGTCAGTTCAGTGGGTGGTTTGGGGTTTTTTTTGGAGAGTTTTTCTGACAGCTGGCGAGAGTGAGGTTAAGTTTTTTTGGCGCGCAGAGGCGAAAAATTAAAAATGTTTAGTTAAGTTAGAAAGAGAGTTTAAATTGAAGTTTCGGCGCGCGGAATGAAGAAAAGGAGGTTAAGTTGGCTAGGCGGAAAGGAAGTTTTTTTTTGGCGCGCAGAGGCGAAAAAATTAAAAATGTTTAGTTAAGTTAGAAAGAAAGTTTAAATTGAAGTTTCGGCGCGCGGAATGAATAAAAGGAGTTTAAGTTGAAGTTTTTTTGGCGCGGACGGAAAGTTTAAGTTTTTGGCGCGGGGAAAAGTTTTTTGGCACGATCGAAATACTTAAAATAAAATGAGAAAAAGAAAATTATAAGTTAAGTTTTGGTTCGAAAGCGAAAAGCATAAGAAATGAGCAAAGAAAGTTAAGTTAAGTTTAGTGACGGGCGGAAAAAATAAAATAGTTACGGTTAAAGAAATTAAAATACGTGTGACAAAGGAAAATTAAAGTGGCTCCAAAAAGTTCTGGCCCACATTAGATTTAAAGTGAAAAAAAATAAATTAAATTAAAAAAAATAAAGAAATCATAGAATAAAGGTAAAATAGAATGAATAAAAACATAACAAATTAAATAAATTAAATTAAAAAAAAAATTAAATTAATAAATTAAAAATAAAAAAATACGACAGACAACAAGAGGACAGAAATTGACGCGGACAGAAAATAAATAGTAAAAAAAATTTAAAATAATTGAACAAGAAAAAAAAAAAAAAAAAAAAAAACAACGAGAATGCAGTAGTCAAGAGGTAATTTTTTTTTTTTATTGTTTGTTTCTTCTTTTTTTTTGGTTGGTTTCTTTTTGTTCGGTTTGATTTTTTTTAGCGCTGTAAAAATGGCTTAATAGAGCGTCATTGAGATGGATCTTCTCGTTTGAAGACCTTCCGCCCCCTCATTCCTCTCTTTAGGGGCCATACATTTTAAATTCTGTTGAGGACAAGTATGGCTATGGTAGGGTGGGCTAGACGGCGCACAACAGCAGCGCCAGTCGAGTTAAAGGGAGTTTTCTCGGTCTCTCATGACCGATTGGGAATCTTATCCCAATTTTATCACCCGGGTAAGTCGGCGTGAAATTTTTGTTGTACAGGCCATGGGTTTTATGGTCTGGAATACGAACAACGTACCCCCCCACAGCCGCAGCTAGCCCGGAAGCCAGCAAGCACGTCGCTCCAGTTCGTATTTCAGCCACCAATTCGGACGTAGGCGGAATTGGACCCCTGTTTCCCGATCCCAACCTTCCCTTCGGTTATTTTGACTTTTTTAAGTCGAAATAACCACTCCAAGGCCTCCGAACACAACAAAATGGCGCCCAACGTGGGGCTAGCCAAACCAGCGCGTAGTTCACAACGCGTGATGGGACAATATGCGAGAGTCGGAAAAATGCCGCATAAAAGTTGTCACATCGAACTGACTTAAAATTTGTCTGGTAGCGACTTAAAATAACGCTTAAACAGCACCTACAAGTCCAGTGAACAAGCTCTTTTGTTACTTCACTTACTTCTAGTGTGGTTCGAATTTACAGCTGGACATTGTGAAACCTTCATATTGACAGTTTTCTGTTGGCAACCTTTAGGCGCCATCAGAATTCCATATGAAGGGGCAGCCTTTTCTATCTGTGGGTTCGAATTGGACTTGTTGTGGGTTAAGTAGGGTCTTCAAGAACCATCTAACTGATGTATTGTAGGTACCCTTTTGAAAGCTGGGCTTGCCTTGACTTGGCGGGCAAGTCGTCAGACGATTGGGCAGACTACCTGCAATATATGTTTTAGATTGGTGAGGAGAAGACAATACAGAAGTCTTCAAAAGAGTTCCTTATTTCCTTATTCCATCCTTTTAGAGTTCCTATAACGTAGAATTGAATTAAATTATGTAGTATATTTTTTTTTTATTTTAAATTTTAAGTCTTAGGACAATTTACATTTCATATTAGTATTTTATTTTATTTTTCTTTTGTTTTATCCCATTTTTTTTTTTTCTCAATTCCAATTTTCCCAGGAAGTTGAAGAGGCTGAGATTTGCCTTTTAACTCGACCTAGCAGGAGAGAGGATGAGGTTTGGGAGGTGGATAGCGAGAAGATCCATCACGTTTTGATTTTTATTTTGTTGCTTTAATGGAGCTTTCTTTTGCTTTGATTTTTTTTGATTTTGATTTTTGCATTTGCTGGTTGCTCTGCTTTACGTTTTTTTTCGATTTTCTTTAATTTCGAAGAGACGAATTTTGAGCCTTATATATTTAAAAATTTGCATGATTTTTTTTTTTTTTGCTTTCGTTTATTTGTTATAATTTTTTTGATTGCCGATATTTATATATATTTATTTTTCTGTTGCTATCAAATTTTGATTTGATAGTCGCGGTTATTTAATTTGCTTAGTATTCGAATTCGATTGCTTCGCTACATTTGACGCAAAATAATCTTCTTTTCTTTTGGTTTATTTTTTTTGAATCCTTAGTTTGAGGAATGTTCATGTAGTTAAAATATTTCCCTATGTAACTATTTATTTATTATAGGCGTTTTTTTTTATTTTGCATGTTAGGCTATATATTATTTTTGTACTTTAGTTATTTATTCTTTTCGCATGGTTTTGTATGATTAGTTATTTATTTCCTTGTTTATTATATATATATATTCATCATTATTGGAATTTAGGAAATTATTATATTTTTGCATAGGTTTTTTTTGTTAAGTTTATCGTAGTTTTCGTAGTTTAAATTTTTAGATTTAGTTGCGGAATTTATTTTTTTTTGTTTGCTTAGGCTAATTTTTCTTAGATTTAGTTGTTATTTTGTTAAGTTAGTTAGTTTAGTTAGTTTATTTCTTTGGTTATGGTAGTTTAATTTATTATGTAGGTAGTTATTAGATTTTTTTGTATTATTATTTTTGTAGTTTATAATTTATTTTTTTGAACATTTATTTTAGTGTTGTTAGTTTTAGTAATCTACACATATTTTGAAGTTGAGTTTATTTTTTTCTTGTTTCACTTTTTTACTTATATTTATGTGGGATATTTAGTTTAGTAGTGTAGATTATTTATTAGATTTATTTTTTTTTGTTTAAACTTCTTTCTTTTGTCCTTTTTTTTTTCCTTCTACCATGCCACTGTCACGAACGCCAGAAAAGAGGGTTGATGTGCTGTGCACAGTTTGCCAGGAGTGGGTGGAGTTAGAGAATGAGGCAGTAACGAAATGTGGCCACCAATTCCATGAGAATTGCCTAGACAAGTGGATGACGAAACAACAGATATGTCCCACTTGTAGTAAAGCTTTGGGCAAGTCGGACTACTGGTCTTTCCGGGGAGTAGGGGGAGCGATAGCCGCCCCTGGACCGTTGACAAGAAGCAGGGCTCAGTTAACGGTCCCACAGCATTCAAAAGATGGAGTTTCTCTCCTTAGGGAGTCAAATTTGGATCCTCCACACGAGCTGGGCGGCGGTCAAGCCTTCTACGCTCCGGACGGAACAGTGGTCACCGACCAAGGGAGGGGTAAAGGCCTACCGACACCACCACGACTACCACAACCACCACACCTACAACTACCACTGCCTTCGGAAAACCTGCCACAACCACCACTACCACGACTATCACTACAACCGAGGACGACACAAGAGGCACGTGTGAATCTTGGAGTTGATGAGATCACTCAACTGATTCGCACTGTGCTGAGGGAGGAGCGATCTCATCAATTCCAAGAGTCGCGCAGTGATCGTTCTCGTTCAACGAACCACACCTCCAGAGCAACAAGTGCTGCTCGAGCACCTGAGAGGGCTCAGCCACCACAGTATCCGGTCGCTCAGTTCGCTGATCGTAGGAGCATCGGACCGAATTATAGACGCCGCAACACCACAAGTCCCATACGGACATGGCGTCTAAAATTTAATGGAGACGCTAAGGTGTTGCGAGCGGAAGAACTTATCTATCGCGCCGAGGCTCTTGCGACCAGCGAGCTGAACGCGGATATGGACTTGCTCGCACGCAGCTTCTACATGCTGCTTGACGGCCGTCCAAACAGTTGGTTCTGGACCTGGCACAGGTCCAATCCAATGCCAACTTGGGCGGTTTTAAAACCTGCATTTTTGCAGACATGGGGTGTGCGAGCGAGTGACTGGGACATTAGACGGCAAATGTTAGCCAGACGTCAGGTCCCAAGCGAGTCCTATCAGATGTTCGAGCAGGACTTGTGTGAGCTCCGAACGTTGCTATCAAATCCGATGCACGACGGAGAGTTCGTGGAGCTGGTGCGGGGAAATTTGTTGCCAAACACGCAGCAACAAATTTGCCTGCAACAAATTTGGTCGCTTGACCATCTTCGACAGATCGTCTCAAGAGTCGAAGACATTAGACGGTCCACCAATTACGGCTACTCGAGTCACGCCCGAGTTGCTGAGGTCGTGGAGCCTCCTACAGAGGTTTGTGATGAGCGCAATGGTTCCGAAGCCATGGCAGCAATTACTTCTGGGGCTCCACTAAAATGTTGGAACTGTGAGCGTACAGGTCACAGTTACCGACTATGTGCAGAAGCTCCCAGGGGTATTTTCTGCTATGGCTGCGGAACAAAAGACGTTTTGCGACCGCATTGTGCTCGTTGCAATCGGGAAAACTCCGGAACGGAACGAACCTCTTCGGAAAATTCTCGTCCTTTTCGGAGCAACCCACAGCAGCCACCCAAAACGTAGGAGACTCTTCGATCTCCGCAACTTGTGGTGATGACGATGCATCACCAGCCAAACCATCGGATTTGACAAATGCCACGACTGAGTCTCATCCAGTCGTAATTCTTCCCAAATCCCTACCTCCTGTTCGCAAAGCGCCTGTACCTCGGAAGCCTTACCATGTAAGACTGAAGGAGTACATGGAGGCACGCGACAGGATTTTTAACGACTCAAATTCACCTTTAGTGAATATTTCTTCTTGTTCCACATTTCAACCTTCCCCTATTCCAACTCCTAAAAAGGCGATTTTACGTTTACGCGCATTTTGGCGTAAAGTTCGTGAGAGAAAGAAGGCAGTAATGTCGACTATTATCTCCGAACCTTTTGACGTACGTCCCTATGCTATGGTCTCCCTTTTCAAATGTAGGCGTTAAAGGTCTTTTAGACAGTGGTGCGAGCATTAGTTGCCTAGGAGCCAATGCACTAGAACGCCTTGAGCGAGCGCAAGTGCATTGGAAGCCGATTTGCCACGAGGTGAAGACAGCTGATGGTGCTTCACAGAGGGTAGTGGGAAGTGTGACGACCGAAATTCAATTTCGTGGAGTTACACAACCTATTACTCTTTACATCGTGCCGAGTTTATCTCAGGATTTATATCTTGGGGTAGACTTCTGGCGAGCCTTTCATCTTGCTCCATCCATCATCAGCTGTGTCAACACACAAACCACCTCTTCGCAACATGATGCTACTGCGATGCACTCTTTAACGAGTAAAGATGTTGAACGTTTAGAGAACGTTAAGTCTAAGTTCCCTTCTTTCGAACTTCACGGTTTGGGAAAGACTAACGTTCTCGAACACGAAATCGACGTAGGAGAAGCGCGCCCCATCAAACAAAGACACTACCCAGTATCGCCTGCGATTCAAAACCTCATGTATGGCGAGGTCGATCGTATGCTGGCAATGGGAGTGATAGAGGTTAGTTTGAGTGCGTGGAGTTCGCCGGTAGTGCTCGTGAGGAAACCAGGGAAAGTCAGGTTGTGTTTGGATTCTCGAAAGGTGAATAATGTGACGAAAAAGGATGCATATCCACTTCCACATATCGACGGAATCCTTAGTCGATTACCACGAGCCAACTACATAACCAGTCTTGACCTGAAGGACGCCGTTTGGCAGATTCCTCTCGAGGCTAAGTCCCGTGAAATGACGGCGTTTACCATTCCCGGACGACCCCTCTATCATTTTACCCGGATGCCATTTGGGTTGTGCAATGCACCCAACGTATGTGCCGTTTGATGGATCGTGTTATCCTACCCGAACTGAAGGACCAAGTATTTGTTTACTTGGACGATCTATTGTTGATCTCGGAGGATTTCAATTCTCACTTGGTTTTGTTGGCGGAAGTTGCCGAATGCCTAAGGAAGGCTGGACTTACAATCAATGTGAGAAAAAGTAAGTTCTGTCTGAGGGAAGTGAATTACCTCGGATACATTGTTGGAGATGGAGGCCTGAAGACAGATCCGAAAAAAGTCTCGGCCATGGTCGATTACCCTTCGCCGAAATCCGCACGTCAGGTTAGACGCTTTCTTGGTATGGCTGGATGGTATCGACGATTCATTTTCAAATTTGCAGCCGTGGTCTCACCGATCTCAGACACGCTGAAAAAGGCCGACAAATTTACTTGGACTTCAGAGGCGGAAACTGCGTTTCAGTCTGTGAAGGCCATGTTAACTGCGGCCCCTGTATTGGTAAATCCAGACTTCACTAGACCATTCGTGATTCAATGCGATGCTAGCAAATCTGGAGTGGGGAGTGTTCTTTTCCAAGAGAACAATGATGGATCGGAATCTCCTATTGCATTTATGTCCCAGAAGCTCAATTCCGCTCAACGCAATTACAGTGTTACAGAGCTTGAATGCTACGCCGCTGTGTTGAGCGTGAAAAAATTCAGAGCGTACGTGGAAGGGACATCGTTTAAGATTATAACGGACCATGCGAGTCTCAAATGGCTGATGTCTCAAAAGAATCTCAGTGGACGTTTGGCTCGCTGGAGTTTGAAGTTGCAAGGCTTCGACTTCGTGATCGAACATCGTCGTGGGAGCCTGAATGTTGTACCCGACGCTCTCTCTCGCGTATACGAAGACGGATTAAATGCGCTGATCGACGTTGCTCCCATGGTTGACTTGAGCTCTTCAGAATTTCAGAATACGGAATATGAGGATCTGAAGGCAACTGTGGAGGCAAACGCCCCTCGGCTTCCTGATGTATGCGTTAGAGATGGCTACGTGTACAAGCGTACAGAGCCCTATAACGGTGACCCAATCACAGAAGATCGTGCCTGGAAACTTTGGATTCCATCGAGCTTGGCGCCTACTGCGGTCGCTCAGGCCCATGAAGCGGATACCATGGTTCACGGTGGGTTCGCCAAAACGCTAGAGCGCATTAGGCGATACTTGTATTGGCCCGGTATGACTACACAAGTCCGCGATTTCGTTCTTTCGTGTCAGACTTGTAAAGAAACGAAGTCCCCGAATCGTCCGCTTAGAGCTGCAATGGGAGAGGCCTTCAAAACGCAGAAGCCCTTTCAACATCTGTACATTGATGTATTAGGACCATACCCTAGGACCAAAAGTGGGAAAATCGCTATCCTTGTTGGCCTTGACCATCTGTCAAAATTTCCCATCCTTCATCCCCTAAGAAGAGTTACGGCGGGTGAGATCACGACGTTTTTGGAGAGGGATGTCTTCCATATGTTTGGTACCCCCGAGACAATTCTCTCCGACAATGGGTCTCAGTTCAAGTCGGCGACATTTAACTCCATGCTTTCCAAGTATGGGGTTAAACACCTTTATACCCCGAAATACTCGCCTCAAGCGAATGCTTCAGAGCGAGTCAACCGTTCTGTTTTAGCTGGACTCCGTGCGTTCATCGTGGAGGACCAGACTCGATGGGACGAAAACTTAAGCAAAATAGGATTTTCTCTTAGGAGTTCGATTCACCAAGCCACTAAGTTTTCGCCCTATCAGGTTTTGTTTGGGACTCACATGATGTCGCATGGGGATGACTACGCTCTGTTGCATCGTTTGAAAGCGCTAGGTGATGTAGACTTGCAACTGGGTCCCAGAGAAGGTACTCCTATCGTGAGGCAACTGGCACAGGCGAATATTCAGGTCGCACACGAGAACAGCAGTAGGCGTTATAATATGCGTGCGGCTCAAACTCAATTTAGAGAAGGACAGGAAGTGTACAGAAGAAACTTTTCCCTGTCCACAGCAGCACAAAATTATAACGCCAAACTTGCCAAGAAGTTCTTGAAGTGCAGGATTCGTCGTGTGCTAGGCAACTCGCGATATGAGCTAGAAGATCTCGGAGGCAAACGTGTGGGAGTGTACCACTCCAAAGACCTTCGTCAGTGACTGGAGCGAGTGACATACTCCGAGAGTGCCCGGTCACTGCAGTCGTGAGCATGAGACGCAGACGGAGCTCACAGCTGCCTTTTTCAGCCTGTTCGGCGTTGTAGACAACGGCGAGCAGTCTGTGTTGTAGTGTCATCTGTGAGAATTGGTGTGGACCAATTAATGCAGTGGCATTACTTTGATCCACACCAATTCCACACCAAGAAGTCAGTTCAGTGGGTGGTTTGGGGTTTTTTTTGGAGAGTTTTTCTGACAGCTGGCGAGAGTGAGGTTAAGTTTTTTTGGCGCGCAGAGGCGAAAAATTAAAAATGTTTAGTTAAGTTAGAAAGAGAGTTTAAATTGAAGTTTCGGCGCGCGGAATGAAGAAAAGGAGGTTAAGTTGGCTAGGCGGAAAGGAAGTTTTTTTTTGGCGCGCAGAGGCGAAAAAATTAAAAATGTTTAGTTAAGTTAGAAAGAAAGTTTAAATTGAAGTTTCGGCGCGCGGAATGAATAAAAGGAGTTTAAGTTGAAGTTTTTTTGGCGCGGACGGAAAGTTTAAGTTTTTGGCGCGGGGAAAAGTTTTTTGGCACGATCGAAATACTTAAAATAAAATGAGAAAAAGAAAATTATAAGTTAAGTTTTGGTTCGAAAGCGAAAAGCATAAGAAATGAGCAAAGAAAGTTAAGTTAAGTTTAGTGACGGGCGGAAAAAATAAAATAGTTACGGTTAAAGAAATTAAAATACGTGTGACAAAGGAAAATTAAAGTGGCTCCAAAAAGTTCTGGCCCACATTAGATTTAAAGTGAAAAAAAATAAATTAAATTAAAAAAAATAAAGAAATCATAGAATAAAGGTAAAATAGAATGAATAAAAACATAACAAATTAAATAAATTAAATTAAAAAAAAAATTAAATTAATAAATTAAAAATAAAAAAATACGACAGACAACAAGAGGACAGAAATTGACGCGGACAGAAAATAAATAGTAAAAAAAATTTAAAATAATTGAACAAGAAAAAAAAAAAAAAAAAAAAAACAACGAGAATGCAGTAGTCAAGAGGTAATTTTTTTTTTTTATTGTTTGTTTCTTCTTTTTTTTTGGTTGGTTTCTTTTTGTTTGGTTTGATTTTTTTTAGCGCTGTAAAAATGGCTTAATAGAGCGTCATTGAGATGGATCTTCTCGTTTGAAGACCTTCCGCCCCCTCATTCCTCTCTTTAGGGGCCATACATTTTAAATTCTGTTGAGGACAAGTATGGCTATGGTAGGGTGGGCTAGACGGCGCACAACAGCAGCGCCAGTCGAGTTAAAGGGAGTTTTCTCGGTCTCTCATGACCGATTGGGAATCTTATCCCAATTTTATCACCCGGGTAAGTCGGCGTGAAATTTTTGTTGTACAGGCCATGGGTTTTATGGTCTGGAATACGAACAACGTACCCCCCCACAGCCGCAGCTAGCCCGGAAGCCAGCAAGCACGTCGCTCCAGTTCGTATTTCAGCCACCAATTCGGACGTAGGCGGAATTGGACCCCTGTTTCCCGATCCCAACCTTCCCTTCGGTTATTTTGACTTTTTTAAGTCGAAATAACCACTCCAAGGCCTCCGATCACAACACGTTTTCGTTCGCTGTCCCTTTCTTACACATGGAGCTCTATGGCTGTAGAAAAGGTGTAGAATTTCGATTAGTTTTCTACAGGTATGATCTGCCTGTTGTGGGCCTATAACCCCACTTTGGCCCGTTACAAATGTATGGAATTGAATCAGTTCAGTGAAGATTTGTACGTTTGCTATTAGAGGTCTTTCAACGAACTAATTTAATGTTGCCACCCTATAAGGATCAACTTAAACTGCAATCAATGCATACGCTGGAAACTCGTCGGCGGACTTTAAACGATCTTTTGTGAGGTCAGGTGACAGATGTGAGATGACTGATTCAGCAACTCATTCAATTGATTCAATGCAGAATGACCAATCATCATTCATCGTTGAAAATATCGAACTATCGCAAGTTATGGCTTTCATGAGCACATAGCACCAATTTTTCTGAACCTTAACTCCATACGAGATATTTCATTTCTGTTTCAATATCGACACTATTAAGAATCAGTTCCTATAGCTTGGTCTTTTTGATTCTCTAAATTTTATATTTTAATTCGACTTCATAAATTTTTTACTTTTTTCTTCATTTCATTCTTATTATTTCTAACTTTTCAAATTAAAAGATAAACGAGTTGATTTGTTTATAATGTTCCCAGTTAGCATAATTGCGATGAAATTGAAAAATGTATTCAAAAGTATACCGTCACAAGCACGGATTCATAAGAAAGATAGCTTTAAAGCATGGGATGAAATATCTCCTCAATTACAGAAAATCTTACTTGGGCGATGACAAGAAGAATGCAGGCGGACATAGATGCAAAAGGACTAGTTCAACTAGATATAAACTTCCAAATAGTTAGAACGTAGTCGCCAGATCGAGATAACTGGAGACTGTTTTCTGGAGGCCAAGGCTCGATTTGGGCTATCGTGCCATTGATGATAAAATCTATTTTACACACTTTAGTGGTATTCATTGCGTCCTCCTCGATTGATTTGCTTGTTCGGACACAGTGTCTATCGCATTCATCTAAGCAATTTCCAGTTTATTGCCACTGCATTTCCTTAGAGTTTTCTCTGGTTTCCCTGCGTGGAGTATACAAATGTCGTTACATTCCGAACGCTTACGCGTTTTTTTTTCAATTTATTTTTACGGCTAGGGTAGCACTTTTCTTCAAGTCAGACGAAGAGATGTAGTAGTCTTCATGATTTCTTTAACACCAAAATACAACAAGAACTAAGTAAGTTCAGTGTTTTTTTTAAGGATACCGAACTGTACTGAGGTGGTAGCCTTTAATACACAGTAGTGTACAGTCCAGTCAGCTTAGGTATGGGAGGTCGGAAATCGGCCCGGGTATGGCAGTGTACTAGTAGGTGTTAATAATTTTTAGTGCTTGTTGGTTGTGATATGATCAGCAGAGCAGCAATATTGCCTAAACAAATCAACTACTGTCTGGTAGCTGATAGAATTTGTGAATCTGATAAGAATGTAAACAAAGTCAATAGCAAAATTCTTATAAATAATGTATGCGTTGTTATATGGAAATAATTTTAACACCTTTAACATTTCCATTGCTGACAACATTCCCAATTCTTACGGGATTTACGTTGGCAGTATTGAAGCAGGAGCAGAATTTTTGAATTTAGAACGAAAAAGCAGCAGTTTTCGTTTCTGCTTCTGCCGCTGCTTTCATTTAAACAGGCGCCATATGATCCTGTGCTTTCTAAAAAAATTCTGCCTCTGCCGCTGCTTTCTGCTTTTATTGTGTGACGGCCTTAAAACTTCACTTAAAATTCCGGTATTTATTTTTCAAAATCTCGAAATTACGGGATTGCAAAAGTAGATAGCGAATGAATTTCGTAATACAGACTGAAAGCAATAGTTAAAAAAATGTTTAAAATAAATGGTGTTTTTCTATTGCGCTATGTCGAACATTTCTGAAGTTTTTTTTTACTTTTGAGACTGAGAGTATGACATGAAATGAGTTCTAGGGCTGCGACATCGACCTCAAAACATCGATGTTTCGAACAAAAGGCATCGATGTCGATAAAAAATCGGTAAAAAACATCGATGTTTTATCACGGTAGAATTTTGTAGGTGCTGTATTAAAAGTATTACATCATGATAACTAAGAGATTAGTTACCAGGGTTGCCAGCCAGTTGGCTGCAGAACCCGCCGAGTGAGCTTATGAAATAGCCCAAAACCCGCACGAAGACTTGTAGCCCAAATACCGCGCTCTACTTTGACACACCTACTTAAATGTGTTGAACATAGTTGCAATTTCGGCGACAAACTGTGCTCCAGAATTCTTAAGAAACACTGTAATGTAAATATGTGAGTGAATATATAAATTCGCATTTATCACAATTTTAGAAGTCTTGTCTGAAAAAATATTAAGTGCAATAATCAAATTATTCATGAAAAATAATTTGTAAATTTCATAATTCAATGGGATCAAAATGTTCAGTGAATTAGCCAACATGTATGTTATCAGGCAAAAATAATATATGGCTTTTTGCTTTTATGAATAATAATGTATATTAGTTAATGTTACAAGATGCTTCGGCTTTATTGTAAACTAGCACAATTTGCGTTGGCCGAATAGCCCAAAAAGCTATAAGTAGCTTTTTGAAATTTGTACCCGCGAATAATATTTAACATACACGAAATAAATATAAATAAAATATTTAAATAGCCCAAATCGTGGTGAATAGCCCAATCTGGCAACCTTATTAGTTACATTCAGGAGCAAACAATATAGGTACAGGCTTGTTAAAACAAACAAATTTATTTGTGCTATTAAAAACAAATTCTAGTTT
Source organism: Beris morrisii (assembly GCA_951812415.1). Lineage (NCBI taxonomy): Eukaryota > Metazoa > Arthropoda > Insecta > Diptera > Stratiomyidae > Beris > Beris morrisii. Next base: position 75,364,124 of record OX638310.1, read on the forward strand.
TTCTAAATTTTTAATTATAAAGGCCGTAGAATTCTAGGGTACGTTGTCAGCGGCCGCTGTGTAATGGCCGGTTTACATGTCGGTTGCAAATAATTTTTACTGAGATTGTGAGGGAGCTAGCTTATCGAATTTTCAATTGAGTAGAAGCAACCACTACAAAAAAATGTTGGCACGCACACATTGACAGAAATATCGTCAATATTTTTTACTGGATATATCTCTGTTCGTTTCACTCCTGATCAGTTTCTTATTAGAGATTTGCCTTCTCCCTCACAATCTCAGTAAAAATTACTTGCAACCGCCATGTAAACCGGCCTTAAGCCTATACGTAGTTTGAAAGAGCACTAGACGTAGAATATTTTAGGTGCTTATAAGTAACATACGTACGTTCTTTGTACGTACAAAATTCACTCCATTTCTACGAGTGGTGCAACGTATTTGCTCACGCATTTTTTTTATTTCCGCCTTTTACATAGAGAAATGAGGGATTTGAAATCAGCTGAGCTCATGACTGATGTTGTCGTTGCACAGAAAGAACAAAATAATGATTGAGATATTAAATTAGATAGTAAATTATAATTTATTTTAGGTACTTAATGATTATATTGTGTTCGATGTTATTATAAATCATCGATGTATAAAAAACATCGAAACCAAAACATCGATGTAAAAAGTACTCGATGCTTTTGCAAAACATCGATGTCGATGTCACAGTCCTAATGAGTTCTGGCTAGTGCAAGCCATGCAGCTGAATTCAAGTAGTTTTCAAGTGCCGTATTTATTTATTATGTATAATATGTCATATGGATCAAACAATATGCCAAATGCATTGTTTTGGTTTGTCATTCAATCTATCATCATTAGTTCGTGTTTGAGGCTAGCTGGTGTCAGCAGTAACTTATCTAAAAAAAAAGCGTTCTCCTTAACTCTTAGCTGCCACCTGGACTTATTCTTCACTCCATTATTATTTTTGAGTGTTCAGTTCCATGCGGGTCACAGTCGAACTGCCACGCAGTTTTCCAAATAAAAAATACTACATCGCAAAAACTAAAAAAAAATAAATTTTTACCCGGGAAACTTGTTTATCCAATTCATAAAAAACTATCAAAGAAATTTTGTCTGAAAAAAAACCTATTTCTTCTTCTGTCCTATTTAAACCAATATAAACTGATTAATTTGTTTCCGAACTAGAGATATGTAAGTCATTTATACATACTGTTTCCTTCTTTTTCCAATTTCCCTACATCCAACAACCAACATTTAATGCACATACACGGTTCCCATATTTTTCACCCGATGCTCCGAATGCTTTAGCCCGCATAGGGTGAGTTACGTGGGACTACGATTCGTATATTAGAAAATAGAGAAGGGAATAGAGATTCAAGACACAATCCTAATTACCGTAGAAATTATTTGATCACCCCATTTCTCTAGACCGCCAGGCTCATAAAGTTTCTGCAACGAAAAGTTTCCTTATTATCATAGCTCTTTCTAATAGACAATTAGGAAATTACCTGGCACGATCCAATTCCATACTCCTTATAGAGCTTTGGAGAAAACACATATTTCAAGAAAGCCATTACTTGATTTATAATTTTGACTTTCTCTAAGTTTTTACAAACAATATTCACAGATTTTCTATATGTCACTTTTCTGACATGAGAATTGAGAATTACCCGCCCACCGCGCTCGGGACTGTACAAACTCGAACTCGAATCGAAAGCAAAACTATGCTCGAAAATTAAATCAAATCAGTGCTGTCACTGCTTGTCAGTTATTTCCGCAGAGGTACCAATCTTATAAAAACGTCGTACATAGCATAAAATATCGCAATTCATAGCTTTTTTAACGTTTAAAAAGTTCTAATATAATTTTAGGTTTTTTGTATAGCAGTATTGACATGCTTATTAGTTATTAGTTACGAAATAACCAGCTAACCACAAAAAATGACTATAAAATTTAAACTAAAATGCGAGTTCTGCGAAAATACATACAAATATCTTCAGATACATTGATTTAAAAAAAATATGAGTCGAGCAAAGCTCTGTACTGGGAAAAGCTTTAGTATCACACACAAGCGAAAAAGTAATGTAATGCCGGTTTTCCACCAAACGGACAAAACAAAAACTCAGCAAAAGCTCGTGTCGAAAAAAACAAATCTTTGACTTTTCATCATTTTTTTACAAACTCGAGCTTTTTTCGACAGTTTTTGTTCGGTTTTTCGTGTCCCGACCAGAAGCGGTAACTTCAAAAGGTTTCGGTGTGTTTTCTTACTGAGACCGCTTCGTGGAGATACTGAAAACAATTCTGCGATAGAGCACTGTCGGTTTGGTTGAAACAGTGTTTTAGATTTGTTCGATTTCGGGTTTCTGTTTTCCGTGCTTTCAAAAACATAAACAAAACAAAAACTTAACTTGTCTGCTTGAAACTCGAAATCGAACAAATCTAAAACACTGTTTCAACCAAACCGACAGTGCTCTATCGCAATTTTGTTTTCAGTATCTCCACGAAGCGGTCTCAGTAAACACACCGAAACCTTTTGAAGTTACCGCTTCTGGTCGGGACACGAAAAACAGAACAGAAACAGTCGAAAAAAGCTCGAGTTTGTAAAAAAATGAGCTTTTGCTGAGTTTTTGTTTTGTCCGTTTGATGGAAAGCCGGCATAAGAGATTTTTCATATTTTACATTTACGTTGATGCCTGAGGGCAAGGTTAGGTTGATGGGACATAGGACACAGGATCACCAACTCCTTGAAGAAATGGCAGCACGCCGTTAAAAAACGTAGTAAAACTTCGAATTGCTTATTCACGCACCCTATTCGCCAGATTCAGTCCCCTCGGATTATTTTCTCTTTTCAAACTTAAAAAAATGGCTCGGTGTGGTACAAGATTTGCCAACAGAGAAGAGGTGCAGTCTGCGGTTGACGGTTATTTTGAGGAGCTCGACAGTTCTCACTAAAAAGAGGGTATCGAAGCCTTCCAACATCGCTGGGAAAAGTGTATCGACCTGAAAGGAAACTATGTTGAGAAATAAAGTGGTTTTTTTCTCAAATTTATTGTGTTCTTGGTTAGGTCGGGTACTTCTGGGACAGCCCTCGTATTCCTGTTTGGATTATCATTTTACATTCATATAGGTCAGAAATTACTGGAAAAGTATCCTGCCTTTTTCTTATACATAGAGCTAACCTACTACATTTCTGTGGCCATGTTGCTAGTTACATCTCTAATCACCAATTTGATCCGTTTATTCTGACTCATTGTTACTTATTGTCCAATCACAATCATACGTCTTGTCGATAGCCAAAGGTCTTTACTGCTAAATTTGGGTCCCTTTTTTTATTATCGGCGTGTATGTTAAACCTATTATGACACGAGCGATAAACCCTTCTTCTAGATGGTAAATTCGTAATTATCTAGTAGACTGTACGACCCCAAAGAGCAAAAAATAAATTTTCACACATGAAACATAAATAACACCTTATTCAACAGAAATATCAAAAACCTTTTGTAAGAACACAATTCAAAAAAGAAAGAACATTTATTTATTATTTATATAAAAAAAATGCAAAAACTGCAATTAACACAATCATAAGGCTTCCAATACATAGCCAAAGTTTTACATTTCTATGATCTGTTGTTTCCTGTGAATAATTTTTTCTTTCTCGATATTTTTTCTTTCCGAACTTTTTTTCAAATTGCTCTAGTTCCAATCTATTGCGCTCTTCTTCGATTTTACGAACTCTTTCACTTTCTTCGCGCTCGATACGGGCCTGATTTTCCCTTTTCAACACACAATTCTCATTGCAAGCAATCGAAATAGATCCGCTTCGGTATTTATCGCAGCTAATTTCTGATTTTAAACTTTTACATTCGCAAACTATTTTAACTTTTTTTCTACATTGATCAGAATTAGGACATTCACCGGAATGACATACGGATGAACAACGATGACCACAGGGATACTAAAAAATTAATAGTTAGCATATTCAAGTTTACAGTTTATGCAATATACTAACGTTTTTAATGCACCTATTGCCACAACAATTCAGTTTTTCGCTTTCTGCACTTTCTGTGTAATACTCCGAACATTTATAGAAAAGCTGCGTCAAACCACAGTGGCAATTGACCTTTAATAACGCAATGCAAGGTTCGCATGGTGGTATATGACAAGGTTTCTGACATGGATGATTACATCCAATAGGACGAACGATTTTACATCCTTCCTCGCACTCATCACATCCTTCTTGTCGCTAGTATAATGTAATATTGTAAATTTATTTTAATTCGAGAAAATCAATTATGTTTGTACTTACAACTTTTAAGTTTAAATTTGGAACAGCATGGCATTCTCTTTGACATGTATGATTACCACATTTTAAATTTCGCACACATTTTCGTCCACATGATGTCGGCTTAGAATTCCAACATGGCCACAATGCAGTTTCATGTCCACCAATGCATTCAACGGGTACTTTGACCTCACATCGTGGATGGGGTAATTTTTGTAGCTCATACTTAAATCAGAAAAGTAAAATTAAAATAAAATGTTGTTTAGGAAGGCTTTAGCTAGGAGTTGAATTTAAAATCGCCAACTCATCCATAATTTTGAACAGAAAACCCATACCACCCTGAAATTCGGAAATTCTCAGACAAGTTTCCTTCATGCTTCTTAACAACAATAAGAGAAATACATCTCATACGTAAAGTATTCCATATATATAATATTCCTTAACGATTAAAACCATCTTTAAGGCAATTGAATTTAATTACTATAACTTACTGTATCATATTGGTAATCCCATATGTTAGTTGCTTTGGCATTTTTATCAGCGAGAGATACTTTAACAGAATCGTGACATTTAGCTTCACAAAGATGACTACAATTAGTTGTATCGTTTTTCAAATTGCATTTCTGGATGCAAGGTGGGCAGTCGTTCATGTGGCATTTATGCGGATTTTGATGATGACACTTTACAGGCAATCTGAAATATTCATAAAAATTATTTAAGCATAATTATTCTTGTGCTCTTTGCATTAAATGTTCACCTGCATAGTTGACTACATTTCGGAGGACGTATTTTCTTTTCCCTTCCGCATGGTACTGTTAAACTACTAGAGCCACATCGACATTTTACTTGCGACTTCAACTCGCATGGATAGCATGGTCCGTCATGACAAACTGATTTACATTTATGTTTCCGACATGATAACGTTTTTGCACAAATTTTATCACACGAAGGGCATTGTCCGTCACAACACTTTTGGGAATAATTTAAAAATATAGGTAAAATACTTTAGGCATATTCTTAATACTCGGCATCAATTTCACGATGTATTGAAACATCAACAACAAGTCAAAAAAGATGTGCATTTATCGTCGTTCGTGATGACATAGAGCACCACTGACATATATTAATTAATAGCAAGAAGAAGCAGCAGATTTTGCAAAAGATAAAGATAAAGATTTAAGCTGGAAGTGGATTTATTATGCGTGAGATTCGTCAAAAAATTGCAGGATATAGCATCAACATCTGAATGCCACTAGAAACAAAATGGCTCGCATACGTAATAAACGCACACCGTATATATCAGTGAAAAGTAGTACAGAAGCAGGGAGTTTGAAGTTCTTGTTATAGTAAGCAAGAAAATGAAAGAACTTATTATCCCCTTCAAACACAATAATGAGAGAAGTTTAATTATAACAAATATTAATTATATGACAGATCAATTGTCTACATTATACTAAAGATGAAGATAAATTCTAAAAACGCGCTAACGATTGATAGATTTTGCTACAAAGACTTACAAGCTCTACTTGCTTCCGATATTGTAACATAAACCAACAGTTGTCAGCATTATAGACAGAAGAACTATACGCCGAGCGAATGGTAATTCTGACCATAACCATGTCAGGACGAAATAGAAGTAAGAAAGTGTGGCCATAAGAAAAAGGGTTCGTCATCAAAATTGAATCTGCAAAAATTAAAAAATACATGGTTTCAATTAAATATGCGTTAGCGCAACAATCTGGACAAGGAAAAGGAATAGAACGAGAATAAAAGCGAAGCAAAAACCTGGGACACAAACATCAAAACAAATGGTAAAGAATACGAATGCAGAGTTTTAATACGTTTACAATTGAGTATTCCATATGAGCCGAAAAATTCATATATCACGATCTTAGGCTAATTACACTAATAAAATTTGGAAACGAAAACTTTGAAAGTAGAATGGCAAACTCATTAATCCTGACGAAAAACAAAAATGAAACAATACACAGTCTACTGCGAAAAAATTAAAACAAAATTACAGGCAGCAAACTGGTCTCTGCAAGGATCAAGAAGAGAAGATCGTCAACAATTCGAACGAAAGAGACAAGATAGATACAATACTTCCAGGTTGATCATGTTTCGTAATCTTCATGCATTACTAGTCAACTATTGATTGACACAAAAAGAAATTTTGGGGACTATCTTTACACTATCTTTTCTGAATTGCTTCGATGTACTTAACAATTGATGAAATTTTTACCGAGCAACTTAATTAATATTCATCAATGTTACCTTTTTGTTACAAATGTGTTTTTTACAATCTCGCATCTGCTTGCATTTTGTCTCGCATGTAAACGATTTTGAACACGGCAATTCTTTAGAATGATGACCGCAACGACATTTTTTTTGGACAATTATTAAGCACTGCAAAAAAATATTTTTAAAATTCTACGTACATTAAAACCTTAAAGTGATTTACAATTCCGCAATCGCCCTTATGGCATCTTTGTGCGCAAACGTGTTCGTCACAGATTAAAAGCTTTTGGCAGGTATCTCCACAATTTTCGATTTCTTCATTGCATGGGGCGATTGAGCTCTGTTATAAATTAAACATTTTACAAAATATCATAAAAAATACTAGAACCTAATTAATGTAATATTCATAATAAATTGTACGTAAGCCAAAGCGAACATAAGCTAACGTTTACGTCATGAAATTTCGAAAGATTAAAAGAAAAAAATTATACTACCGTTTTTCCACACGGGCATGTCCTTGGAAAACCCATAGGGCATTCTCCACAGTCACCAGAATGACATACCACTTCGCATTTATGTATACCACAGCGGTATTTTTTGTTACAAATCTATAAATGGGTTAATTTTAGTTTTGTATGATGAAAAATAAAAAAAATAAAATTTACTCTTGTGCATTTCCACTTTAACTGGAAACAATTTCTAGAAGTAACTTCGTTGCCACATTCGCAGCGCTGCTTACTCTTTTTAGTACATGGTGGACACCTTCCCTCTTCATGACATAATTGTTCACATTTATGAATTTCGCATGCTAAAAGTCGTTGACACTGTTTGGTAAAAAAAACCATACTAATTAATAATCCTCAGTCTTAAATCAACAAGGTAATATAAATAACATTATATATATTTTCCACTATCATGTCTGCGTTGTTCAAGAGAAAGAAATTTTTTAATAACGCAAGCTATTCAACGTAAGAGCTGTAAGGAAAGTTAAACATGAAGAATATTTATTTATATAATAAGAGTAACGTGGAGACCAAATAAATGAGCAATAGTCCAGAATGGTTCGAGATGAGAGACATAGAGGTGAAAAAGATAGGGGACCTAAGAACAAAACCAGACAGCTACACTTGCACATTTAATTAAAATTTGCCATCAAATAATACATCGAGATTTCGAACAGTATCGACAATAGTAATGTAAGTATTATTGACACAATAATCAAACTCGTATTATGTTATGACCAAAGGCGTAGTACATCATGGATTATTTACTAATATGAAAGTTAAGATAATTATCCAGGCACCAATTACAAAGAGCAACAAGATCATTTTGAAGAGCAAGACAATCAGATCAGACCAGACAAACTAGATTAGATATTAAACATTTTTATATCATCTGCATATGAAAGGAAACGATATTTTTGCGATTGAGAGAGATCATTAATTCACAGAAAAGGACTTAAGCTTGCTTGTATTACACTGTATGCCCCTATGTCAAATTTGCAGTAATAAGCACAGCGAAATATAGAATTAGAATTATACTCACAGTATCCGGTCGGCCAAATTCGATATTTCGCATTGCTTATTATTGCAATTTGACAGTGTGGTCATACAGTGTACGAGTACTAGCTTTAAGCCCCCATAGACACGCGAGCATGTTGGCGCAAACATAGGTTTGCGCGAGCCAATTCGCTCGTGTATGGCATTGTTGGCCGTTTGCGCAAACATGCTCGCCGAAAAATCCAAATTATTTGGATTTTCAGCGCCAACATGCTGGTGTTGGCCGTATGTTCTCACGTGTGTGCTGATATTTGCGCAAACTTCAGTGTTCAGTTGTTGAATTGCAGTCTTTGAAGGTAGTAGTACAGTCGTTATCGAGGTTTTACTAATGAATTAAGGATATAATATAATATTATCCAATTCAATCAATATTTATTAGTTTTTTCTTCTTCTGCCTACCATTTTCTAATTTATAATGTAAAGAACATATAACATAATTGTCGGGGATTGTCCGAAACAACAACTCATCCGCGCACGGAAGAGTTTTACCAAGGTTGTAAGTTGCAATGCTTGGTATGACGTTACATGTGTCTTGTTTCTTCTACAGCCTTTCGATAAAGAGCTCTATACAAGATCGGGTTAGATTTTATATTTTAAATTATTTTTTGAACTAAAAGAAGATAGTTTTATTTCACTGTAGTTTTTATTTGTAAGTTGGCGAAGATCTCTCTTGCATATTGGTTAGTTTTCTCTTTATAGGATATGAAAAGCGTATTATGAAAATAAAATGCATTAAGTAATAACTGAATATGGATAATGAAAAGGATTTGGGTAATAAAAAGAAGGGGCACAAAAACCCTAAAAGGAGAGATATAAAAGGATTTTTACCGCCCATAATTTTCGTTTCCTCTTTTCTTTTTTTGCTCTACTAGTATAACTAGAACGGCACAAGGACACGTTGTTTTCATGGTGGAATCCAATAAGCAACTGAGGCTCGCCAACATGCTCGCTGGTGTATGCGCTACAGCTAGTGTTTGCGCAAACCTATGTTTGCGCCAACATGTTCGTGTGTCTATGGGGGCTTTATTACTGCGAATTTGACATAGTGGCATACAGTGTAATACAAGCTTTAGAATTGAACCTTGTTGTACCCTTGAACTTGGCGTAAAAAATTAAGGAATCGGCATAATGAAGTAAAACTTTTGAAGTGCGATCAGACACAGGAAAACCAGTTGGTAAGCGCTGCTGGCAAACCAATTAATTTCAATTTAGATATTAAGGTAGCATGGTTAATTTAGCTTGGATCTCGATGATACGTTTAAACGAAATGATTCATAGCGATATCAGTATGTCAGCCGTAAAGGAGAAAATAACTGAATATGTACTTCATAAAATATTCTCAGTTCCTGTGTGATCCAGAGGGAGATGGGCAGCATATACTATTCTAGGCTTCACCCTTTTTCGCTCCATGTGCTTTTTGTACGACCCACCACTCTTCAACCTTTCGGATTCAAATCTAAAGATCTAGCTCTAGCCTCCCCAAAATGTGACCCGATATATTTCCATTTTCATCTCTTAATCTCAATACCTATCTGTCCCGAGATTAATATTTGGAATAATGCCTGTGAGGGATATCACCGATATAATCGAAGTTTTCTAGTAAATTTATTAGTTATCTTCTGTGATACAACAGTATAACAAACCATAGACATAAATTTTCATAGATTTAGTTTTGTTTGTTGAGTTAAATGGCGATGTGTGTGTAGGCTTTGCTTTGAGCTCTATGCGGAGTAAAATGGCTTCCAGAGGAATAATTCTTTATTATCTTGTTTTGTTTTGTTGTTGTTTATCATTTAACTTTTTAACTGAAATATATTTGCCAATCAAGTTGTAGATACTAACCTTCACATTAGTTACAATATTTGCTTTTCAATGAATGTAAATAAATGTTTTCGAACTAAATGAGTCTACCCCCACCATGCGATGTTTTAGACATGTATATACCACTCTGTTCTTTATGAATAAGTTCAAGAGTACAGTAGAGTCTTAGTATAAATTATGATGTGTCACAGCTATAAGATTTTAAAAGACAGCAATAAAAGTATTGCGATAGTAATGACAAGTCAGCTAGTCAAACAGAACAAGAAGAACTTCGGTAACACTGTTGATGTTTCCTATACCCTAAAAGTAGTGACATACAGGAACAATACGACGTTTTAAAAAATATCATAAAACAAAACGGATCGAAAATAATGTTTTAAATACCTTAGATTCACAAGTCCACGCTGTTTGAAAGCAACGAATTGTCCTTTTTGCAGATCGGCCACATTTACAGGAGGTCGTAATATTTTGTGGACATTGAGGACAGGGACCTAATAAAATAAATAAATAATCAAAAGGTAAATCATAACAAGCAGGTAGTAGTTATTTAAAGTGTTACCTGGGTGGCAAAGAAGTATACATTTATGACCACAGTCTGATGGCAAGTACTTTCCGCATGTTTCACCGCAAGAATGCGGAATCAGCCATGGATGATGCGGAGGATTTAACTCTTTTGTGCAGAAACATGTATAATATTTCGGTACGTCATCATGTTTGTAGTCATAACGGCATTTCGGACAACACCAAATGATAGGTTTCACAACTTTTGGAACATAAGTACCATCATTTCTATAATATCCTTGTTCCTGCTCTGAGCGGATTTTTTGTTGACATATGCTATCATTTCCCCAACGTTGAATACAGATGAGGTGAAAGAAACAGTAACAGTATTTACATGACCATATCTGAAATTATAACTTAATAACTTAAATTGTACATTTTATTAATTGCTTGTTTTTTTTACAGGATCTACACGCTTGACAGTACCGATGCAAATTAAACAAATTGCTGAACCTGATTGAAGAAAGTTTTCTAGGAAAACTTGGATTTTTACTAGTTGGCTGCTGTCGGCGGCGTAGCTTTTAAAAACTTTGCCTAAAAAAAAAAATTAAATTTTGAGCAATTATAAAAGTAGAATGGACATATTTAAAAGAGATAATAAAGTATTTATGGTCGGTTCAATAATCTTGTCCCGACTTTTTCCGACTTGTCTCAATACATCCTGATTTCCATAAAAATGGTTGTACCAGAGATCTGAACTGTCAGTCAATTACAGTAACAAGTTCGATTAGTGAAATATTTGAGATAGCTTTTGTTGAGGTCTGTAATATCCCCAGGATATTGCAGTAATCGCATGAATATAATTTTAAGGTTTTTTTTCCATATTCAACCCCAAGAGAGTGTTGTACGATTTCGCCATATCTCTTAGATTGGATGAGATTTAACATTATTTTTCACTTTCACGGTCTTTTTATATAAATCATGGAATTTTTAAATATTTTTTCTTTTAAGGACTGTTTTTTTTTAATTTTAGTATGAATGTTGAACGCTGTATTTTACAAGGAGCTAGTGTGACAAACTAAATTTTCCAAATAACATCTTTATCTAGAAACAACCACGGTTACACTGCCTCCTCAAAATCGTAGTTGGTGATTTAAGTATATCAGTAGCATCTGCACTTCTGTCGCGCCTCGACTTCTAACCCGAACTTTGTTCTTAGCATGATTTTAAGACTGAACTAAATTACTTTATTTTTCTAATAATCTCTATATATAAAAATGAATGTTTGTCTGTCTGTTTCTCCTGTATAGGCTCCTAAACCACTCATCCAATTGCGATGAAACTTTGGTGATTTGTTGAGGGTACGCCCTCGATGGTTTCTGCGTTAACAAAATTTTTTAACAGTTGGTGGTTCGCGAGTTATTTCAACATTTGAGTGTTTTTCATATGATTTAGCGGCAGTTCCTTTTTGGTGTATTAGTTATGCCTATTCCTATTACTAAATGGTATAAGAGGATAGTGGATGGAAGATGGAATATGGAGGATGGAAGATGGAGGATGGTGGATAGAGAATGGAGGATGGATGATGGAGCTTGGGGGATGGTAGATGGAGGATGGCGGATAGAGGATGGTGGATGGAGGATGGGAAATGGTGGGTGAAGGATGGTGGATAGAGGATGGAGGATAGAAGATGAAGGATGGTGGATGGTGGGCGGAGAATGGTGGATGGAGGATGGAGGATAGAGAATGGGGGATGATAGATGGAGAATGGTGGATGGTGGATAGAGGATGGTGGATAGAGGATGGAGGATGGTGAATGGTGGATAGAGGATGGATGATGGAAGATGGAGGATGGCGGATAGAGGATGGAGGATGGATGATGGAGCTATTTCAACATTTCAGTGTTTTTCATATGATTTAGCGGCAGTTCGTTTTCGGTGTATTAGTTATGCCTATTCCTATTACTAAATGGTATAAGAGGATAGGGGATGGAAGATGGAATATGGAGGATGGAAGATGGAGGATGGTGGATATAGAATGGACGATGGATGATGGAGTTTGGGGGATGGTAGATGGAGGATGGTGGATAGAGGATGGTGGATGGAGGATGGGAGATGGTGGGTGAAGGATGGTGGATAGAGGATGGAGGATAGAAGATGGAGGATGGTGGATGGTGGGCGGAGAATGGTGGATAGAGGATGGAGGACAGAGAATGGGGGATGATAGATGGAGGATGGTGGATAGAGAATGGTGGATAGAGGATAGAGGATGGAGGATGGTGGATGGTGGATAGAGGATGGATGATGGAAGATGGAGGATGGCGGATGAAAGATGGAGGACGGTGGATGGAGGATGGTGGATGGGGATGGTGGATGGTGGATGGAAAATGGTGGATGATGGATAGAGGATGTAGGATAGAGGATGGTGGATTGGAGATGGGGGATGGAGGATGGAGTAACGGGAGCAAGAAATGGGAGTAACGGGAGAAATGGTAGCAACGGGAGTAACAGGAGCATCGTGAGAAACAGGAGCAACGGATCAACGGGAGAAATGGGAGCAACGGAGAAATAGGAGCAATGGATCAACGGGAGAAACAGGAGCAATGGATCAACGGGAGAAATGGGAGCAACGGGAGTAACAGGAGCGATGGAACAACGTAAGCGAAGCGAGCGTAGCCACGGTACGCGGCTAGTACTAAATAAATTGTTAGCCATTAGAACACGCATTTATCCTATTGTGAATTTTTTCCAGACCGTTGAGCTGAGAAACTACTGTCTCCAGTTCCTCGACCTGAGAGAGTGGCCTCTCATTACGCTAATCAGATTTTTTATATATAAATTAAAAAAGTATATTGCAGCCGTGATTTGAAATTGCACATCCGAACGTGAACGTGATTGAATGAATTATCGTAACCTCCGTTACAGTAAGGTAACAGAGGCTGTGAAGAAGTAGTTCCCATAGCGAATAGAGCTGAAAAGTGGCAGAGAAAGTGGAGAACTGGCTCTGCCCCATTCCAAGCAGCTCTTCGATTGAAAAGAGTTTGAGTCTTTTAGCATGCCTGACAGTGTTCGGTCAGGACATCAAGTATGGTACTGATATTCACCATTTTGATCGAAATCAACCTATAAGAGCGTTTTAGATTTATCTCGCAGTGAGAGATGTAATGCCCCTTTGAATTGGTTTTCTCAGTTGGAGTCCAATTCAAGTAGCAGTTTACATGCAGCAAAAGACACACCCATATTCCGATTATTTTATTGGATAGTACCGCGCCGAGCCGTCAGTCATACAGTTAGCTGGAATATTCCTGTGCTCGGCACCCAGCAGCCAGCACAGATGAATATTGAACAGTTTTCCCATCTCGTTAAGAGAAGATCGACATTCTGCGGCGACTCTTGATGTTGTAGAGGCCCATTTCAAAAATGTTATTACCGCTTGGCTGTCTGTGGAAATACTAATATCCCTAGTAGATATTACAGACCAGCTCAGTGGTCCAGCTACTAATGTTAAGCACCCATCCCGCCTTCAGTATAAATGTGGACGGTACCATCACTCGAACCGAAACCCTTTCTCACTTTAGACGGGTTGAGATAGTAAGGAAATTTTTTATCAAAACCAAAACTGGGCAGGGTGTAGTCCGTGTTTTCGGGTATATTATTTCAAAATTTTGGACTGGCCTGCACGTATGCTAGTGCACTGCGTAGAGGCTCTAAGGGGAACTGCTGCCACGCTTGTTTGCCGGGAATGTCTAGGGATTGAAGAGCATGTCAAGTGCTGCAGAGGAAGTTGTTTACAGAGCTCTACCGCTAAAACCTGTGTACTGTACTGACTGGGTGGCACTTGCGACACATCGAGATTGAGCTAAGCCTAATATCAGCATATAGATTATGTTGATATGGTATAGTTTTTTTTAAACTGTACTGTAACGATATAAATCACAAAAAAAACTAGAATTTTGAAACTAGGCACTTAATACATGATGTTAACGAAAATGGCATTAAATATTACTATACTAATACTTTATAATTGAGATACACATGGATTTATCCCAGGTACGGCATCACCAAGTGGTGCGGTAGGTAGAATGCTGATAATTTACTCACTTAAGATATTTTCATCGTTCAGTTCTTCCTCGTCCGAACTGGAGTTACATGTCTCTATGTACGCCTTCGCCTTCTCGATATTATTGCTATGAATCGCATCAAATCTTGCATTTACATTTGCCGCCACTTCCACTGAAGCGCTAGAAGTTTCCTTTCTTAATAACGGGCCTTTACTCTTGCCTTTTTTTGATTTTGGTTTAGATGCCGTTGGCTGCATGGCATTCGTCCCCCATGGATTTTTATTCGACATGGTAGAAGTTTAAATTACGGTTTCCGTGTAATTGATCACATCACTAAATTGAAACAAAATATATGCCGTGCCGGCAGAAATTCGCAAATTGAATAAAATCCAGTGCTACGTGGATGTCAAAAAACAGCTGATTAAAGAATATTCAATACAGCGGTTGTGTTATACTTAGGATTTTATAAATTCAATTTCGAAACTCATGATTATCTTATTTATTTCAGTCCACAAGTATTAAATTAATAACAGCGAAATAAAAGGAAATTACATAAAAAAAAAACGTTGGACTTTTCTTGTCCCTGTTTCTGTTTCTATGGAAGCCAGGATATAAAGAAGCCATGCTCATCTGCTAGTTGCAAGATTAATCTTGAGTTCATTTTAAGTCTACATCGTTTTGACTCATTGAATTAATTTTCGATCAATGTGTTTCTTGGAAGATCTTAAAAAAATATTTTAAAATCGATTAGTAACTTAATTTCAGTAGCGCGCGTATAAAACAACGAACTATATCTTACATGGAAAATGTATTTTCGATATTTTTTTCGAACATGCCATGACACATGACTTATGGTAGCACCGATCGGAGCGGACAGCGGAGTATACTTCAAGTTAAATGGCTGCCTAATTTACGTTTCTCGCTCGTGTTAAATATGACTGGAAAGGTCTTTACAATAATTATCGCGATAAAATTGTGTAAATAATCGGTGAATAGTTTTCGGAAAAGTTATAATGTTTACATCGAAAACCTGTGTTTAGTACGAACGAACCAGCGTGACGGGTATCTAAATCAAGTTTATTGGTAAGTTTTTGGCCTCTGCGTGCTTTCGTGTAAGCATTATTATCAATTTATGTCGCTATTTTGTGGATTTGCGGTAAAAGAGGACGTTTAATGTTTTATTGGGTTGTGAATAAATTGAGTCAAGTTTGGATTTTTGCAGTTCGCGAGGATTTTGTAGGCCGATTTACACGTTTTATTATATCACATGTTTCGGGGGACACATCCATAGGGGCAATTTTATTTTTTCTTTGCAACTTCCCCGGAGGAAAACTCCCAAAGGAAATCCGTAGAGTATAATCCTCTGAAAAAACTTAATCAAATCGAAATATTTTTTGTCGGTAACATGCTTCGTTAACATCCTTAATAATGTTAAAAATTCCTTTCGCAGTTTCAATTTTGTGTGGCGGCACTTCGAAACTTGAAGGTGGTAACTTTTTTATGTTAATTACTCGTAATTTTGCAGTTCGGCCACTACCCACGTCTAATCTTGTTTTGTGAGGTGATATCCTCGTCTGATTATTCTATCATATTTTAATGCAGGTAACCTTGCAATCTGAGATAATCGTGAACGAAATTATTTTGAAAGGCTTCTTTTCATTGGCATCAATCATCACCACTTATTTACAGTTTACAACTCTAGTTTCATCCGTGTATAATTTTAAGCCAACATGTTCGGAATACATTTTCCCATGGATGAGCCAGCCGTTTTTACACATTGCTCCTAATCACGAAGAGTGTGTGCGAGGCCTTTCATCAGACGGTTCCTAATAGGTCCAACCTTCCATCAACCTTTTTGTGTTTTGTGTTCTCTCACCCTTGGTACGTCCGTACGGTGCACTTTGTTAACTTGAAGAGATGCACCGCAGGTAGGATTTTGTCTTGCATTCCGACCTACTGACAATAAAGGAAGTCAACTTTTAGGATGTTCCAATCCATTATCATTTTTTATTTAATACAGATACGATGATTTATATGTGATTTTCCCCCATTTTTTTTTTATTGTGGCATTGATTTCTGGTTTGGAATTTTAGTACATGTGAACTGATATGATTTGCTTTTTATGAGCACGAAATCATTCATTTGCGTTGCAAAATGTAAAGATGTGAATACGATTTAAGATCTAAAATCACAGAGGGTAACGCAATTTTATTAATACATTTTCTGTTATGTAGATCATAGAACTGGATCTGTTCTGATTGGCATAAACAATCGCAGAGAAATTTATAGGGTTAGAAACAACATTTAAGATTATACCTCATTTTTAATTCACGTTGTTTTAAAATGATTGTGATGTTCTATGTCATTTATGTGTAACCCCAGATGGGGCATAGGGCAACAAGAATAACCTAGATTATAGGTGAAACCAATTTAAAACGGATTTCGGATTATCTCACTTTTTATCACAAAAACCAACGTATTTGGAATGTATATAGTTTTTATCCATTTGCCTTTAAAATGTCGTGGGGTGGTGAGGACAAGTCGGTGACGGCTAACTACAAAAAGTGGTTAAGAGTATTGTTTGTGCTATAAGGTATGATGGATTTTGCAAACAATGGACAAAGAGAATTCTAAACCAGAATATGCTAAAATACAAATATTAAGTGACAAGATTATTTCCATGTGAGAATTATGTTACATGCAGTTAATTGGCAAGTTAACCAGTACCAATTTGGGATTCCTAGCAAAGTCAATAGACCATTGCCAAGTTCGTTAGCGGTGAGGCCAAGCGTCATCCTATCACGAAACAGCTGCTAAATACCATGTACCATTACCTAAATATAACTGGGCTGGTTATGAAGGCAAAAAATACACAGCTTTGAAAGCTAATAATAATATAATAAATCAAAAATATAATAATAAATCAAACATGACATTTAAAACGTTGGAATACTACTGAAATGTAACAGCCAACAATATATCTCTGTCTTTACACTAAAACTTGATGATTGGCCGGAATTGCACCAAAAAGTTATAGCATTCACTATTTCTAATAAGATGACAAAAAAACAATAACAATGACACAAGCACATTATTTTAATTTAACATAAAAACTCCTGGTGTTTTAAAAAAGAGACGGAGTAACTTGTCAAAATCAAAATTCATACGTATATCACCTATTTTTAAGTCAACTAAAAAGAACTTGGTTGAAAATTACAGACCCATCTCTAAGATTTCATCCATTCCGAAACTTTTTGAAAGCATCGTCAAGGATATTTCTTCATTAGAGAAAGAATTACAAATTATCAACATGGATTCATTAAGGGTATATCAACCTCATCAAACTTATCCATTTACTATTCTCGTTCTCGATACCGCCGGACACTCGGATAGGACGTGAAAGATTGACTCTTCCATATCTGGCTCACCGCAGATACGACAAAGATCATTTGCCTCAGCACCAATCGTTTAGCGTGTCTTCCGATCAGGCAGTGCCTAGTGAGCACTCCAATTAGTGTGCTAGCATTTTTCCTGCTCAGGCTCAAGACAAACTTGCTTTTGCATATTCAGGCCAAATAGTTGTTGATATAGAGCATGTGGTTACGTTTGAGCGTCCATTGCCTGCCCATGGCAAGCACAGTGAATCGATAAACTCTTTAAGGGATCCGATGGGAATAGCCATTTGCTGATCTTCCACTAGTGAGCTTATGCTGGAGCCAGCTCGAGCAATTACACTAGCTAGCTCATTCCCCTGGATTCCACAGTGGTCTGGCATACAGATACGACCATTGTGGGCGCGATAACTATGATGTTGCCATATTTGTTGACTTGAGAAAGCTTTTGATACAGTGAACCATGAGTGCTATGACAGGGTCTAGAGGAATTAGGAACAACTAACCTATTGATATCAAATTAGATAAACATAACAAAATATGACAAGCTCCTAAGATATAAACTGACAGTCAACATATTAAGTGGTTATATAGCAACAAATTAAAAATAAAAATTTGGAAAGACAAATTAAACGGTAATCAGACAAATATAAGCCGGTTATAGTCCGGCGCGGTCAAAGTCGAAATGTAACATCAGTTGTTTCGAGACAAGGATGGTAATAAACTGCACATAGAAAAATTTAGAAAATATTGAAAACTTCAGAAATCGATTTTTAGCTGAATGAAGTTCACATCTCGAATTTAGTCATATCTTCAAGGAAACATATGTAACCCTTTTATACTCCCTTAGGGGAGGAATGTCAAAAAATCCTGAAATTAGTTCTTATGCGATTACGTAAAAGCCCGTAGAAGTAAAATCCAATTTGCTACCCCATTAGACCTAAGAAATATATATACATTACATCCCTTGGGGGTTAAATTTCGAAAAATCATGAAATTAATTTTTAGACTATTACATAAGAAGGATGGAGAAAATGAAATTGATATTTAATATCTTATCAGATCTTAGAGATATTGCAAAACTTGTGAAAAGAAATGCAACTCCTTTATACCATGTTTCCACTGCCCCTAATGCTATGTTTCCATCGACCCGAAATCTCGCGATTTCGCAAATCTACTAGATTCTCCATACAGGACTGAAAAATCCAAATCGCGAGATTACGGCAAAATCTCTACTGAAACTGGCCTGTACAGCCCTGAAATTTATGTTTCACCACAATATTCACTGTCACATTTCTAATTACTTGTTCGAAATGAACGGTTTTTAATTAAATATTTAATTTTTTGATTTCTACTAATGCAGGACAAATTTCCATCAAAATGATAAATCTTATACTATGTTCAGGCTACGAGATTAAAGGCCGTAACACAATAAAAGCAGAAAGCAGCGGCAGCGAGTCTTCCCCCACAGGACCGAGGATTCTCCTGAGGACTTTTCTTTCGAAGGCGTTTACTAATTTGTCGGACGCCTGAGTCAATGTCCACGTTTCACTGCCATAGCATAGCACAGGTTAAATGTATAATTGACCAAAAGTAAAAGCAAGGAAAAATGTGTCCATGCTAACTGTCAACAATCACAAATATTTTAGTCTCTTGCTTGAGTGGACGAAAATATTTTGTTTCCGTTGATTTTTCTAGGCTTCTAGTTTAAAATGATCATTAAATACGAGTATTTGGAAACAAAATTGACACCCTTAACTTTTCCATTGCTGACAACATTCCCAATTCTTACGTATTGAAGCAGGAGCAGAATTTTAGAATTTAGAACGAAAAAGCAGCACTGTTTTCGTCTCTGCTTCTGCCGCTGCTTTCATTTAAACAGGCGCCATATGATTCTGTGCTTTCTAAAAAAATTCTGCTTCTGCCGCTGCTTTCTGCTTTTATTGTGTCACGGACTTAACGCGTTTAAATCGAGTTAAACGCGTTGAAAACACTTCCCGAATGCGTTTACGAAAACACGTAGCTACAACGCGTTTAACCGAAAACATGTACTGCGACCCTCGCGGAAATCGAAGTAAACTTTAAAAGAAACGATTTAATGCTGCAGAAACTGAATTTTGTGCTTGTGCAACGACTGCTTTAGCTAATTAATTCACTTTTCATTACTGATATACCTACAATCACTTGTGTTTCAAATAATTTAGAAACCATAAATTTGCTAATGAAACACAGCTTGATATCACTTGTCAAAACAAATCACGTCAAGCTGTCTTGTATCAAAATAAAACGAGTTGCCTAGTGTGAACACTACTTTTTTAACTCGTTCATGTTGCCTACTTAAATGCATTTAAAACGCATAGTCTGTACAGGGTATTACAATCTACTCTGCACGTATAAAAGCCATACGCTGTTTGGCACGACGGATTGATTTACAAGCTTTTACAATTCGCCTGGCGAACTATCTAGTTAAAAAAATTCAATCCTTCCTGTTAGTTTGATCCTTTTCAGTAAGAGGTCAGAAAGCAGCCTCTAGTAACCCGATATGATCGAAGGTTCAGCTTAAGCCCGTCGCTATACAATAATTTTATAGCAAACTCACCGGAGCTGTGAACTGTCAGTTTTCGCGGACGACACCTGTCTACACTAGTTCAAAAAATTCTGATGAAATCACACTTGTTATCCCTTTCGTGTATCAGCTTAATGTCTTTACTGCAGGTACACCGGTGGGTACCTTACGGGATGGCAATTTTTTCTTAAGGGGATAGTTAAAAATAAGGCGAAGAGAGATGGCTTGAAAGAAAAGTTTCTGATTTTAATAATATAGGCTAACATTCTAAAAATATAATTTTTGATGGAAAATGGGTCTGAAAAGTGGAACAAATTTTAATAAGGAGCAGAGGTGGTGACGAAGTCAGTGTTTCGGACAACAACTCTAACTCAAGAACCATTTCACCTATTTCCTCTCAATTTTTACTTTTGGTTAATGACCAACAGAAGTAAACTTTTTGAATGTATATCGCCGAGGGTGAAGTTGGTGAATGCGCTTAATGTGTAAATTTGGGGTTTTTTATATCAATGGCATATCTTAAAGCGGTGAAACTATGTAAGTTTGTATATATATTAGCCGAATATTTAAAAAAATGCGTCTATCCGGAACTAATTTTATTATTTTTTTGGATGGAAGTTCAAGACGCGTTTAAAGTTTAGTTGCGATCCAGATGACGGCTAACATCCTAAAAAATCAGGATGCTATTTGGAACGGTTTTTTCATAACGCCTTGGTGGAAGTTGTGTCTGCCGAATAATGAAATTTTACTGATGGGCGCACGCTCACTCTCTGGTTCGGAGTCAATAGCACATGTAAAAATTGCAAACGTATAGTCACTTATATAAAAAATTAAATAAATTATATGTTGTATATTAAAATTATTAGTAATCCTTCGTTTTTCTATTTTCAGTAAATATTTCATAAATTATGGCCGAAGAATGTTTGCAATCAATAGTCTCAGATTCACTTGCATCTACAAAAACTTTCTTATGTGGAGTTGAAATAAGAAAACGGCCTATGAATGAGCTTGAATTTCAACAATCTAGTATTCAAAGTTGCTCACCAACTGACGATAACTCAGCAGATACAGAAACAGATACATTAAATGAGTTGAATAATGAATTAACTCGTATAGACAATGAATTTCGTCAAGAACCGGAAAGTATTCAAGTCAGGGATACTGAGGAAAATAACACAGTGCATTTGGATGTTGAGCCTGTAGGAATATTTTTAGAAACTCCAATTATAGACGAAAATAATGTCTGTATAACAAGTCATGATTATCAAAAAGTTGCGGCAAAACCAAAAAGAATAAGTGATGATTTCTTTTCATCGGATGATGGAGATGATGAAAAAAATGAACGCAGTAAATTGGAACAGGGTCATGAAAATGGATCTTCATCTGTACGCTTAGTAAATAGTTCGAATGATGGCGACATTTCAGTAAATATTCCTCAGGCTGATAGAGAGATTGTTGAAGAAGATACTAGTTCGTCGTGTAGTAATAGAATAAGTATCAGTAATGATGAATCTCGTCTACCTATACCAAGCGATTCAAAAGATTTTACTGTCAAGTCTGCTGTTGTATCCACTGCATGTCGGTCAGACACCATTGCACAGGGTACTCCAGCTGATATTTACGAATTATTTGATAATGATGCGTTAATGCAATCAATGGATGCAATAGAACGTCGAGATTTCGTTGAAGAACAGAAATTAACAGGCGGAGGCATAATTAAAAATAGCGCATTGGTGAATGGCGGCAATCGGTTGAATTTAGAATATTTAGAACCGTATCGGCAGGAAATAAAAAAAAATGCTTCTGAAAATAACGTAAGTGAGAGTAAAAATTTTAATTACAAATTTTGAAATAATCTAGATCTGTATTCTGTATTGTTAAAAAATAATTATTGAATTAAGACAAGAGCTGTAGAAAGGCTCCTACACTTCATACCAGGTAAAGATCCTTACTTCAACTTGAAGTTGAGTTTCCATTTTTACTAAAAAGAAAACAATATTTTGAAACCTATTTAATATATCCATATTAAAAGCGATTTTCTATAGCATAACTGCTCAATCTGTCTACTAAGGTGATGATGGACGATGAGACACGTCTCCCACATAATTGGCATTAGACAAGATATAAATTAGGTGCGATGAGACGAGACATTTTATGAGTTGTCAAATGTGTTTTTAAATCTTGACACAATAAAAGCAGAAGCAGCGGCGAAAGCAGTGCTGCTTTCTGCTCTGCTTAATCAAAGACAGTAGAAACTATAAGATGTCCCAAGCAAAAAAAAAAGCTTTACGATTGGCGACCCAACTCCGCTGGCTATTGAAAAGTTTTAGAATTTATGTTGTAACCCACTGTATGTTGAAGTGAAAGCTCGCCAACTAACAACAAATAATCAATCAAAGGCAGGTTTTTTTTATCGGATTGTCAATGGGACATCATTTTTAGCTACATATATACATATGTGAATATGAGGCGTATGGCGGTAACATTTATATGCCATGTTTCCACTATCGCCTTCATGTGCATTGGATGATGCGAATTAGCGCGAATGCGTAAGTGGAAACGGCCTATTCGCGTTAGTTTGCAACTCAAATCGAGAACCGCTTACATTTGCGTCAATGGCGATGTTTGGACGCACATCAAGGGATGTGCGTAGAGCACGAATGTAGCGTTTCCACTATCGCCAAGATATTTGCGTTCATCGCACATGTCCAATGTGACAGTAGTGCTAGTGCAACATGATAATCGTTAAGTTTCGCTATTTTTTTTGTTCATTTCCTGGAATGTTCTAAAAATTCTACGTCCTAATGAAAACAGCGTTTCTATGATTATTTAATTCATTAGATAAATTTGAAGAATGAATTGTTCTGCTCGGCCTATGTTTATAGTATTTTTGTTTTGTTCAATTGTGGCCAAAAACCCCAAATCTTCTTTAACGAACGCACGAATTTGGAATCTGAATATTTGCTAGAATTTGCAAGGCCAGTATTAATAAGTTTGCCATTCTGCGCGAACCCCCCCAAAAAAATCGGTTCATTCATTAGATTTCTGCGTATGCCGCCTACCTGCCTGTACTGTATATGTAATTTGAACCCAAAGCGATGGAAATAAGACATATTCTATTGTCTTTATTTAGGTATTTTCCAAATTTCTTTCGACCGCAATAAAACTGTGACCCTTTTATCTCTTATCGTCTCATACGTAAGGAATACACTAAATTCAATTAGGCCAGGAATTGAGACACATATTACACCAACATATTTCAAATTGAAGAATTCACAAATTTTTTCGCCATTGTCCTGCAATCGATGTTCAATCCACATTTGTTGACTTTAAACACTACGGGCACTGTTTAAACATAACCAACAAAGCAATGGTATAGGGTCTTTCAATGGGGACGTTCAATTTTTAATTGTAAATAAAACAAGTTGTGTGTGAGATATTCACCCAATTCTTTTTTTTATTGGAAAGAATATTTTATGGCATTAAGTATGGAATGTAACGTCGTTCAAATGTCCGTCCCGGCATTGCTTGGTGGCACGTATTTGAGAGGTCAAATTTTCGACGACTTTGTCGCATAAATTTGGTTAAATTTGATGGATAGCATTCGTTATGTTGACTTAAAGGTCATCAATTGTTTGCGGATTATATGCATCGAGCTGTGATTTAAAATAGTTCCAAAGGAATAAGTCTAAAGGCGCTAAATCGCACAATCACAATGGGCAGTTCACGTCGCCGCCGCGCGAGATAATGATGCCTTCAATTCGCTCGTACAGAATGTCCATCGTGACATGCAGGCGTTGTTCAACACTATAACCTTCCATGGTGATTTGCCATTCACTATTGAACAATTCGCAAGAAATTCGACGGATGTTGCTTTAACAACATGGCCTGCTATAACCTAACAAATTTGGAGCGTTCCTATTGAAACACCATAAATTTAAAATAATGTCTCACAAGACTCTCTGGAGACACATCGGCACATCATAAGCAGCCTGTTTACAAGAATGAGATATCGCGTCTCATTAGACAGCATATGACATGAAAAAAATCTCGTCTCACAATATCTTATGAGAGTACAGACAGCAATGATCTCAGTGCTCCATGAAATGCAGCGAACGCCACAGGTAAAACTTACTGCTCAGTAAAATTGCTTGCGAAAAATCATTTTTTGTGATTTTCGAGCCTTAGTTTTTTACCTTGGTTTTTAACCCTAGTCTACGAAACTCTGAGTTCGTGCGCTCCAATCTCGCCATGGGCTTATTACCCATCTGTGATCTAAATAAAAAAGATGTGCCAACAGTCTGGACGGAACTTTATTATTTTTTTTGGGTAGAAGTCCGGAACGCGTTTATTGCTGAGATGCGGTGTAGATTACAACTATGCGACTAACAACCTAAAAAATTACGTTCCAAATAGCATAAGCGGTTCCTGAGATCTAGAAAGCAATATTTTTCGTCTAAAACGCTGCCTCACCTCCTCCTCACTCTTTCCCCAAAAGATTCTACTCTTAGGGCTCACTCAATCTACCCACTAAAAAAATTTCTATTTAATATCTCAACGGGTTTGTGAGATAATCGCCTTCAAACGCTTAAAGTGGTCATATAGGAACTGAAAGGGATTTTGATTATGCCGAGTTTGCGTTCAATTAATTAATAATTTAAATAATGTAAGACTGTTGTTTAAATTCCATGTAGAGCAGCCAAACTCAAGGTCAGAACTTGTGACATTAGACAGTAGAAGTTTGCCTCCTCAAAACGCGGTACTTAAGTTATTCATTCTCGAATTTTCTTTCCGAATCAAGTCGTTGCATATAACGTCTGGGACAGGTGAAGCATCGAAAACAATGCTTCATGAAAATCTGTATTTTCTGGTTTAGATAATGGAGGACGGTCCTCCCGTGTTGTAGCTCACTGAGGATGGTTATATCAATAAATACTCTTGGGTGTGTTAGATATGAGTTACGTAAGTAATGTTCATGCAGCATGAGTCGTCTGTGTTCTTCACAATGGCATAGAACATGCTCTGCAATTTCTTTTTCCGCACATAATCTGCAAATATCGTCTGAAATCAGTCTAATCGTATGCAGATGCTTTTTCAGTTTACAGTGTCCTGCAGTTAGTCCGGTTATGCGCCGAACTTGATTCCGGTTGATTTTGAGAAACTCTGAAGTTCGTTTCTTGGAATAATATTTCCAACATCTTTCTTTTGCTACAGTAAAAACTTTCGATTAAATTCGAAAGTTAATGAAGACATAATACAGAAATGATCACGTGACTATACTTCATGATCCTGTGACTATACTTCACAGGATCATTTCTGTAGTATGTCTTCTTAAACTTTCAAATTGAATCGAAAGATTCCACAGAAAGCACTGGTTCTGTGAATTTTAAGTAACCTTCTTTCTGGACCGTATCATTGTAACCAGGCACCCCTAACAATATAATTCCATGCTAAGTGGGATCTAAAGTAATATGCTTCAAGAGCAAGTAGCGCTGCTCTATTGTCAGAGAGAAGTTCTTATGATTCTTATATCCTCTTCTAATATTTCCACTGATGAATAGTACAATTGCATGAATTTCTGCTTGGAAGATTGTATTTGATGTATGTACCCATACAGATATATGTACTGGAGATGACGAGCAGCGACTGTTTTGAAGCCGGACGATTCCTCGCAAAGGACCGGCAATTAACACTATGCTACTATTAGGATCTTACTCATATTTATATTATACCTCGGTCTTGAACACGAAAAACACCAAACATTTGAATACTAGGCTACTATTTCCATTTCACATCAAACGCTCCATACAAAAACGTTCAATCTGACTTCAAAATACTTCAAAGTAGAGATGGGTCGTTTACGAGTGAACTGTTCCAAAAGAACACTTCATTGAAGTGAGTGAGTGAAGTAACTCACTCCTTTTGGTGAACTGCAGTTCCATTGGACACGTGAAAAAAAAAATTAAAAACGATATACCTACTCAAGAAAAGTAGAGAGTAACACAGTGAACTGTACGAACCTTCTTTTTTTGCTCTTGGTCTAGATCTACTGACCTTTTTTTTGCTCATCTAGATCTACTGACCTTTTTTTTTGCTCATCTACATCTACTGACCTTTTTTTTTTGCTCATCATCTTCTAGATGTACTGACCTTTTTTTTCTCGACTGTCTTCCGACTACGACTACACATCACTGAACTCCCCTGAAGTAATGAACTATGCACTAAGGAAAGAAGGAACTAGTTCGCGAGCGAACGATAGAACGAAGAGTTCCATCATTGAACTCGTTCCTTAAAGTGTGTGATTCGGAGTAGTAGTACTTCACTGAAATGAACTGCTTTGCCCATCTCTACTTCAAAGTGCTTCATACAAAAACGGCGTCTTGTCATCTCCAGTATTTCTATCTCTATGTATGTGTCCATATACTCTGCTCTAACTCCCTCATTTGTCTAAGTAATTAAAAAAAATGGGTTCTGTCAAGTTCCAACTCTTTGCGAGGTAGAACCACTACTTTGAATAGTACAGGGTGCGCCATCTTTTATATCGGTATGTAAACATTGAATAACTTTGAAAAAAAAACAACTGATTTTTATATGTGAGGTATTTTTATTCAATTTGGTCCTTTAGAATTTATTTGGATTAGTTTTTGAATACAACATCCATCAAGTGGCTGCCTCTATTGGCCACAGCGAAATGTGCCCTTTTTGCTGCGTTTTCCATTACTTTTTCGAGCATCTCGGGCGGTATAGCCATGATTTCGGCACGAATGTTTGCTTTGAGCTCGTCAATGGTCTGAGGCTTGCTGTCGTACACTTTGCTTTTCAAATAACCCCATAAAAAGAAGTCCGGAGGAGTCAAATGTGGAGATCTCGGCGGCGCCAGCCAATGTCTCTTTTCGACATCAGACGTCCAGGGAATTTTTGTTGCAGAAACTGAATTGTTTCATTTGCAGTGTGGCATGGCGCACCGTCTTGTAGAAACCAATAACCATCCAGACCTTTTTCACGCATTTGCGGGCAGACATAATGAGCTAACATCCACCGATATCGTTTTCCATCGACTGTTTCGTTTCGTCGGAAAAAAATGGCCCAATGATGGTTTTGGCGCAAACGCCGGCCCAAACGCCGGCCCAAACAGTCACTTTTTGATCATGCAATGGCGTTTCATGGATCTCGTGTGGATTCTCCGTTCCCCAAATGCGGCAATTTTGCTTATTAACGCCGCCAAAGAATGTGAAATGGGCCTCGTCGGTCATCAAAGTTTGCTTCCAAAAATCAGGTTCAGTGTCAACCATTCGAGCGACTGTTTGGCCGTATACCAAGCGACGTGGACGGTCTGTCGCCAATATTCTTCTGAATTGACGTTTCCAAAACTTGTCTAATCAAGTCAATCTGTTGAAAAATATCAAAGTTATTCAATGTTTGCATACCGACATAAAAGATGGCGCACCCTGTATTAGATTCGAAGTTTTACCAAGAAGACTTTTACAGGTTCAGAGATTGATCCTGGCTTTCTCGGTAGTGCTTTCAATGTGGGCATTCCAGATATTTGATCTCACTGGAAAACACGATCCTTTCCGCAGAAAATTTTGGGCTTATGAGTTATCTCCGCATTTTCCTTTTAGTAAAAGCAACGATAGTTGTCTTTTTTGGGTTGATGCTTAGCCCGGTTTCTGTTCACCAAAGTGCTACCATGTCTAATCCTCCCTGCAGTATGAGATGTCTGTAGTTTTGTATAAATGTTGATATGTGATATACTTTATCTCCCAAAATGGTGAAAGAGTACCGAAGGTCTGGCGAGCTTTGTTGATGTGATGTGCACATCTTTTTTAGTTACACTATCCACACTAATAATGCTTTAAGGGTAACAAAATCCTCTTTCACATCTTACCTACTTACAATTTTATTTAGGGTTATCGGTGTGCTAATGGTATAAATATATCAATCAGGTTTGACGTACACTCTACCTTATGTAGATCAGCTTGAACTGTTTAACGCAAACATTAACTCACCGTATCCAATTGCATGTTTCTCTGAATTCAAATTATTTTTAGTTCTCATTCTTGATCGAAAAAAACCTTATATACACCGTTAACATCACTCTTCTTCTCCCTTCTCCAGAATTCAACAAATCAGAAAGACATTTCAACCACACCCACAAGTAGCAGGAGCAACAATGTGAGATTAACAAAGTCTGCCGCAAAACTTAATTTATCCGCAACTTTAAATGAACTATGCGTAAAATATCCAATTAAGGAAAAGGGAAGCGCAAGTAGCTCTACGAAAACCCAAGCGAAGTTGCAAAACATGCAGGTTGATAAACAGCATGACATGTTTCTTAATACGAACTCCGATGACAGCTTATCTTCGGATAAATCATATAATACGTCGTCAAATCATTCCTTGCCAATATTTTTTAATAAGACAAATAAAAATGATGCAACGTACAACTTAAGCGACGTTAAAGAAAAACAACATTTAAAAGAAGAAAACGAAGTCGTATTTAATGAAAACTTTCGTGAGAACTTAGGCAATGCATATTCAGATCCAATTCCCTCCACATCATCCCATAATTCAAAGTCCCAATATCCAAGCTATTGTTGTGAAGATAGTGCACGTGCAGCTAAACGTGATACATTAAATGTTTACAAAAATGATAACTACTCTAATTCAACATTAGCCGCGTTTGTGGATAAAAAGAAATTAAATAGTACTATCGTATCGTCCTCATCGAAAAGTAAACAAATCTGCCATTTCACCACTGACGGCCAAAATTCCTTGTCATCTGGATCATCTCGTTCGTCACGAGCAGACAATAATAACTTTGAAGATCAAATTCTGGAGAATTCTGAGATATCTTTACCTACAGAGCAAACCGAGAACGATTTTGATGATGAAACATGGGCTGATTGTGAAGAAGGATCGGATGAAGAAGTTTGCACTTGTTTCAATTATCTACATGATAGTCCCAGTAATTGTCTAGAGGACGAGCTGCCTTCCAGAGACGTGGATTTATCAGGATATATACAATCAGTTACAATATCTAAAGATATATTTTTACAAGATAGCACATCGGATATTCCAAATATCCATAGAAAAAGAAAATTAAGAGATAGTCGTATCAGTGGCTATGAAAATGTTAATTGTGGGACTCCTTCTATCGGAAGTAAGCGAATGGCTTTAGATTGCCTATCGTCACCACGAACTCCAATAATTCAACCAGCTGCATGTGGATCTGTTGAGCGACGTACACCTAGATCTTTAATTCCGACAAAAGATAATCCACCACCGGAACTACAAAATTGGATAACACAATTCCAACGTTGGTCACACGTTGAAAGATTAGTTGCTGTCGATAGGCTTATTGAACATTGTGAGCCAACTCAAGTTCGACACATGATGAAAGTCATCGAACCACAGTTTCAGAGAGATTTTATTTCATTGTTGCCAAAAGAATTAGCTTTACAAGTTCTTTCTTATTTGGATCCGAACGATTTGTTGCGAGCAGCGCAAACGTGTCGGAGTTGGAGGTAAGACTGAATAAAATAGTTTCTTTTAAAATTTTATATTTTTCTTTATCTAGGTTCTTATGTGATGATAATTTACTCTGGAAAGAGAAATGTAAAGAAGCACAGATAGTGACTGAGCCAAATTCCGATATGCCCAAACGTGGTAGAGCTGGTAATATGCCGCCGATATCATCACCGTGGAAGGCTGCATATATGCGACAGCATATTATAGAAATGAATTGGCGTTCAAGACCAATTAGAGAACCAAAAGTTTTAAAGGGTCACGATGATCATGTGATCACTTGTTTGCAATTTTATGGAAATCGCATTGTATCCGGATCGGATGATAATACGCTTAAAGTATGGTCTGCCGTGAATGGAAAGGTGAATAGAAATGAAATAATTAAATTATTTACTTATTTTTTTAATTTTACTTTCAGTGTCTCCGAACCCTTGTAGGTCATACTGGTGGAGTTTGGTCGTCTCAAATGTCTGGCAATATTATTATTTCGGGAAGTACAGATAGGACGTTAAAAGTATGGGATATGGAAACTGGTCAATGTATTCATACGTTACAAGGCCACACTTCTACTGTTCGTTGCATGCACTTGCACGGCAATAAGTAATTGATATTAGTAAAGTATATCCATTATTAAGCTAACGAAAAACACTTTGTAGAGTCGTGAGCGGATCGCGAGATGCTACCTTACGAGTATGGGACATCGAACAGGGATCTTGTTTGCATGTTTTGGTTGGTCATTTAGCAGCTGTAAGATGTGTGCAGTATGACGGAAAACTTATTGTATCAGGAGCTTATGACTATATGGTGAAAGTTTGGAATCCCGAGCGACAAGAGTGTTTACACACACTTCAAGGACATACGAATAGAGTTTATTCGTTGCAGGTGTGATATAAACTTTTAATTTCATTTCATTTCCCGATATTTTTTTTTATTCAAGCGATTTATGTGCTCAGCTCCACTGCAGCTTATCAATATATGAAAGTCGATAATTCGCAATTAAAACGGCGAATTTTTTAATGCCCCTACTCTAAGATTTCCATTCCCGAGAATTGAATATGCTGAAGAACTACTTTATCGATTGATAGTGTAGGTTCTAGTATTTTTTTTTTTAAGGGGGTTGCATTGCCGACTGAAATTTTGAATTTGTTAAAATTTGCTAAAAGTTTTCAAAATCACAAAGAAAATCATGTATCGAGCGATAAAAGGTTGTGCTGATGTGTCTTTTGTCGACGACAGGACAAAAAGTAGCGGTCAACGCGAATATGTTACGATGGCTACCATCAAATCTGTGTCCAAGGGAATTCGTAGAAATCCACTCAGAAAGTAAAATATTGTGGCTCGAGAGATTTACGTTTCGCTTAGAACTATGTCTAGGATTTGTAATCCAGGACTTTGGGTTTTCTTTAGAAGCTCCGCTCAGTGATTGGCAATCGTTTTACGCCAAATCAGAGCCACAAAGACGACGAGGTTACTTCAGCACCATGTAAACAGTGGAAACAGAAATAACTTGAGTGCAAGTGATAAAATGTTCACTACTTTACGCTCACACTTTTCGAGACCGAGACGACCCTGAAAAAATCCGATGGTCGAAAAAGGTAATTATCCGGCTGCCTGGATGGTTTAATGAGAGGTGTGGTACGAAGTAGCCAATAAGATGCATTTTGAGAATAAGGAGTCGAAACACGGGCGGCAAATGATCAAAGTAATATTTTAGAGATCTCTACAAAAATCGTATAAACTGTAAATATCTTATAGAATAACTAATAATTAAATAAATAAGTAAGTAACGGACTTTATTACTGCTGGAGATTTGCCCTGTGGAAATTCTGATATAACTCTCGTGCTTGTGGATTATTTTAGAAGAGGAGACAGGCTCTCTATTACATCGTAATGTGATCTCGCAAAAAGCTGGTTTGTCGAAGGTAGCCTAGTCTTGCGTATCGCGATAGATGAGTACTAAACCGTTTGTCTAAGTGGGAGAAGCTAAATGGTGATCATCCTGAGTAGGTTTAAAATATTTTAAGCTTATAACTATTTACTAAATAAATTAACTTGGTTAATACATTTTTATTTTTCTTCAAATAACGTCTTCATTTTATGGATCTATTATGTACGAGTATATACGGTGTGTAATTTTTCTATAAATACTTCATAATTATGTTTTTTTTTTACATGGTAGTCTGGTATTTAGGCAACTGCTAAAAACATAATCTGAACTAAGAAGCGTAACCCGTTCTCGCTAGCTATCTCGAGATAGCTTCAAAGCTGCACTATGAAGTAACGATGGGCGAAATTTACACGTTGCCTAGGTCCAGGTTTATGAATCCTTCACTTGTGAAGTATATGGATAGTAACTGCAGAGTTTCTTTAGAGGCTCCCTTCTTCCCCAAGGGTGTTCAATTTCTTCAAAATTTTCACTTTAGTTCCAGATTCCTCCTTTCCAATAGGGAAACATAAATGTACCGCCTCTCATTTTTTTACATAATTCTTATTATTGCATTAAGTATAATAAATGTAAAGAAAACGCTTGAATCATGACCGACAAGACCAGTTGCGCTCTGATCTAGTCGCGGATCAAGCAGAAGTTTTCAGTGACTGCTCAAACATCGAAAAATACAAAACCAAAAACCATTATCGATATGTTTTGCTATCCCATTTGTGCGATTATTCGTGATATATAAATTTAATAACTAGTTTCGATTACAATATGTTACAATTTATGTCTTATTTTAGAAACCAAGCTTAACTTTTACAACTATGTACTTAAATAATTCAGCTTATTGCAGTTTATATTTTTAGGAAAAGTTATGACTAAAAACCTCTTACTACAACCCCAACCTAATTCTAAAGTTAACTTAATCTAAATCTAAGCACCTGATTTTCTAAATATTATTTTATTGACATAACGACGTAATTAACGGGTTTTCCGATCGAAGGCAATTATTTGTGAATCATTCCGTGAGTTGGATTGCCGTAAGAACTAATGTAATATTTAATTCATTTAGGCAAGTTGGGTTCCGTGCGGATTCATGGTGAGTTCTACAACCCAAAACCATTACAGCCTCATGAATTGCTAAGAAATATTATTTTTACACAAAACATGTTCTGTTCAAAAAAAAGGGTAAATTAAATTCGTATTTTATAGCATCACCATCGGTAGAAACGACTTTAGATATTATATTTGACAAAAGAAATTTTTGTGCAAAAAAGTGATTGAAACAGTTTTTTTTTCATTTTAATTAAAAAATACGCTGAAACTTGATATTCCTAGTGAAATTCCGATCGATCAATAGAATTTTTCAAAAATTATTGAAGATATGTATGCCATATGACTTTTATTTGAATCTTCCAACTTTAAGGTATGAAGAGGTCTTTAACCACGCTATCATAAAACTTACTATATGCATATATCGTTACAGCTTTATGAATGTCCATAAAAATTTAAAGTTAAATCTTTTTCTATAAAAATGATACCTTACTTTTCGTCTACCTTGTACATGAAAAGTAAGAGCGCCACAGAGGTTTGTTTGTCAACAAGAGCCCCTAAATAGACGAGTTTACGAAAAACGGGTTTTAAAATATCTCATATGCGCGTATCATAAAATTAATGCATTCGCTCAATATTTAATTTAAATTTTGAATTAATTTATTAATGTAGTTCGATGGGATTCACGTTGTCTCTGGATCTCTGGATACATCGATTCGTGTATGGGATGCCGAAACTGGAAGTTGTAAACATACATTAATGGGTCATCAAAGTCTAACTTCTGGAATGGAATTGCGGCACAATATTTTAGTTTCTGGTAATGCCGATTCAACTGTTAAGGTTTGGGATATAACAACTGGACAATGTCTACAAACATTATCAGGTAAATGATTTTCAACTAATACTATATAATTTCCAATTATATTTCGTAACATGAATTATGCGTAGGTCCGAATAAGCATCAGTCAGCCGTTACGTGTTTGCAATTCAATTCGCGATTTGTAATTACAAGTTCTGATGACGGCACAGTTAAACTATGGGACGTAAAGACTGGTGAATTCATTAGAAATTTAGTAGCTTTAGATTCTGGCGGCTCTGGAGGTGTTGTTTGGCGTATAAGGTGAGTTTTTAATTAAATGTAGCCACAATAATACCTACAATTCTTGTCGTATATTTTTTTTACTAGGGCTAGTGACACAAAGTTAATATGCGCAGTAGGATCGCGAAATGGTACCGAAGAAACCAAACTAATGGTTTTAGATTTTGATGTAGATGGTGCCTGTGCTAAATGCTCATGAATAGTCTCCACATAATTTTTCACATAATGCTTTTTATGAAAAAAAAATAATTGGAATCTTAAAGGAGTGCTTTGCTTTGAACGGTTTAGTACATGCAGGAGAGCACAACATATAGAGAGCACTTACTCACTAAAATCGTTATATGTTTTTAGTTATTCGTTTATATTTAAATTAGGAAAAATTAAGAAAAGAAACACAAAAACATTTTAAACGCGCTTATATGAACCAAACAATTCATTATAGTCCATAGTAATATAACTTATAAACAGTTAAACGATTTTATACAGTCATATAATTTGATATTACATTTTTTGCGTAATAATGACAAAAAATAATTTTAGTTAGGTTGAATTTAGTATTATGATTGCTTGCCATATGAAGTGAATAATGATGTCATTTCTATAAAAGTACAATAATACGTTATTTTATAAAAGGGCTTCAGTCAGTTGTATGTTATAGGATTCTCTATCTAATTAATATTTATTAACTTCCGATAAATCCTGTCAATTTTTCGATGAAGTTAAAAAAAATATTTACTGAAATAATAAGTAATTAATTTGTCTTTTTTCAATAATCTTTTGTTTGAGAGTCTAATGCATATTTTGAAGAATATCTGCCTGCTAAAATTGAAATTTTCGCCTAACATTGTTCTAACATGTACCTACCTAAAATAAGAAAGCCGAAACTGTCATTATTACCAACAAGCAAAAAAATTTATTAGAATAAAATTGGAAAATGTTAAGCCAACAATTATCGCAAAAATAATCATCTCAAATTAACTGCAGAAACGGTTTTCGTCATTTTCTATTAAACAAACAATAATAATCGATAGAAATATTTTGTTTAATCACCTTTCATTTGATTTTATATTATTGTTAACCAATTCTTTTCTTTATAACTTGTTATTAAGTTTTTTTTTGTTATTAATTTTCATTAGTTTTATGTACAATTTTACTTATTTTTTTTGGACTGATCATTGTTATAAATTAATGTTTATATATGGCTTTATCATTTTATTCTTATTTTTCTCTATCTCTCTCTCTCCTAACACCTTAATATCGTTTTTCGAAAACGTCGTTGTGTCGCAGCTATCTTTAGTCTGTATGTAAAATATTGACGTTATATAGTTTATTAATGAATGAGCAAGAACTATTTTAATAAATCCGCATTCTCAACAAATAAATTTCATGATAAGCATTGATTAAATTATGAAATAATTCTGTTTAAATGGTTCACAAAACAATTGCGCCACACAATTGCCATTTCTGTAACAATAAATTATTCATAGTATACAAAAAGCTTTCGAAAACGCAAAGAAAACATAAACAAACTCAATTAACTTAAAAGAATGATTAAGAACAAAATAAAAAAAAAATATATTATTAAACGTGTATGATAAAAATATTTTTTTTGATAGACTGATTGATAATAGTAATTAGTTTAATAGAATTATCATTTTAATTGCATCTTGATATTGTCATTAAATGCATTTTTTGCATAATTTAGCTAATTAAAAATTTATTACAGTAGTTCCTTGTAAATTGCAGATATAATTTTTCAATAAACCCACGTGAAATTATGGCCTGTAATAAATTCATTTTCAGCAGACTGTTTATTTATCGAGTCGAAATAAGCAGGTGTAATATTTTTTTAGAATTTTAGAAGGTAATGTATTAGTGGTATAATTTATAGACAAATTAAGATGTAATAAAGACGGGATTTATAAATATGGTGTATTTTAATTTCATAAAAAAATCTATGTTCAAATTAAAAGATAATGTTGGTTCACTGCATCCCTGCGCAACCTTGTTCCAGAATCTTTAGGTGACGTAATCGTCAATCCGACCAATAAATTATTGCAAACGTATCAGGATACCGAACACAAATCGCACGTTGTCAAACTCATAAAGTGAAAATTGTCTCATCTCGTAGTGTCTTTTGGGCATATTACGAAACTCGAGTCAAGTCAGTAACTCGACTCACATTCTTGAGCTTAAATTGGTATTATGAGACTCGATACATTCGCCAAACAAGGTAACTCGTCAAGTTGGTTGCATTTCAAGAAATTTGAGTCGGAAGCACTGAACGTTTATCACCGATGAACTGATGGGAATGAGGTTTTTCATTCCCTTTAGTATGAGAATGATTCCGTTCATCTGAAAACTCCTGACTCGCTCAAGAGATCCTCGAAATCACACAGGCTGAAAAGAAGCTTTTGCCAGTCAAAATCTAATCTTTCTCCAGATAGAAGAGATATTTTCGTCTAGTTTACGAATGCCAGCAAGTCAATTCTAAAACGTGGCAAATTCGCCCATGAGCTGGAACCTTATAAAGTCTTCAATTTCACCACTTATTTGTAACCGCCCAGTCTTTGATCCGGAAGAGAAAGCCAATTTATTGGCTGCAAGTTTTGTGAGGAATTTTTCATTACCACCTAGCAACCACTCTATCCCGATTGCTTACCATATTTATGTTTGTTACTCCTACACTTCCTCACTCGTGTTATAGTGAAAATACTGCATGGGGCTTAATATCAACAGGTCTTCCTGCAAGTAGATGGTGACAGAGAGTGCAGTTGCCTCGGCCATGCAGCTCATATCGTAACTTATGTCTTATGTGACCTTAAAGCGAACGATATAATTTAAGTCAAGAAGGAAATTGTAAGCTTCTCCAACCTTCATTTTGAACTTTTGCGAATCGCTTTTGTTGTGTTTCGTTTATAATTTCTTTATTTATCAAAGTCGTAATAAAATTTATGATGCGCATACTTTGGTTGCTCTTCACAGTAGCGAGAACGGCGTTTCAACTCCTGTGGCCGAGAAACCACGTTAGTGGTAGGTACTTTCTAAAAAATCTGCCACCGAAAAAAGGTAACTCGGACACCGCTAATTATCTCCCCATAGTGATTACTCAAGCTCTTTTTTATCACCGATTTTATTCCTAATCTTTATTAATGATATTTTGTCGTGTAGTGTCTAATTCCCAATTTTGTAGACGAAAACACTCCCAATTGCACTTTTAGTTTTGAGTCGGTTGTAACGGCAAACCAATAAATCGTCGTTCAAGCCTTGAACTCTAACTTAATTTTGATTCTAGAATGGGATAGGCATAATGTGGTTGAATTTAATGCCTCTAAAACTTAAATCTGTCATGAATGTTTACGAAAAACGACACCTTTACTTCTACTTCATTTAATCGCAACACTTTCAATATAGCAGAATTCTTCAATATCTTGGACGTAACCTGCAATAAATGCCTCAATTGGAGTCAACATATTATCTAAACGTCTTCGATGTCTTCAAAGATGAAAAAAGTATTTTATGGTACTTGTATCCGTTCGCGCTTTGAGCATATACGGGTAGTAGCATCCAAATCATGTCTTATGCTGGTTGATTGTTCGTATTCAACCTTCAACGTTTCGACTGATTGGAAATGTTATAATTGCTGCCTCTATTCTCCCTTGAGCATCGCAGGCTTTATGCTTTAGGCACTGTTTGGGACTTGTGTTGCCCGCCGAGGTCTTAGTTTTTTTACGATTGTGGAAGACTGGAACAAGTTTAGCATGTGATGGATAATCGTCAGGAGTGTAGTTCAAAGTGGGTATCCTTAATTTATGTGGTTTTACTTTTGCGAAAGTGTTTCCCATGTGAATACCCCAACTTATTTCCTGCGATTTCTCTAATAAATCTCTCTTTGAGACAGGTACGCGCGGCTGCGTAATTATCTGTGTACGAGCCCGAATGCACAAGACTCTGCCTTGGTTATTCAATTGCGCCAATCTCTTTAGCGGAAATTTTTCTGCTACTTCGTGTTCATCGTTGAGGAGTGTTAAGGTCTTGGTAGTTGTGTCTATTACCGATCGGTTTCCTAAAATATCCCGACCTAAAATTCCGTCTGCTGGAATTCCATTTAGATCATCTACCAAGTGCCACTTTGCCCTAAAACGTAGTTTAGGGTGCAGTCCTATTAGAACGGTGCCTAAGGTTCTACTTAAGCCACCAAACACTCCACCCAACTGTCTTCTCTCGCGTTTGTCCATGTTTCGAAGGTTCTTCATAGCCGATTGTCGTAAAAGGCTTGTATCGGCCCCTGTGTCCACTTGCACTGTAATCTTACCAGATTTTGCTAGAGAACAGGGGAACTCGATGAATACATCGTCGTCGATGTCCTTCGTTAACGTGTGTAGGATGGATTTTTTCGTGCAATCCACGCCTCTCCGTTTACCGGACGCGTTTTTTAAATTCATGCGCACAGGACATACTCTTGTTTTCACCTTACATCCGAGTAAATTCGTTCGGATAAATAAGTAAATGAGTTGCAAGAAATGTAAGAAGCTGGTACCCAGACTTGAGTTTGTGCTCTTCCGGGGATTGATCCTTTTTACTAACGCTTTTTGATTTGCGGGTCCTACGCTTAGCGTTTTTCTTCTTAACTGAATTAATTGTATTAATACTTACTTGTTTACTATTATTGTTAGTGTCGTTATTAACGTTTTGGAGGTTTGAGGTATGGGTCCTATTTATCGGTGCGCAGCGTTTATTGAGCTGGCTCTCTAAACGTTTACGATGTTTTTCTAAAAAACGTCGCTTATTAAAACAAGTATCCTCAATATGTCCTAGCCTGGCACACCATTCACATTTAAATTTGGTTATGTGACTTTGCCTGGTAGTTCGGAACGTATGTACCTTTAAACGATTCCTAGTTTTCCTCAAATGCCCTGAAAACCCGAAAATATCCTTCGGCGTTGCCTGGTGCGTCATCTTGATCTCGTCTAATGCGCTATCGAGAGTTTGAGTTGTTAGGCAAGCACTCCTTATTATCGTCTTGAACTGACTCAAGGTCCTAAAAGGAGTTCCTTGAATCAGGTCAGAAAAGTCGCCGTTTAAACGCGTGGAGAGCAGTGTGATGAAAATGGTTTCATTCGCTTCATTAATGCATTTTAAAGCTGATTCGCATGCATTAAGAAACTCGTGTATCCTCCCCGTTTGATCTGGAAATTGAATTCCATTAAAAATGGGAACTATACGAGACACTGTCTCACTAATTTCTTCGTAAGAGGACATTTTTTTTTAACTGGATATTTTGACTGGTGCGTGTATTTTTATCAGCAGTGACTGAGTTTGAAAGCAATTTCATATACGAATTGATGAAACTTCTGAAAATGTACCTGGGACTTGAGGCATAAATGTATTTAATTTTCACAGAAAGAGATCTATCTGATCTCAAAAAAAAAAAAATTTTTTTGTTAAAAAGCGGAAATTTGTTATAACTGATGTCTTAGGTGATGGAAGTAAATGAAATAAGAACTACTCATGAATAAGATAAAATTTATGAAGACGAAGGAAAAAATTTAAGAAAAATCACTGTCCAAGTCATATGAGTATACTTCCGACCCAATGCCGACATGCAACCACTCGAGCTTGGATTACAGTCATTTTCGCTGAGGGTTTTTAATTTTGTATTATTTACTATCGCCAATGTTGTGTTTATTGAACCCAATGCAAAAACAATGCATTGTGTGGTATGAAAAACTCATTGCAAAAAGGTAGTTGATATAAAACAGAGCAATATCGCTATCAGCAATATCTTCCGCAGTGAAAGGATGTAGGTTGACTGAAAACAACATAAATCTAATTTAATTAAACCAAATATATATTGTGAAACAGGAAAAAATGCTCATGCAATACGTTATTGACTGACTGCATATTTAAGCATACGTGTTGTGGACATGGCCATACGTATTTGAAATATTAACAATTGCAATTAACTGAGTATAATTGTAATGAAAATATTTAAGAAATTTTTCGTCAAGCCAAAATTGAACAGCAAAATGATGACATGATCATATATCAGAAAAACTATTGCATTTATTGATAAAAGAAATGCGTGAAGAGAAAAAGTTAAAAATGGAAAAGAATAATCAAATATGTAATTGTATACATATTGTATTACAGTCTTATCGTCGACTGCATAGGTTTGTCTACCATCGGCCTTATGCCGATGAATAGAAATCCGGCTGCGCCAATGTTGTGTTTATTTTTGGTGGGCATGAGGGATACCCGACCAGAACACGCGGTTTGTCCCGAGAGGTGGGACCTGAAAGAGAGGAGTACTGTTGCTTGCTCGTGGTCTTGTCCAGCGAGCAGCACCTTTTTCCTGAGTGGTGGATCAACTCTCTCTTCGTGGACTTCTTGAAGTTGATCCACAGTGTAGAGAGATTTTCTATGCGTCCAAATAGCTCGAGGATGCAATTAAGCCCGTCTCAGAGACCATTTGGGATCACTTGGAATTTCCTGGAGTTGATCCAGGTGCAGGAGGGATATTCTAAATGTCCAAATAGAGCGAGGATGCAATTAAGCCTGTCTCAACTCTATTCGGGAACACTTCGAATTAGTTTGCTGAAAATAAAAAGAAAGAAGGTTTTAGTTACCTTGAAAAAAAGAAAAGAAATCTTTGAATCCGTTCATTTAATGGTCGGTTTAATTCGGTTTAAAAAATACTAACGTACTAAGAGATTATCGCTAGTTACAACTAAACTTATATATTAAAAAAGTGCCGACTGACACGGAACTGAGTGTTGTCTTCCGCTTTGGGAAAACACTCATGCTGTTATGACACTGGCTATTTTTGCGGCTTTAAAGCGGCTAGACAATCCAAATGGAGAGGGATAGAGACTTTAACATACAATTTAGACATTGGTGTGAGAGAGACAGTCCGAACAGCAAACTATGGGTAACTGTCAAAAAACAATCCATAACTGTCAAAAAAAAAAGCGGCAACAAAGCGCATTCGAGCAGTGTTTCGCAACATTCTAGCAGTTAATCCAAGAAAAATCCGCTGGCGGCTAGATTTTTGCTGTTATGACACTGGCTATTTCTTCGCTAGAAAAAAGTACAATAATAGCCAATCGTGCGACAAGGCGAACAACAATAAAAAGACAGAGATACCGCTCTTTCCGACGCTAGCGGCATCTAGTAAACGAAATTAACAACTGGTTTCTTCAGAAAACTACCGGTTCTGGCGCGTTTCATAACAGAACATGACACTTTCCATAATTTATACGTACCGAACTGTCAAAACCTAGTTTGTAGCGGCTGGAAAATCTAGCCGCCAGCGGATTTTTCTTGGATTAACTGCTAGAATGTTGCGAAACACTGCTCGAATGCGCTTTGTTGCCGCTTTTTTTTTGACAGTTATGGATTGTTTTTTGACAGTTACCCATAGTTTGCTGTTCGGACTGTCTCTCTCACACCAATGCCGAAATTGTATGTTAAAGTCTCTATCCCTCTCCATTTGGATTGTCTAGCCGCTTTAAAGCCGCAAAAATAGCCAGTGTCATAACAGCATTTCCAGCCGCTACCGACTTGTTTTTGACAGTTCGTTATGTATAAATTATGGAAAGTGTCATGTTATGTTATGAAACGCGCTAAGATCAGTATTTTTTATAACAAATCAGTTGTTAATTTCGTTTACTAGATGCCGGTAGCATCAGCAAGGGTATTTTTTAGCGGTAATCTCTTTCTCTCTATATTGGTCGCCTTGTCGCACGATTGACTTTTATTGCACTTGAAACTAGCGAGGAAATAGCCAGTGTCATAACAGCATTAGTTACATGTCATTCGGCAAAACATTGCTGACATTAATGCTGTTATGACACTGGCTATTTTTGCGGCTTTAAAGCGGCTAGACAATCCAAATGGAGAGGGATAGAGACTTTAACATACAATTTAGACATTGGTGTGAGAGAGACAGTCCGAACAGCAAACTATGGGTAACTGTCAAAAAACAATCCATAATGCTGTTATGACACTGGCTATTTTTGCGGCTTTAAAGCGGCTAGACAATCCAAATGGAGAGGGATAGAGACTTTAACATACAATTTAGACATTGGTGTGAGAGAGACAGTCCGAACAGCAAACTATGGGTAACTGTCAAAAAACAATCCATAATGCTGTTATGACACTGGCTATTTTTGCGGCTTTACAGCGGCTAGACAATCCAAATGGAGAGGGATAGAGACTTTAACATACAATTTAGACATTGGTGTGAGAGAGACAGTCCGAACAGCAAACTATGGGTAACTGTCAAAAAACAATCCATAACTGTCAAAAAAAAAGCGGCAACAAATCGCATTCGAGCAGTGTTTCGCAACATTCTAGCAGTTAATCCAAGAAAAATCCGCTGGCGGCTAGATTTTCCAGCCGCTACCGACTTGTTTTTGACAGTTCGTTATGAATAAATTATGGAAAGTGTCATGTTATGTTGTGAAACGCGCTAAGATCAGTATTTTTTATAACAAATCAGTTGTTAATTTCGTCTACTAGATGCCGGTAGCATCAGCAAGGGTATTTTTTAGCGGTAATCTCTTTCTCTCTATATTGGTCGCCTTGTCGCACGATTGACTTTTATTGCACTTGAAACTAGCGAGGAAATAGCCAGTGTCATAACAGCATAACTGTCAAAAAAAAAGCGGCAACAAAGCGCATTCGAGCAGTGTTTCGCAACATTCTAGCAGTTAATCCAAGAAAAATCCGCTGGCGGCTAGATTTTCCGGCCGCCACCGACTTGTTTTTGACAGTTCGTTATGTATAAATTATGGAAAGTGTCATGTTATGTTATGAAACGCGCTAAGATCAGTATTTTTTATAACAAATCAGTTGTTAATTTCGTCTACTAGATGCCGGTAGCATCAGCAAGGGTATTTTTTAGCGGTAATCTCTTTCTCTCTATATTGGTCGCCTTGTCGCACGATTGAC
This sequence comes from Beris morrisii, assembly GCA_951812415.1. Lineage (NCBI taxonomy): Eukaryota > Metazoa > Arthropoda > Insecta > Diptera > Stratiomyidae > Beris > Beris morrisii. The sequence continues at coordinate 75,407,117 of OX638310.1, forward strand.
TTTTATTGCACTTGAAACTAGCGAGGAAATAGCCAGTGTCATAACAGCATAACTGTTAAAAAAAAAGCGGCAACAAAGCGCATTCGAGCAGTGTTTCGCAACATTCTAGCAGTTAATCCAAGAAAAATCCGCTGGCGGCTAGATTTTCCAACCGCTACCGACTTGTTTTTGACAGTTCGTTATGTATAAATTATGGAAAGTGTCATGTTATGTTATGAAACGCGCTAAGATCAGTATTTTTTATAACAAATCAGTTGTTAATTTCCTCTACTAGATGCCGGTAGCATCAGCAAGGGTATTTTTTAGCGGTAATCTCTTTCTCTCTATATTGGTCGCCTTGTCGCACGATTGACTTTTATTGCACTTGAAACTAGCGAGGAAATAGCCAGTGTCATAACAGCATAAGTTCCAGGTCTTGGTCTCGGTCGCACATTGCGTGACGAAATCTGAAGCTCCAAACAATTGTATTTTGTTTGTAGCTTCGACCTCGGCCGGGCAATATGAACCGGCGCTTAAGTCCGAATCCACAAGTTAGCAATATTATTTAAAGATACTTAACACTACCGGCATTTCCAGTAGGTCAGTAAACAAACCGAGTTATTTACGTTAATTATTATGAAACTGACCCACTGGCAATGCGGATACGAGGGGAAATCCAAACACCTGGATTAGATCAGGGAATAGGGATGCTGCTACAATGCTGGGTACAACACATCTATTAATCGTTGTATTTTTTTTCCTATCGACCAGTCCCGTGTTTTATTACTCTGACAATAATTGAGAATGTCATTGGAAATAATAAAGTTGATCAGTGTTTTCACCAATTGATGAGTGAAACATTTAATACTTCTAAGAAATCTCTAAGCGCCATATACCTTACCCACACAATTATTGAATTGGTAACAACACGATAAAAGTTTATTAAACATGATCCCTAAAACTAAATGCAATGATGAATCATCGTGTAATATTTTGCTATCTTTGATTAATTATAAGAGTGCGAAACCTTATCATTTTTTCAGCCATAGCAAGAAATAGCTTCTTCGGGTTTTGGCAAGCCAAAAGCAGCTTATAACAACTGATCGACTTATATGTACATACGCAAGTTGGCGGAACATATGACATATATTTTGGACTTTGCGATCAAAAAAAGGAAAATAAAAAGAAAGTGAAAATGAGAGATACTAATAAAACATGGTTTTTCATTTTAAACACTCAAAATGACGTTGAGACGAAAGTAATAGCTACACACATATGGATATTGCTATAGCTGGTTTCTTGCTTACGGTCTGGAGTATGAGCAACTCAAAGCTGCTATGAAAGCTGCTTTTTAAAAATCTTGGAAAGATCTAGTGTCAAATAGCAAGCAAGAGAAAGAGCTTTTAGTTGCTTTGGACACACAAAAGCATACAAAAGAAGCTAATAGGAACTATAGCAAAAATCATGAACAGAACCCTGGTTATTATTTAGCTTGTCAGTTACATAGTAACATGCACTGCATGTCAGCATTATGGTGCATTTACACTCAACGTTTGAGGCGAGCCTCTACCCCAACCAAAAAATCACCCAATCAGATGGCTTGTGGAGTTGCAAGAGTCTAACATTCTTCAACTTTTTCTCCGACTCACGCTTCCATATGTGTACACACATACAGTGAACTGTGGTACCACACAATTCGCAGCTCATCGCATTTCTGTCGTTTCGCGCTTATAGGCAAGTTCCGCCGCAGAGGCATGTTGAGTTTAAATTGCTTTCAACACAACAAAGTACACAGCCGACGAAAACCGGTTTGCAATGCCCTGATGAGGGTATATGGGGGGGGGGGGGGGGGGGGAATTCGTGAGAGTTTACTCACTCTTTTTTTTTCCTGCTTGTGGTTTGATTAACGAAAAATCCTAAAATTTATTTGTAGGCGATGTTATAAAAAGCCAAAGTAAATACAAAGGAATTCGTGAAACCTATACAACCCGTTTTTTTATATTCAACTCCTAAGGGTGCTCTCTTAGGTAGCTTTTACGCTAGACTTAATTTTTAAAATTAGCGACTCTGATTATGATTCAGGTCTTACGTCAATACGTCCGGATATTGCGAGAAACATAAAGAAACTGTTGGATAAAAAACCTATTCCTTTACGTTTTATATTTAATTTTTTTTTTAAGAAATAGCTGAATTATATAAATTTCGAATTAAATTTTTGCTTGGTATTTTTCTAAATCTTTCAATAGATGTATTTGACAATGATTAATTTGAAATTCGAGGACTTTGCAGTCAAACCGAAAAGGTTTTAGTTTGCCAGCGAAAATAGTCAAATATTTTACAAACTGACATATGGACAAGCTTCAGAATCGAAAGGGATCTCTCAGAATAAACATTTTTTTTATTAAGTTCAACTATAATATTTTTTCGGCTTTGTTTTAAAATTAAAAAATATGAATAGGTTATTTTCGGTCACTTATGAGTTTCAGTGAACGAACTAGGACCAGGAAAAGAGATAATGAATAATTTAATAAAGATCTATTGTTAAATTTGTCTTTTCATAGTTACATTTTGTGCTTAAGATAAATAATATTTAAACTTTCTTTGGTTTCTTAAAAAAAAGAGCAGCCAGATATACGGACGTACTTAACGAAAATGAAATAATGAAGTTAGTTAGCAACATCACATCTCCGGACTCAACATACACTGTATAAATCCGAGCTGAAATAAAATAAATATTAATAATATAAAATGTAAATAATAAAACTCGAAAATTACTTAGATTGGTGAACGCCGACAGTGCCCATGTCGTAAGGCTCACCGAAGAAGAGTTTCTAGTTTTTAAAATCGCCACTAACTGCAGCATTTTACTAGAAGCACCAATTGGCGTGCATAATGGCTATAATGAGGTAATCGAAAATTGGTTAAATATTCTATATAAAGGAAAATAAGTAAATTATGAGAAGTAATAAAGCGAAAAAGCAGGTTCATAAAGCCCACAATCCATGCCATGCTTTCAATATTCTACTACATATTTTCATACGTAAACGTGAAGAATTATTAACCGAATAACAACAAATATTGTTTTCATTTAACTTTTCAAAGGAGGCAAAAGACCAAATATAAAAGAAAATTTACACATTTTTTTTTTTCAAAAATTATAGTTTAAATTCAGACTGAGTAATATTAAAGCGTACATAAAAGTGAACTAACGTATGTACATAGTAAATGAAACCCCATTAATATGCTATGCAATACACAGTATTCAAAAATAAACATGAGTTATGGTTGCCAATGATGAATTTTTTATGATTAATCCCATCTGTAATATGCCTACAACTTTTAAAATTGGTAATAATCCGCAAACTATTTTTATTAATTCCAAAAATAATAAAGATTTGGGATATTCAGATAAGAATATGTAGTAAACATTTACTTATTTACATTTTTGATGCTAGCCAAATTACGCTAATAACGAACTTGCAAAAAGATACGAGCGCAGCAATATTTATTTATTTAATTTAAATACAAGCAACGGACAAATTCAGCTAAAAAAGATCGGCGATAGGATAACCTGTTCTAGGGAAAAGAGACCACAACAATACTACGAATATAAAGTTTTTTGAATACTAACTAAGTAGAAGAAATTTTGAAAATTTATTTAATCCTGTGGTAAGTCCATAACAATTTTTACAGCCTTACGAGGACCGTCTTAAAGTATAGGCATCTGGACAGTTGCCAGAGACCGTCATTCTGGAGATGCCTAAAACATAAAACGTTCTAACTGGAAAGTGTACATCCTATACTGTTGTCTTGCGAGTACGTGTATGAATGAAAGTAATAGGGATTCGCATAACATCCAGTGGTAAATCTTTTTAAAATGTAGAACATTTTTCATTTGATTATTTTTCCTCTCTTATTTCCAAGAAGTGAACGCTTACAATGATGTTCAGACGACACTGACGCTTTGTATATATATTTTTATAATTATTTCATGGAAAAAAGTATTCGTTATTTAATTTTTGGTTGCGCGAGGATGTTTCAAAAATATGAACTCTATTATAATTTCAAAAAATGTTTAAGTTAGAAACTGAAATTTGTCAAACTTCGATATCCCACATACATACATATTGTATATAGTTTAAACTTATGGATGAACAAGTCCTCTCCTTCCTTCTAGTGAACACCATAAAGAATCTCTAAATAAACAAACTAAAACCCCGCTAACCATACGACACATTAAAGACTTACATCAATTTAACACACGTAATGCGAACAATATTGTAAATCTATGCAGACCAAGAACGAATCGTCTGAGAAGAGACCCACTTTACGAAGCAATCATTGAGTACTATTCCTTACCCAGATCCATAAAAATATGCAACCAGTATTGCCGACTTCAAAGCCAAAGTGAAGGGATATTTCCTAGACAAGCAGTCCTGAAAGACGCTTGAAGAAACGGTTGTGGTTTGTGTTGTTGTGGCATGTATACGTCTTTTATCTTATCTTTTAAATCCTTTTTTATTTTATTTTTTTGTATATTTTTTATTTTTCTTTTATTAATTAAAAAAAAAATCTGCCAATGGTCTGGGCGAAACTTTATTATTTTCGGGGCAAAGTTCGGGAGCGGTCAAAGTCGGAATATATCATCAGTTGTTTCGAAATTATGAGGTTTCTTGGAAAGTTAATTTTGTTCTTAAAATAAAAATATTTAAAATAGAGATTTTTAGCAGATTAAACATTGAAAAAGTCCGTGTAAACTATTCGAATTTCGGTATATTATGTACACTAAAAGCCCATAAAAGTAAAAACGAATTTGTTGCCTTATCATAATTAAGAGATATGACGAATTGTTAAAACGTACACAAAGCCATTACTTCCACTTGGGGTTTGAATTTCGAAAAAATTGTGAAACAGGTTTTTAGACGATTTCATAAGAAGCAACTTGATATCTCATGAGATACGAGGAATTTGGAAAAATTTTTAAAAATGTAAGCAAACCCTTTACACCCTCTTGAAATTCGAAAAATCGTGAAATTGGTTTTTAGGTCATTACATCAAATGCCGTATTAACCAATTTTATATCTCATCAGAACTAAGGGATGGCAGAATTTATGAAAACATACCCTTGGGGGTTGAATATCCAAAAATTGAGAAATATGTCGAAGATTTGAAAAGTGTACAACCCCCTTACACCCACCCCTTAGGATTGAATATCTGAAAATACTGAAATTGACTTTTTGGCGGTTATAGTATAGGAAACCTTAGGAAGTAAAAATGAATTCGATATATCATCAGATATGCAACCTCCTTACACCCACTTGGGGGTTAAATATCCAAAAATCCTGAAAGAAGTTAATAGATAAATATGAAAACAACACGAGAAAATAAAAACCAATTCAATTTCTTATCACTTCTAAAAGACATGACGGAATTCGTGAAAACTTGTTCGACTCATTTATACCCTCTTAGGGGCTGAAAAAGGAAAAAACTTAAAAACCAATTTTAGGCGATTATTACACAAGCCCTTGAAAGACCACAATGGATCCACAGTGCTCTCTCGTGATGGACTGTGGCACATTGCACAGTCTACCCTTCTCAGCCTCAAGCCCTTGAAAGTGAAAAGATATTCCATATCTGATCAGACCTGAGGGATATGGCTGAATTCGTGAAAAAATGCACAACCCTCTTTCCACCCTCTTAGGGGTCGAATTTCAAAAAAATCTGAAAACGCTTTTTAGGTATTTACATGAATAAGCCGTAGAATAAAAATGAATTCAATATTTGGGAAGACCTACTAGATATGACGAAAACCGTGAAAATATATGTATTCTAATTTCACTGATAATTTTTTTTGCCCCCCTTCCGAACGCCAATAGATATTTGAAATTTTTTTTTTTTTACTTTTTTACTTTTACTTTTCTAGTTGATTTACATATACATACCGAGTTTCAATTTTGTAGCATAAGCCGTTCTATAGATAGGAAAAACACCCCCACCCCCGTACCATACTACACCTATAAAAAATTATATTTTTCCAACATGCTACCTCTATAGCTCTATCTAAATACCAAGTTTCAACTTTATATCATTACAGGTTCTCGGGATATAAAAATCGGAACCTTTTCCTTTTCACCCTCCCCCACCCTCACCATCTACACCCTCACCCACAAAATTTTTTATCCTGCTAGGGGTCTATTAGATTTAGATTTAGATTTCATCGGAGGCGGAGGGATTCCTCCAAGCACCGCGACCAGTGGTCTATTGTGCTATACCTCATAGATCTTTCTCCAGTTTCAACCTAGAGATCCTCACTCAGCTTTATTTCTCTTAGGAATTTATCTAGTTCGTGTAGGTCTATTTTTGCAATGGTACTATGGTCCACAAAGTGTTCGCCGAAACATTTGTGGCGTGAGTTGCGACTGCCTCACAGCAGCACAGAATATGTTCTGAGGTTTCTGCCTGCAGTTGGCAGAACCTGCAAAGGTTATCGGTTATGATTTCTATTCTTTTAAGATGATCTTGCAAGCGCGAGTGACCCGTGAGTATTCCGGTTATTACCCGTACTTTGTTTCTATCAAACTGTAGAAGCTGTTTGCTTCTTTTAGTTGACTGGTTCGGTATGAATCTTTTGGCCTGTCTAAGTCTGGGCAGTGTGGCCCAGTGTTGGTATTTCTTGTGTTCCTCCCATACCCTTATGCTCCTCTTAATAGAGCAGGTTGAGATTCCACAGGGGTCTATTAGGTCTACCTCTGTTAAAAATTTTAATCATCTATCTTACAATTTTCTTGAGATATGAGACGTGATTTTTTTGAAAAATTCTTATCTCCTCCACTTTCATGCTCAACTTCATTTGTCAACCTTTATATAAGAACCAAATTTTATTTGTCTAGTGCAATTGGCTCGTGAGATATCGTAATTTAAAGTTTTTTACCCCCCACCACCATACGCCACTGCCCCCACTCAAAAAATTATTTCCGATCTATTCTTCTAGTTTACCTACAGGTCTTGTGGTGTTAACCGTTTAGGAGATATGGATTTTAGAATGTGTCGATCTCGCCTTTTTTGCGTTTCGGACGCATTATTTTTCCCTCCACTCCCACACCCCTTCACCCATATTGTAAATTTTTTAGCAAATGGGTCAACTATCGAAGCTCTATATAAATTCCAAATTTCAGCCTCCTAGCATAAGCGGTTGCTGAGATCTAGAAACCAAAATTTTCCGTCTAAAACGCTTTCCCTACTTCCCCCCTCACACCCCCACCCTTAAAAATGTGGTCACTTAAAGGGGCCTACCCAGTCTATTCATAAAAATAATTTCATTTAATAGCTAAAAGGGTTAGGGAGCTACGAGCCTTCAAACGATTTTGCGTACAGCGGTCGACGTACGGCGTACGGCGGACAGACGGACTAAAATTTTTGTTTGCTTTTTTCGTGTCTACTAGTCATGAAACGTAAAAAAAAAATTTTCAGGGTAGCAAATTTTTTTTTTTAAAAATCGATAACAATACTGTATTATTAAAATAATAAAGTAAAAAAACTAACTATAAATTGCATGTATTATTTAATATTTTGATCATTCGTATTTTCCTTATTAATCACTTTATTACTTTAATTTCTTTTAATTATTAATATAAAACTTGACTAATTTATTTTTGTACTACCTCTTATACCAGTGCGCTGTACTGATTGAGGAGTACTAGGGGTTAAGATTATTAGGCATTGAGCCCAATGTCATCATACATGCATGTATGTTGATATGGTGAAAATTTTCTAGCTCATTGAGCTGAGTGACAGTTATGTCTCCAGCTCCATGTGCTGAGAAAGTGTACCTGAAACGGGGCAATTATCTTGTTCATTTCACAGAGTTATGTGCAGTACTGTTTCGTTTTGGCTTTAGCCTTTAGCTCCTATTGCCTCCTACTCTTGAAATGGGGATGACTTGCTCATGTAGCATGAAGGGATTAAATCAATTATTATTAAAAAAAAATATCCGTGTATAATTTGCGGTATCGCGTGAATAAAATGTTTGTTTAATAAATGGTGTTTTAGTCGATCGCTACCATAGAGATATATACTAACTGGAGATGACAAGCAGCAATTGAGTTGAAGGCGGACGTCATCGCTTTCACTTACACGTAAAACAATAACAATTGACATAATGATCCCGTTTTTTCTCACTCATATTTATATTATATCCCGCTCTTGAAACACTCTAAACAATAACAATTTGACACTTCGACCATGTCTTGTCTTACTTCACTGGCTTCACAGCGCTTTATATAAAACCGGTGGCTTGTTGCTTCCAGCACATATGTCTCTATGATCGCTACCGACAGGGGCATCGTTCACTTGTTATAATTATACATAGATCTATGCTATTATAGGAAATGCATTTTCATACCATAGTTATCCTGCCACGATGTGAGTGTCATATTGGCAGCCCGCATTTTTCGCGGTGGCTTGCAATAATAAAAGTGTTTTCGGTGCTCCATTTAACGAAATTACACTTTCATCGATCCACAGTATTTGTCTCCAAACTAGTTTGTTTATGTGATCTAGAGCAAATTTCATCACCCAATTCACAATTCTTGAGAGTATTTTGTGGTTGCTGGCGACCATCATATGCTTTATTTTAAAGGATCCCTTCAAAGATCGAAAAATTTTTTTATTGATCAATTTGTTGTGCGACTCGCTTCCTCTCTCATCCTGAGGTATTTCCATCAGCACAAATTTGTTTTTCTTTCGAGACTTGATAGCAAATCATATGTTTATGGCAGTTATAATTTTACAATCAGCTGAAATTGACCTGGAAATGTTATGTTATTATTAATATTCTTAGTTTCTAGAAAAACGTTTACATTTATTGTTGATTGAAGAATTATGGAGAATAGATGAATCCTTTAATAAAATGAGTAGAATAAAAATAGTAGGATTTATGCATTTTCCTGGGCACAGTGCAATGTGTAAATAATTGTACTGACTGTATGAGTTTCATTTGACTTTAACATCGACAAATAAAAAAAGAAATCTTACATATTTAAAGTAAGATTAAGTTTTTTAAATATTCCCAAACGCAATTTAACTTGCACTGAATATTTTATGGGAATCATACGATTAGCTACTAACTGTCGTGACTCTGGTATGTTCAATGTTTAACATGATACAAAAGTAGACAAAAAAATATCACCATACATTTACCATTTAATTACGAAATCAACTGAACTGAAATCTTTTCTCCGCCATTCAAGAAAATGCCCTTTGAAATGAATGGGTTTGCGATTTATGCCACACTTACTTAGTTTCTTAAATCTATAAAACAATGACGAAATTATGAAAGTGAGACTGATGCAGGGAGGGTACTATCAGTTTTTTAAGTAATATTGAATTCTATTAGTACATAAATTTTAGCTTTTAGCCTTTGCCAACTATTTTTACTGGTACTAGCTATGATCTCTATTAAACTATGATCGTATCGCTAAGCTACGTGCACTCTAAATTATTTATAAAATTAACATAAACTAATTAGTAAAATTCTAAAAAGAAGCAAAAACACAACAAAATTAAAGTAATTTCGCAAAATAATGGATCTTACCACTAATATTGCCAAAATAGAAAGAGGCATCATATTGACATATATCAGAAACATATATATGACATACAGAATAGTTGCAAACATAGATTTCTGTCCTAACAATTTATTAAATTTGAAAACTAAGTAAATTAAAACATATTCCTGGAGTAATAGAACCGGATATTCCATATAAGATAGGAAGGAATAACCATTTGAGTAGTTGTATGTCATCATAACAGTATAACTGAACAACTCCAGACATAGCCCAAAGACGCTGATGCCTGAAAATATAATTATTTAATAAACACGCATACTTGTATTCATTATGATTATAAGTAAAATCTGTTATAGAAATAAAAAATCTACCGACAGACTGGGCGCTATTTTATTATATTTTCGGGTTAGAAGTCGGGGATGAATTTAAAATGTAGTTTCGATGAAGGTTACTATATGTAGCTGACAACCTACAAATTAAGGTTCCACATAGCCACCTGATTGTAATATATGTTATAAATGAATGTCTGTGTTGTGTCTGTTCGCATATACTATACTGTCAACACGTCTTAAATAAACTATACTTCATGTTTATTAAGAATGAAACTTTCTTTATTATTTTTTTAATTAATTGAGTTTGTCATTAAATAATTGTGATTAAAATTATACGTAATTATTTTTGATATCACAATTTAATAAAACCAATATATATTCTATTATATTTATCACAGTATTATTTTTATATCGTTGTAGAATATTTTTTATATTTAATTTAATATAATTTATTAAAATCTATTATTTATTACAACTGATTCCATCAAAGCTTTTAACAAGACTAAAAAAGTATTTTTCCGAAATTTTATTTCTTTCTAAAAATGCCAACTAAATTTGAATTTAATAAAAATGTATGAAGTTAGTATTCATTAAAACTAGAGTAAAAAATACTTAGTTACAAAGAACTATTTATGTACAACGTGACGTTCCACTACAGTTATGTACCGGCACTTTGGATTCAGCCATCGAGCTGCAATTTTATCAACTGTTGTTACATTCATACCCTGGAAACCCGAATCAATTATCAATGACATTCAAATTTAAAAAAAAAACAACAATCTTCCAATATCCAATTAGAATAGTGAAGAAAGCTATACACACTCGAAATCTCTAGAGTATATAACGCAACATGGCTTACTGGAAAGTGGCGGGAGTGATTTTTATTCACGACCATCGACAGTATATCGTGTAAAGACCACGAGTAAATAGCGAATGTGTAGTATATAAACGTGAAACGTTGCCAAGTGTAACAATTCAATGGAATTGTGTTTTTACATGAAATCACAATCAATCCCTAGCTTGCAGCACTATTAATCCAGAGATTTTGAGCCGTAATAAAGAGAAATATGGAATTCGACAAAATTTGTCTTATATGAAGAGCATTTGTAGGTATAACGAGCAAGTAAATATGATAGCAAATTCGATTTCTCGTCGGACCTAAGAGATATTGCAGAATTCGTAAGACAACCCCTCGACAAATTCTAAAATTGATTTATAGCCGATTGTTTAAAAAAAAAACCGAAGAAGTAATAACCAATTTTATATCCCATTAAACCTGAAATATATGGCTAAATTTGTGAAAATGAAAACCAATTAGGGATAAATATCGGAAACTCTCGAAAACGATTTCTTGTTGTTTTTATCATGCGCCCGAAGAAATAAAGGCTAATTGAATAGATAAGTCCTGAAACTGATTTTTGAAAATAAATTAGATATATGACAATATATATTAATTAGAGATATGATGATATTGAAAATAAATGACGTCCTTTTCGCCGATTATTTTTTTGTCCATCATTAACTCGCGATATATAAAAATTAGAATGTTTTCTTTCCACTCTCCCGCACTCCTGACAGGGATCTATTGGGCCTATATAAAATCGAAGATTCTCTCAAATATATTTTGAAATATGAGACGTAGCTTTCTAGAAAAATTTTATTTTTCAATTTATATTTAACGAGTGATAGAGCCAGGAATATTTAGGCAGGTAGTATTGCGTACAAAACCTTTGGCTACGAGAGTGTTAAAATTCGATGAAACTCCTACATTTTAATAATTTGAATGTTACTTAAGGGGACGATCCACTCCATGTTATCTTATGGGGACTTTTGAGTTATTTCGGTACACACATCTCGGAATTGGCTTGTCGAATCGAGCTGAAATTTTACACGCGTTTCCTTACGGTCCCAATGTATGCTCTGAACTCAATTTTCCAGATTTTATAAGAAAACCAATTTTGATGTTAGTTATTCATGTTTTTTTGTCAATATTATTTTTTTTTTATAAAAAAAACCAATATTTTTCGACATGGTGACATGATTATAGACAAAGCTAGAAAAAAATACTTTATTATTAAAAAATAATAAAGTAAAATTAAGTCATTATCTCAAGTGGCTTAATAGAAAATTGTTCCTGAGTAAAAAAATTAACAACTTATCAGTAAAGCAAAAAATGAAAAAAAAAAACTGAACACCCAACTTTGAATGATTTTTTCACCCTTAAATAAATTTATTTAGGTCAAGTGTGATATATCATTTGATTTAGCTCATGATCCACAATATTTTTTTTACAGCCGTCGAAATAACTTAGGTTGTCACCCTTTAATGCGATTGCAAAACTAGAACGACATAGGTTGAGAGTTAATTGGTGTGATAGGGGATTTAGAGTAGTGGAATGAAAGGGAGGAGTCTGAAGTATTGCTGGACGTTGTTTTGAATTGTTGAAGGTTATACTTTGCAGTGAACAGATTGGCTGGTGGTAATGGATTCCATATTATTCTGTGGGTTGATGAAACAAAAATAAATTTGTCTGGAAACGATGACAAAGTGTTCGACGACCAGGTTTGCAAGAATACAGACCCGAATACACAAAAAAAACTATTAAACATGGAGGAAGAAATAGTAGCTAACTTTCTTGGTACGGTGTTGGTGCAATACGCTGATTATTGGCAATTTGGATCAAAATCTGTACGTTAACACACTTAGGCCCGGTTTTACAGTCGAAGTTTAAATCAAAAAATTTTTTAAACTTAGGATCAAACGAATAATGCGTTTCACAGAGGTCGTTAAACTCAAGTTTTATCCAATCCTAGGATTAAGCTAATCGGTAGAAGTTCTTTGATTTATAGCTTGGATTTACGTTTTTGACGTCGATTCTACTCTAATTCAAAGTACAGTGATTGTCAATATCAATTGGACCGATCAGAATTAGTGAGTTTAAATAAAATATTTTCGATTAGTGATGAAATTAAATAAAATTAGAGCTTCGACGAACTTGTTGTTTTTCCATTTTTCAATTTTAAATATTACAACGAAATGAAATGACAGAAAAGGTAGAGTATACCAATGTAAAAAAGATTAATTTTAGCTAAATTAGTTCACAATGATTGAAAACTTCAGATGAGTTAATCTTAGGATATTTATTTACAGTGAAATCGGGTCAAGTTTAAAGTGCAGATTAATCTTCAATTTAAGTTTAACTAAACTTCAGTTCAAATTTCTACTGTGAAACCGACCCCAAGGGATAGTATGTTTACCTTATGCAGAAGAAAATATGCAGCAGAGTAGCAAGAAAATGAATTACAGACAAAAAATCAATTTAATGGAATGGCCATCACAATCACCGGACTTAAATCCCATTGAGCACTTGTGGAGCGAACTCATAAATGCTGTTGGTAAACATAATATAAAAGAGCAAAGAGTAGAGTAGAAGAGCCAATGACAAAAATGTGCCAAGCAGAAGTTAAGAAAAAGGGTTATAGAACAAAATATAGAAACTGGAAAATAATGAATTATGTATGAATTTCCTAGATGTCTCTACTTTGATGTCCCCCTAAGTTTTATATTTTATTATTTTTTAATAAGTTTCTGTAGTTTTTGTAATATATATAAAAGTACAACGAATAAAACAACTTCAAAAGCAAAATTATAATTTTAAAAATTTTATGGTGACTATATTTTAATTATAGTTTAAGCCCCGTTTTTGCGATAGTTGATGTCATGATAATTACTATCGTCATAACTATCATCATGTAAACTTCTCGATAGTTACTTTCGCGCTATCATGATAGCACTATCGCACTTTCAAGCTTGACTAGATAGTTGGTAGCACTATCGCGATAATTTTATCTCGACATTGACAAGAAATTTTATTTTGACATTTACAAAAAAAAATATTTTTCAAATTCCCGCCACGCAATATTTTTTTAAATGAAAATGTTTTAACTTGAACTTGTAAAATTTAAAAAATAAAATAAAATTGGAAACAAAGTTAACATTGGAGCCCCGTTTATTATAGAAACGTAAATGTCATTGCAAATTTACATAAATAATTAAAATATGTGCAATGAGTTCGAAAAAGTTTGTCACTGCTTCGGTCAATTATGTGGAATTATTTAAAAGGTGCTCCAAGAACCAGCTGTAAAATCTTCAAAGCGTACAAGCAAAGAACAAGTCAAGTCAAGAACATTAAGTAAGTTATTAGTTAAAATATAAACAAATTTAAATTGATCACAACTCCGTTAAATAGGAGAGTGGAATCTCTGTCAGCAGAAAAGAAAGACATTAACTGGGAGTACTACAGAGCAAACGTAAGACCGGAATTTTTACCAATGGTCGAAGAATTCGAAAAGAAGTAAGCCGAATTCGAGGTCCCCTACCCAGAAGATCACTATTCCGAACTAATCGAAAAATTGGCAGAGGAAGTAGGTCTTTTAAAAGCAGTACAACTTTAATTGTACGCTAAACCACAAATTTTTGATTATTTTTTAAGTGCGAAATTTTCAAATATAAGGCTGCTTCAGACGAGCGCATCGAAGGATACGAACGACGAATTTGCTATATCATTTCACAGAACAAATCAAATCGGAACCAGGTAGCGTTCCAGCAACTCTTGATGTCGATCAGAGTGCAACTCATCGAAAAGACGGAAATGTTCAGAAAAAACTAAGAACGCTTCGGAAGATGAAAAAGAAAGTGAGGAAAAAACACAAATTCCAGTTGAAACTAAAAGAAACAAAGTGGAAAACGAAAGTAATAAAGATAAATAAATAGAATAAAATACCGAAAGTTTTTTAACGCAATTAACAAAATTAAAATTTATTTTATTTTAATTGTGTACTATTTATTTATTATTTGGGATGTAGCGAAACAACCCCGAAAAGAGTAAGTATTTAACACGGGGCCCTTCAGTGGACGGAAACTGATTTTAATCCCTGTTTAAATCGACTGAAATACAGACTACCACCCCGCTTTGTGTTTTATTTTAACCAGCTTCACCAGTGACTCGCGCTGCAACCAGCTCTACTTGAAACATTTTTCAAAATGATACCGCAACGTTTGACAACATAAACAATGTAACTATTGCCTAATTTCACTGTCGCACTATCGCGCCGTGTATACAGCAGACTGTCGCACTCTCACACTATCGTGCTATGCTCTCGTGAAAGTACTATCGTTAAAAACTTTAGTCAAGAAGGTGAAAAGAATTTCCTACACTTTCGTTTGGAAGCAACAATAGCGATATCAAGGATGTGTTGGCTCCGATTTAGGTGGTTAGGTGTTGATTTTAACCCCTAGTAACTTGAAGTCAACAGCAGTAAAAATTTGTACGCCACCAAAGGATATATTTGCGACTGTCGCTGGAAAATCACGTTTAAGGGAGACAAGACGGTCCTGTCTTTGGAGACCTCTACTTCAAGAGAAGGTTGAGGTCTGAGTGCCATTGTACTCAGACGCCGAATAACTCAGGGCGGTAAGAGGCCACCGTAGTCGAACGTCTCTGCTGCAGAGTCGAAAAAAAAATTTTTTTACAGCGGACCGGAATAAAATGATACATTAAAACCCGTTTTTTTAAGCTCCTGGAAAGTATAATTAGATACGATGGCAGTCTTCGAAGCCCTTTATTTTGTGCTGCTTGCACTCGATGGAAATGTGCCAATCAATACATTAAAAATCCAACTTGGACTGGTGGTCCCAATTCCCAATGCACACTAAAATGAACAATGAAGCAGGAAATTTAAGATGGGTGGATACCCAATGCCCCATCGACTTTCGCACATTGAATAAGTATTCTACATATATAGGAGAACCAAGAGTGGCACTGTCTCCCGCAGAGTTTGAACTACAACCTATCTCCGAAAAAGAACTATGTCGAGAAGCTTGAAGAACAAACTCGGGAAAAAATTTGCTGTATAGCAACTAAGTGGAAAACGGATGAAAGGAATTTTTCATATTTTACATTTACTTAAACGAAACTTTGGTATGTTTTATGATGTGGTCAGTTAAAATTTTTAACATTCGAAACGTTTAACTATAATAAAAACCGATTTAAAATTTTTGATTTTGCTCAGCCAGCTTAGTGGCTATACAGCAATTTTACCCAAACTCGGACCAGACTAAGGGACGACTGTAATGCCCCAAAACCGATCGGAGAAATATTATCGAAGAGACCAAGACCAAAGTTGGGTTGGGTTGTCGCAACATAAAAAATGGTGTACTGTATTCATATTAAAATTAAATCATTTTGTGACCATATTACACTCGACCGATATTGTTTCGACATAGCGGAAAGAAAGGCACAACCCGTGCGCAGTCAGTCGAAATAAAAGAAAAATGAGTGGTAGCAATAAATATTTAAATGTGTGAAAGAAATAAATTAGAAAAAGTAATAATAAAAATTGGGCTATTTCGAGTTTTTCTTATTTAAAAATATATGAAAAAACGTCGACCACCTGCTTATCAGATTTGAGATAAACTTCTGACCTCTTGGCACATTCAGACAGAATAGTTCCAAGCTTTGGTCTTTTTAGCGTGTAATTACATAAACTTACCTTCTGCCGAGTTCATTTGTTTTATTGTTTGGATTTGTGGAATTTTTATAATCAGACACGAAGAAATTGTGATCAAGCTTAAAAAATCGGCGAATATCATGACCGGACCTTTTTCAAAATAACTCTGCATTTTGAATCTGTAAAATTATTTTGTCGTTAATATTGACAAAGAAGATTTGATAAATTTTATCCTTACGGATTAATTAACACGATACAAAAGAGATGTGTATTTTACCACCACTAATATTTACAAATTTCTCTAATTAATCTAAAAGCGTTGTTTCTATTTCAAAGATTTCATCGGAAAAACTGTCAATCGTCATACTGTCAAAGAGGTCAATAATGTCAAAATGACAGTGCGATACAGTGCGACAGAATACGAAATGGTCCATCGAATCAGTTTTTATGTGGAAGAGAAGACTTAAATTAAAAGAAATAATAAAAAAATACTATCAAATTATGCAAATAAAGTTATTATATTGTGCAGTTTTTTATAATAATTTATTATTGTCTTTAGTGGATAAAGTAACATTAAAGAATTTTTTCGAATAGCGGTCATTGACGTGGTTTTGCACTTCACCAACAGATGTCTCAGGTTCTGCGCACCGGATTAGTTTGACATTTTGTATAGTTTTGTACTTTTGCACGCACCGAAAAGAAGTTTTCTGGTTTCAGTCTCGATTAGAGTAATTTTTGCGTAAAAGCAAACTTATCGTACGACAAAGTCGCGTGTTTGGCAATCTCTTTCGTTTCGACTTGTTCGTTTAAATCGAAAACAATAAATTCGGTGAAAAATCGCTTCTAATGTCAAAGTGACGTACGCCTCCGACTCCACCAACAAGCCGTAGACGACCGTCGACAGCTGAACTTGAAGGCTGAACATTTCTCGTATTCGCAGTTATTAGGGCGATTAGCCGCAATTTGAGTAATTCGCTTGTTATTGCATTGTTGAAAAATGGTTGATGCCGAGAAGCAGCCGCTCTTGCAGACCGATGTAAACGCTACGTACGCAGCAAGCGATTCGGACATTGCGAATCAAAGTTCAGGTAATTTGTTGGGAAATTGAAACTAAAGTGCGCGTCCCGCACTCTGCTCATTTCTTTGTTCATGTCCATCGAACATAATAAGCTTGCGTTAATGTTGTCCGGTCCGATACAAATGTTTCGGTTCGTTTTGCATGAAACGTTTTATGATTTCCCGGCAGACTCGCTAATCTTCAGAAGGAAGAGACCGTCGTAAATTAGATCGGCCGTGATTTTTTGAGCGACGACGCGACTAGAAGCCCTTGTAGTGCTCTTGGTGCAACGTAGAAAGTTCAATCCACTGCTCAAATTACACCGACCACCGCACGAGTTTCTCCTCTTTTTACATTTAAATTGCTTTTTCTTCTATTGACACTCCTTCCGGCTGAAATTGTTTACTCTAACATGCAAAATAAAATATCTCCCTATCTCCCACTTTTATTTGTTTTTATCTCGAGCTTTGCGGTCGTCTATTGTCGCTTCTTGTTTCGTTTGGGCAGTTAATCTTGTATGAGTCTTGCGTCTATGACTCACGCTCTGTGGAATATAGTACACAGTTTTATGTGTGCGTTTCTTGATATGGTAGGTCATTTAAACAACATAATTTCTTTATAGAATCATTATATGGATCCTCTTGTCAAGATAATATACAGAAAAATATATTCATCTAACCCTTATGCTCCAAAAAATGTAAACACAATTTCAGTTTGCAAGTTGTAAAATTTAGCCGTGTTGTATTTAAAATATTATTTATAAGTTCACTCTCTCGGGGTTGAATGAAGGCTCCAATTCTTTATCGTTCACGTCGTATTCCAACCCTAGCCGTGTTACAATTGAACGAGGAAATAAGAATGAACTATTGTCCGGTTCCTACTCTATCTCTGGTGTCTGGCATTGGTAAAGATAAGGTTTTCCTCACAATTCCGCGCTTGGATGCTAAATGATTTTTTTTTTGGTGCATCCGGGTTTTTTAGGGTAGAACTGATGGACTTTTATTTATTTATTATTTTTATTAATAGAGTTTGATTGAAGAGAGCTTCTCGTACGACCTGTGGTATTTTTTATCTGTTGTCCCTGCCTCTTGACCATCCTTACTCCGAATCTATTCTTTTTTATTTAATTATTTTTTATCAATATAAGAGCACTCGCAGAGTTTTGACTCTTAGTTGGCCGGCAGATTAGTTTAGTAGTTTAAGTGCACGACGATTCCCTTTTGATCAAACTCTTGCGCTATGGGCCTTCGATATTAAATACACAACACTTCCGCTTTATCTGCGGCATTTGCACTAACAATGTTATGTTCGTATTTAGCTTCGGCGCACCAACTCAACGTCGCTGTAGCCCATGAGTGGTAAGGTTAGGTTAGGTTAGGTGGGTGGCCGCTTAGAGCGACCAAGACCACATTCTAGGTAAAAAACCGCGCCAGCCTGATAAACTGCAGCAGCTTGTCTAGCTTAATATTTGCGAATTCACCCAAGTCCATTGCGAAGCACGTAAAGTACGTTCCCGCCTCAGAGCCAGACCAGGGCATTCGCAAAGCATGTGGAAAATACTTTCCTCGGCATCGGGTTCACTACAACTGCGGCACAGATCTGCAACTTCCGCAACACCTCGTCTCTTGGCGTGCCGGCCGATAAGACAATGGCCCGTCAGTACACTAATTGGGAAGTATTCCTATCTCCGTCTGTGTAGATATGAATGTCCCCTTCATGAGGCTGATCCACATTCCACCCCTCTCTGCTAGGGATCCTCGTCGAGAATATCCTAGAGAAATCGAGTTGCGGAATTAAGTAATCTGTATCACCTAATGGGTTACATTTATTAAACCGTCCGAGTATGCAGCTGTGCCCCCCAGGTCTCGATACCCAGTTGCCTGACTTTTAGTCGCACAGCACTTTTTGCTGCTACACTTTTCCCAAAAATATCCAGCGGTAAAAGATGAAGAATCATCTCTAGTGCCGCTGTAGGTGTGGTGCCAAGTACGCCCGTTGCTCCTGTGGAAGCTAGACGTTGAACCTTGGTGAGTTTTTTTGAAGTAGGTGGACTTCTCCAGCGCTACCCACCACACTAAAATTTCGTAGGTTAGTATAGGCCTGACTATGGCCGTGTACATCCGGTAAGCCATCCCTGGCTAAATCCCTCACTTTTTCCCGAACATCTATTTGAAAGCGTAGAGAACCCCTAAAGCCTTCCTTTGTCGCTCGTCGATGTTCTTACTTCAGGTTAGTTTCGGATTCAGGGTTATACCCAAGTATTAAGCGTTGTCACTAAGCTGTAGGGTGAGACCCCCCAGTTTAGGGAGTGTGAACTCTGGTATTTTAGATCTTCCCGTGAAGAGGACCAAGAGGCATTGACTCCCAGTCCACAGCTGTCCGCCCACTCGCAAATAGTGTGTTTAATATTCGTTTTTTTTATGAAAATTGCAACACCTCTGTCTATCGTATCTTTTCTGGAATTCAGTGAATTGTATAATTTGGGTCATTCTTACGATGTTAAAGTTAAACTCAGTTTAAATAATAATGGCACTTAGAGTCGTACAAGCTATCCGTTAGCTTTAACCATGTTTCGATTGTAACAAGAATGTGCCATTAGTATTTAAAAATATTAAAAAGTTTTATAGCTTGGTTTCGGATACTTTGAGTATTCCATAAACTTTAAAACTATTAATACTAGAATCAGCCATAAATGTACTTGCTAGCTAATTGAACGATACCATTCAATTGCAATATTTTCTTTGGCCATTTCGAGAAGTTTTTGATTAATTCCGAGGATAATTTTAATAGTTCCTCGGCTGAGAACAACTCCTCTAAGTTTACGATTAGGCCCTTTTAAATATAGGGTGTCTTCAACAATCCACTGCAGGATGGCACAGTTGCCAGTTGACTTCTCATTGTTTTCCTGAGTTGTTGATTTGGTAGCGGTGGAAGTTCCTGGTTTGAGCTGAAATTCTATCATTGAACGAATTTTTGTTTTGGATGTATTCGGCTCTCTTAAGGCAAGCGGGATCGTTTGTAGTTTGTTTTTGACCGCAGTTTGCGTCTTTTGATAAAGAGCAAATATAGTGTTTATGACCTTTACAACATCATACATTTCCTTGGAAGATAACAATGAGAAGATCCATGTCCAAAAAGTTGGCAGTTTCTGCGATCTTAACTGTACCGCGCACGAAACATAATAAATAAGTTGCCTGCCGGTCATACCTTTTATATTTTAAATTGAACTTCTTTATATCGGTACACTTGACATCGTGGGAGAAAAGTTCAGATTTTACAACAGCGTTTGCAGCTTAATTAACTAAATAGTTACAAAATATCTTGCTTCTAGCATGTGTTTGAAGTGTCTTATACCTTCGAATATTGCGTGAAGCTCGCGGTCGTAGACACTATATTTAGTTTGAGTTTAAGCGTTTGGCTTAAAAAAAATCTAACGGTCTCTCTGGTGTTGTGCAAGCACTGCCAATGGTTTTGTCGGACGCACCTGCTGGAGGACGCTTATTGCTTTATCTTTGGGGTCTGCCAATAGAAAGTTTTTACTTTTCTCGAATGCCTTGTTCGTTTCATTGTCCCAGTTGAGCGGGCTCTCGTCATTATTTCTGCTAAAATATTTGTCTAAAATCGTTAATACTTGCACGACGTTCTTTAAGAATTGCCCATAAAAATTCAGCATGCCCAAGTATAGACTGATTGAGCTCCAGGATGTAAGTGAGTTTCATATACTTGGTGACAGACTCTACTCTTCTCTTTGGATTCATTGTAGCCCAGTCAATTTATTTCGCGTTGTCCCAATACGCATTTCGCTCTATTTAATTAGTTAAGTTATTGGAGGACTTGTTAAGTCTTTATAGTCGATCTTTTTGCCGAGTACACTTTGATGACTGGAGTTGCATTGCATTTATCTTTTTTTTCGGCAGCTCTGAAACATCTGCTCCCGTATCTATTAAGGAAATTATATTATCGGTTTTGTTTTTAACAATTAAGCTGTTCTTTTCTAGTATGTCCAACATTGCAACACCACTTTGTCTGTTTTGGCGATCATTTACTCGTTATTTGTATGTTGATTTATCGTTAAAATTGCACGTGTATGAGTTGGTAAGCATTGCAGCCATAAAGATCTAATGACGTCGATGAACAGTTGGTTCTTTGCCAACAGCAATATATCACGTTATAATTGTGACGACTTTTATGTCGTCTAACTCCACTTCGTATAATATCCTGCTAAATTGGGTTTCTTATGAATCCTCAAGCCGCGATATGATTTCTTGTTTGAGTATGATGGCGTATTTATTTTCACTCGGAGGACTCTCGACCATAACAGCCAATTGCTCGAGGTTTTCAGAATCGACGCTTGCGATAATCGCATTGAATTTAGTGTCGTTGGTCCTAACCTTGTTCGCCACGAATTGCGCCTCCACTTGGGTAAACCATAACGCTGGCCGTCTTTTCTAGCATGGAAGCCACTTAATTCTGCCTACCATTGGAATAGCCTTAGACAGTTACATTTATCGCGTAACAGATTCGCTGATCGTAAAATTGTTAGAGCCTTGAGTATCGCGGTAGTCTTCGTTGTCC
This sequence comes from Beris morrisii, assembly GCA_951812415.1. NCBI lineage: Eukaryota > Metazoa > Arthropoda > Insecta > Diptera > Stratiomyidae > Beris > Beris morrisii. Next base: position 75,429,135 of record OX638310.1, read on the forward strand.
AAATGGCTGAAGCTGTTTGAATTCGCGCCTGGTTTAACTTCTTCATCGAGCTGCCTAAAAATGTCTTTCTCGGCTGTTAAATGTGCTTTTTAAGAATATGAATATTTTTAACACTGGAAATAAGAGCGCGACTACTTGCGGTTTGTAATTGTAAATTTTTTTATGATTCAATATCGAAGGATCGTAGTCAACTATGTGAAAGAGTAGTTATTACTCACACAATATCTTAGACCTCTTGCTTGCAATGTGACACATACTTACCTCTTACTGTGATCATCAGCATTTTTGCTTGAATCGCAAGTCGCTTGGCACAGCAGTCGGGAGCCTATACCTCCGTGAGGGTATCGCCTCTCTGCACACACAGTGATTCCTTTATCTTCTACCTTTCTGGTGAGTACTTATATACCTTTACGGGTGCTCTGCTCAAGCTCAGCAAGGTCAGAACTTCTTTTTCGGTAGTTCCGAAAAGTTTCCGGCCTTAAAATAAAAGCCTTCGCATTTAATCTCGAATAATCCTAAAAAGTGTGTGAAAATAAAACCAAAAAACCAGGTAGCTCGAAATTTGTGTATTTGAATTATTTGTCTGATATTCAGCCAAGAAATAAACTAATTGCGTAATTACATATATAATGGGTTTTAGTGTTTAAATACGTATCATTTGCTTTGTATTAATTTTTGCTGCACCCGTACCTCCAAACCCGAACCCTTGTCATCTTGTCAGTTCACATTAATGATTTATGTATTATTTTTAAGTTTGAATAATTAATATTTCATGATTTCATGTTCGCAAAAAAGGTGGAGTATCACAGGCTACTGTATCTTCTATAGGTCCAGACGAACTTCCACCGCCGTATCAGCAAGCAAGTCTTGGAGGTGTGCCGATGGTTACTTGTCGAGTATGTCAGGCTATGATTGATATAACTCATAAGCGAGAGCAGCATGTGGTTAAGTGTAATCAGTGCAATGAAGCAACAGTAAGCTGACGAAAACCCTTTTTTCCTACTTTTATTTCCATTTAAAGCTAAAACATTTTATTTTCAGCCTATTCGGAATGCACCACCAGGAAAGAAATACGTTCGCTGTCCGTGTAACTGTTTGCTAATATGCAAGAGCTCATCTCAAAGAATTGCATGTCCTCGACCAAATTGCAAGCGAATAATAAATCTTGCGCCAAGTCCTGTAACTCCGCCAGTTCCGTCTATGCCGGGAATGTGTCGCGTTACCTGTGGACATTGTAACGACACATTTTTGGTAAGATCAAACGTAAAGAAATTATATGATTCTGTTTTTATTTATTCTTCTGATTACAGTTCAATACATTGAACAATGCGCTCGCTAGATGTCCTCATTGTCGTAAGGTCTCATCAGTTGGATCGAAATTCGCTCGAGCAAGAGGAATTTTGTTTTTGGTCTTAGGCATAATATTTTTAATTATTGGAATCGGTATTACTGTTGGCACCTTTTCCTATGCTAAGGTTAGTAATTTATTTTTAATACAATTATTTTCGGGTCTTTACACTTTGGGACATCAACGCACTGCTAGTCCCTAGTTGACTATTATTTTTTTTTAACCTTTTACGAAACCCTTCGGATATAAATTGACGCATAAGCTTGAAAGTTGAATCCCAAACATTTTCAGACTTCGAACTTCTATTAATCATGGTTGCAGTTGTTGTTGAAATCGAAATCGTGGTTTAATTCAGAGTTCCTATTATGATTCAAATGATTCTCTTCTTCGGAAAAAATAAAATTCTGAAGATTGCGTATTTCACTCATAGATATATGAGTATATATATACTGGAGACGACAAGACACCGTTTTTGTATGAAGCCCTTTGAAGCTAGGAGGAAGTGAGGATCTAATAGCAGCTCAGTGTCAAATTGTTGTTATTTAGCGTGTTCAAGAGCGGGACATAATATAAATGTGAGTGAGGGTCAAATTGCATCCTAGATTCAATTGAAGCCCTTGGAACAACAAGGGGTCAACTCATTTTTCCAAAAACAGAGAAAACTTGACTTTTCTGGCCTTTTATTGCATTATTGATTTTTATTGATTTCATTAAAATTATTAAGGATATTATTAAATTATAAGGAGTTAACTGCATCAGCAGAATTTCATCCGAATACAATAAGAAGTCAGAACAAACAAAGCTCTCTCATGCTATTAAAAAAAAGAGTTGACTCCTTATTACACCAAGGGCTTCAATTGTTGTTTTGCATGTGAGTGAATGTGAATCGTACGGCTTTAACTCATTCGCTTCGTGTTATCTCCAGTACATATATCTCTATGGGTGCACTAATATAGTTCGTATGAGTATGCATGTACTCTTTCCTTCAATATTTTTGTCTTCATCATTCTCGTTAACAATCCAGTGAATCTATATACTCGTACCTATGGGAAAATCTCATGGCTCGGAAAATAAAACATTTTCCGAGCCGAATGGCTTCCCGCATCGTATGAACTGAATAATTATCATGACTGTCAGCATATTGAAGGTTTTAATGTTCCAATTTGAATGTCGCGGCCATATTTTCAAACATGCTTGAACAGTAGCAGGAAAAATTTAAATACCTGAAATATTTTCATGTCACGTTCCGAAATCTAGTTAATAAATTCCTCAGAGCACTCGTCATTGAAGTAACGATGGAAGAAAGACAGACTTCCTACATTATTTCGATGTTCGAAAGAGTCAATAGCAGCAGTGATTGAATCATCACCTATTAACTTAAAAGCTCTTCTTTGCAATCTGTCCAAGAAGGGCAAATCAGATTGAGAGACTCTCGCCAAATGTGAGAATTATATTTAAATCGGGGTGAATAAGTTTAGTAAATGCTAGCAAAATTTGATGGGGAGAGGTGTTCGATGCATTGAATTCGACTCTATTCTTCCCGACCCATTTAAGAATTTTAACGATATCTGAGTTCAATGAGTCTTTCATATTTTGCCTGAGATGTGATAAAAACCTTCGACGCTCTTCAGTGATAGACGTACAGTTATAAGAGAAGGTAATGGTACTATCACCCCTATGGAGATGGAGCAAACAAACATTTGGGTGAAAAAGGGGTTGAATTCGTTTTCACGAATTTCTCCTTAGCTCCTTTGAAGAGTTAAAATAGTTTCAACTTCCATGGACTTTTCACGCAGTCTGCTAAAAAAAGATTTCAAAATTTTTAAATATTTATCACCTAAGGAGGTGAAAAGGGTCCCTATATGTTTCTGCGAATGTCGCTCTATCTCATAAGTTTGATCAGAAATCAAATTGGATTTTATTGCTACGAGCTTCTTAAACAATGACCTAAAAATTGATACAGATTGTTCCGATCACCAAAAACGATGCAAAGAGGTCGTACATATTTTACTGAATTTCACCATATATCTTAGGTCTGATAAAATAATAATTGCTTCAATTCCACGAGCTATTTATTGAAGCGATTAAAAATATATGTAAAGATTTTTCGAAATTGAAATTTTTCAGCTTACAAAATTTATATTATCGCAATGTTTCTCTAGTGTCATACGTTTCATCGGATAATATTTGTATAATTGATAGTAACTCGCGCAGGATTAATAGTCTGATACTTTGCTACTTCTTTTTATTTATAATATTGAATTTTATTATATTATTCGTCACATGCCTAAGCCATAACTTTGGCTTACAAAATGGTGTATGTGCGCTCTTGGGTATAGGGATGAAATTATTTTTTCTGCCTCCGTAACGGAGGCGTGTGTATTATTCTTGCTACACTTAGATTTAATGCTACACTTACTAGTTACCCTTTAGTAAGGCGGTTTTTCGGTGAATAGTTGTCCTTCCTCTGGTTCTGCAACATTACGTAAAGATAGAATCGAAATAATAGAATAGAATAGAAAATTTTCAAGGTACGCCTAAACTGTTGGCAGTGTTTATTCTTGGACTACTTCTGATACCACTCTGATTAGGTGTGGTGGAAACCCGCTAATTTAGTGTTAATATATATCGCACCACTAGAAGAACAGTGTCACAACTCAAAAAAATCAGTTGTTGTGTTAAACGGTTGTGAAGTTGCCTTACCATCATATCTTCTATCCAGTGGCACAACGACACAAGTGAGTTTCAAGTGTCGTTATTAAATTATGCATATTTTGGAACATCTTACAGTCGAACAGTGTAACTTGCGATTTGATACAGTACAGTTCTAACGACGTTTTGTTTTTGAGTTGTGGCACTGTTCTCTTAGGGGTGCGATTTAGTTAAATTATTACGCAGATAAAAAAGCAATTATTTTTATTTCAGGATCATGGAGGGATATTTGTCGCATATATTGGAGCATTTTTAATCGCTTTATTCCTGTTCGCACGTACGCTCTACTATTGTCGACTTAAAGTGAGTGCCATAGATGGTCCAATGTAAATTCTAAATAATTTTATTATCATTCCTTTTTGATATTGTTTTCAATGCTAAACTCTTCGATTATATTACGATAAAAGCAACTTTTTTTTATATAGTTGAAAAAGAAACAATCCAGTCGTTAATGCAAGTTTCAAAACAAAAATACATAAATATTAATTTTTTTCTTTAAGTATATAAAGCATACTAAAAATAAATTACATGGTTCGTTAATGGTAGAAAGATTATGGAATTTATAGACTGATCTCAAATTGGTTTATCAAGAGAAAAAAATAATAAAAAAAATAGTTATTTAGCTAAAATGTTTTGATTAATAATTAAATGATGCAAGTTTTGAAGAAATTAAAGTATATTTAAAGAAAACTAATTTAATTAGGAACAGTAACGCACAAAAATTTCGACTTTCACTTACATAGCAAACCGATGGTTTTGAAGAGTAACTTTTTCACAACTGGTTTCAATGCTTTCTCATTATTTTTTAAAAATTGTGTGAAACCTCGTACTCTCGATTCTTTTTTCGAATAAAAATTCCCATGGACGTCCGATTGAATGTGCTGACATCAATCGTGGACTTTTCGATGCGTGGAATTCATATTGTTACTGTTCACTAAAATACATGCTGGATGTTATATTTTAAGCTTACCTTTCTTCTTCTTTTAGTTTAGTAGCATATTTTTAATTTGTGATTGTGATTGTTATTTTTATTCAAATTTGATGGTATAAAAAGATCAAATATATTATTCGCAATAAATAAATATTATAATAGCCTATCCAACATAATTTCCTAACTGTATATTAATAGAAAAAACCAAACGTTATCAAAAGCAACAATAAAATACAATAATTAAACTTTATTTCTTTACTATACAATTGTATACTTTTTTATAGATAGTGCTGTTTACATAGAAATTGCATATATCATTAAATAAGAATCAATATATTATTTACAGTGTCATCAAATTATAATACTTGTAAATAAAATGTTTCAAAATAAAAACATGAGTTTACTTTTTGCTATTAAATAATTTGGTTTTGTTCGCGAGTTTTGTCGTATGTATCTTTCTGATTGTAGCCAGATACATATCCCAAACAAATCTTAACATCTGCAATTCCTTCATTTTTTTGAAATCATCAAATCGTTATGATCTGCAGTATATTTCGAGATGTCGGTTAGCCCATCGACAACTCCAACTTAAGTAGTAGCTGGAAAATATGTAAATCTTAAAATTGTTGATTGGCTTCCAAAAACAAACAATTTACCGTAGCTTTCGTGGTTCATGGTCTTTATCATAACGTCATCAACGTTTCATCAATTGATTTAAATGTTTTAAAATCGATGGTTTTACTCCTGAAAGAATTGTTTTTAAGTGCTAATAAAATAAAAAAAATATTTAGTATGCACTTGTATTTGTTCAAGATGACGGTAGTATCTGTACAGAAGTTTTTCTCTCAAAGATTCCAGTTTTTTTGCAATTTATCTATTTGTGTTAAAGTAATTGCCTTTCCATTGGACTTTGTATTGCCAAATTTTAAAAAGGTTGCAAATGCTTTACCGAATAAATCCTGATCTGTTGCCATTTTTCGTTATTGATCATGTTGATGTTAGATTTCAATAGCAGAAAGCGAAATGAAACGATCAAACATCGAGCTTTTTCTGTGAGAGTCGTCCTAAACAATTTTCGGGGCCAAAGTAGGACTGCCAGCGTGATATAATTTTGCCTTGACATCATCAATATTTAACTTTTTTGTTTCGCACAAGTCCAGCAGAAATAATTGAAATTCGTCAAACGTAAGACGCCGTTTCCTGTAATTGAAATTTTCTTATGGTTTCGATTACGTTGACATTTATTATACTTAAATTTAATGAAATGCATTCCTGTGTCCGTTAAAGTTATAGTTTCGCACAAAATTTTCGCTTGTCTCAACCATAAATCAGCCTGTGATAAAAGTATTCCATCTTCATTTTCCTCGTTATGAGGACCAAATTTAGAATAGGCTGTAAAAAGTGACTCGTATGTTGGAGGTTCTGAAGTTGGCTCGTTTTCGTCAAAATTTTTGACCATAATTTTAATAAATAACTAAAATTTTGATTCGGAAATATTAAATTTCCTAAAATTGTTCTTTTTTTCTTTTAAATGACAATCAATGCTGATTTATGAGGCTCGAGTAAACCTACTTAGATTCCTGTGTACTTTTCGAGTAAACCAACATCATCTTAATTACTTCTACTGTGACGCGACAGTCCACAATATTGATAATATTTCTTTTCGTCCTATCTTTTTCTTGAACAACAACTTTTCTATAATTCTATAGTATAAAATTATATTCATTAAAATATTAGATTTCATTAAATAATGCGCGAGCACCACTGAACCGAAAAGAAACAATAATATTGCTTGGCTACAGCAGTTTGTTTTTTGGATTTTCAACCACATGAAAAGAAGAGAAGTCTGAAAGGATACATAGTAACTGTTGAGTACGGCCATCGCGTATTAAATTTGGAATTTATAATCTTTTTACATTTACCATGAACGCAAAACATTGTAGAATCCTATCATCGCCGGCGCCTACATTCTGGATATTTTAACAAGCTTATTCGAAAGATACAGTTGCTCTCTTTATATTGGTATTTCCGCGATATCGACTTTAGTTACGACAAAGAAAAAACGACGAGTTTTATGCTTAATTTATTGCAAACACTTAAAGTCGGTACAAAGATCGTTTTACCGACGTGAAAGTAAAGTGCACACTATACGATAATAAAATTGAAAAGTACTTTCCAAAAAACTTCTGCAAACACCAAAATCCGATCAGTTTCCGTAAATGTAAATTTCGCATAGAATTAAAGTTGTACATGTTGTTTAATGTGAAGCAGCAAAGCTACCAAAATGCAAAAACGCTTAATTTACCCTACCATCCGACGGTTCGACGCCTTTCGAGCTGTCTGATAAGGAAATATTTCGGTTTGTTTTGTCCTTGACCATTCATACAGCTAGGCTTTTGTTGAAATAGGACAAAATATCAGATAACAATAGCTACATGTTTCCCCTCCGACAACTACGCTTCTCTTCACTCTGGCATAACCGACGAATTCGAGTCTTATTTCAGTTGTGGAAGAATGAATTTCGAAATAAAACACATTCAATAAACTAAATATGTGTGCTTAACTCATTTAAAAAAAAACGGTGTTAATCTTGCTTCGTACCTACTGTATCTTTTCAAACAATCTTCAATCTCAATTCACAGGATCATTGGGCCAAGTAATAAAGAAGAATTAATTGTAATTTTAGTATCTTTATTTGTCGAATTAATTGCCGAAAGAATATTAAAATTATTGCTTCTGTTCGCGAGTCTTGTCATATGTATCTTTTTGCTTGTAGCCAGATACGTACCCTGAATCGTCCTTTACATCTGCTCTGCCTTCTATGCCTTTACCTTTTCCAGAATCGTCAAATCGTTCCTTATGGGCTCCAGTATATTTTGAGGTGTCGGTTAGCCTATCGACAACTCCAGCTGGTGTAGTTACCTGAAAATTATGTGAATCTTAAAATTGGTTGATTGCCTTCCAAAACCAAATAATCTACCGTAGTATTTGTGGTTCCAGGTAGGGCGTTCTTTGTCAACTTTTCCATGATATCGTCAACTTTCAATTTTTTTTCATCACATATTTGTTGAATGAATTTTTGAAATGTTTCAAAGTCGATATTTTTACTTCTGAAAGGTTTTTTTTTATTTAAGCGTTACTAGAATCTTAAAAAATTATATAATACGTACTTGTATTTGTTGAAGGTGATTGCAGTATCTGTGGTAGTCAATTTTTTCCCGAAAATCCCGGCTTGCTTTAGCCACTTATCTATTTGTGTTAAAGTTATCGTTTTTCCATCAGACTTTGTATTGCCGAATTTCGAAAAGGCTGCAAAGGCTTGTCCCAATAATGCCTGATCTGTTGGCATTTTTATTTAATATATTCGAGTAGTGGTGGGTGAAGGCAAGAGATGATAAAAATTTACGTGTTGACACTCAGAAATTTAAAATTTGAATGAATTTTGTCGGAATTTTTTTGTTTTATTTGCATTGGATCATTTTATTTTTAAGCAACAAGTGATTTTCTAACCGAATCAAATTATAAGATAGGCGATGTCGCCCGATTTAAAATTTTTAATTAATTCTTTTTCTATAAATAATTGTAACAGAAAATAAATAAGTAAAAAAAAGCCGATACATACTTTTTTTTAGATGATTTATTAGTTTTTCGAGTATTTCCGAATCAGTTAGTCAAAGTGTGGACTCGAAAGAGCATCATCAAGTGATGACAACACCTCCTTGTTAAACTTGACTTGAATAAGCCTATTTGCGCAAATTGCATGAGCCTGTTAATCGCATTTAAGAAAAAGGAAAGTAATATATGGAAGCATCTCAATAGGATTGGTCTCTCTGAGACTAAAATTTGCAGAATATGCAATGACGAAGACGAAACACCAGAGCATATCCTCTGTGAATGTGAGGGTTTAACTCGCAAAAGGCTTCGTCACTTCGGTCAGGGTTTCATGGACCCATCGGAATTCCTGACCATTCCTCTTCGCAAAATACTAGGCTTCATTGAAAGCGCAGGGATCGAAGAGGAATCATATCAAACCTGGGGGACGTGGACGTCACAATAAGCCCAACTGTGGCTGCAGTGACAGAGGTTAACCACACCAACCCCTATTTCCAAATCTATCTATATATGGTGCATTTAGAAGTACTGCTAAATTTATGCACGCGCAGTCAATGCTATACTATTTCCGAAGCTACTTTTAGCAGTAGTACAAAAGCACTTCTTATAATACCTTTGGCAGTACTATAGCACGACTGTTGCATCTAGTCTTTGTCTTTTTTCTATCCTACTCTCGCATATGGATAATAGGTTTATTCATGAAACAAAACACATAACACACACGTTTATATACAAGAAATAAATAGGTGAAGTCTTGGGCAAAGCCGCTATCATTTGCAGTGAAAGCATTCAGGCGTTTGTTCATTACTTTAGCAGTACTATGGAAGTAGTACTGTGTTTGCTGGGCAGGGTCTTCGATATTGCTACTCTATGAAATCCGGTAGTTCATTGTATTTTTCAACAATTCAGGCAAAATTAAATATATATGGTATAAATACAATGTTGCTAGCGAAACCGTTTTTTGAACCCGAAAATATACTTATTGTTTCACATAAAAGTTTGTTCCTAGCCGTAGATTGTGCACGAACTAGGGAGTGTTAATACATACCAATAACTCCTCAGGGGTCAGGGCTATTCTAAAGCTAGTGATGTAGATGTTGTTATTTTCTTTTACCAAAAAAGTAAAATTAGATTTAAACTTAAATTGAATTTTTCATGGTAGGGCTACAATAGAAGCTATGTTATGTGGTTTTTCGGCGTCAGAGATGTTTAATTTGAAGACCACCATATGAAATTCCCGACTGAGTAAAATGCTATCCTGGCAATTACCATTGAAAGAACATGGCATTTGTTAAACCTTCACTGAAAAGGCCAGCTTGAAATTTGTGTCGGACTAGGCCCGAAGGAGCTGTTTCATCATCGGGCTGTATTTGAATCCTAGTATTTAATTTGGGTTAAACTTAATTTCTTCTTTTCGATTATCCCGAACATTCCAGGATTACCTCAAGGAAGCCATCTAGGACTTTAACAGGATCTGCAAACGACATTGTCAACAATGTTAACTCTATCTGGGCCTTTGTAAAATATGGTGAATTTCAGCGATCCTTACATTACCGTCTAGACACCATTCTTCGATATTTCTAGCTTTTACAGCCACGACAGGTATGCAGACTTATTAGGATGGGATTTTTCTGAGAAAGATTTGTTCTTCGATGTCTGGTTATCACAAAAATGAGAAGACCATTAACGTTTTGACCATAAAATCAATTTGGTAAGAGTAATCAATCACAAAATGCAAAAAAATAAAAATATAATAAATAGTGGGCGTTAAAATTTATCGTGAAGTGTTGCCGCTACAGTATTCATAATGGATCGAGTCGTTGCAAAGAAGGTCTCTGCGGTTCGCCCTAAGAAGCCTTCATGGTCACTTTACGCCTTCCTCGCTATCACTAACGCCTTCAACTTTCGTTGCAATCACTTGAAGACAGACGCAACATTCAAAGGGCTCCTTTTTCTGTTAACCTAACTGTGGGTGAAACTGATTCACCATCCTTGTTGGCAGATTTTTATCGGCAAACATTTCTTGTAGATCTTTGAGGGAATATCAACATCAAGGGTCGCCATGGAATGTCGATCATCTTTCAAGAAGATTGCAGAACAGTTCAATATTCAACTGTGCTGGGTGCCGTGACACCATAGAGATATATATACTGGAGATGACAAGCAGCGATTGAGTTGAAGGCGGACGTCGTCGCATTCACTTGCACGCAAAACAACAACAATTGACATAACGAACCTGTTCTGTCTCACTCACTCTCACGCTAAAACAACAACAACGACCCTGTTTTGTCTCAGTTCTCATCGTGTTTTTGGCTTCAAAGCGCTTTATACAAAACCGGTGGCTTGTCGTCTCCATAGCTCTATGCGTGACACAGTCTGCCATACAGTTACCTGGAATATCGGTAACTGTATGGCTGATGAACTCGCTCGACGCGGTACTACCCTTCAGATAACGTCGGAATATCGTAATCTAGATGTGCCTCTTGCTACGTGGAAACTGCTACTTGAATTGGTTTCAGTGGGAAAGGCAATTAAAGATGGACAGAGGTAATTACATGACACACCGCGAGCAGGACCTAAAACGCTATAGTGGGAATATGAGCTCCTCACTATACCATTCGAACAACTATGGACGACACGAACCGTTTTTTCACACTAGGTTTGTTCTTTTTCACTACACTATCTACTCCAGGTAGGCGGACAATTATCGGTGATATTCAGAAGCCAAATTGGCCTCTAGACGGCAAAACTACGAGAAATTTACGCAACGGAAAATCCGAGAAAAGGATCCGGGGTCTTCCACAGAGCAGGACCGTAAAACCATGTAGAAGGTGGAGAATCGCATCGCAGAATACGAAGGATTCCACCCCCATGGAGCACCGAGATCCATCGATGACCGGGGAAATACCAGTCCAAAAGAAAGGTTGACAAACCCGGTACTTGTAACAGTACAAAGTACGCGTAAAGTGTGATACCGATTACAGGTACTAGCAGTGTCTTACGTGGAGGTTCTGTGAAACCCAGGCTGTCACAAATGCTAAACAAGATAGAGGTCGGAACCGCGCCGCCAGTGGGCAATGTGTCAGGAAGGACTTCTTGAGCAAGAGCCCGAGGAAGATTGTCCATTGGATGCCTTAAAGTCGAGAACGTTGCCAACCCATAAGGGCGGTCGGGAGGCAATCAGCTTGATTGTCAGGGAGCACCTCAAGGTGGACGTCAACCGTCGAAGATCTCGGTCACAGTGAAGGGAGAAGTAAGAGCGGGTTGCTTAGTCAGTTCCGTAGTAAGCTAGGCCTACCAGTCCCAGAGTTCAATGCCACAGGATAAAACAGAGGCTTCACGACGATTGAATGTCTCGATAAACCATTGCTGGACTTCCTCACAGCGATAGTCGTATCTTTTTTTTTAATTGATTTAATCCCTTCACGCAAAATCCAAAATGGGCAGTTGTTCCCCAACAAAAAATCGGAGAAGAAACTCTTATTTGGGTGCACTTTCTCAGTTTAAAGAACTGGAAACAATGATACGAAAAAATTTGACCGTGTCAACATACTAATGCATGTATGCCGACATTACGCTCTTCTAACCCTTCTTTCTTCCTTTTCGTTCCATTTTTTAAGTTATGTTGGCCACATGTTATTTTAATCGAAGTCTTAATTAGTTCATTTTTGATGCTGTACATATATCATCTTTATTCTCGCCAACCTTACCACTTGATAGATTTTCAGTTTTTTATAGGCTTTCTCCGAGGACGTCAGTTTAGGTAAATTATGAAATGCTTTAATGGCTTTGTTCATTATCCTAAAAATTTTATCCAGGTTATATCTCGAGGATTGGCTCCAAATTATTAGACCGTAAGTTATATTAAACAAAATTAATGAATTGTATAGTGTCTCCTTTATCTGTTTATGTATGATGATCGGAGCGGTTTTCTTTCTATGTTGTTAATGTGCATTGCCCAGCTTAATTTCTCATCGAAAGTCAACCCTACATACTTAGTGAAATGGACTCGAGTTAGAGGGATGCCATCGATTTGCAGCTTGATATCAATATTTATATTATTATTTTATGGTAAAGGAGGATGTCCATGAACGCGAAAACGGCGTTTATCTCTTTAGCCCCGCAGGGCTGCACAAAAGGTAGTTGAAGCATAGCGAGCATTTGCTAAACATGACATAATGGCGGCTCGAATTGTACTGGGTGAGTAAAATAAAAAGTTTTAAATCGTTTTTTTTTTTATAGTTTTACGTCCCGAATCTGAGCCGGGTGTAGTCCAGTGGTAGTGTACAGGTCTTGAAAACATTGCTACCGGAGTTCAATTCCCACTCAATGCATAATTTATTTATATGAATTTTTCAGTTGCTATTGGTTTCAGAATATTAATATAAATCATGAACAGTGCGGAATGTAAAGGATTGTAAAGGATTTAAACCTGAGCAAATGAGTTCTGTTTACATTCTTATCAGATTCACAAATACCATCAGAGCTGCCAGACAGTAGTTGATTTGCTATAGGCAACTTTGCTGTTCTGGTAGATCGTATCACAGCCAATAGTACTGAAAAATTATGATCATTAACACCTGCTAGTAGACTGCCATACCCGGCCCGATTCCTGATCTTCCTTCCCATTCCTAAAACGGATTAAGTTCCCTCTCTTCTCCACAATTCCTTCCAACTCTCCTATCCTTCGCACCATGAAACACGGAAAAATATTTGATAGAACAATACCGTGGCCAATTGGGCTCAGTTTGTTCTTGAAAATTAGCCAAAAACAGCCATCAGCCGTAGGCGCCGTGCCGTGGTGCAGTGGGATCACAACGGACCCATCTAGCGGTCAATAGCTACCCACCTAACCTAACCTAACTTAACGTCCCGAATGATGGGTTGACCACATACTTAAACCTATAAAAGTTTAGTTTATATAAATTAAAAATATGTAAAATCCGTTTTTCGCGTAGTCGCCATCAAAGACTATCTACAAGAAGACTGGAGTATTTTTCTTATCAAAATCTGACCTTGGTGTCTTTATTTAATTAAATGAGGGAAGTAGATAGCAACAGATGCTGCATGATGAAAAAAGAAACAAAAACTGATAACGAGTCGCATTCACCAATTCAATGACATCCTTACAGAGCGCATAAGAAAGTCCATTCATAAAAAATTACAACAAACAAGTGCAGACACGGTTCAGCTGTGTTGGGTTTTCATTTCTCATATTCCTTGCAGGGATGCGTGCTGCTAGTGTTTTATTGCATATGTACACATATGCAATAAACATTAGCAGCACGCGCCATCCGACTTCCCAAAACTTCTAGTTGGTTTTCTGCGTCGCAAGAATTTCGGTATCGGTCTCTGTATTTTACCAGGTAACTGCTGGTTATCGTTAACTAGGAGTAAAGAAGAAAGAGGTCACACGGATGTACACCGATACGAAGTATATAAGTTAATTTTGTCGCGAGGCGTATTCGTTTTAACTGAAAGATTACCGGTTAATGTTACGCCGGAGCACCGGCGGACTTAACCGGTAAATTTCTTGCTTGGTTGTTCCTATAAATTTGTGTGTTGAAACACTTGAGAATAGAACAAAGGCACGCAAGTGGCTCTCTTTTAGATCCCCTTTAAAGGTGCATTGTGAAAAACGATGCATTCATTTTTGCATATTAGTGTGCTCTTTTCTTCTCATTTGAATTTGCATAAAAATATTGAATTGATTTCTTTGTCCCGCTTATACAATGATTTTTTGGTTTTTTTTAAACATAAAATGCATTTGGTCGCCATACTGCATTTTTACCAAGAACGGCGGCCTCTGATTTCACTCTGGCCCGATTTCCGACCTCCCATCCCTAAGCTGACTGAACTGTAACTGGAACTATTGTGGGTAAAGTTTTAGTATCACGCACAAGCGAAAAAGTAATGTAAGAGATTTTTCATATTTTACATTTACGTTCCAAATGAAACTTTGGTATGTTTTAGGATATGGTCAATAAAAATTTTTGACATTCGGGACGTCAAACTATATAAAAAACCGATTTCAAAATTTTGAATTTGCTCACCCAGTACATTTTATTCGAACCACCATGACGGTTCCGTTTGACGTTTCTTGTCACACATGGACGCGAAAAAGGGAGTTTAAATCCCTTTAGCCACGCAGGGCTGCATGAAAGGTAGTTGGAGCGTAGCGCGCGAAAGCCAAACATGAACGCGAAAAGGGAGTTTTAATCCCTAAGCCCCGCAGGGCTGCACGGAAGGTAGTTGGAGCGTAGCGCGCGTCAGCCATAATGGCGTCTCGAACTGTACTGGGTGGATGAAATCAAAAATTTTAAAACGTTTTTATTCATTGTTTTACGTCCCAAATGTCAAAAACTTTTATTGACCACATTCTAAAACATACCAAAGTCTCGTTTACAAAGTAAATGTGAAATATGAAAAATCTCTTACATTACTTTTTCGCTTGTGCGTGATACTAAAGCTTTTCCCTATTGTGTATTAAAGGCTAACCACCTAAGTCCAGTTCGGTATCCTTAAAAAAATTGCAGTACATGAAAATTTTAGTGTATAGAAAAGTGTCCGCACTATACCGTACAAAAAAAACTTTCTTTCATAATTTTCATGGGGATTTTTCCCTTTCAAAAAAATCAAAATAGTACCAGCATTACCAGATTCGCAGAACAGCACGGATCCACATCTGCATTGGAAAGTAGCATTAAAAATGCATTTAGCAGTTCACATTTTTAACACGGCGCGGCAGCCGGCACGGTAATTCGTAATCAAAACGTCATGATTTCATGAATGCGGTAAAAATGTCAACGCTCGCAAATAATAAACAAATCTAGTTGAATTTGTTAATTATTCCCAATTCAAAGATGAAAAAAGAGAAGAACCTTGATAATATCCGGCCGTTCGAACTATAAGTATACTTGGAAATTGTTTCTTTCTCACAAGTGACGTATTTTATTTACAGCGCATCAAATTGTGAGCTTGACGGGGATCAGTTTCGAGCGACGAAGTATTATTGTAAGTAGCGGCGGCTGCTAAGAAAATTGGAACGTCCACATGATAATAAGTCGGTATTTCAGGGATTCGTCGAACTAACTATAGTTCCAACCAGGGACAATGTGCGTGTGATTCGTCTGAACGCGAAACAATGTCGCATTTACCGGGTTGTACTGAACGATGTTTGCGAAGCGACCTTCCAATACTTCGATCCCTTTCTGGACGTATGCCAACCGGATCCGAAAACGTAAAATACAAGCGAATCATCTATCTTATCCGAATGTAGATGCTAATGTAGTTCTATTTTCCAGGCGATGTTTAGAAGCGTTCTCAAAGCATCATTTGTCCGCAGCACAAAAAACCGATCCGGACGCGAATGCCGGCGAAGTTTTCATCCTTATACCGACTGAAGGCTATCACTTGGTTGGAGAGGGACGTGGACTTCGTGTCGGAATTGAATTTTCTTTAGAGAGCCCCGAAGGTGGTTTACACTTTGTCATTCCACCGGAGATCGAGGGACAACAGTTACCCAATTCGGCGCATATGTTCACATATGGCCACGAGAATTCCACTCGGTTGTGGTTTCCATGCGTGGACAGCTATGCGGAACCTTGCACTTGGAAGTTGGAGTTTACCGTTGACAAGCAGTTGACCGCGATTTCATGTGGCGAGCTCTCCGAAGTAGTTATGACGCCAGACCTAAGGCGAAAAACTTTTCACTACGTTGTCTCAACACCCGTATCCGCCCCAAACATTGCATTGGCTGTTGGACCCTTTGAAATATACGTGGATCCGCATATGCACGAAGTTACGCATTTCTGCTTGCCGCAGCTTATGCCTCTGCTAAAGAATTCGGTGCGATATATGCATGAAGCGTTCGAGTTCTATGAGGAAACTTTATCGACACGATACCCGTTTTCCTGCTATAAGCAAGTTTTCGTTGACGAGACCGATACGGATATCGCGGCTTATTCTACAATGAGTATAGTTTCCACGCATCTGTTGCACTCGATCGCAATCATCGATCAGACATACGTGACACGAAAGGCCATGTCCAAGGCAATTGCGGAGCAATTCTTCGGTTGCTTTATAACAATGCAAAACTGGTCGGATACGTGGATTGCTAAAGGAATAGCGGAATATCTTTGCGGCTTATATTCGAAGAAATGTTTCGGAAACAACGAATATCGCGAATGGGTACAATCCGAGTTGGCCGAAGTTATGAGATATGAAGAGAAGTATGGCGGAATTATTTTGGATTGCAGTCAACCGCCCGCACCTCTCCCAGTTTCGACAAGTTCGCCGGCTACTGTTGCCAAGCAACAGCCGGAAATTATACATTACTTTCCCATCAAAAGCCTTCATACAATGTCGCCGAAATATATCGAAGCGTTGAGGAAGAAAGCTCATTTGGTGATGCGAATGTTGGAACACCGAATTGGACAGGAATTGTTGTTGCAAGTAAGTTTTAGTTATTTTTTTTTCGTAAAAATGTCGAACATAAAACTTGAGACTTATCCTGAAGTGAAATAAAAGTAGTAGTAGAAGTAAAAATCTGTTGATACAGTTTGACCATGGAGTACATATCACATAGTTGTGCTTTTCTTTCAATATTTTGAATAATATTTGGAGTAGAACCAGTACAAAACAAGGCTAATTAAATTAATCCAATTGTTTTCAATAGGACAACATTTTTTTAATCTCGAAATAATTTATGGGGTTACCTCTTAATGCAATTCTACAGTCAAAACATAAGTTGAGATAAAATGGAGTGGTACGGGATTTAGAGTGGTGGAACGGATGAGAGCGCCTGAAGTGGCGGTTTACATTGTTTTTGATTTGCTGAAGGTTATTCTTATCAGGAATAAGATAAGAAATACCTGCACACCTTGATCGTTGCTTTGGACCCGTCCATCTGACCTGTCTCCGTTCGAATCAGAAGTTTTGTTTTTCGTGCGAAGAACAAAGAAGCTTCCTCGCTGCCACCAAAGTCGCCCTTAGCACTGGGATTGGTCAACATCCTAGAGTAGCGCACATAGTACAGCGGGGACCACCGTTAATTCTACACCTGACCAAAATTTCCTAAAGGTTTACTAACAAACTGATAGAGGTATGAAATCTAAGCTTACCTACCACTAATTCACTTGAGCATTTTCAATGTGGATGTGGATATTATTGCTCTCACTGAAACTTCGCTGGATGACGATGTGTTAACAAATGAATTGGGACTGCTTAACTATAACTATCCAATCTGCCATCGCTAAAATTTTCGATGCTATTGTCACGCGTGAGCTGACTTCACTGTTCAGCAGTTATATTTCATCTCTTAAGCATGAATTCCAAAAAGGTAAATCTACTCTCATCAATTTCTTGCCTAGCATAAATATGCCATCCACACGGATTTATCTAAGGCATTTGACAAAGTTAACCTTTGTTTACTAATTTCTAAACTTATATGCTTAGGTGTCTCTGACAATTTTCTTTACTGGATTCGTGATTTTCTACAACATCTTTCTTGAGTGATAAATATTTAATCTGCCAAGTCGGAACCTTTTGTCGTCTCGTCTGGTGTACCTCAAAAATTGCATCTGGGGCCTTGCTCTTTCTTATTATTATAAATGATGTTACTTTTTCATTCAAAGACGTTGATTTCTCCTTATTCGCCGATGACCTGAAGATTTATTTACAAAGTTGTAAAATCTAGACATAACTGTATTTGATTTTCCAATGTTTGATGTTTTTGTGATGTAATGTCTCTTAATCAAGGCTAGTTTCTCAAAGTTGTTTCTTTGTAGTTCAAGTTTAAGTCCCTTTTGATAACGATGGATTGATTAAAAATACGCATTCTTATAGGTTTTTAATAAACAATTAGCGCTCGCAGTTAACGCATCTACAACCAAAATCGGAACTAGATTATGGCATCATTTATTGATTTCGACGAATGTTTTCACTAAAGCAATTTTTACTGTTACTGGAAAAGATATGTCTGTTTTTATGGACCAGTGGGTTCGAACTGGAGGACACGCCAAGTTCTCTCTGACGTCAGTTTTCAATAGAAAACGAAACACAATTGAATTAGAGATACGACAAGATGCAGTTAATCAACGCGGCGTACGTAAATACAACGGTCCTCTGTTGGTTCAGCTACAGGAATTAGATGGAACCTTTAAGCATACGCTACAGATAGAAAACACTGTAGTTAAAGCCGATATAACATGTCATTCAAAAAGTCGAAGAAACAAGAAGAAAAAAATCCCGTTGTGTACCGGAGAAGAGGTTGACATGGACTTATCACCTATGGAGTAAGGATTTTCATCAGTGTTTAGATTAGTGGAATTTTAATAACAATCTTTAATTTTTAGCGATTCCCCTGTATTATGGATTCGTTTAGATCCCGAAATGATTTTACTAAGAGACTTAAATATTGAACAGCCAGATTTCCAATGGCAATTTCAGTTGCGACATGAACGAGATGTTACAGCTCAATTAGAAGCAATTGGTGCTCTCGAAAAATATGCAACCCCACCGACAAGATTGGCATTGACCGATACAATCGAGAATGAGCAATGCTTCTACAAAGTTAGATGTCAAGCTGCGCATTGCTTAACTAAAGTAAGAAATTGTTTTATTACGAACGTGAAGTTAAGTTCAATTTTAAAAAAATAATAATAAAATGTTTATAAAGGTAGCCAATGCAATGGTAACAAGTTGGCAGGGTCCACCAGCGATGCTCAATATATTTCGGAAGCTTTTTGGGTCATTCAGCGCTTCCCATATCATTAAACAAAACAATTTTTCAAACTTCCAGCATTATTTTTTACAGAAAACAATTCCTGTTGCTATGGCTGGTACGTATTTGTTTCTCACGGCAAGAGATCCTTGATAATATTTTTTTTCGCCATAAGGTTTGCGTACTGCTCATGGTATATGCCCGCCCGAAGTTATTCGATTTTTGCTCGATTTATTCAAATATAATGACAATTCCCGTAATCATTATTCTGATAATTATTACCGTGCAGCATTGGTAGATGCACTGGGACACTCTATTACACCTGTCATTTCAATGGTGCAGCAAGGAGCACCTATAACATCAGACAATTTGTCGGCTGATGCAAAGTAAATAATTTAGTGTTCACCAACAACACCGAACTAATGTTTTTCTTTTATTTACAGAGTCGTTTTGGAAGAAGTTACTCGGTTCTTAAATTTGGAAAAACATTTACCTTCCTATAAATACACAGTTTCTGTTTCGTGTTTAAAAGTCATACGAAAACTACAGAAATGTGGTCATCTTCCATCTTTGCCCAAAATTTATCGCAGTTATGCTGCCTACGGCCAATATATCGATGTACGAATCGCGGCTATGGAATGTCTTGTAGATTTTGTAAAAGTCGATGGTCGATGGGAAGATCTAGAGCATTTATTAGAGATTTTAGAGACAGATCCTGATCCCGTTGCGCGACATGCCTTGGCATCTTTACTTGTGGATAATCCGCCTTTCGAAAGGGGCCATCGCAATCGATTGGATAAAGAAGAATTAGTTGAAAGAATATGGGTGAATATGAAGTAAATATTGATAACTATTATTTTCTGTATATTTTCGAATTATTCGACACTAAACTTAAACTCATCTTGCAGTAGTTTACTGTCTCACGATTCAAAGTTAAGGTGTGATATGGTTGACTTATATTATGCGCTTTATGGCCTAAAGCGACCGATGTGTATTGTGAATCCGGAGCTGTCTGCAATGTTCAAGCCGCAAAAAGTTAATACATGGGTCTCTGAAACGAAACCACGCGCAGAAAGTCCTTACGGTTACAAATCTGTCCAAATGGTTTCAGCTGGATGTCAAGAGACCTCAAATTTAAGCACTAAACGTTCAGCCTCCGAAGCCTTTGAGGAAGAAATTTTCGATATAAAAACGGAAACTGAAGAAAAACCCCAAATAGATGCAATAAATATCGACGTCCCTGAACAGAAACCGGAACATTTGCACCTACCGGACATGAAAAAAGTGAAAACGAACGATTATTATTCCGATAATTCCATTTCGTTGCCTGGTATGTCGGCTGCTGCGTCGGGTCCGGTTGGTTTTGAGCCAGGAATGTTCAAACAAGAGGAGGACAGTAAATCTAAATCAGATAATTCTATGAAAGTAATTATATTTTATTTATTTATTTAGATAAAAAACTAAAAGTTTTTCTATTTTTTTTAGGCCAAAAAGAAAAAGAAGGACAAAAAGAAACATAAGCATAAACACAAGCATAAACATAGTAAGGATAAAGACAAGGAAAAAAAGGAAAAGAAAGATCCGAGCATATCAAGAATTCAAGTTAAAGAAGAAACTCCCGAAACATTAAGTTCAGCAGATAGTTCTAGCAATAGTAATCCAAACACAATGGACTATTCGTTGTAACGATTCGTTTGTGTATAGATCACGGAAATTTTTTATAGTTTTAAATTGCATAAATAATAATCTTTCAAGCTGTAAAGTGAGAAAAATTACTTGAACAAAAGTTTTCTTCGAATCTCAAGATCTAGTTAGACATTATGATTTTTGGATTACAGCATCCGCATAGGCACTACACACCGATAGATAGACCGTAAGGAGTAAGTAGTAAAACTGTTTTTCAGAAGACGGTTTGATTCGCACCCAGACAATTTGAATCCTGTTTTATACATAAATGTCATAAAGATCTTTTCGAAGGATTGGGTCGAGATTCCGCAGAATGCCTTTCAGGGCAGTTCAGTAGAGAGCAGAACAAATTCTTGCTACTATTTGACCGTTCTGTATGCTACACTGTCTATGAATATTGTAGGATTGACACGTAATTCAGAATTGCACTGACGACTTGACAACTCTAATCTGACTTTGGCATCTTAAGATTCGATGGGAAATCTTAGTCGCTATCCCATTAAATTTCATTGCAAAGTATCTTTATATTTGGCGTCGTTGGATAATTCTGCTTCCCTTCGAGAAATCGAACTGATAAAAACTTCTTTTACTGTTGAAAAATTGTGTCATTTGTTTACTCTAAAAAATCCGCAACACATAACTACCAGGGATTTCAGTGGATTCGGTAAACTGGGCTAAGTGAAGAGTTTCCGCTGCTTCAGACAACCAATCAATTTGTTCTATCTAGTGTGACTCCCGATAGGGGCATAAAACTGCATCAGTGCTTCTCCGCAATACGCAATCCTTGTAACGCCACATCTTCATGTCGTCAAAGAGTTTTCTTCGAAATTTTTTCTAAACATGCTAACTATCAAATTTTCTTATGTAAGGTATTCCATGAATATAAAAATCGGTTCCTTTTTCTCCCCTTTGTATCCGTGTAAATATTTATTTATAACTTTAAATTCTGCTTATCAATACTTGTCATTACTAATCTGATCGATAATTTGGCTCTTTTTACTTGAATCAGGTCAGGCTAAGTAGGTGTAGTGAACCGGTTTCTTAAGGCTCTTAGTTTTAAAACTCGATCTTTTGTCGCGTTTGTTTTCCTAGCTTTTCAAAATTAAAAAAATATGAAGCAGTCACGATGGGCATCAAGCCAATCGTATGATACTCTACATGAAACATTAAACTTCGATTTATATTGTAGTTGGTGATAACCATAGAGATATATGTGTTGGAGATGACGAGCAGCGACTGCTTTGAAGCCGTACGATTCCTCGCAAAGGACCGGCAATTAACACTATGCTACTATTAGCATCTTACTCACATTTATATTATACCACGGTCTTGAACACGAAAAACACCATACATTTGAATACTAGGCTACTATTTGCATTTCGCTGACACCTGGCATCAAACGCTCCATACAAAAACGTTCAATCTGGCTTTAAAATGCTTCAAAGTGCTTCATACAAAAACGTCGTCTTGTCGTCGCCAGTATTTATATCTCTATGGGGATAACGCAGAATAACAAGTTTGGTTGTTTTCAATTCCATAAATGGCGTTCCGGAACTTCAGTAAAATCACCGTTTAAAAAATTTTCCTTTCATGATTTTCGGCATATTTATGAGATCACGCGCGAGTCGGGATCAAAATTTCAATCCTTTAAATTGAGTGGTTTGTAAACCTTGCACATAAAGCTGCATGAACTCGTAATCTTTTTCGGTAGAAATGTGTGCGTAGTAGATCAACCTTTCGGTGGTAAAGGTTAGTTAAATCGCTAATGTCTCCACTTCCGATTTCACGCGGCAGCCTAACATATTCCACTGCTGATTTCGGGTGATGGATTCGGAATTTGGTCATGGTGGTGTGAACGGTTGGCAAACTCCAAATCGCTATCTGACCATTCAACAATTTCAAAAGTATACAGCAGAGAACTACATGGGTGTTAATGGTAAATATTTTATTCTTTCCTGAAAGATGAGTCTTCCGCACCAACTTGAGTCTTGATAAAAAGTCAGTTAGAAATCCGTCACGTAAGTCTCTGAAAAGAGTTCTATTTGCCCGCAAAACTCCAAGATACTTATAGAGGTCTACTTCATCCGTAGCTTCGATATGACTCACTAAGCTATGTCCGGTATGCGGCTCGTGAATAGCTCGAATTCGACATTTGTCTAAACCGAAGTTTAGACGTTTTAGATGTTGTTCGTTTCCAGCATACCATTTAATTTCATCTATGAATAGTAAATAGCTCCATTGTTGCTGGATAAAATGCCATGCTTGAAAGAAACCCGTGCAATTCAGGAGCCATGAAAGTGGAGTCAATTCCATACAGAACCACAGGGGACTCAAAGAATCTCCTTGGAATATGCCCCGCTTGGTGTTGATGCTCCTGAATGGACAGATATTTCAACTTCTCATAGCTATCGCCAAAAATCTAATCAGTAAAGTCTCTAATCGATAGATTTGAAGGACCTTGATTATGCGAGAATGAGGAATGCTATCAAAAGCCTTAGTGTAATCGATGTAGGCTATTTTTTGCATTCCATTGACTTTTTGCGGCAACGTTTTTGTTCCTCAGCGATTATGAAGTTGTACAAAGTCGGCAAGCAAGTAATAAGCATTGCATCTGCTGGACTACCAATCATACCACTTTTGGGGATTAAGTTAGTAATTGCGGCTGTGAGGAAGGTGGTAATTCCTCGGAACCAGCAATGGTTTGCTCTATCGAGCTAGCCAATCTGCCTTGTACACGAGTAAACTTTTCGTACCAGAAGTTCTGCAGTTTATCAATGCTTTCCAATTAATAGACTTATTAAGAGCACTCTTTACTTCTTCCTCTGTAACATCAGCAAATATGTCCGCATCGTCCGTTACCTGGGTTGTTTTTTTAACCAGGAGTAAAAGCATCGAAAAACTAAGAGTGCGGGACTTTAACCCACTAAAAATCTCCTCAGTCGTACGGTCCACGGAACCACCGTTAGGTGGAGGCCGTCATAGTAATATTGCTAAAACCATCAGTCAAGTCAGTCGTCTCCTGTTGAGCGTCGCGTTGCATGCTTCTCATTCGCTCAAAGCGGCGAAGTTTCGACATAATCCGTGCTTCTGCAGTCTGGAAAGCTTACCACTTGAGGGCTGTGTCACAATTGTGTCTTACGATGTTTTCTGCGGTCGGAGCTTCTCCGAAGGCCTCGGCACGATCAACGTCGAAGCGCGGGCATTGCAGTAAGATATGCCGCACATCCTCAATCTCGTGAGGGCAGTTGGGACAGAACGGGTCTTCCTCATTCTTGAAGCGGTGAAGATACTGCTTAAAACAACCATGTCCGCTGAGCAGCCGAGTCACGTAGAAATCCACTTCTCCGTGTTTGCGGCATCCAGCTGTCGATGTTTGGAATCAATGGTCGCGTTTACGTGCAGACCAGACTAGCCTACATAGACTGGTTTGGTATTTTTCGGTCTTGCATTTATGTGCAGATTTTCACAGTACGAGACTGGTTTGGTTTCATTTGGTCCGTACCAAAATCAAGACCAAAATCAGTCCAAATGGACCGGTTCGGTTTACGTTTATGCGTACGACCAAACTGTTTTTTTTGTCTATTCAGACTGGTCTGGTCCGACTAATGTGAATGTTCATCTCCCTTTGTTCGCGCTCTCTCAGCGTCCATCCGTTACCTGGGTAGACCCACTTAGTGGTCGTCTGCCTATTATATTTTATGTACGTCTCTCCTTAACTAATACGACATTTTTTCAGGTGCAGGTTTTCAAAAACACAGCGGCAGTTGCCTTTTACCGAAATTAGAACCTATCTCCCGAATAAAGATTACATTAAAATTTCGTTTCTGTTATAATTTCATATATTCCATGAATAAAAAGGTCAAACCGGAAATAAATCATCCGCTATCCAACTCAACCCTAATCAAATTTTTCTTTATTGTCGTTTTGTTGGTACGGTTAGCTGCGTGAATTGTCGGCCCGGAAACTGCGGCAAAGTTCAGTTCAGTAGCGGGTCGCTTTAATGGCTGCACAAAAACTCATCGTCGTGTGCATTGTGTTAATTTTACAATCGGTAAATCGCGATTTCGCGTAATGAATTTCGTTTATCGGTGAAAAATAATACAAAAGCAGTGTCTTGTGCAAGTTTTTGTGAGTCTAGTGCGGCCGGAAATACGATAAAATACTCGGTGAAAGAAATCATGTACTGCTCGATGGACAAGAGCCAATCAGCTGGAGGAGGTGACAGTTCGAGTCAAACAAAAAACGGAAAAGAAGGCAAGTACAAAATTTGATGTAGCGAGAAATAAAAAAGCGGAAAAGCAGTAAATTCGCGAAGAATTGCGACCGAAAAGAGTTCTGCCCTGCGAAAATTAAAATGCAAACTGAGTCGACAAGTGCCGAAAAGTAGTTCGAGTGCATTTTGCGTGAGTGGCATGAAGTCGACTCAAGTGATCCCGATCCGGTGGTAATTGGGTCTGGTTCGGCCGCGGGCTGGGTTTCGGGATTCATAGTGTTGTTTGATGGCCGGAATCCGATACAATAGGCCCCACGCGTTGCGGTATTGCATACCGTCCGTACAAATTCGTCATCGAAACTAGTAAAATTCTCGGATAAAAATTCGACCAGCTCTCCATTGTCGGTGTCCCTTCGTAGGCGGCCGTACTCCACTCCCCGAGCCGAAGCTACCGAAAAGGAACTTATCACATAAGCTGTCTTATGTCGTACAATCGTCGTCCAACAGCCGGCCGCGATCATTGATTGCAAAGTGAAAAGTCGTTCAGATTCAGACCTCTTAACACATTCCAGTTTCGCTTTCAATCATGTCCCGCACTTGTTTATGTCGGATGTGCGGGCGGGGAACTCTTTAATCGTTTTCTTTTCTTTTCTTTTCTTTTCCTAACGTCACCGAAACAAGCGCGTTTCAAACGTTGCGTAAATTTGGCACTAAACTTAATTTTATTTTATTTTTATATAAATGTGATGCGAGCAGTTGTTTTCGCTAATTACTTTTTGCATTACGTCTAGCGAATCGTCGCGGGGCATTCAACGTCCGAAGCCTGATCATGTAGCGGACTTGCTCCAAGGTATATTTTAAGGTTCCGTTTGTCTTGGCATGGCGTGCAATTGAAATGTTATTTCTACGAACTTGATAAGAAAAAGTGAAAGAGCATTGCAAAGATATTCGAATTGAAAGCCAGTGGCTATTGGCTACACTCGGTATCGGTTGCGGTACGATTGAGTGGCGTTAAGCCAGGTTTCCACGAAGTCGGTCCAGCCCAATAAAACCCAGTGGGTTTTATCAGATTGGATCAACTTGAAAAAAACCCACCTGAAAAACTTTAGTGTAAAACCTATAAAAAATGATAGAATTATATAACATATGATTAATTGAAAAGGTGAAAGAAATTCCGTAGCATGCCTAGTATTCTGAGAGGGGATATCGGGATCAACTCCCTCTCTATTTCAAACTTCATTATCCTTACAAATTTAACGCTACTTGAGTGGTAAGGGTAGGTACGCGTGGCTGCCTGAAAGAACACCAGATACACTTAAACCTAAAAGTTCTGTTGTGTTACCACAGAATCATTGAATCCGGTCCTACTCGCTAAACCATTAAGATCTTATAATGAAACGTTGGATTCTCGTATTCTCCGTTGCGAGAAGGTCACTGAGACTGTTGAAGAAGTAGGCTCCTAGATGAGCTTTCCTTCTCGCAGATAGAGCTGGACAGGTGGAAAGAAGATGAAGGTCTGTTTCATCCTCTTCCTCATGCAAACAGCTTTTACAGAAGTATTTTAAAAAGATGCCGAGTCTTTTAGCATTTCGGCCTATAAGATAGTGTCCGGTCAGATCACCAACTGTGGGGCTATATATGTAGATGTAGATTGGAAATAGGGGTTGGTATGGTTAACCTCTGTCACTGCAGCCACAGTTGGGCTTATTGTGACGTTCCCCCGGTTTGATTATGATTCCTCTTCGATCCCTGCGCTTTCAATGAAGCCTAGTATTTTGCGAAGAGGAATGGTCACGAATTCCGATGGGTCCATGAAACCCTAACCGAAGTGCCGAAGCCTTTTGCGAGTTAAAACCTCACATTCACAGAGGATATGCTCTGGTGTTTCGTCTTCGTCATTGCATATTCTGCAAATTTTAGCCTCATAGAGACCAATCCTATTGAGATGCTTCCTCATGTGACAATGTCCAGTCAGAGCTTCCACTAGGGTTCGGGTCTGATATCTGCTTAATTTTAGATAATCAGATGTTCTTTTTTCCGAGTGTTTTGGCATAAAAAGCTTTGAGTGCCTGTTGCCCGGTGCCAAGTCCCAGTGAATGGCACTTTGTGATTTTTGCCACATTCGGATGTTCATTCTGGCTGTGCTTAATGGTATCCCACAGAATGGCTATGGTCCCATGAAGTCAGCTTCTGAACCTTTCCTAGCCATTAAGTCGGCCATTTCATTACCTACATAGCCGCTGTGTCCCGGAATCCAAATGAGACTAACTCTGTTCTTATTTCCGAGTTCAATCAGGCATTGGAGGCAATTCCAAACAAGTTTGGAGTAGATTTGAACGGACTGAAGTGCCATTATTGCTGCCTTGCTGTCCGAGAGAATATATATTTGTTGGTTTTTGTAGCCCCGTCTGATATTTTCTCTAATGCATAGTTCAATAGCATGAGCCTGAAAAACAGTGGATGTTAGTAGTAGACAGTAGAATTTTACATTTGGGCGCACTCCATAAACTCCTGCTCCTACACCTCGATCCGTTTTAGATCCGTCTGTTCATATATGTACATATATGCACTCTTTTGAGCGAAATCAACCTTTTAGAGCGTTTGTTTGAGATCATACTTGGGCCAGATCACATGTAATGCTCTCTGTTCATTGATTGATTGATTTTCTCAACTGAGTCCAATTAATAGCAGCTTTAATATAGAAAGAGGCACATCCACATTTCAATATACCGGCATAATCTAAAAATTTAGTCTGAAAAATATGCTTCATTGAAAACTTAATACAAACAGCTATTTATCCCTTTCAACATAGTCCCCTTCCCTATCTATACACCGCTGCATACGTGTTTTCCATTGATTGAAGCAGTGCTGTAGGTCATCGATTGCCACCCTCTTGAGCAAATCAACCGTTTTTACCTTGACCTCTTCAATAGACTGAAGACGTGTTGCCTTTAATTAAATTTTGAGTTTCGACAAGAGGTAGAAGTCGTAGGGAGCAAGATCTGGTGAACACGGTTAGTGCTCGAGCACAGTAATGCGCTTGTCCGCTAAGAACTGTTTCACAGAGAGCGCATTGTGTGCTGGTTCGTTGTCCTGATGCAAAATACATGTGTTGTTGATCCACAAACCTGGTCTTTTCTTTCTTACCCTTTCTCTCACTTTCACTAATGATAATAACGCCTTTGCTTTTCTATTTAATAGCTCCCTTAATTTCGATGCGTTTCCTAGCACTTAGAAGTTCTCTGCAATAAGATCACGCTGGAAGAAGGTCGAGAGATTATCGACCTAGTACCAACCTGGGCTGCATATCTACACTCTTTAAATCTATTATCTGTGAATTTTTTAATTTCGTTGCAAATTTATTATTACACCTTTTCAACGTGGTTTTACATGGTTTTGTATATAACAAATTTGATGGAATTGTCGAATTGCTCCATCTCAATTATCGAAGCGGGGTGTTACCACGGGCGTTGAATTATTTTTGGTTACAATTTAATAAAATGATTCGGTCAAATTTAATAAAATAATTCGGTTCAAATTTGAACCGAATACCGAGCGTACCGAAACGATAAAACCGTGTCGAACGAATGCATAGCTGTTACAGTCCTAATTTTTTCTTTCTTCCACCGACATCCAGCAAAGCAACTCGTTGCGATCAAAGCAGGTACTAAATAGTCTGAACTAACATTTAGTATTGTAACACTAATTTCCTTATTATTACTTCATTACTAGAAACGTGAATAAACGTAATTTATGGTTTTTTTTCGACCAAAACAAAAATTCTATCACACTGGAATCGGCTGGGCAACGTTTGGAAGTAACACGGGGCATCGTGTATATTGTATTGTTGCGAGCTAGGAGTTCGCCGGGATTTCAATCTAAATGCAACGCAAATTGCTTTATTAAATCACACTATTGGCAACGATTCCTAATTTCATTTACTACTTAATACTAATGTAAATAATGATAAATCAATGAAAATCACTATACAAATACACTTTCGCATAAAATTGACCGTCGTCTCACTTCTCACGGTAGAAAAACTAATCCCGTGGTTCTGCTGTGCTTTTCTGCTGCATGTATTGAGTCGAGATATTTCCAGCTTATTCAGTGGCTTGTGAGGAATGCACAAGAAATATCTATTGCATGCGAGAAGTGTCTAGAACATGCAAGAATATCAAGCGATTTCTATTCTATTTCAGTTGGATATTGGAAGATTAAAGTTTTCTCTGAAAACTTTTATTTAATTGAAAAGTGAGTTATGCGAGTTTCCAGGATACAAATGTAACAGTATTTCTAATTGGATAGCATTTACTCAACCGGGTCCAAAGAAGTTTGTTTCATGGCACAAATTTCTAACACGTCGGGAGTTCCATAAGGTATCCATTTAGGTCCTGAATAGTTCATACTATTTATTAATGACTTGAGTCAAAGATTTTAAACTTTAGAATTCTTCATTACGCTTATGAAAAGCTTTTTTGTGGTATTACGGAGGAAAGCATTCTCTTGCAAGAGGATCTGAAGCATTTTTTGATTTGTATGCCTTTATTAATTTATTAATTAACGAGTTCTTTTTCACGTTGGAAATTCCCGTTTAATTTTAATTACACATTTGAAGTCACAAAAATCAGACAAGGTACTTGATTTAGGCGTTTAGTCTAATTCATCTTCGACGATCATGGTAATTGATTACGAACAAAGCTAACTCCATATGGGACTTTGTTAGAAGATCCTGTAAGGATTTTAATGATCCTTAAGTAACAAAGTCGTTGTATTGTGCTTCTGTACGACAAATTGTGGAATATGCGTGCCAGGTATGGACTCCAGAAGAACAGAATTGAATCTGTGCAGACAAGTTTTTTTTAGATTTGTACTTAAAGATTTTCGCCTGGATTGGCTCCCAAAATCTTCCTCCCTATTTTAACCGCCTTAATCTTCTCTGTCTTAAATCGCTTGATAACAAAAGTATAGTTCTCGGGACTTTCCTTGGATTTAAAATTATCGCTGGAAGAACAGATGGCCCGAGTTCGTTGCAAGAAATTTATTTTCTAATACCTTGTCGTACCTTGATTTGGGACTATACCCTTCTTAAATTCATAAAGTATGGGTAACCTGAACCGATCACATCCATTTTGCGTCTTGTTAATAGTTTTTAAAAGATTTTGACTGGACCGTAAAACAATTGAAGTGGGCTTTAAATAAAGTGATATAATAATGAAAACCTATTTCAATATTCCACATCGCTGAGGTAGATCTACTGGTATCAATTTCTGAACTGGTGTCTTATGATATAAATGAAGGTGGTCCTATTTAAAAACTTTAAAAAATGTTTTGCGCGAAACATTTAGACAGTCGATATGTGCTAACCGATAGTTCTGCTCCCATCGCTCTAAGGGCTGTTCCTACGATGTACAGTTACGTTCTAACTAGAACTTTAACTGACAGATTTTCATAAAAGGTTAAAGTTCCAGTTAGAATTTAACTGATGATCGTAATAATGGCCCTAAGAGTACCCGTGGACTTGTGATTTTTAATCCGGCGATAGTTTAGTTGCAATGCAGCTACAAGAAAGCTCGCAAACCGTTTCGTCCAAACTAAAAAGTTGAAAAGGCGAGACGATTCCCTTTCGATCGAAGCCCGACTAAACTATCGGGTAAGACCTCTACATGACCAGCAACTTTTAGAGATCCGCACACGCACCAGATTATTTCTTACAATCGGTTTTCTCTCTGCATTTGGTCGTGTCTCATGTGCTACATGTAAATAGATCTGTCTGGTATGATGCAGATTACGGTATTTAATACTGTGGCGGCTGGGATAGGTTGATACGAGTACCAATTGAGTGTAAAAAAAACGTTTATTTTAAAGTTTATGTGAAAATAACTGTAAAATTTAAGCTAGAAAGATTATAACGGATTCAAAAATAATTTTCGCAATAAGGACAACGGGTCATGATGAGTTCTTATACTTAACATATTAACTATTTTATTTTACATGGTAAAGACGAGCATACCAAAAGGAGAAAGCAATTTGACCTTCCTTCTGGTACGTATCATTTTCTAAGGAAAATCCTGTCTTCTGTGTGACTTCAATTAAATTATAGACTGTTTAAGACTAAACTAGATAAATGAGGTCAAAAACAGATGTGCAAACTTTTCCATCATTCGTAGCTCGACATAGTTTATCACGCATACCATAAACAGGAACTAAAAAAAACACAACAAAGGTAAAAAGGGTTCCTGGACGACGCGACGTAACAGAGATGGAAAAAAATAGAAAAGCACGGTAATAAGAAATAATTAATTAATTTAAACTGGATGTAGCAAATTAGTTTGAATAAATATTTTTTTTAATTATTAAAGGCAAACCATTTTAGATATCAGCAAATTGTTTAATAAATCAGAAGAATTATAAGGAATTGAAACAAAATTAATAGAAATTTTAAGCACAACCTTTATCTCAATGGGTGTGGAAGATAGAGCCCCTTACTCCATCATCTCCTAAATGCAACTGTTTCATTACCGACTCAGTCGAGTCTGAAACGTCACATAAAATAAAAATAAACAGTATTTCACCCGGAAAGTAGTATTATAAGTTTAAAAATGTACTGTGAAAACATTCCGCAAACCATATTTCAATCTTTTAGTCGAAAGCCGCTATAATTGGATGTAAAAACGTCTATTTACTTGATTTCATTCCTTTCACCTGTTGAACTATGCAAATTTCCACGGGGGTGAAATGTTTACTGGCATAGTACCCCGAAACGTTCACATCGCAACCAACTGGTAAAACTTAATTTCGAAGAAGAAATTCCTTGCGATGTTTATTGAGTTACAAAGAACGTGCAACGATCTCGTCAGTTGGAGTAATTTTTTTAACTGATATATCCTGCCTCAAGTTTAAATACGGTTCTAATACGTGATGAAGTTAAGTTGTTTCGAACTTAGTTCTGTTGAACAGAATTCTTTTAGTCTGTTTGCAGGACAGTATTATTTTAATTGCCGAAATTAAACGAATTTCAAGAAAGTTGTTGGTCTAAAAAATTAAATTAAGATCGGTACGAACTACTAATTATATGATTTTAAACATTCAATATAAATTTTTTTTTATTCAACTAGAAATGTCTTTTATTCATTTTCTCTCCAGTCCAGACAAAATCGATTTTTCCTTGTTTAATTCCAACATGCAAAAAACATAAATGGCAATCATCATTATACTCGTATTCCCAATTCAAATGAATAATATATAAAGTAGCATCTATGTAATTATAGCAAGAAGGGGAGTTGGGAGGACCTAATCTAATATTCTCATGGTTAGCTTAAATTAAGGAACGTCCAACCAAAAAAGTTTTTAGATCGCGAGTAGTAAGTAAAATGGATAAAAAGTTAAAGACCTCTGGACTTTAAAATGAAAGTGAATATAAATATATATTATATTATTTTCATATGTTTTATGCGTTGAGAACGGAGCCTTGGACGATGTGGCCAAAAGCCACAAATCCGCTTGTTGTCCGTCCGTCTGTCCGAACACATAATAAATTAAGAATGCCTTGACCTAGGATGTTGAAATTGGAATCCGGATGTTTGGTCGAATTTGTAAGCATAATATCGGTAATGGCGAAAATCGTCTTATTTCTTTTAGTAACTGCCATACAAAAGTTGTTAAAATAATGGTGCTCGGAACTGGGGAATAGCAGGGTGTGCAGGAACACAGCTCGTGGTACACCACAGGGAGGGGTGATATCAGTACGATTCTTATCTCGCTAACACGTCAGGGCGCGAAGGTAGTCGCATAAGCGGGCGACTTAGCGATTCTAATATCAGGGCGATTCCTGTCGACGAGCGAACAAGGAAGTGTACGGAATTTTGGAGAGCGCTAAAGAAATCCACTTACCTAAAAAAAATCTACAAAATTCAACGTTTGGCTTCCACAGTAGCAACAGGCGCAGTTAGTACAACTCCTACCGTGGCGCTAGAGATGATACCGCATCTGCTTTCTGCTATCGTTGGATGTTTATGGAAAATGTATAGCAGCAATGAGTGCCGTGAGACTGAGAGATTAAGGACACTGGGTATCCAGACCTGTGGAGTACAACTACTTACCGGAACAGTTTAGTGAAGGTATCCTGCTGGAGGAAACAGACTAATTAATTCCGTATTTCGAGTCTCTAGAAAATTCTCAACGACAATCCCTAGCAGAGTAGGATGGAATTTAGATCAGAATTTAGATATCTGCAACAACAACAGAGTTTGTATGTTTGTCCCGTATGCGTTCCGATACCATTCATCTGATTTGCGAAGAAACTTTAGTGATTTGTTACGCACGCCCGCGAAGGATTCTGCATTAGTAAAACGATTTTACAATAGTTGGCGCGCGAGTCATTTAAAGAAATGAGTGTAGTTCATATAGTTTAGCGACAGTTCGAGTGTTTTCGGTGTATGAGGGCGCACGCTTGACAAAATTGAGCAACGGGAGCAACAGGATCCACGGGAAGTAAGACTGAAAACCGCTGGCTTTGCAGTTTTCATTGCAAGCGACATATCCAGGGTGTACGCTACTTGGTTGACAACTTTTTAAGTGGTGAGTCACTCACGTAAACATCTATATCTTCAAAATTAAAAATCACAATTTAACATGTTGTAGCTTGTTTTTTAGGGAATCGAACTACTTTTCATTTTTTTATTCAACCGTCGAAATTGTAGCTGTGTACTTTATGCAAATATTTGTTACTGTGACCCTAAAAATTCTTTAATTTAAATTTAATTTTCAAAATGTCGTTTCAGCTTTATTTTTTTATGTGCCATGTTGTTAGCTACAAAAATTGGAAAAGGGCACAAATTGTTATAAATAAGGAACAAATTGTTTAATTTTTTTTCATTTATAAAATACTATCTTCAAAATTAGTCGAGATTGTAATTCTGTGTTTTATTTAAATACAAAATTGTTATGTCCCTATTGAATAACTCTTTAGAAGCGAAGAGCTGTTCGAGGTTTCTGTAACACGGAAAATATTGTAAAATTTTTGCAAAATTTTTATTTTTTTTGTAAAGTACTTTGTAAGCAATCGAAAATAACATATTTTGTTTTCACGCATTCCCGTCTTTAATCATCACAGTTTGATTTATGAGTTGGATTGCAATTAGTTCGGTTTGTTTTAGTATTAGTCGTATAAGAACGGATCATAATAGGGAAAATTTATTTTCCAACTAATTGATTGCAATCAGTTTTTGTGTAGGACTTTCCATTTCTAACTTATTTTCGAAAGAAATGTACAAAAATTCTATCCCGAGCGCTTTTAGTCGTAGGAGGTTTAACCAAAACTCAAATTATATAATAGCAATTTGAACAATCTAAAATTTGAAGTAACCTATTTTTCGTCTAAAAAGTCGCTAAAAATATTGAAAAAAAACAACGGTTTTTGGCGCCATTTTTTGAATATGGTGCATCGATCGGACACGTAAGGTTTTTATTAGTACTCCAAAATCAGCGAATTTATAAAGAAAGGGTTTTCCGTGATTTTGTTTTTATTGACTGGGCTAACGGTGAAACGGCTCTTTCGCTTTTCTTTTTGTCGCGATTTTTAAGGTTTGGCAAGGGTTCACCTCGCGTACTTATTTTAAAGATATGAATATGAATATGACGTTCATTGGAAGAAGAGATATTGGTACTTACTAATCTGGATCTTTTCTGACAAAATTTCGAGTTTTACTATTCTAAAGCTCCACGTGGAAGACGCCCTATATAGAAAGAAATTCAGATTTCCGTTCAAGCATCAATTTTGGATCCAACAGGGGCTATAAAGCTTTTACTGTGAATTAAATTTCTTTAATACAAGGGACATGATAAAACTTGTCGGGTTCGGTTCTCGGCTACTTGGCAACGAGTCTAAACTTTCATCGGTGCATCTTGGGAATATTCTGGCCAGACAATATCTCCAGCGACAGTGTTTGGAGAACGACTTAAAAGTTGTTCAGAGAAGAAAAAGGCGGTAATTATTTTGCACATGGCTATGGACGTGAATCCAGTAAGGATGGAACAAATGGAAATGATCAATCGCGAAGGAAATTCAAGGAAGAACATGGTATGTCAATAGATAAACTGCAGAATCATGTCTTTTGGATGGACCTATAGACAAATATTTGATGTCCAAAAGAGTACAGCGTTTGTTTTTTATGGCGTTGGCTTATCACCTACGAGTAAGAATAAGGAAATGAAATGGGCCGGAGAGAAATGAAGCTAAAACAAAACTGCGTCATAGTTCTTTTGACACAGTGGGCTTGCTGTTTGTTTACATAAAAAACAGAAATTCGGTTAAAATTGAGCATGTGTGGAGATGGTCGATGGCATAAAGGGTTAGAGATAGTGAGGGAAAATCAGAAATATTTCAATGTGTGCGTGTTTTTTTAAATAGCTGCAAGGGCAAAGCTGGAGCAAGACGATAGGTGAAGGATTCTTATCGGTTTTATTCTCTCCCGAAATATTGATGTTTATGTGATAAAATAACTTCACCAAGTTTCTGTGGAGATATACGGTAATTACAGCCGCCTGCTTAGCACTCAGATGTCAAAAGTTAACAACAAGTAATTCAATCATAACTCATTTCCAAGAAAACAATGTCCCACATAGTAGGCACTAGGTATTACTCATAGGTGTGTCATTAATTTTTTTTTATCATTAACATTTAATCCGCTTATGAGGTAGATAAAAAATTGTAATAATTTCCCAACGTCTAGGTAATAGAATGTCAGGGCGATAAGCTTCAAAGAAATACATTGGCATGAACAAAATATCAAGACCATATTAAAAAAATCAATGGATTGATAGCCGGATTTAATTTTTCCTAATTTTTGCACAATTTTGCAAATTTGTCAAGAAGTTAAGTATTGGATGTGCGCAAAAGCACTGTGCCAAAAGTCGAATCTGATATTTTTCGTTCGTATTGCATTTTCTTAAAATTAATGATCGTTCCCATCCCTTCACTGAATAAAATTCTGTACGTAACACATTGAATTTCGTCATGTTTATTACGCTGAAATTTATAACGCCAACTTGTAGGATTGCAGTGTGGTGCAATGGAATCGTTGAACCATATTAAAATCTAGAGAATTTTCAAATCGTCATCGTAACTTCAAATGAAAATATGCTGGTGAAATTTTACTGAACTGCTCAGAAATTTGCAGCTTCGCAGATTACAGATACACATAAATCGTGAATCGCGATGACGGAAATATTTTCGTCGGATGTTTGATACCAACGAAATTTGGAATGTAGCCAAGAATGAAAAATGAAAGTAACTTTAAGTAGTACTTTTTAATGATTAATATTTTGATGGGGCTCAAAAACACTTCATCGCCAACAAAGTTTGAAAAATTGAACGTCGAGAGGTCCGAAAAAGTAGTTTGTTGCCTATGTGTTAGCGTCTGCGGAAAGTTATAGCTCGAGTAGTTTGGATCCAGCCAGGCATAAGTGGTCTTAGCACTAAACATTTCGGGCCTGTCAATGCTGAGGAGCCGATGGTTATGCAGCATAACGAAACGAGATGTAGAAGTTGTTAACAAATTGGTTTGAGGGTGGTGATGTTATCATCCTCCTCAATTTATACGTTTTCAACAGTTCACTGCGCTCCTAAAGTTTCGAAATGTGATTAGTGTCCTTTGATTTATGTATTTTATTTAATTGCCCAGCTTTCCGTATTCGATTTTATGTGAAATTCTGTTTTCTACAATATCGATGTTACCATCGTCGATTATAATCTCGATTACATTGTTGCGAGCGAGTGGTTCGCCGGGATTTAGAAATAACAACGTTTTATTAATTCACATTCAAAAACCGCAATATTGGGAACGTTTCCCGGTTCCATCCTGTAATCGTTTCGTTTGCATTCATTAATCGAACTACTGGCAACGCTTTCCGATTTCATTTACTACTCGATCGCTGTTACCAATCAAAATCGCTACAACAGTTTGACGTAGAACTGACCGTCGTCTCTCTGTCACAGCATATCACAGCTGATCTGTATGCAAGTTTTGTGGCGCTTATATACTACATGTGCTGAGTCAAGACACTTCTAGCATATTCGGTTGGTTGAGTGGAATATTCGAGCAGTGTGTCGAAGTATTTAGGGGCGTGAAAAGATTTCTACGCTTTTCTTATTGCATATTAAATGTTTTTTCTCGAAATCAAATTGGATAGGTTGTCTGACTCTATTCAATCCATATATACTGCTAATCCAGACGCTGAAATCGTTGCCGTGGGCGATTTCAATGTGTATAACACTGCCTGGATTAAACATGCTATCCATACGGACCAGCAAGGCCGAGGTACTGGGGCCTTTGCCTTCATTGATGGTTTAGTACTGTTGGTCGATAATCCCACCTATCTACCTGATATTGCATATCAATCATCCAATCTGCTTAATTTTTCTCTAAGAAATCAGCCAGTCGAGTACGTCGTCTCAATTTTACCACCAATTCTTGGTTCGTGCTCAGTTTTTAATTTCGACAGTCAAATCACCAGGACCTCGAAGATTATCTTGGCACTGCTGGCAGAGCTGATTGGGGAGTTCTTGAAGAGTTTTTTCGTGACTTGTCATGTCAACTAATAACCCAGACAGTCCCTAAAGTTTTTATTCCTTCCTCAAAAAAATTAGGCCATCGATGGATT
This sequence comes from Beris morrisii, assembly GCA_951812415.1. Classification (NCBI taxonomy): domain Eukaryota; kingdom Metazoa; phylum Arthropoda; class Insecta; order Diptera; family Stratiomyidae; genus Beris; species Beris morrisii. The sequence continues at coordinate 75,467,023 of OX638310.1, forward strand.
CTTAATTCAATACGGAGTGAGACACTCCGAGACGGTGCAATAAAACCCAAAAACATTCCAAGAATTTAAAGACAATCCGCTGAAAATAAGAGAGTGCATTAAATACCTGCAATACTCTTTTGAAGCGTGTTAAATTTACATATGATCAAAATCTTCGACGGAAGATCATCGACAACCCTAAAAGCTTGAAATCTTGGTCCTTCGTTAAATCGGTCAATAAAAACTTTGTATCGACTTCTACACCACCTCTTCTCGATGGTGACCGAACCATTGTAGAGTCTGTTAATTAATTTAATTTTTGGTGGCAAGAGCTAGATATTCTATACTTTCCACCTTCGAACCAGAATCCCCAATTCTTGCTGCCTCCGCTTCGCAATTTCTTTTACCCCAGATGTGGAAAGTTGCGAATGTTCAGCCAATTCCCAAGAAAGGAAGCAAAGCGGATCCCGCCAGTTATCGCCCTTTAGTCATTACATATGTACAATGGAAACTGCTGTCAATCACAGAATAGGCAGCTACCTGTAGGACAAAGATCTGATCCACGATCGGCAATATGGATTCCGTTCCACAGGTGACGTTTTGGTTTACTTAACGGGACGCTGGAAGTCGTACGCCCATAAATTTGGTGAAGGTCAAGTGCTTGCTCTTGACGTCGTTAAAGCGTTTGTCAGAATTATGCATCAATGTATCCTAGTAAAATTAAAACCGTTGGCTTTAATTTAGGGTTTTCTCTGGAAACGTTCTATACAAATTGTATTAGACGGAATTACTTCTTCCACCTTTCCTATCGATTCGGGCGTACCCCAGGGCTCAGTTCTATCCTTTACCCTATTTCTCATCTTCAATAACCACCTTCTGTCGTCAACTCTCAATCCAATTCACATTTTTGGAGATGGTAGTACACTGGATAATGTCTTTAGTTTCGACGTTGATGCAGAGGCACGCCCGACTTCGGTGGACTTTTACCGAACTGAGTTATTCGGTTGAACTCAGACCTCAATTTTATCTTGGAATGGGGCAAGAAAACAGTAGAATTCAATGCATCTCAAAACGCAGTCCTGTCATCTGTACCTTAAACGAGATGTTCCGGCGTCGGTTGCAAATATATTCTTTGGTGGCGTACAAATTTCTCCTTCTGTTGACTTCAAGTTACTCGGCGTAAAAATAAGCAACAGCCTAAATTAAAGCTAACACATCTTTGATGTCGTAATTGATGCTTTCAAACGCCTTGATATTCTACAGAAGTGAAAGAAATTAATTTCAGCGTCTGACTTAGCTACAATCTATTCAAACCCATGCGTTCCGACTAATTGGAGATGAAGCCGTTTCAGCTTCAACAGACTCCCTCGAGCATCGCCGAAATGTCGGAGTACTCTGAATTTACTATCAATATTTCCAGGGTAAATGTAGTAATGAACTAGAAGGACTTATTCTTTCCCTTTTAATCGCCACTTGTAACACTCGTCAAACTACACACGCACACGAATATTCTGTTCAGACCCTTTCGTGGAGGACAGTGAAATTTGGGCAGACTTTTCTGCCCCAAATATCAGTAATGTGGAACACATTACCAGCCAATCTGTTTCGTGATCCCTAAATGCGGGCGGGGGTGCCTATTTTTTCACGAATTCCGCCATATGCAGTAGGTATGATTAGATATCGTATAAATTGGCACTTCCACGGGCTGTTTTTATAATTGCCTAAAAGTGGATTCAGGATTTCTCGCTTTTCAACCCCTGAGAGGGTGTAACGGGTTGGTTTTTACTTCCTCGACCTTTCTATATAATCAACTAAAAATAATTTTGTATATTTTGATATTCAACCTCGAAGTGGGTGTAATGGGTGGGTGTTGTATACGTTTCCATAAATGTCATCATTTTGAAGAGGTGGTAAATTGATTTTTACTTCTATGGGCTTTTTACATAATCGCGTAATTTTAGAATTTTTTTATGTTCAATTCCTAAGTGGATACGTTTTCACGAAGATATAACGAAATTCGAGATGTCTACTCGGGCTTTTTATTTGTACAGTTGGCTAAAAATCGATTTCAGGATTTTCCGATATTTTTTCTTCCATGGGCAATTTATTTATTTCAATGTTTGGATGAAGATCTGATGAATGTTGAAAGTTGCATCTTAACAGGAGTTGATTATTCCAGTGAAACTTTTTTGTCTCAAGCAATGTTGTATTTCGACTTTAACTCCGTACTACAACACAAAAATGTAATTCTTGTGTTAAGTGTGGCAGTGGCGTAAGAACTTCTGTCGAACTCCCAATTTAACCGCTTTCCGTACTCTGAATCAAAAAAAATAAAGTTTCGCCCAATCTGTTGGCGGTTTATAAAGGCCCTAGGACTGATGCCATATTCGAGTCGTGGGGATGAGGGCTTAATTTAATCCCACCTATTAAGAACTTGGTATTTGTTATTTGATTTCAGATGCATAACTTGCTGAGTTGAGAGATTCGAAGGAGTTGCAGTTTCAAAATTTACATTACTGTATTCGAAAAGTAAAAACTTAGGCAAAATTTTAGATTCTCATCTTGACGCGTTTTCAACTTATCGGGCAGTAGGCTTCAATAAGTTTAAGGAAACGACTCGTTTTTAAGTGTTTGCAAACCTTGTCTTGAAAATTGTATAATACATTCGAATTCGAAATTTAATAGAGATATATAAACGGGGTCTTCAGCTTGAAACACAAACTTTTCAAGAACATTTGTATGGGGCTAATCGAAAGAATATAGAGAAATTTTTACTTGCTTGGTCATGATGAAAAATAATTGCAGACAAAATTTAAAGTTCATAGCTGAATAGATTTCTTTCTAAATAGTTTTTTTTAAAGAATTTTATATGAAAGCTACTTGAGGGATGGGAGGAGTTTCGACTATTAAAGAACTTAGCCTTACAAATTTCATTTAATGTGTGGATATCAAATATAATCTGACTGTGCAACGCGTTCTTGTGTTATTGTGCGCTCGGACAGACGGATTTGGTGTTTTTCATCATCACAACCAACTTTTGGGCTAGAATAAATTTTCTTCATAACTATTTGATCTTGGGTATACTCGTAAGTATTAGGTTGTTGCAGATGAAATGTCGTTTTGGGTAGTGCAACTTCAAACAACTGTAACTTTTATGAAACTTAATTTTATTAATCAAAATAGGCACCAGCATATGAAATATACTTCTCCCAACGAGATACAAGTGCATTTATGCCAGTTTCGTAGAAGTCCGACTTTCTAGAGCGAAGAAAGTCCTCGAAGCCACTTTTGATGGCTGCTTCATTATCGAATTGTTTGGTCGCCAAAAAATGATCCAAATGTTTAAAAAAGTGGTAGTCGGTTGGCGAAAGGTCTGCTGAGTATGGTGGATGAGGAAGAGTCTCATACGTAGGTTGCTACTTAAGTTTTGAGATATGGCAACACTGATGTGAATACGTCAAATCTGACATTGTCATCGTAAAGTTTGACATTTTTAGTGGTGAACGTACTCAGAACGTGTTGTCATACGAGTGCTTTTTGTGTTTACAGAGACTTGAAATATTCATCTTGGTCGAAAAATGGAATTACTTCGTGCGATGATTTTCTATGACTTTCGACGTGGATTAAACCAACAGCAGTGTGCCGATCAACTCGCTTCGACTTTTGGTGATGAAACACCATCTCGAGCCACCGTGCTTCGCTGATTTTCTGAATTCAATCGTGGTCGCACTTCGCTACAGGACGAATTTCGTGAAGGTCGTCCAAAATCGGCAGTTGTGCCAGAAAACATCGATGCTGTGCGTGAACTGATATTGCAGGATCGTCATGTGACATACCGTGAGATTGAGTCATTCCTGGGTATTAGTTCCACTCACATACATTCAATATTGCATGAACATTTGGCTGTCAAAAAGATTTGTTCGCGTTGGATACCGCATAATTTGACAATCGCTCAAAAAAAAGCTCGTGTCGATTGGTGCAAAGAAATGTTGAAAAAATTCAAAAGTGTGTTGATTTCATTAAGAATATTTTGAAAAACAATGAAGTCATTTTTGATTATAAATATTTGTTTTTATTTGTCTATCTCAAAACTTAAGTAGCAACCTACGTACTGCAATTCGTTTAATTTTTGGACCGTTGTTCTTGAAACATGAGGCCATGCGTTGTCATGTTGACCAATCTAGGCCATTGAACACGCAATTTCTGATGCATTTCATCGAGTTGGGCACAATACTTCTCTGCATTAATGGTTTCACCACGCTTCAAAAAGGAATAGTGAATAACTCCAGCTGCAGACCACCAAACAGTCACCATTATCTTCTTCGGATGAAGGCCTGGTTTCGGCATGTGTTTTGGGGTCTCATCAGCATCCAACCATTGTCCCGATCGGCGACGATTGTCGTACAGTATCCACTTTTCGTCACATGTCACTATTCTGTTCAAAACGGATCGTTTCTCTTCCGGGAGAGCAGGGAACTGCAAATTTCCAGTCGACGCGTCATGTTTTGCTCAGTAAGCTCATGCGGAACCCACTTATCTAGCTTTTTGATTTTTTCAAGCTGTAGCAAGTGCCGGGAAATTGTCGAATAGTGTACGCCCAATTTCTCTGCAATGTCCTTACAGTTTGGCGTGAGTCAGATTCCACTAATAAATTCAGCTCGTCTTTGTCGATCGAAGGTCCTGGGTGACCACAAGGCTCACTTTCAAGGGTCAAATCTCCTGATCGTTATTTTTCGAACCATCGCTGTGTGGTTCGTTTGTTTACCGTATCAGTTCCAAATGCCCTGTTGATATCTTCAGTTGCCTTCTTTGCGCTGTGGCCAAGTTTAAATTCATAAGGGAAAATTACCCGTTTTTGACACGAATCCATTTTTTTTCTGTCCGATCTCAATGAAGTCCAAACCTGAAATTACTCCATGAGTAAATGTAGGGGTATTTATACTTCAATACCCAATATCACACCACCTGGCGGCAGTTTGAGACATGAAAATCGCAGCTGACTTCACTTCATAGAGAAAAACGACATTTCATCTGCAACGACCTAATATAATGCAGGTGTACCAAATATGAATAAATAATTTTGTGGTGAACTGTAGTAGCGCTTATACTTAAGAACACCGAACAAAATTGACCAAAAGCAAGACGCATGTCAGCGGACAAATGGAAGCTTTGCACTTTCAGATCAATGGCAATCAGTAAGATTGTATTTTAGAAGTTATTCATATGTTGATAAATGCTGAAGTCGCGACTATGGAACACCCATTTTGCTGTAATGCTATCAGCATGTTGAACATGCCAGACAGACAGTTATTAATTTAAATTTTTTTCTGGCAAGTATTCTTTATGATGGGCCTTGGCTTCTAATTAGACGAAAAGGACTTTCAATGCTGCTCCTGTAGCGTGTCTATAAACGGGCCTCGTCCTCTATAAATGGTGTAGATTATACTTAATGTATATGTGGAGGAATTCTATCAAAAACCATTCTTAATTACAAAGTGAAAAAATTAATTGATCAGGCGTCAAATGTAGTATGTGGCAATGAATCATTTAATGATTTAGATGTGGTTGTGGAGTGAGTTTTTATAGTAATAATCTCGAGTAGCTTACAAATGCAAGATAAAGGAGAGGCAAATATGCATCAGTGCGGCTAATTATAAAAGTAATGGGTATAGGTTCTCCTTAAGATGGCGAGACTCTTTTGACTTGGGGTTTATTATTACTGCTTGCAATCGAGTTTGAACCTTACTCTTCTGGGTTTAATCAAATAATCAATAATCATAATGAATTTCTAACTTGATTCTTTCATATTCAACCCATTACTTCGGAGATATACGAGTATATATATAACTCAAGATCATGTTGACCTAGGAGTTGAAATTGTGTCACTACGCGTCAAGTAAAATTTGTAAGGCTAAGTTCGTTAACGTGCGATACTCTTACTCACATACAAAATTCCTTAAATAACGTTTTCACGATTATTGACCGAATGCCACAAGTTAGGAACTCAAAAACCGAATATAAAGCAAATCGAAGTCCTTTGTGTAACAGCCAGTTAAATATCCTTCAAAAATGTATTGAAGTTACAGAACCCACTATAACTTAAGAACGCGGCGTTACAGCAAGAATTAAAAATTTCACAGGGATTAGTTTTAAGTCAAAAGCAAAGTTGAGTTATTTAATTTATTAACATCTGTCAACTCCTTCGTGAAGCTATCATACAAAAGCGCTTAAAACATGTGCTTAGGAATAATGTTGATAACTTCTAAACGCTTCAAGGTAATAACTTTGTGTACATTAATTATCCAATTGTTGTAAACAGGCCGTGCACAGGATATCGTGAAAAGGTTGAAATATGTCGAAATAACCTGACGTTCTCAGCTTTATCTTCATTAATGCTCAAACATGTTCTTCTTTTGAATCTGATGAATGTGACGATCAATCCAGTAGGTCACCGTCCCTACAAGAACGCGCTATAAAAATCAAATATCCCACACCCTGCCATCCAGCTTCGGAAAAGTTTTAGTTGGTGTTCTGCACGATAAGATTTTCCGAGGTAGGGAGCGTGGTTAGTTTAGTAGTCATAATGGGCATATACATACATTGGTAGCATTCGAGGTAATTTAGCAGTCAACTATCGGGTATCGTTAACGAGGAGTGGAAAAGACGGCAATATTGAAGGAAAGAGATTGTGAATCACACGCACCTGTCTCGAGGTGAATAAGTTTTAACTAAAAGATTAACAGTGAATGATACTGCAGAGTTACCACGTAGCTAACTGGTAAATTTTTTTGTTTCCACGCAGTACAAAGATGACTTTGATATTTTTGATCGTTGTCCTTTTGTAGTACCTGTCCAATTTTAATTTTTCCTTTTAAACCATCTTTGGTCAATGGTAATAAAGCCTTCTGATGTATTTTAACCATTTTGGAATCGATCAAATTGCCTGAAAAATGTACAATATGCCAAATCACTGTTTTGAGAAGAACCCTAAACGTGCACTATTACCATCCGCTGGATGACTCCTGTTGTGTTGGTATGCCAGGTAGAAATATTCAACAGAAAAGAAGCGTCGACTTAAAAAATTACAGTCTCCCAATCGCGTTTAAAGTTTTTTTTTCGTCCAGGTAAACACTTACTTACTTACGATGGCGCTATATACAGTCTAAATCGGACCTTGGCCTCCTGAATGTGCCGCCTCCAGCCTTCTCGGTTCAGTGACCGCGTCCTCCAGTTTGTGAATCTTAGCAGTGATTTGCTGTCTGCGTCAATAGGTAAACACGCACTTCTAAATTTCAACTTCCTGACATAAGCGGTTCCCGAAATATAGGAATCAATATTTTTCGTCTAAAAGTGTTTCTCACATTCTTCTTACATTCCCACTTTTATAAAATTCAATCTTAATACGGGTCAACTAAGTCTAAAATTTGAAAATTTCAGGATATCTTTACTGGTTCTCGAGATATCTCAAAACATAGTTGCGTACGGCGGACAATCGAACACTATTTTTTTTTCGAAAATATAAAATTTTAGGGTAACAATTTTTTTTTATTTTTCTATAAATCGCACAGTACTGTATTTTTTCAGTCTATAACCTTCCAGTTTCTAGCAATGTACAGGAATGTGGTATAATTATCAGGCATAACGCTTGGCTATATCTTCCTAAAGCTGGTATAATACTGTATGCTGTCAAATGTTTGACTAAAAAAATTTTAAGAAAAGTTCTGTCAAATTTTTCCGTCAAAATAGACTTTGTGAAGAGCCAATAAAATAATTTGGCAAACAAAAATTTGTCGATTACACTACCATATATGACAACATTTGCCAGGGAAAATAATCAAATATTTGACAGCGTGGCATACAACGTATTATTATTAGAGAAATTTTTACTCGGCCAGCTTTGGATACTGAACACTAAATACATACAACGAGTGTAAAACTTTTCAGATCAAAGGTAGTCAGTACCACCTATCCACATACCCACATACATATCTATGTCGAAAATGAGCCTGGATCTAAACAGCATTTCTATTGAAGATAAGAAATGCTGCTTTCAGTCCAACTAGAGTCTACAGATATTTCGCCAATATAAACTTTGAAATTTAAGATGTGTACTAAAAATAAGTCACCGAAATTTTCAAAATATAAAAAAGTGATAATAAACTATATCGTTATCTAATATGTTTCCACTCTCCAGTCCTTGGGTTCCCACTATTCAAATTCCATAAATGAATATTTACGATTCTACAAGCCCTACTGCACCAAACTGTGAATACAACAACATCTGACACAATTTTAAATATGCTCATCTATGTATCGTCCTTGTTACGTTTGCCAGGAAAGAATGTGCAAAGCACTTACCTTAACTGTCACATAAGTCCATATAAATCAAAGGAAAGATATTTTCGAACATAATGTGATTGCCATTAGTATGTAATACCTCAAGTTTGCCGCCCCTTAGCCAAGGAAGAAAGTCCTAAGAACGTGCCGAACGTAATAGCAAATGAAGAGCTATTGAGGGGGGTGTTTGAATATAATAGATGACAGGGAAAATGCCTCAATTCGAATTATAGTCAAGATCCATCGTCTGTCTTTCCAAACGATAAGAACAGTTTATAAGGAAGATGTTTACTCATCATTCTTGACATCGCATTCTCATAAAGTAGAACCTATAGAAACTGTAGATAATTTCATTGTACTTCCTGCATTCTTTTCATTCTCAGGTATAAATGATTGCGTTTCTGGGCTACCACTAGTTTGCCCTCTACGGGAGAAATTTTTATTGTTAGGTGAAATTGGGTCGTTTTTTTAGTGATAGAGCACATTTGGCCCATATACGTAATGTACGTCGTACGTCGATATTGGGACATGTATTACCTGGGTACTTCATGCTTTATGTCGAACCCAATTTAATTGGTTGTGGCCTAGATTAACCTGGTACAACGTCATGCTGTTTATATGTTGGGTATAAAATAGCGATAATTTTATCGAAAACATGGATTGAGGTAGGTGCGGTTTGTAGCGCTTCTAGAGTCCAATGAAGTTCATGTTGCGTTTAAACTTGCGACAAATGTTCTTTTTGACGCAACATTCTAAGGCGAGCCCTGGTTCTCTCGGTTACCTTCCTCATTTTGTTTCGGTTGAGTGGAATCGTGATCCAATTTAGTTGAACAGTGTCATGTTGTTAACGTCGATGGTATCATCCCTTCCGTGGTTTACCCAGAAGTTGATAAAACTAAAAAATGTCAATGGTGAGTGTTTTATAGTATATCATTCCAGTGGTCAAGGGTTTTACTCCCACTTATGACAAGATCTTTCGCTTTTACTAATGTTCAATTTTCTTTACTTTTTGACAATATCCATTCGCAAAAATGTTAATCCCAATAACCTTTCCTTCGGAGGTTTCAATCAATCCCCAAAAAAAAACAGCATACATACTCGTACTTATTGTTGCGAGCTAGGAGTTCGCCAGAATTTCAAGTAGAACACAATTCGATTAAATTAAAAAAATAATAAATCGCTTTATCATTATTGCATTCAATTATTGTTACACTTGGCAATTCTTTGCGCTTTTATTTATTACACGGTCGCTTTTATCAATGAAAGTCACTCTGTCGATTTCCAGTAAAACTGAACGACGTTTAGCTTACCCAGTAGAAAAACTGATCCCGTGTACAAGCACGGCTGCGCTTATATATTGCATTGCGAGACATGTATTTTAGTGCGGTTACTATGCTATTCTGATATCCAACTAAATGGTTGTAGCTTCTCTGGAGCCTTCGATGTCATTGATAAGTGGTTCGGGCTGCCAGAGTATTCTTGTAACAATATACATACTTATGTTATGGAACTTCAAGTGAAAACTGAGATTGGACGAAGAGACGATCTGAGAAATATGACCTCGTATTTGTTGTAAGGCATCCAAGCTCAGAAAGCGCCACATGGTTACACGTCACTGGAGAAACTTTTTAGCCTCTAACCGAAACATCAACTACCTTGAGAAGCAGTCAGAGTGTGTGTCTCATAAAAAACAGTAATTTTCACACCATGGTTTTCATATAGAAAAATCGTCACGAAAATATTATAGTTTTATAAAGTAAATAACTGCGATGTGATGCATTCTGTGTACAACAATCGAAATTCACAGTGCATATGTTTAAAACGCTTAATTTGACCAGGTTTCAAATAAATCAAATAAAAAATGTTCTAAAATATAGCGGTCTGATCACACTGAAGAAAATGGATGTTTGTGTTCCTACGTATGCATTCATTATGTAATGAAACGCTGCCATCCCGCCTACCGGCATTATTTTTGGGATTTGTATTCCAATTGAAGCCTTTGATCGTTGTCATGCCCGCAGAATAAAGAACTTTTACTTCTCTGATCTGGGAAGCTCTATACCTAACAATGCGGCCGAAACGTTCGAAAGCTGAGATTGAAACAATTTAAAATCCATATCTCCAAAACGGTTAATGTCACAAAGTTGAAACTTAGTGGTTGGTTGTAGACTAGGTAGGGTAAACTACCCGGTTTCGGGCCCCCTTAAGAGATTTTTTTAGTTCTAAGGCTTACTTTTATCTTACTGTGTACCCATTATGTACAAAAATTATTGTTTTATATTCGTCGTGATGTACTTTTTCTATTTTGACATCATAATTTTAACTAATAATAAAAAAACTTAAGAAAAATAAATTTTAATCAAAAAAAGACACCGTGCCCAGTTTCGGGCTCCTGTATAATAGCAAATAATTGCAATTTTGTTGAAATTAAACGTAGGGTACTATAATGCTATTTTTTATTAAAGGAACAATTAAGGATAGTATTTAATTAATTAATTTTTTAAAACCGTTAAAAAAAACTACAAAACTATGCGTTGAAAATAACTCGCTCTTAGCAAAATACCTAATGAAATGCGAAAATTTGATGTGCCATCTTCAAATATTCCAGAATGATTGCACGGGTTACTTAGAGTATATAAAGCGACAAAGAATTCATTCAGAACATCTTAAGCACCTCAAATTAGCAATTGAATTGTTTTTTATTTAGATGAAGCTACTTATAAAGAGAAAAGCAACAGGGTGGCCCGAAATAGGCTGGGGGCCCGAAACCGGGTAGTTTACCCTACTTGGTGAAAAGATCGACAATAAATTTTTGAGAGTAGTCTGTGGCGTGGGTAGGTGGTGAAAAAATATGTTTTGAGATGTCTCACGAACCAATTACACCAGAAAAAAGAAAATTTGGCTTATGCTTAAAGATGGATGGAGGAGTTCGCTGAATATAATTTTTATAAAAAATTACATCTCATATCTCAAAAACTGTATAAGATAGAATCTTAGAATTCATACGAGAGCTAGGCCTGATACACCCCTAGCTGAAAACTGGAGGGAGGAGTGAGGGTGGAGAACGATGAAAATTCATTTGGCTTTATAAATCGGAATCGACAGAAACAGTTTTTATCTTCCCATGTGTCGATGTCGATTCGTTGTGCCATTTTGAATTGGCGACGCTCTAGTCTTCAGAATCACTCCAATTATCCCACAAATGAAATCTTGCCACAACTTTAATCGTGAATAATACAAAATTTGTCAAATCGCCGGTTAAATCCCTGGGAATCGTAGTAAACCGAAACTTTTCCACCGGTTAAATTTTTCCCTGGCTAACTTTAATCACTGGTTACAAAACCAGCGAATCACCGGTTAAAAACAATAACCGGAGGTGAATAATACCAAATGTCTGGGAAAACTGGAATTAACCAGAGGTTATAAATAACCCGAAGTGAATAATACTGCCCTAAATGTGAAAAATTGCATGCGGTGTTGCAATATTACTACCCAGTCAGTAAATTTATGAATTAAATGTGTAAAAAAACAAAGTTTTGTTAAATTTCATGAAAATTCGTAAATTTACTACATCAATGTGGAATATTTTACTGCTTTAAGGACAGTTATTTTCACAAAATTTTTTTACTGTGCACTCTTATTCACTTAATTTATTTTAAAACTTAATTTATTGTAAAAAAATCACAAGTACGTTTGCATTCACCAATAAAACGATTTTAAGCTAATATCGTGTAAATGATTTAGCTTGTATTCTATTGTTTTGCTACTACTGCTCGTCGGGATAATTTTCTAAAAACTCCATTCTATTGCTTCTTTTACCTGCTCTGGGCAGTAATTTGTTGTGGTCTCTCGAAAAGCGGTTCCCAAATTTCAACCGGTCAATTATTACGATAAACCTAAGATCGATTCATATCCAGCCAATCATTTGGTAAATGTTCACCAAGTGAATCCCCACCAATATTCAGTTCGGCTTCACCAAGTGGTCGTATACTAGCATACACTACTTCTTCATCATGTGTTCTTGTAAAACTTGTAAAATTCGTTCACATTTGATTTTATTTTAGTTCAGTAAGTAAAGGACATTCTAAAATTCAATGCGATTTAGGCAAATTGCTTCTGCTTTTAGTACGTAATATTTATTATTGATAGAAGAGTTTTAGTAATGTGAAACTCATTTATTTATTCTCTATTTCGTTTAAAGAGTGCATTATTATGATTTAGTTAGAATTTATAAAACAATTTCATTTCAAATCCACGCTGTAAGTTCATTAAAAGTCCATCTATTAAGTTCATTTCGAATTCACTTGGTGAATTCATAAAGAGCTGACGAAAAGAGTGTTATTCGGTACCATCAAGTATAATTCTAAATAATTCACAAAGTGATTTTTTAATTCGGCGCAAAAATTGGCATATGAAAATGAACCTGAAGTGAATTAACTGACCAATAACTGATTCTGTATTGAACTCGCAATCATTTGTTGAATACTCTTTTGTTATCCAGAACTTAAAAGTTTCAAACGATTGATTTTTATTCAATTGGCTATAGCCCGATCACCATAATGTTATTATTAAAAAAGAAATCTGCCAATTTTTTTACTTTTCGGCGTCCAGGAAGTGTTTAATGTCAGGGTGCGACAGAAGTACCGACGCTATATCGATATCTAATCAAATCCATGAGATGTGATTGAATTCATGAAAATGTAACCTCCTTAGGGATTGTTGTCAAAAAAATTATATGTTTTTTATTATATAGAAAACCAGTAGACATAGAAAGGAATTCAATAACTCAACAGAACTAAGATATATGGCGGAGTTCGTAAACACGGTTTTAATCCCCTTTTTTTTGCTTAGAACGAGAAAAAATTAGTTTTTGGAGTAACGATATAAAAATAACGAGAAACGATCACAGTACTTTATTATTAAAATAATAAAATAAAATAAGATGAATTGCTCAGTAGGGTCAATATTATTATATATACGGTGACAAATTTTTTTTTTGAGAAATTAATGTATATTAATTAATTATTAATTTTGTATAAATATTGTTGTATTCGTACTCTGGCAATCCGCACAACTCATTTATTCAGTTGACATCATGACACCAGTTTCCATCCACATCCGATTGGCAACCTTGCAGTATCCAATGAAAAAAGTGTAGACAACTCTGACTATTTCTCGAATATTCCACGCACTCAACCGAATATGCTGGAAATGTTTCGACTCAACATATATAGTATAAAGCACGGCAGAGTTTCTACGGTGAAAGCGAAACGACGATCAGTTCTATGTGAAAGCGTTTGTAAAGCGGTTTTGATTGCTAGGAGTGATCGTGTAGTAGGTACATGGAATCGGAAATCGTTGCCAGTAGTGTAGTAGTATTATTTCTATTGATTTTAATCAAATTGTATTTTACTTAAAAAGCCGTCGAACCCTTAGCTCACAAAAATATTTTTTTTATAAATAGACAGTGCGTTAGGCACTCATTTTAACATAACAATTTGTTGGGTTCCGGGTCACAGCGTGATTCCGGGCAACGAGCCTGCGGATGAACTCGCAAGTAGAGGTCTGGCGTTGAATCAAGTGAGGAGGCCATTTGAGGACATTAAAGAAGCTATCGACGTGACGGCCATTTCGGAAGCTAACACGAGGTGGTCGGGCCTCACTTCGTGTCTCGTGGCCATGCAGCTCTGGCCGACCTTGAGTGCGAGCAGGACAAAGTTTGACTTGGTCGTATTCGCAAACATTAAGCTAGACAAGCTGGTGCAGTTTGTCAGGCTGGCGGGGTGGCTTACCTAAGATGTGATCTTGGGCACACGGGTACTTCATCCCGTACATGTGGGGTCACAACGGACCCATTGGCGGTCTATGTGCTTGGTCGCTTAGCGACAACCCACCTTACCTAACTAACCTAGGTTTTTAGTATACTTTCTGTAGCTTACAGGACATAACGTTTCGCATTGAACTGAGAGTGCTTACATCGTTTATGTCAAATCCGGATTGTAATATGGTACAAGAGAAGGTGACAAAAAAATTGAATAAGACGACTTTCGCGAAGCGATTTCTTCGATGCATCTTGGGTGTGTTCTAGTGAAATGTTATTTCCAACGTCGATTATTTACCAAACCGGTTTCCGCAATAGAAATGCCTTATTTGTATGTTTAGATGTTCCATCTGCTATAATTTATTAAATATTGAATAAATTATTATATTTTAGACTACTGTATAGCAACAAAATCACGGTATTGTGTATGCAGAAATAATTTTGTTAATGACTTATATGTTTTATACTTTCTTACTTTGTTTAGGAACATTTTGATAGAGTGAAAGTGATCACAATGGCGCTCCGACGTCACAAAGAAACACTTTACAGCGAAAGCATTGGAATTAGACTGACCACTTACAAGGCATTAGCGTTGCCTACGTAATATCTAGTTTTGCTTGTTGTCACTTTTGTAATGTTATAAAGTGCCTTGTTATTTATGATGCGAATTTAATTGTATTGGCTTGTATTATACAATTCTTAGTATATTATGCATCGTTGCAAGACAATCTTAAGTAGCAGACCGTAAACTCTAATTTATGACGTATGTATCGCATATATAATATGAACATCCGTAAACACTTCGGTAAATTTGTTATGACAATTCGTCATATGTGTTCTTTCGTTGTTTCATGTGGTTTCGTTTAATGAGAAGAATGTACAAAGTTCTGTTCTTCTCGAATCGTATGTGAGTGGAGTTTGTGTTATGTGTAGACTGTAGGCCTCTATCCATTGCGCCATATTCAAAAAATGCTTAACCTATGCCCTGGTATGTTTTCTAGACAGCTTCTTGAACTGGTGATGATTCTAGACAGCTTGCTTTGTGATGATATCTTGATGTTATATGTACATATCTAAATTTCAATTTTTTCTTTCTATGATGTATATGATCATTTACACTGCCCGCATAAAGTTTTATGACAAATATTTGGTTTGGACAAATTAGGAAAAAATGTCACTTTTGATCAAAGTGAATTGACGGTAATTTCACAGTAACGGGTCCAACACTGTCACTATAATATATTTTCTGAGTAATTATTAAAAGAAAGTAAAAAGTCGTTACATATTGCGAATTAAGTAATGAGCATGGATCATACAAATTATTTTAGATTTCATCGATATTACGGGAAAAATAGCGGGTGTTACCCAGACTTACTATACTCTTACTACTATTTACTATTACCTTACTCTTTACATTCTTCAAGGTTTTTCTCTGTAATAGAATAAGAGATACATTTTTGCACAGACTTTAAATATCTTCAAAGTATTAAAAATAGATATATCTATTAATTTTATTTTATTATTTATGAATAATAAAATATTGTGATCGAGTTCAAATTTTAATAAAAATTACTACTTTGAAATTTTGTATTTTGACTAATAGACTACAAAAAAGCAAACAAAAAATAGTGTCCGCCTGTCTGTCGTACGCAAAACCGTTTGAAGGCGCTTAGCTTTTAAACCCGTTGCGGCGTTAAATTCAAATATTTTTGGTGCGTAGGTGGATGCATTATATTTGAGGGGGTGTGGTGTGGGGTGAGGTGGGACGTTTTAGACGAAAAATACTGGTTACTATTGTAGATCTCAGGAACCGCTTATGATAGGAAGCTGAAACTTGGAATTTATATAGTTCCATGATAGTGGACCCATTTGAAAAACATACTGCAGTCACGATAGCCTGCAAGCCAATCTTATGATACTCTAGATGAAATACTGAACTCCGATTTATATTGTAGTTGGGGATAAAGTAGAATAAGGTGTGTGCATGTAGCTTGTCTTTTAATAAAGACTCCCATTTGATTGCTACTCGAAACTCAAAGACAATATCATCAATGTTTAATTTCATATCTGGAACTAGGTGAGTCACCGAATTTTTTTTTCTTTTTCAAGGACTTTCACATGGGGAGTACCGGAAGGACTCACTCGATTTCTTACATATTTATCCTTTTCCTTGGAACCATTTAAAAATTAATGTGTACAAAATTTCAAATTTCTAGTTTGAAGCGTTCAAAGATTATCGGAAAATGTTGTTGAACACGTGTCTTAAGGATTATTTGTATGCAAGCTACCGGAAGGAGTAAACGGATTTAGCTGACCAGTAAAATCGAACGAAGGGCTAATAAGATTTTCTTCGTACATTCAGCTCCAACTATTGGAAAATTAATACAAACAAAATTTCAAAGTCGTAGCTTAAACCCTTCTGAAGTTACCGGCCAATCTTCATGAACACGTGTTTTAAGGACTTTTTGTACGGCAGGTACCCGAAGCTACCCGAAGGCATATTATGCCCATTAACGAACTTAGCCTTACAAATAAGACCAAACATCCAGATTCAAAATTTTAAGATCCTAGGTCAAGGCGTTCTTGAGTTATTGTGCGCACGGACGGACAGACGGACGTCAAGAGGATTTGGAATTTTTAGCCACAAATAAACAAAAAATAATATATAACTTTCTTTCGTCTGAGGCTCGGTTCTATGCGTTACATATTTGTGGGCTGGATTAAACTTATAATACTCTCAGATTTCATCTAGAGTATAAGAATGGTGCTATGGTTAATGGTTATGGTTTCCCGGAAGCTCGAAAATGGGAACGAGACATTCTAAAATCCATATCTCTTGAACGGTTGACGTCAAATGGGTCAAACTAACTGATTGTTTCTAGGCATACTTACTAGGAGTGTATAACGCTAATAATAGAAAGCTAAGAGTTGATGGCTTTATGCAGCTACTATTGGTGCATTCTGGAAAAAAAATTTAGGGGGGGGGGCAATTTGTGGGTGGTTTTTAGTATCTCGGGAACCGTTTATACTAGAGAGTTGAAACTTAGTACGTATATGTAATGCACTACAGAATTAATTTAAGTGTAGTAGTGCAAAAAAGATGTCTTTGAAAATGTTGTTTTTTCTGCATTTTCACGAATTTCGTCGTATCTTTTCGGTCTGTCGGGGTATGGAATTAATTTTACTTCAACGGGCTCTTTATATAAGCGCATAGAAACGGTTTACCAAATTTTTTGAGTTGCGCGTAAAGTGGTGTACGTTTTCATGAAGTCTGAAATTTTTCTTAGGTGTAATGAAATATCGAATTCGCTTTGACTTCTACAGAGTTTACATATAATCGCCAAAAATAAATTTCAGAATTTTGCGATATTCAATCGTCATGGGGATACAAGGTGGGAGTGCAAATTTTCATGAATTTTGACAAATATTTTAGGTGTAATGATATATCAAACTCGCTTTTTCTTCTATGGAATTTGTATATATAATATTAGGGACTTCAATAAGTTCCAGAGGTTTTTTCATGAAAATGAATGATTTATATAAAAAAAAAAAAATTTGTAAAGAAGATGTCATTGAAAGTATTGTCCATCGCTAGCTACTAATTTCTCGCTCTTCTGACAGCATTCGAATACCATATCGAAAGAACGACTCATCTTTTGAGGTTTTCCATGAATCCAGCCATTTTTTGGCATCTTCATAAGAATGGAAATCCTGTTCAGCCAGACCATGAGTCATTGATCGGAAGAAGTGGTAATCGGAAGGAGCAATGACCGGTGAATACAGCGGGTGGGATAAGACCATCCCATTTCAGAGTTTCCAAGTAGGTTTTGACCGCTCTTGCAACCAGTTCCATCTTAGCCTTTTTTCATCGGTGAACACTGCAGCCAACTTCAACGTGAAGCTCCATTAGGCTTGAAATGACAGTATATGATCTTATGAATTTCCCGCCGAAGTGTAAAGAACATAGTTTTTCATAGCGTTAGACGTGTCGAGTTTCGTGCCAAAAAAAGAGTATTTGCGGTGATTTTTTTTTGCATTAGTTGTTTCAAAGCAAATCTGCAGCTGAAGCACATATAATTCTTGTGGAGACTTACGTCGAACATGCTCTACCGCAAACAACATGCAAAGATTGGCTTCAACATTTTAAAAATATTTTTTTTGATATTCCGACATATCGCATAGATCAAATGAAATATCGAATCGTTTTTTACTTTAACGGGCTTTCTATGTAATCGTCTAAAAATCGGGTTTTGAAATTTTTCGATATTTAACCCCTAACGGGATATGTCCAATTTTTTTTATGTTTTTATTGAAATTGGAAAAAAAAAAAAAAAATCTGCAACAGTCTATTCGCAACCTTATTATTTTTTGGGTAGAAGTCCGGAATATGTTCTATGTTTAGATGCGGTGTACGTAACTATTCTACTGACAACCTAAAGAATAACCAGGAGGCTATCCGGAACGTTATTTTATAGGTTATTAGTCGCACAGTAACCAACACCGCATATTAGCGTAAAATGCGTTCCGGACTTCTACCCAAAAAATATTAAATTTCAACTGTTGTGGGCAGTTTTTTTTTATAATAGAGTATTGTGATCATGAAGTTAAAAGAAATGTGTCTTCAAATTTTGGGTTTTCACATTTCAGAGGTAGTAGACTTGAAAAAAGGAAAAAAAAAGAACCGTCTGCTATCCGGCCTATTCCGCCGTACCCCGTAAAACGCGTTTGAAGGATCTTAGCTTCCAAACCCTTTGATCTATTACGTTCAAATTTAGTCGGTAGATTACGTGGAAATTGACTTCTACTCACGATCATATACTCGTATAAAAATCGGTGCGAAGTATAATATTTTGAGTGGTTGATACATTTGGTGGTAGAAAGAAGAACTAATTAAGAATTGATAATTAAGGGTTGTTATTTATTTCACTCTTTCAATGTATATACTTAAATTTAAGAACCTATCTATAATCCAAAACACATTAATATAAAAATACATACCTTCAATTTAGTTAAAGGTTTATAAACACCCAGTTACAGGCATTTAAAAATTTTAATTGATTATTTGGACATCTGTTCTTGTATGAACCAGTTTGTCTTTAAGTTCAGTATATTTCACGTATTTTAATTAGCTGTAACTTTCGTAATACATGTCCTTCAGGAAAATGTTTAACATGTAGTACAATATATTAATATAATATTATAAAGCATCTATGGCTAAAATTTCATAAAGACAAATCCTTTCCGGCTTTTTGGTAGATTTTTTGTGGAATGGTCCTATAACTATAAACCTTTCAAACAAGAAGACCATGTCTTACAAGAATTAATTTGGAGTAAGAAGTAAGATTAAGTTCAACTTACTCCACTTCTTCGGGTTCCACACAAAATTGCCTCAAATACCTTTTCACAAATATTGGTCGATAGCTTCAAAACGCTTCAAGCTAGGAATTTGAAATTTTCAAACCATTAATAAACCAATTTTTGCAGGTTAAAACGTTCAGTGCCAGCGACGCGGCTCCGTGTCCAATCAACCTTTTGACCGCTTTAAATACCATTGTCAAACATTTTTGGCAAAAAGTTTGGCAGTCAAATTGTTACAGGATTAGTATGAAAGCAATTAAGCCAGCTCTCCTCAATATTTTTTTTATCACCTTGTGTTAATTTGAAATCGTCAACGCGTTAAGACGATGCACTGAAATCAAACAATAAACTGATTTCTTGTTCAAAGTGGACGAGGTAAGTTTTGCGCTACTTTTTTCTTTCCATTGGAGAAGATGCTATCAAGGCTCAGTTTTGCTTCCCTAACAGCAATTAAAGTAAATCCTGATCGTTTATATTAGCCCCCGTCATAAATAAATAGAATTACTAAACTGCGACAAGTGTTGCAGCTTATCTGGGCTTTTAGCTTTAAGACTTGGCCTTCTCAATTTTGTAAGACACTATGAAGCATGAATCAAATTGGTCTCGGTACTTCTACTTATTGTCAATAGCAGCGAAAAGTGAACACGGTAATACAGCGCATGTGTCTCACGAAATGTTGGGCTTGGGCAGTTTGGCGTGTGGGGAAACGCGTTTTATGCCATGTTCATTTCTGCTATGTTGGAGATACAACAAGCGACTATGGCAAGGCTACGACTACGACTCGTAGTCGTAGCCTACGACACAAGAAACGCTCGGCTGTCGGTTGTCTGCTGAATGAATGTAAAGTTGACTGCTCTCTAGCTTCTGTGTCCAGTTTAACGGCGAGCGTCGGCCGATTGTGAGCGATTCTTTTTGTTGTGTCTTGCTTGCGTCAGTTCAGTTCCATCTGGGAAAATCTTTGATCCCAACCCAACCCTAGCCTCAGTGTGCCCTTTTCCCTTCTCTCGAATGTAGTCGTGGTGACCTAGTCTTTTGGTCGAAGTCGTTCCTTTCTGTACGGAGAAGACGTGAAATTCCGGGACATCCGCTCAATTTAAGTGCACGATATTCCTGGTGACCTTGTTTCGAACGCTTTCGTGAGTCACGGTCATTCCTTCACTTTTCGGTGGTGACGAGCTTCATATAATTCGGAAGAGGAACGTGGAGGTGGGATGCGAGGACGACCGTAATTATTGCAAGGAGTTCACTTCCGGTCAGGTCAGGGAAGCGGAACATTCGGTCGGTGTCAGTGTCGTTTGTCTAGTGAACCGAGGAACCCCCTGTTTTGATTGCCTTCCTGCCAAAAGTAGCTTCTGCTCCTGATAAGGTTCCTCATAATTTACGTATATGTACCTATACACTTTTCAAGTGTTACGTAGGTGGTGATTTAGATAAATATTTACGGACGCATTAGAAGAGCTTCGAGGTTTTCCTTCTTTGGCGTGTGTGCGCGTGTGGTTTTTATCGTTCACGTTCTCGGGGTTTCATATATTTTTTTTTTCATTAATTTTGAAGCCACTTAAGGCAGACTTGGTGTTTTTTGGTGATATGACGCACGCGTTTTAAAAGGAAGATTTCTTACTGGCGTATTTTTAATACAGTTCTATCCCTGATTACTGATAACTAAATCTTAGGTTAGTACACTTTTCTGCATCACGCCTACTAAACATATATTTTTTTATTGTTGTATT
The DNA here is from genome assembly GCA_951812415.1 of Beris morrisii. Taxonomy (NCBI): domain Eukaryota; kingdom Metazoa; phylum Arthropoda; class Insecta; order Diptera; family Stratiomyidae; genus Beris; species Beris morrisii. The sequence goes on from OX638310.1 coordinate 75,488,248, forward strand.
TTATTAGTTGTAATCGTATCTAAATGTTAATGTAATGTAAATGAAGGGAGATAAAAAACTGGAAGACTAATAACAGCGGACATTTCGCTTATAGATGCAAATTAACTTCACGTGGATTTATAAGGAATAATTATATTTGAGGAAATAGTCACAAGAGTTTCTTTTTACCACGAAAAAAATATTTGTACAAAGTGGCCTCAAATCTGGAAGACCTGGAAATCTTGGAAACGTCAGTGAATTTTGTAAAACCTAGAATTAATCTGAAATAATCAAGAAATTTCTTAAATTTTGAAGATTATCCTGAAGTTTTGATACTGATGTACATACATAGATTTAAATTTTCAACTTCTTAGCAAACAGTTCCTGAGATATAGAAACTCAAATTCGTCTAAAACCCTCCCCACTCCCCTCTCACCATTACCTTCCAAACAGTGATCACTTAAGGTGGTTTTCTATTGTCGTCGCAATTCTGTGTCTGAGCGTCGGACTCAACAATTAACCAATCAGATTATAGTTAAATTGTTTTGTGAGATGCAAAATTATGTATCGGTCACCTTTCTAGCATCGCTCGGATGCAGGTTAGCTTTGTGTTCAGACCTTGATTGAAATCATTTTGTTTGTAAACACGAGTTTGTTGGGTTCAATTTAGATTTTATTTCCTAAAGGTTGTATTATACTGTATTCCATGCCTTTCAAATATTTGACAACAAAAAAAAGACGAAAAGTTCGGTCAACATTTTTCCGTTAATGTATTATCTTGTGTAGAACAAATAAAATAATGTGACAAACAAAATTTTTTTTCGATTTAATTCGAAAGTTATTGAAAACATACTGCAGAAATGATCCTGTGAAGTATAGTCGATTGCACTTTCTGACAGCATTTGTCAGCGAGAACAGACAAATATTTGACAGTGTGCCATACAATGTAATTTAGACATAGACCACCGCCGACTTTTAGTAGCCGCACTGTTGCAATTACTTCTCAATCAAACTAGTTTCAACATAGAGTCTTCAACAGCAAAAAGAAACTACATGATACTACAAAGGAGTGTCTCGCAGGACTAAACGACTTCGGTATCAACTCAGAATTATGGGATCCACTTCTTCACTTTCTGTTAAAAAAATTGACAGAAATACACATAAACTGTTCGTGCAGTCGCTGGAACATCGCAGAGATCTGGGACCTTCTTGGAATTCTTGGAAACCCGATTTTAAACATAGGGAACGCTTGGTTCAAACCACTTATTCATGGGGAATCACAATACGAAGCAAAAAGGTGCCTCGACCTTATTGGATCAGGAGCGTTGTACATGCATGATGCGATCAAAACCATAGAATCTTTGCATGTCCCAAGTTTTTGGCATTATCTTCAGCAGAAAGAATTGTACAAATTCGAAGGCTCAACTTGTACTTCAACTGCTTGAGGGACGATCACTTCTCATCAAACTGCAAGTCTAGACATTGCTCCTAATGCACAGAGAAGCATAACATACTGCTTCACAGAACAGGGAACCACAAGGAAAATCAACGCAATCCACTACATTCAAAGACATCTAACCTAAAGAAGGAGGGAAGGGCCCTACAACTGAGACCAGTCCTCTAGTCCAACCGCAAGTTCTTCAGAGACTACGCTTATAACCCAATCAGTCCTGAAATGCAAGTCACATTATGTCCTCCTAGCAACAGCTATGATCGCGATGGTAAACAGATTCACTGTAAGGCTATATTGGACTCAGGATCTCAAATAAATTTTATTACCGAGCGGTTGGTGAAAAAATTGAAGCTCACCGGTTTCAACGCGTCACTCAATATATCCGGCATTGGGCAATCAAAACTACATGCATTTTCACGATTGAACATCATTGCACTCTGGATACAAGGCTAATCTATTGTAGAAGCAATTGTCATCACAACATAACCACAACTTTCAATGAACATATTATTTTGAAGATACCAAGTAATTTACAGATAGCAGACCCTGAGTTTAACACGCCACCACGTAAGGTGAAATTACTAATTGTATGCGGAATGGATGTGAACTGGACAAATAAGACTTGACAAGGAACTGCCATCCACGCAAAATACACTGCTTGGTTGGGTCATATTAGGAAAGGCCAGCACCGCTTAACAGCAACCCGCCTCTGCGGTATTAGCACTGCCGAATTGGAAGACTCAACATTAACTCGATTGCGATGTATGTAAAATCGCGATTAACAGCTAACCTGTGGTTGAAAATTCTTGAAATACAGCTGATTTCTTGTTTTTGTAATATCCTTTTGAAAGTAAAGCCAACATTCAATAGTTCGATAAACTGATCTACAATTTTCGTGTCCAACATTATATGATATTGTTATGTTCAAATCTTGTCGAAAAAAAAAGTTTAACTCACAAAAAGTAGTAGATAATAACCTTTCCGGTTGGAAGAACGACTAAAGCAAGTATTACACTGTATGCCATGCTGTAAAATATTACAAATTTGACGAAAAGTTCATTCAATTTTTTTCTGTCAAAATAGAGCAAAAAACAAAAAAATAATGGAGCAATCAAAAATTTGACGATTACACTATCTGCGTAGTGCATTTGCCAGCGAGAATAGTAAAATATTTGACAAAGTGGCACACAGTCTAATACAAGCTTAACTAACTCGTTGGGAAATGCTAATGCTCTTTATGAAGTTTACTTCCAGCCTCGATAATTTTCAATATTGATTTAGAAAGTGTCTGAGAAAGTCTATAGAGTGCAATTCAATCCACGTGCAGCATACCTACTTTATTAAAAATATTTTTTTACTAATACATTCTTGTGTCGTCAGTCGATAAATGTTTATTTCCATTGAAATTTTTACGCTAATGTCCGGCCTTAAAAAAATGACCGAATTGCTGGCAAATGACGTAGGGTCGTTCGAAATATTGCTAAGAAACTTAGGTTCTTAATTTCTGTCTGTTGTTACGATCCTATCTAATTGTATTTAATTAATCGCAAGCTCCGAACCTATTATTAATTCCGACGTTTCCGTTGGTTATCCGTTCGGTCAGTGCAAGTGGTTCGCCATGAAAAAACAACTCAGGGGCATGCCATTCACTTTCGTTTCAGAGGTGAAAATGAAATGATTCGATGACCGTTATCGATTCATTAATATGTACATGCAAATTGTGATTTTTTTCTTATAATTTATGACGGGGTCAAATACCTTACCATGTTGCATAATACCTACTAGTTTAACTTGATTGTCAAAATATATGTCAAATTGAAAATGTAAACTTTGAAACGAAAGACATTAAATTAGATTTGATTGGAAAGTGGTCATAGTGGTGAATTGTGGCAGCAATTTGCTGTATCAGGTTCAGATAGATACTGATACATTTTTTGATTGGAAATCTGATAATTTTATCTGATACAGTTGCAGCAGATCTCTCAAGGTCGGCTGTACCAATTCAAATTTTCGATGACCTTTACGATAACTCTGTGAATCATTTCTTTCGTCTCCAGTCCGGAAAAAAAGGCAAAGTTTAATTGCGCCTAGCGGTAAAAAGTCGGTAGAAAAATTAATTTCCTGTGTATTCACGTAAAAACTTTCTTTCGGATTGCGGAAATAAAATCAGGAAAGTCGCAACTTGCACGAATCGACCGATCGGATTGATTGATTGTTTCAGTTGCGTATTTTTCAATACAATTTTTTTTTCGATACCTCATCAGGTCTAAGAGATATGACAGAAATCGTGAAAACCTATTCGTAAAAACCTGTCCAACTATTCTTATGTACACTCTCTTGGCGGTTGAATATCAAAAAATCCTGAAATTAGCTTATAGAAAGTCCATGAAATTAAAACCCAATTCGATATCTTTGAAAACGTGTACAACCCTCTTAGGGGTTGAAAATCAAAAAATCCTGAAAACAGTTTATATGAAAATCCCGTGGAAGTAAAAACTTATTCGGTATGTAATCAGATCTAACGAATGTAGCGGAATTTATGAACATTTCTACAACTCTTCACACTCCCTTAGAGGTTGAATTTAAAAAAAAATCCTGAAAATATTTTCTAGGCATTTATCTGAAGAACCCGTGAAAATGAAAATAATTTAATATTTCAGAAGACCTAAGAGATATGATGAAGTTTGTGAAAATATATGCATCCCATTTTCACTGATCATTTGTTATGTTTCAAGGTGTGGCAGAGTACGCCTCCAGATACTACACGCTCTTCCTCTACCAAAGAGCAAGAAGTAAAGTAGAGTCGTACGTGCCAACAGGGTCCTGCTGTTGCGTTTGTAAATGAGATCCTCTACGTCCTGCTCACGAGCCGATCAGGGCTGTCAAGCTATAAGAAGAACCTGGTGGGGAGCGGAAATACTTAGAGGTGGATATTTACGTGAGCGTGTGGCGATTTTAAGTCCCATCCTCCGACACCGCCATTCCTGGCAATCAAACTAATGCCGGCATTCTCAAAGGGATACGACCAAACGTCATACACTGGTCCTTCTACGCAGGAAAATCGGGAATGGTGAATTTTCACCATTCACATTTTCGTAGTTGAGGATCCTCTTGGCAGCCGATCGTGACGACGGAAGGATCGGTATCGCACTTACCTGGGATGATCTTGTAATCGCAAATTACTGCTCAAAACGGAAGGGTTTTGTTTCCAAGATCGACCAACGGTAGCCGATAAAACTCGAAAGAACTGGAAGGTTATTTCAGGCGCGATTTCTTCACATCGGAAACTCCGTAGAAATTCCTGAAAATTCCCTCGACAGAGTGGAGCTTTTTGAGGAGGAAATTTGTGCGGACTAGGTCGAAAACAAAAACGAAAACGGTGGAGTTAGCATGGCGCGAGAAGGATCGATTGGAGTTAAGGCTATGGAAAACGTATAATTTATGTCTCTCTTTTAAGTTCGGTTTTAACGATGTCAAAAGGTCTTAAGGATTCCACATACGTGGAGGATCTCAAGGTGGAACTGAAATTAGGGCACCCGTTTTCTACATGTATATTTTTCGAACAATTAATTTGTAGTGTAGGTGTTTTAATATACGCAGTGTGTTTTATTCCGTTGGAGAGAAATTTTCTAATCGTCCTTCGTGAAATAGAGTCGTACGGTCACCGAAAGAGTTTCCAAACTTTCCCAACTCCGGCTGAGCGTGGACGGCGCAAGCGGAAAACCAAGGCAAAAGAGAGCTGTGATCGAAAGGCGTATGCTGAGATCTTAAAACCAGAAGTAAGCGGTTCACATCTCTGAAGAAGTCTTCTTATTTTTCTCCCTTCTTTTTTGGTGTACTTTTGCGGTCAACTCAGAGATTATCCGGAGTGTGAAGGTATATACTCGTAGATATATGCCTTTTTTTACGTAAATTACTTAAATCTACATATACCCACCAAGTTTCAAGTTCTAGCAGAAGCCGTTCCAGAGATGGGAACAACACCCTTAAACACCTGTCCCCATTAAAAATATTATACTATAATTCTACGTAAATTCCAAGTTCATCGCAATTTTTTTTCTTTTTATCTTCACCTCTTAAACTCTCATCCCCAAAAATTATTTTACCCTGCTAGAGGTCTATCGAGCCTACCTTCCGTTTAAATTCCAAGATCCTATCTTAAATAGTTCTTGAGACATGCTCCACCGCAGGCCTGAAAAAATTTATATTCAGCAAACTCCCCTTGTACAGGTATTTACACACACTAAATTTTATTTTAGTGGCTTAATTATTGTAGTTCGTGAGATATCGTAAAAAAAAGTTTTTCACCTTCCATTTTTATGCTAATGGATCCACTATCATATCACTATATAAATTCCTAGTTTCAACATAGCGGTTTCTGATATGTTCAAGCCTAAGTTTTCTGATAAAAAACCTTTACCACCTCATCCTCACACCTTTAACTCCCAAAAAGTTGACAATTAAAGAGGTTCATCAGTCTAACAAAAAAAAATAATAATAATTTAATACCTCAAAGGGTTTGAGAGCTACAAGGGAGGTCCAAAAGTTCTTATTCTTATAAAGAAGGACACATTGAAGAGATAAGAGTTAAATATCTTTAGGTAGTCAGAATCAGAATTCACTTTTGGTTGTAAATTTGTAAGAACACAAATTAAAAAGCGTTTTTTCTAGTTCTAAACATTTTTTTTTATTCTGAAATTAAAACTAAAATTGAAATGCATTTTTTTTATTAGACAAACAACCAATACCTCTAGTTAATCGGGATGTGTTTTGTTTAGCGGTTGCTTGACTCAAGAGGTGTGTCCTCTGCCCTGTTCCACCGGGAAAGAATCGTTCCGGTCGTGCCCGATGATCACTTACCGTCAACCCAATTTTCACCATGAGCACGTTCAAAGTCATTTGGGTGCGTTCGGTCCGCGATAATAGTGGTAAAAATTCACAATACCAGATTTTTCCAGCCAGTCGTTGCTTGTCTCTTGCCTTACTTCAGTCTCTCATTATGGACAAAATAGAGTATAGAGCAGTGATAAAATTTTTAACAAAGAAGGGTCGGACACCTTCTGAAATTCGCAGCGGTTGGTGGGAGTTTGTGATCCCTCCCATGATAAGTTTATGATCCCTCCTATGATAATGAAGAAGCTCTTTTTCATCTCTACTAAAAGAAGCTAAAGTACAAACTGATCATGAATTGGTTGAATATAGAATTATTATAGAAATGGTAGGCATGAGAAGAAAAAAGTATTATAAATATTGATTGAATTAAATTGAGAGCTGAGAGTCTTTAAAGGATTTTACGTCGTACAAAAGGGCCAAGGTCCTGTAGCGTGAATAACACATTTTTTTCAGGGTGGGCATTTTTTTAAATCGATCACTTTACTATACGAAAATAATAAAGTAAATTGAAGTATCATAGGAGTATATTCTGGACATAGCTCTTTAAATAATATCAAACACCACTTATACTTAACTTCAATTTATTGTATTATAATATTATACATAATTGAATTATTCACTTATAAGGGGAAAGTCGTTGTAGCGGTGTGCATCAATAGTGATATATAGTTGCAAAATAATTCGACAGAATATATCAAACAAATGAAAATAAGACATTTTCTTTTAAGTATACAAGTATATTTATTTTACAGGCTCTCATAATTCAATCGAAACGTGATTTAAAGTTTTCTTTGCAGCAAACGCATAAAGTGCAACGCTGCGGAATTTAATTTTTATTTTACGATTCAAAAGAAAAATCTCTCTGTGCAAGAGGATACTTAATAATTTATCGAGTGGCAGGATGCATCAATAGAAATAAAATTTTAATGGTCGTCCTTGCACATCTACCAGACGTAGCGGATAGATACTTATTGGAATTTGCAAGTTTTAGATCAAGAGCCTATAAAACCTATCACAGCATTTTCCACAGACTGAACGCTTATGTCTAATTTAGTTTTAAAATGATTTTTGTTGTCAATTTTCATCACACCGAAAACGTAGAAAGTTTTGGAATGAGCCTACGTATAGAAAATCGGCCAACAGTCTGGGCGCAACTTTATTATTTTATGGGTAGAAGTCCGAAACGTGTTTAATACTGAGATGCGGTGTAGGTTACTATGCGACTGACAACCTAAAAAATAACGTTCCAAATATCCTTCTGGTTATTCCTTAGGTTGTCAGTCCCATAGTCACCTACACCGCATCTCAGCATTAAACACGTTTCGGACTTCTACTCATAAAATAATAAAGTTGCGCCCAGACTGTTGGCCGATTTTTTTGTAGTTTTAATTACTCTAGTAGCACATCTACATATCGGTACTAGCTTTCAACTTTCTAGCATGAGCCGTTTCTGAGATATGAAAAACCACCCCACCGCCGTACCTTGCTACCACTATCTGAAATTTATTTTTCTGGGATGTCTCTATAGTAGCTCTATACAGTTTTAAATTTTCAGCGTTCTAACCTTTGCGGCTTTCGAGAAATTTAAATCAGCATTTTTTCATTTCCACCCCCTACTCACAATATTTTTTTCTCCGCTAGAGGTCTACTGGTCCTAACTCCTGTAAAATTTTCAAGATCAAATCTGATACAGTTCTTGAGATATAAAAGTTTAATTTTTTGAAAAATGATTATTCCCCTACTTCTGCTCTTCAACTTCCCCTCAGAAATTTTACATTCAGTAGAATCCACTGGTAATTCTATTATTCTATATACAGAAGCCAAATTTTATCTTCCTGGCAAAATTGAGTCAGAAGATATTGTAATTCAATTTCAATTCACTCCCCTTAAAAATTTTAACCCTTTTTTAATCTCCTAGTACCTCTTAAGACAACTACAAAGTTTTAGCCATCTGACATCAATCGTTCAGGAGATATGAATTTTAAAATGTTTTAATCCCAGCTTTCAAGCGTTTGGGACGCATTGTTCTCCCCCCACTCGCACACCCCTCGACCCCTATCAACCATTTTTTTTGCAAATGGGTCCACTATTATAGTTCTACATAAGTTCCAACTTTCAGCCTCCTAGCATAAGCGGTTCCTGAGATCTAGAAACCACAATTTTTCATCTAAAACGCTCTCCCTCCTCCCCCTTCACACCCTCACCCCTCCAAAGGATACCACTCGTAGGGGTTCACCCATTCTACCTACCATAATTTTCATAAATTTCAACTTAATATCTCCAGGGGTTTGTGAGCTACGCACCTTCAAACGGTTTTGCGGACGGCGTCTACGGCGGACAGACGGAATTTTTTTTTTGCTTTTTTGGGGCTTAATAGTCCTAAAACGTGAAAATAGAAAATTTCAGGGTAGCAAATTTTTTGAAATTTCAGGTCGATCACAATACTTTATTATAAAAAAATATTAAAGTAATGAAGGTTTCCAATTGAATAACTTTTTATGTACTGCTTGATAAAGAGTTTTGTAATACAACGAGGAACTGAATGCACCCGAACTCTAGGTTTATTCTCTCCAGCAGTCGATATGCTACCTGAAATATGACGTTTCAGAATCGAAAGGTATTTGTCGCAGTGAAAAGAAGTCACAGTAGCCGGAATTTTTATGCAGTATACACATATGTTCATATCTTCGTAACGCCGCAATATATATACAAAAAAAGGTTAAGTACCATAAAAATAAAATAAGTACAGCATATGAAATTTATTTGATCCTCTAGAGAAATACTGTCTTATAATCAACTTCTTTTATTATTCTAAAATAGGAACGATGTTGAATTCAAAAGTTCTATATGTTATTAATATATCCTTCTGCATCTGATGATGTTGGTTTATTAGCTTCATTCACAATACAAACTTTACCAGCTTGACCAGATGCTACTTATCAAACTTCGTAAGACGGATAATAACAAGAGTCTTAGCACGTACTTCTTGGCCACAAAATACACAAGAAACATCCAATAAAGAAAAACCAATCGAATTAGTGACTGGCCATACGGCCAATACACAAATTGTTCTCAAGTTTTATCACGCAACGTGTGAGGCAAAGCTCCTAACAAATTATTGTCGTTCAATAAATTGACGATTTTTATTATTTGACCTAGAGCCAATAATAAGCTTAAAAGTTGGATCCATTGAGCAAATAAGTTCCGAAATGTATTATGTAAGATCTTTAGTCAAGAATTTTAAACAATAAATCAATCTTTTCTTATAAACGAAATTATATATATACTATATATCACATATCCCTAAGGTTTTGCCTTCACGGCGCTCTTTTATTTATGATCTGGTCTGGGCACAGTTCTGTTCAGTGGAAAAGAGAAATTGCTAGGAGTTCTCAACCATGTTCTTAAATAAACTTTAAACCTAGAACTGAAATTTAATGTGGGTACTTTTTCCACCATCGAAATATAAAATTCACATGGGTACTGGATGTTCGTATGTACCTGTTCTCCTCTGTTGCTCCTATCACTTTATTTATTATTCTTCTTTCAATGCATGTTTCGGAGGCATAGCGTAATTTTTTTTTATCGTTAAATACATATTTGAACATTTGCATAAACACAAATTTAAGTTTATCGCCACCAAAAACTCAATATATGTTATCATTCGAAGCATTGCTACGAAGTACTGCGACCCACCTTAAATGCCAGCTATGATCGGCTTTGGTACAAGCATGTGTTGGGGTTGCATATTTTGTGGCTTCCTACAAGAAAAGGTTATTTTATAGTGATATTTCGTTCAACCATCTTGACAGCTTTTTCCATTAACAAATGCAGAACGTAGTCAACAACTTCCCATTTAATTCCCATTCCCATTCCCATTAAAACGTTCAGCGTCCAGCCCCGAGTCTAAAGAAAATTTTGACCGCTTTAAATAGCATTGTCAAAATATTTGACAATATTAACGAATGGCGAAAAATCTCTCGTAAATAAAAATGTTAAAAACCATGCCCATCGAAACACTCATACTGAATACATGCTCATATAGATTTCAACACGAAAACTAAGTTAAATTTGTCAGGGAAAATAGGTCCTTGTGTAGAGGGCAAATAATTTTTTTTTGGAAAAACTCTTTTTTTTACGATTCAACTGATTGCACATGTCAGAATTTATTTAATCAGTGGAATATTTGACAAAGTATCATATTCCATACAGACTGAACTCTAAAACGTGGAAATATAAGTTTATAAATATTGTTTTTCTTCAATATCTGTCTAAGATCACAATTCTTTATTATTCGAAACTATTGAAGTCAATGGAATTCATTATTTCATCTAAAATAGTTTTATTATTAATGACTGTGTGTATAAAGTGACTAGCCCTTAGGTTTTTTGGTTATAAAAATGCAATTAACTGGGAAATGCCATTAACATGGTTATGTAATTTTGTAGTTACTGCAAATATTTTTATCAAATTTGTCTATATCAATTTTTGAATAGGTATGTACTAAAACTTTATCATTTTTGTTTTAACAGCATTTTACTCGACAATTGTAGATAGTGCTGTTGTTGTTTGTTATCAATATCGTTTACTTATCTACAAAAAATGCTCTCTATTCTGAGACAATAGGTTGATAGTGGATGTCATAAATTGTATATGCTTCCGCCCTTTTACTTTACCGAAGAAATAACTTACATATTATGGACATATTTAGAAAGAAATTTGTTCATAATATGGCTTTTGTGTCAATTTTATTTGTATTAAAATTATATTCATATATAAATAAACAAAGTTATATTGTACATATTGAAATTTAATCGAATTCTTTAAGTTTGTAACGACAAGGAAATAGCTTCCAATGGTGTAAATAGTTTTACAGCACTTTTAAACTGAAAATACTAGTTTTACGTGTAAAATACTGTTTATTTTTATTTTATGTAACGATTCGAACTGCATTGAATCCTTTGTGAAACTAATTTGAAATTTGTCATTTAATTATTATATCAATTTTCTTATATTTTTATTTGTTTTTGTACATATTTTTTGATTTTCTACATTATTTATTTTTTGATTGTGTACATTATTTTTTTTTTGATTTTGTACATTATTTTTTTTTTTGATTTTGTACTTTTTTTTTTTTTTGATTTTGTACATTATTTTTTTTTTGATTTTATACATTATTTTTTTTTGATTTTGTACATTATTTTTTTTTTTGATTTTGTACATTATTTTGTTTTTCATTTTGTACATTATTTTTTTTTTTTGATTTTGTACATTATTTTTTTTTTGATTTTGTACATTATTTTTTTTTTGATTTTGTACATTATTTTTTTTTTGATTTTGTACATTATTTTTTTTTTGATTTTGTACATTATTTTTTTTTTGACTTTGTACATTATTTTTTTTTTATTTTGTACAATATTTTTTTTTGATTTTGTACATTATTTTTTTTTTGATATTGTACATTTTTGTTTTTTTTGTTTTATTATTTTTCTTTTTTTTTATTATTATTTTTCTTTTTTTTTATTATTATTTTTCTTTTTTTATTATTATTTATTTTTTGTTTTATTATTTTATTATTTTTTTCGTTTTATTATTTTTTTTTTGTTTGACAATTTGTTGTGTTGTGTTTTTTCTGCTTTATTATTTTTTTTGTTCTACAATTTGTTTTTTATTATTATTACTATTATATTTTAAATTTTGTTTCATTCTCTACAATTCTTTTTTGTACTTCAATTTTCTTTAATTTAAGTTTTAATTAATTAATTTTTTTTTAATTTAAATTCTTTGTTTTTGTTTTAATTTTTTTCTGTGTTTTTGTTTTTAATTTTTTTCTTTGTTTTTGTTTTTAATTTTTTCTTTGTTTTTGTTTTTAATTTTTTTCTTTGTTTTTGTTTTTAATTTTTTTCTTTGTTTTTGTTTTTAATTTTTTTCTTTTGGTATCAATTTTTATCTTTTGGTATTAATTTTTGTTTTTCCTTTATTTATTTTTTGTGTTTCCTTTATTTAATTTTTTCTTATTTTTTTTTAATTTTTTTTTTAAATTTTTTTTTTTAATTTTTTTTAAAATTTTTTTTTTAATTTTTTTCTATATTTTGTTTATTTTTATTTGTTTTTTTTTTAATTTGTTATTTTAGTTAACCTGATATTTATTTTTTCTCATTTTAACCGAAAAATTAATTTCAGTCCGCCTGTCCGTCGCCGTACACAAACGCTAATTAAACTAAGAAGTTGTTTGTAGGTATTTTGGATGATTTTTGATGGGTGTGGGTTAGGAGAGCATTTTAGACGAACATTTTTGTTTTTATATCTCAGACATCGCTTACTATAGGAAGTTGAAACTTGGAATTACTGTAGATCTATTATAGTGGCGTCATTTCCAATCCTAATGGTGGTAAAATAATTATATATAGCTAGTCGCAGGAATGTTTAACACAAAATTTGAACAATGAAAGTTCCAATAAACAATAGACATTAGATTAAGTGGTCAAGATACGAATGAGCCATAAGATCAGCCTATTAATATATTAAGCATCCGCTACAGACAAGCACTAAGCTTACGTATTGTCACCCATAATACTATTGTTTTAATATTGTTTCATTTCATTCAGTATAAAATAAAACGTTTTAATTTTACATACCTCTAGATATTAGAAATATTTATTGCTCATCAATTATAACTTCACCAGATAATTTCTTTAGACCGTATAGCTCGTACAATATTCGTCGCCTATCAGCTGTATAAAGTTAATTTATTTCTGGCTAGGTATGTTATTTGGTATGTGTTCGTTATTAAAAAAAATCACTCTCTAAATAACTTGTAACATTGCTGAATGATGCAAATACCAAACGTGCGGCTGATCTAATAATACTCTAATATTATGCTAACAGCTTTACCTCATTTAATGAACATCATTTTTGCTTTTATTTACTTTCAGGTGTAACCATGCGTGAGAAAAAGGGAGGTGCTCTTCAAAAACTCAAAAAGAGACTCTCGCACAGTTTTGGCCGATTAAGTGAGTAAAAAAAATCTTTTGTGGATTATGTTTAATCCCAATTATTCTTTTATTTAAATTTTATGCGAAATTTAGTAGAATGTCAGCAATTTATTTCCGGCGGTCTTTAAAGCAATTGAAATTCTTTTACAGTCACGTATAATGAAATTTAATATCACACTCTTGCTTTCGATAAATTTGTGATGAGTAAACACAATTGACTAGAATCTTAAAATTCTACAAAACATTCGATTGTTCGTTTTCGGACAAGCCAGCATGTTATGAATTTCTTTTAAGTCTTTCAGTTAGCTATTTAATCTCAGGTTCAACTAGTCTTTGTAAAAATATTTTTTTTTATTGGAATATTATTTACAAAGTACTTTACTTTCTTTGCGTACTGAAACTGACGCTTTTGCAATATTAAAATTGCTCACGAATATAATTACCCGACTTTAACTATTTTCGATAAGGTTTTAAGGCTTTGTTGCAACCATTAAATTTACATTAAAAACCGTCGGTATGTCAATGGTTGTATTAATTAGTTTAATAGTCTAATTTTACTCTGCTCCAAGGCTTTATCCATATGTCACAACGGCTAACCGATAACCTAAAACGTCAAAAGATAAGAAAAAAAGATTGAGAGCTTTAATATAATTTGCTCCATATCTTTAAGTCAATGTGTTATTGATTTTATGATATTGCACCTGGTAGGTTGTATACTGCGTGTATTTTTACTTTATAAAACACAAAAGCACTGACGATGTGGTCGAACTAGATTCAATATTTATGTTTTAACAAGATAAATATGCGGTCAATAACTTTATGGACGTTGTGATAAACGAAACAATTTTTTTTTAAATTCATTCAAAATAAGTAGTATCTTTGGTAAACGTTTTCACAGTACGTTTTTAAATTGAAAACAAGTTTCCCGGATGAAAATACTGCTGTATTTGTTTAAGTTATTGATAAAGGACTCAGTCGAGTCCGTACCGTATCCATTTATTTGTTTGGCAGAAGGGTCAAAATATTCGAACGCTTACGAGTTCCGATATACCTAGGTAATGAAATTTACACAATTAAATTTATCTAAAAATTTTAGGCCATCATTTTTAGTTCGATTTGTCCTTGCCATCTCAGGTTCAGAGGACAAATCAACAAAAAATCATTTTTTTTAAACTACATATTAATATGAACCTTTTCTAATAATTAAAACTTTTCGGAAACTTCAAAAAGTGGAAAAAATAAAAATAAAATAAAACCGTGAAGAAATCTTTTAAAATCAGTGTTCCGTTCCTACGATGTTCAGTTACGTTCTAACTGGAACTTTAACTGACAGATTTTCATGGCCCTTAGAAGATAAGAATTAGAATGATAGGGAAGAAGGAGCGGGAGAGAGAAGAGTCTACAACTACTAGACTATTTTCTCTTTAGAACGCTCTCCTGTATAATCATGTTTTTGGACCTTTACATGCAGTTTTCTCAGAAACCACTTCACTGATTTTAATAATTTTTTACTGCGCAGTTTGATCGCTTCTTATTTAAAAATATTAATTATTAAGAGTACAGTAACGGAATACTCAAAAAATTTAGATTTTTTGGCATTTTCACCCAAAACATCAGGGTAATCATATGATAAAACAAACCGATCAAAATAATCCTCTTTTCATGCTTAACAAAACAAAAAAAAAATTTATTAATCCATCAAGTATACCTACTTTGGATGTCGGGTTAAGGGTCAATGAGAATAAGACCAAGTTCATGACCCAAACAAGAAGAAACGTGCCAACTAGACAAAATATGACCGTGGGGGACTACAACCTGGAGAATGTGGATCATTTCTCATACTTGGGATCACACCTTGTAATAGACGGCAACGAACGGGACGAAGTAAAACAACGGATCACACTAGCAAATAAGGCGTATTTCACGGTCCTCCGATCTTAAAATCGAAAAAAGTGCACAGGCTGAGCAAACTTCGCATATATAAGACCATAATAAGACCTGTGCTACTATATGCAAGCGAAACGTGGACTCTCACCCAAGCGTCTGAAAAATCAATAGACGCTTTTGAACGACGAATTCTTCGAAGAATTTTGGGACCAGTAAGAGAAGGCACTGAATGGCGTATCCGGTACAACAACGAGTTGTATAACATCTACGACGACCCATCCGCATCGACTCTAATAAAATTTCGTAAGCTACAATGGGCAGGCCATGTGGAGCGAATGGACGACGGAAGAATTCCCAAACGCACATTGAAAGGTAGAGCTCATGGCAAACGACCGGTGGGAAAACCGCGGAAAAGATACGAGGACTCAATTGACGCAGATTGCAGATCGCTTCTTAGATGCACAAATTGGAGGACGCGGGCGTTGAACCGAGATGACTTCAGACAATGTATCCTGCAGGCCCTGGCCCGATTTGGGCTGTCGCGCCATTGATGATGATGATACCTACTTTGGGTGAAAAGTGTATCTAAAGTTAGAATGTTTACAATGGAAAAACACAAGCTACCCTACCCTTGAATCTTAATTCGAATTAGAATGTATAAAAGTTCCTACAGGCTAACTTAAATTCGATATCAAGCCAAATCTCTTGTTCGAAAAACAGATTACTTTACAGATTAATAAGGAAAATACATACACAAATTATCTTTCTATATATAAAAATGAATGTTTGTCTGTTTGTCTGTTTGTCTGTTTGTCCTGTATAGGCTCCTAAACCACTCATCCAATTGCGATGAAATTTTGGTGATTTGTTGAGGGTACGCCCTCGATGGTTTCTGCGTTAACAAAATTATTTAACAGTTGGTGGTTCGCGAGTTATTTCAACATTTGTGTGTTTTTCATATGATTTAGCAGCAGTTCGTTTTTGGTGTATTAGTTATGCCTATTCCTATTACTAAATGGTAAAGTTGGACGATGGATGTTAAATAGGGGATAGTGGAGGATGGTGGATAGCGAATGGAAGATGGAGGATGGTGGATGGAGGACGGTGGATAGAGGATGGAGGATGGGGGGATTGGGGATGGTGGATGGAGGATGGTGGATATAGGATGGAGGATGGAAGATGGAGGATGGTGGATGGAGGATGGTGGATGGTGGGTAGAGGATGGAGAATGGTACATGGGAGATGGAGGATGGTGGATGGGAGATGAAGTATGGTGGATAGAAGATGGAGTAACGGGAGCAACGGCGCGACGGGAGAAATGGGGTATGGGGGATGGTGGATAGGGAATGGTGGATGGAGGATAGTGGATGGATGATGGTGGATAGAGGATGGAGGATGGAAGATGAAGGATAATGGATGGAGGATGGTGGATAGAGGAAGGAGGATGGAGGATGGGGGATGGTGGATAGCGGCTGGAAGATGGAGGATGGTGGATGGAGGACGGTGGATAGAGGATGGTGGTAGAGGATGGAGGATTGTGGATGGAGGATGGAGGATGGTGGATGGAGGATAGTGGGTAGAGGATGGAGGATGGTGGATGGGGGATGGGGCATGGTGGATAGAGGATGGGGTAACGGGAGCAACGGCGCGACGGGAGAAATGGGGGATGGCGGATGGGGATGGTGAATAGGGGATGGTGGATGGAGGATGGTGGATGGAGTAACGGGAGCAACGGGAGAAATGGGAGCAACCGGAGTAACGGGAGCAATGATAGTAACAGGAGTATCGGGAGAAACAGGACCAATGCAACGGGAGCAACGGGAGTAACAGAAGCGATAGAACAATGTGAGCGAAGCGAGCGTAGCCGCGGTACGCGGCTAGTTAAAAATAAATTTTAAATGTAAATTTATACAAATTAAGATTATTGAAGATTTTATTTGTGGTTTGAATGTTGGAAATATTTTCTCGTAGCGAGAATCTAATTTATCTCAAAAGAATAAGAACTCTTCACTGTTGTTGTGCTATGTGAAAGCTCAATTACAATTGGTAATTGTTATCGCAATTACAATTGGTATTGTAATTATAGTTTGTTTTTTATTCAAGTCCATGAGAAACGCTTAGCTGCATCATCATCCAGCGTGGCCTTCCATTGTTGATTGATAAACTTCTGGAAAAGATAATATTTATTAGTATTTATTAGTCAGTCTGTAAAGTAACTGCACATGTTCCGTCCAACGTAACTTGACTAATGAGTATAACAATTTGAAAAACTTTCATTTGAAGATGGACATATGGTCAGAAAGAGCTGTTGCGGATGTCTTAACCCCTATAGACCCGCTGTACTCAATTGAGTACAGTCATAAAAAGCATCGAATTCACATACAAAAATTATGGTTTCGTCATTTCGTGCTTCTACATGATACTAGATTTCAAGATAATGAATATTATGTGGCACTTGATGCGTTAGGCAATACTCTTACAGCTGGTTTTTTTTAATTTTACTTTATTTATTTTATGTAGGTGCACTAATCATAGGACTTTTATTTCGATGAATTATATTAACACTTTGACTGACAAACTTTTTGCCAAAAATTTTGACAATGCTTCAAAATTTTCGTTGGACACGGAGCGTATCGCTGGTGAAAGTGAAATATTCCACACCCAAATCCATTCGATTTTTTAATTCCATGGTGTGACAAGTATGTCTCGTATCTCGCAAAAAGTTGAAGAGTAGGTACATATTTGAAAAATATTTTTTTTAGGGTGTAGGACAAAATAAAATTTTATAAGGAAGCATACACGGCTTATGTCTTATATCCTTCTCTGGAGTTGGTGTAAAGCAGTTGTGTACGTTTTCACGAGTTCCGACAAATCTGTTAGGTCCGATAAAATATCGATTTTGCTTTTATTTCAATGGTCTTTCTTTATAATCGCTTAAAAATGAATTTCAGGTATTTGGGATATTCGACCTTTAAGACGGTGTAAAGAGGTTGTGTTTGTTTTTACAAATTCCAACAGACGTCTGAGGTCTGATGATATAGCGAATTGTTTTTTTAATACAGCGGGCTTTTTATATAATCGTCTAAAAATTGATTTCAATATTTTTGATATTCAACCGCTAAGTGGGTGAAACGCGGTTGTTTACATACGGTTTTACAAATTCCACCATATTTTTTATCTCACGAATTCTTTACATTTTCTGGCTCCTTATACAAACCCATGTCACTAACCTGCTCTGGATAAAGTCGCGAAAGAATACGACTAATATATCCTTTTCGCGACACAATAATAAAAAGTTCGAATTAGAGGAATTGAATCGAAGCCCTTGGTGTAACATAGCATGAGAGGGCTTGACTTTTCTGACCCCTTATTGCATTCGGATGAAATTCAGCTGATGCTGTTAACCCCTTATGATTTAATAATATATTTAATAATTTTAATAAAATCATAAAAAAAATGAATGAAATTTCAATGCAATAAGGAGTCAATTTTCTCTTGTTGTTGGAAAAATGAGTAGACCCCTTGTTGCGCCAAGGGCAAATTGTAGGCAAAGAACTTCTGAATCAAATCGAATTTAAGGAATTTTCGCCTTAGAGCAATTTCGAATTATAGATTTATATTTGCATGTAAAATGGAAGTGCAAAAAAACAAACAAAATTTTTGATTGAGAGGAAAGTTCAAGCTAAAGGAATATTCAATTAGAGGGTCAAATCCCTTGTATTGGTATATCCTAAAATCCCTTCTTTCAGACATTTTGCTATGTGTACTTCTAAAGCTACACTGTCAAATGTTTGACTAAAAAAATTTGGTGAAAATTTTTGTTAAATCCCATCAAAATTGTGTAGAGGAAATAAAATAATATGGCATACACAAATTTGACGATCTGACTATCTGTTAGCATTTGCCAGAGAAAATGGTAAAATATTTGATAGCATGGTATGCGGAATACTAGCTTAATTTCTTCTTCTAAATCTTTTGAATAAACTTCAGTTTAAGTTTCATCGCGACTCTACGATTTAAACCTATTAATTGAATAATTTATAGCAGTACAATCGAAAGTTGTTGTTCTGTTTGTAATATAAAAGAATAGAAAAGATTTAAACTAACGTCAATTTGAATGTGTGTACTTGTTATGCATATAGCGCAAGGTCAGTCTTTGTATTGGATGTCTATACAAGATTCAGTAATAGAGGAAGTAAACTCGATGAGCTTGAAACGTAATACAATAGTTGTTCCTGATGATTCTTTATGATCTCAGCTTTCTTCTTGCCAAAGCAACCTTTATAAATCAAATTCGCAACTGATATCATCAATTCCAGTTGTTATGTCGTCTATATGCTACACTCGACATCTTCTGTCAATTGGACCATTAACTTAACTCGCCACATGATTTCCGTTGCTTGTTACTTCCAAAACAAATTGCTGCGATTGTTAAGTCAATCCGTTTAAGAACAATTTGCTAAATTTATACCTCGTTTAGAAGTAACGGCTGAGTTTAGTTAGAACATTATTGGGAAGATATTGTAATAACAACTATTGGATTTTTATGCGCCTACATGTGGATATGAAGGAGCTCGTTCTATGATAGGAATGTAAATGCTATACAAATTATAAACAATCTGTAGCTCAAAGCTCACATCTGGCTATCGTAGATTCATGAAAGAATCTCGGTGAGTCAGTTTTAGGATATTGTTTTCACATGTCATTGTAATCAATCCACACTGGAGCGGAAATAGGAATAAGCGATCTTTACCAACGCTTGCTAATTTTCTGACTGTACGCACGTTCTACAGAAGACTTTTGTTTGCGTTATTATTGTATGGCGCAGGCCTACGGTGATGCATTTCATTTAATTGGATAGATGGATGACCCATCAGATAAAACTCTACTGTGACTCAATAAAGTATTCGTACACACTTCGATTCCTGGAAATATTCCACGAAATGCATGTAAGAGCATTCATAGTAAAGTTTTTTAACGATTTGAAGTGTGGCTGTAGTGATACAATAAAAAGTTACTGAGGAATTTTCCGATATAATACGCAGCAAACAGTTCTTTGATTAATGAAAATATAAAACAAATCTTGACAACCAACACCAAGCTAATCAGCGGCTTTTGATAGTTGTATGATACGTCCTCTGTAAAGTAAACCACATACAACTCGTTTAAGAAACAACTAACTTTTGGACCAAAAAGTTAAAAACTAAAAGTTTTTCACCTCGTCATATTATCGATCGCTACGCCAGCGTAGCGATCGATTTTTTGTATGCGTTGATCTTACTGCAAATCTTAGGATTAATTTCTTCTTAAATGTTCAGTCTAGTGTGAATCATGGAGTATTATTTTACATAAAAAACTGTACCAATGGCGACACACGACCAAGGGTATATGTTAGATCAGTGGCGCGACAACCCAATTCGAGCCCTGGTCTTATAAATATTATAAAATAAATTTTTGGTGATTAAGTAAGAATAACATTTTTATTTAACTTCTACACGTGTACAATTGCTGTTCTGTTCTGCTCTGATATGGTAGATCATATCATAGCCAAACAGCACTAAAAATTATTAACAACTACTAGTATACTGCTCTCTAGTGAATTGTTGTGTAGTAAACACAAAAAATTACTGAAAAATTTTCATTTTCAGGGCCCCACTATAACTCGAGAAATCGCAGAGCCAACATATGGAAATTTTACACAAATTTGTTTTGATCATGCCGTTGTTTTGTTCATGTCGTTGTTTTGATCATGCGGGAAATATTGTTCTTGAAAAGGAGCAAACTTTCATCCCACTCCTTATTCTGCTTTATCCCCAACTACAAGAGGGAAAGATGTTCTTTTTAAAGGCGTTGAAAATTAAGGCTACAATCTTCAAAATTTCACCCATTATCTTGACGTATGTGAGAACAGGTTTAATATCTAAGGTTACATTTTTTAGACCTGTCTTTGCTTTAAAGAAAAAAAAGTTAACTTTTCGGAGTAATTTTAGTTGCTTTCTATTTCGAGGTCTTAGATATGAGATAAATAAAAAAAATGTTCGTCTAAAGATTAGCAAAAGTCGAGTATCTATATATTTTACATAAAATATTTTTAACGATTGTTTGTTCCAAAATCTTCATCTTATTCGGTATCGATCTTTTTTATAACTCTCATATGTCTTTGTCCTTAAACCTACGCGTTCAATGTCTTTTTTATAGTTTCTAACAATAAACTATTGTTGCCTATTGACATTGGGAGCCTTTAAAAAGAATACCAGTTGCGGACAATTCTGTCATTTTGAAAGTAATCTGTAGCTTGCGCATATTTAGTTAGAACAAGTTCAAGTAGACTATTCCGCATAATTGGCACTTTGCCGTAGAAACCAAATGCCCCTCAAACCACTAAACCTCCTCCACTTGCGTTCTTCTTTTTAACATTGCTTGAATCGGTCACATTCTTCCAGTAGTGGGTACTGCCAGCTATAGAAACCGTCGAAATTAAGCATCTTTTCGTCATTAAGTACGACGGCCTGCCACATTTCGGGTCATGATGCAATTTTGCCTGATATCTTTAAAGGGTAGGTTTTCTCACCCTGTTCCTATTTGTTCCGTCAAATGTACATAATACCACAATTGATTTTCTTCCTACGCTTAGCGGAAGTTGCGGATTTCGTTTCCTGGAACGTATTGAACTTATTAGATTCAAGTTTCCTTTTTCCGTAGGACCCCTTTATGCCCTTGTTTTCGATTCCTTTAATTCACAGAATTTGTTGATTAAAGGTTGAAATTTAATTTCATTTATGTATTTATTTTACCACAAAATTCAATCTTTGCGAAGTGAATTTGCGAAAACAATCGTAGGATTCAACGAAAATTAAATGAACCTTTAAATGCAAAAAAGGAAACTAGCATTCAAGAATTTTTTTTTAATTATGGTAATGCTTTCTATTTAGCTCTGAAAGCATAAGGTGCTGTTAAAGGACAAAGGATTCCGTATGCAAATTTTCCATACTTTAATAGAGAGCTTATTCTGTTGTTGTTGTGCGACATGAAAACAAAAATTTGTCGAGTTCTGATTAGAGGAACTAGTTCATATTTTTGATCTTTGATAAGATTTTAATAGATTCGGCAATAATTAATTTTTGTAAAGGATGCGCAACGATGTATTCTTTTGAGTTAATGGGATTATTGCTATAACGTGATGTTTGATGTTTTGAAAGTAATTGAATTTAAAGTTAATATTTAATTTCAAAATTCGAATGGCAAGGCTCAAGCAAGGCAGATTTTAGCATTCTAAAAAAACTTATCAAACACTCGCATAACAGACTCCAGACTTGCCGAAAATAATAAAGTTGTACCCAGATTGTTGAAGTTGTCGACTTTAACTCCAAACTACGTAATTATTAATCTTCAAAATGATTTAAATGTTTTCTATATTACTTGTATGTCCCAAGTTATAACTTCGTAGAAATAATTGGGACATAATTGTTCTCAAGATATAAAAATCAAAAGATGTTCCTTTAATTTCTTCCTAACCTTTCTCCACTGTCGAAGTTTTTTTTCTAATATTTCTCTGCTGTTCACCTTTCTATCTTTGTACAGTTTCGCTGCAGTTTCTCTGGAATAAATGTCACATTTTCGCTTAAAGTACATCACACTGAACCGAAAAGATTCAAAAGGTAAATTAATGAAATAATAAAAATAAAGGGATTTTATGAAGACTAGACTACATGACTTTTTGTGCAGTCAATAAAAAGTCCTGAAGAGGCCACAGCAATGTTACAGCATCTTAATCTAAACTAAAGAGAAATCATTAATATAATATGTATTATTATTAAGTTTTTGTTTTGTTACCTTATTTAAAAGCATTCTCCTTTATTCTCGATAATAATTAAAGCATTTGTTTATCTTTAATCCTAATAAAACAAAAACCCGTCAATTTCTATGAAATTCTCATCGATATTTCTATTTGTGACTATTATTCACCCTTTTTTGGAAGCTGAATACAGCTTTAGTATACTGACAAAATACAAAAAATGGACGACAATATGAGACAAAATAAAACGCGGGACGTATACGCAATAGTAAAAGACCTAAAAAGGGGATATAAGCCCAAAATCAGTCTCTGCAAAGACGTAGAGGGCAACATCATCATTATACAAGAAATTAAAAGGAGATGGGCTTCCTACTTCGAACATCTTCTTAATTCCACTCCATTAGCACCGATTACGACCGATAACATCTCAATTGAGGTTTCAACTGACAAAGAAGAACCATCATCGACACTACCCACACTAGACGAAATCAAAGCGGCCCTATGTGACCAGAAACTAAACAAAGCGCCGGGAATTGACGAAATACCAGTTGAACTTCTGAAAAACGGTGGAAACTATGTAGTCTACACAAAGAGATATGCAAAATTTGGACAGAGGAAAATATACCCGCCGATTGGCGAAAAAGCATCATATGTCCAATTTACAAGAAAGGAGACAAACTCTGCTGTGAGAATTACAGAGGAATATCATTGTTGTGTACGTCATACAAAATACTGACAAAAATAATTAAACGTCGTCTTAAGCCCTATACTAACGAAACAATTGGCGAATACCAAGGTGGATTCGGAACTGGGCGATATACAACAGACCAGATATTTTCTGTGAAACTGGGAATATAACACAGATGTGCACCAAATCTTTTAGATTTGTACCAAATCATGCTTGATTTTGGAATTCCACCAAAATTAGTCCGACTAACGAGACTCACAATCACGAACACTGAATCCCAAGTAAGAATACAAACCGATTCCACAACCAGCTTTCGAACGGAATATGGTTTAAAGCAGGGAGATGGTCTAGCCCCCATTCTTTTCAACCTGGCGCTAGAGTATGTCATCCGAAAAACCCCAGTCGACACCAATGGGACACTACTATTCAAGTCCACCCAACTTGTAGCATACGCTGACGATATAAACATCCTCGCAAGATCCTTCCCTAGTGCTAAGGAGGTATTTGTCATTCTTGACTCCGCCGCAAAAGAAGTCGGGTTACGCATAAACGTAAGTCAAACAAAAATAATGACGCAAACAAGGAAGAGAACGCCAATCAGACAGAATGTAACAATTGCGGAGTATAATTTGGAGAGTGTGGACAACTTCATATATCTTGGGACTAATCTAGCAAAAGACGTCAACGAAACGGACGAAATCAAACGACGGATCATGCTAGCAAATAAAACGTACTATTCGGTACTTCCAATAATGAAATCCAAGAAAGTGCACAGGAACAATAAGCTGCGAATACATAAAACTATTATACGACCTGTGCTCTGTTATGGCAGCGAAACGTGGACATTAACGCGAACTTCCGAAAAAGCAGTTAACGCGAACTTCTGAAAAAGCAGTTAACGCGAACTTCCGAAAAAGCAGTTAACACATTCGAAAGAAAGGTCCTCCGAAGAATTTTGTGACCTGTAAAGGAAGGAACGCACTGGCGAATAAGATACAACCATGAGTTGTATCAACTCTTCAAGGAGCCAGAAGCTTCAGCGTTCATCAAGCTACGTAAACTACAGTGGGCTGGCCATGTAGAGCGGATGGAAGACGTAAGAATCCCCAGACGTGCTCTTAAAGGTAAAGCGAGTGGTAACAGGCCAGTAGGCAAACCACGCAAGCGATGGGAAGACTCAGGAGGCCAGGGCCGGACTTGGGCTGTCGCGCCATTGATGATGATGATGATGAATACAGCTTTTCTCTTTAATCACTGATTTCAGTTTTCACTTATAATTTTTTTTTAATATTTCTCCTCTTGATTTATTTATATTGTTAAAATTTTATTAATTTGATATCCTTTCGTTTCGAAACTATGAAAGTCCATAAATACAGAAGAATTAGATCGCGATTGCATCTATATTTTTATTAATACAGTATAACTTCTCTATAGCGGACACCTTTGGGGAATTGAAAAGTGTCCGCTATAAAGAGGTGTCCGTTTTTTTTGTGGTGGGGGGGGGGGGGGGTGTTGATAAACGCGCCCGTTTGGAAAACGACATTGTTCTAATGGGAGCATATGATAAATACAGAGTAAACAACAACCGCGAATTGCGGAGGAAATCACATCGCCAGCCACCCAACTTGCCAGAAACGCAGCGAATACATAAGCATTAAAAATCGATACACAAAACAGAGTAAAACGAAAGGAGTAGCTGCATTTTCTTATAGAAACGAGGAGTTCCCATTAATTACGCGTGGACCGAACAGCAGACCTCTTCAGAACCAAAACAACTACAGCAACAGCAGTAGCATTAAGCCCAGTAATGTAAGTTATAGTAATATTTTAATTAATAATGGTAACAAAGATTTGTTTAATACAAATGAATTAATAACTCTTTCCCATGAACTAATTTCTAAGTTATCCAACTGTAAAAACAAGCAAGATCAGTTCAACGTTGTTGTAGAATTGGCAGCCAAGTTTCTTTATGGATAAAAAAGCAAACATCAAAACAATCATCTGGAATGCCCAGAGTATACGTAACAAAGCAGTAGAAACCATTGACTTTCTTAAAACTAATGAAATTGATATTTTAGTCGTAACAGAAACTTGGCTCCAAGAAAGTGACAAGATTTCTGATCCTTGCTATAAAATATACCGCAAAGATAGGAGTGATAAAATAGGTGGCGGGGTTGCTATCTTTATTCGAAGTGGAATAAGACATTCGCTATCTCAAGCAATAAATACCAGCGTGATCGAATCATTAGCTATTGAAGTTACGGACGCTAATTTAAAAATAATAGCAGCTTATTTTCCTGGAACAAAATTAAACAACGCAAAGCTATCTGCGTTCAAAACTGATATAAGATTATTGTTTAGGGGTAGTTCAAGTACTTTGATCTGTGGAGATCTAAACGCCAAACATAGGCACTGGAACTGTTTCAGTGCTAACCAAGCCGGTAAGATACTGTTTGATGAAAGCGCTAAATCTAATATGGTAATACATCCACCCTCTAAAGCGACATACTACCCTCCTAAAGGTAGATGCTCCACACTTGACTTAATAATAAGCAATGGGCTCTCAGTGATTTCACCACCAATAACACTAGATGAATTATCATCTACTCATCTTCCAGTATTCTTCTCAATACAGCTGGCTAATGCAATTCCCAGGTTTATCGCTAGTAAACCGTGCTTCTCGAAAACCAATTGGTTAAAATACAAGCACCTACTAAATAAGGGCTTTTCAAACTCATGTCTCAATCTATCGAAACCTATTACTACCGCGGAAATAGATGCCATGGTCTCTCATTTATCGAATTTGATTACTGATGCCGCCAACATATCAACACCACGCATCACATCAAACGATTTTAACCTGCCGCTCGAAAGCCATATCACAAATTTAATACGGCAAAGAAATCTTGTGAGACGACAGTGGCAACGAACTAGAAATCCTGATTTGAAAACGTCTGTTAACAAACTTAACAAGGAAATCCAGCAGCAAATAAATTATACTAAGAATAGGAGATGGAGTGATATGCTGTCCAGCTTACCAAAAGGTTCAACAAAACTCTGGCAGCTCAACAAACTTTTTAAACGTGGGCGTAATATCCTGCCGCCACTCCAAATGAACAACACGACGATATCTGGCGATTCATTAAAAGCTGAACTGCTTGCTGATAATTTTCGCTCTTATCACAATACACCTCAAACTTCTGGAAACAGTGAATTTGAGACGGAGGTACAAGATAATCGTCTACGAATTTCCTCGATGAATATATCCAATCTGCCACCATCAGTACTGTGTAAGCCTAAAGAGATCAAGAGAATTATCCGCACGCTTAAACCAAAAAAAGCGCCTGGCCACGATGGGATAATCGTGCCCATGATCAAAAACCTGACAAACTCAGCAATAATTTACCTGAATTTTATTTATAACTCCTGCCTAAAACTAGGCTATTTTCCACAGGTATGGAAAGTAGCAATCGTCACACCAGTACCCAAGCCAGGTAAAGACCTTACTAATCCAACAAGCTTCCGCCCAATCAGCCTCCTACCTATATTAGGCAAAATATTCGAAAGAATAATCCTGAAGCGAACATTAGACAAAATAGAAGAATACAAAATCATTCCGAACTTCCAATTTGGCTTCCGCACCAAACACTCTACAGTTCACCAACTACTGAGAGTCAAATCAAAAGTTAAAGATGCTATATCCCGAAAAAAATCTCTTGGCATGATAACTCTCGACATAGAGAAGGCGTTTGATAGAGTGTGGCATGATGGTCTTATATATAAACTGAGAAAGTTCAATATGCCACCATACATATGCAAAGTTATAAGCTCATTCCTCGCCGACAGATCGTTCAGAGTAAAGATTAAAAGCAAATGTTCAGAAAGCAGAGACATACCCGCAGGAGTACCACAAGGCTCTTGCCTAAGCCCAACACTCTTTAATTTATACACTGCTGATATGCCTAAGGCTGTCAACTGCGACTTAGCAACATTCGCTGATGACACCGCAATTTTAACTACAGCATTGGAACCACAAATTATCATCAATAACCTCCAAGAGCAGCTTGAAACCTTAAATATATTTTACCAAAAATGGAAGATTAATCTTAACACCTCTAAAACTCAAGCAATATATTTCTCGAAACGTAGAGCAACTCGTTTCTTACCACCCCCAAATTTAAACATATTAGGTGCTTCAATACGTTGGGCAAAAGCGATCAAGTACTTGGGACTACACCTTGACACCAAGTTAACATTTCAGTACCATATAGAACAAACCACCTCAAACACCTCGAAAAGTATTAGAATTCTATACCCACTTATAAACAGGAAATCTAAGTTGTCCCAGGAAAATAAGCTTCTATTATACAACTCTGTAATGCAACCCGGTCTAACATACGGAGCGCCAGTTTGGATAAACTGTGCAAAAGTCCACAGACAGAAGCTTCAAATTATACAAAACAAATGCCTCAAAATTTTATTAAACAAACCATGGCATTTCTCGACTCGTCTATTGCATGAGATATCTGGATTACAACAGATCAATGAACGCATCGCGAAACTTACTAGCCAATTCCAGAGTAATTGCGCCAACAGCGAGATTCCACATATTTTATCACTAACAAATAATCTGTAAGTTATGTCCACATAATTAAATTACGTTATACTAAATTCAATAGAATTTGTATTTAGATTTAAGTATTAGTTTTAGTTAAGATTAGGTTAGGTTTAATTGTAAAATAAAAGTTCAAAGGGTTTTTGAAAAAATTTTTTCCCTGAAAATGTCAAAAACAATAACTAAGAATTAAACTAGTCTGCAAACATACTAGCATAAAGAATTAGAACTAAGCTGTAAAGATAACTTAATCTAAACCCTTCACTGTTATGAAAATGTAAAAGCAAACTTGTATATAATCATGAAATATAATTATCTATCTATCTATCAAATAGACTGAGAAGAAAAGAAAGAAGAAGCGAGCAAAAATCCCCGGAACAAATATTCGCGACGATGGAAAAATCCGAAACAAATGAATAATCGCGCTAGGCAAAACCAATTCAAAGTAGATACGGACTACATCAAAAAAAAATCTGTCCACTATTTAGAGGTATAATATTCTGTAAATACTCGTAATATATTGGTTTTTTTGTGTCCGCGTCCGTTTTAGAGAGGGTCCGCTATTGAGAGGTGCTAACCAATAGAAAACCATACCTAATTCATTGGGGAATAAAGAACTGTCCTCTATAGGGAGGTGTCCGCTTTTCGGAGGTGTCCGTCCGGTAATAGAAGTTTCACAAATAAAACATTTTTGTAGGTTTTTGTGCTCATGGTGATTAATATGATGAACACGTGCATCCGTATGTTGTTGTCATAACATAAAGCATAAATTCGTAGACAATAGAGAGTTGGTAACATATGCTATGATTATTTTCATTATCATAATGAAGATAATCATCAATAACTGTTTATTCAATTCTAGGAGCAGATGCATTGTTCATACGAACTTTTTAATTAATATGATGAAGATGTGCTTCAAAACTGTAGTGTGATGGCAAAGTTGCATTATATAAAGAATACAGACATTTTTTCGTGATATGAGATTCATAGTATTAACGTAGTTATTTCTATATTTTTTTGGTGTACTATTCATCAATATTCTCTTAGTCAAATTTTACTCTTGTTAAAATTTGAGAGGAAATAGTTAAAATAGTTCCTAATGTATAGTGCCGAAATACTGCTTTTTGCCACTACTTCAAAAAGGTACCTCTCCCCAAAATTTTTTTTTTAAAACAAAAATTTGTAAATATGTATGTATATGTTTAAAATTTAATTTTTTTGGCTTAAACCAAGGAATTTACTGAAGAAGTTTTTCGACCTGTTTCGGTGTTTCCCGTACCAAATTAAAACTTATTTACTTAAAAAAGCAATCAAGTTAGTGTTACTCCATAAAAGTCAGATTGGTTGGTTTAAGTGGCAGCCCTGTCACTCAGACAGAGCTCAATTAGCTCAGAGGCCGTTTTGGAACCACAAACTCGTGTTAAACTCGGATGTTAAGGGTTGTTGATACTGGGGAATACGGAAGATGAATGTAAGAAAGATGATTGAATTGACTCGCTATAGCCACCCTGTGCTGTTCAGGAAAAGTAATAACTCTCCAATCTTCTTCCCCGAAATCTCCATCAGGTCCCCGTAGAAGGGCTTGCCTAGCGCTCGCTCTCGGGCTCTAGCTAGAGCCGGACACTTGCAAAGGAAATGAACGAGCGACTCTCGCTCATTAGTGTCTTGGCAGCTGCGGCAGTGTACATTGAATGGAATGCCCAGTTTGTCCGCATGATCCCCAATCGGCCAGTGACCTGTACTGATCGCCGTGATTCTGGAGACGTCTGCCCGGGTCTTGTATAGAAGTTCGTCTGACTTGGCTCGGTTGTAAGATGGCCACATCTTCCTAGATATGGCGCAGGTAGTTAGGCTTTTCCATCTGGAGTTAGCCGCTGTCTGGAAGTGTGAGAGTATGACCCTCTTTACGACTCCTAAAGGAACGTGGACTAGTTCCGCAAGAGAGCCGGGAAGAGCGGAGCCCTCCCTGACCAGTTCATCAGCCCGCTCATTTCCCATTATGTCTCTATGCCCCGGGACTCAGAGCATAGTGACTTTGAGCCGTTCCGCCAAACCGGCTAGTTCGTTACGGTATTGCTGAACTAGTTTAGAGGAGGTGGTAGCCGAATCTAGTGCCTTGATTGCGGCTTGGCTGTCGGTGAAAATGACGATGTTGTGTTTTGGCGATGAGTCGTGTTTTAGTGTACGACAAGCCTCCCGGATCCCCAGTATCTCTGCCTGGAAGACGCTAGCGTGGTCCGGGAGACGGTAGGACTTAGCGATATTATGTGTATCTGAGAATATTCCTGCCCCGACCCCGCAGTCTATTTTCGAACCGTCGGTAAATATTATCGTGTCGAAGTCTGCTTCCACCGCACCGTTCTTCCACTCCTCTCTAGTTGGGAAACCAACAGAGAATCGTTTCGTGAAGCTCAGTTTGGGGGTGATGTAGTCATTCGGTGACGTAACCAATTCCTTTGGTAACTGTCCCAGGATATTACTATGCCCGTATGGTTTCGCAGTCCAGCACCCAGATTCTTTGAGCCTGACGGCATTGTTTGATGCGGTTTATATAGAGGTCGATTGGTAGGAGGTAGAGTAGCACGTTTAGAGCATCGGTCGGGCATGACCGCATAGCACCTGTAATGCCTATTGAACCCGTTGAACTCGACTGAGTTTAGTTATGTTATAGTCCTTACTCAGAGCGGGCCACCAGACTAGTGACCCGTAGTTGAGAATTGGACGTATTACAGCAGTGTACAGCCACAAAACCACCGTTGGTTTGAGTCCCCACTTCTTGCCGAAGGTTCTTTTGCAGGCGTAGAAGGCCAGACGGGCTTTCTCCACCCGGTTTTCTATGTTGAGTTTCCAGCTCAGCTTTGAATCAAGGATAACACCAAGATACTTTGCGCTGGAGGAGAGCTGGAGCGGTTGGCCGTTCAGGCGGGGAAGGTTAAAGTCTGGTATCTTGGTTTTCCTGGTGAATAGTACCTTAGCGTCTTATTCTCACAAGAAAAAGTGATAGTAAGTCAAGATATTTGTGACGGTTAGTTGTTGCTATTTTTTGCATTGTCTCGATGTCTTATGTCTCGAATTACAATTCATTTTACTTCAAGAAGCTATCAGATTAGTGTCACTACACAAATATCAAAATTGATCGTAGGTAGATGTGTGTGGATATTTATTTCTTCCTTCAAGGAAAATTGAAATACATATAGTGATTTTTTAAACATTGAATTCTTTTTGGCATTTGCTTAGTACTGAACTAAAATTTTTTCCTAATTAATTGGAACAGAAATATGTTCTTTACTATTTCTTGATTATTTTTTCTCACAATTTTCTGATAGGAACAAAAATTTCTTGACTTTGGCATTCCGGCCTTAGTTATTCCCGAAATATTAAATTGTTCACTTTTGTGCCCTCATTACCTCTTTCCACCATTTTTTTCTTGACTCTCAGCAAATGTTTAATTCAAAAGGGATTAACTCAATAAACGTGAAAAAATTTAATGCTGTTATTTGAAAGCTTGAGATATGAAGCCTTCTTCAAATCCACAACTGTTTGTGCCACTTTTAACCCCTTTAAAGAAATGATGTCCATTAGTGTAGGTACCTGTGATATATTTCTACATACATATGTAGCGAATTCAAATTTACTACGTTAAGCGTTTGTGAAATATAGTAAAATCAATTTTTTAACGCTCCACTATCACACTCTCACCCTGCTAAAAAATAATTTTTACTTTTCTCCGCAAGCATTATAAATTTTAAAATTATGGTATGACCGCTGCCGGGAGATTTAATTTTCAGAGTGTACTGCTTTAAGCCATCGTATTCTTAGGAGACCCTTCAACAAATATGTTCTTTAGATTCTCCCCTAACTAAAATACAAAATTTGAGGGTAGGGTAAATAGGATTTTTTTTAAAATTTCAGTTCGATCACAATTCTTTTTTATTAAAAAGTAATAAAGTAAAATGCAGACACGTTATTGGAGTGTTTTGACCCACTTGCCAGGACAGGACTGGCATATCCAAGAGCGACCTGCGTTGCTACAGGAACACGAATATGAAACACCTAGGTATGTTTATGTGTCCTAAAAATAGTTAATTTCACGCTAGAAAGGAAGGATTGGTCTGTAGTGATGAGTAGGTATAATAACTGATTCTACGGTTTAAAGTGTAATAACAAACATCGAGTACATACTCTGATGAATAATACAAAACTTAAGTGTGTAAAGGGAGTTACTATGGCAGAGAGGAAGCCCTGAGATCAATGAAATCAATAGAAGTATGTACATATATTATATAACTTTATCGCCAAAAAGCATGGAGAAATGCCAATACGAGTTGTTGCAGAATGAAATTGTGAAACAGCCTGTGAAACATGCAAGAGGACACATAATGGTTCGGGTACACATCATATAGTACAATGGAGTCGATTTTCTGCATTTGATATTTTGCACCCCAAAGAATATCGGATCGAAAGGATTTTTATCTTTCAACAAGAGAACATGCCGAAGGACACATTTAGAATTACAAAAGAATTTCTGCCATATAATGAATCATCCACCTCAGTTTTGGGGACTTAGAACCAATCGAGTATGACAATATCTGGAAAATCAATTGAAGAAGAACAAAATAAGCAGCAAAAGTAACTATAGAAATCAAAACGATCATGAAATGTGGAAATCATATAAAATTACGAGATTTCAAAACGATTCTCAAGCACTAGACAAAGCGAATGACAGGAAATTTAATATCTTACCGAAATAAACGTTTACAATGGCTTACAATCGTTTTTAAAATATATTACACTCTTTCTTTCCAGGGGTAGGGACTTCGACTAACAGCCTATCCCCGGAAAATCAACGAAGTTTCTAGACGGGTTGTAGCACCATACTCGTAAAAGTGGAACTCTTTGTTTTTATAAACTGAAATATATTGTAATGGGCCATGTCATTGGTTCTAGTTTGAACCACTATTCTTTAAAATTTTGGTGAGTAACGATTTGAGTGAGCCACTGTTCTTGCATAAAATTACAACAGATCTTAAAGCCGAGGTGATCTTATTGATATTGCATATGAGTCACCTGTTTGCTATTCACAATACCTCCTCCAATGCGGCACAACCTCGACTGATTCTGAGGATGTTGTTGCTAGATTACATTACTTTATATGGAAGGGGTAAGATGAGAATGAGACATTGGAGTCTCGAGTGGTTATCATAAAAACGAAGACAGCAGTTTCCGCTAACAAAATATTCAAATCGTATAATAATAAAGTCGCTGTACTGAATACAGCAAATGTTTATTGTTTTTGTCGGCTCATTGCCCTTCGGAGTTTCATCAGTCTAAACAATTTACTCGTACTTGAGTATGTAGAATTGTTGCTGGATACTGTATACGTCCATAATATCAATCTCAAAGCTGTGTGATTTGATTATTTTTCAATGGAACATCCAGTGATGTGTTCGCATAATGGATTTTAAATTTTACGTGCTTACTAATAGTATCAAAGATTGAAATTTTCACATATGCCAGGTGAACTCGTTTATGAAGTGAAATAGGAAGTTCATTCTGAACAGAAAAATGTGTGGAATGATCAAAATTTTGTTGATTTATGTACTTCCTTGTTTGTGTTTATATTCTGTATGGTCATAATGACATTAACCTTTAGCGAGAATGTACAGTCATAATGACTACTGAAAAAATTTCTATGATCTTATATTTTGACATGACCATTTCTATGACGGTTCTTATGACCGTCACAACGACTGTCATGAGTACCGTAAAGTAGTGATGGGATAAATCGGTACTTTACGGTACTCATGACCGAGTCATTTCGTTGAAGTGACCGATTAAAAAGATTCGGTCATTTGAGTCATTTCGGTCACTTCCATGATTTAGTCGAAATAACCGACCGACCGAAATGACTCACGACATATACGAATAATAATAAGACCGACTTGTAATTTTTCGTATGTCGTGAGTCATTTCGGTCGGTCGGTCAGCGGTCACTAGAAAAAGCTTGTATTAACTCGACTTTTCGAGTCGGTCGGTCTTCGGTGGTCGCTGGCCGGTATATTCGAACTTCGAAGGCAGCGTATGATTAGACTTCAGACACTTTAGGGGATAATGCGTCAAGAGAAAATCGAATTCAATGGTTGGTTTTCGAGAAAAAAAAAATCAATTCTAATGATTTAATTTTTGGAATTTATAAAGAGGGCACGGTTAATGAATGAATTTGAATATTCTTTGAATTCGTAAAATCAGTAGGAAAATTGTTTAGTTTCGATTTCGATTTTCTCTTGACGCATTTTCCCCAAAGTGTCTATAATGGAATTATTCGCTACCCTCGAGAACCGAGTACCGACCAACACGAAAAGTCGAATAGAAACTTTTGGCGCTGTACGGCTATCAACATCGGGTACAATACGAGCATATTTTTTATAGTGACCGATTGAACGACTTGTTCCATTTCATATGACTTGAATTAATTCGGTCATAGTACCCGGTCATTTCGACCGAATCGTTCGCGACCGACCCATCACTACCGTACAGCCCATGACCCAACCATTGCAGCGCTACCTGTAGTAGCTTTCCATGATTCAATCAATGCATTACAGTAAACGTTGCTGCATACAGCCATTCAAATTTCGTTCTGTGTGTAAATTTTGTATTACGATGCGTACGAGCAGCCAATAGTAACTAGTCGAATTTTTTTTTATAGGGCAGATTTATAAATTTAAATTTTGAAAGAAAAGAGCGATTACCTAATCGCATCGCGCGCGCCATAATCCGACAACACTAGTAGTAAGCGCGCTGAATTGCTTCCCGCAACTGCCAAAAAATATTATTAATACTAAAATGTTTTGTTCGCAGCCTGTAAACGTATTGCCTGATTTTTTTAGTGTTTATTCATATGTGTTGTAGTTCTAACTTAAATTATTCTAATCAGCTGGTATCGCGTCGCATCGATTACGGCACGCTCGTCGCGTTCACTATGGCTGGTTGGTTGG
This sequence comes from Beris morrisii, assembly GCA_951812415.1. Lineage (NCBI taxonomy): Eukaryota > Metazoa > Arthropoda > Insecta > Diptera > Stratiomyidae > Beris > Beris morrisii. Next base: position 75,523,548 of record OX638310.1, read on the forward strand.
TTGGTTGGTTTTCGTGGTGGCCCTTCTGAGGGCCCAATTAGCACAGGAAGCGCCGTTTTGATACCACAACTCGTTTAACCTGGTCGTTGAGGGCTTATGAAGTAGATATATATTATAGTTTTACAGAGACCTAGGGCTTGAATGGATTATCATATCCATCCGGAGCTGTTCAAGAAGGTAATCAGTTCTCCAATCTTGTTTTTCGAGATCTCATCAAGGGTATTAAAGAAGAGTTTGCCTAGTGCGCGAAGTCTGGCTCTAGCTAGGGCTGGATACTCGCAAAGCAGGTGGGTAACGGTTTTCTTCTTGTTTGTATCCGCACAGCTGCGGCAATTGACGTTAAAGGGAATACCCAGTCTGCCCGCGTGGCGATCTGCCAGTGGCTCTGGAGACGTCCACACGGCTCCTACTCAAGAGTTCATCTGTTCTGCTCCGGCATTAGGATGGCCATATCTTCCTAGATATGACGCAGTTGGTCAATCCTCTCCATCTGGAGTTGGCGTTTGTGAGAAAGTGGGTGGATATTTGGCGTTTAACAGTGGGATCTGAACTGATTCTACGAGAGCCCTGAATAGCAGAACCTTTCCTAGCTAATTCGTCTGCTCGCTCGTTACCCTCTATGATGCTGTGTCCTGGGACCCAAAGCAGTGTAACTTTGACTTGACTTCCTAAGTAGGCTAGCTCCTCTCGGCACTGTTCGGCGAGTTTAGAGCAGGTGGTAGCCGAATCTAAGGCCTTGATTGCGGCTTGCCTGTCAGTGAGGATTACAACATTTCTCCTTGGCGTAGCGTCTTGCTGCAAAGTCCGACAGGCCTCCCGGATTCCCAGAATATCCGCCTGCAAAACGCTGACGTAGTCCGGTAAGTGGTAAGACTTTGCGACATAGTGTGTGTCTGAGAAAATTCCCGCTCCGACTACGCAGTTCATCTTTGAACCGTCAGTGTATAAGACTGTGTCGAATTCGTGTATAACTGGACCATTCTTCCATTCCGCCCTGGGTGGAAAACCCACAGTTAAATCCTTTTTGAAGGTCAGTCTAGGGATAATGTAGTCGGTCGATGATTTAACTATAATATTTCCGCTGGTAAAGATTCTAGAATGTTACTGTGACCGTAAGGTTTGGCATACCAGCATCCAGATTCCTTGAGTCTGATAGTGCTACACGACACAGTACTTCTGATATGTAGATCGATAGGTAATAGATGCAACATTGCGTTCATAGCGTCAGTCGGACAAGACCTCATTGCACCTGTAGTTCCGACAGCTGCAGTTCTTTGAACTTTGCTGAGTTTGTTTATGTTATAACTCTTACTCAACGCTGGCCACCAGGCTAGCGATCCGTAGGTAAGAATTGGATGCATTCCGGCTGTGTACAACCACAGAACCATTCTTGGTTTAAGTCCCCACTCTTTGCCGAAGGTTCTTTTGAAGGCGTAAAAGGCGATACGTTCTTTCTCCGCCCGTTGTTCTATATTTATCTTCCAGCTGAGTTTCGTATCGAGCACAACTCCAAAATACCTTGCACTAGATGATTTGGAAAAAAACTGTGTGCAAAGGAATACTCCAGGGTGGTGTTATCTCGCCTCTACTCTGGTTAATGATCATGAACAAGATCTTAGTAAAACTGGACAAGGAAGGGGTTAAGGTGGTGGCGTATGCTGATGACGTGGTTATACTGGTATCAGGGATGTTTCCTTCAGTGATTAGTGAAATCATGGAAGGCGCGGCCTGGGTGTAAATCCGGACAGGACTGAACTGATGCTCTTCACCAATAAAACCAAAATACCGGACTTTAACCTCCCCCGCCTAAACGGCCATCAACTACCGCGTTCACTATAGTTTCACCTTAAATTAGATCAGCGATAAATGAAAGTTTTATTTTATAGAAAATCAAAGTTACATTAACTAATATTTGAACTTGACGTGACATGATCCGGCTGCTTTGATTGGCTTTACAATCAACATAATGATGAATGTTATTATCAAAGTCGCTCTTTGTTACTATAGAACTAAGTCTGAAATTTAAAAAAACCTGATGTTTGATTGAATTTGTAAGGTTAAGTTAGCTTCTGTACTAAAGTCTTTAAAATATATGTTCACGAATATTGGTCGTTATTTTGAATTTGATTTGAATCAGTTAAGCTTTAGGGAAAATATGAATAAGAATTTGAAGCAAATCCCTTGTGTAGCTTCCATATAAAAGTCCGTTGCATCATACCGTGACCTCTGAAATCGGAACGATTTGATACAGTCTTATTTTTGCTGAGAATTGAGGGAATTCCGGCTCAAGAAAGTTTTGAAGGATATCACATTTATGCTCGCTGTGAAGGCGAAGGAACTGGGGACTGCATCATCAAGTGGATAATCTTATTCGGTTTATAAATATTTTTTAAATGACAACCACTGAATAGTACACGGAATAATTTCCACTAAAAAATTGCATAATCTTATTCGACTGTAAATCACTTTATCAAATATTGAACTATTTTGTTAAATTGTCTTACTTGTCCTAAACAACACCTATTTTGCCCAGAAGTAAACATAAGATAGCAAATTAATTTCGTATCGATTGTATAAATCAGTTTGTTTTAGTCTTAAGTTGCTTTCGCAACTCCCATAACATTTATTTACGTAATTAATTTTCATGTTTGAATCTCGACATGAAGTCGTAATGTATTATTCTTATTAATCTATTTTTTCCTATCTAACAAGATCTAATTTCAAACAACATTCAAACAAAATAATCCTTCAAAGGCTGCTGGACAAACAAATCGATTCCATTATCAGAAGTGGTCGTAGTTATTGACAAAAGAAGTCGGCAGCTTTGTGAACATGAATTTGACAATTTATTTGCAGACAACCAATCGAGCGATTACTAATCTCATCTTTTAATGCTGTGACGCGTTCCAATTCTTGTTATTATAAATGGACATTTATTAGTAACAGGGAGCAGGAAGTTAACTTTCTTACGAAAATTAAAGTAGTGAAGTTACCGGGAATAAAATTATTCACTCTCATAAGAAGAAATTATAGATTACCATAAGGTGTGAAAGCATTTTGTTCAGTAGTATCATAAAAAGCCATCTAATTTGCAAATACTGTACGAAACTGCTTACGTTTGGACCCTGGCCAACTTTTGTATGGAAACTATCCATACTATTAATTATTTTGTTAATTGAAACTACCAAACATTCTTTTTTATCCTAAACTGAATCATACTTATATCAGAGCGGTACGCGTTCTATAGGTATCCTCTCATATTTCGGACAAAAGTAAGTTCTGATTTTTCAATGACTTTTGTATGGTATGCTTTCGAAGAAGTATTTAGTTCTAATTCTTTTTTTTTTTTTTAAATTATGGATGCCTTACGGGTTCTCTGGTAATTGTTCAATAAGTATACCTATATATAAACACGTAATGTAAGGATTCAAAGCAGTGGGACGAATTTACTAGCTACTCAAAATTTCGTTTGAAATTTGGACATCCAGGGGTGTGTTCAAGATGCCAGATATAGCTGCTTCGAAAGCAAAGCAAAGCATAGCATAGCAAGACTGTAGCAACTGTCAAATTCAGCCATAGCAAGAAATAGCTTCTGCTGTTGTAACCGCTGTTCGACACATATATACGCAAGTTGGCGTAACATACGACATATATTATAATAGAATAAAGTTAAAATGGGCCCTACAGTGTCCTTAAATTTTTCGCTAATTTCCATTGTTAATAAAACATCATTTTCCATTTTAAACATTCAAAATGACGTTGAGACAAAACTAACAGCTACACACACTTATGAATATTGCAATAGCTGCTTCCTTGCTACAGTCCGCCGTATGAGCAACAAAGAGCAGCTATGGCAGCAGCTTTTTAAAAATCTTGGACAGATCTAGTGTCAAATAGCAAGCATGAGAAAGCAGCTTTTTGGTTGCTTTTTGGTTGCTTTTCGGACACACAAAAGCATACAAAAGCAGCTAATAGCAGCTATAGCAGAAATCATGAACAGAGCCCTGACTGGAAGATCTGTTTGCGATTAATGGTGACTTCACGAAGAACTTCCAAGTTTTCGTCATATTCATTCTCTTACCTGCAACTATTGGCAATTTTACGTATGTCAAATTTAAAATTCTTAGCTTAAAGTTTTCTAGCCTACAATTCAATATTCGTGAACAGATGTTTTAAGGAATTTTAAATGGGAGTTACGCGAAAGTGATAACATTAAAAACCCGTTAAAATTCTATTAAATGCTAAAATCTTTGCCAAAAAGTTTGACAATGCTATTTACAAAGTGATCAAAATTTTAGAATGGATACCAAGAACGCGTTTTTGAGTTATCGACTGCAAACAGATTTTAAGGTTTGGTTATCTTTACATAAAAAAGACAACATATTTTCATCCATACATTTCATCTAGAGTATAAAAATTTCATCCGAGCATACATCCATACATATGTATATCCTTTCATTGTATATTTAAATTTTCAAGGAAAGCCTCTAGTATTGACTAATATATTCATAGAATCAATCGCACAACTGAGTTCAATAAATTATTGTCTCGTTTCGCGGCTTTTCAAACTTATTAACTGTGCTTCCTCCAATTTGCATTTTAATTTAACTTTTGTATTTATCATTCATAACTTGCTTTGTAGAGTATTGTGAGCGGTTCTAATAATAAAGGCAATACATGAAGCTGGCACTACTCCAAAAATAATATCGCTAATTCGTAGGCAAATGCCGGAGCAAATATGAAGCTGTCCCTTTACTTCTACCTATAACATTTGATGCTATTGAAAATCCAACATACAAGGAACTGTATAGTCCAATATAGTTTTCAGTTTATCCGATTCCATTGGGACACATTTGTTGCGGTTTATGGAGCCTTATCGTACTGTGCTATTACTCCTTTGGTAGTGAAAGTAATTTGCATTTTGAGAATCCGTTTGCGTTGGTAATTATCCAAACTCTTTCCTCTATCCGTTCATTCGATTAGTCAGTTTCAGTTGAATGGTTTTTAATTATATTGATTTATAGTTCTTAAATTAAAAATTTTGTACTAAGGAAGGACCTTCTTTCATGCCATTTTAAATGTTGGAATAAATATGAATTCTTGGTTTCATGGAGCGGGCTATAAGACTGCTGTTTCAAAGATATGAAGCCAGATCTCGGAAGAATGACTTTTAGCAACACATTTTCCCCGATTTTTTGGCTTTTTTTCATCTTAGAATTCAACTTTATCAATAACTACACAGTAAAAATTGTTTACTACTCTACACTAAATTGCCTACTCTGAGAGTAGTAAAAAATTTTTACTGTGTAATTATTGATAAAGTAAAGCAGTAAAATTACTATTGTCAAATTTCTTTACACACTCTTGTGATTTTTACTATTAATGCGGAAATTCACACATAAGTGTGGAAATCAATCGCTAAAAATGTGTAAATTTACTGCTGGTATGCGTAAAATTACACACGGTGCGGAAAAACTAATATGTACTACAAAAATGTGATATTTTTGTTTATGTTTGCTTATTATTATTATTATTAATTTATTGATAATATAAATGAATAAGCGTGAAGCGAATGATCGGCAGTATTTTGAAGGGCAAAGGACGCAGCAATCGACAATTTGAAAAATTCAATGAGATCATTCAACATATCGTCACCCTAATCCTAAAACCTCGTAACTCCAATTTTTAAAATTTTTTTTTATTGTTGATTCTGAAAGGTAAACATATGACAAACGTGCTGAAAAATTCTAAAGTAATAAAAAAATAAATAAAATAGAAATAAAAATATAAATAAAATTCTCTACCTTTGATTATGTAAAATTTATGAAAACGAATTATTAAGAACCGATATACGAGTAAGATGCTGCTGTGTCATTCCATCAAGAATCGCCAAAAATGACGAAAATGGTGTCCGGTTGCGACAATTTTTAAACAACAATCTTTAAAATAAGTCCTACTTTATTATTCTATGATAAAAATTACCAGAGATATGAATTTTCAAAGAGGACTCGGACACCCTTTTTGCGAAATCTTTAACATACTGTTGCGAGCTAGGGGTTCGCCGGGATTTCAAGTAAAACACAATTCGTTTAAAATCAAAATAAGTAACAATTTATTTAATCGCACTATTATTCTTTTCACACAATTATTCGCACTATATGGCAATACCGCCCGCTTATCTATATCGCTTGATTCGATCACACGCAATCGATCACTTTCCACCAATACGGTCGCGTATACACTCTGGCTGTCACAGTCGACGTAATAAAAATTACTATATCCTCGCTGAAAGCTTCACCTGCTTTTATACTAGCCGGTTGCAGTCTAGGATGTACTTGAATGTTCGCTCGGTGATGTATGTGGATAAATCTAGAAAGCTTTAGAGCTTTCGATTTTGATCTTCTAGGCTGTTCTAATACATTCGAGCGCATTCGATTAGAGAGGAGATATAATAGTGTTGCTCCGCTCTCCTTATTTACTCAACTAGGCTTTCGATTGGGTTACTTTGCAGCTTAGGTATTCGGTTGTTGCTGTTTCCCTATTCGTAATCGATCGAGTTGCGCAGTGGCCAGGCTTACACGTAACAATACTATAACTAACAAAAAAAATGAGATAGAAACAAAAAATTGAAATTATATTTTTTTTTTCACTAATTCTTCGAGTACTCAAATTTTCAAAAGAATCGGCGATGGTAATGTCACACTTTTGACGATTCTTGATGGAATAACCCTTTTTCTATAAAATAATTGAGAAGCTCTGATGTTCTTAGATTTTTTTGACCCCAATCCCATTGAGAACCCAAGTTAATTTTTTGGTATGTTTTGAAAAACAGAATAACCTACAAAATATGAAAAAAAAAAAAAAAAAAAAAAAAAAAAAAAAAAAAAAAAAAAAAAAAAAAAAAAAAAAAACCGTATTTTGAGATATTCAAGAATAAATGAAAAAATCGTTATCCTTAAAAAAGAATTTCAAGGATAATTTTTAGTGGTATTTTTTATATTGCGACAACCTCCCCCTTTAAAATAAGCCCTATTTTATTATACCCTAGGCAGACGACGCAATCGAATGATCATTCCTAGTCGAATGATCATTCCGCATCACGTATGTCACAATGAAATTGTCTAATTGGTCATTCATTCGATCACTCGAATTACAATTGCGAAATGGTCATTCCGAGATAAATTCGTAATTCGTTCAAGCGCTGGCAACGCCATCTAGCGCCAAGCCCTATGAAACTAGTGGAACAATTGGAAAATCAGGTGTTCCATCGTCCAAATTTTTCTATTTATTTCATGTGTGCATTAATTACGATCAATCTTTTTAACCTTTCGTTTACAATTGCTGACTTATTAGCACTTTTCTATCACTTTATTTCAACATATAAAACGTAGCCGCATGCCAATGCAAAAATGGCAACTTTTATTGAGCATTCTAACAACAATAATATTTTGACAGATTGAATGTAATTCCGATAGACGTGTGTCAATGTTGATCATTGAATGGGAATGATCATTCTCCGAATGATCATTCGAATGTGTCGTCTGCCTAGGGTATTATTCTAGGATAAAAATTACCAGAGATATGAACTTTCGAAGAGGACTCGGACACCATTTTTGCGAAAACTTTAACATACTATAACTAACAAAAAAAAAATGAGATAGAAACAAAAAATTGAATTTCAATTATTTTTTTCACTAGTTCTTCAAGTACAACAATTTTCAAAAGAATCGGCGATGGTAAGGACACACCTTTGGCGATTCTTGATGGAATGACCCCATTACTTTACTTTAAGTCATATCGATCGAAAAAAGTGTTTTTATAAGGTCTTGTACCATTATATCCTTAATATTTTGTTTGGATTATACTATGCTTTCCGAGAGATGTTCGTCATGTACGTTCCCAACGTTGTAATGTAACATTCCATCCTGAAGTATAATGCTTGTGATCTGCTATAGAAGTCACGTTTAGGAGTACGTTTACGTTTAAGATTTTCTGCTTCGTAGTTAAAGTATCCAGACATTAGAAGCATCTCTATTCTTTCCTATCGCTTCATCGTCTTAAACTAAGGTGTATTCTGTATCCCGGCATATCCGCATCTACATCCTTCGGGACGTAGATGAAGGTTCTAATAAAGTTTGTGGCATTTACGTAAATATTGGCTCATATGTTGGCTTCTTGTATTAGGTCACAAAGCACTTCGTCAATTTAATTTGATCAACCCTATTTGACATATTACCTTAATTCCGGTCTATATCAAAGCACTGTCATGCCAATAAGAAGTCTCAAAATTGTCCCTTCAACCACTAATTGTAGCTTTGATGGATAATTGCAAAATGCCGCCATTTCGTTCGTTCCCTCGTTAATTTATTTCGAGAAAGCTGCAGATGCAGGTACATATATGTGCTGCACAGTGGGAGAGAGCACTTCAAAGCTATATTTTATTTGTAAGTATAGCTGTGTAGACGTACTTTCATTTAATTTTCAACTACCTCTGATTTAATAACTCCTAGGATGGGAAAATTCACTTAGAACGTCGTTTAATGCTATGCTCTTGTCATGAGTGTCATTTGAGAGGTCTTGTCTTGTTATGCTTTTAAAATAAATGATGCAGAATCGTTTGCCATCTTTAGTCCACCTTTAGGCGACATTGTTTGCTTCCCTTCAGTCTTCAAGTCGATGAGCGTACACCGTGTCTCCTCTGACTTTCAACAAGTATCAAGTATTAAGTCAACGAGCGCCATTTTTTTTTGCTTGAAAGCACCTTGGCGCTCAAATGCCGCATTTGCCTTTCACATTATTATTTCACTTGTTTTCACAATGACAATATTCTTTCGCGATTCGCCTAGTGGAGGTGTAATAATGCTCATATTTCATAACTAAGAAAAAGACACGCTAAGAAGAAATTCTTACTAACGGTCCAGTATCTAATGCATACTAGCAGCTGGAATGCACATTTATGAGACAATAAAAATTTACCAACCACAGAATTTCCACTTCTTTGAAGTCATTATGAATTTGCCAAGTCTTCTTTCTATTTATACCTAATTTTACAATAGTATAGAATTCAATTCATTAGGATTTATACTTAATCCTGCTAGGATGTAGGTCATCTTGCATGCATTCCAAAAATGATACAGTCTTGTCTACTGCATATAGTGCTCATTAACAGTGCCGTGCAATGGCGTAAGCAATGGCAGGAAGCCTGCGTTGCTCCATTTAACTGGAAAATAGGTATATAATTCATATTTGTATTATTAAAAATCAAAAAATGAACCGTGACATTGAACATTATTCAAATAATGTTTCTGATCATCGTTTTCGTTCATTTAGAATGTGTGATGGCTGATGACGGTAACTAGACGTGTAATACATCCATAGAAAACTCTCTCGTAGCCATGTCAGTCAAATGCGACAATAAACGAACGGAGGCTGGCTATGACGTTCCACTTTCAGTCTGCAAAAAATTTGTATGGTAACTAGTTGAAGGAGTACCATGGTTTCGCCGTTATTTTGAATGATAAAAATTTAATTTATGTGCAAAATTTTAAATTTCTCATAAGGACTTTCGACAAATCGACTGCTTTCGTATGTTCAAGTCACACCTAGTCGTGGCCCTATCACCCGTGGTCTAAAAAATATATAAAAGTTGTAACGGTTTTTACTATGCAATGAACTGAGAAAAAAGGGACCTACTCGAAGGTCGCTCACTAATGAAATCTGCTTTACTTTGAACGTGCTACGATTTCAGGAGTTATATTCATAGAAAGTACCGGAAAATGAAAGGATAAATTTGTCAGTGACTTTTGTATGGAGGTTACTCAAATAATATGACCACTCAATTTACATCCTCTTCATTCTTAAAATTAAGGTATAGCAAATTCCTGACTTGAACACGTATTTTAAGAACATTCGAATGAGAACAAAAGAACTGCGTTCACTAAAGAACTCGACCTAACTCGTGTAAAAATTCGATTATTGGCTGAACGATTTCTTTCTCAGGTTTCGTAAAATAAATGCTTAGTGCTATAAGTGGATATCGATTTGACCACCCCCAATTTGTTTGCAAGGAAGTGGTTAAAGTGAAGCAAGGCGTTAAGAAATTAGGAAAGAGCTGAAAGGACACCGACGGTATTTGTTTTCAATGTCACACTCTCTGCATACCTTAATTAATGAGTGTGACTCGTCTCTATAAAATGTTAAATGAATACATAAAAGGGCAAGGTCTGGCTGGGGTCATTTATTTCGACAATATTCACTGGCTTTGAATTAGCAGTGTGAACTTTTGTGCATTTAAAATTACTTGGGGTATTACATTTCAATTATTTGCTGTTGTTAAATCATCAAAAGTAGCATTCATAAACAGTATAACATTATTATTATCGAAGGGTGCTAAAACAATGCACCTAAAATTGTGTATCCATGTGAAATTGCTTAAGTACAGTGTCCATTATGATGCATGGCATAGAAAATGTTGTGCGGAATGGATAGAACATTAGGGAGAGGAATACGCAAGGCTTGCCACCCCTGTTTACTAAAGTTCTAAAATATCACTTTACTACACATTGAGGGTCTTAACTTAAACCACCCCAACGTTCTACGCAGTAACAAAATTGAAAAGTTTCCGCTAGGATTAGTGAAATGAAATGTTGCCCGGAGTGAAATGGTAGACGCTTTCTTTTCTTAAAACTTGATAATGTATTCTCTGACAATCTCATGTGTGAAATTAAAATCAAAGAAAGCGGATAGAATATTTACGGTATTTTTTTCCGTTCATTTTCAGCCATATCCAGAGAAGACGGTGAAGAATCACATCATCATCATCATAGGGGAGGACACGGACACAATCATGGCGGCAAGGTACCCTACAATGGATATAATTCTGAAGAGTATCTCGATAGACTCGAGCCAAATGGAAATATTCCAGTTGACAAATCAAATCATAGATATGGTAAGTTATTCGTATCTTATATTTATAAAAATTCTATTACAATTGTTACTCCCACACTTTACGCTTATTGCTTATATTCCATAATTATACACTACTCAATTTGATATATTATTAATCGTATTCTTGAACCTTGTAATTGATTGTTATGATCTATGTTACGGCAAGGTTTATGGCTCGTTATATCTATTACTTGGAACAATAGCAAAACAATTTTTTTAAATGATTGCAAAACGTCCTAAATTTTTTTTACGACGTTTTTCATATGTGTACTGTGAGGTTTTCGATACGTTGATGTTTTATAGATCTGCGGGATTCCGAGAAGCGAACATAAAATAAATACATTTATGTATGTACCTTCTATAGCTTAATAACCAGACTTGTCCAACTCCCTACGTCTATCCATAAATTAAATCATTGACATACGTTTGATATTGTCCAATAATTGCGGCTACTAAGATTTGCTTTAACTGCGAACAAATACTCACTATCATAACTAACAGTATTGATGAGTGATGACTTTACTCTCTACATACGAGATGCTGCTTTGAAATTGGGAATAAAAGGACCAGGTAAAGAATTTTTTATCACAGCTTTTAAGGAACTTAAAAACAGATTGCCATTAGATATAAATACAATTGTAAAATTTGGTATGGTTTGCCCCATTCGAATGCCGACTCGGAAAGAATATTTTCCATTGTTACCGACGTGAAGACTTCAAAACGAAACAGAATTGGAGAAGATTCATTAATGAAGTTTATTCCATCCGGTCAACGTTCAAGGCTGAAGATATCACCTGTTTCAATTTTGAGCCATCTTACAAACATTATAAGTTGCACAACTCGCAAAATGTATACTAGTCAAAAGGCTACTATACAATTTTTTTTATGATATATGTGATTTTTTGCCCTATGAAAATGTTTTTGTTTTATTTATTTATATTATTAGAGAGAAGCTTTATAGTTAATTTAAATGAACAAATTTATTTTGTTTTGTTCAATTATTATTATTATTATGTCTAACACAATTAATTAAGTAAAGTGGTTGTGGGAAAACGTGTGGGAATTTTCAATACAATCGGTGGGAAAATTGATCTGGAATTCCCTTTTTCCGTGGATATTTTAAACTCGCAACACCTCATAACATTGACAAGAAGATAAAATTTGGTTTATGTTTATAGAATTACAAAGGGAGTCTATTGAATGTAAAATATTTGAGGGGGAGGTGAAGTACGGAAGTGGGGGAACTGCCATTTTTCAAAAAATAAAATTTTTTTATCTCAAGAACCGTTCCGGATATAATCTTGAAAATTTTACAAGAGTAGACCTCTAGCGGAGAAAAAATTTGAGCTTGTGGTTGTAGGGGGTGATTGTTGGGGGGTTGGAAATGAATAAATTCTGATTTTTATTTCTCGAAAACCGCAAAGAAAAGAAAGCTTAAAATTGACAACTGCATTGAGCCACTGTAGAGATACCCCAGAAACATTTTTGAAAGAGGTAGCATGGTACGGGAGTGGGGGTGGTTTTTCATATCTCAGAAACGCCTTATGCTAGAAAGTTGAAACTTAGTACGTATATGTCAATGTGCTACTAGATTAATTAAATCAAAAAAAGTTCAAATTTCTATTGGCGTACAAAGTTGGAGTAAAAAAACGTCCGTGAAAAGTTTCGATAAATCTTTTTGACATGTCGAGCTATCAAAGCAATTTTACTTTTTACTTCTGCGGACTTTGCCTAGAAACGTTTTTCCTTTTGGTTTTTTTTGATTGTCAATCGAATAGTAACCATTACCGCATATCAGCATTAAACACGTCTCGGACTTCTACCCAAAAAATAATAAAGTTGCGCCCAGACTGTTGCCAGATTTTCGTGAAGATGAATGTATGCACTAAAATCTGATCGATGGAGAAGTTGGTTGAAGTTATATTTTTAGTTATGCACTTTTAATCGCGACAAAACACGGTTTTTCGAACTGCACATAACATTACTATAACATGACATAATAAAAAAACAATCAATCAAATTTAAGTTTATAATGTGACAAACAAGTTAGAAAAAAATCGAAGCAAAAAGTTAAAGGGGACGGAAATTATGTGTACTTAAAGATGAGAAGATTTACATGTAAACCTTATGGAGCGCAGTAACTGCTCCCTCACTCTTAAATGTGGTTATTTTCTTAAATAATTCATCATTTAGGTTGTTGTCAAGAAGTCCATAGAAAGTTGAATTTAGTTCAAAAATTTTTATTTGGTTTAAAAGAATCCTTTTATAAGGACAAAGATGAGGAGTAGGCAACTTAAATCACATCTCACCGAAAATTTAATAAAGTTCTAACTTACGAGTATGTGTTCGTTTTTATTTTATTCCTTTTGTGAAAATTGTCACTCTACTGGGTAGATGAATTAATCCGATGAATATTGACAAGAATGTTATAAGAAGCTAAAGGTCATTATTACGATCTTCAGTTAAACTCTAACTGGAACTAGAGATGGGCAAAACAGTTAATTTCAGTGAAGTACTTCACTCCTAGTCAATCACTTCAAAGAGCGAATTCAGTGAAGTACTTCAATTGAAGTGTTCATTTCATCTTTAGTCTACTCGCAGTTCAGTAGTCATTAGTCACTCACTCACTCACTCACTCACTCACTCACTCACTCACTCACTCACTCACTCACTCACTCACTCACTCACTCACTCACTCACTCACTCACTCACTCACTCACTCACTCACTCACTCACTCATTCACTCACTCACTTACTCACTCACTCACTCATTCACTCACTCACTCACTCACTCACTCACTCACTCACTCACTCACTCACTCATTCATTCATTCACTCACTCACTCACTCACTCATTCACTCACTAGTCATAATCACTAGTCGTGAAATACTTCAATTGAACTTTTCTTTCCTTCGTTCAGTAATCACTAGTCACTTCAATTGAAGTGTTCACTTACTCTATTCTCTTCTAACAGTCGTTTAGTAGTCACCGGTGGTCTGGTGTGTGTGAGTTTTCTTCTCTAAACAGTCGCTCACACACTAGTCATGCAGAAGTTCGTAGGGCTTGGTTTGTTGAGTGTGCATTTTTTCATAACACCACACGCATATGAAATGAATATGAATGAAATATATGATAAACCACTGAGATAGAAGAGCCGATACTTTGCGAAGAATTAAGTTATGTCTTCGTTGTATGTGTTTTCCGTCTCTGAGGGGACGGGCAAATCGAGAATATTTTGTTGATTTTTTGATTAGAGATATATGTACTGGAGATGACGAGCAGCGACTGTTTTTAAGCCGGACGATTCCTCGCAAAGGACCGGCAATAAACACTATGCTACTATTAGCATCTTACACACATTTATGTTATACTCCGGTCTTGAACACAAAAAACGCCAAACATTTGAATACTAGGCTACTATTTGCATTTCACTGCCACCTGGCATCAAACGCTCCATACAAAAACGTTTAATTTTGCTTCAAAATGCTTCAATGAGCTTAATACAAAAACGGCGTCTAGTCGTCTCCAGTATTTATATCTCTATGGTTGTCTGCCTATATTCTTTCTCACCGTGTTTCTACAGTTCACTCTGTTAGTCTCTGTTTTTCTTTCATGCGTAGGTATATCACTTTTAATTTTTTTGTCACGTGTCGAATTGAACTGCAGTTCACCAAAATGAGTGAGTTACTTCACGCACTCACTTCAATGAAGTGTTCTTTTAAAGCAGTTCACTCGTGAACGACCCATCTCTAACTGGAACTTTAACCGGAAGTTTTGTATGAAAATCTGTCGGTTAAAGTTTCGGTTAGAACGTAACTTAACCTCGTAGGAACGGCCCTAAAGGTGCTGTGATGTATATTGTTTCTTCGGTACGAAATTGCCTATATTTCATGAAATAAATTGAGAGAAAAAAACGGCAAAAAGTTCACAAATTTATACTCTACATTTTTGTGAAGATAAATCACTCATCTGTTTAAATTTGGTCAATATAAAAGTTTCCTCTCCACTTCGATACTTTTGACCAGGTTAAAATATGTTCTGGAGCAACATGTTGTGTATACATATTTGATGATGTACATTTGCTGGGTGTAATAAGATAGGGACAAGTGAAAAAATTGCTCGATACACGAAATGAATATTTCAGACAATTTTCCCTCGTATTTTTCTTTTCTACAAGGTCTTGTTCAGAATTCTTTTATGCATCTAATGAAATTTCTCCAGGAGAAACCCAGAAGTGTTTTATTCTTTTGACTTGGTTCGCCTAATCAGAAAATTGAATCCCTGTAGAATTTGTGTGAGAGATAAAAAGATACCTTTTGAAAAATATATTTGTTGAATTATCTGTTTGAAATACGAAGCACTTTTAAAAATTTCATTGCCACTTTATTGAGCTTGTTGATATTTTAATAGAGGGAGGTCCAATCCAATTGTTTTGAATGTTGATTTAAACCTTCCAAATTACCTGGATTTAAATAATCGCAGTTAAACTAGTTTTAACAAATCGTGGTCGTAGTAGTTTTAACAAATCGTAGTTTTTGAAGACGAATCTTTCCGTTCGATTTGTCGTGCCGTGTGCGGCTATAAAGAGGTCGTGTCGAGCGATGTTGATTAGTAAGGCATAAATAAATAAAAGTTATTAAACCTTTCAAAAATACAATCAATTACAAACAAACAGAACACACCGGAATCGTTTTTCGTTTGAATGCTGAACATATACATATAAGCAAATTGTTTATTCCAAAGTACAAAACTAATTGCTTGAATGAAGTAAAAGCACTCATTAATGAAAGCGTGGCACAAGAAGCTTTATGTGTCTAGTCAAATTCAATGCTGCTTGCTATACTCCCTAGTAAAACGTCCTTGACGACTCAAAGGAAATGAATTTTGAATTCAGTCTTTAAAAGTACATTTTGTCTTGGTAATTAGAAACAAATTATAGGAGGTTGAAAGTGTAGTTAATAAAAATGTGGATTATTAGAAATGATCAATTATCAGTTGGATACATACACATTCACTTTGTAATAAGTTCATTAATTTTTGTTAATTATAGATTTTGCTGCTCAGTTTTTATTATTTATACGACCTACATCGATGGGATAATGTTCGTTAAATTAAAATTAATGATTTAATAGAAATTGAATTGTTAGAAGATAAGTATACAAATCGCCGCGATTTCAAGTAAAACACTATTCGTTCGAATAAAATTAATAACATATTACTTTATTCAGCATTCAGTTAGCTCAATATTGGCAACGCTTTCCGATTTCATTTACTATTTGATCAACGAAAATCACCTTACAAATACACTTTCGCATAGAACTGATCGCCGTCTAACTCTTACAGTTGAAAAACGGATCCCGTGTACTAGCTCGGCGGCGCTTATACTCCATGTGTTGAGTCGAAATATTTCCAGCATTTTCGTTTGTGTGTGTGAAACACGCATGCGAGAATTGTCTAGATCATGCGTGAAGTATATAGAGTGCTTCATGCTCTTGTAGGTTGATATTAGAAAGTTTTTGTTTTTCCCTGGAAACATTGATGTCATTGATAAGTGAATTTTCTGGGTGCCAGATAGAGTACGCATGTAACAATATTAATAAGTAGTATTTCTTTGTAATATAACAAAAAAACGAAAAAACATACTGCAGTCAGATTGGCTGCAAGCCAGTATGATACTCTAGATGAAATACTGAACTCCGATTAATATTGTAGTTGGGGATAAAGTAGAATAACGAGACCGTATATAGTTTGTCCTGTATTAATGACTCTCATTTCGTTGCTATTCGGAACTAAAAAACCATATCATGAGTGTTCAATTTCATATTTGGAACCAGGTGAGTCACCGTCACCGGCTGGTGTGCGTGGATTTTCTCCAGCCGGTCTAGTTGTGCTTGTGGGTTGGGAAATAGGAAGAAGAGCGGTGTATACATGAATATTTACATTTACTTCTTTTTTCTTATGATGGAAAATAGAATGTCGTGGTATTCTTCGCACCGCGTCGCGTATGCCATACATAATTACATTGAAGACAACCGCACTGTTTATAATCAGTGATGTCAATTTAGTGCTTTCAGCGTTAAATTTGGTGCTCAAAATTTCGTCTCAGCGGACAAAAATTAGTTTTACCACTTGCACATTATTTGAATATTCCTGCGATTGATATACAGGGTGTTTGGTACTCCGTGCACGACCTTGTAAGGGGTTATTCCTTGATATATTTGGAGAAAAAAATTGTTCCACAGGGTGGGTCAATTTTCAATAACAGTGGAGATACAGGGTGGTTAAGAAAAGTGTTTTTGACCGGTACCCTTACTCACTTAAAACGTTATATCTTGAAAACGAATAATCACAAGGCAAAGTGTTATAACTCGTTTTTTAGGCAATCGAATTATCTTTCATTTGATGTAACAGTCTAAATTGTAACTGCACCCAATCTTGAGATATTTACTCGAAAACACCAATTTTTGCTACGTGAACCCTTAAAATTCAGTGATCAATGTAGTTTTCTCAGAAAACCCCATTATAAACATGTCATTTTAATTTTATTTTTTTATGAGCCGTATTATTACCTACAAAAGCTGCATACATATGTATGAGTTACGATTAACATTTTGGAAGTAATAGGTAAAAATACATATCGCATAAAAATTAAATATTTCAAAAGTCAGTGCCATAAAGTGGACCTCGTTTAATTTGTCGGTAGTACTGAAGTATTTTTATTGCCCATTTATTATTATTTAAAGTATGTAGGAAAACAATGAAATGTAACTGAGTTTCAACATAATTGATGCTTTTACCTGGATGTGGTAGGTAATACTGGGTGCGGTACTATGCCTTTTTTAATAGGGTGCCTTACAAAATAAAAAGCCTATAAAAGCAAAACTACCTTCATATTTTTATCAGTTTTAGTTACGTTGCTAAAAGAAGAAGGTGTCAGTAGAATAAAAAAAATAATTTCGAAATGTCTGAGTACTCCAATGAAGAATATGCTGACATTGTGTTAATTTATGGAGAGTGTCGCGAAAATGGACAAGCCGCGCGAAGGCTTTACCATCAGAGACATCCCCATCGACGGACACCTGACAGGAGAGTATTTCAGGACGTTTACAGGAGAATTAGGGAAACTGGCAGCGTTAGAACAAGGAGAGTAAATGCAAATCCTGCGCCTATAATCGCTGTTCAGATTGATGAAAGAATACTGCAAGCAGTGCAAAATGATCCATCGATCAGTATCCGACGCTTGGCATTGCAGTTTAACATATCTACTTGGAAGGTTTGGAGTATTTTAAAAGTAGAACGCTTCCATGCCTACCATCACACACCAGTACAGGATGGAGTTTTGCAATTGGCTCCTTGAACGACAAATAGATGACGACAATTTTTTCAACAATATTCTGTGGACGGATGAGTCCCAATTTACCAGAGACGGTATCACAAACTTCCACAACCTACATACGTGGGCTGAGAGCAATCCACACACAAGAAGAGCGGCATCATTTCAGCACAGATTCAGCGTCAATTTATGGGCAGGCGTGATTGGTGACGATTTACTTGGACCTATTAGGCTTCCGCGTACTCTAAATAGCTCCAATTACTTACAGTTTTTATCAAATGATCTACAGGACTTATTGGATGATATTCCACTGGTACGATTGGCTTCCATGTTTTACCAACACGATGGTGCTCCAGCTCATTACGGCCGACAGATCACAGATTGGTTAAATTCCAATTATAGCAATCGCTGGATCGGTAGAAATGGACCGATACACTGGCCTGCAAGATCTCCTGATCTTACTATTATGGATTTCTTTGTATGGGGACGGATGAAGGACCTAGTCTACGCAACGCCAGTAGAAACATTGGAAGATCTAAATATCAGGATCGATGCGGCAGCAATAGAAGTAAGGCAGCAGTTGAGGAATATGAATACCAAGAGAACACTCGCCAAACGAGCTTTAGCGTGCATTCAAAATGAAGGTGGCCATTTTGAACATGTATTATAACAAAATTTTTTTAAATAAAACATAAAAACCATTATTAAATTCTTTTAGTTCAAACAAGTAGTGTAGATCAACATGCACATACACTGACTTTTGGAATATTTAATTTTTATGCGATATGTATTTTTACCTATTACTTCCAAAATGTTAATCGTAACTCATACATATGTATGCAGCTTTTGTAGGTAATAATACGGCTCATAAAAAAATAAAATTAAAATGACATGTTTATAATGGGGTTTTCTGAGAAAAACTACATTGATCACTGAATTTTAAGGGTTCACGTAGCAAAAATTGGTGTTTTCGAGTAAATATCTCAAGATTGGGTGCAGTTACAATTTAGACTGTTACATCAAATGAAAGATAATTCGATTGCCTAAAAAACGAGTTATAACACTTTGCCTTGTGATTATTCATTTTCAAGATATAACGTTTTAAGTGAGTAAGGGTACCGGTCAAAAACACTTTTCTTAACCACCCTGTATCTCCACTGTTATTGAAAATTGACCCACCCTGTGGAACAATTTTTTTCTCCAAATATATCAAGGAATAACCCCTTACAAGGTCGTGCACGGAGTACCAAACACCCTGTATATCGTTTTTAATTTTTTTGTCACGTGTCGAATGGAACTGCAGTTCATCAAAATGAGTGAGTTACTTCACTCACTCACTTCAATGAAGTGTTCTTTTGGAACAGTTCACTCGTGAACGACCCATCTCTAGTTCTGACGTTTGGCCAATATACTTGAACACGTGTTTTAAAGACTTTTTTGTATGGCAGCTAGCCGAAGGAGTAGGAAGTCTTTGCCCAACTTAGTCTTACAAATTCGACCAAACATCCACATTCAAAATTTCAAGTTCTTTGGTCAAACCGTTGTTGAGTTATCGTGCGTACGGACAGACTGACAGATGTCGAATAGATTTGGAGTTTTCGGCCCCAAATAAACAAAAAATAATGCTAACTTTTTTTCGTCCGAAGCTGCGTTCTATGCGTTACAAACTTTTGAGCTGGATTACAAAGTGACGTACTTGCTCATTACGAAATTACAGGAGATCCTATTTAGGAGGTCAGCTTAACCTTTTTCAAAGTGGATTAACCACTTCTGTCATGGCTAGGAAGATGTGGTCAACGTATTGCCGTCCCAGAACATTTGAACTCTTAATCTTCTAGACGTCTGCAGGATCACTGTGATCAACATTGGCCGGTTAGAGGCATCGAGGGCAAACCGGATATTCGGTTTAACGTCCTTTGCTCAGGTGTACTGATGCAGATGTGATTGTTTTTCATTTTCTTTGGTACACTAGACGAAACACGGTTGAATTCACTCTACTCTAAGATTGGAACGAGTTGTGCCCTCCGATGTCCTTACTGATTTTCACATTCATAATCTTCATTACATTTTAGTATAATTTTTCGGAACTTTGTATTTCTGTAGTTAAGTTGTTGTTTGTTTTCGTGGATCCTTCATCCTAAGTGGACGAAAAATCTGGCGCTTTCGTTTACTCGATTTTTTTATAAAGATGAAGACAATTTCTTATAAGGATACCACTGAAGACACGCAATTTTCCTTGCTTTCCAATAATAACAATTCCTAAAAATCTCATTCCCAATTATCCTTCTTTGAACCCACGACTGTAAAATAGACTGGGATGCTCACAACTAGGCTACTGAACCCTTTTAATCACTCGTGTCATATTTGACTGTTGCCAACTATCTTTTGAAACATAAGTACACAAAGATTGATTTAAATAAACAATGCACATGTAATTATGCGTTGTATTAACCTCATAATTCAGATGAATGGTTATTCAATTAATTCCGAGGATTAATATTAATTAAGATACCGTAGACAAATTATGTTAAGGCGCTCAAATGCAAACCTGTTTAATATTTACAATTCGACTAATAAAAACCGATCCAGGTTATATTCTGAGTAAACGAAGATTAAATTTGTATATATACTTATTGTGTAGATATAGCAAACTAATTTGAGGCTATTGTTGGTGTGGAGTAAACTCCTTCGTAATTGCAGTAAAGATCGAGTACATTTATAACATTATTCTAACACCTGCGGAGTAAATAGATGTCCCCCTTTTCTGCATAAATAATTAAATTAACTGTTCAATATTGATTTTTGCAGTTTACATTAGGCATTCCTATCTGTTATCTGCACAATCAATTTTTCATTGTGGATATTTTTTTTGTTAGATCAGACCAACGCGGTCTGTAATAAAGAGTTATAAAAAAGCAGTCAAGTAAGTCTTAAAATAATAGTATCAAAATTTACGGACTCTTATCAATTAAAGACGAGGACATTTTGGACATGTTCAAAAAGTTAGCTTCATCCACGTTTACTCGTATGTTGACTGTTGTATTGATATTTTTTTTTTTTTTGAAAATACTACGTTAACCCGTCCAAATAGTCAGCTTCTAACTTCATGATTCAGAGTGTCAAAGTCGAAATTATAATAGTGAACGTCTTTGCTGGGTTACAAAAAATGCATGTTGGAGTGCATGGATACCTACTAGAATAAAATATTCGTGATATTTACAGCAGAAAAATTTATACTTTGTCCTTTTTTATCCAATGAAGGTTTTTTAAGACTACTGTCTCGTTGGCTTCGTCAGCTGTCGTAAAATTGGACAAGTACAGCCAAGACACCAACCAAAACTTAATTAGGATAGAATTTTTTTTCCCTCATAGCTTGTAATTAGACCACGTAGGCGCTGATTATTGAAATATGTCCAAAGTATTCTTTACCGCATTCTATGGGTTCTATATTTACATATAAGTGCCCAGCTACAGTATTAAAGTATCGTATGTATATTCCTTTCCCAGATATATGCATGGTATTGAAAATTTCAAATTACTTAAATCTTTTGATTCCAAAATCTTGAATCTAGGTACTGTAAAATAATAATTTTTTTTATTAAAACGGCACGCGCAGCATTAATTAAAATATAATACTATTGATTAAAGTTGTACTCGTAATAAAAAAATAATATATATGAAGAAAGCAGTATTTGTTCGTCTATTTTAATTTGTAACTTTAGGGCTTAGAATAAATAAATTATGTTCAACGTATAGTTTGCCACTATATTTCTTGAATAGTTTTTATAACTTTTAATTATATACATTTTCATGAATTCCGTGAAATCTGATTTCGAATTATTTTTTACTTCTGTGGGCTGTTAGTTATTACCCTTTTTATACTCTAGATGAAATCATATAGAGTATTATAAGTTTAATCCAGCCCAAAAGTTTGTAACGCATAGAACCAAGCCTCGGACGAAAAAAAGTTATATATTATTTTTTGTTTATTTGTGGCCAAAAACCTCAAATCCGCCTGACGTCCGTCCGTCCGTCCGTCCGTCCGTCCGTCCGTCCGTCCGTCCGTCTGTCCGTGAACACGATAACTCAAGAACGCCTTCACCTAGGATCTTGAAATTTTGAATCTGGATGTTTGGCTGAATTTGTAAGGCTAAGTTCGTTAACGGGCAAAATCGTCCTACTCCTTCGGGTAGCTGCCATACAAAATGTCCTTAAAACACGTGTTCCAGAATATTGGTCGATAACTTCAGAAGGGTTTAAGCTACGACATTGAAATTTTGTATGTGTTATTTTTCCAATAATTGGAGCTAAATGTATGATTATGAAGTAAATCCTGTTAGTCCTTCGTGTAGCTGCCATACAAATATCCTGTCAAAATGTATTCACTTAATTTACGAAACTCACAATAACTCAAGTAATCTTTTAGCTACGAATTCGGAATTTTGTACAAATTAGTTTTGAGTGAAAACAAAGTTCGAGTTTACTAGTCAGCAAAATCCTTTTACTCCTTCTGGTAGCTGCCATACAAAATATCCTTAGACACGTGTTCAACAATATTTTTCGATAACTTTTGAACGCTTGAAGCTACGAATTTGAAATTTTGTACACATTCATTTTTGAATGGTTCCAAGGAAAAGGATAAATATGTAAGAAATCGAGTGAGTCCTTCCTGCACCTCCCATGTGAAAGTCCTTCAAAAAGGACATTTTTTTCGATGACTTACCCAGTTAAAGGTATGAAGTTAAACACTGAATATTGTCTTTTAGTTTTGAGTAGCAATCTAATGACAGTCCTTAATAAAGGACATACAACATGCACGCACGTAATTCTACTTTATCCCCAACTACAATATAAATCGGAGTTCAGTATTCATCTAGAGTATTATACGATTGGCTTGCAGCCGATCGTGACTGCAGTATGTTTTTATTTCAATTTTCGTACGAAGAACCTCTACCGAATGTTGAAAGTTGTATTTTATAAGAATTTTTTCTACACTCTAAAAAAATTAGTTTAAATTTGCAGTGATTATTCGGTAGCTATTATTATAAATTCGACCAAAGAGTAACTTTGGTTTTTACTCTCTTAATATAACAATTTGTTCCTTAGTTATACTCAAAATTTACTAGGGTTTTAAGTATTTTTTTTTACAGAAATGCTATTAACAACGCTTTCCGATTTCATTTACTACTTGAAACAAATACACTTTCACGTAGAACTGACAGTTGTCTTTCTCTCGCGGTAGAAAAACTGATCCCGTGTAAAACTCTGCGGCGCTTATGTACTGCATGTGTTGAGTCGAAATAATTTTCTGGATTTTCGGTTGTGTGGGTGGAGGGTGCAAGAAGTATCTATTACATGCGAGAAGTGTCTAGAACATGCAAGAAGTATATTTAGCTCTCTATGACATTGGAAGATTGGTGTTTTTCTCTGGAAACTTTAATGTTATTAATAAATATTGTTTAGGTTGCCAGTGTGTGCGTGTAACAATAAATTAATTATTTATTTATAAATCTTTTGTTTGCTAGCTTCGTTTGGTTGGGTCAGCTATTGTAAGCTACATATTTTGGCGGTTCAAAACCGCTGCTTTTCCCACATTAGAAGAATGCGGTTTTAATATAGTTGACACAGAATTTCACAGCTCTAGCAGAAATTTTGAACAATCTTTCGAATAACATACACAACCTTAAGTCCTTACTCCACACGAAGCAATGCTAATCAATCAAATTTATTTGCAATATTCAAATCACTTCAGCGTGCTGCTGATGCATATTACGTCAAATTTGTTGAAACAGATTTAAAAGTAATCTAATCATTATTTTGTAATGGAAGGTTTATTGCTATTCAAATGAGGTTTGATGATATCTATAAACCAATTTTCTATAATGACTCCTAATATAAATTTTTCCAAATTTTCCATAGGTAAAAATTTGTGCTAGGCTTGATTGCTGCCGTTAAGCTTGTATTAAGCTAGTATTGCAACGCTGTCAAATATTTAACGATTTCCGCTGGCAAATGCTGTCAGATGCTGTAATCGTCAAATTTTTATTTGCCACATTATGTTATTTGCTCTGTTAAAGGTCTATTTTAACAAAAAAAAATTGATAGAAATTTTCGTCATATTTTTTTAGTCAAATATTTGATACCATGGCACGCAGTGTAATACTGGCCTTAGACTGTCCATGCTGTCTAATATCTGACCAAAAAATTAAAAATTATGTAAAATTTTTGAGGCAAATTAGGCCTTGAACTAACATTGGGTTGCGAAAGAGATGCAATGATAGTTTTGTTTTAATCTGTAAAATTTTGGAGTTATTTGCATCACCCCCTCTGCGGTGAAAATCAAAATATTTGCACAGGGTTATGAATAAAATCGGTGCATTTTTCAAAAGTGCTTTTGGAAATAAATTTTCAAAATTGGAAATAATGAAATTGTTAAGTACACTCATACAAACGCAAATGGAAACTAAAAGATTCAGATTTCAATAAGCAAAATTTTTTTTCACTGATCCAGTTATACTTATAGATCCATGAATTATAGTGAAGACGATGCACGCGACTCGCGCGGTGGCAGAATCGCATCGCGCCATAACTGTCAGATAATATTCACGAATACTATATTCATTTCTTTATTTGTATAGACATTCACGCGATATTTAAAACCGGTCACCGTACCGTCTCTTGTTGTAAAAAAATCCGAAACGAAACCTACGAATGCGTCAAAATACCGGCGCGCCAAGCGACCTATATCACTGTCAGCTGTCATCGCGTTGCATCGCTTCGCTCGTACGCGTCGCGTTCACTATAATTCCACCTTTATTTTGTCTAATACGGAGTTAGACATTGCGATGAACAAATTTTTTATGCATGAAGTTGATGGATTTGCAGGAATCTACACACAAGATATCGATTTTTTAGCTCTACTCATTAAAGTGTGATAACTTATTGCTTTATTTTTTCAGTTTTTACTCCTTCATTCAGAGCAGTGACTGAGTATTCCATAAGCCACTCATTATTCGTTGTCGATAGCCAAAAGTTATTAATAGTAAATCCGTCCAGATCCAAAACACTGTTTATGTTTCCGGGGTATCCCTGTGTACTTAGGCCACGGGAGATAAGCTTATGGCACGTGACAACATCTTCATATTCATACCTTTTGGAACAAACTTTGGTATGGATACTGAATTTAAACCTGAAGCGAAAACCATTTCGAAATATATATAATTATGTGTAAAATTTGAATACTTTACCATCTTCAACATTGAACTCTTAAAGATTATATGTACTTGCTTGAGTTTATGATCGACTCTATTTTTTAGATGTGTCGTTTAGCAACACTTGCTACCACTGTAAAATGTAATGTATACATTTACATAAAATTTAACATCAATATGGTTTCTTCATGAACATATTGTTTTTTATTTGCTATGCATTTGACAGATGATATTTTTTGCAAAGAACATATGAACCGTACACGTGGATGGCAATGGAAGGGAAGCGATAAGAAGCTAGCTGGGAGAGAGTAAACACGAATGACATTATGTTTAAACTAGTAGTACCAAATTATTTTTATAGGGCATAAAGGAAGAACTACGATACATACAGCAGCGTACACAGGAATAGTTTAAGGGCAATTGATTACAAATATTTCTGTGTATAGCCGAATAGAGGTGGATCGTTCACGATTGAACTGCTCGAAAAGAACACTTCTTTGAAGTTAGTGAGTGCAGTAACTCACTCATTTTGGTAGCTTGCAGTTCAATTGGAAAAAGAAAATGAAAATGAAGGAAGAACTAACATAGTAAACTGAACAAAAACGGTGAGAAGAGAAACGATCGACCCAATCTTTAGGTTTCGTCTGCCACAATCAGAAACACACACAGTGAAGACACAACTCAATTCTTCTCAAAGCAAAGGTCATCTAGATATAGCATATGCGTTTGGGTTTCGCATGAATATGATGAAGGTGTGCATGCTACTGAACTGCTCATTTTTTTTATGATATACGAGAGCAGTTCAGTATTGAACTCGCGCCATAATTCTGATATTCAAAATAGTGACAACAGCGATAGCAAGAATTACAGTTCATGTTCATATTAATTGAACAGTTTATTCTTCTTGTTCTTCAGTAATACTTAATATTAGTCTTGCCAGAACAACATTAGCTGGAATTAACTTTTGCGCGACTTGCATTTCTTCATATTTCTGTTTTTACCCGAGCCGGAAGATAGTCTCGCGACGTTCTCGTTAATACGTACTGCAAATAACTATTATGGAAGAGGGATGCAACCTCGAAAAGGTCAAAATACTTGATATCATACTGCATCCTTTTACCGAGGCTAGGGTTATACAGTGACTTCAAATCCCACCCAATCGTAGGCTTATCACTCATTGCCTAAGTAAAAATCTGCCAACAGTCTGGGCGCAACTTTATTATTTTAAGGGTAGAAGTCCGAAACGTGTGTAATGATGAGATGCGGTGTTGGGTACTATGCGACTGATAACCTAAAAAATAACGTTCTAAATAGCCTCCTGATGGTTATTTCTTAGGTTGTCAGTCGTATAGTACCCAACACCGCATCTCGTCATTAAACACGCTTCGGACTTCTACTCATAAAATAATAAAGTTGCGCCCAGAGTGTTGACAGGTTTTTTTTATTTATTTACGTATTTTTTATCAATAGAATAATTCATAGCAGTAAAAGCGAATTCGATCACATTAAACCTAAGAGATTTTCGGAATCAGTGAAATCTTGAACAATACCCCAGGGGGTTTAATAGAGAAAAATACTTAAATCGGGGTTTTCCCCGACTGTGTTAAAGCTTATAGAAGTAAAAGTGAATTCCAAATCTCTATGTACCAGGTATGCAAGTATGAAACCGGAATTTTTTTATGAAAAATAGACGTTTATTCTACAAAAGTGTTACAACATATTTCATTCGAAGTATTGCCCATCGCTAGCTATACATATTGCCCATCTCTCTGACAAGTTATGTATGCCACGCCAAAAAAAAATTTGTTCTTTTGAGGCAAACCAGTCATCGAGCCATTTTTGGACATTTTCGTACGACGTGAAGCGCTGCTCACTAAGTGCGTGTCCCACCGATGCAAACAAGTGAAAATCAGAAGGAGCCAAGTCTGGTGAGTAAGCCGCATGCGGAAGTATTTCCCACTGACAAGCCTTAATCGTTTCCGTCACCGGTCGTGCCGTGTGTGATGGTGCATTATCATGCAGCAAAATCACTTTGTGTTGCCTCTTTCCATATTCTGACCGTTTTTCAAGCAAAGCTTGCTGCAGATCGATCATTTGTTGTCGGTAGCGTTCTGTATTAACGATTTCGCCAGGTTTCAGCAGCTCGTAATAGATCACGCACTTTTTCGGTGGTTTTCCACGTTCCTTGTTTCCGATGTCGAAATCACCACTTTTAAATTTTTTGAACCACTCAAAGCACTGTGATTTCCCAAGTGCATGATCCCCGTAAGCTTCAACAAGCATTCGATGCGATTCTGCAGCCGTTTTTTTTAAATGGTAACAGAAAATCAATGCTGTCCGCATATCGTCGTTCCCAGGCACAAAAGTTGACATGTTCAACGCTCGTCAAAACTACACTGTTGTATGAAACCGGTATTGCTGGGTATTTTATATCTTTATCAGATATCCAAACAACAAAATGGCGTCCATGGTTCGGTTTGACAGTTACTACTTTGACAGCTAGAGCCATCTATGAGTGAATTCCGGTTTCATACTTGCATACCTGGTATATACCTTAGAAATATATCAGAATTCGTGAATATGTACATAACCACTTTACACCCCCTTAGGGGTTGGATATCAAAAATTTTGAAGAGTGTTTCTAGGCGCTTATATAAATAGCCCGCAGAAGTAAAATTGCTTTGATAGCTCGACATGTCTAAAAGTTTTAACGAAATTCGTGAAAATGTGGATTCACGGACATTTTTTTTACTCAACCTCTGAACGCCAATAAAAATCTGAATTTTTTTTTGCTTTAGTTACTCTAATAGCACATCTACATATACGTACCAAGTTTGAACTTTCTAGCATAAGCCGTTTCTGAGATATAAAAAACCACCCCTCACTCCCGTACCTTGCTACCCCTATGAAAGGATGTCTCTATAGTGGCTCTATATAATCCTAAATTGTTAGCTTTCCATTCATTACGGTTTTCGAGAAATAAAAATCAGAAGTTTTTTCCTTTCTATCCCTTTTCACCATCACCCCCTACATCCCAACCACTAAATATTTTTTCCCTACTAGAGGTCTACTGATTAGAACTCCTGTAAAATTTTCAAGATTATATCTGATACGGTTTCTGAGATATAAAAATGACATTTTTTAAGAAATTGCTATCCCCCCACTTTCGTGCTCCACCTCCCCCCTCAAAAAAATTACTTTCAGTAGACTCCTCTTGTGATCCCATATACAGAAACTAAATTTTATCTTCCTGGTGCAATTGGCTCGGAAGATATTGTAATTCAAAGTTTTTCACCCCCCAACCCCACACCCCACCACCCCTATTAAAAATGTTAGCCCTTGTCTAATCTTGAAGTATCCCTAAGGACAACAACAAAGTTTCAATCTTCTGACATCAATTGTTCAGGAGATATCGATTTTAGAATGTTTCAATCCCGTCTTTCATGCGTTAAAGACTCATTGTTTCCCCCCCCCCACACTTCCACACCCCTTAAACAATATCGATCATTTTTTTGCAATTGAGTCCATTATCATAGTACTACACAAGTTCCAAGTTTCAGCCTCCTAGCATAAGCGGTTCCTGAGATCTAGAAACCAAAATTTTTCGTCTAAAACGCTCCCCTCTCCTCTCCCCTTGTACCCCCACCCCTCGAAAATATACCAGTCGTAGGGGTTCACCCAATTTACCCACCATAAAATTTAATATCTCAACGGGTTTGGAAGCTACGCGCCTTCAAACGATTTTGCGTACGGCATAGCAAAATTATTAAAAAAACATACTGCAGTCACGATCGGCTGTAAGCCAATCGTATAATACTCTAGATGAATACTGAACTCCGATTTATATTGTAGTTGGGGAAAAAGTAGAATTACGTGTATGCATGTTGTATGTCCTTTATTAAGGACTGCCATTAGATTGCTACTCAAAACTAAAAGACAATATTCTGTATTTAATTTCATATCTTGAACTGGGTAAGTCATCGAAAAAAAATGTCCTTTTTGAAGGTTCTTCACATGGGAGGTGCAGGAAGGACTCACTCGATTTCTTTCATATTTATCCTTTTCCTTGGAACCATTTAAAAATGAACGTGTACAAAATTTCAAATTCGTAGCTTGAAGCGTTTAAAAGTTATCGAAAAATATTGTTGAACACGTGTCTTAAGGACATTTTGTATGACAGCTACCAGAAGGAGTAAAAGGATTTCGCTGATTAGTAAACCCGAACTTCGTTTTTACTCAAAACTAATTTGTACAAAATTTCCAATTCATAGCTAAAAGATTACTTGAGTTATAGTAAGTTCCATAAATTAAGTGAATACGTTTTGACAGGATATTTCTATGGCAGCTACACGAAGGACTAACAGGATTTTCTTCATAATCATTTATTTAGCTCTAACTGTTGGAAAAATAACACATACAAAATTTCAAAGTCGTAGCTTAAACCCTTCTGAAGTTATCGACCTATATTCTGGAACACGTGTTTTAAGGACATTTTGTATGGCAGCTACCCGAAGGAGTAGGACGATTTTGCCCGTTAACGAACTTAGCCTTACAAATTCAACCAAACATCCAGATTCAAAATTTCAAGATCCTAGGTGAAGGCGTTCTTGAGTTATCGTGTTCACGGACAGACGGTCGGACGGACGGACGGACGGACGGACGGACGGACGGACGTCAGGCGGATTTGAGGTTTTTGGCCACAAATAAACAAAAAATAATATATAACTTTTTTTCGTCCGAGGCTTGGTTCTATGCGTTACAAACTTTTGGGCTGGATTAAACTTATAATACTCTATATGATTTCATCTAGAGTATAATAATAAAGTAAAATTATGTTGTTATTATTATTAAGTGGTACCAGTACCTCAGACGGTCGGCGATTTCATCAAGATTCGTCAAAACTGACGAAATTTACCATCGCTAATTCTTTTGAAACTTTTTGAACTAGAAAAAAAAATTATAATTTAAATTTTTTGTTAGTTATGGTTCGAGATTTCGTAAAAAAGATGTCCGGAGCCATCTTTGAGAATTCATATCTCCCTTAATTTTTATCATAGAAACATGAAGTAGGGAAGCACTTTAAAGTGGAAGTTGCTGCAATATAAAAATATGCAAATAAAAATTATCCTTGCAATCTGTTGTCCCGGCTGATTTTCGTAGATTTCGAGCTGAATTTCCACAAAATGTAGTCAATTGAATTTGAATGGATTTCAAAATCGCTCAAATGTACGGGAAATCTAGATGTCGACAGAGATTTCGCGAAATATAAATATAATTCTTTAATTAATAATGACAGTTTCGGGATAATTTTGCTAAATTGTAAATAATGACTTTTTCTTCGAACTTACATAAACTACATAAATTGCATATTGTTATTGACAAAGAAATTTTACTAAATCATAGAACGACATAAAGTCTTTCTATGAGAAAAGAGAAACACAGGAACAGTAGTACAATTTTTGAAGTGAAGTACTTTCTAACGAATACAATAATGAGGGACCATGTACCATGGTTCAAATTTACATGAGTAGCATGACGTGATGTGAACGAGGGGAGATAGAAATATAGCCGTCATTTTGTGCAAGTGCTTCACTTGAAAACATGTATATATACACGACTTCGTACCTTAGACAGAATGAATTGGAAAATGTAGTAATCATTTTAAGATGGCATTGAAACTCAGGTAGATATTGATTTTTTCTTCAAAAATGTTAATCCTAACTTGCAGTTAATGAGTTTTAAATATTTTTTTCTTAGTAAGTAATAAAGATAGACACATATCGTCATCTACAAAAGATAGATGATTGACACTTATCGAGTAAAACGTGAAAAAAGCGTTTTCGACCAAAGTGTAGATAGTTACTCACGATATAATCGTATAAAATCTAATTGCAGAATTTCAGTGATTGCGTACGTTTTTACGAATTCCGGCATACCTCCTAGGTCTGAAGAGGTATCTAGGCTTTCTATATAATCGCCTAAAAATTGGTTTCAGACATTTTGATATTTAACCCCTAGTGAGTTATAATTTAGGCATTTTACATCCTATGTATTTATTGAAATTGAAAAAAAATCTGTCAATAGTCTGGGCGTAACTTTATTATTTTTCGGGTGAAATTTCGAAAAGCCATAACACATACTTAATTCGGTCATACTCCGGGACGAGGTCAAAGTCGAAGTATCACATCATTTGTTTCGAGATTAGGAGTTTTTTTTTTGGAAAGTTAATTTTGTAATAAAAATAGATGTATAATTATATAACATAAAATATAGATTATTTGGCGATTAAACATATAAAAAGGCGTGCAGACGACTCGAATTTTGGTATATTATTTAAACTAAAAGCCCATAAAAATTTGCTGCCTCATCAAACTTAGGAGATGTGACGAATTGAGATATGATGACTTCAGAGTTATAACGAATTACATCCACTTGGGGGTTGAATTCCGAAAAATTGTATATTCGGTTTTAGGCCATTACATGAAATGCCCGTGGAAGTAATAACCAATTGTATGTATATCTCATCAGAACTAAGGGATGGTAAACATTGTGAAGAGATATGCAACCCCTTTACAGCCCTTGGTGGTTGAATATCAAAAATATGGTGAAATGGGTTTGTAGGCGATTACATAAAAAGTTTGTACAAGTAAAAATCAATCTGATATCTCATCAAACCCAAAAAATATGTTGGGGTTGAATATCTAAAACTCCGAAAATTAACATTTTGGCGATTATATAGGAAGTAAAAATCAATTTGATATCTCATCAGATCTATGAAATATGAAGAAATTTGTGGAAATGTATGCGATCCTTTTACACGACTTTGGGGGTTGAATATCAGAAAATCATAAAATTGGTTTATATGCTATTATATAAAAACTCTGTTTAAACTAACTCATCAAACCTAAAAGAATTGTTACTTGGGGGTTGAATATCGAAAAATCCTGAAAGGTGTAGATAAATATAAAGAAAGCCCGAGGAAGAATAAACCATTTCGGAGTCTTATCACTCCTAAGAAATGGGACGGAATTCGTGAAAACGTGTTGAACCCTTTTATAGCCTCTAAGGGATTAAAAAAAAAAAAATTGTAAAAACGGCTGAATTCGTGAAAATGTATTCAACTCCTTTACACCCTCTTAAGGGTCGAATTTCAAAAAATCATGAAAATGTTTTCTAGACATTTATGTGAAGAATTCGTAGAATAAAAAGTCTTCAATCTTTAAGAAGACTTAACTGATATGACGAAAACCGTGAAAATAAATGCATCCCATTTTCACTGAGCACTTTTTTTACCCCCTTTCGAACGCCAATGGATATTTTAAAATTGTTGTTATCTAAATTACTTTTATAGTTGATTTACATATACATTTCAACTTTCTAGCATAACCCGTTCTATAGATAGGAAACACCCCACCCCTCGTACCATACAACCCATATAAAAAATTATATTTTTCCAATATGCCACTACTAGAGCTCATCTAAATACCAAGTTTCAGCTACATTATCATTATTGGTTCTCGAGTTATAAAAATCGGAACTTTTTCTTTTTCACTCTCTCCCATCCTCACCCCCTACACCCACTCCTCCAAAATTTGTTTTCCCTACTATTGGGATCAATTAGACCTACTTCCCATAAAAAAATCAAGCAATAAACTGTTCTTGAGATAGGAGACGTGATTTTTTAGAAAAATGCTTATCCTCCCCCCACTTCTATGCTCCACCGAACCCTTCAAAAATTTTATTTTCAGCAAATTTCATTCGACAACCTTTACATATACACAAACAAAATTTTATTTTTCTTCTGGAATTGGTTCATAAGATATCGTAATAAAAAGTTTTTCGGCCAATCCTCGTGCACACGTCTTTTTAAGGACTTTTGTATGTGAGCTACCCGAAGTGGAAGGATTTCGTCCAGTGGCAAACTTCATCTTGCCTTAAAACTAATTTTTATAGGATTTCGTCTTCCTGGCTCAACGATTTATCGAGTTATGGTGGGTTTCCTTAGATGAGTGCACATACTTTTCACGGAAGTTTGTATGGCAGCTACACGAAGTACTCACTCGGTTTTCATCATTCATCAAATTCCTAGATTGTAACGTTCTGAAGCTATCAGTTAATATTACTGAACACGTGTTTTAAGGATATGGGAGTTTCGTCTTCATGTTTAAAGGATTTCTTGAGTTAGAGTGAGGTTTGTAAATTCAGTGGAGACGTTTTAATAGGATTTTGTGTGACAGCTACACGACCGAATCATGAGTTTTTCTTAATATTCAGAATTTTATCTGTAACTATTGCAAAATCAACGTAGTTGTCAGCCACAATACTGGTGAACACGTGTTTTAAGGACTTTTGTATGGCAGTCAGAAAGAGTAAAACGATTTTGTCTGTTAACGAACCCAGCGTTACGAATTCGATCAAGCATTGAGTTATGGTGCGCTCAGACATACGAATGGATGGACAGCAATAGGGTTCTTAGCCACAACTGGACAGAAAATGATATACAACTATTTTGCCTAGGAGGTTCCTTTTATGCGTTACAAACTTTTGGTCTGAATCAGAGTTATAATACGAATTTCTTCTATAGTATGATATTCTTTTAGCAGGAGATGATGTTATTCGGCTGACTCCAATTAGTACGTAACAAGCATTTTAAGTTTACACTGAACACTGACGAGTAAGGCACACTAAGAGTGATGGAAGGTAAATAACCTTCCCTTTTCTCAAATTTTCGAATCGAATACTTTCGAGCATTCGCTCATCCCTTATAAATATAAAATGTTATTTCTAGAAAAAGGCTACATGTAAATTTTATTTGAATTTCTAGCTAATTTTACTACTATCTGTGTACTTATCTTGAACCGAGTATGCATGTTAATCCCCGAAGCAGATTATCCTGTAATTCTCTTTCGAAAAGGAGAATTCGTGGAAAAACTAAAACCCGCCGTAATTTATAATGAACATCCTCTCTATATTTTATTCATACCTGTATGTTACTAGGTCATCATTCCCGGCACAACACTAATAAATTATTCCTTCCTTATTCCCAGCCCAACTTTTTCATTTGCGCTGAATTAATATTTATGATCACTGGCTGCAGTGCTGTATAAAATTTGGGGAAAACTTCAGGCTTTGTTTGATATTGCCGAAACATTTTCATTGTACCTGTACTACTATAGATGAAAATTGAATTTTCATGTGTTTTCATTATTTTCTTTACAGATTGGCGAAGTGGCGTTAACGATCATGAAAGGGTACAAAGGCAACTTTCCGTTTCGTCAGATAGCAAATTACTCGACGATGATATTCGAGAAGAGACTCGAGTTATATTGAGACCAAAAAAACCACCTAGGCCTAAATCAGAAGTTTTTCTAAATAAAGAAGACCCGCATCCGAGAAGAAAACGATTTAGTGCATTTGGGGTAAGATATCGTGCTAGTCATTAAGCTTTAGTTTGTAAATAGATTTTCTGGTTTTAGTTCAACTTGTCTAGAAGCATCACGAAATATTCTATCTAATCTTTAATGTATTCTTAAGGAGGAGACAAGCCTGTTTTTGGGCCAATAATTGTGTGTGTCGTTATACGAGATGATAGGCAAGTCATCGCAACAAATCGACAAAAAATACCGAGTTTTTTATTGCAGTAGGACCCATAAAAATATTGAACTAGTGAAATTGGCAACAACTTCGCCTTCGCCGACTATTGGTCGAATTTTCAATGATGCGTTGTAAGCAATGCAATAATTTTATGAAAAAGCGTTCATCATATGGACGACTTGTTTGCATGACTTTTTGGAATATTTTAGTTAGAATGTTTTGCGTGCGGCAAATAATTAGTTTTAGTTTCGAGATAATAAAATAGGGTGCATATATTAGGGTGGCAGTATTTTTACGGGGCAGAATTCCAACTCTGAATATAAGGTGAACCGACTAAGTTTCCTAACAACAGGTATATGGTCTCACCCCCATTCTGACCAACCCAGGCACTAGAGTATGTTGTCAGAAAAGTATCAATTGGCACCTAGGGAATACTGTTACATATTGAAATCCACCCACATAAAAATAGTATGACTCGGTCCATACGAATCGCTACTTTGGAGTTATTATAATTGGTAAAAATAATTATTGAGTAAATAATAGAACCTACATGACAAGCAGTGATGCTTCAATTAAAAACAAATTTTATGGCCCAACCGGTAGTTAGTTTATTAGCGAAAGATGGTCCCAGTTGAGTGCTTTACATTTGGT
This sequence comes from Beris morrisii, assembly GCA_951812415.1. Classification (NCBI taxonomy): domain Eukaryota; kingdom Metazoa; phylum Arthropoda; class Insecta; order Diptera; family Stratiomyidae; genus Beris; species Beris morrisii. Next base: position 75,559,285 of record OX638310.1, read on the forward strand.
GCCAATAAAATTAGAAATTAAAAATAATTTAATTTGTGGTGTTCACATCAAGATAGGCTACATACGCAGGCGACCAGTTGACTGCGAACTGTGAGCAAAATCGTGAAGAAAAAGCAGTATGTGTGAGCTAAAAACACTCACTGTGAATTACAAGGTCGATCCTTGCAACATGACAGTACATACAACTTAAGACTACTGGTGTGAAAAACCGCTAAGTCGCCGGAACAGATTCTTTTCAGCTTTTCCACTAACAAGTTTTTACGCATTTCATTTCAGAACTCCCACAAACTCTTTCTGGTAACTTTTTCTCTTTTGGTCATGAACGCTAATACATCATGCTCAAAATATTATGCGATTATAAGCATTATATTATAAGCAGCACAGAAAAATCAGAATTGACTTTGCTGTTCGCCCGTCCGTACGGTCATTAACACAATAACTTGAATTTTGAAATTTTGAATCTGGATACTTGTCCGAATTTGTAAAGCTTAGTTCGTTAATAGGCCAAGACGTCCTATTTTTTTCGGATAGCTGCCATACAAAAGGTCTTCAAAACACGTGGTGAAGAATGTTGGACAATAATTTCAGAACAGACTTTTGAAATTTTGTATTCACTGATTTTCCAATAGATAGAAGTCTAAATATGAAGAGAAGCCCATGAGGTAATATCTTTGACAGATATTAATCAAATGCAATGTAAAAATATCCTTACTCAATTTACGGAACTCAGTTTAAGTCAAGAAATCATTTATCTACGAAGTCGAAATCAGAAGTGATGAAATTAGTTGTAAATGAAAATGAATTTCGAGTTAATGAGTCAGCGAAATTCCTTTTCTCCTTCGGTTACTTACCATGCAAAAAGTCCTTAAAACACGTGATCAAGAATATTTGCCAATAATTTCAGAACGCTTTGAAGTAGAAATTTGATATTTTATCCAATTCAATCCTTCAATGATTGCATATAGTCCTTGGAAAATATGAGCAATAATCTTTAGATATCCACTATAACTGGAGAAATTGTTGAGCTAGGAAGTCCAAATTTTATAAGAATTCGGTTTGAATTAAAAGCGGGATCGCTATTCAACGAAATTTTCAAAACGCTTCAGGTAAAGTGATAAATATGCTGGCAACCCAGTGAATCCTTCCGGCATATCCTATGTAAATCTTACTGAAAAATTATAATTTTACTTTCGGTGAATTGCAATAAAGTTCCAGATACGAAATTAAATACTGAAGTTATTGTCTTTTTTTTACCAACCAAGCAAACAAGAGTCTTTAAAAAAGAGCAAACCACATTCGCCTTCAAAATTCTGATACTACACCTGCATTATATTAGGTCGTTGCAGATGAAATATCGTTTTTCTCTATGAAGTGAAGTCAGTTGCGATTTTCATGTCTCAAACTGCCGCCAGGTGGCACAAGTGGTATTGTGTATTGAAGTATAAATACCCCTACATTTACTCATGGAGTCATTTCAGTTTTGGACTTCATTGAGATCGGACAGAAAAAAAAGAAAAAAAAAATGGATTCAGTTCAAAAACGGGTAATTTTCCTTTATGAATTTAAACTTGGCCACAGCGCAACGAAGGCAACTGAAACCATCAACAGGGCATTTGGAATTGATACGGTAAACAAACGAACCACACAGCAATGGTTCGGAAAATTCCAATCAGGAGATATGACCCTTCAAAATGAGTGAGCCACGTGGTACCCAGGACCTTCGATCGGCAAGGACGAGCTGAATTTATTAGTGGAATCTGACTCACGCCAAACTGTAAGGTATATTGCAAGAAATTGGGCGAACACCATTCCACAGTTTCCCGGCACTTGCAACGCTTGAAAAAATCAAAGAGCTTGATAAGTGGGTTCCGCATGAGCTTACTGAGCAGAACATGACGCGTTGACTGGAAATTTGCAGTTCACTTCTCTCCCGGAAGAGAAACGATCCGTTTTTGAACAGAATAGTGAAATGTGATGAAAAGTGGATACTGTACGACAATCGTGGCCGATCGGGACAATGGTTGGATGCTGATGAGACCCCAAAACACATGCCGAAACCAGTCCTTCATTCGAAGAAGATAATGGTGATTGTTTGGTGGTCTGCAGCTGGAGTTATTCACTATTCCTTTTTGAAGCGTGGTGAAACCATTAATGCAGAGAAGTATTGTGCCCAACTCGATGAAATGCATCAGAAATTGCGTGTTCAACGGGCTAGATTGGTCAACAGAGATGGAGTTATACTGCTTCATGACAACGCACGGCCTCATGTTTCAAGAACAACGGTCCAAAAATTAAACGAGTTGCAGTATGAGACTCTTCCTCATCCACCATACTCACCAGACCTTTCGACAACCGACTACCACTTTTTTAAACATTTGGATAATTTTTTGGCCACCAAATAATTCGATAATGAAGCAGCCATCAAGAGTGCCTTCGAGGACTTTCTTCGCTCTAGAAAGTCGGACTTGTACGAAACTTGCATAAATGCACTTGTATCTCGTTGGGGGAAGTGTATTGCATGTGCTGGTGCCTATTTTGATTAACATTAAGTTGTTTGAAATTGCACGACAAAACGACAAAAACGACATTTCATCTGCAACAACCTAATAAATCGGCGTTTATTATTTCATCTAGAATATCATACGATTAGCTTGCAGCCTTTCTTTGGAACGATGTTTTCATGTTGTTCTTTCGAGGTCGACGCTGCAGCTATCGGCGCTTACAATAAGGTTGTCTTTTAATACACTTCACGGTACTATTATTTAAAAATAACATACCTACACACGTCGTGGAACAAAAGAAAACTAAACTAAACCAAATCAAGCGCTTAAGCACTAGATTTGGGTCTTGGACCATACTCGTACCATAAGTTATACCCTACCTACTCCTCACCCCTCCTAACCATAGAATTAGCAGCACACGGAACCCTACTAGAGCACACACCTCGGCTATCCAATATCAACGCCTACATCTCGATTATCTAAAGGAACTAGCTGACTGTACTATCCACTATACTGATGGCTCAAAAACGGATGCTCAAACAACAGCTGCTATCATAACCTTTCAGCCAGCAACCACGGTACTCAGCGATCAACGGTGCTACAAACTACATCAGGACACCAGTAGCTATGAGGCTGATTTTTAGCCATCTTACAAGCTGCTGAATCTGCCAGAATTGCCGCCGGCGCTACGGCCATATTCACGGACTGTAAGTCTGCGGTCGATGCCCTCAAAAACTACAGATCCTACAAAACAATACTTACAAGAAGTGATCCGGTCCAACCCGGCGGGTACCCATATCTACTGGATCCCGGGCCCATGTTGGCATTGTAGGCAACGAGAAAGCGGACCTGCTGGTGAAGCTTCCCATCTCATCTCATGTGGAAGAAACAGTTTCCTCATTCATCAGCTTCATGCGGCGAACGGCCAGAAAACACCTGACGCAACAGATATCCAGCCACTGGACCACACACACCACTTTCCTAGCTAAACACTGGCGGAGTACATCCCCGCCAACTTACGATAGTCACATGGACAGAAGATCGAGCAACACCTTAGCGCGGGTCCGACTGGGCCACTCAAGGCTCACGCATGAAAACTGCATCACCAAGACTCCGCAGCCGGGGTCCCTCCGCTGCCGGAAGGCGCTAACTATGAATCACATCCTGTGCGATTGCAGTCTGACACAGCGCTTCTTTGGATACTCTCCTCCGCCCTTACACTCCCTACTCTCCACATCAGATCCCTCCTCCCTATTCCAACTTCTCAACCACCTACATATTCAGCACCTCCTATAACTCCCTTCCCTTACCTCTCTACTTAGTTAAGGCAATAATAGTAGCATCATGGATTTTTAATTGCTTACCTTGTATCTTTCTTAGTTTATTGGCCAATTTTCTTATTATTTTTGCGGATTAACATCATCTTATTTAATTTCGTACTTAGTCTAAATGTTCATGAATTTCATTTTAGACAGTACTTTAGCTGCTTCATTACTCTAATTTTCCATATTAGTTGATTTTACTTTATTGTTTTTTTTTGTCTTTATTGTTTTTTTAGTATATCTTGCTTTATTATTTTACGAGTCTAAATGTCCTGAATTTCCTTTTAGACAGTATTTTATTTGCTTCATTATATTAATTTTTCATATTTGTTCATTTCACTTTACTGTGTTTCTTGCTTTATAATTTTATGAATTTACTTATTTTCTTTTAAAGTTAAATGTCATTTACATTATCTAGTCTGTAAGTTTTAATTTCCTTTCATTTTTGCTACCACATGTAATTACTATTACTAACTGAATTCAATATTTATAATGTACAAATTGTAACATACTATACGTGCCAAGTACCTACCCGGTGTGGCCTTAAAACTTGGTTGGTATCACTCATGATGCTACCACAAGCAATAAATTAATAAATAAAAATAAACTATACCCTACCTAAGTTGGTTATTTATTTCACGAATAGCATCGTGAGTACGTGAGAAAACTTGCCATGTAGTAGTGGGTTGGTTATGGATACGGCTTTTTGCTGGGAGGCCACAAAGTTCGATTTTGTCCCCTCTGCTCTTTGTCTTTCCATCAGATGTACATACCCGATATGAACCGCATGGTTTTTGCAGTCTACGCCTTCTTTGGTTGGTTTGTTTGAATTATGTTACCTCCCCCGGAAAGTTACAGTTTCTGCAACGTCCCAGGTTTCTCATAATTGCCTTGAGTCTTGGCGACAAATGTGTCATGAACGTACTCGAACAGTCACTCGTACAGGCCATTTACATTATATGTAGATCATAATTTTAGATATTTGATTCATTATCGTTTTTTAAGGACATCATCCGTTCGTCCAGTCTGAATTTTTGAATCGAAGCTGTAAGGACGGAAACTTTCCGGAAATTTCCACCCACACCACATAGGATTAAGTACAGGAAGTAAACTTAAGATTACGGATCATCACGAATTAAACAACATAGGATTAAGTGCATGAAGCACAAACGTAGGTTTACAAAACATCACGAATTAAACAACATAGGATTAAGTACATGAAGTATAACTTAGGATTACGGAACATCATGAATTGCCAACAACATAGGATTAAGTACATGAAGTATAACTTAGGATTACGGAACATCATGAATTGCCAAGAACATAGGATTAGGTACACAAATTAAAAGACTCGGGGTTACATAAAAAACACGTAACAGAGAACATAGAACCCGAAATACATTAAAACAAAGGACATAAAACACAAACAAAGCTGAAACACAGCACCAAAAATTAGGGATTTACCTGGAAAAAGGTCAGCGGGGTCACACAAGCGTCCCAGGCGACGCGATGCGACAGAAAACCCGCCGACAAGTATACCAAATCCCAGCGGGGCTATATACCGAGATAAGCATACACCGGCCGCGAATTATAAAAAGGCAAAATTTCCCCATACAAATTTAGTCTATAACATAATTCACGGATAAGAAATGTTCTTCACTGAATATATACAAGAACGAATCAGCCAGAAGGCAAGTCAGTCGGCAGTGCTCATACTGTGACAAGATAGTGGAGTTGTACTTCCTTTCTTCTAACAACTTTGAGAAACTGAGCTCGATCGATCCAACTTGGGTTATTGCTCTTGTGGAGTTGTACTTCCATCAATAAACAAGCCAGGGTCGAACGAAGAACTGAGCAGGCCAGTCGGCGGTACCCATGTTTGTGACTGGGATAGTGGAGTTGTACTTCCTTTCTCCTAAACATTATTGGGAAACCGAGCTCGATCGGTTCAACTTGTGATATTGCTCTTGTGGAGTTGTACTTCCATCAATGAACAAGCCTGAACCGAACGAAGAACTGGGCAAGTGAGGACGAAGACGAAGTAACGGCGCAAAGTAACGTAGCCAGCGCAGACCAACGCAATGTGACGTAACTACCACAAGAAGCCGCAAGAATACGACGCCGAAGAAGATAGCCGCCAACGCAGCAGGACGCAGTGGCAGCAGAAAGCCAAGAGACGACGACACAGCAGGACGCAGCAGCGCGGGAAGCCAAGAGACGACGACGCAGCAAGAGACGACGACGCAAGTAGAACATAGTAGCAGCAGAAAACCAAGAGACGACGACGCAGCAGGACGCAGTAGCGACAGGAAACCAAGAGACGACGACACAGCAAGAGAATACGACGCAAATAGAGCATAGCAGTAGAAGGAAGCCGAGAGAAGACAACATCACAGTCAACGCAAGCTAACGCAACAGCGCAGAACCGTACAGTCAGCGCAAGTCAACGCAATCGGCGTAAGCCAACGCAGTCAGCGTAAGCCAACGCAGCAGCGCAAAGTGAAGAGACGACGTCAGAGCAAACGCAGTCAACGCAAGCTAACGCAACAGCGCAGAATAACGCAGGAGGCCAAGAGGAGACGACGCCGAAGCAACGCAGTCAGCGCAAACCCACGCAGTCAGCGTAAGCCAACGCAGCAGCGCAAAGTGAAGAGACGACGTCAGAGCAAACGCAGTCAACGCAAGCTAACGCAACAGCGCAGAATAACGCAGGAGGCCAAGGGGAGACTACGCCGAGGTGACATAGCCAACGTGAGTCAACGCAAGGGAGAGTGATGAAGTCGTAGACGTAAGAGCAAGGAAACCAGGAGCGAAGCCGAGAGACAAAGTAAGCAGGAATTAGTGAAACGTTGGTTTAAAGTAGATAATGTTATATTTAGAGAATAAAATGAAGTCCCAATATCAAAGAAATGTTTTGTAACGGATCCCGGCACCCGATGAGCCTACCCCGGAAATGCGAGTCGTTACAATGGCGCCCGAGCAGGGACTTCTCAAAATAAAGGACAAGGAAAACTGGCAGTGAACGAATAGTGCATAAACAGTGAAGTGACAGTGAACAGACGATAACCATTAAACTGGCAGTGAACTAATAGTGCATAAACAGTGAATAACTAGTAAACAGACGATGACCATTAAAAACAAGGAAAACTGGCAGTGAAGTAATAAACAGTAAATATACGAACATTGGAAAACACAGTGAGCAAACAAACAGTGAAATATCATCCCGCGAACACATAGTAAAACAATTAACAGATAGCAGTGTGAAGCAGTGAAGTGAACGGCGAATTAGACAGTGAAACAACTAAGAATATTGCCGCGAACAGACAGTGAGTGACAAGTCAGTGCAGAAAAGTGACCAAAAGAGTCAGGAAAACCGAGCATCATGGTTAAAACCAACTGGATCTACAGTTTGCGCAAGGACGAACTCCTCATTTACGCGGAAGAATTCGGCTTCGACGGCATCGGCACCGTCGACGACATCAGAAAACAATTCGTCGCCTGGATCAGGGAAACAGGATACAGCGAACACGAACCCAGACTTGTGGAATTAGAGGCCAAGCATACGAAGGATACCATGTCAGCCGTACCGCCAAAGCTACTAGGAAAACCCGAGGAAATACCCTCAGAACAACAGGATCGGGGAACTGCTAGGGAAGGGCCCCACACAACGGCCATGATTCACCGCGAAGATACAATTCCAATCATCCCCCAATCAAACCAGGGCACCCCCATGACGTACGCCGCGATTGCCGACCAGATCCGAAAATGGTCAGTCAAGTACGACGGTGGGAAAGAGCCCCTGAGCTTCCTCGAACGTGTTGAGGAGTTAGCCGCTGTATACGATATCCCGAAGGACTCCTTACCAAGAACAATGCCAGAGCTCCTTCGTGATAGGGCTTTAATTTGGTTCCGTAATAACCACCGTACATGGAGGCGATGGGTCGAATTTAAGGAGGACTTCCTGAAATTCTTCCTCCCAGCTCGATACCTGGAGAATTTGGACGACAAGATTAGGCAGAAGCAACAACAACCGGGAGAAACCTTTAAGGACTACGTCTTGGGTTTGCAAAACCTGATGCGCCTAGCGGACTACTCAGAGGAGCAACAACTTGAGCGGATTTTCCGGAACTGCCAAACCAAGTATCAGCTCTACATTCGACGAAGAGATTTCGTTACGTTGGAGGAACTAATCACACTAGCCGACGACTTTGAAAGTATCCAAGGTGAAAAGGAATCCAACCAGCGGACAATAAAGGCCAAAGAAGAACGACGATGTGCCGTGGCACAAACCATAGAGTCCCCAATCAACACCAGAACCGCGTGTCGGAATTGTGGCCAAGATGGTCACTGGACACGATTCTGCCAAAACCCACAAGTATATTTCTGCTGGGATTGTGGTCGCCGTAACACCCGGACGATTAATTGTTGCAGACGCCGGTCGGGAAACGAGCGGGAAGCCGGCCAAACGCGAGGAAAGCCGGTGCAACAGTCAGTCGAGCCTCGCCAGCAGTAAGTCTTCTCTACCAAGAAGACAATCACCTCTTCGCCACTATTACCCTCGGCAAAGAGATCCTAAAATCTACCATAGACACAGGCGCAACAAAAAGCTTCATTAGCGAATCCCTCGCCAACAAATTTCAAGCCGCCGGACGAATCATCAACCAAGAGGTAACCGTCAAAATGGCAGATGGTTCGAAACGAGAAGTGGCTAAAGCCCTTTTTACAAACATCAGACTAGGCCAGAGCCAGTGTAGCCTACCCTTGCTGATTCTTCCTGGAATCATCGAGGACATAATACTGGGAATGGACTTTCTGCATCGCATCGGGACAACACTCAGCTGTGGAGGCCAAACCGTCAGACTACAAAACAAGGACGTCGCCCCCAAGTCAAGTAACATTAGCACTTGCACCGTGATACAGGACGAGGTGACAGATCAACTGGAAGGCATTAACGCATTTCTGAGCCAAGAATTAACTGCTTTCGAACAACTTAGTGGAGTCACAGATATCACCAACCACAAGATCGTAATGCGGGATGATCGACCCTTCAAACACCGGTACACTTCTAGCAACCCCGTCACCCAGGCTATCATTAACACAGAAGTAGACGACTTGTTAAGCAAGGGATGCATAGAGCCTTCGCACAGCCCTTATAGTTCTTCAGTAGTCCTGGTGCAAAAGAAAAACGGCAGTTGGAGACTCTGCCTCGATTTTCGACAGCTCAATGCTCGCTCCGTACCAGACGCATACCCACTACCAAGGATCCAGTACATCCTAGACCGGCTACGCAACGCTAAGTACATCAGCAGCTTAGACCTAAAGAATGGATACTGGCAAATCCCCATGGACGAGAATAGCAAGCAATATACGGCGTTTACCGTACCCGGCCGCGGACTATTTCACTGGCGAGTCATGCCGTTTGGCTTACACTCGGCCCCAGCAACCTTCCAGCGGGCTTTGGACCAAGTAATTGGTCCGGAGATGGAACCGTATGCGTTTGCATACCTAGATGATATCATCGTCACGGGAGCTTCCTTCGAAGAACACATGAGTAACCTACGGGAAGTATTCCGACGACTGCGAGCGGCTAATCTAAAGATCAACGTGGACAAATGCCGGTTTTTTAAGAAGGAAACGAAGTACCTTGGACACGTCGTGAGCGAACAAGGAATTCATACTGACCCAGATAAAATAGCCGCGATCAAAGCATTGCAACCACCGACTAACATCCGAGAACTACGAAGCAGTTTAGGAGTCGCATCCTGGTACCGACGTTTTGTGCCCGAATTTGCTACGCTGGTGTACCCACTCACCACACTGCTGAAAAAGGGAAAACATTGGAAGTGGCAAATGGAACAACAAAACGCCTTTGACACCCTCAAACAGAAACTCTGTGACGCCCCGGTGCTAGCTTGCCCAGACTTCGAGCAAAAGTTCACGCTACAAACGGACGCCAGCGACTACGGGTTGGGCGCGGTACTAACTCAGGAAACCAATAGCAAGGAACACGTGATAGCTTATGCCAGTCGTCACCTGAACCCAGCCGAACGCAACTATTCGTCGACAGAGAAAGAGTGCCTGGCCATTATCTGGGGAATCCGGAAAATGCGCCCTTACCTAGAAGGATATCAATTCACAGTCATTACTGATCATATGGCACTTAAATGGCTGAATTCAATCAACAGCCCCACAGGACGAATCGCGAGATGGGCATTGGAGTTGCAGCAATATACCTTTGATATCCAGTATCGACGAGGCAAACTAAACGTAGTCGCCGATGCTCTCTCAAGACAGCCAACGGACAACCTCTACACGATTACTATCGAGGAGACAAACGAACCAAACTGCAAATGGCTAAGGAAAAGGTTATCGGAGGTGAAAGAAAATCCGGACAAATACCCCGACTACGTCATCGAGGACGGAAGGATGTATCGTCACGTTCCACATCAGTCAAACGACGAGGACTGCGCACCGTGGAAACTGTGCGTTCCTACACCACTGCGTGACAGAATATTGAAGGAAAATCACGACCATCCCTGCGCCGGTCATCTCGGCATCCGGAAAACAATCGGCCGGATCGCTAACCGATATTACTGGCCCGGGATGTTCAGGGAGACCAGTCGGTATGTACGATCGTGCGAGTCATGTCAGAAATATAAGCAGAGTCAACAGAAACCCGCGGGGAAGATGCTCACCCAGATCGCGGAAGAGCCTTGGACAATCCTATGCGCAGACTTCATGGGACCACTACCTCGCTCGAAACATGGACACACTATGATATTGGTGTTCTTCGACAAGTTTACGAAATGGACGGAAATAATCCCACTACGGAAAGCGACCAGCGAGGGACTGAAAAGGGCTTTTCGAGAACGCATCCTAGCCAAATTCGGAGTCCCGAAGATACTAGTTACCGACAACGGGACTCAGTTCACCAGCAGGGCATTCCAGAAGTTCCTACAGGAGATGGGGGTGAAACACCAATTCACAGCCCCATACACTCCCCAAGAAAACCCAACGGAACGAGCCAATCGAACCATAAAGACGATCATGGCACAATTGACCGGCGACAATCAGCGGGAGTGGGATGAATTATTGCCGGAGATTACATTAGCAATAAATTCAGCTGTCTCAGAGTCTACCGGATACAGCCCCGCGTTCCTAACCCAGGGACGAGAATTACGCCTCCCTCAAACGCTATACGACGAACAGACCTTCGGGACAGGCATAGTACCACAAACACCTGCTGAGAAAGCCACGAGATTACGGGAAGCCTTTCTGATCGTTAGACGAAACTTAGAAAGAGCAGCACAAGATCAAGGGCGGCATTACAACTTGAGGCGTCGACAATGGTCCCCCTCCATTGGGCAGCTGGTCATGGTGAGACAACACCCCGTCTCGAAGGCCGTGGACGGCTTCACAACAAAACTAGCCCCAAAATTCGATGGACCATACCGAATTGAAAATTTTGTGTCACCAGTAATTGTGAAACTCCGGATGGATGGCGAGTCCCACAACCGAACCGCGCATCTCAGCGAAATAAAGGCTTACCACACCGCGGACGAAGCGAGTAACTAACGGAGATACGAAATATTCACGCAAGATACACCGTTAGGCAAAAAAAAAAAAAGAGAATACATACTTATAACAGTAAAAAGGACCTAACGGGACCACCATTAGTGCTATAAAAGGGTCGACAGCAACCAAGTTCGGCACAGTATAAATTAAACTTCAGACAGTGTATTCAGTGCGATAAGTATACGAAAAATAAAATGGCCAACTCAGCAAAAGACGAGGTGACTTTAAAACGAATGGTGACAACGTCAAGATCACCACCAGTCAAGAAGCCCCGGGTCGGTGAGAATCAGGACGACGTGGTGGCCATTGTAGGGAGACTACAAGTGTCCAGACGGGACCTCTCCACGCTACTTGCTAACCAATGGCTAAACGACAATGTGATGAACGCCTTCATGGAGCTCTTAGCCCAACACAATAAAGGACGACCGAGTGGATCAAGCGTCGCGGTGCTAAACACGTTTTTTTTACCGTGCTTGGTAAAAAGAGGAGCCGAGGGGGTCCGACGCTGGAAGCAGCCCGATTATCAGGGCGGTGGAATCATATTAATCCCACTACATATGCATGGAGACCACTGGTGTCTGGTCGTCGCCCACCTAAACTCATCGACTGTGGAATATTACGACCCCAGGGGTGGTGGCATCCCGGCGGAAATTGGAAAACTAGCACAGTACCTCAGTGATGTCGCGGGCCAAGGGACTGGAGTTTTTAAGACCACATTAGCAAGAGGACCACAACAAACCAATTCTTACGACTGCGGAGTATTTTGTTGTGCGTTTGCAGAGCACCGCTCCCGAGGTAAAACAATGACCTTTTCCGAAGCCGACATGCCGGCCTGGCGCCAGAAAATAGCCCGAGAGATCTGCGGCCAGAAATCGGATCCAGATAACGACAGTAGTAGCAGCGACAGCAGCAGCAGCGACTCCAGCAGCAGCAGTAGCAGCAGAAGCAGCCACAGCAGTCGCAACAGCCACAACAGCAGCAGTAGTAGCAACGACAGCAATGAGGCTTCTCAGACGATTCCCCCAGAGCTAATGTCGGCCATCCAAGAAACACTCGCCAAACGGAAAGCCGGAAAACCAGGAAACCGAAAGAAGTGGATCAGGCGGATCGGCGGGCAGGAGTATGATGTCCGATTTGGTCGACAAGGAGGATACACCTGCACAATAAGGCCTCTTCATCAAGGAAAGGAGGAAGTGTAAGGACGGAAACTTTCCGGAAATTTCCACCCACACCACATAGGATTAAGTACAGGAAGTAAACTTAAGATTACGGATCATCACGAATTAAACAACATAGGATTAAGTGCATGAAGCACAAACGTAGGTTTACAAAACATCACGAATTAAACAACATAGGATTAAGTACATGAAGTATAACTTAGGATTACGGAACATCATGAATTGCCAACAACATAGGATTAAGTACATGAAGTATAACTTAGGATTACGGAACATCATGAATTGCCAAGAACATAGGATTAGGTACACAAATTAAAAGACTCGGGGTTACATAAAAAACACGTAACAGAGAACATAGAACCCGAAATACATTAAAACAAAGGACATAAAACACAAACAAAGCTGAAACACAGCACCAAAAATTAGGGATTTACCTGGAAAAAGGTCAGCGGGGTCACACAAGCGTCCCAGGCGACGCGATGCGACAGAAAACCCGCCGACAAGTATACCAAATCCCAGCGGGGCTATATACCGAGATAAGCATACACCGGCCGCGAATTATAAAAAGGCAAAATTTCCCCATACAAATTTAGTCTATAACATAATTCACGGATAAGAAATGTTCTTCACTGAATATATACAAGAACGAATCAGCCAGAAGGCAAGTCAGTCGGCAGTGCTCATACTGTGACAAGATAGTGGAGTTGTACTTCCTTTCTTCTAACAACTTTGAGAAACTGAGCTCGATCGATCCAACTTGGGTTATTGCTCTTGTGGAGTTGTACTTCCATCAATAAACAAGCCAGGGTCGAACGAAGAACTGAGCAGGCCAGTCGGCGGTACCCATGTTTGTGACTGGGATAGTGGAGTTGTACTTCCTTTCTCCTAAACATTATTGGGAAACCGAGCTCGATCGGTTCAACTTGTGATATTGCTCTTGTGGAGTTGTACTTCCATCAATGAACAAGCCTGAACCGAACGAAGAACTGGGCAAGTGAGGACGAAGACGAAGTAACGGCGCAAAGTAACGTAGCCAGCGCAGACCAACGCAATGTGACGTAACTACCACAAGAAGCCGCAAGAATACGACGCCGAAGAAGATAGCCGCCAACGCAGCAGGACGCAGTGGCAGCAGAAAGCCAAGAGACGACGACACAGCAGGACGCAGCAGCGCGGGAAGCCAAGAGACGACGACGCAGCAAGAGACGACGACGCAAGTAGAACATAGTAGCAGCAGAAAACCAAGAGACGACGACGCAGCAGGACGCAGTAGCGACAGGAAACCAAGAGACGACGACACAGCAAGAGAATACGACGCAAATAGAGCATAGCAGTAGAAGGAAGCCGAGAGAAGACAACATCACAGTCAACGCAAGCTAACGCAACAGCGCAGAACCGTACAGTCAGCGCAAGTCAACGCAATCGGCGTAAGCCAACGCAGTCAGCGTAAGCCAACGCAGCAGCGCAAAGTGAAGAGACGACGTCAGAGCAAACGCAGTCAACGCAAGCTAACGCAACAGCGCAGAATAACGCAGGAGGCCAAGAGGAGACGACGCCGAAGCAACGCAGTCAGCGCAAACCCACGCAGTCAGCGTAAGCCAACGCAGCAGCGCAAAGTGAAGAGACGACGTCAGAGCAAACGCAGTCAACGCAAGCTAACGCAACAGCGCAGAATAACGCAGGAGGCCAAGGGGAGACTACGCCGAGGTGACATAGCCAACGTGAGTCAACGCAAGGGAGAGTGATGAAGTCGTAGACGTAAGAGCAAGGAAACCAGGAGCGAAGCCGAGAGACAAAGTAAGCAGGAATTAGTGAAACGTTGGTTTAAAGTAGATAATGTTATATTTAGAGAATAAAATGAAGTCCCAATATCAAAGAAATGTTTTGTAACGGATCCCGGCACCCGATGAGCCTACCCCGGAAATGCGAGTCGTTACAAAGCTAACAACTAGACTCACAAAAAAACTTCCTTTAATTTGAAATCTGGCCACTTGCCTCCTTTCCGAAACATAATTATTGCTCCTTCATCCGATCTGAGTTTTCTCTCGATGGTCGTCTTTTCCACCTACAATCCGTACCACGACCACATCGTCCTTGAGCCTAATATTTCAACTATTTTTTTTAATTTAACTTCCACAAAACAAACGAGATCTACAAGCATCTAAACCGACCATTTTTAATTAGTGGCAGCGAATAATAAATAAACGACAAATTTTCTTTCAACTATTTTTACTGAACATTTTCCTCAAATGAATGAAAAAGCGGAGAAAATCTCTGAAAACTTAAATCTTGAAATCGATTTTTACCGCTTAACCTAATTTTGAAATCTTTTTTACAGGGTGATTCGCCTTTTGGAAAATCCGATGCTTACATAAAATTGGAGCAACTAGGCGAAGGATCTTATGCAACTGTTTATAAGGGTTATAGCAAGTAAGTATCCAATGTTAATTATTGTTGTGTTCTGTTCTGTATGATATGTTTTAGTAAATCAGTGCGTGTATTTGATTTGATTTTGGTAATCGAAATTCTGATATATTAAAATCTCCGAAAAATATTTTGAATCTTGCTTATTCTCCCCACGTTTACAAGCAGTTTATAAGCAGATTCAAGAATGTAGCCTTGAATCTAAAGAATCCAATGTGTTGTATCCTGTTCCTTACAAAGAAAAAATTATAAATCAGATTGGCTGTTAGAGGAAATCACCTTCGAAGGAGTCATACCGAATACAAAAGTGATAATAAGGCGAATAATGTCGACGACTATCCCCCAAATTCAACCCCTATTTTGCCATTCAAGTGTGTAGTAATCATTCGCATTTGTCAAAGTAGAGAGAAAAATCCAAAGATTACCATAAGACTACAACGTTTTTTATTATTCGCTCCATGTCTCTGCGTTGTCATTTCTTTTATCCAGCTGCCTCCAGGCTGTTTCGACCCGTTGAATAGCACAGTCGTTTGGGTTTTTTTTATATCTAACTGTGTCGTTAGGTAGGAAGGAGCATTCTGTTTTGACTGCTGGGCGAGGATGCGAAGGAAAGCTCCATTTCCGTCCATTCTGAATTGAAATTCTACGGCATGTCGTTGCCACTGACCTACTTTTATATGCAATGTGGTCGGGATGTAGCTATTTCCTCTTCTACTTTATCCTCAAAGTAGGATAAATTTATAAATGTGAAGGGTCATTCGTTCAATGCGTTAAGCAGAGCAGTGTATGATAGGACGTTACGTATGTGTTTTTGTTTGGTGTTTCAGTTGATATAACGGACACGTTTACGCTAAATTTGGTGATTCGTTTTTTCGCTTTGTATTAAGGTTTTGAGTTCGACCCAAAAATTACAACCGTAGTACGCTGTTTCTTTTTGCTTCATATTTAATTGAAATCTACTTGCTTGGCTTTAAGAGATGCACTTTTAAGTAACAGAGAGGAGTAGGATAAGTAACAGTCAAATAAATATATTGTTATATTTGTACCCTGGCAACCCGTACAACTCATTTATTCAGTGGACATCATGGCATCACACAATCGAATATGCTGGAAATGTCTCGACTCAACACATGGATTATATAAGCGACGCAGACCTCATCAGTTTTACTATGGCGAAAACGAGACGACGGTCAGTTTTACGCGAAAGTGTTTGATTGGTAGCAGCGATCGAGCATTGATCAAGTAGTACCTACATGAAATCAGAAAGCATTGCCATGCGATTATTTGTGATTATTGATTATTATTGCACCATCGCAGAATTCTCAGCGGAATGTGAAAGCATACAAACTAAACATGGTCGAAGCCATCCTCTAAAGTCTCAACACCGAAATCGGATGTAAGTTTATCGAGTCAGTGTGTCACAAGGGTTTGAAGTTATTATACATAACAAAATACCCGAACGCTCCCACTGTACACCCTAAACATGATCCGATGAAGGAAGACCAACTGCTGCATAAATGCTGTCTTCGACTAGTGCCTCTCACAAAAATTTTTCGATTTAATTCGACACTTAGGTTAGGTTGATCCTTTAACCGCTCAAAACATCTACGATTGGCATGTCTCCGACGAACCATCTATGTCAGACCATGCGCATATCTGCTTTAACATCAAAGTCAGACAATCGTGGGAGGTCGAAAGACGCATTCCAAAATGTACAAATTGGTCTATGTATAAAGCAACCCTGGAGGAATTGCTCCCAAATGTCAGTCTTTATGGCCCTATCAGGAATGAATGGGAAGCTGATAGAGTAGCCTCCACGGTACAAAAAGTAATACTTGATAGCTATGAAGCTAGTTCTCCACTCAAAAAGGCCAAGGCCAAAAGAGATGTGCCATGGTGGAATGGAGAACTTCAAAAACTCCGTGCAAGAGTTAGGAAACTGTTCAATAGAGCTAAAAGGTCCAATAATTGGACTGAGTATAAAAGGGCTCTAACAGTATATAATAAAGAAATTAGGGACTCAAAGAGACGCACCTGGCGCAACTTTTGCGAGGGTATTGATAGCCTACCAGAAGCTGCCAGAATGCAAAAGATACTCTCTAGAGTTCACAATAACGGTATTGGACTCTTGCAAAAGCAAGATGGAAGTAACACCGTTAGTATCGAGGAAACTGTGCAAGTTCTGATGCAAACACATTTTCCTGGCTCAGAGGAGATAGGGTATCATACGAATGAAATTAGGCCCTATGGGATTATGCCAAATAACAGAACTAGGGCTTTATCTGGCAGAATCTTTACTCCTAATACAATAGAATGGGCGGTAATGTCATTCCTCCCATATAAATCCCCAGGAGCTGATGGCATCTTTCCTGCACTACTGCAACAAGGACTCGATGTGCTTCTTCCCATACTGGTCAAATTATTTAGAGCCAGTTTTGAATACGCTTACGTGCCACTGGCATGGCGAGACGTAAATGTGACTTTTATTCCAAAAGTGGGGAATAGATGTTGGACTCACGCAAAGTCATATCGCCCAATCAGTCTCACCTCTTTCTTACTTAAATCTATGGAAAAGGTATTAGACAGATACATAAGGAGCTCTGCTGCTTTCAGCCGGCTCAACAAATATCAATTCGCTTATCAAGCTGGCAAATCGACTGTTAGCGCTCTTCACAATTTAGTGCAAAAAATTGAGAAGACGTTGACAGCCAAGGAAATAGCGTTATGCTCTTTTCTTGACGTTGAAGGTGCTTTTGACAACACTTCCTACAAATCCATTGAATTACTTACTCGTAAGATAGGAGTAGAAGAAACGGTAACGAGATGGATAGTAGCGATGCTTGACTCTCGTAGAATCTCGGCTCAGATCGGAGGTAAAGGTCTCACTGTACGAGCGGTGAAGGGATGCCCTCAGGGAGGTGTACTCTCCCCACTACTGTGGTGCATTGTTGTAGATGATCTCCTTAAGGATCTGAGCATCAAGGGTTTTGAGACTCAAGCATACGCTGATGACCTGGTGATCACTGTAAGAGGTAAACATGACTGTGTCATTTCGGACCGCATGCAAGAGGCCCTAGAGATAGTAGATCACTGGTGCATCCAACAGGGATTAAGTATAAATCCAAGTAAAACAATTATAGTGCCATTCACTAGAAGACGGAAGGTAAACTTAAGGCCCCCGATTGTGAGAGGAACTACAATTGAATTCTCTTCCGATGTCAAATACTTGGGAATTACCTTGGACAAGTGTCTGACTTGGAATTTACATCTTAATAACATCTCCACACGAGTAACATTGTCTTTTATGGCGTGTCGAAGGCTCTGTGGTACCACTTGGGGTCTCAGACCAAATATGGTATACTGGACCTACAAGTCTATCATACTACCAATGATCACATATGCCGCTATGGTGTGGTGGTCAAAGGTTGAACAAATCACAGCACAGAAGGCCCTGCAAAAAATTCAGAGGCGTGCCGTTCTTAGCATTACAGGGGGACTTAAATCATGTCCCACTGCTGCAATGGAAGCCATGATAGACTTGGCCCCATTACACTTAGAGATAAAGAAGGAGGCTCTGAGAGAGGCCATAAGGCTACAGCAGTACAATAAATTCAAGGCAGGAGACCTTGTCGGTCACCTTAAAATTCTACAGGGATTTAATCAGAAGGACCTAACCGACTCAGTAAACGATAACATGCCAAAGGTATATGATTTTGAGAAACCATATATGGTGACTCTGGGAGATCGTGTATCATGGCAATCTGGTCTACCAGATTTTGGGGAAGGTGCTTCAGTCTGGTACACGGACGGCTCTAAAACCTATAGTGGAACTGGAGCGGGCGTATTTGGACCCAATTGTAAAATATGGACGGCAATGGGACAAACCGCCACTGTGTTTCAGGCTGAGGTACATGCCATAGAGCTGTGCGCAGGTAAACTTCTACTGAATAAACCAAAAGGCGCTACAGTTATTATCCTATCTGACAGCCAAGCGGCACTGCTAGCGCTGAAATCTTATTGTTTCCGTTCTAGGCTTGTGTGGGACTGTCATACTCTTCTTAAAGAGCTGGCACATCATAATAGTCTAACCCTGATGTGGGTGCCAGGTCATGAGGGTATTCCGGGTAATGAATCGGCTGACCAGCTAGCTAAGCGAGGAGCCAACTCACCAATGATTGGCCCGGAACCATTCTGTGGAGTAGGTAAAGGCTTCATTAAGGATGGTATTTTTAAGTGGATAAATCTTCAGGTGGAAGATTATTGGAACTCACTTTCAGGACTTAGACAGTCAAAGAAATTCCTGACCTTCTCAAGTAGGAGAGCGTCGGAATTCCTTTCCTTAAGCAGGTATAACGCACGGGTCATAATGGGATATTTTTCCGGACATTATTTCCTTAATTATCACCTTAAGATCATCGGTAAAGTATCACTAGATACATGTCGATTCTGTGATATCACATCTGAAACCACGGCACACATTCTGTGTGATTGTGATGCAGTGGCCAGATCAAGAAGGCAGATTCTCGGTGGATTTACTCTCACCTGTGAAGACCTGTCGAAGACTCCCCTGAGTAAAATCATCTCCTTTCTCAAAGGAATAGATATGGCCTAGGGAGTGGTTAAGAGCCAGGAACAAAAGACCTCTTAGGTCGTAGTTCGAGAAGTAGTGAGGCTTCTTTAGGCTCTACCAGTCTTAAATAATAATAGGTTGAGAAGGGTGGACTGAAGCAATGTGCCCCAGTCCATCACGAGAGATCACTTTGGATCCATTGTGGTCCCCTCGTATAAAAACCGGGCTCTAGACTACTGATTCCAAATATTGCTCTTCCTTATGAAGAGAGTAGTTCTCCATAAAGGAATCATCGCAAGTTCTGATAGATCGGTCAAGGAGAATTTCCCCAAGTACCGATACCTGGTACGTGCCAGGTTTTCACATTCACACACTAGATGCTCCAGTGTTGGCTCAACATTCTTATCACCACAGCGACACAGATCAGCCATGGGTATTCCCAGCCTTTCACCATCCCTTCCAAAGGGACAGTGCCCCGTTAGGACCCCTATCAGTTGTCTGCAAATGTCCCTGCCCAGAGACAAAATGAAGCTAGAGTTCCTCCTATCAAGTTTCGGCCAGCAGATTCTTGCTTGCCGGCATCCAGAGATATTTACCCAGGCCCCCTCCATCTGTCTGAGCGCTTCAATATCAATCATTCCCTTTACACATTCAATGGGACATAGAACCGACTCGTCAACCAGCTCTATGCTCATCTCCGACCCCCTTCTGGCGAGCTCGTCTGCCTTTTCATTTCCAGGGAAGTCACTGTGACCAGGAATCCAACTAATCTTCAGGTTGTGATTCATACCCACCATCTGCAGTATTCTTTTACATTCTCCCACAAGCCTGGACTTAGTAATGTGCGCATCAACAGCCTTGATGGCAGCTTGGCTGTCAACATAAATAGTTATTGTACCATTCACGCACTGTTTTCTCACAATTATCTAATTCGACACTTAATAAAGACTTACTACATCCTGTGTCTTAGTCAAAACTTCACTTTTATTCGATAAATTATAGTAAAGCTAGAATTACACTGTTTGAACAAGTGGTCAAATTGCAGTAATGAGCAATGCGAAATAGTGAATTCCAATTAATCTCACAGTAACCCGCTCGGTCAAATTCGCTATTTCGCATTTCTTATTACTGCAATTTGACCACTTGGTCAAACAGTGAATCGGACGGTCGGCAGTACCAGCCAGATTGTACCTTTAAGGAGCAGGGGAATTTAGCTTATAAGTCCAGAAAATTTCTGTTTTTAGCCTGAATTTAATCTATTAAAAAATGTCAACTAAGGCCCGATATTTCAATATAAAATTAACTTCTCAGTTTCGTAACTAATGCCAATAAGTTAAATGACAGTTAACTTATTAAGCGTATTTCCAAAAACGTTTGGTTTCAAGTTTGTAAATTGTAAGTAAGTTAGTATACTTAACAAGTTTAAGTAAGTAAGTATACTTAACAGTTTATCGATAATAAATAAATTCAACAAACAGAAACAATTACAGTAAATTTAGAAATTACTTCAACAACTGTCAGTAAAATATAAGCAGAAGTTAACTGATGCCTGAAGTATGAGTTCACTTTTACTAACACTTTGTAGGTTATCAGATATTGAAATACGGAAAATTATTTTAACTATCAGTTAATCAAAACCACTCAAGTTAACTTTATATTGAAATACCAGCCCTTAATAGCACAACACGTTCTGGAGTAATGACCGCGGACATTTTTTAAAGATATTTGTAGGACCTTTCGTAATCGTTCACTAAGTGTAACCAAAGGGTAACTATTACGTGTAAAATTTCTACTTCGACTAGTGTACAGGAGCTATCCGAATTAGAGTAGCCTCCCATTAACCAAGTTAGCCTTATACGCCAAATTAACACTTCTTGTATTTAACTTGTAATAGATGATCTATAGATTTAATGATCTATAAATTTAATGATGAACTACTATATGCATGTTCTCAGATCTTTTTGTTCCAATTGAAAATCTTAAACGGGCAAATCCATGTCGGGTAACCCCGTAGGGAGGATTTCGAAAGCAAATGTGTGTAAAATATATCGCCGAAATGTAATTGGGTATAAAAAATTTGAACCACACCTTTCCGCAATAGTGCTACCGCTATAAGATTGAAGTTTTTATGAAATTAACAGAAAAGTCGAGAAGAGCTTGGCTACTTTCAGGGCCGGCTCTTCCATATGCGTAGAACATGCACTTGAACAGGGTGCTGAAATTAGTTGACGACAAAAATACCTTACCATCTACATGCCATTTTATTTGATACAGCTATATGTAACTCCAAATGATAATCAAATTCATGTACTTTTACTAATTGCACGGTAATTGGTAGCGGTACGCTTACTTCATATAAAACATAAAACTCTATGGTTGCGCAATACTTGGCTTTCATTCATACGCATAACCGAACATCAAAAATCTTCGAACTTGAGTCTTTATTCTTCGGGTCAATAGTCTTTTGGATCTAACAGGAGAGCGATAAAGCTTTTGATGTGATTGAAATTCTGTTCGACTCGGAAGCTTGCTAATTATCGTATGTAACGTAGTAGGCAATGGAATCTGGAACGCTATGTAAGCAGTGAGAAGTGAAAAAGTCATTTTTGTATTATACTGCTTAATGGTTTGTAGTAGTAATGTATATGACATGTCTTTCTTCGATGCCTCGAGCAGGTGCTTATAATACTTAGAGGCTAATCCAAGGTACTTTTCGCTAAGGAATAGTGACAATTGATCACCGTTGGGGCACCAAATCAAAGTCTGATATTTTTCTTTCACTGTTAAAGTCAGCCTAGAGTTGTCTCGATTCATATAAAAGTCACAGTATGTTACCCGAATGACTTACCTAGTGCACATTTCACGATCTTACTGATAACGGAAGGGAATATTCCTGACACGGAAATCATAACGTCGTGCGCATATTGAAACAGTGTGCCTACGTCTCTGTCTAGTGTGATTAGGATTTTATTCACGAGCATTAGCCAGAGTAGAGGAGACAAAAGCCACTATGTTGTGTTCCTGAATACAAATTTGTTTGAATGGTTGCTAACTAAATCCGTCTGAGTAATTCATGTTTTTAGTATGGAAACTATCGAATGACTAATCTACTCCTCCACACCTAGTTCACTGAATGATTCTTGATTAGTTTCAGTGTGAATGTTCTTGAATGCATCTAGAAAGGTAGATCGTGTTTATAATGGATTGTTTCTTCTATTTTTACGCATTGTTTCCCAGCTTAGTCTCTGTGAAATTGAAATTCTTGTATGACTGAATAAAATTGTGTACTACTTAATGTATAATATGGATTTTTTTAAAATTTCAGTTTAACTCATCAAGTAGTTGCACTCAAAGAAATTAGACTGCAAGAAGAAGAGGGTGCACCATTTACAGCAATCCGTGAGGCCTCATTACTGAAAGAACTGAAACACTCTAATATTGTAACATTACATGATATTGTACATACCCGCGAAACGTTAACATTTGTTTTTGAATACGTTGTAAGTATAGCCCAAATTTATAATATTTATTTTTAAATTGATTAATTTTTACTTTTTTTCAGAATACCGACTTATCACAATATATGGAAAGGCACGCTGGGGGCTTAGATTATCGTAACGTTCGATTATTTTTATTTCAGTTATTGCGTGGTCTGTCGTACTGCCATAAACGAAGAGTACTTCATCGTGATGTTAAGCCACAAAATTTACTTATTAGCGACTTGGGCGAATTAAAACTGGCTGATTTTGGTCTGGCAAGAGCTAAAAGTGTTCCAAGTCATACCTACTCACATGAAGTGGTAACATTATGGTATCGGCCACCAGGTAAGCTTCTTTCACTCTAAATTAAGTGTGTGTGATCATACGTAATTTTTTAGTTACTCATAGGACAGGTAAAGTCATAATAAAATTCTTGGATTGTGGATAGTTTTTCA
Organism: Beris morrisii; assembly: GCA_951812415.1. NCBI lineage: Eukaryota > Metazoa > Arthropoda > Insecta > Diptera > Stratiomyidae > Beris > Beris morrisii. Next base: position 75,582,789 of record OX638310.1, read on the forward strand.
ATTCTTTGATGTTTCTTGTATAGCTACACATGTGCTTGTATTAGCATCCAATTAAATTTGGATTTTTGATAATTCGATTTCTAACGCTCTTTAAATAGATATCACGCAGTACACACTCCTTGCAATTGGAATTAAACTCAATTAGGTGTACACCACATTTCGGGGGTGCAGTAACTAAGCGCGTGAACCTACATATAGTGTGGTCATGGAGTTTAAATCCACCTAGTTACGAGGCACCTCTGATCTAAGTATTATAAAAAGAATGAGATTTGATTCAGTAACAGTAACCCTAGAATGCTGTTACTGTCCTTTGCCCCAGGTGTGGATGAACGGTTCGATTGCTAATTCGCCCATTAAAAATTAGAATATACACAAGAAAATGGCAACAGTCTGTCACAACTTAATTTTTTTGGGGGTATGTGGTGCAGGTTACTATGTGACTGACAATCTAAATAATAAGCAGGCGGCTGTTCGGAACGTTATTTATTTTATGTTGTCGGTTGGCTAGTAACGTGCACTATATCTCTAAACGTATTCCGAAATTATACCTGAAATATTATAAAGTTTATCCGTAGTTCGACTGTAGTTTAACTATTTCTAAAACAACTGACTGTTTTTGCTACCCATGCCTTTTTACAGATGGCGTCGAACTTTATAAATGTCATTTGACAACTACGACTGAGAAATGCCAGCCTTTACTATTCCTAAACGTTGCAACATTTCCTTGCATGTACCAAGTTGTAACTTTCTAGCATAAGCATTGCCTGAGAAATAAAAACTACCCCGTATACTGGAACTGCTATTAAAATTTTTTTTCAGGTTATGTCACTATCTACTATCCTTCTGTATAATTCCCAGCTTTCAACTTTCCATCGTGCGTTTCTGCTAGAATGTACATAGACGTAATAGATAATGGGAATACCTTCTGCATAAATTCCAAGGTTCCATCTCTAGTACCTACTTTGTGAGATATGAGACGAGTTTCACGGGACAAATTAAATCAATTCCTTACTCCACACCTTACTCTTCACCCCCTTCTTTCATTACTCTTCACCCCCTTCTTTCCTTACTCTTCACCCCCTTCTTTCCTTACTCTTCACCCCCTTCTTTCCTTACTCTTCACCCCCTTCTTTCCTTACTCTTCACACATAGACATAGAACAAGTTTAATTTTTCTGCCTTAATAGGTTCGTAAGATATCGTAATCAGAATTTTTGCACTCTCCTCCCGCATTTAAGTTTTTTTATTTTGGTGATATTCTTTCAGTATGCCTAAGTTTCAACATTCAAGCATGAACCGTGATAGAACTTTCCATAGGGATAGCTCCGGGTGTCTCTAAATGATTGGTGGTCTATGATTCCACTAATTGCATTCTCCACTAATGTTATCATAACATTTTATAGCCATGATATAAACAAGTTCGAACAAATTTTCAAATGTTATTACAATTTATGTGTATTTTATTTAAATTCTATCAAAATAACCTTGATTAATCTCTATAGAATTTTTTGCATACGCGGGTTCGGAGACCTAGATACCAACAATTTTCGTTCAAAACCCTACACCCACCTCCCACACTTCCAATCTACCCGCTATACAAAAAATTCAACTTATTATCTCAATTCTCAAAGCTACCAGTTAGCGAAGAAGTTCGCGAACGGCGGACAGTCAGATGGACAACCATTGTTTTCATCGAATTCAATAAAAAAATTTCAGGATAGCAATTTTTTTTTTAAATCGATTACATTTATTTTTATTTGCTTTTAATCGAAATATTCAACAGTTCATATCTAATTTAAGCTAACTGACACGATTATATTGTTCACATGAAGAATTCCTGTTTCAATCAGTATAACTAGAAATTCAGCACAACACAAATAAACTGTAGATTTAGTGAACATTTTCATAAAATTTCTTCCTCCGGAATATAATGTCTTATTGAAAATTGTTTGTACATTTTTAGATGTTCTACTGGGTAGCACGGAGTATTCAACGTCGCTAGATATGTGGGGCGTAGGTTGTATATTTGTAGAAATGATAACAGGAATGCCCACATTCCCCGGTATTCGGGATACTTTCGACCAGCTGGATAAAATATTTAAGCTACTAGGAACACCAACGGAAGATACATGGCAAGGAGTTACACATTTACCAGGATACAAGCCACACAAATTAGGTTTGTGCATTTTCTTTTTCATGAATTCGTTGTGCTTATTCTAGCACAAAAATGCTGTTATTACGAATATACAGAAAGTATATTTATATTGTGCTTTAAATTTTATTTTTAAATTTTTTTATAGGTTTTTATAGGCCTAGGAAATTAGGTCATAGTTTTCCGAGACTGTATGATATCATTGAAGGTGAAACGATAGCGGCCGCTTTCTTGCAATTAAATCCTGAAGAGCGAATAGGAGCTGAGGATGCTCTTCAACATCCTTATTTTGCACAGTTGCCAAGAAAATTATATGAACTACCAGACGGTAACTATATTATTTCGTTTTGTTATATTAGATACAAAAGAAAGATTTTCACCGATTCCTGAAACGGGGTCAACTCTGTTAACTATTTCTCAGTGTAATTATTAAATCCCAAATGTAACTTAAGCTACGCTAGTTTTTTCTGCGTTGAATTTTTTGCGTCTATACATGACCATAGCAGTTTCATACATATTTAAATAGAAAATGTATACAAAAAGGGCTGTGCAAAACTAAACCCCAAATCATCGGAACCGAAAAAGAACATTTTCGGACAAATTGTCCAAAATTTTTTCATTTTATCGGTTGAGAAGCCAACCGTGAGTGTGAGTGTGCTAGTCTATCATCGCATAAGATCGAATTCCATTCATGACATGCTAACAACCTATTCCCGAAAAACAACTATGTTGAAAATCTTCGGTGAAAAATCTTACATCAGATGAAGGAGCAACCTTAATGTTCCAAAGTCGATCAGAGAAATATTAATAAAGAGGCCAAGGCTCGATTTCGGCCATTAGAAGATCATTAGGTGAATGACTATTGGAACTCACACTCAAGTCTTAGGGGCGTTCTCACGATGTTCAGTTACGTTCTAATTGGAACTTTAACTTTCATACAAAAATACCGGTTAAAGTTCTAGTTACAGTTTAACTGAAGATCGTATAATGTCCCTTATACAGTCACGGAAATGCCTGACTTTCTCCAGTAAGATAGTGTCAGATTTAGTTTCTCTAAACAAGTACAAAGATTATAATGAAATATTTGTCAGTACATTATTTCCTGAATTATCATCTTAAAATCATCGGCAAAATGTAATTGGAGTCATGCCGAATCAGTGAAATCACATCTGAAAACGCTATGCAAGGGAGAGATATGGCCTAAGGAGCGGTTAAAAGCCAGATACAAAAGACCGTGCATTACGTGGTGCGAGAAGATTTAAGGCTTCTACAAGCTCAAACCAACAAATTGTAATAATAAGTAGAACCTCGATTATATTGGTTTACGTTTGCGATTTTCTGTCATAACTTTACTTACATATACGTCAGTTCTAGCAATAATGTTCCTGCACTTAACATCTAGTGTGTATTCTTCTTCTCCACTAAGACCACCCGCGCAGTCTATCAACTTTTAGTCGGCCCAGTTGTTTAGTTTAGTTGCTATTGGCTATACAGCTATATTGAAGCTCGCATACCAACCGATTCGAAATTGTCAAAACTAAAAAGTTAAAGTGCACGAAGATTCCCTTTTGTACTGTGGCATAAATCACGGGCGAAAGCTCAATATGACCATTCGCACACGAAGCAACTAAATTTGGACATTTGGAGGTGCCTTGTGCTATTTATTTATTTATATTGAAACAGAGGTTTACAGTTGTTGTTGTGTTGACACTTTCAGTACTTTATGATTCTTGCGCAATAATACGCTTTTGTAACTACCGACCTAGTAGTGTGACTGGTGTACGCATGAACACCGACTAAAATGTTTATTCGGGCAGATACAAGTTTGCGGAGCTCGATCCAATTAAAAAGGTTCCTGTCTGAATAGTCCGCAGTCCGCGCTAGCTCTTAAGGTGATGACTTCTCCAATAAGATGGTAATATATTCACGATCGTGATACATTCATTATGTAACGACCCTTATCCTTCGGGGTATCTAAATCTTCCCCATTGTGTTTGGGAGGTCCTGGCTAAGTCTCATAGCCACGGCGAACTACAGATTGTCCTAAAGAACAATGGTAAAATAACTGCGTCGTTGACACAATCAGCGAGAGGCGATTGGTGTCTCATGGAGATTTGAAGACAACGACTGTGCATCTAGTGGCTTCACGTACTAGCTCGCCAGGTTAGGATGAGCTGTCGTTTGGCTCCATGAACATGCACGATGGCTGACAGCTGGAATTGAGGAGTTCCAGCTTAGTAATCAGCGGGAATTGAAATGGCCTATCAGAGTGGAGGCTTAGACTGAGGGGGTATAAGATGGATAACAGGAAATGTCATTCCAACAAGCCAAACTGGTCACCAGTTGAAGCCAGGTAGTCAGGCATATGGTCTTAATACTCAAACGTTAGTAATGGGTACCAAGATGAATAATTGGACTGGCGGACGAGAGGTATTTGGGATATCTTTTTTTTTTTTAATTTTTACAATTCCCTCACTCGTGTCTAAAGGTTGACACGAGCGCAAATATATCAGAACAATGCCGTTGGAGACAGCGTCTGACCAGAATATCCCTACGATGCGTCGAAAATATGGGTTTACTAAAGTCTGCAATTTCCTTTTAAATTTATCGATCGGCCACCTTTCATGTGGCACAACCGTATAACAACACAGATTCGAATACCCGGTAGCAATGCGTAAGCCGCATCAATTAATCCATGCGCCTCTTCCACATTTTTGGGGTTAATGTGATATGTGTCCGGACATATGTGTAATATGCATACATCGGGTTTTTCGTACATTTTTTGTATAGTCCTGACTCCCATTTAAAATCGAAAGAAAGGATATTCGACTCTTCAGCGAATTTGACCACATGGGCAATTTAGTTCTGAGTGACACCATCAGGTGACGTAAAACCCGAGATATTTTATGGTTTCCTTTAAGGCTGGGGCCAACTCTGCGTTAACGGCTAACGAAAGAATGCGATAACTAATCCGAGAAATATTGTGCGTTAGTGTGGCCACATAAACTCGTTAAGTACTGCGTTGTGCTCAACTATGACCCCACTATAATCGGAAAAAAAAAGTTTCTTCGATGACCATTTCCCGATTGTTACAAAAAAAAAAAAAAAAATTTCGAGTTTCTTATCTCCTTGGTTGTAGTGGGTTGACTCAAGTAACACCATCCTCCCCATGAAGTGCTCAATCCCATTGTTGCCATGTCTTCAGAAATAATAATTTAATCACCTCTGGGAGTACGTTCTAATGAGGCACTCAATTTATCATAGAACTCAACTCCTTATACGTATACTCAGCTGTTCGAAGTTTGTTGGCGACTTTTTAATGATATTGGCTTTGAGTCTGACTACGATTATCCAGCTTATGAGACTGTTCCTCATTCTCAGGACCAAAGCACACCTAATCCTTTCCACTTCACTAAATCCTAAGATGTTCATTTTGTAGCATTCCATTTCACGTTTTTTCACTATTCCTTTCGGATCGTACTTGGTCATTAGTGACTAAACGTTCCAGAAGTAAACCGTTTTCGTCGTCGATATCATTTTTGGATTTTAATCAGAACTGATAACACCATGACCAACAGTTAGTTCATTTGCCATTTTTAGGGTAGGCACAGGCGGCGAATGTTTACTTCAGCCTGCATTTCACGGCATATCATTTTTTTCAGATTATTCTATTATTTTTTTTTTTGCTATTACAGTGGATGCCGCTTATTGTAATCACTTTGGGACCGGCCATAAGCAATAACATTAACCGGATGATAACAATAGCCGAAGGGAAAAAATTCTCATTTATTTTCCTACGCTTGAATATAGATTGCTCGAAGCATCTAATATTAATTTTTTTATTCATTAAGTGTTATTTACAATTCTAGCTTGAATGTTTCACAAAGTTACAGAGAATATGAAATACTGTTTCCTCTTCCTCCTCATTCAGGCAGATTCTACAGAAAGTCGTTTGAAAAGAAACGCCGTCTTTTAGCATGCCGGATTATAAGACAGTGTCTGGTCAGGACACTTACTGTACTGATTCTCTCCCTTTTTAGCAAATTCAGCCTTGTACAGCGTTTTAGATCCAGCTTCGGTCATGTCTGTCAGCTCAGCGCGCCACTTCTATTAAACTGACTCGAAAACTTACTCGAAGTTGAGCTCATTCTGTTGAACGAGATCAACATCAATAGTTTTCAGAAGCTACGAAAAGACTGAAATTTCTCATAGTAATCTATAATATATATTGCCTTGTGTTTACATAAATGTTAAACCAAGAGCAACCATCTTTAATTTTGAGATTGTTTTTATTTTGCCTTTTTGATCACATTCACATGAAGAAAAAAGAGGAGCGATTAAGATTACAGTCACAAAACTTGTAATGTTGTATGGAAATCTGGCCCTAATGATAACATAAAGCGAGTTTTTATTCCAATAAGCGATGAATTTCGTTTGTGGAAAATGGAACTAACTTGTTTTGATAACAAAATGCGGCTTATAACATTATCCGCGATTACTATAAGCGGCATCTACTGTAATAATACGTTATTTACGATAAATTTTCCCAACTGAACACCTCGAGTTTCTTATAAAGTTTTACTAGATAACGAAACTTTATAAGAACCACTAGGTAAACCTAGGCACACCGAATTTCTTGCAGTAATAAACAAGGTCTGATTTTAATAATTAAATTATATTACTCGTATTATTGTATAATTATTAGTTAGAACACAACAATTCTATAATGTATCTAAAGCGTACTATGTTCGTATTTTTTATTTAAAAAAAAACGTCATCGTTCTGAATTTTGAACTGATTATATTCTTTTCGTTGCAGAGTCATCCATTTTAAGTGTTGAAGGAGTGTATTTATTCCCCGAACCGAACCGACAGAGCAAATGAAAATTAAAGCAAGTGCTATCACTGGATGGTGTTCGACATTACTGTTAGCGCATTATTCGAAAAATAAACATAACGCGACATTTTCAAATTGATCAGCCTGTTCAACGGCTGTACGTTATTATAAAATGCAATCAACGTATAAGGACACGTGACAGTGTCGCTGTGCAGTTCATTGTTTTATTTATTATTTTCTTTGTTTTAAGTTTTCCAAACAGCCTAAAAAAAGACGTTCTAACTTTTTGGCCGTCAGTTTTCCGCTACACCACGCAAACAATAGTTCATTCAAAAGTGATTTGCAATTAAAAATTGTATTCATAAACTAATTGTAATTATATGTTTTATTTTATTCTTTAATTATTTTTTGTACATTTTTAAACAATTCATTCACTTGATGTGACTAGCGAAATGTTCCAGTTATTATTATTTAATTTTTTTTAGAGAATTTATTTTGCGTATTCTCTCCAAACGAAACAAAACAAAACAAAAAAAAACCTTATTGTTATAAATTCTTGAAGCAAAAAAATAATAATACTAGAAATGAAATAAATCAATTGATTAGCAATTAAAAAAGAAAGTGAAATTGAAAAAGAATATCACTTAAAAAGTGCCATGAAATCGAATAAAATGTACTTTTTAACTGTTTTAAACGAGAATACGTCGTTGCTCGGCTATTTCCTTTTCTCTTTTGTGATATGAAGAGTAAAATGAATTTTTTAACTTTTAAGCAGACAAATTTTGTATACATCTCTGTACATTTACTACGTACGTACGTTCAATCGAAAGATAGATATTTTATATATATATTAAAAGAAACAATGAAAATGATCAAAGAGTTATTGAGTGTTAGTTGAAATTCACAAGAATGAAATTATTTTTTAAAAAATATTTGTTTATATTTGTAACATTAGATAATGTAATTACGTTACTATTCAGTTCTAAGAGTCATTATAAATATAATAGCTGGTTTTGCATAATATTAAAAAAAAACGAGAACAGAAAGAAAACGATTCCAAAATAAAATTTATTCGATTAATGCTTTTGTATGATTTCAGCGTGATGTAGTAACTTAGCGCTCGGAGGTGCTGTGTTTATGATGGCTGTTAAGTTAAACATTTTCTGGTGTATATTAGTTTTGCGTTTATCGACCATGTCGTTGTGTAAAAGTTTGAGTTTATTTTTTTTTTCTTTAGAAACCCGATTCAAATAATAATTACATCTACTTAAACTAGTTAGCATTTATCTAATTGAATGCTTTTAATAAAATGGATATAAGTGATTATGAATTAAAGACAAATATTTGAACTACTTTTAACACACCAATTTAAAAAGTTACTTGGCGCAAAAAAGAGATTTTTATATGGTTAACTCTAATATTATGCATTGTTTCTATAGTTTTATAAATTCTACTGGAGTTCCTAAAGTTTAATTAAATGTAATCTAATATCTACTTTTATCCATTTTATTAGAAGCTAATTCAAAAAATCGTATTTGTTACACCGAATTAAATAGAGGAGCTCTCTCGTTCTCGTCATTGAATTTAAATATCAATGCGATTGTGCAAAAAGGCCAATCTGCAAGGCAAGTTTCTATCTACTTTTTGAAGGAAAGTTTCTAAGATTTATCCTTGACATACTATCTTATTTGAATCCTTACACAAAAACGAACAGTGCGAATGCATATAAACAAAAACAGATTAACCCGTTTTGTGCAACACCATCAATATGTTGTTGGTTTTTCTATCATACACAAGCTCGAGGTAAATGCAAAGAATTTTTACATTAAGTTCATTATTATTTCTAAAGCTGTCCGACCTAAAACATCTCATGCCTTCAGCCTTTTTTACTGTAGGGATTAAATAGTTCAAGCTAAACAATTTAAATAAAAAAAAAATAATTTGTGGTGAAATGCTTAATATTTTTATGTTTTAAAAAATGACAGTGAAGCTTCTATCCATTCGTGAGTTAAGTTAATTTCATTACTGTCCAAAATTCCTGTGTTGATTGTGGTAACTCCTTAATTGTTTGCACGGCATCTCGAGAAGATGTTAATTTGTAAAGGTCACAAATCCTACGGCATGAATTTTATAACAGACAAAAGTATTTAGGTACGATCGGAGAACGCTTGTCATCATAAATTACTGCGTGACATCGACCGAATTTGGAATAACATTATCTTATTTTTAAAGCTTAATGCATTTACCATTGTTGCTCCTTTTCGATAATCGGATGGATTGCGAGCTTTCTTTCGGGTACGACTACACAAGTTCTATGGGATTACATTTCCTCATCTTCATTTTATATCAGCTTCTGCGTCGCCAAGGGTCAGTTTTATCGCTAACCGCATTCCCAATTTTAATTGTCGACCTTGTGTTTTCTTCTCTCAATATCAGCCATTGATTTCTAGATCACAGTACACGTGCAAAAACCCAGAACTCGATTACAGAGGTTCACCACTCTTCGGTTCTCTGTAAATGCAGCGAAATACTTTCTCTGGTACAGGCAAATCAAGTATAAACTCTAAAATACAAGAATGTCATATTTTCTTCACATACAACACCTTGGTGACTAAACTCATCTTCGATGATGTTACAGTGGACATTTCAAAGCATTTTCATCATTGCGGCCGATAGCTGCAAAAAGATAATCTTCGAGTGATATTCAACCCTTTTGAAACACAGTTATCTTTATTTCGATATTTACAATAAAAAAGTTGACTTTAAAGTTGGTTCCAGTACTCAAAATAAATACTCGTAGTTGCAACTGAAAGTACAGGCGAACAAGTATAACAACTGTGCAACTGTAATGCTACTAAGATCTAAGGTCTCCTTCGTAGGTGCAAAAAAAAATCACTCCATCAGATCTTGCAAAAATCTGCATGACACGAGTACAATTCGTTAAATTGACTGACCGTACTCAGAAATAAATGAAATGCAAATGTGCGTAAAATATATCGCCGAAATGTAATTGGGTATAAAAACTCTGGCAACTACTGCTAAATAGCAGTGGCGTGGCGTGAAAATTCAACAAGGGGAAGCAATTGGTTAATATCCAAAATTTATTATTATTATTCTACCTACAAATTTACTGCGTATTAATTGAATATCCTCCATTAGCTACTTTTAACATTACTAATATAAAATCACCCAGCAATCACGAACGGGAACCAGGCGGCTATTTGGAACGTTATTTTTTAAGGTTGTCAGTTGCAGTCACCTACACCGCATTTAATCATTAAACGCGTTCCGGAATTCTATCAAAAAAATTTATAAAGTTTCGCCCAGAGTATTGGCACATTTTATTTATTTATTTACGTATTATATATGAAATTAGTCGTCTTCTCCCTACGCTATTTCAATGCCCTCGTAATACCTATTAGGTACATCGCGCTCTCGAATTTACGGTTGAGCCACCCAAATTACGTATGGTTAAATTTAGACACTATCTCGAGTAACTAGAATGTAGAATCGACCGTGCATTGTAGCAGGTAAGGGGTATAACCTGCAGTGCTTCAGATGTAAAATTCACCGACTCGCTTTCTTTTCGTCATCGGTTCGCCTTTATTTTTCAAACGGCTCGCTCCTTTCATTAGTGTCCAATTTTTTTAAGTTTTCCACTGACCAAAATTGACTGGACTGTATGTTATTGTTTTCGGCGCCTTAAAAGATGCATTAAGGAAAAACCAAGAATATATGGGGAAAAGATTTTGAAGAGGTTACAAAAGATTAAAGGCTGTTTTAGCAAAAAAAAATGGAAGTGACAATTAGTCCAGAAGATAGAGTAAGGAAATGAGCTTGATTCGATTTAGATGGAGGTAGATAAAAGTAAATCCCTATTGAATGTCAATGTTCTTTAGACATTTAGCATTCAATCCTGTTTGTTTTATAACTTTGCTAACTCCAAAATGCAATATCGTAATTTTCACAAGACATTAGATTCGCTAACATTTCCTCTAAACTAATGAAGAGTTTCGATATAAACTAGCCAGTTTATTGTCGGAGTAGCCAGTATGCGAGCAAGCACTCTTTCACTTTCTTTGCGGATGTCCGACAATAGCCCGAGTAAGAGCACTAGGCTGACCCTTCTTTCAAGACCTGATGGAGATCTCGAAAAAGAAAATTGGAGAGTTAATAGTCTGCACATATAGTTCAATATCCAATGACCAATTCTTCTACTTCGGTCATAACAATTTCAAAAAACCGGGTTCAATAAATTTCTGGCATCAAAATCGAGGTCTTGCTCTAATTGGTCCTTGTCACCACTTAAACCAACCATCTTACAGCTAGTCCCGATAATAGGGTGGAGGGAAGCGAAGGCAGGGGCTTTGTCTTGACCGAGATACATGGAGAATTTGAGCTATACAGTTGTAACTTTAAGATATTTTAATATAAATAAAAACTCATTTTATTGATGTCTTGCTCAACATAAATGTTTCGTAACAAACTTTTCTATTTGTTAATCAATTTTTTGGGTAGATAAAGCAACAGTGGTCTTCCACGATATACGATCCTGGGCAATAACCTGTCCTGTCGTCAGAATTTCTGGTATCTACTTCTCAATTGTTCGTTCCCCGCTACACGTCTTTCCAATCGAAGTCTATCCAGTCGTCTTACAAAGGTCGTCGTTGAAAATAACGTCTTGTCACATTAGCCCCGAGACATTAATTCACGGAAGTTTAGTTTTTTTTAAGTTTATCGGCCACCTTCCATGTGAAACATCATTACAACATTGAGTAGAAAGTTGAAGGAACACAGAAGGCCTGACGTACTTCGTTGCGAGCCTCCACATATTTTTCAGCTCCACAACCTTTCAAATTAGTAAAATTCTTACGTATCTTCCACATTTTATCAATTTAGGACTATCGGTGCGCTAAGCGCTACTGTCCAGATCCTGGTTTATATATCCAATTTTTTTCAGTACATTTCTGTTTATGCTGCCCATAGTCTAATATACTAGATACTATTGCTTTTTTCTGGAATAATTATCTTACTCCCAACTTCGCTTAGTTCCGATAGTTCAGTTAAGTTTAAGCCAGTTGGGGATTACGTGCGATATTCTTCACAGACTGCTCTGAACCAGAAAATGCAGCTCCAAAACTTCTTAGCGCCATTCTGATTTTATGAATTACCTACATACATATAAAATCTGTTGGTTCCTTGTTATATAATGTTACTCTTCAACCAACGAGACAGTATCTGTCTGAACATAATCGGGCCTATTACGAAACTCGAGTCGAGTGAGTAACTCGACTCACATTTGGACTCGACTCGAGCTAAAGTTGGTATTATGAAACTCGACAATTGGAAAGTCACTTCATTTCCAGCAGTCGAGTGAGTTTGACATTTCTTATAAGTAAATACTCACTCGATCGGCTCTCATAATACGCAGTTCTCTTAACTCACGCTTTTTTTTCGACTCAAAGTCGAGTGAAACTCGACAAGTAGGCACTCGTCGAGTTTCATAGTCGCAGAATGTGAGTTTTTTGGTCGAGTCGAGTTTCATAATAGGCCCGAATATCAAATTTTTCTTTTCGTTTTTGGTAACGTCCATGCAGAGTGATGTACCGTTTGATACTGAAGAATTTTAGTACAGTTTGAATCCTGATTTTCTGTTTTTAAGGTAATTGAGCCTCCATGAACAAATTATAGATTGCTACATACTACAGATGCAATTATGAGCTTAAGTCAGCCCTAAAAGTTTGAAAACATAGAATGAATCTCTTTCACGGGCTTTGCCATACTATACTATGACGCAGTAAACCAAGTCGGGCCTTGGTTTCTTCGACGATATTTCTCTGATCGAATTCAGGACATTATGGTCGTAACTTCGTACGATCCGATTTTTGTCTCAGCCAGGCGCGAACGCAGGGGGGGGGGGGTTTCGGGGGTTCAAACCCCCTCCGAAATGATGTAATTAAAAACTCACAACTAAATGTAACTAATACGCGACGCGTAAATTTGTTTGTAAAGAGAAGAGAAGTTTCTATACAAAAGTCCTTAAAACATTTGGTCGACATAATAAATGGTGTGCGTGTAACCTACATACATAATTTAATTTAATACTATTTGAATGTAAAGGAAAATTTAGCACCTTTACCTTACAAATGACCACAATAAAAACTCTCTATACCTTTTGAAAATATTTTGTTTCATGCAATTTTTTCTTTCTCGAGAAAACATGGAGCTACAATAAATTTTTTTTACATAAATAAATCACAGTTTTCACTAGTTTTGAATAATGGTACAATCGTGAAAGCACACAACGACAGTGTGGGACAGTGCGATGGTCTGTTGGATACACAGGGTGATAGTTCAGCAGTGCGATAGAAGGCTATCTTTAGTCAACGAAATTTATTTGAATAGTCGAAATAAACAAAAGAGTATCGCGAAAGTGAAAAAATACGATGATTCGGATTACAACTCCCTCGTCAAACGTGATAGTACGATAGTGTTATCAGAATATGACAATTAAAACTTTATTTCTCGGACTTTACACATCAACTAACTTAACGGTAAAGGGGTATGCCTTCTACTAGTACTAGTCCTTTTCATTGTGATAGTGGTAAAAGTCTGTAATTAAAGAACAAGGTGAGACTAACTCTTAGTGAGATACAGGTCTCGACATCCCAATCCGGATTAAACACCCTATAGCTCACACAAAACCTATCACGCGATTGTACTGAAACAACATATGCCAAAAGGGGATGCCACACATTGAAAAGGAGGACGTACCAAGAAGGCGACAAGCGGCACACGCTCTTTTTAATAAAAAAAACATATGCCATAAGTGAACGCCATACGTTCAGAAACAAACGCCTTACGCTACGAAGTTGAAGATGAGAGAAATTTCTGTAATGTACTTCTACGAGTGGCCACATTTGTACGTTCGGATTTTCCTATACAAGGCTTGGTTAAGGTCGGTAATCAGCGAAATTCGTAAGCTAGAGAACTTGGATATCTAGGAAGTGAATTCTTGTAATTTATAAATATTATATAATTTTTGTAATAACTCAAGTTAAGATATTATAGCTAAAGACGTACCCTTCAGGTCAAAAATTTAGTCGACATTTCGATGAAGCCGCGTCCTTTGCCAATAATAAGAATGGCTACTAATGAAGGAAAGATAACCAAATAAGTCGGGATGCATTCAAGATCGAGTTTTAGATTGCATTAGATTTGTCCTCAGATGCCAAGGAAACGGTTCGTTCGATGATTTTATTTCGAAGTAGTGATTTTAAACGATATCTTATTTTCGTATTATGAATCTTCATTTGCACCGAACCTCACAAACTTAAGAATTTTCCGAACTTCAAAATCAACAGGCGATTTGTAGTTGAGTTTTATTTTCAGTTGCGTGGTTTTTTTCGTTCGATTGGAAAATGTAAGTAATAAATTAATTATTCGTTTTTATTTGTACATTTTGTCTACTAACTAAAGAAACAATTACTTTGTATTAGAGCAACAGGATGTATTTCTGCCGACTCAGAATAGAAGATTTTAATCTCGAAGTTTGTTTGAAGTTAAGTCTAAGTTCGGTAACAGGCAAAATCGTCCTACTCCTCGAGTAGCTCTCATACAAAAGTCCTTAAAACACGTCTTTATCAGTATTGTCCGATAGCTTCAAAACACCTCAAGCTCCGACTTTGAAATTTTGAATGGTTTTCCAGTAGGTTCAGTTAAAGGTATGAATATGAAGAAAATCCCATGAGTTCTTCGTGTTGCTTCCATACAAAAATCCCGTAAAAATGTCCTCACTCCATTTTTGGAACTCACAATAACTCAAGAAATCGTTTTGCCACGAAGCCGACATATTGTACAAATTAGTTTTGAGTGAAAATGAAGTTCGAGTTGAATTTATTAGTGAGTGAAATCCTTTCACTCCTCCGGGCAGCTCCCGTACAGAAAGTCCTTAAAACACGTGTTCACGAATATTGGCCGATAACTTCAGAAGTCTTCATCTAGAGTATCATACGATTGGCTTGCACCCGATCTTGACTGCGGTATTTTTTTTTAATTTTACGTCGATCACTATACGTATCCAAAAAAATAAACACAAATTTGTTTTTAAACAACACATAGTTGTAGGTGAAGACTACCGCTCGTAATCCCCGAGTGGAGTAAAACTATACTCAGTGCTGGTCAAAGCGAACATAAGTGTCTAAGAGTATGACGGGTGAAATATTTTCACCGGAATAGCCAGTTGAAATGAATATGCACTTTGATCAGCAGGCACTCCGTCGACGAAACAGCTCAATTTCGTACCAAGTCAAACCTGGTTCCGGTTTTCCATGGCTTCAAAACAATTTTTATTTTTGCAAGTTTTCTATCAATCGAAGGTGAAACAATCATTATTTTTGAGGTTACGAAACTACTTAAGTTTTGCTCTATCTGTTACATTAGTAATATTATTCAATCTAAGACTACTATCGCTCTTGGTTCTGCCTTCAGTTATTATCTTTCAACATAGTCAGTGTAGGTCCGTGTTTATTTTTAATGGCTTTTGTATGTTTTTTTTTAAAAAATCACCACACGTCCTAATTCTCAACTTAACGTAATTTCGGCTAGTGCTTATCAAAGCAAAATTATTGTAAGTCAATGAATGATATTGATGTTTATTTATTGCTAGCCTAACAAATTTTTATAGTTTATTATTAAAAAATATTGAAGTTCAAAAAACTTTCGGTATTGAGGCAGATAGATGATGCCAGAAGGTTTTGCTAAGTTGCACAGCGCAGTCATCCCATCCTCGGCACGACCATTGGTGGGGCTCGCAACGTCGCGCCGATGTCTTCACGACGTCGTACTGACTTAAGATATAGGCACATCGCGACGTTGGTATAGCAGCACCGACGTTGAGCCGACCGATATCCAACTGAAAAGGTTTTTTCGGACCTATGTAGGAAAAGTACCCATATTTTTGTATTTAACTGTACCATTCTTCGAACATAAAAATCTTCCATCGTAATTGGCATTTCTTTAAACCATAGCGTAATTTATTCGATTCAAAAAGGGGAAAATATATAATATTGAATAAAATTTATTTTTCATAAATGAAACTTATAATTTAATGAAAAATATTATCGGGCCCCAAGAAGATTCCACACTCGAGAAAGGTTATTCCAACATTATGGTATATAATGAAAATTGCAACGAAAAATTCCAACATAGTGATACAATTATTATGTTAAAATGACGTAGGCTGATTTTTTTTATTAAAATTAATTTCTTTTAAGAGAGTTTCTAAAGCAGTAGAAATATTGCTAATAGAGACATAATAGTCATTGAGCCTAATAAGTTTTTTTATATATCTTAAATATAAATCGGACCAGTAAAATAAAAAAAAAAACAAAATGTTAATGTGAACTATCACATAAAGCCAAATTTTCGAATTTTCCATTTATATAATTTACTATGGCTTTTGTTCTAACCATGTACGTAAGCTGCGTATATGTGTCTAGTTTTATTACAAAATTGGTTTATATTATTGTTGTTAAAACGCCCACAGCAATGTAATTGAATTGTATATTCAAAATACTTACAGGTAAAAATAAATAAAATAAATAAATAAAGTTGAAGTTAATCTATTTATTAAAGATTGCTGTGCACGGCATTTACAACAATTATTATTATATTGATTTTAGTTAATAAGTAAAGTGAAGCACTTTAGTAGAATATATTAAAAGAACACCACAATTCTCGTAGTTTTAAATGCATTGACTAGTCTAACCGAAAAATATTGCAAATTCATACAGAAATACAAATTAATAAAATTAGATCGAAATTAGACCGTATTCAGGTAAAAACTAAACAATTTTTTTAGAGATAGAACTCGTAAAATTCGCATCAAAAAAATTTCGTAAAAATGAACTACGAGTAGATTTTAAAAGTAGAACAGTAGAATTAAATAATAAATAAAATCGTAACAATCTCAAGGCTAAGTGTTATTTAGTGCTAGTGTACTCGTATAGACCCTCCGTTATAAAGGAAAATCGAAATTGTTATTTCTTTTTGCCAACAATAAAAATTTCTTCTAAATCGTGTCAACATACAGATTTTTTCCAGATCGAAAATAGATTTTTAGTTGAAAAACATTTCGAAAATAGAAACTTCCAACAAATTCGGACAACACTTAAATTTTGGCATAAAAAGAGCAGATTTTTTTTTCCAAAATTTGGTAAATACCATTCTTTTTTTTTTTTGATATTTATAATTTAAATTAAGCGGAAGCACAATAGATACTATGATAACCAAATAAGAAAATAATAGCAAACATAAAACAAAAAATATCATTAGTAATTCTGATTTTTTTGGTTGCTGCCCGGTTGGTATTTTCAAATTTCATTAGAGACTATTAATATTTTTCTTTGTCAAAACCAATCTACTAAAGCTTGTATTAGACTGTATGTCATAATAGCAAATAAATATAAACAAACAAAAATAAATCTAAATAAAATTGACTTTGTGTAGGCCACCTAAAACAATTTGGTAAATAGAAATTTATAAAATCTAATATAGTAAAATATTTGAAAAGCGGCATAAAGTCTAAAGCTAGTATTACACTATATGCAACGTTGTAAAATATTTGACTATTTTCCTTGGCAAATGCTGTCAGATAGTGCAATCGTCAAATTTTTTTTCCACATTATTTTATTTGCTCTACACAAAGTCTAATTTGACGGAAAAAATTTGACAAAACTTTTCGTTAAAATTTTTTAGTCAATTATTTAACATCATGGCATACAGTGTAGTACTAGCTTAATACAAGCTATAGTTTTAAGAATCTACTAAAAATTTTATAGTCTTTTATTTAAAAAAATTCAATAGAGGTACGTGTAGACTGTAGCATATGAGTAAGTTACGTGATAAATGATAACAAACTAAAACATAAATTTTGACAAAAATAGTTTAGGACCTTTGTCATAAATCGATTCTTGTTAATAATAATAAAAAATTTTCTAGCGTGAAACAATAAAAAAGGGTTTATAAATTACAAGTACTAACTAATACGAGGTCTCATTTGTTTAGCCAAATTAAAAAAAAAATTTTCTGGTAGGTAGTGTGTTTTATTTTGGATTCGAATAAACCTAAAAGTTTTTTAAATAGTAATCAAATTACTAGATGAAATATTTCTGAATATGTATAAGCGCACGTCCATACCGTATTTGGTGCTATTTTTCATCATAAAATGTATGACATAATAAATGTATGTAAATCATTATTAATTTTCGAAATTGACATCATTTAGACTAAAACTTTTTTTAGCGCAACTATAGTAAAATATTTTGCACTCTATATATTTTGCAATATTATTAATTCGAAAAAAAAAAACAAAAATTCAATCAACGAAATTCTTTCATAAAATGAAAAAAATATGAAAAAAAATTTTTTTTTTAAGATAAATAATTGCTAATTTTACATTGAAACTTTAATTTTTCTAGTTTACTTTTAAAAATGCACATCCCATCCCAAATATTTCGTCCATAGCTATAAGACATTATAACAATGTAAGCGTCGTTAACTTTAAACAGTTACATTGCTTTCGATGCAAAAAAAATTTGTTCGAACTTTAATAAATAATGTTTTTTGATTCGAGATTTCTAGCAATGCTTTTTTGCTTATCGTAATTATTATTAAAATGCCAACAGCCGTACAATTTTAGTAGGTTCAAAGTACGTAATTCTTAAAAAAAAAATTATAGTACACTTTGGAACAGATTGGTCATCTGTCAAAAGTCGAGCAATAATTCAACAATTCGTTTTTGTAAAACAAATACTTATTAGTTTAATTTATTAATTATTCACGGAAATCATTGTACAATTTTATTACCAATATATTTTTCTTTAAAATAAATTAATATAAAATAATAAATTTTAATTGCAATGTATAGTAAAGAGATACAAATAATATATATAATAAATATTTTATTATTGTAAATACTTTAATACTGTTTATATAAATATATAGCTGTATTGTATTTAATAAGGAAATTGATTTATCTATTACTAAAAGAGACGAGGATAAATAAAATTTAACATAAAGAATTTGTTTTTATCTTTTCATTTATCGTATTGTTGTTTAAAAACTAGTCACGATTGCTGTGCTTGTTTGTTGCGGCACATGCAAAAGGTGCCGGGAAGACGTTCTAGTTCGCCGGCAACCGCACGTAAATAGTTCGTGAAGTGCTTTGCATAAAAAGTCATAGGTCATACATTTAATTACATCCGATGATTCAGAAATCAAGTATTTAATTTGTACAAAATAAACACAACTAAGTTTTAGGGCCGTTTTATTCACCTCGGGTTATTTTTGTCTTAGCCAGCTGTTAACTTATCCGGGGTATTAACTTTAATCACTGGTTAATTTCTCTGGGTATAAAATTGTATAATTCACCTCAGGTTAGCGATTTAATAGGTCGGGTTATCTAAACGGCTGGTTTTCCATTTTTCCATTATTTTTCCAGTCAAACGTCAAAAATTTTATTAATTATTTACAGAATGTGACATTTTTCTTTTTTGTGAATATTTAAATTTGTAATTTCAGGAAAAATGAGCATTTTTGGCTGCAATTTTTTCATGGTTGCGGATCTGGGAGCAGTACAAACGATGTGTGTGATGCACAGCTCACACATTAAACGGGAGCCATCCCATTTGATTCCGAGAGTTTTCTGAGTGTGTACTACCGGGTGATTGGTTTTCACAGTGCGTACAGTCGATTGAAGGCTTGCATCTCCCAAACCCTTGGAGCTATTCAAGTTAGCTGGTAGGGTAGATTGAGTGGACGCCTTCAAGTGATAAAGTTTCTGGTAGAGGGGTGAGTGGCGATGTGGGTGTCGTTTTAGACGAAAAACTTTGGTTTTTATGTTTAGGAACCACTTACGCAAGGAAGCTCAAATTCGAAACTTACATACGTAGATCTATGATATTGTATACCCACTTGCAATAAACATCTTTATATAAGTGAAGGGGTTCGGGAGTTCGGACAAAAACGATGTGCCCGAAACGCTTGAAAGCTTAGGTCGAGACATTCTAAAATCGATATCTCCTGAACGGTTAATGTCACAAAGTTCAAACTTGATACCTGCTTGTAGAATAGGAACTGGGCGAATAGGTCGAAAATAAATTTTTGAGAGTTGTCAGTGGCGTAGGTGGGTGGTAAGAAACCTTGCATTGCGATGTCTCACGAACCAATTAAACCAGAAAAATAACTGGCTTATGTTTAAAGATGGACAATAGGAGTTTACTGAATATATGTTTTTAGGGAGGCGATGGATCATGTAAGGTATACAAATTTTTATAAAAAAGCACTTCTCATATCTTGAGAACTGTTTTACAATTAATACGGGAGTTGGTCCTGAAACACCCCTAGCAGAAAACTATAGCGAGCGGGTGTAAGGGGATAGGGTGGAGAACTGTGAAAGGGAAAAAATTCAATTGGCTTTGTAAATTGGAATCGGCAGAAACAGTCTTTGTCGTCACAAATGTCGATGTCGATTCGTTGTCTCGTTTTGTATTGGCGACGCTCCAGTTGTCTTCTTCGTCAGAATCACTCCAATTATCCCACAAATGAGATCTTGCCATAACTTCAATCGTGAATAATACAAAATTTGTCAAATCACCGGTTAAATCCCTGGGTATCGTAGTAAACTGGAACTTTTTCACCGGTTAAATTTTTTCCTGGGTAGCTTTAATCAGTGATTACAAAACCAGCGAATCACCGGTTAAAAACGATAACCGGAGGTGAATAATCTCTGGGAAAACTGGAATTAACCAGAGGTTATAAATAACCCGAAGTGAATAATACGTCCCTTAGAGGTATAAATAAGAATTTTGTTTTCAACAAGCTCAAATATTGGGATGCTTATAAAGGTCTGATCAACGAAATCAAAAGGCGCATAATGGTAGCAAAAAAGTCATATTATTCGGTAATTCCAATAATCAAATGTAAAGACGTGCATAGAAGAACGATGCTGCGAATCTACAAAACTATAATTTGTACTGTCACTACTTTTTCAAATGAAATAATGTTTAGTTTTGTAATTTTATTATTTCTTGCGGTCCTCACTTTTTTCCATTGCGTGCTTATAGCGCGCTCCTTTTTTTGAATGCCTCTATAACCACAGTGCTCCTCAATCTCCTTATTATCTCTTCTTCTTACTAGGTAGGTAGGTACGCGTGGCTGCCCGTGAGAACACTGACACACTTAGACCTAAAAGGTCCGTTGTGTTACCACAGGATCATCGAATCCGGTCCTACTCGTCGAACCATTTAGAGGTTGCAATGAAGCGTTGGATTCTCGCGACCTCCACTGAGGCAAGGTCACCGAGACAGTTGAAGAAGTAAGCTCCAAGATGAGCTTTCCTTCTGGCTGATAGAGCTGGACAGGTACAGAGAAGATGAAGGACTGTCTCCTCTTCCTCCTCATCCAGGCAGCTTCTACAGAAGTCGTTTGAGAAGAGACCGAGTCTTTTAGCATGTCGGCCTATAAGACAGTGTCCAGTCAGGACACCGATTGTGGTGCAGATATTCGCCCTTTTGAGCAAAGTCAGCTTTTTGGAGCGTTTTAGATCCAGCTCTGGCCAGATCTGTGTCGCAGTGTGACATGTAACACCGCCTGCCCATCTTGAGTTGGTTTCCTTAATTGAGTCCAATCCCAGTAGCAGTTTACATGTAAAGAGAGGCACACCCAGATTCCGATGTTCCGGCAAAATCTGAAGGGTAGTACCGCGTCGAGCGAGTTCGTCAGCCATGCAGTTCCCTGGAATATCCCTGTGTCCTGGCACCCAGCACAGAAGAATATTGAACTGTTCAGCCATCTCCTTAAGAGATGATCGACATTCTGCGGCGACCTTTGATGTTGTCGAGGCCGATTCCAAGGATTTTATTGCCGCTTGGCTGTCTGTGAAAATGCTAATATCCCTAGTAGATATTCCATTACACCTCAGCCAGGACAAGGCCTCCTTGATCGCCATAAGCTCCGCCTGAAAGACACTACAGTGGTCCGGAAGGCGAAAGGAGCTGCTAATGTTAAGCATATCAGAGAAAACACCTCCACCTACCCCGTCTTCAGTTTTGGAGCCGTCCGTATATATGTGGGCGGACTCTTCCGTCCGTTCTTCTTACTAACAGGCAAGCACTTTCAGTGGACCTCAAGTCATCTCCTATACTTATTAATTTACCATTAGAAATTAGACCTGTACACTGTTATGACAGCGAAACGAGGTCCTTAATACAGTCATCAAAAAAATGGTTAAAGCCCCGAACACAATGCTCCCGTTCCGTTCCGTTCCGTCTAGCTGTCAAAGTAGACCTTATGGGCTGGCCATGTAAATGCACACAACGGTCGTAACGGAACGGATCGGAAAAGTTGACCAAAATTCAACTTTTACGGATCACACAACCTCACTTGTAATGACGGAACGGAACGGAACGGGAGCATTGTGTTCGGGGCTTAATGCCTTCGAGAGGAAGGTATTACGACGAATTCTCCGACTGGTGGGAGAACAAGGCGCATAGCGAATTCGATACAATCAGAAACTGTATTCATCTTTGAGGACCCAGAAGTCTCTACTCCCATCAAATTTCGAAAGCTCCAGTGGGCTGGTCACGTGCAGCGAATGGTGAACAGAAGAATACCCAAACGTGTACGAAAAGGAAAGGCGAAAGGAAAAAGACCAATCGGACCAACCAAGCATTAAATCGGCGAAGACAGCAAAACGTTTCTGAACTTTTTGACATGGCGGACGCGGTTATTGGACCGAGAAATCGGAGACGAAGCATACACGAGGCCAATGTCCGACTTGGGCTGTAGCTCTATTGATGATGACGACGAAGAAGCTGCTGAGACATAACACATAAATCCATCTGGTTTTGGATCGCATGCCGATTTGGACGAGAAACGCGATGCGGCAGCCATTTGTCCTTATGAAGGTATCAAAAGAAGATGGCCTTAAATGAAGCCAGACGTGCATGGCCCTCACGCATGGCCGGACCTAGTTTGAATAAGCCTCAATTAAAACGTTCAGTGCCAGTGTCGCGGCTCCACGTACAACGAAAATTTTGAACCATTTAAGTAGCATTTTCAAAATTTTTGGCACTGAAAGTGTTAATACAATTTTTACTTTAATATTTTTATACTCTAGATGAAATCATATACTTAGGGCCGGTTTCACAGTCGAGGTTTAAACCAAAAATTTGGTTTAAACTTAGGAAAAAACGAATAAGTTCCTAAGTTTAAACCAAATTTTTGGTTTAAACTTCGACTGTGAAACCGGCCCTTAGAGTATTATAAGTTTAATCCAGCTTAAAAGTTTGTAACGCATAGAACCAAGCCTCGGACGAAAAAAAGTTATATATTATTTTTTGTTTACTTGGGGCCAAAAACCTCAAATCCGCGTGACGTCCGTCCGTCCGTCCGTCCGTCCATCCGTCCGTCCGTCTGTCCGTTAGCACGATAACTCAAGAACGCCTTCACCTAGGATCTTGAAATTTTGAATCTGGGTGTTTGGTTGAATTTGTAAGGCTAAGTTCGTTAACGGGCAAAATCGTCCTACTCCTTCGGGTAGCTGCCATACAAAATGTCCTTAAAACACGTGTTCAAGAATATTGACCAATAACTTCGTAACGCCTAAAGCTACGACTTTGAAATTTTATATGTGTTACTTTTTCAATAGTTGGAACTAAATGTATGATTATGAAGAAAATCCTATTAGTCCTTCGTGTAGCTGCCATACAAATATCCTGTCAAAATGTATTCACTTAATTTACGAAACTCACTTTAACTCAAGTAATCTTTTAGCTACGAATTCGGAATTTTGTACAAATTAGTTTTGAGTGAAAAGAAAGTTCGACTTTACTAGTCAGCGAAATCCTTTTACTCCTTCTGGTAGCTGCCATACAAAATGTCCTTAAAACACTCGTTTTAGAATATTGGCCGAAAACTTCAGAAGGGTTTAAGCTACGACTTTGAAATTTTGTATGTGTTATTTTTCCAATAGTTGGAGCTAAATGTATGATTATGAAGAAAATCCTATTAGTCCTTCGTGTAGCTGCCATTCAAATATCCTGTCAAAACGTCTTCACTTAATTTACGGAACTTACTATAACTCAATTAATCTTTTAGCTATGAATTGGAAATTTTGTAAAAATTAGTTTTGAGTAAAAACGAAGTTCGAGTTTACTAATCACCAAAATCCTTCTACTACTTCTGGTAGGTGCCATACAAAATGTCCTTAAGACACGTGTTCAACAATATTTTTCGATAACTTTTGAACGCTTCAAGCTACTATTTTGAAATTTTGTACACGTTCATTTTTAAATGGTTCCAAGGAAAAGGATAAATATGTAAGAAATCGAGTGAGTCCTTCCTGCACCTCCCATGTGAAAGTCCTTCAAAAAGGACATTTTTTTCGATGACTTATCCAGTTCAAGATATGAAGTTAAACACTGAATATTGTCTTTAAGTTTTGAGTAGCAATCTAATGGTAGTCCTTAATAAAGGACATACAACATGCACACACGTAGTTCTACTTTATCCCCAACTACAATGTAAATAGGAGTTCAGTATTCATCTAGAGTATTATACGATTGGCTTGCAGCCGATCGTGACTGCAGTATGTTTTAATAATAAAGTATTGTGATCGACCTGAAATTTCAAAAAAATTTGCTACCCCGAAATTTTGTATTTTCACGTTTTAGGACTAGTAAACCCCAAACAGCAAAAAAAAAATTTCCGTCTGTCCGCCGTAGACGCCGTACGCCGTACGCAAAATCGTTTGAAGGCGCGTAGCTCCCAAACCCGTTGAGATATTAAATTGAAATTTTTATAGTGGGTAGATTGGGTGAACCCCTACTACTGGTATATTACAAGGGGAGAGGAGAGGGGAGCGTTTTAGACGAAAAATTTTGGTTTCTAGATCTCAGGAACCACTTATGCTAGGTGGCTGAAACTTGGAACTTATGTAGTGCTATAATAATGGACTCAATTGCAAAAAATGGTCGATATTGGTTAAGGGGTGTGGAAGTGGGGGGAAAACAATGAGTCTTTAACGCATGAAAGACGGGATTGAAACATTCTAAAATCGATATCTCCTGAACAATTGATGACAGAAGATTGAAACTTTGTTGTTGTCCTTATGGATACTTCAAGATTAGACAAGGGCTAACATTTTTAAGAGGGGTGGTGGGGTGTGCGGGTAGGGGGTGAAAAACTTTGAATTACAATATCTTCCGAACCAATTACACCAGGAAGATAAAATTTAGTTTCTGTATATGGGATCACAAGAGGAGTCTACAGAAACTAAATTTTTTGAGGGGGGAGGTGGAGCACGAAAGTGGGGGGACAGCAATTTTTCAAAAAATGTCATTTTTATATCTCAGAAACCGTATCAGATATGATCTTGAAAATTTTACAGGAGTTGGGGTCGGTAAACTTCTAGTAGGCAAAAAAATGTTGGTGGTGTGGGTGTTGGGGGTGATGGTGAAAGGGGGTAGAAAGGAAAACATTCTGATTTTTATTTCTCGAAAACCATAATGAATAGAAAGCTAAAAATTTAGGATTATATAGAGCCACTATGGAGACATCCTAGAAAAATAAAATTTTTCATAGGGGTATCAAGGTACGGGGGAGGGGTGGTTTTTTATATCTCGGAAACGGCTTATGCTAGAAAGTTGAAACTTAGTTCGTATATGTAGATGTACTATTAGAGGAATTAAAGCAAAAAAAAAGTTCGGATTTTTATTGGCGTTCAGAGGTTGAGTAAAAACAATGTCCGTGAATCCACATTTTCACAAACTTCGTTAAAACTTTTAGACATGTCGAGCTATCAAAGCAATTTTACTTTTGCGGGCTATTTATATAAGCGCCTAGTAACGATCTTCAAAATTTTTCGATATCCAACCCCTAAGGGGGTGTAAAGTGGTTGTGTAAATATTCACGAATTCTGATATATTTCTAAGGTACTCGTATATTGAGATTTGGAATTCACTTTTACTTCTATAAGCTTTAAACGTTGTCGGGGAAAAACCCGATTTAAGTATTTTTCTCTATTAAATCCCCTGGGGTATTGTTCAAGATTTCACTGATTCCGAAAATCTCTTAGGTTTAATGTGATCGAACTCGCTTTTACTACTATGAATTATTCTATTGATAAAAAAATACGTAAGTAAATAAAAAAAATCTGCCAACAGTCTGGGCCCAACTTTATTATTTTATGGGTAGAAGTCCGAAACGTGTTTAATGATGAGATGCGGTGTTGGGTACTATGCGACTGACAACCTAAGAAATAACCAGTAGGCTATTTGGAACGATATTTTTTAGGTTGTCAGTCGCATAGTGCCCAACACCGCATCTCATCATTAATAAAATAATAAAGTTGCGCCCAGACTGTTGGCAGACTTTTTTTTTGACGCATGAACTTGTTTAGGCGGCAATCATACCATGCACCTATAAATTCTAATCAACTTTGTTTTGATTGTATTACGCGGTAACTTGAAGCAGATATAATTAACGGCTCGGAAGTAGCATCCCGGGCTGAGACGACGACTAATTTGAGGTATGAGGACAACACATTTTCTATCAAATCAGATTCCATAGCTCAATAAAGACAGGTATCATGTTTTGTAAGAAGTACTTTTACTTTTGCCTGGTAAACTTCGAAACACCACTTCGGGGTCACCAACTGTTATTACCTTACGGACATTAAAATAATAAGCGGAACGAATTTCTTTAGCTTTGAAATACAAGATATGCTTTTCGTTTTAATATGTTTGAAAAGCATGAAGTACGATTTAGTAGTAACTTGTAAGCGAACTATTCAAAATGATTTAACACATACATAAATTGATGTATTTTATATTTATCAATTAAGTGAAGCCAAATAATTCGTTGTTGATTACCAAATAAGTACAGAGGTATGTAATTCAAGTTCAACAGATAAAACCTTCAAATTTTGACAATTTTCGACGAATTCTGAGAATCACGTAACAAGATTTGACTGCCTTTGTATTTCAAATTGTAAAATTTTACGACAAAGATGTATACAATGTATCTCACCTCTGCATTTCAATTTTCTCATTTATTATTTCCGGCATTGTACTGTCAATCATGGTCAACTTTAAAAAAACGGATAATATATGGGTCTTACTTAGTAGAATAAATAATAAGTACCCAGCGTACAGGTAGTGTCGAGCTCGTTGCTTAAAGAATTTAAAAATTGCGGCGCAAACTTTTTAGGCTGAGTTATAATTATTCCACGCAGAGGAAGACGATTGAAAATCTTTTGATTAAGACATAACTAAAAGGCCACGGTACGATCTCCAGATATAGGTTCAGTAGTTTTAGTTGGGATGCTCTGTTGCCCATCTGCTATTATATAAATTCCATTAATTGACTCGACCACAAATTAAACTCAAGTGTTGCCATTTTTGGCTATACGAATGCCAGATTTTAATTTCAAATGAGTGACTCTAGTCGGATGTTAAAAATTGATAAGATTGTTTTAGTGACTCGTAAGATATAAAACTAGTCATGCATTTCGCCTTTCGCCACGCTTCATTGCTTCGGGAGATATAAATCATTTTGTATTTATTATTAATATTGGAATTATGGTCTTTGTTCGAACTTATCACGACTTTAAGCATCTTCACATTTTCACAAGTCCTTCAAAAAAATTTTAAGTAAGTATTTTATTCAAGCTCAAGCTGATGCCATAAGCCAACACATGCTTCATTTATCATGTAATCGGTTATTTTTAGCGTTTGTGTAATCATTAGAAGGATAAATGCGGACGTTGCAGAATATTTGAAAGTCTTTCACCTGAAATTGTACTTAGTATCTGCGGATATGTAAATATTTATGCGAATCTTAAGATACAAGTCGGTGATTCCCGCTGAGAGTAGATTTTCGCTTATACAAACCAAAAAGCAATAAAAACTTAATGAGTGTAAAATGGGATGTGAATGAAAATTAAACAGTTCGGGCGGAATTTGTACATGATAATTTATTGGAGCAACTAGCGCAATGCTCACTTTATGTTTAAATTTCGGTCGTATTATTTAGATTCCGTCAATGCTAACTTTGTGGTCTGATAATTCCAAAACAATATCCATTACCAGTGGCTTACCTTGAATAGAACTGATAAAATAAAAGGTAAGTTATGTCAGTAGATTTGGTGTAATTGAATTAAGCAATTTATTTAAAGATTGCACTCAAATATCTTTACTTGTATAATTGGTATACCTAATCGTATCTATCGCAATTACAGAACCAGTCAGTTAGTAAAAGCGAAAGGCATGGTGAAAAGGTAAGAGAATTTAATTGTGTTTTTTTTCCCTGAAACTTTTGATTGTACTTTGATTGCAGTAACTTTTTTTCACTTTTCCTGTTGCAAAAAATGCCACTAATTTTTTTTATAGGAAAGGTCTGAGCAAGAATTTACTTATTATCTGCAAATATCTGCTCAAGTACTCATTATAGTATAATATATATTCAACGAGATGTAAAAAATAGTAATTTATAGTCTTCAATTTTTCTTTCATCTTGCAGCAAGCACTACGCTAATATGAAGTTGCAACATCAGTTCATTGAGTTGAATGAGATGCAAATTTTTTTAATGGACAGAATTGTTAGGAGGGAACGGCTTAAAATGACATTATGGATACTCGAGAAATTAATAACGTGAATGAGGCAAATAATGTGGAATTTTGTTGCTAATATACTAATACATATATATTTTTAGTAAGAAACGAATTCAATTATATCGATATTTATGCATATTTCAACAATATAATATTTAATCAAAAATCGGTGGAACTGATAATACTGATACACGTTATAGGGCCATAGCAGTATCACGCTTTAAAACTATTGTTACGTGCAAGCCTGGCAGCCGCGTACCTCGATCGATTACGAATAGGGAAACAGCAACAACCGAATACCTAAGCTGCAAAGTAACCCAATCAAAAGACTAGTTGAGTATATAAGGAGAGCGAAGCAACACGATTATACCTCTCTTCTAATCGAACGCGCTCGAATGTACTAGAGCAGCGTATAAGATCAAATCGAATGCTCTCAAGCTTTCGGGTACCATCCACACACACCACCGAGCGAAGATTCAACATTCAAGAACAGTCTCGACTACAGACAACTGGTATAAAAGCAGATAAAGCTTTCAGCGAGGGAGATAGTAATTTTTATTACGTCGACTGTGACAGCGTGTATACGCGACCGTGTTGATAGAAAGCGAAAGTAATCGAGTCAAGCGATAAGCGGGAAGTGTTGCCATACAGTGCGAATTATTGTGCGAATAAAATTAAAGTGCAAATAATAAATAAACACTTATTTTGATTTTAAACGAATTGTGTTTTACTTGAAATCCCGGCGAACCCCTAGCTCGCAACACTATCATTTCTGATAGGGGTGTCTTGATAATTTTGTGGACGGTTTATTCTAGAAAGCGGAAACTATGTTCATGTATTGTACATATAGTACACTACATATTAGGGGATCCACATGTTTTAACGAATTTCATCATATTTTTTAGGTCTTCTGAGATATCGAGTTCATTTCACTTCCACGAGTTCCACGAGATTAAGGCACAGAAACGATTTTCAGGCTTTTTGATATTCAATCCACTAGTACCTATAAGTTGCATACGTTTTTTACGAATTTTAGAGATGTGTTGAGATATCGAATTGATTTTTACTTCCATGCTGCATAACCGTCTAAAAATCCAATTTAGTATTTTTTAACATTCAACTCTTAGGGCGGTGTACAGGAGTTATTAGGCTATAGGGGTAGCTATTCTAGTGATAAAATTAACTATCCAAATAACCTCCTTGTCTCGAAATAACTAGTGATATAATTCGACTTTGTCCACGTCCTGGACTATGACCTAATATCGTAATTGGTATTTTATTGGTGCACTCAAAGAAAAAATATGATTATGGCCACCATATTATGGGAGAACCTTACTATGATTAAGGTTATAGTTGCCACAACCATGTTACAACATGTAAAACAGTTGTACTAACTGAATGTATGTTTGTAATAACTATAGGACTATAGCAAAAATTTTACAACTTAGTTACTAGAACTATGGTGTTTGTTTTTAGGAAACATACAATGTTTGTCTCAAACAAAACTATGGTTGTAGAAAACTAGGTTTGTGATTCACCCAACCTTCTTTTTTTATAGAAGGGTTACGCCAATCATAGAAATCCTGTGACATGGTTACTTGAAACATAGTTAAGTTTTTAGAAAACATGTTATGTTTGGCTCAAACAAAATTATGGTTGTGAAAACCTAGTTGCGTGATTAACGCAACCATGTTTTTTATTAGAACGATTACACCAATCATAAAAATTCTTTAACATAGTTACTAGAAACATAGTTATGTTTTTAGGAAACATTTTATGTTTGGCTCAATCAAAATTATGGTTGTGGAAACCTAGGTATGTGATTCACACAACCTTCTTATTTATTAGAACGGTTACGCCAATCATAAACATCATGTGACATGGTTCCTAGAAATATATAATGAAATTATAAAAATTACCTCAGATATGAATTTTGAAAGAGGACTCGGACACCATTTTTGCGAAAACTTTAACATACTATAACTAACAAAAAAAATGAGATAGAAACGAAAATTGAATTTCAATTATTTTTTTCACTAGTTCTTAAAATACAAAATTTTTCAAAAGAATCCGAGATGGTAAGGTCATAACTTTGGCGGTTCTTGATGGAATGACTCAAATATGAACTTACATGATTGTACTCACCATATTTTAACAAATTATAATGTCGCACTGATCATATTCATGTTTATCACAATCACAGTATGGTTACGGCAATCATAATATGTCAACTAACATGATTGTACTGACCATCTCTAATCAAATGCTTTAGTTACACTGATAGTTCAAAGTTATGTCAATTATCGTATGGTTGCGACAATCATATCTAATATCTTACCTTACATGATTGCACACACCATATCTGGTATGGTTGTGGGAATTATTTTATCAAATTTCATGGTTCCACTGATCATAGAATATTGTTGTCGTGATTATAATATACTTTTACATCATGTAACAAGAATGATTGGTACAACAATATTAAATTTCAGTACGGATATATGTTTAATGCAACCATACTATGTTTTTATGAATAATATGCTATGACTAGGAGCATCATATCCATGATCATTGAAAACATATCTGTTTTACAATAGTTAGAAGAACTTTAATATAGTCAATGCAACCTTGGAATAAACATAGTTTTTCTTCAGTGTGTCTATAGCATCGGCACTTCTGTCGCACTTCGACCTTAACTGTTTCCGGACCTTATCTTGGAAAATAATAAAGTTGCAACGAAGCTGTGTTTATTGTTCAATAGGATAGTGAAGCTGGAGACTTTAATAATTTTTTCTCTAATAAGTATATTTTTCAATTTGTTTCTTTAAAAATATTGAAATATAGCGTAATTTTACAATAATTATATTTACTAAAGAGCTGTCTACAGGACTGCAGGTAAATATTTGCTTCAAATCAAAAATAATAATTGATATTATCGAAGAATAACGCACGATCTACAATGGGCATCGACATTAAGCGTATAGACTCGAGTATAATCTAATACAATGTCGCGCTCGACATCAAAATCGAAATGACCGTAACTTCAGCTTTTAAACAATTTTAAACCGTTAGTCTGCATTTACTTTACTTAACTTTACGAAGCAATAAACTCATAAATATCAATCTCAATCAATATCAATCATAGACATCTACCAATGATTTTTCTCTTTAAAAATAAAAGTGAAATTTCAAATATGTATAGAATTTTTTTGTACTAAACTGCATATGAAATGGAAAAACGACGATTCAAAAATATTTTCTTTATCAAATTAATAAGCCGTGGCGTCGTCTATTGTTTACTGATATGTACTCGTATGTACGTCATTCATTTTTGTAATGCACATGATTTCACTTATATCAAAAAGTTGTCAAATTTGGCGCAAAGCATCCATTGCGTGATCGACTGCAATTATTTGGACTTGACTGGACAATATGGCTGTTAAGCTAACGTTAACGCATCGATTGTAGAATGGCCAACTCCAAAATTAGGCACAGTACATAAAAATTTATTAGTATAATTTTTTAATAGTATAGTATTTAGGTTTTTTTCGAATACCTTGCTTCATCTACATCTACGTCTTTCTTGACGTCACAGCATAGCATTGCTATTATAACAGTTTAGAAAAAGCTTAGCTAAACCGTCAAAATGGCTCAGCTGATGCTTATTTGACATTTCGTAAATCATAAATTAAATTAAATTCTATAGAAAAATTTGAATTTTTTTACGTTTGCTAAGATTAGGTCTGTTCTTTTTGGCTACACCTTCTACACTTTTTTACACTGACTTTTGAGTGAGTGCAGAGCGGTGAAGAGGGTGAATGAAAAAAGAACAAACCTAATAGGTTTGTTCTTTTTTCATTCATCCTCTTCACCTCTCTGCACCCGCTCAAGAGTTAGTGCAGAAAAGTGTATTCTAGAGTAGAAAGTGTATGCAAAAAGAACAGACCTATTGACTGATAGCTCAGCTGTTGTAAAAGTAGTCAAGACACGAACCAAAAAGGAATTGAGACACAGCTTTGCTATGTCTGAGGTATTTAACTGTTATAAATAGACGTAATAGTAGACGAAGCAAAGTATTCGAAAACGACCTTAATAAAGTATAATGCACTTAAGGGCTCATATACCCCTGAAATTTTCAAAAAATAGATTTTTTTTTACAGATTTTTATTTTTTATACTTTTAAGAATTAAAAAAAAAATTAGAATTTAGAAAATTCCACTTCATTATAAAGTTATAGCAATAAATGTGACCAGACATCGGTTTGGAGCGGCTTCCTGGCTAATTGCCGCGCCACGCAGCGTTTAGCATTTATTTTTTCGCAAAAGCTGGGTTTCATAGAAAACAAGGTCATTTATAGGACCATCTGTGAAAAACACGAAGATCCAAGAGGAAGAAGGTGTACAGTACGAATCTGGAATGGGAGACTAGCCGTAAGTTCACGTTGTACCTACCAAAAACTTAAAACGCATTTTTCTCGAAACTATGTTTTTAGACATGGTCGGCACGATAACTCAGTCAATTTTCAATATTTTTCAACTTTTTTTTTTTAAATTTTGATAACTATATTCTCTATAGTCTGACAAGAGTTTTTTTTAATTTAATATAAACGCAATTTTTTTTTAAAAACTGATTACTAAAGTTTGAAATACTGTAACTTATTTATTTTTGAAAAAAAAAAATTCCCCCCGTCAGACTATAACTACTACATTATTTTACAAGATTCTTTTTTATTTTTGCAAATTGAATTATTTTTGGTGAAGTTATGATGCCGACCAGGAGGCGCTATGGTTTTCATAAGTATTCCATTTATACCCGTAAAACACAATGTATAAAAAAAAATTTTTTTTTTATAGTTCAATAGTTAATAAGATATGTGAACTCAACAATTAAATTTTTTTTTCACCATAAATTTTTCAAATTTACTCGGTTTTCAGCGCGTGCAGGGGTATGTGAGCCCTTAATACAGTATAATGCAATTAAATCTGATTTCCCCTTATGTCTTTCTTTAATCCTTCTTTTGTCTTTTGGCCCCTGATTGAAAAGAAGACTGTACTAATTAAAAATATTTCAATCGAAAAGTAAAAAAATTTCGAATATAAATATATATATTTACCTATATATATGTATATAACAAGTGGGCTGAAAAGTTCGTAGGCCGACACATAGATAGCGTGAGTAGAATTAAATTCATATGATTTTTAGTTAGAACTAACCTTAAAACGACACGTGTATAAATTTGACATTTGTCGGACAATTGGTTCGTGAGATATAGCATTGTGAGTGAATCAACTTTTGGTGTTGTAAAAAAAATGAATAAAAAAGAATTTCGTGTGTTAATGAAGCATTGCTTTACTATGAAAAAAAATACTGTGGAAACCAAAGCTTGGCTTGATAAACATTATTCGGACTCTACACCAGGAAAATCAACCGTTGAGAAGTGGTTTGCTAAATTTAAACGGGGCGAAATGAGCACCGAAGACGGTACACGCAGTGGACGCCCGAAAGAGGCTGTAACGGACGAAAACATAAAAAAGTGCAGAAATAATTATGAATGACCGTAAAGTGAAGTTGATCGAGATAGCTAAGACTCTGAAGATATCAAAAGAGCGTGTTGGACATATCGTGGCTGAATATTTGGACATGCAAAAGCTGTGTGCGACGTGGTTGCCGCGCGAGCTCACAATCGAGCAAAAGTTTCAACGTGTCGTTGACTCGGAGCAATGTTTAGCGATATTCAACCGTAATAAGAACGAATTTTTCCATCGATATGTGACAATGGATGAAACCTGGCTTCATCACTACACTTTAGAGTCCAATCGACAGTCAGCCGAGTGGACTCAAGCGATGAACCGAATCCAAAGCGTGGAAAGACCCAACAGTCGGCTGGCAAGGTTATGGCATCAGTATTCTGGGATGCGCAAGGTATAATATTCATTGATTACCTTGCAAAGGGCCAGACCATCAACAGCGATTATTACATAGCGTTGTTGGAGCGTTTAAAGGATGAAATCACGAAAAAACGGCCCCATTTGAAGAAGAAAAAAGTGCTGTTTCATCAGGACAATGCACCGTGTCACAAGTCAATGCAAACGATGGCAAAATTTCATGAATTAGGGTACGAATTGATTCCCCATCCACCGTATTTTCCAGATCTGGCCCCCAGCGACTTTTTCCTGTTTGCAGACCTCAAAAGAATGCTCGCTGGAAAGAAATTCAGAACTAATCGCAGAGACTGAGACCTATTTTGAGACTAAAGAGAAATCGTACTATCAACATGGTATCGCAAAATTGCCTGACCGTTGTATCGCCCTCGAAGGCAACTATGTTCCATAATAAAATCGAAATTTCTCAAAAAAATTTGTTTTACTATGTTAGCCTACGAAAATTTTAAGCCCACCTGTTAGGTAATCAATCTTTGGGTTAAGACCCAAATTAAGACGTAAATTGTGGTAAATGCAGCGAAACACAATGTCATTACTGTCCAGGTCGTTTTGTGTGGATTTTTAACTATGTTTTCACAAAACCTAGTCACCAGAGCTGATATCAAACTTATTCAAATTTATGGGTAATCCAGTAGATCTTAATATTATAGTTTTGTCATAATTACGAGATTTCTGCAAATCCAGTTTGAAATCTTGCGTTGTAAATCCGCTATAAGAACTTAATTATGAGTACTTACAGTAACTACTACTACTTCACATATTAGTTCATAGCTCATAGTTCACTTATTTCAATAATGCTTAAATATATATAGACACAGTTTGTAATTTTTTTAGAGAGTAGGCTGGTGCCTTTGCAACTACAATATTGAGTTTAGTGCAAGACAAGAAACTTGTAAAGTTACGAAAATATTGTTTGCTTAAGGAAAAATTGAATCAACTAAAAAAACCTTACATACAAATTAACCTAATTAACCTAATTAACCTAACTTATACTACCTTAGAACTAAATAAAAACAAATAAAATACATTCGCAGAAGGAACTTATAGGATAGTTGTAACCAGAGGATTTGTGACATATCGACACCTGCTCAAAAATAAAGATTGGGCTTTAAGAGCGATAACATTGATCATTGAAACTTCAGCCTCCTGGTGAAGACGTTTAGTCGAGTAGAAGAATGGTTTGTCCGTTAGGATTTTAAGGCATTTGTTTTGTATTATCTGCAACTTTTTCTTGTGCACGTTTGCACAGTCGTTCCATACTGGAGAACCATATAAGATGATAGGCTGCATTACCATTTTATATACTAGAATTTTATTGTCAAGTGATAGCTTAGATTTCCTATTG
Organism: Beris morrisii; assembly: GCA_951812415.1. Taxonomy (NCBI): domain Eukaryota; kingdom Metazoa; phylum Arthropoda; class Insecta; order Diptera; family Stratiomyidae; genus Beris; species Beris morrisii. Next base: position 75,618,737 of record OX638310.1, read on the forward strand.
ATGAGTGGATATAGGGCATATATACAGCGAGAAATTTTCGAGATTGTATTAACTTCACATATTAATAACTGATTTAAATCCAAAAATTTAAAACTCGATTTGCCGAAATGTCGAGATTTGATAAGATTCTATCAAATTCTAATATATTCCCCATATTTGGATGAATTTGAAATCTACTCGGGTAAAAAGAGTAGTTCAAACCCTAATCAAAGCTAATCACTCAATTTAAAAATGTTGAACTTTTTCCACAGCACCCATCGTAATGGCTCGAATTAGTGTAAAGAAAATACGTTTTCAGTTCCATCTCGATAATATAAGTGGAATACGTACCTCAAGGACCTTAAAGGAACCAATATATGTATAAAGGTTCCGAAAACTCCCAAGATATCGACATATGGCCTATATAGTATCATTCTGTGGGTGATTGTAACTCTAAATATACCATAAAAATGCCATCTAGTGCCTAAATTCAGCAATCGAATTTTTTCTTAAAAAATAGATTTTTGAGCGTAATTTTGTAAAGGTAAATGATACGAAGTTAGTGTCATTGGCAACATTTCTTTTCGAGTGCTCAATGTTATGAAAAAAAGAGTCCTTCAGCAAGGACGAAAAAGATGATTTTTGACATTTAATCACTAATCCGTCATAGTTTTTATTTCGTACTTGGTGAAGGACTTTCTGAACCGTTTTCTCTTTCTATAATATAATATTTAGCATTAGAAATCAGGTATTTTTGCCGGCGATACCAACTTCGTATTATTCACCATATGAATATGAAAAATTTCACTTTTTCATTACGTCCACTAGATGGTATTTCCGATGGTACATAACCTATATATTTAGAATTACAACCATCCACAGAATAATATTACATGGCCGTTTTGTCAATACATCGGGACCCATTTTTCGGAATCTCAAATTTTTTTTTATTTTTTCTGATCGGGGTGAAATTTAAAACAAATATTTTTTGCACTAATTAGAACCATTATAAGAGGTACCGCGAAAAAAATCTTTGGGAAAAAAATTCTCAATTTAAATAATAGTCATTGAACAGCCCTGAAATTATCTGTCACCAAAACTACCTGTATAAAATATTAAAAAAATGTATATGCAAACTTTCGACTCTTGTTCATTCAGTTTAAATTTCCTCCTTTTAAAAAGTTAAACTCTAACGAAATAAATTAAAAATTTTATCATCATAATCGTTGTCAAACAAATATCTTCAGAGCGTTGTAAACGCTTTTCGAGATTTCAAAATCTACTTGCCAAAATCTTGCGATGTAAACCAGGTATAAATAAACAAATAAAATAAATAAATAAAAAAAAAATAAAAAAAAAAAGTATAAGATACTGCTTATGAAGTTATTATAATTGAAAATAGTTTTAGAGAATTTCCGAATTTTTTTTTTAAATTTTTTAAATTAGGAGAGAAGGTTAGGTTAGGTTATGGTGGCAGCCATCTAAACTATAGATTGACTCAATATGGAGATTAATAATTAAAAATTATAAAATATTTCTTTCGTAGATTTTAAGTATTGTATTTTAACTTAATTACTGGGGTTATCACTTCTTCGTCGGGCTGGAAGTCTTTAGATTATGAGATATAGGGTTCGGATTTCAATGCCCAATATTGAGTTTCATCAAATATGTATGATAGTAGAACCAATAAAAATTAAATACTCTAGTTTTCTAGTGGTCTCAAAAAACAGCTAATTTACATCCAAAGATTTCAAACTGGATTTGGGAAATCTCGAAATTTTAACAAAACTCTCAAAATCTACTAGTTTTCTCATACACGTGAGAGATCTTGAAGTCTGTTTGGGCTTTTAAGTTTTGTCGAAATCGAGATTCGACATCGAATTCTACTGAAATCGAAAATTATGTTCACCAAGCTTTTGAATTAAATAATTTTATTCTCTAGTTCCTACCCATGCTATTAAATTTTCCCTTGCTTAAAGACAATCATACAATACAAGTTTAAATTTTTGATATCATACAATCAGCCGATAAATTGAACGATGTTAAAGAAATCCCTTAGAGCGATGTTGATGCTTTTTAATATTCTGAAATTCGGTTGACGAAATTTGGGGATTTACCATAGATGCGGAAATGAAAAGTTGATATTTTCAAGCAGTACCAACCGTAACGACCATAGCATTTGCACAATTTCCATCCTCGCTGCATTAGCGGGTAGCTACCGAACCTATTTTCTCTACAGTAGCTACTGAACTGCAGTGAAAATTATCATTGTATGTACAGGCTTTAAACTGAATAATATACAAGATTATCCTAATCTAATTATTAGGTCAAGTGGCAATTTTAACAAAATTTGATATTTGTCAATTATGTAAAATTATTTGAAGAGTTGAGAAAATTAGCATATTTTATGCTATCACCTAAAAACATAATTCAGTCATGTTTAGTTACTCGACTTTTTCTTCTTTCACTGCTAGTGAGTGACCGGTAGTAGGTACGTACACCTTCATAATTGACTTGTTATGGAAAAGAGTACCACTACTCTTAGTAATTAAATATTTGCACATGTCAGCTGGATGTTCGATTGAACAAGTTAAAAATTTGAATATCTGGTATCCACTTCATTGCAATGAAGTGGTAATCTTTTAAAAATCCGACGGCGAAGAAATATTCACGTTTGATGTTTTTTTTCCATGAATTAGTAACCGTTAAGTACTTCAAATGGTCGTTGACTTCTTATATTAATAATAAAAAAAATAATAGCGGGCTTAATGGACAGATATTAATGGGAAAATACGTTGTATGAAATGCAGTGTTCTTAAAGAAATTAGTCTCACACTTTCTCGAAGCACAACGCTGGACGGGAGCCCTCAGCTTTATTCTTTCCTGAATAAATCTAGAGCTTCGGTAATCTCGCAATCGACTCATCTTGATATAAATTTACTTAATTTCTTATTGATAGTTTTGGCCCTTTCATTTTTAACTTGGTATCAACTCGACTCCTTAAAAATGTAAACACACACTGGGTTTGGATTTGAGCTCATAAGTTGGACCCAGTCAAGTTATGAATTTCGTAAGAAACCGTACCGCCGACTTAGTGAAAGTAGTAGCATCACCTTCAAGTTTTACAACGAAACAGGGTGATGAAATTAGGCGCGACCACTCAAATTGATTGATTTCCCTGCGAAATCATGTTTTAACCAAAAAATGTACGTTGTTCTTCTGTGTTAAACAATTTTCCAATAGGTGAACAGCATGGTTAATTTACCAGTCCCCTATCGGGTATAATTAACGGTAGGTGAAGAAGACTGAAATATTGAAAGAAATAGGTATAGAACAACACGCTTATGCACCGATTAGGTGCATTGTTGGTTGTTGATAGTAGAATAGTGTACCCGTCTTTATCACAAATAGAGACAATTTCTTATATGGTGGCTACTTGATGGATGGTAATCCCCGTTTTAAAGTTATTATGTACCGGTTGTGACCAAGTTTTTTAAGCAGCTACCGACGCGAGTGAAAACACCTAAGTTAAGAACCATCAAGTACTTTATGCTTCAAGAAGTTCCTTGATTTTACCTATATCCGTTTATGTATGCACTTTCAAACTTTCGTATTGTAGTTACAGGCAGCATTAGCTCGATTTTCTTCATACTTAGTTTTTTAGCTGGTCCTATTGAAAAATACATGTACACCAAATTTAAAAAAGGAACCAGTTATGTTTCTTAAAAACGTGTTTTAAGTACTTTGGGATGGGAGCTTTCCGAACGAGTTGACGGACGTTTCTCAGTAATGAGCCCAGTCTTGCTTTAGACTTAAAGTTGATTCCCGTAAAATTTTTACTTCCTGCCTTAACGCGCTCTTGAGTTATAGTAGGTTCTGTAAATTGAACACATTTCTGAAGGACTTTTATTTGACGGTTACACGACTTTTTCGATTTGATTTATATTGAATTTTTTTCTTGCAAATATGGAAAAGCTTATGTGTGAAAAATTTCAAATTCCTACCTTAATACATTAGGCCAATAATCATGAATACGTTGTTTAAGAACTATTGTATTGGAGGTATCAGACGAATTAGAAGGATATCGCCCATTAACGAATTTAACCTTACTATTTTAAATTTGTAGGTGGTGATAAAATTTCAACTTTCTAGGTCAACGCGTTCTTGAATTATAGTGCAGATGGATGGACAAGAAAGCAAGCGGGTTTGGGGTTTTTGGCCACAACTGGACATAAATATTATACAACTTTTTTTTGCCGAGGATCCGTTCTATGCGTTATAAACTTGTCGGGCTGTAATGAATTGTAATCTATGTTTTAATCTACAGTACAAAAACGTCAGCGAAACTTTTTTTTTTCCAGTTCTGCGGCACTGAAACACAGCAAGTACAATTATAATCGAATCCCAGAAGAAAACATAAAAAAAAATGATTCTAATATTTGGTATATTTCAAATTAAATGCGTTTCGTTTTAGACTTCATCAAATACTTTATCAAAGGTAAGCAAATTGCAATAGATTAAATTGCTATATTGCGATAAACAAATTGAAAATTTAATAAAAATACTGCCATTGTAGAAAAACGGCAGCATTGCCTGGGGCATCTAAATTCACACTTTTATATTTAGATAGAGTATAAAAATGATGTTCCACGTGAAACACTCATCGTTATTTTTCCTCTTCCAATTTTAGACCCGATTCCCTTCTATCCTTCATTACCCGATAATAATAGGGGTTCTTATACACTGTTTGATAGCGGCATCGATAAAAAACCAACTTTAAATCACCCTGTATTTTTAGGGATTCAAATAAACTATAGTTCCTTGAAACACATAAGATTACATAGAGCTCTATTAAAGGAATCTAAGGTGAATATTAACGGCTACTTCCCAATAGAGACTGGTGCTTGGTAATTGAATTAATTGCTAATTAAATTAATATAATTAGAGTCATTATACAAATGTGAAAATTAACGTCAGACCTTGTCAACAATTGTAGCGACTAAACGTGAACAAACTGCATGCACGAATGTGAGCTTTTATGTAGTCACATATAAGCATATTGATGACTGACGACTAAATTTATAAGTCGTTTATGACAGCATAAGGCATGGCTTTGCATTAATATGTGCCTACATATTGTAGTGCAAAAAAGTATTCGATCACTCACTGAAATGCCAAAGATTTCCTGAAATTATTGACGAAATCAACAATATAATCTCTTTTCTAAACGAACTAAATTAACTAAATTTAAAAGGGAACTGTCCATTTTGTCAAAATTAAATGTTTTTAAATTTTAAATTTGAAAATTATTTATATGTTCTTTGTAGATTTAATTTATCATTTCAATAAAATAGTATTGTGACCGACCTGTAATTAAAAATGGCTAGGTACAAATTGATGTTTTGTATTTTCATTGATAGAGTTCAATTAGGTCTTATGCTGTAAAGTTAAAATTTAATTCTTATTGATATTTTGGTAGAATATTTTAGAAATGTATTTTTTTTGATAGTTATATTTTAATTCAACCTTCATTTAAAAGGAAATTGTAGTTTAATAAGTTCTGTTGCATGACGACTAAAGCCGTACCTTATACGTTAAATTTTGATTTTTCGTTGTGGATTCCACACATGCAGCATAAAATGTTCTCAGTTCTATCCAGCACTTTTTTTCAATTGATTTGTGGAAGGACAAACCTGTTGTCCGAATCTAAGCAAATTGTTAAAAATAATGCAATTAAAAAATAATTAAATGCTTATGGTTTTAATTATTGTATAGTTTACATTTATTCTGATTTACTTCTACAACGCAGACGGCATTAACTTAAATTTACAATTTTTTTTTATTTTTGTTTTTTACTATATATTTAAACGAGAAGTTCGCCTATTTCAACGTTGCGAGCTAGGGGTTCGCCGGGATTTCAAGTAAAACACAATTCGGTTAAAATAAAAATAAGTGATAATTTATTTATCCGCACTTTTAATTCACAGAATTATATTCGCACTATAATTCGCACTATATGGCAGCACTGCCCGCTTATTCCATATATCGCTTGACTCGATCACTTTCGCTCTCTACCAACACGGTCGCGTATACACGCTGGCTGTCACAGTCGACGTAATCAAAATTACTATGTCCCTCGCTGAAAGCTTTATCTGCTTTTATACCATTTGTCTGTGGTCGAGACTGTTCTTGAATCTTCGTTCGGTGGTGTGTGTATAATATGCTGGAAAGCTTGAGAGTATTCCATGTGATCTTCTAGGCTGTTCCAATACATTCGATCGCATTCGATAAGAGGGGAAATATAGTCGTGTTGCTCCGCTCTCGTTATTTACTCTAGGCTTTTGATTGGGTTACTTTGCAGCTTAGGTATTCGGTTGTTGCTGTTTCCTATTCGTAATCGATCGAGTTGCGCGGTGGCCAGGCTTACACGTAACAGTATGTAATTTGCATTAAATAAATTCGTAAATAAAACGTCTGTTCCGTACAATTGTTTTTAAAATTCAACTATCAAAAAATGGATAAAATCTTATGAGGACTTCATAACATTTAAAAAAAAATCAAGAAAATCTCATTACGTTCAAAAACCATTTCTAGTTTATGAAATTGCAAACATCTTCCAACATAAAATCGTAAAATTCACTAATATTTCCAAATTAGAAAGAATCTCATGCTATTCAAAAACAAATTTTTGATTTATTTGTAGACCAGAACAAATATTTTTAGAATCTTGCAATATTTCAAATTATTTGTGTTCAAAACCATTTCTAATTTAGTTTGGGTCATTAAAAAAACCTGTGAATTCTCATTAGATCGAAAAATTCAAAAACTTTGGTTAAAACATATTATTATTTTCGAAAATGATGTCTTATGTTTTGGTTTCCTTTTACAGGGTGGGTGGAATTCTCTAAGTGGTCATATTTTCGGTGTGTAAGGAGAAGGGAGGGAGGAATTTAAATGTGAATGTGAAAGGAATAGCGGGAAAGAAGAAATTTAGTTAGTGTAAATAGATGTTTAATCGGAGTATGTTGAATGCAAAATTTTTGAGGAGAGCGATGGAGCACAGAAAAGAAACAGCTACATACTTCTGTATAAAATATCTACTCTTTTCTCAAGAAATATTTGAGATAGGATCATGGAATTTATACATTAGGTAGGACACCAAATAGAACGGAGTGGAGTAGTTGGGGATAGGGGATTGTGAAAAGCGAAAATATTCTGATTTTTACATCTCGAGAAGCACTATAACAGAACTTGGTATTTACATAGTGCTTTGTAGTGGTAGCACGGTAAGAGAGTTGGGTGGAGTGCTTTCTATCTCATGAACGGCTTATGCTAGAAAGTTGAAACTTAGTATTATGTGGAGATTTACTAGAAAATAACTTCAATCAGATGTGCGTTGAAGTACGGAGGTGTAGCAAAAAAGAAGGATAATGAAAAAGAGTGATATATATTTTCACAAATATCGTTTTTTATTTCTGCGAGCGTCCTGAATGATCGCTTCTAAACCTGGTTCAGGATTTCTTTTTATTTTCAACCGTTAAGTGTAAAAAGGGGTCTAATACGTTTTCACGAATTCATCCATATCTCTTAGCTCTGATGAGATATCACTTATTTGTCCCGAAAAGTAAAAATGTTACACCCAGAATGTTGGGAGATTTTTATATATATACTAGCCGCGTCCCGCGGCTACGCCTTCGTTTGTATGGTGCTCTACCACCGAAACTGTAAAGCTTGCGGTTTCCAGTCTTGCGTCCCGTTGCTCCGTTGCTTCCGTTACTCCCGTTGCTCCTATTGCTCCCGTTGCTCCTATTGTTCCCGTTGCTCCCATTCCTTCGTTGCTCCCGTGGCTTCGATGCCCCGTTGCTCGCGTTTTTCTGTTGCTCCCTTGCTTCCGTTGTTCAGTTTTGTCAAGTGTGCGCACTCATATACCGAAAATACACGAACTGCGGCTAAACTATGTTATGAAATACTCTCAATTGTTGAAACTACTCGCGTACCACCAATTGTAATATGGTTTTACTAGGGTTACTGTATACACACTCACACCAAAACAGCCTCTAAGAGGGGTTTGACAGATGCGTACCAAGGTGAAAAACCAGTAAATTTAAATTTTTTCCATGTTTATGGGATTTCACTTTATAAACATTCGAAATGATTGACTTTTCGCTACAAAATTGTAAATTTCCATAGAAGAAATGAAAGAAATAGGGAAATTTACCATTGAAAACCACAATTTCGCGCACGCACACTTCCATATCAAAGAAAAACACGTACTAGAATTGTGGAAGGGAACCGACAGCTGTTTTTCCGACTCTTCACATATTCGCACTAACACACTTCAAAAACGCAATTTGATAGCAATTCCCAGTAGTACAAAAACAGGCGAACTAGTACATAAACAGGCGATTTTTGTGAGGTTAAATTACAATTTCTAGTACAGAAACGACTGAATTAGACGTATCTGCCAAACCCTAGGTAGAGAGTGTTGTGTATATAGTGACCCTAGGTTTTACTAACACAGAAACCTTCGCGGTCGTGAGCTCAAAAATCACCGCAATCGGATGATTGGTTTAGGAACGCATACCGGACAAACAAACAAACGTTCATTTTTATATATATGGATTTTTTAAAAAGGATAGTTTTAGTTTTGTGTGAATACACTTTCAAGAAATTGTTCAAAATCCAGGACGGTGCCTCTAAAATGGACTTTCTTAATCTCTTTGATGGGCAACAGTAACATATGGGAATGAGAAGTTCTTGACCTAGTCCTTGGCTTTTACTTTACTTGTATTCTACAATGCTTTATCTGTAGTAGAGATATCTTAAAATTTGAATGGATACCGGTTTCAATCGTGAATTTGAAAAATTGTCTTTTGTACGAATACTTACTTTAGCCACAGTAGGTAGAAAAATGTACAAAGTTGGGCTAAGTGCAATTGGTTGTATGCATTCATCGAACATGTGGAGTATGAAGACTTTGTAACCAGTTCTCTCATGGGACACAGTCAAGGTGTTTGTTTACCTCCGGCGAGTAATGCTAGCTACAAGAATGTGATAAGATCTTTATGTTTTGTTTGAACATAATGAACGTACGGCTAGCCGCAAATGCCATAAGACCGCGTCTGCGTCCGCGTAAATACCTACAAATAAGAAGGTTACGTCAAGCGGGAAGATGGTTCGGCACGACGATTTTAAGCTATTGGCTGAGATGATCAAGAGAACGGGTGGATGTTGCGCTTTTCGGTCCAACATAAGATCGATTGGCCTCTTGCCGTTTTCTTAGCGACTTCCCGATCTTTTCTGGCCAAAAATCGCAACCAGTCTTCAGTTGGGTTTTGTCGGTCGCGGTACGCAGAATAACATACTAAGCTTTTTTATTCTTCAGTTTAACGGTTTGTGCGATTTAGTGCGGTGATACCTGAGTGTTATATTTTTCGGCCGCCTTTAATTTATTTTTAAATCTTCGCGATTACATACATGTTGTTCCGCTCATTATGTTCGGCCTGAACGGAAGTTTTCTGATAGTTTTACTTTGTCTAAGTTGCACTTTGTGCAGTACTGCGCAAACTCGAAGGCATAGTCCTACAAGTTATTACAATGGGGTTAGTGATTAACTAAGGAATGCGTAAAGATAAAGAATGACTTTATGTTGTGTTTATTTATTACTTAGACAACAGCCGCGAGAGATGGCCTCTTGGAACGGATTAACGATCGGATTACCGCATTGACTACTTTGGACGAACAACAGCTCAAGCGGTTGGAAGCACTCGAGTACAAGTAAGTCAAATTGTTTGATCGCAGACTGGTTTCTTGTATCGATAAGATTCTAGACTGTTTAGCATATTCTTTTATGGAATTGAATTATTTTCAAGTTCGATAAATTCAATGGTAAAACTGGATCGTTAAGTTTTTATTTGCGATTGGCTAAATAAATTTGATTTTCCATTCTGGACAGCTGTACTCAAAATAATAAAAACATTTAATTTGTTGTTCTACGAGTAAGGATTTATAATAACAACTTTTTGATTACATTCTTATTTCTGTATGATATTGAAAACTTTAACGGATGTAGGTATGCGTAAGTAGACGCTTGTACAATTTGTATATATTAAATATACTGTACAATTCCAGTTACCCATATTTTTACAAACTAGTTTTAAAAATACTAATACCTTTTGTATTATGTATTTTTTTAATATATTCCCCCACATACGTTATAGGATTTGCTTTATAAATTATACGAGTTTGCTGAAAACAGAATATTTTCAGATACGTGTAGTATCTACACTATCTGCTTCAAAAGGCTTCAAATCAAAATTTCTTAAAAAGCAATCATAATTTGGCAGTGGTAAAATTTGTGCGATGCTCTAGAATCTAGATGGGAATTGAGTTTATATCGTAGTACGGAAATATGTGAAGAGCACGTGTGCTCCATTTTTGAAAATTTTCATCATTTCTTTATTTGCAACAGAAAATCAAAGCTTTTCTGTGGCGGGTTTTCAGATATTAAAGTGGTTTTTAAATGTTCACGACATTTATTACGACAGTAGTATTCAATCGTTCATATTCTAATGGTGTAATTGGTTCAAGGCTAAATTGCAATATTTATGTAAAAAATGGTGATTAGAAACTTTAGATTTGGTATATTTTTGAGTAACAAATGTATCTAATGAAAATTTCATTTTAAGTGTGAGAATAAACATAGTATGAAGATGACCGGTGAAACGACTTATTATGTGAAAGCATCGTCCATTTTTTTACCTTGTGCAGATGTTGAAGATTTCTTCATTTAGTTTAGGTAGGCTTCCATTGGATCCCATTAACAAAAAATAAAGCTCTAATTGCTTTGTAAATATCCTAAGGTATATTCCTATATGTGGCTACCCATTCGGTCTTTCAAGCAGATGCAATCTTTTCGGCAAATGTAATCTATTATTTTTTATGTGTTACTAGCCGCTTCCCGCGGCTAACTCCTCGGTTGTACGGTACTATACCACCGAAACTGGAAAGTCAGCAGGTTCCAGTCTTGCTTCCCGTTGCTCCGTTGCTCTCGTTGCTTCGTTGTTCGCATTGCTCCCGTTACATCGTTGTTCCCATTGCTCTCGTTGCTTTGTTGTTTGCATTGCTCCCGTTACTTCGTTGTTACCATTGCTCCCGTTGCTTCGTTGCTCCCGTTGGTTCAGTTGCTCCCGTTGCTTCTGTTGCACCGTTGTCTCCGTTGCTTTCGTAACTCCCGTTGTTGAATTTTGTCAAGCGTTCGCACTCATACATCGAAAACACACGAACTGCCGTTAAGCTATATGCTATATGAAATACTCTCAATTATTGAAACGACTCGCGTACCTTCGCGGGGATGATGTGATTCCAATTTACTTTGTTGTTTTAAGTATTTTTATACTCTAGATGAAATCATATAGAGTATTATAAGTTTAATCCAGCCCAAAAGTTTGTAACGCATAGAACCAAGCCACGGACGAAAAAAAGTTATATATTATTTTTTGTTTATTTGTGGCCAAAACCCTCAAATCTGCTTGACGTCCGTCCTTCCGTCTGTCTGTGAACACGATAACTCAAGAACGCCTTCACCTAGAATATTGAAATTTTGAATCTGGATGTTTGGTTGAATTTGTAAGGCTAAGTTCGTTAACGGGCAAAATCGTCCTACTCCTTCGGGTAGCTGCCATACAAAATGTCCTTAAAACACGTGTTCAAGAATTTTGGTCGATAACTTCAGAAGGGTTTAAGCTACGCCTTTGAAATTTTGTATGTGTTATTTTGTCAATGGTTGGAGTTAATTATATAATTATGAAGAAAATCCTATTAGTCCTTCGTGTAGCTGCCATACAAATATCCTGTCAAAACGTCTTCACTTAATTTACGGAACTTACTATAACTCAAGTAATCTTTTAGCAATGAATTGGAAATTTTGTACAAATTAGTTTTGAGTAAAAACGAAGTTCGAGTTTACTAATCAGAGAAATCCTTTTACTCCTTCTGGTAGCTGCCATACAAAATGTCCTTAAGACACGTCTTCAACAATATTTTTCGATAACTTTTGAAGGCTTCAAGCTAAGAATTTGAAATTTTGTACACGTTCATTTTTAACTGGTTCCAAGGAAAAAGATAAATATGTAAGAAATCGAGTGAGTCCTTCCTGCACCTCCCATGTGAAAGTCCTTCAAAAAGGACATTTTTTTTCGATGACTTACCCAGTTCAAGATATGAAATTAAACACTGAATATTGTCTTTTAGTTTTGAGTAGCAATCTAATGGCAGTCCTTAATAAAGGACATACAACATGCACACACGTAATTCTACTTATCCCCAGCTACAATATAAATCGGAGTTCAGTATTCATCTAGAGTATTATACGATTGGCTTGCAGCCGATCGTGACTGCAGTATGTTTTTTTGTTTATTTATTAAAACTACATGACTGTCAAATAACAATACTCTGTAGGAAAAGTCTTATGGCCTGATTTGAATAATACCAAACCCAGCAAACACAGTACTACTTACATAGTACTGCTAAAGTAATGAACAAACGTATGAATGCTTTCGCTGCAAATGATATAGGCTTTGCCCAAAACTTCACCTATTTATTTCTTGTATATAAACGTGTGTGTTATGTGTTTTGTTTCATGAATAAACCTATCCATATGCGAGAGTAGGACAGAAAAAAGACAAAGACTAGATGCAACAGTAGTGCTATAGTACTGCCAAAGGCATGATTATAAGAAGTGCTTTTGTAGTACTGCTAAAAGTAGCTTCGGAAATAGTAGACTGCGCGAGCATAAATTTAAGAGGAGTATAGCAGTACTTCTGAATGCACCGTAGAGTAACGATGTTTGTCACGCTCAAATTCGTATTACTGATTCCGCATCATATTAGAGATCGTTCTTTTAGACATTTTATTTAAAATATTAGATTTTATTTTTTTTTCACTTATTTATTCACTTGATGATGCTTCTTCGAGTCCACACTTCGACTAACTGATTCGGAAATACTCGAAAAACTAATAAATCAACTAAAAAAGTATGTACATTGACTCGAAAAAGTAAATAAACATGCATGAACATCTAATCAGGAGTTTGGCAGTAGTATAGCAGTACTTTTAAATTTGTTTGGAGAAGTGGAATGCACAAACACACCGAAAACGTATCAAATACATAGACAAATGCATTGCACTAGTGTGCAAAGTGCTGAATTCGCGTTTGCTGGGAAGTCAGACCAGATTTCGGCCTATCGATAGACCCAAATCGCAAGACATAACATTTGCTGGACGTGTATGATATGAATCACTTTGGATGAAAAATTAAACGGTATGATTTTAATTACTCCAAAATCAGACCTGCAGGAAAAATAGGCGATAAGGCCGAAATGCATGGTCTGATTATTCACCATGTGCATATGATATGAATCACATCATTATGTAGTAAATGTTTTAAGATCTTCGTCACATATTTTAGTCACATTAATCGGACCACATCTTGACCTATCGCTAGGCCCAGAATGCATGGCATGATTATTTCCCAGTAGGAAAAATAGGCATGATTAAGAACTGAATGATCTATTGTTTCGCAATGTCATCACAGCTGTGATTTATACCACATTTTTCGTCCTTTACTCAAATATTTAAATTCATGAAATTCTGTTCAGCCATTTTTCCGTGATGTTCGAACAGTTCCACAGACAAACAATTTTTCTTTTTATTTATATAAATTAGTATACCTGATTGTGATTTTACGAATCAGACCTGAAATTTGACTGTATCGATAAGGTGTGATTCATGAAGGATTCGCAAGCTATGACGTAGGTATTAATAGTATGGTAAGACTCAGACCAAAATGTCAGGTCTGATATTTCATACTGGTTGGGTGTGCATATTGTGAATAAAATAAAATCATGGAACGGTCAGGTATAAATCATAGCTGTGATGGCATAGCAAAACAATAGCTGATTCAGTTCTGAATCATGTCTATTTTTCCTGCAGGGTAACTTAATAGTAATTTAATTTCGCTTTTGAACTGTTGCCAACTTCATTCGATTGATTTCAGATTTCCAAAATATTTCCAATCAAATGTCAAAACAAGATTCGAAATTTAAAAAGAGCACAAATTTGAAGTACTTTTTATTACGGGTGGCAATTTTACTATTTCTTAGGACAAAGTTCGGGAAGCATTACAATTCCAGATGCGACAGAAGTACCGATGAGTCGTTGAGTTCAAAGTCGAATCATAGCACTAGTTATTTCAAGTTAAGGAGCTTATTTTGAAAATTATTTTATCAGCAGAATACCTTCCTGTACGGTACAACTTTCAACATTCATCAGTGGGTCTTCATGGAAATAAAAATCCCGTAAAAGTAAATACCCATTAGACCCTCATACCCAAAACATATGGCTAAATTCGCCTTATTCCTCTGTACGCGATTGTTGAATGTTGAATGTTGAAAAAACAAGCTCGTAAAAGTAAAAGTCAGTTCGATATCTCATCAGATTTAAGAGATATGATGGTAATCGTAGAAACATATACAAACCCTTTCCATCCTAAGAGAGGAGTCTCAGGGATCAAATATAAAAAAAATATCAAAAAATTATTTATTTAATTTTTAGACTCTTTTGTAGAAAGCCCGTAAAAGTAAATGGCAGTTCGACATCTCTTTGGATCTAAAAGATATGGTGGAATTTGGAATGGGTTGAATGTCTGAAAATCCTGAAATTAATTTTTATGCAATTATATAAGATGTCAGTGGACCTGGAAGTAAGTATCAATTTGATATCTAATCAAACATAATAGATATGTCAGAATTCGTGAAAACGTATGCAACAACTTTATCACCTTAAACCCTCTTACAAGTTACATTTCTAAAAATTTTGAATATTATAAATTTCTATGCTTTTGGCGAAGTATGTCGAAAAGTCCAATATTGAATGATGACCGTAGGAGAAAGTGGTTGAAATTTGTGGACAATCATTTCCCTGAGAAACGAGAATAATACGGTTGTATTTTCTGGCAATCTGGATGGTCGTGATGGCTACAACTACTATTTCCACAACCTACGATTAAACAGGTATTCAACTCCAATCGCAATTGCAAAAAGTACTAGAACCTGAATTGAAGATCAAAATGTATTCATACCCGTGTCTGTTGTAAAAGGGGCTAGAAGGCAACACGCAATATCAAATAAAAGATGAAAAGAATAAGAAGGTCGCTATCAAAGTGATCTTGCCAGAACAGACTTTTTTATCAAATTTTAAAATAGTGTTTGTGCCCATACTTTTAAAAAATCTGTCAACGATCTGGGTGCAACTTTATTATTTTTTGGGACAAAGTCCGAGCAGTGGTTACAATCGTGGCGCAAAAGACGTTTTTACGCCACTGCCAACCGTAAAACATCGATCTCCCTTTTGGGTTATAGTGCAGGACTTGGTTAAAATCGAAATGTAACACTGCTAACACCTATACATAAACAAAATTTTATCTTTCTGGCGTAATTGGTTCGACAAATATCGTAGTGCCCCACTCCAACACCCCACTACTGAAGTCGACCATTCTGTTCTACTATCGTATATCTATATAAATTCTAAGTTTCAACTTCCTAGCATAAGCGGTTCCTAAGATATGGAAACCAAAATTTGTCCTCTAAAATGCTTCCCTCACCTACCTCCTCAATCTACCCACCAACAAAATTTTAACTTAATATCTCAAAAAGTTTATGAGCTATGAGCCATCGAATGGATTTGCATACGGCGTAAGGCATACAGCATTTACGGCAGACAGACGAACTTTTTTTTTGGGTTTTTGGGGTCTACTAGTCCTAAAACATGAAAATACAGAATGTCAGGGTAGCAATTTTGTTTAAATTTCAGGTCGGTTACAATCTCTATAGTATATAAAAATGAATGTTTGTTTGTTTGTCCCGTACGCTCCTAAACCATTCATCCGATTGTGATGAAACTTTGGCGATTTGTTATGGGCACGCCCGCGAAGGTTTTTGCGTTAACAAAATCATTTTACGATTGGTGGTACAAGAGATATTTCAACATTTGAGTGTATTTCACATGATTTAGCGACAGTTCGTTCATTTTCAGTGTATTAGTTATGCGTTCCTATTACTAAATGGTAAAGTTGGACGATGGATGTTGGATAGAGGATAGTGGATGGTGGATTGAGGATGCAGGATGGGGGATGTTGGATGGGGGATGGGAGATGGAGGATGGAGGATGGTGGATAGAGGATGGAGAATAGAGGATGGAGTAACAGGAGCAACGAAAGCAACGGAGCAACGGAAGTAACGGGAGAAATGGAAGCAACGGGAGTAACGGGAGCAACGGAAGCATCGTGCGAAATGGGAGCAACGGGATCAACGCGAGAAATGGAAGCAACAGGAGCATCGGGATCAACGGGCGAAACGGGCGCAACGGAAGCGACGGAACAATGGGAAGCATGATAGTATAGCACCATACAAACGTGAGCGTTGCAAGCGTAGCCGCGGTACGCTGCTAGTACTTTTAATAAAATACAATAATATTTATTCAAAAATAATAAAACACAAATTATTATTTTTAAACTTCTTTTAGTTTCAATTTAATTCCTACTTTCCATAAATTCGTACACCCATTCCTGGATAATCTTTCAGCTTATCTAATCAACTGACTCAATAAATAAACGCAATTTAATGTCATGTTATTTCTAAGTATCATTAAATAAACAAAATATTGTCTATGGACGTGAAATTCGTATTTATATTTCAGCAATGCCGCATTCCTCAGTGCAGAGAACTCTGTTACTGTTATTAAAAAAATCAATTTGGGCACAATTTTATTATTTTTTAGTAGATATCCGGCTCGCGTCAAATGCTGTGTTACGGTTTAGGTTACTATGCTAACGTTTCATAAAGCCTATAGATTGTCAGTATTAGTAAACGCGTTCCGTACTTCCACCCGAAAGGTAATAAATTTGCACCCAAATTGTAGAAGTTTTTCAACTTCAATGAAAACATGGAATCAAAAATACCGACAAACTTTCTTAGGTTTTAAATATAAACAAATTATAATAAAAAAAACCGATTTTTGGGCCAGTATATATTATAGAAAGTTCATTAAAGTAAAAAATAATTAAATATCTCATCGGAATTAAGAGATATGTCGGAATTCGTAAAAATGTGCTCAATCACTTTATTCCTCCTTCGTGATTGAATAATATATGTATGTAATACTTGTATTATAAAATCAGGATCTTGATCCTGATTTTTTTTGAAACTGTAATATGAATATCAAGTTCATAAAAGTAAAAGCGAATTTGTTATCTCATTAAACCTTAGAGATTTGTCAGAATTCGTGGAAACTTTCAACTTACATCTTTTTGGGAGTTTGATATTGAAAAGTGTTTAAATTAGTTTTTAGGCAATTATATTAAAGCTTTTATAAGTAAAAGCGATTTCAATATATCGTTAGGCCTAAGAAATATGTCGGATTTCGTGAATACGTACGCAAATACTTTAGATCCCAGAATTGGTTGAATATAAAAAAACTGAGAAAACAGTTTCTAGAGGCTTATAAAAAAACCGACAGAAGTGAAATTAATTCTATATGACGACATGACATGAAAATCAATACATAGTCCATGAAAAGTAAAATTTTTTGCCTCATATCCGAACGCCAATACAAATTTGATTTGTTAAGATTACTTTTCTAGTACATCTACATATACATATCAAGTTTAAATTTTCTAGCATAAGCGATTTCTGATATTCCAGAAACATTTTCTATCCCTATTTTTTTTTGACCCTATAGTTGTTCCGTACAAACGTCCAATCGTGGCGTTCTAGCGGTTCTCCAGAAATAATAATGATAATTCTTTTTTGTTTTCAACCCTCACTCGCTACACTCAGACTGTCAAAATTGAATTTCGATATTATTTTTAAAATGATTCGTAAGATATAAAAATTGATATTTTTTCAAAAATTATAATGCCACGTTCCTCCGTCCTTCTGAACTAACATTTGTTACGGCAAATAGGGCGGAAGTACTGGATGTGACATTCGTTAAAGAATCGTACAACCTCAAGATAGAAAACTGGAGAGTCTCCATCAAAAGGTCGTTTTTGGATCACTGCTGGATACTCTTCAATTTGAATATCTCACCTGAGTGCCCTAAGCCTTTTGGAAACCCAAGGAAGACCGACTAGATGAAATTTCAGAGTATAGCATGTAGGGAATTTTCTGCTCCTGATTGCGAACTACTCCCAAACACAGCGTCTATTGACCACAAAATTGATGCCCTAACAGGAAGCATCACAACGGCTTTTCTTGACTCCTGCCCACTGAGGAAGCTACCAACCAAGTCATTTAAACCATACCATACCACCATGGTGGAATAGGGACTTACGGCGCATCAGGCAGGATTCGAGAAGACTGTTTAATGCAGCAAAAGCTAGTAGCACTTTGGAAGACTGGGCCAAATACAAGTCGAGTGTCAGGGACTATAAAAGGTCAATAAAAAAAGCCAAAAGACATTCTTGGACTTTCTTCTGTGAAACAATTGAGAGCACTAGCGAGGCTGCCAGGCTAAGAAGGGTACTTTCAACCGATCCAATCGAACCCACCGTTCTGCAAAGGAGTAATGGTACGTGGACTGGGAACAACAGGGAAACCTTAGAACTTCTCATGGAGACCCTCTTTCCAGACTGTACAACCCAAGTGGGTGACACATGCCTAGGGAACTAGTCAGAAATGCCGGAAAATCTGTCAGTGGGCACTATAGAGGAAGTTATAACCAATGAAAGAATGGCGTGGGATGGATGGAATTTTGCACATAATGCTTCAGGAAATTCTTGAAGCAATCATCCCTTGGCTATAATTATTTATAAAAGCTGTTTATACTACTCGTACGTTCCGATTGCTTGGAGACGGGTTAAAGTAATATTTATACCGAAGGCGGGTAAACGGAGCCACACAATGGCCAAAGACTTTAGACCCATTAGCTTAACCTGTTTTCTGATGAAAACCCTAGAAAGGTTGCTCGAGATCTCCATTAGATGCAATCTGGTTGTAAACACTCTCTCTACAGCACAACATGCGTACACGAAAGGTAAATCGGTAGAAACCGCTCTACATGAGGTAGTAAGGACCATAGAGAGTACGCTGCATAATAAAGAATACACAATGGGTGTCTTCCTAGATGTTGAAGCCTTTTTAACGCCTTTAATAACGTTGAGAGGGATGCCATTCGAAGAGCCCTGCTAAATGCAGGGGCTGATCTGAAAGTAGAATGATACATGCATCCATTGGTGAGAATGACATATATGGAACTGTGTCCAGAGGCACCCCGCAGGGGGGAGTTCTATCACCTCTACTTTGGGTATTAGTTGTCGATCCTATTTTATCCCAGCTTGAGAGGGACGGGATCAAAGTAGTAGCGCACGCTGATAAAATAGTTATACTGGTATCCGGCAAATTTCTACCCACGATAGCTGAACTAGTGCAGGGAGCTACGGACTGTGGATTACGGAAATTGCACAAATGGGCGGCAAGTTGTGGTTTGGGGGTAAACTCCACAAAAACAGAGCTGGTTCTTTTCACTCGAAAGAGAGCAATACCCCCATTAACAATTCCAAAAATAGGTAATACCATTCTGGAGCTTAAAACTGAAGCTAAGTACCTAGGACTTATTCTTGACGCTAAGCTTAACTGGAAGAGAAACCATGATGAACGCATCAAGAAAGCAACAATTGCCTTCTATACTTGCAAAAAGGCTTTTGGCAGGAAATGGGGAATAAAGCCCGAAATGGTTCACTGGATGTAGGTATATCTCTATCGTAAGGCCCATTCTTCTTTATGGTGGCCCGGTATGGTGGACAGCCCTGAACAAGAATAGTCTAACGAAAGTGCAGAGAGCGGCTTGCTTAGGCATCACGGGCGCTTTGCAATCAACGCCATAACAGCTGCAATGGAGATTATGCTGATTCTGCTGCCAATAGATATTCAAATCAAAAATGCTGCTGCCAAGAACGCCCTGACACTAAAAGAGTCTGGTGGCTGCTGGAAATCTTATGGGATTATGGGCATAGCAAAATTCTTTCATTATTTCCAGATTGTAGGCTTAGTGAACTCACCGACTATATAACTCCGTTTTTAAGCTTCGATACAGGATTCCATACCCTTTTCCCTACTAGGGGGGACTGGGATAATCAAAAAGTGATAAGGGAATCTGAAGTTGCTATATTCACTGATGGGTCAAAAATAAATACTGGAACGGGGGCAGGGATTTTCTCAGCCGACATGAACATTCAAGTATCCTTTCGTCTGCCGGACTACTGCAGTATTTTTCAAGCCGAGGTTTTTACCGTAAACAGTGCAGTGGACATACTAAATTCCGCAACAAATCTTCCCGAAGAGTCGTGTATAAAGATTTATATAGACAGCCAAGCAGCAATGAAAGCTCTAAGCTCCAACCTAGTCAAGTCAAAGCTAGTGAGGGAGTGTAGGGAGCCTCTGAAAACATTGGGCGCAGCTCATAAGGTTCTCCTGTGCTGGGCTCCCAAAACTGAATCTGAAATGTCTGCTGTTCATGCAACCCAAGCGGTAAAAATACCGCTCAATTACGTCAAGAGTAATCTTGACAGGAAGGCAATGGAGCTGACCAATGACATATGGTAGAAGTAATATAGAGACCCGTAACATTACGTTAGTCATAACGGGGCACTGTCTCTTTGGCAGACATGCACAACGCTTAGGCGTTCAATATAATATAATGACTACTGCAGAAGCTGCAGAAGTGAAGAAGAAGAAGAGAGCGTTAGGCATCTACTTTGTGAGTGTCCACAGCTAGCCAGCTGTAGGTTCAGAGCCATGGGCAGCTACTTCTTCTCCAGACTCGGGGACATGGCTGGAGCACGAATTGATGAACTAGCCAAGTTCATTCGCATCTGTGGCTGCTTCGACTAGCTTTTCCCCTGTAGCAATGCTACGATAACTCCCTATATGGGACTTCATTAAGGTGTCACGGGTGTGGTATCACAATGGACCAACCGAATGGTCTAAGTGAGTCGATCCATAGTTTGGATGGCTGCCACTATAACCTAACCTAACCTCCTCCGCCCTCTCTATAATTTTACATTTATCATAATCCATTTATTGTAGTTTGATCTCCAAGCTCTATAAGCCCCTTCTGCCCTTAAAAATGTTGTTTCTAATGTGCGATCCTATAATCAAGTTTCATTCAGGCGATGGATTTTAGGACGTCCCGGTCCCAACTTTCACATTGTTTTTTTTTTATAAATTTCAAGTGAGTTCTTCCTAGCGTAAGCAATTCTGGAGATAAAGAACCCAAAATGTTTCGTCTAAAAGGGTACCTATACCTCCACTCTCACACCTTCTTCACCCCCAATAATTATATTTTTTGTTAATTAATAAGACTGTGGATCAAGGTTAAGTGCATCACCGTAAGAAAACAGCAAAATCCAGAGAATACCATTTACATATTTTTCAATATTATGAATGTGTTCATTATCACTGTGAACGTCATTATTCTTCATCATTATGAAGAATAATTTCAACAAAATTTTAAAAAAGTATATTATTCATATGAATTTTTTTATGAACATGTACATTTAATTTATAGTTGGTGATTTCTAATAGAACCTATGTGTGCACATTTCCTATTAATGAAATGTTATTCATAGTATTAATATTCAGTTCATAGATTGTGAAAAATAGTCGACACTTCTATTAGTGGCAGCAGCGATTTTTTCTATAATCCAATGAATTTTGTTTAATGGAAAGCTTTTATTAATATTATAAACTGTTATTTTCAGTGTAATTTCATTATTGTTATTGACCTATAATAGATGGGTTACAGATCTGCAAAAATAGGCCGGTTTAAAACGGTTGAGTTTAAGACGGTTGAGTTACTTAGTTGAGTTGAGCTACTTAAGGGGGAATGCTGCCAGTCTTTCACTAATGACCTGGTTTCTTCCGTTCATTAATAGTCGATTTGGGAAGTATTTTTTTACCAACACATTTGTCGCAACATGATCCTGTTTCGGATATTTAAAGAGAAGGAATTAGCGCCTTGGGCGCAATGTTTAGAAACGGAAGCAAACGACTCTCGAGAACTATTTACTAACTTCTAAGTGTTCAATGGCGACCCCATTTTAATACATTGTCTTATTTTTCATAATGAATGATGTACACTTTTGAATAATGTGGTTCCTTCAGTAGACGCTTATGATGATGTCCTAGACTGATGCAACCCCGTGCTGATTCCTTCAGCATCCAGACAAGTGCCCAAGATCGGTTCTATGATCGTTTTTTTTCCTTTGAGGTTCATGGGCAAGCACTTTGCTACAGATCGAGTTCTAACTACCCGTTTGGACGCAGAAGGATAAGCCAACTCCTTTCAATGTACCTGAATAACATTCTGAGGAAACTTTTTTCGATTCGGATTTAATAAAAACTCCACTTGATTTAGCAGTATAAAACCTTCGATTATTTCATCGACTGATGATTAGAAAATAATATAGCTGCTAAGACATGACTTATGCAGATATAAAGTGAGACTTATGCTAACCATGAAATGACACAATTAGCTAAAAGAAGTCACCAAAACAAATTATAGTCTAAAAATTTGTATGACATTTAATTCTTCACTTATTATACTTATTAAAAACCAAGAAAACAATTTAATTTCAACTACATACTGTGGTTGAATACAAATTAAATGTTCCATAGTGCAAAAAATTACATGAAAATAAGACTCGTATACAGCATCGTTAAACATGAATTAAGCCATTATAAATCAATCTTCCTTTTGATTTCTTTTATTTTGTGATTAAGAAACTACTGTAATAGATTACTGTTTTCCTTAACTACAGCCATCTCAAACTTTCAATGGGTTTTTATCAAATGTAGTAAATAGTAGGTACTCATAATCTTAAGAATTTTAAGTTGTTTCTTCGGCGTCAGAGGAGTTTTGTTTTGAAGACCACACACTTGTACTACTGCTATTGAGGATATGAAAATTGAAAAACATTCACTGGAGAAGTCAGTTTAAAAACTGTCTTGGACTTGGTCAGATCAGGAATGCTGATGTTTTTTTCCAACCTAAATCTATTTCATATTCGCGAATTTTAACTTAGGCTAATTTACCATGCTAGTCATATCAAAAGTTTAAATTTTGAAATGATACACTTTTCCTAATGCCCTGTTTTCCTTTCTAATATTCAGTTCTTAAAAACCAATTCCCAGCTTTCCTATCATATCTTTTACCCTAGGAGGATTTGCCGATGACAACCTAACCTTATGCAATCAATAATGTTTAGGAGCGTCGATAAAAAAATGTTGATTTGGCGACCTTGATTTTGATCGTTGAAATAAATATGTTGGTATTTATGCATCAAATTATTAATCAGAAGTTTTTTTTTATCTCGTGATCAATGAATGATATAAAGTTAAAGCTTGTCACTAATATACAGTTATACTAGTGGAGTCTTTTAGAAACAGAGCTTTTGTGAACATATTTATGTATAAAAAAAACCTTGGATATATTAATTTGATCGCTTATATTATAATACTATTGCTAGCGAGGAGTTCGCCGCTATTTCAAGTAAAACACAATTCGCTTAAAATCAATAGAAACAAATGATTTTTATTGTCCGCACTCAATAATCACACTCCTGACAACTCTACAACTTGATCATTAAATCACTTTACAAATACTGTCGCGTAACTGATCATTGTTTCGCTGACTAGTAAAAACTGCGTCGGCTCCGTCGTGCTGTATACTGCATGTGTTGAGTCGAGAGCTCTCTCTAATATTCGGTGGTGTGGGTGAAGTGGACTGTTCGAGAGGGCTGGAGATCATGCGAGCGAAGACTATTCGAGATGTATTCAGAAGTTTCCCCGTTGGTTATTGGGAAATGGGAGGCGTGGCTAATCGGATGTTTTTCCAGTTAGGTATTGGGAGGTTGCTACCCCTTCCACCAGAAACCGATCGAGCCGGGTTGGTAGTGTAGCATGTATCAATACATTTGCAATGAAATTTGGTAAGACATTTTTTTTTATTATTTTTATTTCATCTCGCGATATAAATACTAAAGAGTTATTTCTCAAAATGAGCTAATTTTTCTATTTTTTGTTTTTCTTAAGCTATGTAAACCCAATCAAAGAATACACAATTGAAAATGTACCTATGGTTTATTTTCAAAACTACTTTAGGCAAATTTATTAAGTGAGGAAAAACAATAATAGTAGAACGGAAATACAAATTTTGTATGCGTAGGTACTTAATAGGCAGGAAAACAATGTATAGGTTTTTTCTTATTTTAATGAGGAATAAATCAAAACTGAAAACATGTTTACCAAAAAGGTCAATTCTTAAATAATGTTTAACTAATTATCTCGTAGCACAGTTCGGTTGCTCGGCGTTAAATATAATACTTTAAAAATTTCTATGTTATACAATTCCTTCATGGGGAATTTGTTTAAAAATACGTTAGTAGATAAAAAACATACTGCAGTCACGATCGGCTGCAAGCCAATCGTATAATACTCTAGATGAATACTGAACTCTGATTTATATTGTAGTTGGGGATAAAGTAGAATTACGTGTGTGCATGTTGAACGTCCTTCATTAAGGACTCCCATTTGCTCAAAAACTCAAAACTAAAAGACAATATTCAGTGTTTAATTTCATATCTTGAACTGGGTGAGTCACCGAGAAAAAATTTTCCTTTTTGAAGGAATGTCACATGGCAGGTGCAGGAAGGACTCGCTTGATTTCTTACATATTTATACTTTTCTTTGGAACCATTCAAAAATTAATGTGTACACAATTTCAAATTCGTAGCTTGAAGTGTTCAAAAGTTATCGAAAAATATTGTTGAACACGTGCCTAAAGGATTTTTTGTATGGAAGGTATCAGAAGGAGTAAAAGGATTTCGCTGACTAGTAATCTAGAACTTCGTTTTCACTAAAAACTAATTTGTACAAAATTTCGAATTCATAGCAAAACGATTATTTGAGTTATTGTGAGTTCCGTAAATTAAGTGAAGACATTTTGACAGGATATTTGTATGGAAGCTACACGAAGGACTAATAGGATTTTCTTCATAATCCTACATTTAGCTCCAAGTATTGGAAAATTAACAAATACAAAATTTCAAAGGCGTACCTTAAACCCTTCTGAAGTTATCGGCCAATATTCTTGAACACTTGTTTTTAGGATATTTTGTATGGCAGCTACCAGAAGGAGTAAAAGGATTTCGCTGACTAGTAAACTCGAATTTTTTCACTCAATAATAATTTTTACAAAATTGCGAATTCGTATCTAAAAGATTACTTAAGTTATTGTGAGTTTCGTAAATTAAGTGAAGACATTTTAACAGGGTATTTGTATGGCTGCTACACGAAGGACTAATAGGATTTTATTCATAATCATACATTTAGCTCCAACTATTGAAAAATAAACGTATACAAAATTTCAAAGTCGTAGCGCACCGAAGTTATTGGTCAATATTCTTGAACAAGTGTTTTAAGGACATTTTGTATGGCAGCTACCCGAAGGAGTAGGACGATTTTGCCCGTTAATAAACTTAGCCTTTCAAGATCCTAGGTGAAGGCGTTCTTGAGTTATCGTACTAACAGACAGACAGACGGACGGATGGACGGACGTCAAGCGGATTTGTAGTTTTTAGCCACAAATAAACAAAAAATAATATACGTATAACGTTTTTTCCTCCGAGGCTTGGTTCTATGCGTTACAAACTTTTGGACTGGATTATACTTATAGTACTCTATATGATTTGATCTAGAGTATAAAAATAGACGCCCCACTCGTTTTTAAACGAAGCTACGAGTACTCTAGTTAAGCATTAAACATTTTTTTGATAAGGGCGTTAAAGTGCTATTGGCGCGATTCATTTTCTTTTATCTCAGAAACGACACAAGAAAATGCAAAATTTCAAGACAGTTCCGCGAATTCACCGTGACTTCTATAATTTCTTCCTATTCGTAGTTTTTATGTTTATTTGTTTTTGTCTTTTCAAAATTGGTTGACTTTACTTAGTTTTTATTATAGAGTTGATAGGTATTAACGTCTAAGCGATAATTGCCGTTCTTTCCGATTTTTTTTAGTTTGTTCAGCTTGGGACAGAATACATCTCATTTACTACCGAGGGGTGTGTGGAGTTTCAGTTCGATCTTCCAAGTCCCAATTAATCTTAAATTGACTTCCTTATACCCTAGGTAGACGACGCATTCGAATATACATTGGGGGAATGATCATTCGCATTCAATGATCAATGAGATTTAACATTGACACACGTCTATCGGAATTACATTCAATCTGTCAAAATATTATTGTTGTGAGAATGCTGAATAAAAGTTGGCATTTTTGCATTGGCACACGGCTACGTACTATCTTTTGAAATAGAGTGATAGAAAAGTGCTAATATGTCAGCACTTGTAAACGAAACGTTAAAAAGATTGATCGTAATTAATGCACACATGAAACAAATAGAAAAATTTGGACAGTGGAACACTTGATTTTCCACTTGTTTAACGGTAGTTTCATGGCGTTGCGAGTGCTTGAACGAATTAACAATTTATCTCGGAATTACCATTTCGCAATTGTAATTTGAATGATGGAATGAATGGCCAATTCGACAATTGCATTGTGACAGACGTGATGCGGAATTATCATTCGACTAGGAATGATCATTCGAATGCGTCTTCTGCCTAGGGTATTATGTTGTTCGCGCTAACCACTAATGGTAATACAAATATAAATTTACTCTTAATGTATACTGTTTATTATTTACAAAAAGTATTTACAGACCTTTGATATGGCTTGATATTGCCTGGTCTAGTCTGGACAAGTTCAAGATCAAGTTCTTATTAATTTATTTGTGTAATTTGCGCAAAATATATTCCAGTCTGGTGACCCATTTTTGTTGCATATTTTCAGATAAATGGAATGGTAAATCATTTGCTTCAATTAAGTCGTTGATGACACTTCTCCAATTGCTTTCGATTAAGTCGCGTGCATATCAAGAATAAGGAAATTCTCTTAAATACCGCGCTATTGGCAACGCTTTCCTATTTTATTTACTAATCGATCGCTTTTACCAATGAAAATTGCTTTACAAACACTTTCGCGTAGAACTGACCGTCGTCTCGTTCTCACAGTAGAAAAACTTATCCCGTGTATAAGCTTTGCTGTGCTTATATTGCATGTGTTATGATGAGCGATTTTCCAGCAAAAGAGTGAAGAACATGCGACAAGTAGAAGAGTTTTCGAGAAGTGTGGAGAGGTGTGCATAGTTTTCTACACATCTCTCATTGGATATTGCAAGGTTGTTGTTTTTTATGTTTGATAACATTCATAAATGAATTGTTCGGGTTGCCGCGGAATGCATACATATAACAATATCGATGAATTAATAGTTTTTGCCATATCACTTTAGTTCATTTCATTCCCTGCAACGACGATTATGTATAAATCAGACGCGTTCCGCAGTTACCGTCACATTGATGCGTTGGCAGTTTTTCTTTATTATTTTTTAATAATACAGTGTTGTGATCCACATGAAATTTTAAAAAAATTGTTACTCTCAAATTTCGGTACCAACATACTCGTACTCGTACTTTTAATTACATT
Organism: Beris morrisii; assembly: GCA_951812415.1. Lineage (NCBI taxonomy): Eukaryota > Metazoa > Arthropoda > Insecta > Diptera > Stratiomyidae > Beris > Beris morrisii. The sequence continues at coordinate 75,646,376 of OX638310.1, forward strand.
ACTTTCAACTTACTTTTGTACGTTTTATGCCGCGTTTCCGCTATCGCCTTCATGCGCATTGGACATGTGCGATGAAAACGAATGTCTAGGCAATAGTGGAAATATTACATTCGTGCTCAAGGCAAATCCCTTTGATGTGCGTCAAAAACCGCCACCGAAGCGAATGTCAATACGAATGTTTTTGGCACTGATGGGGGCTAGCAAGTGTTCAGTTCAGTCGCAGCGGGAATACGAGTAATGTATTATGTACTGTATGTAATATTATAGTTTATGCAAGATTATTAGATTCTGTCTTTTTCGTTTTCTGAAAAATGTATAGAGAATCATTCCTTCAGCATTCCAAAAAAAATTAAATATGAATTGTATGGTAATGCTTCCATCCATTGAATCCGAATGTTTATAAAATGCATTCTTCAGCATTCTTTTTCCCGCTGAGGTAGTGTTTTCGCATAGGCGATAATGGAAACGCTACATTCGTGCTCAATGTACATCCCTTTGATGTGCGTCCAAGCACCGCCATCGACGCAAATGTAAGCGATTGTCGACTTGAGTTGCAAACTAACGCGAATGTACCGTTTCCACTTACGCATACGCGCTAGTTCGCATCATCCAATGCACATGAAGGCGATAGTGGAAACGCGGCATTATACGCAACACAATGGATTTTTAGTGATCTCTCGTGATGGGCTGTGGCACAGTGCCACAGTTCACTCCTCTAAATCTAACCTAACCTACTTTTGTACGACTTTCAGAGCTTGCAGACCTTCTGAGATATCAAGTTAATTTTACGTTTCCGAATTCCTCTGTTTTCAGGATTTTTTGATATTCAACACGTGACTTGATGTAAAGGGATTTCATACGTTTTCACGACTTCTAACATATCTCTTACGTCTGATGTGTTATCGAATTGGTTCTTACTTAAATCGTATAAAAATTAGAATCACGCTTTTTCAAAATTCAACTAATAGCTGATTTACATCGTCAGATTTTCACAACCAGATTTCAAAATCTCAAATGTGTTTGTATCGCCTTGAACGGCTTGTTTGAAATTTCCAGAAAATCCAGTCACTCAAAGAAGTTTTAGAGTGGCTCAAATGTACGGAAAATGTAGTGGATTTCAATAGGTTTTGTTTCGGAAATCGCAAGAAATCTTGCCACCTAAATTTGCTCGTATAATGAGGTGTAAAGTGGTGTTATTTTTCACTAATTTCGCAATATATTTTGGATAGAATGATATATCGAATTGGCTTTTACTTCCACTAATCGCCTAAAAATGGTTTATTGGAATTTTCGCTATTTATCCCCTAAGTGCAAGTGGTTTACGTTTTGGTAAATTACGCCACATGTTTCAAATCTGATAAGACATTGAATAGGTTTTTACTTCCACCGGATTTTAATTATTAAAATTTTTGTTTGAAGAAGCACTGATGAATATTGAAAGTTGTATCTTATAACGACCTATTCTAACCCGTGCTATATTTCAACTTTGATTGCGTTCCGGATAATGACCCAAAATCGCAAATGGTCTTTTTAGAAAGTCAGTAGAGCCGGCATTTCTCTCGCAATTCGACTTTAATCGATTCTCGACCCTGCAAGAAAATTACCGGGTAACTCCGCCGGAGCTCCGCCGTAGCATTACCCGGTAATCTTTCAGTTAAAACGTATAGGCTGCGGGACAAAAATTAACTTATATACTTCGTATCGGTGTACATGCGTGTGATTCGCTACCTCTATATCCATCTCTTTCACTCCTAGTTAATGATACCCGGTAGCTAGCCGTTAAATTAACCCAATCCCATAGTGTAAATTACAAAGCGAGGCCAGTACGATTTAACGGGTAAATTACAGGGTAATGGTACCCTATAAATTAACTACATGAATGCACGGAAATTTGGAAGCGAAGCCAGCACGATTTAACTAGGGTTACTGTATACGCACTCACACCAAAGCAGCCTCTAAGAGGGGTTTGGGAGATGCGTACCAAGGTGAAAAACCAGTAAATTTAATTTTTTTTCATGTTTATGGGATTTTGCTTTGTAAACATTCGAAATGATTGACTTTTCGCTGCAAAATTGTAAATTTCCATAAAAGAAATGAAAGAAATACGGAAATTTTCAATTGAAAACCACAATTTCGCGCACACACACTTCCATACCAAAGAAAAAGAAGTACTAGAATTGTGGAAGGGAACCGACAGCTTTTTTTCCGTCTCTTCACATATTCGCACTAACACACCTCAAAAACGCAATTTGATAGCAATGTTCATTAGTACAAAAACAGGCGAACTAGTACATAAACAGGCGATTTTTGTGAGGTTAAATTACAATTTCTAGTACAGAAACGACCGAATTAGACATATCTGCCAAACCCTAGGTAGAGAGTGTTGTGTGTGTATCTAGTGATCCTAGATTTAACGGGTAAACTACAGAGTAATGGTTAAGGTTGCCAGATAGTTGGCTGGAGAACCCGCCGCGTGAGCTATAGAAATAGCCCAAAACCCGCAAGAAGAATTGTAGCCCGAATACAGTGCCCAACTTTGCAATTTTACAGTAGCAATTTAATGTGTTGAATACAGTTGCGACTTCGACCAAGAACTGTGAATTTCTAAGAAACAATGAAATGTTAATATGATATTTGTGTGGATCTATCTGGATAATCTAAACTGTCTAAAGAAGATGGAGCCGGCTCTCGATTATCGTCATACATTTTTGAATTGAAGCGGTTCAACATATCTTTGGAGGAAGTGAAATTTTTGCAACACGTGTCTGTAACCTGGCAAATTTTGTGGCAAAAGATTTTGTGATATATTTCAAGACGCGACGAATATTCGGGCTTATGCAAGAATATAAGTACCTTCAACTGTACCCGAAGCCGTAAGAAAGAATCTAGCATTTAAAGTTGCATTCGATTGCGCTGCTAAGCACACGCTCCACTACTGCATTACTAATAGGAAGAGTTAACGTTTTTAGTGCAAAAAGAGCCAGGTCTTTAAACGGCTGCTCGCCTCTAGCATTCGTAGTATTTAGAACACATGCCCAGAAATGTATTATGTCTATTTTTGACAAATCGCCATTTTTGATATCAAGGCCAGCGACGCTAATGCATTCTACCAAGGCTGTCGCCAAGTTTTGGCCGGTGCAACTTCAACAATAGCATGAAAGGTCGTAGCCATAGCTTGGCGGCTCATGATGAAGTATCTTATGCATAGACCCATGAACTTTGTAACGGATACATCTGTTGCCTCGTTAGCAATTATGCCATAATTCTTTTATCAGTTCAATGAGAAGTACTAGCTCAACAACGGTTGAAATTAATTTTGAACATTTCGTTCGGTGTAACCTAATGCTTTCTAATTTTGAACCCTTTCCTACGATTCTTAGTACGCCTAGATGGTCAACAGTATTTATAGATGCATGCGTTGCAACATAGACAGCCAGGCGCAAATCTGTAGTCTTTGCGTCCTCATTCACTTCGACGTAACCTGTCCGGAAATAAAAGTGAATACTAAGCTTATTTCAACAACATGCCCTAAAATCGTAATAACAATACAAACTATATTGGGTTAAACTGGATTGTAAGCTACGACTTCGAGCTCTCTCTTTTTCCATGTGCTTCATTGTTTTACCGTGTGTCATTAGGTCACTGTGGTGGGCTCTTAAGTTGCATTTGCATAGTTTGGACCTAGCTTCACCCTTGCCATTATTTACATCTGCTTCACTTGAGGGTTGTAACCAATCTGAGCGAGTACGAACAACGCGATGTAGAAAAAGTTCTTTCAGGAACATTTCAAAAGTGGATACATTGATTTGGTATTTCATATTGGACAATAGTTTCATATATACCTATCCATTCATATAAAAGTAAATTCAATTTATTTCATTTCAACTTCGACGTCGATTGTGATACTGTGTTTCTAACAATGCTTGGAAATCACATGAAAGTTCAACTTCGGTAAAAAATTAAAAATCTATTTTCAAGACGATTTACAGGTTAAAAGACGTTATAAAATAACTAATAGTGTTATGTTACATATGCACAGGTAATTCTACTCACTTTTGACATTATTTTCATTTTCCCATATCGGCTTATAATGCTTAAGATACTTTCCCCATTTTTCCATTTTTTCGGAAAAATTTCTAAGTAGAACATACACAGTATGCGACACGAAGAACGAATAAATGGAAATCATAACTGTATACGAATTCAATGAATTTCATACATCACGTTTGTATCGCATTTTTTTAAAGGTTTACAATAATATCGAAGTCGACGGTGAAATTTAAGCATTGCCACATGTATAGTATTTAGTGTACTAAAGAAAATAATAATAATAAAAACGACCGATATTTCAGTTTTCCATTACTATTTTTTTCTTGTAAAACGTCTCTGTTGTAAACTAGCGAAATAGTACAATTTGCGTTTGTCGAATAACCCAAAAAGCTGTAAGTAGCGTTATGAAATTCGAACCCGCGAATTGGAAAATAAAATAGCCGAAATCGCGGGAAATAGCCCAATCTGGCAGTCTTAGTAATGGTACCCTATAGTTTAACTGCATATCCGTTTTAATTCAAAATGCGTCTTAATTTTCCATCCCAGATACCCTGGTACCTGTTCGGGCTGATTAAGGTGTAGAAGAAAAAAATCCTTTTTCAATAAGAAAAACCTGAAAAAACAATGATAAGTATGAAATAAGAAATAAAGCAAGAAGTTTAGAAATATGCGAAAACGTCAGGTACCTTAGTGCAGTAGAACGGAAATAATAGTATTGCAGCGGGGGTTACGGCGTTGCGGGATAGGTTCCCTCGACTAATTTACGCGGAAATTTGATGGCACATAAGACTAGAAAAGGGCCATGTACTCCAAAGTTTAAATGTATCGCATACAATTAAACAATTTTGATGTCATGGTGTTGGATTTAACGCATGTGTTTGTACTTTCGGTAGCGCTTTCTTGCAGGGGACTTTGTCCCGAAAAATAGCAAAGTTGTGCTCAGGATGTTGGGAAATTTTTTAAATGTGTCAAAAAAAATACCAAATGTGGTTTATTTTTAGGCATTTGAAAAAGTAGCCTGTACAATATAAAACCAATTTGATATCTCATCGGTTCGAATACATATTGAGGAATTTTCCACCGCTTTGTTTATCGAATATCCAAAAATCCCAAAACTTTTTAGTCGTTTATAATTTGGGCGTTTGCATATGTTAGCCTTCAAAAATCAATTCGATATCTTATTGTGCTTTAGAGATATTGCAGAAAAATTAAAAATTAATTCTTAAGCGAGTGGTTTTAAAAGTGAACAAATTTTGATAAAAAAAAAATTGAGTATTGATTGTGTAAATAAACTTGAGAGTGATAAATGCTTAAAAAATGTGTTTATGATCCGTATGATATAAAAATGCCATAAAGTAAATCAAGCAAACAAATTTTGCAATATTTTTTTTAGAGCTAATAAATGGAGTATCGTAAAATAAAAAAAAATGTTTGGGTTTATTTTCGATTCTAGACTATGTCTAAAGCTCCTTTAAGCAATGAACTAAGAAGTTGGGATATCGGGAATTAAGTTCGGTGGAACTATTTTTGTCGACACTGGATAGCGTCGACCGCGTAAACTCGCCATGCATGATGACGAAGTCACGCTTTTCGCTTCGAGCCTCAAGAACTTTTTCAGCCCTACTATCTAATACTGATAATACTACCACGTTAACAAAATTCTCATCACAGTTATCTAAACTTCATTGACGCTATCGAAAGCCATCTTGTTATATCATCTATACATGGAGTCATAATATGTTTAGACTGGTGTCATACTTCCAAATCAAGAAAATTCAAATCGAAGTTGACGTAATCGAAAGTTCGATCCAAAATATATTTAGATCGAATATCGATAATCCCGTGAATATAAGTTGAAGTGAAATTAAAAAGAAAAGACGAACCGTTTTTATTATTTCTTGTTAGAGACTAGTGAAACTGAAAAACGTGTAATATTGGAAATGTATTTTAAGGTATACCTTCCATGGAATACATGAGGGACGACTAGGGGATTTATAAGTTGTAAGTCGTAATATTTTTCTTTAAAATAAAAATGAGACAGAGTAACGAAAGAATTTCTCATACATTTTAATGTTCTAGCAAGTTGAGAGTATAAACAAAAGACATATTTTTTTAAAAATAATAAAATAAAATATGCTATCATGAAACTCCATATTTTCACGTTTCAGAAGTAGTAGACCCTAAAAATAAAAAAAAATTGTTTGTCCATCGCATATGCTGTACGCAAACTGCTTTGACGTCCCGGAACTCGAGAACTGTAAAAAATTTTCTGTTCACAAAATGTTCAATTCATGGAGGTGAGGGTGTGACAACAAGATGCGTTTCGAAATGATATTGTTATAAAAACTCAATACTACCTTGCTAAGAATTATGCTTTCCTCACTATTCAATTAAAATAAATCCATGAACAAAATTTTTTTTTAATAAAATCTTTTCTTTTAATACTTTATAATACCTTGAGATATTCACATAACGATTTTGGTTTTAAAAACAAAGAAAGCACGAGTTTGTAACATAGGTGCACGAATAAGTAGTATATTTATATTTGTTACCTAAAGAATACAGAACATCTACGTAAACTCTTTTTTGTAACCCTATCATAAAAAAATCTGCCAATAGTCTGGGCGAAACTTTATTATTTTTCGGGTCAAAGTTCGGGAGCGGTCAAAGTCGGAGCATATCATCAGTTATTTCGAGATTATGAAGTTTCTTGGAAAGTTAATTTTGTTTTTAAAATAAAAATATTTAAAATAAAATTTTTTTAGCCAATTAAACATTGAAAAAGCTCCTGTAAACTATACGAATTTCGGTATATTATGTACACTAAAAGCCCATAGAAAAAAACGAATTTGTTGCCTTATCAGACTTAAGAGATATGACGAATTGTTAAAACGTATACAAACTCATTACTTCCACTTGGGGTTTGAATTTCGAAAACAATTTCATAAGAACCAACTTAATATCTCATGAGACACGAGGGATTTTGAAAAATTTGTGAAAACGTAAGCAAACTCTTCACACCCTCTTGGTTCTTGAAATTCGAAAAATCGTGAAATAAGTTTTTAGGTCATTACATCAAATAAAATAATAAATAACCAATTTTATATCTCACCAGAACTAAGGGGTGGCAAAATTTGTGAAAACATATGCAAACCCTTGGGGGTTGAATATCTAAAAATTGAGAAATGGGTTTGTAGGCGATTATATAAAAAGTCTGTGGAAATGCAAAGCGATCTAATATCTCATTAAACCTAAGAAATATGTCGAACCTTTGAAAAGCATACAACAGGATTGAAAATCTGAAAATACTGAAATTGACTTTTTGGTTCTTATATGGGAAACCTTAGGAAGTAAAAATGAATTCGATATGTCATCAGATCTAAGCAATATGTAGGAATCTGTGAAAACATATGCAACCTCCTTACACCAACTTGGGGGTTGAATATCCAAAAATCCTGAAAGGAGTTAATAGATAAATATGAAAACAGCACGAGAAAGTAAAAACAATTGAATTACTTTTCACTTCTAAAGGATATGACGGAATTTGTGAAAACTTGTTCAACCTTTTTATATCCTCTTAGGGGCTGAAAAAGGAAAAAAACTTAAAAGCAAGTTTTAGGCGATTAATGCGCAAGCCCGTGAAAGTGTAAAGATATTCGATATTTGATCAAACCTGGAGGATATGGCATAATTCCTGAATAAGTATACAATCCCTTTACACCCCCTTAGGAGTCGAATTTCAAAAAATCCTAAAAACACTTTCTAGGTATTTATATGAAGAAGCCGTAGAATAAAAATCAATTAAATATTTGGGAAGACCTAATAGATATGACGAAAATCGTGAAAATATATGAATTCCATTTTCACTGATAAATTTTTTCGCCCCCCCTTCCGAACGCCGATGGATATTTGAAATTTTTTTTTATCTAAATTACTTTCCTAGTTGATTTACATATACATACCAAGTTTCAACTTTGTAGCATAAGCCGTTCTATAGATAGAAAAAACATCCCCCACCCCCGTACCATACTACCCTTATAAAAAATTATATTTTTCCAAGATGCTACTATTATAGTTCTATTTAAATACCAAGTCTCAGCTTAATATCATTATAGGTTTTCGAGATATAAAAATGAAACTTTTTCCTTTTCACCCTCCCCCACCCTCACCCTCTACACCCTCACCCTTAAAATTTTTTTTTTTCTGATAGGAATCTATTAGACCTACTTACGATAAAAATTTTAAGCATCTACCTCACACTGTTCTTGAGATATGAGACGTGATTTTTTAGAAAAATTCGCATCCCCTCCACTTTCATGATCCACCGCCCTTTTAAAAAATTTTACTTTCATCAAACTTCATTTGTCAACTTTTATACACAAACCAAATTTTATTTGTCTAGTGCAATCCGTTCGTGAGATATCATAATCTTAATTTTCTTACCCCCCACCCTCGTACGCCACTGCTCAAAAATTTGTTTGCGATCTATTCTCCTAGTATACCTACAGATATTCATTAAGTATCAATTTTGTAACTTTAACCGTTTAGGAGATATGGATTTTAGAATGTGTCGATCTCGGCTTTTTTGCGTTTTGGACGCACTATTTTTCCCCCCACTCCCACACCCCTTCACCCATATTGACAATTTTTATGCAAATGGGTCCATTACCAAAGTTCTACCTAAGTTCCAAATTTCAGCGTCCTAGCATAAGCGTACGGCGTACGACAGACGGACTGAAATTTCTTTTCTACGAGTCATGAAACGCGAAAAAAAAAATTTTCAGGGTAGCAAATTTTTTTTTTTAAAAAATCGATCACAATACTGTATTATTAGAAAATAATAAAGTAAAAGAATGGTTAGAATACTTCATTTCATACAATCAACATGTTTTTAACACAAAAATTTATTTTATATAAAAAAGTAAATTTTTTTAAAATCATACTACATAGAAATTGACAACATAACTTAATAATTAAAAACTGCATAATGGTTTGCGTCTTTGCAAGATCTTATTGGCGTTAAGCTACTAGCTTACAGATTCTAAAGATGTCACCGCTTTGCAGAGTAGGTCATTTAAACTCCGGTAACGGCACTAAATTTAATAAAAATGTTAAATGTTACTTTTTTAATCATTGCGACAGAGTACTCATAAATCTATATATATATACAAAAGAGGATTTATGTATGTTCCCTATAGACTCCTAAACCGCTCAACCGATTTTGATCAAATTTTCAGGGAACATGGAATAGTCCCGGGATGGTTCCTGTGAAGTTTGGTACCGATCGAATCAAAAACAATTGTTTTTTTCGACATTTTTTCCAATTTTTTCGCGATTTTAGTACCCTGATGCTCTAGTGTCTAGTTGTTTGTTTGTTTGTCCCTTACCCTTCCTATACCATTCATCCGATTGCGATGAAACTTTGTTGATATGTTGAGCACACGCCCGCGAAGCTTTCTGTATTAGTAATACTATTCTACAATAGGTGGCGAGCGACACAAACAAATGTGTTTCATATAGTTTAGCGACAGTTCGTGTGTTTTCGGTGTGCATGTCTGACAAAATCAAGCAACGGAGCAACGGAAGCAACGGGAGTAACAGGGACAACGGAATCCACGGGAGAAACGGGGCAACGGGAGTAACGGGAGTAACGGGAGCAACGGGGGCAATGGAGCAACAGGAGCAACGGAAGCAACGGGAGCAACGGGAGAAACGCGAGAAACGAGAGCAACATAAGCAACGGGAGCAACGAAGCAACGGGAGTAACGAGAGCAATGGTAGAAACGGAAGCAACGGGAAAACGGAAGCAACGTAAATAACGGGAGTAACGGAAGCAACGGGAGTAACGGAAGCAACGGAAGAAACGGCAGCAACGGGAGAAACAGACGTGAAGCAAGATTGGAAACCGCTGATTTTGCAGTTTCGATAGTATAGTACCATACAAACGTGAGCGGGACGCGGCTAGTTAAAAATAAAAATAATGTATGCCAAGTTCAATTGCAGTAGTATGACTTCTTAAAAAAATTTATTTCAAACGAATTCCTTATTCTCCATAAGTGGTTATTTATCATTTATAGAAAATAGTTATAGAAAATAACGACACTCTTCTGTGCCAGATAATTTAGCATTTCTACATTAAAATCATTTCATATTTGGCATAACATACAGTTACATTTGTACCCTGGAAGCCAGCAAAACTCATATATGAATGACATCATTTTTCAGCAAAAAACAACAACCGACTCACATGTTAAAGGAGCCCGTGCCAAGACAAGGATTCCTTTTGACAAAAAATATATTAATTTGATTCTACTCGGTTGTCCCATGTTTACAAATTATTCGGTATGTCGATTAATAGATCATTCGATATTCCGTTCAATCGATTTCACTGATTATCTATCGATTTTAACCGATTAATGGGTTATAATCCATTTGTCTATTCAATTGAGTTGCTATAATCGCACAGCCCTATTCACGGATATCAAATAAATTGCGTGAGTTCTTCATATACACACCATACAAAAGTGCTTGAAAAATTGTATGTGCATTCAATCTCCAGAAGAAATATTTCCACTAGAAATTTCAAATTTAACACAAAATCTTTTGCAAAGTTGATTTTAGTAGTGAACGGAATCTTCCAGATATGCTTGAAACCAGGCATTTTCAATTTTGCGGGCATTATTTTTCCGAGAGTTTTAGTTTGAAACGAAAGAATATCACTTGTATGAACATCGCGATAGTCCTTCGTGTACCTGCCATATAAAAGTGATGGAAAAATGTATAATTGATTTTACCGAACCCACTGTACGTGAACAACGAAATCAAAATTAAATACGAATTAGTTTTGAGTTAAAAGTAATGTTAAGTTCGTTGGTGAATGAATCTAAGTAATTTTATTTATTTATAGTAGCTATTTCCGTATTTACAAAATTGTTTACAAATATTTAGATCACTATTCACCTAAGCAACGCTTGTGCATGAGAGTTGCAGAGTTCAGATAATTTAAGGCGATTTATTTTATAATTTTAATATTTTTTTAAATACGTAACAATTATACAATAAATAAGTAAAAAATAATAATAAAAATTCAATGTTGCTCAAATACAAAATATGATGCTTAAACTATATGTACAATAGTAAAAATACAATATAACTACAAAAAAATAATGATAATAATAAATGTATAATATAATATTTGTTTAAACTAGAACAATTTTAACGTATTTAAAGCAATGTTGTTGTACATTATTTGGCCAAGAATGTCGCGAGGTTCATGTTTTTTTTAATTTGGCAAACTTTCTGTCTACGCGTGCAGTGGTGCAGTAATTAGACCGTTAAAAATCAGAAAAGTGTGCGAACATTAACTATAAAGTGGTGAAAATTCTGGAAAACTGTGGATTTTCTATTCTTGCCGTCTATACGGCTCACATTCGATTTCCATTCAGTGCACATGCGATCAATGAAAACGTTCGCAGACTGCTTTATCGACCTACTTTAAAGACGTCTTTTCTGGAATACGCATGTATATTTTCACAACCGTGGATAAAAATGTATTTTGAAGCTAATTAGATTTCATTCGGCTTCAGTTTCGTCGTAGAATGTCGATCATCTCTTAAGGAGATGGCAGAACTGTTCAATATTCTTCTGTGTTGGGTGCCAGGACACAGTGATATTCCACGGAACTGTATGGCTTACGAACTTGCTCGGTGCGGTACTACCATTCAGATTATGCCGGAACATCGGAGTCTGGATGTACCCCTCTCTACATGTAAACTGCTACTGGGATTGGACTCAGTTGAGAAAACCAACTCAAGATGGGCAGACGGTATCACATGTATGTCAAACTGCGAGACAGATCTTGCCGAAACTGGATCTAAATCGCTCTAAAAGGCTGACTTTGCCCAAAAGGGCGAGGATCGGCACCACAGTCGGTGTCTTCACCGGACACTATCTTCAAGGTCGGCATGCTAAAAGACTCGGCCTCTTCTCAAACGACGTCTGCAGAAGTTGCCTAGATGAGGAGGAGGAGGAGACAGTTCTTCATCTTCTCTATACCTGTCCAGCTCTATCCGCTAGAAGGAATGCTCTCCTTGGAGCTCAATTCTTCAACAGGCTTAGTAACCTTGCTGCAACGGAGGTCGCGAGAATCCAACGCTTCATTGTTAGCTCTAAATGGTTTGACGGGAAGGACCGGATTCGATGATCCTGTGGTAACACAACCGACCTTTTTGGGTCTAAGTGTGTCCGTGTTCTCACGGACAGCCACGCGTACCTACCTAGATTTCAGTTTAATGTAGACATTTCTCATCTTTGAGTAGCCAAATTGGATATTTTTAAGAAAATCGCTCGAAGAAAATAGTTTTCGAGAAATCGAAATGCTTGCAGAAGTTATATCTCACGAGTTCAGCAACACTTAAATTATTAAAAATTCTATTATCTACAAATTTGTTTTAATCTATTTTTGTTCTAAAGTACCGTCGAAATAAGTATTTTTTAGAGTAAACTTTTCGAGGTGACAAATCTGTGGTCTTCATTAGAATCCCAAATTGAACAAACTTAAAATCCATTTCTGATCTTTTGGCTAAAGCTTTTTTTGTCTCTATTGACTTTTGGTCGGTTTTCGAAATGTTTGTACCACTTTGTCAAATATATGACTATTTTTGTTTGTCACACTTTTATTTTATTTGTTTCGATTGTTTTATTTTATGATATTTAAATAAATCGAATTATGATAATAATGTTCTTTTGTTTGCAATTTCCTTGACATTATACCAATACGGATGCTTAGCATCAGTTACATTCATTACAATAATAGAGCACTGTCATCACTTCATTCATTGTTAATAATAGTAAAATGTTAATAAGAAATGAATAACGAAATGTTTGCGTGAACGAACTGAAACAATTGAGCTAAAGTCCATAAGTCTTTATTAGTCATCGTAATATCTATGTATAGTACGTCGACGACGATTAAAATGAACAAATATTTGATATTAGCACCTTTTTGTAGAATGCCGACAATGTTACTTATTATGTTGTATTAAATTTAATTATAGGCTAACACGAATTGAGGTTACCGATCAAGAACGCATAGACGCATTGAGATCAGATGTCAAGGATATGACAACGCGTGTTCAGAATCTCGACTGGCTTTCATCGAAGAGTGAATCAACACTGGATCAGGTCAAGAACGAGATGGAAGCTGTGCGTCACAGCATCGATAGCTACGGTTTGAATCAATAGTTTGTTTTTGTTTATATCTTGAAATAGAATTCTGAAAATAATTAACAGGTCCTCGACTATCGGCGCAGGTACAGGCTCCAAGTGAGCCCGATTGCTCAGATAAACTAACCGCCATTAGCATTTTATTGACATCAACCAGAGGAGCTGTTTTTAACTTGGATAAGGAGTTACAGAATTTCTCCAAAAATTTATCGAATGTGCTATCTATAGTCAGGTGAGTTTCCGTAGTTAAATTTTTAGTTTTGTATGATGTATAATTGACGATATATTATTGTGACATTTACAAAAGAAGCTCCTGCTGCGCTGACTTTCAGTGCAGTAGAGGTCAAACTGGAAATAAATTATTTGAGTTTAAAAGAATACATGAAATAAAAGTTTCCACATTCGATTCAATAACACATTTGAGGCACACAGATTAGCTATGAGGCATTTTCTGTAAATTTATACATTGCAGATATCTACCGTGTATATTGTTGCTCATGTTCGGATTTTAGTTGGCTTGGTACGAGTATGTGAACTAGGTATGTGGTGATCGATTGGTGACCTAATTAGACAGATTACAGTAGAGTTTCAGAAGCTTCATCTTAGACAAAAGTCTGTAAACCACAGAATGATCTTTAGTTCCCTTATTATCACAGTGAAAGGATTGCAAGGAGTCCACCACACGATCCGGACCAGTGGCGAAACTATCCGTGAGCGATGTGTCCAGGTGCGCAGATCGCTCACCGGTGGTGAAACACAGTGGGATAAACAAAAAGTTTGCGCTGTGAATTTCAATTTCAACTATGCCATGACCTGAAAGTTGGAAGAGGATATTTGACATACCGAGCCTCCGGCTGTAGAGTATTAGCCAGCAATCGGCGGCCTTGCACTGCCACACATTATATAGCACATGTTTTACGTAATTGAATCATACTCCGGGACGCGGTCAAAATCTGAGTACCTATAACATTAGTTGTTTCGAGATTAGGATTTTTTTTGGAAAGTTAATTTTGTCCTAAGAATACTTAGATATATTAATATGTAAAATATAGATTATTTGCCGATTAAACATATAAAAAGGTCGTGTAGACGATTCGAATTTCGGTATATTATTTAAACTTAAAAGCCATAGAAGGAAGAACCAATTTGCTGCCTCATTAGACTTAAGAAATATGACGAGTTGAGATATGACGACTTAAGGGGGAACATCCGAGTAGACAGCGGAAAAAATAGGTGCATTTTAGGAATTATTATATCAAAAACTATTTGCTCGATTTTATCCAGGTTAGTTTGACTCGAGTATACATGTTGAGGTACGCTGACAAACCTTTTTATAAATATATATCGACTTGGGGCGCTGTTGTCATAGCCGGCGTAAAAAGTGTCTCTCGCTCGCATGGTCTGCCGTCCCCAAGATTACATGCAGTCAGTTAATCTGAAACAAAAATTTCAAAAAGATTCTGAAATTGTAATGTATGATGCCCTTCGAATCGTACGATTTTTTGCAAAAAATTTTTTTTTACAAAATGGCGGCCGATTGAACTCTATGTTCATTTTTACTTTATTATTTTATAATAATACAGTATTGTGATCGATTTTTAAAAAAATGTCTACCCTCGTAGACACGAAAAAAGCAAAAAAAATGTCAGTCCGTCTGTCCGCCGTACGCAAAATCGTTTGAAGGCTCGTAGCTCCCAAACGGTTTGAGATATTAAATTGAATTATTTTTTATGAATAGACTGGGTAGGCCCCTTTAAGTGACCAAATTCTGAGGGGTATGGGTGTGAAGTGGGAGGAGGGGAAAGCGTTTTAAACGGAAAATTTTGGTTTTTAGATCTCAGCAACCGCTTATGCTAGGAGGCTAAAGTTTGGAATTTATATAGAACTTCAGTAGTGGACCCATTTGCATAAAAATTGTCAGTATGGGTGAAGGGGTGTGGGAGTGGGGGAAAAATAATGCGTCCGAAACGCAAAAAAGCCGAGATCGAGACATTCTAAAATCCATATCTCCTAAACGGTTAAAGTTACAAAATTGAAACTTAATGAGTATCTGTAGGTATACTTGGAGAACAGATCGCAAACAAATTTTTGAGTGGAGGCAGTGGCGTACGAGGGTAGGGGATAAAAAACTTTAGATTATGATATCTCACGAACCAATTGCACTAGACAAATAAAATTCGGTTTGTGTGTTTGGGTGACAAATGAAGTTTGCTGAAAGTAAAATTTTTTAAGAGGGCGTTGGATCATAAAAGTAGAGGGGATGCGAATTTTTCTAAAAAATCATGTTTCATATCTCAATAACAGTGTGAGGTAGATGCTTAAAATTTTTACCAAAAGTAGGTCTAATAGACTCCTAGCAGAAAAAATGTTGGGTGTGAGGGTGTAGAGGGTGAGGGTGGGGGAGGGTGAGAACGAAAAACTTCCGATTTTTATATCTCGAAAACCTATAATGATATAAAATTGAAACATGGTATTTAGATAGAGCTATAGTAGTAGCATGTTGGAAAAATATAAGTTTTTATAGAGGTGGTATGGTACGGGGGTGGGGGATGTTTTTCCTATCTGTAGAACGGCTTATGCTACAAAGTTGAAACTTGGTATGTATATGTAAATCGAGTAGAAAAGTAATTTAGATAAAAAAAATTTCAAATATCCATTGGCGTTCAGAAGGGTGGGCGAAAAAATGTATCAGTGAAAATAGAATGCATTTATTTTCACGATTTTCGTCATATCTATTAGGTCTTCCCAAATATTTAATTCATTTTTATTCTACAGCTTCTTCATATAATTACGTAGAAAGTGTTTTCAGGATTTTTTAAAATTCGACCCCTAAGGGGGTGTAAAGAGGTTGTATACTTATTCACGAATTATGCCATATCCCCCAGGTCTGATCAAATATCGAATATCTTTTCACTTTCACGGGCTTGCGTAATAATCGCCTAAAACTTGTTTTTAAGTTTTTTCCTTTTCCTTCCCCTAAGAAGGTATAAAATGGTTGAACAAGTTTTCACAAATTCCGTCATATCCTTTAGAAGTGATGAGTAATTCAATTGTTTTTACTTTCTCGTGCTGTATTCATATTTATCTATTAACTCCTTTCATGATTTTTAGATATTCCACCCCCAAGTGGGTGTAAGGAGGTTGCATATGTTTTCACAGATTCCTACATATTGCTTAGATCTGATGATATATCGAATTCATTTTTACTTTCTAAGGTATCCCATATAAGAATCAAAAAGTCAATTTCAGTATTTTCAAATTTTCAATCCTGGGTTGTATGCTTTTCAAAGGTTCGACATATTTCTTGGGTTTGATGAGATATTAGATCGCTTGTCATTTCCACAGACTTTTTATATAATCGCCTACAAACCCATTTCTCAATTTTTCGATATTCAACCCCCAAGGGTTTGCATATGTTTTCACAAATTTTGCCATCCCTTAGTTCTGATGAGATATAAAATTGGTTATTACGGCATTTGATGTAATGACCTAAAACTAATTTCAAGATTTTTCGAATTTCAAGAACCAAGCGGGTGTGAAGAGTTTGCTTACCTTTTCACAAATTTTTCAAAATCCCTCGTGTCTCATGAGATATCAAGTTGCTTCTTTTGAAATCGTCTAAAAACCTGTTTCACAATTTTTTCGAAATTCAAACCACAAGTGGAAGTAATGGGTTTGTATAGGTTTTAACAATTCGTCATATCTATTAAGTCTGATAAGGCAACAAATTCGTTTTTACTTCTATGAACTTTTAGTGTACATAATATACCGAAATTCGTATAGTATACAGGGGCTTTTTCAATGTTTAATTGGCTAATAATTTATATTTTAAATATTTTTATTTTAAGAATAAAATTAACTTTCCAAGAAACTTCATAATCTCGAAACAACTGATGATATGCTCCGACTTTGACCGCTCCCGAACTTTGACCCGAAATATAATAAAGTTTCGCCCAGACCATTGGCAAATTTTTTAACCTTTCTGGCTTGACAAAAAAAGTATCTAATTAAGTGAAAAAAAATGCTACGTTAGAAGTAGAAAACCTGCCGAAGTAGAACCTGCCCGAAACTATTGTGTCAAATTTTAGAAGCAATCGGTCGAGCCGTTTTCCGAACATTTTGGGGACCGTCTTTAAAAAGTATGTTTCGAGATATTCGTTTGAAGTTTGGTTTGGAGGACGAAACGTTAGAATTCACGAAGGTCCCATACCGGTTAATTGCCCATAACTTTCACAATTATTGGAAAACGTGTACAATCCTTTCATACCCTCTAAGGTGTTGAAGAGGAAAAAATGTTAGAAAAAAGACTTAGGCGAATATTACACAAGCTCGTGGATGTAAATAGTTAATATACTCTTATAGTACATATTATAGATATTTAATCAGATGTGAATGATATGGCTGTATTCGTGAAAATGAATTCAATCTCTTTACACCCCCTTAGGGGTTGAATTTCAAAAAGTCCTTAAAATTATTTTTAGGCATTTATATAAATAGTTTGTAGAATAAAAATTAATTCAATATTTAAGAAGATAAAAGAGGTATGACGAAAATCGTGAAAATATGCATTCCATTTTCACTGATCATATTTTTTGCTCCTCTTCCGAAAGCCAATGGATATTTGAAATTTTTTTTTTTATTCTAATTTACTTTTGTAGTTGATTTACATATACGAGTACATACCAAGTTTCAACTTTTTAGCAGAGGCTGTTCTATAGATAGGAAAAACACCCCCCACCCCCGTACCGTATTACCCATATCAAAAATTATATTTTTATAACATGCGACTACTGTAGCTCTATCTAAGTGTCAAGCTTCAGCTTACCACCATTATACTTTCTCGGAATTTCTTCTTCTTCACCCTTTTCCCTCCGCACCCTCTAAACCCCCACCTACCAACTTCCTGTAAAAATTTCAAGCATTTTTCTTAAACTGGTCTTGAGATATGAGACATGATTTTTTAAAAAAATTCTTATCCCTTCATTCGTCAACCTTTATACAGAAACCAAATTTAATGCAATTGGTTCGTGAGATATCGCAATCTAAAGTTTTTCACCCCGCACGCCACTGCCCCCACTCAAATCTTTATTTTCGGTATATTCTACTAGTATATCTACAGATAGTCCTTAAGTTTTAATTACGTGACATTAACCGTTTAGGAGATATAGATTTAAAAATTTCTCGATCTCGGCTTTCGAGCGTTTCGGACGCATTGTTTGCCCTCACTCCCATACACCTTCACCAATATCGAATATTTTTTTTGCAAAAGGATCCTTTATCAAAGTTCTATATAAATTCCAAGTTTCAGACAATATCCAATTCCTGATTAATAAAAGTAAATGACAAATTAAAAAAAAATTAAATTAGTTAATCTTGAAATATTTATTATTATTAATATTTATTTTGCTTAAGATCTATTAATTTCTCAGCCACTTTTCGGATTTATTCTTGCATGCAATATCGCTCTAAAATTAAAGTTGTGCAATAAACCAAAATTAATTTTAAATTAAATAAGTGAAAGATCTTGAAATAAATATAATAGCTTATGCTCTTAAAAAATTCGTTGAAAACCAGTTTCGCCCCATCTACAAAAATTAGGAATCGGTTAAAATTAGTTTCGATTCGACATAACCTATAAATTAGATTAAGATAAATAGTTGAAATCATTCATGCTTCTACATATGAATGGCTTCAGTTCATTTTGGAAACTTTTGGAAAAAAAAACCGGCTGTAGACAACAGTTAAGTAAAATTCATAACAATACTCTGCCGAATCAATAAAAGAGGTTAATTATAACTCATATAATTATATTTTAAAAATTTATCTATGCCGCGCGAATTTTTGAAACCCGTAGACTGGTGCCCTTCTAGCATGAATCGAGTTAGCCAGAATAACTTGGTAGGTTTACTCATCATTCTAAAATCCATATCTCCTGAACGATTAATGTCAGATGGCTGACAATTTGTGGTTGACTTAAGAAATACTAGGAGATTAGAAAAGGGTTACCATTTTTAAGGGGGGTGTGAGGGTGGGGGGTGAAAAACTTTGGATTACAATATCTTTTGACTCAATTGTACCAGGAAGATAAAAATTGGTTTGTGTTTACATAATTACCAGTGGACTACTGAATGTACAATTTTTGAGGACGGTGGTGAAGCGCAGAAGTTGGGGACAGTCATTTTTCAAAAAGTTAAATTTTTATATCTCAAGAACTGTATCAGATATGATCATGAAAATTTTACAGGATCTAGGACTAGTAGACCTCTACCGGGGAAGAAATGGTGTGGGTGTATGGTGGGTGTGGGTTTATGGTGGAAATGAAAAAATACTGATTTTTATTTCTCGAAAGTCGCAAAAGATAGAAAGCTCAAAATTGGCATTGTCAATTTTTGATAGCGGTAGTAAGGTACAGGGGCGGGGGGGGGGGGGTGGTTTTCCATATCTCAGAAACGGCTTATGCTAGAAAGTTGAAACTTAATACCTATACGTAGATGTGCTACTAGATTAAGATAAGATGTGCCGAACCTCCAAGACTTCAAGACTAATGAAATCGCAATTTCGATAAAAATGTGACTGATGACCTTCTAGCATGAACCCACTCATATGTAGTAAACTCATTATAAAATTGTTTTTTTGCGACTAACAGCCACAACGCTTCGATATAATATTGTGAAAATTTGAATCATGCAATACATTAGATAGATAGATAGATAGATAGATAATTATATTTCATGATTATGTACAAGTTTGCTTTTACATTTTCATAACAGTGAAGGGTTTAGATTAAATTATCTTTATAGCTTAGTTCTAATTCGTTATGCTAGTATGTTTGCAGACTAGTTTAATTCTTAGTTATTGTTTTTGACATTTTCAGAGAAAATATTTTTCAAAAACCCTTTGAACTTTAATTTTACAATTAAACCTAATCTAATCCTAACTAAAACTAATACTTAAATCTAAATACAAATTCTATTGAATTTAGTATAACTTAATTTAATTATGTGGACATAACTTACAGATTATTTGTTAGTGATAAAATATGTGGAATCTCGCTGTTAGCGCAATTACTCCGGAATTGGCTAGTAAGTTTCGCGATGCGTTCATTAACCTGTTGTAATCCAGATATCTCATGCAATAGACGAGTCGAGAAAGGCCATGGTTTGTCAAATAAAATTTTGAGGCATTTGTTTTGTATGATTTGAAGCTTCTGTCTGTGGACCTTTGCACAGTTTATCCATATGTTAGACCGGGTTGCATTACAGAGTTGTATAATAGAAGCTTATTTTCCTGAGACAACTTAGATTTCCTGTTTATAACATGCAATACATTAAATTATGTATTTACTGTAGCACTAACCCTTTATTTTAATAATTCGATAGCTACATTTTTATACTCTAGATGAAATCATATAGAGTATTATAAGTTTAATCCAGCCCAAAAGTTTGTAACGCATAGAACCAAGCCTCGGACGAAAAAAAGTTATATATTATTTTTTGTTTATTTGTGGCTAAAAGCCTCAAATCCGCTTGACGTCCGTCCGTCCGTCCGTCCGTCTGTCCGTGAACACGATAACTCAAGAACTCCTGCACCTAGGATCTTGAAATTTTGAATCTGAATGTTTGATTGAATTTGTAAGGATAAGTTCGTTAACGGGCAATATCGTCCTACTCCCTCGGGTAGCTGCCATACAAAATGACCTTAAAACACGTGTTGAAAAATATTAGCCGATAGCTTCGGAAGGGTTTAAGCTACAACTTTGAAAATTTGTATGTGTTACTTTTTCAATAGTTGGAACTAAATGTAGAATTATGAAAGAAATCCTGATAGTCCTTCGTGTAGCTGCCATACAAATATCCTGTCAAAATGTAATCACTTAATTTACGAAACTCACTATAACTCAAGTAATCTTTTAGCTATGAATTTGAAATTTTGTACAAATTAGTTTTGAGTAAAAACGAAGTTCGAGTTTACTAATCAGCGAAATCCTTTACTCCTTCTGGTAGCTGCCATACAAAATGTCCTTAGGACACGTGTTCAACAATATTTATCGATAACTTTTGAACGCTTCAAGCTACGAATTTGAAATTTTGTACACGTTCATTTTTAAATGGTTCCAAGGAAAAGGATAAATATCTAAGAAATTGAGTGAGTCCTTTCTGTACCTCCCATGTGAAAGTCCTTCAAAAAGGACATTTTTTTCGATGACTTACCCAGTTCAAGATATGAAATTAAACACTGAATATTGTCTTTTAGCTTTGAGTAGCAATCTAATGGCAGTCCTTAATAAAGGACATACAACATGCACACACGTAATTCTACTTTTTCCCCAACTACAATATAAATCGGAGTTCAGTATTCATCTAGAGTATTATACGATTGGCTTGCAGCCGATCGTGACTGCAGTATGTTTGACTAATATTTTCCTCCTCGTGAAGATGAACAACGCGTTTCGCTATTTGCTCTGTTTTATTTTTTCACTTTTAAAAATAATGATTCAAATTTTTATTAATTGAAATAAATGCGTATTTCATATTCTAATGATTTCAATACGATCACAAAGAGCTCAATGTATGCTATCATCAATATTACGAAAATATGAATTAATACTATGAAACGATACACTGTATTATATAAATGTTAATTAATACGATGAAAGTGAACATTAGTATAATGTTCCTTACGTATAACGCATAAAGGTACCAATTGCATGCACTGCTGCAACTATTTCGCAGCAGAACAATGCTCCACTTTTACTTTATTATTTTAATAATAAAGTATTGTTATCGATTTTTAAAAAAAAAAATTTGCTACCCTGAAAAATTTTTTTTCCACGTTTCCTGACTAATAGACACCAAAAAAGAATTTCAGTCCGTCTGTGCGCCGTACGCCGTCCGCCGTCCGCCGTACACAAAACGTTTGAAAGCTTATAGCTCTCAAACTCTTTGAGCTATTAAGTTGAATTTTTTTTTGTTGGTAGACCGAGCAGACCCCTTCAAGTGGCCACCTTTTGAGTGGTGGGGGTGTGAGGGGGGAGGTGAGGGAAGCGTTTTAGACGAAAAATTTTGGTTTCTAGATCTCAGTAACCGCTTAGGCTAGAAGGCTGAAACTTGGAATTTATATAGAACATCGATAGTAGACCCATTTGCAAAAAAAAATGATAATATGGGTAAAGGGGTGTGGGAGTGGGGGGAATAATAATGCGTCCGAAACGCTCGAAAGCCGAGATCGAGACATTCTAAAATCCACATCTCCTAATCGGTTAATGTCACGAAATTAAAACTTAATGAACATCTGTGTGTATACTAGGAGAATAGATTCGAAACAAATTTTTGAGAAGGGGCAGTGACGTACGGGGGTGGGGTTGAAAAACTTTGGATTACGATATCTCACGAACCAATTGCACTAGAGGAATAAAATTTGGTTTCTGTATAAATATTGACAAATAAACTTTGCTGAAAGTAAAATTTTTTAAGGGGGCGGTGGAGCATGGAAGTGGAGGGGGTAAGCATTTTTTTTAAAAAATCACGTCTCATATCTCAAAAACAGTGTAAGATAGATGCTTAAAATTTTTAACAGAAGTAGACTTAATAGACCCCCAGCAGAAAAAATTTTTTCATGGATGAGGGTGTAGAGGGTAAGGGTGGGGGAGGGTGAAAAGTAAAAAATTCCGATTTTTATATCTCGAGAACCTATAACAATATAAAGCTGAAACTTAATATTTAGATAGAACTATAGTAGTAGCATGTTGGAAAAATATAATTTTTTATAAGGGTGGTATGGCACGGGGGTGGGGGGTGTTTTTCCTAACTATAGAACGGCTTATGCTAGAAAGTTGAAATTCGGTTCGTATATGTAAATCAACTAGAAAAGTAATTTTGATTAAAAAAAATTCAAATATCCATTGGCGTTCGGAAGTGGGGCAAAAAAAATGATCAGTGAAAATGGAATGCATATATTTTCACGATTTTCGTCATATCTATTAGGTCTTTCCAAATATTGAATTCATTTTTTTTTACGGGTTCTTCATATAAATACCTAGAAAGTGTTTTCAGGATTTTTTAAAATTGGACCCCCAAGGTGGTGTAAAGGGGATTATACATTTTCACGAATTCAGCCGTATCCCTCAGGTCTGATTAGATATCGAATAACTTTTCACTTCCACGCGCTTATTTAATAATCACCTAAAACTTGTTTTCCAGGTTTTTCCTTTTTCAACCCCCAAGAGTGTAAAAACGGGTTGAATACGTTTTCACGAATTCTGTCATATCTCTCAGGAGTGATAAGACATCGGATTGGTTTTCACTTCCTCGGGCTTTCTTTATATATATCTAAAAACTCATTTCAGGATTTTTGGATATTCAACCCCAAAGTGGGTGCAAGGGGGTTGCATATGTTTTCACAAATTCTTACATATTTCTAGTTCCAATAAGATATCGAATTCATTTTTACTTCCTAAGCAGTGCTGTCGTTTTGTTAAATTGTACAGTAGTGCATTTAAGTGAAAAATAGTAGTACTTTAGAAAGAATAGTAGTACATGACTTTTTGGTTCGGAATCGCAAAATAAAATCGAAAATTTGGTATATATAGGGTCATTCCATCAAGAATTGGGAAAATAACGAAATTTGTGACCCTACCATCGCCGATTCTTTTGAAACTCGAAAAAATTATATATACATTTTTTTTCTAAGTGAATTTTTATCTTAGAATAAGGCTTATTTTAAAGGCAAGTTTGCGACAATTTAAAAAAAAAAATAATCCTTCCAAATTTTTTTCAAGGATCTCGTTTTTTGTATGTATTCTTTGAATGAAGAATAATACTATTCGCACATTTTCATTCGCACATTTTCATACACAAAATTGTCGATATGCGTTAAGGAGTGTAAGACGGGGAGGGGGGAGGAGGGAGGGGTGGTCAATGCGTACGAAACGCTTGAAAGTTGGAATTGGAACATTCTAAGATCTGTATCTCCTGAACGGTTGATGTCAAAAAGTAGAAACTTTGTAATTGTTTTAAGGAATACTAGGAGATTCGACAAGGTTTACAATTTTTATATGGGTGTGGGGGGGGGTGAAAAACTTTGGATTACAATATCTTCCGAACCAATTGTACCAGGAAGAAATAACATGATATTATTTATAAAAAAAAATGTTTTCAACCGCTAAAAAAACCAGGTGCGAAAGGTTTTAGCCTGCCAATTACAAGTGGCTTCATTTTATTTATTCCAATACAAGCTAGAAATGGTAACCGTGGTTAGTTATTTTTTTGTACTAGGTGTTGTTTTATCTGGAAGAAACTTCCAAAAGAGCTTACTTTCATCTGCGTTTTGTTTATTAATTCAGGAGGTACCTACACGACGTTTCAACGGAATTAGGAAAGAAAAGTAAGGTTACATCTGTAGCCGATCTTTGATCGAATGACCCTATAATGATTTGAATTTAAAATTTAAAAAAATTAGTGTCTGGCTTTCTCAAAACACAACAAGAACGTCGAAATCATTAGCAACGCCAGATTTTCATAAATTTTTATGTAAATTGTAAAGCCTTCCTCTGTTTTCTAGAATTTAATATTCAAAAGAAGAGTAGTACAAAATTGAAAGGAGTAGTACAGTAGTACATGAAGTTCAATGGTAGTACAAATACTACTATTGTAGTACAAACGACAGTGCTGTTCCTAAGGCTTCTTACATAATCGTCAAAACGTTGATTTCAGGATGTTTGTTATTCAACTCCAATAGGACGTAAGGCTTTCGACATATTTCTCAGGATTGATGAGATATTAGATTGGTTTGCACTTCCACAGACTTTTTATATAATCGTCTTCAAACGCATTTCCGATTTCATGTAATGGCCCGAAACCAAATCACGAAAAACCTTCTAATGGCGTAACAACTGATGTTATACTAGGACTGGATCTCGTCCCGGTGTATGACCCAATTATGTAATTCATATGTTATATGAGGCAGCGGCGTAAGTATTCTAGCGCGACCCCATTTTAACCGCTTCCCGAACTTTTTTTTGGGTTTTCAGTTACATAGTAACCTAAACCGCATTTCAAAATTAAACTCGTTCCGAACTTCTACCGAAAAAATAATAAAGTTGCGCCCAGATTGTTGGCAGATTTCTTACATGTCGGCGATTATCCAATCGTGTGTAGTAACCTTCAGCTGTATGATGGTTGTTTTTTGCAATATTATGAATGAGTTCATTATTACTATGAACATAATAAACGTGTTTTATTAATATCAGGCATTGTTCATAATAATTTATTAATCAATATGCAGAAGGTGTGTTTGTAGGTGTTGACTTCGGAGAGTGGTGTGTGCTTTCCCTAAAATAAATAAATAAAAATAAATCCATATTAATGTGCGGTTCATATATCATGAAGAAAATTTGATGATTTTCTTCTTTGTTTCAAGGATTTTTTCATTAATCCGAAGAATTTCGTTTAGTGAAAGGCGTTCATTAATATTAAAAACAGTATTTTCTTCAGTGTAGGTGCACATTTCTAATATAACATTCTTGATATGGTCTGCACCTAAATATTAATAAATAATCAAAAAAATATTAATATTTGAAAACAATAAAATTAAATTTTTTTTTAAAAGATCGATTTCAAGAAATTACCATTTTTAAACTTTCTAGATTTTAAAAATGCAAAGATATAGTAGATATTTTAATAAAAATAAGTATATGAGTACTTCAATGTTCACACACCGAAGAATATTGAAGAACATACATACATTAGTGTACAACTGTAGCTATTTCATAGTAAATTTGTTTGATTTTAGAGATATTCGACAACACGAAAACAACTTTCCCACGAAGCAGTATTTGAACAGTGCTCTTCATAGTTTAAGAAATCAACCAATCTACGCAGTCATGCAAAATCATCCGAACTCTCCATACGGACGATCTTCTTCAATACCAACAAGCTGTTCGCACTTAAATACGCTGAAGTCGGGAATCGAAAAGATTCAAGTGGGAGCCTTAAAGGAGCCGTTCTTTGTAATGTGCGATGGCGAAACTGATGAAGGTGGTTGGACAGTTATTCAGCATCGTAAGGACGGAACCGTCAATTTTAATCGAAATTGGCTGGAATATAAGTTCGGATTTGGAAATATCGCGGGTGAATTTTTTATCGGACTGGACAAACTTCACGAAATGACAACATCGACCTTGCACGAACTTTTGATAGTTCTCGAGGATTTTGAAGGTGAAACGAAGCAGGCGAAATACAAATACTTTGGAATCGGTGGTGAAAAAGAAGATTACGCCCTGAATTTGCTAGGGGAGTATGAAGGAACTGCAGGAGATTCTTTAAGCTATTCGGCAGCTTATAAATTTTCAACATTCGATAACGACAACGATGGCTGGGTCGAAGGAAACTGTGCTCTGGCCCACACTGGCGCTTGGTGGTTTAATGCGTGTGAAATGAGGTTTGTGTGCCACTTTTAGACGATTGTAGATTCTTAATATATTTTGGTTTTAGTAATCTTAACGGACAGTATTTAAGTGGAGAATTGGCTAACGAACGACAGTTCCAAGGAGTTTATTGGAATGAATTCCATGGACCGAAGTACAGCTTGAAATCTGTAAAAATGATGATTCGACCTGTGGATAGAATATTCACAGCAGATGTAAACTGAGATCGGTGTTAATTTTTGTAAAAAGTGTTTTTCTATGTTTTTTAATGTTTCTATAATAGAAAATTTAATAATAAATTGCCATTTTCAATAAAATCTTTCAAATTTCAGTAACACCAATAAGAAGATATAACATTTCAGTTTTGGCCTAGTTTCAAATTTCAGTTGGCCCTCGATATCGAAGACACATAGACTCAGTTGATATAATGTCACTCACGATTAATAACATCCTTGGCCTGTACAAACACCGAGAACATCCGGAACCATTCTGACAAACTGATGAACTTTAGTAGCTTATTTAATTTTATTTCAACGAAGAGGTTAAGAGGTGTTTTGTATGGGATCTGCCCAAAGAAGTGAAAGCATATCACCTAATACCAAATTCGATTTTATTATTAACGCAAAAATATTTTATGTAAAATTTTGAAAATTCCTAGCTCAACGATGTTAACTGGCTTTCGAAAGATGGAGACACATATTTTCCAAAGAAGTTTGTACGTGCCATCTACACGAAGGCTCACTCGATTTTAATAATAAAGTATTGTTATCGATTTTTAAAAAAAAAAAATTTGCTGCCCTAAAAATTTTTTTTTCCACGTTTCATGACTAATAGACACCAAAAAAGCAAAAAAAAATTTCAGTCCGTCTGTGCGCCGTACGCCGTCCGCCGTACGCTAAACGTTTGAAAGCTTATAGCTCTCAAACTCTTTGAGCTATTAAGTTGAATTTTTTTTGTTGGTAGACTGAGCAGACCCCTTCAAGTGCCCACCTTTTGAGTGGTGGTGGTGTGAGGGGGGAGGTGAGGGAAGCGTTTTGGACGGAAAATGTTGGTTTCTAGATCTCAATAACCGCTTAGGCTAGGAGGCTGAAACTTGAAATTTATATAGAGCATCGATAGTAGACCCATTTGCAAAAAAAGGGAGGATATGGGTAAAGGGGTGTGGGAGTGGGGGGAATAATAATGCGTCCGAAACGTTCGAAAGGCGAGATCGAGACATTCTAAAATCCATATCTCCTAAACGGTTAATGTTACGAAATTAAAACTTAATAATCATCTGTAGGTATACTAGGAGAATAGATCGGAAATAAATTTTTGAGTGGTGGCAGTGACGTACGGAGGTGGGGGTTGAAAAACTTTAGATTATGATATCTCACGAAAAAATTGCACTAGAGAAATAAAATTTGGTTTTTGTATAAAAGTTGACAAATAAAGTTTGCTGAAAGTAAAATAAAAAGTGGTGCATGGAAGTGGAGGGGTAAGAACTTTTTCAAAAAATCACGTCTTATATCGCAAGAACGGTGCAAGATAGATGCTTAAAATTTTGACCAGAAGTAGGCCTGATAGACCCCCAGCAGAAAAAAAATTTCAGGGATGAGGGTGTAGAAGATGAGGGTGGGGGAGGATGAAAAATAAAAAGTTCCGATTTTTAAATCTCGAGAACATATAACGATATGCTGAAACTTAGCATTTAGATAGAGCTATGGTGGTAGCATGTTGGAAAAATTTAATTTTGTATAGGGGTAGTATGGTACGGGGGTGGGGGGTGTTTTTCCTAACTTTAGAACGGCTTATGCTAGAAAGTTGAAATTCAGTACGTATATGTAAATGAACTAGAAAAGTAATTCTGATTAAAAAAAAATTCAAATATCCATTGGCGTTCGGAAGTGGGGCAAAAAAAATAATCAGTGAAATATTTTTACGATTTTCGTCATATCTATTAGGTCTTTCCAAATATTGTATTCATTTTTTTTTGTACGGGTTCTTCATACAAATACCTGGAAAGTGTTTTCAGGATTTTTTGAAATTCGACCCCCAAGGTGGTGTAAAGGGGATGTATACATTTTCACGAATTCAGCCGTATCCCTCAGGTCTGATTAGATATCGTATAACTTTTTACTTCCACGGGCTTATTTAATAAACACCTAAAACCCATTTTCAAGTTTTTTCCTTTTTCAACCCCTAAGAGGGTAAAAACGGGTTGAACACGTTTTCACGAATTCCGTCACATCTCTTAGGAGTGATAAGACATCGGATTGGTTTTTACTTCCTCGGGCTTTCTTTATATATATCTAAAAACTCATTTCAGGATTTTTGGATATTCAACCCCAAAGTGGGTGCAAGGGGGTTGCATATATTTTCACAAATTCTTACATATTTCTTAATTCTAATGAGATATAAAATTCATTTTTACTTTCTAAGGCTTCCTAAATAATCGTCAAAAAGTTGATTTCAGGATGTTTGTTATTCAACTCCAATAGGACGTATGGCTTTCGACATATTTCTCAGGATTGATGAGATATTAGATTGGTTTGCTCTTCCACAGACTTTTTATATAATCGCCTACAAACGCATTTCCGATTTCATGTAATGGCCCAAAACCAAATCACGAAAAACCTTCTAATAGCGTAACAACTGATATTATACTGCGAATTAGACCTCGTCCCGGAGTATGACCCAATTATGTAATTCATATGTTATTTGTGGCAGCGGCGTAAGTATTCTACAGCGACCCCATTCTAACCGCTTGCCGAACTTTTTTTTTAGGTTTTCAGTCACATAGTAACCTACACCGCATCTCAGAATTAAACTCGTTCCCAACTTCTACCCCAAAATAATAAAGTTGCGCCCAGACTGTTGGCAGATTTTTATGCTCTAGATGAAATCATATAGAGTATTATAAGTTTAATCCAGCCCAAAAGTTTGTAACGCATAGAACCAAGCCTCGGACGAAAAAAAGTTATATATTATTTTTTGTCTATTTGTGGCCAAAAACCTCAAATCCGCTTGACGTCCGTCCGTCCGTCCGTCTGTCCGTGAACACGATAACTCAAGAACGCCTTCACCTAGGATCTTGAAATTTTGAATCTGGATGTTTGGTTGAATTTGTAAGGCTAAGTTCGTTAACGGGCAAAATCGTCCTACTCCTTCGGGTAGCTGCCATACAAAATGTCCTTAAAACACGTGTTCAAGAATATTGGTCGATAACTTCGGAAGGGCTTAAGCTACGGACGGACGGACAGGAAACGGATTTGGGGTTTTTGGCCACAACTAAACATAAAATAATATATAACGTTTTTTCGTCCGAGGCTCGGTTCTATGCGTTACAAACTTTTCGGGCTGGATTAAACTTATAATACTCTATATGATTTCATCTAGAGTATAAAAATGGTAACGAAAACATTTCTGTAACGTCGATTTATTAAAAATGTGACTGTAGTAACAACTGGGCACAAAATTCTTATTGGGTAGGTAAAATATAGTTCAGAATAAATTTTCGGGAAATCTAGGGATTTTTTTTGTAAATTTGGGGCTCAAAGGTTGGCAACTCTGTGCTCTATAGTCTTCCTTATCATCTCCGAGACTCGTTCGGTTCTTTTTCTTGTCTCCTCTTGGCTCGTCTTTATTCGTCGAAGCTCGCTCCTCGTTGTTCGTTCCCGCCCGTCTTGATTCCTTCTTGGCTCGTATCGGTTTTACTCGTCTTCGCTCGTCTCTGCTCGTTGCCTTGCCTCGTCTTGACTCGATGCTACTCGTCCAGTGTTGCCAAGTATTTTTCTTGGTTGAGCACTAAAATATGGTAATTTGAGCGTTAATTCCAGCTTAAAAGCACTAAAAATATTTTTTCCGTATTTATCGCTTCTGATCTAATGATCTAATGATCAAGTAATATGTATTTTGAACTTGGGACCTGAATTTAAGTAGAGTTTTTTATTGGTAAAAAAATAACTTTGCACACATAAACAAAATTTAGTCAAGTGTATTAAATTATATGTAATTTTTAATGGAGTAGCAAAAAAGGTAGAACAGAAATATGTTCATTTTGAAAATATAAAAGTAAGTACATAAAAAAATATGTTCAGATTATTTTTAAAGTTGAAGCATACTTTATTTCGATTTCGAATTGCGGATTATATTGTATCAATAAAAAAATAACAAGTTTCCCTTTCCATATATGAAACTGTTCTTGTTATTTTCAAAGTTCTTATTATTTTCAAAGTGAACTGATAACCGCCGCGCCTTTTCGGGGTTTTTTGCACACAGTGTTGTCATTTTGGTTTTTTACCCTTAACTTTTTTACCGGTACTGAAATATTCAAATCTCTAGCTGAACATGTGTAGTACTGAGCAGAGATACCGCTTCAGCATTACGAGTTCGGTATTGCATAGATATCATATTAATGATGAAATTTTAATAAATTTTCTTAATGTTTTCTATAGCATTTATTTTTATTTTTCTTTTCTATTTATGGAAGCAATATAACACATATAACAAAAAAATATAATAGGTATGTACATGTATAAATAAATAAATTATATCTACTATGCTTTTAATCAAGGATTGTATCTTCATGAAGCTGCTATCCAGCTCTTTACATGTTACTAGGCAATAGTACATATAAGATTTCAATCTTTGTCATTTTAGGTATTGTTACAGTAATTTTATGAAATTAGCTCCGTTTTTAAATATGTAATAAGTAATATGTTGAATTAAATTGCAAGGTTGTAATAAATAAATTATAATCAATAAAAATGCTGCAATTCCAGTTTAACGACAGCACTGATTCCTCACTCCACTTTGTGGGAATTCGTTGAATTCCGTTGGATATTAATTTAATAAATTAAGCGAGTGATTCGTGGAAAATTGATGTCCATGAGCGTAATTTTTCAAGAGAAGGAGAAAGGTGAAAAATTGAGATACAACATGAAACATAAACAGAAGCACAACAATTTGTTTGTAGTGAAAGTGATATGTTATTGCTACAGACTGTCAATGGCATCAATGTTTTTCGCGGGAATATTCAAATAGCGTTAAAAAAGCGTTAAATATTTTTGTAAAGCACCAATTAACGCGCAAGCGGTAAAACTAATTTTTGTCCGCTGAAAAGAAATTTTGAGCACCAAATTTAACGCTGAAAGCTTTGCTTGGCTCTCCTCTGGTCTGCTTGGCTTGTCTCTGTTCTGTTTGGCTCGTCTCCGCTCTATCTGGACGTGAACTAACCGTGTAGTGTCATCTGTGGGAATTGGTGTGGACCACACTAATTCCCCCAAAAAAATGAGTTCAGTAGAGGAGTTTTTGGTTGGACAGCTAGGTGTAGGTGACAGAGAAGGTTAAGTAAGAAAAATTTTGACGCACAGGATGAAAAATTAAAAAAGTTTTAGTTTTTGGGAAAAAGGAAAAGTGTTGGCGGGACGGGAAAATTTGAAAAGAAATGTCGAATAATCGTAGGAAAGAAATAAGCCCGGAAATTATAAGTGCGCATAGTTTTATACCAATTGTTATCGAAAGTGTTCCTATTAATTATTTTTTAAAATGAATCCTTAATATTGTTGCGAGCTAGGGGTTCGCCGGGATTTCAAGTAAAACACAATTCGGTTAAAATAAAAATAAGTGATAATTTATTCAATCGCACTATTAATTCTATTCGCACAATAATTCGCACTGTATGGCAATACCGCCCGCTTATACCATATATCGCTTGATTCGTTCACTTTCGTTCTCTCTCAACACGGTCGCGTGTACCCGCTGTCTGTCACAGTCGCCGTAATCAAAATTACTGTGTCTTCGCTGAATGCTTCACCTGCTTATATACTAGGCGGTTGCAGTCTTGAATGTTCACCGGTGTACTTGAACGTTCGTTCAGTTGTGGAATCTTCTCGAAAGCTTCAGAGCTTTCGATTTCGATCATCGTTCAGTGGTGTGTGCAGAGGATTCTAGTATATTGGAGAGCATTCGATAAGAAGAGAGATGGTTTCGCCTTATCTTTAGCTAGGTTTCTCATTGGGTTATTTTGCAACTAGGTATTCGGTTGTTGTTGTTTTCATTATGTGTAACGATCGAGTGCACGGTTGCGCGGTTGCCGGGCTTACACGTAACAATATAAATAACTAAATTATTCATTAGATGACTGAAAGCAAGTAATGGTCTCTTAAACCACACTATAGTAAATTAGCAATTACTTCTAATGATATATTATTAAAATATAATTTTAACATTTAATAAAAAATTAGTTAAAAATATAACATTAGTATGTCAAACTAAAATTATTAAATAATTAATATTTTTTGATTCCACAAATAGCCCCTATTAGATGATTAACTTTATTTATTATTTTTACAATTACATTTATTATATTTAATATTCTAAATTATTTTTGTTTTTTTAATAATAATCTCGTGTCGTGTTGATGCTTGTCGATGACGTCGATTTAGGCAATAGAAATTTTCGGTCGAAAAAAAATTCGCTGCAATTGGCTTGGTTGTTTCGGCTCCTCCGTCTGAAAAAGAACCCAAAGAAAAAGTAAAAAAGCTGGCCGTTGTCTTTGAAGTAAATTGGTTCCCGCGTATTACGTGCCAAAAATCAGTATAACGAAAGCAGACAAACCAAAGTTCATAAAAAAACTTGTCGCCACAGTGGCCAACAGAAATATTCGGCCACCAAATTTTTTTTTTAAATAAAAATTAAAAGAAATGAAACATGAAAATAAATAAATATACAACAAAACAAATAAATAAAAAAGCAACATAACAACAAATAATAATGGAATTAAATTAATTAAAACTAAAAGAAAGGAAATTAAAAACAAAATAATTTATAATTAAATTAAATTAAAATTAATGACAGGACTTAAAAAGGGACAGAAACTGGCTCGAACAGACATGTAAATAAAGTAAAAGTAATATAAATAAAAAAATAAGGTATAAAATTAAAAAGAGAAAAATTATGCATGCAGCGGATAAAGAAAGAAGGTAAATTTTTTTTTTGTTTTTTTTTTTTGCTTATTATTAATTACTTTATTATTTTAATAATAAAGTATTTTTTTTTGATATTGTTTGTTGTTTTTTGTTTTCCTTTCTGGTTTTTTCTTTTTTTCTAATAAAGGAAAAATGATAAAGTAGAAAGCCAATAAGATGGATCTTATCGTTTATAGAAAAAAAGTCCTTCCGCCCCCTCATTCCTCTCTTTAGGGGCCATATCTTAATATTTTTCTGAGAGGACAGATATGGCTATGGTAGTGTGGGCTAGACGGTGCACAACATCAGCGCCAGTCGAGTTAAAGGGAGTTTTGTCGGTCTCTCATGACCGATTGGGAATCTTATCCCAATTTTTTTATCACTCGGGTAAGTCGGCGTTAAAATTTTTGTTGTACAGCCCATTGCTTTTATGGTCTGAAATGCGAACAACGTACCCCCCACAGCCGCAGCTAGCCCGGAAGCCAGCAAGCACGTCGCTCCAGTTTGCATTTCCGCCACCAATTTGGATGTGGGCGGAATCGGACCACTGTTTCCCGATCCCTAACCTGTCCTTCGGTTATGTTGACTTTTTTAAGTCGAAATAACCACTCCAAGGCCTCCGTTCGCAAGCTTTCAAAGGAGAATTATAAATCCACAACCTCGTCCAGTTTGGAAACCGATTAGAGACGGTTATCTTCCCAGCGCGACATCCTCTTCGATTTTGTGTGTGATCGAATTATATATCCGCAAACCAAACGCAGGTTGAGTTGGTCGACTGGTTTATCCAGTAGGCCATTATCGCCTGAGACGTTGTAGCCCGCCGACCTTTCAAGCATTTTTGATTATTTTTATGTAGCCGATGTGCCATTTTTAGGTTTATGTCTCCTGTGTTTCTTTCGTCCCGTTCGTGGAGTTTGGATACATTTTCTTTTCTTCTTGCTATTTTTAATTCGTTCTATTATTTTATTATTTCAAAAATACAGTATTGTTATCGATTTTTAAAAAAAAGAATTTGCTACCCTCAAAATTTTTTTTTTCACGTTTCATGACGAGTAGACACGAAAAAAGCAAAAAAAAATTTCAGTCCGTCTGTCCGTACGCCGTACGTCGACCGCTGCACGCAAAATCGTTTGAAGGCTCGTAGCTCCCAAACCCTTTAAGCTATTAAATTGAAATTTTTTTTATGAATAGACTGGGTAGGTCCCTTGAAGTGGCCAAATTTGGAGTGGTGGCGGTGCGAGGGGGGAGGAGGGGGAAGTGTTTTAGACGAAAAATTTTGGTTTCTAGATCTCAGCAACCGCTTATGCTAGGAGGCTGAAATTTGGAATTTATATAGAGCTACAGCAGTAGACCCATTTGCAAAAAAATTGCTGATATAGGTGAAGGGGTTTGGGAGTGGGGTGAACAATAATGCGTGAGATTGACACTTTCTAAAATCCATATCTCCTAAACGGTCAATGTCACAAAATTGAAACTTAACGAGTATCTGTAAGTATACTAGGAGAATAGATCGGAAACAAAAATTAGAGTGGGGGCAGTGGCGTACTGGGGTGGGGGGGGGGGGTGAAAAACTTTAGATTACGATATCTCACGAACCAATTGCACTAGACAAATAAAATTTAGTTTTTGTATAAAGGTTGACAAATGAAGTTTGCTGAAAGCAAAATTTTTCAAGGGGGCGGTGGAGCATCAAAGTGCAGAAGATAAGAATTTTTCTAAAAAATCACGTCTCATATCTCAAGAACCGTGTAAGATAGATGCTTAAAATTTTTACCAGAAGTAGGCCTAATAGACACCTAGCAGAAAACAGGAGGTGTGGGTGTAGAGGGTGAGGGTGGGGGAGGGTGAAAAGGAAAAAGTTCCGATTTTAATATCTCGACAACCTATAATGATATAAAGCTGAAACTTGGTATTTAGATAGAGCTATATTAGTAGCATCTTGGAAAAATATAATTTTTTATAGGGGTAGTATGGTACGGGGGTGGGGGGTGTTTTTCCTATCTATAGAACGGCTTATGTTTATGTAAATCAACTAGAAAACTAATTTGGATAAAAAAAAATTTCAAATATCCATTGGCGTTCGAGGGGGGGGGGGGGGGTGGGGCAAAAAAAATGATCAGTGAAAATGGAATGCATATATTTTCACGGTTTTCGTCATATCTATTAGGTCTTCCCAAATATTGAATTCATTTTTATTCTACGGCTTCTTCATTTAAATACCTAAAAAGTGTTTTCAGGATTTTTTAAAATTCGACCCCTAAGGGAGTGCAAGGGGGGTTGTAAACTTTTTCACGAATTCTACTATATCCCCACGTCTTATCAGATATCGAATATCTTTTCACTTTCACGTGCTTGCGTAATAATCGCCTAAAACTTGTTTTTAAGTTTTTTCCTTTTTCAGCTCCTAAGAGGGTATAAACGGGTTGAACACGTTTTCACGAGTTCCGTCATTTCTTTTAGAAGTGATAAGAAATTGAATTGGTTCCTACTTTCTCGTGCTGTCTTCATATTTATTTATTAACTCCTTTCAGGATTTTTGGATATTCAACCCCCAAGTGTGTGCAAGGAGGTTGCATATCTGGTGATATATCAAATTCATTTTTACTTCCTAAGGTTTCCTATATAAAAAAGCCAAAAAGTCAATTTCAGTATTTTAGATATTCAATCCTAATGGGTGTAATGGGGGTTGTATGCTTTTCAAAGTTTCGAGATATTTCTTAGGTTCGATGAGATATTAGATCGCTTTTCATTTTCACAAACTTTTTATATAATCGCCCACAAACCCATTTCTCAATTTTTCGATATTCAACCCCCAAGGGTTTGTATATGTTTTCACTATTTTTGCCATTCCTTAGTTCTGATGAGATATAAAATTGATTATTACGGTCAACCAATTCACGATTTTTCGAATTTCCAGAACCAAGGAGGTGTGAAGGGTTTGCTTATGTTTTCACAAATTTTTCAAAATCCGTCTTGTCTCATGAGATATCAAGTTGCTTCTTATGAAATCGAGTAAAAACCTGTTTCACAATTTTTTCGAAATTCAAACAGCAAGTGGAAGTAATAGGTTTGTATACGTTTTAACAATTCGTCATATCTCTTAATTCTGATAAGGCAACAAATTCGTTTTTGCTTCTGTGGGCTTTTAGTGTACATAATATACCGAAATTCGAATAGTCCACACGGACTTTTTCAATGTTTAATCGGCTAAAAATCTCTATTTTAAATATTTTTATATTAAGAACAAAAATAATTTTCTAAGAAATCTAATAATCTCGAAGAAACTTATGATACACGCCGACTTTGACCGCTCTCGAACTTTGACCCGAAAAATAATAAAGTTTCGCCCAGACCATTGGCAGATTTTATATTATGTTATCGGTATATTTTCAAGGTTTATATTGGTATTTTAAATTTTTTTTATAGAGATAAATGTACGTGTTGCAAATTTCTGGTTATTTCATGGTTGAACCAAGAAAATTTCTCGGTATTCAGATTTCTGTAAACTTTCAATCGACAACTTTATTTTGTCTATATGTATATACGAGTATATCGTGGGCAACGACCTAAAGTTTATGAATTTTATTTGCAGTCGACCGCTTCAGAAATAGTCCAACGGAAGTTGTGTAGTGAGCATTTGTCTGAATTTGAAATGAGTCAAACAAAAATAGATTTCGAGATAAAACGGATTTTACTGCGAAATTTCTTAGCAATTTTAAATAAGTTTCACAATCAATATTTACTTTGGCCACAGCATGAGTTGGTTATGGATAGCATGTTTTAAAATTACCTGTGTTATGCTTGTATTACACTGTATGACACTATGCTAAGGATTTGACACAAATAGTGTAATCGTCAAATTTTTGTTCACAACATTTTCTGATTTTGCCCTACAATAGGTCCATTTTGACAGAAAAAATTTGACTGTGCTTTTTGTTCGTCCAATTCTTTTGTCAAATATTTGACAGCATGGCATACAGTGTATTACTAGGTTGCTAGGCTAAGCTAGGTTCTAATTCTGGATTCAACTTAAAACATTTTCTCGGATTTTTCTCGCCCGGACCACCTTTCACAGAGTCTTCTGCGATCAGTGGCGGTCATAGGAGGGGGGGGGGGGCCATGGCCCCCCCTAACAAATTCGTAACACGTGATTACTTTATCTCGTCTGCTTTAAAGAAAATACAATTAAATCGGATTCCACCTTATGTCTTTCTTTAATCCTTCTTTTGTCTTTGTCTCCTGATTAAAAAGAAGACTGTGTCTAATTAAAAATATTTCAATCGAAAAGTAATAAAATTTCGAATATAAATATATATATAATCAATCGGTGGGTTGTGATGTATTCTGTTAAGAAAGTGGCTTTTACTGTTTGAAACTAATTTTGAAAAATTTGGATTTGGATTATGCTTGGACAATCGTCATTATGTGCGTCCTAATCGTAGATTAAAACGTAAGTTGTGGTAAATGCAGCGAAACACAATATCATTGCTGTCCTGGTCGTTTTGAGTGGATTTTGAACTATGTTTTCAAAAAACGTAGTTACCAGAGCAGATATAAAACTTATTCAAATTTATCGGTAATCCAGTAATCTTAATAGTTTTGTCGAAATCACGAGAGAAATCAGCTATAAGAACTTAATTATGAATATTTACAGTAACTAGCGTAAATATGTTTTTAGTTTCATGGCGATAATATATGGGGAATACGTGCCTCAAGAACCTTAAAGAAACCAAAATTGTATAAGATTCCGGAAACTCCCAAAATATCGACATAGGGCCTAGTATAGTATCATTCTGTGGGTGATTGGAACTCTAAATATTTATGGGTGGTGTACCATCGAAAATGTCATCTAGTGCCTAAATTCAGCAATTGAAGTTTTTTTAAAAAATAAATTTTTGAGCATAACTTTGGAACGGTAAACGATACGAAGTCTTTTAGAGTGCTCAATGTTATGAAAAAAGGAGTCCTTCAGCAAGGACGAAAAAGATTATGTTTTACATTTAATCACTAATCCGTCAAAGTTTTTGATTTCGTACTTGATGAAGGATTTTCTGAACCGTTTTCTCTTTCTATAATATAATATTGAGCATTAGAAATCAGATCATTTTGCTGACGATACTAACTTCGTATTATTAACCATTATAAAAATACGGTCGAAACCGATTGAATATGAAAAACTTCACTTTCTCATTACGACCACTAGATGGTATTTCCGATGGTACATAACCTATATATTTAAAACTACAACCATCCATATAATAATATTATTAGGCCGTTTTGTCAATACATCGGGACCCATTTTTCGGAATCTAAGTTTTTTTTTTCTGATCGGGGTGAAACTTAAAACATATTTTTAACACTAACTAGAATCATTATAAGAGGTACCGCGAAAAAAATCTTTGGGAAAAAAATCCTCAATACAAATAATAGTCACTGAACAGCCCTCAAATTATCTGTCACCACAACTACCTGTATAAAATATTACAAAATTTCAAATTGCATGATAATGCAAGCTTTCGACTCTTATTCATTAAATTTAAATTTCCTCGTTTCCTCTTACAAAATAAATTAAAAGTGTTATCATCAGAGTCGTTGTCAAACAAATGTCTTCAGAGCGTTGTAAACGCTTTTGGAGATTTCAAAATCTACTTGCCAAAATCTTGCGATGTAAATCAGGTATGAGATACTGCTTATGAAGTTATTATAATTGAAAATAGTTTTAGAGAATTTCCGAGTTTGGTTTTTTTAAATTTTTGAATAAAGAGTAGGTTAGGTTAGATTATGGTGGCAGTCATCTTAACTATAGATCGACTCAATAAGGAGACTATGTGAATATGTATATATACCTAATAAATAACATTGACATAAAATATTTCTTTCGAAGATTTTAAGTATTGTAGGATAACTTAATAATTGGGGTGGTCACTTCTTCGTCGGGCCTGAAGTCTTTAGATTATGAGATATAGGGTTCGGATTTTAATGCCCAATATTGAGTTTCATCAAATATGTATGATAGTAGAACCTATAAGAATGAAATACACTACTTTTCTAGTGGTCTCAAAAAACAGCTAATTTACATCCAAAGATTTCAAACTGGATTTGGCGAAATCTCGAAATTTTCTCATACATGTAAGAGATCTTGAAGTCTGTTTGGGCTTCTAAATTTTGCCGAAATCGAGATCGACATCGACTTCTACTGAAATCGAAAATTATGTTCACCAAGCTTTGAAATCAATTAATTTTATTTTCTAGCTCCTGCCCGTGCTATTCAATTTTCCATTGCTTAAGGACTTACAATCATACAACACAGGTTCAAATTTTTGATATCATACAATCAGTTGATAAATTGAGCGATGTTAAAGAAATCCCTTCAGAGCAATGTTAATACTTTTTTATATTCAAATTCCTTCATCCACGCTGCATTAACGGGTAGCTACCTCACCTATTTTCTCTACAGTATCTACTGAACTTCAATGGCCCCCCCTTGAACAAGCAATATGACCGCCACTGTCTGCGATCAGTATACACTGGGTCGACAAATCATATAACGACTTTGATCAGTACTTTAATTGTATTTTGTAATTTATTTCGCAAACCAATTAGCGGGGAATGATAATTTATTCGATATGCGGATATTTGCACTATTAACATAAAACTAATATACCTACTAACATACTATGCTCTAAACGAAAAACACGAAAAATTCATGGGTTCTTATGTACAAACTACTACTATGTTAACTCGTGCGCTTGTGTTTGTGGCGTAAAACGAAAAGTAAATATTTCCCCATCTTCTCCTCAAGAATGTAAACATGCCGACCTTTTCCGCCTTTAGCGAGAGAAAAAGACTAAACGTCCTACATGACACGTATTATTATCAAGTGCGTACTCGCCGGCAAATGCCATTTCAAACTTAGATGTTGAACAGCGCACAGCGCTATTGTTTCCTACATGCGAATATAATGCCGGAACCCATAACTCTGACGACTAGTGTAATGAAATTCATCTTTCGATTGCATTAGTCGATTAAAAGTTGTCTTTTGATTGCACTAGTCGACGACCACTGGAATTCTATTCCAATATGACCGGACCCCGTCCATCGGTGCAGTGTCGACCGGTAAGGCAGAATTCGCCTATAAGTCAGGCCTACCTTTCATCGATGATTGTTCAGGTCTACTTCATACTCCCTTCATACATACTCTTCAGTGAGTGCACGTATTGCCATCTCGTTCTTGCTCATTCCAATTTCAAATAGAATGCGTGATAGGAGATCTCTCATGTCGACGAGTGCGGATGAGATGGTCGGATGCATTTCAGTACGAGTAAGAAAGAAATGCGAATACCTCACACGTATTCACAGACAGCAAGTACATAGCTGAACTTGTTTCCAACTGATAATCTTTTTTCAGCGACAAGTTTCGAAACTGTTCGCTGTCTCTTCATCGCCTCTTCATCGATGTTTGGTTTATATGGTTCATGCGTTTTCGGTGTATGAGCGCGCACGCTTAACATAATTTAACAGCGGGCGCAACGGAACCAAGGGGAGTAACGGTGCAACGAGAGCAACGGAAGAATGGGAGCGACGGTGCAACTGGAAACCGCAGGCTTTTCAGTTTCGGCGTAGCACCATACAAACGTGGGCGTAGCTGCGGGACGCGGCTAGTTCAAAATATTTCATAGTTTCTTCTATTTAATGCTGTTATGACACTGGCTATTTTTGCGGCTAGAAAATCCAAAGAAGGGAGAATTGACTTTAACATACAGTTTAGACATTGGTGTAAGAGAGACAGTCCGAACTCCGAACAGCTAAACTATAAGACACTGTCAAAAAAAATCAATACATAGCGCATTTGAGCAGTGTTTCGTAACATTCTAGCAGTTCAATAAAAAAAAAACCACCGGCGGCTAAATTTTCCAGCCGCTACATACTTGTTTTTAACAGTTCGTGATGTATAAATTATGGAAAGTCGCATGTTATGTTATGGAACGCGCTAAAAACCAGTATTTTTCATAACAAATCAATTATTAATTTCGTCTACTAGATGCCGCTAGCAAATTTTTTTCGGGAATCTTTTTGTCTCAGTATTGGTCGCCTTGTCGCTTTTATTGTACTTGAAAAGTAGCCAGTGTCATAACAGCATAATTCATTAATCGAGTTTTGGTCTCATTCATTCTTAAAAACCGCTAGGTCATCCCAGTCATAGTTTGGCGCTTGACATATAGAATGCGCTGTCGGTACATTTCGCTACAGAGACAGAAAGGCTCTGATTACACAGATATGTATAACTGCGGGAAAATTCGTTTTAATTTCATATCTCGAACTGGAATCATAATAATTTCTTAAAACTCAAAATCCTCACTCTCAATATTAGAATTTTAGTAGAATAGAGTTTCAGGACTCTGAACTCAATAAAAAAAACCTGCCAACAGTCTGGGAGCAACAACAACCGAAACGTGTTTAATACTGAGATGCGGTGTAGGCCACTATGCGACTGATAACCCAAAAAATAACGTTCCAAATAGCCTCCTGTTTAATCTTTATGTTATCAGTCGCATAGTGACCTACACCGCATTACTCCAGCTCTGTACAGCAATAAAAAATAAAATTTTGAACTTTTTTTTTGCTTTAATGACTTCTGTAGTACTTCTACATATACATAC
The DNA here is from genome assembly GCA_951812415.1 of Beris morrisii. NCBI lineage: Eukaryota > Metazoa > Arthropoda > Insecta > Diptera > Stratiomyidae > Beris > Beris morrisii. Next base: position 75,688,684 of record OX638310.1, read on the forward strand.
TAAGTTTCAACTTTCTAGCATACGCTGTTTCTGAGATATGAAAAACCACCCCCACTTCTGTACCTTGCTACCCATATCAAAAATTTTTTCTAGTATACTTCTACAGTGACTCTATATTAATTTTTAGCTTTCTATGCTTTGCGGTTTTCGAGAAATAAAAATCAGAATTCTTTTCATTCCACCCCCTCCCTCATTCACCCCTTTCGCCAGCACCACCAAAATTGTTTTTCCTGCTAGAAGTCTACTGGGCCTAACTCCTGTAAAACTTCTAAGATCATATCTGGTACGGTTCTTGAGATATAAAAATAAAATTTTTTGAAAAATGGTTATCCCCCACTTTCGTACTCCACCTCCCCTCTCAAAATTTTTACATTCAGTAGACTCCACTTGTGATCTTATATACAGAAACCAAATTTTATCTTCCTGGTACAATTGGTTCGCAAGATATTGTAATCTAAAGTTTTTCACCCCCACCTCTACACACCACTTCCCCTCTTGAAAATTTTAGCTCTTGTCTACTCTAGATAACTACAAAGTTTCACACTTCTGAGATCAACGGTTCAGGAGATATGGATTTTAGAATGCTTCAATCCCAGCTTTCGAACGTTTCGTACACATTGTCTCCAACGTCTACGGCGGACAGACGGACATTTTTTTTTTTTGCTTTTTTTGGGGTCCACTAGTCCTAGAACGTGAAAATACAAAATTTCAGGGTAGCAAATTTTTTTGAAATTTCAGGTCGATCACAATACTTTATTATTAAAAAATAATAAAGTAAAATTGAAGAAATAGAAATATCATACAAATATTACAAATTTAATAATACAATAGAGTACGGATGAAAACCCGTATAAATCCATATAGAGATATATCTTGGTTTTCGTACCGTTTTCGGGATAAGGTATCGTTCATTTTTGAGTCATAATCGGAAACGTAAAACACTTGTCGTATCGATGCTGGCACCCTAAATAATTAAATTTCTAAATAGTCTCCAGGTTAATTTTTAAGCATAAGCGGTATGGAAACCAAATTTTTTTTTATCTAAAATGCGCCCTCCACCTCCCCTCAGAACGAGACTACACTAAATTATTAGGTACCTGGTTAATTTTGTGTGTTCTAGGTTTGATTTCGACCACGTTTCCGACTAAGACCCAAAAACGAATTTGGGGTTTTACGGTTGGCAGTGGCGTAAGTACTTCTGTCGCACCCCGACTTTAACCACATTCCGAACTTTGTCTCTAAAAATAATAAGGTTGTCCACAAACTATTCGCAAATTTTTTCTTTATTTTTTCAATTTCAATAAAAACATAGGTGATAAAATATCGACATAACCCCTTATAGGTTTAATATCAAAAAATTCTAAAACCGATTTCAGGCGATTATATACGTAGCCCTTTCAACTAAAAGACAATTCGATATCTCATCTGATATAAGAAATGTATTGGAAATCGTAAAAACGTATTCAATTATGAAGAAATTTTGTTTGTTTTCCGGCGTCAATGGAATGAAACCTCAACACGAAATCCCCGACTGTTGATTAATCGCTGTCCTTGAGGACATGACAGTTGGAAAACCTTCACTGGATAGGCCAGTTTTTATAAGATTGTGTTGGACTAGGTCCGAAGGAGCTGTTTCGTCATCGGATGGCATAGACTGGTCAGAGGGTGTATTATGCCTACTATCCGAAACACCCTTACAGCTGGTGGTATTGCTGAGGATTGTTCTATACATATAGGTGAACTTGAATCCAATTTTATTATCGCGACTTATAAACTAAGCAAACTTCTTGCCTTCGCATCCTTATACTTCAGGTAGGTGGCACTGAAGATCACCTAATATTTCAACCAATTTGGTGGAGTTTTTGGTTGTTCGCTAGTATATATAAAGCTCAACATCAAGTGGCGACATTGAAACCCGCCTACAGCAATTTTATTTTTTGTCCCCAATTTTAATAATGGAATTTTTTCATGGTAAGCTATCATAGAAGCAAATTTGTTTAAGTTTTTGTTGGCAATTGTTCAGTAGTGAATGGCAAATCACCACGGATGGTTATAGCGTTGAACAACGTGTGCAAATCATAAAATTTTATTATCAAAATCGGAGCTCCGTTCGAAAAACGTTCCGCGCATTACGTGATTTTTAATGATGAGGCCCATTTCTTGATGAATGGATGTGTGAACAACCAAAATTATCGGATTTGGGACAATACCAATCCACAAGAGATACACCGGCACCAAATGCATCCCGAGAAAGTCACTGTTTGGTCCGGATTTTGGTCTTGCGAAATCGGACTGTTCTTCTTCCAAAACGAAACTAGCGTTGCCATAACCGTCAAACGGTCAATGATAAACAACTTCTTGTACCCTAAACTGAATGATATAGATACCGACGACATGTGGTTCCAACAGGACGGCACTACGTGCCACACAGCGTATGTCACGATGAACGACATTTGAGCGACGTTATATTCCATACTTAATACCATAAAATATTCTTTCAAATAAAAATGAATTGGGTAAACAAAAAACCTAAAATATTTGTTGAAATTGGTGGAAACTTCCGTTACTAGCTTAGACCTATATATGTGATTGAATATTGAAAAATCTAAATAAAATTGGTTTAAGTAAAAGTCGCTATCGCATTAGACCTACGAAATATGTAGGAATTCGTAAAAACGTACACATACCCGTTACACCCGCTTAAGGACGGTATCCATTTGTTGCATTTCTGCGTATCGTGTTCTCGTTGCGTATCAGTGTATACGACAAACGTATCTTCGTTCTGTACCAAAATGTGAAACAAAGAAACGCAACGAACCCGATCGGTTATTTTGCGGTTTTTTGCCGTCACATCAAAGGAATGATACGATACGCGGTGGGTTCATGTTTCGACATGTTGCGTTGCACATGGCGTTGCACAATATTGCTCATTCGCGTTCGGGATGCAAAGTTGTGAATTTGTTTTGTCATTACGGAGAAGACAATCGAACTCGTGGAAAAATTTTGTAATATCACAATATTGCTCATTCGGTCAACTCATATTTGAACTGAACCTGAGACACGTGTTCACTTGTAATCGTGTATCGTACATTTTGAAATGCAAAACACTCTTGATACAAGAAAAATCATGTAGTGTCCACACTGTATCCGTTCAGTGAATAATACGCAATGGTGATACGATACGCAGAAATGCAACAAGTGGAACCGGGGCTTTAGAGGTTGAATATCGAAAAATGTGAAATACGGTTTCTATTCGCTTTTATAAAGAAGAACCTGCACCTCCATCCTCAAAAATTTTACATTTACCGTACTTCTCTTGTAAACTTATACACGTAAACCAAATTTTAAATTTAATCTTTTGGAGTAATTGCTTCAGAAGATATCATAGTCCAAGTTCTCACGGACAGCCACGCGTACCTACCTACCTACCTAGTCCATAGTCCAAAGTTCGTGAGCTACGAGCCTTCAAACGCATACGTCATTTACGGTGGACGAACGGACATTTGCTTTTTTGGGGTCTATTGGACCTAAAACAGGAAAATACAATATTTTAGAATACCAAAATTATTAAAATTTATGGTCGATTCCAATACTTTATTATTAAAAAATAATGAAGTAAAATATTATATTATATAAATTGGGTTAAATTGCCACCCATGGTCAATTTAACCCACAAAATCGCCGGAACAATGCTTTCAAGAGTTAATAATCTACCAATGACCTGCAATTACTTCCGAACCGTTAATGCTAGCTAAATAATTTTTAACAATTAGATAGAATACTTGGAGCTTTTAAATAAATGCCCAAATAACATATATTAAAACGGTATAAAAACGGGCACATTTTATTAGTGGATTACTCAGTATAAGCAAGCCCTACAAGAAGTATCACGCTTCTATCTTTATAGCAATACACCCTGTATAAATATTTATATTTCAGTGTACTGACAAATGAAGACAATTCGTTATTGGCTATGTTAATAAAAGTAAGTATTAATTTGAAATTGACCTAAATGCAAACCATTAAGCATATTTTTAGTCATGTTCTCAACTAGAATCATCAATAATTCAACTTTTAATAAAAATTGTTCACTATAGCGTCATGCAAAAAATTATTCCAAACAAGCAATCGAGCTAATTTAACGAATGTAAATTTTAAAACTTTAGCGTGTAAACAAGCAATCTACTTGTACCTGAATCATGGAGTAGTATATATAGTACAACACGAAGATGAAGACGAGGATTAGTCAGGAAACTTTTATAGACTATAAGTAATTTGCCCGCTTCTATTTAAAATTGTTATTTTAATTAATATTAGAAAATGTATTTTACAAAAATTGTTTTGTTAAATTTAGTATGTGCAGTACTATCGATACCGGAGGCTTATAAAGTAGCCATTTCACATTCGGATATTTTTTTCTATGACACGTATGTATAAATTATTGTAACAATGTATAATAAACACTAAGGCGCTGTACGCATTGCACACGACCGAACGAATTTTCCGATACGAATTTTCATTTTTCTGCTTATTGTCAAATTTTCAGTTATTAGAAAAATAGTTGAAATCGTTAATTATAACATTTTCAAAAATATCATAAGAGAAAATTTTTAGGAATTTGGATTTTGATTGATAATATTAAAAAAAAAAGTCCGTTTGTCGGTACGAATATTTTTAGTCGTACGACGGATTCATTTTCCTTTTTATTATCAATTAAAACTACAAATCCCTAGAGACTTTCCTTCATGATATTTTTGAAAATGTTATAATTTACGATTATAACCAATTTTTCAATAACTAAAGATATCACAATAGGTCGAAAAACGAAAAACCGTATCGGAACATTCGTTGTGTACAGCGCCTAAATCTAAAAATTTTAAAAATGCTGTTATAATTGACGATTGACACTAAATACATGATTAAACAAAAGTAAAATTAAATAAATTTGGATGAGGTAAAAGAACAGAACAGAAGGACGTTAACATTTTTAGGGTACTATAATTTGACTTTGATCAATCAATAAGAATAATTATCTAATGGGATATATTAATGCTTATATTTAAATATAATAAGTATAAAAGTTAATTTATAACTGAAAAATTAATATTAAAAACTATTTCGGAATTTCGAAAAAGTTTCTTAAACTTATATATTAAGTTATTGAGAAACAATCAAAAGACGGCGTCGTGCTTATACATTTTTTATGATATTAATAAAATTTGATATCCAGTAATCCAAACGGAGATCCAGCTGGAGTAAATATGAGAGATATGCAAAACTTTACTCCTAAAGGGGAAGTGAAAATTGTAATTCACGGATTTACTGGATCCAAGAATCATCCATCAGTTACAACAATTCGCAATGGTTCACAATTTATAAAATATTTTCGAAATAGTTTTAAAAATCATATTCCTACAGCATTTCTTACGGAAGGAGTTAATTCTGTATTTGTGGTAAACTGGTCAGAAGCCTCAATTATAAATTACTGGGAATGCCGATTTCTTGTGTGGCCAATTGGTGTACATTTAGCAAAAATATTAGAAACATTTTTAAAGTGAGGAAAAATTAAATTTATTTTAATAAATGGATAATAAATGTGTTATATGTTATTTAGGACGAATAATATCAGTGCAGACATTGTTCATATAATTGGACACAGTTTAGGCGCACATATTGCAGGAAATGTGGGAAGACAGTTTAACGGCACGATCGGCAGGATTACAGGATTGGATCCAGCAAAACCATACTTTACCGAAGAATCTACGGACGACTTACGTTCAAATCAAGCCCGATTTGTTGATGTTATACATTCGGGCGCAGGTGCGCTTGGTGACAATAAACCGCGAGGGGATATCGACTTTTATCCTAATAATGGCTATCTGCCACAGCCAGGATGTGCAACAGTTGATACTTTGACTTTGAGTACGAACTTTTTCAATTGTTCAATGAACGATAAGTTTAATAGTTTTTAATTATATTTTAGCTCTTTGTAGTCACTTCCGAGCAACAGCATACTATGCCGAGAGCATTCTTTTACCAAATAGTTTTCCAGCTGTTCCGTGCTCCTTAAATAATGTAATGCAAAGAAATGGAACAAATTGTCTACGAAGCTTAAGCAGAAATACTGCTGTTATGGGTGAACATGTCTCAAGAGAGTACTAATATTAAATTTATATTAAATTACATTATTATAATTTGTATTTTCTAGTGCACGAGGGATATACTTTTTGGAGACCAACAATGTACCGATTTATGGAATGGGAGCATTTTCTAGAAGCATACAACAAAATTAAACATCGTCATTAATCATAATGTTGAGCTAGTCGGCAGGCAAATTGGAGTACAATTGAGCCCAAAATTTCCTAATACAATTTTTATAAAATCATAACAGAAAAGTTAATTTTAAATTCAGTGAGTCACTTATAGTGCGACAACAATTAGAAAAGATTTTTTGATTTTCGAATTTTGCGGCTCATGTGGAACCAATTTTAATTTATTATTTTTTAATAATACTCGTAAAGTATTGTGATCGACCTAAAATTTCAAAAAAATTTGCAACCCTGAAATTTTGTATTTTCACGTTTTAGGACTAGTAAACCCCAAAAAAGCAAAAAAAAATGTCCATCTGTCCGCCGTACGCAAAATCGTTTGAACGCACGTAGCTCCCAAACCCGTTGAGATATTAACATGAAATTTTTATGGTGAGTAGATTGGGTGAACTGCTACGACTGGTATATTGGGGTGGTGGTACGAGGGGAGCGTTTTAGACGAAAAATGTTGGTTTCTCGATCTCAGGAACCATTTATGCTAGGAGTCTGAAACTTGGAACCTATGTAGTACTATGATAGTGGACTCATTTGCAAAAAAATGGTCGATATGGGTCAAGGGGTGTGGAAGTGGGGGAAAAAACAATGAGTCTGAAACGCTTGAAAGCCAGGATTGAAACATTCTAAAATCGATATCTCCTGAACAATTGATGTCGGAAGATTGAAACTTTGTTGTTGTCCTTAGGGATACTTTAAGATTAGACAAGGGCTAACACTTTTAAGAGGGGTGGTGGGGTGTGGGTGGTAAAAAACTTTGGATTACAATATCTTCCGAACCAATTACACCTGGAAGATAAAATTTAGTTTCTGTATATGGGATCACAAGAGGAGTCTACTGAAATTAAATTTTTTGAGGAGGGAGTAAACCGTAAACCTCTAGTAGGGAAAAAAATGCTGGTGGTGCAGAAAGGGAAAGAAAGGAAAACATTCTGATTTTTATTTCGTGAAAACCATAATGAATAGAAAGCTAAAAATTTAGAAAAATAAAATTTTTGATAGGGGTATCAAGGTACGGGCGAGAGGGGTGTATTTTCATATCTCAGAAACGGCATATGCTAGAAAGTTGAAACGTACGCCTAGGTAGATGTGCTATTAGAGTAATTAAAGCAAAAACAAATTCAGATTTTTATTGGCGTTCAGAGGTTGAGTAAAAAAAATTTCCGTGAATCCACATTTTCACATTTCGTTAAAACTTTTAGACATGTCGTGCTATCAAAGCAATTTTACTTCTGCGGGCTATTTATAGAAGCGCCTAGTAATGTTCTTCAAAAATTTTCGATATCCAACCCCTAAGGGGTGTAATGTGGTTGTGTATGTACATATTCACGAATTCTGAAATAAGGTATATTGAGATTTGGAATTCACTTTTACTGCTATAACCTTTAAACGTAGTCGGGGAAAAAACCGATTTAAGTATTTTTCCCTATTAAACCCCCTGGGGGGGTATTGTTCAAGTTTTCACTGATTCTGAAAATCTCTTAGGTTTAATGTGATCGAATTCGCTTTTACTACTATGAATTATTCTATTGATAAAAAAAATACGTAAGTAAATAAAACAAATCTGCCAACAGTCTGGGCGCAACTTTATTATTTTATGATTAGAAGTCCGAAATATGTTTACTGATGTGATGCGGTGTAGGTTACTATGCGACTGACAACCTAAGAAATAACCAGGAGGCTATTTGGAATGTTATTTTTTAGTAACCTACACGTTATTTTTTAGTAACCTACACCGCATCTCAACATTAAACATATTTCGGACTTCTACACATAAAATAATAAAGTTGCGCACAGACTGTTGACAGATTTTTTTTCTTACGCTTATTTAAGACGCAGAGTCACAAAGAGTGCCTTGAAGATCTTAATTTACATTTTAATACTATTATAATATAGTAGCATAAAAAAGCTTCATTTAAATTTCTTCCTTTCTTATGAAATAATTAGCAAAAGAAAGACAGAAAGACTGGCTGAAATTCAAATAAGTCGAAGTCGACGCTACTTACTGCACGAAAGTTTTCCTTCATATTGTTGCGAGCTAGGGGTTCGCCGGGATTTCAAGTGAAACACAATTCGGTTAAAATAAAAATAAGTGTTAATTTATTTAATCGCACTATTAATTCTATTCGCACAATAATACGCACTGTATGGCAGCACTGCCCCGCTTATTTATATCGCTTGACTCGATCACTTTCGCTCTGGCTGTCACAGTCGACGTAATAAAAATTACTATGTCCCTCGCTGAAAGCTTTGTCTGCTTTTATACTACTTGGCTGTAGTCGAGACTGTTCCTGAATCTTCGCTCGGTGGTGTGTGTAGACGGTACTGGAAGGCTTGAGAGCATTCCATTTGATCTTCAACGCAGTTCCAGTACGTTCGAGCGCATTCGATAAGAAGTGGGCAGTGCTGCCATAGTCCCAAAACTAAAACATTGTACAATAATATCAAAAAAATCGTACTTAGTCAGATTTTATTGTACAATTCAATACAATATTGACAATACATGAATTTGTCATGTTTATATTCAAATTTTAAATAAAAAATAAAAGAAATTTGTCTACTTCACGTTGGTGAAGTATATGTAGTCATCAAATTTTACACATTTTCAACGGACATTTAGGTCGTTAGGTCAGCTAAAAATCTCTGTATAAATTCAATACATTTTCTACACTCATCTTTCCTAATATGTAAGAAAGGGAATTCATCGAACGTAGCCACACATGACACAGATCCGTAACAGCGTCAATTCGAATGAAATTTTGATGGTGACGCATTCCGCGTTTGGATTAGTTCTCCTCAGTGAAATTCAACTGTTTCTTCCTCCATTACGATGCGGCTTCCATCGCCCAAAATTCTCACCAGATCACGGATTTCTATTTATGTGTTTTTTAGGAAATTTCAGGATATTCTAAGACTTATCGAACTACATGCAGTGGCGGACAAAAGTCTACGGCAGCACCTTATATTGAGGTTCTGGTTAATTGGAAGCTTTAATCAAAAATCCATTGATGCACATTTTTTCAGTAACGGAAATATATTTATTCAAATTCAAATTCAAATTCTCTTTATTTTGCCTAATCTGTATTAATTTCAGTGTAAGTTATAATAAAGTTACTTTAGAGCTATTGAGTATCTGTACCCATTTCAACTAATGTTTATGTATTTGTCGTAAGACGTGGGAGTTAGTGTGATTAGTATATGAGATTAAGGAAATACAGCAAAGTGGAAAAACCTTATATGTACAACTTAATACTATGCTTAAAACTAGAACTAACCTAGGACTTAAATATTACCTAATTAGCTATATAATCCTGAGATTAGTGGATTTTCCGATATCGAACTTCGTTCAACAAATTTTTGTTGTATGATGTCGATCTTGTCCTTTAATTTTGAAACATTTGCAATTTCATGAAGTTTCCGTGTGGAGAAATGCCAGGGTCGGTTTAGCAATAATTTGAGGACTTTATTTTGGGCAATTTGCAATTTTTTGATATGGCAATTTGAGACATCATGCCAAACTGGGGCAGCATACAGAAATATACTTTGAAAGATTACCTTGTAAATAATAATTTTATTTTCAGTGCTTAACACAGATCGGCGATTTATGAGGGGATATAGGACTCTAATCGTTACATTGATCTTGTCTCTAATTAAAGCAGTGTGTTTTTCAAAGGTCAGTGTCTTATCGAGAGTGACCCCAAGATATTTAATTTTGTCTGTCCAAGGAATGTCTTTACCTAGTATTACTATGGCAGACTTCCAAAGCGCAGGGAAGTAATTGAGCTGGATACAACGGTTAATAATATGCGTCAATCTTATAAGGGCCAGTTTCGGAAGTGCTTTTATACAGACAGTGTTTATGTCATCAATTCCTGGGGCTTTCGAATTTCGCAGACGTTTGATATTAAATCTGATATCTTTAATCTGTACTATACTTTCTGGTTTGAATGGCCTCTGGAGGGAAAAGAAGCTTTGCAAGCCGTTATGTACTGTAGATGCAGTACTTATATCAGACATATTAGTCGTCACTATGCTATTGTCATGGAAAGTGTCGGCTAGTAGGTTTGCCTTTTCCGTGCAGGAAGAGATTTTATCTCCATTATGAAGTATAGTAGGTATGGGAAAGAATTTCTTCTTCATAATTTTGGCCATGTTCCACAACGGTCTGCTACCTTTGTCAATAGTTGAGAGTTTTTCGTTCCATTGATTATTTCTGAATTCGTATATATTTTTTCTGATGATTGCATTTAAGCGTTTTAATTGAAGAAGATCTGCTAAATGATGATACCTTGTGTACTTCCGTCTTACAACGTTTCTTGTTTTTATAATGTCACTTATATGGCTAGGGATTTGAGGACTATGATTGGAATAAAATGATATTTTCGGAACAGTTAGGTCAATTGCTGAGTGAATTATACTGTCAAGGATTTCAATATGTGTGTCGATTTGAGTATGCTCCTTGCATTCCTCTATCACAAACTTCTGTGCTTTAAGTGAATTTGTGACTATTTTTGCAAAGCTTTTCTATTTAGCTTTTCTGAAGTTATATTTTGTGTTTTGTAGCACGCTTCCATTTACTGATATAGTGGCTACTACTGGTAAGTGATCTGAAGATAGATCATTAATTACAGTTGGATGCGAGACATATTCAGGGAAATTTGCGAAGAATAAATCCAGGTTTGAAGAATTGTTGGAGCCTGTTGCAGGTATATAGGAATGATCATCGGAATAAAGAGTGCTGAAACGTGATGTAGCTAAGAAAGAATGGAGTATGTTTCCCCATGAATTTGCTCTCAGGCATCCCCAATTTCTGTGTCGGCAATTTAGATCTCCGCCTATTAGTGTCTGAATATTTCGCTGGAATAGTCTGTTAAGATCTGATCTAAAGTTTGCTTTTGTAGAAACGTTTGAGTTCCCCCCAGGAAAGTACACAGCTATGATATCTAGAGGGAATTTAGTATAAGTGTTCAGAGTTATTCCAAGACATTCTATTGTATTTGTGTTACTGCACGAGATAATGGAATGATTTAAATTTTTCCTAACTATTATTGCTACACCACCCCCTTCACCTTCCAGTCGGTCACCTCTATGGCACACATAATTGCTACTATAGAGTTTGTTTTTGGGTTTTAACCATGTTTCAGTGACAATACAGACATCCACATCGTGTTTTGATAGGAAATCAAAAAATTCACTAATCTTATTATTGATACTTCTAGCATTCCAGTTACATATTTTTATGCTTTGATTATTATAAACTATATTAGTGTTGTTAGTCATACAAAAACTTAGTTGCTAATTCTACTAACGTTTGGTATTGTTCTTGCTTAGAGCGGCAACTCGAAAGCCTGGATATTAATTCGGTTGAGATGCGTATTAGCTGCTCCGACGTAAAAAGTTCATTGTTTTTTTGACTGCCAGCAGTGTTTACACTCGTATTTGCAAAGGCTGCATTGGATGATTGAGCAACTTGACTGTAAGATAGCACCCGACTTTTATTTATAGGTAGTGAAATGTTTCGATCTATGGTGCTAGTTCCATTGGTTCTAGTTTGATTGTTCGGGACATTGGTTGAAGATGCTTGTCGTTGAGAGTTCCTCCTGTGATGGTTCAGTTTATTTTTTATGTCGATGTATTCCGTACGTTTGGGGCACTCAGTAGAAGTCGAGAGATGTGTTCCAGAACAGTTCGAGCATTTGATTTCTCCCTCTTTCTTTTTCGGGCATAGTGTATGTATGTGGGGACCACTGCAGATCATGCATTTCGTTTCCAGATGGCAATGAGAGGAGCCATGACCGTACCTTTGACAATTACGGCACTGCGTTGGTCCTGTTTGTTTACGCTTGTAGTGGTTCCATCTGACGATAGTGTTTAATATTGCCCTACTTTTCCGTAGTTCTGACAGTTTAATTGTGTTGTTGTCAAAGTATATAATATAGAACATTTCATCAATGTACTTTGGCTTGTTGCTAGCGAATTGCTTGACATCGGTACATGGAATTTTTAAACTGATCAAGTGTTCTTTAAGCTCATCCGTTTTCATATTATGAAGACCAGATATGACGAACTTTTTCTGACGGCGATCGCGGCGACTATGAGTGTAATAATGCACTTTCTTGAAATTTAAAACAGTACAAGTTTTTTCATAATTTTCCAGCGTGTAAAGGAATATTTTTTTCCCAGTAGCCATGTTCTGAATATTATAATCCGAGACTGGTATATCCAAAACTTTCATAATTATTTCCAGCGTTGCTCGATCCAAAGTTGGGAACACAAGTGGTGGTACCGTAATTTTGGTGTGATTTTTGTTAGAAGATTCACTGATTTCCTCATTATCCGCTCTTTCCGATAGCGGCGCATAGTAATTGCGATGTTCAGCAGCCATGGCAGTTGGCTTAGTAAAGTTTTTTAACAATGGAATTTTGTCTTTTAAATATTCTTCTGAACCGGAGGGGTCATCCCGCCTCCTTTTAGAGTTTCGAACCTGTTCAGACACTTTTAATTAAAAATTTCCGATCACAAAGCTAACTTTATTGCGCGATAACACTCTATTACTAGTACTCGTACTCGTAGTTGTATTCTCGCGGAGAGTTTAGACGGAACTGAATATATTTATAAAAAAACAAAAACAATAACTTTTCATAACAAACTTAAAGATAAATTCATAAAAACGTAAACAATTGAATGGACAAAAGTCTACGGCAGTCAGTGCTGGCTGACTTATACATACACAAAAAATTTCCAACTAAACGTATCGGAATTTTTAAAATTATTTGCTGGCTTAATATGTACTTGGTTGGACCCCCTTTAGCATAAAATACTGCTTACAGTCTTCGGGGCATAGAGGCGAATAAATTACCAGTTTCTGCGGATGTAATTTTATCCCATTCTGTAATGAGCGCTTCTTCAACAAATTTTTATTTTTTATGCAACATTTCCGAATTCTCCGCTCCAGAAGCTTCCATACACGTTCTATTGGGTTTAAAGCCGGGCTTTGGGGAGCCTGGGAGCGTAGTACAACAACCAGTTCTTGACGAAAAGTGATGTGTGCTTTGGATCATTGTCTTGTTGGAAAATTTAACTCCCTCCTAGGCACAACTTCTCAACTGATGGCTTCAAATGTTGTTCCAACAGGTTCTTGTAAACAAAGCGGTCTATAGTAGTTTCAACAAAAGCCAATCTGCCGACCCCAGATGCAGCTATAGCTCCCCAAACCATAACATTACCTCCACCGTGCTTGACAGTAGGAATAAAATTTTTGGTCTCTAAAGCCGTATTCTTTTTCCTCCATATTTTACCGCAACCATCACTTCCAAAAATGTTAAATTTCGACTTATCGGTAAAAAGTACTCGATTCCAAAAATCAATGTCCATATTAATATGGGCCTTGGCGAACTCTAGGCGCAGAAGTCGGTTTTTGGCGGATATTAATGGTTAATTCATTAGAATTTAATGCTCTCGTGATTGTTCTTGCATGGACATCCTTTTTCCTTACCGTAGCCACTTGTTTCGCCAAATCTGGAGCACTTATTTTCGGATTTTTGTTCACTTCTTTTAAAATTGAACTAATGTCTCTGCGCGGAAGATTTTCGGTCGGCCAGTTCGCGACTTATTTTCAGTGTTTTCAAAATTTTTGATAATGGTATACACTGAATTTCGGTTTAGTTTCAGTAATTTCGCAATTTCCGAGCACGATTTATTGTCTACTGGACGACCAAATTTCGGACATCACTAGAAATTTCTTTTCGCGATGACATTTTGTGGTCCTTACAGTTCGAAACTAAAATAGAGTTGCAGCTGCACATGACAATTAGAGCAAATAAACAAATATTGAAAAAATACCGTTAGGTTTAGTTGGACATATTTTGTGTATAAGACTTTTGACTTTTTACTTTTGACGTAGACTTTTGTCCATTCAATTTTTTATGTTTTTATGAATTTATCTCTAAGTTTGTTATGAAAAGTTTTTGTTTTTGTTTTTTTATAAATATATTTACGTTCCTGAAAAAATGTGCATCAAAGGATTTTTGATTAAAGCTTCCAATTAACCAGAACCTCAATATAAGGTGCTGTCGTAGACTTTTGTCCGCCACTGTATATAAAAATTTGGTTTTTTTACCACCCTCAGAGCCCGAGCCAATAATGCATCGAAGGTTTAGAGTTAGGACTTTATTTTTTTGAACATTTTTCTAGATTTCCCATTTTCATTTTGTTTGTACGTACAAAGATACAAGCAACTAAAATATTATGCGTAGAATTGTAAATATTCTTACAAACAATACGTGCCTATAAACATATGTGACTACCGCGAACATCGTTCCTAAAATTTTAAAATGGGTTACATGGCTTTTACACGGTCGCGTATACGAAACTTTACCTGTTTTTTAAGAAACTTCATTTTAACCGCAATTTTTTTTTTATTATTTTATTATTATATATGAAATAACAAAGTGAATTTATGTTCGTTATCATTTTTAATTTCGACGTAATAGTTGAAAAATCGTACATTTTGAGTACGATGATGGGTTATCATCGTACATCGTACATAAGGCGGGAAAATCGTACATGTACGACGAAAATCGTACGACTGGCCGCACTGGAAGTGGGGTATAATCGTGTTGCTCCGCTCTCCTTATTTAATCAACTAGGCTTTTGATTGGGTTACTTTGTAGCTTAGGTATTCGGTTGTTGCTGTTTCCTATTCGTAATCGATCGAGTTGCGCGGTGGCCAGGCTTACACGTAACAATTTTTTTTAAAATACTCGTATTTTCATATCTAAAATTAAAAAAAAATTGACAATTATTGACACTACCAGATGTTAGACACTGGAGAAAGTTTTCTGAAAATTTTTCGCCGCATACAAAATTAAATATGATCACCCTTATTCTGGAACCCGCCAGCGGAACAGTGAACTGCGATTCACCCAATTTTAAATTATTGAAAACGCGTGAACGATTCACTTTCTCGAAAATTTTAGAGTTGAAGTCCGCAATGAAATAGTCGCGTTTTTAAACATTTTTCAGAAAGTACGAGTATTTGGCATTTAATAAAGAGAAATTTGAGATGGTCCATCTCTCTTATTTACAGTAGGGGAGATCGGGGACAGTAGAAACAAGGGACAATAGAAACAAGGGTTATAATGAATGCAATCCTTGGTTTAAATTAAGCTTCAAAGTGTCAAACGAAGCGTCTCTAAATGCCCCCGGTAACTATTAATAAACCGTTGAGTAGAGTCAAAAGTGAAAGTATCTACATATATCATAAAATATGTTTTTCCACCATCTGTGTAAAGTTTTTCCATCATCGAAAAAGAGTGTTAAAGGAAATAAAAACGTGACTATCAGGCTTCAACTATTAATATTTGTTTAGTTAAGTATATTTCCTTTAGTTGCAATATATAGTTTAAATTCATACGTTCGTACGAGGTTAAGAAAACAATTGATTGTTTAGATCAAAATGTGTTGTGGGGACAATTGCAACAATAAAAGCGGGAACAGTCGAAACGGTTTTCAATTCGCAAATTAGCCTTCCAATTGTCCTTTAAATATTCCTTAAACATGCCAGATACATGAAGACGAAATTCTATGGTTGAAGAAGATTGGTTTTCTTGATTCATGAAGCATGTATTCATAAATCATGAAGCATAAATCCAGACCTTTCAATAAGCTGCCCTCAAAGTCTTTCACGAGGAACAAGTTTTAACATCACGAATGCTACACATTTTTGACAATCTGACTAATTATGACAATTTTGGATTATAATAAATACATATTACACTTAATCTAAATGCTGTTTCAATTGTCCCAGGTATGTGTTTCACCGTCACAGGCACGGGGACATATGAAACATCTCGACTACTCCAATACTTTTTAGAATATCTGTTTTGTTTATCATTATAACTCAACGAAACAATTTACATATAAATTAAAGACTATCGGGCCTATTATGAAACTCGAGTCGAGTGAGTAACTCGACTCACATTTGAACTCGACTCGAGCTGAAGTGGGTATTATGAAACTCGACTTTTTATGCTCGAGTCGTCGAAACAGTGCTGCCCATTGAAACTCATAAAAAAGTGCCGGTTTCCTACTTGTGGCAAACTTCATGCCAATATTTTTTGTTTGACATTTCCATATTTCAAATTTCAAAAATACTTTCGATTTGGTTTTTAAGTGCAGTAAAGTTAAAAATGATTAGCAGTGTTGAATTTTTTTCAGAGGATATAAACAATATTGTTGCTCTAAAAAGGAAAATAATAAGAGATTATTCCAACCCTTTGAGCATACCCGAAAATCAGTAAGTAAAAGTGTTTTTTTAATTTATGGTACATAAACAAGAGTTTTTTTCATGTGTGTTTCAGATTTCTGAAGAATTTCCGTCTTGATAAAGACGCTTTTCTTTACCTGTTACAGGAAGTTAAGGACAAATTTCCGAAAAGGTGTGAAACAACAGCAGTTCCAGTAATTTTGAAGGTGGCCGCAGCTCTTACATTCTTTTCCGAGGGAAGCTATCAAAAAGCTGTTGGTAATGACTTCAATTTGGGTCTAGCACAACCTACAGTATCAGTAATAATAACTGAATTTGTGGGCATCATGGAAGAGCATTTATGCTCGAAGTGGATTAAATCTCGCCTCACACAGGAAGAGAAGCGATCAGCAAAGATGTTCTTCCATGGTAGGACCGGTTTCCCTGGTGTTATTGGCTGTATTGATGGCACACATATAGCCATTGTGCCACCGAATAAGGAACGTCAACACATATTCCGCAATAGGAAAGGCTTCTTCAGTCTAAATGCTATGATAGTAAGTTGTATCTTGAACTAGCATGAACCCTTATTAAAGTCTATATTTTTTTTAGGTATGCGATCACAATATGAACATCAGATTTATTGATGCGAGATACGGAGGTGCAACTCATGACTCCCTGATTTGGAACTTAAGCAGTCTAAAACGAAGATTACTTGAAAGCTCTAGTAATGACAGTGATATGAACACTTGGTTGTTGGGTAATAAAATTAATGACTTTGTAGAAACATATATAACAGAATGTCTTCACAGGTGACGGTGGTTATCCATTGGCAACATTTTTAATAACACCATTTCGCTCAGTGATCAGCGGTAGTTCAGAGGCACGTTTTAACCATTTGCACTCGAGAACGAGAAACATAGTTGAAAGGACAATTGGACTACTCAAGTCTAGATTTCGGTGTCTGCATGTTGACAGAAAAATCCATTATACCCCAGAGAAGGCAACATCCATCATCAATGCCTGTTGCGCTCTTCACAATATATGTCTGTATTTTAAAGTCCCAGACGTGGAAATTGATTCGGTGGACATACCATTAGAAATATCAGACCTGGGAGAAGATACGAATCAAACTGCACAAAGAATTAGAAATAATATTATGGAATCATTTCAGCAGTAAATAAATAAAACTAAAATGTGTCATGTATATATGTTAATTTATAAAAAAAAATAAAAACTGTTTCCAACAACTTAAAAAGTATATAAAAATTAATTCATCTAAGCCTATGTCCAGCAAATTGCAGGTGTATCACTTTGAAATTTAAATCACAAAATAAAATTAGGAATTCAAGTAGCTCAGTCTTCTTTCTTTCAGTCTTTTTTCGGTTTCTTTCACTCAACATTAGGTGCGTTTTAATGCTCTCCAGAGTAGGATAGGATAGCATAAAAAATTTATATACAAAATAACAACAACATTGCTGTCTTTACGATTCTTTATAACTTTTTTCCATAGATAGTAGGCTACATTAGAGAATTTATCGCGCATAGTTCCCCCAGTGAGCTCACTGGGGGAACTATTCCGGTTAAAATCTATATTCTAGCCTACTATCTATGGAAAAAAAGTAATGAAGAATCGTAAAAACAGCAATGTTGTTGTTATTTTGTATATAAATTTTCTATGCTATCCTATCCTACTCTGGAGAGCATTAAAACGCACCTATTGTTTAATTGCTTTTCCAACAGTTCAAGTTTTGCTTGTTTAATTTGCAGGTCCAACAAAACTGTCTTCTGCAAATTTTCTTCCTCGGCTGTTGCCTTTTCCTTAAGGAATTTCAATTTCTCCCTCTTGATGTCCCTTATATCTTTCAAGATTTTTTTGTTCTCGTAACAACTTTTCTCCAGTTTTTTTAATACCTCTAAAACTGATTCCTGCACATTAGTCTGTTGCTGCAGCAGCGACATTTGTACGTTTCTTCGAGGTACACTTCTGTACGTGGCTCGCTGGTCAGTAATCAATTGGTTACTAACCGACGCCTGACTAGCCGACGCCTGTCCGTTTGAAACATCGACAATGTCGACAATTTGTGGATCGGCGTTTTCGGAATTGTCTTCCCCGAAATCCCGTCCTACTGGATTTACTTGTACATCCAAATTGATAATGGAATCCACAGCTTGCTCCAGTGGATTAAGACATGCCAAATCGTACGGGCCTCCACCTGTAGCATCTATTTTCTTTTTGTTGTTTACGTGTTTGTTCTTAACACTCGCCTTGAAGTCCACCCATACCTAAAAACATGTTATATTTTTTATTTATGAAACAAAATAACAACAATACAACCTTTTTCCATTCTAGTGGTCTTCTTTGTGGTGGTCCCAAGCTATTCAATTTTTTGGACAAATTATCCCAAAAACACGCAACGTCCATTCTGGATTTGCCGAATTTCGCTCCTCCTCTAGCAATTTCTACATTTTCTTCCATCTCGTCCACCATACATTTAAATTGTTCGGTATTCGTCCTTTTTAGCCTACAGAAGTAATATTTGTAAAAACATTAATCACAAATAATTAATTTTTCGTAAAAAACTTACGTCTTTTTTTGTGTATTATTCATATTCAACCGATTTTTTCTATTTTTGCGTGGAACTCACTTCACTTGCAGCAGTCGAGTGAATTTGACATTTCTGTCGAGTAAATACTCACTCACTCGACTGTCATAATATGCACCTATTTTCACTCACACTTTTCTTCCGACTCAAAGTCGACAGAAAGTCGACAGATAGTCACTCGATCGAGTCGCGTAATCGCAGAATGTGAGTTTTTTGGTCGAGTCGAGTTTCATAATAAGCCCGACGGGCCTATTACGAAACTCGAGTCGAGTGAGTAACTCGACTCACATTTGGACTCGACTCGAGCTAAAGTTGGTATTATGAAACTCGACAATTGGAAAGTCACTTCATTTCCAGCAGTCGAGTGAGTTTGACATTTCTTATAAGAAAATACTCACTCGATCGGCTCTCATAATACGCAGTTCTCTTAACTCACGCTTTTTTTCGACTAAAAGTCGAGTGAAACTCGACAAGTAGGCACTCGTCGAATTTCATAGTCGCAGAATGTGAGTTTTTTGATCGAGTCGAGTTTCGTAATAGGCCCGATAATTTTAGAAAATCTGTGACTTTTCATATTCTAGCATTAGTCACAATGTTGACGTTTTTAAAAACACCACAAAATTGTGACTATCGACATAGGTGATCACAACGGCCAGCCAGGCAAACAAATTTAACGTTTCGTGAAGTTTCAGTACTTAATATTGAAAAAAATGGAATGTTTGTTATATTTGCTGAGGTAATTACTGGAAGAAGGTGAACACAAGTAATTTAACGTAAATTTAGATGGCTGTTTTACATTTTGTGTGATTTAAGGGCGTTAAGAAGAGCTTCACTCCGAAACTTGAGGAACGCAAGTGATCCGTTTTTATTAATCGACAATACATTTGAGAGTTACTTCGGGTTTCCACGTTTTAGATGTTTACTAACGCACACAACTTTCCAATATACACTTGCAAAGGCCTAATTGACCACTGATACTGATACAGCATCATCATTTTCAGATGTCTCCAACTATGTGGAGAAATTATTGTGACCTTTCTTGTGACTGGAGTGCCAGAATGCGAAAAAACTTTCCGATCATAAGTGCAGTCACAAAATTTTAGTCAAAGCAGGTTGTAACCTGTGATAGATCACAATTTCAGAATAGGGCCGTATACATCGTTAAATTTTGTTCATCACAGCAAACAATTGGAAACCAAAATAAAACACCAAACCTTCGATTTCGTTCCAATTTGAAATCATTTCGAATTTACTATCATTGTAGTATTTTTACGCCAGTTTGAATTTTGAAAATGAATTCACTAAGGCTTTCAAGTAAATTAAATGAGGACTTTTTTAATTGTTTCAAAAATATATGCAACTTAAAATATATTCACAAAGAGGCTATCAAGTTACAAGTAACTAATTTCAGTGCATGAAACAGAAAGACTTCACTAAATGGTATTATAATGATATTAATGAAATCAAAAAGGTTTTCACAATAAACGTTTCAGAAATAAATCTTAAAATGATTTCAGGTTTAGATCCTATAAGAATAGTACTATAATACTGGCAATATTAGGTGTGTTTTTTTGCGCATTTATCCAGATTAGAGTAGTGATTAAAATTTATACACAAAATAACAACAACATTGCTGTTTTTACGATTCTTTATAACTTTTTTCAATAGATAGTAGGCTAGATTAGAGAATTTATCGCGAGTAGTTCACCCAGTGAGCTTACTGGGTTAACTTTATATGAGGTGGGGCACGAAAGTGGAGGGATAGCAATTTCTTAAAAAATGCCATTTTTATATCTCAGAAACCGTATCAGATATGATCTTGAAAATTTTACAGGAGTTGGGATCGGTAAACCTCTAGTAGAGAAATTTAGTGCTGGGGTAGAAAGGAAAAAAAATTATAATTTTTATTTCTCAAAAACCGTAATGAGTGGAAAATGTAGGATTTTATAGAGCCATTATAGAGACATCCTAGAAAAATAAAATTGTTCAGAGCGGTAGCAAGGTACGGGGGTGAGGGGTGGTTTTTTATATCTCAGAAACGGCTTATGCTAGAAAGTTGAAATTTAGTACGTATATGTAGATGTCCTATTAGAGTAACTAAAGCAAAAAAAAGTTCAGATTTTTATTGGTGTTCAGAGGTTGAGTAAAAAAAATGTCCGTGAATCCACATTTTTACGAATTTCGTTAACACTTTTAGACATGTCAAACTATCAAAGCAATTTTACTACTGCGGGCTATTTATATAAGCGCCTAGTAACCTTCTTAAAATTTTTTTGATATTCAACCCCTAAGGGGGTGTAAAGTGGTTGTGTACATATTCACGAATTCTGATATAATCCTAAGGTATATTGAGATTTGGAATTCACTTTTACTTCTATAAGCTTTAAACGTAGTCGGGGAAAAACCCGATTTAAGTATTTTTCTCTATTAAACCCCCTGGGGGTATTGTTTAAGATTTCACTGATTCCGAAAATCTCTTAGGTTTAATGTGATCGAATTCGCTTTTACTACTATGAATTATTCTATTGATAAAAAAAATACGTAAATAAATAAAATAATCTGCCAACAGTCTGGGCTCAACTCTATTATTTTATGGGTAGAAGTCCGAAACGTGTTTAATGATGAGATGCTGTGTAGGTTACTATGCGACTGACAACCTAAGAAATAACCAGGAGGCTATTTGGAACGTTATTTTTTAGGTTGTCAGTCGCATAGTAACCTACACAGCATGTCATCCTTAAACACGTTTCGGACTTCTACCCATAAAATAATAAAGTTGCGCCCAGACTGTTGGCAGATTTTTAATCTTGCTCTTTCAAGTAGAATTTAAAAAACCCGGAGGAAAGTAATATGTTTGTATTAAAGATCCACAGCTTACCATAACTATCCGTTGCTCCGTCACATCCTTTTTCGTATATGTATTTTTATTATCATTTCGAAAGCGCATTTAGCCTTGTTTTTTGTTGTGAAAATTTAGTTAAGTGGAGAACAATTTTAAATTTCAAAATATCACTTATTTATTGGCTTTGGATTTGTTTTAAAAGCCGCGCACCGCCGTAATCTTTATTAAGGAGAGCATATCGCTTTTGGGGTAAAAAAAAACTTTTTTTTTAAATTCTTATTTTAGACTCAATTCTGGGTAAAACTGTTTAAACCGCAAGACTCCACGAGATCAAGAAGTGCCTTTCCTGAAAAGTTGTATTTTTTTTCGTTTGATCCATTTCCTCAAAACCACTCATGCCACCTCTGCTGTCAGATAGAGTAGAACAAAATTTAAAATGTTTAATTATTTAATAATGTAATATGAGACTGACTTCACGTTTTCTGTTCGTCAAAATTAGATGTGCAATATATACAACCTTCTCAAAAATAATAAAATTTTACTCCACTCTATGTTCTCGTTTTGCAATAAGGAATAATTGTCCAAAATTTCATTCGAGTGTTTTCTGAGAAAATGGGTCATGAATTTTACACTGAAAGGCCTTTGCGATATGCTCCCCTTAACGTTAAATTTGATACGGGAAGGGAGATAAGAATTTATTTTTCATTGGAAATTTTTTTCGATATATCGATATTTTTTTTTGTAATATCATCTGCCGATATTGATATTTTTTTCATTATCGATATATCGATATATCAATATTTTTTTTTCGATATCAACATCCCTAGTTCAAACCAGAATGTTTCGCGTAAGTACAGAAATTTTTTCTGTACTCAAGGAATAACGCGAAAAAATCTCTTTTGATTTGGATCAGACTATAATTTTTGTTCAGGAATAAATAAAAGTGCTTAAGAATTATAGTTTAAAAGCCGTCCGGCTAGCAGAATTAGTCGCACTGACTACCTTTAGGATCTTGGAAATAGGCCAAGTTCGAAAATGAAGTGTGGCTGCGAGAAACCAGATCATGAAGGATGCCTGTTTTCTGTGAATCGAAAAATCTCTTACCTTCGAAGTATAGTTTGATTGATCAACGTAACTTCTTCCGCATATCGGTTTTCTTTTCAGATGTATTGGAATTGGAACAGTGGTGGTTTTTATAAAGATAATAAATCAGATATGGTTTTTACTGCCTCGACCTTGGATTCTTTAACGAGATCAGGTACCACTATAAATACAGGTTCTCAAAAACAGAGCATGCTTTGACAAAGTTCCTTCCGTTAGAACTTCACTTTTCAACCAGATACAACAATTTACCTTAAAAGTACTAAGTTTAATTCGCACTGAAAGTCTGAATTCGTGTAGATTACACTAGCGCAGCTTGGTTATAATTACGGAAAAAAGCAATGAGAACTATTTTTCAAGTTCAACATTGTTACTTGTTTGAAATTGACCTTGATTACCTTTACGACCGTTTAATAACAAGATTTTTAATTAACTACGATTCAGATAATTAAAGTCATCACGTATAACTCAAAGTATTTCGAAAAAGTTTTCTCAGTATTTTTAAGCATTTCGAATAGAACGTTTGGAAAAATATGTTGCATTTAAGTTAAGGGTGATCAACGATCTTAATGGTTTATAAATTTGTTTAACAATTCAAATAAATTGCGATAGCGTGCACAAAAAGGGTCGTATTACTGTTTAATAGCAGTTAACTACCCCTGCCAGAGGCGGTCAATTATTAAAAAATTTTCTTAATTCAAAATCGATTTGCTTGGCATTGTACTTCGTGTGTTCTTGGATGCTGTGCGTTTCAAGTTCAAGTGTGAAGCTTACTGCAAATAAATTTATAAGATGCGATTCTTAATAAAAATATGCATTTTTGCTACGTTTGTGGGTGTTTTAGTTATTGCTGACGAAGATTTTAGCAAGCTTGTATCTAAGGCTGATATCTTCTACTACAGTCCGTGAGTTTCGGTGGTAGAATTTTATTTGAACTAGTTGAATAAGATTTGTATTTTTCAGTGATCCAAACATCAAAACTCCAATAACCAGATTAGAAAATCTTCAAACCTTCAATGGAACGGGTGAAATCAAACTTGTAGTGCACGGATGGATGGCATCAAAGGATCATCCCTCAATAGTTCCAGTTCGAAATGGTTTTTTTTATTACATTTTCTATTTTAAAATAATCGAGAACAAAATTTTCAGCTTATCTTTCTATTGGAATGAATTCCGTTTTTATGGCAGACTGGTCTGATGTATCCGATATTTTGTACTTTCAGTCCCGATTTTTAGTACAACCAATTGGATTACGATTCGCAAAACTGCTTGATGCGTTTCTGAAGTAAGTTACAGATAAATAAGTTAAATATAGTAGGTACAGATAGAAAAAGGGAGTTAAGTAATATTAATAATAAATAATTAAAACGCAATAGGAAATTCAATTTGGATCCTGCAAATGTTCATATCTTAGGACATAGTTTAGGAGCACATGTGGCAGGTAACATGGGCCGGTATTTCAAAGGCTCAATTGGTCGCATAACAGGACTAGATCCCGCTCTGCCATTATTCGAGAAATTTTCGAGAGATGACCTTAGAGCGAATACTGCACAGTTTGTAGACGTAATTCACACCGATGCAGAAGTTTTGGGTGATTTTACTCCCCGTGGATATGTAGACTTTTACCCAAATAATGGATACGTTCCACAGCCGGGATGCGCTACTTTGGATATTGTAACAGGAAGTAAGTATCTACACTCTAAGAAAAATTGAATTTTTTATGTAGGCAACTAAATGCTAACAATAATTGTAGTAAATTTCACCTCATAGTAAAAATACTCATTCTTTGTTTAATAAAATACTCTATTGATGTGTAAAAATAAACAAGTGTAAGATTAGTATTAAGGTTCAGTAATTTTAACACTAGAAATGATGAAAAATTACTACTCCAACTTGTAAACTTGTTAATTTTTAAACAAAAGATTGTACTTTTAAGCAAATATGAATTATTTGATGCAACTCTTGAAATGAAATTTCTAGTGCAAAGCAGTGGCGGTCATATTGCTTGTTCAAGGGGGGGCCATTGAAGTTCAGTAGATACTGTAGAGAAAATAGGTGAGGTAGCTACCCGTTAATGCAGCGTGGATGAAGGAATTTCAGAATATTAAAAAATATTAACATTGCTCTGAAGGGATTTCTTTAACATCGCACAATTTATCAACTGATTGTATGATATCAAAAATTTGAACCTGTGTTGTATGATTGTAAGTCCTTAAGCAATAGAAAATTGAATAGCACGGGTAGGAGCTAGAAAATAAAATTAATTAATTTCAAAGCTTGGTGAACATAACTTTCGATTTCAGTAGAAGTCGATGTCGATCTCGATTTCGGCAAAATTTAGAAGCCCAAACAGACTTCAAGATCTCTTACATGTATGAGAAAATTTCGAGATTTCGCCAAATCCAGTTTGAAATCTTTGGATGTAAATTAGCTGTTTTTTGAGACCACTAGAAAAATAGTGTATTTAATTCTTTTTGGTTCTACTATCATACATATTTGATGAAACTCAATATTGGGCATTAAAATCCGAACCCTATATCTCATAATCTAAAGACTTCAGGCCCGACGAAGAAGTGATCACCCCAATTATTAAGTTATCCCACAATACTTAAAATCTACGAAAGAAATATTTTATGTCAATGTTATTTATTAGGTATATATACATATTTACTGAGTCTCCTTATTGAGTCGATCTATAGTTAAGATGACTGCCACCATAACCTAACCTAACCTAATAACCTAACCTACTCTCTTAATTCAAAAATTTAAAAAACCAAACTCGGAAATTCTCTAAAACTATTTTCAATTATAATAAGTTCATAAGCAGATTTTGAAATCTCCAAAAGCGTTTACAACGCTCTGAAGACATTTGTTTGACAACGACTCTGATGATAACATTTTTAATTTATTTTGTAAGAGTTAACCTTTGGAAACGGGGAAATTTAAATTGAATGAACAAGAGTCGAAAGCTTGCATTATCATGCAATTTGAAATTTTGTAATATTTTATACAGGTAGTTGTGCTGACAGATAATTTGAGGGCTGTTCAATGACTATTATTTGTATTGAGGATTTTTTTCGCGGTACCTCTTATAATGATCTAATTAGTGTAAAAAATATATGTTTTAAGTTTCACCCCGATCAGAAAAAAAAATTTTGATTCCGAAAAATGGGTCCCGATGTATTGACAAAACGGCCAAATAATATTATTCTATGGATGGTTGTAGTTTTCAATATATAGGTTATGTACCATTGGAAATACCATCTAGTGGTCGTAATGAGAAAGTGAAGTTTTTCATATTCAATCGGTTTCGACCATATTTTTATAATGGTTAATAATACGATCTGATTTCTTATGCTTAATATTATATTATAGAAAGAGAAAACGGTTCAGAAAGTCCTTCATCAAGTACGAAATCAAAAACTTTGACGGATAAGTGATTAAATGTAAAACATCATCTTTTTCGTCCTTGCTGAAGGACTCCTTTTTTTCATAGCACTGAGCACTCTAAAAGACTTCGTATCATTTACCGTTCTAAAGTTACGCTCAAAAATTTATTTTTTAAGAAAAACTTCAATTGCTGAACTTAGGCACAAGATGGCATTTTCGATGGTACACCACCCATAAATATTTAGAGTTCCAATCACCCACAGAATGATACTATACTAGGCCCTATGTCGATATTTTGGGAGTTTCCGGAATCTTATACAATTTTGGTTTCTTTAAGGTTCTTGAGGCATGTATTCCCCATATATTATCGCCATGAAACTAAAAACGTATTTACGTTAGTTACTGTAAATATTCTTAATTAAGTTCTTATAGCTGATTTCTCTCGTGATTTCGACAAAACTATTAAGATTACTGGATTACCGATAAATTTGAATAAGTTTTATATCTGCTCTGGTGAATAGGTTTTTTGAAAACATAGTAAAATCCACTCAAAACGACCTGGATAGCAATGATATTGTGTTTCGCTGCATTTACCACAACATACGTTTTAATCTACGATTAGGACGCACATAATGACAATTGTCCAAGCATAATACAAAACCAAATTTTTCAAAATTAGTTTCAAACAGTAAAAGCAACTTCCTTAACAGAATACATCACAGCCCAACGATTGATTATATATATATTTATATTCGAAATTTTATTACTTTTCGATTGAAATATTTTTAATTAGACACAGTCTTCTTTTTAATCAGGAGACAAAGACAAAAGGAGGATTAAAGAAAGACGTAAGGTGGAATCCGATTTAATTGCATTATACTGTATTAAGTGCATTATACTTTATTAAGTGTATCTATTAATCTTATAGTCTCATATAATTTTTCTTTAAAGCAGACGGGATAAAGTAATCACGGGTTACAAATTTGTTAGGGGGGGGGGGGGGGGTCATGGCCCCCATGGCCCCCCCCCCCTATGACCGCCACTGGTGCAAAGTAGTACTTTGCACTATAACTTTCTTGCTTTTGCTTGGCACTGGATCCGTTTTACACTGAAATCCGTCAACAAACTGTAGCACATACTTGTACCGCTATGTAAAGAGCAAATCAATAATTAAAGGGATAATTTGTTACTTCCGTTGCAACAAATAGCAGTTGAAATGGGTTCCAATAACATCCCACAATGCAAATCCACATATTTTTTTAACCTCAAGAAGAAAAGGTTTCATAATTAAACGCAACATATAGAATTAAATGAAGAATATATTCGTAAATAAGTAATAATACAAATTTAGGTTTGTAATTAAAAATTAAAAAGTATTCAATCTACCCAAATCTTTTTTTTTTATTTTTATATTTTTTTTTAATAAGGGACGTATTGTGATATCACTGTCGTATTGCTAAATACTAAATACTTTTTGAGTCATCGAGTTTTTTAATTAAATTTTTTATTTTGCAAATATTTCTTAATATTACGGATAATACTTGAAAAAAATATCTAACAAAAAATTCAAGGGATTGAGATATTTCTTTGGTGTATTAACATGTTTAAAATATAAAAAAAGGCAATAACCTCTATTAAAAGGGTTAACATGTCTGGAAATACACTTGTCTTAATTTGAATTTTTTAATTATGATGTAGCCTGTTTTTCAGCCTTCAGCTGTATCTGTACTAAAACAATTTCATGGATTTTATTAAGTGTGAATAATATTTTATTTAAAAAAACGATGAAATAAATCGCAACAATAGAAATAATTTCCAAGTAATTAATTTTATTATTATCAACTTACCAACAATTGCTATCCAAGAAGAATTTATTGGGACTGTGTCCATAATTTCTTTAAAAGTTGGGCCAATTTAAACAACAATATTATGTAAGGCTGACATTTAGAATAAAATAGAATTTGTCTAAATCGGACAAGCAATTTATAAACAAAGCTTAAAAATAATTGTAACCTTGAATAATTTATATAAAAAATTTTTCTTTTCTTTGAAATGCGTAATAATTGCAGTAATTATGTTTTCACTAGCCTCGTACTGCGGCTACGCTCGCTACGCTCACGTTTGTTTGGTGCTATACTATCGTTACTCCCGTTACTTCCATTTCTTCCGTTGCTCCCGTTGATTTCGTTGCTCCTATTTCTCCCGTTGCTTCCGTTGCTCCCGTTACTCCAGTTGCTTCCATTTCTCCCGTTACTTCCGTTTCTCCATTGCTTCCGTAGCTCCGTTGCTTCCGTTGCTTCCGTTGCTCCCGTTACTCCCGTTGCTTCCATTTCTCCCGTCGCTTCCATTTCTCCCGTTGCTTCCGTTGCTACGTTGCTTCCGTTGCTCCCATTGATCCCGTTGCTCTCATTTCTCCCGTTCCTTCCGTTGCTCCCGTTGCTCCCGTTGATCCCGTTGCTCTCATTTCTCCCGTTTTTCCCGTTGGTTCCATTTCTCCCGTTACTTCCGTTGCTCCATTGCTTCCATTGCTGCTCCTCTATCCACCATCCTACATCCTCCATCTTCTATCCATCATCCACCATCCACCATCCACCATCCCCCATCCACCATCCTCCGTCTTCCATCCTCTATCCTCTATCCACTATCCTCTATCCCCTATCCAACATCCATCGTCCAACTTTACCAATTAGTAATAGGAACGCATAACTAATACACCGAAAACGAACGGACCTACTGCTAAACTATGTGAAATACACTGAAATGTTGAAATAACTCACGTACCACCAATTGTAAAATGATTTTGGAAACCTTCGCGGGCGTGCGATCAACATATCAACAAATTTTCATCACAATCGGATGAATGGTTTAGGAGGGTATACAGGACAAACAAACAAACAATTAGAGCTAAAATTGCGAAAAAATTGGAAAAATGTCGAAAAAACAATTGTTTTTTGATTCGATAGGTACCAAACTTCACAGAAACCATCCCGGGACTATTCTACATGTTCCCTGAAAATTTGATGAAAATCGGTTGAGCGGCTTAGGAGTTTATGGGGAACATACATGGTCATACATACATCCTCTTTTATATATATAGATAGATATATCACTGTTATCCTCCGCAAACAAATTTTTAATTAATTTGTTTTGCGATTGCATAAAATGTTTTGAGATGACGGGTTTCTCTGATGCAAACATACTTTCAAAACTATCAGGGTCCAAGGTAGTCGATTCATTAAAATGTTGCATTAAACAGAGCCTTTCAAAACTAAACGGCCAATTTTTTTTAAATTCAAATTCAAATTTATTATTATCGTGAGCCGTATGATTGCATGTACATTTAATAGTAATAATTTTGTGATCAGGCTTGTGCCTCTACAACAATGGTGTGAATCTTAAAACTAACAATGACTTTTATTGAAGGAATGTGGCCAGTGTTATTAAAATATAATCTCTAAAGTGGATAGCACTCATTTATACATATATTTCAAAATTAGTTCCTTTTGTTCTTTGGTTTTATGTTTATAACAAATTTGCTGCAAATATTTTTTTTGTCTTCTTAACTTCCTTCAATATCTTCTAAATTATTTATTGGTTCCCAATTTGGAACCGATCTCCTTAAAATATTTCTATTTTTTCGGTCTTTAATATGTACATTTGCATCAATTTCTGAAATATTTCTATGTGGAGGTCGATTGAGAAAATTATTTCTGTTATATGTAGATTTATTCCTAAAATACTCTGTACAAAGTGACAATGGACATTTTATTTTATTCTGCTGATTTAAATGTATATGCATGTGAATAGTTATATCTTTAAAATCACTTGATCTATGTTTGCACAAATTACATGAAAAACTGGATGATATACATATTTAGGTTTATGGAACTTTTTTTTTCAAATCTGAATGAAATCTATGCCAATAAGTTTTATTTAAAGTATAATTTGGATATTGCTTAAAACAATTTGACTATAAGCAGGTAAAATTCGAGTTTTTCTTCCCGCTATGTAAATACATATGTTTATTGTACAAAAGCAAATGTGAATATTTTATTCTTACTCATATCCATGTAAAATAAAATACTTGAAAAGCACTTCACTCCTCAAATTTAAATTTAAACACAAATAAAATTGAATACACGGCAAAAAAACAAATAAACTTTAATGCAAAACGTCAGTGTAACAACTGAAGCTCTATCGCTTTCTTGTTAATATTTTCTGCGATTACACAAATCTTTGATTATTATGTAAATTTACACAAAAGTAGTGAATTTACGCAAAAATTGATTATTTTTCATTTACTATTTCCTGCTTACACATCTAGAATCTAATATTACACAAACTTGTAGTAAATTTTAACTGAAACCAATCGTTTTAATGGAATATTACTAAAACAGTGTATTTATACAACCTTCCGAATGGTTTACTGCAACACACAGAAGAATACCACAATAATTATTATAAAATCTGTTTAATTCTAAACACTTTTTTAAGAGTGTACCTAGTGAATATTGTTATGACGTGACTACATATTTCTCAAAAAATCAACTCAATACAACTCGAGTATCACATTCAATTACATCACAATCCCTTTGAGATATTAAGATTGAACCGTTTTTGGTGGCTAGATCGAGGGGTGTTGCCTTTTTTGGGAGTTGGGATGCGAAGAAAGAGGTGAGAGGAGAGTTTAAGATGAATAATTTTGAGTTCTATATATCAAGAATCATTTCTACTAGAAAGTTGAAACTTGAAACTTACTTCAGCTACAATAGTCAAGCAATTTCCTAAAAATTGGTCGACTTGGCTTATAAAGTAGGTACGGGAGTGAGGGGCCGAAGAACGCGACTAAAACGATCGAAAGCAGTAATCAAGACCTTTTAATCTTCATATCTCTTGATAACTTGGTGATTCTTCGAAAACATAGCGGAGTATTTCAAAAATATTTTTTTTTACGAGACGAGTTGTTGTGAGAGCGTGGAGGCTAAAATCTTTGGATTTCGATTTCACGCATACCAACTATGGATATAAGATGAAATTTAATATTTTGGTGATATGTGTACAAGGGGAGTATGGTGCATATACAATTTTTGAGAGGGCGATGATGCATTGAAGTTGAAATCCAGTTTCATATCTCGAGAACTGTTTCAGATATGATCTTGAAATTTATACAGGAGATAGGCCCGATAGTCACCTAGCAGAAAAACAATTATATGTCTAGGTCCGAGTGGTGAAATTTGAAATTTGGTATGGTGGAAAGTAAAATGTTCTGTTTTCTGTGTCTCCAATGTGGTGATATTCGCGAGTTTTAATTTAATTTACTGAAATTGATTCACGGGAATTAAACACTTGTTACTACAGTAAACGGCAACGTCGATGTTGATTGTCAATATTTTTAGTTATCGAAGTCGACGTTGATTTTAAAGAAATGAATAAATTTGATAAAATTAATTAGTCTTTCTCAAAGAATCAAATCGAAAGGTTCAATTATAAAATACTATAATTATAAATGTTTAAATAATCAATATTGATAAATTGTGAAAATTAATATTTAATTTTCTTACAATGTGACAAACTTCGTTACTTAGAGTTTGGTTTTTGATTGTAAATAAAGTTATAATCAAGATTAAAGAATTTCAATTAAACCATCCTCGCAAATATAAGTATGAGATTCAGTTATATCTAACATCGTTAGTGATCCAATTCTATCTAGTTACGTTAGTACTTCTAATTACGTTAATGATACGAATTTATATAACTATACAAATGATCTCTACACCAAAATCGATAACGATGAAAATCTGATACTTTAAATTTATACTATAACGCTACAGCTCTGTCACATTTTAAAAATAGAATTTTTGATAGGGTTAGTATGGTACTGGATGACGGTATTTTCCCGATTTCAGGAATGGTTTGTGCTAAAAAGTTGAAACTTGGTGAGAATATGTACATGTACTTGAAGAGTAATTTAACTAAAATAAATTTTATGTATTAAAATATTGGTCTGTGAAAATGGAGTGCATATTGTTAGGTTACGATAAATACTTCTTGTTATTTTTTAGTAACATAACTTATTCAATTATATAAATATTGTTTAACAATGTTTACATAACTTATTCAATTATATAAATATTGTTTAACAATGATTTATTTTATTATTCATTTGGTCAATTATCACTATTATTATGTAATCACTTTTAATAAACAGCTCCTTCGGACCTAGTCCAACACAATCTTATAAAGACTGGCGTATTCCAGTGAAGTGTTTTCCAACGGTCATGTCCTCTAGGACAACGATTAATCAGCAGTCGAGGATTTCGTGTTGGGGTTTCACACCAGAAACCCTACTGACGCAGGAAAACAACCAACATTTAATCAAATTTGCTTCTATGGTAGCTTACCATGAAAAAATTCCATTCTTATAATTTTATTTTTGTTTCCACAATAAATCCTGAGTAATTGACCCTTCATACTACAACTGCCAGATCCAGTACTCTGAATATAATTTGTACAGTGAATTACTCAACTTTTTATCTGAAGTGTACTTGACAACTCCCTGTAGGAAAAGTCGTAAGGCCTGATTTAAGTAATACCAAAATCAGACCTGATTTCGGCCTATCGATAGGCCCAAAACGCAAGGTATGACGTTCGCTGGACATGTATGATATGAATCATACCACTTTGGATGGAAAATTAAACGGTATGATTTCAATCACTCCAAAATCAGATCTGATTTTGACCTATCGATAAGTCCGAAATGCATGGTCTGATTATTCACCATATGCGTATGATATGAATCACATCATGATCTAGGGAAAGTCTTAAGGCCTGATTTTAGTCACACTAATCAGACCTGAGCTTGGCCTATTCGTTAGGTCCGAAATGAAAGCTATGACATTTAATGTACGCGTATGATATGATTCATACCTTTCTGATGGAAAAGTTGAAAGGTCTGATTTTAATACACCAAAATCAGATCTAATTTTGGCCTATAGATAAGACCGAAACGTCCAATAGAATGTTGATCATCACAAACGATTTACGGCATCTTTCAGTTGTGATAACCGAATGTGTGTTCCGCCAACCGAATGTATGTTGCGGTAACTTATAGTTAATCCACAGTAAGTTAAGTTGCACATAAGGAAATGAAAACGAAAGGTCTTCTGTGGCGCAGTAGTTACGCGCGCTAATCCAAAAACATTCAACACCGGGTTCGATTCCTACATATAGCCATAGGTTTTATTAAGTCAGTAAGTGAGAAATAATATTTGAAGTAGGAAAAATAGTATCTTAGAAGAGTCCTCTACCTCCCTCCTCCTAGGTAATAAAAAACAATTCAGTGTAGGATTAAACACCAAAACTCAATTTTTTTTAGATATTACTAATATGGTAAGAGTCAGACCAAATTGTCAGGTCTGATATTTCATACTGGTTGGGTGTGCATATCGTGAATAAAATCATGGAACGGTCAGGTACAAATCAGCTGTGATTTATATAGTAATCGTAAGATATGACACAGGTATAACTACCAATACCTGATTGTGATTTTATGTGTTAGATCTGAAATTTGACTGTATCGATAAGGTGTGATTCATGAAGGACTCGCAAGCTATGACGTAGGTATGATTAGTATGGTAAGAGTCAGACCAAAATGTCAGGTCTGATAGTTCATACTGGTTGGGTGTGCATATCGTGAATAAAATCATGGAACGGTCAGGTATAAATCATAGCTATGATGGCATTGCAAAACAATAGCTGATTCATATCTGAATCATGCCTATTTTTCCTGCAGGGCTGCACCTCCACACTATAGTATCCTAAAATGTTTGATAGGCAGGGCGATGGTTTTTTATATCTCAGGAACGGCTTATGCTAGAAAGTTAAACTTAGTACGTATATGTAGAAGTATTACAGGAGTAATAAAAGCAAGAAAAAAGTTCAGAATTTTATTGGCGTACAGAGGTTGAATAAAAAAAAAATGATGTGAATCTCAGCTAAATCTTCCAGAATTTCATGGTGGTTTGTTCTCAAACACGTTACATAAAACGAATTTATTTTCGCTAGCACTTTTAGTAGAACACACCTATTCAGCTTAACTAATTCGAAATTCGATATTTCTCAGCTAGATGCAGTCATTACAGGGCACCTATATTTTATGCTGAAAGCATTGTCGTGTTGAATAATTTCCCTTCAGTAAAATGCAAATTGGAAACTATACGCAGCAAACAAGGAAAACGTTGTTTGAATAGTCGGAATACCGAGACAGCATTAATGGGCGAAAGTGTATCCAGGCGGTAATTAATTCCATTAAAACTGATTCTTATTAAATTTTAAATCTCCTTTCAGTGCTAGAGGTTCATATTTTTTAGAGACTAACAACGTACCGCCTTATGGACTGGGAGTATTTTCGAAAGGTGTAGTGAATACATCAACCAGTGTGAGTCGATAAGAGAATGGGAAATTTTTTCGAAACTATTGGTTGTGAGTTGTGATAGGAAAAATAGTGAATAACTAAACCAATGTCTTTCTTTTATTGTAAAGAGATCTTAAAAATTTCCGAGTTTGAAATAAGACCAATATTCAAACCATACTTCGGGTGTTCACAAACTCTACAATATGATTACAGTTTTGGAATTATAAAATGTATAGAAGCTAAACTGGAAATTTATTCGAAAATCATTCGAAATTAATTTAATAATTCAAATGTGTATCTTTTAAGAATCCGTACATGATATAAGATACAAAATTTCCTTTATAAAACTATAATATAATATAATCCCGGAATAAGAAATAACATTGGAAGTTATCACAATGTGAGTAAAATTAAACTTATCCACAGATTTTATCTAGAGTATAAAAAATTCCGCAGAATCACCAAGCGAAATGCATAAAAGATAAAAATAAATATGATAGATAAAAAAAAAACTTTTCGGCGTCTGCCGTATTGACCGTATACGTCTTATGCAAACATGTTTGACACGACGTAACTCAAGAGGCCCCAGAGATATGAGCTTTAAAACTTTACTGTGGTTGGTGTTAAACAATACACGCATAATTACCTATTTAGAAAATTGTGTGTCATCATAATGTCCTTTGAATGTACAAACATTGATCATTATGGTCTCATCCAGGCGCGTAGCGTGCATCTTCGAATGGGTAGCGCAACGATACGATCGCTAAATTTCGCGGATTTTTTTATAACTTCCTGGAATTTAGCAATCGAAATTTTATTTCTGAATGAAAATTACGTGACGTGACCGTGTCCAGAGCATTAGACATGTCAAAAAACTTAGGATGACCAAATTTAAATTTAAACATACAACTTATGCTATAACTAAAGGCTTAATAAAGGCTATTTTAGTGCCCCAAAAAAAAAATTTGCCACTGCACCCCTAATTATAAAACCGTGTGGTGGTTCTCACTGACGATGAAGCTAGGATGACCTCAGCTGAAAGGATGTTAAAGGTAAGTGCAACAAAGTTCTAGTTATACATGAATTAACGGCTTATACGAAAGCCTTTAATCGTATAAGCCCGATTCTGATCAGTTCGGCCCACCCTGTCCCGAAATATGTAACCCTTTGAATGAAAATTCAACCCCAGTATAAGTATGTTCGTATATCTCGGCGAATAGAATAAGCAACAATTTTGGAATTGGTTTCCAAATTAATAATAAATGAATGCTTAGTCGTTCTCACAGCCCCTGATTTTACCGCTCCACCCCCTCAGCCAAGACTCCCCTCTGTATACTTAAATTTGTAAATCCAGGAATACAGAGGAGCTACGAATCTGTAATAGGTCTTAAAATTTTTCCTGATTTATTGGCTCGCTATTCCCGATGCGCCCAATTTTACCTCTCAGCCAAAACTCACCTCCTGTAGACATCTATTCGTGTATCTAGGCATACAGAGAAGCTACGAGTCTGCAATAGCCAAAATTTCAGACTTCGTCAAAACTTGAACAATGCCTTACTTCACAGGGAGTTTAATATCGAAAAATACTTATATCGGCTTATATTTAGAGCTTTTAGAAGTGAAAGTGAATTCTATATCAGATATAGAGATTTATTATATAGTATATCTCATTAAACCTAAGAAATATATCAGAATTCGTGAAATAGTACATAACCACCATCTTAGCGGTAAGATATCGAACAATTTTGAAAAATGTTTCTAGGCGTTTATATAAAGAGCACGCCGAAGTGAAATTGATTTGAGAGCTCGAAATGCCTAAGAGATTTAACGAAATTCGTGAAAATGTGGGAAAAACCCCAAATGAAAACCCAAACTATTTTTAGCTTTAATTACTCTAGTAGTTTCAACTTTCTATCATAAGCCGTTTCTGAGATATAAAAACAACCCCCCACCCCCGTATCTTGATAACGTACCCCTATCAAAAAATTATTTTTCTAGGATGTCTTTATAGTAGCTCCATACAGTTGTCAATTACTAGCTTTCTATCCTTTGCGGATTTCCACCTCCTCCCACCTCCTCCCACCATCACCCCCTACACCCCCACCCTCAAAATTGTTTTCTCCCCTAGACGTCTACTGGTCCTAGCTCCTGTAAAATTTTCAAGATCATACTCGTATCTGATACGGTTTTTGAGATACAAAAATCAAATTTTTTGAAAAATGGCGAGGAGATATGGATCTTAGAATGTTTCAATCCCAGCTTTCAAGCGTTTTTGACGCATTATTTTCATCACCTACTCGCACAACCCTCAACCTAAATCGAACATTTTTTTGCAAATGGGTCCACTGCCATAGTTCGACATAAGTTCTAAGTTTCAGCCTCCTAGCACCAGTGGTTCCTGAGTTCTAAAAACTAGATTTTTCATCTAAAACGCTCCCCGCTCCACCCACTCACACCTCCACCCAAGCGCGAACGCAGGGGGGGGGGATTTTGGGGGTTCAAACCCCCCGAAATTTGGGACCACGTAGATTATCGCCTTTAGA
The DNA here is from genome assembly GCA_951812415.1 of Beris morrisii. Classification (NCBI taxonomy): domain Eukaryota; kingdom Metazoa; phylum Arthropoda; class Insecta; order Diptera; family Stratiomyidae; genus Beris; species Beris morrisii. Next base: position 75,726,148 of record OX638310.1, read on the forward strand.
AAAAAAAAATTAGACAAAGAGATAGAGCAGTGGCTACAAAAGGGTATAATTAGACATAGCAATTCCGAATACAGTAGCCCTATAGTCTTAGGCTAAGAAGAAAGACGAAACACGCAGATTGTGTATCGACTATAAACGCCTCAATAAAGAAGTAATTCGAGATCGATACCCTCTGCCACTCATCGAGGACCAAATAGATCAGCTTCAAGGAATGCGCGATTTGGGAAACGGCTTCTTTCATGTTCCAGTGGCCGAAAAGAGTATAAAATTAACATCCTTCGTAGCACCGACTGGGCAATACGAGTTTTTGCGTATGCCGTTTAGCCTTTGTACATCTCCGACAGTATTTCAGAAATTTATCAATCGCATATTCCAGCCACTGGTGTTTCGGAAAGTAGTCCTCATCTACACGGATGACATTATTATCCCAGCGAAGAACGAAGAGGAATGCATAACTAAACTAAGAGAAGCCCTGGAAGTTGCGTCAAATCACGGTTTAAGGAGTAAATGGAAAAAATGCCAATTCCTATTCAAAAAGATTGAGTATTTAGAATATGGGATATCATCTGATAGTATTCGCCCCATGTCATCGAAAACGTCAGCAGTGAAGAAATTTCCTGAACCACATTGCATCAAGAAGCTACAAGCATTTTTAGGATTAACGGGGTATTTCAGAAAATTCATACCCAATTGTGATTGCAAAACCTCCCAGCGACCTGCTGCAAAAAAACAACGACTTTAAATTCGACACAGAACAGAAAGCCGCTTTCAACAAACTAAAAAGCATACTAACAGAGACTTCAACACTTCGCTTATACGAACCAGAAGGAACTACAGAACTTCACACAGATGCGTCCAAACTGGGATATGGCGCGATCTTGCTACAGCGCTGCAACGACGATGGCGAAATGCATCCAATCTACTATTATAGTCGGAAAACTTCTCCAACACAAGAAAAATACAGCAGCTATGAACTGGAAGTCTTGGCAATAGTTTCGGCCATAACAAAATTACGTGTCTACCTTCTCGGAATTCCTTTTAAAATCGTTACAGATTGCGCTGCGCTTAAAGCAACTATGGACAAAAATGATCTACCGCCTCGTATAGCAGGATGGGCGTTACTTTTACAAGATTACAACTCCGTTCTCGAACACCGCAGTGGTACTAGAATAAAGCACGTCGACGCCTTAAGCAGGAACCCTGTAATAATGATCATTCAGAATGATCTAATCACTAAAGTTAAGTCGGCTCAGTTTAAAGATGAAAGATTGAAGGTGATAGCAAATATTTTGGAACATAGACCATATGAAAGGTACACGCTAGACCATGGTGTGTTGTTCGAAGAAGACGTCGAAGGAAATCGTTTACTTTGTGTACCAAAGGGTATGCAAGACGAAGTAATTAAACACGCTCACGAACAAGGACATTTCGCCACCAGGAAGATGGAAGATCTAATTTGAAAAGACTTTTCCATACCTCAATTAAAAGAAAGAGTTCGAAATTGGCGAAATAACTGCGTGCAGTGCATTCTCGCTGAAAGGAAAATCGGAATAAAAGAGGGACTACTGTTCCCTATACCAAAAGACGATGTCCCACTCAAAACGTATCATAGACCATATTGGACCACTTAGTACTACGAAGAAAGATTACAAGTACATTATGACGGTAGTCGATGCGTTTAGTAAGTTAACTTGGCTCTATCCAGTGAAAACACTTACCGCCGCGGAGGTCATTCAGAAATTGGAAGTACAGAAAGCTGTTTTTGGAAATCCACAGAAAGTCATCACGGATCGAGGAACTGCATTCACGTCAAATAGCTTCAAAGAATACTGCACGGCCGAGGACATAAGACACACGCTGATTACTACCGGGATACCACGAGGAAACGGTCAAGTGGAACGAGTTCATGGAACTATTATCCCAATGATCACCAAACTAGCTATCGAGATACCCGAAAATTGGTTTAAATTCTGCAATAAAGTCCAAATATATCTTAATGAAACCTTACAGAGAAGTATAGGGAGATCACCATTCGAAGTAATGTTCGGCGTCCCGATGCGCACCCATAATGATATGAGAATATCAGACATCATCAACGAAGAAATGCTCAAATCATTCGACGTAGAAAGAGACCACTTCCGAGGTGAAGTCAATCAACAGATCCACGAAATTCAGCAGGAAAATAGACGATATTACAATAACGTTACGAACCAGGAGACTTAGTCGCCATTAGTAAAACGCAGTTTGGAAATGCTACTAAATTTTTTCCAAAATTTCTAGGTCCTTATCAGGTCGTGAAGTCAACCGGAAACGACAGGTACGAACTCATCAGGAGCGGCAACCATATCGGACCCAAACGATCAACTACCAGCGCGGACAACATGAAATCTTTCGTAGTCTACGATTCAGACTGCGATGAAGATCACATCGAATCCGACGAAGACGACGATAACAACAACCCAGCCGATGATGAAAATAATAGTTACAATGAAACCGAAAATCAACAGAAGGATGTAAGCAACTAAAAACAGCCGAGATGAAAAGACGAAGAAGACGAAGAAGACGAAAAGATGAAGAAGACGAAAGACGAAGACGACGAAAACAAGAAAAAGACGAAAATAACTAGAAAGGCGAACTACTAACACAAAAGCTACGGAAGACGACCGAAGTCAAGGTAACAGAAGACGATTGAGACCCAGTTGGTCGCGTCTGCGAGATTTCTCGCAGATTTCTCGAAGACATGTCGGCCTGTCTGCGAGATTCCTTCGAGACGCCTTATAGGAAAAATACACGGTATCGAGACAAATGCACCCCGAAATCTCGGAGACATGTCTGCTGAATGTCGGGATAGCAAAATGTTTTCACAATCAGCGCCATCTATATATTAATAGATTTTTCTATATTTACTTGTGCTCATACTTCTTATAATAAAGTAAAAAAACAAAATATTTAATGAAAAGTACTCTTTATTTAGTAATTAAAAAAAAACATCACTGAGAACAACAATAATTCACTTTATAATGCATGTAAAAACACTTTCACCCACAACATACGACCAAGAGGTGGTGAAATGCAAGAAGATTAACATCATCTGAAAAGAGGAAACTTAAATTAAACCCGGTTGAAACAAACTTATCAGAATAAAATCATCACATACCACTATTCAGACGTACTCTGTGCGAATTGAATAAATACGTACGACAAAATTTATTCCTAATTTAGTTTGTCATGACTTTTCTAAGCGGCAGACGTCATCTCAAGTCTTCGATCTCTTCGCTTCTCTGCAGTCGTTTTCTGCGCTTCAAATACATCGTGGTGGGAGCACATGTTTGTATTGCTATTTCTTTCTATCTAGTATTGAAGAAAGGTATGCAATATGATTCCTAAAGTACTAAACAGAACACGGACCTCGACTTCAACTGCGACTGCGATTTGCCTACCTTGCGGAGTGAGGTTCGACTGCGCAGTTGGTGTTGAACAGAACACCGACTACGACTTCGATTCTATGCAAGCAAGAAGAAGAACGAGTGTCAAGTGTCACTTCTGTTTTGTTTAATATTTTTGAAAATGGACGTGTTTCTGGTAGCGTGTATATTTTATATAGTGTTTTTAATCAATTTGGAGTGTTTGCGTTTATTAATTACGAGAAAGTGAATAGGAATCGAGACGAATTTGAAGAATAGAAACCCAGTAGGCAAAGCGTACTCACGCAAAATAGCATCAAAATTCTATATGTAAGATAAAGACAGCATGTACTAAGCTATCGTGGTCTCCTCTTAAATGTAAACAGAATTCAATTCATTTTAAGAGGTCATGTAAATATTATATATATAGTGCTCGTACAAACTATAATAGTAAATATATACATCAACCGGCGATATCGTTCCCAAAAAGTCTAATCAGTTATATGACTTGCATACGGTTTCGTTTCGACGTATAGTATACGAAACTTTTCTTGCTGGGAAGTAGTGGAAATCCGAGACTACAACCGCAGTCCTAGAAGTAGAGTGTAGCACGACTGCGCAGTCGCAGGCGAAGTTGGTGTTGTGGGCATCGCCACATAATCCTGTGTATTCTAAAGACAGGGACTGCGCAGTCGCAGTCGAGGTCCGTGTTCTGTTTAGGCCTTAAGGCTCAAACCATCGAGATTATGTTTCGAAAGAGACAAGAGACCAACTGGGGAGGAAATGAGGATCCTGTCAGGACGGCCGAGCTGTGGGATTCTGAACTCTTCCCACATAATGGAAGGCACCCCTAGTACGAGTACTAAACCGGCACAATAGAAGAAGAGAGCGATTGAGCTGCCTGTTTGGTTACAACACGCGACGAAGAAAGACGTGGACCAAGAAATAGATTTATATAAGAAAATAAGAAAATAATCGCCTCTTATTTCTAGGGATTGGTAAATCCCACATGTATATATAAGAAAAGAAAAAGTCAATATGTTTGCAGGCGGCGGACAAAATATTTTAATATTTAATAATCATAAGTTTGTAATGGCGGGAAGCAATTCAACATGCTCGTTATAACTAGTATAACGATTGTGTATAGTCACGCGCATCGCGTTCACTATAATTCCACCTTTGTTGTAAACGCATGGTTGATCGTATATTAGAGTAGCCATAAATCTGAAATTCTATCATTTCAATGAAGACTCTTTGACTTTCAGATAATTGCTTTGACCCTTTCAATACGTGCTCCTTTCATTCCACTTCTCCCCTATCTTTGCCACATCTCAGAAAGAATTTATAAATTTAATGTTGGTCCTGTTAATTTTTAACGTTTTGTTTGTTTTTGCCTACCACAATTAAAATCCCCATGTTTTATGATCGATTGCGCAGAGATAAGGAATTTAGCTCAGGTGAGTCGTTTCATTTACGAAAAAAAATGTATGTCTTCTTTGGAAACTTTCTCGGCCATTTCATTACCATGGTGTAATGCACTCCTTAAAACAAAAAGCTATAACTAAACCGGCGAATCGAGCGGACTTGAATATTCCGCGAGTATATCACGTCCTGGCGAGGCTGTTAAAACCCAATAAAGTGCACTTTTATTGCATGCACGATAATAAAAGTGACAAAGTGCAATGGCTCAGATTGGCGAAGAAGACCAGCGTTGACCTGTGATTTCAGTTATTGTTTCTACACCGCAAATTTTTGAATAAAAAATATAAAACGAACACAACAAATACATAAAAAAAAGTGCAGAGAAACCGTCGAATATTGAAAACGTTCACCGTTCGATTCGACATTTTCCGTGAAATTTATGCAAAAAGGTGAAGAGTTGCAGCTCCGTTTTCGCAACATTCCAGCCAACTCTCTCGCACCATACTTAACGCAGGTATCTGTACCTTTACCTGGCGAACCTGTACCATATAACTAACAAGTACCAATGACTGTCAAATTTTATCAACGAATATCATCCAATTAAATTTTAATACCCCATTTCTTTATCACTTAATGAAACCGTAAATCGGCAATTAATGTAAGTTTGCGATCAAGTGATGCACTTTTCGAGACATTAAGTGCAATCCTACTCAGATTTGTGTCGAAAAAATAAATTTTATGCCGCATTTGCCACAACTCTCTTACAGCACGTGTCAACGACTCACTCACATTAAGTTTATGACTCCCTCGCTAACACAAAATTTTAAGATATGTGACGTCCTGGAAATGCACTAAAACTCCGTCTTTAAAACAGCTTTCGCATACTTCATGAGAAACTTTGCTTTGCGAAAATAAGCGAACGAATTAATGAAAATAATAAAAAATTGGCAAGAAGTGAAAAAAAAAAATTATTTTAAATTCCTGGCCGGTAATTTAATAGCTAACCTGACAGTAAAGTCCAAAAATTCTCGCATCGCAAATGCAACCGAGTTTATGATCTCGTTATTTTGCACTTTTAATGGAGTTCTCTTTTGAACTTTATGGCATTTGGTTTATTGTTGTGCACTCCAACTTTTGAATATTTGCGATTCAGATCGCCTTTTAGGGCACGCATACATCCGCATATTTATGGGTGCCTACGCGTTAATTTCACATGATTCCGTTTAAAGTTTCTTAATACATCCCGACGGTTAATAAAGCTGATGTATTACTAGAGAAAATATTAAACATATTACAAAATCTGACAATAGTATCGGCGCTACTTTATTACTTTATTAGTTAAGTGGCAGTCCAGGTTACTACAAACTAGAACTTGTTTGGGTAAATGATTGAGTATTCGAAAATCTCGTATTCGAAACCTCGAAATCCGAAATCACGTACTCCAAAATCCCGCATTGTCGTAATCGAGAATATCGAAATTCCGGTTATTGGTTTTCGGGAAATGACCCGGCAGCTATTTTGACATCTTTAGACGGCGGTAAGATGGGACAGTTGAATTGACCTCCAGCCATCTGAAAAATTGTATTATAATATCTGCCAATAGTCTTTTTCTTTTTTTGTAATTTTCGAAAAATAAGATGTCAGAATTTTTTCCTTCCTCATTACCTCCCCCCGCCATCACCCAAATTTTGTTTCTCTGCTAGAGGTGACGGTTCTTGAAATCTTAAAATTAATTTTTTTGAAAAATTGCGATCTCTGCCTTCCGTGCACCACATTTAGTAGACTCGACGTATAATCATACATACAAAACCAAATTTTAACTTTCTGTTACAATTAATTTCGAAGAATTACTACGTTTACATGGAGGATTGAATTCGGATTGAATCTGGATTCAATCCTCTAAAATCTCATGTAAACGCAGATCGAATTGGAATGAGATCGACTCGATCCGAACGAACTTCTCGACCTGGATCGAGTCGAAATCGGATCGAACTTCTCATGTAAACGCGGATCGAAAGATCGAAAGTTCTATCGTCGCAAATTCATTAACAATAAAAATCGATTTTCTATCCTTTTCATAGTATTAGCACACAAAACTGCTAAATTTGACATTTTTATGCACTGCACTTCGAACTTGTACGATTAAAGAAAGATTTCAGGTTATGTTACTTGTCATTTCGATCTCATTTCGATCTTACCATGTTTCGATCTTTCGATCCGGTGTAGTCATATACGCGATTCAAATTTGGATCTTTCGATCTTTCGATCCTCCATGCAAACGTAGTAGCTACGTATACATGGAGGATTGAATCCAGATTCAATCCATTAAAATCTCATGTAGACGCAGATCGGATTGGAATGAGATCGACTCGATCCGTTTCAACTTCTCGACCTGGATCGAATTGAAACCGGTTATATCGTTCGTCATTTCTTCGATCTTCCCATGTTTCAATCTTTCGATCCGGTGTTGTCATATACGCGATTCAAATTTCGATCTTTCGATCTTTGGATTCTCCTTGTATACGTAGTAATATTGTTACCGAAAGTATTTCATTCACCACTCCCACACCCCACCTCCCCCATTCAAAATCGTAGATGTAGCCTAGGCTCCTGGTATGCCTAAAGACAATCAGAAAGTGTAAGTATTCTGGCATCAACCGTTCAAGAGATATAACTTTTAAAATGTTTCGATCCTAGGTTTCGACCGTTTCGGACGCGTTAGTCCCTCAACTCCCACTCCCAGGACTATAGAAACTGGGTCCACTATCACAGTTCTCCACAAGTTCCAAATTTTTAGCCTTCTGGCATAAGCGGCTCCTGAGATCGAGAAACCAAATTTTGTTGCTTTAAACACTCCCCTTACAGCACACCAGAAGGGGTTTACCCAATATACCCACCATAAACCTTTCAGCTTAATACCTCAATATCACTGCCGAGTACTGTAAACATTGTTTCGACAAAACTCGTATCCGATGCACTTGATTCACAGAAAGTGTCCAGAAAGTCGATTCAGTAGTGTCGACGTAGTGTCACCACTGTGATTGAATTTTTGGAAACTTTGCCGGAAAAACGTTTCGAAAGCAGCGGAAAATTATGGAAAATGATGCACATAATTTAATCGGGTGCAAACAGCATTATGACACTAGCTATTTTGCCGGCCTTAAAGCGGCTAGAAAATCCAAATGGAGAGAGATAGAGACTTTAACATACAATTTAGACATTGGTGTGAGAGAGACAGTCCGAACAGCAAAACTGTGAAAAACTGTGAAAAAATCCACAACAAGGAGTATTCCTGCAGTGTTTCACTTCACAACATTCTAACAGTTAATTCAAGAAAAATTCACTGGCGGCTAGATTTTTCAGCCGCTATGTAATGTAATGAATGTAATGAATATAATGAAACGCACTAAAACCAGTATTTTTCATAACAAATCAGTTGTTAATTTCGTCTACTAGATGCCACTAGCAAAATTTTTATCGATAATCTCTTTCTCTCAATAGAGGCATTGCAAACCGGGTTTCATCGGCTGTAGTCTTTGCTGTGTTGATAGCAGTTTACACTGAACATGCATCTGCTGCGCAACTTGCCTATAAGTGCGAAACGACAGAAATACGAAGCGTGCGTCGGAAAAAAAAGTTGAAGAATATTATAGCAGACTTTTGCGACTTCAGGAGCCATCTGACTGGTTGATTTTATGGTGGGGATAGAGGCGCGCCTCGAAGATTGAGTGTAATGGTCAGGCGCGTAGCGTGAAACTTCGTAGGGCTAGCGCAATAGCACGATCATCAAATTTTATGAATTCTATAACCATAAACACATAATTTTCATTCAGAAATAAAATTTCGATTGCTAAATTCCAGGATGTAATCGCTAGACCTACGAAGATTCACGCTACGCGCCTGGTAATGGTGGATTTACACTTAACGTTTGAGGCGCGCCTCTATTATGTTGAGTGTGATGGTGCGTTTACACTCACTCACCTCAACCCCCATCCATTGCAAACCGGTTTTCGTCGGCTGTGTTCCTTGCTGTGTTGAAAGCACTCAACATGCCTCTGCGGCGCAACTTACCTATAAGTGCGAAACGATAGAAATACGATGAGCTGCGAATTGTGTGGTGCAACAGTTCATTGTATGTGTGTACACATATGGAAGCGTGCGTCGGAGAAAAAGTTGAAGAATGTTAGACTCTTGCGACTCCACAAGCCATCTGATTGGTTGATTTTATGGTGGGGATAGAGGCTCGCTTCAAACGTTGAGTATAAATCCACAATAAATGCACCATTAATCCACCACCATCAAGCGGGATCGTTTGAGAAGTTTCTTGATTTAATGTTGCTGGGAAGTTGACGGTAAGTCGATTTTACTTTATTATTTTAATAATAATCGATTTTTAAACAAAAAAATTTGCTATCCCAAATTTTTTTCACGTTTCATCACTACTAGACACCAAAACAGCAAAAAAATTTCAGTCCGTCTGTACGCCGTCCGCCGATCGTACGCAAAATTGTTTGAAGGCTCGTACATCCCAAACCACTTGCGCTATTAAGTTAAATTTTTTTGTGGATACCACTTTAAGTAGCAACCTTTTGTGGCGGTGAGGGGGAGGAGGGTAGGGGAAGCGTTTCAGACGATTTTTTTGGTTTCCAGATCTCAGCACCCACTTTAGCTAGTAGGCTGAAACTTGGAATTTATATAGAGCTTTCATAGTGGATTCAGTTGCAAAAAAATTGTCGATATGGGTGGGGGGATGTTGGAGTCGGGAGAAAAACAATGCGTCCGGATCGTTCGAAAGCCGAGATCGAGACATTCTAAAATCCATAACAGTTAATGTCACGAAATTGGAACTTAATAATAATTCTCTGTTAATATACTAGGAGAATAGATCGGAGTCAAAATTTTGAGTGAGCTCAGTGACATGCGGGGGTGGGATGAAAAACTTTAGATGACGTATCTCACGAACCAATCGCGCTAGAAAAATGAAATCCTGTTTGCGTATACAAGGCAACAAATGAAGTAACCTCATTGTCTTGAAACAACCGAAGTTACATTTCGACTTTGACAGCGTCCCGGAGTATGACCCAGTTACGTAATTTATCGGGCCTATTACGAAACTCGAGTCGAGTGAGTAACTCGACTCACATTTGAACTCAACTCGAGCTAAAGTTGGTATTATGAAACTCGACAATTGGAAAGTCACTTCATTTCCAGCAGTCGAGTGAATTTGACATTTCTTTCAAGTAAATACTCACTCGATCGGCTGTCATAATACGCAGTTCTTTTTACTCACGCTTTTTTTTCGACTCAAAGTCGAGTGAAACTCGACAAGTAGGCACTCGTCGAGTTTCATAATTGCAGAATGTGAATTTTTTGGTCGAGTCGAGTTTCATAATAGGCCCGTATCATGATACTTAGAAGTATCATAGTATCATGGGCCCGTTTGTCTTTAATGTGGTAGTGGCATAAGCATTCTATTGGACGTCCACTTAAACTGCTTCCCGAACTTTGACTCGGAAAATACAAAATAATTAACGGGCCTATTACGAAACTCGAGTCGAGTGAGTAACTCGACTCACATTTGGACTCGACTCGAGCTAAAGTTGGTATTATGAAACTCGACAATTGGAAAGTCACTTCATTTCCAGCAGTCGAGTGAGTTTGACATTTCTTATAAGAAAATACTCACTCGATCGGCTGTCATAATACGCAGTTCTCTTAACTCACGCTTTTTTTCGACTAAAAGTCGAGTGAAACTCGACAAGTAGGCACTCGTCGCAGAATGTGATAGTCGCAGAATGTGAGTTTTTTGATCGAGTCGAGTTTCGTAATAGGCCCGTAAGTAGAGACGTCAAATTTGAAAGTTAAGAAAGATATCAGTTTTATCGGTGTTTTGCTAGAAGTAGTTTTTTGTTAAGCATTCTATCGGATTCTATTGCACTTTATTAAGAAAAAATGATTTGCTCAATTGGTAAAATTTATTGTATTAAATGAAAATAATTTCGAACGTGCTGAAAGTAAAGAAATATTTTTACCCTTGTATAAAAGGTGACTGAGTAGGCTTCTATAATTCAATGGAAATTCAGTCAACAATCCCGTTTTTCATTCTCAATGGCCGTGAACAAAAGGTGTTTCTCTGGAACGTATAAATACGGCTACAAAGCTCAGTGCAGTGGCGTAGCAATGGGGGGGGGGGTTTGTGGATTAACCCCACCCCCCCATGAGCTCACCTAATAAGTTATAATTACACATAATAGGACGGTTTCTTTATTTAAGACGAAGTATTATAAAAGCATTAGAAGGCTATCCAAATACCGAATAATTACTAGAAAAGTATCGCAGATTTTCAGGCAATCTCTTAACGTTTTCATTTTTCACTGATCTGAGACTGTCACTGCAGTCGGAAGTCAATTTCCAATTCATCTTAACGCGTCTATTCATCAGCACGAAAAAGGGAAAAAGGTAGAATGTAGTAGCGTTGAACGCAAGTCTGCGAAGGCCTTTTCATACTGCTTAATTAGTGTTGGTCTTCAATCTCCAACTTCATTTGCTTTCCAGTTACAAAATCCAAAGCGTTACAAGTAGGTTCTAACTATCAGAAGCTTATGAATTCAATCCTTTTCTTTATTGTTTTAATATAATAAAGTATAGTGATCAATTTAAAAAAAAAATTATAAACAGACACCAAAAACAAAAAAAAAATTTAAATCCGCCTGTATGCCGTCCGCCTTGCGCGAACTCATTTGAAGACTCGTAGCTTCCAATCCCATTGAGCTCATCATCATCAATGGCGCGAAAGCCCAAATCAGGTCCTGGCCTCCGGAAGTCGTCACCGCCAATCGTCTCGGTCCAAAGACCGCGTCCTCCAGTTGCTAAGTTTTAAGATGGTTTTGATATCTTCATCAAACGAGTCTTCCCATCGCTTGTGTGGTTTGCGTACTGGCATGTTACCACTCCCTTCGCTTTTAAGAGCACGTTTGGGGATTCTTCTATCTTCCATCCGCTCTACATGCAGTTTACGCAGCGTGATGAACGTTGAAGCTTGTGGCCCATCGTAGAGTTGATACAACTCATGGTTGCATCTTATTTGCCATTCCGTTCCATTCTTCACAAGGCCCAAAATTTTTCGGAGGACCTTTCTTTCGAATGCGTTAACTGGTTTTCGGAAGTTCACGTTAATGTCCACGTCTGCCATAACAGAGCACAGGTCGTATATTAGTTTTATATATTCGCAACTTATTATTCCTGTGCACTTGGATTTAATTATTGAAAGCACCGAATAATACGTTTTATTTGCTAGCATGATCCGTCGATTGATTTCGTCCGTTTCGTCGCCGTCTTTTGCTAGATTAGCCCCAAGATATATGAAATTGTCCACACTCTCCAAATTATACTCCGCAATTGTTATATTCTTTCTGATTGGCGTTCTCTTTCTTGTTTGCGTCATTACTTTTGTTTTACTTTCGTTTATGCGTAATTCGACTTCTTTTGCGGCGGAATCAAGATTGACAAATACCTTCGAAGCACAAGGGAACCCTGCTAGACAAAACTCATCAGTTCACATATACTATTAAATCGAGAGACGCAAACATCCACATCAAAAATCCCTGGCTTCAATATAAATAATATACTATTTGGAAAATACTTTTCTATTGATGAGTCTGTCGATGATGATATGATGAGTTTGTCGCTTACACACAATGTACGAGTACTATATGGAAAATACTAATTCTATCGATGAGTCCGTCGATCATTATATGATGAGTTTTCTTGTTATACTTGCAATGAGTGCTCATCCCTATTACTTTTGTTCTAGACCTGGACTATGTAAAATTTGCTTTGTTTTCAGCATGAACCATTTGTTTTTCTTGGATTTTCCATTTTAGCGCGTTGCCTATAATTGAGTGAGTGTCTTTTTTTAAAATAAAGAAATATATTTTCAGTACGTTGTTTTCAAATAAAAACAGATAATGTGACTTCTACTGATACAGTTTTATATGGTAATTAATTAATTAATATATACCTGTATAATATTTATAAATCCTTTTTTTCCATTAAATAGAAGCAAGCGGATCCGATAGAAATGACTACGAAAGTGAGCTCCAAAAGATTGTGTTAAAGGCACACAATCGGTTGAATCGATGAAAGTCCGATAGAAAGCAGCAGAAAGAATATGTTTTCCACATTTTCCACATTATTTATTATTTTAATATTTTAAATTTTTATTTTCATAAAGTATAAAAAATAAATCGATATTGAAACTAAGCACTAAAATCATGTTTTCTTCTATTTATTTACAGTCATTATGAAATTTTGGGGTAAAATCATCTCGAAATCATTGAAAAGCTCATCATGAGCTCATCATGAAAATCATTGAAAAACTTATCGAAACACTCATCACGAACTCATTATTATAATCATCGAAAAACTCATCATGACCTCATCATGAAAATCATCGAAACACTCATCGGAACACTCATCACAAACTCATCATTAAAATCACTGTAAAGCTCATCATGAGCTCATCATGAAAATCATCGAAACACCCATCGAAACACTCATTACAAACTCATCATTAAAATCATTGAAAAGCTCATCATGAGCTCATCATGAAAATCATCGAATCACTCATTGAAACACCCATTAGGAGGGGAAGGATTTTTTAAAGGTATATAAATGAGTTTAAGCCTCACGCTCGTACAAGGCTCATTAAGTTTGTTGCGATGAGTATCATGATGAGGTCATCGATGATGGTCTACCAGGGAAAGATCTTGCGACGTTGTTTATATCGTCACCGTATGCTACTAGTTGTGTGTACTTGAATAATAGTGTCCCCTTGGTGTCGACTGGGGTTTTTCGGATGACATACTCTAGTGCCAAGTTGAAATGCAGGGGGCTAGACCATGTCTCTGCTTTAAACCACATACCGGTCGAAAGTTGAAATTTTTTCAGTGGGTGAACCGGGTGGATAGTCTTTAAGTGGCAGCTTCTTGTGTGGTCAATTGTAAAGGGGAGATGCTGAGATAGCGTTTTAGATGAAAAATTTTCTTTTTTAGATATCACCAATCGTTTATGCTAGAAAGCTGAAACTTTAAATTTATGTAAAACGTGGATAGTTCGCAAAAAATTGTCGATATTAGTGTAGGGTGTGGGAGTGGGAAAAAAAACATTACCTCCGAAACGCTCGAACGCTGAGATCGAGATATTCTAAAGTCCATCTCGTAAATGGCAAATGTTGACAGTAATCAAGGAAGTGGGATAACTTTTATAAAGAATCACGTCTCATATCTCAAGAACTGTTGAAGAGAGAAGCTTAGAATTTATACGGGAAAAATTGTAGGGGTGGGGATAGAGGAGAATGAAAAATTCTTACTTTTATGTCTCGAGAACCACTAATGATGTATAACTGAAACTTGGTATTTAGGTAGAGTAGTAGCGTCACGTTCTAAAAATAAGACTTTTAGAAGGGGCATTATGGTACAGAGAGGGTGGTGTTAATTTTTGCACAATAGGAAATTGGTCTTGTAGAGTCCATTACATTACATTACAAATTTTTTCCCATTCTAATATGAATTTTTTTTTTTTATTGTAGTATATAATATGTACTACTACTACTACCAACTACTTGTAGATAGTATCGAACTTCACAGGCTTAATTGTTCAAAATACACTAAAGTGATAAAATAACAGACAGCAATGCGACATATTTTTAATAAGCTTAGGTCGCGAAGGTGTAATTAAAATTAGTAATGAATGTATAACTAAGTTAAATCGAACCTGTCTCAAATTTCAGACACGATCATACCTTCAACTCCGGTAGCGAAATACCTGCCCTCACGCTCAATACTCGTACGCTGATGATCATTTTAACCAGAACCTGTGGCATAAAACCAACAACAAGCTCACGATAAAATCGGACATCAATCACTTTCTGCTCAGATCCTATACTTGAAGACGATGGATCTGATGCCATCTGGCCTAAAGCGCAGTAAGCAGTGCTGAACAGAGTTCGTATACCACGATGCCCGCAGTAATCATATCATGACTGGGTGAATCTAATCTAAGCTAAAGGATGATTAATTGATCGTCTATGACAATTTTTTAAATCTCGTTATCTACTGGATTACGAAAAGGACCCGCGACGGTACTCCAGCGATCGGCTGATTGATTTCCAATTATTCACCTGTGGTCTCTGAGAAATGTCTGCGTATTGTGCAATTTGATTCTAAGAAGGTTTTATAATGTTTTCGCTTTTGTATTCTGTAGTTTCGAATTGACTGCGTTGCCACACAGGACGACTTTACCGTGATGTGATTTATTTGGTAATTTGTTAAAGGTTCCATTGAAATTTATTTATATAATTTGTTTTATTATTTCTTATAATTACAAGATAGTAACTGGAAAGTCATATATGCAAGAGAATCAGCAAAACATCGTGTGTGTAGCTACCCTATGTAAAAATAAAAAAATATTTTGGAATAATGCTCTAGTATCGACATTTGCAAAGTTTCAACTTTCTAATAAGAGCCGTTGACGGGTTGTGATTAGTAACCTTAAAGAAGTTATTTTGACTCAAAAGATCATTCGAGTTGGTGGCTGAAATGTGAACTGGTGAGACGTATTTCAGGCGTCCAGGGTTGCCGCAGCTGTGGGTGCGTCTAGCTTACTTTTTGGTCAATACTTCGTCCTAAATATTTTGTGTACTGAGCTCTTGTTAGTTGGATTCTATCTATTTGAGGCCTTACATAAATGTAAAATTTATTGGACCACTTGAACAAAATGTGTGCAACTTTACTATTTTTGGGTAGGAGTCTGGAACGCGTTTAATGCTGAGGTGCGGTATAGGTTATTATGCGACTGGTAACCTAAAAAATAACCAGAAGGCTATATATAACGGTATTTTTTAGGTTGTCAGTCGCATAGTAACCTACACCGCATCTTAACATTAAACGCGTTCCAGACTTTTACCCAAAATATAATAAAGTTGCGTACATACTGTTGGCAGATTTTTACACTTGGTGTCCTTACTAATGTTTTAAGCTAGTATCATAATGTATGCCGCACTGTCAAATATTTTATTATTTTCCATGTCAAATGCTGCCACATTATTTTATTTGATCTACACAGAGTCTGATTTGACGGAAAAATTTTTAGAAAACTTCTTAACGTCTTAAACTATTCTTGAGATATGAAACGTGATTTTCTAGAAAAATTCGTAGCCTCCCAACTTCCATGCTCCACCGTCCCCTTAAAAATTTAAATTTCGACAAACTCCATTTAACAACTTGTATGAACAAACCGAATTTAATTTTTCTAGCACGATTGGTTCGTGAGATATCGTAATTTAAAGTTTTTCAACACCACCACCGCACGCCACTATTAACCATTAACCAACCATTATTTAAATAATAAAGTAAAATCACAATACATATTTGCTTATAATACGGCACTTAGCTATTTTGAGATAATTTTACTTTATTATTTTTTAATAATAAAGTATTGTGATCGACCTGAAATTTGAAAAAAATTTGCTACCCTAAAATTTTGTATTTACACGTTTTAGGACTAGTAAACACCAAAAAAGCAAAAAAAAAGAAAATGTCCGTCTGTCCGCCGTAGACGCCGTACGCCATCCGCCGTCCGCCGTACGCCGTACGCAAAATCGTTTGAAGGCGTGTAGCTCCCAAACCCGTGAAGGTATTAAATTGAAATTTTTATGGTGGGTAGATTGGGTAAACTCCTACTACTGGCAGGGGGTGGAGGTGTAAGGGGCGATGAGGGGGGAGCGTTTTAGATGAAAAATTTTGGTTTCTAGATCTCAGGAACCGCTTATGCTAGGAGACTAGAACTTGGAACTTATGTAGTACCATGATAGTGGACTCATTTGGGGTGTGGAAATGAGGGGGAAAACAATGAGGCCAAAACGCTTGAAAGTCGGGATTGAAACATTCTAAAATCGATATCTCCTGAACAATTGATATCAGAAGATTGAAACTTTGTTGTTGCCCTTAGGGATACTTCAAGATAAGACATGGGCTAACATTTTTGAGAGGGGCGGTGGGATGTGGGGGTGGGGGTGAAAAACTTTGGATTACAATATCTTCCGAACCTATTACACCAGGAAGATAAAATTTAGTTTCTGTATATGGGATCACAAGAGGAGTCTACTGAAATTCAATTTTTTGAGGAGGGAGGTAGAGCACGAAAGTGGGGGGGACTGCAATTTCTCAAAAAATGTAATTTTTATATCTCAGAAACCGTATAATATATGATCTCGAAAATTTTACAGGAGTTGGGGTCGGTACACCTCTAGCTGGGAAAAAAAATTTGGGGTGTGGGTGTTGGGGGTGATGGTGAAAGACGGTAGACAGGAAAACATTCTGATTTTTATTTCTCAAAAACCATAATGAATAGAAAGCTAAAAATTTAGGATTATATAGAGCCACTATAGAGATATCATAGAAAAATGAAATTGTTGATAGTGGTAGCAAGGTACGGGGGTGAGGGGTGGTTTCTTATATCTCAGAAACGGCTTATGCTAGAAAGTTGAAACTTAATACGTATATGTAGATGTGCTATTAGAGTAACTAAAGCATAAAAAAGTTCAGATTTTTATTGGCGTTTAGAGGTTGAGTAAAAAAAATTTCCGTGAATTCACATTTTCACGAATTTCGTTAAAACTTTTAGACATGTCGAGCTATCAAAGCAATTTTTCTTCTGCGGGCTATTTATATAAGCGCTTAGTAACGTTCTTCAACATTTTTCGATATCCAACAACTAAGGGGGAGTAAAGTGGTTGTGTACATATTCACGAATTCTGATATATTTCTAAGGTATGTTGAGATTTGGAATTCACTTTTACTTCTATAAGCTTTAAACATGGTCGGCGATTTAAGTATTTTTCCCTATTAAGCCCCCTGGGGGTATTGTTCAAGATTTCACTGATTCCGAAAATTTCTTAGGTTCAATGTGATCGAATTCGCTTTTACTTCTATGGAATATTCTATTGATAAAAAAAATACGTAAGTAAATAAAAAAAATGTGCCAACAGTCTGGGCGCAACTTTATTAATTTATGGGTAGAAGTTCGAAACGTGTTTAATGCTGAGATGCGGTGTAGGTTACTATGAGACTGACAACCTAACCAGAAGGCTATTTGGAACTTTATTTTTTAGGTTGTCAGTCTCATAGTAACCTACATTGCATCTCAGCATTAAACACGTTTCGGACTTCTACCCATAAAATAATGAAGTTGCGCCCAGACGGTTGGCAGACTTTTTCATGTGTTTCTCGTTTCTTTTCCACTAACAATGTATCACTTTCTGATTCAATGGTACTGAAATTTAATTTCACAAAGCCATTCAAAGTTGTCCTACCTGAAAGGGTGGATTGGGCCACAAACAAACCTACTCCAAAACCAGGATCCATAATCTGGTACACAGACAGATCTAAAACGGATCAAGGTGTAGTAACAGGAGTTTATGGAGTGCGCCCAAATGTCAAATTCTACTGTAGCATGCACATAACATCCACTGTTTTTCAGGCGGAGACTCAGCTCGTAGGAGCTCTGATTGGACATTGTCACATGAGGAAGCATCTCAATAGGATTGGTCTCTCTGAGACTAAAATTTGCAGAATATGCAATGACGAAGACGAAACACCAGAGCATATCCTCTGTGAATGTGAGGGTTTGGCTCACAAACAACTTCGTCACTTCGGTCAGGGTTTCATGGACCCATCGGAACTTCTGACCATTCCTCTTCATTGAAAGCGCAGGGATTGAAGAGGAATCATAGTCAAACCGGGGGGATGTCTCAATAGGCCCAACTGTGGCTGTAGTGACAGGGGTTAACCATACCAACCCCTATTTCCAATCTATCTATCTATCACTATATTATTTTTTTATTTATTTATAACCAATCAATAGGGCTACAGTTTTAAAATTAATTCAACTTGAATAATAGTTAATTTATGCCGTTTTAAGTTCATTATTTACCTTAAACTAAAATGGTACAAAAAGCATGAGATATAATAATAGTTATACTTACATTTCATGAAGGTAGGTATTATCAGGGGCGGAGCTTCCATAGGAGCAAGTGGAGCAACTGCACCCGGCGCCAAATTTTTAGGGCGCGGTACCTACTGTTCCAGCTACTTACACAATTGTTCGGTCATGTAGATCCTGCTAATGTCACTAAATTCACCGATTGTAAATTTTGCAATTCTAAAATTCAGCATCCAAATACAATTTAACAACATGTCGTAGTGCCAAACGTTTGTTTCAATCGCCTAAATATATGGTTGCGGTTTGATCAATTTTACACAATTTTTTATAACCAATATCATTTTTCTCCACCGATCCGACATCATATTGTTCGATCATACATGTTCGAATCTATTGATTTATTCTTTGACGCAAACATTTAATCTGTACCACGGTTCGACATCCAACACGCACGGTACTGTGACCTGTCAACACTTTCATGCACTATGTTGCATTCCGCTGAGTGCATATGTATTCAGTTTATAAAAGTACTCCACAGTCCACAGTAATGAAATGGGTCCTCAGAGGCCCAGGCGCATACGCAGTGCCAATGCTTCAGTTTTCGTCTTATGCTTCAGGACATTCACAATTTAATGCATATTTCACTTCTTTGGTCACTAAGAAAGGGTCCCTCACAAATTGAGTCTTCAATATGAGATGCCGAATTTAGGGACGTAATTTGGGATCGGGAGGCAATTTCATAATTGAAGAGAACCGTGATTTTTTGATTTTCTTAAGAAAGCCTATTTTCAACGGAGTTTAAAAAATGTACGTACTCCTTGAACTGTTTTAGCGCGCATCCATACACTACATATCTTAATATCGACCCACATGCATTTATATACAGTGAATAAGATTTTGCCCCCTGGGTAAAAATGGAATGACATCCCTGGTTGAATTGTATTCAGCTGAAGAAGCCTAATTTTCACCACTTTCAGTACTTCAATCCGTGCTGAACTGTTCATCATCCTGTACCATATCCACACTCTTGACCGCGGCGACGTTTCACTCCTGAAGATCTTTTGATATATTCTACCATTGAGTTCTATAAGATAAAGCTGTGAAGACAATAATAGATGTTGATGGAAAAAATTTTGAAAATCTTGCGGAAGCAAGTCGATCCATCGGGCACTTTGGTCCTGTTATATGGTGTCTTTTTATCTGTTACAGGCTTGCTGATATATAACACATACCATAAATGGTATTATGAATCATTACAAATAATTAGGTGCCCAATTTGACAGCAGGGAGTTAAATTACCACCTTTTCCTCTATTTATATCATGTTAGTTTTTAATAATTATCCTTAATTTTTCGAAAACAAAATATAAAATTTGGGGCACCAAAACGTAGAAAGTGCGCCGGGCGCCACAACTATCAGCACCGCCACTGGGTATTATAATATAATATAATTACAATTTCACTCTTGCTTGACGTATTGAACACCGAACTGGACTGATGATGCAAGGTGGATTTTCCCATAATGCGACTTATTTTATTTTTGTATTTCCCGCGTATCGTCGAAACAATCGCCATCTTCCTGTACACTACCACTTCTTTTTTTTATTTATTCTATGCAATGAACACTCATAAAACACATTCGATGAATAAATGCGCCTTTATAATAATAAAAAAAATATATACATATAATAAAAGTCTTTTTTAATTACATGGAAGGTGTATCATTAAATACGTTACCAGTACGCTGCTAATAAGGTTTTCTGGATGCATACTCCTGGAAATACATTACTCGTATTCTCGCTGAGTAGTAAAAAAACAAGCGAACTTTTACAAAAACAGGCGAAGTAGTACAAAAACAGAGGATTTTTTATGTTAAATTACAATTTCTAGTGCAGAAACGACCGAATTTGACATATTCGCCAAACCCTAGGTAGACAGTATTGTGTATCTAGTGATATTACCCGATACAAACAGCTACGTGCAGCGGTAAAACCTTTAATGTTGAAGTACTGATTAATTATTTTCCATTTAGACCATATAGAGTATGTTATTGCGAGCTAGGAGTTCTCGCCTTGATTTCAAGTAAAACATAATTCGTTTAAAATCAATAGAAATAACTATGATTTATTATTCGCATTCAATAATCGTACTACCGGCAACGCTACCCGATTTATATACAACTTGATCACTGTGCGATCGCTGCTTCCAATTAAAATCGCTTTACAAATACATCGCGTAAAAACTGATTCGCCGTAGTAAAAACTGTCCCTGGTTGCAAACTCTATCGTGTTTATATACTGCATTCGCTGAGTCGAGAGGTGGTGTGTGTGGAATGTTCAGAAAATCCGAGAAGGGAAAAGTGATTCTTCGCCGAACACTATCGAACTTTGCCGAATGGTGCGCCTTTCTCATTGGGTATTGCAAGGTGGCCAATCGGACGTTTATCTCCGCTTTCCTGTTAGGTATAGGGAGGTAGTTATTTTTCATACTAGAAACTGATCGGGTTGCGTGGGTTGCAAAGGTAGTATGTAACAATATATTGCCACTTTCCCTACTCTTTTCGGCAAAATGGCATACATAAGTAACCTGTATTATGTGTTCTAAGTTTCACCGTTAGCACGTAGAGTGTTATTCGAACCCACGACCGTCGAGATAATAGACTAGTACGTCCCTTATGTACTATTGGACTAGTAATTATGAAGTTTTCTATCAAAATTCTGAAGGTGGTATTACGGTGAACGAGATGCAAGTGTCCAAATCGCGTTACAAGCAAGAAAAGATTAAAAAAATGAATATCAAAGCTCCGGGATTAGTGCGATGCTATATCACCATAGAGATATATGTACTGGAGATGACGAGCAGCGACTGTTTTGAACCCGGACGATTCCACGCAAAGGACCGGCAATAAACACTATGCAACTATTGTCATCTTACTCACATTTATATTATACTCTGGTCTTAAACACGAAAGGCTATTATTTGCATTTCACTACCACAAATAAGGTTGCCAGATAGTTGGCTGGAGAACCCGCGGCGTGAGCAATAGAAATAGCCGAAAACCCGCAAGAAGAATTATAGCCCGAATACAGTGCCCAACTTTGCAATTTTACAGTAGCAGTTTAATGTGTTGAATACAGTTGCGACTTCGACCAAGAACTGTGAATTTCTAAGAAACAATGTAATGTTAATATGATATTTGTGCGGATACATAAATTTGTATTTATCACCATTTCAAAACTCTTATTTGAAGAAAATATTTGAAACAATAATACAATATGAAGCCCTTGATGTAATAAGGGGTCAACTCATTTTTTAATAGCATGAGAGGGCTCGACTTACTGACTCCTTATTGGATTCGGATGAAATTCAGCTGATACAGTTAACCCCTTACGATTTAATAATATTCTTAAGAATTTTAATAAAATCATACATAAAAGAATAAAATAATTTTAATGCAATAAGGGGCCAGAAAAGTAACGTTTTCCCATGTTTTTGGAAAAATGAGTTAAGCCCTTGTTGCTCCAAGGGCTTGAATTATATTTGAAATATAATTTTAATAATTTCAATTTTAATAATTCCATAACATAATCTAAATCTATTATTTTCTTCTATAAATTTGCACCGAAAATTTTACTGGCGCCTGTGTTATCAGAAAAAATAAGATATTGCTTTTATGAATGATAAATTTATTTGTTTAAGTTACAAAATGCAGCATCAACACTTAATAATCTAATTGCTTCATAATCGTCTTCGCTTAAATCACATGTCATGTCTAAAGAAGATGAAGCCGGCTCTCGATTATCGTCATACATTTTTGAATTGAAGCGGTTCAACATATCTTTGGAGGAAGTGAAATTTTTGCAACACGTGTCTGTAACCTGGCAAATTTTGTGACAAAAGATTTTGTGATATATTTCAAGACGCGACGAAAATTCGGGCTTATGCAAGAATATTAGTACCTTTAAGTGTACCCGAAGCCGTAAGGGAGAATCTAGCATTTGAAGTTGCATTCGATTGCGCTGCTAAACACACGCTCCACTACTGCATTACTAACAGGAAGAGTTAACGTTTTTAGTGCAAAAAGAGCCAGGTCTTTAAACGGCTGCTCGCCTCTAGCAATCGTAGTATTTAAAACATATGCCCAGAAATGTATTATGTCAATTTTTGTCAAATCGCCATTATGTTCAGGATGCAAGCACAACTCGACTAGTGGTAGAGTGCCGAAGGAAATCCTTTTGATATCAAGGCCAGCGACGCTAATGCATTCTACCAAGGCTGTCGCCAAGTTTTGGCCGGTGCAACTTCAACAATAGCATGAAAGTTCGTAGCCATAGCTTGGGGACTCATGCTGAAGGTTCTTATGCATAGACCCAGTTCAATAAGAAGTACTGGCGCAACAACGGCTGAAATTAATTTTGAACATTTCGTTCGGTGTAACCTAATGCTTCCTAATTTTGAACCCTTTCCTACGATTCTTAGTACGCCTAGATGGTCAGATGCATGCATTTCAACATAGACAGCCAGGCGCAAATCTGTAGTCTTCGCGTCCTCATTCACTTCGACGTAACCTGCCCAGAAATAAAAGTGAATACCAAGCTTATTTCAACAACATGCCCTAAAATCGTAATAATAATACAAACCATATTGGGTTAAACTGGATTGTAAGCTACGACTTAGAGCTCTATCTTTTTCCATGTGCTTCATTGTTTTACCGTGCGTCATTAGGTCCCTGTGGTGGGCTCTTAAGTTCCATTTGCATAGTTTGGACCTAGCTTCACCCTTGCCATTATTTACATCTGCTTCACTTGAGGGTTGTAACCAATCTGAGCGAGGACGAACAACGCGATTTAGAAAAATTAAGTTCTTTCAGGAACATTTCAAAAGTGGATACATTGATTTGGTATTTCATATTGGACAATAGTTTCATATATACCTATCCATTCATATAAAAGTAAATTCAATTTATTTCATTTCAACTTCGACGTCGATTGTGATACTGTGTTTCTAACAATGCTTGGAAATTACATGAAAGTTCAACTTCGGTAAAAAATTAAAAATCTATTTTCAAGACGATTTACAGGTTAAAAGACGTTATAAAAGAACTAATAGTGTTATGTTACATATGCACAGGTAATTCTACTCACTTTTGACATTTTTTCATTTTCCCATTTAGGCTTATAAAGCTTAAGATACTTTCCCCATTTTCCCATTTTTTCAGAAAAATTTCTAAGTAAATTTTATAATTTTTGAGCACTGTGCACAGTATGCGAGACGAAGAACGAATAAATGGAAATCATCATAACTGTATACGAATTCAATGAATTTCATCCATCGCGTTTGTATGGCATTTTTTTAAATGTTTACAATGATATCGAAGTCGACGGTAAAATTTAAGCATTGCCACATGTATAGCATTTAGTGTACTGAAGAAAATAATAATAATAAAAACAACCGATATTTCAGTTTTCTATTACTATTTTTTTCTTGTAAAACGTCTCTGTGGGAAACTAGCGAAATAGTACAATTTGCGTTTGTCGAATAGCCCAAAAAGCTATAAGTAGCTCTTTGAAATTCGAACCCGCGAATTGGAAAATAAAATAGCCCAAATCGCGGGAAATAGCCCAATCTGGCAGCTTTAACCACAAACGCTGCATACAAAAACGTTCCATCTTGCTTCAAAACGCTTAATACAAAAACGGCGTCTTGTCGTCTCCAGTATTTATATCTCTATGGCACCCACTAACATGCATTCTAATCAGCTATCATCGCGTCGCATCGCTTATCACGCACGCGTTGCGTACACAATAATTCACCCTTTAGTCGCTATTTTTTTTATAGTTACCATATGGAGTACGGGTAATTTCTTGTTCCGTTAATACAAAACTACAAAACTATAAAACAGGCAGAACACCGCTTTTAAAGGATATTAATTTATGTAGGTCACCAGGAGAAAAAGTTTGTCAATTTCAAACTAAATGCAATAAGCAATTAAAAGTGCAATGTAGACAATTATTTATATTATAGATTAATCATTGTTAGTCATTCTAAAATTATCGTGCAATATGCGGAGGGGTCTTAGGGACTTTTGTGGTGGGCACGCCATGAAAATAATGTGTAACTGAGCCTGAATTTCGCCACATGACACTGCAAGCTAATAAAACATTCACGAGAAAGATGTGTACTGGTTCGATCAAGAAAAAAATGGTGACGAACAAGTAGTGAAGCCCAAGACCGCATCCTGTACTATTTAATTCAATCTTTCCAAATTTTTAATCAAAAATTCTTTCATCTGCTACTTATGTGAGGTGTAGTATCTCAACTCAACATATTTTACCAACTTGCACAAAATTCTCTTATAATCGAGGCTACCTTAAAAACTCTTATACAAGGTGTGCAATGTGTATTGTATTTCCCCTTCACGAAGAGGTACGTTACTTTACGAGTTTATCCAAGGTAAAATGTGAGCATGCGTCGAGTCTCAGGTGTCTTTGAATTTGTTCAGTCAGCCCCACCAAGTTCGAAAGAACTTTGGATGTGTTTGTAATGAAACAGGTAAATGAACAGACAGTGGGTGAAAAGAAACTAGCAGTTGTGAGAGACATCTTAAATGGGTGTGTCAAAGACTGGCACTGCCGCCAATAAAATCGTACAACAGTATTCACCTATTAGACGTGAATGTAAATTATAAAAACGAAATTCAGGTAAAGGTAACCGGTATTTAATCATTATATTGTATAGAAATGAGGCTGTATAGTATATGGCGTATATGCTTTTTTGTGGATGTGCATAGCTCTTCCATTGTATATAAGATATTAACGTCGTTTTGACTATATATATTTTTTTATTATTAGACATGTTTTGAGCTGATATGTTAATAGCTACAGAGGTAGGAATAATAGCGGTTCGATTGGCACACATACCGTATTTTCATTACATATGATATTCATAATCATCCTGAGTATAGTTCAATGCAATACATAGTTTTAATTATCTATTAATATTCATTTTGTTCTTAATGGGATTAAATCTTTAAAATTATTTGGTTGCTTTTTCGGCGACAGAGGAGTCAACCACATGAAATATACCGACTGGGATTAATTGCTGACTTGGCTGTTGCCATTGAAGACATGGTAGTAAGACGGATGAAATTTTAGAGTAGATTAATCCTGAGCCAAAAGTTTATAATGTATAGGACGAATAAATATTTAAATATACAAGTATTTTGGTTAATTTATATATGGTGAAAACCCCTAAATTGAAAACCTTTCCTTCAATAGATTCCATAGTTTTAAAAAATTACTTATTTGGTAAAAATTTTGAATGCATTATTAGCATGTTTATTAGAGCTACAGACTCAGTTTGTTAATAGTGATTATTTTTCTACTTCTTCACATAGGTCCCACATTAAAAGCCTTTAATAATATAAAATTATACAGGGTGGCTCACACACTCTCTGGCATAGGAATATACGTAATTGGGAGGTTCGCTGTGTTTATTCTAGGCAATTGAGATATATATATAAATAGAACAATTATAGTGGAGCGTTTTGCAATGTTCGACATAAGTTGAGGAGTACGGGCTCAGTAAAAAAATAAAATACTTTGTCAAAAAACAAAAAGATATCATTACGGTATCCGATTTGGGATATTTCTAGAATACAAAGCGATTTCTCTAAATTGTTCTTTTATTAAATGAGTTTAATGCATTGTTGCTCTGAAAATATATACATGAGATAATATTGTCGCACAACTATCTCTGCACAAATATATTATTACGGTATCCGATTTGGGATATTTCTAGAATACAAAGCGATTTCTCCAAATTGTTCTTTTATTAAATGAGTTTAATGCATTGTTGCTCTGAAAATATATACATGAGATAATATTGTCGCACAACTATCTCTGCACAAATATATTATAATTGCGTCAAATTTCTTGTAGAACTGACGAGATCAGCATATATTTCTGGCCTTAATCTTTCTTAAGATGCCGTCACATATCACGTCCTATCACTTTTAAGAGATAATTAAAACAGTCAGTGAAGAGATTTATTGAATGATAGATAACATAGCGATATTAGATTTTAAATAATTATACAGAAGCTAAATCGAGTTATTCCAAAATTGTCTGCTTTCCGATATTCTAAATTTTAACTTTGCAAAGAATAAATGAGTAAAGGTTGACTCAAAACTATCTTACCGGCGAAAGAAACGTGTTGTAAAATAAATAAAGGGGCGACCGTCCATTGCCCTTGGGATTTTTCTTAAGAGAAGCCAATGTATCTTTCTTCGCAAGTATCTATAACATATATTAATAGTGACGTAAAAATATGTTCCAGATAATAAAAGTGACGTACATTTTAAAATTTATAAAAATATACATATATAAATATA
The DNA here is from genome assembly GCA_951812415.1 of Beris morrisii. Taxonomy (NCBI): domain Eukaryota; kingdom Metazoa; phylum Arthropoda; class Insecta; order Diptera; family Stratiomyidae; genus Beris; species Beris morrisii. The sequence continues at coordinate 75,753,366 of OX638310.1, forward strand.
ATATCTTCAAACATGGAATTCAGATATTTAAAAAAAAAAATTTGCGATTCATGTTAATTTTACTTTATTATTTTTTAATAATAAAGTATTGTGATCGACCTGAAATTTCAAAAAAATTTGCTACCCTGAAATTTTTTATTTACACGTTTTAGGACTAGTAAACACCAAAAAAGCAAAAAAAAAAAAAATGTCCGTCTGTCCACCGTATACGCCGTACGCCGTACGCAAAATCGTTTGAAAGCGCGTAGCTCCCAAGCCCGTTGAGGTATTAAGTTGAAATTTTTATGGTGGGTTGATTGGGTGAACCCCTACTAATGGTATCTTTTAAGGGGGTGGGGGTGTAAGGGGGGATGAGGGGGGAGCGTTTTAGACGAAAAATTTAGGGGTCCAGATCTCAGGAACCACTTATGCTAGGAGGCTGAAACTTGGAACTTATGTAATACTATAATAGTGGACTCATTTGCAAAAAAATTATAGATAAGGGTTGAGGGTTGTGGAAGTGGGGGGGAAAACAATGAGTACAAAACGCTAGAAAGCCGGGATTGAAACATTCTAAAATCCATATCTCCTGAACAATTGATGTCAGAAGATTGAAACTTTGTGGTTGCCCTTAAGGATACATGAAGATTAGACAAGGGCTAAAATTTTTAAGGGGGGTGGTGGGGTGTGGGGTTGGGGGGTGAAAAACTTTTGATTACAATATCTTCCGAACCAATTACACCAGGAAGATAAAATTTAGTTTCTGTATATGGGATCACAAGAGGAGTCTACCGAGACTAAATTTTTTGAGGGGGGCGGTGGAGCACAAACGTGGGGGAATAGCAATTTTTTGAAAAATGTCATTTTCATATCTCAGAAACTGTATCAGATATGATCTTGAAAATTTTACAGGAGTTGGGATCGGTAGACCTCTAGTAGGGAAAAAAAATTTAGTGGTGGGGGTCTGATTTTTATTTCTCGAAAACCGTAATGAGTGGAAAACTAAAAATTTAGGATTATATAGAGCCCCTATAGAGACATCCTAGAAAAATAAAATTGTTCAGAGCGGTAGCAAGGTACGGGGGTGAGGGGTGGTTTTTTATATCTCAGAAACGGCTTATGCTAGAAAGTTGAAACTTTGTACGTATATGTAGATGTGCTATTAGAGTAATTAAAGCAAAAAAAAAGTTCAGATTTTTATTTGCGTTTAGAAGTTGACTAAAAAAAATGTCCATGAATCCACATTTTCACGAATTTCGTTAAAACTTTTAGACATGTCAAACTATCAAAGCAATTTTACTTCTGCGGGCTATTTATATAAGCGCCTAGTAATGTTCTTCAAATTTTTTTGATATCCAACCCCCAAGGGAGTGTAAAGTGGTTGTGTACATATTCACGAATTCTTATATATTCCTAAGGTATATTGAGATTTGGAATTCACTTTTACTTCTATAATCTTTAAACGTAGTCGGGGAAAAGCCCGATTTGAGTATTTTTCTCTATTAAACCCCCTGGGGGTATTGTTTAAGATTTCACTGATTCCGAAAATCTCTTAGGTTTAATGTGATCGAATTCGCTTTTACTACTATGAATTATTCTATTGATAAAAAAAAATACGTAAGTAAATAAAATAATCTGCCAACAGTCTGGGCGCAACTTTATTATTTTATGGGTAGAAGTCCGAAACGTGTTTAATGATGAGATGCTGTGTAAGTTACTATGCGACTGACAACCTAAGAAATAACCAGGATGCTATTTGGAACGCGCCCAGTCAGTTGGCAGATTTTTTTCTCTTTTTTTTGGAAAGGGTTTTACTTCACCTCAAAAGTTGTCCAGTTGAAGGAGTCCACCCAGCCACCAATAGAAAAAAATTGTATTTAATAGCTCAAAGGGTTTAGGAGCTATAAGCAGACGGCGAACAGCGTACAGTCGAACTTTTTTGCTTTTTTGGTGTCTATTAGTTACGAAACGTGGAAAAAAATTTTCAGGATAGCAATTTTTTTCTTCTCCCGCGAAGATAAAAAGAAGATATCGCCTGTAAAATATAAACCGGATGTCAAAAATGCTATAAAGAGGATACTACTGTTTTATTATCTCGAGAAAGTTCAATATCTTGATGATGAAGGGTGGCCCAAAAACACTCACCCGCTGTTCTTTTGCTATTTCTTTAAAATGAAACGACATAATTTCATTATTTTTATTTAATGTTTATTTGGACATTAGTTTTTTTCATTACTTTTTGAAGGTGATATCGGTCAAGTAGGCGCCTCCATTGTTGATAACCATTTGGACTCCTTTTACCGCATTTTCAATCGTTTAGGCAGGAGCTTTGGGCGATAAGTTGGCTTGTTTTGATAGACAACGTTACTTCAAAAAACTCCAAGAAAGAAGTCTAAAGCGTTCAAATCGGGCGATCTTGCCGGCCAGTGCAAATCGCCAAAACGAGACATTAGGCGACCCGGAAACGCATTCTTCAAAATGTCTATTGTCGTGCGAGGTGTGTGTGCGGTTGCACGGTCTTGTTGGAACCACCTGTCCTTCAGTCCCAATTTATCAATTTGCGGCAATAAAAACTCGTTGATCATGGTTCTGTATCGCTCACCAGTCACAGTAACCGCGTTACCCATGGCGTACTCGAAAAAATGAGGCCCGATGACAGGGAGGTGTAATGCTGTAAATGGCGCACCATGCAATCACTTTGAGTGGATGTAATGCCTTTTCGCGAGTGAGTTTACTTCACAAATATCAATAAAAATAACTGACATTTGCCGCCATTTGCAAAAATTATAACATCTTCCAATAGGGTGATTCATTTTGGGCCACCCTGATACACAGTAAAAATTATTAGCAATTTTACAACATTTGACGTAAAAAAATTATTCTCATATCATAGGTAAATATCATGTATAAACCATTATGTAATTAAGTTTCTTACATGAAATACTTTGTAAAATTACAAAGAGATAACAATTTGAATAACTCGTACCTTTAAAAAATGGATAAATAAAACATTTTCATATAAAAAAAATAATATTCGGGGCCAAGATTGCTGTCAATGGAATTTTACAACTCGCATGCTGTACATAAAGGAAGATGTTGCAATCGTGCGTCTATTTATCATTTCTTATGCGGACATTGCGATTACTATACTAAAAAAACATAACGCATTATTTTTTATTACGCTAAATCTCAGTATTAGATTTTACTTCTAAAACTTTCGATTTACGTTAAAAAATTATGTAAATTAATTTACAAATAGTAATGCAATTTTCATGTGACTACTTGTACAATTTACCGTTTAAGTTGAAAAGCTACTTACAGTAGAGTCCGTTTATAATGACATTGAAGGGAAATCGAAATCAGGTCATACTAACCGGACGTCATATAAAGCAGACGTTGAATGTGCATGAAAAATTTAGGTGCAATGAAAACAGCCATTTCGATAGAATCGTTTTTACATATTATTATGACAAAAGCAATAGAAAAACTAAGATGTACATATGTATTTAGCAAAGATTAGGAGTGTGAGTTAAAATTAAAACAATTGAATATGAACGTCATAATAACCGGACTAATTTGTAAGAAAAAAACACGTCATTATAAGAAAAATGCGTCATTATAAGCGAGCATTTTTCCGTCTTTCACTTACAGTCAGTCATACTCAAATCCACTCATGTCACATTTCAACTGTTTCCCGTTTTGCGAAAAATTTCGTTCCGCAAATCACGTTCCGTTTCCGCGTTCGACAGGTTTCCGGTTTATACAGGGTGTTTTGCATTGGAAAATGCTCCGTTCCCAGTTTTTTTTTTCGTTATGGCAGGTTTCCGTTTTATACAGGGTCCGTTTTAGACAGGTTTCACTGTATATGATTTGTGTTATAAACTACTTCAATGAAAGTAATTTTACACTCTAAATTGTAAAATTACATAAGTAATGTGATGTATTTGTACTATTGGGCATGTGACTTTACAAAGCCATGTATGTATTTATTACATTTTTTCGATTTTAGTTTTACAGTGGAAATGTAAGTGGTTTTGCTACATGTAAATTTATAGTATTCTATGTTGAAAATTAGTTGCCAACATTTAATGTTGTAAAAACTCTCCTTCTCCCAAGAAACATACTAGCCGATAATCTTAAAAGCGATATCGCGTTCTATCGCCGCCAATACTAAAATTTGATTATGTATATATACAGTGCGACAAATAAGTTTCGAGACTGGTCATGGAAAACATCATTAAAAGAAAAAATCTGGATATTTTTAATTTTATTTTATTCAAAATATTCTTCTCCAGTTTCAATACACTTGTTACAGCGATTCATCAGTGATTCAAATGCGTGTTCTAGCTCATTTTGTGGAGTTGCCTCTAGTGCTCCTGTTGTAGCTGTTTTGATGGTCGAAATGTCATTAAAAAAACATCCTTTCAACTTCAATTTCAGCGAAGATTCTGGCAGTGCTCCAGACAGGTAACATCATGTTGATGGAGGGGTTATTCGGTCGGGATATCTCACTCTACATTGACAGCCAGGCGGCTTTGAATGCATTGGAATCAGGAACTATTAAGTCCAAGCTAGTAAAGCGGTGTCGAGAAGTGCTCAAGGTACTTTGTAGTCAGAATAGAGTACGACTATGCTGGGTACCAGGGCATAGTGACGTACCGCCGATGAGCTGGCGAGACTAGGATCGGCGTCGGACGGGATGGTAGAGGAGGTGGTTAATCCGCCATTAAACGGAATTAAAGCACGTATCACGGATTGTGCAGCGGACACAGCGAACTCTAGATGGGAGGCGCTAACGAGCTGTAGGACTTCTAAGCCACTCTGGCCAAGGTTGGACAGACGAAAGACTAGGGAGATATTGACATGGAGTAGGGGAAGTCTGCGGCTTCTTGTCGGAATACTGACAGGGCACAGCTTGCAAGGGAAGCATGATATGCGTATGGGGATCGCTGACTCTGACGTGTGCAGGTATTGCCTTGACCTATATGCTGAGGAGTACATCACCCACATTTTGTGTGAGTGTCAGGCGGTTGCAAAGAGGCAACTGAGGTGGCTGGGCAGTCTTTTCTTTGACAATTTGGAGGAACTGAGGTCAATAGGGCATGATAAGCTAGTCAAGTTCGTCAGGGATCTGGGTTTTTTAAAGGATGTTTAGTGACCTACGAGGTTCTGAAGGGATCGCTATGGGCCCTTTTGGTGCCAAGTGTGCGCAGTGGCTCAGCACTTCGCCCCTTCTTAAAACTAAATCTAACTAACTTCAATTTCAATTTTGGGAATAAATCGCATGGAGCCAAATCAGATGATTCAACGCACTGACTTCATTCCGAGCCAAAAATTGACGAACAATGAGTGATGTGTGACTCGGTGCATTATCATGCAATAACAACAGTTCTCTGGATCACGATATTTGGGTCGAATACAACGGATTCCGGCCATCACACGCTTCAAAACTTCGAGATAAAATGCACCAGTAATTGTTTGGCTAGTTGGAATGAATTTCCTATGGACCATTCCTTTGCTATCGAAGAATGTAATGAGCATAGTTTTGATTTTTGATGGAACTTTTCATCATCGACAAAAAAGTTGTTTTGGGAGAACTGTCATAACTTTGCTATCTATCAACCGATTTAAATAAAATTGGTATTACCGAAAAGAGGAGTGCCACAGCTTTCAAACGCCGGTCTGTACACATAGGTGGTCCTACCAGTTACTCAGATATGGTTCGAGTATCGAAACTTATTTGTTGCACTGTGTACAGTACGAACGTGCGCCAAGTTTGCTAAGAAAATCACAGTAATTTTTATTAAGGGGGAATCAGTTTAATATTAAACAAATTATGTCGTTCTTTTGTAGACAACTGTGTTAGTGATTGGCTTTGTGCATTGTACATAAAAGTAAATCGAACTTAAAATTAAAGGATTAAAACCATTTTGAGTTTTCCTTTTCACTTTGCTTCATTATACAGAAATAATAATAAATACGAGTACATATTTAAAAACCCTTAAGTAATTAGTTAGATATCGTGTTGATATCTAATTCAAGAAAAACTGAAAATTTTACGCAAAAGTTGAAAAACAAATGATGCTACATACTGGCTCTTATTCTGGAACCCGCCGGCGGAAGTGAACTGCGATGCACCCAATTTTGAAAACGCATAAACGGTTTACTTTCTCGAAAATTTGACAGTTGAAATTCGCAATGAAATAGTCGCGTTTTTAATGTTTTTTCAAAAGGTAATTAGCTGAATAAAGGGAAATTTGAGATGGTCCATCTCTCACATTTACAGTTTTATAGTTTTGAACATTTTCCTGCCTTAAAATATGGTTACAAACACCCGGAAAAGACGTCTTTAAAGTATATCGATAAAGGAGTTTCCGAACATCTTCAATGATCGCATGTGCTGTGAATGAGAATCGAATGTGAACCGCATAGTCGGCGGGAATAAAAATCCTTCGTTTTCCAGAATAAGCCTGAATATCTTTTAAATATAAATACGACTAATCATCTTTTTTATCTCTTAGGTGCAGGAAGACGATAACTGGAACATCATGGGGATATCTCTTACAATATATAGCATAGCTTAGTTATTGCAAGCGATTAGATAACGATATAATCGTAGATTATATCTTGTGAAGATATCTTTACATTATCATTCCCAACTCTTTTGTTTGGTGGGAGAAGAGGCGGCTCTTGATGTCGAACTTGTGTCGTGTCGGTTTTTTCCTTTTACTTAGTAAGGAAGCCACAAAAAATATTTAATTATTGTTATAATAAATTAAAATAGAGCATTGCAGAGGTTGCATCAGCAAGTAAAATCTTCACGCCGTTTGTAAAATATATACCTAAGTGGATTAGTATTTTTACGAGTTATTATAAGTTACTAATTTGACGTAATTTTTTAAGAATTTGGCATTGTGATTGAACTAAATTTTCAAACGTATGAAGGCGAGCAGCTCACAAGCCCGCTGAGATATTAAGTTGAATTTTTTGGTGGGCAGATTGGGTGAACCCGTTTAAGTGGTGCATTTTAAATAAAAAATTGTACTAGACACCTAGGTATCTAAGGGCCAAATTTTTTAAGAGATGGTGGGGTGTCGAAGTGCGAGGTGAAAACTTTGGATTACAATATCTTTCAAATCAATGATACCAGAAAGATAAAATATGATAAGTGCATACACATTAAAAAAAATCCATTGACTTTTACATCTTTTGAATAATAGGCAAATATGCCACATCTTTTCAAGTAAATTTTACATTGGGATGTATTAGTCAATTTGAATGTAATTTTCAATTTTTGGTCAGTAAATTTCAATTTGCAATCAGTAAATTTCAATTTCCAACCAGTAGGTACATTTCAACTTCGTAAGCAGCAAATTCACTGGATATTCTCTTGAATTTACACTCTAAAAAAAAGGTTATAACTAGCACTGTTTAAGATACACTTATTTCTACTTCTAATATTGTTTCTTACTTACCATACTTACTCTTAATAAAACACTGGGCTGTAGGTAAGAATCGAACCTGCGATCAATTTGATTTTGCTGCGTAGGTTTGGCGCGCGTAGCCACTGCGACACTGAAGGCGTTACATTTTCATTTCAGTAGAAAACAAAATCGATCGAATTGTCTTCGTGGTTTACATAAAGAAGAACGTAATTTTTAATTCGTATAATAAATATAGTTAATTTTACACGAAATCTCGCGTAATTTTGTGAGACTTTTCATGTAAATTGTACGGTTCAATTGAAAAGTACATGAATAATTTACTAACACTAGTAATTTCGTGTGAAAGTGCTTGAAATGAGTACTTTTATTTGTTATTTCGTGTAAAAGTGCTTGAAATAAGTACTTTTACTTGAACAAATGAAAAATAATGGAAATTTCAAGTAAAAATTGGATTGAAAAAAATTTTTTTTTAAAACCATATAGATTTTTGTTTTTTTGGTTGTCAGTCGCATATAGTAACCTCCACAGCATCTCAGTATAAAACACGTTCTGGACTTCTACCTAAAAATTAATAAAGTTGCACCCAGACTGTTGGCAGATTTTTCTATTTCAGTCAAACAATACCGTTTTATTCAAAAGTGAGGATATACAAAAATAACGGGTTATTCGATTCGATTAAGATTTTTTTGATCAGTTTAACCGGTACTTAACAAGATTTTTTTTTTAGAAAGTTAACCGGTTTTTGGCGTAAATAATCGATAACCTGACATGATTTTTGATTCTGATTTTCCATTCCTTTCACTTCGTAAGGCTAAAAAACTGGACAATAGCACTAGGCAACAGCCAAAAAGGTTCTGAAATGAGATCAACTCTTTTTTGAACTAATTTTGTGTCCCTGAAAAAATATGATAATTAAAATTATTTCTTACTTCAGGTTTTGGAGATACATGATTAATTCTCAAAAACCTAACTTTTATATCGTTACTTAAGTCACATTAAGGGCTCACATACCCCTGCACGCGCTGAAAACCGAGTAAATTTGAAAAATTATTACAAAGGTTGTATGGTGAAAAAAAAATTTATTTGTTGAGTTCACATATCTTAAAAAAAAAGAAAATTTTTTTTTATTTTTTAATATTAACATTGTTTTTTACGGGTATAAACGGACTACTTATGAAAACCATGGCGCCTCCTGGTCGGCATCATAACTTCACCAAAAATAATTCAATTTGCAAAAATAAAAAAGAATCTTGTAAAATAATGTAGTAGTTATAGTCTCACGGAGGGAATTTTTTTTTTTTCAAAAATAAATAAGTTACAGAATTAAAAACTCTTGTCAGACTATAGAGAAAATAGTTATCAAAATTTGAAAAAAAAAAAGTTGAAAAATATTGAAAATTGACTGAGTTATCGTGCCGACCATGCCTAAAAACATAGTTTCGAGAAAAATGCGTTTAAAGTTTTTGATAGGTACAATGTGAACTTACGGCTAGTCTCCCATTCCAGCTTCGTACTGTACACCTTTTTGTTCTTGTATCTTCGTGTTTTTCACAGATGGTCCTATAAATGACCTTGTTTTCTATGAAACCCAGCTTTTACGAAAAAATAAATGCTAAACGCTGCTGTTGAGAGTGGCGCGGCAATTAGCCAGGAATCCGCTCCAAACCGATGTCTAGTGACATTTATTGCTATAACTTTGTAATGGAGAGGAATTTTCTAAATTCAATTTTTTTTTTAATTCTTAAAAGTTTAAAAAATAAAAATCGGTAAAAAACAAAAAATCAATTTTTTGAAAATTTCAGGGGTATATGAGCCCTTAATAAAACAAATGTAACCGACGTGCCATATGTCCCCTGGGCTTGGCCGAAATTTTGATGGGTTTCCCATTATTCATAATGGAACCACATCCTTTAAATAAATAAATAAATAATTCTCAAAAAGAAGTTTTCACGGTTGAGCGTTTCGAGTGTGAAACTTATTAATAAAATAAGTTTTAAAACTGAAACTAATTTAAACGCAAAGTATATTAAATAATTCATTAACCACTATTATTTAATTTGGGGAATAAAGATCATTATAATTGATTTCGTTGCATTAAAATTATTTTTTAATGTTATATTTAAACTAAGGTCATCAAAATACATATAATGCGTTTTACTTAACGAGTAAGATTCATCTAGTTAGTGAGTAGTATTTAAGGGTGTCCCATCTCTGTGACTATCCAGTTGGTTAACTATAGTTATTCAGGATGTCTCGCAAATGTTTAAATAGTCCAGATCAATTTTGTTGCATAGAGTGTTTTTTTAGGTGCATGAGAACAATCGATATCGATAACTGTGGTTTGACAGCTGAGAATGTCAAACTGTGTTGACATTTCTGTTCAGTAAGGTTTGGCAAGTCATCATGAATCGGTTAACGCCAGAACAACGCTTCCAAATTGTGGAAATTTACTTTGAAAAAAATAAATCTGTTCGCGAAGTTCATAGAGCACTTCGTCCATTTTACGGTCAAGCAATTCGTGCAGTTATTGATCGTTTTCGCACTAACTTTACTCTTCTCGATTCAAAACCATCAACAAGACAAAGAAATATGCGGTTTACACGCTGGCGGCATCATCGGTCCTTATTTCTTTCGAAATGAGGAATGAGCTGCCGTTACAGTGAATGGCCAGCGCTATCGAGCCATGCTGACTGAATTTTTGTTTCCAAAAATTAATCAGCTAAACATCGCCGACATTTGGTTCCAACAAGACGGCGCAACTTGCCATACAGCGCGCTTAACAATCGATTTATTGCAAAATCAATTTGGCGACAACTTGATTTCCAGAAGTGGTTCTGATAACTGGCCCCCTCGTTCGTGCGATTTAACGCCTCTGGATTACTTTTTATGAGGCTATATTAAGTCATGCGTTTATACCGACAAACCAGCAACTCTTAAAGCATTGGAAGCCAATATTCAAGCCACTATTGACGCCATACGGCCAGATTTATTGGAAAAAGTAGTCAAAAATTGGACTGATCGAATGGACCATGTAACTCGTAGCCGCGGCGGACATATGACGGAAATCATATTTAAAAAATAAATGCCATGAAATTATCTACCAGAATATGATAAAAAAAATTTCATTCCAACAATATTTCTGTCTTGTATTATAATTTTAAGCTCTCATGCACCTAAAAAAACATCCTTTATTTGTGGGGGGGTTACTTTCTGAGTGCAAAGACTATCACTGGAATGAAGAAGCGTACAATTTTTACTTTTTTTGACAAGTAGCGGATCAGGCCAAATCCTGGGCTCCACATATATGCTGCAGTTCATGTGGTTCGGGTCTACGAAGATGGATAAAGGGTCAAAAACGATCCTTGCTGTTTGCTGTTCCGATAGTGTGGGGAGACCCGTCGAATCACGTCTCCGATTGCTATTTCTGTATTATGGTTCCTGTACGACAAGAAAAAGGAAGAAATCTCCTGTCAACTTTCTGGATATACCATAATCTGCGCGTCCTATTCCACACAGTCACGAACTTCCGATTTCAGAACCCCTAAAAACGTTTATCTCCACAGATGATAAGGAGAGTACAGATGATGAAGAACTTATTCCATCGACATCAACAAATCCTGATTTTCCACCCAGAGGTCCATGACGTCAAAAACACATGAAAAGCCAAGAAGAACCTGACGGTCTGGAAACAAATGTCCATAAAAATTCGGAGCTTCAATCAGCCAAACTCAAGACATCTCGATCGCAATAATCTAATATAATATAAAGTTAAATTTTTTATGAATCAGTTTTGGTCATGAAAGGTTGGATATTTCAATGTACAATAGTAGTAAATGAAATGTGCATTGGGGAAGTTCCAATTACATAATTGATAATTATAGATCCTTCTCCTTTTTGTAGCAGTCACAAATAAGTTATTTAAAAAGGCTTTACCTAGCATATACGTACGAGTATATGCGTGATAGTCAAACTTTTTTGTTATTCCCTACAATGAAACTCGGAGTTCAGTATTGCATCTAGAGAATCATACGGACTGGATTCCAGTCTATCGTGACAGCGGTATGATTTTTAGTTATTTTTTAAGATATTTGAAATTTTATCTACTTAAAATAGTTTTCTATGTGCGATTTAAAATAAAACGATTTCTTTCTACGATTTTCAAATGGTTCTTGTATCATTTTTTCATTTTAAAGTTTTTTTGTTCCTGTGGTTATGCTTCTATTTTATTTTTTTCTATTTCAGACGCAAAAATATGTACATTCTAGCAATTGCGTCTCACCTGCTATACACTGTCCTACTAATATTCCTTTATAGCCGTTCATGATCATAACCGAAATATTTATTCAATTACGATTGTAAATTATGCATAATTAGTCCGATTTATTTACCTGCGGCACATCACTCAATGTAATCTTCAATACGTTCAATGTTTAATTTTTCGCAATATTTTATTTAAATATTTATCTATGTATATTTGACAAACCATCTCTAATGAAATTATTACCGAAATAAAAATGCTCTAGTTCCTATGAAAAAATTTATAGAAAAAACACCGCACGATAAAAAAAACTTAATCCCTAAACGAGGTCTTATCTATGTACATCACTAAAATCTGAAATAAACTGTCATCATAATCTGTAATCGTAAAACAGTGATTTCTGGAAATTAAGAAATCAGAATTAAGTGGAGTAGACACTCGACTTGAAAATACTGATCGTTTCGATTATCACGCGCTTTATGGATCCTAATTCGCAAGGTAAATGCCATATAGGCAATAAATCAAATCCCCTATCAGTTCGCGGTCTCACTTAACAATGAAACGATTAGAAAATAATAATGACACATAATTAAAAAACAATAAAAGATTTGTATGTTAGATTACACCGTGCAAGCAATTAGAACAAGACTTTTGTATCGTAATGCTTGGAAATTAGTAATTCAGAGCAAAATCAGTATCACGCAAAGACGGTTTTGAATGTAAATTAGCTCGAATTTGAATAGTTAGGGAAAAGTTACTTTTTTTGCTTGAGCTTATACCGGCTCGATTATGGACCAAGAATTGTATTTGCTCTTACGTATCGAAAAATTTTCGAAATCAACAATTAAACCGTCAAAAGAAGCTCACATGATCGACTTTTAAAAGAAAAAAAATTGCTATCATGATATTATGTTTTTTTACGTTTTAGGACTATCAGACCTCAAAACTGAAAAAGTTGCTCAATCCGTCTGTCCGCCGTACGTCGGAAGGTGTTTAAGGCTCGTCTGAGCTATTCAATTTAATTTTTTGTTGGGTAGGTGAGGGGAATTGGAGGAATCGTTTTAGACGAAAAGTATTCTTGTTTAACACATTCAGCGCCACAATTATTGAGGGTGCCGTTGAGCACGGGAATGGGGACGCAAACCACTTTCGTAGAAAATTGGAATTTTTGAAACAGGAAGGTCCAATGGGCTCCTAGTAATTTGTGGTGGGCGCTTGAGGGTGCAGATCGTGAAAAGCAAAATATTTTTATTTTTTTATCATGAACTTAGTACTTTATATATCACTATAGTAGTGGCACGTTCCAAAAATATAATTGTGCTAAGGTAGCACGGCATGCGGCGTGAGGTGTTCAGAAACAGCTTAACCCTTTTGACCCGGCTTTCGAATGGTAAAGCTAAGATAAACTGAATAAGTGGAATATGTCATACGTATCATATTAAACATATCTGAGGTACAAAAATATGGATGCAAGTATTGGGGAACCAGTGGGGTGTATCACCAGCCCTGGTAACTGGTAAAATAGTGTACCATCCATCCTGTAAAAATTAATATGCGAGATCTTGGGCTTCTATCATCACCCGAGAACCGTCTGAGGTCAGCAATTTAGCCATATTCACGAAAACAAGCAACAAAACTAACAGTCCACAATTCTATCAAATAAATAATACTTATAGTTCTAATGGTACTATGTACCAGCAGAGATGTCTGGTGATACATAGATGTACCACATAGATGTACAACTATAGTTATCACAATAAATAAAGAAATATTATATTCTTGTTGTGCTGCTATCAAAAAATACGTTTAATTTTAGTATTTGAGTAACTCTATGTGACAAACAAATGCTCAATGAAAGTGGGGTCCATATATTTTCACGAATTTCGTCATATCTCTTAGGTCTTCGTCAAGTTAATTTTACTTTCACGAGCTCTTCAGATAAAGGCATAGAATCGTTTTTTTCATAGATTTTCTGATAATCCATCCATAAGAGGTTGTAAAGGGGCTGCATGCGTTATCGCGAATTCTGACATATCTCTTAGGTGTGGTAAGATATCGAATTGATGTCTACTTTTATATTTCAGCAAACGTACGATAGAAATTCAATGCTATATAAAATAATGCTTGAGTTTGGAATCCCTGCAAAACTAGCCCGGTTGACAACACTAACGATAAGTGACACAGAAACTCAAGTTAAAATTCAAGGTGAACTGACTAAGAGTTTTCAAACTGACACGGGTCTGAAACAGGAAGATGATATATAGCCCTCAGCCTCTTCAGCCTAGCGCTTGAAAATGATATATATATATACCTATATTCAACTTGAGCACTGCTTTTTAAATCCACCCAAATATTGAGCAAACAGCGAGGATATGAATATCATGGCACAATTGATACCCAACGCTAAGATTGCGTCCATGAACCTTGAGTCATCAGCTAAGAGACTTAGGGTTACAGAGTAAAGGATCAAAATCTTTATCCAAGCGAGAAAGAAATGGTGGGAGACTTCAACTGAAAGAATTTGGAAGCTTCCATATACTTCGGGGAACAGCTAAGTAAGGACAGCAACCAAAAAGACGAAATTTAGCACCGAATAAATTAGATCAATAAGATTTGTTTTGCGATCCTTTCAAAATTCCGCATTTACAGGACAATAATTAGGTGTTCTCCTGTATCAAAAACGTGGAGAAAATGTAAGAAAAATCAATACACGCAGTTGAGCGAAGCATCCTCCGACAAATCTTGGGACCAGTAAGGAAAGAATTTGACAAGAAAATTCGGCACAATAACGAACGCAGAGCCTTAATAACGAACCGGCAACATCCGTCTTAGTAAAACTGCGACAGGCCTCGTCCAATGTATGGAGGATAGAAGATTTCACAGACGGATTTTAAAAGTTAAAGCGCATGGTAATCGACCAGCAGAAAAACAGATCAGTTCTAAGATTTTAAAACTGTAGGTGTGTTTTGGAGGCCGAGATTCGGATTGCTATCGTGCCATTCATGATGATGACACTTTCTATATAATCACTTAAAAATCAATTTCAAGATTTTACTTCTAAAGAGGTATAAGGCGGTTGTACGTATTTTCATGAATTCCGCTATATATCTTGGGTTTGATAAGATATCGAATTGGTTTTTACTTTCCATGGGCTTTCCATTGGGCCAGACTCTTGACAAAATTAATTTTTCATATCTCCTTCTTGTCCCGAAACAGTCTAGAGTACTGGCTATAAAATTGTAATTTCACTATTACCAAGAAATCAATACATTTTTCCACTGGGCATTCTTTACCTTAAATTACACTTTAAACTCTGTAAGGCAATTATTGATAGAACCAGAATAAAATCGATTAGTTACTTATGTACAAATAGCCATGTACGGTTCTCACCCCATTTCAAAAATATTCACTACCCCGAATTATATATTAAGCCACACAGTTTTTAGTCGCGTATTCATGAAATGTGTGTGTATTTGAGACACTAGAACAACAACTACTCATATGAGGTGCGCTGTAAAATATATAAACACATCCCCCTGAATCTTGTATAATAATAAAGTAGAGAGAAGAATGGTCTCGCGGCCAGCCATTTCTCAAGATATGCCGTGCATAAATTTACATACCCGTTGCTCGTTGGTACCTGTATACAAACCACAGGTAAGATGGATACCAATAGACGCAAGTACTAAAGAGAGGTGTCATGATCAGTCGACTATTCCCTAACTCCAAATGGATCATGGTCTCACCTCAAGTCTTACGTTACGTTGTACATACGCAAAGAGGTGAACGCGAAAAGAGCAACTCATCACCGGAGACCACCTCGTTTTATAGTGTTATGATCTCGCGCTTGTTCTTTTACTTGCCTTACCTGTCGAGTATAAGAGTTTTTACCTGGCTCAATTTGAATCGAACCGAACTTGTCCGGGCAGTCTTGCCGAAGTAATCGAAGTGATAGCATTAGAAGTTTCGTGTTTTGATTCTTAAGTTGTTGTTTTTTTTATCTAAAGGATCGCGCACCGTGCCGATCGATCGTGCGCTCGTCGTATTCAAATAACACACCTGTGCCTATAATAACACTGCGATTTTAATTACAACTTAATTTAGAGTGATAAACCTGAATTTCCATTTTGTATTGTCGTGTGTTGTACTGCACGGAAGGAAATAAAGGCTATGATATGTCAGTAAAAGAACAATTCGTTCGTGGCATTGATGATCGGTTGTAGTTTGAAATATAATTCAAGATTATTGTGTGCTCGTTGTTCTTTTTTAAAAAAAAGTGGATTTTAAATAAAAGCACGTAGAAAATAAATCTAACACGGTGATTGTGATCCGACGCGAGTTTGTTATTAATGTAATACATTCCATGAATTAAGTGATCGAGTTCGGTTCTTGTTGATTTTGAATTTATGCGAAAGTAAATATTTCTAAGAAAATCGATCAGAACGGTGTACTAAAGTGTTTATCTAAATGTTGGCAAAAAAGTAATAGCAATAAGCAGTGCGTTTTTTTCCTCTAAATGTATACGGATACAGTAGGTGACCAAATCGTGCCATCAACAAATTACTGGGTAATGCAGGTAATAATCGCGATTTGAAATAAATAAATAAAACTAATAAGAGTGTGTGAATTACATAGAAATCTTTTTTTATTACTCGCACTTTATTGAACACTTTAGTGCGATATGAAAAAAAAAACCTATCTATAACTGCAGTCTGCTATAATTACGATCGGACTCGATAGTTATAAAATTTGAGCGGTATTTCCAATTGGATATGGACTTCTAAGACGTTCCAGATTATAAGCACCTAATTGGACCTGCTGCTATTGCTTTTGTCCAATATGCCGACAAAAATCTTTTTTCCGATTTGAACAATTTTATTGAATGGAAAAGTTTGTTCACACTTTACGAAATATTATAGTAAAGCGATAGCAGGCTTAAAGCCAATGTTTTAACTGAAAAGTCAGTAGGTACATATTCATCGTAGCGATAGGTGCCTTAATTGCTTTAATTTTTCAAGTAAAAAATATTGGACTATACGGAAATTTTAATTTTAAAATAGAAACTGATGGAAAAACATTTTTTTCTCACCTACCCATCTTTAAATATTAACTCAGATATATTAAGAACATGTCTGGTCACTTTTGTTCATAGTTAGGGTATTGTTGAACAAAAATATGTTTTTTTTTAAATATTGTTTAACAATTCTATCTCTTTCTAAATTAAAATTTTTTTTTATTTATTTGATACCTAAACAAACTCATATTCTACATTACTAGAGTTTTTGCACTTTAACACTAAATGCCATAATTGCATTGTAAATTGTGAACACCGCGTCGGCAGGTATAGTTCTTTTGCGTTTCGACCGCTAGCCAATAAGACTATATATTAGAGCCACGCGAAATTTTTTTTTAATATTAAATATTTCTTATGGAAATTGACTTCCTTCAAACACATTTTTTGAAAACAATGTTGTATGTTTCATGAAATATAATATAAAATATAAGCTAGTATTACACTGTATGTCACTGTATTGCAGTGGCGTTCTCAGACTTTGGATAGGGGATGTCGATTTTGAAAGTGAAGAACGTTCCGTGGTAGATTTTCGTAAGCGATGGGCAAGGCATATTAGGATTGATTCCTCATCCCACTCCCGATTTGTATAACATCTTTATTCATTATAATTATGATGACGGCCTCAAGAATGGTTATTTAGATGCAGAATTTTCCAAATAATGTAGAAACAGTTCTTCAATTCCTCCTACGTCCGAAGTGATGGCTTGAATTGAGCTGGAGCGACGATGTTGCACATAGTTATGTGACGTATTGTTGATAGTGAGGGTTCATTAAGATACGTAACACCAAGTATGCAGCGTGTTAGGAAAGCGTATGTGTTCCTTACTTCTCAGTCACACACGCCTAAGATATAAGCCTATGATTCGAAAAATAAATCGAATATGGTAACATTTACGTTTATCAACCCCTTCCAACTGAAATCAAGGATACAGGCTTGTATCAGCCTGCGATTCGTAATTCATAAGCGTGTATAGGAGAAATCAGGTACGTTATATAGTTGAGGGCAAGTGCGTTTCCTCTTAACACTTTCATTATTTCATTGATCTTCAGTTCATTTCGCACTCCCCTCTGTGGATACTCCCCCGTATTACATTCATGGTTGCAAAATCAAACATTATTTTGTATAGTACACATAATACATTTCAATGGTATTACTCCTATAGAATTTAGATCGGTAGTCTATCCGTTTGCTGGGATAATGGATAATAGCAATAAGTACTTGAACTCAAACACAGTCATACTGAGATGGGTTTCTGGATATTGTAGGCAATTAGTCTGCGGACTAGTTAGCGAAAGAAGGAGCTAACTTAAAATATACAGGACCCTGTACCTTTCTGTGGAATACCAACAGTTGCGGCAAAAGAAAGGCTGTTGGATTGATGGATGGATCCAAGCTGATCTGCACTGGATAGGAACGGTGCTGACCATCCAAACTCTTCTTGGTAGGTCAATCCAAGAAATAAACCTCCAATTTGCTCAAAATGTTTCGGAATCAGGTTCGGCGCTTGACCGCGCAAATTATAGACGACATTTGCAGATTGTGTGAAGAAGAAGAGGAAAAGGCAGAGCACGTTCTATTCCACTGCGAAGAACTCGCACACAGAAGACTCAGACTCCTTGGACATTACCTTCTAACACCATTGGAACTCATGTCTAACTCGCTCAAGAGCATATTAAAATTTATGCTTATATTCTCGTCCAGAGTGAGTTATAACTAGGGAGGATAAACACAATAAACCCACTGAGGCCACAGTTATCCGAGATTTCGGGCCATCCTCCACCTTTTACATATCTACATTTACAAGTACTTGAACTTGGATAGTGCTAAAGAAAAGTCCACGATATTCGAATTCATGACATCTTTCTTATAATATTGTAGACATTATGTTTTTGCGCCAACCGTCGGGAAATTTTTCGGCAATCCAATTTTATTTGAATATTTTACAGTGGATTAAGATTACTCAAACATAATTCATTGCTCTTCAGAAGTGCGGACTCTTAAGTTTTGATTAGTTTTAGTCACATTAGGTTGCTTCTACACCTTCAAAGCAGTTCCGATGATTTCGTCTGGAAAGCTGTTCTTGTGGGTCCAGTTTCGAGTTTTGAAAATACGTCGTCCAGAGTTTTAATAATATAGTCTTCTTTGCCCTTACAGGAACTAGTTTGAAACTTCTTCAAGACTAAAGTCTTGTCCTAGATTTCATTTTCCCTCACGTTTGAAGGTTTATAAGTTACAACTCACCTTTTCAAGTTTATATTCTTTTGTGTGGCGGCAAATTATTATGCATCAACGATGTTCCATTCTAGTAAGGAATTAGTCAGTATCATATTTCGGAATTCTCGTTAGTCTAGTGGTTAAGCGTTTTAGGCTACTAATCCTAAGGTCGTCCATTCGAATCAGTCATGAAATTATCACCTTATCACCTATTTGGTCTAAGAGTAAAATTATATTATATTACTCATAGGTCTAGAAGCTGTAAAAAAAACCTATTTCATTTTGCAAGTTATGTCCTGTTTCTTGTGTAGACTTCATTGTGATTTTTTTTTTGTTAAGCAAAAATAAACGTGTAATTATAATTTCAAAGTTTTGTTGTTCTCGTTGTTCGCTCGTTAAAAATAATAACTTTAGGTTAATCTAGGGTTCTGTCTGGGTGGCTTAGTGGCTAGAGCACTTGACTTCAGCGCACCTGGTACCAGGTTCGAATCTGCTTAGCGACAAGTAATTTTCGTGGATGGGATTGGGTGCCGGACTACCAGTTCACTCAGCTGTAAATGAGTACCAGAGTTAAAAAAATCGGGTAATAATCACGGACGAGCGTGTGGCTGACCACTTCACCTCCTAGTGTTCCGTTGGTCTAGTAATGAAGTAACTCTAGTATTACCTCAAGGCTTAGGCCCAATTTGGGCTGTTGTGCCATTGATTATTATTATTATTAATCTTTTACTTCTTTCTATGTATTTTAATTGAATAAACAATTATGTTAAATATTACTTTATTATTTTAATAATGAAGTATTACTTAGTGAATTTAAGTAATATTTACTGACTGTATTCGCTAAAGATGTAACCACAAACTAGTTTGATTTTTTTGAGAAATAAATCGGTGAATGTCGTTATCTTTTCAGAAAAGTTTACCTTAGGTGTTTCGGATTTAGGCATGATACACCCTCTGACGAGTCTATGCCATCCGATGACGAAACAGCTCCTTCGGACCCATTCCAACATTCTTATAAAAAACTGGCCTATCTAGTGAAGGTCTTCCAACTGTCATGCCCTCAGGGACAGCGATTAACAGTCGGGGATTTCGTGGTGGGGTTTCACACCAGAAACTCCACTGAAGCCGGAAAACAACGAAAACTTAAACATATATTGGTTTTTGATCGAACGGCTGTCCACAAAATTTTCTTTTTTGATCTCTGCTGCGAGATTGTCTTACCGACTCTGAATTATTCCGTCGAAACGAGCCATTAAATCGATTCTCTAAGATTTCTAAATTTCCACAGAGAACGAAAACTTTCCAATATTTATTTAGAATAACGTAGTAAGCTCTACACTCTTCATCTTTCTTCGAATGTACTCGAGATCTCATGACAACACAAATGGAGTACAAACGCTGTAAAAGCGAGAACTAGTGAATTTCAGTGATAAGTCGGCCATTGACAGACTGTTCATAAACTGAAATGAGGTCGGACTAAACTTCGTTAATACGATGATGGTTTTTGCGATAGTTGATGCCAAGAAAGATTCTGTCATGATAACTCTCATCGTATAAATTGCATAATAGTTGCTTTCGCACTGTCATGAAAGCAATATCGTTCTGTCATGTTTTATAAGATAGTTGAAACCACTATCGCGAAATTTATGAAACTATCGCGCCAACTATCGCCATGAAACGTTTGCGCTTTCTTGGCGCTGACACCGTCATTTCAAATTCCCTACACGGGTAACAGTTAGGGAACAGGTTGGTATTAGTAATATACCAAAGTGGTAATTAATAAATGGAGAAGGAAGAATGGAGAAGCGAGAACAGCAATGGAAAATACTAATGGTGTCCTAAAGCCGGAGACGTCAAATTATGGGGAAGTGATCGTTTTATATCCCCGCACTTCTTTGATTTCGAACCTACAAGAGTTGAGTTTTTAAAAGAAATATGCAGTTCCATCTAGGCGATTCACAAGTGCGGGATCGGTCAAACAGCCGATGTAGCCTCATCCATTAAGGACATTAGGGTAACTGAACATAAATGATAAGCAAGATGTAGAAATTTACTCAAAACTAAAAACTGAGCAAAATTATTAAAACGAAAATGGTCAGAAAAAAAGTAAAGTGTTTAGACATTACACTTTTTTAAGTAGCACAATTAAATGGTTAAGACACTAACTGTGACAAAAATGATTCACATCAAACCCAAATGTGATCAAAATCCAGCTGCAATTGTCGGTCAAATTTTAAATGAATGAACGAGTAACGTAATGGGTTTTTTGATAACAGGGAAAGTTTGGAGTCACTTGAAAACATTGCCGCTATTCTATGGTCCTATTTGTCCAATTCATCATATCAACATAGCCAAGAGATTAGCAAGTATTGAGAAAACAGACCTTAATTTCCTCATAAACTGTCCGATCGATATGTCGAGTGTATTTGGCCCGTTGTAGCTCGTAGTGCAGTAGCTCACATGAACCAATTTATCCTATTTATCAAAATGATAAAAGTTTTATTTACTTTTGAATGAGAGCCGTGGCGGTTTTTGTGGTAATGCAAACATATGACAATTTTTTTTCCTCATGTTTGTTACCGTTGTCATTATTTGCTCTCGTAGTTAAGATAGCACTAACCTTTTGATTTATATTTTGGCGATTCATTTTAAAACGAGTGAAACGTTGCAGATTGATAAGACAGTTGAAATATAGATCTTCCAATTAGGCAATAATTTTTACGGCTAGCTCGTTTTGCTGAGGTTTCTATTTCGGTGTTGTTGACGGCCTTTTAAATTTATAACATTTTTAACGCGAATAGATTATACTTAGAGCCGATAGTAATATTTGCTTTTCTGAAGGGAATAATTCTGCGCACAGAGCTTTTAATTTCATTGCGCTATGTTGGGTTTTCCTCGGATACGTGCTTTATGTTATTAACAATTTTTTTTTGGGAATAAAGTCATATTTTCGCGATTAAATTTCATGTATTCATTTGATTAAAAGACCAGAGTAAAAATGTGTCATAATGCTCTGCAATTGAGACTATAATTCAACAGAGCGGGTATATGTGGATAAGTCCTAAATATACAGTTAAAATGTGATATGAAATTGGGTCATGCTATTGATGACATATTAGTGGAATTGAAATGCCTTTACTCATTAGCGTGCTTCTATTATAGGACTTAATATAATTATTACATTATCGTTATAACAAATCGAATTAAGATCAATTCCGATATACATATCTGTTTCAATTTATCTGATACAGATTCAAAAATGTTCTTGTTTTTAAATTTAAATATAATTGAAATTAAATTATATCTTTATACTCTAGATGAAATCATATAGAGTATTTTAAGTTTAATCCAGCCCAAAAGTTTGTAACGCATAGAACCAAGCCTCGGACGAAAAAAAGTTATATATTATTTTTTGTTTATTTGTGGCCAAAAACCTCAAATCCGCTTGACGTCCGTCCGTCCTTTCGTCCGTCCGTCCGTCCGTCCGTCCGTCCGTCCGTCCGTCTGTCCGTTAGCACGATAACTCAAGAACGCCTTCACCTAGGATCTTGAAATTTTGAATCTAGATGTTTGGTTGAATTTGTAAGGCTAAGTTCGTTAACGGGCAAAATCGTCCTACTCCTTCGGGTAGCTGCCATACAAAATGTCCTTAAAACACGTGTTCAAGAATATTGGTCGATACCTTCAGAAGGGTTTAAGCTACGACATTGAAATTTTGTATGTGTTATTTTTCAAATAGTTGGAGCTAAAAATATGTTTATGAAGAAAATCCTGTTAGTCCTTCGTGTAGCTGCCATACAAATATCCTGTCAAAATGTATTCACTTAATTTATGAAACTCACTATAACTCAAGTAATCTTTTAGTTACGAATTCGGAATTTTGTACAAATTAGTTTTGAGTGAAAAGGAAGTTCAACTTTACTAGTCAGCGAAATCCTTTTACTCCTTCTGATAGCTGCCATACAAAATGTCCTTAGAACACGTGTTTAAGAATATTGGCCGATAACTTCAGAAGGGTTTAAGCTACGTCTTTGAAATTTTGTATGTGTTATTTTTCCAATAGTTGGAGCTAAATGTATGATTATGAAGAAAATCCTATTAGTCCTTCGTGTAGCTGCCATACAAATATCCTGTCAAAATGTATTCACTTAATTTACGAAACTCACTATAACTCAAGTAATCTTTTAGTTACGAATTCGGAATTTTGTACAAATTAGTTTTGAGTGAAAAGGAAGCGAAATCCTTTTACTCCTTCTGGTAGCTGCCATACAAAATGTCCTTAAGACACGTGTCCAACAATATTATAAATATGTAAAAAAGGAAATTTTTTTTCGATGACTTACCCAGTTCAAGATATGAAATTAAACACTGAATATTGTCTTTTAGTTTTGAGTAGCAATCTAATGGCAGTCCTTATAAAGGACATACAACATGCGCACACGTAATTCTACTTTATCCCCAACTACAATATAAATCGGAGTTCAGTATTCATCTAGAGTATAATACGATTGGCTTGCAGCCGATCGTGACTCCAGTATGTTTTTATTGTAAACATAGGCGTACTACTAGTTTTTTGAAACTTAAAATAAAGGTGGTAATGTGAGCCCGGTTACATAACCGAAAACAAAAATTTAATATTCATTTTTATATTAAATATTAACACTGATTTTAATTAAAACGAATAACCTTTTTAGGTCATGTCTACAATCGCGTGTAACTTAACACACCTTGAGGCAACCATTATGTTTTCGACTGCAGTTATAATATCTTTACTTGAACAAAATAATTTTGCGGTGCATTGAGATTTAATCATATAATAATTCATTTATATGCGCTATTCATCAACTTGAAAATATTTTATAATAATTATTATGTTAAAAACGTCTGATCCAAATTACGTAAACAATAACAACATATTCTCTTCTTAAAATCAAATTTTGCAGTGTACTTCAATTGCTAAAAGTATCGAAATGATTCAAAATATATAAGTAGATAAGTAAGTACTCGGTGAATAAAATGAAGCTAAATTGTTAGTGGTTAGTGTAAAAGTTAAGGCGAAAAATATGAAATTTACTGCGCCTTTACAATAGTTTGAGTTTAATACGTTCAGTGCGATGGATGCGGCTCCGCGTCCAATGAGTATTTTGATCCCTTTAAATGGCATTGGCAAAAAGTTTGGCTGTCAATGTGTTTTATTGCTCAACTGATTATTAAAATTTATATTGTTCCTGATAAAACAAGCCGGAAAGTGTCTAAAAATAAATTTTGAAATTAAAATGCACCCGCTGAGTACGAAGGCCCTCCCTAACGTTACCATTACAACTTTCTCTGATAAAATGATTGCATGTCAGTTTATTTTATTGTCAAATGATAAAAACCAGTGTTGCCACAGTTATTTTACAAAGTATAAAAAAAGACTAGAAAAATTACGAAAATCTACCAACAAAAGATTGTAAAGGAAATGATGCACAGCTGACACACTGCTGTTGTAAACAAACTGGTTTCCTGAAAAATCATGTTTTTTGAAGCGTTTGCTCCGTTTTATCGCCATCAGCTTATTAAAATTAATTAATTTTTTTTGTTTTCCTTGTTTTGGATAAAAGAATTAGTTGATCGAAAATTATAAAATTTAAATAACGCAGTACCGACCGGTAGGCCATAAAGGATGGTTCAAAAAGTAGCTATGTTTGAACAGC
This sequence comes from Beris morrisii, assembly GCA_951812415.1. Classification (NCBI taxonomy): domain Eukaryota; kingdom Metazoa; phylum Arthropoda; class Insecta; order Diptera; family Stratiomyidae; genus Beris; species Beris morrisii. The sequence goes on from OX638310.1 coordinate 75,778,033, forward strand.
TGTTATAAATAAAGTGAAGCGAGTTTTTTTAAAATGCTTCAATCAAGCTGTAGTACTAACAGATCTTTACAAATACAAAAAAGAAATTGAGTGATGCGATTAGCGGTTTAAGAGAAAATGGGTCTCAAAAATGGCCATTTTTGCACTTCCTACAAGCTCCTCTTAAAAAGGATCAGTGGTCGAGTTGTGCCTTCAGTTGAACTAGAGCAGGAGGACAATACAAAGCTACCTGTTTAAGTGGCACTGACTCACTCTGTACTTTTCCTCATCTCAGGTTAAATGCCTTTATTTGAACTGTTGGCCTTCTAAATACTAACTATTTTCGTTTTCTATTTTCTTAAAAAGTGACAATCTTTTCAAAGAGGTCTTGGGCAATATATCGCATTTTACGAAATTTTTCATTACACATGTACTCGTATATAACTTTTCGACATCTTAACATTACTACATTTTCGCTGTCTTGATTTTCAACATTTCGATATTATGGGCTCGTAGTGTCAGACTTTTTTATATTGTATATGAAATCTGTAGAGTATTAAAAAATGTATATATTCAGTGTATAAATACTGAATGCTTGAGATATTGTTCTTCTCTTTCGAGTAGTAACCAAAGGAGAGTCCATAAATAACTGTAAACTATATGCGCACTCCTTATTCTGCTTGATCTCCAACTGAGTATCACATGATTTGCTTGCTGCATATCGAGACCGAGGTATGGTTATTCTATAAGGCCGATATACTACAGCCAAGAAATTTGTTCAATAAATTTTTTCAATTATTCCCACAAGAAAAAGTGGTCAAAATTTGTTTTCTCTTATATTTCGAATTACAACTTATTTTGCTTCGATCCGTGTCACTTCAAAAATGTAAAAATTTCTTGAAGGAATATGTGTGTAGATACTTATTCCTTCATAGAAAATTGACAACATTTTTAAAAACAGCGACATACATATATTGCTTAGCACCGAACCGCAATTTTTCCTTAATGATTCCTGTTCTCTAGAAATCGGAACAGACAAATGTTCCTTGAGCATTGTTAACATTGTTTTTGGATTGGAACAAAAATTCATTGGCTCGACCATACCGGCCTATAGAATGAAATCTGGGCAGATCGATGGCAAGATAATTGGTGAACACATTGCATCAACTGTTCATTTTACAATGTTTCAATGATCCTGAGCAAAATCTCTCTACTGCTTCTGTCTATCCTAAATTTCGCAAGGGATCGTTGTTCGATTTGTAACTTGTTTGATACAAAATTCATGATTTTTTTTATTGTTGATTCTTTATTGTTCGACATAATGCCTTCTAAACTTAACACAGTTAGCCCAACGTTTGTCCAGGTTTCTCAATTCCGTCCCCTGAAGTGGTTGTTTTCAAGGACCTTGAAGTAGTCGATGACCAATTCGCTGGCTTCTTCATTATATTTTTTTTTTCAGACAGAAAAGTTTCAGTTTCGGAAGCTCGGGTGATTATACTGGTTGCAGAATCAGTTCAAATTCAATGCGAATGAGTCATATGAGTCATCCAGAGTAGGCGCAATCCTCTCATGAATTTTAATTACCATTTTTCTCACAGAAAAAGAATTCAATCATAGCAAGAAATCCAGTTTTATTCCTTTTCACTTTCACATTCATTCGAAACGCTTGTGGTCAAGCAAATGCCAAACACTCACCTACTGTCAAAATGACTTGGAGATATAGAGCTTTCATCTATAGGAAGGAAGCTTCAAAGCCATATTTACGGAAGTCGCTGTCGGCCTTCCTTAGTATTCGATCAGGTTATTCTAGATACAAACAAATCACAATATGTAAATCTTTGTCACTTTGTTTATCACAGAACTAAAGAAAGTGTTCGGATACTATATACCATGAATGTCAGGATCAATACTTGAGACTTATTCCTTTCCTGCTGGATCTTATTTCGAGACTTACCTTGCTGTCGACTTTAGGATAACACTGTTCATAGATACTTCACAGAATTTAGTCTACTTTTGATTTCTCCACCTCTAAGATCACTTGAAAAATTGTAGTTAAGTCGAAATATTACCAACACTGAGGTGATGGATTCAAATCATGGCATATCAACTACGGTCCAAGAAAATAAAATGATAGTAGAGGCGTAGCAGTGCAAAAGAACGATGCTGTCCCAGAAGGAGTTATATTGGAGCTGAGCGAGATGCTCTCCAGTAACATATATCCAATTTTGCCAATCCAGATGTCATGGGTACAGCGATGTAATTTACGCGGACAAAGAAGGTATTTACAGCCCTCTATGCCTTTATATTTTTTTCAGAAAATGTTTGTACTCTGCACATTTAAACATCAATATTGACTGGTATTTAAAAAAAATGTCTTCCGTCCATCCCCAGAAATAATCTGCTAATAGTGTGGGCGAAACTTTATTATTTTAAGGGACAAGGTTCGGGAAGCGGTTAAAGCGGTCGGGTGCCCATATGCTCTTCATTTTTGGTTCATAGTCCGGGACGCAATCAAAGTCAAAAAGTAACATCGGTTCTCTCAATGCAAAGAAAATTTTTAGAATGATAATTTTGTCACTGGAATAGCTCCTTGTATGATACAAACAATCATTACAATGAATAAACGCTCATACTGGTAGCCATATAAAAATCTTTGAAGACGTAAAACGCACCCACTTGTGAGCTGAACACACCTGAAAACACTTTCTAGGCATTTATTTGTAGAACTCGTAGAAGTAAAATTAATTCAATTAATTCGCCTCTTACATTCCAATATGTCTTTTTCTGCTAGGGGTTTACTTCCCATATAAATTTGAACTGTTCTTGAGATAAGAGACGTGATTTTTTTAGAAAAGTGTTTATCCCCCACTTCCATGCTCCACCGCCCCACCCCTTTCAATTTTTATATTCAGTCGTGTGTGAATCGTTCAGAAGATATTAATTTTAGAATGTCTCGATCTTAACTTTTGAGCATTTTTGACGCATTAATTCCTCCCTCCCCACCACCCCACTCGCACACCCCTCGACCCATGTAGACAATTTTTTGCAACGCTACTATCAAGTGTCTATTTAAATTCTTTTAGCCTCCTCCAAAAAGCAGTTCCGGAGATAGAGAAAACAACATTTTTCGTGTAAAACGGTTCACCGACCTGCGCTCTTACATCCCCACCCCCCAAAAAATCTCAAATTAAAAAAGTCTACTACATTTATCCACCAATTTTTTATAGCTCGAAGGGTTTGAGATTTACTAGCCTTCAAACGCGTTTGCCTACGGCAGATAACGTATGGCGGACAGACGAACTGAATTTTTTTTGCAGATTTAAGGTCTACTAGCCCTAAAACTTAAAAAAATACAGCAAATATTTTTTAAATCGCTCTTAGTACTACATTAGGTGCGTTTTAATGCTCTCCAGAGTAGGATAGGACAGCATACAAAATTTATATACAAAATAACAACAACATTGCTGTTTTTACGATTCTTTATAACTTTTTTCCATAGATAGTAGGCTAGATTAGAGAATTTATCGCAAATAGTTCCCCCAGTGAGCTTACTGGGTTAACTATTCCGGTTAAAATCTATATTCTAGCCTACTATCTACAGGGAAAAGGAATACAAAATAACAAAAACAGCAATATTGTTGATGTTTTCAATGTAAATTTTAATCACTACTCTAATCTGGATAAATGCGCAAAAAAACACCTATTATTGAAATAATAATGTAAAACTGGTATGAGATATCTGTTTACCAGTTGTGAACTTGGTAAAAACGGACACTAGAAGCACCGACAATACCAACTCGTAGACTGTTTTGCTACTGTCCAGGGTAAATAATAATTTGGAAAATGGAAACGAGTTACGTATCATGTACGCCTAATATTACCAAAGTACTTTTATAAAAAACAAGCCGCTTCCCGCGGCTACGCTCACGTTTGTATGATGCTATACTATCAAAACTGCAAAGCCAGCGGTTTCCAGTCTTGCTTCCAGTTTTGCTTCCTGTTGCTCCTTCGCTCTCGTTACTCCCGTTGCTCACATTTCCCGCGTTGCTCCGTTACTCCCATTGCTTCTGTTCCTCCGTCGCTCCCGTTCCTCCCGTTCCGCCCGTTTCTCCCGTTGTTCGATTTTGTCAGACGTGCGCACTTATACACCGAAAACACACGAACTGTCGCTAAACCATATGAAACACATTCATTTTATGTGCCGCGCGCCACCTATTGTAGACTAGTGGTACTAATACAGAAAGCTTCGCGGGCGTGCGCTCAACAAATCAACAAAGTTTCATCGCAATCGGATGAATGGTATAAAAAGGCATAGGAACAAACAAACAAACAGTTTCAGCACCAGGGTACTAAAATCGCGAAAAAATTGGAAAAAAGTCGAGAAAAAAATTTTTTTTGTTTCGAAAGGCACTAAACTTCACAGGGACCATCCCGGGACTATTCTACATGTTTCCTGAAAATTTGATCAAAATCGGTTGAGCGGCTCAGGAGTATATAGCCGACATACATATAATACATCCATACATCCTCTTTTATATATATATATATAATGTAATTGGACGTGTTATTTCATTGAATTGTTATATTTATTTTTAGTTATTAATATCAAAATTTACTTTTCGAGCCGGTCGTTGCCAGCTTAAATACTGTGGTTTGCTCTGTATATGCATAAATCAAAATCACTGAATGGCAATTATTTGTCATTTATTATCGCAATTATTGCCAATAAAAAGTTGAAAACATTAATAGCAAATACCTTTAGTACGCTGTACGCTCAGATATTTTCACAGTGCATAATATAAACTAGATCAACATTAGCCGACGCAAATTAGAGTCATGGTGCGTTTACACTCACCCTTGAGGCTCGCCTCGAGGCGAGCCTCTACCCCCATCAGGCCATTGCAAACCGGTTTTCGTCGGCTGTGTTCTTTGCTGTGTTGAAAGCAATTTACACTCAAAATGCCTCTGCGGCGCAACATGCCTATGAGTGCGAAACGACAGAAATACGATGAGCTGCGAATTGTGTGCTGCCACAGTTCATTGTATGTGTGTACACATATGGAAGCGTGCGTCGGAGAAAAGTTGAAGAATGTTAGACTCTTGCGACTCCACAAGCCATCTGATTGGGTGATTTTTTGGTGGGGATAGAGGCTCGCCTCAAACGCTGAGTGTAAATGCACCATCAGAGTCTTTCGAACATTCCAATTTATGTTAAAGAGTTTTTAAAAATTTCATTACGAATACAAACTACTCGCAAAGTTAGCTTTAAAGACTTAACATTCAAACAGAATGGTAAATACACGAACCAACTTACATTATATGATATAAGTAGAAAGTTGTCATCATTTCTCCATCTAATGTGATGGTATATTAGCTAGAAGTCGTTAAATATTGATTTATTGAAGTATATTATGACCTCATCTGACCTCTTTAATGCTACCAGAAAATCGATAACCAGCGAAATCTGAGACGTTTCACAACCAAAATGTAGTGACTAAATAATTCATTCTTTCAATAGCGTTCGTATAGTTATTCAAATTTTCGATCAGTAAATTCTTTTAATATGCTTTTTTCGAAATTATCAAATCCTGTGGATTTTGAATAGCATTTTTATATACACAGCACTCCAACATTTCGGATTAAATTTTATTTCGTTTATTTATTCATCAGATGATTTTTATTACATATTACGTGCAGAAACGTATTTTGAGCGGACTTTTAAATATTAAATTTAGGTAATAGTAGTGCTTTTGTCTAGATAATGTTTTTGTATGGTGTGAAATCTAAGTGGATAAGTTTTAATGAGTTTTCTTATCTCGAGGTTTGATTATTGAAAACCGACAAAGATGGCACAAACAATAACACCTAAGACTGAACTAATTTCATGTTAATATTGACACAAAATTTATTGTTTATTTGTATGTTGACGGACAAACTAAAGGTGTTGAGGATGTTGACTCATTCTTAACGTCAAACATAGAATTATGTATTACTTCGTGTATTTGTCAGACGCCCTTACGTACATATCAACCACAAAGCAATTTTTTTCTGTAGATTCTGCATATTGTACCTTGCAGAGTCACGCAGAGCAAAGCTGTTTATTTCCTCTATAAAAAATAAAGAAAAAAAATAAAATAATAAAGTTGCACTCATCCTGTTGGTAATTTTTGGAGGTTGCCCGCCACTTTAACCGATTTACAAATTTAACCGAATTTCGACCGTTTCTCAATTACTAACCGAAAAAAACATAGTGCAATGAGATACCGTATCAATACTGACTGTATGTATTCACAAAGATAAAATCTGCAAAATCTTATAGATATATTTCTTCGAACTTTTCAATAAAAATTGATACATTTATAAAGTGTTCCTATTGATCTATTATACATATAAGTAGGAGCTTCAAATTTCTACGACTAAACGTTCTAGAAATATAAAACCATAAGTTTCTCCATTATACCAGACACCCTCAACATTTCAAATTGTTTCAATTGTTCTTAACTTTTCGGTCCTCAAAAACTATATTTTTAAAATGTTCACATATGTATACAATATTAAATTTCAAGTTTTTAGCTTTATCCGATTTAGAGATATTAAAATCAAAACCATTTTATTCAAGATCTCCCCCGTCCGTCCCTCTAGCACCGCCTCTAGGAAAGATAAGCAGCCAAAAGGAGTTGTAACTATGTGGTCCAAGCTATGTATAATATGGACGGGCTCTTCAGATCAAGGCCGCACCCAAGGGGGGGGGGGGGGATTTATGGGTTAAGACCATTTTCAAACTTGTCGACTAAAATGATGTACATAAAAGCCTGATTCCTAAAGTGGAAATAATTCTAAATGTAAACAACATTGAATACTTTGTACACGTCATATCTTATGCCGTATCTATAGACAGTGGCGTAGCTGAAAAATCAAGTGGCCCTAGAAAATTGTATAAACAATTCGATTTATTTATTTTATCAAGTAATCCTGCTCAGAAATTTTGATAGTGCTTAGTTTGTGTGGTCCTCTATTGTAAATTTAAGAATTTTTTTATCTCCGGAACGACTAAAACTAGAAATCTGAAACTTTGCAGATTAGTAGATGTTAGCTAGGGGAGAAAAAAATAAATATATTGAAGGAGGTAGTTGCTTTCAAGTGTTGAGGCTACACAAAATGCTCCAAAAGCACGATGCCCCACTCAAAATTATATCTTCGGGATCACTTACTCAAGAACATTAAAATTTATAATACGAACGGACAGATATTTTTATTGAACGGTGTGGGCGTGCGATGGGTGGCTTCAAACTATCTTTCCTTATCTGTGGAACAGCTTTTGCTAAAGAATTGTATTTTATTACGTAGAGTAGCACTATGGAAATATATTTATAGGGCGGTTATTACACCCACAGAGGTGGGGGTTGAAGAAATTTATCGTGGAAAAAAGGTTTTATATCTCAAGAGCCTTTTTAGTTAGTAATTTTTACTGCAGGACACCAGTTGTACCTCGGTTTGGGGATAAAACCCGAAATGATTAGCTCACCTAATACTTTATAATTACACATAATATGACGTTTTCTTTATTTTAGAGTAAGTATTATAAAAGCAATAGAAGGCTATCCAAATACAGAATAGTTTCTAGAAAAATATCGCAGATTTTCAGTCAATCTCTTAAAGTTTTAATTTTTTACTGGTCTGAGACTGTCACTGCAGTCGGAAGTCAAAATCCAATTCATCTTAACGCGCCTATTCATCAGAACGAAAAAGGTAGAATGTAGTAGCGTTGAACGAAAGTCTGTGAAGGCCTTTTCATACTGCTTGATTAGTGTTGGTCTTCAATCTCTAACTTCATTTGTTTTCCAGTTACAAAATCCGAGGCATGCGTAAGTGTATAAAAAATATTGGTGTATAGTGATTTTGTGAAAATGACTCCAAAAGAAAGAATAATATCGAGCGATCACCATCAATAATGGATCGATAAAAAAAGTTAAATATCTCTACGAATGATAATAATGATTCAATTCGAAACTAAGGCACGCCAAAGAGTGTGAACGATACAAGTAGGTTCTAACTATCAGAAGCTTATGAATTCAATCCTTTTCTTTATTATTTTAATATAATAAAGTATATAGTGATCAATTTAAAAAAAACTTACAAGCAGACACCAAAAACGCAAAAAAAATTGAAATCCACCTGTATGCCGCCCGCCTTGCGCGAACTCATTTGAAGACTCGTAGCTTCCAAGCCCATTGAGCTCATCATCATCAATGGCGCGAAAGCCCAAATCAGGTCCTGGCCTCCTGAAGTCGTGGCCTCCAATCGTCTCGGTCCAAAGACCACGTCCTCCGGCTGCTAAGTTTTAAGATGGCATTGCTATCTTCATCAACCGAGTCTTCCCATCTCTTGTGTGGTTTGCGTACCGGCATGTTACCACTCCCTTAGCTTTTAAGAGCATGTTTGGGGATGCTTCTATCTTCTATTCGCTCTGCATGCAGTTTACGCAGCGTGATGAACGTTTAAGCTTGTGGCCCATCGTAGAGTTGATACAACTCATGGTTGCATCTTATTTGCCATTCCGTTCCATTCTTCACAAGGCCCAAAATTCTTCGGAGGACCTTTCTTTCGAATGCGTTTTCGGAAGTTTTCGTTAATGCCCACGTCTGCCATAACAGAGCACAGGTCGTATATTATTTTTATATTATATATTCGCAGCTTATTATACCTGTGCACTTTCTTGAATTTAATTATTTAAAGTACCGAATAATACGTTTTATTTGCTAGCATGATCCGTCGTTTGATTTCGTCCGTTGATGAAACTTCAACAACTGTTCACACTCTCCAAATTATACTCCGCAATTGTTATATTCTGTCCGATTGGCGTTCTCTTTCTTGATTGCGTCATTACTTTTCTTTTACTTCCGTTTATGCGTAATCCGACTTCTTTTGCAGCGGAGTCAAGATTGACAAATACCTCCGTAGCACAAGGGAAAGATCTTGCGACGTTGTTTATATCGTCACTGTATGCTAATAGTTGTGTGTACTTGAATAGTAGTGTCCCTTTGGTGTCGACTGGGGCTTTTCGGATGACATACTCTAGTGCCAAGTTGAAATGCAGGAGGGCTAGACCATGTCTCTGCTTTAAACCACATACCGGTCGAAAGTTGAAATTTTTTCAGTGGGTGAACCGAATGGATCCTCTTTAAGTGGCTTCTTCTTGTGTGGTCAATTGTAAAGGGGAGATGTTGAGAGAGCGTTTTAGATGAAAAATTTTTTCTTTAGATATCACCAACCGTTTATGCTAGAAAGCTGAAACTTTAAATTTATATAAAACTTGGATAGTTCGCAAAAAATTGTCGATATTAGTGTAGGGTGTGGGAGTGGGAAAAAACATTACCTCCGAAACGCTCGAACGCTGAGATCGAGATATTCTAAAGTCCATCTCGTAAATGGTTAATGTCGACAGTAATCAAGGAAGTGGGATAACTTTTATAAAGAATCACGTCTCATATCTCAAGAACTGTTGAAGAGAGAAGCTTAGAATTTATACGGGAAAAATTGTAGCGGTGGGGATAGAGGAGAATGAAAGGTTCCTACTTTTATATCTCGAGAACCATTGAGGATGTATACAACGAGAGAACACAGATTTATTGCTGCAATAGAAATATATGCCAATCGAATTACAATGGTTGCAGGAAAAGTTCCTATCCATTGTTGGAACGAAAATTTTGGGTTGGCCGAATTTTCGTTTATTGGTATCGAATATATTTTCGGACAACTGAATTATTAGTCTAGCCAACCAGAATCTCTTAAAATTTTGATTACCACAAATGCGCGGGTTATTGGTAAACTCTAAAATGGAGTTACTTGTGTTAAATCCTACACCGAATTATTTTTTGTTACCTAGGAGGAGGTAGAGAACTCTTTTAAGACACTATTTTCCTACTTCAAATATTATTTCTTACTTACTGACTTAATAAAACCCATGGCTGTAGGTAGGAATTGAAAGAAATATTGAAAGTTTTTGGATCGGCGAGCGTAACCACTGCGTCACCGAAGAACTTTTATTTTCATTTCCCTATGTGCAACTCAACTTAGTGTGGATTAACTAAGTCACCGCAACATACATTCGGCTGACGGAACAGACATTCGGTTACCACAGCAGAGTGATGCCGAAAATCGTTTGTGATGAACAATATTCTATTGCAACAACCAACATTATATTGCGGCAATCAAAATTGAGTTGCTACAGATTTTCCTGTTCCGTTTTTTCAACAGAATCGCGCAAACAACATAAGTTGATTGTCTTGACAGAATGGTTTTGTACAACCGAATATCTATTGCTCCAAACTAATTCTTATTAGCATAAATGAACTTCGATTGCTGCAATGAAAATTTTATTGAAGCAATCTCTTGTCAACAAATTATTTCTCTCAGTGTAGCGGAAACTTGGTATTTAGATAGAGGTATGGTTCCGGTACGTTCTAAAAATAAGACTTTTAATAGGGACAGTATGGTACAGAGAAGGTGGTGTTAATTTTTGCACAATAGGAAATTGGTCTTGTAGAGTCCATTACATTACAAATTTTTTTCCCATTCTAATATGAATCTTTTTTTTATTGTAGTATATAATATGAACTATTACTACTACCAAATTCTTGTAGATAATATGGAACTTCACTGGTCAATTTGAAGTTCAAATTGGTCAATATTGAAATTTGGTTTTTGTTTATTTTTATATCACGGAAACGACGTATCTTAAAGCGGCGAAACTTTGTAAGTGGTATATTATCCGAATATCTAAAATATCTGCCAACAATCCAGGCGCAAATTTATTATTTTTTCGGTGCAAAGTTAAAGTCGGATGGAAACGAAGTGATAACGCCACTGCCACTATTAAAATACCAATTATGTTTTTGAGTCATAGTCTCATAGTCCGAAAGGCGGTCAAAGTCGAAAACTAACACAAGGCATACACCTTAGAAACATTAAGTACGAGGTTATTTGAAAAGTTAACTTTTTAGGGCGCCTGCTTTAAAGCACATTTTTGTCTTTTACCGTATCCCGGATCTTGAACCAAAAACATAAGTGATATTTTAAAGGTATGGCGGTGTGGCGTTATCACTTCTGCTCTCCTCGATAAATTACTGGAGTAAGCAGGCGCTAATACTTAAAAATTACGTCTAAAGGCCGGTACCCATTTGTTGCATTTCTGCGTATCGTATTCTCGTTGCGTGGATACTACAAACGTATCTTCGTTCCGTATCAAAATATGATGCAAAGAAACGCAACGAACTCGATCGGTTATTTCGCGGTGTTTTGCCGTCACATCAAAGGAATGATACGATACGCGGTGGAGTCATGTTTGGACAATTTGCGTTGCACATGGCGTTGCACAATAAATTTGTTCTGTGATTATGGAAAAATAATCGAACTCGTAAAAAAATTTTATCATATCACAATATTACTTATTTGCGGTGAACTCATATATGCAGTTGAACTGAATCTGAAAAACTTGTTCAGTTTTAATCACGTATCATGCATTTTAAAACGCAACGCACTCTTGATACAAGAAGTGCCCACACTGTATCCCTTCAGTGTATGATACCCAATGGTGATACGATAAGGAACAAATGGAACCGGGGCTTAATAGCTATCCATGATTGCTCATATTTTTGGCTATTATTTATCTGTTGTCGGAAATGACTCGTAAAGTTCTCTGTTGAATAAAATTCAGCTCGGAGGAAGGGGGCGAAGGACGGGACCCAAACACTATTCTATTAATAGCTATATAGAGTCGGAACAAAACTCACCTATGATGTACTCAGGATCAGACTTTTCGGAACTCCCCAAACCCAAATTCTCAATACGTGCCTGATGGTACCCCTTTACACGCCTTGATAGTTTGCTATAAATGGAAGTCAATTTGATATATCACCAAAGTAAACAGATATTTAGATTTTAGATAGAAAATTTTGAAAATCAACCACTTTACACCCCTTTGAGGATTGAATATTGAAAAGTCCTGAAAATGGTTGAAGTAAAAACCAATTCGATATCTTATCTGAAGAACCTGTGGAAGTAGGTTAGGTTAGGTTGGGAAGGGTGGACTAAAGCGATGTGCCTCAGTCCATCACGAGAGATCACTGTGGATCCATTGTGGTCCCCTCGTATAAAACCGGGCTCTAGACTACTGATTCCAAATATTGCTCTTCGTTATGAAGAGAGTAGTTCTCCATAAAGGAATCATCGCAAGTTCTGATAGATCGGTTAAGGAGAATTTCCCCAAGTACCGATGCCTGGTGCGTGCCAGACTTTCACATTCACACACTAGATGCTCCAGTGTTGGCTCAACATTCTCATCACCACAGCGACACAGGTCAGCCATGGGTATTCGCAGCCTTTCTCCATACCTCCCAAAGGGACAGTGCCCCGTTAGGACCCCTATAAATTGTCTACAAATGTCCCTGCCCAGAAACAAAATGAAGCTAGAGTTCCTTCTATCAAGTTTCGGCCAGCAGATTCTTGCTTGCCGGCATCCCGAGAGATTCACCCAGGCCCCCTCCATCTGTCTGAGCGCTTCAATATCAATCATTCCCTTTACACATTCAATGGGACATAGAACCGACTCGTCGGCCAGCTCTATGCTCATCTCCGACCCCCTTCTGGCGAGCTCGTCTGCCTTTTCATTTCCAGGGAAGTCACTGTGACCAGGAATCCAGCTAATCTTAAGGTTGTTGTTCATACCCACCATCTGCAATATTCTTTTACATTCTCCCACAAGCCTAAATTTAGTAATGTGCGCCTCAACAGCCTTGATGGCAGCTTGGCTGTCAACATAAATAGTTATTGTACCATTCACGCATTGTTTTCGCACAATTAACTCCGCTGCCTTTGTCAGCGCAAAAATCTCGGCCTGAAACACGCTCGAGCTATCCGGTAGCCTGAACGATTCCATAATGTCAAGGTCATAAGAGTACACTCCCGCGCCCGTTCCGCTTTCCGTTTTGGAGCCATCAGTGTAGATAGCAAACGTGTCTGGGGCGATGATTCCAGATCGCCACTCCAGTCTGGTGGGAATATTCACAGCATAGGAATATCCAAAACTGCAAGACGGAGTCCTGTAGTCGGTGCACTACGGCATGGCGGAACACAGGGAAATTGACAAGATCCTAGTGTGGCCCACACTGCCTCCCATCCAATAGCCTGCCTCACGCAGACGCAAAGCACCCTTTGCTGCTATAGATTTTACCGCTAATTCCAATGGGATTATGTGGAGCATTACTTCCAGAGCCTGCGAGGCCGTGGTACGTAAGGCCCCAGTGATCCCAATGAGTGTCATTCTTTGGATTCTGCTCATGGCGGCCCTGTTAATCCCGACCTCCAACGCATGCCACCACACCAGTGACCCGTAAGTAAGAACAGGTCTAACTACCGTTATGTACAGCCAGTGCACTATTCTCGGGTTAAGGCCCCAGGTTTTCCCTACCATTTTCTGACAAGCGTAGTAAGCATTCGATGTCTTCTTGATCCTGTCGTCAATCGTGAGTTTCCAGTTCAACCTAGGATGGAGATACGTGAGACGAGACCCGTGGAAGTAAAATTAATTCAATATTTCAGAGATCTAAAAGACATGAGAAAATTTGTAAAAATGTATGTACCCCATTTTGACCGATTATTTTTTGAGCTCCACCTCCAATGGATATACATATTAATGAATTTCTTTTCTAGTACATCTACAACCACCAAGTTTCAAAATTTTAGCATAAGGCGTTCTAGAGATCTAAAAACAGTGCCGTTAATATATTATAGCTACACTTAAATCGTTTATAAAATTTTATGTTGCTGACGTAACTGGTTCGTGATATTTCGCAATGTAATGTTTTTAAACGAACACCCGCACGCCACTGGAACAATCACAAAGTTTCAATCTTGTGGTATGAACCGTTCAGAAGATATGGATTTCAAAATGTCGGGAGTCCAGCTCTCGAGCTCTGCAAACCTCCTCCACTGACGGTAACATTTCGAAAATGGCTCCACTGTCGCAGCCCTATATAAATTACATATTTCAATTCTTACCTGATGTGGTTACTGTGATATAGAAACCAACATATTTCCTCTAAACATCCTAGCTCCCCCTCGCAACCACATCATCCTAAAAATGATCCATTGAAGGCTTCCACCCAGTCTTAGCACTTAAAATTGTATAACTTTATAGCTTAAAGGGTTTTGGGAGCTACAAGCCTACAAACGATTTTGTATATCAAGGACGGGGGCTTCTTGGGATGTACTGGTCTTGAAAGGTGACAAAAAATTTCAGGGTAAAACTTTTTTTTTAAATCCATACTGTAAAACAACTATGTATGCTGAGGATCTTCATGAGTAAAACTGAGATTGCACGGAGAGTCGACCCAAATTTGTTCGGAGAAGTATCATCGAAGATAAGATTAAAATTGATCATTTTGCAGGATTAGGCTGTTTAATATCAACTTACATATATAAATTTGAACTAGGCATACTGTGAATTACTGATAAATGTTTATTTTTAATACATAAGATATAGTACAGACAACTAACTAGCAGTGCCGGAAATAAAAAAGGAAATCGATACGTAATAATCAACTATTCGAAGAATCACTTCAAATATTTAGTAATAATTGCGGTACCTGAAACCAAAATGATTCATACCAACTTCATTAATAACAGAATCAAATACCACCTGTAGCGACCAATGGCCTCATTAGATAGCCCCAAAATTTTCGACATCATTGCCACCCATGATGTGGGCGAAAAGAAAATTTCCGTCCAATAAGAAATCACGAAATGAACTTAAAATTAATTGAAAATTGATTCGCAAATTTCTCTAGTTTCCATGCGCCCCCGCAGTTTAAGCCACGCGTTCTTAGCAAAGAAATCCGAGCGGAAGACCTCGATCTTGTCTACCGCAATTTCGGTTTATTATTCATGCAAATCGCTTGGACAAGTGATCAAATAAGTCCATAAGTTATGATAAATTAAACACGAGGCAAAGCCAAGCTTAAGCCGAATGAATACCAAGCCGCTTAGTACTGAAACGACTACATACCAAGAAGAATTATCAAGAAATAGAACTAAAAATTGGTTTTCTGACAAAAGAAAAAAAAAACTGTTTATTTCTTACCGTAGCACCTAAGTAAGTTCCTAAGTAACAATAAATGACCAACAAAAGCGCACAACAGGAGTAGATAATTTCATTCATAAAAATTTAACGCTCAGCCAAGATGCGCGCGCATCTTTTTGTACCTTGTGTGTACGTTTCTATGCTTTTCTTCATCTTAATTTTTTCTTTTTTTTTCGTTTTCTTGAGCAAAAACGTGTAAATGATGTAATTATTGACAGAAGGTGTTAGTATCGGTAGCAGCAAGCAGTCAACAGCAGCTAGAAGAGCCCAGGTAAATGAAGGTGATGGTAACGAACGCGTACGGTTTACTTGACGACTGAAACTAAGTAAGCAGCCAAGTGATGCTGAAAGACTGGTAAGGAGCTGCGAAGAAGTCGCAGTAACGTGTATGTGAAGTTGATCAATATATCGTAGACTTTTCGACGACGCCGTAACTGGTTTTCAACACGTTTTATTTTAACTAAAAATTCTCAATTTTTAGGCTTATTTGCATGTCGAAATGTTGAGATTTTATACCGCGCCTTAATGTCATGGGTTCAAACAACGAAAACGAAGAGTACAGAATTCTTCAACAAAGAGTATCTACTTTTTGTTTCGAAACCATTGGTATTTTTTTTACGATGTGTAAATAAGTTCATGGTAATACTCGTAACGTACAAATATGCAAACGAACTGCTAGTTTACGTATTCTAAACTAAACACTATAATTTCACATTTTTGATGATTTTCCACTAAGCAGAAAGTTTAATTCTTTATGCAAAGCACCAGCGAAATTTGCACTCGATTTTTTTTTTTTGCGGTTTTTTTCTACCTTCAATTATTCCACAATGAACTGAAAATCTGTAAAGCAAGGAATTTAAACACTTTGCAATTTTTTATCATTTGAAAGTTTAAGAACAAACCCAGAATCAAAGTATGTATTCCTTCCAGTAGCTGCCATGACAAATTTCCTTTAAGATAAATGTGCTTTCATTCATCTGAAGCAGCACGATAGAGATAACATATTTATTGCGTTTAGGATTAAATCAGAGACATGAGAATGATATCAATTACAAAAAGAACTTGGATTTCGTACAGTAATTTCCTTAATTGAAACTGCTGAGGCTTCACTACCGCTACAAGTCATTTACAAACAAAAGTCCTTGAAAAACGACGTCAAATCGTTTGTATGATAACTTCAGGACTTGATGTATCCTTAAAGTTCCAGGTATAGAATGACAAATAGTAGCACTTTTTTGCATCTGCTTCGAGCAGCCACATTACAATATAGTTCTTACCTCTCAAACAGCCAACACTGGAGCATCTAGTGTGTGAATGTGAAAGCCTGGCACGTACCAGGTATCGGTACTTGGGGGAAATTCTCCTTAACCGATCTATCAGAACTTGCGATGATTCCTTTATGGAGAACTACTCTGTTCATAAGGAAGAGCAATATTTGGAATCAGTAGTCTAGATCCCGGTTTTATACGAGGGAACCACAATGGATCCACAGTGATCTCTCGTGATGGACTGTGGCACATTGCTTCAATCCACCCTTCTCAACGTAACCTAACCTACCTCTCAAACAGAACAATTATTTTTCTTATTGCGAACTACAATATGGAAAGGAGCTCAATATCGACAGAACGCTCCTGAAAGAACGTGTCACCCAAAAGTACGCTTTTGTACGGATGCTTTTGTGTGACATCATTGCGGAAAATAATGGGAAGTAAAAAATTAAAGTATATAATATATGTAATACTTTATAATAATATATAAATTCGCACTACAAGGAATTATTACAGCGGATTTTAAGCTAATATTACGTTTTATGCCACAATGTCAAATATTTGACTACACAAATTTTACCGAAATCGATTTCAAATATCTATTTGATACATTTGTGTAATTATTGACAACAATGATCCTACATTTCAATATTGGCCACTATATCGTCAGCAAACATAACAAATACACAACAAGTGCACGAAAGCCTAAAACCAAAAATTAGCACTTAAAACACAAAACTAATCGAGCACTCGCGTCACCCCTTCCCAATTTGACATATATGACCGATTTTTTTTTGCGGAAAATGAAATTCACCTATCCAAATTCAGTCAGATTCCGTCCATTCTCGCTTTTTGTTCGAATGCACTGTATGACATATTTGTGAAATTTTTATGTCAAACTAGCCTTGTCAAATGTTGTCAGACAGCAAAGATATGTCGATAATTACGGTCAAATATTTGACAGCGAAGCAATCAATGTATTACTAGCTTTACTGGAATTGAAAGTAAGATAGAAGAGCCTTACGCTGATAGGGTTACCCAATATTTTATTTTAGAGTAATGTCCAATTTGGAGATAAATAATAAAAGTACACTCATAAGCATATCGCACTTTTTTAATCTACCTATTTTCTCTTTGCAGGTAAGATGTCTTCAACGAAGCATATTAAAATAATATTATTTCTTTATGTATCATCAAAATGACAAATCGATCGAAGTTCCCATATAGACACGAATATGATTTATGCAATTGCACGGGTGTTTAACTGTATGGTAAGTGTTGCAATCCCGTCTATTAACTATTGAGCCACATTTATATGCATAATTAGCTTGACTGACATGAATGGCTTTTTTCGTCGACTAGCTACATCGCTGGGAAGAACTTATAATTATAGTTCTCAAATATACAGGAAAACGCCTACAGATCACAGCACCTCATCGTAGTTACCATAATATCTTGCTTTGGGTAATTCATGATTAGTCATAGTCATTAGTTTTTCATTTTTGATATCATTGGTAATTGAATTGTTTCGTTTTGTGTCTACAAATGTATGAAGTTTGAGTTACGTATGTAGGTATTTAGGCAGATGTTCGTGGGAGAATGGTTCAGAAGTGAAAGTCATTTAACGAGTATGAAACAGATTTTTTTATGAATTATCTATTTGTCCTATATTATAGGTAGGTAATGCAATATGCTAAATTATTTTCCTTGACAAATTCATTTGATATTAATGTGTGACACTGAGAATATAAAAGGTATTCGTGTCTTATTTGTCGATTTAATAATTGTGAACCAACAACATTGCACCGGAAATTTGATAACCTTGTAAAAGGTTAGGAGAAACATTAAACGCAGAAGAGAAAAATGCAGTATTTCTCGAAATTCGAATATTCGACTACGGCATATTCAATTGTTCAGGTGAAGAAAAAAATCACTCCAAAAGAAAAATTTACCAAGTGACTTATATGTAATGCCGGTTTTCCACCAAACAGACAAGTTAAGTTTTTGCTTTGTTTATGTTTTTGAAAGCACGGAAAACAAAAACTCGAATTTGAACAAATCCAAAACACTGTTTCAACCAAACCGACAGTGTTTTATCGCAGTTTTGTTTTTGTTTTGAGCGAACAAAGTTATTTCAACCGAACTGTCAAAAGAGTAAGTTAAAATAAATAGCCAAATGGTGGCGGCTTAAAAGCCTCACATAGACCCTCGAGGGTCCATAGCGATACCACATAAATAGGAGACCCAATGTACCTAAGGTAGGTGTGCTTGCGTATCGATCTGTGTTGAGAGTTCCTCGTTCAAATCAAAGGTCCCTGTTACCGTAGCAAAGTTTAGCAGGCTCTGCATGCTGCTACGCGAAACTTCTCCAAGGTTTGCGAAAGACGGTGCACCTAGAGCCTTCACCCGTCTCCTAGCAAGAGCCGGGCAGCTGCACAGGAGGTATTCCAGTGTTTCCCATTCCGCGGGAAGTTTGCACTTCCTGCATATATCATCTGTACGCGTGAGCCCCAATCAAGCAATGGCCGGTAAGAATACCGACTAAAGTTACGCATTGCGCCCTTGGTAGTGCTAACAAGAGTCTAGTACTTTTCTCGTTGTGAGTGTTTCACATTTGCTTCGTGGTGCTGGAGGTTGACGTAGCCTGCCATCTGGCCTCGGACCGGCTTACCATCTTCCTCTCTAGAGAGTTGTAAATAACGTTAAGATGCGGTGGTACCGAGACCGCGGCTTCCTGCCCAAGGTTTGCACCTTTTTTTAGCAAGACCATCGGCGAGTTCATTTCCTAAGAAACCACTGTGCTCTGAAACCCAGCAGAGCTCCACTTTCCTATTTGAGCACAGTTTCAGAAAACGCGTCGACAGTTGAGTACCGCCTTAGATTTGATAGTGCAGGATTTCAGAGCCATTAAGGCTGCTTGGCTATCCGTATAGATAAAGACTGCCTTATCCCTTATTCGCGATTTGTGAGCTATCTCCGCCGCCTTCTGAATCGCCAGTACCTCCGCTTGGAAAATACTGCAATTATTCGGCAGTCTGTAGCTAGAGTTTGTTGGAAGATCAAATGAGTGCACGGCTGCGCCCACTCCGTCTTCCATCTTTGAACCGTCCGTATAGATGTTAATGGATCCCGCAGTGTCACCGGTTCTTGCCTCCTAGTATTCCCTGCTTGGTATGTTTATGGCGAACTTCCTGTCAAACCAGAGCTTAGGATCTGCGTAGTCCGTAGTCTCTGCTGAAGGTAGGCTGATGTTACTGTGCCCGTATGGACATGTGTTGAGCTGGTTTGACTCTCTGAGTCTTAGGGCGCATTTGCCTGCCACGTACTTAGCGAACAGGTCAATTGGTGGGAAAGAAGTACGTTGAGAGTAAAGGAGTACGTTGAGCGAGTCTGAAGAAGTGGTGCGAAGGGCGCCTGTTATCCCCAGATAAGCCTGTCTCTGTACCTTTTCCAACTTTTTCCTGTAAGTTACTTTGTCGAGTATTGGCCACCATATTAGCAGACCGTATAATAGGATTGGCCTTACTACAGCCGTGTAGATCCAGTAAGTGATCCTTGGCTCTAGACCCCACCTCCTACCGAACATTCTTTTGCACGCGTAGAAAGCGATGGTTGCCTTAGCCACCCGCTCTTCCGTATTGAGCCTCCTCTATATTAAAGCTATGAAGGAGACATTTTTTCTCAATCAAGATCCGACCACTGTTGGGTTTTTATTTATTTAATAACCCAATTGTTGCCTGTTCTTTCTTGAGGAAAATGTGTACTGCACGGCTTTTACATAAATGTAGGAGGCTCTATCACTATCAGTAATAAAAACAGGACACTTTTTTCACAATGTGCAGAGTGCGCCATCTGTTATGTCGGTATGTAAACATTGAATAACTTTGACATTTTTCAACAGATTGACTTGATTGGACAAGTTTTGAAAACGTCAATTCAGAAGAATATTGCCGACAGACCGTCCACGTCGCTTGGAATACGGCCAAACAGTCGCTCGAACGGTTGACACTGAACCTGATTTTTGGAAGCAAATTTTGATGACCGACGAGGCCCATTTCACATCACACTCTTTGGCGGCGTTAATAAGCAAAATTGCCGCATTTGGGGAATGGAGAATTCACACGAGATCCATGAAACGCCATTGCATGATCAAAAAGTTACTGTTTGGGTTTATCCCCCCCGCCCCCCCCCCCCCCAAAATGGTTAGCTCACCTAGAAAATTATAATTACACATAATAGAACGTTTTCTTTATTCAAGACGAAGTATTATAAAAGCATTATGTAGAAGGATATCCAAATATCGAATAGTTTCTAGAAAAGTATCACAGATTTTCAGGCAATCTCTTAACGTTTTCATTCTTCACTGGTCTGATACTGTCACTGCAGTCGGATGTCAATTTCCAATTAATCTTTTTCGCGCCTATTCATTATCACGAACAAGCTAGAATGTAGTAGCGTTGAACGAAAGTCTGTGAAGGCCTTTTGATACTGCTTGATTAGTGTTGGTCTCCAATCTCTAACTTCATTTGTTTTCCAGTTACAAAATCTAAGGCGTGCGTATACATGGTATAATATTTTAAAGTCCATCTCGTAAGTGGTTAATGTCGACAGTGAAGCAAGGAAGAATTTTTCTAATATCTTCTTTTATTGTGGTATATACACTCAACAAAAAAAACTGCGTAATATGTACGAAATCGTTCGTACATTCTACGAATAATTTCGTTGTTTGCAGTCCACGAATGGTTTCGTACATATTACACATTGCCTTTCGTACATTATACGAAAAAATCAATGTTGGATTCACGAATGATTCGTACTAAAAACATTTTTCGTAACCGAAGAAAAAAATTCGTGCATTGTACGAAATAAATTTCGTAGTTTCTAGTAATTTTATTCGTACATTCTACGAAAGGAATGGTTCGATTACAAATGTTTTCGTAAAATGTACGAAATTTATTTAGTATAATGTACGAATCATTTTCTTACATTGTACGAATATAATTCATGAACAGTGATAAATTATTCGTATAATGTACGAACATGCTTCGTTATCATCGACATTGTATTCGTACAATGTACGAATATAATTCGTGAACAGCGACTTTTTTCGTATGATGTACGAAAGAGTATCTGTACAATGTACGCATATCTTTCGTAATCGAAAACATTGAAATTATTTTCTAGAATTTTTTTTTTTAAAAAATGGAGTACCAGATGAAAAAGATATGTAGGTACACATATCATGTACCTATTACGATATTATTTCACATCACTCCGAATAGCCTAAAAATACAAAACCATATAACTATAATTAATAAAAGGGGAAGATGAATCGTTTCCTGCAATGAAAATTAGAAACTCTTTCCTGAAAAAAGAATCAAACAATGTGGTTTTTGAAAAATTCTTTATACTAATATCAGCATCAAATTTCGACTTAACTCTATCAAGAACTACGAGTAAAGGTAAATAAAACTAAAACTTCAGAATATTTTTAATTTTAATTAATATTTTTTTATTAAATCTTTATATTATTATATACCTATATTTTATTATTTATTTTATAATACATAAATTATTTATATATCGAAATCTGAAAATAAAATAAAAAATAATTATAAATATGTATGATTAAGAAAATAATAAAATGTTGCTCCTTACATACTGTACTCATTTCGGCAACTACAAGATGGTAGCCTTCTCTGCATCCACCTCCACCAGAGTTTCTTGTGCATCTGAAAAGCATAACGTCCTATACATTTTCTATTAATATGTTCTTGTCGAGAACGCAATTATTTCAACATAATTTCTATCTCGACTCAATGTTTATTATTCGGGTGAAAAGGGAAATACAATAATTACCTGTAATGGCTTTTGGAAGCATCTGGATATTCGGGCTTACGTTCAAACTATGGTTTGTTGATCAAATCAACGATTATATTTTAGTTTCTTAAAAATAAAAATATAATAATAAAAATCACTTACCAAGTAAATTGAGGCTCAAAAAACACCAAATAACTAATCACAATTACTGAACTCTGAAAATTTAATTTAAATTTAATTGTCTATTCGACAAAACACTGATCGAAAATGCGGAACATGAAACCAAAACAAAGCGATCGTTTTGTTTTTTGCTTTATATTTACGAAATAATTCGTAATATTTAGATTAGATTAGATTGATTTTTATTATTCCATATTACATTTTTTATATTTTAAGATATATTAAATAATGCGATGCTCAGACCCTGCGGCCTTTTCAATTCGTAATTATTGTTTAGTTTTCACAAGAAGTTAATGAGTTACAATTTGGTGATATGAATAATGCGAGGAAAATGGGAATTGAAAAAACCTCATGTATGTTACTTAAACTAGAACTTAAGGCTAGACTTAAAACCTAAGATTTAAAACTAACATTAAAATTAACTTAAATGAAGTAATTCAATAGCTTATCTAACTAAGGTATTGTTGACACTAGAGAGAATCAGCGGGTTCTCCGAGTTTCTGCATTTTGAGACAAACTTAGATGAAATATTAGAAATGATGTCGTCAACCGTAGGTAGAATTGCGATTTTATGTAATTCCCTAGTGGAAAAGTGCCACGGTTTGTCCAAGATTATTTTTAAACATTTATTTTGGACAATTTGAAGTTTTTTCTTAAATGTTTTTGCACAACTGATCCAAATGGGTGCTCCGTATAAGAGGATAGGTCGCATGACCGATTTGTATAACAGCAGTTTGTTTTCCGTCGACAACTCAGACTTTCTGTTGATAAGGGGATACAATATTCTGATGGATTTCTGCATTTTTGTACAGGTTTGATTGATTTGTTCGTGGAACGTGAGCTTTTTATCCAAGTATGTACCTAGGTACTTTATGTTATGGCTCCATTCTATACTTTCTCCCAGTCGTAATATTTAAGAATCTTTCGTAGTTTTACGAAATCTTTTGTACATTCTACTCATGCATTTCGTGATTCGTATATGTACGAATATGTTTCGTAATATGTACGAATCCTTTCGTTCATTGTACAAAATATTTGCTCAAACCGAAAGACCAAATCAATACGATCGTCTTGTGTTTCGCTTCGTAATATTTACGAAACTTCCGTAGTTTTATCATCTAAATTTCATATTTCCTTACAACTACGAAATCTTTCGTACATTCTACTCATGCATTTCGTAATTCGTATATGTACGAATATGTTTCGTAATATGTACGAAAAGCTTTCGTTCATTGTACAAAATATCCGCAGGAACCGCCGATTTTAGGGTGTTACTATTTTTACGAATCAGTGATCGTAAAATGTACGAATCATTCGTAAAAAACATAATTTAGTGAAAATAAAAATTACGAATGTTGAGTACTATCTACGAAATATTCGTAAATACTACGAAAATCAGCCTTTCGTAAAGTTACGAATATTTTTTTCGTAAAATGTCGCAGATTTTTCTCTCAGTGTAATATCTACTACTACTATACTACTAACTACTGTAGATAATATCGAATTTCACTGGTCAATTTGAAGTTCAATTTGGTCAATATTGAAAATCATGTCTAGCTACGCCACTGCGCCCAATCCTCCCTTTCAGGTAGGATAACTTTTAACGGCCTTGTAAAATTCACTTTCGGTACCATTGAATCAGAAAGAACATTGCAAGTATGAGATCTTTGTTGAGCTCCACGGAAAGAGTTGGGCAAACTGTTTTGCGCTCTCAGGCGTCCACTGAGCTGAAAAGTTTATATGTTGTGATCCTTGCTTCTTTCTGTATTTCTAAGTGTAGAGGTGCTATGTTAAGAAGCACCTCTAAGACAGCTGTGGGAGTGGAGCTCATCTCCCCAGTGATACACAGGCATACCAGTCTTTGTACTTTTGTCAGCTTAAGCAGTTTTCTGCTTTGTTTTCTTCCACCAGACGGACGTCGCGTAGTTATAATGGGTCTAGCAACGACGGTATATATTCAGTAGTTAGTTTTAGACTCAGTCACCAGCTCTTGACGAGAGGGCTCCTGCAGGTCCAGAGAGAGATTCTGGTCATTTTAAGAACTTTGTCCAAATGAGGATTCCAAATGAGTTTTTCATCCATTATGATTCCCAGATATTTTACCCCGCTAGAGTACTTTAGAGATTCTCCGAGCAGAGTAGTGTTGAGAGGTTTATTATAAATGTAACCTCCTAGATAATCCAATGGAGTATCACAAAATACAAGGATGTATTTCTGCTAATTGAAATACTAAGTTATAATTAACTTCATTACGAATGATCACATATGAGGATATTGGCTTTTAAATTATTTATCTTCACTTGAAATAATTATTTATGATTATTATTTTAACCAACATAATATTTAATTTATTATTTAACAAACATAATATTTAATTTATTATTTTAACAAACATAACATTCTATTATATTATTTAGTTATTCATAATTACACATTTAGTAATTGAACCTTTTAATTTGATTCATTGACAAAGACTGATTAATTTTATTAAATTTATTCATTTCTTTTAAAATCAACGTCGACTTCGATAATTAAAAATATTGACAATCAACATCGACGTTGCCGTTTACAGTAGTAACAAGTGTTTAATTCCCGTGAATGAATTTGGTAAATTAAATTAAATATTGGCGAATATCACCACAGTAGGCCTAGATAACTTGTCCTTACACCTCCTTTTGGTGAATGCAACGATTGTGCTTTTCTTTACGTTGATACCCAAACTTGCTTTAGTACACTAGGTTGCTATCTGGTTTAGGGCACTTTGAACTAGCTTCATTACAGTTTCTTCAAACTTGGATGACAAGGTCGTCAGCGTAATCCTGTAATTCCGGATGTTGTTAGATCTTGAAGTAGGTCATCCACTACTAAGCACCGGAGGATGGGTGATAATATCCTGCCCTGTGGATATGGGTATGTAACCCCATGCATGGCTTGCTTGAATATGGATAGTGTTGGCAGAAGCTGGTCCATTCCGCTTTGCAGTAATGCGAGAAATATCCTGTATTCTCTAGTGGATTTATATGGTTGAAAGCTCCGTCGAGACCATTTAACCTTGTTGGCAGTGTATATTTTAATTGACTTTTTCCAGTCTAAAACTTACTCGAGTTCATTTACGAACTCAGCCCTGTGAGCATATCCTTGTTCTGCTATTCGGAAATGAGGCGAGTTCCAAAATTTGACATATGAATATTACGAAAATCAGACAGCTGCGGTGGAATGTGAATTAGCGGTAGAAAGTTACTTGTTATGCACAGCCCATAGAGACACTGTATACAGGATGGAATTAGAACGGAAGCTGCAAAACGATGCGATATTAAAATAAACGAAAAAATTGCGGTCCAACACTAGATCTGAAACTGTTATTTTACGCTAAAAATATGCTTAAAATCACAAGAAAAACGTTAAAGTTTTTTTTTGTAATCATGATCGATAATCAGTGCATATAATTTTTGATTTCCGTGTCTGAAACCGAGGTTACACTAAAGGGGTTCGATTTACTCTTAGCTAATTGTGCGCGATTCCTGTTGCTCTCCACACTGCTAAGCGTTCACATTAATTTCCCTTGTATTAAGGTGGCCTGTGTTCAAGTCAATTTACTTCTTTTATTTACCTGCTATAAATCGAAGGGTTTTGCATTGGGCAACAATTGGAATTAACTGAAAAGTTGTCGAGGTTCACTGACCGCCATTAGCAGTTTCAGTAGCTCTTTGATCGGGGCTATAGCCTTTCAATTGTGGCGTTACTATTGTGCGACTGTGCGCATCGCGAAGGCGAAGGCGGAGAGGGCTATCATAAATACTTGAGTCGGAATCGGAATCTAAACAAAAAGACTTTCTCACAGAGCCATGTCAAAGTCATATATTTTTTTATGACACTTGATACAATTTTTGGTCCGTGTTCCTGTTGACTTTCCCGTCGTGGATACAGGGGTTCACCGTGTTGCAGAAGAGGAAGAGTTGCGTCATGGACTTCGATGAAGTCGTTTAATTGTTTGAACAAAAGCCCGAGTATTTTTATCGTGAAAAATATGGGAAAATGACTGAGCGTGTTGTCCATAATTTTATTTGAGCTGGAAGTGTGAGTTTGCTTAGTCAATATTTGCTAGGATGAGTGAAAATTCATAATAATGGGCCTTCTAGAATGTGACCGAATATTGAGAACTAGGTATGAATGTATGGATGAATGTGTGGTTTGCGGCAGTAAAGCCCTATGCCGTCAAGTGAATTAACCTGGCAAAGAAAACAATAAATTATGTTCATACTTTCCCTGAGTCGAATCCCATCCCCATATTAGGAAATTTTGTTTAAAAAAATTATATTGTGATCAGAGAGTTCGACAAAAAGAACTAAAATTTATTTCTTTCTGTTATAGGTAGGTATATGCATTATAAAAATCCACTAACGACGCATCGAATTTACGGATAATCGTCCCTTCGTCCGATCTGAATTTTATATCACAGTTGCTTGATATAAGTAGTTCTGTTTCCGTGGATAGCTGGTTAGCCTATCTTGCATCCATTAGAGATACTATGTAGAGTCCACTTATCAGAATCATCTAAAATAATGATTAACTTATAATTAATTAATATAGCGCTCAAAGGCTATTCAAAAACCTTCATTTCATTGAATTTTAGTGTGTCCCGTTCAGTTATGTGGTTGTCGCGTAGTAAAGGGCTAATAGTAATGAACGCGCGTTTACGCGCGTCTCTGTTTTGTAGTGTATGAACGTTAAAGATGAACATTGTAATGGACGTTTGTTAATGCTGTTATGACACTGGTTATTTTATGACACTGGCTTTAAAGCGGCTAGAAAAATCAAGAGAGATAGAAAATTCAACATACAATTTAGACATTGGTGTGAGAGAGACAGTTCGAACAGCTAAAATATCAGTGACTGTCAAAAAAAAAGCTGCAACATAGCGCCGGCCGAGCAGTGTTTCGCAGCATTCTAGCAGTTCAAGTCAAGAAACAGCCACTGGGAGCTTCATTTCCAGCCACTACACGCTTTTTTTGACAGTTCGGTACGTATAAATTATGGAAAGTGTCATGTTATGTTATAAAACGCGCTTGAAACGGTATTTTTCTTAATAAACCAGTAGTTAATTTCGTTTACTAGATGCCGCTAGCGTCGGAAAGAGCGGTATCTCTTTCTTTTAATGGTGTTCGCCTTGTCACACGATTGGTTTTTCCTGCACTTTTTTTAAGCTTGAAAAATAACCAGTGTCATAACAGCATAAGGATGTTACTCGACTTTACACATTTGTTACACCCCAGACTCACGGCGCACTCTTATGGTAAGGTAGTTCACGCGGGTCGGATCGCTAAAACCCACCTGCTATACATTGCCGCAACGGGACGCGACGGGACGTAGAAAAAAAATGCTCGCTCAAGAGGCGCTTACCTTTAATGCCCATTTATTATAATTGCGCATTTAGGTAGTGTGTAAATTTGTCATAATGGTTATTAGATGTTCAAACATTAATCACAATGGTCTCATCTAAATGTTCAATTTGGATTGGGGAATAAGACCAAAATTGTCAAAAATATGGTCGAGTTCACATTTCATGCAAAGTTTTGACACGTACCATAAATAAGAAAACATACCAAACTAATAAGTTTAATGTCAATTGTCTTAGATTGTGCTATCAAATCGATATGAGCATAACGAAGCGAATATCTTAGACAGCAAACGACGAACTTCTTTTGATGGAAATTCGGCAAGAAAACATTTCATAAATTTTTCATTTCGAAACTGTCATATAGCAAAAGAGTAACTTTACAATTGCCAATTTATGTATAATATAATTGGAAATTTTTAAATTGCCAATTTAGCAGGGACGTCATTTCAGTTTTTTCTAGGAGAGGGGGGCAAGATGTTATGTTTGTATACAGGGTGTTTGGCACTCCGTCCGCCACCTTGTCAGGGGTTATTCCATGATTTATTTGGAGAAAAAAATTGTTCTACAGCGTGGGTCAATTTTCAATAACAGTGGAGATACAGGGTGGTTAAGAAAAGTGTTTTTGACCGGTACCCTCACTCACTGAAAACGTTATATCTTGAAAACGAATAATCACAAAGCTAAGTGTTATAACTCGTTTTTTAGGGAATCGAATTATCTTTCATTTGATGTAACAGTCTAAATTGTAACTGCACCCAATCTTGAGATATTTACTCGAAAACACAGATTTTTGCTACGTGAACCCTTAAAATTCAGTGATCAATGTAGTTTTTCTCAGAAAACCCCATTATAAAAATGTCATTTTAATTTTATATTTTTATTCAGTCAGTGCATGTGCATGTTGATCTACACTACTTGCTTGAACTGAAAGAATTTAATAATGGTTTGTATGTTTTATTTCAAATTTGTTTATTATAATAAATGTTCAAAATGGCCACCTTCATTTTGAATGCACGCTAAAGCTCGTTTGGCGAGTGTTCTCTTGGTATTCATATTCCTCAACTGCTGCCTTACTTCTATTGCTGCCGCATCGACCCTGGTAAAAAAAAAACACTTTTCTTAACCACCCTGTATCTACACTGATATTGAAAATTAACCCACTCTGTAGAACAATTTTTTTCTCCAAATATATCAAGGAATAACCCCTTACAAGGTGGCGGACGGAGTGCCAAACACCCTGTATAAATATGCATATGTTATATATAATCTATAAAAATACATAATTCAGGGGGGAGGCAAATGCCCCCCCTGCCCACCACAAATGACGTGCCTACAATTTAGGTTGCCGTGTGGTGGTTTGGGTAGTATACGCGAGCTGGTCAGTTGTGTATTTCAATCACCGTGCGTAAATTTTACAGTTGCATTTCAAAGAGCATGCGAACTTATGAATAATTTTAATTTGGATGAGTTGACCATGTACATATTGTAGTGGCGTTAATTTAATATTTTTAGTTCTCTATAACTAAGTGTTTCGCCACTGTCAATTTAACTCAATTCATGGACGACTTCGATGAGTTTAAAAGATTCGATCGAAGTCGTCGACGAAATTGTTTTTTCTCAGAAAATATTTTTTATAGACAGTTGAAATTTGAATTTCAAAAAAGAAACATTCCAAATAAATAACCATTAATGTTTTCAAAAAATTTTACTTTTGTTTTTCATCATTGAATTTTATTAGAACAGTTTATGTATTTTTTATAATTAAATGTTTACATCTAATAAAATAATGTGTTCACGACGACTTAATAAAAAAATAATTAAAAGTTTTTAATAAGTTTTAAAAACTTAAATAAATATAAATTTATATAACGTAGAGGATCACAACTGCCGATCCTTTACAATATGTATTAGTAAACTATATTGCTAGTGAAACCTGTCAAATTAAAAACTGGAAACAGATAATTCAGAATTTACCAATTTACTTTAATGTATTCCAGTGGCATATTTTCCATGATTTTTATGTGAATGAGTCTGAAATCAAGTAAATAATTCGAACTTATATCAAAAATTTAATTTTTTAAGGATTTTCGTACGGTAAAAACTAGAAATAATTCTTTAATTTAATCTATTTTTTGTCGGCGCTTACTATTTATGACATTGAGCATTTTTTTTTCATTTCGTGCAATTCAAAGTTTATGTTAAAATGTGTAATAAAATAGGTGTAACCGCGAGTTTTAAGAACTTTTGCATGACAATTTCTTTCACTAATGAATTCGAAGTAGCATTTGTATTTTTCGACTCTAAAAGTTTCATATTTTCTTTATTTGCGCGTGCAATAGAATTTTATAGGTGCGACAAAAAGGCATTGTGACTCTTGTTTGAACAAAATCCAGATATTGCATTTTATGCGTTACGTAACAATTCCGAAGACCTCAACCTCCCGTTATAAGCCATAGTGTGCCTACAAAATGTTGTATGGGTGTCAATGCTTTAACACTTTAATTTCCAAACTGTTTGCCAAAAGTTTTGACAATGCTACTTAGGGGTAAACATTTCGTTTGATGCGAAGTCGTGTCGCTGGCACTGAACGTTTTAATGTTAAATTGCTCTAAAGTGTAAGCCGATTGCATAAAAATTAAATATTCAAGTAATTGTTAATCTATATTTTGCGGAGCAGTTGCAGAGAATTTCCACTGAAAAACGCAGCTAGTAATTGAGAAGAGGAGGTTTTTTGAATTCCAAGGTCTATTGTAACAGTTCGCGAACATTGTCATTCTAAGACGCAAGTATGTTTTAAAACGAGCAATTTTTTTTATTCAATCACTAATTGTATGAATAAAGACTTTAATTTTAAATTCCCGAAGATTATTTGGAATCCGAAGGGTCCGATTTTCCCATGGGAGGAGGGATATTTTTTAAGTAAGCATAACTCGAAAGTTTATGTCTAAAACCGCAGAGTAGGTGATTAGTTGGTTTCATTGTGTAGAGTAAGGTAATGTCACAATACGCGACCATGTCCCGCCGTGCGAACAGTTTCAATGAATTATGAGTAAAATAAATAGATTCTCAAAATTATTCGTCCAAGTAGAATATTCATAATGATCCGTGAACAATGCTCTTGATGCGCATATTTTTCACGGTACAATTAAGTAGACACCTGAATTTGAAAAAAAAAATCAATTTCATAGTACGCGCGTTCACCCGCCATTTTGTTCCATTTCGCCTGTACACGGCACTTCGTTAATAGATTTGACAGTTGGACCGTTGAATGTTTATTCAGTGCCAAAGTGACTTGGATCGATATTAACAATTTAATTCTGCCAATATCTTCAACTCGGACAAGTAGCTGGTCACCGTACGTGTTTTAATTAAACCAAAGGTATCAATATGCATTTTATTTACTGTGGTCGCTGAGTGGGACAAACATTAATGAATGTACATTTGTGCGTCCTGATGAATCAAAATCCTCAACAAAAATAAATCATCGATGTTTTGGAGATTAAAATTACGGCTAATGGTGTAACATATGTCCTTTTTGAGAACCCAATTATCAGTTTTCATGACATAGCCTCTAAACTGTAAAATAAATGTTTTAAAAGAGTTCGTGGTTAAATGGGAATACAAATAGCGGTCGCCTTTTGGGTCATACCAATTTTGTCCCTATCAGCGACCAAAATAAACTCATTGCCACCATTTTCTTTACTTCCGATAAGATGAATATTGGTCGCACAATGGGACTGGCAAATGAAGTACCAGATTGCGACTGGTCGCAAATCGGGACAAACGAGTGGTCGCAAATCGGGACAACGGGTCAATCATGTGGTCGCAACGACGTACAAGTACATCGATTAACGTTTTTTCGAATATCTTCTAAAATAATGATCGTGTGTTGTGAAAAACAATTGTATTTGCAGAATAATATATCGACTTTGACTAAAACAACGATCGTGAAAATCAAATTAGTATAGAAATGGATATTTCGTTATTGAATATGAAAGCAATGCTTACATGGTCGCGTATTGGGACATTTACCTTAAGATCTAGATCTAGAAAACTTTATTCTTCAGAATTGTCACATTCTGTCCTATAGGTGTCTGATATATCAGGGTCCCACAGGATCAGATTTAACTTTAACAAGGGAAAATAATTTTTATTTCGGCAATGGGAGGGATTAAGGCTAGAAATCCACCTCGGAAATGCGGCTGCGATTAAAAGTGGTGTCGATATTTATTAAAACTTTCAATGGCAATGAGACGGCAAGTAATGAACAAACCTATTATTTAACATTTGAGACTGGATTTAACTTATAATACCCTAAAGATTTAACTTATAATACTCTAAAGATTTCATCCATTATAAAACAAGAAAACCATGATAATAGCAATTTTGGTTGAACGAATTGCATTGTGTCATATTGGCATATTGTGTAGAATACAATATTAAATATTTATAATATTCCTGTGGAATGAAATAAAGTTAATCTATTGAAACAAAAACATTAACGAAAATCGAAAACAGTTACAGCTAATGGACGCCGAATATAAAATATTATTCAGTTCAAGAGTTGTTCATATCGTACTAATGTTTCAGGTCACTTAAATTTCAAGTGACAGGTCTACTAGTGTTATAGATACGGTTGATGACAGGCGGTTAAGCTCAGTCCCACGTATGTGCTCGATTCTTTATGCCAGACCTTATGTACTCGTATGTACCAATGTATGAATCGGCGTCTAATCTTCAAACATGCTTCTTAACTTAAGTTAACTCAAAATAAATCTAGTTACACACTTATGGTACTTCACGGTATTCGTTACTTTTGATACTTTTGACTTTGAACTCTACATTAGGACCGCGAAATAAGCTAAAACACGTTAAGTCACACATGTTTTAATCCAATTGAAAAAGAATTCTTTATGTCCTAATTAAACATATTTTCAAATGATGCAGACAAAGTTTATCGTGCAGTTTTACATTATATCTGCTCGTACTTCGAAAAAGAATTATGCGTGACGACTGTTATAAAGTATTTCAACAAGGAAATAACAACGTACAAATTGTAGAGTCGCACCGGAAGCAAGACCCTGTCTCAGCTAAACGATCTTTTCATGCTCACTGAGCATTGAAAACGAATAACTCCAAAAAGACAATTGTCCATTGTACCGCGGACGTTAGACGACGTTTTAGAATTTCCTGGATTTGAATAAACCTGATGTCGCCGTCGCAAGTCGCTTCGTCAAATTATTTATCGATTTGATCGCAACCGAGTTCTTTAAAGCCAGATTTCTGCGATAAGAAACATAATTACTTTATTGATTTCCCCGGACCAATTCAGTAGACCAATTTTATATCGAATCGAACTACTCGAATGAATTTGGAAATTCATTAAGAGAAACCGCTGC
Organism: Beris morrisii; assembly: GCA_951812415.1. Lineage (NCBI taxonomy): Eukaryota > Metazoa > Arthropoda > Insecta > Diptera > Stratiomyidae > Beris > Beris morrisii. Next base: position 75,811,216 of record OX638310.1, read on the forward strand.
AGTGAAGTGTAGATCACATCGTTCCGAACCACAGGGGTATCGATGTTAAGCGAGGATCTAATATCAGTTCTTTAATCAAAGTGCGACCGTGCGTCGTGTTTAGCCAAGTGTCTATTGGGAGAAACGTGTAGACTGTAGAGGATAAAGTAGAAAACGAGACGAGATAATCCCATCTTAAGGTCTCAGTGAAGCACTAACATTGGCAATCACTTGAGCTTGGACCCCATATTCGAAGATGACAAGCAAAATCCTCCATGTTCTGGCGGTTATTCATGAAGACGCGAAGAGGACAAGTTTATCAATTTTGTGTGGGCGTCGGAATACAAAATACACACTCGCAACGTACGAGTAACATTGAATTACTTTGTTCTTATCTGATCAAATACTAAGTTAGCCTCAAGTGCAGGGATTCGACAAAATGAGCCCAGGCCTGGGCAGGAAGTATATTTCATGGTTTCATGCTACAAAAAAAAATAAAAAATAAAAAACAATATAATAAATAGCTTTGGATGAAATAAAAACCACTTTAAAAATGTAAAAATAATATTTGCTCATTTAATAATAAATGAAATGGAATTTGTCGTAATCACTGTAACGAAATGCTCAACAGGTAGCCAAGAGTTTTGGAGTTTAGTTCAAATACAAAGAAATTGAAATGTACTCCAAATTAACGTAAAGAATGGCGAAAGCAGGGAATATTAAGCTTATTGATGTGATTGGACGATCTTCAGGCTTTATTTTCTTAGATATAATTTGCTGTTGTATTTGCTTTTCCGAATTTTTAAAATGTTATTTCCAGTAACACACACATAATTTTATATTTATTTAAAAATAGATGGGTACATAGTCTAGTGGAATTGCTAATTTGAAGAATAAAGGAAGAACTCATGTATGACATCTTATTTTACAAAAATCTGCCAACTTTATTATTTTATGGGTAGAAGTCCGAAACGTATTTAATGCTGAGATGCGGTGTAGGTTACTATGCGACTGACAACCTAAAAAATAACGTTCCACATTGCCTCCTAGCTATTCCTTAGAATGTCAGTCGCATAGTAACCTACACCGCATCTCAGCACTAAACACGTTTCGGACTCCTACCAATAAAATAATAAACTTGCGTCCAGACTGTTGGCAGATTCTTTTTATTTATTTACGTATTTTTTTTTATCAATAGAATATTCCATAGAAGTAAAAGCGAATTCGATCATATTAAACCGAAGAGATTTTTGGAATCAGTGAAAACTTGAACAATACCCCCAGGGGGTTTAATAGGGAAAATATTTAAATCCGTTTTTCCCCGACTATGTTTAAAGCTTATAGAAGTAAAAGTGAATTACAAATCCCAATATACCTAAAAAATATATCAGAATTCGTGAATATGTACACAACCACTTTACACCCCTTTAGGGGTTGTATATCGAAAAATTTTGAAGTACGTTTCTAGGCGCTTATATAAATAGCCCGCAGAAGTAAAATTGCTTTGATAGGTCGACATGTCTAAAAGTTTTAACGAAATTCGTGGAAATGTGGATTCACGGAAATTTTTTTTACTCAACCTCTGAACGCCAATAAAAATCTAAACTTTTTGTTTGCTTTAATTACTCTAATAGCACATCTACATATACGTATTAAGTTTCAACTTTCTAGCATAAGCCCTTTCTGAGATATAAAAAACCACCCCTCACCCCTGTACCTTTCTACCCCTATGAAAACTTTTATTTTTTTAGGATGTCTCTATAGTGGCTCTGTATAATCCAAAATGTTTAGCTTTCTATTCATTACGGTTTTCGAGAAATAAAAATCAGAATTTTTATCCTTTCTTCTACTATCCGTGGTGCCAATTTTAGGGGTGGGGGTGTAGGGGGTCTACACCCCCATTCCTAAAATTTTTTTCCCTACTAGAGGTTGTCCGACCCCAATTCCTGTAAAATTTTCAAGATCATATCTGATACGGTTTTTGAGGTATAAAAATTAAATTTTTTGAGTAATTGCTATCCCCCCACTTTCGTGTTCCACCTCCCCCCTCAAAAAGTTTACTTTCAGTAGACTCCTCTTGTGATCCCATGTACAGAAACTAAATTTTATCTTCCTGGTGTAATTGGTTCGAAAGATATTGTAATCCAAAGTTTTGCACCCCACACCCCCACACCCAATCACTCTTCTTAAAAATTTTAGTCCCTGTCTATTCTTGAAGTATCCCTAAGGACAACAAAAGTTTCAATCTTTTGGCATAAATCGTTCAGGAGATATGGATTTTAGAATGTTTCTATCCCGGCTTTCAATCGTTTTGGACTCATTGTTTTCCCCCCACTTCCACACCCCTCAACCCTTATCGACCATTTTTTTGCAAATGAGTCCACTATCATAGTACTACATAAGTTCCAAGTTTCAGCCTCCTAACATAAATGGCTTCAGAGATCTAGAAACCAAATTTTTTCGTCTAAAACGCTCCCCCCTCATCCAGCCTTACACCACCCACACGAAAGATACCAGTCGTAGGAGTTTACCCAATCTACCTACCATACAAACTTCAACTTAATACCTCAACGGGCTTGGGAGCTACGCGCCTTCAAACGATTTTTCATACGGCGGACGGCGTACGGCGTCTACGGCGGACAGACGGACATTTTTTTTAATAATCTGTGTTAAGCTTTAAAATTAAGAAAGTATGCTGCACTGAAATTAAATAAAATTTGAGACAGTAGCGCAGTTGCTAAACGTCTACAAAACCAGAGGTCGTGGTTTCGAATTCTACCTAGCCATGGACTTATTACTCGTGGTATAACTAAAAAGAAATAATATGAAAGCTGCTATTACTCCTCTATGGTGCGGAAGGGGGCATATAGGAACATCAAAAAAGGAACTAAGAAAAATCAGCCAGAAAAAACTGTTCGTATTAGTTAAGTTGTCCTCTTTCGGAGTGTTAAAAATTTTGGATATCGGTCATGACATTTGCCACTAACTTAAAATTTGGGAACTATTTCAAGGTACCGACTGAAGATCTTAAGAATAAAATCTTCGGGTAAAATGGTCACTCGCTTACAATAGACTAATACTGATAGTCTCATCGAGTCCATTTAAACCCATGTCTACTGTATATCGAAATATACTAGACTATTCCAAAATTAAAAATAAAAGCTACAGTATAGTGTTGAACTCGTGTCATTTCGACGTTAAAAGCCCAAAAAATATTTAGATAGATTTTAAAAGTTAGATTAAACTCTTCAGTACCATTCGAGAGCTCTTCTTAGTTCTCAGCAAAAACGACAAAAGGTTTTTGACTTTGAATTTTATCTATTCAGGAAGCGGCTTAAAAAAACAAATTGCTGTTTCAAATTATTTATTTCTACCGTCGTAGATTTAAGAGAAAATTTAGTATTTAGTATGTTTCCAAAGAAGCATATTTTATTGTTAATAAAAAAAAAATAATATACATTTTTTTCAAAATTAAATGTTCTGCCGACTTCCGTGGGCTTAGAAATTAGATTTTTCAGTCAAAAAAAGCGGCTGATTCCGATTTTTCCTATTCAACTCGTACTTATTGATTTTGTATGGAAAAATATGACAGCTAGCAATATAGTTCTAATGCATATGGATCTACTAGATCCATACGATTGTAAAATCTCTTTGAGTGACTAAATTTGGTGAAAATCCTGCACGAAATCTACTGAAACCGGACTGGATAGCCCTCAAATTTATGTTTCCCCGTGTTCACATTTCACCACAACATTCACTGTCACATATTTTTAATAAAAATTTTAAATTGCTTGCTCGGCATCCAAAGACTTGGAATGTTATAATTTTAATATTTAATTCCTGCCGATGCTAGTCAATATCCCATTGCAGAAAAACGTAAAATCGTACAATATAAATTAAAAATGTTGACACAGCAGTCAGCTGCTAAATTTTCAAATTATCAAACAAATCCCTTACAGGCTGTGAAAATGATTTTTGAAATTTTGAAATCTAGTGGTCAAAATCTGGCGATGTAAATTTTACATTTCGTAGAAACTTGTATACACAAACCAAAATTTACCTTTCTGGTGTAATTCGTTCAAAAGATATTGTGATCCAAAGTTTTTCACTGCATCTCCTGTTCTTATCTGAGCTACTAGTATGCATAGAAACAATCACATAGTTTCAACCTTCTAACATGTTTAGGAGCTATAAATGTTAGAATGTCTCGATCCTATCTTTCGAGCGTTTCGGAAGCATTTAGTCTTCCAGTATAAGCAGTTCCTCAGATCTAGAAACCAAAAATTTTCATCTAAAACGCTCCATGAGCTCAGTAGCTTACGAGTGGAGTTCCACAAGTATTCGACCTGGCATAGAGATGGCGGTTTTTGTGTGAAAGAAAATACTATAGTAGAAAGGACCATCCCTATAAGGCTTATTAAGTTTGAAGTTTTAAGACACTACGTTGTTTAGTCTTTATTTAGAAGCCATCAAAAGCGAACGCTCACAGTGAATTTTTAAACATGGAAAACATTGGTCATCGTTATGTGATAACAATACTTTCATTTGAAAGGTCTCAGCCCAATCAATATCAAAACCTAACAAGATTTTGCTATGGGGGAGTCTGCCCAGCTTCGCTTACAACAATCAAATATTGGGTGATAGAGTTGAAACGAGGCCGCATGTGCTGTCAAGACGAACACCGCAGTGGTCGACCAAATGAAAATGGTGAAGAAAATCCACAAAATGGTATCGGATGATCGTCGATTGAAAGTGCATGAGCTAGCAGACATGTTAGGCATTCCAGAAAGTGCTGAACATCGCATACTGACTGAAAATTTGGACATGAGAAAGCTGTGTGCAAGATGGCTACCGCCTTTGCACACAATGTTTCACAATGTTTTCAATATCAGTGTAGAGATTTCACAGCAACAAAGTCGAGTTTTTGAAAACGACATCCAATGACGCAATAGCTTTCAACCGGCTTCTCCAGTGACGGTTTAACTGCCATGTTCTCAATGGTAGTAGCCAGGACAGCGATTGATTCCAGTCGGGCTTTCGTGTTGGTGTTTCGCACCAGAATCCACTCCCCCGAAAAATAAAACAAAATTTTTTAATTATTTGCTTCTATTATATGATAGTTTCACCATGAAAAAATTCCATTCTCAAGCTACAATGACCAGGCCATGTGGATGAAAGAATAATTCCCAAACGCATATTGAAAGGTAGAGCTCAGGCCAAACGACCGGTAGAAAAGCCGCGGAATGATACAAGGACTCAGTTGACTCAAATTGCAAATCGCTTCTTAGATGCACAAATTGGAGGATGCTGGCGCTAAGCCGAAATGAATTCAGACAATGTATCCTGCAGGCCCTGAACCGATTTGGGCTGTCGTTGATGATGATTAATATTTAGTAAAAACAAAACAAAATATATATTTATCTCGGAAACCTAGAGAGCTCAGTGATATCTCACATAATACTCGTATACTAAATAGTCATAGCTTTATTGGTACTATGCACACGTTATAACATTTCTTTATTTTTCTAAAAGTTTCTGAAAAAAAGTAGAAAAGCGAACTCCACTTTGGCAAATGTGCATACCAGCGACACTTTCAAGGTTCTGACAAGCCGATTATTAATTAGATTTCCAAGCATAACAAATTCGTTTCAAAAAAGTACTAGAGTCTCATTCCAGTGCCACTAAATCTTCCCGAATACAAAGTTGTTAGATGCAGTCAACAGCAAGCAAAATCGGTCTTCGTGCCGCATTTTGTTATGATGAAATGTAAATTATTACACAGAAATGTTTGCGAAAGGAAAGTGAATTAATCAAAACGAACAGAGCCAACGCGCCAGGATACCATCTCCTGTCTTCCAATATTTTCCTTTCTCCATTTAAAATTTACTTGTTCGTGTTCGTATGTGGGCGAACAATCAAAACAGAAAAATTTCATTCAATTTTTAAAATAACTAATAACAACAGAAACGAAGTCGTGTTACAAATCGATCAACAGCAGGACGTCTAAGACGACTTTCAACTCATCGTCAAATCAACACTCCAAATTACTCAACACAAAATTAAAGACGCTCGAAAAAAAACACATCCAAAAGCATAAGCTCCTCTGTCGTTGCCGGAGAAGACAAAATAACAAACTCATCATTTAGATGATTATGCAGATTTAAAATTCAATTACAATCAATTATTTCGTTCGAGACGAATTGAGATGAGCTGAAAAAGATTGAAAAAAGTTGTCTGAAACCCGAGAGGAAGTGAAGTGTACAGCGAATAAAGTACGTTTATATATTTATGTTCTGCATTACGATTGACCTCGCAATGTACGAGTGTCGAGCGTAACCTTACTCTTCAGCAATAGTTCGAAGCATTAAGAGCAGTGCCAATTTTGGATCACGAATTCCCAAATGTCAAACACTATCGTTATGCAAGAAGTTCAATCGTTGAATTTCCATTGGACCCGACCCAGGCCTGTACAGCGAGTCAGGATGTGACCTGCAGAGTGCAAACATTTCTGAGAAAAATGCTAAAAAAATACGTTAAAATAGTTTTTCACAAGTCTAAATTTAATTGATATTAAATCAAAAATATCGATATATACTTATTCCGCAGCTTCTTAATCTAATTGTCGCGTTTACTGAAAATCGTCTTCAATATGGTGCGCTATGATTTTCCAATAATTGCAGGTGAAGGTAGGAATATGAAGAATATTTCATGAGTCCTTCTCGTAGTTGGCAAAATCCTGAAATAATATCTTCACTCAATTTACGGAACTCACTAAAACTCAAGAAATCGTTTAGCCACGAAGTCAAAAATTAATCGAAATGAAGTTTGAGTTTGTCAGTGTGTGAAATTTCTCTAATCCTTCCAGTATCTTCCATAAATAAAAGTCCTTAAAACACGTGTTCCCCAATATTGGCTTCAGACCCTTTCAGCTAGAAATTCGAAATTTGCCAAATTTAATATTCCTATGGTTCATATACAGAAAGTAATATGAAATGAATCGAGTGGGTCCTTTGAGTAACTGTTATGCAAACTTCATTGAAAATATGTGCATTCATATTTCGAAACCCACAAACCCACTATAACTCAAAAAATCATCAAACTGGGAAGTCAAAATTATACAACAATTCGCTTTGGGTTAAATGTAAGATTGGGTTTCCTTTCCCTTCTTCAGTTAGCTCTCATACAAACGTCCTTAAGGGGTAACTCCACTGTAAAATTTGTAGAATATGGGGAAATCGTAGAATATGGGGAAAAAAGTTTAAAACATGAAAATCAATTTTTTCCTGGAATTTCGAGCTCTTTACCGAGCGCGTCTGGCTGCTTCGAAACGACTACCTGCGTCGGATCAGGTATCCATCTGAGAAGATAATGCCTAATGATTTACCTGTTGATTTCTAACTTCTCGAATACACTAATAGAATAGATGACGCTAGAAAGTTGTTGTGTTCCATAGGATGCATTTTCACACAGAATTACGTTCTTAGTATAGCGTCAGTTCATGTACAAAAAGGCCCAAATTTTATTCAAGTGGCAAGAAAATCCAAAATATAGCAACGGATATCGCTGTATGTAATTTTAATGATGGACTGACTAACATACTACGGATTATGAAGGTTCTGGACGTGGATATTGGCGTCCAATGCTAAAATTTTTGTGTCGAATCTGATGCTAAGCGAACCCAGTACGCTGAGCATTCATTGACAGATGCGGCAAAAGAGACGCGCTCCACCATTAAATCGTCGAGGAAAGAGATTGAACAGGAATATTCCAACTTAGAAGGACAGCTTTATGGTCCTTGAGTTGCAGATTAATGGTAAACAATTTAAAAAGTAGAATTATTTATTTGTTCATGTCTGTAGCACATTTCAAAACTTTGAACGCGTTTTTCTCGAAACACGATTTTCCAAATAGGCACGCAGCATAACTCGAACAATTTTAATTCTTTTCATTCGAATTTTTCACCATATCTTCAAAATAATATTTCGAAGAGAAACACGTACGGGATTTTTGATGCGTTGATTTAAAAAAATATTTATTAGCAAATATCTGTCCTGTTTTTGGTCAAAAATTGAATAAAATTATTCAAATACTCGCCAATCACACAAAACTCAATATTTCTAAATTCCCCTACGTGTTTCTCTAGCTATACTCATAAAGATTAAGTAATTTTTTTTTTGTGCTAGGTTCAAATTTACGTAAGCTAAACTGCGTGCTGCAGGGCGCCTAAAATTTAGTATGCTTCGGGAGAATGGCTTTAGTGACGCCATTTTGTAAAATTGTTCACTAAATTTTTTTTATTGTATACTTAAATACATGATTATTAACTTCCCTAAATATTATTAGTTTATTTCCTTTCCTTCCATAAAAAAAAAATTATCGAAAAAGAGCTTTTTTTTAGGCCGTTACAGTGGTGTTACCCCTTAAGATACGTATTCACTAGTATTGGCCAATAACTTCAGAACGGTTTAAGCGAGGAATTTCAAATTGTGTACTCGCTAATTTTTCAACGGTTCCAAGTCAAGGAATAAGTACGCTGAAACTGAAGTGAGTATTTCATGCTGGCCTCATGTAAGATATTTACCTAAACTTCCAGGTATGACAGTCCTTAAAAAAGTCATACTATATTTGTTGTATCGCCAACGCATTCCGGACTTCTATCCAAAAAATAATAAAGTTGGCCCTAGACTGTTGGCAGATTTTTTTAATTTACTTATTTATTTCTTCAATTTCAATAAAAATATATGGGTAAAACGTCGACAATGCCTGGGCATTGGTGGTGGTTGAATATTACAAAATTCTGAAACCGATTTGTATGTGATTGATTATACAGAAAGCCCGTTAAGGTAAAAAGAATTCGATATTTCATCATACTTAAGGTATATGTCGGTATTCGTAAAAACAATCACAATCATTTTACACCCTCTCATGGGTGGAATATCGCAAAATCCCAAAAATAATTTTTAGATCACTAAAAGTTTTGTCAGAATTTGTGAAAACTTGAACAATATTTAATACCTCTATGTAGGTTTAATATCAAAAAATGCTTAAATCGGTTTTTTTCCTGATTACACTCCAAGTGAAAATGAAAGCGGATTCGATATCTCATTTGACCTAAAAAATATATCGAAATTCGTGAAAATGTAATCATCCACTTAACAACACCACCTTAGGGTTTGGATATCGAAAAAATTAGAAAACGATTTCTTAATTTGATAACTCTACATGTCTAAAAAATACACTAGAACAGATTCATTGCTGCAATAGAAATATATGCCAATCGAATTACAACGGTTGCAGGAAAAGTTCCTATCCCATTGTGGGAACCGAAATTATAGGTTGGCCGAACCGAATTTTCGTTTATTGGTATCGAATATATTTCCCGACAACTGAATTATTTGTCTAGCCAACCAGAATATCTTAAAATTTTTATTGCCACAAATGCGCGAGTTGTTGGTAAACTCTAAAAAATGAAGTTATTTGTGTTAAATCCTAAACTGAATTTTTTTTTTTACCTAGGTGGAGCTAGAGAACTCTTCTAAAACATTGTTATCCTACTTCAAATATTATTTCTCAATTACTTACTTAATAAAACCCATGGCTGTAGGTAGGAATCGAAGCCGTGTTGAAAGTTTTTGGATTGGCGCGCGTAGACACTGCGCCACCGAAGGCCTTTCATTTTCATTTTCCAATGTACTAACTTAACTTAGTGTGGATTAACTCAGCTACCGCAAAAGTCATTCCACTGATGCAACACACATTCGGTTACCACAGCAGAATGATGCCGAAAATCGTTTGTGATGAACAATGTTCTATTGCAACAACCACCATTATATTGCGGCAATCAAAATGGTTTTGCTAGACATTTTTCTGTTCGGTTCAACAGAATCGCGCAAACAACATAAATATATTATCTTGACAAAATAGTTCTATTGCACGTATTGCGTGTTTATTCCCTTAATCGAATATTTTTTGAACAACCGAATATCTACTGCTCCAAACTAATTCTTATTAGCATAAATGAACTTCCTACAAATTATTTCTCCAGTAAAGAAATTTTGAATTTGGAGTCACGTGGAACATGTACCGCCCTCCTTTCTTTCTTTTTCATTTTGGAGGCTGGTCTAATCACGACGAAAAAATCGGCACATCATTTTATTGAAAAAAGTCAAAACTAAACCTAATTAAATTTAAAAACAATAATTATTAATTAACACCAAACGAAAGTATTTATAGAAAAACACAAATTGAATATTAATATTAATAAAGTTTTATCCACATTAATGGACAAATTTAACCTCCAAAATAGCAGGTTAAATTATTGAAAACTAAATTTTGAATTTTGAATTCAATAGTAGAAACCTGCTAATTTTGACATTCTAAATTTTATAATCCAACTGCTTCGTGCTTCACACATTTATCTCCCAATATTTGGACCACCTCAAAATCTAACCAACCATTGGCCATACCTGCCTCTGCCTATACAAAAAAAACTGCAATATATCAATTTAAAAGCAAGGAAATATTAATTTTTTTAGATAATAACTGGTTTTCTTACAATTGCGATTACCATTTATATTGTCGCCAAACAGGAGATACAACCGTCCCTGTAATGTGTCAAATTGCTGAGACTTATAGCACAAAGTTACGCATTAATTATTAATGGCTATTAAAAGGATTAATTTCAGTTTGTGACACTGTCATACTTGTAACAAAGTTCTGGATAGAAGCGGATCTGTCCTTAGAAGTGCTATTATCTGAAATATGAGTCACGGCAAAATGCAAATCTAGTGTAATAATGCAAAATGATAAACTTATGCAAATCGCCTTAATTGTTATTACCGATTAACTTATTGCAATAATTCGCATTCGAAGTAAACTTTTTTCCCAATGTTCCGGCAGTTTTGAGACTCGCCGGTATCGTGCACAATGACAAATGCCCTCGAGTGGCAATGATTCAATAAGCGACTATTTTTGATTGCATAAAAGCATAAAAGCGCAGATACAATGCTCAGAATAACATTGGAGCGCTATGGTATTTAGTGTATATATATGGGCAATGATGTTTGTTGTGCAAATAGAAATGTAAGGAGATATCTTAGATCCCCAGCACAAAATATTCAATTATTCACACAAATGGCACATATCCAGTCTTTTATATTTTTTTCGTAACGCAAAGATCATACGAGCTAGCGACTCGCTTTCGTTGGCAATTTACTCGTTCTGAATACGAGGCTCCCACCAGGCTTTCAGGGCACACTATCATTCCGCCATGATCAATAAATTTCGTTGAAATTGAAATTTTTCGATCCGATATCGAATCGCTTATGGGCGATAAACAGATAGATGCCTTTTGCATTCGGGTTATGTTCATATGTGTTCAATTATCGCAGTAAAGTAAGTATTACATCTGAGGTGGGGTTCCTTTTCGATGGTAACGACGAAATGCTTTACAGGTTGCTCAATAGAATGCATCTATTTCTGATTAATATTTACCTTTTGACCTTTAGGCGGATATCGAGTTAAATCAGTACCGCAAACGTGAAGTTGATTCGCTGACTGAATGAGGCGTCGATATTCCCAATATAGTCGTAATTGTCGCAACGATCACTTAATTTATTTTATTGTGACAGGTTAGATTTTGGCGTGGGATATATTCCCATAATGAAGAACATGTCCGTTTAAATATGAGTAATACTTCTGAATGATCGTGAGACATAATCTAACTAATATGTAGGTATGCCAGGTGTAAGTCGTTCTATCCAAGTAGACAGTTCGATCAAATGCGATAGCTGAATGTATCTACGTTACATTCCTCAAAAACGTAGACCAAATTTAGAAAAGAGTAATGAATTTTGCTAGTTCTATAACCTATAATGTTGTTTTACATTTATTACGAGTACGTGCACCCGAGCAACCAACCTACATACATCGAGTTGCGGGATGAGCACAGAACATTTATTCCATATGAAGGTACCTAACTATAAAATACCCAGTCCATTGGCTTAATGTATAGTTGAATGCAAATAAAACCGAACATTATTCCATTAAAAGACATCGCATCCATATAGTAATTAGGAAATTAAAGAGTCAACACAATTTAGCATCACTTAAATGTGTTTTTTTATACGTAAGGTACCATACATATTATGAACTCATTGTATGGGGTGCAAATGTAAAACAACACGCCATACTTTATTAACGTGTTTACGGCACGCGCATCTCGTTATCCGGTTACTTTACCACGTAAGGTTACATTATAGGATCCCATGTGTGTGAGTTATTTGTGCACGTTTTATTTATTGAAAGATCAATATTTTTACGAAATATTTGATTAATGTTGTAACGGTGTATAGAGCTTTAATATGGCCGATATAATGCCATCGTATTGCCAACGATTAGTCTATAAGCACCTATGCATTAAACAATGTTTCTTCCCTCTCTGCAACGCTATAGCGCTACATCCCAAATAGAACTTAATTTTTCTGTAGGTTTAGAGGATCATCATCCAAGGGTGCCAAGGAGGGGTATCCAAGGGATAGGAGGGGTACTTGCCCTTCTCTATTTTACCAATTCCTTAAATAGTAAATATTATAAAATGGGAAAAAATTTAATTAAAAATATTTCGCTCACGGGTTAAGTCTGGTTAGACGGTCGATTATTTTACAAAGATTTTATTACATTTTCTTCAAGAATTTAATTCGAGCAAGTAAAATTTCTATACAATCATTAAAAAAGTGAAGATTTAGTTAATGTTTACATTATGGAGAAGGAAATTTAATTTAGTTCTCATCAGTAGTTGTGTGGTATCAGCATATAAGTTTCACTACGATATTGAGGTTGTTGAATGCCATACGAACATTTTCGAACGAAATGGAAGAAATTTTATGAAATTACTGCATCAATTTTGTGCTATTTTCCGACAAATGTCTTAAAATTGCCAATGGCATTGAATGAAAAACCAATACAAAATTGAAATTTCTTAGCTTACATAACTAATGCTTTTATTGTAAGGATTTATTCATCTTCGATTGAGACCTATGGCTAGCCCTTTTCTCCTGTGTTTCGTAGATATTCATCAACAAATTCTTTGGTTATACGTAAAGAATAAAGATTTTATAATTAATGAAAAAAATCTGTTTTTATGTTTGATTGATAGCTCGAAATGTACATAACTCATGCTTTTTTTTAGAATTTTGACATTTTAATTTTAAACGCATATACACATGTAATGTAGGGTAGCATTTTCGCTCTAGCAGATTCAAATATACTATAGATAAACGGAGGAAAGTTTTCTAAATGGGAGTAAGAAGGGGCCTGTGTTCCACCAGTCCCAAAAATATCCAATTGCCAATATGGCATATCTATTTTGCAATTCAGATTTCCAATAAACTTATTATTACTAGTTACTACTACTTCTGGCTTCCATAGGTCGCTGATTCAAATCCGGGTCGACGGATCAAAAAATGATAAATTCTTTCTGTTATACAATTATTTCAAAAAGTAACTTTACGTTATAAAGAAGGAAAGTTACTTTAGTTGTGGACAGTACCTAGTTCAATAGAGTAAGTAAGTAAAAAGTAAATACAAATACGAAAATGTATATTAAATTTTATGAAAGTACAGCACACTTTTTGTGCTTTATGAAATTTTGAAAGTCCATTCGCGCAAGGTGGTAGGGGTGGTCAAGGATATATCTAGTCTTTAGGTCAACTGAACTCTTTGTCCATCTGTGTCTCAAACCTTATCTATCTCTATTTATTTACCATCGTTTTAAGCCATAACTTTGCCCCTCCCTACCAAATGTTGTATGCACGCCCATGTCATCATCCCGTTTTATCCGAACTAAATTTGCATCCACACTGCAAATTTTCGAGGATATGTTGTTAGTCTGTCGCGTTACCCCGAGTATAGGTATAACTTTCATTTCACTTAAATTTTTTGGAACTACTTGAAACATAAGAAAATGCTGGTATTACCTCAAGAATAAACTAACACAGCGTGATTTATCAGTAAAAACCAGTGTGACTACAAGTCCTACGAAGGTAACAAAATGCTTTTGTACTATTGACAAATATCGTCAGTGTATGCTACTAGTTGGGTGGACTTGAATAGTAGTGTCCCATTGCTATCGACTGGGGTTTTGTCGGATTATATACTTTAGTGCCAGGTTGAAAAGAATGGGGGCTAGACCATCTCCCTGCTTTAAACCACATGCCGTTTGAAAGCTGGTTGTTGAATCGGTTTGTATTCTTACTTGGGATTCAGTGTTCGTCATTGTGAGTCTCGTTAGTCGGACTAATTTTGGTGGAATTCCAAAATCAAGCATGATTTGGTACAATACCCTATTTTGACAAACTTATCAAAAGTTATATTCATGCACGCCTCTGGTCTTCCATTCGAAATCGCACATACTTCGATAGTTTCCTAATATTACTATATTGTACTGATAGACCAAGACCCAGCGCATACATTGTATGACACGCCATCAAAATTGCAATAATAAGCAATGCGAAATAGCGAATTCGAATTAATCCCCCAGTATCCGGTCGGTCAAATTCGCTATGTTGCATTGCTTATTACTGTATTACTGACAGTGGCATGCAGTGTAATACAAGATTTACTAAAATTTAAACAAGTCGTAAGACTTGGCTATTAACAATTCATTCAACATTTTTGCTTTATTTTATTATTATTATAATTATTATTGCATTTTTCTGTAAAATTTTGTTTGGAAATGTTACTATTTTTACAGTAATTTTGGATATGCTTTAATGAATTCCATTTATATTTGTTATAAACATTACATAATTTCATAATTAGTTCCATTTAAAGAAAAGGAACTATTAGAAAATATTTTTGTTACGCAAGCTAAGAATGAAAAAAACGGTCGCACTGGTAAGAACTTACATATCATTAAAAATAAACACGCACAAAATTAATATATTTATTGATTTTCAAGCATTGGTGCATTAGATAAATAATTTCAGGAAAACTTTTTTTTAATAAAAAAAAAACACTCATAAACAAATAAGAAAAATATTTAATCCAGAATATAAACAAATTTTTAGATTTTATAAAAAAAAAGAATTAATATTTCTTCAAAATTTTAAGTTTTTTTAAAAGTATACGATCAAATTCAATAAAAATTTATGTAAGCAAAGAATAACGTACCCTAATGTTTCAGTAGCAGCATAAATGTAGTTTATTACCTTGACTAGATGGAACTTTCCTGTTCGGCATCTTAATAACTTTCCAAGAATGGAGTTTGAATGGGAGCGATCCATATCGAGTTGTCTTGCTTGCATTTCGGATTCAAAGATTCATTTCATTCCTTGCTTCTACCTAGACGCTAGACTGCGAGATCTGACTAAGATTAGGCAGCAGTAATTCAATTATAAGTAATCGTCGAAGAAAATCTTAAGCGGGGGCATCAAATCAAGTACAGCCACCATAATTTACTTACACAATTTAATTAGCTTCTTCAGATGAACATAACCTTTTTCGATTCTGGCGTAAATTTAATTAGTTAATTCATTTATTTAGTTTTGTTTTAAAATAGCGAAAGGTTATCGAATCGAAAATTGTTGGTATTAAATTTAAAAAAGGCTTATTCAAATAGATTCATAAGCTTTTTCTATAATGTTCAAACTTTTAGTAGCTATAAATAGTATAAGTTAAAATGATAAAAATTATAAAATAAAGATAATTTTACAGAGCAAAAACGGGCAAAATCGTCCTACTCCTTCGGGTAGCTGCTATACAAAATGTCCTTAAAACACTTAAGAATATTGGCCGATAACTTCAGAAGGGTTTGAGCTACGACTTTGAAATTTTGTATGTGTTAATTTTTCAATAGTTGAAGCTAAATGTATGATTATGAAAGAAATCCTATTAGTCCTTCGTGTAGCTGCCATACAACTATCCTGTTAAAATGTCTTTACTTAATTTACGGAACTCTCTATAACTCAAGTAATCGTTTGGCTATGAATTCGGAATTTTGTACAAATTAGTTTGGAGTGAAAACGAAGTTTGAGTTTACTAGTCAGAGAAATCCTTTTACTCCTTCTGGCAGCTTCCATACAAAAAATCCTTAAGACACGTGTTCAACAATATTTTCCGATAACTTTTGAACGCTTCAAGCTACGAATTTGAAATTTTGCACACATTAATTTTTAAGTGGTTTCAAGGAAAATGATAAATATGTAAGAAATCGAGTGAATCCTACATACGTAATTTTTATTTATCCCCAACTACAATATAAATCGGAGTTCAGTATTGATCTAGAGTATCATACGATTGGCTTGCAGCCGATCGTGACATCAGCATGTTTTTTGATTAATTTTAATTAAAAGCCGTATAGTAAAAGTATGTTAATTGAAAATGATATACCAATTACAATCTTAATGGTAACTACAAATCTACTATTTTATTAAGTTCAGCTACTAGAATTCAAATCCAAGTTTTTAATGCAAATCTAGCCTTAATAACTAGAGAATTGGTGAAAGTAAACTGAACATTCTGCTTACAGCACTGCAAACTTCTATTTAGTTCAAATTTTGCTGGTTTTATCACACGAATATTATTGAAATACTGGAATTTCTGCTATCTTCTGCTTTAGATCTAGTAACAGATCGTGTTGAATCTACACTCAAAAAATGTAGTTCATTATTTTAATGAATTACAATTCATCAAACGGAATTCATTGAACATATGTTGCAATCATTAGTACCAAGAAAAAATTCATCAATAATTTTTAAGAAATAATAAACAGTACATTAGCTATAAAAATTAGATTTCACTCAATACTTTTTGGTATTGTGCAGTATATGATAAAAAAATGTGCCAACAGTCTGGGCACAATTTTATTATTTTATGGGTAGAAGTCCGAAATGTGTTTAATGCTGAGATGCGGTGTAGCTTACTATGCGACTGATAACCTAAAAATAACATTCCATGTGACCTCCTGGCTATTCCTCAGATTGTCATAAAATAATAAAGTTGCGATCAGACTGTTGGGAGATTTTTTTTATTTATTTACGTACTTGTTTTTTGCAATAGAAGTGAAAGCGAATTCGATCTCATTAAACTTGAGTGCGCGTGTAGTTTCTCTTTTATAAGGACTCTCGTTTGGTTGCTACTCGACAGTAAAAGATAGAAAGTAAAATTTTCCTTTTTCAAGGACTTTCTCATTTGGGCTGCAGGAAGGACTCACTCGATTCGTAGCATATTTATAACCTTACTTGAAACCATTCAAAAAATTATGTGTACATAATTTCAAATTCCTAGCTTGAAGCGATCAAAAGTTGTCGGCCAACACTGATAGACACGTGTTTTAAAAACTTTTGTATGGGAGCTTCAAGTAGTGCGGAGATCTCACTCAATAGCAAAACCGATCTTACTTTTAGCTCAAAATCAATTCCCATAAAATTTAGACTTCCAACCTCAACGATTTCTCGAGTTATAGCGGGTTTTGAAATTATGGAATATTTTCCAAGAATCATTGTATATCAGCGACACGAAGTACTCAAATAATTTTCTTCATACCAGTTTCTCTATGCGCCACCATAGAAATATCAAATTTAGAAACATTTCAAATTTCAAGCTAAAAGCGTTCTGAAGTTATCGTTAAGAATCCAAGAATAAGTGTGATCTATTGGTACGAGTACCAACATACGCTCTTAAATCTGAAATGACTATAACAATAGTTTTAGTTTTAGTTTTTTTAGTTTTAAGAAGGGGCGAAGCGCTCCGCCACCGCACACACTAGGCACCAAATGGGCCCATAGCGATCCCTTCAGAACCTCGTAGGTCACTAAACATCCCCTAAACAACCCAGATCCCTAACGAACTTGACTAGCTTATCATGCCCTATTGACCTCAGGTCCTCCAGATTCTCAAAGAAAAGACTGCCCAGCCACCTCAGTCGCCTCCTTGCAACCGCCTGGCACTCACACAAAATGTGGGTGATGTTCTCCTCAGCATATAGGTCAAGGCAATACCTGCACACGTCAGAGTCAGCGATCCCCATACGCATAGCATGCTTCCCTAGCAAGCAGTGCCCTGTCAGTATTCCGACAAGTAGCCGCAGACTTCCCCTACTCCATGTCAATATCTCCCTAGTCTTTCGCCTGTCCAACCTTGGCCAGAGTGCCCTAGAAGTCCTGCAGCTCGTTAGCGCCTCCCATCTAGAGTTCACTGCGTCCGCTGCACAATCCGTGATACGTGCTTTAATTCCGTTTAATGGCTTATTAACCACCTCCTCTACCATCCCTTCCGACGCCGATCCTAGTCTCGCCAGCTCATCGGCCTGTTCGTTGCCTGGTACGTCACTATGCCCTGGTACCCAGCATAGTCGTACTCTATTCTGACTACAAAGTACCTTAAGCACTTCTCGACAGCGCTTTGCTAGCTGGGATTTAATAGTCGCCGATTCCAATGCATTCAAAGCCGCCTGGCTGTCAATGTAAAGTGAGATATCCCGACCAGATACCCCCTCCATCAACATGATGTTACCTGCCTGAAGCACTGCCAGAATCTCCGCTTGGAATACACTGCAATCATCCAGCAGCTTAAAAGACTCCCTTGCACTCAACTGCTCAGAGAAGACTCCAGCGCCACTGCCGCATTCCATTTTGGAACCGTCCGTATACACGGAGAGTTCTCCCTCATTTACTACCCTGTTGCTTTCCCAGTCCGCTCTGCTTGGGTATACGACCCTAAACGATGATATAAAATTATTCACTGGGATCATATAATCCGTGGAAAAGTTGACCGGACTCTCAAGAAATTCCCTAAGAATGGAGCTGTGTCCTATGGATCTCTCCCTAAAGAGACAACAGGTCTATAGTTTTACCGCTGTGTTTGACGCAACCTGCTTAATTCAATATCAAGCGGTAAAAGGTGCATGCAAACTTCCAGTGCCGCTGTTGGCGTTGTGCGCAGGGCCCCTGTGATCATTACACAAGCACTCCGCTCAGTTCCCTTTGGATTATACTTTTTGTCTGTGGCTTTCCACCATACCAGTGCCCCGTATGTCAGAATGGGTCTTGCAACCGCCGTATACAGCCAATGTACCATATTCGGTTTCAAGCCCCAGCTCTTTCCAACGGCCTGTCTACACACAAAAAGCGCGTTGTTAGCTTTTTTAATACGCTCTCCAACATTTTCTTTCCAATTCAGCTTCCTATCCAAGATCAGGCCCAGATATTTCGCTTTTTCCGAGAGTTGCAGCTCGACCCCTTCAAGCCTTGGCAGCCTGAATTCCGGGATCTTGTGCTTCCTAGTAAATAAAACCAACTCAGGTTTTGAGGCGTTAACCCCCAAGCCACATATTTTGGCCCACCTGCTCAGTGTACGGAGTGCCGACTCCAAGATGTCAGTGATAGTATCCAAAAATTTTCCCTGAACTAGTATGACTATGTCATCCGCGTAGGCCACAACCTTGATACCTTTCCTACTATAACAATACACTCGCCTATTAATGGCTCTTGTGACTACAAGTATCATGTCCCCTGGAACATATTGGACAATTATCTAAAGAAAAAATATTTCTAATCGAAAAAGAGAGTCACATTTGCGACTAGAGAGATCTATCAAAAGATCTCAAGGAGCAAAACGTCGCCGCGGTCAGTCTCGAGGACGTATGTGAAGACTGTGGATGAGATTCAGGACGAAGAAAAGTTCAGTACGGATAGAAGTTTTAGAGATGGTAAAAATGAAGTTTTTTCTTTTATAAAGACACATTTTCCCGTGACATAAAGCAGTAAAAAAATATGCACTAATCTATAAACTTTGGTAGCACAATGACTGTCCTAAAGCAGAAGGCGATAATTTTGTTTTCTATTTTTTCACATAAAGTTCATTTTGTTGCTATTTCCGTATGGTTTTTATGCATACAATATTTTGGACCGTTGGGTGACATATTTTCCTCACACTTTAAGTAAAGTCCGTTTGAAAGGATTTTTGAATTTCAGTAATTTTACTTTATTATTTTAATAATAA
Source organism: Beris morrisii (assembly GCA_951812415.1). Lineage (NCBI taxonomy): Eukaryota > Metazoa > Arthropoda > Insecta > Diptera > Stratiomyidae > Beris > Beris morrisii. The sequence goes on from OX638310.1 coordinate 75,831,196, forward strand.
AGTATTTTGAATTTATTCATTTGTTTTTTAAGTCTATTAAGTTACTAACAACATAATAAAAGTTGTATCGACATACCGAAACATTTCAAAATAGCGTCGATTTGCTATTTAGATGCAAAATACCAACCTGGTGGTCTTATTACCACCCTGTCCTTTATAGGATACCCGTGAGAATAAAGGTAATGATGGCTGGCTAGGTTACTAGATTTTCATAGTGGCTACTCGATCATTATTAAATTTTTTCTAACTTCACACAGTATCTCTCAAAACTATAGAAAATCATTTTATTGCGTTCAGGTTCACTTAAAAGCGAAGTCATTAACCATGAAATATGTCGAGACTAGAGTTAAAAAGTTGAGTAGTAGTTTCTACCGGAATCGGGGAGGTGAACCACCATTCGACTATGCTACTAATTTCCAACCATTTTCCCGGTCATAAACAATTTAGGAGAGCTCGCCATTGGCTGATTTCCCCTGCTTAAACGCATTAAACTGTGAAAATAATTTAAAATGGCCGCATCGACATTGTTCTTTATTATAGCTCACACGAAATGTAGTTGTGTTTCCTATGCAAATAAGTCCGATGGAAATCACTGCGCATGACGAGTGACGAAAATTTTCATTGCTTTTCCGATTTTATTATGGAGCAGAGTTTCCCGAGAAAATTCAATTCCTCATGCTCGTATAGTCGGCTTCTGGTGGGGTTGGCGCCATAGAAGCGGTTTGTATGTGTATGCAATTCGACTATTTTATAGGAAAGATAATTGGTCATATTTATTAGTCATGCGCCTTACTTTGAAATCCATCCAAAATATATGAGCATTCAGGAAAGTGCAAGAACGCTTTGCACTAATAAAACTTTTTTTTATTTATTTTTGCTAATTACACAGTTTTGTAATTTTCTGAATAGGAATACCGTGTTTGCGAAAAAGTTTAAAACAATTAAGGCCACTGCACTGTTTCCCACTATGTAAAATATTTAAGAATCCTCGCTGACGCTTGTCAAATTATTTTATTTGCTCTACACAAGGTCTATTTTGACGTAAAAAATTTAACTGAATTTTTTACATACATAGGTACATCTACAATATACATACTTTCCTTTTAAAGCTACTACAGGGTGTTTCAATAGGAACGCTGGAAATTTGTTAGGTTATAGCGGCCATGATGTTAAACCAACTTCCTTCGAATTTGTTGTGAACTGTTCAGTAGGTAATGGCAAATCACCATGGAAGGTTATAGCGTTGAACAACGTGTGCAAGTCATAATTTTTTTTTCGAAACCAGTGCTCCGTTCGAGAAACGTCCCGCATTGCCGTATGGATATCGTATAGTTATCTCTCGCGGCGCCAACAAGAACTAGCCACCGAGATCGTGCGATTTAACGCTATATTAGACTTCTTCCTTTGGGGCTATCTTAAATCGTAGGTTTACGCGTATAAACCGCAAGCAACTGATGCCCTCAAAGTCAATATAACGAACGCCATCCAGACAAAGTCAACGAAAATTGGAACTCTCGAATACGTGTCACCTAGCAAAGCCGCGGCGGACATTTGAATGACGTTATATTCCATACTTAATGCCATAAAATATTCTTTCAAATAAAAAAAGAATTGGGTGGATATCTCACACACAACTTGTTATATTTACATTTAAAAATTGAACGTCCTTATTGAATGACCCTATATTAAGGCCTATAAAAATTAGATATAGGAATTGTTAGCGTCCACTGCTTTTGTGTGAGTTATATTATCTTTGACGTTACCAGCGAGATGTTAAGTTATAGTGCAAGATGCACAGATAATTCGCAAAAAGCCCTTAAATTACAGAGGAACCTTAGCTACAAAACCCCCATTTGACAAAAATATTAAAAACATGCAATATGCAAAATATGGCACTAAAAAGGATGCTTATTCTTCACAGAAGAAGACGAGATGGTATTGTTATATTGACACATGTTAAGGATATTTAATTTCCGATATGAAGTACCAAATGTAGTTTCCATTTAGAATGATTAGATATATTACAACCATTGGCCTTAGTACCCTACCAAAGTATAAAACAGCCTATTTGAATTACTTTGAAGAATGTTTTATTTTGTTTTAGTTTATATCTATTTTAAGTTTGTGTACGTTCTTATGACACCGTAAGAATTATTGACAAATAGAAGTACTAGTTGTCTGCAGAAACTTCAGTTTTATTTCAATTATCCCTTAGCTAGGCCTTATTACCCGCAATGACATACAAGCTTAGGTGTGAAAACACGAAAAAATTCTCACGATTCGGTAAAAACTGGTGTTGCCTATTGCTTAGTCGCAACCCTTACAAAGTTTTGATTTTTGCTACGATAACAAAAAAAAGAGGATATTGCAATACCCCAGATCTTTTGTTTAGATATTACAGCATTGCGTGATTCCGTAAATTTAGACATATGTCAATCGGACGGTTGTATGTTTATTGAATGCAAAACAAAATTAAAAACAACTCTCAATAACTTTGACAACTTTGACAGTCAACAGCTGAAGCTATTGCTCTCACTTTGCAACTTCGGTAGTCACTTGACGATGCAACGCAACGCAACATTGCAAAGCTTTTCACCGACTCGTGTGTACCCTTAAATTATTAGGGTAGTAATTTTGTTTTGGTAATTACCATTTAATACTACCATTATTAAATAATAAAAATAATTTTGTAGGCTTGATGTTTATGGTTTTACTTTATTATTTCCTAATAATACAGTATTGTGATCGATTTTTAAAAAAAAAAATTGCTAGCCGGACAATTTTTTTTTCACGTTTCATGACTAGTAGACACGAAAAAGGCAAAAAAAAATTCTGTTCGTCTGTCCGTACGCCGTACGGCGTCAGCCGTACGCAAAATCGTTTGAAGGCTCGTAGCTCCCAAACGGTTTCAGATATTAAATAGAATTTTTTTTTATGAATAGACTGGGTAGGCCCCTTGAAGCGACCAAATTCTGAGGGGTTGGGGTGTGAGGGGGGAGGAGGGGGTGCGTTTTAGACGGAAAACTTTGGTTTTTAGATCTTAGCAACCGCTTACGCTAGGAGGCTGAAACTTGATAGAACTTTGATAGTGGACCCATTTGCATAAAAATTGTCAAAATGGGCGAAGGGGTGTGGGAGTAGGGTGAAAAATAATGCGTCCAAAAACCCAAAAAAGCCGAGATCGACACATTATAAAATCCATATCTCTTAAACGGTTAACGTCACAAAATTGAAACTTAATGAATATCTGTAGGTATACTAGGAGAATATATCGGAAATACATTTTTGAGCAGGGACAGAGGCGTACGGGGGAATGAAAAACTTTAGACTACGATATCCCACGAACCAATTGCACTAGACAAATACAGTTCGGTTTGTGTATAAAGGTTGACAAATGAAGTTTGCTGAAAGTGGAGCATGAAAGTGGAGGGGATACGAATTTTTCTAAAAAATCACGTCTCATATCTCAAGAACCGTGTAAGAAAGATGCTTACAATTTTTACCAGAAGTATGCCTAGTAGACCCCTAGCAGAAAAAAAAAATTTAGGATGAGGGTGTAGAGGGTGAGGGTGAAAAGTAAAAGGTTCCGATTTTTATATCTCGGGAATCTATAATAATATAAAGCTGAAACTTTGTATTTAGATAGAACTATAGTAGTAGCATGTTGGAAAAATATAATTTTTATAGGGGTAGTATGGTGCGGGGGTGGGAGGTGTTTTTCCTATCTATGGGAGGTGTTTTTCCTATCTATAGAATGCTTATGCTACAAAGTTGAAACTTGGTACGTATATGTATATCAACTAGGAAATTAATTTAGATTAAAAAAAATTTCAAATATCCATTGGCGTTCGGAAGGGGGCAAAAAAAATTGTCAGTGAAAATGCAATGCATATATTTTCACTGTTTTCGTTATATCCATTAGGTCTTTTCAAATATTAAATTCAGTTTTATTCTACGGATTCTTCATATTCCTAGAAGGCGTTTTCAGGATTTTTTGAAATTCTACCCCTAAGGAGGTAGAAAGGAGGTTGTATATTTCTTCACGAATTCTGCCATATTTCTCATGTCTGATCAGATATCGAATATCTTTTTACTTTCAAGGGCTTGCGTAATAATCGCCTAAAACTTGTTTTTAAGTTTTTTCCTTTTCAGGCCCTAAGAGGGTATAAAAGGATTGAATACGTTTTCACGAATTTCGTCATATCTTTTAGAAGTGATAAGAAATTGAAGTGGTTTTTACTTTCTCGTGTTGTCTTCATATTTATCTATTCCTTTTAGGATTTTTGGATATTTATCCACCAAATGGGTGAAAGGAGGTTGCACCTCTGATAATATATCGAATTCATTTTTACTGCCTAAGGTTTCCTTTCAATTTCAGTATTTTTAGATATTCAATCCTAAGGGGTGTAAGGGAGTTGTATGCTTTTCAAATTTTCGACGTATTTCTTAGCTTTGATGAGATATTAGATCGCTTTTCACTTCCACAGACTTTTCATATAATCGCCTACAAACCCATTTCTCAATTTTTCGATATTCAACCCCCAAGGGTTTGCATATGTTTTCACAATTTTTGCCATCCCTTTGTTCTGATGAGATATAAAATTGGTTATTACGGCATTTGATGTAATGACCTAAAAACCAGTTTCACGATTTTCCGAATTTCCGAATTTCAAAAACAAAGGGTTTTGCTTACATTTTCACAAATTTTACAAGATCCCTCGTGTCTCATGAGATATCAAGTTGTTTATTATGATATCGCCTAAAAACCTGTTTCACAATGTTTTCGAAATTCAAACCCTAAGTGGAAGTAATGGCTTTATATACGTTTTAACAATTCTTCATATCTCTTAATTCTGATAAGGCAACGAATTCGGTTTTACTTCTATGGGCTTTTAGTGTACATAATATACCGAAATTCGAATAGTCTATCTTACACGGGCTTTTTCAATGTTTAATCGGCTAAAAATCTCTATTTTAAATATTTTTTTTGTTAACAAAACTAACTTTCCAAGAAACCTCATAATTTCGAAACAATTGATGATATATTCCGACTTTGACCACTCCCGAACTTTGACCCGAAAATAATAAAGTTTCGCCCAGACCTTTGGAAGATTTTTTATATATTTATTATACTGATGAAATCTGAGAGTATTATAAGTTTAAACTAGCCCAAAAGTTTGTAACGCACAGAACGGAGCATCGGACGATAAAAGTTATATATCCGCTTGCTGTCTGTACGTAAACACGCTAACTCAAGAGTGCCTTGACCTAGGATCTTAAAATTTTTGTCCTTAAAACACATGTTCAAGTAAATTGGCCAATAAATTCGGAACGCCTTGAGATACCACTTTGAAATTTTGTATACGTTAGTTTCCAATAGTTGTAGTTCAAGGGATGAATATGAAGAAGTGCCCATGAGTCCTTCGAGTAGCTACCAAAATATGTAAAAATAGCCTCACCCAATTTACAGAACTCACTATAACTCAAGAAATCGTTTAGCAACGAAGTTAAAATTTTATGCAAATTAGTTGAAGTTGATTTAGTATGAAGTTCGAGATTGTCTTTAAGTTTCGAGTAGCAACCAATAAGATTCCTTAATAAAGAACAAAATACATACTCATTCATTATTATACTTTATCGGAGGTCAGTATTTCATCTACAACATGTTATATTTTTAATTTTTAATTTCTTCATTTTACTTTATTATTTTTTATTGTGATAAACCTGAAATTTAAAAAAAAATTGCTACCCTGAAATTTTGTATTTTCACGTTTTAGGACTAGTAAACCCCAAAAAAGCAACAAAAAAAATGTCCGTCTGTCCGCCGTATTTTACATTGCCTTGATAGAGTTCTGTCTTACCGTGCGTGACCTGTTTTCCCTATTGAATAATAACTTTGAAGATTATTATGAAAAGTAAGAAAATACTAGAAGTACACGTCCGTCGAAATCAAAGCCTTCTACATAACGCTAGAAGCTTTTACGTCACGCAACGATATCCACTTGTCTTCTCGCGAATCTAGCATTTAGCACATTTCCAGCAAGTTAGCTATTAATCCTGCTCCGTCCTGTGCATATTTATTACAATTAACTCTGAACTTCTCCATTAAGGGTAATAAATAAAATCCACGCCAGCGAGTCACAGCGGACTTTCGAAATTCCAGAGAAAACGCGAAATTTCATTAGCTAATTGCTCGAATGGCTGCGAGTAATCTATGACCTCAAAGAAATTCATCCCCTTGAGCGATAACTCGGAAAGGTGTTTGGTGTCATTTCGGTCGCTGGTAAGAGGGGCGTAGGGGATAATGAAACGTTCATTTCGACAAAAAAAAGAAAGAAAAAAAGGCCAACCACCTACTTCCCGCTCACAACTAGACGAAGATATATTGTTGCGTAAAATTGGATGAGTCACGGAAAGATGTATGTCTGGTGGGCGGTGGTTGCTAGAGCCAACTTTGGAGGGTGGATGTAGTCCACTAAATCCCAGCCCTCGGGATATTATTGACTCCTAATTATAATTACACCGTACTCTCGTCCATTTGCCATTAAGAATCGCCCTGCATAACGAGTCGTTCGTTACGGAATGATCTTTACGAGCGTGCGGATAGCTAACCAACCGAATGGCACCTAGAGACAACTAATTACTACTTTTAGTGTTAAAACTCGTATTTCACATAAGTACGGGGTTCCAAGTGCTCATTGCGTAGGAGAGTAGATCATCAGCGACTTGCAACTGACGAGTGTTGGAGGATTTTGCAACTAACCTGTGGAAACTGCGAGGCATCTTAGTGTAAAATAAGTGATTTAGCGGAGCTAATGGCCTTTAAATGTGGATACCTTACAAGCAACGGAGGAAACCGTTTCCATGTTTTTACTTTTATTATTTTTTTTATTTTTCGTTGATTTCGTTTGTTAGTCGATGATTAATTATGGTGAAGTCTGTAATACCTATAGCTTGTAAAAATCAGTAGTGAATTGTGTTCTTATTAATGATCGGGTCTTTGAAACAAATGGATTTCAAAATGTGTAGAGATGTCTTTTCAGTAGAAACCATATAAAATTAAATTAACTACTTTTGCTTATAAATATTAATTTATATCCTGGTATGGTGTCACAAAGACGTTTAGTGTCCGTTCATTGTGCTCTCTATTGTATAAGGAGTTTCTGAATGGCATATCTTATTAAATCCAATTTGTTTATTTTGGATATTTATCAGAGTACATCTTCGTTTCCGTTTTCACTAAAAGCTACGTCATTGGTAGAATTCCTGACAACTCTATTCTATTCCGAGCAACAGTATTCGTTGATCTGCTGATATTGCCCATAAGGGCTAATAATAAACTAACTATTGTAGCGAAAAAAATGCTACCTTCAATTTTTGTTTTTCTCGTTTCAGGGTTAGTTGGTTATCCATCGTATACGCCGTCCGCCATGTGTAAGCGCGTTTTAAGGCTCATAGCTTTCAAACACCTTAAACTATGAGGTTACAATTTTTAGTGTGTAGACTATAGGCGGAACCTACGTCCCTGGAACCGCTTACACTCAGAAATTGAAACTTGGGATTTATATAGAGCTTCTACAGTGGAGCCATTTGCAAAAACAGTCGATTTGGATGGAGGGATTTAGGTGCCCGACAGTAATTTTTCTGAAACACTCTAAAGCTGGGTTCGAGACATTCTGCAATTCATATCTCCTGAAGGGTTCACGGCACAAAATTGAATGTGACAGAATAACCAGAAGGCTGTTTGGAACGTTATTTTTTAGGTTGACAATCGCTAGTAACATACACCACATCTCAGCATTAAACGCGTTCCGGACTTATAGCCAAAAAAAATAATAAAGTTGCGTCCAGACTGTAGGCAGATTTTTTTTACATTTACGTATTTTTTTCAATAGAAGATTCAACAGAAGTAAGCACGAATTCGATCTCATTAAACCCAAAAGATTTTCGGAATTCGTGAAAACTTGAACAATACCTTACACCCCCAGGGAGCTTAATGTCGAAAAATTAATCGGTTTTTTCCGTTTATACAATATTTTAAACTTTTACAACTGAAAGTAGATTCGATATTTCATTAGACCTAAGAAATATATCGGAATTCGTGAAAATGTAGACAATCACTTTACACTTATCGAAATATTGGAAATCGGTTTCTATGTGGATATGTAGAGAGCTCGCACAAGTAAAATTAATTTGATAACTTAACATGTTTAAAAGATTTAATGAAATTCGTGAAAATGTGGAAAAAATACTTTTCACGGACATTTTTTTCACTCCACCTCTTTACGCCAAAAAAATTAGAACTTTTTATTTTGCTGTAACTACTCTATTAGTACATCTACATATACATGCCAAGGTTTAACTCTTTAGCATGAGCCGTTTCTAAGATATAAAAATCACCCTCACCCCGTACTCCTATTAACCAATTTTACTTTATTATTTTAATAATTTTCACGTTTCATGACTAATAGACATCAAAAAAGCAAAAAAAAATTTCAGTCCGTCTGTGCACCGTCCGCCGTACGCAAAACGTTTGAAAGCTTATAGCTCTCAAACTCTTTGAGCTATTAAGTTGAATTTTTTTTGTTGGTAGACTGAGCAGACTCCTTCAAGTGCCCACCTTTTGAGTGGTCGGGGTGTGAGGGGGGAGGTGGGCGAAGCGACTTAGACGGAAAAATTTTGGTTTCCAGATCTCAATAATCGCTTACGCTAGGAGGCTGAAACTTGGAATTTATATAGAGCTTCGATAGTGGACCCATTTGCAAAAATATTGCTGATATGGGTAAAGGGGTGTGAGAGTGGGGGGAATAATAATGCGTCCGAAACGCTCGAAAGCCGAGATTGAGACATACTAAAATCCATATCTCCTAAACGGTTAATATCACGAAATTAAAACTTGATGAACATCTGTGGGTATACTAGGAGAATAGATCGGAAACAAATTTTTGAGAGGAGGCAGGGGCGTACGGAGGTGGGGGTAGAAAAAATTTTGGATTACGATATCTCACGAACTAATTGCACTAGACAAGTAAAATTCGGTTTCTGTATAAATGTTAACAAATAAAGTTTGCCGAAAGTAAAATTTTTTAAGGTTGCGGTGGAGTATGGAAGTGGAGGGGATAAGAATTTTTCTAAAAAACCACGGCTCATATCTCAAGAACATTGTATGATAGCAAAAAAAAAATTGTGGGTAAGTTCAGATTTTTATATCTCGAGAACCTATAATGATATAAAGCTGAAACTTGGTATTTGGATAGAATTATAGTAGTAGCATGTTGAAAAAATATAATTTTTTATAGGGGTAGTATGGTACGGGGGTGGGGGGTGTTTCTCCTAACTATAGAAAGGTTTATGCTTAAAAGTTGAAACTCGGTATGTATATGTAAGTTAACTAGAAAAGTAATTTAGATTAAAAAAAATTTCAAATATCCATTGGCATACGGAAAGAGGGCAAAACAAATTATCAGTGAAAATAGAATGCATATGTTTTCACGATTTTCGTCATATCTATTAGGTCTTTCCAAATATTGAATTTATTTTTATTCTACGGATTCTTCATATAAATACCTAAAAAGTGTTTTCAGGATTTTTTTAAATTCGACTCCCACGGTTGTGTAAAGGGGTTGTATACATTTTCATGAATTCTGCCATATCCCTCCGGTCTGATTATCTATATTATATATATATCGAATAACTTTTTGCTTCCACGGGCTTGTTTAATAATCACCTAAAACCAGTTTTCAAGTATTTTCCTCTTTCAACCCCTAAGAGGGTATAAACGGTTTGAACACCTTTTCACGAATTTCGTCATATCTCTTAGGAGTGATAAGATATGGGATTGGTTTTTACTTCCTCGGGCTTTCTTCACATACAAGGAAGGAAGAAACTATTTAATGCTGTAGAAACTCAATTTTGTGCTTGTGCAACGACTGCATTAGCTAATAAATTCCCTTTTCATTACTGCTATACAAACTAATTGGTTTCAATCAATTTAGAAAGCACAAATTTGTTAATGAAACACAGCTGAATATCTACTTGTCAAAACAAATCACATCAAGCTATCATGTATCAAAATAAAACAAGTTGCCTAGTCTGAACACTACTTTTTTAACATGTTAAATTTACCTACTTAAATGCGTTTAAAATGCATAGTCTGTACAGGGTATAAGGCTTCCATCATAATCGTCAAAAGTTGATTTCAGTATTTTTAGATATTTAACTCCAATAGGACGTAAGGCTTTCGACATATTTCTTAGGATTGATGAGATATCAGATCGGTTTCCACCTCCACAGACTTTTTATATAATCGCCTACAAATGCATTTCCGCATTTCGTATTCTAGCGCGACCCCATTCTAACCGCTTTCCGAATCTTTTTTAGGTTTTCAGTCACATAGTAACCTACACCGCGTCTCAGAATTAAACGCGTTCCGGACTTCTGCCCGAAAATAATAAAGTTACGCCCAGACTGTTGCCAGTTTTTTTTAGTATGTCTCTTTATTGGCTCTATATAGTCGTACATACAAAGTTTTTTACCCACCACCGCCACACTTAAAATTTTTACCCCTTGTCTAATCTCCTAGACAATTACAAAGTTTCAACCTTCTGACATCAACCGGAGAAGATATGAATTTTAAAGCGCTTCGGCAGAATTTTTTTTCTCTGCACTTCCACTCCCCTCAACCCGTATCGGCCATTTTTTTGCAAATGGGTCCACTATTATAGTTCTACATAAGTTCCGCGATTTAGCCTCCTAGCATATGTATGATTATGGTCTTGAGATCTGGAAACCAAAATTTTTCATCTAAACCGCTCCCCTTCCTCCCCCAAAAACCTCTCCCCTTCAAAAGAAACCACAGTGGTTCACCCATACAAATTTAAACTTAATATGTCAACGAGTTTGTGAGCTTTGCACCTGCAAATGGTTTTTGCGTACCGGGAAAGGTGTACGGCGGACGGATGGACATTTCTTTTTTTGCTGTTTTCACTCTAAACAGCAAAAAAAAAAATACAAATTTTAGGGTAGCAAATTTTTTTTGAAATTTCAGTTCGAACACAATACTTTATTATTAAATAATAATAAAGCAAAAGGGAGATAGGGGTTTCTTTCTTGAGAACCACTAAGGATAGAAAAGTAAAAGTTGACGTTTTTTGACGTTATTTGTGGGGTTTTTGTATCTCATGAACGCTTTATGCTAGAAAGTTGAAACTTCTTACGTATGTGAAGATTTCCTGGAAAATTAATTCCAGCAAAAATATTTTACATATTTAAGATCTGTCAAGATATCGAATTAATTTTAAATCTTTTGGTTTGCTCGATTTTTTGATATTCAACCCCAAAGAGGTGTAAGTAGGTTGCAATGCATGTTTTCACGAATTCTGACATATGTTTTTCGTATATTACCATATCGAATTCCCCTTTACTTCTCAGGGCTTTATTTATAATCACATAAAAATTAATTTCTGGATTTTTGCGATGTTCACGCCCCAATGGAGCATAAAGTGATTGTATACGTTTTAATTAATTCCGATATATCAGGCACACTAAAAAAACATATTTTTATACTCTAGATGAAATCATATAGAGTATTATAAGTTTAATCCAGCCCAAAAGTTTGTAACGCATAAACGTTACGGTAAACGGACGAAAAAAAGTTAAATATTATTTTTTTTTTATTTGTGACCAAAAACCTTAAATCCGCTTGACGTCCGTCCGTCCGTCCGTCTGTCCGTGAACACGATAACTCAAGAACGCCTTCACCTAGGATCTTGAAATTTTCAATCTGGATGTTTGGTTGAATTTGTAAGGCTAAGTTCGTTAACGGCCAAAATCGTCCTACTCCTTCGGGTAGCTGCCATACAAAAAGTGCTTAAAACAAGTGTTCAAGAATATTGGTCGATAACTTCAGAAGGGTTTAAGACACGACTTTGAAATTTTGTATGTGATATTTTTCCAATAGTTGGAGCTAAATGTATGATTATGAAGAAAATCCTGTTAGTCCTTCGTGTAGCTGCCATACAAATATCCTGTCAAAATGTATTCACGTAATTTACGAAACTCACTATAACTCAAGTAATCTTTTAGCTACGAATTTGGAATTTTTCACAAATTAGTTTTGAGTGAAAAGAAAGTTCGAGTTTACTAGTCAGCGAAATCCGTTTACTCCTTCTGGTAGCTGCCACACAAAATGTGCTTAAAACACGTGTTCAAGAATATTGGTCGATAACTTCTACGTCTTTGAAATTTTGTATGTATAATTTTTCCAATAGTTGGAGCTAATGTATGATTATGAAGAAAATCCTATTAGTCCTTCGTGTAGCTGCCATACAAATATCATGTCAAAATGTATTCACTTAATTTATGGAACTTACTATAACTCAAGTAATCTTTTAGCTATGAATTCGGAATTTTGTTCAAATTAGTTTTGAGTGAAAACGAAGTTCGACTTTACTAGTCAGCAAAATCCTTTTACTCCTTCTGGTAGCTGCCATACAAAAAATCCTTAAGACACGTGTTCAACAATATTTTTCGATAACTTTTGAACGCTTCAAGCTAGGAATTTGAAATTTTGTACACGTTCATTTTAAATGGTTCCAAGGAAAGGGATAAATATGTAAGAAATCGAGTAAGTCCTTCTTGCACCTTCCATGTGAAAGTCCTTCAAAAAGGAAATTTTTTTTTTCGATGACTTACCCAGTTCAAGATGTGAAATTAAACACTGAATATTGTCTTTTAGTTTTTAGTAGCAATCTAATGGCAGTCCTTAATAAAGGACATACAACATGCACACACGTAATTCTACTTTATCCCCAACTACAATATAAATCGGAGTTCAGTATTCATCTAGAGTATTATACGATTGGCTTGCAGCCGATCGTGACTGCAGTATGCTTTTGTTTCAAATTTAAAAACCTTCGACTCCTTTACTTTAAACTGATTTTTATATCTTATAACTTGCCACCTTCAACTAAAGAACATATCTTTTTTTTCGAACGCATCTTCGTTATCTATTTGATTGATCGAGGGCGGCAGATAGGTATCAAATTTACCTTCGAGCTCGGGATAATCATCCCGAGTAATCGTCATGCTTCGTAGACTCATCATAGTTTTTCGACCATCTGCTTTGCTTTTTTACCTTGAATCTCCAGGCCGGCATGCGCCAACATTTAACCCTACCAACGAAAAAAACCCAATAGCCGTGTAATAAATTACTCATTTAATTTACACTTTTGCTCTTTTTGGATCCACACCACACCACCCCGACCCTGACACCTTCTCGGACATCGACCAGTCATGTCCTAATGTGAGGATAATGGAACGTGAGGTCCGACTGGTTGACCCCGAAGGGTCCAGGATAACCGCGAATGGACTTCTCGACTTGACTAATGGTGTTTGCATTTAAAATCGAAGTATGACACGCAATGTTTGATGAACTCTAATACACATGGTTATTTTTGTTTTCGGAATAAGGTAACTCACGTCAGGACTCGTGCAAGGATGAGAAGGATAAACCGGTGCTAACTCACGATTTTATGGCCGAAGTGCCTGATGTTGGAAAAAGGTTTTGCTATTTACGTTAACCTCTTTCGAGGATAATTTGATGGCTGCAGGTGATAAAGTTCGGCCTAATGTTTATTAAAAAACATATTATCATGGTCCGACTGATTCTTGTGGTTAGGGTGTTCTAATAGGAATTGCTTTTAATTAACATAATAAGTCATCGCTTTCAGTGTGGTGAGATATGAAGTTTGAAGAGGATCTCTGCCAAGTTATTCCCGACTGATATTAATGCCTGAGATATTTTTGTTCTTTCGCGCGGTAGTTTATTAAATTCTTTCATAACAATCTTTCATTCGGATTAAAATGTTAGTGATTAAATCATTTTATGGAAATCTTTTTTGAAATTAATTAATTAAATTACATTAATTAAATTTTGAAAAATTCGAATACTACTTATCGTGATTGATTTAAAAAAAAACTTTATTCGTGTTTCATGGGTAGGACCTTACATAGTCTAAGAGGCTGTAACACTTTTAGGGGTGTTATTTTTGACTAAAATTTCCTACCTTGGAATATACTTACAAAAATATCTGAAAATACAGTATAAAGTAGATTCCCGAAATTGTAGGTTTATTGCGGGTTGATTGTCTATCAAAGTACATAAAAGATGAAAAGTACCAAATCTTTTTATAACTTACTTTTCTTTCCATTGAGTATTACATTTACATTGAAAAAGTAGTGCTGGATAGCAAAATTAGATAAATTACGTAGGTACTATCGCAGGTCATTCAAATGATGAAAAATTAATAATGTTTACACCATTTTATTACAATTTTCATTATGAACAGGAGTTTTAACATCAACGACGTCCTCTGCTAAATAAATAAAATAATATTACAGTAGGAATTAAAAAAATGTAATACATCTGTTATTTGTCTACATATTTTTTTAATGAGATATCAATCTCTGTACTCATTATTTAATATATTGTACACAGTAAAAAATGACATAAAGTCAACAATAAAAATTTATCAAAAAAAATATAAAAAGAAGTGCATTTTCACATTTTTTTTATTTAATTATTTGCCGCGTTTGTATAGTGTCAACTACTGTGCTGAAAAATATAGTGAATATACCCGAACAACCATTTATAGTTTTATGCACAAAAAATGTCCACGATGTGTTCACGTTCATTTGTGCACAAAAATTGTGCATGATGGCGACTGACTGACTGCTTGGCGCAATTAACGTAACTGTAAATAAACCGCCTTAACGCATATGTGTTGTACACATTAAGGCAGGCGTCCACTAGGGCGGACGGGCCGCATCGCAAAAATCCGCCTGCCATACATTGTTATGGAAGTGCGTCCACTGAACGACACTCGCGACGGAACGAAGTACGTAGAAAAAAAAATGCTCGCCGCACCGTTGCGATGCGGCCCGCCTCTAGTGGACGCCTGCCTTTAGGGTATGACATGCGCACGTGCTAAAGGCGCATCGAAATGAGGGAAGCAAGGCTATTCTCGCATGTCTAGCACAATGTGTTCACATGCGCACGTGCTACAGGCGAAATGAGCGAAGCCAAGTCTATTCTTTTATTCTTCAAATTTTGCATACAGGCTTTATTTACACGTGCGCATCTGCGCACAGTAACTGCGCACAATTTTAAGGTGGACGGAAATGGTTGTTCGGGATAACCACTCTTTCTTCCAGCCATGCATTGAAATTTAATTCCTCGATGATCACTGTACTTACATATAGTTCAAACAGTAACGGTCTACAGTAGATTTTTGTTATAAAACTAATTTTCCCCAAAACGTCATCATTTAGAATAAATTTAAACATATTTAGACCATATCGCCCAGCGTCGGTTGTACCACTTTTGCTTCCATTTCCTCACATCTTGATTCTTATACAATTCGATACTTACTGGTTACTATTATCTTGGAAGTGAAAACCTTACCTTATTAAAAATTAATTGCTCCATTATTTTCCTCGCATGCATATTCAATGAGACATGTTATGCAGGCGTGCTTTCGTCTTGAAAAGCGGATCTCATTATCTTCGGATGGACCGATTTAAAAATACAATTTTTTTTTGCATATTTCGTTTAACGCATGGTGATACCGATTTGAATAAAGTAGTAGGTTAGGTTAGGTTGAGAAGGGTGGACTAAAGCAATGTGCCCCAGTCCATCACGAGAGATCACTGTGGATCCATTGTGGTCCCCTAGTATAAAACCGGGCTCTAGACTACAGATTCCAAATATTGCTCTTCCTTATGAAGAGAGTATTTCTCCATAAAGGAATCATCGCAAGTTCTGATAGATCGGTTAAGGAGAATTTCCCCAAGTACCGATGCCTGGTGCGTGCCAGACTTTCACATTCACACACTAGATGCTCCAGTGTTGGCTCAACATTCTCATCACCACAGCGACACAGGTCAGCCATGGGTATTCCCAGCCTTTCTCCATGCCTCCCAAAGGGACAGTGCCCCGTTAGGACCCCTATAAGTTGTCTGCAAATGTCCCTGCCCAGAGACAAAATGAAGCTAGAGTTCCTCCTATCAAGTTTCGGCCAGCAGATTCTTTCTTGCCGGCATTCCGAGAGATTCACACAGGCCCCCTCCATCTGTCTGAGCGCTTCAATATCAATCATTCCCTTTACACATTCAATGGGACATAGAACCGACGAATAAAGTAGTAACAGGAACATACAACACCACGTGCTATTTTTTTTAACACGAAATGCTCTGATACTTAATCTGTAAAACTTAAAGTCAATATAAACTACAGCTCACGCCCTAACAATAAAGTTGAAATTTTTATTACTTTTTATTACTAAATTAATAGTATCAACTTCTTATATATGTACTTACATATTGGCAACTCTTGTAATTCCATTATTGCTCTCCTAACACGAACAAATAGAAAAAAAACAATATTCATTTCAACAAACAATTCGCATTTTCGTATAGTGGCGCTCGAAAGGATTCAGACAAGCAATGAAGCGCTAAAGCTGGGAATATGTTAAAAGCGAAGATCCAGAAGCATTTTTAAACTTTTATTCTGATTTATCAGTGTTTTTATTCTGGGTTATTGGCCTGCCATTTTTTTATGTGTGAAGTAGAGCAGGATCCCCAGATAGGGAGTTCCAAATAATACTGTGAGTTGAAATACATTTCTAAATAAGAGTGTATAAGAGTATATAGTTTTCAGATGATAGGGATTACTTTCTGTGGATAAAAAGATAGAGCAATTTAATGAGGATATTTAATTTAATTTTCATTGAAGTAATTTTTTTGCTGGGTCTAATTTTAATTTTCCATTTCGAAAATAATTTCACAGAGCGACGAAACTGTGTCCCATTTACAAATTACCGTGCAAAATGCATAACCTTGCGTTTTAAGAGTTTTTGTATGCATACTATACAGATGATTAGGTGGATTCCGACGGATGTTATATATTAATATTAAAGTTTTGCTTGCTTTCAATCGAAACATAACCAAAATCCACAAAACACAAATATTAAAAGAACATCGTTATTTTGCGGAAACACTTCTTTTTCGAATTTTATAAGAACGATTGAAGTCGAGTTTGGTAAGAATTATTAAGAATTTTTAGTTGCCTTAGCGTTTGACTTTGATAAAATCCATCACAGCTCTCTACAGTAAATCGATTGAAATCATAGATGGCCGATTGTTCAGCGCTTAACAAAAATCAACGAATGTAAAGTAATAGTGGCATTCAGGATTTTTATTTAGTTTAAAAACTGGTAACTATGCACAACTTTAAAAGAGTGAAGTAGACACCTGAACGTGGAATAATAAGAGAGATTGTACCAAGAAGCTATACCAGAAAAGTATTTCGAAAAAATGTCTACCAATATTCAATTAATCGGAAAACTGTTCCATAACAATTACGTACATGAACTAGGTGCCGTTTATAATAGCAGGTGTTAGTACACATATTAAACGGGTTAATTTTGTTTACTTACTTGAAATTTTTTATTGAAATAACTTGGACGTTGTACATTCAGCAGAAATACAAACATTTCAAAGTTCTGGTGACACTGAAATCTCTCATAAGTACGCTTTGATACGCCATTGGAACTGTTTACCGATGCATTACTATCAAATGCACACTTTTTAGTGTCGAAGAGAGACAGCCCTTACTGAATTATTGGATATTTTAGAGCCTTAATTAATCAATTTTACTTTATTATTTTTTAATAATAAAGTATTGTGATCGACCTGAAATTTCAAAAAAGTTTGCTACCCTGAAATTTTGTATTTACACGTTTTAGGACTAGTAAACCCCAAAAAAGCAAAAAAAAAAAAAATGTCCGTCTGTCCGCCGTAGACGCCGTACGCCGTACGCCGTACGCCGTCCGCCGTACGCCGTACGCCGTACGCCGTACGCAAAATCGTTTGAAGGTACGTAGCTCCCAAACCCGTTGAGACATTAAATTGAAATTTTTATGGTGAGTAGATTGGGTGAACCCCTACGAATGATATATTTTTGAGGGGTGGGGGTACAAGGGGAGAGGAGAGGGGAGCGTTTTAGACGAAAAATTTTGGTTTCTAGATCTCAGGAACCACTTATGCTAGGAAGCTGAAACTTGGAACTTATGTAGTACTATGATAATGGACTCAATTGCAAAAAAATGGTCGATATTGGTTAAGGGGTGTGGAAGTGGGAGGGGAAACAATGAGTCTTTAACGCACGAAAGACGGAATTGAAACATTCTAAAATCAATATCTCCTGAACCATTGATGTCAGAAGATTGAAACTTTGTTGTTGTCCTTAGGGATACTTCAATATTAGACAAGGGCTAACATTTTTAAGAGGGGTGGTGGGGTGTGGGGGTGGCGGGTGAAAAACTTTGGATTACAATATCTTCCGAACCAATTACACCAGGACGATAAAATGTAGTTTCTGTAGATGGGATCACAAGAGGAGTCTACTAAAACTAAATTTTTTGAGGGGGGAGGTGGAGCACGAAAGTGGGGGGATAGCAATTTCTCAAAAAATGACATTTTTATATCTCAGAAACCGTATTAGATATGATCTTGAAAATTTTACAGGAGTTGGGGTCGGTGAACTTCTAGTAGGGAAAAAATTTTTGGTGTTGTGGGTGTTGGGGGTGATGGTGAAAGGGGGTAGAAAGGAAAACATTCTGATTTTTATTTCTCGAAAACCATAATGAATAGAAAGCTAAAAATTTAGGATTATATAGAGCCACTATGGAGACATCCTAGAAAAATAAAATTTTTGATAGGGGAATGAAGATACGGGGGAGAGGGGTGGTTTTTTATATCTCAGAAACGGCTTATGCTAGAAAGTTGAAACTTAGTACGTATATGTAGATGTACTATTAGAGTAATTAAAGCAAAAAAAAAGTTCAGATTTTTATTGGCGTTCAGAGGTTGAGTAAAAAAAATGTCCGTGAATCCACATTTTCACATATTTCGTTAAAACTTTTAGACATGTCGAGCTATCAAAGAAATTTCACTTCTGCGGGCTATTTATATAAGCGCCTACTAACGATTTTCAAAATTTTTCGACATCCAACCCCTAAGAGGGTGTAAAGTGGTTGTGTACATATTCACGAATTCTGATATATTCCTAAGGTATATTGAGATTTGGAATTCACTTTTACTTCTATAAGCTTTAAACGTAGTCGGGGAAAAACCGATTTAAGTATTTTTCTCTATTAAACCCCCTGGGGGTATTGTTCAAGATTTCACTGATTCCGAAAATCTCTTAGGTTTAATGTGATCGAATTCGCTTTTACTACTATGAATTATTCTATTGATAAAAAAATACGTAAATAAATAAAAAAAATCTGCCAACAGTCTGGGCGCAACTTTATTATTTTATGGGTAGAAGTCCGAAACGTGTTTAATGATGAGATACGGTGTTGGGTACTATGCGACTGACAACCTAAAAAATAACCAGGAGGCTATTTGGAACGTTATTTTTTAGGTTGTCAGTCACATAGTACCCAACACCGTATCTCATCATTAAACACGTTTCGGACTTCTACCCATAAAATAATAAAGTTGCGCCCAGACTGTTGGCATTTATTTTTTCTGTTCTGTGATCGTGATCTGTGACAAGATATAAAAATAAAAATGCAAATATTTACAAGTGAACTGATTTAAAGGCGAGAAATTAAATAAATAAACTGCTCTTCAAATATAACAACGCAGTGCGCACAAACTCACAGAATTTGTAAGCAATATTTCGGATTATTTTCCTACTGTGGTTTACAAAGGATTTGACCATGTAATTTAAGCGCTTTTCGATGCTCTGCCCCGTCCCTGAGTCATAAACAGTCGATCCGTATAGCTAGTATCTGAAAGGGCATTCTATGTGTTCAAATCAAAATTATCCAAAGCAGAACAGTCATACCACATGAGTCAGTGGCTTGGCAACTCTGCGTGCTTTGTATTTTTGTTCGCATCACTAACTTGCTCTGCACTGGATGAAGGTGAAGAAGAACGTTCCTGTTATAAATCCCTGGCCTTACGGATTCTCTGTTAATCGTGAAACAAGTGTAAGTGTGTGATGTAAGGAGCTACCTAAAAAGTGTGACTTACTAATTAAACTGACATAATTTTTTACTTATAAACAATTCAGTGTCCAAGTTCCTGAGTTTTTAAATTTTACGACTCTTATATGGAGACTACCACATTTCCTTCATACTTTATTAATTTTATACATATGTACTAGTAACTATTTGATTAACGAAACGTTCTGAAGGGCACTGCCAATATACTTGTTTCGCCCAAATTGGTCCAAAGCTTCGCTGAATTGAAATAATTCAGCTGGATTGAACTTCTTTCTGATGTTATCTGGAATACTACTACCAAACTCGTGACATGATAATAGTCCACATTGAAAGGTATTTTTTTTTGCGTTTTGTAATTAACATCAATAATTTCCAAAAATTTTCATTTTTACTTGGAGCGTTTAAAAAACTCTCCTCCGCAATGAAAAAGTCGCGTTTTTATGGTTTTTTTCTTTCAAAAAGTAATTAGCATTAAATAAAGAGAAATTTGATACGGTACATCTCCCACGCTTGCAGTATTAGTCTTTTAGCCCTTAAGGTATAACGATAATGCATATTCCGACCATTATCAATGATCGCATGTGCCGGGAATCGAATGTGTGCTTTTCAAGAAAAAGCGTGATTATAAAAAAATAGTTGGGTACACGTCAAGAACGCGTTTAATGCTGAAATGCTGTGTAGGTTACTATGTGACTGAAAACCTAGAAAAAAGTTCGGGAAGCGATTAAAATTGGGTCACGCTAGAATGCGTACGCCATTACCCCCCACCACTGCACGCCACTGGCCTCCTTCAAAATGTTGTTTCCGATCTATTTCACTAGTATATACCTACAGACAATCATTAAGTTTCAATGTTGTGACATTAACCGTTCAGGAGATATGAATTTTAGAATGTCGCGATCTCAGCTTTCTAGCATTTCTGACGCATTATTTCCCCAAAATTAGCACATTTTTTAAAAAAAAATCGATATCAATACCTTATTAATTAAATAATAATGTAACATTACAGATACGTTTTTTGAGATATTCAAGGTTGTTTTTGTTGTTGTTGTTGTTTGAAGTGGGGGAAGATACGCAGCAAAGCCGCGCATCTTGAGCACTCAGACAATTATTGCCCATTGCACTCGAGTCCCCCAGTCTCTACCCGAACTTCTTCGTCCTCCTCACGAATTTCAAGAGCTCAGGTAGGGATCGAGAACGGAGTTCTTCCATCCTCATAACATCGACGCCGTATACGTGCACTCTCGCAAAAGAGTAAGCTGGACACTCAAGAAGGAAATGTTCTGTTGTGTCGTCGCTCTCGTCGCAAGCAGTGCACATGGGGTCATCAATGATTCTCAATCTGACCATGTGTAGGCCACACGAGTTATGCCCTGTGAGGACACCAACCATACTACTACATTCTTTTCTGCTCAATTTGAGAAGAAAAGATGCGGTTCGTCCACTTGGTCCGTCAACAAGGTTTCTGGTCTGCCGCATACCCGGGAAGAGCCGCCATCTCTCAATGTGTGATTTACTCACCCACTCAGCAGTGGCAGCCCTAACAGAGGCTACAGGCACACCGAAAACTGGTTCTGGTCCGACCATGGCTGACTCCGATCCTGCCTTTGCTAATGCATCAGCTAGTTCATAGCCAGTTATACCCTGGTGACCTGGAACCCATATGAGCTTTAAGTCATTGAATCTGCCAACAGAATTCAACCGTTCTTTACACTCACGTACCATCTTCGAAAAGATGATTGGATTATCTAGGGACTGTAGAGCGGCCTGACTGTCGCTGCAAATGCAGATCATCCTGCCTCTCCATCTTCCCTCTATAATCCATTCTACTGCCTTAAGGATCGCATAAACTTCAGCTTGAAATACCGAAGAATGTTTTCCTAGGGCGAAAGAGTACCTGAGATCTTCAGTCTGCAGATACATTCCAGCTCCCGACCCGTCTTCAGTCATTGAGCCGTCCGTGTAGAATATATCAGTGAATCCGCTAAGCAATGCGGACTGGTTTTCCCACTCCGCCCTACTCGGGATCTCCACCTGATATCTTCTATTGAGCATACAGATCGGAGTCATAGCATCCGAAGGCATATCGACAACAGACAACTTTCGAGCCATTTCTCCATGACCCGTGCAATGCTCTTTCCTCCACAAGCCTAATCTCATTAGCCTGTGCGTAGCTCTCATTGCTTCCGCCTGAACAACAATGTCAAGTGGTGGCAGATTGAGCAGTGCATCGAGTGCCGCACCCGGTGTGGTGCGCAAGGCACCTGTTACACCGATGCAGACTGTCCTCTGTAGTTTAGCGAGACTAGCTCTAATGTATGCCCATTCGGACTTAGTCCACCAAACCACTGATGCATAGATTAGGATGGGTCTTATAATGGCCGTATATAGCCAATATACCATTGAAGGCCTAAGACCCCATGTTCTTCCAAAAGCTCTCCGGCACTGCCAGAATTTTACTAGCGCACGGTTTGCCTTTGTATCTACATGTTCCTTCCAGAGAAGCTTGCTATCCAGGATAATCCCCAGATACTTAACTTTATTCAAGGTACTTTATCCTTAAATATCTCATCATCAACATCGTAATCCTTGAAAAGAATTCGCAGTGATTATTTTCATATTTATCATTTAATTTTTTTATATTTCGACTTCTCCTTTGAAATAAGCCCTAATGTATTATTCTATGAAGAAAATTAACGGAGATATGAACTTTCAAAAATTACTTGGATACCATTTTCAGGAAATCTTTAAGATAATATAACTAACAAAAAATTTGACATAGAAGAAATACATATTAGTTATATA
Source organism: Beris morrisii (assembly GCA_951812415.1). NCBI lineage: Eukaryota > Metazoa > Arthropoda > Insecta > Diptera > Stratiomyidae > Beris > Beris morrisii. The sequence continues at coordinate 75,854,076 of OX638310.1, forward strand.
TATTTTTTCCCACTAATTCTTCGAGTCCACAAAGTTTTAAAGAAATCGTCGATGGTAAGGTCACACCTGTGGCCGATTCTTGATGAAATGACCCAAACGCTGAGTTTACCATAATTTATGTAAAAACCAGGAAAAAGTGAAAGTTACTAGCTGCTAATACTCTCCTATGGTTTTCCGAAAGACACCTCATTTCCCGAAATATTGCTTCTTCTTTCTTGAGATATTATTAGCAGAACCAGAAATATATACGCAATATTTAAAAAGCATGTTTTGCTGGACATAGTTTTCTTCGTTTTTACACTTTAATAAAAAAGAATTGCTCAGTTACGAAAATATTTTATATTAAAGGTGAATAACTTCAAACGTTCTTAAGCTAGATCAAAAAATTAACTCTCGAAAGTTAATAAAAAAGATTTTTATAATACTTAGAACGAAATAAGCTCACGATCCTGTTTTCCTGGTTAATTACCAGAAATAAAAAATATTCAGCTGGAATGGTTAAAAAACGGCAACAAATCAAATATCCCGTAATTATTATCCTGCAATTGAAAAAATATTATTTAATCACCATTACCAACACCAGAACTGTTATTGTTATAGTTATTAATAGAAGAAAGTGCTGTAAAACGTCTGATTTCGAAAACGGGTATATGTTTGGAAGGGCATTTTCCTAATCTTTTCGAGCCCCACAACTACCTTAAAGTAATGAAGTTACACATACGTACTTTTAAATTTTGCATTCAAATCGAGTAGATAGTAAATATTTAGGAATATTATTAATCTCACTAAAAACCACAAAGGTTTCTAAGTCGTGATTACGATTCAAAATTTTCTAAATTCATCAGCTAAATAATGAAAATTACAAGGCCTAAATGAATAAACAATACTTAGCGTAGGCATAATATGCATTCATAACATTCCGAAGAGAATCTGCCAGAAAGTCTGAAATATGGGGTCATGAATACAGCGACAATTTCAAGTTGCTTGGCTGCAAAGCAGAAACCTTCAGCGTGAAAGTACAATGGGCTATCAAGTGCGGTTAAATACCAACGTAAACCTAGCAATAAAGGAAGTGATCTTCCAGATCGTCATTTTCGCATTCCATAGCGGAGCCAAAGCGTTTTGTGTGAAGATCGCAAGCCACCAAAGCACCCTACAAGCGGATTTAAGAAGACGATGTCATCATATTTGTCTGTTTTTTTATGATGAGCAATTATTTAGTCTTCTGCATTTAGCATGTTCGTTCGAAATCCATAAGACGTTCGGTTAAATAAAATAAAAATGATTTTGAACTAAAAGAGAATATTAACGGAGCCCATACATTGGCGAAAAATATATTTATTCAGAAACTTTCAAAAGAAAATTAAACATAATTTTTCCTTAAAGGCACACGGCATGGCAGGAACGAAGCCCAATAAGACGAAAACGATGAACAGAAACACAGTCTTTTAGCTGCCCACGCATTCGCATTGTGTCTTATGCAAATTTCCGCTCCAGCTAATTTTAGTTGGGATTCGTCTTAAGCTTTTTAATTCTTTCCGCGATCGACACGACAGCATCTCAGCCTGAGCTAACCCGAATCAGCCGTAAACTTAGCCCCAACAACTTGTTCGATTTTTCAGAGTGTGTATAAGGCCCAACATACGAGTAGTTACATAAAACCAATGACTTTGTTATTGTTGTTATTCATAACGTTCAAGCTTATCTTTGAGAGAAGTGAGACTAGATACTCGGATGCTAATGTAATTGCGAAGGATTTTCAATTATTACGCGCCCATACCCCATATGCGAAAGAAATGCAACAAAGCGGACAACATTTTAAGACTTGCGGTTGTCTTTTAATAGCCACGCTATTTTGACACGACCGAGTAATTTAAATTCCAATCTTTATTACATCGCTAACTTGAATTTTCCCCGTCCGAAAGGAAAATTAAATGCTTCTAATCGCATTTCCCACCACTTTTGTGACTTGAATTGAATCTTACTAGTCGCTATACCAATTAAAAGTTCTCACAAGTATTTCAGATCGTGAATGATTTTTTTACGACTCGGAAACGTGTAACGTTTGTAGAGTATGTTGCGACTAGAACCAGAACAAATTTGCAATAAGTTGGTTGCATTAAATACTGGTAGTCGTATCATATATGTATACAAGGTCAGATCTTATGAATAATTTTCTAAAATTAATCATTTTGGTTAATAGAGTCGTGATGAGCCGGCCTATCAGCAAATTACTACTGTCTAATTAAATTCTTATAAATAAAATTGAAGAGGTTGTCTGTTTGTGTGGATGTTTGTTTGAAGTTGGCGTGAAAACTGCTCAACCGATTTTGGTTAAATATTATTCTTTATAATTTATTCATGCACGAATAAATCATCCTTTTAAATATGCATAGAAAATACAATACACTTCAATACTATTCATTAGTTAAAATTCAATAAAGGGTCATTACTTCAAGAATCACCAAAAAGGATGAAATTTGTGACCTTACCATCACCGATTCTTTTGAAAATATGTGTACTCGAAGAATTAGTGAAAAAAAATATAATTTAATTTTTTTTGTTTCCATCTCTTTTTTTTTGTTAGTTATAGTTTGTTAAAGATTTCGTGAAAATGGTGTCCTGGTTATTCCTTAGGTTGTCAGTCCCATAGTCATCTACAACGTCTCTCAGCATTACTAACGTTTCGGACTTCTACCCATAAAATAATAAAGTTGCGCCCAGACTGTTGGCCGATTTTTTTTTTAGTTTTAATTACTCTAGTACCACATCTACATATAGGTACTAAGTTTGAACTTTCTAGCATAAGCCGTTTCTGAGATATGAATAACCACCCCCCACCCACGTACCATGCTCCCTTATTAAAAATCTATTTTTCTGGGATGTCTCTATAGTAGCTCTATACAGTTTTCAATTTTTAGCTGTCTATCCTTTGCGACTTTCGAGAAATTAGATTTTTTTCATTTCCACCCCCCCACCATCACTCCCTACACCCACTCCCTCAAAAATTTTTCTCCACTAGAGGTCTACTGGTCCTAACTCCTGTACAATTTTCAAGATCATATCTGATAAGGTTTTTGAGATATACAAATTTAATTTTTTTAAAAGTGACTGTCCCCCTACTTCCGCGCTTCACCTTACCTATCAAAAATTTTAAATTCAGTAGACTCCACTGGTAATTCTATATACAGAAATCAAATTTTATCTTCCTTTCATAATTGGGTCAGAAGATATTGTAATTCAAAGTTTTGCAATCCCCAGTTCCATACCTCACGACCACCCTTAAAAATGTTAAACCTTTTCTAATCTCCTAGTATCTCTTAAGACAACTACAAAGTTTCAGCCATCTGACATCAAACGTTCAGGAGATATGGATTTTAAAATGTTTCAATCCCAGATTTCAAGAGGTTTAGACGCATTGTTTTCCCCCCAACTCGCACACCGCTAAACCCCACCCTATTGACTATTTTTTTGCAAATGGTTCCACTATCATAGTACTACATAAGTTACAACTTTCAGCCTCCGAGCATAAGCGGTTCCTGAGATCTTGATACCAATTTTTTTCATCTAAAACGCTCCCTCCTCCTCCCCCTCACACCCCCACCCCTCCAAAAGATACCACTCGTAGGGGTTCACCCATTCTACCTACCATAAAAATTTCAACTTAATATCTCAAGGGGTTTGAGAGCTACGCACCTTCAAACGGTTTTGCGTACGGCGGACGGCGTACGGCGTACGGCGTCTATGGCGGACAGACGGACATTTTTTTTTGCCTTTTTGGGGCTTACTAGTCCTAAAACGTGAAAATACAAAATTTCAAGGTAGCATATTTTTTTGAAATTTCAGGTCTTTAACAATACTTTATTATTAAAAAATAATAAAGTAAAAACCATATGTCCGGGTTTTTCATGTAACCACCTAGAAATAATTTTCTGTTGTTGTAAGTGATCTTTTAAGCTTATATCATTTGGCTTTCTACTTCCTCTGGCTTTTTTTATAATCCCTGATATTGACTGACAACACCTTCACATTTTGGTCTCTGCATAAAAATTTGGAACCTTACATAAGCCAATCTGCCGTGATTAATTCCAATTTTTGAAATGCCGTATTGACAATGGAGCCTAGTTTTTACCACGAATTCAAAATTGTGTTGAATTATGGCATCCTTGCCTTAAAGTTAATATTAACAAAGTTGTTAAGTGATTTCTAAAAAAAAATTGTCGAATTTTTGCTTTAAAAAGGTCAATCCGGAAAAAAACTACATGGAAACAACAAAAAACCTTTTTTATTTTAGTATTAATAATTTTTTGTCTTTTATTTGTTTTATTATGATTTTTGAATAAATAATAGGTGTGGTATTTTGCGCATTTATCCAGATCAGAGTAGTGATTAAAATTTACATTGAAAAGACCATGAATATTACTGTTTTTGTTATTTTTTATTGCTTTTCCCCGTAGATAGTAGGCTAGAATATAGATTTTAACCGGAACAGCTGCCCCAGTAAGCTCACTGAGGCAGCTATTCGCGATAAATTCTCTAATCTCGCCTACTATCTACGGAAAAAAGTTATAAAGAATCATAAAAACAGCAATGTTGTTGTTATTTTGTATATAAATTTTCTAACCTACTCTGTTCTGGATAAGTGCTCAAAAAAACACACCTAATATAAATAAAGAGGAAAAACTTTTAATTTTAAATTTACAATTACGGTGTTTTCGAAAAATTAATTTAATTTTTAAAATATGTTTTTTAATGGATTTTTGTACTTACGGGATGTTAGAATTAAGACATTTTGAGCGTATGAGACTTGAGACTTACGGAGCTTGTTAGCTTTGATATATAAAAAATTTATAATTTTGGGTTCTTCGCACAATTTTTTTTAATTATTTATAATTATTATAATTATAATAATTATAATAAATTTTCTGAAATATGCTCCTAAATTAATGAGTTAAAGTTTAAAACGACTGTGGTTGATGGCTTTATCTATTCCCCGAATACTGTTTTTATCGTCATCTTAAAATGGAAATATAAATTAAAATCGATTTATATTTCAAGTAGTCAAATCGATTGTGTACCAAATTACAATAAAATTAAAGTATTATAATTATGTGCAATATACTGTTTAAATCCGAATCACAAATTGCCCACTTACATAATCGAATGCAAAACTTGTAATTTAAATACCCTACAAAACTGAGCATCTGACAACGCATACATTATACCGAAGAGTACGTTAGCCCGCCTAAGTTTGATTCGCTGAATATATCAATGACATAGCAAAACGTCTCGAATATTATAATAATAAAATAATTTTAGTGATTTGCATAAACATGAGTCGAATGGAGGCAGCATAAATCATGTTTCACAAGTAGTTACAAGCCATCATACCTGCGTACCTAATCGCGCACAAATGCTCGCCCGCAAAAAACTTAACAACATTTATTGAAGTTGTGATCGATGCCTTATTAAATTCAAATGCATACCTCCCGATTTAAGTCCAAACAAAATTTTCGTTTTCCATTTTAGGCGCACGTTGCACACGTTTTCAGCTTCAACTTGCATCTGAACTTTTCAACGGATTTTAACATTTTCTCGTTGAATTTGTGTGTGGTCCTAGCCTTAATTGATCTTTTCTTGTCGACAAAGCGGACCCTGTATATTTAAGGTGTTTCTTTTTTCTTCGATAAAAATAAAGTAAGCCACTTATTGCACATAAATTAACCACTTCTTCACAGATTTTTGTTGTGTTGTTTTAATAAAGTTTGACTTGATGGCTTTTTCGCGTTATTCGTTGACACCTTACTGATTTCATTCATACCCTGCATTGTGATCTTTTAGACAAATTTTAACACGTTTTCACAAATCTTGAAAAACAAGTTTAAAACTGAATACGAAAATGAATACAAATTTATCAATGGAATATTACATATATTTTTGTCAAGCGTGAATTTATTTAGAATTTATACGGTTTTTTTGCTTGCTATTGGTGAATTCGAAAATTAAATTAGTGTAATAAAATATACTGAACACATTAACACAAATTTATACATGATGGAAATGTTTTTTCATACGACACTTCACTTCCTGTGTGGCATGACATCCGATTGAGACAGTACAGTTTAAGTTCTTTTCCATTTAATCGAAGCACATACTAACTTTTGGTGAAGTTTGTTCTTTGCCTTTTATTATTAGCAACCAAAAAATAAGTTAACATTTCTTATTCTTCGAAATTGTTTTAAGTTAGTGGAATAGAGTCGAATATATGTTAATCGGAAAAGAAAAGTACTTAGAGGTGTACCTAGATTAAAAACAACAAACGAATTTATCACCTAGCAAACACTGTTATATTTTTTTAAGTCAAGTTGAAAACGAATCACACTTTCTTCATATAGATAATAAATAGTCGTCCGAATGTGTTTCATCACATAAAAAATGTTTCCACCTAAAGACTCTAGATCAAATCAGCTGTATCTATAAATTAGTTTTGTGCATTTGATAAGCGAAATAGAATGATTACATATTGTTACATGCATACCCTGGCTGCCCGTGCAACTCAGTTCAATGAAAACAACAACAACCTTTCGATATCAAATAGCGTAGGAAGCTCTACACACTTTTCACATGTTTTATACACTTCTCGCATGTTACAAATACTTCTTGAATATTTCACACATATCACCGAATATGTTGGAAATATCGTGACTCAACACATGCAGTATATAAGCGCCGCAGTACTTGTACACACGATCAGATTTGCTGCTGTAAGAGCGAGACGACGATCAGTTCTTCGCAGTGTATTTGTAAAGTGATTTTCATTGATGACACCAATCGTGCCATAAATAAAATCGGTAAGAGTTGCCAATAGTGTGATTATTGAGTGCGACTTAATAAGCCACTATTGTTTTTATTAATTGTAATCGAGTTGATCAAGTCAAAATTGAATTTTTCAAAACAGAAATTTAAGTTTTTTCGATGTACTTATTAATTGTTTTTTGAACAAAAAAGTTCGCCTTTTCAACATTTACTTTTTTTCAAATTTTGAATTTTGGTTATTTCTCTATTTGTAATTGAATATCACACGATAGAACAAATGAATGGGTCCATGCTAAAAGGTCGTCATTCCATTTTTGTAAACTGTTGGCAAAACAAAAAAACCGCCTGTAGACAACAGTTAAGTTAAATTCATAACAATACTCTACCGAATCAATAAAAGAGGTTATTTATAACTCATATAATTATATTTTACAAATTTACCTTTTTTTGAAACCCGGTGGACTGATGTCCTTTTAGCATGGATAAACTTAATAACTTGGTAGGCTTACTCATCATTCTAAAATTCATATCTTCTGAACGATTAATGTCAGACGATTGACACTTTATGGTTAACTTAAGAAATACTAGGAGATTAGAAAAGAGTTAAAATTTTTAAGGGTGGTGGTAAGGTGTGGGGGTGAGGGGTGAAAAACTTTGGATTACAATATCTTTCCACTCAATTGTACTAGGAAGATAAAAATTTTTTTGTGTACCATTTATAGAACTACAAGCCGCGCACCGTGGCTCCGCACGCTACGCTCACGTTTGTTTGGTGCTATACTATCGTTACTCTCGTTGCTTCCATTTTTCCCGTTGCTTCCATTTCACCCGTTGCTTCCGTTGCTCCCGTTGATCCCGTTGTTCCCATTTCTTCCGTTACTTCCGTTGTTCCGTTGCTTCCGTTACTCCGTTCCTCCCGTTACTACATCCTCTGTTCTCCATACTCTATCCACCATCCTCCATCCTCCATCTTCTATCCATCATCCATCATCCACCATCCACCATCCCCCATCCATCCATCCTCCATCTTCTATCCATCATCCATCATCCATCATCCACCATCCCCCATCCACCATCCTCCATCTTCCATCCTTCATCCTCCATCCACTATCCTCTATCCCCTATCCAACATCCATCGTCCAACTTTACCATTTAGTAATAGGAACGCATAACTAATACACCGAAAACGAACGAACTGCCGCTGAACTATATGAAATACACTCAAATGTTGAAATAATTCGCGTACCACCAATTGTAAAATGATTTTGTTAACGCAGAAACCTTCGCGGGCGTGCGCTCAACATATCAACAAAGTTTCATCGCAATCGGATGAATGGTTTTGGAAGGTATATGGGACAAACAATTAGAGCTAAAATAGCGAAAAAATTGGAAAAATGTCGAAAAAAGAATTGTTTTTGATTCGATCGGTACCAAACTTCACAGGAACCATCTCGGGACTATTCTACATGTTCTCTGAAAATTTGATGAAAATCGGTTGAGCGGCTTAGGAGTTTATAGGGAACATATATACACCCTCTTTTATATACTCGTATATAGATAAGTCGAATCTACTGAATGTAAAATTTTTGAGAGGGGATTTGAAGAGCGGAAGTGGGGGGAATAAATAAAATATTTATATCTCAAGAACTGTACTAGATAAAATCTTGAAAATTACAGGAGTTAGTACTAGTAGACCTCTACCGGGGAAAAATTGGTGTGGGTGTATGGTGGGTGTGGGTGTATACTAGGAGGGGTTGGAAATGAAAAAATTCTGATATATATTTCTCGAAAGTCGCAAAAGATAGAAAGTTAAAAATTGGCATCTACCATATATAGAGCTACTATAAAGACATCCCAGAAAAATAAAATGTTTGATAGCGGTAGCGAGGTACATGGGCAGGGTGTGGTTTTTCATAGCTCATAAACGGGTTATGCTAGAAAGTTGAAACTTAATACCTATATGTAGATGTACTACTATATAAATTAATGATAAGATGTGCCGGACCTCCAAGACTTCAAAACTAGTGAAATCGCAATTTCGATAAAAATTGGACTGGTGACCTTTTAGCATGGACCCATTCAAATAATAAATAGCCAACATTTGTCGTTTATATTACTGTTGGCAATCATATTATTCCAGCGCAATACCATTTTCCATCACGATACTCAGATTATGAAATTTAGATATAAATAAAGTAACAAATTTTATGGAAAAGTTGTATGGCACGTAGTCATTTAGAATGCTAAAAGGAGTATAGAACTCAAAATTTCTGATTATAAAATCATATTCGTTATGGCCAGGCAAACAACAACTTTATCGACGAGTATCGTCTACTTCAAGAGATCATCGTCAACTTATGTAGAATGCTTACTTCTCGCAAGAAAGAAAAAGTAAATACGTACTCCTAAGAGCCATCCAGGTTAGGTCATCCAACCATAGAAAATCCGTAAATTTATGAGCCATATATCGTCATTAAATTTGGGAATCAATAAGAGGCTGTACGGTCTTCATTCTTCAATGGCATCTTATCCTATGAGCTCGCTATACCTTTGGTAAACGCTTTACTTTTTACCGCTGTTATACGTGCTCCAGAGTGGACATGATAGAAACTCGACAAAAAAAAAAGTTCACACAACTTTAAAAACTTGTTTCTTGTTCTTTTTTCTTTTTCAATTTTACACCGCGATTTAATCACAAAATCCATTTTCAAGTTTCTCTTTTTTCACAGAATGCCATTTAAGACACGAATTATACCGGCACTCGAGTTATGTTAACAAGGCAACACCAATCAGATTGGTTACATGTTTTATTGTATAGTGTTCAATATGATTGGAAAAATGTCTCGAATTTTATTCAATATTTAGTGTTTTCCGTTATAAGGAAGCGAATTGTAAATATTTCTAACACTTTAATTCTTTAACTCCTTATAGCTAAAAATTTTTGTGTCTCAGGGGAGCAAAATTATAAAGTTAATCCTCTTATTATAAGTTACTTAGATATTGTTCCGACTGCATAAGTATGTGCCGATTCGTAGAAATGTACCTACTCGTAATAATAGCAAATATGATTTCCAAGTGTCAATTAATTATCGTGCTGAGCCTAGGGGAGAAGCAGGATTACAAATTTTGCATGAATTGTATGGGAGCTACCTGCAGCAATAAAGGAATTAAACTAATCCATAAACCCATGCTTGTGGACCTATTAGATTATATTATAATATTGAAACAAGTTTGAAGCTGCGAGTTGAACGCGTTCAAATTTTTTAACAACACTTCAGTGTTTTATTTCTGTAGTTCAAAATAAAGAAATGTTAAATTTGAAATTCCTATTAGCTTATCACGTTCTTATGTTGTCGCACAATAGGCTTAATCAAATCTTGTAGCTTCAACTATTGGTGAATCGACGCGTTCTCTAGAATTAGAATTTCTACTATAATTAATTGATACAAAAATACTTTATTATTAAAATAATAAAGTAAAATTACACTTTCGTATATATAGAGTTCTTTATTGAAATGCACATTGCTAACTATTTCTCTTTTTTCATTGCAGGTAATTAAAAAATTAAGTTCATGATTATAGAACTTGGCGGAATTTAAATAATTAGTGATGTCAAAAGTGCAGATAGACACTAGCTTAGCAACACAAATGTTGTGGGTGCGAATCCCAGCTAGTATACATTTCGTCGGACTGAAACGCATAGAGCCAGCCGCCTCGTAAGGAGTGCATTATATCCGGAAGTGATATAAATATAAATTCTAAACAGTGTGGTAGCAACTTAATTTTATTTCGTCTTTAGTTTCATGACTTTACTGATATGATGCAGCAGAATTTGGTAAGCAATTTCCAACGTTATTTTTCGATGATTATAACGATAGGAGCGGAATATATGCTGTTGCGCTCGAAAAACTAAATAAAACACTCATGCAAACATGTGTCAGTTTTAGTACCGTTTTCGAGATATACCGTTTTTGTTACACGTCTTATTTATATCAATAGCTTCTGAACCGTTAAGAGTTTTCAAATAATTTCACAATTGCAAGAAAGATACTTAGACCTTTAAAAAAAAGACCTTGATTATTTTTTTCTTTAACAGAATAGTTGATTTATAACTATCTACTTCACATTACTGATTTGTCCATAATAACGGCTATAAATCGTCTATCCCGTTACGAAAGAAAATAAATAAGGGTGTTTTCAAAAGCTCCAACAATTTTCCTTCCTATTGGCAAAAAACTATTTCAGAAGCATTTTCGGCTTAGGAATTTAATTGTATTAATAGAACAAACGGCAAAAAGGTAAGAATCTGTCAACGATCTGGGCGAAATTTTATTATTTTTCGAGTCAAAGTATGGGAGCGGTCAAAGTCGGAGTATATCATCAGTTGTTTCGAAATTATGAGGTTTCTTGGATAGTTAGTTTAGTTCTTAAAAAAAAAAAAATTTAAAATAGAGATTTTTAGCCAATTAAACATTGTAAAAGCCCATGTATCGTAGACTATTTGAATTTCGGTATATTCTAATTTTATATCTCATCAGAACTAAGGGATGGCAAAAATTGTGAAAACATATGCAAGCCCTTAGGAGTTGAATATCCAAAAATTGAGAAATGGGTTTGTAGGCGATTATATAAAAGGTCTGTGGAAGTGAAAGGCAATCTAATATCTCATCAAACCTAAGAAATATGTCGAAGCTTTGAAAAGCATACAACTCCCTTACACCACTTAGGATTGAATATCTAAAAATACGGAAATTGACTTTTTGGCGCTTATATAGGAAACTTTAAGAAGTAAAAATGAATTCGATATATCATCAGATATGCAACCTACTTACAGCCAATTGGGGGTTGAATATCCAAAAATCCTGAAAGAGGTTAATAGATATATGTAAAGACAACATCGGAAAGTAAAAACCAATTCAATTTCTTATCACTTCTAAAAGATATGATGGAATTCGTGGAAACGTGTTCAACCCTTTTATACTCTCTTAGGGGTTGAAAAAGGAAAAAACTTAAAAACAAGTTTTAGGCGATTATTTCGCAAGCCCTTGAAAGTGAAAATATATTCGATATCTGATCAGACCTGAGGGATATGGCAGAATTCGTGAAAAAGTATACAATCCCTTTTCCACCCCTTTGGGGTCGAATTTCAAAAAATCCTGAAAATACTTTCTAGGTATTTATATGAAGAATCCGCAGAATAAAAATGAATTCAATATTTGAAAACACCTAATAGATATGACGAAAACCGTAAAAATATATGCCTTCCATTTTCACTGATCATTTTTCTTGCCCCCCTTTCGAACGCCAATAGATATTTGATAGTTTTTTTTATCTAAATTAGTTTTCTAGTTGATTTACATAAATTTACCGAGTTTCAACTTTGTAGCATAAGCCGTTCTATAGATAGGAAAAACACCCCCCACCCCCGTACCATACTACCCCTATAAAAAATTATATTTTTCCAACATTCTACTACTATAGCTCTATCTAAATACCAAGTTTCAGCTTTATATCATTATAATTTCTCGAGATATAAAAATCGGAACTTTTTCTTGTTTACCCTCCCCCACCCTTACCCTCTACACCCTCACCCACAATATTTTTTTTCTGATAGGAGTCTATGAGGTCTACCTCTGGTAAAAATGTTAAGCATCTATCTGACACGGTTCTTGAGATATGTGACGTGTTTTTTTTGGAAAATTCGTATCACCTCCACTTTCATGCACCACCGCCCCCTTTAAAAATTTTACTTTCATCAAACTTAATTTGTCAACTTTTATACAGAAACCAAATTTCATTTGTCTAGTGCAATTGGTTCGTGAGATATCGTAATCTGAAGTTTTCCACCCCCCACTCCCGTATGCCACTGTCACAACTCAAAAATTTGATTCCCATTTATTCTCCTAGTATAACTACAGATAGTCATAAAGTTTGAATTTTATGACATTAACCGTTTAGGAGATATAAATTTTAGAATGTCTCGATCTCGGCTTTCAAGCGTTTCGGACGCATTATTTTTCCTTCCACTCCCACACCCCTTCACCCTTATTGACAATTTTTATGCAAGTAGGTCTACTATCAAAGCTCTATATAAATTTCAAGTTTTAGCCTCCTAGCATAAGCGGTTGCTGAAAACCAAAATATTCCGTCTAAAACGCTTCCCCCTCCTCCCCCCTCACATCCACTCCTCTAAGAATTTGGTCACTTTAAGGGGCCTACCCAGTCTATTCATAAAAAAAAATTCAATTTAATATCAATAACCGTTTGGAAACTACGAGCCTTCAAACAATTTTGCGTACGGCGTACGGCGGACAGACGGACTTTGCTTTTTTCGTGCCTTCTAGTCATGATATGTGAAAAAACAAATTTTCGGGGTACCAAATTTTTTTTTTTTAAAAATCAATCACAATACTGTATTATTAGAAAATGATAAAGTAAAACGATTTGTTTAAAAAACGGTACGAAAACAGTAATATGTTTGTATTGGTGTTTAACTTAATTTTTTTCTCAAATAATAACAGGACTTGTCGCATAGTTTCATCATCATCAATGGCGCGGTGCGATAACCTAAATCGGGCCCTGGCCTCCTCGCATAGTTTATAATGCTTCAATTGGTCAAATTACACACTATGGCCATTAAATGGAAATTAAGACAACCCTGGCAAGCCGAACAACTCTCCCATGAATGAGTTCAAAGTTTCCAGAGAAAAATAACAACATTCCAACACCACCGTAGAGTATCGTAGAACTTTCGCATGTTCTAGACACTTCTTGCATGTAATTGAAACTTCTTGTGCATTCCACACACACAACCGAATGTGCTGGAAATCTCTCGACTCAACACATGCAGTATATAAGTACTGCAGAGCATATATACGTGATCAGTTTTTCTACAGCGAGAGTGAGACGACGATCAGTGTTGTGTTTCACTGGTATATATTAAATCTAACCGCAGGTTGGTAATTAGCGAAATATTTTAACTCTAACATAAAGTGCGCTAGACCAAATCCAGTCAGACATCAGGAAATTTTTTTTCCTTATATTAACGAGAATGGGTTTTTTTTATGGTTATATTACCATAGAAGCCAATTTAAGAATTTGTTGGTTATTTTTCGGCAGAGGAGTTTCTTGTATGAAATATCAACTCGAAAATCGTGACTGAGATTAAATAGTTCTTAAAGGTACAGCCTTTTATTTTAAAAAGTTTTCTAAGTGAAAATTGTTTTATAATTCTTTGTTAAAATTTATCAGTCTTTATTATGAGTTGAAAAAATGGCATCCGGCAAAGTATTAAAGTTTGTTTCAATCATAAATACCTACCCCAAAACAAAACTTTGAAAGTGCAATTATTTCGTTTTCGCAGTAATGCGTCAACGAAAACAATTCAAGATAGTAAAAACTCCATTTCTCTTTTGCCACGTCGAATTAGTTTCAATTCCATCTAAAAATTGAAATTCAGTAAACACATTAAGGTATCCTGGACTTTTGAAAAAACTTTAATTTAGTAATAAAAGGTAAGGTACTTTCAAAATGCAAAAAACCAAAATAATTGTTTTTTCACTTTAAACTTTACGTGTCTGCGCATTAAGTACCTAGATGATTTATGGCTGTTTCTTTTTTGCAATTACAATTTCAACGTATTGGTTTGGTTTTTTGAATTATTTTGATTTTTCTGTTTCTTATTTATTGCTTAGTAAAATTTAAGAATATGTAATTCATAATCCTCTAGTACTATAAATAAAGATCTTTCTATGCGTCTTATCTATTGATTTCGATTGCCTTTCTAATTTGTACTGAATTAATATTTTATACTGAGTAAGTTATTAAGTGTTTTATAGCATGTTTATTATATTAATGTGAATGCCGGTTATACTAGAACTACGACTATTATTGCCCACATGAAATACCTCATCTGAATAATCGAACAATGATAGCGATGTGATTTACGAGTATTACTTCAATCAAGTTCTTCATCTAATACAGGGTGTAGGTATCTATGGGTCAAGAAGATGTAGTTTAGTTAGTAGTTAGTAGTAGTTTTAAGTGGCTGCCTTTGTTATTTATATTTTTCTTTTTTCTATATGAAAATTTATGTTAATTTAGCATAGATTGGCTGATACCGACAACTCTTCTGGATATACTTATTTTTACACCTCTTAATAATTTTTTTTAAAAAACCGCTTCAATGAATTTGTCCACTTTGTGAGCTAGCCAATTGACATGATCCACGGTTGGAGTAGATGTGTAGTTATCTTCATAGACTGATCTGACCTATATGCTGTGTCGGTTGCAAGATTCTGCCTGAAATGGTTACAGAATACAGATGAGTAGTAATCGACACACGCTGAAATGAGTTACTACAAATTTACAGTAATTTTTAAGTACTACTCACTGAAATATGAAAACGTGAAATTCTAAATAATAATAAACAAATTCTGACTAAAGTTGACCGAATTTTTCATGTTTTTGTTCAAAGTTATATATATCATGAGCATAAGTACATATCTACTAAGTTCAGACCATCTATCGTTACAGGTTCTTCAGACTTAGGTTCTTTAGCGCTCTGACTTTCACTTACCGCAACTCAACAAATAACATTACTCAGATGGATCTACTAAATCATGTATTACACTGTATGCCAATATGTCAAATATTTGACTATTCTCGCTGGGAAATGCAGTCGTCAAATGTTTGTTTGACACATTACTTTATTTGCTCTATTTTGAAAAAAGGAATTTAACTGAACTTTTCATCAAATTTTTTGAGTCAAATGTTTGACAATGTAATTGTAAATATGTAATATATTTTTCGTATTACGGAATAATTTTTGTCGGCACATTGTTTACACCCTACCACCATACGCCACTGCCCACCAAGCATTTAATTTTTAATATCCTCCCCTCACATGCCTACATAGTAATACCCAAGTTTCATCTTTCCTGTAGCGTTTGATCGGAATTCTGAGCTGCGATTCTGGCGACATGCGAATTGCGAAAATTCCGCATATTTCCCTTCATTTTCGAAACAGGGAAATTTGTCGGTTTCATGAGGCAAGGCTGTTGGCAAATATTTTCGTGACCTTCATAGGTATTCAAATTAAAATTCGCATATGTGAATTGAGAAAACTGTTTGTTTTTCCTTTCGTTTTTGTTGTAAATATTAGGTCTGTTCTTTTTGACTGATTGATTGGTTGCAGGGTGTTGGAATGGGGGGAAGAAGAATGCGTCCGAATTGCTCAAAAGCTGAGATTGAAACATTCTAAAATTCGTATCTCCAGAACGACTGAAGTCAGACGGTTGAAACTTTGTGGCTGTTTTATGGGATACTAGGAGCCTAGACAAGGACTAACATTTTGAAGGAGGGGAATGTGGGGGTGGAGTAAAAAACTTTGGATTACAATATCTTCCGAACCACTTATACCAGGAAGATAAAATTTGATTTTTGAAGATAGGATTACAAGTCGAGTCTATTGAAAGTAAAATTTTTGAGGGGGAGGTGGAGCGTAAAAGTGGGGGACAGCCATTTTTAAAACAAATTTATTTTTATATCTCTAGAACCGTGCCATATATGGCCTTACAAATTTTACAATAGTTAGGCCAAGTAGACCTCTAGCGGAGAAACAGTCGTTTTTACTGACTGTTTCTGTCAACGACAAATGTCAAAATTTTAGCGGGGCACGTTCAATATACAAATGATTTTCGAAATGGGGTATGTTCGAATATCAATTTTGACACATTCGAAATTAGCGAAAAATTCTCAAGGGAAATTTGCGAATTGTCGTCAGAATCGCGGCCCTGGTTTGCAATTTATGCCTACACAGAAAATTATTTGTAGAGTTAGAGAAGAATTAAACAGGTGAGAGATCCCAAAAAGTAATAAAGATAGTTTATATTTAAAGCGTATTTTGTTAGTCATAGTGATAGCTACCAAAATGATCGAGGCGCAGCATGGACTTAATTTGCGAAAACAATTTCTGGTTCATTGATGGAAGTAGGTCTCTTCAGTGAGAAAGAGACACCTGTTGGATAATAGTAGTGTATATTATTATAACCGGGTAAAAGCGTACTAGAAAAACAATCGAGTGCACAGAATTCGTTTTTTTGTACTTTTGTATGAGAAGTTCAATCTGATCAAACATTATACTAGTTATCATGGATCTATAAGTATAACTGGATAGATGTTTAGAAAAATGTTGCCTGATGTCTGTTTGTATTGATTTCCATTTGCGTTCCTATTAGTCTTCAGCGGAGGCGTAAAAAAAGGAAAATATATGGGGACCAATATGAAGTAGTTAAAAAAAAACTGGACTTTTTTATTATTTCCAATTTTTGAAATTAATTTTCGAAAACGCTCAGCAAGTTTTGATTCGAATCACTTTTCGATATACTTATAGGTAACATACACTCTTGAAAAAATTTTGATTATTACCCTTGATCCAATTTCAACTTTCTAACGTAAGCCACTATTGAAAAATTAAATTATTAATTTTTCGCTTTGTAATAAACAAATATGTATATCTCTTGATTTTTTGGGCTTTAACTCTTGTGAAAATCTTTTGTTAATTTGAGTCAGCGTGCATGAAAAATATTACAAAAATTCAACTAATACATTACAACATACGGTATAATCTTGTTTGAAACAACAACACCCTGTGTCGAAAAAGTTCTGTTAAAACCAAATTTATTTTAGTAATTCTCGAATTCATGCAGATATATACGGGCATAAATTCAATACGATGATGTGTTATAATAGCCTTATAGGAAATGACGTAGAATAATAATTTCTAAAATTTATTTTCGAACTGGTTAGACGGCTATAAAAAGCTATTTAAGAATGAAAACGTGTGAATTTTTTAAATATATTCTATTCATTCATAATAGTTTAAAATTTTCAGAATAAATTCATAATCGAACGATAAATAAGTTCCTAAAGTTGTGTATCTAGTTCGTGCTTTTTAGTCTGGTCTGGTCGCTTAGACACAAATTAACGAATTGAAGAACGAAATCTTACGTATCTATGTATGTTTATCACGCATTAAATTAATTAATGTCAAAATTATACATATAATAATTTTCGAAATTAATTAGGCTAGATCAATTTTGGAATTATTCTTAAGATTTTTATTTTATTTGAGTTTCGTTCTACATAAATGCGTTGATTTTTCACAGGCTCTAGTTAAAGAAAACTCAACATCAGATATTTTACAAGTTTTATAGACTTATCAATGAATTGAATTGTATAGCAACAAATTAGCAACTAGATCAAAACTGGAACTTTACGAATATAAATGAAATTACAGTAGTAGTCATTGTTATATCGGCATACTAACCTTCGGGCTACAAATGTCTGGAATTCGATTATTTTATTATTCTGAAAGAAATTTGTTGCAAGACAAAATGCTTTCGTATTTTTCGAGTTATAAATGGAACGGACATTCATCTCATAACTTGCAAGATCTTTGGGAATTATTTGGTCTACTTCGGATCTGTTTATAATTCTGATGTCTTAACAGCAAAATTTGATAGTTCTTTTATTTAAGACCTACTTCCTATTTTTGATATCGAGTCTTCTGAACCGAATTAACTGATTGTTTTGAATAGGTAATGTATTAAATAAGTTCCGATCAATATTTTATTAAAAGTATTGCCCTATTTTTTTTCTAACGTATTGCACCACTTCTTCTACCAAACTTAATGGATTTGTGTTTAAATTTTACGTTGTATGTCATTGTTTAGTGAGTTTTGAGATGGTACTGATTTCTAAATTACCCTGATATCTTTATACTTCTGATGAAGTTTGAGATCAATAATAGTTTAATTTAGCCCAAAAAATCTATAATGCATAGAACGGAACGTCAGACCAAAAAAACTGAATAGTGTCTTGCTTGCTGTCCGTCCGTCCGTTTTTCTGAACGCGTGATAAGTTAAGAAAGCCTTGATTTAAGCCTCAGTTACAATGGCTCCGATCCGATCCGATCTGGAAAACAGACAGTGTTGAGATTCTCCATCCGACACACATCTAAAGGGAATTTCGGAACGACTAGTCACAAACGTTCCGTTGATTAGCCGAGACACAAAACGAAGAGGTAAAGGTTGACCAACTTTCAACTTCTATCCATTCCGACGCTAAGACGTGAATTATTGAACTTCACCACCTCTTTCGCCTATCTGAAAATCAAAATTACACCTCGATAGTGTCACTTTGACGGATGTCGGAACGGAATCATTGTGCCTAGAAAATATTCGCCTCCGAGGTGGCCGAATTGGATCGGAGCCATTATAACTGAGGCTTTAGGATTTTCAACTTTGAATTCCGGATGTTCGGTCGAATTTGCTAAAAGCCTAAGTTCTTAAATGTTCTAAATCGTCCAACTCCTTCGAATAGCTGCCATATAAAAGTCATTGAAATACTTGATCAATAATATTGGCTAATAATTTCAGAACGCTTTGGCTACGACTTTGGAATTTTGTAACCGTTCATTTTTTAATAGTTCCAGTTGGATGTATGAATCTGAAATAAATCCCATGAGTCTTAGTTTTGGAACTCATCATATCTTAAAGCTGTTTAGCCACGAAGTCAAAATTTTATACAATTTAGTTTTGAAGCTTCCATACAAAAGTACATTTAAACATGTGTTCAACAATATGGACCGATGCTGTCAGAACGATTTAAGCTAAAAATTGAAGCATTGGCATCTTCTCCGCATACACTTTTAGTAATGCTTCATAAATTAAACCGGCCTTTCTTACCGGGCTCTGCAAAGATGTTGATGTTTATCCGCTGCTGGTCGGTGACAGAGAGCTTCATGCCTACGAGACAGTGGAAATGGGGTCATATCAACTGGCTGTAGGCAAAGCGTAATGAAAATGCAGCGCTTCTTACTGTCTGATACTGGTATTGGGTTGTTAGTAGAAGGGGTAGCCCACTGTCTCGTCTCCCAACCCCCTTCACCAGACGCTATGGACATTTCATACAAATTTATAGGACAGACCTCGTAGAAGGAAATTTTTTCGACAACAGCCCAAAGGCATAATAGACTGCTGTTCAAACTCATTGAACATCAGTTTCCAATTAAACTAGTGCGATTAGTCAGCTCCTTCTTAAATGAAAGATCGTTCAAAGTATTGCTGAACAGGAAGATAGGACACTGAAGGCCATTGAAGCTGGTGTGCCTCAAGACTCGACTTTGTCTCCCCTGGTGTTCTCTGTCTTTATGGCAGACGCTCCAGATACGGATCGCACTATCTCTGCTTTTTATGCAGACGACAATCATTCATGTGTCAGAGTTGATTACAAGAGAATTACAAACGCTGCCTCGAAACTTCCGCGCACGGAAGAGTTTACCAAGGATGTAAGGTTTGCTATGGCGTTATGTGCCTATTGTTTCTTCTACAGCCTTCCGATAAAGAGCTTTATTCAATAAGGGGTTAAATTCTAGATTTTAAATGATTTTTTGAAATGAAAGATGATAGTTTTGTTTCACTGTAGTTTTTATTTGTGTAGACCTTCTTTGGTCGCTAATTGGCGAAGAACTCTTTTACATATTGGTTAGTTTTCTCTTTTATAGGATAAGGAAAAGGGATTATGAAAATAAGAAGGATTTAATTAATAAAAGCATATGGATAATATAAATTATTTGGGTAATTAAGGGAATTTGGGTAATAAAAAGAAGGGACACAATAAACCCTAAAAGGCGGGACATAAAAGGAATTTTGTCTGCGTCGATCCGCCCGAAAAGCGAAGCTCAACTAGCAATCTCTCGTTCGAATATTTCTGTCTCTGGAGATATCACCGTTTCGCCCATAATTTTCGGTGAACGGAACGGCGCAAGTACAAGTTGTTTCCATAGTAGAATCCAATAAGCAACTGAGGCTCGTCAACATGCTCTCCCGTGTATGCGCTACAAGTAGTGTTTGCGCAAACCCATGTTTGCGCCAACATGCTCACGTGTCTATGGGTATGTTAGTTTAATACCATCATATTCTCACCTCCTTTTTAGGATTCCATTTAGATGACAGAGTCGGCGCCTCGGGCGCGACTCATCTATATGTCGAAATCAGTATTTGACGTAGAGGGGATTTAAATTTTTTGGTTTTGTGACTAATAACAGATATTGAATTTGAATATGTTCTGTAATATTCAGAACCCTTTGGACACTCGAACAGAACCGTAGGATTCCGTGGAATCCGGGGTTGAAAATTAGATTAGGTTTTATCTAAACGTTAAACGCACTGGTTCTCTTGCTATCGTTACCTTCCCTAAAGGCCTGGCCACCCTTAATTTTTCAATATAAGTTGGTCCATACCAAGAATAACTACATATAAGAAAAATTGGTGAGCACCTTACTTTACTTTATCTTTGAAACAATAAAATAAAATTAAGTTTTTTTAGTCATGAGCGTAAACAGATGCTTTAATACTCTTTTAAAGTGATTCAATATAATTCGAAAGTCGTGCATGTGAATTTCGAAATGGTCGATTATAAATAATAACACATCTCTGGTGAAACAAACACCCACTATTTTATTAATTGTCTTGTCTTGAAATTGTTTGTTACCCAGAAGAATGAAGTCATGATTTTTGAACCATTTCGTACGAGTAATTATAACATCTGAACGTTTCTGGGTAAAACACAATTTGCAGCCAGTCCAAGGCTCTGTTATGTATAATTAATTGTGTATCTTTTTCGAAAATAAGAATTCAGTTTTACGTAACCCTCTAGTTTAAAGCCTTTGCATTTATAGCGATTTTCTGCTAATTTTTTAGTTTTTCATTTCATTTGGCTTCGATATCGACCCGAAGTGCAATGGCACAGTGACGCCAAGGTATCGTGACAAATATGACCTAATGATCCTCCATTGTATGCCACGGATAGCACGGCGTAAAGTGTAAAAAATAAGACACCGTGCAGCACCTCACAGCCACTTTGGCCCTCGCTCGATTTAAGATGCTTTTAGTGGCCTTTTTCCCCTCTTGTTAGAGTGCGATCCCCGCGGTCTTAAGTTAATATTGGGACTTAGAAAGATTACGAAGCCTGAGCGTGTGGTATTAGTAACAAGGAAAAGACAAGTCGAAGATAAAATAATGCTGGAACCAAGCTTGAAGAAATAAAATATTTCTGGTAAGAAGGCATTAAGTCATGTTGATGTGATTTTTTAATGTTTCTAGGATGGATGAGAAAATGTCTTTTTCGCTCGGGAAAGTTTTTTTTAATTGAGTTAATAGCTAACAAGAATCAAAACCGTGATGCTGGTGTTATGTCATTCGTGGAGCATTTAACTTGTTAGCCAGTTTTCTCTTCACGCTTACTACGAGTTTTTGTAGAGTAAGACAAGTCCGTGGATAATCAAATTTAAACGGTTCGCTATTAAGATGAATCAATGCAATATCCGATAAGTTGAAGATTTATTCCTACATATTAAAATCTGAGCAACTAATAGTATAGAAATATTTGGTATGGTACAACGCGAAATGGCGAACACAAATTCCACATGCTTTCCTTCGTCGCAGAAATTTGTGTCAATCTTGACCTAATCTAAAAACCCATTTCCTAATATTGCGACGAAAAAAAAGAAATTTCATCTTTCCAAAATTTAAACAATTTTTTATTTGAAGCCAACATCTTTTAGTTATTAAAAAATTTATTGGTAATAAATATTTTATTCAGAAAATGCAATTAAATTTAAAAAACACCCTCACTATTCTTAAGGATTACGTAATTGGATATGGTGCCAAATGTAGAAATGAGCACTTTCACTTTCACTTTTAATTTCGTAATGTTCTAACTTTTATAAAAAAAATATTTCTTAAAACATCGTTGTAACAATGCCTGTTCCTATTATTCCGCATACATCACTCTGAGAAGTGTGTACCAGCCATTATCCTTTTTTAAGGATGCCGAACTGAACAGCTTTTAATATGGTCGCGTGTTAATAATTTTTGTTCTCTTGACTGTGATATGATCTACCTGTACAGCAAAGTTACCTATAAAATATCGACTACTAATCGAGAATATGTTTCTTTTTATAGTAAAGCTACTGCAGGAACTAAATTTTTTTTTTAAGAATTTTTGGTTGGAAACCGAACACACGGTTTCAAACCTATTGAGATATCAATTTTTTTTTGTGGTTTTTGTGGCCTAAGGACTAACATTTTGAATGGGGTGGTAGATTATGGGGTTGGGGGTGAAAAACTTCTGATAACAATATCTTCCGAACCAATTATTGAAGCAATATTTTTGAGGAGTGAATTGAAACACGGCAGTTGGGAAAGAAGTTTATCTAAAATAAATTTTTGAATCTCTAGAGCCATAACAGATATGGTCTTAACATTTTTACAGGAGATATACCTTGTAGACTTCTATAAGTGTTGGGTGTGGACATTTCTTGAAAACCACAGAGGATAGAAAGCTTAAAATTTAAGACTATATAGAGTCACTAAAGAGACATCCTGGAAATATTAAAGTCTTGATATAGGGGTAGCAAGATACGGAGGTGGAGGTGGTTTTTTCTTTCTCAGAAACAGCTTATGGTAGAAAGTTGAAACTTAGTACGTATATGTCAATGTGCTGGAGGAGTAATTATAGCAAAAAAAAGATTTTTATTGTTATGCGGAGGTGGAGTAACAAGAATTTCCATGAAAAGAGTTTTTTTTAAACATTTTCACGAATTTCGTTATATCTTTTAGACATGTCGACTTATCAAATTAATTTTACTTTTGTTGGCGCCTACAAAACGTTTTCTACATTTTTTGTATATACAACCCGTAGAGGTATAAAATGGTTGTTCACTTTAAAACTCTTGTTTCACTTTGAGGCCCTTTTAGTATAATTAGGAAAACCAAATGTAGCAAATTTTTTTTTTGTAAAAGTCGATAACAATACTGTATTATTGAAAAAATAAAGTAATATAAGTTTGAAGATGTTGACATATAGAGCTAGTTTACACCCAGTGACCAAAGCCCTGCCTGACCTATATCGTGACCTAAACTAGGTCCAATCGCCAACTGTTTACACCGATAGTAACCTAAAATTGAGCTGGGTCGTATTTAACCCACCAAAATATTTCATCAATAAATTCAGGAATCATCACTAAATATCTGCAGTGGTATCTTATGTCAGAACGCATTTCACACATGTCTTGACAAATTGTTGTATCTTTTCATGTCACTAATGTACTAACTAAATGGGAAAAAAAATGTATGGCGAATCATATGCTTACACCAAAAATCAAATTGATGACCCTTTTTAGGAAAGGTAACAAATGAACGAGTCCCGACCTGACGCCAGGTTAGATTTAGGTCGAATTTTAGGTATAGTCCGCGGCCTAAATGCTCGATGCACTTTTTCGAGCCCTACACTATGCGTACTATATTGCTCTCTGTATAAAGGATGTTGTCATTGTTGCAGGGATTTTAAAAACTATAGCAAATAGAAGAATGCCCGTTTTTATGCCGATTCAACAATATGATCTTATTGATACGCCTTTTCTGATAATTACACGTAAAATAAAGCTTCCGACTTACTTATGTTAATAATAATAATAATTTTCTAATGACTGAGAGGAAATATTTGGCGCACGCGTAAATAGATCAATTTGTATTCAACAGCCAAAATATAGTGTCATATGATTAGCTGTCAAATGTATATGTATATTGTATTGCTCAGTTATTTGTCATATAGATGCTACAAAATGCATAACACAGTTGGCCGTTTTAAAATTTTTTTATTCATTTTAAAAAAACATAAATCAATGTTGGTCAATATTTAATTTTAGATGCGAAATTATTGTAGATATTTTTGATGTATGTAGGTATTTCACAAAATTCTAAATGGAAAAATTTGTAGCGTCCTCGTCGTGCCATAGTCCGATCAGGGTTTTCTTTCTGCTAAATTACTGTTGTGGGAGTGGAGTAAGTATAAAAGGATAAGCAGGAACGGGATTTTCGGAAATGGATAGCTTAAGAGAGCTTAAGACCATGTCATGAGCGGGACATGAGCACAGGATCTCTTGTATGAGAGACTAGCATGCTCACATTGTTAAATGTGAGCTTATTGCTATCAACCGAGGCCACGCGACTGAATATTACCTGCTCTACACATAAGATTATTGCACGCTCTAATTAGAAATTGAGCCTCATGATATAAATATGGACATATGTTACTTCGGCGCTATCTTCATTTAGCACAGCTATTTTATTGCCCTCGCTTTGACTTTTGTCCGTACTAATGTTAGGCTTCCTCATTCTGGAGTGTAGTTGCTAGTTAGTTACGATATGCAACACAATGTACTTATTCTAAAAACACAGAAATCTGTTGTTTGTTCAATTAGTTTGTTGTCATCGGAAGTGTGGTAGTTAGTTTGATCATTATTAGCAGTCTTTGATCTTTAGAGATGGCGTTCCTAAGCTCGAATGTTGCTGTTCGCATATCAACGAACACTGTATACATGATGTCAAGTGCCTGTTGAGGTTTAAATGTGCAATCGAACCGTGTCTAATATTCGAGTTAAATTGGTCACGATTTCGATATTTTGTTTTGAACTGTCCTGATCCAAAGTGGTGTGTTACTTGAATTCGCTTGGTACCTCTGCTTATTATCGTTGAAAGCTATATTCAAAATTGCATGTGGCGCTCATACTATCAGGAATTATTATGCTAGCCGTATTAGCATGGCATATAAAAATTAAAATTATAGCTAATCCAGCACCGATCAATGAAAAGAAACAGAAAATGCAGATTCCAATAGGTTACATCATATTTCTCTCGAGGTACCCGTAATGTGAGGGAAAATATTTATGTAGGTACCATGCCTGAATATATGCCATATGCTCGAATGCTCCAATGTTCCACTCGGGACAATACTCTGCAAACGATACCCAAATGTGTAGACGACTTCTTCGATTCAAGAGATCTTAGGTTGAACCTCGCAGACCCCGTCGTCATAAGACGTCTATGCTGAAATTGTCGATAGCAGTAGAGATTAAAAGAGACACTTGCATTGGATTCGTTAGGTTGAATTCGTTATTCGACTTGAGGTCTTTGCAAGTTGCAATACTGAATGAAACCCAGTATGTAGTACATTCATTGGTACGAGTATATGCGAGGATCTAGTATAGTATCGAAACTAAGCTAAGATTGCTAGGTATTTTCCTTTTGGTGTCGATTATATAAAACTTCTCGTACAAAGTGTTGCTTCTGGCTGGGAGCACAATGGCACTTTGGGACGCTCTTAGAATGCGATTTGTAATACAATTTGACATTTACCCAGCATTTGTGGCTACTGTCCCTTGGCAGACAACTCATGTCGATTGCATGCAGCGATTTTGTCCATTACACTATCTGGCACTGGTACTTTATGATATCGTTTACAGCGTTGCATCGCTTTTGTTGTTTCGAACTTGTCAAGATTTCAAGTGAGCATATCTGTGATCAGTGTTAACAGTTTTCAACACTTTTCCAGAATCGGCTGTCCAACGATCGTTCCTTTTGTAGCTCGATCAATGGTTTTTCCACTTTAGTTATTTCCCAATTCGAATCCTGACTAATCATCTGTTCGACGACCTTCTTAAGCTCAATAAATGTGCCTTATGCGCTAGTGAAGAAGGAATAATTTATTGTTGAATTTAAATGGATTTGAAAGTTCATAAATTCGAAGTGGAGACAGTGTACCTAAGCTTTTTTGAATTTAAATTATAATAGGGTTTACAAATTTGTGTTGTGTAGTTTCATCATAATATCTAGTAGTGCTCGGAAGTATGCGAGTGAACTATTAGGTATGATATCCCCAATTGGAAACTTCTGAATAAAATTCACGGAATTGTATGAAATACGATAAATAGAGGTTTATTACCCATAATTGAATAATACCTACGTTAAGAAGATAGCAATAGAACGAGACCTGTGCTAAAAGTATATTTGATTTGGAAAAATATAGCTTATGATTACACTAAAATCATATCAGAAGCTGTAATATTCAAGATTTCTGAAAGGTATAGACATGGATATTTTTGAGTTATATTGATTGCTTTTACGGATATATGAATTTTCGATTTTCAACAACATGCTCTTTGATTTCGATAGCGTTGATTTTCGCTTTTCTTCTAAACGATCATACATAAGGTCGAGCAGAAGCAACACAGGCAGATTTCAATGGAGTTATTCAATTAACACTACATACAATTCAAATAATACTACAATTCTGCAATTTGTCTCGAAATTTTACCATTAACATATCGAAAGTATACGCTCAGAAGAATATTTTTTATTTGACGATGTGAATAGCAACATAAAATGAACATAAAATTGTCTTTCCAATATATTTGTGGTGTCTCTGCAATAATTTTAAAATATAGTGAACTGTTGGTAGTTATGTAATGAATCTTACTCCATTATTTTTATACGCCTTGTAGGCAAACGTTTTTGATGCGCAAATGCTGGATTATACTTTTGCAGGTGAAAGAACAAGCAAGAAGAGTTCGTGGACAACTCATACTAGGAATTTATAACTTTGTAGATTCGGATACACTACAGAAATTTCCAAAAACCTTTTATGGTTCCACTGACCACAATAAAGTTAATATAACCGTTATGGTTGCAATGATCATTGTTATGATGCTGCTAGTCATAGTATATAGCATCCTTAACCTTTTTTATAATCGCCTTTATACTCAAAAAATTTGATGCATCCCTTCTCTCGCAATCGAATTGTTATAATAAAGGACTTTATTAAATTCTGGATGTTCATCACATACAATACACAAACTTAACAGAACCAAAGACATGGCCATAGGCACAAGCTTCGTCGATAGGATAAGCTACTTCAACAGAACTTTAGAAATGTAGGAATTTTAAATAGACAGTATCACAAATATGAATTATGTTATAGCAAACAAAAACATAAACAATATAACATTTTTTTAGTTGTAATCGCTTGGGCTCTATTGATTAAAACGAAAAAAATACCGAACTTTTTACAACTGAACTAAATGTAGTCGATAGACCCAGTGAGTACTATAACTTTCCAGTATTCAGTTAGAATGGTGCCGAAGGTCTACACACTTCTCACATATTCTGCATTCTTCCCGTATGTCTAGGCTCGAATATACTTGTTATTTTATTAATTTTATTGAATTGTGTACTGGCATAACAAGAACAAACTGTATGCACCGATCATCTAAAAAATTTAAGATTTTGAAATGGAGCTTACAATTAGAGAGAAATTACTAAAAAAGTTGTGTGAACGTTAAAAAATCCTCCGACTTCAAGTCCGATTCACTCCGAGACTCCACTCTACAAAAAGTGAGCAAAAACTTTCTTTAGTTTTTAGCGAATACCTGTAGTGACCCGAACACTAATTCGTTCCAAAAGCAATTGACTTTTCGACTACAACTCTTGAATCTGTTGAGAATTATACCAAAATAATTTACAGTCCATCACAAAGATCGTTGTTATTTCTCTATGAGCCCAAGATGAACTAAAAAAAAACTATTTTGATGAAAACCTACCCCCTTTTTATGGTACTCGTATATGGATCATGTGGTATCTGCCTTTTTAGTCACATATAGGATTTTAGGTTCAATCCAATCTCACCTTGTTTGTACCATATGTCGCTAATGTAGCGTTCTTATTTGCCTCGTGGTATCTCTAAGATGCAGAAACTCTGTACTCGTAAAATTAGTTTTAATTAATTTAAACATTTCCGAAGATTTGCAATGAATCATTTTGTGCTATCTGGAGATATGAAGATATTTCGGGACACATGCAAGTACGGTAAAGCGATTAACAACCAGAAATAAATAAGTTTATATTTCGCTACAGAAAAATTTCTTTTACCTTTATTCGTGTTTATTTTTATGCAGAAGCGAACAAATAATATTACCGCTGGCTGTGAATTGGTGATTGAATTCGCCAGGAGCTGCTCGATTGAATAGCAAATTTCTGTAATACGACATATTGCATTATTATCTAAAGCAAAAGATTAGAATTTGCCGTGCAATTTTCTTTGTTCGAAATTTGATTATTATTCATCTCGTAATGACAAATATTGCAGAAGAATGCCCATTTGTCATGAGCAGTAAAGTGAAGTTATTGAAATTCAATCAACGTGCTAATATACATATCAATGGCTCAAGCAAACTGGCACCTAAAAGAACAAAAGCAGCTCCAGGTAAACACGAAATGGTAGTACACATAGCGACCAGCTACACAGGTACAAATGGCTTTAACTCATATGAGACCATGTGTGCTTGAGATGACTTTTCCTACTGTTTGAGCCAGAATAATTGTTGAGTGTTTATGTGGCTTGGCTACTTAAAACAGTCTTTTTTGCAGTAAGTGCGTGTACTGGAATCGTACGGCTAACGTACTTAAATATGCCAGACACGTGAGCTTTTTTGATTGTATAACGAACGGTACCTTTAGATAAATTGCTCGGGCAGATTAAGTCGCATATCTGGACGTACATCAAGCACATACACACCGTACTCGTACATTTTCTTTCGGCCCTCTCGGGATTATGGATACTCCTAAGCTCACGAATTTTTGCGGCTTATATTTTAAATAAGGAGAGTAAAATTAATTGCAGAAATTTTGCCGCAGGAATTCTTGTTATTTTGTTATTCGTCGATTCGTAGATACCTGGTTTATTTAAAATTATAATGTCTACCCGGTATTAAGATTGTTCTAAAGATTTACGATCATGAAACTTTTGACACCTCCAGAAATCGGAAAAAAGGTTGTCGTTGCTTAACGTTCGAGTTATTTCTACGCAAATTAGTGTTTTTGCAAAGTTTTACAGCAACCGCATTTTTTATTTTTAATTGGAAACGATTATGCAAATTCTCTAAACTGTTCTCAACAATAAATTATATCGTCTTCCTTTAACTATAATAAAATGCAATTAATAGTTTATGAGATTTTCTGAAGATCCATCCGTCTTCAACCTTAAGATGCAACAACATCAATGAAACAAACAAAAAATATAACGGCATCCACATCTGATTAAATGTTAGTCGCAAGATAATCTAGATAAAATGCTTAGTATTTAATTAAATCTTCGAGTAACTTACATGATATAAAAAGTTGGACAAATTAAGGATTCCTGATGACTAACTTAATTTAAATTGATATTATTTGTTTTTGTTCCCAAATCTATAAATGTAATTATATTCATACCTGCATAACATTCATTCTAAATTTAAATTTATCAGAAGCGGTCATTCGTTTTTGTGAACATGACAGTCTAGTTTTGCATACGTACTTTTCTGCACATTTCTTAACAACTCATAAGACAATTGTCTTACAAACGCAAAGAGAAAGAAATTTAAAAAGGTTCATACGACAAATAGACTATTTTATATTATTCTCTCTATAAATTGGATCAGGTATTGTTATACTCTAGATGAAATCATATAGAGTATTATAAGTTTAATCCAGCCCAAAAGTTTGTAACGCATACAACCCAACCTCGGACGAAAAAAAGTTATATATTATTTTTTGTGTATTTGTGGCCAAAAACCTCAAATCCGCTTGACGTCCGTCCGTCCGTCCGTCCGTCTGTCCGTGAACACGATAACTCAAGAACGCCTTCACCTAGGATCTTGAAATTTGCCATACAAAATGTCCTTGAAACACGTGTTCGAGAATATTGGTCGATAACTTCAGAAGGGTTTAAGCTACGACATTGAAATTTTGTATGTGTTATTTTTCCTATAGTTGGAGCTAAATGTATGATTATGAAGAAAATCCTGTTAGTCCTTCGTGTAGTTGCTATACAAATATCCTTTCAAAACGTCTTTACTTAATTTACGGAACTTACTATAACTCAAGTAATCTTTTAGCTATGAATTGGAAATTTTTTACAAATTAGTTTTGAGTAAAAACGAAGTTCGAGTTTACTAATCAGCGAAATCCTTTTACTCCTTCTGGTAGCTGCCATACATAATGTCCTTGTTCAACAATATTTTTCGATAACATTTGAACGCTTCAAGCTACGAATTTGAAATTTTGTACACGTTCAATTTTAAATGGTTCCGAAGAAAATTATAAATTTGTAAGAAATCGAGTGAGTCCTTCCTGCACCTCCTATGTGAAAGTCCTTCAAAAAGGACATTTTTTTTCGATGACTTACCCAGTTCAAGATATGAAATTAAACACTGAATATTGTCTTTTAGTTTTGAGTAGCAATCTAATGGCAGTCCTTAATAAAGGACATACAACATGCACACACGTAATTCTTCTTTATCCCCAATTACAATATAAATCGGAGTTCAGTATTCATCTAGAGTATTATACGATTGGCTTGCAGCCGATCGTGACTGCAGTATGTTTTTTTTATTGGGTACTGTAAACAATTCTCAAAAATGAGTTTTTAGCTTTATTATTTCAGTAACACATCGGTTTCAAAAAATATTACTACCCTTGTCTTTTTCATTTTTATGTCTTAGGACTAGTAGACCTCAAAATTGCAAAAAAGTGTCAATCCGCCGTATTATATTTAATATTTTAGTGAGTAGATTGGATTGCCCCTTTCAAGTGGTGACCTTTTGGAGGGAAGGGTGATTTAAGCAGGAAGTAGCGGTTTAGACGAAAAATTTGGTTTTATGTAGATCTATGATAATGGGCTCTATTACTTACAAAATTGTCTACTAGTACGTGATTGGATAACCAAACAACGCGCCTGAAACGCTTGAAAGCTGAAATCAAGGCAATCTAAAATTCATACGGGCTTTCTAAATCGTCGCTTAAAAACCGTTTTCATAATTTTTGTTATTCGGCCCATAAGAGGGTTGTTTACATTTCCACAAATTATGCCATATCTCTTTGGTCTGATATGATATCGAATTGTTTATGCTCTAGATGAAATCTGAGAGTATTATAAGTTTAATCCAGCCCAAAATTTTGTAACGCACAGAACGGAAGCTCGAACGAAAAAAAGTTGTACATTATTTTGTGTTCAGTTGTGGCAAAAATTTGTTTGCTGTCTATCCGTCCGTCCGTCTGTCCATCTATCTGTAAGTAAGCACTATATAACTCAAGAACGCCTTGATCTAGGATCTTGAAATTTTGAATCTGGATGTTTGGTCGCATTTGTAAAGCTAAGTTCGTTTACGGGCAAAATCGTCCTGCCATACAAGAAAGCCCTTAAAACACGTGTTCAAGAATATTGACCAATAACTTGGGAACACCTTAAGCTGCGACTTTGAAATTTTGTATACGTTCGTTTTCCAATTGTTGCAGTTAAATGAATGAATATTAAAGAGTACACCATGAGTGTTTCGAGTAGCTGCCATACAAAAATCCTGTAAAAATACACTCATTCAATTATTAGTTTATTAGTCAGTAAAATTCCTTTACTCCTTCGAGTAGCTTCCATACAAAAAATTGTTAAAAAATATTGCCTGATAACTTTAGAACAGTTTAAGCTACGACTTAGAAGTTTTATACGTATTGATTATATACTTAAATAGTATGATTATGAAAAAAAATCCCATTAGACCCTCGTGTAGCTACCATACAAATATCATGTAAAAATGTCTTCACTCAATTTACGGAACTTACTATACTCAAGTAATCAATAATTTACTCCTTCCGATAGCTCCCGTACAAAGAGTTTTTAAGACACATGTTCAACAATATTATCCGATAACTTTTGAACGCTTTAAACTAGGAATTTGTACATATTAATTTTTAAATGGATAAATGTGCTAGAAATCGAGTGATCCTTTCTGCACCTCCCATGTGAAAGTCCTTAAAAAGGGGAAATTTTGCTCACGAACTTTATAGGTGATCGATTAAAAGTGAATTTAAAAAATGTTTGATATTCTGTACCCAAGGGAGTGCAAAGGCGTTGCATATGTTTTCACGAATTCCGACATAACTAGTTCTAAGATCTGATGAGATATCCAAAAGAATTTTACTTCTTTGCGGCTCTTATATAAACGTTTAAAAATTTATTTCAGAATTTTTTTGATATTCAATGGGGTGTAAGAACAACAAATTTGGGTTTATCTCTTATTTCTGATTAGATATCAAATTGGATTTATTTTCTACGAGATTTCTATGTTATCTTCTAAAAACCAGTTGCAGGTTTTTTAAGATTTCAACCCTGAAGAAAGTGTATAGGGTTTCTGTAGGTTTTCATTCATTTCGCTGTATCTCTTACGTCTGATGAGATATGAAGGATGGATTTTACTTCTACGGTCTTTTTATGATATCGCATTTTAACCAGCAAGTTCGTCATATATCTCAGCTCTGATGAACAAATTGATTTTACTCTATGCGATTTTTATGTAATCGCCAGAAAACTATTTAAAGTGTAAAGGATTTGCATAATTTCCACGAATTCATAAAAAATCTTCTTCTTGCACGGGATTCTTATATGATCGCTTTAAGCTAATTTCATGATTGTTCGATGTTTAATCCCCAAGGGTGTTAAAGTGTTGCACCCGTTTTCACGAATTCCGACATATCTGTTAAATTTGATGAGAACTTTTATGTCCCATGTACGAAAAGCAGAACGTCACAACACATGCTTAGTACTGGTGCCAAAGTTGCCAGTACTGGCTAATGTTTCGGGCCCAGTATGTGGCCTAGACCAAATCATTCCTGAGCCAATGTCGATTTGATCACACCGGTCCTACTCTTGGTGAAACTCTGGCCCGATACTGGGCCTCAGTAAAGAAAAGAAACAAAAATAAAATTAATATTATTAAGTTTTTTTTTTTTTTAAACTACGAATTTATTTTGCTATTATTTTTTTTTTTTTTAAATGCGAATTGATTTTACTTACACACCTTGCACACTTTCGGATTCGAACCATGGTCCCGTCACACATTAGTCCGCTACGCTACCCACTAGACCAATCTGACACATTCTCGTAAAAGGGTTGAAACCGAATCAATTGATATGTTGACAAACAAAAAAATTTTCTACCAAAATGTGCCCAATACAGAGCCGACCGTCAAGCCAATGCGGAAAGAGCTTAGACACCAATAATAAGCCAATTCTAGGCCCGACATAGGCCCAGCAACTCGGACCAAAGTCGGCTCAGATCAAGTGAGAGTACTGATCACCAGGATTGGTCCGACACTGGTCTGGTGGTTTGTCAGTACGAAAACAATGCCGATCGACAAGTCTTGGCGGACAATGCAATGCCAATTCTGGGCAGTGTACGGCACTCTGGTTGGACTCCAGCATTTCGCACATGGGATTGTGAAAAGTTAACAAATTCAGGAAGAGAAAGGTTATGGAGGTGCGGGTTATTGGAACCAATATCAAATAAATACTCGTAGATAACAATATTTCAGAAGAAATATTGAACCTACCTCTTGAAACTGAGTTAGGTAGGCATCTACATAACATTTGATGATAGTTGGAACATTAAAATTTATACCGCTGATCTGAGAGCGTGTTGTTGTTCAGAAGAACATTACAGCCACGTAAATAGAAAAGTTGTCATAAAAAGAATTGTTCAAATAAGGTTGAGAATACATTGGTGTGTCTAATTATTATCGGAGATATAAGGACTACTTATTCTGGTTGGTATCCGTTTGATTTCATTTCATGTCGTACACCCTCCGAGGTGCTTACAGGTTACTGCTACTAACTGCGCAGATTTTTAATGGTTTTTTCTGTAAATAAGGAAACCCTTCCAAAATCTAGACATACAAAACTCATAGAATAGATATCTCACATTGTACTTATACACAATGACGACTTTTATATTTGCAATTGAATTTTTAATCTGACCATATTTGACAAAATTCACGGCAAATAATACGTCAATCAGAATATAAGGCATACGAAATGTAAACAGATAAGCAAGTTCTTTTGAATTTCGAAAAAATAATAAAAATTCAAAATTTCTCACCTTGTCGCTAAATAAACAGATGAACTTGTCGTAGCTGATCCCTGATAAGAATAAAAGAATAAACGACCCATTAATAGTCGGTTCTTGTCGAAACTTTGACGTCGAAATCTTGTCAATTTATTCCAAAGCTTCAAGTTAAGTTTCACATAAACCACGTTATAAATATGAACTAAGACTAGACGTTGATAAAATTTCGGTGTAATGTTTACTTTAGACGTGCAAAATAAAAAAAAGAAGAAATAATAAAAATTGGACAAAATAATCCGAAAAATATGTTTTTTAAAAAAAATTCTATTTGCATTGCACACTTGTGTAAAAATTGAGCCCTGTAAATCCAGATATCTAAGAATTACATAGCTTTAAGAATATAAATATGATTAGAGCTATAACCGGGTCAGAACTTTGTATATTTATGATATGATCAGGAAACAAGTGGGGTTTTGATCATTTCGTAATGTCACATGTTTTTTTCTTAAGAATAAATAGAGCAAATTTTATTTCGTAATGAAACTATAAATTAAATTAATCTGCTGGTTTATTTTATATCCTACAGGAGCGAGCATAATACAAAACCCATCTTAAGACATCAACTTCGCTTACCGTTACCGTAAACTAATAGTTCGATACATACAACTATAGAGAATTTTATTCTATAAAAGGTTAAAAATAAAAGAATTTTATGGAAATAAAAGCTCAAAAATAAAGGAGCATGTCACTTCTTAGAAAAAAAAAAGATTTTCTATTTAAATATTTTAGGGGATAGACTAAGTACCATACACATGAAACTTAAGTTGCAATGTTTCTTTTATTAGAGGTCAAGCTGGGTGATTTATTAAAACTTAACGGTCATCAGATTAATGGAAACCAAAGGATAATTTGACTTTATAATTTTTTAAAAAGCATTGTGATCACCCTGCAATTTGAAAAAAATTACTAAGCAGCCTAAAATTTGGCATTTTTACGTTATAGAAAAAGCAAAAGAAAAATCCGTCTGTCCGCCGTATACGCTGCACGCAAACTCGTTTGAAGGCTTGTATCTCTGAAACCCTTTGATCTATTAAGGTGGTGAAAAACGTTGGTTTACAATATCTTCCGAAATAATTTCGATTAAAAAATTAAATTAAGTTTTTGTATATACTCGTAAGTATACAAAGGGCAAGTTGCATACGCAATTTTTGAGAAAGGCAGTGGAGCAACAAATGAGGATATTAACAATTTATCATGTTGTGTATCTCAAAAATCAATTCAAGATCTTGGAATTCACGTCCATAGAATCCTATCAGGAACAAATTTTCTGAAAGTGTTGTTATAAGGGGTGAGGGCTGGGTATGGCTGAAAGCAAAAACTATCAATTTTTATATGCTTAGAACCGCTAAGGATGAAAGTCTACGAATGTGTAGGGCCATTCTATGAGCACAATCGAAAAATATAATTTTTGATGGCAACAACAAGGTACGCTGGGGATGTGATCGTTTGAATGGGCTTTGCTTAGGATTTGCACGAATTTCATCATATTTTTTTCTCTGAGATATCGAATTAATTCCACAAGAAATTGTTTTCAGACTTAAATTGTTTGCGTTCTTTTTTTTTTAATATTAATAATTCTAATGCGGTATCGAATTGTTTTTTACGGGCTTTTCATATAAACACTTTAAAATAAATTTTAAAGTTTTCCTGATATTCTACCCCTAAGAGTCTGTAAATGTGTTGTACAAGTTTTTACGAGTTACACCATATAGATCCGATCCCATATTGTACTTGTACGAGCTCGTGATACTAAAACCTAGTAATAGTTTTTGGCACTTGTAAATATGCAGACTGAGTGGTTGTAAAGGGGTTGTTGAAGTTTATAGTTTATACCTTTATAAGCGTGAAATGATATGGGTTCGGTTGTTACTTCATCAGGCTATTTATTCAGATTTTTTCGATACTATAATGTTATCTGAAATTCTTTCCATTTACGGACTCAGAAACGTTATTATTGAAATTGACAAAAAGAAATTTGGAAAAAAATCAGTTAATGAAAAATCTGGCAACAGTTTGCAAAACTGCAGAACGCGTTTAATGCTAAGATGCGGTGCGTGCGAGAACCTAAATAATAACCAAAAAATTTCTTGAAACCAAAAGGCTATTTGAAACGTGAGGTTTTAAGGTTGTCTATCGCATAAGATAATAATAATGTTGTGCTCAGATTGTTGGTTGATTTTTTTCCCTAAAATAAATGTGTTTAACAATAAGGTTCTTTCAGGTACGAGTATATATATTATAGAAAAAAGAACAATTTAAAAACTGAAGTTGTAAAGCAATTTATGGTCTAATCACTTGCTCATAATTTTATTCTAACTCTTAACCAAAACAATATCTCTATATATAAAAATGAATGTTTGTCTGTCTGTTTGTCCTGTATAGGCTCCTAAACCACTCATCCAATTGCGATGAAACTTTGGTGATTTGTTGAGGGTACGCCTTCGATGGTTTCTGCGTTAACAAAATTATTTAACAGTTGGTGGTACGCGAGTTATTTCAACATTTGAGTGTATTTCATATAGTTTAGCGGCAGTTCGTTCGATTTCGGTGTATTAGCCATGCGTTCCCATTACTAAATGGTAAAGTTGGACGATGGATGCTAAATAGGGGATAGAGGAGGATGGTGGATAGAGGATGGAAGATGGAGGATGGTGGATGGTGGATGGAGGATGGTGGATAGAGGACGGAGGATGGTAGATGGGGGATGGTGGATAGCGAATGAAAGATGGAGGATGGAGGACGGTGGATAAAAGATGGTGGATAGAGGATGGAGGATGGGGGGATTGGGGATGGTGGATAGAGGATGGTGGATATAGGATGGAAGATGTAGGATGGTGGATGGAGGATGGTGGGTAGAGGATGGAGAATGGTGGATGGGGGATGGAGGATGGTGGATAGGGGATGGAGTATGGTAGATAGAGGATGGAATAACGGGAGCAACGGCGCGACGGGAGAAATGGGGGATGGGGGATGGTGGATAGGGAATGGTGGATGGAGGATAGTGGATGGATGATGGTGGATAGAGGATGGAGGATGGAAGATGGAGGATGATGGATGGAGGATGGTGGATAGAGGACGGAGGATGGAGGATGGGGGATGGTGGATAGCGGATGGAAGATGGAGGATGGTGGATGGAGAACGGTGGATAGAGGATGGAGAAATGTGGATGGAGGATGGTGGATGGAGGATGGTGGGTAGAGGATGGATGATGGTGGATGGGTGATGAAGCATGATGGATAGAGGATGGAGTAACGGGAGCAACGGCGTGACGGAAGAAATGGGGGATGGCGGATGGGGGATGGTGGATAGGGGATGATGGATGGAGGATGGTGGATGGAGTAACGGGAGCAACGAGAGAAATGGGAGCAACCGGAGTAACGGGAGCAACGATAGTAACAGAGACAGAGGGAGAAACAGGACCAATGGATCAACGAGAGCAACGGGATCAACGGGAGTAACAGGAGCGATGGAACAACGTGAGCGAAGCGACCGTAGCCGCGGTACGCGGCTAATAACCGAATAAATATGAAAGTATATGAAGATATATGAAGATTTAAAAAAATATCATCTAGGGATGTGTAGTATTAACTTTTTCAAATTGAGACTTCAAATTTAAGTAAATTACTTTACGAAATCGTAGTTCTTATAGCAATTAGTAGGGACCGGATTCTTAGGGTTTCACCTATTTTTTTTTGCAATCAAGTGCGAAAGCGTTTGGTAAATTTCGATTTCGATTGGAGTGTTTCTGATGAATTTGAAAGAATCTAAAAAAACTAATACGGTTAAATTTAAAAGAACCTAAAATACCTAATATGGGTAGGTATACTTGTCTAAAACTTAAGACGATAGGCTTTTACTGCTGGTAACAGACAGTGCTGCATATATGTTGAAGGCTGGCGAAGTACTGGCACTGGCTCTGCATCCAAATACATATACTTCACGTAACTTGCTTTACTCATGGTCTTCATCGTGTTGCAGAAGAGATTAGAGCTAGAAGCCAGTATATTTTTATGGATTTAACGATTGGCATAATTCATGTATAGACACTTTCATTAAATGCTTTAAGTCAACATATTCTTAAAATACATTTCTGTACCATAATAAAAACATATATATTCAACATATATTCGTGTTTTGTTAATACTTTGAAAATTGAGAATAGAAACAACAGATCTCAAAGTATGTATACGACTGCTAAATATCCAGTCGTAGATAAATATATAGAAAGAAAGATTCAACTTCCAAGTGTCATATTCGTTCTAAATAGCTACATATAAAACATATCATTAAAACAAGTACTAAATTAAAGTAAATAATATATTATTTAAATTTAATTTAATTTTTTTAATAAAATTTTATAGTCCATATTGATACAGTAAACTACGAACAAAGTTTCAGTTGAGATATCAACAAGTATCCCGGATATCGCGAACTTACCAGTATATTACCAGTACTTAGTTATCTCAACTTCGAAAGCAATCGCAATATAGTCGTACTTAAATCGAATTTCATATAAGAAAGCAATAAAACGTCCAGGCGTCCATTCACACAGCATAAGTGTAGTTATCTAAACGTTGTCTTATGTCATATAAATAAACATGATTTAAACATGCATAAATACAACCGAACACACAATTCGCTTTAAATATCTTTATCACATGAAATTTAGATAAACAGGCGTTTTATCAAAAATCAAATAAATTTTGCAAGTGCTGAAAGTTTTCTTCAGACACAGACCGTTCTTGTACCGTCTTCGACTCCTGAATGGAAAATCTCTAATCGGTTGAGCGGAAATTTATTCGTGTAGTGTACACAGATAAGATCCAAGTATTTGTAGACCTTTTCAACGAGAATATACGATTATTAAAATAAAGTTATATTTATTGATATATAATTCGATATCAGGTAGGTACTCGTATAATATTAAAAAGGGTAACATAATAATTCGAGTTTTTTTTTCTTGTCCTGTAACTGTTCCCATATCTAGTATAGTTTTTATGTTCTAGATGAAATCTAAGAGTATTATAAGTTTAATCCAGCCCAAAAGTTTTTAACGCAAAGAACCAAGCCTCGCGTAAAAAAAATTTATATATTGTTTTATATTTATTTCTGGGTAAAAACTCCAAATCCGCTTGATGTCCGTCTCTCCGTCCGTCTGTCTGTCCCTGCGCACAATAACTCAAGAACGCCTTGACCTAGGATTTGGAAATTTTGAATCTGGTTGTTTGGTCGAATTTGTAAGGCTAAGTTCGTTAATGTGTAAAATTGTCCTACTCCTTCGGGTGTAAAAATCTCATTAGTCTTTTGTGTAGCTACCATACAAATATCCTGTCAATAAAAGGACAAACATATACTCCGTACGCAAACACATTCGAAGGATCGTAAATCCTAAACCCTTAGTGCTATTAAGTTTCATTTGTTAGTGGGTGCATTGGACGGAACCCTTTCAGTGGCCAGATTTTGGGTAGAGTGGGGCTGGTGGTGTGAGACAGGAGGTGGAAGAGCGCAGCAACCGCTTATGCTAGAAAGTTGAAATTTAAAATTAATGTATATAGAGCCGCGATAGTGGAGCCAATTGCAAGAATAGGTTGACATAGGTGCAGGGTTGTGGGAGGGTGGGCCAACTACAGTGCATCCGAGACATTCAGAAGCTGGAATCGGAACATTTTTAAATAGACTCAATGAAAAATGTATACTATTAAAGTAATTTAAGTTTTAACGTCTCTTCTCATAGGTGGCTAGAATAGAATTTGTTCGGATTTCTGGATATTAAACTCCTAAGGTGGTAGTTCAGTTAGTTTTCACGAATTCTGACACCATTATAAGATCTAATGAGATATTGGAATTTACTTCTATAGGCTTAAAAACTAACTGTAGGCCTAAAAACTAACATTATTCAATATATAACTCAAAGGACGTATAATATGGGGTTGTGAACGTTTTTACGAATTCCGACAAAACTTTTAATTCTAATATATTTTGAATAATGATTTTTGATTTAGAATAAGTCTAAGAATTAAAATGACTAACATGTCTAAGTCATGAATAGAAAATATTAATTTCTTTTTAAACTTTTCTGTGAAAAGTAATACAAAAAAAAAATGTTAATAGTTTTAGTTAATTCATAAGGTTTTTGCTTTCCATTTTCCTAAAAAATTAATACTAAGAACTGTATTTACTAGCACATGCTAAACTAATGTAACCAATAGTTGAAGAGGCGACAGCCTGACCACTTAAAGTGATGTTAACATTTAAGAGAAATTTACATTATTGGAAATAAATATAAATT
This sequence comes from Beris morrisii, assembly GCA_951812415.1. NCBI lineage: Eukaryota > Metazoa > Arthropoda > Insecta > Diptera > Stratiomyidae > Beris > Beris morrisii. Next base: position 75,895,075 of record OX638310.1, read on the forward strand.
TTAATCTGAAATTCTGAAAAAAAATGTTAGTTTTTGTGTTTAAATTTTGATTGATCACATACATATATACATCATTGATCACATATATACATTACATTTGCAATTTTACTAATTGAATTTAACTGTAAAAATACATTGGTTTAATTTTTATTGGTAACAGGTTATCAACGTTAAGACTTTGGTTACAAATAATATATTACCCTTTTTTTCCATTGTCACAATTTATTTTATTACTTACCGATATTTATTTTTAGTTTTTTGGTTGTATTTATTAAGTTTTAGTCAATTATCATAAGGTTTTTTGGTCAGACACCTTTTCTTTAAATCCTTAATTATTAATCTATCAAGCTCGTGCCATCTACACTGCCTAACCTAAGCTGTAAATATATTTATCTGATCCGCTCCAACTATTTAAAACTCATAATTATAAATTACGGTCAATAAATTAAATGTATGTATGTAAATTACGAATGATATATATTGTAAATTTTTTCACTCAATTCATAATTTAATTTCTTTACTTACATTATTTAATACTCGTCCGCTATAAATTTTTTTTAAATAATCATTAATGCCAGTAAATGTTTTCGTCGAAAAACGTGTGTCAAACAAACCCTATCTTCAATTGTTTTAATAGAAAACCGGAATTTTTTTGGCAGGACCACAACAAATTGATAATTTTCCAGTTTAAAACATTTTAAGATATTAAAAAACAATAACTATAACGTCATCTGTGACGACAATACATGGGATGACAATAAAAAAAACAATTAAAAGTAAATTAGAGTGAAATGTTAATTTCATAATATTATCTTTAATCGATGATAAGATGTATCTTATCAAAATCGTCTCATTATCAAATAACAGGCCTGCGATTTGGCACAGATTTTTAAGCTGTCCGAAAAGTCCAATTATAGTGACCTCTTATTATATCTATTAATTTTTATTTTGTATATTCCAGCTGAATAGAATCTATGAAGAGTAGTTTCATCTACTTATCTTCTGCTCCTAATTATCGATTTCACAGAATTTTGTTGATTGAACTGAGCTTTTGAACTCGTAAGAGGAAAATTAATTTTTATAATAATTATATAAAATTTAAAATCTATCCAATTACCCCATAAAAAAACGTTATCCCACCGGTCACATGTCTTCGATATGTATAAATTTAACGAGCTGTTAAGTTTTTCACCGCTCTAACTTCTAATCATATTTGATAAAAGAATTGAAAAGAACACTAGGACTACTAACGACTGCACTTATAAATTTATGTTTTCGATTACCAAAAATCATGTCTTTGAAATATAAAAGACGACACATATACCGCACCTTTTCAGTGCAAACCATATCTTTGCTCAGCACGGTTAAGTCGCGATTAAGTTGCTTTCGCGTTACCTGAACTGTTTCTTTATCGTCACTTTATTAGTATATCGGAAAAAATAGTTTTATCATAATCGGTAAAAAAAGCTTGAATGATTTTTTACTAGTTACTTTTTAAATAGTTGGTTCCCTAGAGCATGAACTAGTTGAGACAACTTTCTAATTATTCTGCCGGTGTCGTATTTCTTATCGAAACTCCTCGCGGTCTACTATTAAAAATATTTTTATATTTTCTAAGTGCTTAATAAAATAATCAAGTTAATAATTATGTACATTATGTATCTATGTATGTTGATACATACCGCAAATTTATAAATGATGAAGACGTGTTTCATCTGTTAAGTGCTTCATATATTTCAAAAATAGAATAATTTTTAGTGTTCTACGCTCAGTGCTGTCTCAGTATTTACGATCGTGAATGAAACCCTTAACTTGAAATATTATATACGGTGGAAAATACTAGAAATCTAGAAATGAAGGTAATCCGAATTGATTTCAATATTATTTTATAATTCGTGATTACGATATTTTTGCTAAAGACACTGAATAAATACTTTTCTAATGAACTATCGTTTTTTCGAGATTGATGTTATTAAATGAAGTTATTATGACTCTTATTAAAGTTAAGTACTATCGCAATGCTCTCAAGCAGAACTACACCAAGATATCTAAAGTAATATACCCATATACTAGCACCATTCTGAGCATATGACGTGGACATGAGTCCTGCACATTGCCGACTTTTCCTTTTCACTTTTCTCTTTGGCATTTGACTTTTTCTTGAAAAGGTGCTTCAGAATATGATGTGACAATGTCTCTATATCTAATTTTATATTACAATAATTTTTCCTACAATTTCTTATGCTGAAACGGAAAGTTTTAAAAACCCGTCAAATCCCGTTTATAATAATTTCAAAACACGATAGGAAAGTAATAATAATGTTTTAATGCAAGTAATTTCACGGTGATTACCGTAAAGTTCGAGGTATTGAATCAAAAATGTTCCCAAAAGCCATTCTTCTTCGAGTAGCTACCATATTACTGTCACTACTTCTAAAGTTGGTGTTACACTGCTGTCAAATATTTGGCTAAAGAAACTTCGATCAAATGTTCAGTCAAATTTTTCCGTGAAAATAGACCTTATGTAGTGCAAATAAAATAATGTGGCAAACAAAAATTTTACGATTACACTATCTGACTGCATTTGGCAGCGAGAATAGTCAAATATTTGACAGCATGTCATATAGTGTAATACTAGCTTAAATCATTATTGATGTTTCTTATAAAAAATTACGTCTGCCATCTCCACCGATTTCAAGAAACTTTGGCAACTTATATAGGGAACCACTAATAAAAGGATAGGCTTAACAATAGCAGCAAATTCTCCCTGAAAGAAAATTGTTTTACAAGGCATAGTCCCGAGTAGTGTAGAAACCGATTTGTCACCTTTTTTCATTCTTTTTATTAGTTAATATCAAGATGAGTGAAGAACAAGTGCAATCGTCAACTGCGCAATGAATTTTTACCCAGTTATTTGTTAACGAAGATGTTAAATGTATTGCAATTTTTAACAGATTACAAGCCCAGTTTGGAAATGAAACACTATCCCATTCCCAGGTCTCTGATTACGATGAAAAATGTCGCGAAGGTCGTGAAGGCGTGCAAGACTTGAGTCACAAACATCGCCCTTTGAAGCTGACTACCGCCTAACTGTTGAAGAAATTGCATCAGAATGCCTTGGTATTAGATAAATACCGACAAGGTGGTTCAAAGGTCTCCTCAATAAGAATCAGAACCGTTTTAGGGGTTGAATATAAAATTCAGGAAAACAGGTTTCAGACGATTATATGAAAATCACACAGACGTGAAACTAATTCGATACCTAGGAAAACTTAAAGTATGTAATGAAATTCGCGAAAATGTAGAAAAATACATTTTTATGCAATGCAAATATGAGCTTTTTTGTTTCTTAAATTACTTCTGTAGTACATCTACATATACGTACCAAGTTCCAACTTTCTTGCATAAGCCGTTCCTGAGATTCAAGAACCAACCCCGTATCTTACTTCCCCTGTCATTTTTTTTTGTTTTTCATATGCCTCGATGGGCGATCTCAATATCCATGAATTTTTAGTTTTCTATTCTTAACGATTCTCGAGATACAAAAAGAATTTTTTGCTTTTCATGATAACTCTGACTAACATCTGTAAAAATTTCGAAACCATATCTTTTACGATCCTTGAGACATAAGACCTTTTTAATTTTTAACATTTCTGTCGACCTAGTTCCGACCTGCTTTACCTCCCCTCTCAAAAATTTTACTATTAGTAGACTCCACCTGTAAACCTACATACTCAAAAGATATTCTAATTCTATGTTTTTCATTCCCACCTCCATTCTTAAATTTTTTCCATAAATACGCTCCTAGTATGCCTACAAATAGCCACAAAGTTTCAACCATCTGACATCAACTGTTCAGGAGATATGGATTTTAGAATGTCTCAATCTCTGCTTCCGAGTGCTTCGAACGTGTTGTTTCCACCCAAACTCCTTCACTCATTTCTATCTTTATACTAGTTCCTATTTCAGCCTCCTAGCGTAAGCGGTTCCTTAGATCTAGAAACCAAAATTTTTTTCTTAAGTACTAAACAGAACACGGACCTCGACTGCGACTGCGACTGCGATTTGCCTACCTTGCGGCGTGAGGTTCGACTGCGCAGTTGGTGTTGAACAGAACACCGACTACGACTTCGATTCTATGCAAGCAAGAAGAAGAACGAGTGTAAAGTGTCACTTCTGTTTTATTTAATATTTTTGAAAATGGACGTGCTTCTGGTAGCGCGTATATTTTATATAGTATTTTTAATCAATTTGGAGTGTTTGCGTTTATTAATAACGAGAAAGTGAATAGGAATCAAGACGAATTTGAAGAATAGAAACCCAGTAGGCAAAGCGTATTCACGCAAAATGGCATCAAAATTCTACATGTCTATATGTAAGATAAAGACAGCATGTACTAAGATATCGCGGGCTCCTCTTAAATGTAAACAGAATTCAATTCATTTTGAAGAGGTCATGTAAATATTCTATATATAGTGCTCGTACAAACTTTAATAGTACATATATACATCAACCGGCGACATCGTTCCCAAAAAGTCTAATCAGTTATACGACTCGCATACGGTTTCGTTTCGACGTACTGTATACGAAACTTTTCCTACTGGGAAGTAGTGGAAATCCGAGACTACAACCGCAGTCTTAGAATTAGCACGACTGCGCAGTCGCAGGCGAAGTTGGTGTGTGGGCATCGCCATATAATCCTGTGTATTCTAAAGACAGGAACTGCGCAGTCGCAGTCGAGGTCCGTGTTCTGTTTAGGCCTTTACACACGGATAGTCATCACTTAAAGGGATTCACCCAATCTACTCAAAAAAAAATTGAACTTAATATTCCAACGGATTTGTGAGCTACGCGACTTCAAACGGTTTTGCGTACAGCAGATGGTGTCTAAGGTGAAAAGATGTAGATTTTTTTTTGCTTTTTTGGGGTCTACTAGTCGATCACAATTTTTTATTTATTAAATAATAATAAATTAAAATTTGTTGTAAGTGTACCTTCACTTATTTTAACACGTTACAATTTCCGCGATCTTTTACAGAAACAGTTTTACTACCATAAATATCTCTTCGGTATAAAAGCTATAGTGTCCCGGTCTCTTCTTTATAAATGAACTGATCCTGTTGTTGTGGAACAATTCAGAACTGTAAAGATCTTTTAAATTTGATTGGATCTTTCGAGAAATCTCGATTTTATTTTACGATTGACTTAGCGATTTGTATTTCGAAGGTATGCATGTAATAATATGTACATGCAACCCAAATAAGATAATTGACAACCCGATGCCTTAGAGAATATATTGAATATTGTGTTTTTCTGCTCAACCTATATACGCGCGTAAAACAGTGTAATATTAATAATAATATATTTTGGTGTAATCTCTAGTTTGTACTTATTTCAAAGATTGCGGGTTAGTCGTTTGTCTTTGGGTGCTAAAAAAAATATGAATGTAAGATTGGTTCTTTTGTAAAAAAAATTCCTTTTATGAATTCTGGTGTAATTACTGCCATTGTTTGTCTAATTATTTTATTATAAGATCCAAAAAATGTTTGTGCGTTAATGTTATTAACTTTTTCTGTACCCATTAAAAAGCATTAGTCATCAAGGTACATACACTTTACGTCTAAGTCACAGCTCATCGCAATGAAATGTAAATAATAAAATAGATTCGAGTATTGCTATGTCAATATCAATATCAATATGCGATTAGGCTGATCGGAAATATTCCGTAATATTTTTTAATCAAATCTTACAACATGCATTTCGAATATCAATTAATCCGTCCGAAGTCATGTTTAATTTTTTATACTTTAAATAAATTTTAGCAAATGTCCGATTTTCTATGATATTTATCTTATCAGGTTCTAACAGAACAAGGTTTTTGCACTGCGTTACATATTGTACTATAAACAGAAACATTCATTGAACGAGTGTCGACGAAGCGACAATATTTTTGTGTAAAAGTGAGCGAGAACTCACTTGTTATCTGTCCATATAAAGATAGACATCAATGTTATCTATCATATTGGGCTACCAATAATTAGTGTTGAAGTACGATATACTAAATAAATCTGTTATCACTATGACTGACATAACAGCGGTATTAAAATTTAAATCAAACTTAAGAGAACATTTTTGAGGCTTTAGGTTTTTTCAGAATTAGGTACTGCTGTTTAGAATATTTTTTCACTAGTGTACGTTAACAAGAAAGAACAAGAAAAGCCCAATTTGTAACGTTTGTAGCAAATCAGCAACTCAAACTGGTGTAAATAGTGCTCATCAAAACACGTATTGAAAAAGTCTTGTGCTCTCGATTTGAAACCGATTGTATACACGTCAAATATATGCCTAAAAAAATTTGACGAAAAGTTCTGTCTGTATATAGAGCAAATAAGATAATGTGGCAAACAAAAATTTGACGATTTTGCACTATCTGACTCTACGAATAAGAATATAAGGAAATTAAATTGGCCGAGAGAAATGAAACAGAAACGAAACTGCTTTGACAGAGTGGGTTTGCTGTTTGTTTACATAAAAAAACACAAATTCAGTTAAAATTGAGCATGTGTGGAGATGGTCTATGGCATAAAGGGTTAGAGATAGTGAGAGAAAACCAGAAATATTTCAATGTGTTCGTGTTTTTTTAATAATTGCGTGGTCAAAGCGGGAGCAAGACGATAGATGAAGGGTTCTTATCGGTTTTGTTCTCTCTCGAAATATGATGTTTATGCGGTAAAATAACTTCACTAAGTTTCTGTGCAGATATATGGTAATTACATCCGCCTGATCTGACTGCATTTGCTAGTGAATAGTCAAATATTTGACATAATGGCATACAGTTTAAGACGGGCTTTAGTTGTTTTTCCGGCGTCAGAGTAGTTTCCTGTGTGAACACCACGCGAAATATCTCGTTTGCGATTGATTGCTGCCTTGGCTATTGCCATTGAGGACATGACAGTTAATAATAGTTCCACTAAGGATTTGAGTTTTACTTTATTATTTTTTAATAATAAAGTATTGTGATCGACCTGAAATTTCAAAAAAATTTGCTACCCTGAAATTTTGTATATACACGTTTTAGGACTAGTAAACACCAAAAAAGCAAAAAAAAAAAAAATGTCCGTCTGTACGCCGTACGCCGTCCGCCGTCCGCCGTACGCCGTCCGCCGTACGCCGTACGCAAAATCGTTTGAAGGCGCGTAGCTCCCAAACCCGTTGAAATATTAAATTGAAATTTTTATGGTGGGTAGATTGGGTGAACCCCTACCACTGGTATATTTCTGAGGGGTGGGGTTACAAGGGGAGAGGAGAGGGGAGCGTTTTAGACGAAAAATTTTGGTTTCTAGATCTCAGGAACCACTTATGCTAGGAAGCTGAAACTTGGAACTTATGTAGTACTATGATAATGGACTCAATTGCAAGAAAATGGTCGATATTGGTTAAGGGGTGTGGAAGTGGGGGGGGAAAACAATGAGTCTTTAACGCATGAAAGCCGGGATTGAAACATTCTAAAATCAATATCTCCTGAACCATTGATGTCAGAAGATTGAAACTTTGTTGTTGTCCTTAGGGATACTTCAAGATTAGACAAGGGCTAAAATTTTTAAGAGAGGTGGTGGGGTGTGGGGGTGGGGGGTGAAAAACTTCGGATTACAATATCTTCCGAACCAATTACACCAGGAAGATAAAATTTAGTTTCTGTATATGGGATCACTAGAGGAGTCTACCAAAACTAAATTTTTTGAGGGGGGAGGTGGAGCACGAAAGTGGGGGGATAGCAATTTCTCAAAAAATGTCATTTTTATATCTCAGAAACCGTATCAGATATGATCTTGAAAATTTTACAGGAGTTGGGGACGGTAAACTTCTAGTAGGAAAAAAAAATTTGGTGATGTGGGTGTTGGGGGTGATGGTGAAAGAGGGTAGAAAGGAAAACATTCTGATTTTTATTTCTCGAAAACCATAATGAAGAGAAAGCTAAAAATTTAGGATTATATAGAGCCACTGTGCAGACATCCTAGAAAAATAAAATTTTTCATAGGGGTATCAAGGTACGGGGGAGAGGGGTGGTTTTTTATATCTCAGAAACGGCTTATGCTAGAAAGTTGAAACTTAGTACGTATATGTAGATGTACTATTAAAGTAATTAAAGCAAAAAAAAAGTTCAGATTTTTATTGGCGTTCAGAGGTTGAGTAAAAAAAATGTCCGTGAATCCACATTTTCACAAATTTCGTTAAAACTTTTAGACATGTCGAGCTATCAAAGCAATTTTACTTCTGCGGGCTATTTATATAAGCGCCTACTAACGATCTCCAAAATTGTTCGATATCCAACCCCTAAGGGGATGTATAGTGGTTGTGTACATATTCACGAATTCTGATATATTCCTAAGGTATATTGAGATTTGGAGTTCACGTTTACTTCTATAAGGGAAAAACCCGATTTAAGAATTTTTGCGTATTAAACCCCCTGGGGGTATTGTTCAAGATTTCACTAATTCCGAAAATCTCTTAGGTTTAATGTGATCGAATTCGCTTTTACTACTTTCAATTATTCTATTGATAAAAACATACGTAAATAAATAAAAAATCTGCCAACAGTCTGGGCGCAACTTTATTATTTTATGGGTAGAAGTCCGAAACGTGTTTAATGATGAGATGCGGTGTAGGTTACTATGCGACTGACAACCTAAAAAATAACGTTCCAAATAGCCTCCTGGTTATTTTTTAGGTTGTCAGTCGCATAGTAACCTACACCGCATCTCATCATTAAACACGTTTCGGACTTCTACCCATAAAATAATAAAGTTGCGCCCAGACTGTTGGCCGATTTTTGAAAACTGGGTTACATTGAGTCATCAGAGTAAAAACAACCTAGAAATTTGTGATGAAGGGTCTCTGTATTAGAGCAATGATTTTATAAATGAATGTTTCAAATAAGTGCCATTTTAAGTTTGAAATTTATTAAAATCTTGACTGTTACGAATAACGAAGCCAAGTTTTCATCACGCTGAGTTACATATCTTTCTGAATTGAGGTATAAATTTAAGTTGAAAGGCGGTACTGTTCAATTCACTTTAATCAATTAACTTTAATGACTCTTAATTATATATAATGTAAAATAGTATTCAAATAAAACATAAAATAAGTGTTCATTTAAAAATAAGTATTCAGATTACGCGACGATCTGTCTGTCCGGCTCAGTGGTTGGGTTGCGACTCCTTCTTCTGCTACCGGCTGGGTCGGTACCAGTGTTACCGCGAGGCGGTTTTTTGAGATAGCAAAATGTGCTACCTTTTTCAAAAAAGAGGTAGTAGAAACCGAATTTTAATAATAATACAATAGCATTAACATATAGAAATGTAAAATAATAATGGATTACATTCTTGTGAGTTGCATTTTCTGTTTTCAATTTAACTTTCGAGAATTATCGTGAAAATGTAGTGTTTCATGACTTGAAAAAGTAGTGCAGTAAATTTTAAAATTAGAAAAAAGTGGTAAATCTGCTACATATGTAATAAAACGGTATCGCTGCGCCACAATACCAACTTCGTCTGCGACTGCGCAGTCGTGCTACACTCTAATTCAAAGACTGCGGTTGTAGTCTCGGATTTCAATTATTTCCCAGCAAGAAAAGTTTCGTATACTATACGTCGAAATGAAACCGCATGCAAGTAGTTAGAGTTTTTGGGAACGATGTCGCCGATTGCTGTATAAATTTACTATTATAGTTTGTACGAGCACTATATATGGAATATATACATGAGCCCTTTAAAATGAATTGAATTCTGTTTACATTTAAGAGGAGACCGCGATAGCTTAGTATTTGCTGTCTTTATCTTACATATAGACATGTAGAATTTTGATGACATTTTACGGGAGTACGCTCTGCCTGCTGGGTTTCTATTCTCCAAATTCGTACCGAGTCCTATTCATTTCCTCGTTTTTAATAAACGCATACACCCCAAAGTGATTAAAATCACTAAATAAATTATACGCGCTACCAGAAACACATCCATTTTCAAAAATATTAAACAAAACAGAAGTGACTCTTGACACTCGTTCTTCTTCTTGTTTGCATAGAATCGAAGTCGTACTCGGTGTTCTGTTCAACACCAACTGCTTAGTCGAAACTCACGCCGAAAGATAGGCAAACCACGGTCGCAGTCGCAGTCGAGATGCGTGCTCTGTTTTGTACTATAGTGCACTTAAACTTTTTAGTTTCTCGATTTCAAATCGGCTGGTGTGCGCGCTTCCACATAGCTTAATAGCCATTAGCTACTCAACGAAACTGTTAGCCGACTAAAAGTCGATAGTCTTCGGGTGCTTTTAATGATTATAATATAATATTAGAGCGATAAGGATGTCAGGTACCCAGCATAAAAAGATACCACAAACACCCAGGTAAGCTAATTTAGTAATCCAGTTTATTAAACGCTTTTAAAAAGCTGAGAATGCTTATACAGTGCACACAGTATGTGGTATATATATATATTGTTGCGAGCTAGGGGTACGTCCGAATTTCACACTTCGAAATTATCAAAACACAAATTACTTTATCGAACGCATTCCATAATCGCACTACTGACAACGCTTCTCGATTTCAATTACTTCTCGATCGTTGTTATGCTGTTATGAAACTGGCTATTTTCCTCGCTAGAAAAAAGTACAATAATAGCTAATCGTGATATAAGTCGAACAACATTAAAAGAAAGAGATACCGCTCTTTCCGACGCTAGCGGCATCTAGTAAACGAAATTAACAACTGGTTTGTTAAGAAAAATACTGGTTCTGGCGCGTTTCATAATATCACATGGCACTTACCACAATGTACAGGTACCGAACTGTCAAAAACAAGTCTGTAGCGGCTGGAAAATCTAGCCGACAGTGGATTTTTCTTGGATTAACTGCTAGAATGTTGCGAAACACTGCTCGAATGCGCTTTGTTGTCGCTTTTTTTTACAGTAATTAATTGTTTTTTGACAATTACTCATAGTTTTGCTGTTCGGACTGTCTCTCTCACACCAATGTCTAAATTGTATGTAAAAGTCTCTATCCCTCTCCATTTGGATTTTCTAGCCGCAAAAATAGCCAGTGTCATAACAGCATTACCAACCAAAATCGTTTTACAAACACTTTCGCTTTGAACAGGCCGTCGCGTCGTCTCGCTTTTACAGTAGGTAAACTGGTCCGTGAACAAGCTCTGCGGCGTTGTGGCGGCGGTGTGCTGAGGCGTGGAATTTCCCGCATATTCGGCGGTGTGTGTGGAATGTTCGGGAAGTGTGAAGTATATGCGAAAGTGTTCGAGAAGTGTGTTCAATTTTTCCCCGTCGAAAAAGAAGTCTGTGTGTGTATTGTGGTGCAGTTTCCTTTTTAGAATTCGATGATTGGTAAACAAGCTCTTCATGTTACCAGGGCACTTGTAACATTATGTATATTTCAATTTACAAATGTTGTGAATTTGATCAGTTTTTATCACAGAAAGTATTGGAAGGTTTCCTTAAAGTGTGCATCGGGTTTCTTCCAAGATAATTTACTGGGTTCTATCTATGTAGGTACAGAATAATTTTAGATATGAAATCAAACCTACATATTACAAATGGAACAAAGTGAATTATAGCTACAATCTATTCGAATGATTTTTATTGTTATTTTTGGACACGATTTCAATATTTATTTCTATTGTAAAATTTTAATATTGAGCAAAATACAAAAACTTAATGAATGAGAAGATTCCGAAGCATTCTCGTGTATTATATTAAAACTAACGATGTCAATTAATCAAATTAACATATATAATACCGCTTTTGTGTAGCGAAGCTTTTAATGCGATTCGTTGGACGAAATCAATCAAATTTCGATAGATTTAAAAGTGTGTCCGAAAAGACTAATTAATATCACCTGTCAATGGTCAACAGTAGCATGAAATTGAATTTCCAAGTAATAGGCATGGGACCACGATAAATTTAAGAGACACTCCATAATTCATTTCGATCGTTGTGTTGTGATGTGATCGTATGGAGAGGAAACCACTTAAAAGCAAACGGAAAATTCTATTTGTCTTAAAGCCGAATAATCTCACACTTCACGCTTAAGCATTCCGTGGTGTCCCAGACTCTTTGAGTGCCAACGACAATGGTAAATATGTTGGTATAACGTGTGTGGGTCATTTTAATATATGGAAATCAATTAACTTTGAAAAGGAAAAAAATTTGTTAAAAAACCAGCACCTGAAGACTTCGCGTTGTCCCTTATACAAATATGTCAACTTAAAATTTTGGTTTTGAATGTTGCGAGCAACCAAAAGAATTTTTAAAAATAAATGATTTAACGTGACACGTTAAGTAGTAATTAAATTTTTCCTTTTATTTCAGTCACCAGAATTGGATTATCGGCATGAGCTGATGGGCCGGCTTCACAAAATTGAACCAACCGTTGACCTCGACATTCATCATCATCATCACCATCATCATCAGCAAAACTCATCAGCTTCACCAAATTCTAGTGCAGTTTATTCCTGCGTCTATGGCGGATCTCAGTGCTATGACGGCTATACGAAGGAATATTATTTTGGTAAATTAAAATTCACTTTATTATATTGTAGAAGTCATCATCATTTTGAAATGTAACAACAAAACAATTTCAACTTCCTCTAATGAACGAACACTAAACTGATTGTTGACATGAATATAAGTAGTATTTCAAAACATTTTGTACACTAAATACTTTATATCAGCCTCTGTCAAATTTATAAAAGGAAAGAATTGGAATTTTGATTGCAACTGCCGTAGACTCGCATAATAGTGACCTCTACATCCCCGATGTTGGAAATAGCGACTTTATGATAAAAAGAATATCTCTAAGTGGTGATCACATTACATAAAGTTATGGCAATCTCAGGATAATATTTACTGGTTCCTTGGATCGAATTATTTGCATTCACTGTAAATTGTGTGCTATATGTTGTCAGTTGACCTTGTAGCGTACTGTCTGCCCACCCTGCCTCAGCTACGACAATAAAAAATGGGGAATATGTCCCAAATTTTGAAACCCGAAGTGAGTCGGCGCGACTAATTTTTGTTGTACAGTCTTAACCATTATGGTCTGATTTTCGAGCGACATATCCCTCTTCCACCAGCCCGGACGCCAAATAGCGCGTCGCTCCCGCTCGGAATTCAGCCACCAATTCGAACCTCGGGGAACTTGACCCACTCTTTCCTAATGCCTTACCTTTTCTTCGGATATTTTCACTTTTTCAAGTCAAAATACTCACTCCAAGGCCCCCGTTCACAAGAACCTTTACTCTACAATTCTATAGTGCAAGAAAATATGTCGTGGGAATTTTTCCATCTTATTGAAATTTTGGGATTTAAAAATTTTAAAAAATTAGGTAGAACTTTTTTTTTAAAACGATTAGCACCATAAAGTAATAAAGCAGATAGTGGCATTTATTTCCAATAGTGAATCAATATTCCTCAATCTCGTTAGACAGAGAATTTTATTTATCGTTATAATGCAATTTGCAATGCAAGGATGCATTCTTATACAGCTTCGCCATAGAACATTGAGGTTCATTTTTGGCACTCGTAGACCATCATCAATGTTGCATCTAATTTTTCTTGAATTACAAAATCAATTATAAAATCACTCAGCCATGATTAATTTTGATTTGCATTTACAACTCTTTTCACCAAAAATGGATTTGTAGTGTATGTAGCAACGATAACAAACCCAAGAAAAATTCGAACCTCAGGTGTAAGAAGAAGTATCTTCAAAGATTCGTGAAAATGAGTTATATGGCTTTAAGAGTACTTAAACGTTAACTTTCTTCAACTGTGTATGCAATTCAGTGTTTTGGTTTTCGAATTTATCATATTTATGGGTGATCTCTGCGAATCAATAAATGCTTCAAGCAATGGTATAGCTAGTGTCCCCGATGCCCAGACGCAACATGTCGTACAGGTTTCTATCAAAAACTGCAAAAATAATGGAAAACATAAACATAATAAATAGAGTTATGGTAAAAAAAATTTGTTAACAATATGGGCGAAACTTTATTATATTTTAGGTAATTCCGGAAATCAGTTAAAGTGGGGGTGCGACGTCAACGTTACTTATACAAACATCGAAATAAATACCGAAATCAATTTTATCCGATTTATATAGTATAAAAACTCCATGTAGACATCCCGAATTTCGTCATATTTTCGTGCAACCCCTTTACACTCACTGGGGGTTAAATATCAAAAAATCTCGGTAATAGTTTTTTGACGATTGCATAAAACCACTTTGCTATTCATTAGTTGAAAAAATTTGTGGAAACATATACAACCCGGGCACATCCGCTTGGTGGTTGAATTTGAAAAAATCATGAAAAAGTTTTTAAGTTTAAAGTTTTTAAAAGTTTTTAACACCAATTTAATATCTCATCAGACCTTACAGAAATTGCACAAATTTGTGAAAACGTAAGCAAATCCCTTACACACGCTTGGGGGTTGCATATCAAAAAACTCTGCAATCAATTTGTAAGCTATTATATAGAAAACTCGAGAAAAATAAAAACCAATTCATTAGAGGTTCTTCGGAACTCGTTAAAACGTATGCAACCTTCGATTTTAGAATCAGTTTGTAGGTTATTCTATAGGTGTGAAAACTAATTCGATATCTTATCAGACCTAAATCTTATGACGAGATTCGTGAAAACGTGTACAATCCTGAAAATGAATTTTAGGCTATTGTATAAAAAGAACGAGAAGTTGAAAAATTGTTCGATATCTAATTAGACCTATGGGATATGGCACAATTCGTGAATTTGAATACAATTCCTTTACTCCTTCTTAGGGTTTGAAAAACAAAAATTCTAGGCATACATATATCTCGTAGAAGTAAAATTCATTCAATATTTCAGAAGACTTAAGAGATATTCCGAAATTCGTGAAAATATGTGCACCTCGTTTTCACTAACGATTTTTTCATCATCCCCATACGCCAAGTGATTTAGGAATTTTTTACCGGAATGTCCTTTGTAGTATATCTACATATATCCATCAAGTTTCAAGTTTATAGCATTAGTGCTTCTGAAGAGATAAAAAAACACCATCTCCTTCGTACTATGCAACTTCTATTAAGGCCTTTTTCTCGTTTTCTCGGGAACTGTACCAGAAAAAGTTTCGGCAGTTTTCTTTAGGTTGCTATTGAAATAGTTGGTGATAATAATGGTTATAAAAATAAAAATAACTAATTTTATGGGAACTTATAAAATGAAAACAATACTTTCATGTTTGAAAAAAGAAATGTATGTTGAAGTTTGAAAATCTCGCTATCACCAGCTGTTGTCAGGGCTACCTCAAACAACCTAAAGAAAACATACTTGATATCTTTTATGAAACCGGAGAAAAAGGAACATGCATTTTTAGAAAGCTACTTTTCAGAAGAGCTAAAATACTAAACATATGTTTTTTTTCACGGCAACACTGAATGAATTTTTTATTAAAAACCGGTGGTTTTGTTGTGATTTTAGCGCATGGTGTGGTGTTTTTTACATTGTGAGGAATGGGGATAAAGGTACGAGCTCACTTCACCACGATGCGCCGGCAGACTGAGAGTAGGGTTCTGTTCATATGCCTCCATTTTAGCGCTAATTTCGAACACTTCTAGTGGGAATAAAAAATATACGGATGAAGTCGTTTTGTTCGTAATTAAGTTTAATTTCAGAAAAAATAGGATAAAAAAATAGATTTTTTTTTTAAATTTCATGTAATGACCCTCTTAAACAATTCATTTTAGAACGTGCTACTACTATATCTCATTTTAAATTGTATGTGTCCACTATCCATCATTTGCGGTTCTCAATATATTAATATAATTAAGATTATAACTAATTTTTTTTATTTTTATCTTTCTTTCATAAAAAGATTCGTGAGATATCGTAATCTAAAGTTTTTCATCCCCCACCTCCACAAGCCACTGAACGCCCTATAGTATTTGTTTCCGATATATTCTTTTAGTATAATTTTTAACCTTTTTACCATTCCGGAGATATTAATTTTAGAATGTCTCGATTCCAGTTTTCGAGGTCTTGAGGTGCATTATTTTTTCCCACTCCCGTAACCCTCCACCGATGTTGAGTTTGTTTTTCCAAATGGTTCCACTAAGGTAGCACTATATAAATTAATAATAAATTATATTAAAATAATAAAAAGGAGTGAGGTAGTTTGATAGCTTATAAAAAAATTGATCCAAGAAATATTATCAAAGAAGCAAAGACTCGATTTGTTAATATGTCACACTTTCAAAAAATATTTTTCTGCAAAGCTATAAATATTAATGTTAAAATGAAATTTTGCAGTTAATTATTTCAAAGACAATGCGAAGTCTACAGAGAATGAAGTATAACATCATTATTCTCTGAAAGACTTTTTGGTGTGGGTACTACAGATTTCTAAGGATTTCCATTTATGTCCCTAAATACATTGAGTTAATACCAAAGATGTTAAATGGTAGGCAGTAGGCCTGTTTTATTCAAAGGATATTTGACTCACATTTTATTAAACCTATGAATAAAAATTTTAAATTTTCAAAATTTTTTCTTCATAAAAGATTAATTATTTCTTTATGTAGGTATCTCGGACGATTTTTTTTCCTATCCTGCACATTTCAGATATCAGTTAGGTGCGTCTTATTTGCGCATTTATCTAGAGCAGGATATATTCAAAAATTTATTCCCAATAACAGCCCCAGTAAACTTGCTAGGTCAGATACTCCAGTTAAAATCTATATTTTAGCACACTATCTACAGGGAAGAGCAAAAAAAAAAGTTTTTGGAATTTTCAATGCAAGTTTTATACACCATTCTGATCTGGAAAAATGCGCAAAAAAACACGATTAGTTTAAGTGAATGTCCAGATCAATAATGAAATAATTCACAAATTTGAAACCTGTACGCTGCACCGAATTTCAGACAGCTACGCCACTGCTGTGACTTCATTGATTCATAGATTTCTTACGTGATAAATTGCATAGCCTCATATGTGGTATACCAAATGTTATTTTATGTTAGCAATGCTTTGGTTTGTGTTTCCATCGATGTGGGTGAACACTGATGTATTTCATTTTTGCCAACTTCCTGAGAAAGTACCATTAATATTCAGCAAAATTTCAAAATGATGTTGAACATTTTATTAATACATTGTGTAATTTACATTTCAAATATAATGTCATTAATCTTTTATGCAGATTCAAAAAATAAAGAAGGTATCTGTAGTGAAATGGATGATTCATTTCTGCGCCCGCCGCTGTGGGAGGACATCACGAGCTCCATACAAAACATCGATCCAGAAAACGCCATGATGCTCGGCTCAACAGTCACTCAAGTCAAAATGGAAACTGTCGACGATCCGCTACTGGAATCGTTCTCAACTCCATTGCTCAGTCCGCTGGAAATAAAGACAGAAAAGAACCACATACACATCGTACCAAATAATCATCAGCATCCTAACCAGCATCACCAGCATCAAGGAACTGGTAATCATGCGCATACATCTCATCCGAATAATAGCGCGTTACATCACCACAGTCTGAGCAGCCTGAATAATAATAACGAAATCACAGGCAGCAGCACTAGCAGTAGGAATAATAACAACAACAATGATAGCATAGCAAATAATAATAACAACAATAGCCATAGCACTAATAATAACTCGTATCTGCTAACTGGATCAAATTATCAGCAGCAGGCAGCTCATAACAATAATTTGTGTGGATATCTCGGTGGCAGTACAAATGGCAACATGGGGCTCCATCACTCGAACCAGCATCAGATGCCGCCAAATTGCAATGGTAATGGAAATGTCGGGTACAACTTTAATTGGCAGAACCCTTCACAGGTGAGCACGTCATCGAGCTCGAATAAAACACCCTAACTAATTCGTCGCTCTGTTCTTTTATTCCCATTCATAGTCGTATCACATGAAGATGCAACCCCAAAACGTATCGCCAAATATCTGCCCGCCACCGATGTCAAGATTCATGTACGTGCCGCCACTGACACCTCCGAGTTCCGATCCTGGGAGTCCCGGGAATAATTTAGGTGTCCCACGTCGAACTCCACCCCCGCCCTATCATCATCAGCAGCAAGCTGCCTTGGCTGCCGGTTGCCCAACAATCGTCACCATCCACGGAAACAATAGCAGTCATCAGCATCACCCTAGCCAATCGTCCAATAGTATTAATGGCAGTAGCAGTAGTCGCTCGTTAACGACCCTCAACTCGTCTAGTAATAGTAGTCTTAGCAATAGCGGTAGTAGCAGTTCTGTGTTATCAAGTATCATATCCAACCCTGCCAAGAGCCTGATCGTAAAGTACAATCGAAGGAACAATCCGGAGCTGGAGAAGCGGAGAATACATCACTGCGACTTTGTAGGTGAGTACACAGTTTTGCGCATCTTACATAATTCATAAGATACGAGCATTATAAACGCTATCCTAGCCCAGCATAGCAATTCGCAGGTTATTATCTTCGTCATTGCAAATGCAATGGAGGCTTGGCATTCTGCTTGCGATTCATCCACTGCAATTTCCACTTCCAAGCCGGCTAATTGGAAGAATTTAATGATTAATAAATGGCGTGGAGAAAAATACACAGCTACGCGACAACATAGCAACATTTGGCTAGTAGTGGTATACACCTGCCTGAAGATTTGGATAAATATCTTTTATCGCAAGATTTTGAATTGAACTTTTGTCAAGTCTCGAAATTATGACAAAACTCTATCAAAATCTGTTACATTTACCATACATTTTAAAATCTCTTGGAGCAACTACTTTTTGTGGAAAGCCAACTCCGGAATCAACTGGACAGCACTGAATTTTATATTTTCACCATAATAGTGAATGTTATGGCGAAAACTAAATATATTTGAAGTAAATTCAATATTTAATTTTCGGTTCCTGCTTATGCTCCATTTTTGATTGCTGAAAACATGAAATGTTAAAAAATAACTTAAAAATGTTAACACCACAGCAGATGTTAACTTTTTAAATTTCATATAAATCTCTTTAAGGCAATGCAAACGAAATTTTGAAATCTTCGTCCTTTAATCTGGCGATAAACCAGCTATAAAAACTAAATTATTCCCAAAAAATTGCAGAAACCAAATTAAAAAAAATTATAATTTTATTTTGCATATCTTTAAAATCTGCCAACGGATGAGACTGTATTATTTTTCGGGACAAAGCCCTGGTAGCAAGTTAAAGTCGAAGACGCTACTTATACCATTGAGACACCAATTATAATTTTCTGTTATAGTCCGGGACACGAGTCAAAATATACCACTCGTTGTTTCGAGACAAGAAGGTTATTTAGAAAACTAATGCTGTCAACACAATAGCTCCTTTTAAGGCTCAACATTACAAATTATAAATTCGTGAAAACGTATTTAACTCCATACATGTCCTTCGGAATTGAATATAATAAAATCAATCCTAAAACTGATTCCTAGGTCAAATTGTAAAAAGTAGACGAAAGTAAAAGTCTAATCGATATCTCATCACACCTAAGAGATATGTCAGGATTCGTGCAATGCCTTTGTACACACTTTCGGGTTGAATATCAGAATATGATCAAGCACTTTGTATGCCTTTGTCTAAGGAGCTCGTTCAAGTAAAATTATATATGATAGGTACCGTTTTTCCCCTACATATCAGACATTTTAACGTATTGCTACTATAGCCCTTAACAAATACCAGCTTTCTGTGCTTAGCGGTTCTAGAGATAAAAAATCATAATATTTTGCTTTTCACTTCTCCTATCCTCAACCGCCCTACTCCTACCACCAATTTTTACCCACAATTTTGGGAATTGGGAAATGCGTCGTCTTCAGAAAAGCTTAATTTTCTTCATTCACTGAATATTAGTTGGAAAACTATACCGAAACGTTTATAAGTTTATACCGGATCTATAAAAGTAATGAAAAATATTAATAATTACAATTGACAAAATTAAATGTGTCTCTTTAATCTAAAAGAACAAATATTTATTCTTTAAAATAAATATGTTTACAATTATAAGTTTTATCATGCCCAAAAGTATGAAAGGCATGGAATGGAGTCTCGTTCAAAAAAGTTGCTTATTATTGTTGTTCATTGTTCATTGTTGGCCAAAATTCCAAATCCATTTTCTGCCTGTTTGTTGGGCCGTCCGAAAGCACAATAACTCAAGAACGCATTGAAGTTAAATTCTTTGTACATTCCTTAATTACGATTTGTAAGAATAAGGTCGAGAAATCATTCTCCACCTTCGGGTAGCTCGCATACAAAAACCCTTAAAACATATCTTCGTGAAAATTTCCTGATAACTTGAACAGGCTTTTAGCTAGGAATTTGATATTTGACATGTGTAATTTTTCCGATAGTTGTCGAAATAGGAACAGTTCTAGTCTTGAATTAAACGTATAGTTAAGTACGTTAATGAGCGAAATTCATCCACTCCATTTGATAGCTCCCGTACGAAAATTTTTTAATCACGCGATTTTATTGCACGATTAAAAGTGAAGGAATTACAGATTTTTCATGCAATAATTTTTTACCATTTGAATGTACACTGTTTTAAAAAAAATTGAATTTTCAATCCAATTTTTACTTGAAATTTCCAGTATATTTCATTTTTTCAAGTAAAAGTACTTATTTCAAGCACTTTTATACGAAATTACTGGTATTAGTAAATTATTCATGTACTTTTCAACTGAACGGTACAATTCTCATGAAAAGGCTCACAAAATTACGCAACATTTGTGTAAAATTAACTATATTTATATATAAATTGAAAATTACGTTCTTTTCCGTGTAATTCTACTTACCTATTTTAATTTTACGATGATAAATATTTAATATATAAAACCACAAAGTTGGACGCTTCGTTCGATTTTGTTTGCTACTGAAATGAAAATGAAACGCCTTCGGTGGCGCAGGGGCTACGCACGCCAAACCTACGCAGCAAAACCAGAATTGATCGCGGGTTCGATTCCTTCCTGCAGCCAAGGGTTTTATTAAGAGTAAGTAAGTAAGAAATAATATTAAAGTAGAAATAAGTGTATCTTAAAGAGTGCTCATTATACACTTTTTTTAGAGTGTAAATTCAAGAGAATATCCAATGAATTCGCTGCTTTCGAAGTTGAAATTTACTGATTGCAAATTGAAATTTACTGACCGAAGATTGAAAATTACATTTAAATTGACTATTACATCCCAATGTAAATTTACTTGAAAAGGTATGGCATATTTGCCTACTATCCAAAAGATGTAAAATTCAATGGTTTTTTTTTGACTGTGTACGATAAAAACAAGATAATGAAGTTACTTCTTCAAGTATCTATAATAAAAGGTCCTTCAAAATGGGCACTTCGTTTGAGTTTGAGAAAAAACAGGGTTTCAGTGTGTTGGACAACGTGCCCAAATTGTTTTCGTAACAGCTTGATACGAAATTTGCTGTAGTGATTTCCATGAAGATGCAACCGCAAAATAGTTTAGTTTGAGTAAACATTTTTTAAAACCCTTAATGTATAGATACTTATGCGCTCTCTTCATTCTGTTTTTTCATCGAAAACTCCAGTATAAATCAGAGTTCACAATTTCTTGTAGAGTCCCATATGATTCGCGTGAAAAAGCCTGTGAATATTATAGACTCAAGTTTATTATTTTTCACACCAAGTTTAATATGTTGTTGGTAAGGTTGAAGTGCTGCAGAATTTGTCACGCTATTGCTATCTTGATTAAGTTATGTATGTTTATATTAATCATTCAATCAACCATAATTGGAACGCGTAAGTCAAATGTCAAACTACCTTTTCAAAAGCAAATAAAATACTGCGCACTCGCCTGTTCAAAAGAAAAGGGAAAAGTTGGAAAAAGTTAAGGTAAAGATCACATTTTGCGCTGAGTGTGTCTAAACCGTTCGCATGAATCTTAAACAGTTTTAAAATTCTAAGTCCTGAATCCCGTATCTTCAAAATACCTTAATTACATAACCTTGAAATATCGTTACAAATATATAAAAAAATAAATAATTTTCCAAAAACCAAACCAAAAATTTTTAAATTTATTGGTGTAGAAATAAGTTCGTGTCGTTTCCTATAGATGGCGCTAACGCAAAATACTGGTAAAAAATGGCGGATCAGAAACGTAATATGGCAAGATTAGAAATCTGGCAACAACTCCCAATCATTACATTTGTCAAGTTGTATCGGCGTCATTTATTTTTGTTGTCCGTGAAAATGTCGAAGTTTGAGCCAAATAAGCGTCATTTGTGGGAAGTTTTGCTTTTTTTTACAATTCTAAAAAATCTGCTGCTGAGACGCATCGAATAGAAACTTTGTGTGAATCTTCTATTAGTGAATCAATGTGTCACAAATGGTATCATCGCTACAAAATGGGTGCTTTCGGCGTGGAAGACAAGGTGACTTCCGGCCGGCCAAACACCAAACGTAGAATTGGAGGCATTACTGGCCGAAGATACATGCCAATCGCAACAAAATCTTGCAGATTCATTGGACGTGACTAAACAAGCCATCGCACTTCGTCTGAAAGCGTTGGGAACGGTGGAAAACAAGGAAATTGGGTGCCGTACGAATTGCTGCCAAGAGACGTCGAACGGCGTTTTTTTCACGTGCGAACAGCTGCTCCAACGGCAGAACAAGAAAGGTTTTTGCATCGTATTGTGACTGGCGATAAAAGTGGATACACGACGACAACCCGAAGCGCCAAAAATCGTGGGTATATCCTGGCCATGCATCAACATGGACGGCAAAGCCAAATATCGATGGTTCCAAGCTCATACAATGTTTTTGGTGGGACCAGCTCGGCGTGGTGTATTTTGAGCTGCTGCAACCGAGTAAAACCATCACTGGACCTCTTTATCGAAGACAACTAATGCGTTTGAGCCGGGCATTGAAAGAAAAACGGCCGCAATATGAGCAGAGACACGACAAAGTGATTTTGCTACACGACACCGCTCGGCCACATGTTGCTCAGGTTGTGAAAACCTACCTGAAAACACTGAAATGGGACGTCCTACCCCACCCGCTGTATTCACCAGACATCGCCCCTTCCGACTACCTTCTATTCTGATCGAGAACGCATGGCCTGGCTGAGCAGTACTCCCGTTCTTACGAAGATGCCAAAAATTGGGTCGATTCGTGGAGAGCCTCAAAGGACGTGGAGTTTTTCAACACGGAATTCGCATGCTGCCAGAAAGATGGGCAAAGATTGTGGCCAGCGTTGGACAATATTTTAAAAAATAATTATGTAGCCAATTTCCCACAATAAAGGCTCAAATTAAAAAAAAAACGATACGGACTTATATTATTTTTATTATTAATTATTATTATATTAAACCACAATCAATTATAATTAGCAAAAAAAATTAATTAATCGTAATATAATATGCGCAATGCGCTTCAAGTATACTAATATCTGAAAACCGTTTTTACGTTTGTATTCTGATAATAAAGAGGTAGTGCCAGATAATAGGCGTGTTCTTAGTGATCGTTCTAACTGTATAAGCACACACAGTGTAGAGCAGGTTAGCGACATGAATAAGTAACAGCAGTTGGATTTGTTGTTGTTTTTTTATGTCGCTAACATCCTTGTACTTCATAAGGGTAAAAGAATCACGCCTAATAATTGCATAATAACATCAAATCCTAAACGGTAATTTTCTTATGGTTCATGAAACAGATTTCAAAATCAGAGCTATTGCACTTCTGTCTTGAGTAGTAAGCTAGCAATAGTCCTTAAAAGGGTGAACAGCAGTGTGACCACAAGTGCTACGAAGGTAGCAAAATGCTACTATTGACAATTTTTTGCTACTATGTTACTACATGACTAAATTTGCTACCCTGGTAAAATTAGCCGTTATAAAACTTGTGTAGGGGAAAGTAGTACAAAACGGGGTAGGCGGGTAAAACAGGGACCCGCGGTATTTTTCATCCGTGAATGTAGAATCTTGCTACAACTCACCTTACCAGCAAACATGCACATGTCTCATCATTAGGCATTTGTCTTCTGCCGCGATCAGATGTTTTACCGCAAGCAGGACAGAATTATAGTTTTTCAAAAACAAAATTATTTTATTTAGCTGTTTTATTTGTTTTTATTTTTGGGGATTTCGTGTGTTTAATTTTACGGTACGTATATCATTCTTTTCGTTGTTGCCCTTTGTTTAATTTGTGACGCATTAATTGCATTTAGTGATGTCTAAATACCTACAATCAAGTATTTTTGCAAGAAATTGCAAGTTGGATAAAACAGGGTATTCTATGGGTGGATGAAACGGGGTAGTGCCCCGTCTTATACGATTTAAAAGTTTTTTGAATTCCCTTTCACCAATTTTGTTCCGCTAAGCCTACACTGCTGGATGAAGCTCCAAGTGGATGGATGACGAAGATAATATTTTTAAAATGTCTGAAGACAAACCAGTTCTATTGCTTTTGGATGGTCATGCTAGTCATACCAAAAATATTGAAAAACTTCGTAAAAATCACGTAATACTTCTTTGTTTCCCACCACATTGCACTCATAGAATGCAACCACTTGAAGAGTCTTTCATGGCACTCCTAAGTCAATACTATTTGGATAAATGTAGAAAATGGCTTAGACTGCACCCTGGACGTGCAATTACTCAATTCCAAATCGGAAAACTGTATGGTACAGCGTTTATTAAAGCGGCCTCAATAGAAACAGCCATAAATAGATTTCTAAAAACGGGTATGTATCCATTGGATTCAAATGTGTTCGCAGATTGGATGTTTGCACCGTCAGAGACTACGAACATACCAATTAGATAAGGATCAAAATAATGAGACAAAGATTTCGGTGTCCTTAACTTCGAGCTTTCCACCTGGAAGCGATATTTCGACAGAATTGATTGTCTTGACTTCCGAAACCCAATCTGACCACGATGATGCGCCATGTATTTTCTGTATGAAATGTATTCTAAATCCAAAAGCAATGAAGGATGGATGCACTTGTAAGGGTTGGGCTCATGAAGCCTGTACAAGTCTTGATGCAGAAGATTGCGAACATTATATATTCGATTTGTGTAAATATAAATAAGGTCATAATTCCTACTAATACTCATGTTTATCAAAATGAAATATCATAAAAATGCGGAAAAACAATAATTTCTTAAATTTGTAACTTATTCGACTGAACGAAAATAATAATTTATATTTATTTTCTTATGTTTTGTTATATATTTTATTCAAATTTTGTTTATTAAAAATGATTAAGAACTTTTAATTTTATAAAAAAGTGTGTTTAATTACGAACATACACAGTACCCCGTTTTGTCCAACGTATAAAACGGGAATTTTGACGTGGTCGAGAAACTATAATTTTTTCACCTTTAGTGTGATTCATATACAAATAAAAGTACGGGGAAAATTAGAAGAAAGAAGTAAGGAACAACTTAATAATATTATGAAAATAACGTGTAACACCAATTCGAAGATATTTTACCATAAACACTAAGGACCCCGTTTTGTACAACATTCCCCTACGCCAAAAAATATGATACTTTGACAAACCATATCAAATGTAAAATTCATGCACGCCTCTGGTCTTGCATTCGAAATCGCGTACCATCGATAGCTGTCTAATATTATTGTACTTAGAAATATAGTATAGTGCTAGCGCATACCGCATACATAATCGCAATCGAATTACGTTTTTTTTTCGAATCTACACTCGTTTGAGCGAAGGGCAAAATATGCATTTTGTGTGAATTTTGATTTTCCTAAATAAATGTTCACACTTTAAAATCTTATTTTTTCTTTAAAAATTTTAAATTTTTAGTGGATATACAGTGTTATGAGTAACAGATAAGCATGTAATGACGTAACTAGTTCCATTTAATGAAAAGAAGTATTAGAAAATATTTTTGCTACCCAAGCTAAGAATTGCTACCCAAATTTGCTACCCTGAGAAATATCAAAACGGTCACACTGGTGAACAGTATCACTGCATATGTACGCCCCATTTTCACCAACTACACCATAAATCATAGTTCAGCGTAAGAATTATAGCTGCTTATCTTAACTTCGGTACTTTTCTATTATCTATTATAATAATAGCATAGGAAATGAAAAGATGTTGTAGGTGCACCATCACTCACCCCCAGAAGGCAATCTTGAATTATTTTGCAATAATCAAATTGTTCCAGCAACCATATAAATGCCGTCTCTCCTCTCGATCTGTATTTATACGGATCTTTGTTGCACGTAAGAAATAAATCTGATAAACGCGAACTGATAACACCTACAATGTGCGCGTCGTAAATTGCCATTGTAGGTGCTACTGAAGAAGTAAATTACAGGTTGGATGAAGCACTGGCGGTCACTTTATCTCCAGACGAACTTCGAACCATGGAAAGGAAAAGAATTTTTTATCTTGTTCGCACAACTCCTAGACATTTCGGTTTATATGGTCATCAAATGTAAGTTGTTTGATCGAGAAGATCGGATAGGAAAGTTCCACTTATGGATTCACCGCCTTTGGTAGTGTATCGATCATTTGAACATGAGACCAACCCGCTAACAGTATCGATATTTCCGGTTATGGCGATCTAAAAAAAATCAGCGTCTTTCAAAAAGCTGTTAAGAAGTATTTGTTCGCATTTTAATGAAATGAACTTAATTAAGAATGAAAACAACACATATAATAAATTGTTAAACTGTTAAGCTGTTTTGTATTATCACGAACTTGTGATTGACTCTTTCCGCAAATAGAAATATGTACTTACAGTTATTACTACAATCTCCTTTGTAGCAGGGTTTTAAACATTTTAATTTGCTTTATGTAGGTGGTACGAGAAAGATAGAAAACTTTTAATACTTTTGCTAAAAGAAATTAACTTTTCAACACTTTTTTATTTAGAATATTATAATTAGAATCGAGTACAACCACGTGCCTTTCCGTTAAAATTATTAAAAGCACAATCACGAGTTAAATGCAACATACTCGTATTCTAGATGAAATACTGAACTCTGATTTATATTGTATTTGGGCATAAAAAAATAATAAATCGTGCCCAATTGTATGGTAGCTACTCTAAGCAAAAGTACATTTGAGTCCAATCTAAGGAAAATTTCAGATTACTTTCACATACGCGTATACATATATAGCCTTTAATTTATTATGGAAAAGTTTTGACTACGTATTTAAAGAATTATTGATGCTACCTAGTACTAAACTAAAACATTAAACCTCTGCCCTAGGTTGAATTCAATAAAATTCCTAATTTATTCATTGTCCATTTGCTAATTTTTGAGGGACATACTCGTAAGTGTGGTAGGGAAGTACTTCTATGAGTACTTTGGTTTTCTCTGCATTATTTGAGGAAGAGAAATGAGGAAGTCACAAAATATAACATTACACATTGTAGATTCCAACCTTTATGCTGCTAATTTATTGCTATGTGAAGTTATCTTATATTAGTGGATACGTGTTAAAGGATGCGCAAGGAAGGACACAGATTTTTCAATAACTTTTGTGTTGTTGCTACATGAAGGACTCACTTAAATTTCATGATTATTTATTCTATCGGAATGTTTTTGAAAAACAATGATGTCGAAATTCAAATTCTTGGCTTGAACTCTTCTAGAATCGAAACTAATTTGAGCTAAATATCAGCTTCCTGGCTAATCAATTTCTTGAATTAATTATAGTGAGATTAATTATAGTGAGTTCCGTGAAATGAATGAATGTCCTTGACTTCTCAGCTACATGATTAAATCACACGCCTTTTTTCATATCTATTAATTTATCTGAAACTATAAAAAAATGTGCATATTTTCAAATTCCTATTTGGAAATATTTTTAAGTTATTAAATTGGTAAATAGCGGTAATACTGAGTTTAAGCTTTTTTTGTACGGTAGCTACCCGAAGAAATAGGACGATTTAGCCTGTTACCATTTGCAAAGGGCATCATTCATGCTCTGTCGCGTAACCACAAGTGCTTCTGACTTCTTTAAATAGCATTGTAAACTTGTTAAAAGTTTCACATTCAAAGTGTTAACGAACTAAGTTAACGAATTAATCCCTTAATCTTTGACTTTTTCGGTGGCTAATGTTGTCAGATAGTGCAACCATCAAATTTTTGTTTGTGACAATATTTTATTTGCTCCACACGAACTCAATTTTGACAGAAAAAAAATTGACTGGACTTTTTCAAATTTGTTTGGTCAAATATTTGACAGCATGACATACAGTGTAATGCTAGCTCTACAAATTGCTTAGAACGAATTGAAACGAATTCTAGCTCAACGCGTTTATAAATTATCATGAGTCAAAATACACTGGCAAACCTGGTTCGTGATTTTTAGCCTTCAATGAAATGATTGTATGAAAAAAAAAATGTTCGACTGAGGTTTTATTCAATGAATTACAAGCCAATAAGCTTGAATTAACTGCTTTACTGTATGGTTTGATCTAGAGTTTTCAAATAAAGGATCTATTATAATTTATCATGTTAAAACGAAATGAAAAATTTATTAACTTTCTAATATGCAAATATAATATTTAGGTACTGCAAAATTAATTTGTGTTTTCATAAATTTTCTCTCAAAGATTGATTTTTGAACTCTTCGGTAATGCTGTTATGACATTGACTAGTTTTTGAGCTGAAAAGTTGCAAGAAAATAGGAAAGAAATGAAATAGCGAAATTAACACAGAATTTAGGGATTAGAGTGAAGAAGTCAATTTGATTAGCTCAAATCTGCCAAGCTGCTAAAAGTAACCATCATTTGCGCAGTGTTTGGCAACAGCAAAGTAATAAAAAAAATTACTTTTAATCGCTACTGACTTTTGTTTTGACACATATCACGTACTGTTAATATATTCACTAAAACATATATTTCTCTAATAAAAGAGTTATTTATTTTATACACAGATGGTATTAGCGTCAAAAATGTAATTTTGTGCCGAAAATCTTTTTCTTGCAATATTGGTCGCCTTGTCATACAAAATGATGTAGTCCCCTTTAATTATAATACATTTTTCATTTTTCTAGTAGCTTTCAGCTCAAATAAGCTAGTATAATAATAGAAAAACTACTAGCAGCCATTGGTAAAGAACAACGTGTTTTGTGTTTTGCTAATTTCTAAGCAAACTATAATTTTTTTTTTAAGTTAGAGTTTCAACGAATATTATCGGCTTTTTACCGAATATTGAGATCTATGGTGCAATAACTTAAAAAATTATTTCAATAACTAATAAATGTTCGAAAATATCATTAACTTTAGTTTATTAAAATTTTAAAATAAAGAATTATTACAAATTGTTCTATAGCACGAAAAGGACCATTTCTTTTTATATGGAATGAAATATATGTTCATATAACAAAAAACTAAAATAAAATATGAAAACACCATTTATCATGTCCATCTCAGTACTTTACCAGTTCATTCCATAGTAGCTCCGTTGTATCAATTGTGGTTAATCTTTCAGTTAAAACATATTTGCCTCGGGACATATTCTTCGTATCTGCTTAAATGAGTATAATTCCATCAATATTGCCGTCTTCTTCACTCCTTGTTAGCGATACTCAAAAGTTAACTATTAAATTACCTGGAATACAAGCAAACATATTGGCGAGGGTTTGCTGGCAGCAAGCATTAGGCAAGGGGAAATAAAATGCGATCAGTTCGCCCTTCCATCGAATTGTAATTGCCACAGACAATGATTTAAAAATTCTTGCTAAATGCTTGCAAAAAGATTGCAACTTGTAATGATAACATTTTTTTAACCCTTAGAAATGGCACGCATTTCGCAAATGGATAGAGACCATATTGCATATTCTCGTTGGGTGTTTATTAGTTGCGCATCAGTCGGAAAGAACACTTGGGAGTGCTAACTATTGTATTATTTATTGCATTTTTTGGTACGAGTGAAAGTGATTTTTATTAACCGGTGAGCAAATTAATCTTAAGACTTACTGGCAAGAATTCATGCCGGCAAGTCTAAAATCGCCACTTAGAAGTAACTTGCCAAATTATCGTTTTGAGCAAGGGAACTGATAAATTACCCTTGCTCGAAGCGATAATCAGGCAACTTGCGTTTAAGTTGCCATTTGTAACTTACCGGCAAGAAGCATTTTAGTCCGCCGTATAACTTACTTTCGAGGGTTTTGCAATTGTTGCCGCAAGGGTTTTGCTTGCCTACTATAAGCCGCCGGCAAGTTACATACGAGTTAAAATGTTTGGTGGGTTGTGAGTGCTAAACTATTGTGTTATATATTACATTTTTTGGTACGAGTGAAAGTGATTTTTAATAACCGATGAGCAAATTTATGTTAGACTTGCCGGCAAGTCTAAAATCGCCACTTAGAAGTTACTTGCCAAATTATCGTTTTGAGCAAGGGAACTGATAAACTACCCTTGCACAAAGCGATAATCAGGCAACTTGCGTTTGAGTTGCCATTTGTAACTTACCGGCAAGAAGCATTTTAGTCCGCCGTATAACTTACTTTCGAGGCTTTTGCAATTGTTGCCGCAAGGGTTTTGCTTGCCTACTATAAGCCGCCGACAAGTTACATACGAGTTAAAATGTTTGATGGGTACTAAGTTATACACTCAACATATCTAGCAAAATATTATGAATGACAGAAAGCAGCAACTAAAACTTTTCCGAAGCCGGATGGCGCGTGCAGGCGTGTGGATAATATTATCTCTACTCTAATTTTTTACATTATTTCCCGCATAGTAGAAACTGACGGTCAGCATATTGTAAGTTTGAAAGCTCCAATTTAAATGTCGCAAGTTGCAGTCGTTGGTCCTTCAAACATGCTTAAACAGTAGCAAGCATGACCCAAAAAGAGAATTCGGAAGACATATCCAGGTAAGACATGATAAAATGGTCTCAAGCCACTTGAATACACATGCCAACATTACAGTTCTTTGCATGGCTTCTAACACTCCTGCCCAGATAATCCTGAGCAAAAGGATTTGTGTGTCATTCCATGTTTTTAGTGTAAAATTTAAACCAGCTGGAAGTCACATCATATACGCTTGCATTGAACCCGAGTACAGATAGCCTCAGTGGGGACGTGCAAGGCATCAAACTACCTAAAGCATTGGGTTCTAATCCCATACCATGGGTTTGTCACCTTTGGACCGAAGAACAGAATAAGCAAGGGCAGTAGAGAAGGTAAGGGCCAATAGTATAAAAAAAACAACGACCTCGACTTCCAACTGCGTAGTGAAACAGAATGGGCACTGCGACTTCATTTACTGATAATATGAGGAAGCGATGTTCAACGTGTATCGGGTCGACGTCTCAATTATTATGAGTAGAGTGAAGTCAGGACTTCGCCGTCGTATTGTGTGGGATTATATAAGAAAAAGTAACTCTTCTTTCTCTCTCCTCTCTCTCTCCTTTCATTAGGGAAAGTATTCTATACCAAAATAATTTTGATGTCACTCTGTCCCTATCAACCAAACATCGATGAATTGGCGATGAAGCGACAACGAACGCTTTCGAAAGTTGTCGCTGACAGAAGATTATCACTTGGGAACTAGTTCAGCTATGTACTTGCTGTCTCTAACTACGTGTGAGGTATTCGCATTTAACTTTTGCACTCATCAATATGAGGGATCTCCTTTCGCGCATTATATTTAAAATTCAAATGAGTAAGAACGAGATAGCAATACGTTCACTCAGTGAACAGTTCGTATGAAATGAGTATGAATTAGACCTTACCAATCATCGATGAAGGGAGTCCTGACTTAATTCGAATTATGCCTTACCGGTCGACACTACACCGATCGACGGCGTCGGATCATTTTGGAATAAAGTTCTAGTGGTCGTCGACTAGACGAGTTTCAATTGACTAATGCAATCGACATAGTAGGAGTTTGTACATATGAAGCCATGAATTTGTACATATAAAGCCATGCATTTTCACGTTTTCGGCTTACAGGGGTTGAATTTGCCGTATATAAATATGTGTACTTTCTGAAAACTCGTTCTTCCGATGTAGGTTCTGGAGAATCTTGTCTAGCGCAAGGTGCGCATCGTAAGGTCTATCTTAAACTATGAGCGGAAAAATAATAATCTTTCGCCCATGTTATTTTAATAGGTACCCTGGGTCCTAACTTATCAATTCAATCGCTGCCACGTAAAATTTGTGTATTTATACTGTAAGGACGGAAACTTTTTGAAATTTCCATCCACACCAATCGCCTAAGGAACAAGTACAAGGAGAATTAAACAACATAGGATTAAGTACATGAAGTATAACTTAGGATTACGGAACATCATGAATTGCCAAGAACATAGGATTAGGTACACAAATTAAAGACTCGGGGTTACATAAAAACACGTAACAGAGAACATAGAACCCGAAATACATTAAAACAAAGGACATAAAACACAAACAAAGCTGAAACACAGCACCAAGAATTGGGGATCTACCTGGAAAAAGGTCAGCGGGGTCACAAAAGCGTCCCAGGCGACGCGATGCGACAGAAAACCCGCCGACAAGTATACGAAATCCCAGCGGGGCTATATACCGAGATAAGCATACACCGGCCGCGAATTATAAAAAGGCAAAATTTCTCCCATACGAAATTTATTCTATAACATAATTCATGGATAGCGAATGTTTGTCACTAAATATATACGAGAACGAATCGATCAGTGGTCAGTCGGTCGGGGAGTCAGTCGGCAGTACTCATGCTGTGACGAAGATAGTGGAGTTGTACTTCCTTTCTTTGAAACAGTATTGAGAAACTGAGCTCGATCGATTCAACTTGTGCTATTGCTCTTGTGGAGTTGTACTTCCATCAATAAGCAAGTCTGAATCGAACGAAGAACTGAGCAAGGAAGACGACGACGACGAAGCAGCGCAAGTCAACGCAGCCAGGCGTAGCAGTGCAGGAAGCCAAGTGACCACGACGTCGAAGCAACGCAGTCAGTGCAGGAAGCCAAGTGACCACGACGCCGAAGCAACGCAGTCAGCGCAGGAAGCCAAGAGACCACGACGCCGAAGCAACGCAGCCAACGCAGCAGGACGCAGTAGCAGCAGGAAGCCAAGAGGATACAACGTCGAAGCAACGCAGCCAACGCAGCAGGACGCAGTAGCAGCAGGAAGCCAAGAGGATACAACGTCGAAGCAACGCAGTCAGCGTAAGCCAACGCAACAGGACACAGTAGCAGCAGGAAGCCAAGCGGAGACAACGTCGAAGCAACGCAGTCAGCGCAAGCTAACGCAGCAGGACGCAGTAGCTGCAGGGAGCCGAGAGACGACGAGCAGAGCAGAACAAGCCACGACAAGCAGAGCAAGCCACGCAAGTAAGCCACGCATGTAAGCCACGCAAGCAAGCCACGCAAGTAAGCCACGCATGTAAGCCACGCAAGTAAGCCACGCAAGTAAGCCACGCAAGCAAGCCACGCCGAGCAGCGGAGTAAGTCAAGCCACAAGGAACTACGCGACGTTGAGCGAGGTAGCGACAATCCCAGCAACGGAGCGAACCAAGTGGCGATGAACGAAGCAGCGGGGTAAAGTCAAGCAGTGGCAGGCCAAACGGCAGCGGTACGTAGCGAACCACGACGAGCAGAGCAGAACAAGCCACGACAAGCAGAGCAAGTCACGCAAGCAAGCCACGCCGAGCAGCGGAGTAAGTCAAGCCACAAGGAACTACGCGACGTTGAGCGAGGTAGCGACAATCCCAGCAACGGAGCGGACCAAGCGGCGATGAACGAGCAGCGGAGTAAAGCCAAGCAGTGACAGGCCAAACGGCAGCGGTACGTAGCGAGCCACGACGAGCAGAGCAGAACAAGCCACGACAAACAGAGCAAGCCACGCAAGCAAGCCAACGCAGCAAGCCACGCCGAGCAGCGGAGTAAGTCAAGCCACAAGGAACTACGCGACGTTGAGCGAGGTAGCGACAATCCCAGCAACGGAGCGAACCAAGTGGCGATGAACGAAGCAGCGGAGTAAAGCCAAGCAGTGACAGGCCAAAACGGCGAAGCAAGCCACGCAGCGACATACCATGCAGAGAAAAGCCAAGCAGCGAAGGACGACGCGATGTTGGGCCCGGTAGTGACAATCCGAGCAACAGAGCAGACCGACCAGTGATGAGCCAAGCAGCGAAGGACCACGCGACGTTGAGCCAGGTAGCAGCAAATCAAGCAACGAAGCCAACCTAGCAGCGACAAACAGAACAGCATAATGGGCATGTTGAGCAGAGGCGGCGATCAGTAGCGAGTCAAGGCGAGTAGAGCAGACGCGCGGAGGCGAACAAGAAGGAAACCAGGAGCGGAGTTGAATGACGCAACGAGTAAGAATTATTGAAACGTTGGTTTAAAGTAGAAAATATATTATAGTTAGAGAATAAAGTGAAGTCCTAATATCAAATAAATGTTTTGTAACGGATCCCGGCACCCGATGAGCCTACCCCGGAAATTCGAGTCGTTACAATGGCGCCCGAGCAGGGACTTCTCAAAATAAAGGACAAGGAAAACTGGCAGTGAACGAATAGTGCATAAACAGTGAAGTGACAGTGAACAGACGATAACCATTAAACTGGCAGTGAACTAATAGTGCATAAATAGTGAATAACTAGTGAACAGACGATAACCATTAAAAACAAGGAAAACTGGCAGTGAAGTAATAAACAGTAAATATACGAACATTGAAAAACACAGTGAGCAAACAAACAGTGAAATATCATCCCGCGAACACATAGTAAAACAATTAACAGATAGCAGTGAAGTGAACGACGAATTAGACAGTGAAACAACTAAGAATATTGCCGCGAACAGACAGTGAGTGACAAGTCAGTGCAGAAAAGTGACCAAAAGAGTCAGGAAAACCGAGCATCATGGTTAAAACCAACTGGATCTACAGTTTGCGCAAGGACGAACTCCTCATTTACGCGGAAGAATTCGGCTTCGACGGCATCGGCACCGTCGACGACATCAGAAAACAATTTGTCACCTGGATCAGGGAAACAGGATACAGCGAACACGAACCCACACTTTCGGAATTGGAGGCCAAGCATATGAAGGGCACCGCGTCAGCCGTACCAGCAAAACTAGCCCCAAAATTCGATGGACCGTACCGAATCAGCATAGTTTAAATTGAACTACAGGCAGTATACATAATAAGGCCTCTTCACCAAGGAAAGGAGGAAGTGTAAGGACGGAAACTTTTTGAAATTTCCATCCACACCAATCGCCTAAGGAACAAGTACAAGGAGAATTAAACAACATAGGATTAAGTACATGAAGTATAACTTAGGATTACGGAACATCATGAATTGCCAAGAACATAGGATTAGGTACACAAATTAAAGACTCGGGGTTACATAAAAACACGTAACAGAGAACATAGAACCCGAAATACATTAAAACAAAGGACATAAAACACAAACAAAGCTGAAACACAGCACCAAGAATTGGGGATCTACCTGGAAAAAGGTCAGCGGGGTCACAAAAGCGTCCCAGGCGACGCGATGCGACAGAAAACCCGCCGACAAGTATACGAAATCCCAGCGGGGCTATATACCGAGATAAGCATACACCGGCCGCGAATTATAAAAAGGCAAAATTTCTCCCATACGAAATTTATTCTATAACATAATTCATGGATAGCGAATGTTTGTCACTAAATATATACGAGAACGAATCGATCAGTGGTCAGTCGGTCGGGGAGTCAGTCGGCAGTACTCATGCTGTGACGAAGATAGTGGAGTTGTACTTCCTTTCTTTGAAACAGTATTGAGAAACTGAGCTCGATCGATTCAACTTGTGCTATTGCTCTTGTGGAGTTGTACTTCCATCAATAAGCAAGTCTGAATCGAACGAAGAACTGAGCAAGGAAGACGACGACGACGAAGCAGCGCAAGTCAACGCAGCCAGGCGTAGCAGTGCAGGAAGCCAAGTGACCACGACGTCGAAGCAACGCAGTCAGTGCAGGAAGCCAAGTGACCACGACGCCGAAGCAACGCAGTCAGCGCAGGAAGCCAAGAGACCACGACGCCGAAGCAACGCAGCCAACGCAGCAGGACGCAGTAGCAGCAGGAAGCCAAGAGGATACAACGTCGAAGCAACGCAGCCAACGCAGCAGGACGCAGTAGCAGCAGGAAGCCAAGAGGATACAACGTCGAAGCAACGCAGTCAGCGTAAGCCAACGCAACAGGACACAGTAGCAGCAGGAAGCCAAGCGGAGACAACGTCGAAGCAACGCAGTCAGCGCAAGCTAACGCAGCAGGACGCAGTAGCTGCAGGGAGCCGAGAGACGACGAGCAGAGCAGAACAAGCCACGACAAGCAGAGCAAGCCACGCAAGTAAGCCACGCATGTAAGCCACGCAAGCAAGCCACGCAAGTAAGCCACGCATGTAAGCCACGCAAGTAAGCCACGCAAGTAAGCCACGCAAGCAAGCCACGCCGAGCAGCGGAGTAAGTCAAGCCACAAGGAACTACGCGACGTTGAGCGAGGTAGCGACAATCCCAGCAACGGAGCGAACCAAGTGGCGATGAACGAAGCAGCGGGGTAAAGTCAAGCAGTGGCAGGCCAAACGGCAGCGGTACGTAGCGAACCACGACGAGCAGAGCAGAACAAGCCACGACAAGCAGAGCAAGTCACGCAAGCAAGCCACGCCGAGCAGCGGAGTAAGTCAAGCCACAAGGAACTACGCGACGTTGAGCGAGGTAGCGACAATCCCAGCAACGGAGCGGACCAAGCGGCGATGAACGAGCAGCGGAGTAAAGCCAAGCAGTGACAGGCCAAACGGCAGCGGTACGTAGCGAGCCACGACGAGCAGAGCAGAACAAGCCACGACAAACAGAGCAAGCCACGCAAGCAAGCCAACGCAGCAAGCCACGCCGAGCAGCGGAGTAAGTCAAGCCACAAGGAACTACGCGACGTTGAGCGAGGTAGCGACAATCCCAGCAACGGAGCGAACCAAGTGGCGATGAACGAAGCAGCGGAGTAAAGCCAAGCAGTGACAGGCCAAAACGGCGAAGCAAGCCACGCAGCGACATACCATGCAGAGAAAAGCCAAGCAGCGAAGGACGACGCGATGTTGGGCCCGGTAGTGACAATCCGAGCAACAGAGCAGACCGACCAGTGATGAGCCAAGCAGCGAAGGACCACGCGACGTTGAGCCAGGTAGCAGCAAATCAAGCAACGAAGCCAACCTAGCAGCGACAAACAGAACAGCATAATGGGCATGTTGAGCAGAGGCGGCGATCAGTAGCGAGTCAAGGCGAGTAGAGCAGACGCGCGGAGGCGAACAAGAAGGAAACCAGGAGCGGAGTTGAATGACGCAACGAGTAAGAATTATTGAAACGTTGGTTTAAAGTAGAAAATATATTATAGTTAGAGAATAAAGTGAAGTCCTAATATCAAATAAATGTTTTGTAACGGATCCCGGCACCCGATGAGCCTACCCCGGAAATTCGAGTCGTTACAATACCTATGTATACATATTCTTCAAACTTATTTATAAATACATTATTTCTTTTCTCAAAGTTTACTTAATTATTACACCCGTACAAAGTGACACATACTAACTGCAGAATAATGTTGAGCATTTCCTAGAATTAGAGCAACCAATTCTAAGTGTCGCTGCTACACTGTTATACTTTACGTGTTGCTTCGCGGAAAAAACATGTTTCTTTAGATGTCGCATTGCATTCGACAATGGCTTGGTCGTTTTCCTTAACTACCTTTTTTACCGTCTTCACTCGACTCTTGGCTGCTATACACACCTATGAAGCATAACGTTACCATAACTTAAAGTATTACCTACTACCTGTTGTAGTTCTTGCTGATAGTACACTGCCGGAGCCACATACTCGTATTGTTAAAGATTGGTACTAGTGTACACATAATAACATGGCTATAATACCTTTTGAAGCTAAATTTTATTGGCTTTTGCATTATATTGTTACTATAATATTCCGTTTGAACATAAAGTAAATGTGTATAAAAAAAATTAAACTATGAATTTAGCATTCATACCACGCGTACAATGTACGTAACAGACGTATAAACTTTACTGCTTTAATTTAGGAATATCTGAATGCTAGAGGGCTTTTACCGGTTCTTCGTTAAGGATCCTCACAGTTTTTGGTGGTATGTACATATTAGATTTTGCGTTTAAAATTAACTTCTCTTTTGTGCTCAATAAACGTTTTAACATGATACCAAAACAAGTATAAACTGCACGCCATGCTGTCAAATATTTGACAAGGAAATGTTTTTCGTTGTGGGAGAACAAATTTGATCGTTACACTATCTGACAGCATTTGCCAGGAAAATTGACAAATATTTGACAGTGTAATACTCGCTTTAGTCATTGATGATTCTTATAAAAAAAATATGTCTATCACCTCCACCGATTTCAATTCACTTTATAGTCAACCACTAATAAAAGGATAGGCTATTTTAAAATTAAATTTAATTTTTGTCTTCGTACGGGTTAACCGCTTAAAATTAAAATTTCTACATTTATCCTCCTTCAACCAAAACTCCATTCAGGGTTCTCTTTTTGACAAGTGAAGTGAAGGTCGACTTTACCTGCAAACAGTCATCAATTTTGACAGATGCGAGTGTAAACTTTCTTACAGTTGCTCTCGAGCAGGTGTAAAATAGTGTACACTCTAAACATTCGACAAAAAAAACATATGTTTCTGCCGAGATGAACAGAAAAGTATACACTTTCTACACTTAGTGTAGCCAAAAATACAGATTATTTATGTTTAGCACCTATAAGATATTGTAAGATGCTTACCACATTATGGATGATAGTCCATTAAATTGAAAGTTAGAAGATAGTTTTCGCTGGAAAAGGCTCATCAATTTCTTCATATTTTCATGAAAACGTATCTAACCGCTTTACATTCCCTTAGGGGATGAATATCAAAAAATCTGAAAATATTTTTGAAACAATTTGCTACCCCATCCGACCTTGGAAATTTTGCAAAATTTGTAAAAACGTTGTAACCCCTGTGCGCAACATTCGGGAATCAATTTCAAAAAATCGTGAAATCGGTTCTGAATCGATTACATAAAAAGTCCGTAGTACCCGTAATACCTCATCAGACCTAAGATATATGGCGAAAATTGTAAAAACGTATGCAACTCCCTTGCATTCCCTTGAGGGCTGTATTCCACAAAATTTTTAATTAGAATTAGGCACTTATATAGACAATAACCTACAACGCAATCGTCAGTTTTAAGAGGTTTGTTGGAATTCGTTTAAACGTATGTGAGTATTCAATATCATAAAATTTTGAAGTTAGTTTGTAAGTGATTACGTAAAAAGTCCCTGGAAGTAAAAATCAATTCGATATCTCATTAGACCTATAGGATATGTTGGAATTCGTTAAAACATGTACAAACTTTTGACATCCTCTTAGTGGTTGAAAAGCAAAAAATATCTAATCAGACCTCTAATCAGACCCAAGGTATATGGCAGCATTCGTAAAACTGTACAACCACTTTACACCCCTCTAGGTGGTTTAATACAATCATCAAAACTTCACGCTTCTAGGCGTTTGTCTGGAGAACTCATAGAAATAAAATTATTTCAATATTTCGGAAGACCCGAGAGATATCACGAAATTCGTGAAAATTTATGCACTCCCTTTTACGAAAATAAAAATTTTCCGTCAAAATAGATTCTGTTTAGAGCAAATAAATTAACATAGTAAGCAAATATTTGACGATTACAGTGTCTGACATCATTTACCAGTGAGAATAGTCAAATATTTGACAGCGTTCCATACAGTCTAATACCAGCTTATGTATGTTTTCTCATATCGGAACTTCCCTCAATCGTCGCAATTTTGATGGAAGCAACTATAGTTCAAAAATAAAATAAATAATTCATTTCCGTCAAAGACGTGCTTCTTTATTATTATTTTATGCAAAGCCGGGACTACGATAAACTTTGGACTTGAGTTGGTGGGATATTTTTTATAATAAAATATATTACAAATGAATAAAAATGTTATCTTCGAGTGAATCATCTGATTGCTGTCACACTTTCACCGTGCGTAAGGTATTCTCGACCCCCTGACCAGCTAATAAATAAATAAAATGTTCATATCTTCTGTTTTTTTGTAGGCGGAAGCTTATAGAAGATGAGTGGCTAAACAAAAACAATAAAATTCAATTCATACGTATTTTGATCGTCATCATGGCCTACGGTACTCTCCGATTCGAATCTCCCGACCGTAAATTGAAAATTTTATTCTCGATAATCTTGAAGGCATGCCTACGTATGAGTACCTGAGCAAGGTAACAAGAAGCAACAGTAACAGTGGCTATCAGGCATCAGCGATCCGAAGCGTTCGATAACACCCCGGTAAGATTCCGCGCAGAAACTAGAACAATTGCGCAACTTGGTCAATCGGTCGTGTCCATTAAGAAAGGTTTTGGTCTGAGTCTCCCCTACCAAAGGAGGAAATGTTAGTTTGCGATCCGCAACTACCAAAGTATCTAATAAGAAGTTGCAATCTTCCTTCACGAACTTTACGGTGAGTGCTTCGAAATCGAATCGCGAATTACTTTTCACCACAAAATCTGTTCGATTCGATTTCCTTGCTGGGGTCGAGTCAAATTCACTTGTTCGCGTAAAATGAAGAATGGCAACAAATTTACTCGATGATATTACCACCAAGTAGTAGTACTAGTACCAGTGGTCGACCGCTTTACAATACCGCAAATCGTGCAGGAAATATTTCTTACAAAATATTTTCTTTATTTCATTTCGTTAGATATAATTTTTTTTTTCTTTGCAAATTCATATTTCTATATTTCTCGCTAATAATGATAACAATAATTTATATTTCGAGTTGAACCGAAATTAGTCTTACGTTTTATATGCGATTTCAATGGAGCAACGTCTAGGCTACAGTTTACGCCACTACGGACATGATCCATGATCGGACGGTAAATTGGCAAACCTTTCACTTTTTTGCACTTTACCTGATTTCCAGCAAGTTTTCTTATTATTTTTCTGTATGCAGTTCGTCGTCCCAACCTGTTGTACTTTTCAATCTTAACAAACTGAAGAAATTGCATTTCGAGATAAGAAAACAAAAAATTTTTACTAATTTTATTTTCTTCGAATATTGTTGTACCTACTTTGTTTTAATTTTCCTGGAATTTATCTTACGCATTTATGTAAGAATGTATATGGCAAACGGGTTGATGATTGTGTTAACAATGTTTTCATTTTCTTATTTATTTCAGGCTGTACCAAAGTATACACAAAAAGCTCACATTTGAAAGCCCATCAGCGAATTCATACAGGTATGTAACGTAACTACTCTAGTATACAGGTATCTCAGGATTTTATTAAATTGTCGTCAATTTATCTTTGTAGTATCTTTATGCTTTTTGCCCGAACTCCCGATTTAATTAATTGGACAAATTCCAATAATTTATGCGAAAAATTACTTTTCGCAATTATTAAAACGAACAAGATGAAATAAAGTCTTATTTCGAACCAACTTTTATGTGATAGGGAATGTGAAATTACCGAGACCTTAATTGGACCGGAGCATGAACGCGATTCAATCATTTTTGATCCAATTAAAAATGTTTTGATTATGTTTTTGTGTAAGCAGTTTGATTGAAGCGTCAAATATTTCAGATTTTTAAATTTTATGGAATTGTTATTCTAAAGAAGAGCTCTTTCACTTTGTTATTTTCTAAAATTATAAATTATAGGGCTTAGTGGATAAAGGAGCTAAGTAACAAATTCATTTATAAGAGAAAATGGCTATCAAGTTTCTTCTCACACAACAAAAGCCCTTCTTGAATATCCAGTAGATAGAATCAATATGTTTCTTAAGTATTACGATAAAAGGTGCTTGTAACTATAGCAAATATCTATTCAAGGAAGGAGTGAATGATAACCGGTACCGAATCTATTATCCCACGATTCGGAAAATATTAATATTATAATGCTATATAGTGTTGCGTCTTCCATTTAATAGTTCCCATTTAATAAGGTATTCTGCTTCCGTACGTATCAGAATTAAACTGCCGTGATTCTTTTTTGGATATTTGAGGTGAAGGAGTCAGCGAAATGTTATGGTATTTAGTAGACCATCAAAATCACCAAACTTATATGGACTCATCAACGAGGCTTGTCTAAGTTAGCAATACACACCGTAGAGAGGGTATTTCCGAGTGAAAATTTCCGTTTGTACTAGAACAAGGAAGGTATTGCTGCGCGTATTTTCAGACAGTATAGTAGGTACTCCTTGTAATCCTCAATGAAACCAACTGAACCACATATAGTGGTTGTAGTAGCTATCCATATCCCCCCCCCTTTTCAATGATCACAGATCTGGCCAGATTCGTTCAAATGCAGTGTGAAGTGGCATTCAAATGTAACCTGATTAAATGCTATAAGATGCGCTCTGGAGAAGGAGGTGACGAATCGCGGCCAAAATAAATTTTATTTCAAGCCGCATTAAAATCTCAAAACACAAAATCCACCAGAAACCATTTAATTTCGTCATCGGTGCTAAAGTACTGCTTTACTTAGCACAGTAACATTACTGACGATGGGAGCAAACGCGGGAAGGATAATATCTGTGGCCACAGGGAATAAGTAGGTAAGTCTAAAAACGAAACTATTCAGGGCAGCACTTTCTTGCTATTTTTACTATTAAACTATTCCTGTAAATCCAGTTTTTTTTTAAAAATTAAATTTGTTGACATCTCAGTGATAAAATAACATATAACAATTACTTTTTC
The DNA here is from genome assembly GCA_951812415.1 of Beris morrisii. Classification (NCBI taxonomy): domain Eukaryota; kingdom Metazoa; phylum Arthropoda; class Insecta; order Diptera; family Stratiomyidae; genus Beris; species Beris morrisii. The sequence goes on from OX638310.1 coordinate 75,937,853, forward strand.
ACAGTGCGTGTAAGCCGTGGGAGATGACCACAGTACACTTATCCCATTTTACTATTTTTCGACTTACCAAGTTATTCCCTGTGACCACAGGTATATATGTTGATAAACTGAAATTTTTGTTTAAAAATCTGTATTTAATTATTATCATAAATTATGCGCAGGAATGAAAAAATGAAAATAACATCAATTTGGGATGATATCGAGATTCTGCTTTTGAACCTCGGGATTTTGCGTTTCAGGATTAAATCTTTCGGAGTTTTATGTTTGAAGAATTCACGTTTCGGTACTTTGAGTTAGAGATTTCGTTTCGCCGTATTCTATGCTTCAAAGATTTGGAATGTAGTAGTGACGCGAGGATTTGTATTTCGGGATTTTGAGTTTCAAAGTTGTTCGAAGTAGAGCTGGGCGATTCGATCGACTCCTCCTGAATCAATTCTGAATCGAGATTATGTCAAAAACCAAATTTTTAAGAATCGATCTTGAAAGAATAGAAATGATGAATGCGACGAAATTATGTTTTAGACTATATACCATACTATCAAATAAACATTTTACATAACATTATGTTAAAATGGTTCAGTCAATATAGGTCTTACGGAGAACAAACAAAAAATTTGTCAAACAAAAATATTTGCCTAGTGTTCAGTATTTTTTTTAAATTTATTGGACGTGCTTCGAGGGTAGGTGTGTTCATACTAGAGTGGCGAAAGACACTCAGAAAGAACTACAGGCCTTGAGACTAGAAGTTGAACGGGCGTTGAAAATCGACTCTATGCCACTCTAGCAAAGTACCGCGAAACAAATCAAAAACTGATTAATATTATTAGACCAGTAACAACTGATAATGTAAAAATACAAAAGAATAAATAAAGAATAGATTCTGAGTCTAGCACCTTTGGGCCAGTTTTTTCAAATTTCATAGTATTATGTACGCTTATCGCACATTAATTGTCATAGGTTTTTCAAGAATACATTTTCTTTTCATATGTGAAAAAAGTAAACATTTTTGCGTAAAATGACGTATCGTAGATAATATTGTAATTGTTCGTTCAAGGCAAAAAATTTTCAAAGGAGAAATGTTTATCAAAAACAAAATAAAGCAAACCGAAAAAATCGGGGTTGATTGAAAAAATCTGTTAAGGAATTTGAATTCAGCTCCAAAAATATTATAGAAAAGTGTATCCAAATTTTTGATTGTTTTTGATGTTGAACAATATGTTGTAACATATGCGTCGAGTGTAAGTTGAACCCGCACTACAACGGGACAATTGCTTTCAAATCCAACACGCTACCATTGTACTGTATCCGGATTGTGGTACTTCATTAGATTAAGGTGTCACAGGTGTAGAAATACAATGGACCAAACGAATGGCTAAAGTGCGCCGATCTCTGGTTTAGATGACTGTCACTCTATTCTAACATAATCTAGAGTTGGACGTGGTAGAGAGTAATCCATTAATAAAAATTAGGGACAGCGGTGAAAAAAGATCAGAATCCTGTGGAACATCAACATTAATGTGAAATGAAGATCCGACAACAAGTAACATAGCACAGATTGAGTGGTTGGCAAAAAATGTTGTGCTCATGTATTTTGAAATATTTTACCATACCAAGAACTACTAAATTATGAATGTATACATATTTATGTATACTAATAAACTAGAACACCCAACAATTTATTTCTTCAACTTATTCCTTATTTCACGTAGGTGCGTGCCAATAGGGGTTGCACTTGTGTAACAATCAAATAATTGATAGGCTTATTATGATTCATGTTCAACATTAATGTTCCTCAGCGCTTTCATTTACTTCGTTGCCGCGACTTGAGCTTGTCCATGCTCTCGCGATACTATGAGAAAACTTGATATGATTGGCATAGTATTAAAATTGCGTCCATGGACACTGATCACTATCAAATTAATTCACGCTGCATGAAGCTGACTGCAGTCGTAATAATAATAATCAATCACCTGGTCTTTGGCGAACTGAAATGCTCAGAATTTATGCGACCATAATCTTGATTGTTAATTATTTTTTACTATGCATCAAGCTGCCAAGTTCAACAATCGAGTAAGTTGCAGAAGATTTTATGCACGATAACTAAATGAGGAAGGCATTTATAATAATATGGTCATGTATGCGCGGGCTGGCACCCAGGAAAATACTTATGACTACTCATTGTTATCTTAACTTTAAAATGATCATATTCTCTTGAAGGTGTTGTGTCCTGTTTTGAGAAATCGAAAAGGAGGCTTAATGATCACGTCACACAATTCCATAACAGGAAAATATCATAACAAATGCAAGTGATGAGATTTTCGTGAATCTTTGTCCACTTTCCTTAGACTTGGACCTGAAGATTTATGAGGTGATTTCAAAGATTCTCAAGCAGGTTTCAGCCCACTTAACTGGAAATCATGCGAGCCACTCATGTCCACTGGTTCATGATCTTGATTTTTTCTAAAGGTATTTACCGGAATACGCACCTGACATCCTTTTGTTGACATGCAATCACTGTGAATTTTGTTATTTACTTGCGCCAAATAAGTAAAGGCTCATTTATATTTTACAGTGCTGTTATCTTTATTTTTTAGCATGACGCACCAAATAACCGTCGCTTATAAATTCCAATTAAATTAATAATCTGTCAATTTTGTTAACCAGTTTTTTTTCTTTAAATATTATACCTTTAATTAATGCCGATTTTCTTCATGACACCAATCGAAGTTAATATCAAAAATTACTTAATTAAACAAATTTAAGATGGTATAACAATAAAATTGCAAATTAATGTATCTTAAAACACACAGTTAACGAGTTTCATAAGCCTTATTCTCGGTATAAAAGAAATCAAAGAAAAATTCGAGGCATTATTTAAAGGAAAAAAGAAAACACCAAAATCATTGCAACCTATTGATTTTATCATTAGCCATAGCTTCTGAATGGCATGTTGTTGGTAATAATTTATTTCCAGAAATTTGTCCAGGCCAAGATTGGTTAAGTATAATGTCCATGATTGCTCGTTAGTATTGAAAATCCTGTAATTTACTGTGACATTTTTTACCACCTATGGTTTCGGTAAAATTTATGAAAATTCAAAACGAGACAATAATTACTGTCCGGAGTGAAAAGCATGTGTGTTGTATAATGTACGAAAAAAATGGTAAATTTATAGGCAGACTACAGGTTCAATAAGTAAGCAGCAGCAAACCTTCTTCAGTGCCTCTATGTCGTAAATATTAAGGAAGGTAGGAAATTTAGGCGACCACATCTCATCTTCGTTGCGTGAATTCTGTTTTGGAATTTCATATTACTTAACAGAAGTGTCTCTTAATGATCTCATTTGCGTAGTTTATAACTGTCGTTTGCTGTGATAAATTGTTCAAAATATATGTTAAATTTCAAAAAAAAACTCTGCCAACAATTTGTATGTAATTTTATTAATTTCTGGCAGAAGTCCGAAACGTGTTCAATGCTGAGATGTGGTGCAGGCTACAACGGACTTTTCACGGACCATTTTTTTTATCCTACCTCCGTATGTCTATGGATATTTGAAATTTTAAAATACTGTCCACTTAAAACTTTGACTGCCAAACTTTTTGCCAAAAATTTTGACAATACTTTTTAAAGGGGTTAACAATTTCGTTGGACGCGGAGCCGCGTCGCTGACACTGAACGTGTTAAGAGGTTCCACCTAATCTACGCAGTAAACTTCAACTTAATAGTTCATAGTTTGGGAACTATAAGACTTCAAACGGATTGCGGACGCGTGTACTCCTTATTTTTTTTCTGAGATTTAAAATAAATTAAACAGTGACCACTATTTTTATTAAAATTAAAGAAATACAATTATTATAAACGGAGTTTTGAGATGACTGGATTGAATATATGTATTGTATACAGAATGTGTTAAAAGTGGTTTCATGAATCCTGTTATGCGTTTAAAGAAAACTGTGTTAATTGTGATCGATCAATGTTAAAGAAATGATATCGCACCACAAAGAATACAAATTTCTAAAACTTTTATATTATGTAACATGAAGGTACTGTACGAGTACATATAGTATTATAACTAGTACTAATAAAAAGGAATTATTCAAATTTTTGGCTTTTTTAAGTGAAACTTAAGGCGCGGTATATGTCCCTGACAAAGTGTGGCTTCTTCACCAATATGCTTGTAAGATGTGCCGCAAAAAAGCTGTTTCCAAGTATGCATATATTTTTCTAACTTAAACTGAAACTAAAAAACCCAATTCCTACCTGTTGTTTTATAACTGACTTTTGGAAGGAAATATGAAATAATATAATTCACGATTTACCTTATGGATTTAGCCCCTGGTCAATGTTCATGCGATTGGTAACTTTTTGTTAATGCCCATACGGAAAACCACGATATTATTCTGAGGCCACTATCCATGATTGCAGCGAGATACCACAAGGAATTGTTCTTGGGACTGTCTTATACAACATTTACACGAACTTCATCATCAATTTGGATTTGAAATATGTAGGCGATATAGTATTAATCTACGCTTCATTTAATACGAATGAGCTTAAGAACGATAGTATTCACGATCTCGATTTAAGGTTTGGATCAATGCTTACAATCTGCAAATCCAAAAAAGAACCAGATATATCGTATTTAACAAGTCTTTAACAACTGACACTAACACTAGGTATGTTCAATAGCGAAGTAAATGACAAAGTTACCAACTTTAAGTATTCCGGATTTGTACTGGACTCCACAAAATTTGGCTTCAGTTGATGGAGTATCAGCATAGACGTATCCGAAAACTAAAAACGAGTCATATTATTTATGAGAAAGGAAAGCTGGCATTTAGAGGACTGGGCTTGATCGCTATGTGAAACAGGATATGTGAAACGAGATTATTCGACACTTTCTTCTTCAATACTACATTTTTATAACCTTTTCATAAACAAGTTTATTAGTCAAAAATTTTCTGTTGCATTTGATGTTTGTAGGGTAAGGAATCAACATTTTTAAAGCTAAACGCAAAAACAAATACAACTAGAAATTATCCTTCAAATTTTTTTTCAAGGCAACGATTTTGTCGTTTTTCTGAAGTTATTAATATAATTGTAATGTTTCTATAAAATAATTGTTCGTTGATTTTTTGACCCCGTTGCCTTTGAGATCGCAAATTGAGATTTTCATATGTTTTGAGAAACAGTATAATAGTCAATATATAAAATGGCTTTTTTAGATATTCAAGGAAAAAGGACAAAATCATTATCTTTAAAAAAAAAAATTTAAGGATAATTTTTATTTAAGTTTTTGTTGTTTTCCGGCGTCACGAAATCCCTGACTATTGATTAATCGCTGTCCCTGAGGCCATGACAGTTGGAAAACCTTCACTGGATAGGCCAGTTTTTTATAAGACTGTGTTGGACTGGGTCCGAAGGAGCTGTTTCGTCATCGGATGGCATAGACTCGTCAGAGGGTGTATCATGCCTAAATCCGAAACACCCTTACAGCTGGTGGTATTGCTGAGTATTATTCAATATTGCGATATCGAAACCTATTTTATAATCTGCGAATTATATTGGACCGAAATTCTTGCCATCACATCCTTATACTGAAGGTAGGTGGCACTGAATATCACCCAATATTGCAAATTTCTTTCAATGGTAGCTTCTCACCATGAAAAAAATTGGTAGAAAATAAATAAAATTGCTGTTGGCGGGATTCGGTCCGGCGCACTTAGCGTTGAACTTTATATATCCTAGCGAACAACCAAAAATTCCACCAAATTGGTTGAAATATTTAATTTTTCTAATTTTTTTTTAATTCTTAAAAGTATAAACAATAAAAATATGTAAAAAAAAAAATTAATTTTTTGAAAATTTCAGGGGTATATGAGCCCTTAAGGATATATTGAATTTCTGTGATAAGATCATTCTTTTCTATAGACATTAACTAGAAACTAATTATCTATTGTATGATAATATTATTGCCTTTTTTATCCGTATCCAATATTTGTACATACTCAATCGCTGCGATTGTTACAGTAGCAGCTTGAAAAATTCAAAAGGTAGTGCGTTAAAATATTCAATATATCAAATAAATGTAAAATTCAACGAAATCAAATTACCAAATTAAATAGTATGGCAACAATAGTTCTTGTGATCACAACCTCTCATTGTTTTAGCATTAGAGCATAGCTTCAAGTATTGATAATCTTAAATTATAATGTTCAAACGGAACTTGAACTTTATTCTATTGTCTAATTTGCGGATTAAATCAAATTGGCGGCTCGACAAAAGGGAACTTTCCCATACTGACCACCCATCCATCAATCAAACCATTGCCGGAGGACAAGATTGGTTTTGAGAAGCTTATTAAATATTGAAACCAACCATTCCCATATGTTCGGTCTGCGATGGAAGCCTCTTTTTTGTCGCCGACAAAGATCATTGGAAAGTTGGTCCAGTTTTCTTTATGTGATTGCTCGGCTTGTGCTTCAGAAATACAATTTTTGACTTGCTTAATTGGTGTTGTCCCCAGTGCTTCAATTCGCAACACGAAGCGCATATCTGAAAATAATTTACCTACTTAAGTTGTCCGGCAATATTGGGAATATTCGAGCGACTTGAAGTGTATCAAGTGGCGTAATATCGACAATCGTGTCAAAGTAGGCATTACTGGGAATTGATGTAGAGCCGGTTATTCGATTTAGCAATGGCCCAAAAGTACTGACGAAATTCGGTTGGACATTGAGCATTTGATCTCAATCTCAATTATTAGATGCCTGAGAAGCTTTAGAGATAAGTAGGTAATATGTGCGGGTGGCAAATGAATTAATGACGGAAGCAATTCTTCCAAATATTTAACAATTCAAGTTTATTATGAATTGATCAATCATTTCGATATTTTTAATACTATTTTCGGTGAGATTTTAACAAAAAACTGGATATCACTATATCAGCCGGTGCAGTAAAGCTTGTATTGCACTGTATGCCATGATGTCAAATATTTAGCTAAAAAATTTTACGAAAAATTCAGTTAAATTTTTTCCTTCAAAATAGACGCAAATAAAATAATGTGGCAAACAAAGATTTGAAGATTTGGCTGCATTTTCCAACGGGAATATTTGACATAGTGGCATATAGTGTAATAAGAAGAAGAAGATAAGAAGCTTAAGAAGCATAAGTACCAGAGCCGAAGATCGATTTGAACGAATATCAAAAAAGTAGTACGATAATATTGCTCCTGCTGATAGTGCGTTCCTCTATGACAGCAGAAGAAAATGAAACTTAATATTTTAACAGGATTGTGAGGATTTCGATAGATGGAAAAGTGAAATTTCAAAATTTAGGATACCAATTTTTTTTATAGCTATATCAGAATATCAATAATTTTTATAAAATAAAAATGTGAAGTAAAAATGATACTAGAAACAGCAATATTGCCTCAGATATGGACAGATTTTCCTGGATCACAACACACGTTCCTGCTACACAAGACAACATATTCCAATAAGATGTTGGTGGGACTGAAATGCACATATTAGAAAGATGGGCTGGTTTTTTGCGATTTAATATCCGAAATTTCAATGAAACGGATACCAACACTGTAAACATTTACGCCATTAATATTATTACATGCACGCTTTAGCATCCCGACATGACATCGTCACAACATCCAACATCCAAATAAAATACTGTAGAAGGCTCGCATATTACACACACGCGTGTTACGAATATACTAGAAATCTGTCGAGTGAACACGTGCAGTATAGAAGCAAAGTAGGGCTTGTACACGGGATCAGTTTTTTACTACAAAAACAAGACGATAATTAGTTTTACAACAAAGTGGATGATTTTTGATAGCAGCGTCCGTGTACTACTCGTAAATGTGATAGCGCGAAAAATTTCCAAGTGTATAAAAGCGATTTTTAATTTTGTTAATTTAATCGAAAATTACTAAAATTTTAAATTTATTTTTACGAAATGTTTATTTCACAGAAATATTTGCGTTCCACTTTTGATGCATTTATCTCTGTGCCGCGCCAAAGTGAAATTAATATGCCTTATCAGAAAGCTTGGTCCACGTAAGATAGCAAATCTGAATTATGATTTCCATGGTAAAAGATTCTTGATCGGGACATTGAGCTTAGTAACGGATATACCAAAAAAATCAAAAGATACGTTGAGTCTAAATAAATAATGTGTTCAGAATAATAACGTCAAAATGTTGGTTTATGTAAGGGCGTTAAGACCATCCCCTCTTCCAAGTTGAAAAACTGTATGTTCGCATTGCTTCCGTGGTTTCAAAATTCGTCCAAATCTTGAACAGTTTGTTGTCGATATAACCCTGGATATTTAGAACTACCCTTCAAAGACGATTTGTCTCCCTTCATTTTGCAAATAACGAGAATTGGAATTCTTGATGGATTCATTAAGCATTGCTATGTTCTTATTACTTGCTTAAAACTTATGGTGAAAGCTGAACTATAAATCTCCTCGAAAAATCTCTGAAAGCTTAACAAAATACATCTCTGACTGATACTATACAAATTTCAACTTTGTAGCGTAGTCCGATCCTGAGACTGAAAAACAACGTAAACGGATCCTGAGATGTTAATCAAAAATTTTTTCGGCTAAGACCCTACCATCTCATTCACCTACATTCCCAAAAACTTTATTTTGGGTTGAACGATGAATACACTTCAATATTTCAGTGTATGCCCGAAATCCACTTTTTGGAACACATATGCGTGTGCACGTACAACACAACCACTACCGTGGGTAAATTGGGATCGAAGTAGAACTAAAGCTAATATTACACTGTATGCCACACTGTCAATATCTATGTCTATCCAGAGTAGCAAATCCTGTCAGATAATGTAATCGTAAAATTTTTGTTTGACGCATTATTTCATTTGCTCTACACAAAGTCTATTTCGATGGAAAACAATTTTTACCGAACTTTTCGGCAAATCTTTTTAGTCATATATTTGACAGCATGGCATACAGTGTAATACCAGTGATGCGTTCGGGAATTAACCCGAGTAGAGTTAGAGTTACCTTCAGAGGTAACTAACACATTCAGATGAGAGTTAACTCTACTCTAATATTTAGGAATGGATAGAGTTACCCGAGAGTCATATTCTGAGTTGACATGAGATTGAAGCTTGACATTTTCATTTGATGTGTGATTTTTATAAAAATGGAGAAAAATGAAGTGGTATTTAAAAGTATTATAGCTGTAACTAAAGATTTTCAACAAATTTTTACACTGACACGCAATGTATTCAAAAATACTGACCACTTGATGCTTCGAGTGACATATGACGTTTCTAACTCCTTGTAACCTTGGTCATGACTAGTAGAGTTACCCCTTTTTACTCTACTCTGGCATTTTCGAACGAGACTCTATTACGTCATTAGAGTAAATTTGACTCTACTCTACATTTCCGAATTAATTTTTTTTACTGTACTCTTACTCGAGTTAATTTCCGAACGCGTCCCAGCTTATGTTAGCGAGTTCTTCAAAATAATCACGGAGAAAATATAATAAAAAATGGGATCTAGACAACATTATGTCGATTATGATTATGATTATGTCGATTCTCAGACAGTCAATTTAACAGAAATTTAATTGTCACAAATCAATTTTAAAGCTATAAATGTATGTCATGGCTTAAAGTATGAATTCAGTAAAAAATGTTTCTAACTACATATCAGGTTTGTCGTCAATTTATAATTTTTTGGTTTTCATCAAAATGGTTGACATTTGGAAAGTCTAAATTTAAAAGTCAAATTATTAAAATACGTAAATTATTAATATAAGTAGTACTTACTTTATGTTTTTGACAAATCTTCTTTCAGGTTTTGATTTCTTCCAGAATTTTCGCTTTGCCAGTACTGCTCTAAGGAGCATTTAATTTTCTATCTGTCTCAGTGTTTATCAATTAACTAATTAATACAATTTTTAAACTTATGAAATAATTCATTTAATTTATTAAATATATTTTTGAATTATTCAAAGTTTTTTTTACTATCACTATATATGGCATTGTTGTGAGCTAGGAATTTGTCGGAATTTCAAGTAAAACACGTTTCGTTGAAAATCAATAGAAACAATAATGCTTTATTGTTCGCATTCAATACTCGCACTACCCGCAACGCTGCCCGATTTTGATATACACTGCTCGTTCGCGGCTTCTAATCAAAATCGCTTTACAAATACTTCGCGTAGAAACTGATCGTTGTAAAACTGTTCTTGGCTGCAAACACTGTCGGTCTTATATACTGCTGAGTCGAGAGTTTTCCCGAATATTCGGTGGTGTGTTTAGAATGTTCGAGAGAGATGGAGTACCTTCGGAGGAAAGAGCGAGAAGAAGAGTATTCGAGAAGTATGCAGAAGTTTTCCAGCTGAATATTGGGAGGTGGGGCTTTTTGACTGCAAACTGGTCATTGGGTTGTGCGGGTTGCCAAGGCACATGTAACAATATGCTGGCCTCTTCCGTTTGCGACGTTTGCATTGATTATATCATTTTATATGTCTACGTAATTTCCATTCTACATTGATTTAAGCAATTTTAAAACAAATTCAGTATTTTAAATCGTCACGCGAAATGTTCCCTTTAATTTCATTAACATAAAATTATTATTTTAGATATACTGATAATGTAATCAAACGAGAAAAAATTGATAAAATGTACAAGTTTAAAGATAATCAAAAGATCGTCTCAAATATTAATGCAGAAAATTCACAGTTATAACATATTTGGTACTCGAATAAGTTAATTCGAATATAAACAGCGTTATTTATACAAATATCTTGTAAATGAACATATCGACGATAAGAAATGCTTTAATTTAAATTTTTATATTAAAGAAGTTAACCTTTATATAATCGTTAATGGGATCGCCAGTTTTATGCCTGCGTATTTATGTAAATTCGAATCGTACACATAACTTTCAATACTGGAGCAGTTATTAAGCTAACGTCATTTACTGGAGGATTTAATTTAGGAAGAAAAATATTTTATAGCTTAATTTTAATTTAAAGGTCTTGTAATAATCATATTCACCTCATTACCGATACATTTAGTTATTTCGATATACGTGATTTAATAATGCATGTCTGCCATTTAGCCAAATATGCGAATTATAGAAATGGTGCTCGTTTTAATAACAAAAACAATTTCGTATACCTACTGGAACTTTTGACCTCACGTTTCTACTTGACTTTTTCTTACCTCCGCATTATGGGAAAAACCTTTTAGTCGTATTTTCTTTTAATATAAAATCAATATTAAACTTAACATGATGGTGCTTATTGCATTTGCGCAGGAATGTATATATTACTGATTTCATTATGTTAATAAAAATCGAAAAGAAAAATTTATCGTGGAACTTAACTTTTATTTAAACACTACGACAATTTTGCAATAACTGCAAATTCGCGAACCAATACAAAATAAATTATGGACATATTCAGAATCGAAAAGCTTGTGCTTCGTGGGAAGATAACATAATATAAAAAAAACTTTATATATTTATTAATAAGTAATTTCGCTGCAGTCATTTTTATTTTAGTAATAATATAAAGTGAAACTGTAAAAAAGAGTTTCAATAAAAAAGCATGATTGAAGTAATAAAATGCTGAACATCGTGGCGCTTATTTTAGACCACCGTGAAATACAGTTTCCAGTCCAAGAGAATCTCATTTTAAGCCATTTAAATATTTATGTAAAAGAAATGTTTACACTTGATTTTCACAAGGCATTTAATTGAAACTGCTCCCATTATTGTCGTAATTAATGGAAATATTTTAATAGATTTTACCCTATGGAATATATTTTTTAAACTCACCAGTAGATTGCAATTGTAAGCCCTTTCGCTCAAGTAACCCCACAGAACAAATTTCGGGATTTTGGATATAAGTGAATAACTAATAAAAAAAATAAGAAAAGGTGTATGAAAAAAAAAGTTTCACTATAGATCGATTGGAAACGACACTATTTCGCTAGTCAAACAGTTAAAAAGTAGTCGATTAGCTTCAAAGTACTTATTGTTTCGAAAGCGGTTCCGTAACAAAATCGAATGTTTTATAGTCTTTGCGTCGCGCCATGTGTAGTATAAAAAGCTGTTTTTGATAAGCAATAACCAAGAGTAAATTGATTTTCAGAGATGCGGTTGAAGTCGGGGTACACCAGAAATCCTATCGCCACTACCACCCGTAAAATAGCAATTTCGTTTTTGGGTAATATAGCCAGTTTACACCCAGCGAACTGATCACGACTTGACCTAAAGCCTAAAGTAGGTTCAATCACCAACTGTTTACACCGATAGAGGTTTAGAATTTTACTGGTTCGTATTTAGTCCATCAAAATATTTTATCAACATATTCAGGGCCTATTTTTAGTACTGAATCTTAATTTAGGTCGAATTTGAGGTATAGACCGCGACTTAAATGTTGGGTGTAAACCAAGTCATAGTCGGGATGCGGTCAAAGTCGATATATAACACTGATTGTTTCAAGGCAGGTACCCCAAGAAATTAACATGATCAATACATACGTGCTATAAATTTTAACGTTCTAGCATGAGCGAAGTGAAATCTTAAGGCCTTTGGAGCATTTTGTGAAGCCTCCACCCCCGAATGGAATTACCCTCTTTAACCAAATTATTTTTTGGTCTTTCCCTATGTGTCCGAAGATACAAACTTGTGAAATATTTGCTTTAAACCTTTCTTCTCCTTCACCCCTTACTGAAACCCTTCGAAAAGTTATTAAAATTTTAAGTTATCATATCTTTGCGGCTCGTCCAACACGCTTACTTACGGTGAATATGGCGGACGCCGGACATTGGGGGTCTACAAAGTTTTAAAACATGAAAATAGAAAATTTCGGGATAGCAAATTTTTTTGATCGCGATCACAATACTTTATTATTAAAAAATTAGAAGGAAAATCATCAATCCATAAGAAAACTCTGGAATCGAGCCTGTTACTCCAATATAGTAACGGTAAATATGCCGTATCAATTTCTCAGTGATATCTTTTATTCGAGATAGTTAATAATCGAACCACATGCTAATTGGTTTGTGCGTCATGATTTTGCCTTAATATTTGGACCAACTCCAAACCTGGCAAAGTCGAAAGCAATTACTTTTTTGTTTTTTAAAAATTAAAGAATTGTTTTATTATTATATTTGTCGGAGCTTAGCAGGAGCACAACGAATTATTTGATGCAAACTTTGAAAAATCGGGCCAGAAATTATTGTGTCTGATTTCTAATATAACGTCAATTAGGCAGAAAATTATTGGTTTTTGGTGGTCCGCGTTTGGCACTACTTGCTTTTTGAGCTAATATATAACCCTAACCGGTCCTATTAAAAGGACAATTCGATATCTAGACAGCCAGTATAACAGCGTATTCTATTACTGAATTCTTTGATTGTTTACAGTAAAGATGTTTGAAATTTGTTTTATAGGCTTACTTTTAAGTTATATGTTACTCACACAAAATGATAGAGTGAGAATAGTGAGCGTCGATGCTAAATCTGTAACAATCTACTTACTAATCTGCTCAAAGCGTACTTGCAAAAAATTACCAAATGTAACTAAAGTTACATAAGAATAAACCCCTCATAGGAAAATAATAAATACAACTTTAAAAGATCTTGCAAATTAGGTTATTTCTTATCTACCCCAAAAAAAATAATTTTTTATATTATATTATAATACTAATACTACCTTTGTGAATAGAAAAACATACATTACTTTGCCCGATCGACTTTTACTTGTGAGTTATGAGTATTTGGGGTGATGTGGAAAATGCTATAGGTTCAGGCATTTTCTAAGAAATTAACAATCCCCCCCCACTCATAGGTATATGTATTTCTAAAAAAAATTTAGTGCATATTCTCGAGGAGGACATTCAGATGCAACTTTTGGTCCAACACTCTTCCTTGCTTAAAACCTGTAGATGTTAGATTCAAACGCAAGCAGATAGCGCGACCCTTCTAAAATGACGCTTTGTATTGTTCGACCTTGGAAGAGCATATCTCAAAATGTATACCACGTATGTGGTGTTTAGGTGTTAGCATCCGAAACGAACAAGAATGTTCTATGGAGCCCGCTGCTAAGTATCGCTTTTTACCTGTCGTACCAACACAACAAAACTCATCAAGCGGACTGCTAAACATTCGGAAATGGTTTATGTTTAGGGCTTTTTTTCAGAACTGAGATTTGGCACTTACTTGTACATTTTTACATACAATTTGAACGCTTTTAAAATTACCAAAATACATCAGAAGCAAAGATGGTTTATGAGGAAAAATTCAAATTGAATACTGCAAGAGGACAACCATCCAAAACATCGAAGTCGTTAATCTTTAAGTTAAAACATATTCCTCTCGAGACAAAATCCACTCTTATACTTCGCATCGGTGTACATGCGATTGATTTTCCACCTATTTCATTCAATATTGCCGTCTTTCTCATTCCTCGTAGTTAACGATACCCGATAGTTGTTTACTAAATTACCTGTGGATATACTCCTTATGAGTACTAAATTAATCACACTGCATACCTATAGGAAAATCTTATGATACAGAACACCAACTAAACTTTTCAAAAGCTGAATAGCGCCTGAAGAGTGTAGGATAGAAGATTTTTGAAAAATGTTGGAGCATTGATGAAGATCAAGCTGTGAACGTCAGCATTTATTTCGACATATTTGACCCCCCACCGATATCCTGTGCACGGGCCTGTCCATCGCTAAATAGTCACTATTTGATCCTTCCACAGGTAGCCTTTAGCTTTACTTATTGAACGCGGTAAATCCTGCGAAAAAGTAACTTGAGATTGTAAGACCGTTTAAAACTTGTGGCTTTTTGCTTTATATCCTTTTTTCAATAGAGTTTTAATTCATAAATGAGTCGAATCAAACTATACTACTTCTTCTCTCTTCAAAGTTGATTTCGGTATCGAGTAAGGCTCAGGTCTATCTCCTCATTAATCAAGAACCATCCATCTGCAACCCTCAATCCAATCTAGTTTTGGAAGGGTAGTACGCTGCATAACGTAGCAGTCTGTTACTTTGCAGTGGTAAGTACAACACGTTGTACGTAAAAACACATTGCCAATTGCTATCTGTTTTTTCGACATTTCAAACAGAAGTACTACTTCAAAGTTTAGACATTTCTCTGAAAACTTTGAACTCAGCATAGACGCGTGCACAAGATTTTGGTTTTTAAACCTTGTCACTGATAAACGAGCCTGGAGGGTCGCCAAACGGCGGCTGAAGTGGATTTGGGGGACTTGACAACGCGACGGTCTTAAAATAATGAAAAAACTAATTTAAATTTGCTATTAATCAATTCCAATCAAAATCGCGGCATCGTTTTCTAACAGAAACTTAAAAATAAATAAACAAGGTATGTACATAATAAGACAAACTAATTAATCTAATCTTAGACTCTTGCTTTCTGGCTGCGAAATTTTCCCATTGATAAGCTACACATTTTGTTGAATTTTTAGCAGGAAAATTAATGGTGACATTACACTGACTACAGTCATTACTAATTTTCAGTTGGCAGATATCTTTTACTCAATGTCGACAGTTTAGTTTTTTTTGCCGAAGTGAGCCGAGATTTTAATGTGTATGTAAGACTTTTCTAGCCAAAGGTTAGCTCTGGTAAGTAAGCTATTACAAAGATACACCAGAGACTACTTACTACATTTTCCTTCGAATAGTTGTACTGCATTTTTCATTAAAGAAAATTGCTTTAAACGGTTTCGAGCTTAACAATTTTCTTCACTCTTGTTGCTGCTCATGTCGCTGTCTGCGCTAATAGTTAATATAAGTGAGAAACTAAAAGTAAGAACATCAGAGGGCACTTAAAGTTTGACATTTCCCACACTGTCAAAACATTTATTACCTTAAAGTCGGCTTGTTTTAAATTTACTTTTTTTTATGGATTTGTAAAATATGCTAGTGTAGTTTATAATAAGGTACATAAGTACAGACACTGTTCTCATTTTAGATTTATTTACGTTGGGAATGTGTATCTTAAGTGATTTCTAACAACGAGTAGGTAACAGTTAAAAATACTATATTTGTCAGTTCAAGCCTATAAAGAAGTTCCAATGCTAACCAATTATAATCGTTTTCGTAGCTACAAAACAAAACTATTTAGACGGTATCGTTACAAGCTGAGCAACTTAGTTAGTTGCTAACTATACCATTGAACCAAATTTCTCTACACATTTCTCCTTTTACTTTTAGTTGCTGAAAAAAATCTTAAAATACACGATTCGGTTTGTATGGTGACTTTAAAATAGAAACGTGTTTCTGGTAACTTTTAAAAAGGACATTACCTACGTTTCTTTCACAGATAAAGGAACTAGAACCTGATTTTTAAAAAGGGTTCCGATTTAAATTAATTTTTCATTCGCAATGTCACTGGACTTAGATGATTTAGAAAAAAAGTTGACACTAACGTGGCAAGAAGAACAAATATATTTTCAATGAAGTTCAAAATCGTTACTTTAGAATAAGGGGTTCAGAAGCTACCGGTCAAAAAGTGTTTATGTCCTTAAAACCCTATAACTCCTCTACTGTGCAAAGCACGACTAGATAGATAGACAGATTGGTAAAAGGGGTTGGTCTTTTAACCTCTATTACTGAAGCCACAGTTGGGCCTATTGTGATGTCGCCCGGATTAACTATGATTCCTCTTCAATCCCTGCACTTTCAATGAAGCTTAGTATTTTTCAAAGAGGAATGGACAGGAATTCCGATGGTTCCATGAAACCCTGACCGAAGTGACGAAGTCTTTTGTGAGCTCAACCCTCACATTCACAGTGCTTTGGTGTCTCGTCTTCGTCATCGCAAATTCTGCTAGGTTTAGTCTCAGATGCTTCCTTATGTGACAATGTGCAGTCAGAGCTCCCACTAGGGTACGGGTCTGGTGTTGGCTTAACTTCAGATAATCAGATGTTCTTTTCTCCGAATGCATTGGCATAAAAAGCTTTGAGTGTCTATTGCCCGGTGTCGAGTCCCAGTGAATGGCACTTTGCGATTTTTGCCACATTCGGATGTTCATTTTGGCTTGGTACCCCACAGAATGGATATGGTCCCATGCAGTCAGCTTCTGAACCTTTTCTAGCCATTAAGTTCGTTACCTTCATAGCCGCTGAATATAATAATGTAGGTAGTGCTTGGTGACCCCGAAATTATTTCGAAGACAACACTGGTTTAATTGTCGATATGCCATTTTCTTTGCTCTAAGAATTAACGTATGATTCGCCAAAGAGTAAGTGAGCAGGTAATCAAAACGGTATCAATTGCCTACACAAATAATATACCCACTCATAAAAAAAATTATATTAAATGACAGTACATCCCAAAATGTATGTTTTTGTCGTTTTTTATGTCCACAATTTTAAGGTAAGAGGTTGAAAAAATCTTACGAGCACTTCATCCTATCTTGCCTACTACAGCACAGGCTCATATGCACTTCAAAAGTACGTATCTTCTCTAGCGTCCAGTATAGCGCCCAAGTGGGGCTCTGTTAAGCACACAATTAGTCAAGAGAGCGGATCGGCAAACAAAGCTTCAGATTTGACATAAATGTCTCTGTTTGCCAGCGAGTCCGTCAATCAATTTGCTATTTTCAACTTACCTTTTTTTCCTTCGATATTATTTGGTCTTTGGTATTATCGCTTTCTTCTCATCAAAATCTCAATGGCATAGATAAAAGCCACTGCCATGCTATTAAGATGCCTACCGATATTTGATTAAGACATACCGCAGATACTTACTTACGGGCATACTTCGGGTCCGACTACTATCCGTTTCCGATGATTTACCTCGTTCGACTGGCTTGGGCTTTTGTTTATCAACTGATGCACGAAAGAAATCTTCAGTAGTTGAAAACGTGACGTTGTTAGAGCTATCAGTATGCATCAATCGTATGCCATTACTCAGTCGAGTCTAACACATTAAGTCTGGCTAAGAAGTAATTAATTAAAATCATGTACAATTTAAATTATTGACTTACATCATCAATTACGAGTCGGCCTGTACAGTACAGGTACAGGTAAGTGCTGGTACATGTGGTAGCCATGTGTGTACGGGGAAAAACGATTGAATGATCTGCCAGCACCTTGATTAAAAGTTACTGCGATTATCCTCACACTCGTTGGTGTCGTACACCGAATATGCAGAATACGAAAGAGTGGTGAACGTAATTTTTGCGCGTAAATTTAAATTGAAACCTCTGTCCAACCTCGATCCCGTACTGTACTCATGGATCTAATAGAGTATCTCATCGAAACCGTATGCGCACTACTTACCCGTTGTTTTTCTTATTTATGTAAAACTTATTGCATATTTCATTTGAATACTCGCTGAAAATGACAAGAATCGGGTTCAAGTCCACCATTTGCCAAGCCATTTGTACTAGTCAGTGGTCCCTTGTCTTCGAATGTCTTGTAAAATTTCTTTCGATTGGTCTTGTCTTGCGAATTGCGATAATGTTTCGAGTACCAGTTTGGTTTTGGTATGTGATGCAAAACGCGGACATGACCCAGAAGTGATTTATTAAAATGAAAATATCGTGGATTTATTACAAATTGAATAAGATCTAAAATTGTTTTACGACTATTTGAATCCATGTTATTTAAGGTTGCAAGATATGGAAGGAATACATAATTGAATTATAAATACTTCGTTGTATCGAGCTACAAATAATATCTACATACAAAAATTATTCCATTTTTATAACAGTTATAAACAATAATTCGATTAGACTATATAATTAGCGCAAGTAAGAATATTTAATCTTTGTGAAGGTAAAATTTTCTATAATTTTGCAGATAGTTTAGTAGTCGAAAAGTAATAAAAATATCCTATTTAAAAATATATTTGTCTGTCTGTCCGTCTGTACACACACTTATAAATCGAGAACTACTGAACCGACTTTGAAGAAACTTTGAATATTTTTTTTCAAAACACCCCCCCTTAGAATATTTCGAAACAAAGGTATTGCAAATTCTCGAAGAGGACATTCATACGCAACTTTTGGTCCAACTTCCTTTCCTCCTGAAAACCGGTAGATGTTTAGATTTATGGTGGACTTATATAGAACGTTTGCGTCGCAACTTTACCCCCGCAAGTCCCTCACAACCTGCAACATTGAATCGCGATTGGGAGAACGTAATTTTTTCAATTGGCGGCGTACCAACACAATATGACTCAATATGACTCATCCAGTGGACAGCTCAACATCCGGTAATGGTGCACGTTTGGGCTGTTTCTAAAAACAGAGATTTGGTACATTTCTACAGACAATTTAAACGCTTCCAAAATGGTCAAAATACATAAGAAGACTTTATTACCGTCTACCCCATAGAGATATATGTATATACTGGAAATTAATACTGGAGATGACAAGCAGCGATTGAGTTGAAGGCGAACGTCGTTGCATCCACTTGCACGCAAAAACAACAACAATTGTCATAACGAACCTATTCTGTCTCACTCACTCTCACGCTAAAACAACAACAATGACCCTGTTTTGTCTCACTTCTCATCGTGTTTTTGGCTTCAAAGCGCTTTATACAAACCGGTGGCTCGTCGTCTCCAGTAGCTCTATGGTCTACCCAAAGAAAAATTATAATTTGTAGTATCCAACGATCCAAAACTTCGACGTAGTCTTTGTACCGCGTAGAAACAAGTAATAATGTTACCAGTTACCTCTGTGAAAGCTCTGCAGTATCGGTCACGGTTAATCTTTCAGTTAAAACATATTTACCTCGAGAAAAAATCAACTGTTACACTTCGTATACATACGTGTGATTCTCCATCTCTTTCCTTCAATATTGCCGTTTTTTCACTCCTCGTTAACGATACCCGATAGTTGACTACTAAATTACCTGGAATAGTACCAGTGAATATATTCGTTATGATTACTAACCACGTTGCATGGATAGAAAATCATATGACGCAGAACACCAAACTAAAACTTTTCCGAAGCTGGATGGCGCGTGTGGGGTGCAGGATTGCGGATTTAGGTAGCGCGTTATTGCAGGGACATTGACGTACGTAAATCGATTTGAAAATTGTTGGAGCATTGATGAAGTTCAATTTGTGAAGGTCAGCAGTTGTTTCGACATATTCGAAACCCCCACTCCCCTTGCGCACGGGCCTGACTTTGTCCAATCTCTTATAATTCACAAATTCAGTTTCCATAACTTTGGATAATAAGCATATGAACATATACTAATTTCTCCAACGCATTCGCCACAGTTTAGTACAGCTTATTACTCTTAACATTGATTCTATAGTGCCTCTTGAAGTGCCTCTTGAAGACTTCCACATTCAAGACCTGGGTGTTACCTTTGAGACAAACTACGTTTTGAAAATCTCTTTCAGAATCGTATAACCACTGCATAAATATATTTTCTCCCACATTCAAACACACTCAACTTGGACAAATGTTTGCTCTTCAAGATTTACAACGGTGATCGGAATTCATCCTTAAGTTCCAGATCGGACTTCTAATATATTTTTAAAAAAAATTTGCCACCCTTAATTTGGTATTTTCAGGTTTCAAGCTATTACCAAAAAACAAAATAAAATCAATTTTTATATCTCACGAACTATTTCAGATATAATTTCGAAAGGAGCTAGGCCTAATACAATCATAAGAGAGAAACATTTTTGGGGTGATTGTGGCAGGGTTGAAAAGCAAAAAGTCTTATCTTTCTAAGATCAGAATAAAGGTATTACAGTGCCACCTTCAAAAACAATTTTGATACGTGTAGTAAGAAACGACTTATACCAGAAAGTTGTAACAGCAAAAGCAAAAAGAAAGAATTACATTTGCACTGGCATACGGAGAGTAGACGAAAAAAATGTTGTTAGTATAGTGTTTAAGATTTCGCAAGAAAGGTGTCCGAGTCCTCTTTGAAAATTCATATCTCTGGTAATATTTATCCTAGAATAATAAAGTAGACCTTATTTTAAAGATTGTTGTTAAGAAATTGTTGCAATATAAAAAAAATACGAATAAAAATTATCCTTGACATTTTTTTTCAAAGGATAACGATTTTGTTCTTTATCCTTGAAAATCTCAAAATGCGATTTTTTTCATTTTTTTATATTTTATTGGTTATACTGTTTTACGAAACATACCAAAAAATTAACTTGGGATCTTAATGGGATCGGGGTCAAAAAAATCTAAGAACATCAGAGCTTTTCAATTATGTTATAGAAAAATTACAAGTATAACACAATTGAGAAGCACTAATGTTCTTCAATTTTTTTGACCCCGATCCCATTGAGATCCCAAGTTAATTTTTTGGTTTGTTTTGTAAAACAGTATAACCTACAAAACATAAAAAAATAAACGATTTTGAGATATTCAAGGATAAGGGACAAAATCGTTTTCCTTTGAAAAAAAATCCCAAGGATAATTTTTATTCGTATTTGTTTTATATTGCAACAATTTCTTAACACCAATCTTTAATATAAGTCCTACTTTATTATTCTAGGATAAAAATTAAAAGAGATATGAATTTTCAAAGAGGACTCGGACACTATTTTTGCGAAAACTTTAACATACTATAACTAACAAAAAAAACGAGATAGAAACAAAAAATTGAAATAGCATCTTTTTTTTCACTAATTCTTCGAGTACATAAATTTCCAAAAGAATCGGCGATGGTAAGGTGACAAATTTCGTTATTTTTGGAGATTCTTGGTGGAATGACCCTTCTACATCTTATATAGTATGAAATGCGTTTAGTGGTGATATTCAGAACAGGTTACTATGCGACTGGCAACGTAATGTATACCCTTTTCGACACGTCATAAAATAACCTTTTCAACCCATTTTTCTCTTATAATTTTATTTGATTTATTATCTATCTTTTACCACTATATTCTCTTAAGTTTTCTATAATTTTATTTATAGCTGAAGAAACAAACCATTACTCGATCACTCACTAGTATGTAAATTGCGTAGATGTATCCTTATGTTTCATTTGGTAGAATAAACAATATGAATAAATAAATATTCGCTTTTTAATTGGAAGGTATAATATTTTTAATACAAATGCAAACACTAGGTACACTAAATGTATTGCTTGTGTCACACACCTCCTTACCCGTTTCTGAAGATTTTTATCTGCAACATGAACTAAGAGGATAAGTAAACCAATCGTTAAATGCGTTACCTACCACTATCTTGAGAAGTCGGATTTAATTTGCAGTTTAGTGTAAATTTTGACAGCGCAGATTCCATTTATAAAATATTATTTCGCACATTGAAACGTATTAACACTTCTGAACACATAAAGCTAAATCCCCATAGTAGCTAAAGAAATTTATCAGTTTGCATGACCTCTCGACACTTTTTGGGGTCTGTCAAGAATCGATGAAGTACTTGGAAGATTGTCAAACTAATTAACAGGTTGATATTATGAATTAAAATGCGAGTATTCCTCTTACAATCGTCGATAAGAGAGACCAGAATTTATGATGTTCCAAGTAAAAATAAAGGCAGCATAGTTATTTGTACATATGTTTATGAAAATTGAATCTAGTTAAGAGAATATTTGCAGGAACTCATTTGGTTACTAATAACCAGATAAATATTATCAAGAATACATAGACAAGGCTATTTGAATTTTTAATGGAACTGTTATAAGTGATTTGAAGAAGGGAAGATGGTAATTAGTTAAATCTTATAACTTTTGCATGCGAACCATTTTTTTCATTGATACATTTCTATTTGTTCTATTAATTCTGAACTTTCGCGTTATAAAATTTGCACAGTTTTTTATGTAAACTTTTCAGGTCCGCGCATTTTTTTTTCGATTACGTCGATCGTTTCCCAAATTAAGAGTTAGTTAAGAATAGATCATAATATCTTAACAAGAGCTACTACAGGTACCTACTTTTCATTTATTTTTTTTGAATTTGTGTCCTTCATGCTTTCAATTAATATAATTAATCGCAATGTAGATTACTCAACCCTTTTTCAGCGGTTCTTTGCAGTAACTGAAGATGCAAATCTTCCATTTCGAAACATACTCTCCCCTCCTTAAGGAGAGCTGCACGGTGCAACTACGGCTTCTAGACCTTGAACCTCTCATCCTATAGCCTCGATCTACCCAAGTAGCACGGATAGTTCTTGGTCATAACCTGTAGTCCAGCGAACGTTGTCACAACTAATTTTTAGTTGTGGCTTGTGTGTATTTAATTTTGTTGGCACTTACAACTATTTTTCGTTGCGAAAACTCTCTAACAACTTATTATCAGTACTATACTGGAGAATTACACCGAATATAGTAAAAATTTTACATTTATTGGGATTCAATTGTAAATGATTAAAATCGCACCACTTCCAAAATAGAGTAATCTCAGTTTGAAACCTAATGGATTCGAATTGATTATTCAAACTAGTAAATATCTTCAGATCATCGGCGAATCCCAAGCATGACGCAAGTTGAAACAGATCAAAAACATCATTAATAAACAACATACTGCAGTCACGATCGGCTACAAGCCAATCGTATAATACTCTAGATGAATACTGAACTCCGTTTTATATTGTAGTTGGGGATAAAGTAGAATTACGTGTGTGCATGTTGTATGTCCTTTATTAAGGACTACCATTAGATTGCTACTCAAAACTAAAAGACAATATTCAGTGTTTAATTTCATATCTTGAACTGGGTAGGTCATCGAAAAAAAAATGTCCTTTTTTAAAGGACTTTCACATGGGAGGTGCAGGGAGGACTCACTCAATTTCTTACATATTTATCCTTTTCCTTGGAACCATTAAAAAATTAATGTGTACAAAATTTCTAATTCGTAGCCTGGTATGGTATAAGGGGTGGTGATGCTATCATCCTCCTTCACTTAGACGTTATTGTTCGTCCATTGTGCGTCAATTTGTAGCTTAAATGGTTATAAAGCCATCGACATATTTTCTACAACACGTCCTTTTAAGGATTTTTTGTATGGAAGCTACTCGAAGGAGTAAAGAAATTCTACTGACAAACGAAGTTTAACTTCATTTTCGCTCAAATCTTATTTGTACAAAATTTAAACTTCGTTTCTAAACGATTTCATGAGTTATAGTAAGTTTCGTGTATTGAAGGAGGATATTTTAACAGGATATTTGGAAGGCAGCTACACGAAGGACTACTGGGATTTTCTTCATAATCATACATTTAGCTCCAACTATTAGAAAATTAACATATATAAAATTTCAAAGTCGTAGCTTAAGCCCTTCTGAAGTTATCGGCCAATATTCTTGAACACATGTTTTAAGAACATTTTATATGACAGGTATCAGAAGGAGTAAAATGATTTCGCTGATTAGTAAACTCGAACTTTGCTTTCACTCAAAACTAATTTGTACAAAATTCCGAATTCGTAGCTAAAAGATTACTTGAGTTATAGTGAATTTCGTAAATTAAGTGAATACATTTTGGCAGAATATTTGTATGGCAGCTACACGAAGGACTAATAGGCTTTTCTGCATAATCATTTAGTTCCAACTATTGGAAAAATAACACATACAAAATTTCAAAGACGTAGCTTAAACCCTTCTGAAGTTATCGGCCAATGTTCTTGAACACGTGATTTAAGGACATTTTGTATGGCAGCTACCCGAAGGAGTAGAACGATTTTGCCCGTTAACGAACTTAGCCTTACATATTCAACCATACACTCAGATTCAAAATTTCAAGATCCTAGGTCAAGGTGTTCTTGAGTTAACGTGCTAACGGACAGACAGACGGACGGACGGAAGTCAAGCGGATTTGGAGTTTTTGGCCACAAATAAACACAAAATAATATCATATATAAAAATGTTTCGTCCGAGTCTCGGTTCTATGCGTTACAAACTTTTGGGCTGGATTAAACTTATAACACTCTATATGATTTCAACTAGAGTATAAAAATGAGAAAAAGAAGAGGACCGAGGTGACTACCCTGAGGAACACCCGAAGGAACTAAAATGCACCGTGACAAGAAAGAAGATAAACGAACATATTGTTTCCTATTATCCAAATAAGAACCAATCCACAGCACGAGTTTAGAATGGGAACCAAAAGCACAGAATTTTGAAAGCAACAGGTTTATATGTATTCCATCAAAAGCTTTCACGAAATCCGTGTACAAAACATCCACCTGAAAGCCTGACTCTATTAGTTTTATTTAATTCGTTTAAGTAGTTGTGAAATGGTTTTTCGAACTACCCCAGCCGGAACAGTACCCAGCCGGAACAGTAATGTCTACGGAATCGAATCCATACAATGTATTATCAGCACGTACACATTACTCTTTCGATGATAAAACTAATTACTTTAACCCGCATAGGCCCTAGGGCGTAATCGCTTACAAAGCACACGACAAGAAAAGCCTTATTTCATTGAAGAGTAGTAAATAGTTACAAAGCATATTACATGTAAGGCCTTGTTTTATTAGAGAGTGATGGCAATAAAATCCTTGGAATCGGCCTCGACAACATCAAAGGTCCCTGCAGAATGTCGATCATCTCTTAAGGAGATGGCTGAACAGTTCAATATTCTCCTGTGCTGGGTGCCAGGACACAGGGATATTCCAGGGAACTGCATGGCTGACGAACTCGCTCGACGCGGTACTACCCTTCAGATTATGCCGGAACACCGGAATCTGGGTGTGCCTCTCTCTACATGTAAACTGCTACTTGGATTGGACTCAATTGAAAAAACCAACTCAAGATGGGCAGACGGTGTTACATGTCACACTGCGAGACAGATCTGGCCAGAGCTGGATCTAAAACGCTCTAAAAAGCTGACCTTGCTCAAAAGGGCGAATATCAGCACCACAGTCGGTGTCCTGACCGGGCACTGTCTTATAGGCCGACATGCTAAAAGACTCGGTCTCTTCTCAAACGACTTCTGTAGGAGCTGCCTGGATGAGGAGGAGGAGGAGACAGTCCTTCACCTTCTCTGTACCTGTCCAGCTCTATCAGCCAGAAGGAAAGCTCATCTTGGAGCTTACTTCTTCAACTGTCTCGGTGAACTTGCCTCAATGGAGGTCGCGAGAATCCAACGCTTCATTGCACGCTCTAAATGGTTCGACGAGTAGGACCGGATTCGATGATCCTGTGGTAACACAACGGACCTTTTAGGTCTAAGTGTGTCCGTGTTCTCACGGGCAGCCACGCGTACCTACCTACCTAACGTATAAATTACATGAAAAGTAAGGCATTACATCAATAGTGAGTGGTAAATACTTTAAATGTATGAAAAGTAAGGTCTTATAATAGTCATATCAGTAATGTGTACGGAATTGATTCCGTACTAGCAACTCGTACCGATTACTCTTTCGATAACAGATCTAATTACTTTAACCCGCATGGGCCCTAGGGCGTAAACGCTTACAAAGCACAGGACAACAAAAGACTTATATCGTTGGAGAGTTGTAAATACTTATAAAGTATTGTGTTCGTCTCCAACTTATTATCCTTTACTTTGTTGAGTTGCAAATAACAATAATATGAAAAATCGAAGTTCTTTTAACAGTAAAAAAAACAATTTATTCAATATAAAATAAATTAAAACACGTAAACAATACAACAGAATTCATTCAATAAACAAAATAAAAAATTAACAAAAATAAAATTCATTAACGAAGAGAGTCGATCCTAATATTTTACTATTAAGTTCTCAAATAGTTCGCAGATTGTCCGTAAATGGTTCGGAGAACCACATGCACTCCACTCACAACCAAATGGTCATTCTGTTACGAATAAGAATATAAGGAAATGAAATGGGCCGAGAGAAATGAAACAGAAACGAAACTGCTTTTGACAGAGTGGGTTCGCTGTTTGTTTTATAAAAAACACAAATTCGGTTAAAATTGAGCATGTGTGGAGATGGTCTATGGCATAAAGGGTTAGAGATAGTGAGAGAAAACCAGAAATATTTCAATGTGTTCGTGTTTTTTTAATAATTGCGTGGTCAAAGCGGGAGCAAGACTATAGATGAAGGGTTCTTATCGGTTTTGTTCTCTCTCGAAATATGATGTATACATATGTGGTAAAATAACTTCACTAAGTTTCTGTCCGGATATATGGTAATTACATCCGCCTGGGTGGTATGTATTACTAAGCCGGCAGTGGCAAATTGGTTGTGACAACTATCATATCACCGTTCTCACTACTATTCGTGAAAGTAAGCATTACTATATAGTGATAAGATATAGTTCGCAGAACGTTCGTACGACTCCTACACGACTATTGGTGCTACTTGGGTAGTCCCGTGCGATTATTGTTTTTGTCAAAAACTTGCAATGGAAAAAGGTTCGCGATTTCTTGACGCTTTTAAGCGAAAGACATAATTTTTATTAAATTCGAGTATACTACCAGTACAATTCGTTAAGCATTTGAAGATGAGTCTGAAGTGAATTAGAACTGACAAATAATTAATTCCGTATCAAATTCGCAATTGGTGAATCATTTCTGAATTAACTATTCCATCATGTAGTTTTCTATGGGTTCTAACCGTTTACCATAATAAACATTTCGGCAAGTGCGGGATCAAGCGGAATTCATATGAATTCAGCATTAGACCTTCCAAAAGACCTTCCTGAGGATAGGAAATATCTGTACATACATTGCATCGAATGGAGAAGTTATAATCAGAAAGAATCACCAAAAGCAGTAAGTTTTTATAACTTCTAGTTACAAGGTACATGGAACTATTAAAATAAATTGGTGAGGATCATCTTGCCAAGTTTATGAAGTACGCCTATCGTCAAAACCCACAAGATCTACATATTTAAGTTTAAGATAAATACCCGTACCTTGCATACCATAGTCCATAGAAAGCCACAAGTAAATCTGATTTTGGGAGTAAAAAATTTGTTATACCGCAAAGGTCGTCATACGAGTACCGCACACCGGCTGTCATACCTCTGCGGTCGGTCATATTTATGATATTACTACGGGTAAGATAATCTCGTGATGTATGATTTCGCTCCTAAGCCTCGCTAGCTCGAAACGTGACATAATCCCACTTAGATTTCGGTACAGGGCGATGATCTCACCGTCGATTTTAGTCGCATGGCTCGGCCAATTAATGTCATTGGTTACTTTTTATTCGGATGTTTCTAAACTTGTAACTTTTCTTGAATTCTATTCCAACTCTAAACAACTTTCACACTTTGTACGGTCGTGTGACTTCTCGACACAAACGCTGACCACATCTATAAAAAAAACGAAGATACAATTCCCATGCTAACTAGTGTCCACTATGACCAGTGACCAGTAATGCGCAGTCTCATCACCTCCAGTTCGCAGTCCATTCATTCATAACTCGTTTCCGGATCGGACCGTACGCGATTCATTCATACTTCCAAGACGCACAGACCCAGTCCAACCGAGTCCATTGAATCGGCGAAGAAGATCTCTTTCACGGTTCTCATAAATTATGGGCGGAACAGGTAAATATGCCTCGGCGCAGGTATTCTTCAGGTATTCGATATCGACGCTATGCCATCTTGACGCTACAAGATGATAAGAAAGAGTGAGTACGACATGACAGTGCGGAATCACTGTAAACGTTCGATGCTGCGGTATAAGACATTGCTAGAAGAACCGTAAAAGTTTTTTAAATGTTCATCTGGTAACCTAGATCGGATCGCTACGTCCATACGTGCGCAGGTAACGCTCCAAGTTGTCGGATTCGAAATGGTCTCTTAAGAAAATATTCAATAGACGCGTGCTTACTAGTTTGACTAGTTTTTTTTACTTAAGTTCAGGAACAGGCACTCTACCATTACGGCTTACATACTTGGAATTACGGATACCCAGCACTGAAGTCAAGATCAGCCTTGAATAGGAATCGCGATCGCCGCAGAGCAGCATTATGAATCCAGACTGAGAGTGTCTTCTTAAATTAACAATCGCATCGGATAATTAAAACTAAAGCACGCAGACAGACTCTTAGTTATGCAAATAATAAAAGATGTTAATTACTAAATGATATTCATATCGATTTTATTTACTTTCTTATAAATTGACACTACTCGTATATTCAAGAATATCAAATAGAATATGTATACGAGTATATAAGAGGTATCTTCACGAAGAACTCGATTCAGTTCTATGAGTCATATTACAAAGTTTGTCACTCATAAAATCCAAGTTGTGCAATAATTAAAAAGTAAGGAGTGAAGTTCATATATTATGGTGTAAAGCTAGTATTACACTGTATGCCATGCTGTCAAATATTTGATTAAACTTTTTTGACGAAAATTTCTGTCTAATTTTTTCAGTCAAAATAGACTTCGTGTTGAGTAAAGAAAATAAGGTGTCAAATAAAAATTTGACGATTACACTATGTGACTGCATTTGCCAGCGAGAATAGTCAAATATTTGACAGTGTAGAAGACAGTGTATGTTAATACTAGCTTAAGTAGCATTCCGAAAAACTTCACTTAAATAAATTGATGGTTTTACAAGTTTAACTGTAAATTTTGTATTTCCACAATTTAGAGGTAGTAGACCATAAAAATAAAAAAATTTCTGTCTATCCGCCGTATACGGTATGGCTTGTTAACCCAGGGGTGGATCGAAATTCGATTTGAGGATCACAGTTTAGATGAACGAAAATTCCATATATCATGATTCAACGCCTTTTGTTGTGTTTATACTCTAGATGAAATCATATATACGTCTTTGAAATTTTGTATGTGATATTTTTCCAATAGTTGGAGCTAAATGTATGATTATGAAGAAAATCCTATTAGTCCTTCGTGTAGCTGCCATACAAATATCCTGTCAAAACGACTTCACTTAATTTACGGAACGTACTATAACTCAAGTAATCTTTTAGCTATGAATTGGAAATTTTGTACAAATTAGTTTTGAGTAAAAACGAAGTTCAAGTTTACTAATCAGCGAAATCCTTTTACTCCTTCTGGTAGCTGCCATACAAAATGTCCTTAAGACATGTGTTCAACAATATTTTTCGATAACTTTTGAACGCTTCAAGCTACGAATTTGAAATTTTGTACATATTCATTTTTGAATGGTTCCAAGGAAAAGGATAAATATGTAAGAAATCGAGTGAGTCCTTCCTGCACGTCCCATGTGAAAGTCCTTCAAAAAGGAAATTTTTTTTCGATGACTTACCCAGTTCAAGATATGAAATTAAACACTGAATATTGTTTTTTAGGTTTGAGTAGCAATCTAATGGCAGTTTAATAAAGGACATACAACATGCACACACGTAATTCTACTTTATCCCCAACTACAATATAAATCGGAGTTCAGTATTCATCTAGAGTATTATACGATTGGCTTGCAGCCGATCGTGACTGCAGTATGTTTTTTTTATTGTGATTGTGCATAGGCGCTCGTACAGCATTTTGTAAGGAGAGGCGAGGCTATGTGTATAAGACTATTATGTAACGAATAGAATGCAATATATTCACGCTTATTCTAAAAAACGGCGGATTTTGTATTCCCGCCGACTATGCGGTTCACATTCGATTCCCATTCACGGCACATGCGATTATTGAAAACTTTCGGAAACTGCTTTATCGAGATACTTATAAAACGTCTTTTCCGGGTATTTAAAACCATATTTTAAGGCAGATAAATGTCCAAAATACTGTAAATGTGAGAGATTGACCATCTCAAATTTCTCTTTATTTATTGCCAATTACTTTCTGAAAAAACTTGAAAATTGCGACTATTTCATTGCGGATTTCAACTGTCAAATTTTGCAGAAAGTGAATCTTTCACGCGTTTACAATATTTTAAAAGTTGGTGAATCGCAGTTCACTTTCCCGCCGGCGGTTTTTAGAATAATACCCTGTTCAGATTATGCGCTTTAAACGCGTTTAAGTAGGCAGTACTGGACCAGAGCCGTTCTGGTAAATGCTCCATTAAGAGGAGCATAAGAGTATAGGAGGAACACAGGAAATGCCAACACTGGGCCACACTGCCCAGACTTAGACAGGCCAAAAGGTTCATACCGAACCACTCAACTAAAAGAAGCAAACAGCTTCTACAGTACGGGTAATAACCGGAATACTCACGGGTCATTCGTGCTTGAAAGATCATCTTTAAAGAATAGGAATCATTACCGATAACCTTTGCAGGTTCTGCCAACTGCAGGCAGAAACCTCTGAACATATTCTGTGCTGCTGTGAAGCAGTCGCAACTCAGCGCCACAAATGTTTCGGAGAACACTTTGTGGACCATAGTAATATTGCAAAAATAGACCTACACCAACTAGATATATTCCTAAGAGAAATAAAGCTGAGTGAGGACCTCTAGGTTGAAACTGGAGAAAGATCTATGAGGTATAACACAATAGAACACTGATCGCGGTACTTGGAGGAATCCCTCCGCCTCCGATGAAATCTAATCTAATATAAGTAGGCAAAATGAACGAGTTAAAAAAGTAGTGTTTACACTAGGCAACTCATTTTATTTTGATACATGACAGCTTGACGTGATTTGTTTTGAAAAGTAGATATTCAGCTGTGTTTCATTAGCAAATTTATGCTTTCTAAATTATTTGAAACACAAGTGTTTGTATAGCAGTAATGAAAAGTGAGTTAATTAGCTAATGCAGTCGTTGCACAAGCACAAAATTCAGTTTCTGCAGCATTAAATAGTTTCTTTTAAAGTTTACTTCGATTTCCGCGAGGGTCGCAGTACATGTTTTCGGTTAAACGCGTTGTATTGTAGCTACGTGTTTTCGTAGACGCGTTCGGGAAGTGTTTTCAACGCATTGAACTCGATTTAAACGCGTTAATCTCGTAGTCTGAACATAGTATAATAAGGGTGATTGATTTAGTTCAATCGAGAATCATTATGGCTTTTTGCTCTCACCTGAAGATAAGGGGAATATGAAACTTTCAACGAACATTCACGTTGCAGAAAAATACAGAGAACTAACAATTTTGCTTCGAATTTCTTATAGAGTGAAATCATTCAACACTTTCGAGAAGCCGCCATACAGAAGTCCTTAAAACCATAGTAATTTTATTACGCATTTCACAGAGAACTCATTGTCAGGAAAAAAAAAAAAAAATTAAAAAAAAATTGATGAATTTAAAATATCTACTTCTTCAAGTACCCACCTTACGAAAATCCACCCTTTTTTTTCCCGAACAAGAGATTAGTCGGGAACTTGTTAAGTAAAACCTGTTTTCTGATCGTGCAATTTTAAAAAAATTTGTAAGTTTGAAAATATACTAAAACTAGAAGCTGTGATGGTGTTTTTTTTGCAGACATTATAACAGTAGAAACTAATAGAAGTGGACAAAAATTTGACAACAAAAATATGAATTTAATAAGGAAATAGTAATAGTAGAAATAGCGTAATAGTATAATAATAGCGTAATATTTGGCTGAAAATAATAATTGTCTCATTTTACAATACTACTCGTATTTTTTGTATTGGTGGAATACAAGTGGAGGCAAATGCCAGCTCTTGCCCCCTTCTAAGTGCGCCCTAGTAATTCTGATTGGTTTAAGCTTATTGCCGCTTTTCCACTATCGCCTTCATGTGCATTGGATGCCGCGAACTTGCGCGTATGCGTATGTGGAAACGGCACATTCGCGTTAGTTCGCAACTCAAGTCGAGATTCCGCGTAGATTCGCGTCGATGGCGGTGTTTGGACGCACATCAAAGGGATTCGCACTGGGCACGAATGTAGTGTTTCTACTATCGCCTATGCATTCGTGTTCATTACAGATATCCAATGCACATGAAGGCGATAGTGAAAATATGGCATTACACTATTCCACAGGCGTGAAACTTCTCAGGTAACTTTTTGAATACTTATTGGAGAGGTAGGGCTAAGTCCGGCTAACCTCACCAGGCGCTTAGTGTGTAGCCAGATCTGAATAGATCATCATTCAGCCGCGCTGTTTTTTATATGATAAACTTAAGTAAGTTTAATACCAAAACATATTTAGCCGCGCCAGTTTGTTGTGGTAACACTATAGTACCAAACCGCTTTAAAAGTGTTAGAAAAGGGAGTTTTTACGTCATTTAAGAAACCATTTTTTTCCCTATATTTTTATTCATATCCGTACAAGCGTTTTGTGCAACGCCAGACTTAAAAATTTGGGTGTTAAGACCCGTCTCCCGATATATAGTATACCTTACATATCTAGGTACATACATACTCGTAAATTATTTTGAAACTGTAATTTTCTAGAGCTAGATTTAAAATTAAGAAATAGATTTAAAATTAAGAGCTAGCTCTTCCCGTCTCTGTTATGTACTCAACAATCAATCGTCAAAGGTCAAACCCGTTTTGATACGGCGATCAGACAGAACGAAATTGCGGGATGTCAATTTATTTAAATTTTTGGTCAATCACAATACTTTCTTTTGTTTAATAGTGAACTATTATAGCAGCACGTGGATATGTCTGGCGTTAATTTAAAATTTTTCGCCAGATCGAGCGAAAGAAGTAATCTATAAACTGGCGCCCAACCTTGGGCACGAACAGACGACTACAGGAGAAAAGTCTAATGATATACTTGACTGATCTCCTACATTGTCAGGCTAAAAAAAGATAAGACTGTCATCGAATTGGCTATAGTGCTATCGACACAACACCAGCTACTATGGAGAGTTTTGCAGAAATTTATCTAAAAATAAAAATACAATTCAAAGCTATAAGCTGAATAAAATGATCCGCTTAAAAAAATGCTTCACTTTTTAACGCGCATCATGAATGGGGCTTAATAAAACGTTGCCGTTGCTTCAAGACGAACTCCAGCCGTAGCAGACCAGACCACCCATTCGAATTACAAATACCAAACAACTAGTCCGTCTAAAAAATTATTGCCTACTGTATCTTCTAAGCCAGTAAAAGCTAAACAGTAGCAGAATTTGCAAATATTGGCCTAAATCAATGGCAACGCACTCGAACAAACACAATTTGGCAGACACCGTTCGTCGCAGTAAGAACGGGTTTACCAGGGTCTTCGAGGTTGACACTATCGCACGGTCATAGATGACTCACGGACCGCATTCCACCTTTATATTCGATATTGAAATCGAGCCTAAAATACCTCTTACTACTTTTACGTGTACTAACTATGTACACTCCAAGACTCGAGTCTATGCCAAAGCCTAGTACAGAAAATGGCTTTAAGTCAATCCAAAAGACACTTGAGGCACACGAAGCAAGACGGCAGTTAATAAGTGCTGAGTGGAATGCTAGAATGCTACCAATCAACATGATTGGTGGTAATCCAACATCCGTGTAACATTTTGATGAATAAGCTGCAACCAGATGATCATAACACTTAAATGATGGCCAATTAACGTGTAATTTAATTTCAGAGTAATGATTACGATCTAGCCGTACCTTCTCTTTCTCCGTCTCTTGCTTGTTGCTTCCACTAAACCAAAGAACTAATGTCTACAAGATGACCATGGGTATAATTCAAACAAGTTTTAGTCTCTATGGCGGATTATGTTCCAGCGTGGGCGTCGACGATCCATCTGATCAAGAACTTTAGATTTTTGCGACATACAAAGATAGACTTTGATTTTTTTCTTTTCTTTTTTTGAATTTCTGTAGAACTTAAAACTGGGTATTTGGAATTTCGTAGATTCCTGAAGATTTGTGTCATCATCACTTTTGTATCCGCCTAATTTTTTAAAGGCCCCGCTTCTTTCCTTTTGCATTTGGTAGAAAATGCTTGACATAAAAGAGGGTCAACCGCTAAAATAAAAACATACTTCAGTCACGATCCAACCGTATGATAGTCCAGTTGAAATACTGAACTTCGATTTATATTGTAGTTGGGGATAAAGTAAGATAAGGAGTGCACATGTAGTTATTAAGGACTCCCATTTGGTTGCTACTCGAAACTAAAAAACAATATCGTCAGTGTTTGATTTCAAATATGAAACTAGGTGAGTCACCGAAAAAACTTTCCTTTTTCAATGACTTACACATGGGAGGTGCAGGAAGCACTTACTTGATTTCTAGCATGTTTATCCCTTTACCTGGAACCATTTAAAAATGAATGTGTACAAAATTTGAAATTCCTAGCTTGAAGCGCTCAAAAGCTATCAGAAAATATTTTTTAACACGTGTCTTAGGGATTTTTTGTATGGAAGCTACCCGAAGGACTAAAGGAATTTTACTGACTGATCTCACTCAAAACTAATTTGTACAAAATTTCAACTTCGTGGTTGAACGTTGAGTTCCGTGAATTGAGTGAGGATATTTTTACAGGATTTCTGTACGGCAGCTACTCGAAGCACTCACGGGCACTTTTTCATATTCATACCTAAAACTGCAACTATTGGCAAACTAACGTATACAAAATTTCAAAGTCGTAGCTTAAGTTGTACCAAAGTTATTGGCCAATATTTTTGAACACGTGTTTTATGGACTTTTTGTATGGTAGCTACCGGAAGGAGTAGGAAAATTTTGAGCATTAACGAACTTAGCCTTACAAATTCAACCAATCATCCAAATACAAAATTTCAAGATCCTAGATCTAGGTCTAAAGTTATCGTGCACACGGACAGACAGACAGACGGACAAATGGACGGACGGACGTTAAGCGGATTTCCAATTTGTAACCACAAATAAACAAAAAATAGCTTATAACTTTTTTTCGTCCGAGGGTTGGTTCTACGCGTTACAAACTTTTGGGCTGGATTAAAATTAATACTCTCAGATTTCATCTAGAGTACAAAAATAATAAAGTGAAACTATCGACGTTGTACATAACTTCAAATGCTGCATAATAAGTTGACAGCATCTCTGTGACTTAAGCCGCACTGATAAAAACGACACTAACAAAAATGTCGGTAAAACAACGTTAACGTCTATGCAATTTTATTAGATGTGATTCCTGAAGAAACCACTTTCGGAGGTGATCCCCACAAATCTGTGGAATTATTTTCTTGAAGTCCTTTAAGCTTTAAAAGTTAGTGCGCAATATACTCAAACATTTTTACAAAAATTTCTAGATAATGCACCAACCAAACTAAAGTTAAGAAATGAAAACCGTAAGTCGTGCGTGAGTTATACCTGCACAATTTCCCCATTGACAATATCGAAATTGGTTTTAATATACGTGAAATCGATTTCTCAAAGCTGCATTCGTAACATTTTAACCTTTTGCTATCATGCTCCATATCTCAAAACATCATTGCGTACTCGCAGAGCATTAAATTGATCGAGACCGACAGGCGCGACGCTGCAAATCTTGTATACCTGTATGTAAGACACATGCGGCAGGTATCATAACGTTGCCACGAGTTCACCTTTCGATCTTGTGTGCTGCAATCCAAGGGAATCGAATAAACATTCGTTTAATGGTATCTTCTAATTCTCACGCCTCGACCAATAAAATTCGCAAACAAATTGCAAATGATATGCAAATGAAGGTGGACACACACATCCGCTCACGAATATTGGAAATTGTATTGAAAGGTATGCCTTCATAGGAATAAGCATTTTCATGTATTACCTACCCGAGTGTGGTATTTGATTGGACTCGCGTTTACGGACGAGGCACGTAATGTGTAATAATAATAACTTTATGAATTTATTTATAATGCCTTAACTTAAAGATTAATTAAATTAGCAAATTGAATATGCTTAATGCTGTCGTCGCGCATATTAACAGTCGATAACGATGTGGAACACTTGTGGGACTCATGTTTACGCAATAAAGTAGTTTCAATTTAAAATTGAGGGCCTCGATAGCGTAATGTTAAGCTAGCTGCCCCAAGATAGGGTCACGCTGTCGGAAATAAAAATAATTTTAAACACAGTCTGCACAGTTTAAATATTTAATTTTTATGCGATATGTATTTTTACCTATTACTTCCAAAATGTTAATCGTAACTCATACCTATGTATGCAGCTTTTGTAGGTAATAATACGGTTCATAAAAAAATATAATTAAGATGACATTTTTATAATGGGGTTGGTTTTCTGAGAAAAACTACATTGATCACTGAATTTTTAGGGTTGACGTAGCAAAAATTTGTGTTTTCGAGTAAATATCTCAAGATTGGGTGCAGTTACAATTTAGACTGTTACATCAAATGAAAGGTAATTCGATTCCCTAAAAAACCAGTTATAACACTTTGCCTTGTGATTATTCATTTTCAAGATATAACGTTATAAGTGAGTGAGGGTACCGGCCAAAAAAACCTTTTCTTAACACTGTTATTGAAAATTGACCCACCCTGTAGAATAATTTTTTTCTCCAAATATATCAAGGAATAACCCCTTACAAGGTGGCGGACGGAATGCCAAACACCCTGTATAATATACCTAATAAGTACTTGTATTTTTTCATATTGTGAGTTTTACATTTTGCTTTGTCTGAATTTGCAATATACTCTTGTATGGCTAGACAGCCCAAATAGGGACCTGCTCCCGATATTGCTTCACTCGAATTTGAAGCAATATCCATAGTCCGATCTGCTTTTCTTACGTATAGGTTGGCTAACCTACTTGATTTGGCACTTGACGACCTGCACTCTAAGTGCAAGGTATAATTGATTGGCGTTTTCAATATAACTTTATGCATGTACGAGTACGTACAAACATTATCATTGAAAATATTGTTATTATTGATAAAATTTCCTTTTGAGTTTTTGCTACTGTTAGCAAGGGTCATATAGAAAAAAAGAAACTTTTCTTCCTAGTCTACTGACTTTCAACTCAAGCCTCCCAAGAGCAATTCAAACAACTCCACACTTCCAGTCACATTTGAAATGCAAATACAAAAGATTTTATTAATTTCTTTCCCACATAAATCACTAATTAATTTATGTGTGTCACTGATTTTTATACCGTCTGCTATACGATTGGCGACAATTAAATCCGGAAATATGGGCCTTCGCGCAATACAAGTCTCACGTTGATCTTAAATCGTAATTGTGCCCACTCACGATCGCCAAAGTACGGGCTACTGCCATCGCAACGTGTGTGTAAGTTCACTTTACTCGCTGTGTCACGGTCAATTTAAAAGAGATTGAGCGCAGTTGCTCTTCGAAATAATTGATTTTACCGTTTATCTAATTGCACTAAAAACAACGAGCTCCCTGCCTTGTCTCGGCACTCGGGGTCCTAGACAGCAATAGGGGGTCAGTTAAGAGCGGTAGTTTATAAAAATTTAACGCGATTTAAGACCCATAAAGAACAGCGTGGATCTGACTAATTTTCATGGATTAAACTTGGCACGATCGGACGATCGTGGACGCAGCTTAAGACGAAACGCACAGCGAATTTAATTGATTTGATTTGCCGGCTTGGGGGAAGCTATAAAATGTCTTTCGCATTCGATTTGGGATTTTCGTGACAGAAAGTTTTTCGCTGGCCAACTTGTGAAAGGCCATGGACCACACTGTCAGGTAGCATACCTAGCTTCTAACTTACTGTCAAGATTGTGAACAAAACATGCAAGACCTTACCGATAGAAATGCTTGTGCGCTTGCGAGCGAGACCAAATCGAGGATATCCACATTCCGTGGTCTAAATGGTTGCCAATTTGCATCGTCTGTTCTATGAAAAGGCGTTACTTAATCACTATTAGTTCTTTTTACGATACACGTATTTTAAGTTGATAGCGGTGCTTCCTTATTCAAATCAAAATTAAATTTAAAACATCTGCCAACAGTCTGGGTCCAACTTTATTATTTTTTTGAATAGAAGCCCGGAACGCGTTTAATGCTGAGATACGGGGTAACCTAAAAAATAACGTTCCCAATAGCCTTCTGGTTATTCTTTTGGTTATCAGTCGCATAGTAACCTACACCGCATCTCAGCATTAAACGCGTTCCGGACTACTATCCAAAAAAAAGTAAATGTACGCCCATACTGTTGGCAGATTTTTTTCTGCATATTATTATTTTTTTTAATTGAGATTCAATAGAAGTAAAAGCGAATTCGAACCCAATCAACATAAAGGATTTTCGGAATTTATGAAAACTTGAATAATACCTTACACCCCCAGGGGTTCAATATCGAAAAATGCTTAAATAGGTTCTTTCCCCGATTTTATTAAAAGTCTTAATAACTGAAAGTGTATTCGATGTCTCATTAGACCTAAAAAATATATCGGAATTAGGGGTTGGATATCCGAAAATTTGGAAAGCCTTTTCTAGGCGTTTATATAAAGAGCACGCAGGAGTAAAATTAATTTGATTACTCAACATGTCTAAAAAATTTAGCGAAAATCCTGAAAATGTGGAAAAATCCCTTTTCACGGACATTTATTTTTTACTCTGATGAAAATCTAAACATATTTTTGCTTTACTTACTCCAGTATCACATCTACATATACGTACTAAGTTTTAACTTTCTAGCATAAGCCATTTCTTAGATTTAAAAACCAACCCCCCACCCCCGTACCTTGCTAACCCTATCAAACAATTTATTTTTCTAGGGTGTCTTTATATAGGCTCTATATACATAGTTGTCAATTTCTAGCTTTCTATCCTTTGGTGTTTTCGTGAAATAAAAGTCTATGCTAGAGGTCTACTGGGCCTGTGGGGAGATGTTTGACGAGACGACGGCTGCGATGTGAGCCGTCGCAACACCTAACATTGGTGACCCCGACGTGATCTGAACACGCGTATCGATGAGGACCACTGGCCCTCCTCTAGGAAGAGGGTGTGTGGGGAGATGTTTGACGAGACGACGGCTGCGATGTGAGCCGTCGCAACACCTAACAGGCCTAACTGCTGTAAAATTTTTAAGATCATATCTGGGTACGATTCTTAAGATATAAACATTTTTTTATTTTGAAAAATGGGTATACCCCCACTTCCATTCTCAACAATTTTACATTTAGTATGCGCCACTTGTATATAAAAACTACAACTAAATTTTATCTTCTTGGTGCAATTGGTTCAGAAGATATTGTGATCCAGAGTTTTTTACCACCCCTCGTAGGAGTTAGGGGGTAGGCATTGAGTAAATCTACTCACAAAAATTATTTCAACTTAATATCTTAACGGATTTGTGAACTACGCGCCTTCAAATGCTTTTGCGTATGCCGTACGCCCAGAAAATTTCAGGGTTAGAAATTTTTTTTGAAATTTCAGCTCGTTCACAATTCATTATGATTAAAAAATATTAAAGTAAAATTCAGTCCTGTATTTGAAGAAGTGCTTATGCTAGGAAGTTCAAACTCGTAGTACATGTGGATCTGTGAAAGTGGGTAAATAAATTATGACATTAGTAGTTAGATATGACACTGTCATTACAATATTTATCGTCAAAATAAAATAATCCACGCATGGAAAGTTCTACCAAGTTTATAAGGAAACAGCTGCACAACATTTTATAGGAAGGAATAAAGGATAAGTCATGTGACGAGTATTGGAATAACACAGAGGAGCTACCTTTATGTCTCATAAAAGATGGTTATCAGTCGCATAGTAACCTACACCGCATCTGAGCTGGACTTCCACCCAAAAAATACTGAAGATGCGCCCTGACTGCTGGCAGTTTTTTTTTCAAACGTGTTAGAACAAAAAATCGTGTAAAAAATTGCTATTTGTTCTTCTTCGTGGACCGGGTTATTCCAAAATCGTGTAGAAAAAGGCCGTGTAAATGAAGAGTTGGGTGTACTTGGATTTCATTTTATAGGAGAAGTTCTTGTAGTAGAGACACCAGTCTTTTTTTCACATAACATAAATTTATTTCAATATTTAAAAATAGTTCGTACAATTATCTATAATTTCAGTGATCATATCTTCATCTTTGCATCTGTAGTTACAATTTGAATTTTAACTAAAATTAGTTCTTTGTTTATTATATCAATGATTTAAATCCAAGGAAAAATTTATTATAATAAAAAACCTTTAAAGATCGGCGCAATTTCACACAAAAAAACTCATACTGGGGCGCTGTAATTTTATAAAAATTTCATTCACTTCGATCAAAATATGTAATGTAAAGCTGGCAGCATTCGTTTCACATTGTACCAACTAAGGCTTTGCTTTCAGAATAATTTGATAGGAATGTCCAAGAAAAATTAGTCACTCTTTACTTTATTATTTTTTAATAATAAAGTATTGTGATCGACCTGAAATTTCAAAAAAATTTGTTACCCTGAAATTTTGTATTTTATGTTTTAGGACTTGTAAACCCCAAAAAAGCAAAAAAAAAATGTCCGTCTGTCCGCCGTAGACGCCGTACGCCGTACGCAAAATCGTTTGAAGGCGCGTAGGTCCCGTTGCGATATTGATGAAATTTCTATGGTGGGTAGATTGGGTGAAAAATTTTGGATTACAATATCTTCCGAACCAATTATACAAGAAAGATAAAATTTAGTTTCTGTATATGTGATCACAAGAGGAGTCTACTGAAAGTAAATTTTTTGAGGGGGTGGTGGAGCACGAAAGTGGGGGGATAGCAATT
The DNA here is from genome assembly GCA_951812415.1 of Beris morrisii. Taxonomy (NCBI): domain Eukaryota; kingdom Metazoa; phylum Arthropoda; class Insecta; order Diptera; family Stratiomyidae; genus Beris; species Beris morrisii. Next base: position 75,979,293 of record OX638310.1, read on the forward strand.
TCTCAAGAAATGTAATTTTTATATCTCAGAAACCGTATCAGATATGATCTTGAAAATTTTACAGGAGTTGGGGTCGGTACACCTCTAGTAGGGAAAAAAGGGTGATGGTGAAAGGGGGTAGAAAGGAAAAGATTTTGATTTTTATTTCTTGAAAACTGTAATGAATACAAAGCTAAAAATTTAGAGACACCCAAAATAAAATTTTTGATAGGGGTAGCAAGGTACGGGGGTTAGGGGTGGTTTTTCATATCTCAGAAACGGCTTATGCTAGAAAGTTGAAACTTAGTACGTATATGTAGATGTGCTATTAGAGTAATTAAAGCAAAAAAAAGTTCAGATTTTTTTTGGCGTTCAGAGGTTGAGTAAAAAAATGTCCGTAAATCCACATTTTCACGAATTTCGTTAAAACTTTTAGAAATGTCGAGCTATCAAAGCAATTTTACTTCTGGGGGCTATTTATATAAGCTATTAACGTTCTTCACAATTTTTCGATATCCAACCCCTATGGGGTGAAAAGTGGTTGTGTACATATTTTGAAATTCACTTTTACTTCTATAAGCTTTAAACATAGTCGAGGAAAAAACCGATTTAAGTTTTTTTCCCTATTAAACCCCCAGGGGGTATTGTTTAAGTTTTCACTGATTCCGAAAATCTCTTAGGTTTAATGTGATCGAATTCGCTTTTATTTCTATGGAATATTCTGTTGAAAAAAAAATACGTAAATAAATAAAAAAATCTGCCAATAGTCTGGGCGCAATTTTATTATTTTATGGGTAGAAGTCCGAAACGTGTTTAATGCTGAGATGCGGTATAGGTTACTACGCGACTGACAACCTAAGGAATAACCAGGAGGCTATTTGGAACGTTATTTTTTAGGTTGTCAGTCGCATAGTAACCTACGCCGCATCTCAGAATTAAACACGTTTCGGTCTTCTACCCATAAAATAATAAAGTTGTGCCCAGATTGTTGGGAGATTTTTTGTAATAAGCTCCGGATTTGAACGACCTTTGAATCCCGAAGAGTGGGCAAAACAGTTGAGTCACGTTTGATTAGAAATAATTTCCCTTTTCTCATTTTATGATATTTGAAAGATTGTTGGATTACGGGTAGGGGTAAGTGTCCTTTCTAGTTTTCCTCTCCAGGCGTCCTTGGCTTCAATAGGCGAACAGCCAAAGTTAAAATATTGCTGTTCTTAAAAAACTATGTGACCTTTTAAGTGACGTAATCAAATACGATATATATCATAAATACAAACAATGTTTCGCCGAAAACAACAAAAAATTCGTACAAAAAGTTAGCTTCTTTGATATCTTTACCATGGAAAAATTTCATTCATTCATTTGGGTGGATTTGAATTAGCGCAGTTTCACATTATTTTCTTGTCTTGTACTAAACTCAATATTGTAGTTGCAAAGGCTCCAGCCTAAACTCTAAAAAAAATTACAAACTTTGTCTACACATATTTAAGTATGTATTATTGAAATAAATGAACTATGAACTATGAACTATAAATTAGAGCAGTTAGTGTTGGAGCCAAAATATGAACCTCGCTACATGTACCTTAATCATAAAGTGCTATAATCTTGTTATGATTCGCAGTAATGATATTCTGTTCAGGAACGTACACATGGATGAATGCTCGTCAATAGCACCAGATGTAAGGTTATTTCGGATAATTCCTTCATACACCCTCTGATGATTCAAAGCAACCCGATTCGGACCTTGTTCAACATAGTTTTCAAACTAGCCTTTAAAGTAGAGATTTTTTCAACTGTCATATCCTGAATGGTAGCCGAAGCAGCGATCAATCCCAATCGGGATATTTCCTCTAACGCCGAAAAAACAACTAAAAATTCTTATGAATTTTATCTTTTGTGGTAGCTTTATAGTCTAGTCAAATTTACCAACGGCAAAACTAGCGGAACTTACACAAATTGTTTTGATGTTAACGCGAGCAAAATAAGCAAAAACCACGGTTTAGTTTGTTATTGTATTGTTGCGAGCTAGGGGTTCGCCGGGATTTCAAGTAAAACACAATTCGGTTAAAATAAAAATAAGTAATTATTTATTAATCGCACTTTAAATTCACAGAACTATATTCGCACAATAATTCGCACTGTATGGCAGTACCGCCCGCTTATACCATATATCGCTTAACTCGTTCACTTTCGTTCTCTTTCCACACGGTCGCGTATGCTCGCTGGCTATCGCAGTCGCGTAATCAAAATTACTGTCCCTTAGCTGAATGCTTTACCTGCTTATATACTACCCGGTTGCAGTCTAGGATGTGCTTGAACGTTCAGTTCTGGAATCTTCTCGAAAGCTTCAGAGCCTTCGATTTCGATCATCGTTCAGTGGTGTGTGCAGAAGATTCAAGTGAGCTTGAGATCTTTCGACTTTGGTGGTTCATGTACAGGGTTCTAGTACATTGGAGAGCATTCGATAAAGAAGGGAGATAGAATCGTGTTGTCTCGCCTTATCTTCAGCTAGGTTTCTGATTGGGTTATTTTGCCACTAGGTATTCGGTTGTTGTTGTTTTCATTATGTGAAACGATCGACTTGCACGGTTGCGGGGTTGCCAGGCTTACATGTAACATTACTCCCTCCTTAGTTTCTGTTCGTCCCGAACAGAGTAGCTCCCCCCGTCAGTGACGTCATTTTTCATTTTGGTCCGTGGTACTCCCTCCTTTAGTTGCGTGCTGACCCGATGCCATCCTTTACCGTTGCACTGATGTTTTGACGATGTTTCCCTCTGTCTTCGAGTGCTGTGTAACAATACTAGATCGCCATCTCTGTAGCTGGAAGATTTCGCTCGTTGACAACGCTCTGCATTCTGGTGATTATTTGTTGAACAGATTTTGTCCCGAGTTTGGTAATGTTTTGCCTGCTGTCGATCACAAACTTTTAATCGTCGCAAGTTCCCCACGACCTCTTTGTCTTGTTGACTATTCTGCATCACAATATGTTGATGTTGATTTCGCCAGCCAATTTCCGTCTCTTCTAATTGGCTCTGTAGCTTTGCGCCTCTGGTACTCCTTTGTTCGGCAGTACAATCCGAACAATAATTCGTTGTTCTCTTCGGATTTCGACAATCAAACCTTAAGTGTCCTTCTTGTCCACAGTTCCAACATCGCATCGCTCCGCGACGTTTGCCTTGTCTTTCGGTTCCTTTCCACCAGCAATCGGTGTCAACAGTTCTTTCCCGCTCATTACAGCTATTGCATAGTGGTTGTTTCGAAGTGTGCTCATCGTAATTATTCCTGTTTCTTCTTAGATGCCAACAATCACGCCGTAAATGCCCGTCCTGTCCGCAATGCCAACATCGGAGAACGCTGAGCCTAGCGTGTTCCAATCTCCGACTCACGTAAGATTGACTTGTGTTTTCATTGCGGCAATGGTGGGGTATCGCTCTTCCAGTGTAATCCGCTGATCTGCAATCCCGACTTAAGTGTCCCGCCTTTCCGCAATTCCAGCATCGGGGGCCACCAGATCCTACGCTCGGCTTGGTGTACTCTGCTCTCTCGCATACACACTTTTCTGTTATTTTTCGGACTCGGTAGTTACTCCACGAGCTTTGCTTGGCAGCTTCGAACGTAAGCCCATATACTAAGGCTTCGCCAATCGTTTTCTTTCCTGCCAATTTTAATGACAACTGTAGTTCTTCATCCTGTACGGCATTATTAAATGTGAACACAGCCAAATCACTGCGATGTTCGCTTTGCACATTAGGGAATGAAAGCAACGTAAGTCGTTCTATATCGAGCGCTAGCTCTTGCAATGTTTCGCCATCCTTTTGACTTCGGTTGTGGAGTTGCATCTTGTAGATCTCTCGCATGTGGTCACTGCCGTAATGAAGATCTAATGTTTGTACCAACGTCGAAAAATCTTGTTGCTGCTCTTGAGGAATTGTTTGAAGAACTTCTGCTGGTGGACCTCTTAGCGCCAATATAAGAGCCGTTCCTCGTTCCAAATCATTCCAATGATTATTTCTCGCGGCAGCCTCAAATTGGGTTTTATAGATAGCCCACGGTGTTTGTCCATCAAAGATTGGAGCTTTGAGATCTTTGTGCGTAACGTGTTCTGTCTTAATGACTCCAGTTGCTTTCACGTTATCAAAGTCCCTTTTTAAGCGTTCAACTTCTTCTACAATCGCTGATGTCTTCTCCGTTATTTGATCTTCAAAAGTTCGAAGTTTCTTTTCTACATTTTCTTCTATTGCTTTACCCATGGTGTCCATCGTCTGATTTAGATCTTCGATTTTGTTGTTCTGCTGCTCCAACTTTTGGTTGAGGTCGTTAAGATCTGTTGATGTTTGATCTAACTTCTTGTTAAGATCCGCTGACAGTTCACTTTGTTGGTCTAATTTCTGGTTGAGGTCCTTCGAAGTCTGGTCTAGCTTCTCGTTGAGGTTTGTTGATGTCTGATCTAATTTCTGATTAATGTCTTTCGACGTCTGGTTGAGATCCGTTGATTGTTGGTCTATTTTCTGGCTTTGCTGGTTCATCATTTGCATTAATTGCCTTAGAGACTCTAACGTCTCTGAACATTCATCACTACTTGCTGCGCGAGCTTCTTCGATTGGAAACTCGAAATTGTTTGCGTCCTTGCCTTCAGCCTCAAGCACTTCGATCATTCGGCTGACAAGTTCAGTCTTGTTCCCTGTTGTAGATAATTCGCGTCTACCGAGCTCTTCCTTCAGCTCCATTAGTTTCAAGTCTTTTAAATAACGCGGCATTTTCACTATTTTTTTTTTTTGTCCGTTAAAGATTTTCCGCGATACAAATTCACTTAAGTTCTCTTTTTGTCCGTACGAGAACTTTCCACTTCACTAATTGAAGTTACCGCTCACTAGAGCACTCGAGAATATTCGGTTTCACAAAATTCTCCCTGTCCGTTCGAGAATTTTCACTGAACTTCACAGTTTGAAAACTTTATTCGTGCACCAAAATTCTCACTTTGTCCGTTCGAGAATTTTAATTTCACTTTTCCACTCGCGATTCCAACCCGAATTAATCCTTGAAATCCCACTTCTGACACCAATTGTTGCGAGCTAGGGGTTCGCCGGGATTTCAAGTAAAACACAATTCGGTTAAAATAAAAATAAGTAATTATTTATTAATCGCACTTTAAATTCACAGAACTATATTCGCACAATAATTCGCACTGTATGGCAGTACCGCCCGCTTATACCATATATCGCTTAACTCGTTCACTTTCGTTCTCTTTCCACACGGTCGCGTATGCTCGCTGGCTATCGCAGTCGCGTAATCAAAATTACTGTCCCTTAGCTGAATGCTTTACCTGCTTATATACTACCCGGTTGCAGTCTAGGATGTGCTTGAACGTTCAGTTCTGGAATCTTCTCGAAAGCTTCAGAGCCTTCGATTTCGATCATCGTTCAGTGGTGTGTGCAGAAGATTCAAGTGAGCTTGAGATCTTTCGACTTTGGTGGTTCATGTACAGGGTTCTAGTACATTGGAGAGCATTCGATAAAGAAGGGAGATAGAATCGTGTTGTCTCGCCTTATCTTCAGCTAGGTTTCTGATTGGGTTATTTTGCCACTAGGTATTCGGTTGTTGTTGTTTTCATTATGTGAAACGATCGACTTGCACGGTTGCGGGGTTGCCAGGCTTACATGTAACAGTATGTATATTTTCACTCTCTCTGTACAAAGAATTTAAAGATTGAAAAATTGCTTTTAAGTTGCAGCATAAAAAATGTAATTCTTATTAAAAATCTTTCAATTAAATTAAACAGATTTTGTTCAACTCTAGAAATAGAAATCTCGCAAACATTGAGGAACTACCTGATAAGGAATTAACATTATTATCTAATAATCATAAAGGAACGCGTTCTACAAGTAAAACGTATAAATGGGGTCTGCAGTATCGATAGTATCGAGTATCTGTAGTCATAATCCTTATTGTTAAAAATGTTGAAATAGATTGATTTGAGATACAACTTTCCAATTTTCAAAATATGGGCAGACTTCTTTCAAAAAACTGATCTAGGTACTTTAAATTTTTCGCGAACTCCTTATTCTGTATAGTTAACACTTTGCTTGTATGTCTTTTAGCTATTCCTATAAATATTTCTATAATCTTCTTTATGTTAATATTGTCCATACGACAGAGAAGCCAACAAACATATAAAATATTTTCTTTTGAAATAGGTACGTCTCATAATCCTAAAATGAAAGTAGTGAATCAGGCTTGTTTATTCGATAGGGACAAGATTACCTCAGGGTAATATTATGAAAGATGAAGTTGTATTAAACGAAATGGTACATACACCACTTAAGCTAGTAAATATTACACTGTATGCAATGGTGTCAAATAATTGACTTAAAACAATTTGACGAAAAATTCCGTATAACCTTTTCCGTCGAAATAGACATTGTTACAATATCAGAAGAAAATATTCCAATATTTGACAGCATGGCATACAGTATTATGCAAGCTTTAGTAAAGCAGCTATGTACATATATGTTAAAATCGCACCGTTCTAAATTACCACAAATTAAAGTTGCATTGTTAGAATTTTCTGTAATTCCAGTGGGGCATAATTAGTTTTAGAGCACCTGCAAAGAACACAATGCGTAACGATATAGTTATCGTTATGAGCAATACTTATTAAACAATTTAATAAGAATGTCTCGTAAATAACATTAAGGTTATGCGACGCTTGCAATTCTTGTCATTTCATTTATAATGGGAGATGTGCCTGCTTAGAGTTAGAAAAGAGAGTAATGCGGTCTCAATGTAAAGTTTGTGACCTGTGTCCGAATTCACCGTTTAAATTACCAAACGATTGTTACACATTCAAAGACAAATTCATTTGATTGATGTAAGTCTGTGGGGATTTGGGGACTGACGTTGATTTAAAATTAATATAGAACCGCTTTACTTTTACGGTAACTTCGATTCTATAGTACATTCTGCTCTACGGCACTCGTTTCAATGATTTGAATTCCACAGACGTGCTAAATTATTCTTGGGAAAAAATATCAACATACATTATTTCCTTATGCTAGACAGTAGTTGCTGTATGTTAAATATGCCTCAAGTTGTGCCCGACTTCTACACTTGTATGATTGAGTGGTGCGACCGTACGAATAATTTTACTTACGTACATTCGAGTACTTAAAGCAATTGTGATCGAGGTGGACGTCCTGTGAATCGCGTCAAATGCTGTTACTAGAATATCACTTATCGTCTCCGTTGCATGCCAAATGTTTGTTTTTATGTATGTATTCGATGCATATCGAGTATTTCATATTTTTGGGAAGTTACGCAATGGCATCACCAATCTAATATTGGGTCTATGATAAATGAATGGCAAAATAAGGGCTATTTAATAGTTATTTAATTAATTATATTAGCGAAACAATGCGAACCGATGTAAATTATTACGTAATTTTTAAATTTGTTTCGTTATGTCACAATTTATATTACTCATAAGGCTATTCAAAAATAGTTTTTACACACTTTTTCCAATATAAAATTGTACTGTGAAAACATAAACCAAACCATATTTCAATGAAATGCTTAGAAGAATTATTATTCCAAATAATTGATAACTGCTGTTTTATCAGATTTTGTGAAAATATCCGATATGTTTATTCGGTATTTACCAAATTTCCCTTGAATATTAAAATATGCGTCACTACCTGAGGTTGTGATTTTAAAATAAATTTGTTGAACTTAAAACTACTTTCTTTTACGACGCTCCAGAATAATTTTTCTGACGTTCTCATCTCTTACCTTGAGCGCGTCCATATTCTCTTTTTTGGTATGTTGAACAGATACTCGTATATTAAATTTTATGGAAAAACTTTTAGCAATTGTCGGAAAATTGTGTATTCTAATTGGATAATAATTATTTCACGACTACAATTCAAATAATTGACCATAAACGGATCGTTCGAATTAAACGATCGAAACATAATTGATAATTTTTATTCGTTAAAAACTTTCGATTAGTCTACGATAAAAAGTCAATAAGCTGTGATCTTGACCGTTGTGAAGATCCGTCATTTGATCACGTTTCGTCCATTCAAACGAAATTGAAATCAACCGAAGATAGTCGTGATATAATTGTGATTAAATTGAATTGAGTTCGCATCCATTCACTAGTAACAACTTAATCCTTTTGACGGTATATACGAAACGAATCTAGAGAACGAAATAGTCGATTTCACGCTATTTTTCTGTGTTAAGTGCGATCAAATTAAATTGCAAGTCATTTGAGTAATGCTTCGACAATTGGGAAAATCATTCATCACTAGGAGAGTTGTGGTATTATCGACGACAATTTTCAGTTTTAATTGAATTTCATAATGTATCGTAAGAAATGTAAAAAGAGTAATAAGAGATTTATCGTAAATTAATGGATACATTTTTACTTTATTATTTTAATAATAAAGTATTGTTATCGATTTAAAAATAAATTGCTACCCTGAAAAATTCATGACTAATAGACACCAAAAAAGCAAAAAAAAAATTCAGTCCGTCTGTACGCCGTCCGCCGTACGCAAAATCGTTTGAGCTCCCAAACCCTACGAGCTATTAAATTGAAATTTATTTGTGAATAGGTAGGCATCTTGAAGTGGGTGAAGGTGTGTTGAGGGAGCTGGGGGAGCTGGGGGAAGCGTTTTAGACTGAATAAAGTGCTGAAACTTGCAATTTATATAAAGCTTCGATAGTGGACCCATTTGCAAAAAAATTGTTGATATGGGTCAAGGGGTGTGTGGGAGTGGAGGGAATAATAATGCGTCTGAAACGCTCGAAAGCCGAGATCGAGACATTCTAAAATTTATTTCTCCTAAACCGTTAATGTCACGAAATTAAAACTTAATGAACATTTGTGGGTATACTAGGAGAATAGATCGGAAACAAATTTTTGAGTGGGGGCATTGGCGTACAGAGGTGGGGGGTGAAAAACTTTTGATTACGATATCTCATGAACCAATTGTACTAGAAAAACTAAATTCGGTTTCTGTATAAAGGTTAACAAATAAAATATGCTGCAAGTAAAATTTTTTAGGGGGGCGGTGGAGTATGGAAGTGGAGGTGATAAGAATTTTTCTAAAAAATCAAGTCTCATATCTCAAGAACAGTGTAAGATGCTAAGATGCTTAGAATTTTTACTAGAAGTAGGCCTAATAGACAAAAATAAAAATGTTTGTGGTGAGGGTGGGGAGAGTGAAAATGAAAAAGTTCAGATTTTTGTATCTCGAGAACCTCTTTAAAGCTTTAGATAAAGCTATATTAGTAGCATGTTGGAAAAATATAATTACTTTATTATTTTAATAATAAAGTATTTTTTATAGGGGTAGAACGGCCATATTCCCCATGTCTGATTCGATATCGAATAAATTTTCATTTCCACGGGCTTGTTTAATAATCATTTAAAACCGGTTTTAATTTTTTTTTTCTTTTTTAACCTATCTCTTCGGAGTGATAAGGCATCGAATTGGTTTTCACTTCGTCGGGCTTACTTTATATACATCTAAAAACTCATTCCAGGATTTTTGGATATTCAACCTCCATGTAGGTGTAAGGAGGTTGCATTTGTTTCACAAAGTCCTACATATTTCTTAGTTCTGATGAGATATCGAATTCATTTTTACTTCCTAAGGCTTCCTACATAATCGTCAAAAAGTTGAGGATTTTTAGATATTGAACTCCAAGAGGACGTAAGGCTTTCGACATATTTTTTAGGATTGATGAGATATCAGATTGGTTTTCACTTACACAGACTTTTTATATAATCGCCTGCGAAAGAATTTCCGATTTCATATAATGGCCCAAAACCAAATCACGAAAAACCTCCTAATCTCGTAACAGCTGATATTATACTACGACTTAGACCGCGTCCCGAAGTATGACCCAATTACGTAATTCATGTTATATGTGGCAGCGGCGCAAGTATTCTAGCGCGACCTCATTCTAACCGCTTCCCGAACTTTGTTTAAGTTTTCAGTCACATAGTAACCTACACCGCATCTCAGAATTAAACGCTTTCCAGACTTCTACACAAAAAATAATAAAGTTGCTCCCAGACTGTTGGCAGATTTTTTCTTTGTGTGAAGATAATTTCGATCTAACACAATTTAATGCTTTAAGAAAGACGTTTTGTTCTCGAATTATTTAAATTTGCTATAAAAAGACTTTGTTAAAAACAAGTCTTACTGTGTGTGGATCCGGGAGTCACCTTCGTTTTATTTCATCGGACGGTAATTTGCGGATAAGTAACTTAGCGAGAATTAACTCTGTTTATATGTTTAACAAAAAAAACAGGGGTTGAAATATCTTAAATCTGGCAAAGACTTTTTATTTAAATTATATTTTATTTCACTTATTTTATAGACAGAATAAAATTCCCCCACCGTACGAGAATGTACCGATTACTGAAGTACTTTTCAAATTAGATCTTACTCAAGATCCAAAGATATACGAAATTGTTATTACTAAATACCAAAAAAAGCTGCACATTCTACATATGCAACTATAGTTCAAAGCGCTTTAACATTAAACAATTTCTGCCAAGATTAATGTTACCGTGCACGAATTCATGCCGCTCGTACAGTACGCATTGAATTTTTGTAATTTAACACTCGACTTTAGTTAGTTCTATGCACAAAATTGAAATGCATTGCACAGTTTAAATTATCGAACAGTTTTATCTAATCGGTACCCAGCCATGTAGACAAAATCACTTAAAACTTGATAAATAAATTTTCTGAACCGATTTTAGACTTGAGGTATCTAACGAATTTTTTTTGCTTTTGAATCTTTTCAGGTGAAAAACCGTACACGTGTCAGTGGCCGGAATGCGAGTGGCGATTTGCCAGATCGGACGAACTTACAAGACACTACCGGAAACATACTGGCGCCAAACCGTTCAAATGTGTCGTATGCGAACGAAGCTTTGCTAGAAGTGACCACCTAGCGTTACACATGAAAAGACATCTTCCGAAAAACAAATAAGGACATTGTATAAATACTGTGATGGATGATCCTCTACCTTATGAATGCACGGATTGTTGCTTTTATTCGTGGCATGGAGGATTTATGGTGTGCAGCTTTCATGCATCGTAACTAGGTACAAACTATATGCGTTCAGCGTTGGTGATCGAAAATAATCCAAAAGATAAGTCCATTGAGCATTTAGAGAAAAACGTTTTCACCCGTTAAATGGTGGTTGTACAAAGTAACAGGCGGAATTTAGTTTAATTTAATAATGACGATTGTAAAGAACATTCTAGCATATTATGACTTAAAGTAATACAAGGGTCTTGAATTTGGTCTAATTCGCGTTAACACCAAAGATAAAAAAAATTCCACCAGATTCTGCGTTAAACGACTGAGACCTTGTATTTTATTTTTTGTAATATAATCGAAATTATTTGCTAATGTATTTTCGTTATCATAGTTCGTAATTTCCATATAAAGGTAATATAAATTTTTCATAGCCGTCTATCTTCTATTAATTCTCTCGTTGACTACAAAAAAAAATTAAATTAAGAACATCAATTCCCAGAAACAATTAATTTTAATAAAAATATTAAAATATTTTATTTTTCGAAACGGTTTTAATTAATTCGCAAACCTGCATCTAAATCAAAATATAGCGGGTACAGCAGAACAAAACTCTGAAAGAATACATCACACTAGCACATATGCTGCTCTTTTAACCTGTTTTTTCTATTTTTTCAGTACTATACATACTTATTCCATATAAAGGTATGTGAAAATTATCAGCGATCAGTATGAAATACTCTTGTATGTCAAAGGTTAAAGGTACACATTTGAAATGGGGCAAAATCATAAGTTTTCCGACAGTTATATGTATAAGTGCATATGAAGGAAACGATATATTCTCTATACAAAAATGCTTTAAGGACGTATTCATTTCGGGGAACCATTTAGAACTCAAGAAACACCCAACAAAAAAAATTTTGTTTTAAGTAAAGAATAAGTTTGGATTTTGATTTCGAGTGTCAGCGAAGTTTCCGACACGCTTGAAATTTTTTGTTTTACGGAAATATACGAATAGTTAAATGTGAAATGAAGGAAATTTTGGGCGTCCTTCGTGTAGCTATTATATGAAAGTCCAGCTTTTATTGTAGTTGGGGATAAAGTATAATAAGGAGCACGTTGCTTGTCCTTTATTAAGGACTCTTGTTTTGGTTGCTACTCGTCAATAAAAGGCAATGCCTTCAGTGTTCAATTTCATAACTGGAACTAAGTAACTCAACGAAAGTAAAATTATCCTTTTTCAAGAATTTTTACATGGAGGTGCAGGAAGGACTCACTCGTTTTCTAGTATATTTATCCTTTAATCTGGAACAATTTAAAAATTAATGTGTACGTAATTTCAACATCTATCGGAAAATATTTTTGAGCATGTATCTTAAGGACTTCTTGCATGGGAACTACCCAAAGGAGTAGAAGGATTTCACTGATTAGTAAACTTAATCTTTCTTTTCACTCAAAAGAAATTTGTACAAAATTCTGCATTCATGACTGAACCGTTTTTTTGATTTATAATGAGTTTCGTGATTTGAGTGAAGACAATTTTACAGGATATTTTTATGGCAGCTAGCTACACGAAGGACTATTGGCTATTGAAAAATCAATACATCCAAATCTTAAACCGTTCTGAAGTTATCGGAAAATATTATTGAACATGTGACTTTTTATATGGAAGCTACCCGAAGGAGTAAAGGAATTTTATTGACAAATGTTAGTTAGTTTCATTTTCCTTCAAAACTAATTTTTACAAAGTTGCAACTTCGTGGCTAAACGATGTCTTAAGTTATAGTGAGTTTCGTAAATTGAATGATGACTTTTTAACAGGATTTTGTATGGCAGTTACTCAAAGGACTCATGGTAACTTTTTCATTTTCATACCTTTAACTGCAATTATTGAAAGACGAACGAATACAAGATTTCAAAAGTCATAATTTAAGGCCGTTTCGAAGTTAATGGCCAATATTCTTGAACACGAGTCTTAAGGATTTTTTGTATGACAGCTATCCGAAGGAGTAGGATGATTTTGCCCATTAACGAATATAGCTTCAAAAATTCGACCAAATATCCAGATTTAAAATTTCAGCATCCTAGGTCAAGCCAGAACGCCTTGGTTTACAGTGCGTACGGGCATACAGACAGCGTATTTGGGGTTTTGGCCACAAATGAACAAAAAATAATATATATAACTTTTTTGGTTCGAGGCCAGGCTCTGTGCGTTACAAACTTTTGGGCTGGATAAAACTTATAATACTCTCAGATTTCGTCTAGAGTATAAAAACTTTTCAGTCAATGCGCCGGTACTTCGAAGATTGACAAATCTCTTTTAATTTTAATTGCTAACTTTGAGGCGAGCGCAAGCTACTGTAAAATTCAAATTCGTAAGTTTGTCCGCTCCGGCTGAGAACTCAGTAATTCAGTTTCATATTGCACCTTCAGCTCCATGCTTTGGATAAAAGTGAAAAATGAATGATTTTAGATTTTTTCAAAGCCAGTTTGTAGCATCAGTCGTTGACTTAATGACTAAATACTTTACTATTAAACACTAATAAGCTAAAGTCAACAAATAAAATATTGTTGATATGTTTCTATGTACAACTACTACAGAAATAGATTTTTATCATTCACATTAAATGCAAGAAAAATGAAATCGCTCTATATGAGTATGAATCAGTAATGTTTAGTACTTTACACTGTAGAATTTTCGTTTAATCTAGAAGTGGAGGTATGTACATAATAAGGCATAACGAGCGAAATACTATTAGAATCTAAAGAGTTAACTGCATTACATCAAACATGACATCAAAATCGCCAAAGAAGTACATTGAGCAATAACTAAAAGGTGTCGTTTTATTAATTGTTGCGATTATTTCGCTAATATTTGAGAGAAACGTTTATTTATTTAACCTATATACAGGCTCGAATGCAGAGCGAAGGGGTTTTGGAACTGAACTTGCACCCAAAAATCGATTTTTATATTATTTCATTATTTTAATATAGACTCAATATGGAACCGAATGCGACAAACTGCACCTTTATACGACCTATAAAAGTTGTATAAAATTTAAGTCAAAGTGGAGAAGGAATGCATGGAACAGCGCGCTCCACCGTGCTTACCTCGCAGACCATGGCTCCAACTCCTTCGATTCCTTCCAAGATATGGATACTTCTGTTGATTGAATTCATTATTTTTTTTTTATTTATTGTATAAAAAAATAAATAAATAAATAAAAAAAAATAAATAAATAAAAAAAATAAAAATTATAATTTCAGCAACAAAGAAATACGCTTTTAGATTTTGAGTCTCCTGAAAAGTATGCTATGTTTGCGCATTTGCCCCATTATCTTTAAAACTATAAAAAAAGCTATAATTTTTTTCAACATTAAATGTTGGCCACTAATCACCGACATAGGATATTGTAAATTTCCATGTTTCTAAACCACTTATATTTCCACTGTAAAATTAAATGTCGGAAATGTAATAAATACAAACATGTCTCTGTAAAATCACATAAACATAAATCACATGACATTTGTAATTTTACAATTTGGAAGATAAAATTACCTTCTGTGAGGTTATTTATAATACCAACCATATATGTAACTTTACCACTTAAAGGGTAAATTGTACAAGTAGCCACATGGGAAACTACATTACTATTTGTAAATTAATTTACATAATACTTAATTAATGTAAATTGAAAGTTTTAGAAGTAAAATCTAAAACTACGATTTAGTGGAACGAAAAATTCCAAATTTAATCTTTATCGTGACCGTGTGTGTTATGTTTTAATATAGTTTTTTTTTTTTTTAAAAAAAAACATTTCGGCGGGAAGATAAATATGGTATCCATTAAACTGTTAATAATATTATATATCTTAAAAAGCAATACGGTAATACACTCATTTGTAATAAATAAAAGAGGTAATTTATTGGAAATAAACAGGAGCGGGGTTTCATGTTCATTAAAGTTATTTTATTTATCAAAAATATAAAAAACTATAAAATTACAAAAATAAACGTTTTCATTATAAATAAGATGAAGTTATTGGCCAATATTCTTGAAAACTTGTTTTAAGGACTTTTTGTATGGCAGCTACCTGAAGCAGTAGGGTGGTTTTTTCCCATTAACGAACTTATCTCTACGAATTCAACGAAACATCCAGATTTAAAATTTCAATATTCTCGGTCAAGGCGTTCTTGAGTTATCGTGTGGGCGAACGAACGGTTGGACAGACAGGAAGCGGATTTGGAATTTTTGGTGCTAGGTAAACAAAAAATAATATATGCCTTTTTTCTTCCGAAGCTCCGTTATATGCGATACAAACTTTTGGGCTGGATTAAACTTATAATAAATACTCTCAGATTTTATCTAGAGTATAAAAATCAACAAATTAATCGGCCTGTGACTTTGTTGAAAGCAAGTTACACCGTGTGCTGGAATAACAATTGCCGAAACACTCTTATAGCACGACCCTACGCTTTGCCTTATGCCAAGTTTTCAAAAATATTAATTCCCCACAAAAATCATTTTCAATTATCTTTTCCCACCCATTCACCTTTCCACCGCTAGGGTTGGACATGAGGTTAAGATCTATCTCCGGAAAAAAACTACGACATAAAGCTTCGAGAGAAAAACTCAGTTCGGTATAAAAGTAGAGGCTAGGACACGTTTAAGTCTGAAGTGCCAGAAAAGCGAAGTGTAAAATCGGTGGTATGTTTTTCTATACGAATTAGATTTACAAATACTTCATCTAAATCTACGATATCGAATTCATCTGAGACCATGATTTAGAAACGATTAGCGTAATGTTCACCAAAGTGATGGTAGAGCAAATTTTTATTAGTGAATGTCCATTACGCACAATTAGAGAGTTAATTTCAAGTCGCAGGTGAATTTATTAATAGTACTTCAAAGCCATTCGGTATATATTTGCCATATAAATAACAAATTGCCGTTGTGGCACGAGAGTTGCACAATTTTTAATTTTTTTTATTTTATTTCATTATTTTTGGATTAGTTTTCTTTTACTTTCCAAAAAACAATTCTTTTGGGTACAGAAACCGAATTCGCGGAATTTATTATTTTTTTATTTTTATAGCTCCTTGTTAAAACTTTTTGAAAATTCTTGTCGTACTTATTTTTTGGCCATGCACAGCTTCAGTAATAATTTTTGTATATTGAATTTTCTTCCAATACCATGGTATTATGTTTTTCGTGAATACTGATGATTTAACATTTTCCACATAGCTGGTTTTTGCACCAACCTCTTCAATTACAGTTGTCTAATTACGTCACTATCTCAAAATCAGATAATGGAAGTTGGAGGCGATTGCGCAATAACAATTCTTTTTACCAAAACGTTATTAATTTTTTGAACAAAGTCCGGGAAATGGTTAAAGTCCAGTGCGAAAGAAGTGCCTACGATACTGACACTTCATTAACCGTTTTTATTCAAAGTCCAGGATGCGGTCAAAGTCGAAATATAGCACAGGTTATTTGGACTCACGGTGGTTATTTGGAATGTTAAATTGTTCATTAGTTAATTTTGTCATTAAAGTAAAATAAAACTTTCAACATTCATTCGTGATTCTTCAAATAAAAAATAAATAAAAAAGTAAAATTAAACAGCCCATAGAAGTAAAAACTAAATCTGTCATCCTAATTCCTGCATCTGCAAACACTGAAATACTAAATTGGGAAAATTTTCAAATGAAGTGCTCTGAAGCTACCGTCACACGTGTTTTAAGGACTTTTCGTATGAAAGCTACTCGAAGGAGAGGAGGAATTTCGTCGAATTCGACCTTAATTTAAGCTCTGATCTAATTTGAATTAATTTTCAAGGCTAACCGATTTCTTGAGTTAGAGAAGGTTTAGTAAATTCACTAGTCATTTTACAAGATATGACGTCGATATGTTAAAAAACAATTTTAAAAAAAAGGGTACTTTTTTAACATAAAGTCAACGTACTAAAATAATTAATGTTGTAGGTTGAATCGTTTTGAAGTTATTAACCAATATTATTGAACACGTCTTCAAAAGGCTTTTGTATAGCAGCTACCTTAAAGAGAAGGACAATTTGGCCCGTTCACGAGCTTAGCCTTATAAAGCTTATTTTACGAAGAGTCACAGAGAGTCACATCCTAGGTAACAGTGTTTTTATAATACTCGCAGATTTCATCAAGAGTTTTAACATAATCAAAGTTTAAAAATTGCGATATATTTAACTATTCGAAATACACAGTTTAATTTATATAATTCTTCTAAATCAAAAAAGTAAATCACACTCGAAATCGATTTTCCAGCTGGACGTATTGCTAATTCATTTACATGTTTATCATGCTTTCGAAAAGACTCTATTATCGTTAACCGAGTACGTTGCGCCTTAGTACACTCGTTTTTACGAAGATTAGTTAAATCAATTTTTAATCATAATAAAGATTCCAAAATGGATGTGCACTATGTGCAGTTAAAGACTCAATTTCAAATCGCAGGTGAATGGTTTATTCGATTTGGTGATATATTTTCGAATAGTTTAAAAAAAATAGCTAAAAATATCTTCATATGTTTGTGTAATACCATGGATACACTGCTGGTATGGATATCATAATATGGTCAGTACCAGCAGTGTATCACCCAATACTAAGCATATACGAGATAAACGAACTGGTATATATCTACTATTGAACCTGTTTCATGGTATACAAATGCGATAATTTTATCTAGTATGCTATGCATTTTACTGCTAGTAGTGCCATTTCCCAATAATGTGGCGAGTATCGCAACTAAATGTCGTTGCTTGCTTACTTAGATTATGTACCTTAAAGGATTGGACATGCCACAATAAAAAAGAGCCAAGTTGTTTTATGCGCATGTCGAAATAAAAGCTGCATGGGCGTACAAAACTGATTATTTTAGGGGCAAAAATTTTGGCTCGCATTTTAAAAGTTTTTTGCATATATTAAATATATTGCATAAACATACTGCATTCACGATCAGCTGCAAGCCAATCGTATGATACTCTAGATGAGGACGATTTTGTCCGTTAACGAATTTAGCCTTACAAATTCGCCCAAACATCCAGATACAAAATTTCAAGATCATAGGTCAAGGCGTTATTGAGTTATCATGCTAACGAACAGGTGGACGGGCGGACCGACGTTTTGGCCCCAAATAAGCACAAAATAATATTTAACTTTTTTTGTGTTCTGAGGCTTCGTTCTAAGCGTTACAAACTTTTGGGCTGGATTAAACTTATAATACTCTCTGATTTCATCTAGAGTATAAAACTATATATCTCTTTGTAATCTATGTATGTATGCTTTACAGATGCATAATAAAATAATATATATGTACATATTTACTTATGATCTGGTATGATTCTGTAACTGAAATCTCGGCGAAATACCAGAAACGAGTAGCTTTTTCAAATGCGTACTTTTTCGATAAGCACCAAATTTTGATATTTCGTCAGACTTATTTTTAACAATAATGCAACCATTTTTCTATTACTAATTTAATGAGAAGGCTATATTGTTGTGAACTCAAGGGAGACTAGTCATCGAAAAGATTTCTTTCGATGCAAATCATTTGTACAGAAATGGATATTTTAATAAATATTTCTTTTCTAAGTATAGTTGCATGTTCGAAATGATCACCTTTGTAACGCTTTTGGATGGCCCCAAATGTAACGTTATTTTGCTACCCCATTGGATCCAAGATCTAAGCCGTTCAGGTTACCATGACAACCAATAAAAACAATCAACAAAATATTCCTTCATAATTATTTCACGTGTGTTTTTGACAAGCAAGATCCTTTGGCATCCTTGGATCCCATGGTACTGTCAAAATAATTTTGGTCTCTATTTTTTACGTGCTTTTACTCCGACTTGTCCTATCCTTAGTTACCTTATCTAAGCTTGCTTATATCAAAAACTGTCAAATCGTACCATATGTTCAGTGTATCATATGCCGCTAGTTTCGATACTACGATTTCAATACGATGGTTTGTATATTAGCTGTGTATCAATGGTAAGTTTATTCGATTTTAATTTGGGTTATGCTGTGCCTTCGTCTTTGAGCAATTGCTTCTGCGGCAGGAAAAGTGATACAAAATGACTGCCCAAATTTGACATACAAAAAAAAATAGTTAGAGTATATCATTGGTGGTAATGCAGAAGATAATTATAGTTAGTTTTTTGACAAAGTTAACTCACTACGTTCGTTTCTGAATCACACTAAAGCTCAGAAATTAGTCTTTAGTGTAACAAGAATTTTTGCACGTACATAACAAAAACGAATTATTATAGTATGCTAATGTTCTCGTTTACTTATAAGTTAAAACCAAAAACTGCCATACTTCCAGCTTCAACAAATGTATCTAAACCAGTTATTTATTGATCGCTCTTTAGTAAATTTTTCACACGAAGGCAAAAGCAACTTTGTCCCCATAACGTAAATGATGAATAAAGTTGTAGAAAAATCAAAAATTGATGCATTTTATAATTCAATAAAAAGAAGAAAAAAAACGAAGACAAGCATCAGATTACGTAGAGTAGACTTAAGTTTAATCTCATTAGTCAAACATGTTAATGAGATAATTCACGACAAAGCGAATGCATTGGCAGGATTTAATGTCATAATCGTTAACGATATTGCTAAGCTTAACTATAATCGAACAACCATGTTACCATAGATTTGTGTTAGAAAACAAAATAGCTCTGAACACGTTAGAAAAGATGCACTTTAGACTTACTTCACTACTATAAATGTATTATATATTAATTTAGATATTGTGTAAATAAGAAAAGTATGTTTGTGAGTATTTTCCCATATAAAGCACATATTTTCCGTTTGATAAAATAATTTTTGCATTCTGCATTCCAGTTTGTAGTCAATTTATGTAAAATTAATAATAATTTCCATATGAACTAAACACTTTTGTCAAAAGTAATTAATGTAATGTCTTTTCAAATAGAAAAAGAAACTTTTATTATTGAAGCCTATTGTGGGTGGAAGTTGCTAGCAATAAATGCAATTTTATTGCAGGTAAAAACACGACTAATAATAAGAATAAATATTGTTACTGTCAATGTTAAATACGTGTATGTATAGGTATATGAGTGCTATTCTAAATATTTCTTTTGTTCGTTTTCAATGTGTTTTTCTAGTTAAACTAGTGTGTCTACTATATTTTATTTATTTTGAGCATTTTTATATTAAGAAGATTCGATGTATAATTACATATAAGAAAACCAATATAATGTGTAAATTTAATTTTAATGATGTAAATGTAAATAAAACGTTGAAGAGAAAATATCGTGTTCTTAGATGCCATTAAGATTTAATTTAATGTTTTTTTTAATAATTTAAGATTTTTATTATGTGACTCATTTATTGAACGTTTAAATCATTTTATTTCATAACATGACACTTTATTTAAAATTATTTGTGTTTTATTTTATGTTTTACTACAAATGATTTTAAGTTAAAAATCATGAAATTACAGCTAACATCGAAAGTCCTTAAGTTTGTATTACATACTTTATTATTTGAACTAGCCGCGTTCAACAGCTACACCTGCCTTTATTGAGCTCAATACATCTGCTACTGTACAGAAAACATGGTCGGTCACTGAACGCATATATTTTCACGAATTTCGTCATATTTCTTAGATCTTCTGAAATATTGAATTAAGTTTTCTTCTGCGGGTTCGTTTTTTTTTAATTTAACCCCTAAGGTGGTGCAAGTAAGTTGCATACATTTTCACCTATTTCGCCATAAGTGTTTACTTGAAATGGGTTTTTTTAGTATCGCCTACAAACGGTTTTCAGCATTCTTGCTTTTCAACCACTAAGAGGGTGTAAAATAGTTTTACATGTTTTCACGAATTCCGAAAATCTGATATCGAATTGGTGCTTACTTGCACAGCCTTTTTATATAATCGAATGCAAACTGATATTTTTTACATTCTACCCCCAAGAGATATGAACGCGGTTACCTTTTCACGAATTGCTACATACCTTCTAGGTCTAATGAGATATTAAATTGGTTTTAATTTCTACGATCTTTTAATGAAATCTTCACAACCAAATTTTCACACTTTTTCCCCTTGGTGACGGGTTGTATATGTATTCTCAAGTTCCGCTTTATTTCTTAAGTCTGATAAGGTTTTCTTCTCAATTGGCTATACAGTGACTCCCAAAAAGATCCGCACAAGTAAGAAATGTTCCTTCTTTCTCATTTTATAAGTCATTAAAAAACGGGAAAAAATTTAATAAAATATATATTATGAGCAGAACATAATAGCCTTACATATCACATAAACACAAAAATTTTTCACTTTATAGATACCAAAAAATAGAAAATTTCGTAAAAGAAACAAAAAATTTAACCTCTCAAAAAGATCCGCACATAGGCTAAATTGTAAAAATAAACAAAAATTATATAAAACTAGTATTTTGTTGCATGTCCTTTTTGTTCAATAACACATTTTAAACGATTTGGCATACTGGAGATGATTTTTCGCAAGTATTCTACATCAATTTTCACCCATTCTTCGCGAAGCCTTGTCTCGAGCTCCCCCTTAGAAGAAATTGGCTTGGTATGAATTCTATGGTGCAATTCATCCCAGAGGTTTTCAATGGGATTACAATCTGGTGACTGGGGAGGAGGATGAACCAATTTTGGGCAATTATGCAGCTGCCATTCTTGAACAATGCGAGCCTTATGTTTGGGGCATATTACTAAGATATTTAAATGTATCTAAAATGCCCATTTTGCAAATTGTCTTTCAAGAGTTGTAAGTATCGACGGGAATCCATTATACCATCAATAAATACTAGTTCGCCAACACCTCGAGTAGATATGCATCCCCAAACCATTAAACTGCCGCCCCCGTGCTTCACTGTAGGCCTGAGGTTCTTCGGACTCAATTCGTCGTTGGGCTTGCGCCACACCGTAACACGTCCATCCGAGCCAAAGACATTGAATTTGCTTTCATCGGCAAAAATAACGTCATCCCAATAATCAGCATTCTTCAAAACATATTCATTAGCGAAATTTAATCGTTTTTTTCTATTCACTTCGCTGATGAATGGTTTTTTGCGTGCAACACGACAATTATATTGAGCATTTCTCAAAACTCGGCGCACTGTTTCGCATCCCACTTTTTTTTTAAAGTCTGCGAAAACTTCACTTACAATTTTTGGAGCACTCAATTTAGGGTTTTTCTTGATTTTCCGGACGAGAGCGCGTTCTTCAAGCGTCGTTAGAACCTTTGGACGGCCAGGACTATGCTTCAAGTTTATTCTGCCTTCCTCTTTATACCTCCGGAGAATATCGTAAACAGTTCTACGTTTCATGTTGAGGACCGAACATATTCCTGCCACAGTTTCACCTTCCTCATGATTAAAAACCACCAACTGGATCTTGTCTGGGGACATGTATTTGCCCATTTTGCATTAATGCAAGCACAAAGTTTTTTGAAGCTACCAAAAATGCGTGGTTTCAAGAAAATATTAGATATGATGCGCCCGGATTTATGACGACTTTATCACTGAAGGCAGTATTAGATAAACAAGTCACTCACACGCATTTATATTGCATAAACATGCACGCGTTTGCCCAAGTTTCATCGATGTGCGGATCTTTTTGGGGAGTCTGATTTTTAGGTTTTTTTGTTTTATCCTTCCTATTCCTTCTCGTTTTGCGATACATTTTCTATTTTTTTGTGTTAAATGATCGCGTAGATGTCTTGTACCATAAATAGTTTTTAGTTTTCTTTTCGTGTCATTGATGAAAGCATAATTTGAGAATGAAGGGAAATTTCAAGCTTGTGCGGATCTTTTTGGGAGTCACTGTATATGTAATCGCCTAATAAAAAACTTTGCAATTTTGGATATTAAACTCCCGGGCGGTGTAAAGCGACTGCATACTTTTTCACAATTTTTTAGGGCAAATAAGATTTCGAATTGGTTTTTACTTCTACGTGGTTTTTATATGTACAATCACCTAAAATCTGATTTCACAGTTTTTCGAAATTCAACCGGGTGGAGTAAAAGTTGTAGGCGTTTTCACAAATTTTTAAGTTTTCACAAATTTTTAAGTTTCAAAAAAACATTACAAAATTGTGACAAGCCAAATAGGTGATCACAACGGCAAGCCAGGAAAAAAAATTTAACGTTTCGTGAAGTTTTAATACTTAATATTGAAAAAAATGGAACGCGTGGTCTGTTTGCTGCTGTAATTACTGGAAGAAGCTCAACAAAAGTAATTTAACGTAAATTTAGATGTGTTTTACATTTTGTGTAATTTAAGGGCGTTACGTCACACTTTCACGTTTTCGACATTTATCAAGTCACAGAAGCATGACAGCACATCATCATTTTCACATGTCTACAACTATTTGGTGAAATTATTGTGACTTTTCTTGTTACTGCAGCGCCAGAATGCGAAAAAACTATTCGATCACAAGCGCAGTCACAAAATTTTAGTCACAGCAGGCTGTGATCTATGGTAGGCCGTCATTTCAGAATAGGGACGTATAAGTAGTTCCGCGATATGGCGCGCGCGATACGATTGGGTTATCGCGTGCATAGCTTTCACTGCAATTCCACCTTTAAGCCTAGTACGGACCTCGATCAAAATTTTGCCACGCTAATTTACTATATATCTCTATCATCTGTACAGTGAAAAATTGGAGAAGTAAACAGCTAGGAACAGCTGTTTACATTTTTCAAAATAAAATTTATTATACGCGTGTTTTTCATGGTAATTAAGTGTAATGGATAATAATATCGGCCATGGTTAATTTTATACGCACATAAAATATCTTAAAATCCGCTTTGGTTTAAAAAAAACTTAAAAGAAACACTCGATATCACGAAAACCAAAGTCGGTTTGAAAAAAAAACTGACAAATTCAAATACAAATCAGGAGATGTCAAAATTATTGTACCCCAATGCAAAATTAAATAGCAGAACATTTAAATGGTGGCGGAAAATTGGTCTACATGGTTTCAGCACGATCTTTTGGTCGATGAGCGATTGTCAAATCGTGGCAGAATTTTGACTCGAACTCCGTACCATCAAACAGAAAGCCAACGCAAAAATCGAGTTAGCAAAATTTTGACAACTTTTTTTTACCAGTATTTCATATAGGAGCCAAAATTTGGATCGAAGCCCGTACTAGGCTTTAGGCGTCTTGTGTTTATCGTTGCTGTCATCCATTTCCATTTGTGGATAACAAATCCAGTCCCAAGAAATGTCAATCCGACACTAAACATATTTGCACTAACTTAATAAGACCTTGCTTGGTCCGCAGGCGAAGACTAGGCGACTTTTTTGAGTTTACGTTGAAAATTCCGAATTTTACCTATCCGTCGAACCCTACTTACAGGGATTGGTGTGAGTGCGTATACATACCCATTAGGAAATAGAGCGCTTCCATTACACTACTATCGCGCTTCTTTGGAAGCTTGGATCGCTTCTTTTGCCATGCCTATCCTGTTGCTTTTTAGCATTACGTGTCCGCAGCGGCAAGCGCTTCGTTCCTGTTTTTCAGGCAGCTTACCGGAAGCAAGTTTCTATTTGAGCCTCGGCAATTTATCGATGCTGATGAGCTTTATGAAAGCTTTCTTCCATTCGGAAAATATGAAAGCGCTCCCTTAGGTTACAATTGTGAAGCGCTCGCTTGACGTTGCCCTAGGTAGCGTTATTGAAGCATTTTAAGTAAGTTTGTAAGGCTTCCTTGGCGCTGGCCTTAGTAGCGCTATGGAAGCACGTTTGGAAAAATATTCTCTATTGTTTAAGTACAATAGAATTTTCATTCTGTGTAGGTAAGTTAAAAAAATATTTAAAATAATTCAAAAATAATAAATTTATTCAATATATAAAATAGTAGTTCTAAAAAATATACAAAATTTGATCTTAAAATATTTCAATAAGAAAAAATTACATTTATAAGTTAATTTTTTTTAATTTGTAGGTGAATTTGTATTGCCGGTTTTTCGCAATCTGAAAACCAGCTCGCATGGCCTTTTCGAAATCCGCCGCTCCAGAAACTTTCGATTTGGTTGCTTCTAGTAGAAAAATGATACCATGTTGTAATGTAAAATATCTAAAATAATAGAGAGTATGTACATACCAAGAAGGAATTTATTAAACATTTTCTTGTTTTTTATTCCAATTTTTCTTGGAGGTCTTCCCAGTTGACTTGTAGTAATAAGACCTTTGAGAAGAACGGATTCCTCCATTACATTTTCAGGGATTTCAATTATCTCTTCCTGAGTTTTGGAACTACTTTCAATAGATGCTTTCTGTTGAAGAATCTCATTTTTTACCAATCTCCTGAAATGTTGTTGCTAATTCCAGCAATTTGTTTACTCATATTTAAAATTCTGAAATTATATACCATACATTTGATATTCAATTGTAGTGAAAAGGAGTTGAATATATTTTCACGAATTTAACAGTAATTCTTGGATTCGTTAAGATTTTTGAATTTTTTATTAAATTTCCTATTTGAAGAAACACCATTGATTGAAACGTAAAATTTAGGGAGATGGAACATAGGGAGATGAGTTTAATTATTGACTAATGAATTTGGCTGCATCATATCATCAACCACATCTCAAAATTGATGTCAAAAATAATAAATTTGAGCTTGTAATTTAATTTTAATATATTATAACATAAATAATTATAAGAAGTTTTTGTTGTTTTTTGGCGACAGAGGAGTTTCTGGTGCGAAACACTAACTCGAAGTCCCGACTGGGATTAAACACTGTCCTGGCTACTGCCATTGAGGACACGATACTTGAAAAACTGTTTAAAACTAAATCCGAAGGAACTGTTTTTTCATCGGATGGAATAGACTCATCAGAGGGTCTGTCATGCCTATCCGAAACACCCTTACAGCTGGTGGTATTGCTGAGGATTTTTCCCTATATGCTTTATTTTCAACACTTTTTAACTTTTCGCTACACTTTAAAATACACGTGTTCACTTTGCAAAACTAATCCACAGAATAAAAATTCTATTGTACTTAAACAATTAAGAATCGTTTTTCCGAACGTGCTTCCATAGCGCTTCTAAGGCCAGCGCCAAGGAAGCATCTTATACTTGCTTTACAAAATTACTTAAAATGCTTCAATAACGCTACCTAGGGCAACGCCAAGGGAGCGCTTCGTACTTGCTACCACGGGGTAAACAAATATTTATATATAAAATATTTTCTTAAAGTTATGATTAAAGAAGTTTAGACCAGTCATATGAACGCAGTCAATTATTGCGGAAACAGCTGCAATTGCCCAAATTGTCCTTTCGGAAGTTGAAATGTGGTAATATATAAAAAAGTATTGAAACTTTCTTTTTAATTACTCGTACAATATCATACCACAGATTGTAATGATATAACCAAGTTCTAGGTAAAATGTGGCCTCATAAGATTTAATGCATTGTGGAAATACCAAAATACATAACTTATTTATATATGCAAGTATTGACGGAACCCACTTAACTTAAACGCGCCAATATTTCGTACTAAAGATCAAACGGCAAAGAAGATCAATAAAGTCACGTCTCAGATTGCAGGCCGTCATCATAATTTCCTTCAATCGGCTTCGGCGCGCAAACTTCGCTGCGCAATAGACGACTTCAATTCACCAAGTTTCCCTTTCAACCGAGAAAAATGAAGAAAAAATGCGCTCGCGCATGTGAACCGTCGTACGTACATCGCGTCGATCGGGGCATAACTTGCAATTTTACTAAAGTGCAGTCCGCAGAGAAATTCCAACAAAAGAGCATTAGTAGCTGTATTACAACAACACCAACGACCGGTGTGGGTGAGCATTAGTTATGGCCCGCAAAAGATCAGCATCAACGGTTAGACTTAGAGTAAGACCACGTTGGTCCATTGAAAACCGGTAGTCCTTGAAATAAAATTACTTCTTGTGTAGTGTACAACACATTCGTGGCGTAGCCAGCTAACTTAGTCGTAACTATACGCGAATCTTTTAGCTATCTATTCTGGCTGACTAACAGCTGTAGGAACAGATTGACACCACTAACTGTTGGAATGGGCCGTGAACCATAAAACGACTGCATGAAGAATCTGCTTTGGAATTACAGATGCAGGGAGACCTAATATATCTTAAGCGCCTAGATTTTGCAATAGCTATCAATTTCAAAGGTACTTTATTTTCCAGTTCACATTATCGAAATACATCTGATAATTCTTAATAGCTTAATAGCCCAATACAATCACTACCACTATTCCTCTACCTGGTGTAAATTGACCAAGTATCGGGACCAGGATGTAAATTTTAATAGCTTTTGAATGAAGCTCTCCAACACGCCAGAATCAATACAGCCAAACACAACTGATTCAAACGTCGACTAATCGATATCTATTTTCAGTACTGAAATAGCGTCGGAAAGAAACCCGAATTTCCGAATTCATTTTTCCACTTTTTTTTTATCAATACTGTATTGGAATTGCTTCAATACTTATATGATACTAGTAGCTCGGAAGCTTATTCTTTCAATACCACTCTATACAAAGTTTCTAAATAGTTTCCTCGCAAATTTCTTCAGGTTGGCAGCCACGTAATGGATCGCGTCGCCCTTCGACCTAAAGAGCGTCGCTGCCTGTTAACCAAAAAATTATAAATGTGCACCAAGAATGTTGTAATGGTTATTGAGGTTCTCGATTTTTACTCTGTAACCTTTTCCCAAATTTGAACCAAGAATACATAGTGAACTGAAATGTCGTACTGCTCATAATGTACTAAGAGAGATAAAATAAATATAATACCATGGATACACTGCTGGTATTGATATCATAATATCGTCAATACCAGCAGTGTATCACCCAATACTAAGCATATACGAGAGTAACGAACTGGTATATATCTAGTATTGAACCTGTTTCATGGTATACAAATGCGATAATTTTACGTAGTATACCATGCATTTTACTTCTAGTTGTGCCATTTCCCTATTGTGTGGCAAGTATCGCAACTGAATGTCTTTGTTTGCTTATATCAGATACTGTCAAATCATTCCATATGTGCAGTGTATCATGTGCAGCTAGTTTCAATACCATGGTTTGTATACTAGCTGTGTATCCATGGTATTACGCAAGCGTTTCCTTCCATATTTAACGTATTTCCAATCATATTTTTTTAAAAAAAAGTTAAGAAGAAGTCCAAAAACCAATCGCTTTCGAGATTTAAAAATCTATCAATAGTAAGGGCAAAACTTTACTATTTTTCGGGTCAAAGTCCGAAATGCGGTTAAAGTGGAAGTGCGACAGAAACGCTTCTGCCATTGCCACCCTTAATAAATGACTCATTTTTCGGTTATAGTACCGGTCGCGGTCAAAGTCGAAAAACATACTACGCCATTTAAACATCCATGGCGGTTGAATATCAAAAAGTCCTGAAATTGATTTTTAGGAGATTATATTATATATAAAATCCGTAAAAGTGAAAACCAATTCAAAATTTTGTCAGACTTAAAAGATATGACAAAATTCGTGAAATCGTATAAAACTCTTTGAAACCTCTCAGAAGTTGAATAGCAAAAAATCCTGAAAACCAGTTTGAAGCGAATATTTAGAAAGTCCGTGGAAATAAGAACTTATCTATGTCAAATCAGAGCTAAGGGATATGGCGGAATTCGTGAAAATGTATACAACTACCTTACAGCCACTTGTGGTTCGAATTTGAAAATATATTGAAAACAATTTCTATGTATTGTTGCGAGCTAGGGGTTCGCCGGGATTTCAAGAAAAACACAATTCGTTTAAAATCTAAATAAGTGTTTATTAATTATTCGCACTTTAATTCTATTCGCACAATAATTCGCACTGTATGGCAATACTGCCCGCTTATATATTTCGCTTGACTCGATCACTTTCGCTTTCTACCAACACGGTCGCGTATACACGCTGGCTGTGACAGTCGACGTAATAAAAATTACTATGTCCCTCGCTGAAAGCTTCATCCGCTTTTATACTACTTGTTTGTAGTCGAGACTGTTCTTGAATCTTCGCTCGGTGGTGTGTGTGGACGGTACTGGAAAGTTTGAGAGCATTCCATTTGATCTTCTGCGCTGTTCTAGTACATTCGAGCACATTCGATTAGAGCGGAGGTATAATCGTATTGCTATGCTCCCCTTATATACTTCAACTAGGTTTCTGATTGGGTTACTTTGTTGCTAGCTATTCGGTTGTTGATGTTTCCATCATGCGAAACCTACGAATAAGAATATAAGGAAATGAAATGGGCCGAGAGAAATGAAGCAGAAACGAAACTGCTTTTGACAAAGTGGGTTTGCTGTTTGTTTACATAAAAAACACAAATTCGGTTAAAATTGAGCATGTGTGGAGATGGTCTATGGCATAAAGGGTTAGAGATAGTGAGAGAAAACCAGAAATATTTCAATGTGTTCGTGTTTTTTTAATAATTGTCTGGTCAAAGAGGGAGCAAAACGATAGGTGAAGGGTTCTTATCGGTTTTGTTCTCTCTCGAAATATGATGTTTATGTGGTAAAATAACTTCACTAAGTTTCTGTGCAGATATATGGTAATTACATCCGCCTGTGCGAAACGATCGAGTTGCACGGTTGCCAGGTTTACATGTAACAGTATTTATTTGAAGAACTCGTAGAAGAAAAATTAATTTAATGTTTCGAAAACCAAAGAGATTTGATGACATTCGTAAAAATATATGCATCCCCTTTTCATTGATCATTTGTTTTTTGGCCACCTCCGTATGCCAACCGATGTGAGCCCCATATCAGGCTATTGCCATTAAAAATAAGATTTTTAGGACGTGCTACCGTTGAAATGAAAGTTTTAGCTTCATTAGCGGTTCTTGAGATATAAAAATCAAAACGTTTACCTTTTTACCCTCCTTAAATTTTAAGAATACCACTCTATTTGGGCATACTCGCAACAATAATGAAGTTTCAGCTTTGTGGTATGATCCGTTCAGGAGATATGGATTTCAGAATGTCTCCATTCCAACTTTTGAGAAATTCTGGTGCATTGCTTAACCCTCCACTCTCGTACCACCCAAACCGACAAAATATCTCCACCTCAGAGATCTATATAAATTCCAGTGATTCAATTTCCGATCGTAAGTGGTTCCTTAAATATAAAAGCTAAACTTTGTCGTCTAAATCGCACTCATCTACTCCCGCCTTACACCTCCACCCTCATTTAGGGTGACAATATTCAGTGTTTAATTTCAAATCTTGAACTGGGTGAGTCACCGAAAAAAATGATCCTTTTTGAAGGATTTTCATATGGGCTCACTCGATTTCTTACATATTTATCATTTTCCTTGGAACCATTTAAAAATTAATGTGTACAAAATTTCAAATTCGTAGCTTGAAGCGTTCAAAAGTTATCGGAAAATATTGTTGAACACGTGTCTTAAGGATTTTTTGTATGGAAGATACCAGAAGGAGTAAAAGGATTTCGCTGACTGTAAACTCGAACTTCGTTTTCACTCAAAACTAATTTGTACAAAATTCCGAATTCATAGCTAAACGATTACTTGAGTTATAGTGAGTTTCGTAAGTGAAGACATTTTGACAGGATATTTCTGTGGTATAAAGCGATAATAGCTTAAGTCGAGAAAATAATTAGGCAGTTACGTGTATCAAAATTGATAAATAAAGTAATAGAAAATATATTAGGAGATCTTATTTTATTGAATGTAATAATACAACACAATAATAATATATTATATGAGACAAAAATCTATCAAACAATGGCAATTTTTTTGAAAAAATGCAATCGAAAACTTTAAAAATGAATTTTTCTTATCTCGACATAAGCTGTTATCGCTTTTTACCACAGATTTGTATGGCAGCTACACGACAGACTAATAGGATTTTCTTCATAATCATATATATAGCTCCAGCTATTGGATAAATAACATATACCAAATTTCAAAGACGTAGCTTAAACCATTCTGAAGTTATCGACCAATATTCTTGAACACGTGTTTTATTTGGTATGGAAGCTACCCAAAGGAGTGGGACGATTTTGCCCGTTAACGAACTTAGCCTTACAAATTCAACCAAACATCCAGATTCAAAATTTCAAGATCCTAGTTGAAGGCGTTCTTGAGTTATCATGTTCACGGACAGACAGACGGACGGATGGACGGACGTCAAGCGGATTTGAGGTTTTTGGCCACAAATAAACAAAAAATAATGGGTATATAACTTTTTTTCGTCCGAGGCTTGGTTCTATGCGTTACAAACTTTTGGGCTGGATTAAACTTAGAATACCTACTCTATATGATTTCATCTAGAGCATAAAAATGGCAACTAAAAGTTAACAAAGTGCGAGCGATTTATGCATCGAGTATGTCGTTTCTGACAAGAACTAACAGGCCTGCTTAACTAACAGAATGATATCGAGTATGTGCCCCTAATTTACTTATCTATTTTTATTCTCTTCGATTTCGCGCACTAGTCTATAATTTCGAAATCACGTCATTTCAACTATGAACCAAAACACTCATAATTGTAATGGTGCATTCTCAACGTTTGAGGCGAGCCTCTCTCCCCATCAAAAAATCATTCAATCAGATGGCTTGTGGAGTCGCAAGAGTCTAACATTCTTCAACTTTATCTCCGACGCACGCTTCCATATTTCTACACACATACAATGAACTGTGGCACCACACAATTCGCAGCTCATCGTATTTCTGTCGTTTCGCACTTATGGGCAAGTTGCGCCGCAGAGGCATGTTGAGTGTAAATTGCTTTCAACACAGCCGACGAAAACCGGTTTGCAATGGCCTGATGGGGGTATAGGCTCGCCTCAAGGGTGAGTGTAAACGCACTATAAATGTTGATGTCAGCAAAAGATTGTCAGCTGCATTCAGCACATTGTTGACGTTGTCATTATCAGTTATCGATAATCAGGTTTGAAAGTGTAACGTGAAATATTAATTCATATCACATATGGTAGGCAGATATGGGCATGTAAAGTGGAATGACACTTTCACTTTCTCTTTTCTATACTGCCACTTTTCACTGGCAAAGTTTGCATACAAACGCACTGAATTGGAGCTGTCATATAAGATCTACAATACCTACATATAAACAGTATGAACTGTTCTACTTAATTTCGAAATTACTTCACAAATCTCGATGATTTCGAAATTACTTCACTAATCACGATGATTTCAACTCAGTTTTAATAAACTATTAGCTTTATTTGAATAGTATTTAGAGATATAGCACAATTTGGCAAAATAAAGAGCTTGAAACTCAGCTAAACTGTCAAATTTGAAATTCAGAACTCTAGAAGCTCTTGAATTATGATGCGTCAAATACGTTTCCATGGGAGTACTGAAATTTTTTTTAGGGTAACAAATTTTTGGGGGAATTTTTTAGTCTATAACAAAAAAATCTGCCAACAGTCTGGGCTCAACTTTATTATTTTCGGGCAGAACTCCAGAACGCGTTTAATTCTGAGATGGATAGATTCGGTGTAGATTACTATGTGACTGAACACCTAAAAAAGGTTCGGGAATCAGTTAGAATGGGGTCGCGCTAGAATACTTAAACGCCGCTGTCACATATTACATATGAATTACATAATTGGGTCATACTCCGGGAAGAGGTCAAGTCATAGTACCATATATCGTTAATACGCGATAAGAAGGTTTTTCGTAATTAGATTTTTGACCATTACATGAAATCGGAAATACATTTGTAGGCGATTATATAAAAAGTCTGTGGAAGTGAAAACCAATCTGATATCTCATCAATCCTAAGAAATATATCGAAAGCCCAACATCCTATTAGAGTTGAATATCTAAAAATGCTGAAATCAACTTCTGAAGATTATACATATAGGAAGCCTTAGGAAGTAAAAATGAATTTGATATTTCATTAGAACTAAAAAATATGTAGGAATTTGTGAAAACATATGCAACCCCCTTGCACCCACTTTGGGGTTGAATATCCAAAAATCCTGAAATGAGTTTTAAGATATATATAAAGAAAGCCCGAGGAAGTGAAAAATAATCCGATGTCTTATCACTTCTAAGAGATATGACGGAATTCGAGAAAACGTGTTCAACCCGTTTATACCCTCTTAAGGATTGAAAAAGGAAAAAACTTGAAAAAAAATTTTAGGTGATAATTAAACAAGCCAGTGGAAGTAAAAAGTTATTCGATATCTAATCAGACCAAAGGGATATGGCTGAATTCGTGAAAATGTATAACACCCCTTTACACAACCGTAGGAATCGAATTTCAAAATATCCTGAAATAACTTTCTAGGTATTTATATGAAAAATCCATACAATTAAAATGAATTCAATATTTGGAAAGACCTAATACATATGACGAAAATCGTGAAAATATTTGCATTTCCATTTTCACTTATAATTTTTTTTGCCCCCCTTCCGTACGTCAATGGATATTTGAAATTTTTTTCATCTAAATTACTTTTCTAGTTGACTTACATATACATACTGAGTTTCAACTTTGTAGCAAAAGCCGTTCTATAGTTAGGAAAAACACCCCCCACCTCCGTACCATACTACCCCTACAAAAAATTATATTTTTTTAACATGCTACTACTATAGTTCTATCCAAATACAAAGTTTCAGCTTTATACCATTATAGGTTCTCGAGATATAAAAATCGGAACTTTTTCTTCTTCACCATTTTCTGCCAGGGGTCTATTGGGCCTACTTCTGGTAAAAACTCTAAGCATCCATGATACACTGTTCTTGAGATATGAGATGTGATTTTTTAGAATAATTCTTATACCCTCCACTTCCATACTCCACCGCCCCCTTAAAAACTTTTACTTTCAGAAAACTTTACTTGTGAACCTAAATACGGAAACCGAATTTTATTTGTCTAGTGTAATTGGTTCGTGAGATATCGTAATCTAAAATTTTTCGTCCCCCATCTTCGTACGCCACTGCCCACCCAAAAAATTTGTTTCCGATCTATTCTCCTAGTATACCCACAGATGTTCGTTAAGTTTTAATTTCGTGACATTAACCGTTTAGGAGATATAGATTTTAGAATGTCTCAATCTCGACTTTCGAGCGTCTCGGACGCATTATTATTTCCCCCACTCCCACACCCCTTTCCCCATATCAGCAATATTTTTGCAAATGGGTCCACTATCGATGCTCTATATAAATTCCAAGTTTCAGCCTCCTAGCCTAAGTGGTTACTGAGATCTAGAAACCAAAATTTTTCGTCTAAAACGCTTCCCCCACCTCCCCCCTCACACCGCTACCACTCAAAGGGTGGGGACTTGAAGGAGTCTGCTCAGTCTACCAACAAAAAAAAATTCAACTTAATAGCTCAAAGAGTTTGAGAGCTATAAGCTTTCAAACTTTTGCGTACGGCGGACGGCGCACAGACGGACTGAAAATTTGTTTTGCTTTTTTGGTGTCTATTAGTCATGAAACGTGGAAAAAAAATTTTTCAGGGTAGCAAATTTTTTTTTTTTAAAAATCGATAACAATACTTTATTATTAAAATAATAAAGTAAAATTATACTCGAGGCCGGCGACATGAAACACAAAATCTTTTGAAGGGACTACAAATTTAGGCTTTTTTAACGTACAGGTGGGTTGATCGCATTTATTGCTAAAATGCACAATAATAAAATTTAAGTCGTGATTTCTTGTGTACCGACATTTAAATGTATACAGTGTGATAGTAGTACGATCATAATAACTATGATGACGTCAAATTTAACGGTTTTATAGTTGGCTGTTCTTTCAAATTGAACCTAACAAACACTGAAAAAAAGATCTTCAATCTCACTTCCGATGTCGATGAACTAATTGATCATCACTAGAAAATACGTAGGCGCCGTTGGCACAAGCCCATTTGTATCACTCCTTTTATCGCGAGTTTACTATTATTTTTTCCCATTCAGCCCTGCATTCAAAAAATAATGTAGTGTCCCACTTTGTTGCCTTTAAAACGTCAAAAGCCCACAGCTCACACAACATTAATTCTGTTTAATTAAAGTAATTACCCGAAAAGCCTCATAGAAGCCCAGATGGTGTCTTATTGAAATTACTTTTGGTCGCTGTGTTAGTACCCGTAATGCCATAATGACATTGCCTTTGGATCGCGCAACTGAACATAAATTAGAAGCAAATCTGACGAGTCTTGGATCTTCGATCTTCGATGGTACGGTTACGAGTACATCTTACAACTTTGTTTAATGGTAACAAAAGAGAACCACGAACTGCAGGCTAATTCGGGCATTGTTGCTAGATGAAAAATTATCTGTGGATTAGGAACAATTAAGCGTATTCTTGATCCACTTTGTTTCGTTCCAAGTAATCTCATAAGGTAAAAACTTTTAGAATTTACTGTTCATTAGAGGGAGGTGGCATTTCGACAAAGACTGCTCTCGGGCACGCATTAACAATTGAAATTTTGGAATCTTTCGCACCATGGGGTTCATAAATCAAATCAAATTCGATCCTCCTACACTTTTATTGATGACATGTTGTAAGTGTACATTATGATGATTGGTCCTCATCATAGTCTACGATGAGGATATGCGGTGGCCTCAATATGTTACTTGTTTCGATAGCAAAAAGATGATTTTGACATATTAAATGTGTTGATGGATACGCTCAAAATCCCATCAATAAATCAACGCGACACAGATGTATCGTATTGAAATGCAAATCGCTTTGCCTTTCCTCATTATTAAATTTGTACTCAAACGACTTACTAATATTTGCTGAGTCAATAACTGTAGGTCATAACAACGTACCTTCATACTCGTATGTAGGTGATAGTCAAAAAATAAAATTAACGTCACTTTACACACATACATTATATTGTATGCTGACATGAAATTCGTAATCGATTAGTTGTTAAAAGTAAGAGGTGAGTACCTTCTCTAATGAAAAGAAGAACAAAAAAATATAAAATTTCATTCAGTACAGGAAAAGGTGTTGAATTAATTTAAAAATTTTCCATTCATGCTGTTGTATAGACTCGAAATCATCAACTTTTGTTAAATTAAACTCTTCAATAGGAAATGGCGGATGTTTTAGTCATCGAAATTAGCCTCGAATGGTTGCAATATAAAATATTGAGAAAAAGGTTATTAAGCTCCAAATAAATAACCACGAAAATGTTGTTCCTTTGTGAGTCAGTTTAACTTTTGTTAATGAAAAAAATTCAACAGAAATCGATTAAAATCGGTACACGTACTGATATCTGTCCATGTTTCATTATTGACAAAAAAATATATGTCATAAGATTTAAGAAGAGTTGGCTATATCTTCAAACCCCCATAAATTTCATGGATTACGTAAAATTTCAATAAAAATCATGGAAAATATTTCGTAATATATTGTTTATTCGTCCACGGAAGAGAATCAAATCCAGCATTATAAAATGAAAGAAAACAATTTCTTTGAGTTTGTGACACGAAATAGTATAATATTATTCCATGCATTGACTTAAAAATTAAGTTTTTAGAACCATGCCTTTTCTACAAAAATGTTAAGAATTTTAGTTTCTTTTCCTTATATAAACGATTACATTGCTTATTTATTTATTAATGTTAGAAAATTAGAAACTAAAGCTTAAGAACGCAGTATAATCGGAGTCCTTTGAAATCATTAAAACTATAAATGGTAATACTCCACCGCCCCCTTAAAAAAATCCTTCAGGTCTCATAAGGACTATCTCCTATTCTCTGATCTTAGAACGGAGTGTAAGATTTTTAAACAGTGTTGTTACGATGGATGATTTTTTTATGAATATTCAGAATCAAGTACCGCACAATATAAATTTTTCAATTGTCAATTGACTGAGAAGGGGCACTTAACTGTCAACTGAAAGGTTTCAGCATCACACCACCACCTTGTGTAAGAGTTATATCGCTGCATTAACATGGATCTTTAAGGCTCAGTTTGCGCTTACCAATCTGTCTATCATTAGTTCGTTTTTCGCTTCCTTCCTAAAAAGCCGTAAACAAAGACATTCTATTTACACAGACTTGTCAAAAGCTTTTGATTAAGTCAATCACTCATTACTCTTAATGAAGCTCAGTTCGATAGGATTCTCAAATACATTGCTCAATTGGATTACAGAATACCATGAACGTCGTTCCTGTTCTGTAAAAGTTAAATCGGTTGTTTCAGTATTATTTGTTGTTACTTTAGGTGTTCCTCAGGTTTCCTGTCTAGGACAGCTACTATTCTTGTTATTCATTAATGATCTTTGTGAGGTATTCAGTGATGTGGAATTACTTTTCATTGCGGATGGCCAAAAAATTTACAAATGTATTAATTCTTTTGATGACTATCTGATGTTACAGTATAATTTAGATAAGTTATAAATTTGGTGTAATGATATATGTGAATGTGTTCAATTGAAACTTTGAGAATGGAATTTTTTCGCACCTGAAACTCCTCTGACGCCGAAAAACAACCAAAAAATGCTTAATATATTATCTTTCGTATAAGCAAATTCTATTATTAAGTCAATCGCATAGTAACCTACACCACAACCGAAGGAACGTTATTTTTTAGGTTGTCAGTCGCATAGTAACCTGCGCCGCATCTCATCATTAAACGAGTTCCGGACGTCTACCCAAAAAATAATTAAGTTGAGCCCAGACTGTTAGAAGATTTTTTTTATTTATTGACGTATTTTTTTCAATTTCAATTAAGACAGAGGAGTTGAAATATCGACCTCTGAGAGGCTAAGTTAGAAAAAAATCCGAAAACGATTTTTAGACGAAAATATGTATTAAAAGCGTGTAAAAATAAAAAAGATTTAATTTTACACCCCGCTTAGAGGTTGAACGTCACAAAATTAGTTTTTCGCCTCTTATATAAAAACCCCATTAGAAGTAAAAAACAATTCGACATCTCTCTAAAACATTTGTCGAAGTTCGTGAGAACTTACTGAACCACCTTACGCCATCTTGATGGTTAAATATCGAAAGTGCATAAATTGGAGATCTGATGAGACCTAAGAAATATGCCGGAAGGGTTAAATATCTAAAAATATAGATATATAGCTCTTGATACTCTTTATTGAAACAGTACGCAAAGTGATGATGAATGTAACCGCTTTTTACGGACAGTTTTTGTTTTTAGCTTCGGCTTCGTACGCAAATGCAAATCGGAATTGGTTTTTTGCTTAAATTACACTCCAAGTTTGAACTGTTTAGCATACGCTGTTCAAGAGATACACAGTAAAAAAAATTCATTGAATTTTATATCTTTCGGAAAGTAGGTAAATATGCCACAACCAAATAATGCCACGCCTTTTCAAGTAAATTTAAATTGGGATGTACATACATGAATAATTTACTAATACCAGTACCAGAGTTATTATAGTGAGTTCCATAGGTTGCGATATTTTAACAGGATTTCTGTTAGTCGAAGGACTTATGAGATTTCTTTCATATTCATACTTTTAACTGCAACTATTTGAAAACTAGGTAGGTACGCGTGGCTGCCCGTGAGAACACGGCTACACTTAGACCTGAAAGGTCCGTTGTGTTACCACGGGATTATCGAATCCGGTCCTACTCGTCGAACCATTTAGAGCGTGCAATGAAGCGTTGGATTCTCGCGATCTCCATTGCGGCAAGATCACCGAGACAGTTGAAGAAGTAAGCTCCAAGATGAGCTTTCCTTCTGGCTGATAGAGCTGGACAGGTACAGAGAAGCTGAAGGACTGTCTCCTCCTCTTCCTCATCCAGGCAGCTTCTACAGAAGTCGTTTGAGAAGAGGCCGAGCCTTTTGGCATGTCGACCAATAAGACAGTGTCCAGTCAGGACACCGACTGTGGTGCTGATATTCGCCCTTTTGAGCAAAGTCAGCTTTTTAGAGCGTTTTAGATCCAGCTCTGGCCAGATCTGTCTCGCAGTGTGACATGTAACACCATCTGCCCATCTTGAGTTGGTTTTCTCAATTGAGTCCAATCCCAGTAGCAGTTTACATGTAGAGAGAGGCACACCCAGATTCCGATGTTCCGGCATAATCTGAAGGTTAGTACCGCGACGAGCGAGTTCGTCAGCCATGCAGTTCTCTGGAATATCCCTGTTCAGCCATCTCCTTAAGAGATGATCGACATTCTGCGGCAACCTTTGATGTTGTCGAGGCCGATTCCAAGGATTTTATTGCCGCTTGGCTGTCTGTGAAAATGCTAATATCCCTAGTAGATATTACATTACACCTCAGCCAGGACAAGTCCTCCTTGATCGCCATAAGCTCCGCCTGAAAGACACTACAGTGGTCCGGAAGGCGGAAGGAGCTGCTAATGTTAAGCATGTCAGAGAAAACACCTCCACCTACCCCACCTTCAGTTTTGGAGCCGTCCGTATATATGTGGGCGGACTCTCCCGTCCGTACCGAATCCCTTTCCCATTCTAGACGGGTTGGGATGGTTGTTAGGAAAATCATAACTGGGAGGGGTGTAGTCGGTGTTTTCAGGAATATTATTGAAGTGATTCAAGATTGTTGAGTGGCTTTCATATATGCCAGTCCACTGTGTAGAGGCCCTAAGTCGAATGGATGCACTGGCCGCCTTTTGCTTGCCAAAAATATCTATTGGTGGCAGACTGAATAGCATGTCTAGTGCTGCAGAGGGAGTTGTTCTCAGGTGAAGAGGACTAATTCTGTTTTGCGTGGGTTCACACCTAACCCGCATTCAGCTGCCCATTTGGAGAGGATAGAGAGAGCATTCTGCAATATCTCACTCAGCGTGTTGAGGTGCTTTCCCGAGACAGCAATTGCAACATCATCTGCATAAACAATCACTCTGCAGCCCGCCCCTTCCAGTGTCAATAGTAGTTTGTTGACCACTAAATTCCAAAGAAGAGGGGAGAGCACACCACCTTGTGGTGTACCTCTGCTGACAAACCTTCGAGAGGAGGACTCGCCCAGCTTTGTGTTCACAATCCTGGATGTTAACATCAAATTGATCAGCGCGCCAAGCGAGGACTCCATCTTCAGGATAGAAAGTGCGTGTGAAAACTAACGTATTTAAAATTTCAAAGTCGTAGCTTAAGGGTCTTGAAGCTATCGGCCAATATTTTGAACACGTGTTTTAAGGAGTTTTTTGTATGGCAGCTACCCGACGCAGTAGGACGATTTTGCCGGTTAACGAACTTAGCCGTCCAAATTTGACGAAACATCGAAATTCAAAATTTCAAGATCCTATGTCAAAGTGTTTTAGGGTTATCGTGCGGACGGACAGACAGGCGGACGAAAGGACGTGTATAAAAAATCTGCCAACAGTCTGGGCGCAACTTTATTATTTTATGGGTAGAAGTCCGAAACGTGTTTAATGATGAGATACGGTGTTGGGTACTATGCGACTGACAATCTAAAAAATAACGTTCCAAATAGCCTTCTGGTTATTTTTTTGGTAGACTCCTCTTGTGATTCCATATAGAGAAACTAAATTTTATCTTCCTGGTGTAATTGGTTCGAAAGATATTGTAATCCAAAGTTTTTCACCAATTTCACCGATTTTGCGTACGTACGGCGTACGGCGTACGGCGGACGGCGGACGGCGGACGGCGTACGGCGGACGGCGGACGGCGGACGGCGTACGGCGTCTACGGCGGACAGACGGACATTTTTCTTTTTTTTGCTTTTTTGGGGTTTACTAGTCCTAAAACGTGTAAATACAAAATTTCAGGGTAGCAAACTTTTTTGAAATTTCAGGTCGATCACAATACTTTATTATTAAAAAAATAATAAAGTAAAATTGATTTCCTACACTGTAAAATTTTACACTAAAATCGGCAAATACACGATAGATCAGTTGTATCAACCTATGTTGGTTGTATATGAACGGCACACACGATACAATTTGTTTACAATTTTCTTCCAATATGCATGCAAATAAAATGCAAGATAAATGCAAGATATGAACGTACAAAAAGGTACTGAAATATTTATTCAAGTATTACGTCTCGATCTCGGCTGGGTCCCTTATCAAAGTCAGTAGTGTCCGAAACGTTAAAATAGGTTTTTTAATTAAAAATTTACTGTGAAAACATTCATTTAACTAATGTACCATATTTTATTATAGTTTTTGTCCTACAGAGGTATATTTTTTAAAACTGTCCCTATATGTATTATATTCTTCCAGTCGTTTACTGCGTGCTTGCAAATTACAGTAGATGCGATTTTTCAGTACAGTATCCGATATCAGACGTATTGCACCCTACAAATGCCCTCCAAGGCACGGCTGGCATTATAGCTCTAAAGTTTAATTTTTTAATATAATATGTATATATAAAATGTTTCAAGTAAAAGTAATAATATAAAAAATATCTTCGAATAAAGATCAAATTAACTGCTTATTTCGAGAGTAAAGTAAATGTTTATAAAAGGGCAGACAGAGGCCAATTTATGCACTCTCAAGTGTTCGAAGATCCATCACAGGTAATTTCTCAAATAAAATCACGATTGCCATAAAACAAACATTCGCAACACTTTGCACCCACAAATGGCAATATTGAGGCCCAAATTTAAACAACATGAAAATTGAACAATTTGTGGTCTTTTTTGATATTCGTGGATTCCTGTATTTTCCTTAGTATTTACTTGGATCCGAACCACATATCGTACCCTTGTGGTATGCGAAGGTATAACGTACTCATGAGTGCTTCGTTGCGATGCGATGCATAAACGGTAAAGGCTGGGGTCTGGACAGGTATCAAGAAAAATCGATGCGAAATTGCTCGTAAAATTACTACATGTCGACTGATTACAGAAATCGTCAGCGTAGGAGATATGGAGGTTCTGTTTGTACAAAAAGCCTGCAAATGTAGAAAAGGAGAAAAAAGGCTCACCTGGGCTCAGGTACACCGAAGAGATGCTGAGTGCTGTGCTGAGACGATGATGACAGCCCCAAGTTGGACGTATACGCGCACTAATAACATATATTGGCTGTCATCAAGTATCAAAAGGTGCAATTTGTGTAAAGACCGTTGATTTGTGGGCAGGGGACGAAGAACCAAGACATTTTGACTGCAAACTGTTTGTGTACCTGTCGAATCTCGGACCGTAGCTAATTTTGTTATCAATGAAAAAAAATATTAAAAACACTATAAAGAAAGAAGGTTATTAAAACAGATCACTGCAGGTATCGTCGCCGGTCAGTCAGTAATAAAGATCTTTGGACGAACGTGTGGTGAGTTCAGACCTTAGACTCCACATCCGCCTTTTATCTTTTCGTTTCTTACAAGACAATGAGCCATTTTTCTCGGACGTTCGACAATGGCGCGTGGCTCATCTCTTCGTCTTACCAATGGATTTAGCTTAAGCGTGTTTTTTATTCATGGCACATTGTGACCTGTGGTTTCGCCTTTTATTCGCAATTTGTCTTCGAAGAAGCCGTGATTTATTCAGCATGACCATTTATTAGTTGCATGAAAAATAATTGCATTTATGAATTTTGTTTGTTTGTTTCTTATATCGTGTAAATGATACCTTCGGTCTGTTAAAAAAAATTACAAACTTGAAGACGGTGTCAGCCCTCTAATTGTTAAATATAAAGGTTGTAGTATTTCTTTATCCACGGAGTGATGAAGTATGTTGTCGATGGAGTGGTAATTTTAGCTATATTTTACCGCCTATTTTGCTCTCCAAGTTTTTAAAATATGTCGACCGCAGGATATAAAACTAGTTTTGGGTCCTTTCAAGACTTTCTAACAAAATTAATTTGATTTCCTATCTTAATCCTAATCCATGCAAAATCTTAGTGCAATGAAATAATGAAAATTAAAATAAGCGTTATAGCCCCTCTACAACGAGTGAGAATCTTTTTCATAGGCTCTCTTAAGATGTATGGTTTTTAGAGAGTTATTGTTAGACACTCAGGCTGCAAACACTCTACATACTCAAGTTAATTTTGAGATGCACCAGAGCGCTCCATTTTGGATGCATTCAACTGCTCCCTTTTGGATACATTTAAGCACTCTGACTGTCACCTCAATCCTGTATAAAATAGAAGTAAATTATAGACACATAAGTATAGGTAACTGAACAGGTACAACGAGAAATTTTAAACAAGGGTTTTCATTTGCGTTTGTTTACATGTACAGAGGGAAGCAGTCAATCGTTCGCTGGCATGCTCAACTGGTGCATACAAAATAAATTTAATTGTGAAATATTTGTAAGAAATAATATAAAATATTATCTAACGAGAATGGAATTTTTCATGAATGGACTACCAAAGGAACTCAATTTTAAGAATTTTTATGATGTTTTTTCGGTGTCAACTGTCATATCGTCAGGACAGTAATTTATCCTAGTCGGGTTGAATGTGGTGGTCCCAAAAACGTTTTCACCGAAAAAACAACTCGAAAAAATTCTTAAAACATTATCTATTAACGAAATATTAATAAATCTTTCCACTATTTCTTGTAGTTCCCATAAAAACGTTCTTAAGACTCGTAATCATTAATATTAACCGAAAACTTTAGATAGATTAAGGGTAGAGGTTTGAAATTTGATAAACGTATTTTTCCGATAGTTGTACGCACTAGAATAAATAAGGAGGCAATCATGCGATTTTTTGCGGAACCCACTATACCTCAAGAACTTGTTCAATCACGAAGTTGAAATTTGATACGAATTAGTTTTAAGTTGAAAACTACGCTGATTTCGTTACGGTGCTCTTACACGAGCGATTAATATTGCTCAATTTCCAGCAATATTCGTAAATTTTGACGTCACAAAAATATGAAGCAACATACAGCAACAATAGCAACAGGTGATGTGGATCAACTTTTTATCAACTCGTTGCTGAATTGTGATGAGCGATATTGACCAATATCTAGCAATTCGGCAATAAGGGCTTACACGACCAATTCAGTCTATGAACAACACGAAAGCGAACTTGACAAACAAATCTAAAAGTTAGGTAAAACTATGTAATATTTTAATTCCAAATTATTATAACTCGAAGCTTGACAAATAAATGCAAAACTCAAAATAAAACTTGACAACTGAATCACAGAACGAGGACAAATTGCAATTGAATTTTCCAAATTAGTAGAAATACTGCAACTATAGAGCGAGTAATACAAGCAATCTGTGAAAACATTGCCACATTGCCGAAATATTGCCACATTGCCGAAATATTGCCGCAACTAGCATGATATTGCCCTGTATTGCTCAATTGATCGCTCCACTAGTTTTGGGACTAGACGTTGGGCAATCAATTGCTTGAAAAATTGCACCTTTAGTGAGCGAAATTGCTCCATTCCTTTGGGTAGCTCCTATACAAAATTCTCTTAAAAACAATTAACACAGAACCGTAAAGCAAGGAGTTTAAGATTTTTCTATGCCATTATTTTCACCATTTGAAAGTATAGGTGTAATCCAGATACGCCTTAAAGTATCTACCACAAATGTTAATTAAAACACACTGCAGTCACGATCGGCTGCAAGCCAATCGTATAATACTCTAGATGAATACTGAACTCCGATTTATATTGTAGTTGGGGATAAAGTAGAATTACG
The DNA here is from genome assembly GCA_951812415.1 of Beris morrisii. Classification (NCBI taxonomy): domain Eukaryota; kingdom Metazoa; phylum Arthropoda; class Insecta; order Diptera; family Stratiomyidae; genus Beris; species Beris morrisii. The sequence continues at coordinate 76,023,881 of OX638310.1, forward strand.
TGTGTGCATGTTGTATGTCCTTTATTAAGGACTTGCATTAGATTGCTACTCAAAACTAAAAGACAATATTCAGTGTTTAATTTCATATCTTGAACTGGGTAAGTCATCGAAAAAAGATGTCCTTTTTGAAGGACTTTCACATGGGAGGTGCAGAAAGGACTTACTCGATTTCTTACATATTTTTCCTTTTCCTTGGAACCATTTAAAAATGAACGTGTGCAAAATTTTAAATTCGTAGCTTGAAGCGTTCAAAAGTTATCGAAAAATATTGTTGAACACATGTCTTAAGGACATTTTGTATGGCAGCTACCAGAAGGAGTAAAAGGATTTCGCTGATTATAAACTCGAACTTTGTTTTTACTCAAAACTAATTTATACAAAATTTCCAATTCATAGCTAAAAGATTACTTGAGTTATATTAAGTTCCGTAAATTAAGTGAAGACGTTTTGACAGGATATTTGTATGGCAGCTACACGAAGGACCAATAGGATTTTCTTCATAATCATACATTTAGCTCCAACTATTGGAAAAATAACACATACAAAATTTCAAAGTCGTAGCTTAAACCATTCTGAAGTTATCGACCAATATTCTTGAAGACGTGTTTTAAGGACATTTTGTATGGCAGCTACCCGAAGGAGTAGGACGATTTTGCCCGTTAACGAACTTAGCCTTACAAATTCAACCAAACATCCAGATTCAAAATTTCAAGATCCTAGGTGAAGGCGTGCTTGAGTTATCGTGTTCACGGACAGACGGACGGACGGACGGACGGACAGACGGACGGACGGACGGACGGACGGACGTCAAGCGGATTTGAGGTTTTTGGCCACAAATACACAAAAAATAATATATAACTTTTTTTCGTCCGAGGCTTGGTTCTATGCGTTACAAACTTTTCGGCTGGATTAAACTTATAATACTCTATATGATTTCATCTAGAGTATAAAAAAGGGCTAAACTCTACACAGCAAAAAATTTATGTGGTCTTATTACACCAGTAAGCAGATAACGCATCTTTTATATCCAATCGGTGAATTAGTGTCAAGAAAATTCACCGCATGTTAGGTGTTTAATAAAATTTTATCCAACACGGTAATTATAATGTGTATATGGTGTTACAAAATTGTTCTCCAACCGAAAACTTACTTTGCAAAAAAATTATCCAACCGGGGTTACAATTAACACTAGCTGCATAAAAATTATGTGCATGTTTCATCCTGTTTAAAAGCTTGCACCAATTGGATAAAAATTTACGCATTTTGGATTGCAATTTGATAGTGAACCCTATAATCTCTGTCATTGTCGTCTAGTGTTTGAAGTTGTGAAAATGAAGAAAGTGTTTCGAGTAAAATTTAATAATACTGAAAAGCTTGTACTAGTGGAAAGTGAAACTGAAAATGTTAATTTAATTGACTGCATATTTAAACGGACAATTCTCACAAAATCTTTGAGTATATGAATGAAATATATTTTATTTTGCAACAATTAAGTTTTCAACATTATTACAAGCATATAATAAAATTGGCACCCTGAATTCATTCCATATTAAAAGTGTAATTATTTTCAAAAATAAAGAGCCATTTGAAGAAACATTTTGTTATGATGATCAACAAAGGCTCTATTGTAATGCTTGTAAAAATTTATGTAATCTGTAAATTATTTATAAAAAAATATTGAAATACATAATTGAATTAATTCGAATGAAACTTTTATAATTTTTTTATTTCACCGTTTATGCATTTAATTCTCCAGATGTGGTGCGAAAGTTTACCACGAAGATACTATTTTATTTCACCGATCGAATAATATATCAAGTACAAAATTGATCATTTGGACAACCTTTTCTTTCACCAATATAAATAATAATTATAATGCCCGGTTGGATAATACCGATTTTATCCGAAGGGTGTAAAACATTAACACCGGCTGATAGGTATTATAAAACACCGAAAAAAAACCGACTTAATGGCACACCTAGTGGAGTTTTTTTTCCCTTCATTTTTTTTACTTGGTCAGAACTTTTTTCAGGGGTGATTCCTTGTTGTCTTGTGATAAAGAAACTTTCCACAGGGTGGGTCACTTTTTAATATCCTCCGCGGATACAAGGTGATCAAGAAAGCCCAAGGAAGTGAAAACCAATACGATGTCTTATCACTCCTCAGAGAAATGACGAAATTCCCTTCTATACTCCCTTAAGGTTTGAAAAAGGAAAAAGCTTGAAAACAAGTTTTAGGCAATTATCAAACATATATATATATATATAATGCATATAATTTCACGAATTTCATCATATCTCTTAGGTCCTTAAAAGTTATGAATTTATTTTCTTTGTACAGATTTGTCAATTAGAAAGTATTTTCAGGATTTTTTGAAATTCGACCCCCAAGGTGGTGTAAAGGGGTTGTATACATTTCCACGGATGCAGCCGTATCTCTCAGGTCGGATTAGATATCGAATAACTTTTCAATTTCACGGTCTTGTTTAATAATCACCTAAAACTTGTTTTCAAGTTTTTTCCTTTTTCAACCCCTAAGAGGGTATAAAAGGGTTGAAAACGTTTTCACGAATTCCGTCATATCTCTTAGAAGTGATAAGACATCGAATTGGTTTTCACTTCCTCGGGCTTTCTTTATGTACATATAAAAACTCATTTCAAGATTTTTGGATATTCTACCCCAAAGTAGGTGCAAGGGGGTAGCATATGTTTCCACAAATTCCTACATGCTTCTTAGTGCTGATAAGATATCCATTTCGTTTTTACTTCCTAAGGCTTCCTCCATAATCGTCAAAGAGTTGATTTCAGGATTTTTAGATATTCAACTCTAATAGGACGTAAGGCTTTCGACATATTTTTTAGGATTGATAAGGTATCACATTGGTTTTCACTTACACAGACTTTTTATATAATCGCCTACAAACGCATTTCCTATTTCATGTAATGACCCAAAACCAAATCACGAAAACCTAATAATCGCGTAACTACCCAATAAATAATAAAGTTGCGTTTATCATGGTGAAGTTCACGAACGAGCAACGTTTGAAAATTATCGTTTGTATTAAAATACAAAAATTGTTATGTACCCAGCAGGCAAAGTTTCGTATACTATACGAAAGAAAAGACCGTAGAAAGTGCAGATAAATACCGTAGAATTGTAGTGTACGATGTCCGCGGTCGCTGTGTAAGTCTATACGTATAGTTTTGAAGAGCACTATACGTATAGTTTGGAAGAGCACTAGACGTAGAATATTTACGGCGATTCTACGTATAATATTTTAGGTGCTTATACGTAACATACGTACGTTCTTTGTACGTACAAAATTCACTCCATTTCTACGAGTGGTGCAACGTATTTGCTAGTGCATTTTTTTTATTTCCGTATTTTACATATATAAATGAAGGATTTGAAATTTGATTTATGAAGTCCTGACGCTGAACCAGCTGCCAAATTTCGAATCCTTCTATTCTAAATATAAGGCAGAAGTAATAAAAAGGAGTATGCCAACTCGAAACCTTTGTCGCTCGTGCTCTGAAGCTGAAAATAAAAAGAAAATGAATGCAGCTCGTCAAGCCTTGGAATATCCTGAAACATTTAAAAAAAAAATACATGTAATAAAATCCGTAAAAATACGATTGGTGATGAAATTCGTATCGCTATGGAGAGTCGCATGGTTAAACTTCACTCAAAACTCAAACACGGAATGCGTCGCAATCAAAATTTTATTTGACTTGACGCTTGAAAGTTTTCTTGCTTCTTGCATGTGTCTGGCTACGTAGGTGATATCCCTTTCATACATATTGCGATAGATGTGTGTAGAAAATCTATTGAATTTTCCTTACATTTATACGGAGTCGTTTGTAATAGCTGAGCATATGCCATCTCTATCGTACATATGGACTTATATGTCCGTTGAAAATGTGTAGAAATTTCACGACCATTCGATAGTCGGTTGGCTGGTGGGGAACCTTACTTACATTTCTACAGACACGGTTTTCGTTCGCTGTCCCTTTCTTATACATGGAGGTCATTGGCTGTAGAAAATGTGTAGAATTTCGATTAGTTTTCTACAGGTACGATCTGCCTGTTGGGTACCTATTGAATACCCCGAAACGTTCCAAATAGCCTCCTGGTTATTTTTTTGGTTGTCAGTCGCATAGTACCCAACACCGTATCTCATCATTAAACACGTTTCGGACTTCTACCCATAAAATAATAAAGTTGCGCCCAGACTGTTGGCAGATTTTTTTTATTTATTTACGTATTTTTTTTATCAATAGAATAATTCATAGTGGTAAAAGCGAATTCGATCACATTAAACCTAAGAGATTTTCGGAATCAGTGAAATCTTGAACAATACCCCCAGGGGGTTTAATAGAGAAAAATACTTAAATCGGGGTTTTCCCCGACTACGTTTAAAGCTTATAGAAGTAAACGTGAATTCCAAGTCTCAATATACCTCAGGAATATATCAGAATTCGTGAATATGTACACTACCACTTTACACCACTTTAGGGGTTGAATATCGAAAAATTTTGAAGACCGTTAGTAGGCGCTTATATAAATAGCCCGCAAAAGTAAAATTGCTTTGATAGCTCGATATGTCTAAAAGTTTCAACGAAATTTGTGAAAATGTGGATTCACGGACATTTTTTTTACTCAACCTCTGAACGCCAATAAAAATATGAACTTTTTTTTGCTTTAATTACTCTAATAGTACATCTACATATACGTACTAAGTTTCAACTTTCTAGCATAAGCCGTTTCTGAGATATAAAAAACCACCCCTCTCCCCCGTCTCTTGATACCCCTATCAAACATTTTATTTTTCTAGGATGTCTCCATAGTGGCTCTATATAATAATAAATTTTTAACTTTCTATTCATTATGGTTTTCGAGAAATAAAAATCAGAATGTTTTTCTTTCTACTCCCTTTCACCATCACCCCCAACACCCACATTACCAAAATTTTTTTTCCTACTAGAAGTTTACTGACCCCAACTCCTGTAAAATTTTCAAGATCATATCTGATACGGTTTCTGAGATATAAAAATGACATTTTTTGAGAAATTGCTATCCCCCCACTTTCGTGCTCCACCTCCCCCCTCAAAAAATTTAGTTTTGGTAGACTCCTCTTGTGATCCCATATAGAGAAACTAAATTTTATCTTCCTGGTGTAATTGGTTCGAAAGATATTGTAATCCAAAGTTTTTCAACCCCCAACCCCACACCAGGTTTCAGGTTGATCACAATACTTAAAAGTTTGTTCACCAAAAATAAATAAAATCGAAATCCCCTCCCGCCGCTCGACTGATTGGAAAGGAAGATTAAAATTTCATACTCTATGTTCACGTCTCCGCCATCAATGCTGAAGTTGGAAGATCTGTCCTATCTAAAATGTAGAAGAGCCTATAAATTAAAAATTGCAACAGATTTGAACAGTGGTGACTATTTTGATAAAAGTGAACCAACATGGGCGAATTACCCAGAAGCTTCTGGATTTGACACGCATTAATTGAAATCGATTGTAAAATGACAGCAATTTACCTTGGTTGCATCCTATCTGAAACCTAATAAATCATGTTTAGTTTATCAGCGACGGCAATTACCGAGCACCTTCTGCTTTCATATCAGAAACGATTTATAACCAAAATAAGTTTATCGGAATCTTCGTAACCACATGAGCATTACTTTACGGGATTGGAGCAACAACACCGAACACAATCGTCAAACATGATTTGACGATTACACGGGACGTCGTATTTAATGTGGTAACCACCTACGCATTTCTCACCCGTTCTAGCCATCTTAAAGATGCCTCGGATATGTCTCGGGTATTACCTGGTGCTCGAAGATCGGCCGCCTAAAATAAATTCCTTCCTAATGAAATAAGAGGTAAAGACCCGGCGACGCTGGCTGATCGGTCTTTTTTTTACAAGCCTCAGCCATGTTAATTTGTTTCTTGGCCTCTGAACAAATTGGCGTCCCCTTTCAAAATTTCAATTTTTACTGCCAACATCAGATCAGTACGACAGATCATTAATTTTCGCCATTGTTTGGGACTCCAATAACTTTGGCAGAACGTTGACGTCGTGATGTTTCGTTGAAAATTTTTGTCTTTTTTACGCCAAGGTCCAAGCAATCATTCAATTGAAAAGCACGAGGCGAGAATGATAATTGTATTCTGCATTTTGTTGATACTTCAGATGAAATCTGTTGAGCATTTTAAGTTTAATCAAAAGTTTGTATCGCATAGAACCTAAGGTCGAATGAAAAAGTTGTATTTATTTTGATTTGCACCATGATGACCGAAAACTTCGCATCTGTGTGCTGGTCCGCGCAAACTTCATAAGTTGTAGACCAACCATTTTATCCCACCATACCTTGAGTACAATATTTTTTTGAAGCTTAAAATGTCTGCAGAGTTTGGGAATATTACGGAAATCTTTCGATTCCTTCGCCTCCAGAAACGCTAACATTTACTTTAAACTTACTTAAAAGTCATTCGTGTAAAAATTGTTTTCCTCGCTCTACGAAAATTTTTCAAAGGCTTTTGTATGGGGGCTACATTTGCTTGCTTTTCTTCATAGATGCTTTTTAAGTTCTTATCATAAAACTTCCGTGTACACAGCAAAAATTTACGGACTATATTTAAGAGAGTTTGGTTTGTATATAGGTCCAAACGAAATTAGACTTGGATGTAGTATTCTAAAAAGTTTAAAGAAAACTGAAACTAAAAGTTAAAAAATAAGCCTACCGAGTATTATTAGAGTAGAGTAGTAGTAGAGTATATTTATTTGCTGTCGACTAAACCGTAATCATAAAAGCCTATAAATAAAACCGATGAAATCTAAAAAAAATTAAACTAAAAGTTTTAATAAAAAACTACTTAAAGCATTCAGAACGAGACTCGCTAGTTTTAAAGACTAAAATTCAAACGAATATGGATTGAAAAAAAAAGATTGCGTTGGTTCTAAATTTAGAACGCTTAAAAGTTCAAATATTATAATAGCAAAATTATATGAATAAATGAAATGAATAATAAGACAATTATACAACCAACTGAAAAATATAAAATTTATTAAAAATAATATGAAATTAATAAAATTCTTATATGTACTTAGTTCACAGTCTGTTCAGTCTTAACAAATTAAGGATTTCATAATAACATATGTTTTTTTTCCTACAATTTTAATATTAAATGTATTTGAATTTCAATTCGTCTTAAAATCGTAAGCAGTACTCTTCGCTTACCTCAATGGAATAACTCTCGTATTGTTAATATTTAAATTTATCGATTCATACTTCTAAGTCAACAAGAATATTCTGTAACGGATTTTCGCTTATTTCTGCTATATAAAAGTCTTTGCGATATTGATATCCATTGAAATTATGTAGTATTATTAATACTAGATTTATAATTGTGACCTAAACACTGTTTGTGAACTTCCAGTAATGAGAGTTCAAAAAGTGTAAGAAAATTATGGAATTAATTAAAAATGAACGAATATAAAACTTTCCTCTGAAGTAATATGAAGTGTACTTCCAAATGAGTTAAACGTTCGAAAAATTTGTGTTACGTTTGCATCCTCGTTACGTTCTTCGATCGTTTGTGTAGTAAACTTTATATAAGACTGTGGATTTAATATATATTGCCCAATAATGTTCATACAGGAACTCGGCTTTAAAGGGACTTCTTCGAAATCGCTAAACTCAACAAATTCGTTTTCGTCGAATTTTGACTGAAGCAACACTAGAAACAAACACTTGAATTAAAAAACACACAACACATTTAAAACTCTCACCGAAAAAAAGCAAAGCACTGTAGGTTACAATATCATTTTCTTCATCCGTATCAGAAACAACCTTTTTGACAACCTTTTGATTCCGCCACAAAATACACTTTAAGAAAATTTCCTTGGACGAACAACGTATTGGACGCTCATCTTGACTTGACAATACCTCGAAACAAAAGCGCAAATACGCATCGCTTCATTTAACTAGACGTCGATCCGTTTCAGTTTTAAACAAATGTGGTCTAGTATGCCGTTTTAAAACTTTTGTGGTTAAAAACTAGTCGAAGAAATCTAATTTGCAAAACTAATCATTCGCGCTTACTAAAAATTAAACTTAAATGGTTTAACCTAATTAAAACTTTGACATATACTACAGTTTATTCCAAAAAGTTTAAAAAATTGCTAAAACTTATTTAAAGTTTTAAAATTAAACCCGAATTTTTGACTGTGTACCTATTTTCAAATTCCTTCATTTAGATGTTTCAAATTAATAGAGCTATTTTCAAGAGCACGTATTTTAAGAACTTTTGCGTTTCGCCTGTTAACGAACTTCGCCTTACGAATTCTATTTCTACTTCTAGGATAACGCGTTTTGAGTAATTGGGCATTCGAATAGACAGACGGATAACAAGCGGATTTGGAATTTTTAACCATCACTGAACAAACATAACATTTGAGAATGGCATTTTTTCATGGTGAGATGCTACCATAGAAGCTAATGTTAAGAAGTTTTTGTTGTTTTCCGGCGTCAGAGGAGTTTCTAGTGAAACCCCAACACGAAGTCCCCGACTGGTTATTAATCGCTGTCCTGGCTACTGCCATTGAGGACATGACAGTTGGAAAACCTTCACTGGAGAAGTCAGTTAATAAGACTGTGTTGGACTAGGTCCGAAGGAGCTGTTTCGTCATCGGATGGCATAGACTCGTCAGAGGGTGTATCATGCCTACTATCCTAAACACCTTTACAGCTGGTGGTATTGCTGAGGATTTTACTCTATTATTTTCTAATAATACAGTATTGTGATCGATTTTTAAAAAAAAAAAATTTGCTACCCTGAACATTTTTTTTTTCGCGTTTCATGACTCGTAGACACGAAAAAAGCAAAAAAAAATTTCAGTCAGTCTGTCCGCCGTACGCCGTACGCCGTACGCCGTCCGCCGTACGCAAAATCGTTTGAAGGCTTGTAGCTCCCAAACGGTTTGAGATATTAAATTGCATTTAAAAATAATGCGTCCGAAACGCAAAAAAGCCGAGATCGACACATTCTAAAATTCATATCTCCTAAACGCTTAAAGTTACAAAATTAAAACTTAATGAATATCTGTAGGTATACTAGGATCGCAAACAAATTTTTGAGTGGGGGCAGTGGCGTACGAGGGTGGGGGTTAAAAAATTTTAGATTATGATATCTCACGAACCAATTGCACTAGACAAATAAAATTCGGTTTGTGTATAAAGGTTGACAAATAAAGTTTGCTGAAAGTAAAATTTGTTAAGGAGGCGGTGGATCATGAAAGTGGAAAGGATGCGCATTTTTCTAAAAAATCACGTCTCATATCTCAAGAACAGTGTAAGGTACATGCTTAAAATTTTTACCGTAAGTAGGTCTAATAGACCACTATCAGTAAAAAAAATTTGAGGGTGTGGGTGTAGAGGGTGAGGGTGGGGGAGGGTGAAAAGGAAAAAGTTCCGATTTTTATATCTCGAAAACCTATAATGATATAAAGCTGAAACAAGGTATTTAGATAGAGCTATAGTAGTAGCATCTTGGAAAATTATAATTTTTTATAAGGGTAGTATGGTACGAGAGTGGGGGATGTTTTTCCTATCTATAGAACGGCTTATGCTACAAAGTTGAAACTTGGTATGTATTTGTAAATCAACAAGAAAAGTAATTTATAGAAAAAAAAAATTTCAAATATCCATTGGCGTTCGGAAGGGAGGGCGAAAAAATGTATCAGTGAAAATGGAATGCATATATTTTCACGATTTTCGTCATATCTATTAGGTCTTCCCATATATTGAATTCATTTTTATTCTACGGCTTCTTAATATAAATACCTAGAAAGTGTTTTCAGGATTTTTTGAAATTCGACCCCTAAGGGGGTGTAAAGGGATTGTATACTCATTCACGAATTATGCCATATCCTTCAGGTCTGATCAAATATCGAATATCTTTTCACTTTCATGGGCTTGCGTAATAATCGCCTAAAATTTGTTTTTAAGTTTTTTCCTTTTTCAGCACCTAAGAGGATATAAAAGGGTTGAACAAGTTTTCACAAATTCCGTCATATCCTTTAGAAGTGATAAGTAATTCAATTGTTTTTACTTTCTCGTGCTGTTTTCATAATTATCTATTAATCCTTTCAGGATTTTGGATATTCAACCCCCAAGTGGGTGTAAGGAGGTTGCATATGTTTTCACAGATTCCTACATATTGCTTAGATCTGATGATATATCGAATTCATTTTTACTTCCTAAGGTTTCCTATATAAGAACCAAAAAGTCAATTTCAGTATTTTCAGATTTTCAATCCTAAGGGGTGTAAGTTGTTTGATTGCTTTTCAAAGGTTCGACATATTTCTTAGGTTTAATGAGATATTAGATCGCTTTTCATTTCCACAGACTTTTTATATAATCGCCTACAAACCCATTTCTCAATTTTACTTTATTATTTTTTAATAATAAGGGTGTAAGGGGGGATGAGAGGGGAGCGTTTTAGACGAAAAATTTTGGTTTCCAGATCTCAGGAACCACTTATGCTAGGAGGCTGAAACTTGGAACTTATGTAGTATTATGATAGTGGACTCATTTGCAAAAAAATTGTCGATAAGGGTTGATGGGTGTGGAAGTGCGGGGGAAAACAATGAGTCCAAAACGCTAGAAAGCCGGGATTGAAACATTCTAAAATCCATATCTCCTGAACGATTGATGTCAGAAGATTGAAACTTTGTGGTTGTCCTTAGGGATACTTGAAGATTAGACAAGGGCTAACATTTTTAAAGGGGGTGGTGGGGTGTGGGGTTGGGGGTTGAAAAACTTTGGATTACAATATCTTCCGAACGAATTACACCAGGAAGATAAAATTTTGTTTCTGTATATGGAATCACAAGAGGAGTCTAATGAACGTAAATTTTTTGAGTGGGGAGGTAGGGCACAAAAGTGGGGGGATAGCAATTTCTAAAAAAATGTAATTTTTATATCTCAGAAACCGTATTAGATATGATCTTGAAAATTTTACAGGAGTTGGGACCGGTCGACTTCTAGTAGGAAAAAAATAATTAGTGGTGGGGATGTAGGGGGTAATGGTGAAAAGGGGTAGAAACGAAAAAAATTCTGATTTTTATTTGTCGAAAACCGTAATGAGTGGAAATCTAAAAATTTAGGATTATATAGAGCCACTATAGAGACATCCTAGAAAAATTTTTTTTTATAGGGGTAGAAAGGTACGGCGGTGAGGGGTGGTTTTTTATATCTCAGAAACGGCTTATGCTAGAAAGTTGAAACTTAGTACGTATATGTTGATGTGCTATTAGAGTAACTAAAGCAAAAAAAAAGTTCTGATTTTTATTGGCGTTCAGAGGTTGAGTAAAAAAAATGTCCGTGAATCTACATTTTCACGAATTTCGTTGAAACTTTTAGACATGTCAAACTATCAAAGCAATTTTACTTCTGCGGGCTATTTATATAAGCGCCTAGTAACGATCTTCAAAATTTTTCGATATCCAACCCCTAAGGGGGTGTAAAGTGGTTGTGTACATATTCACGTATTCTTATATATTCCTGAGGTATATTAAGATTTGGAATTCACTTTTACTTTTATAAGCTTTAAACGTAGTCGGGGAAAAAGCCGATTTAAGTATTTTTCTATATTAAACCCCCTGGGGGTATTGTTCAAGATTTCACTGATTCCGAAAATCTCTTAGGTTTAATGTGATCGAATTCGCTTTTACTACTATGAATTATTCTATTGATAAAAAAATACGTAAATAAATAAAAATAATCTGCCAACAGTCTGGGCGCAACTTTATTATGTTATGGGTAGAAGTCCGAAACGTGTTTAATGATGAGATGCGGTGTAGGTTACTATGCGACTGACAACCTAAAAAATAACGTTCCAAATAACCTCCTGGTTATTTCTTAGGTTGTCAGTCGCATAGTAACCTACACCGCATCTCATCATTAAACACGTTTCGGACTTCTACCCATAAAATAATAAAGTTGCGCCCAGACTGTTGGCAGATTTTTTCAATGGCGGAAGCCAGGATAGCGATCCAAGTACAGTACGTGAAATATTTTTCGCATAAAACCGGTAGATTTTTTTATAGTTCCGGATGGCCCCTCCGGAATTCTAGAGATTCGATTCTATAACTCCATGTGACCTTCAAATAAAGGAGTTATACGGAGTTCTTACTAATTCAGATTCTAAAATTCCAATATGACGTATTTTGTTTCCCATATAAAATTTGTTTTTACCAAGCCCTTATTGATGATTTGTACAGACATCAACTCTTAGCTTTCTATCTCTTGCGGTTCTAGAAAAGTAAGAGTCTGAATTTTTTGCATTCCGCACCCTCACCCCGTACCTCCTTACTCAAAAATTTCTTTCTCTACTAGAGTTCTACTAGGCCTAACTAACTCCTGTAAATACGTTTCTGGAGAAATAAAATATTTTTTTTTTAAAAATGTAGGTACATGAAAATTTTTCAATAAGGGAGGAAACAAATTTATTCCCGTAAGGGCTGGAGTGCTTCAATTTAGAGTTCCGTTTGCCTCAAAAGATTTCTACACTGAGAGAAGAGATTTATTGCTGCAATAGAAATATATGCCTAACGAATTACAACGGTTGCAAGAAAAGTTCTGCCGAACCGAATTTTCGTTTATTGATATCGAATATATTTTCGGACAACTGAATTATTTGTCTAACCAACCAGAGTCTCTAAAAATTTTGATTGCCATAAATGCGCGGGTTGTTGGTAAACTCTAAAAAAAATGGAGTTATTTGTGTTAAATCCTATACTGAATTCTTTTTTGATACCTAAGTTGAGGTAGAGAACTCTTCTAAGACACTTTTTTCCTACTTCAAATATTATTTCTTACTTACTGACTTAATAAAAACCATGGCTGTAGATAGGAATCGAACCCGTGTTGAAAGTTTATGGATTGGCGCGCGTAACCACTGCGCCACCCATGACCTTGCATTTTCTAAGACACTTACTTACTGACTTAATAAAAACCACGGCTGTAGGTAGGAATCGAACCCGTGTTGAAAGTTTATGGATTGGCGCGCGTAACCACTGCGCCACCCATGACCTTGCATTTTCATTTTCCTATGTGCAACTTAACTTAGTGTGGATTAACTAAGTTACCGCAACATACATTCGGTGGGCACAACACACATTCGGTTACCACAGCAGAATGATGCCGAAAATCGTTTGTGATGAAAAATATTCTATTGCAACAACCAACATTATGTTGCGGCAATCAAAATTGAGTTGCAAGACCTTTTTCTGTTCGGTTCTTTCAACATAATTGCGCAAACAACGTAAGTTGATTATCTTGACAAAGTGGTTCTATTGCACGTATTACGTGTGTATTGCCTTAAACGCATATTTTTTGTACAACCGAATATCTATTACTCCAAACTAATTCTTATTAGCGTTAATGAACTTCGATTGCTGCAATCAAAATTTTATTGAAGCAATCTCTTGCCAACAAATTATTTCTCTCAGTGTATCGATAAACCTTGTAAACATTTCTCTAAAACTTGAGCGAAAGAAGTCATGGCGCTTTGAAATGTCACAATTGTGAATTTGGCCCTCCGAACTTTCGTATATTATTTTACTGATTTAATCAACAAAACTATTTCTAAGATTGCTCTAGAACTATAGAACTATGTGGGGGACAAACAGATCTTCAGTAATTTTTGCACAAGTGGGGCCAACTTCACAGACGTAGAGTCTGGCCTTTTCTTAGCATTACGAACCCACTATTAGGTAATCAACCACTAATATAAAAGATCCGTCGATGAAATAATGCAACTGTAATTGGTGGGCATAAGACCTACTGCAAACTTCTCAAGTTTACCAAACTTCTTACCATATTTAAACGGAAACAAGGAGCGACCAGCTTTTAGTAACATGAAGGAAATATGGCTCTCAAATAGAAACTTAAAGTCATATCTAGGTCTTTATGCTCAAAAACCCTTTTGATAGATCGGTCTAATAGAGCTATAAGAAAGTAATATATCAATGATTTTGCATATACTCGTATGTATACATGCTTGAATTCGAACTTTTCGAAAACGTACTTCACTTCGCAACTTTATTCCCACGTGCATATTTTTGCGTTGTCATTAAGTCTCCTTGCGTGTAAAAGAAAGCCACTTATTCACTAAACCACTCAATTCCCATTGAACCTATCCAGATTCATTGAAAATCAGATGATAGGACTGCACTACAAAACAACTAATTTATGAAATAATTTTAATTCCTAGCTTCATGTACAAAGCATTTTGAATAACATTGTCAAATCGTATGGACAAACAGTGGGAGTCAACTGAAAGTGAAAAAAGACGGAATCCATGCCCGGAATGAAACGATTGTAAGCGCATAAAAAGTTTATTACTATTGTGGTCAGGAGGCTATTTATCACACGCTTGATCTTAAATTAAATCTCTTCACAAAATCACAAGTTCATGAGGAAGACTTGTTTGACGGCTGCACTAAACTTTTGGCAACTTAATGTCATTTTTCGTATACTTGTCTAATTGGCATTGAAGAGGTTTAGCTTATTTTCAAGGTTGTTGAGATATGATCTATATATTATCCTAAAGTGAACAAGTTTCGAAGAGATTAGTTATGGACATTATATACGTTTGAACAATAATTTTGGATGTAGAAATTGCATTATTAGTAAAATAAATAGTTCCGGTTAATATTTAATAGATTTGAATTACAATTTAGTATTGATATAGTATCAAAAGTACACCGAGAGAAAATATTAGTTGGCATTAGGTTCCTTTAACAAAATATTATTTGACGCAAATGTGGCTTAATTATCCTAATCGCAATTTGTTGACAACAAACGGTGTTCGGTCAAAATAAGAAATATCAGTTCTTCCGGACAAACATTCGATTCTAGCAATATTATATTCGATAACGATAGCCTTCTCATATTTATTTTCAAATTTTGTAAGAAATTTAACGATTCCATTGACATAACGGAATGACTTTAATGTCTAGCAACCAAATTTCGATCGCTACTAAAGTTTGTTCGTAACTCCAACAGCACGTGGATCAACACAAACGAACCCTGCCATTATGCAGTTGCAGTTATTAAAGTTCTGTTGTCTCAACCAAAATTCTGTTGTCTTAACCGAAATCACTGAGATGTATACTATGGAGACCTCGATTTGCAATCTCACATAGCCGACTATTTCGAAAAAGTTTTGTGGTAAAAAGCGATAACAGCTTATGTCGAGATAAGAAAAAATCATTTTTAAAGTTTTCAATTGCATTTTTTAAAAGAATTGTCATTGTTTGATAGATTTTTATCTCATATAATATATTATTATTGTGTTGTATAATAATACAATTTAATAAAATTCAATAAAATAAGAACTCCTAATATATTGTTTATTAGTTTATTTATCAATTTTGATACAAGTAAACGCCTAATTATTTTCTCGACTTAAGCTGTTATCGCTTTTTACCACAGAGTTGTACATGATAAGCCGAGGTTCCGCAATATTGAACAAAATTTATATGATTTTAAACACTCATTAGATTTAAAATTGGTAAATGCAAATAAAATAATTTTTGATTGAAACATTTCTTTTGGTTTCTTTCAAAAATTCAATTCATTTTAAGTTTAAAGAAACTTCGAAAGTTATCCGGGGTACAAATTAGGATTGAGCCACGAATGACCTGAATCTTGAGAAGGAAAGAGTTAGTAGCACGGGATCTGCATGTATTAAGGCGAGAAGGAAAACATTGACAGCACCATCAGATTAGGTAACATGCAAAATGAAATCCGAACTTTTAGGTGTAATTTCGAATTCGAAAATTACAAAATAATTTGAGTTTGTTAAATACTTTTTAGGATAAACAATGCAAGGTATTGAAAGAAAATGAGTTCATAAAATTGCAACTAAGCTGTATAAATTTTACAGGGAATATTGGGTACTGCAGTACGAATATAATACCATTTACTTATCGGTATGGCGCCAAATTCGAAAATAACGTATTACATGCTCAACCGTTATTAATATTCCTGAAACTGTTATTTCCCAAGAAATTTATTAATAAAAAAATTGAAGTAAACTGTGAGTTGTGTTATGAATTTCGAACGCAAAACGCAACTTCTCACCATCAAATCAAACAATTTGAATTGTCAGAACTGATAATTCAAATTGAAAAGTTTTAAATTTTATTTAAGTTGTTGCCCATGTTGTTCGAAATTCGGAATTTGAGAAGGAGCGACAGGGTACAATTTCATCGGCTATTTCTATCTGTCATATCGTATAGAGAAATTATTATTAATTATGGGGTCTCCATTTATATATCTCAGTGACCGAAATTCATTTACAACGCGGGATCTTGAATGGTTGCTGTTTATTTTAAAGTTCATACAGAATAGTTCTGCTGTGAAGTAGCACAGAGTGTGAAGTAGCAAATAAAGTGTTAAAGTTAAAAAACTGTGAAGCAAAAGTGTAGGCTATAAAAATGTAGGTATACCCATATCTGCGTTAAGATTTTTTGTTTAGATATGTGCACATATACGGGGGTGGTCCGATAAGTACTTAGCCTACAAAAGAAAAACGAAAATTTTGGAAAAGTGGCGATTTATTTCTCAACATAGTCTCCCTTTAGCTCGATACACTTGACCCAGCGATGCTCCAACTTCTTTAACCCGTCTGAAAAATACGTTTTCTCGAGGTCTGCAAAGAAGGCCTCCGTGGCGGCGATGAGCTCCTCCTTCGACTCAAATTTCTGCCAGGCGAGTGACTTTTTCAAGTTTGGAAACAAAAAGAAGTCGCACGGGACCAATTCTGGAGAATACGGTGGATGGAGCAGCAGTTCGTAGCCCAATTCGACCAATTTGCCGGAGGTGTGAGCTGGTGCGTTGTCGTGGTGGAAGAGCACTTTTTTCTTCGCCAAATGGGGCCGTTTTTTCTGCAATTCGGCGTTGAATCGGCCTAGTAGAGCCCTGTGACCGTTTTGTTTTTCTCCAGGTAGTCGATGTAGATCACACCTTGTGAATCCCAGAAAACGGTGGCCATCGCCTTTCCGGCCGATTTCCCATAGGACTAAAAGGTGCTGTAGCACAGAGCCCCCAAATATTAAGGGGCCCCCAACAAATTTCACTGGGCCCGACATTTTCATATATTCAATACAATTAAATCCTGTTGAGTTGCCGCTGGGCGAGATTTGTATTCCCTGCTGGGCATTGCGAGTGCGTTCAGAAGTCAGCACTTCGCTGATATTTGAGCGCACCCGCAACTGCCGCCAATCTAACACCGGACGCGGGAGGACCGATAGGTGATATGACAACTCTTAGTAATTTGGCGTGTGATAGCACCCAAAATCAGATAACCAAAACTGAAGCAAATGGCATTCTGAATAAAATGAAAGAATTCGATACTGGTGTCATGGTTATTTTTTGGAACAAAATTTTAGAACGCTTCCATGCAACTAGCAAATCGCTTCAGAGTGCTGATATTGATTTACTGACTGTATGTCAACTATATAGGTCTTAGTCAGGTTTTCTGAATAAATATCGAGATTATTTTAATAATATAGAGATAACGTGGGACAAAGTTAACGCAGCAACCATCAAAAACTGTTTTAGTAAAGCAGCATTCATACAAACAAACCAGGACCTTTTGGAATTTGACGCCGAAGATGATCTACCTTTATCAACGTTATTCAGCTTACCAAATGTGTTCGTCAATTTAAAGGATCAAAATTTGGAAGAATTTTTGAACATCGACAGGACGGTACACACTGAAGAAGACAACATTATAATTCGATTTGAAAACCCAGTTGACACTATGGACGAAAGTGATTCCAGTAGCGAGGACATTCAAGATGCCGATCCAATAAATTCATATGCTGAGGCCCTGAAGGAAATTGTTCGTCTAAAGGAATTTGTAAAAGATGACTATATAGCTTTTTAACATTTAAAAACTGTAGAAAGTCACATTGAGAATCAGCAATTTAAATGGAAACAAACCAAGCTTCAACAATCGAAAATTGATCAATTTTTCTATTCTAAGTAGATTTTTTTTATGTATGTATAATGTAAACATACCACTATAACTCCAAGAAATATCGTATATAATACATACATATATAAGTTCCTTTTTAAATAATAAATATGAAGAAATTATTATTAAAATGCTTTTTTATAATCATATTTTCATTACACATTTATAAAATGTTGTATTTTGTTCGATACCTCCTACAAGCGGACACCTCCCATAGCCGGACAAAAAGACTGGCACCATGGGTGTCCGGCTATTGGAGGTTTCACTGTACATACATTTTACGAAAATGTAAACTTTTCTTTCAACAGATTTAATAGACATTATATGCCAAATTTTCCCAAACGAGTGTAAGAATGTGTATTACAGCACAGCATTAAATGGAAAAAAACCTTCGGGAATGCGTTTTCGAACAATGATGAGCCGATGTTTGCTTTGATACGTTGTTTAGTTAAGAAAAACGGACATGTTTATTTATTTGTGCAATATCTGCAAACATTATATTTTGATAATCTTTTTTAAATGAATTAAGCTCAGTATTCATGGCACATCAACAACTGCTGTTTAGGGGTTAATCCCTCTAAAACTGTGCTGGTCCTCTTCACGAAGAAGTACACAATTCTAGATTTTGCGTTACCAAAGATGGGAAGCTTCATCTTTCCGATAGCGCTAAATATCTCGGGGTTTTTCTAGATAAGAAACTCAGCTGGAAACTGAATCTGGAAGAACGCGTTAAATAAGCGTATAACGCATTTTACGCATGCGGAAAGATGTTCGGAAACAGGTGGGATCCCCAACTAAAACTAGTACACTGGATGTACTCAGCCATAATAAGACCAATCTAAAGCTATGACGCGATAGTGTGGTGGGAGGCGACTAGAAAGTCCACGTATCTGAGCAAGCTGACAAAAGTACAGTGCTTAGCATGCATTGGGGTCACTAGCGCACTCATAACCACTCCCACGACGGCACTGTAAACTATTCTCCATCTGCTGTCAATGGACATATAGTACATCAAAAGCATAGCTGCCAAAGGTGCTCTCAGACTCAAAGAGTTAGGTTACTGGAGAACTAGACCTGCTGGTCACAGTTGTTGGAGTGTAATATCGATAGGGAAACGGACTTCACTATGCCATAAATAGATTTCGGTTGGGAATTTTCTATCAAAATCACACACAGGGACGACTGGAATGAAGAACGCTACCTAGACAATAGAACCACAATGATTTTCACCGACGGTTCGAAAATGATTTCTGGCACAGGCGCGAAAGTATTCTCACGAGAACTCGAGATTCACGAGGCCTACAGGCTACAGGACCATGCCAGTGTATTTCAAGCGGAAATCTTTGCAATACTTCAGGCTTGCAAAATTATTGAGCCAAAGGTGCATGCAACAGAAGACATCACTACTTGCATTGACAGCCAAGCAGCAAGAATTAAATGTTGGCAACTAATTGCCAGCAAAAAACAACAAACTTTATAAAATCTATTAAATGGTTTCAGATTCCAGGAGCTATCATACTCAAACGGGCAGCACATTGAACGAACAATAACGTCTAAGCAGGAACGTCATTTCAGTTTTTTTGGCGGGGGGGGGGACAAGATGTTATGTTTGTATATATTTTTATGTATAAATATACATATTGTTGCGAGCTAGGGGTTCGCCGGGATTTCAAGTAAAACACAATTCGGTTAAAATAAAAATAAGTGAGTATTTATTCTTCGCACTTTAATTCTATTAGCACAATTATTCGCACTGTATGGCAATACCGCCCGCTTATACCATATATCGCTTGACTCGATCACTTTCGCTCTCTACCAACACGGTCGCGTATACACGCTGGTTGCCACAGTCGACGTAATAAAAATTACTATGTCCTCGCTGAAAGCTTCACCTGCTTTTATACTAGCCGGTTGCAGTCTAGGATGTACTTGAATGTTCGCTCGGTGTTGTATGTGGATGGTTCTAGAAAGCTTTAGAGCTTTCGAATTTGATCTTCGTTTGGTGGTGTATGTAGAGGGTTCTAGTGAGCTTGAGATCTTTCGACTTTGATCCTCATTGTATTCTAGTACATTGCAGAGCATTCGATAAGAAGATCGTGTTGTTTCGCCTTATTTACTTCAGCTAGGTTTCTAATTGGGTTATTTTGCAACTAGGTATTCGGTTGTTGCTGTTTTTATTATGTGAAACGATCGAGTTGCACGGTTGCGCGGTTGCCAGGTTTACATGTAACAATATGTTATATATAATCTATAAAAATACATAATTAACGGGGGGGGGGGGGGCAAATGTTACCCTGCCCCCTTACAAATTACGTCCCTGCGTCTAAGTGAAGGAGGATGATGGCATCACCACCATATACCATACCATGGCACATAAATTCATTGATATTCAGTGGGAGCAAACGTTCCATATTAGTAAATGTTCCAAAGGCCACCACTTTGTTATTTGGGACTATTGACTATGTATTTATTTGTATACGAAAAAAAAAATTTTTTTTTTATCTGTTAAGTTACATAAAAACATAAAGATTAGAAATTCTAAAATATGCTGATTGTATTTTATGATTTGTAAAGGTTTTGAATTTCTACAGTGTTTTGGAGCTCTAATTTAGGCACGAACGATTACGGGAATCGAAAATATCAACACATTCCTTCGGAGTAATAGAATCTCCTGATGCAACTGGGGTTGTAACAACAAACGGATGCAGTTGTAACAAATGAAATTTTATTCCAGATCAATATCATTCGGTTTCTTTGACAAATCTTACGATTGTACATATTTTTCCGACAGTTGCAATAATAAATATTCGTTTCTTATAAATGCACATTGTTTCGAGTGACCGAAACTCTCGGTCAACACAAATGAATTCGTACATTTGCTAAGTTGCAACAGCCGAATTGTTCTCTCGGTGATTTACTCTGATCTTATTTGTTCTTATGCCCGTACCTACTTTCAAACGGGGAGAAGTTAGAGTACTTACAAATCTAGGGGTCGTGCAATTTATGTAAATACGTGATTTAAAAACTTTTGAAAAGGACCTGCATAAAAGAGGGAATTTCATTAACTAACAAAATTAACCTTACTTTAAACTCAAATTTAATTCTTGTAAGATTTCAAGTTCTTGGTTGATCGATTTCCTGAGTTATATTGGATTCCGGCTGATGAATAAACAACTTTCTTAATGACTTTTTTATGACAAATGTAAGAAGGATTTACTCTATTTACTTCATCATACCCGTTCTAAAGGTACTTTATGTAGAAGCTGATAAATTCTATCTATCTACCTTTCTTTGAAATATGAAATTTCTGGGTTGAAGGAAATATTTGTGAAAACGACATCAACCCGTTTTGTATACCTCACTTACAATCTTTTAGTCAAAACAAATTTTGGTTCCTATATCTCAAGGATTGCTTATGCTAGGAAGTTGAAACGTTGAATTTGTATAGAGTTATAATAGAGACGCTATTTTTGAAAAATAGTTTATGTGGAAGGGGGATTACGGGGCGAAAAAATCGAGACATTCTAAAATTCATATCTTCTAAACAAATTTTGTCCCAAAGTTTTAATTGGTGATATTTTGTAGGCTTACTAGGGAAGAATATTATGAACAGTATTTTGAGGGAGATAGTGGCGTGTAGGGGTTGGGGCTCAAAATTTTAATATCGATATCCCGCGAATCAAGTACATAGTAAAAATTAAATTCGGTTTCTTCAGTTCAACCAAGAGGTTTTCATTGTGCATTTGTAATATCAAGTTACTCAACATTGTTTCCATTATCCCTACGAGCACGGATTTAAAAAAAAAACAAACATAAAATGTATGTCATACCGGTCCAAATAGGTTTCTAGTTATTCTTCAGGTTGTAAGTCGCATAGTAACATACACCGCATCTTAGTAATAAACTTGTTCCGTACTTCCACCCAAAAAATAATGAAGTTGCACCCAGACTGTTAATATTTTTTTAGTTTTCCGATTTCAATAAATTCATAGCGGATACAATATCAACCAAACCCTTTGGAGATATCAAGAAATTCTGAAACCGATTATTTAGGAAGCGCGTTAAAGCAACAATCAATTCGATATCTCAACAGACCAAAAGGAAATGTTGGAATTCAATTGAAATTAACTTTTGGATTATTATGTAGAAGTTAAAGCGAATTCGATATATCATTAGACCTAACATTTTTGTCGGAATTCGTGTTCACAACTCTCTTACAGGTCTCTAGAGCTGCATATCGAACAATTTTGAAATTAATTTTTTACGCTTATATTTAAACCCCTAAGGGATATTATTACGATCGTCTGTTAAACATTAACTGGAACTTTAACCGGAAGTTTTGTATGAAAATCTGTCAGTTAAAGTTTCAGTTAAAACATAACTGAACATCGTAGGAACGGGCCTTAGAAGTTAAAACGAATTCGATATCTCATTAAACCTAAGAAACATATCGGAGTTCGTGAAAACGTGTACACAAAACATTTCCTTTACCTTAGGGGTTGAATATGAGCGCGCAGAAGTGAACTTAATTCGATACCTCGACAAACCTTAAAGACATTTCGAAATTCGTGGAAATATAGAAAAAAAGTTTTCACGGAAAATTGTTTTGCTCCACCTACGTGCAAATCTGAACTTCTCGATACTTAAATTACGACCGTTAGTACATCTACATAAACATACTAAGTATCAGTGTTCTAGCATAAGCGGTAACAAAGATACAAAAAAAAACAATTCCTCCACCTCCGTACCTTGCTACCCCTGTCAAAATTTTAGAATGCCTCTGTGGAGGCTCTATATAGCCATCAATTTTGAACTTTCTATCCGTAGCAATTCTTGGGAAATAAAAATCAAAAGTTTTTACTTTCCCCTGATCGATCAACCCCAGACGAAATATTCTTCCCCTCTTCCACACCCCTACACCAATATCAACAAGTTTTTGCAAATGGCATTACTATCATACGTCTTTATAAGTTCCAAGTTTCAGGATCCTGGCATAAGCGTTTCCTGAGATCTTGAAACGAATATTTTTCGTTGAAAACGATCTCCCACCTCAAGTAATAAAGTAATATATATGCTGTTACGTGTAAGCCTGGCCACCGCGCAACTCGATCGATTACGAATAGGGAAACAGCAACACCCGAATACCTAAACTGCAAAGTAACCCAATCAAATGCCTAGTTGAGTAAATAAGGAGAGCGGAGCAACACGATTATACCCCACTTCTTATCGGATGTGCTCGAATGCTCTCCAATGTACTAGAATCGAACGAAGATCAAAATCGAAAGCTCTAAAGCTTTCGAGAAGATTCCACATACATCACCGAGCGAACATTCAAGTACATCCTAGACTGCAACCGGCTACTATAAAAGCAGGTGAAGCTTTCAGCGAGGGAGATAGTAATTTTTATTACGTCGACTGTGACAGCCAGCGTGTATCACGCGACCGTGTTGGTAGAGAGCGAAAGTGATCGAATCAAGCGATATAGATAAGCGGGCGGTATTGCCATTAAGTGCGAATTATTGTGCGAATAGAATTTAAAGTGCGATTAATAAATTATCGCTTATTTTTATTTTAACCGAAATGTGTTTTACTTGAAATCCCGGCGAACCCCTAGCTCGCAACAATACATATATAATACTTTAGGGTATATACCTTAATCATAAAGTACTATGGCAAATTTAACATTGTTATAATTCGCAGTAATGAATTTCGGTTCAATATCGCATATATAGAGGAGTCCTCCAAGAAAGAGTGTGTTTCGGATAATTGCATGATACACCCTTTGATGATTCAATGTAATTCAATGGTGAAACAGCTCCTTTGGGACTAGTCCAACACAATTTTAAACTGGCTTTCCAGTGAAGCTTTTTCAACTGGCATGTTCTCATTGGCAGTAGCCAAGTCAACGATAGATCCTAGTTTGGATTTCGTGTTGGTGCTTCACACAAGGAAGTACTCGTACTTTGACGCCGAAAAAAAGTTATCTTAGTATAATAAAGAAGGTTTGCCAAAAGTGTGTCATCTTTTTGTGTACGGGAAAAGAGTTCAATAGTGATTAAAGTTGAAGCAATAACACTTTGTTCAGTTCCTTTATCACTTCTTGTGTGGCATAGGGCTTTTGATGTACCTAAACCATGAATGATAAGTCCATGCCTAGGCGGCTAGCGCGTTAAGCCACTGCATCACCACCGAAGCTTCGATTATACGAGTATGTACTTAAATTCACTATATTATAATCTAATGCAAAGATATAGCATACTGACAAGTGTATGAAATTTTAAATTTTGTAGAGAGACCCATTTGTTTAATTTTTAAGGTTAGCATATTATGAGAACTTGCGCAATATTGTAACCTTCTTGCGGCAATATCGTTAAGTGTTCTACCAAAGCTGGATTTCATACTCATTTATTTCGCTGATAAACAAATTATTCAAACTATTTTCCATAGCTAGATTAAATTAACAAACCGCTGTCAAGCAACATGTTCAAGTGATCTGTTGTAGCTCTGCTGTATAATGGTCGAGCGCGATTTGCTTAATTTAAACCAGCCAGATACATTCTAGTTTGAATGAAATTCAAACTTAACGTTGCGAATCTGGTTGCTGACCGTTTTATTGTGAGTTTCAATTTAACCGGTGATTAATAGCCCCACGGCCACGAAATGCTGATTGTTGCTGGTTGATAGCTCGCGTCTCGATCGATTCTTAGTAAGCCCATCGATCAGATTGATAGTAATAAAAATTTACATATTTTTCATAGACAAGACTCTTATTGGAGAACAAGATATCGTATCTTGTGTGTGCTAAGTTTTTAAATCCATCTTCAAAGTGAATGAATGGGATTTTTATGTGGCAACTCTATACGTTGAATTTGCAAGAATCGAAGCTATAAAGAAGCAGTGACAATAAACTTTAGCTTTGTAACTTTTGTATACGTCGATTATTAGTTTGGTGCACAAAGTCCTTTTA
Organism: Beris morrisii; assembly: GCA_951812415.1. Classification (NCBI taxonomy): domain Eukaryota; kingdom Metazoa; phylum Arthropoda; class Insecta; order Diptera; family Stratiomyidae; genus Beris; species Beris morrisii. Next base: position 76,048,915 of record OX638310.1, read on the forward strand.
ATGCCGCATTTACACTAGGTTTGTTCTTTTTGCCAGGTTAAGTTCACATTTTAGTGTAACTTACACTGAAAATGCGATACAACTTACACTGAAAGTGTAGGGTGTAGACCGCGCAAAAAGAACGGGTTAGTGTAGAAAAATGACAGCTTTTTTATTTGTTTTATTCCTTCACTTCTATCAATGCAAATTTATTACCATTCAATATTCTTGCATATATTCATTCAAAATAGTATTTTCATAAATGCACAAAGTCAATTTTATCTGCATACAGCCATCAATTTTGACAGATGGTAAAGAAGAAGAACTTACACCGGCTCCCGACCCAGTGTAAGAAAGTGTACACTGAGTACACTACACTAGCAAAAAGAACAGCCACCTCTGACGTCACACCGACAAAAAGAACAGCATTAGGGCAGAAAGTGTACACTGAGTACACTACACTCGACAAAAAGAACAGACCTAATGTGACGACTTTTGGAAAAATCACCCGATATGAGCGAGAGGCATATAGTGTTTGCACATAATATGCAGAATAATGTAGAACGAGTAGGCATGATAGCACTGCTGCTATAATTTTACCACAGCCAACAAGGGGAAATTAACAGCTGACTCTGGCAGTTTCTTTTTGTAAATAAACATATAAAAAAATTTAACATTTCTCATTCATTTAAAATTTAATATGTACTTACTGCAGACATTTCCTTACACTGGAGCACGCGCTTAATAACCAAATAACGCCAAATAACAACAAACAATTTTATGGAATATTCCGCTACAAATGTGTGTGTACTTATATTATTATCTAAGTTTGCAAAAGTGTGAGTAAAAAAGTCTGTGAATCAGCCATAAAAATACTACCTTTGAGTATATTTGCTATAAAGTCGGTCATGTTCAGCTGACTTTTATGGTAAAGGGTAAATGCCAGGCGCGTAGCGTGAATCTTCGTAGGGCTAGCGCAACGATACGATCGCTGAATTTAGCGGAATTTTTTATTACTTTATGGAATTTAGAAATCGAAATTTTATTTCTGAATGAAAATTATGTGTTTATGGTTATACAAGTACTATCTTTCACTAAAACTTTCTCAACATATCGCCGCAATGGTAAATTAGCCACAATCGGTTCGTTGATCGTTGAAAATCTACTTTAGCGACTTAGGGTGGTTCAAAAATTTGCTGTGGCGATCTACGAGTATGACAATTAAAATAATTTTTTAGTTCAGGTTTAGAGAAGAGATACGTGATGTATGCTCAAAAAGGGGGTACTAACTTTTAAATTTGAATAATGCTTAAACATACCTTAAATGCAAGAAACTTTCAAAAAGTTGAAATTAGTCCCTAGTGCTATCAGCAAAATCGGTTTCGGTGCCACAGGAAACTTTTTTATTGTTATTTTTATGCTTAACAATTCATTTGATAACTTTCTTATTATTTTAATAACTAGATATTAACTCCATTAAAATAAAATAAAAAATTTCAAATCCCATAAGAAAATTCTGTAAAAACGAAGTTGAAATTTTCTACAAATTAGTTTCGAGTGAAAATGAATTTCAAGTTTATTAGTCGGCGAAATACTTTAGATACTTGTTTAAAATATTGGCAGATAGCTTCAGAATGTTTCGAGCTAGAAATTTGAAATTAGCGCTCGCTCGTAAGTTAAATCTACAAAGCAGAGACGGTATTCTTTTTCTCTTTCCTATTCATACGATCCCGTTCTGTAATCGTTAAAATACCGAGTAATTTCGAACAGTTATTCGGAGAAAAAGAAAAACGCTAAGGAAACTAAATTTTGTTGCATAAGCTACATTTTTGTTTAAGGACAAATTATGGGTCGTGAGCCTTTCTAGGTAGGCATATATATAACGTGTAGTGTAAGGTGTGTTTTAGTAAAGTGCTAATTTATTATTTGTTTTTTTTTTTTTTTAAAAATATCTAATTGGTCGGAATCGGTAGAATTGCACCACGAGCATATAGTGAGAAATGCACCAGATTGTTATGCCTCTTTTGCCTGGATTCATTGCCACAAATCTTTATGATATTAAAATGACCAAATTGCAACCAAATTTTCAAATTTAAATATCTGTTCACTTATCAAAACTTATATAAAACCATTGAATTATTATTATTTGCTATTATCTATTATTTTTTATTAGTATAAAAATCAAAAAAAATTAATGTATTTACTGTTTAGTTCGTTACTGTTTATTACTTTTGTAAATATATTTTAAAATGTGGTGCATTTCTCCCGTATGATGGGAGAAATGCACCATTTGGACTGACAGTGTTCTTCTACATTATGCTCAAGATCTGTTTATATTTTGTTCTTTATTATGAATACAATATTTGCGCAAGGTATTTGATCAAATAAAGAAAGAAAAATTAATCAAATTCCTCTTTTTTCTACGGAGATATGGAGTAATTAATGAAAAATGGTGCATTTCTACCTAGTCTATCCTACCTATTAATAAACAAAATCACTGTACTTCTAAAAGCTGCAACATTCCATACAAACGTCTCTAATACACGTGGTGAAGCTCGCAATTCCAATTTTGTATGTTTTGTGTCGATTTCCCTACAGTACTAGGTACAACCTTGCTCCTTAGAGTAACCACCAGTAATTCATTTGTTTGCTCTCATAAAAACTAGTTATCCTTCATGAGATAATTCGCATAGTATTACCAGTAATGCTTAATAATGTAAGCATCATTAGTTCTGAATTCATTATTAGTAGGCGATTGATGTAAAATTATGTTGGAGCTATTCTGGAACTATTCACGCTTATTCGGGAAAACGGCGGATTTTTTATTCCCACCGACTATGCGGTTTACATTCGATTCCCATTCACGGCACATGTGATTATTGAAAATGTTCGGAAACTGCTTTATCGATATACTTTAAAAACGTCTTTTCCGGGTATTTGAAACCATATTTTAAGGCAGAAAAATATCCAAAATTATAATACTGCAAATGTGAGAGATGGACCATCTCAAATCTCTCTTTATTTATTGCCAATAACTTTCTGAAAAAAGTTTAAAAACACGACTATTTCATTGCGGATTTCAACTGTCAAATTTTCGAGAAAGTGAATCGTTCTCGAGTTTTCAATAATTTAAAATTGGGTAAATCGCAGTTCACTGTCCCGCTCGCGGGTTCCAGAATAAAGGCGAATATTAAACAAGTGTAAATAGTATAATGGTTACGAAAAAATAGAGTCTCCAAAAAATGGTGTGCTAACATTTTTGATAGATACTTTATAATACAGTTTGATTAAATAATAATAAGTTTACTATTCATAACGTTACCCCAACAATTTCATTGGTTTTCCTAATAATACTACCGTACGTATTCCAAGTACTCTTCCAATCTGTAAAATAAATAATATTATACTTTTGAATCTTCCTCTTTTCGTATGTAGATAAATAGATGTACACTGCTCTTCATACCTATTGATACCCTTAAATAAAATCTTATAAGTATATTAATACCAATTGGTACTATAGGAAAAATATTTATTTAATATAATGTTAATGCAATTTTGTAACAACTGCTAATTTAAAATATAAACAGTATTTATTTAATCACTTGAATAATATTAAAAATAAATGTATGTGTACAAACGTGTCAATATATAAATAGTAATATACAGATCCATAAAAGTTTTCAATCTTTTAAATAAAACAAAATTTGTTTACTATGAGTAACTTATAATATTGATGAAAATTAATTAACAATAAATTCTTTACTAAAAAACACTTCCAATCTAAAGGGTTTTCCAATAAGGACTTGACAACTTTTTTTCAAAATAAAATGCAAACCATTTGAGATATTTCAAAAACTTTATTATCGGGTTGAAGTACAATCAAAACATTTATGAATGGAACTCGACTTCGTTCATATGGCCACCGCGGGCACGTTTGCAGCGGTCGATTCGTTGGACCCAATTTTCGATGACTCGGCCACACATTTCGGCCGAAATGGCTGCTATTTCGTGTTCAATGTTGGCTCTGAGCTCTTCCAACGTCGTCGGCTTGTTGGCATAGACCAACGACTTGACGTGGCCCCAAAGAAAAAAGTCCAGAGGCGTTAAATCGCACGAACGAGGCGGCCAATCGACTGGTCCATTTCTTGAGATAACACGCTCATCAAACTTACTCTTCAATAAATCGATTGTAACGTGTGCTGTGTGGCTTGTGGCACCGTCCTGTTGAAACCACATGTTGTCCAAGTCCATATCTTCCAATTCGGGCCAAAAATAATCGGTAATCATGGCGCGATAACGATTACCATTCACAGTAACGTGACGATCATTATCGTCGACGAAAAAATATGGCCCTATGACGCCGCCAGCATGCAAACCGCACCAAACAGTTATTTTTTGTGGATGAAGTGGTCTTTCATGAAGCACATGTGGATTTTCACCGGACCAATAACGCATATTTTGCTTATTGACGAACCCACTGAGCCAAAAATGAGCTTCGTCACTGAAGATGATTTTGCGATGAAATTGATCATCTTGGCGCATCTTTTCCAGAGCCCAATCGGAGAACGTACGTCGCTTCAAATGGTCCATCGGCTTCAATTCTTGAGTCAGCTTGATCTTGTATGGGTGTAAACCAAGATCCTTACGCAAAATTCGCCATAACGTGGTCTGGGCGATGCCCAACACTTGAGAACGCCGTGGAATTGACTGATTTGGATCATTTGCTACGGACGTTTCAACGGCAGCGATATTTTCGACACTTCGACCAACCCGTTGTCTCACTGGCACGGCAACATCACACAACGAATATGTAGACTCAAATTTTTGCACTAAACTTGTTACTGCCTGTCTACTAGGGCGAGAATTACGACCGAAAATCGGAGTTAACGCTCTTAAAGTAGCGGTCACCGACTCCGAATTTCTGTAGTAAATTTTTATAATTTGCAGACGTTGTTCCTTCGTGTACTTTACCATGATAAAAATGTTAAGTTTACTGAATAAATTGACAGTGACAGTTCGATGATTAGTGAAAGGGTGCGTTCACAAATTGAATTCAAAGTTGTCAAGTCCCTATTGGAAAACCCTTTACATACGTATATAAAGTTTTGAGAGTTTACCACATTGCAGCTACTAAATAATAAGAATTATTTTGCGAGCAAAAGCGTTTTATATCTAGTATTTCTTTGACTCGATCTGCTATTATAACCCGGAAAGTGAACAATGTAGCGAACTGAATTTTGGTCGAACTATAGCAATTACAGACAGAACATCTTTTATGAATGAATTTCCTGATCCCAGAAGTTAGCTATCGAGAGCTTATAAATCTTTACTCAAGAAAACAACCAAATATCTACTGACATTTTTCAGAAACTTCAAAAATTCAAATATTCAAATATGTATATTATAAATATTAGTGTACATCTACCCAATTAAGGATCGCTCCAATGTACTTGTAACACTACGCGCACATATGACCATACACTTTACTTCACGTGGTATTTCACTGCAAAATGACAACGGTTTAACAATCACTCACGCACCTACTGCTTCTTTGACTACGATCCTTATTCAAATTGAATACTAGAAAACAATATCAGTGTTTGAATCACTACTAATCATTTTTAATTTTACAATCTTATTCGTAGTTTTTACTATTTACAATGTCAGATAACAATTTCGTAGTTACCAAACAACACAATTTATTAAATCAAACAATATCGTCAACTATTCCTCTGTTTCATTGCGGTACTCTTTTTAATTATTTAATTTAACTATTTCTCAGTTGATTAGTGCAAATATTAAACTATTATGATTTAAATGTTGGTTGTTTTCCGGCGTCAGTAGGGTTTCTGGTGAGAAACCCCAACACGAAATCCTCGACTGCTGATTAATCGTTGTCCTAGAGGACATGACCGTTGGAACACCTTCACTGGATACGCCAGTTTCATAAGATTGTGTTGGACTAGGTCCGAAGGAGCTGTTTCGTCATCGGAGGGCATAGACTCGTCAGAGGGTGTATCATGCCTACTATCCGAAACACCCTTACAGCTGGTGGAATTGCTGAGCATAATTTCTATATATTGCACTCGAAATCAAATTTACGATCCGAGACTTATAAACTTAGCTAAATTTCCGCCATAGCAATCCTATACTAAAGGAAGGTGGCGCTGAAGATTACATAATATTTGATCATCAAATATTTCAACCAATTTGGTGGAATTTTTGGTTGTAAGCCAGGATATATAGAGCCAAACGCTGAGAGCGCGACTTCGAAACCCGCCAACAGCAATTTTATTTTTTCGCTAATTTTAAGAATGGAATTTTTTCATGGTAAGCTACCATAGTTGGTTGAAATTTGATGATCAAATATTATGTAATCTTCAGCGCCACCTTCCTTTAGTATAGGATTGCTATGGCGGAAATTTAGCTAAGTTTATAAGTCTCGGATCGTAAATTTGATTTCGAGTGCAATATATAGAAATTATGCTCAGCAATTCCACCAGCTGTAAGGGTGTTTCGGATAGTAGGCATGATACACCCTCTGACGAGTCTATGCCCTCCGATGACGAAACAGCTCCTTCGGACCTAGTCCAACACAATCTTATGAAACTGGCGTATCCAGTGAAGGTGTTCCAACGGTCATGTCCTCTAGGACAACGATTAATCAGCAGTCGAGGATTTCGTGTTGGGGTTTCTCACCAGAAACCCTACTGACGCCGGAAAACAACCAACATTTAAATCAAATTTGCTTCTATGGTAGCTTACCATGAAAAAATTCCATTCTTATTAAACTATTATATTTGAACATACTATTTCAATTGAAATTGAAAGAATAGCATTTTGACTATGCAAAATAGTTAATCTAGGTAGGTAGGTAGGTACGCGTGGCTGCCCGTGAGAACACGGACACACTTAGACCTAAAAGGTCCGTTGTGTTACCACAGGATCATCGAATCCGGTCCTACTTGTCGAACCATTTAGAGCTTGAAATGAAGCGTTGGATTCTCGCGACCTCCACTGAGGCAAGGTCACCGAGACAGTTGAAGAAGTAAGCTCCAAGATGAGCTTTCCTTCTGGCTGATAGAGCTGGACAGGTACAGAGAAGGTGAAGGACTGTCTCCTCCTCCTCCTCATCCAGGCAGCTTCTACAGAAGTCGTTTGAGAAGAGACCGAGTCTTTTAGCATGTCGACCTATAAGACACGATTGTGGTGCTGATGTTCGCCCTTTTGAGCAAAGTCAGCTTTTTGGAGCGTTTCAGATCCAGCTCTGGCCAGATCTGTCTCGCAGTGTGACATGTAACACCGTCTGCCCATCTTGAGTTGGTTTTCTCAATTGAGTCTAATCCCAGTAGCAGTTTACATGTAGAGAGAGGCACACCCAGATTCCGATGTTCCGGCATAATCTGAAGGGTAGTACCGCGTCGAGCGAGTTCGTCAGCCATGCAGTTCCCTGGAATATCCCTGTGTCCTGGCACCCAGCACAGGAGAATATTGAACTGTTCAGCCATCTCCTTAAGAGATGATCGACATTCTGCGGCGACCTTTGATGTTGTCGAGGCCGATTCCAAGGATTTTATTGCCGCTTGGCTGTCTGTGAAAATGCTAATATCCCTAGTAGATATTACATTACACCTCAGCCAGGACAAGGCCTCCTTGATCGCCATAAGCTCCGCCTGAAAGACACTACAGTGGTCCGGAAGACGGAAGGAGCTGCTAATGTTAAGCATATCAGGGAAAACACCTCCACCTACCCCGCCTTCAGTTTTGGAGCCGTCCGTATATATGTGGGCAGACTCTTCCGTCCGTACCGAATCCCTTTCCCATTCTAGACGGGTTGGGATGGCTGTTAGGATAGTTAGTTAATCTAACCAATGATATTTTTTTCCGTGTAGTAATCAAACTAGAATTACGTTCTATCTTTCAAGCTTTTAGTAGCTATACCAGTGGCGGCTCGCCACATGAGGCTAGTGAGGCTGAGCCTCACCATTTTACAGAGGAAAATTCATCAAGCTACTAGTAATTTTTTGTTTTGACAATGTTACTTAATGACTTTTCGCAGTAAACCGACGTCCTTGCTAAGAAAGGTACGAGTCGCCACTGAGCTATACATTACTATTACTAGACTTTGCATTACTTTGTAAGCAATAGTAATTATTGGAAACCTCAAACAGTTTTCCTTTTTTTAATGATTTCTTTTCGCATTGACAGTGCATTACCTTGTAAATTAGTATACATACCTATACGAATGAAATTTGGGATATTTCATCTCGAATATCATGCGATTGTTTTCTATCGTGATTGCAGTATGTTTCTTAGATATATAGTTAAAGTAGTCATTTCTAGTTGTATGCCACTCAAATTGTCTTCTTTAATTCCTGCAGGACCCATTCTTGGACAAGGTGTAATAAGGCAGTGAAACCGCTTCAAATATAATATTATTTCATTATTTTGTAATAATAAATTATTTACACTGGTTAATTAATAGATGAGATTCAAACCCGAAATCAACACACTGTTTGTATAGACTAATCCACTGGCCCCATCAAATTGTCTACAATCCAACAATTTGTACGACATTTCTGCTTACACTTTTGGTCTTTGTACGGTGTATCTTTGTACATTACCGGAATTGTCAATAATGTTGTAGAGTTTTTACGAGATTTGCCCATAGTATGGGAGTTGGGAGTTACTCTGAGAATTCGATAAATAAATTTCGAACGATTTCCGTGTGGACAGCCTCTTTACTGATCACTTCAGCGCCTCCTATGATTAAGATATCATTTTCTTGAAGATAGCCGAGGTCGAGGCAAGAGGTACATATAGGTACAATATGCAATTATGGTAATAATGTACAGACGCAGAGGTTGTGCGATCTGTTGAACGCTAGGTGCTTGTTGCACATACGCCGAGGGACTATTCAGTGTGCAATTCTGTTGCGCAATATTTTAATCGTCCAGACAACAGTCAGGCAACTGCGGCAAAAACGAAATTTATTGCTGAAATTATGTCAAAGTATTTTATTATAAACACACGGGGCTCACAGTACTCCCAGTGCAGTTGTGGCTCAGCTCAGTCAGCTCTGCGTATGCTTGCAGTTCCGTCGAGCGTTACTTTTAATTTTTCATAACTGCCGTGTTATAATTTGCTGACTAAGTGCTTGTGTCATGCGCAGTTGATTGTTTGCAAGTTTGAAGAGATCGGGATTAAGAAATAGAAAAGCCAAAGCAAAGTAGGGCCTGTTCTCTGTACGTCGGAGGGAAAGTCGATTTCTGCATTCTGGATATTTACAACTTTTTGTTTGATTGAAGTCATTAGTGTCCCGTTAGGTACGTGACGCACTCGTTTTGCTACACTTATCCTATAGCGCACTCCGCACTTTTACGATTTGTGTGTGCTGTGGCCTGTAGAATTGAAGTGCACTTCTGGGCTATGCCATAAATCAATTGAACAATTCCAGCCCGACAGCTTTTTGTGATAGACAGTGCTGATATGGCTTTTTCGATTCTATTAGTTGGAGACTAATTAATATTTAAAAGGTAGGCGGCAGCTGCTTTTTTCCGAATGCCCTGATTGCATTTAGTGCTCCAAAGGCTTTTACTTGGCAATAGGAGGCCTATTACGGTTGTCGTTTGTTGATTTCAGTCGACGATTAGAGTGTCACATAGCAGATAATGGCACTAAATCTTGGCACTCTGGTTGGAATACTCGAATAGTGCCACTCTTTTTATACCTTCCTAATACCTATTAAAGCTGAATTGATAACGTGTTAGCCTTTAACTTTATAATGTCGACTATAATGCTCCGACTAAAAGCTTAGGAGTTAATGTTTGTTAGCTTGTTATACCTAATTCTAATCTATAGTAAATACTACTTTCTCTACAATTATTTGTAGTAATTAAAGGATCGACGGCTTTGCAAATGACGTAAACATAAATTGTGTCCAAGAAGACATTAAATCTAGCAATATTTTTATCAATTACAGTACCGAAAAGTTAAACATTCCGAAATTTTTGGAAATTTGAACGAAGCTTAAGAATCTTCTGCTTTAAAACTTGAACTCTACTTAAATTTTATGAGCGCACGAAATTTTCGTAGGCTACGTGTAGCACTTATAAATTTGTTATTTGCAAATTGTTGTTCAACAGCTACCAACAGAAAACATATTTCCGTATATAACCTAGTACGGACCCCGAGGTCCGTATGAAAAAACATGAGTAAGAGTGAATTTCACTGATCGGTGTTAAGATCTATTTCCATCTTTATGTTCAAACAGAACACCGACTTCGACCGCAAAAAGCGCAGCACAGTCTTTAAAACACACACGATTGTATGCCGATGCATACAATAGGAACTTCGACTGCTCTTCAATACAACGGCGCAGTCGGACATCGCTCTATTTCTGAGACTGTAGTCGTTTGCACAGAGCTACCACTCTTAATCTCGACTTTAATTATTTCCAGTAGGCAAAGTTTCATACTATTGTCAAAATGAAACCATGTAGAATTTTTGGGACGATGTCTGCGGTTTGCATATACATATGTTTATACGTATAGTTTGTACGAGCAGTATATGTGGAATATTTACGAGATGATATAGTTGATATATTTTTTATACTCTAGATGAAATCATATAGAGTATTATAAGTTTAATCCAGCCCAAAAGTTTGTAACGCATTGAACCAAGCCTCGGACGAAAAAAAGTTATATTATTTTTTGTTTATTTGTGCCCAAAAACCTCAAATCCGCCTGACGTCCGTCCGTCCGTCCGTCCGTCCGTCCGTCTGTCCGTGAACACGATAACTCAAGAACGCCTTCACCTAGGATCTTGAAATTTTGAATCTGGATGTTTGGTTGAATTTGTAAGGCTAAGTTCGTTAACGGGCAAAATCGTCCTACTCCTTCGGGTAGCTGCCATACAAAATGTCCTTAAAACACATGTTCAAGAATATTAGCCGATAACTTCAGAAGGGTTTAAGCTACGACTTTGAAATTTTGTATGTGTTATTTTTCCAATAGTTCGAGCTAAATATATAATTATGAAGAAAATCCTGTTAGTCCTTGGTGTAGCTGCCATACAAATATCCTGTCAAAATGTATTCACTTAATTTACAAAACTCACAATAACTCAAGTAATCTTTTAGCTACGAATTCGGAATTTTGTACAAGTTAGTTTTGAGTGAAAAGGAAGTCGGATCTTACTAATCAGCGAAATCCTTTTACTCCTTCTGGTAGCTGCCATACAAAATGTCCTTAAAACACGTGTTCAAGAATATTGGTCGATAACTTCAGAAGGGTTTAAGCTACGTCTTTGAAATTTTGTATGTGTTATTTTTTCAATAGTTGGAGCTAAATATATGATTATGAAGAAAATCCTTTAAGTCCTTCGTGTAGCTGCCATACAAATATCCTGTCAAAATGTATTCACTTAATTTACAAAACTCACAATAACTCAAGTAATCTTTTAGCTACGAATTCAGAATTTTGTACAAGTTAGTTTTGAGTGAAAAGGAAGCCGGAGCTTACTAATCAGCGAAATCCTTTTACTCCTTCTGGTAGCTGCCATACAAAATGTCCTTAAAACACGCGTTCGAGAATATTGGTCGATAACTTCAGAAGGGTTTAAGCTACGTCTTTGAAATTTTGTATGTGTTATTTTTCCAATAGTTGCAGCTAAATATATGATTATGAAGAAAATCCTATTAGTCCTTCGTGTAGCTGCCATACAAATATCCTGTCAAAATGTATTCACTTATTTTACGAAACTCACTATAACTTAAGTAATCTTTTAGCTACGAATTCGGAATTTTGTACAAGTTAGTTTTGAGTGAGAAGGAAGTTCGAGTTTACTAATCAGCGAAATCCTTTTACTCCTTCTGGTAGCTGCCATACAAAATATCCTTAAAACACGTGTTCAACAAAATTTTCCGAAAACTTTTGAACGCTTCAAGCTACGAATTTGAAATTTTGTACACGTTTATTTTTGAATGGTTCCAAGGAAAAGGATAAATATGTAAGAAATCGAGTGAGTCCTTTCTGCACCTCCCATGTGAAAGTCATTTAAAAAGGACATTTTTTTTCGATGACTTACCCAGTTCAAGATATGAAATTAAGCACTGAATATTGTCTTTTAGTTTTGAGTAGCAATCTAATAGCAGTCCTTAATAAAGGACATACACATGCACACACGTAATTCTACTTTCTCCCCAATTACAATATAAATCGGAGTTCAGTATTCATCTAGAGTATTATACGATTGGCTTGCAGCCGATCGTGACTGCAGTATGTTTTTTAATAATAATTGATTTAATCCCTTCATGCAAAATGGGCAATTCCTTCCCAACTCGAAAAGTTGGTGAGAAATTCCCCATTTGGGTACACTTTCTCAGCTTAAAGAACTGGTGACCATACTGTCTCCTTGTTCAATGAGCTAGAAAAATTTTCACCGTATCGAGATACTCATGCATGTATGCCGACATTGGGCTCAATGTCTATTAAATCTACCATAATCCGAAGGTACTCCCCAGACAGCTCAACGCTCTGGTATAAAGGGTAGTACCGTGCTATAAGCTCAAAAATGGTATTATGTAATATTTTATCCATTCCGTTAATCAGAAGAAGAGAAAAAAAAATAAAAAAAAGTAATCGGAAAATGTAAAATAAAATAAAAAGAGTTAGTAATTACTAATAAATACAATCAAAAAGTAGTCAGAGAAAAGAAAAAGAAAAATGAGAAGAAGAAAAGAAATGTTTAATGTTTAAAAATACTTAAAATATGCAGCAATAACACAACACAAGCCACAAACATTCTCTAGAGTCTTCGAGAGTCTCATAAACTCGCCAGAATAATTATCTATTTCTAGGTTGATTTTATTTGCATCTATGCGTAATACTGTTCCTAGGTACGACTTAGAAGATGCTTCTTTGTAAGTTGTTTTAGCTGAAACACATTCTTTGCCATTTGTATGTTTGTCGGTAAAGCATTGTATTCTCGTATTGCCTCAAATACGGGATCCTTTCTAAATCGGTCTGTCCGGGGAAAATGTTGCCGTCTAATAGAATCCGCACTTCTTGTGTTATAGTTGTGTACTTCTTGATTGTTGATCAATTTGATGGAAGATTTGAGTTTCTTGTTCTTGATATTGCAAATAAGTTTTATGCGTTCCAGGCTTATGTGCTGATGTATGGTTAGTTTTCCATAATTAGAATAAAGTTCCTCCGATGATATTAATTGAGGTAAGTTATGTATGGCTTTGATACCCTTATTCATAAGTCTCGCAATTTTGTCCAAGTTTCTTTTCGTGGTTTGACACCATATAAGAAGACCGTAACTTATGTAGGATATAATAAAAGCATTGTATAGCAAATTCTTTATAGGGAGTTTTAGTTCTTTATACCTAAAAGCAATACGTTCTTTTTAAATACTGGTATACGTTGCGATTTCTGCACACATTACGACGTATAGTTTCTATATTTGTGTGTAGTTTTTTAATGTTGCCATTCTGATTCTAAGAGTGATTCTTGCCTACATAAAGGCGAAGTAGTAGTTGCTATTGTATTTGTAATTAACACGAACTGCGTAGTTGAACTTCGGTTGAAATCGCAGTCGCAGTCAGCAGTCGAGGTCGGTATTATGTTTTGTACTTTAGTATCTGATCATAGAAGGAAGCAACTTAAGGGCGCGGCTAGACCAGGTCTGGAATTTCTCTTATGCGAAAGTGATGAGCCTTCCAGTTGTACTGAATAGTTTTGACTTAGTTTTGTAAGTGTAATACAATAAATTATTTTTGAGAACAATTATTGGAACCCACTCTATTGACGGTGGCGCACAATACGGTACCTATCTCTTGCGCTCCACTATTGATTCTACTGCAAACCCGTATCTCAGATTTCAATTCGGTGATTGGGAGAGTGGTGAAATGTTAAAATATATACAAAAGTTTATTAAATCAGTGATGAAAATTGTTTCTATCATATAATTTTTGAATTTTCTAAATATATTTTGCAGATAGACTTAAGCTTGTATTACGCCGTATGCCATGCTGTCATACATATTTGACTAAAAAACTTTACTTTGTCAAATTTTTCCATCAAAACAGACTTTGTATACTTAGTACTTTGCTCTACGTAGAGCAAATAAAATAATGTAGCAAACAAAATCTACGATTACACTCTCTGTCAGCATTTGCCAGGGAAAATGGTCAAATATTGAATTCAATTTTATATGCAAATGGTTTTTTGTACATATTTTGTATTTTATATTTACATATTCATACACATATTTACCTCTGGATACCAGGACACGTTGGAATAGCAGCAAGCTCCTGTGATACGATGTAATATCACTTCATTTGCAGACGTTAAGAAATACATTAAATATCAAGAAACAAGTATCGCAATACCCGAGCGGAGCAATTTCTATTAGGTTGCTGCAGATAAAATGTCGTTTTCTTCATGAAGTGAAGTCAGTTCCGATTTTCATGTCTCAAACTGCCGCCAAGTGGCACAAGTGGTATTGGGTATTAAAGTATGAATACCCCTACACTGGCTCATGGAATCATTTCAGATTTGGACTTCATGGTGATCGAATAGAAAAAAAAAGAAAAAAACATGGATTCAAGTCAAAAACGGGTAATTTTCCTTTATGAATTTAAACTTGGCCACAGCGCAACGGAGGCAACTGAAAACATCAACAGGGCATTTGGAACTGATACGGTAAACAAACGAACCACACAGCGATGGTTCGAAAAATATCGATCAGGAGATTTGACCCTTGAAAGTGAGCCACGTGGTCGCCCAGGACCTTCGATCGACAAGGCCGAGCTGAATTTTTTAGTGGAATCTGACTCACGCCAAACTATAAGAGATATTGCAAGAAATTGGGCGAACCCCATTCGACAGTTTGCCGGCACTTGCAACAGCTTGGAAAAATCAAAAAGCTTGATAAGTGGGTTCCGCATGAGCTTACTGAGCAAAACATGACTCGTCGATTAGAAATTTGCAGTTCCCTGCTCTCCGGGAAGAGAAACGATCAGTTTTTGAACAGGTGACATGTGATGAAAAGTGGATCCTGTACGTCAATCGTCGCCGATCGGGGCAATGGCTGGATGCTGATGAGACCCCAAAACACATGCCGAAACCAGGCTTTCATCCGAAGAAGATAATGGTGACTGCTTGGTGGTCTGCAGCTGGAGTTATTCACTATTCCTTTTTGAAACGTGGTGAAGCCATTAATGCGGAGAAGTATTGAGACCAACTCGATGAAATGCATCAGAAATTGAGTGTTCAACGGCCTAGATTGGTCAACAGAGATGGAGTTATACTGCTTCATGACAAACGCACTTTTGAGTTTTGATTCATGTTTTATTTCATATTCATTTCTGTGTGGCACTTGTTAGTACAAAACTGTAATTGAATGTAACTCGGAAAACTCTCAATGTGGTCTAAGCCCCGTATTAAACTGCTTTAAGACAAATATTTAACTATTTCTGCTATCAGTCAGTCAAATTTATTTTTGCCAAATATTTTGTTTGACAGCAAATATTTGACTGTTTCCCTGGAAAATGCTGTCAGATAGTGTAATCATTAAATTTTTGTTTTCCACTTTACTTATTTGCTCTACACAAAGTCTATTGTGGTGGAAAAAAATTGACAGAACTTTTCGTCAAATTTATTTAGTCAAATATTTGATAGCATGACATACTGTTCAATACTAGTTGAACACAAGATTTGTGAAAGCTTGCCAAACGAAATGTTTGCAAAACAGCTTGGCAAAAGTAATAAGTGGAGTAAATAAAATTTGGATGAACCGTTATCAGACCCATTTATTAGTGAATTACATTTGTTCCAAGATACCTACCAAGATACCCGTTCTGTTCCAACTGCCCCACGAGATTGAGGACGCGCGGCATATCTTACTGCACTGCCCGCGCGTCAACGTCGATCGAGTCGAGGTTGCGGAGACCTTCGGAGAAGCTCCGACCGCAGAAAACATCGTAGAACACATTTGTGAGACAGCCCTCAAGTGGCCGCTGAAAGCGGCGAAGTGTCGACACTTCGCGGCTTTGAGCGAATGAGAAGCATGCAACGCGACGCACCACAGAAGATGACTGACTAGACTAGACAGACAATAATTGACGGTTTTAGCAATATTGCTATGACGGCCTCCCGACGAAATACCTAACGGTGGTTCCGGGAGGATCCCTCCGTACGACTGAGGAGGTGTTTAGCGGGTTAAAGTCCCGCACTGACTTAGGCTTTCTATGTTTTTACTCCTCGTTAAAAAAAACCTACGCAAGTGTGTCTCAGAATCTATGTTTCTTTTATTTTATTATTTTTTAATAATAAAGTATTGTGATCGACCTGAAATTTTGTTTTTACACGTTTTAGGACTAGTAAACCCCAAAAAAACAAAAAAAAATGTCCCTCTGTCCGCCGTAGACGCGGTACGCCGGCGCCGTCCGCAGCTCCCAAACCCGTTGATATATTAAGTTACAATTTTTATGGTAGGTAGATTGGGTGAATCCCTACGACTGGTATGTTTTGAGGAAGTGGAGGTTTGAGGGTGGATGAGGGGAGAGCGTTTTAAATGAACAATTTTAAAAAAAAAATCGATTACAATATCTTCCGAACCAATTACACCAGAAAGATAAAATTTGGTTTCTGTATATGGGATCACAAGTGGAGTCCACTGGATGAAAACTTTTTGAGGGGAGAGGGGTGATTTTTTATATCTCAGAAACGCCTTCTGCTAGAAGGTGAAACTTAGTACATATATGTAGATGTGCTACTAGAGTAATTAAAACTAAATGCTGAGATGTGGTGTAGGTTACTATACATCTGACAACCTAAGGAATAACCAGAAGGCTATTTGGAACGTTACTTTTTAGGTTGTCAGTCGCATAGTAACCTACACCGCATCTCGGCATTAAGCACGTTTCGGACTTCTTACTCATAAAATAATAAATTTGCGCCCAGACTGTTGGCAGATTTTTTCATAAAGATGTAGTTTCCTCTCATTTTCCTATAAATCTTAATTCAGCACAATTGACCTTTCTAGATTAAAAAAAAAATATTTTTGAAGATCGTAGCAAATATCTTTTATCTTGGTATGATTATTCGTGTAAACATTTCTAATTATCGTAAGATACATAAAATGCACTTTGTGCATTTGTTGACTTTTTAAAAAACTGTGCTCAGTTCTTGCAATTCCAGCGAAATTTGTCACCTCAGGAAAAATATATAGGAACAGAGCATCTAATAAATGAGTACATGTTTGTTAAATTAATAGTTTTGCCTTTCACACTGTTCTTTTTTTTAAGTATTCTGATATTCGAAAAGTAAGTTAAAGGTCATCTGCTTACAGACCATACACATCGCATAACGAAAGGCAATGCAAACCACAGTCTGTCTGAACCATTACTATACAAATGATATGCTTGACTGCGCTTATTGACTATTTATTAGTTCGTAAGATATTAATCGCTCAGATAGGTTTGCTATTTGCAGGTATACCCACTCGATATCAGAAAAATTTAAATTGCGGAAATGATAAATACAAATAATGAACAAACGGTTTTAGGATGCTCGTATGTAGCGTAGCTAGAAATCTTCATCTTGGTAAGTTTTCTTATTATTATCATTAAGAAATTGCCGGTCGACCTAATAAGAAAAAGCACATTTCACGAACATGTGTCACAATTAAGCATTCGCCAAGGAAGGAAAAGCACCTGAACCTCAGACTCGGCTATCATCTTAGCTCCGCGCTATAGTTTTATCGGCAATCTCTGATTTTAAAATCCGCGGGAGGGAAGTCAACAGACGATCACAGAACACTGAACCGTTACGCCAAATGATTTAGAAACTTTAAAAGGAACGAGATCTGCAGCGTGAGATAGGGTCCCATCTTCCATCTGCTCATCGTTTAAACCCATAAACCAATTTTTGATTTGATTTAATTAAATCGACGATTGTCCCGTGATCGCATTCGATTTATTTTGCTTTTATGGCATCGTCACGCTACGTGCATTGCATTTTGGTCAGATGAAATGTCGAAGATTAATGGAAGTAAACATCTGAGACAGTTGCCTACTACATAGTTGTTATTGAGAAACAATAGCTAATTATTATTAACTGAGACTCGATCGATTTCGATTTATAAGTATCACATAATGAATCACAAGAATTCTATCGCATCTAGGTACAATACAATAAACAAGTTTTGTAAATTTAACAATCTTAAAAAAAAAACAGATGTTTAGCTCAATTAAATAAACTTCGTTTTCAAAGGAAATTTTGAGGTTGTTTAATTATATTGGGCTGATACCTCGTGCGGCCTGCGGCCTATCCATGTTTCAAACTATAGCCCAATCGATAGACTAGCAAAGCATCACAATGTAGCTTACAACAGTTGGCTGATCGAAAAATCGGAAAAAATATTGAAAACTTCGTCCTTTTGTGCCTATCGCAACTGCTTACTAGTTTTACTTTATTATTTTTTAATAATAAAGTATTTAATGTATTTTTACTTTATTTGTCTTAATGATAAAGTAGATATTGTGTTCGAACTGAAATTTAAAAAAAAACATACAGCAGCAATTTAATCGTATGATACTCTAGATGAAATACTGAACTCCGATTTCTATTGTAGTTGGGGATAAAGTATAATTACGTGGGTGCATAATGTATGTCCTTTACTAAGGACTCCCATTTGATTGCTACTCAAATCTAAAAGACAATATTCAGTGTTTAATTTCATATCTTGAACTGGGTGAGTCACCGAAAAAAATTTACTTTTTCAAGGACTTTTGCATGGGAGGTGCAGAAAGGACCCACTTGATTTCTTACATATTTATCCTTTTCCTTGAAACCATTCAAAAATTAATGTGTATAAAATTTCAAATTCGTAGCTTGAAGCGTTCAAAAGTTATGGGAAAATATTGTTGAACACGTGTCTTAAGGATTTTTTGTATGGAAGATACCAGATCGAGTAAAAGAATTTCTCTGACTAGTAAACTCGAACTTCGTTTTCACTCAAAACTAATTTGTACAAAATGCTGAATTCGTAGCTAAAGTTATAGTTATAGTGAGTTTCGTAAATTAAGTGAAGACATTTTGATAGGATATTTGTATGGCAGCTACACGAAGGACTAAACGGATTTTCTTCATAATCATACATTTAGCTCCAACTATTGCAAAAATAACACATACAAAATTTCAAAGTCGTAGCTTAAACCCTTCTAAAGTTATAGACCAATATTCTTGAACACGTGTTTTAAGAACATTTTGTATGGCAGCTACCCGAAGGAGTAAGACGATTTTGCCCGTTAACGAACTTAGCCTTACAAATTCAACCACACCTTCAGATTCAAAATTTCAAGATCCTAGGTGAAGGCGTTCTTGAGCTATCGTGTTCACGGACAGACAAACGGACGGACGGACGTCAAGCAGATTTGAGGTTTTTGGCCACAAATAAACAAAAAATAATATATAACTTTTTTTTGTCCGAGGCTTGGTTCTATGCGTTACAAACTTTTGGACTGACTTATAATACTCTATATGTTTTCATCTAGAGTATAAATACTTTATTATTAAAAAATAATAAAGTAAAATTGCTACCCTCAAACTTTGTATTTTCACGTTTTAGGACTGGTAAACCCCAAAAAAGCAAAAAAAAAATTTCCGTCTGTCCGCCATAGACGCCGTGAGATATCAAGATTACATTTTTTTTGGTGAGTATAATGGGTATGAGTACGCATTTTTTCTTGGGAGTTGTGGTCTGAGGAGGGAGGTTGGGGGAGTGTTTTAAATAAAAAAAATCGGTTTCTAGATCTCAGGAACCGCTTATGCTTGAAGACTGTCAAAAAATGGTGGATTTGAGGGGTGTGGGACTGGGGGAAAAAACAAAGCGTCCTAAACGCTCGAAAGCTGGAATCGAATCATTCTAAAATCCATATGTCCTGAACGGTTGCCGCCAGAAGGTTGAAATTTTGTGGCTGTGTTAATTTGGAAAGTAAGGAATTCACGTTGGCGGCATTTCTTGACGTTGAGGGGGCTTTCAACAACGTAACAGTGGAAGCAATTAGGGAGGCTTTAAATGGCATAGGCTTAGAGGAGAGGCTAACGGGCTGGTTGACGACCTTGTTGGAAACCAGAATTGTGAGTTCGGAGAGGGGGCAAGGAAAGGTAACAAGGCAAGCCTCGAGGGGCACTCCACAGGGTGGGGTGATATCGCCCCTTCTGTGGCTCCTTGTAGTGAACGAGGTTCTGATGGAAATCGAAAGAAAAGGAATCAAGGTTGTGGCCTACGCGGATGACATAGTCATACTAGTTCAGGGAAAATTCTTGGATACTATTACTGACATCTTGGAGTCGGCACTCTGTACACTGACCAGGTGGGCCAAAAGATGTGGCTTGGGGGTTAACGCCTCAAAAACTGAATTGGTGTTATTTACTAGGAAGCACAAGATCCCGAAATTCAGGCTGCCAATGCTTGAAGGGGTCGCGCTGCAACTTTCGGAAAAAGCGAAATATCTGGGCCTGATCTTGGATAGGAAGCTAAATTGGAAGGAAAATGTTGGAGAGCGTGTTAAAAAGGCTAACAACGCGCTTTTTGCATGTAGACAGGCCGTGGGAAAGAGCTGGGGTCTGAAACCAAATATGGTACATTGGCTGTATACGGCGGTTGCAAGACCCATTCTGACGTACGGGGCACTGGTATGGTGGAAAGCCACAGACAAAAAGTATATTCAAAGGGAATTGAGTGGAGTGCAGCGGAGTGCTTGTGTAATGATCACAGGGGCCCTGCGCACAACGCCAACAACAGCACTGGAAGTTTGCATGCACCTTTTTCCGCTTGATATTTTCATTAAGCAGGTTGCGTCAAACATAGCGGCAAAACTATTGAGCTCTTGTCTCTTTAGGGAGAGACCCATAGGACACAGCTCCATTCTTAGGGAATTTCTTCAGGGTCCGGTCAACTTTTGCACGGACTATATGATCCCGGTGAATGATTTTAAGTCATCCTTCAGGGTTGTATACCCAAGCAGAGCGGACTGGAAAGGCAATAGGGTAGTAAATGAGGGAGAACTCTCCGTGTATACGGACGGTTCCAAAATGGAATGCGGCACTGGCGCTGGAGTCTTCTCTGAGCAGTTGAGTGCAAGGGAGTCCTTCAAGCTGCCGGATGCCGGTAGTGTATTCCAAGCGGAAATTCTGGCAGTGCTCCAGACAGGTAACATCATGTTGATGGAGGGGTTATTCGATCGGGATATCTCACTCTACATTGACAGCCAGGCGGCTTTGAATGCATTGGAATCAGGGACTATTAAATCCCAGCTAGTAAAGCGCTGTCGAGAAGTGCTCAAGGTACTTTTCAGTCAGAATAGAGTACGACATAGTGACGTACCAGGCAACGAACAGGCCGATGAGCTGGCGAGACTAGGATCGGCGTCGGAAGGGATCGTAGAGGAGGTGGTTAATCCACCTTTAAACGGAAGCAAAGCACGTATCAGGGATTGTGCAGTGGACGCAGCGAACTCTAGATGGGAGGCGCTAACGAGCTGTAGGACCTCTAGGGCACTCTGGCCAAGGTTGGACAGACGAAAGACTAGGGAGATATTAACATGGAGTAGGGGAAGTCTGCGGCTACTTGTCGGAATACTGACAGGGCACTGCTTGCTAGGGAAGCACGCTATGCGTATGGGGATCGCTGACTCTGACGTGTGCAGGTATTGCCTGGACATATGTGCTGAGGAGGACATCACCCACATTTTGTGTGAGTGTCAGGCGGTTGCAAGGAGGCGACTGAGGTGGCTGGGAAGTCTTTTCTTTGACAATTTGGAGGAGCTGAGGTCAATAAGGCATGATAAGCTAGTCAAGTTCGTTAGGGATATGGGTTGTTTAGGGGATGCTTAGTGACCTACGAGATTCTGAAGGGATCGCTATGATCCCTTTTGGTGCCTAGTGTGCGCGGTGGCTCAGCGCTTCACCCCTTCTTAAAACTAAAACTAAAACTAAGGGATGCTAGAAGGCTAGACAAGAACTAAAATTTAGAAGAGAGGCGGTGGGGTGTGGGATCAAAAAACTTCACCAGGAAGATCAAATTTATATATGATTACAAGTGGAGTCTACCAAAATTATTGAGGAGAGACGTGAAGCACGGCAGTGGAAGGATAGCAATTTAAAAAAAAAATTGTATCTCAAGAACCGTACCAGAGACGATATTAAAATTTTTACAGGAGTTAGGCCCAGTAGACTTCTTGCAGAGAAAACTTAGGTGTGTGAGACGGAAAAAATTCTCTTTTTTATTTATCGAAAACCGCAAAGGATAGAAAGCTAAAAATTGACAACTACAATATATAGAGCCACTATCAACGCATCCTTCAAAAAATTTAGATGGAGATAGCAAGTTACGGGGATGGTGTTACCTTTTTTTTTAAATACATCAGAAGCGGTTTATGGGGAGCATATCGCGAGTACTTCTCAGTCTAAATTTCATGACCCATTTTCTCTAAAACCACTTATCCAATTTGAATAAAATTTTGGACAAAGCCTCAAGCCAGCCTTATATTACATTATTAAATAATTTGGAATTTTCTTCCACTCTATGTGACAAAAGTGGTAGGTAGCATATTCAAAACAAAAAAAAACATACTGCAGTCACGATCGGCTGCAATCCAATCGTATAATACTCTAGATGAATACTGAACTCCGATTTATATTGTAGTTGGGGATAAAGTAGAATTACGTATGTTCATGTTGTATGTCCTTTATTAAGGACTGCCATTAGATTGCTACTCAAAACTAAAAGACAATATTCAAAGTTTAATTTCATATCTTGAACTGGGTAAGTTATCGAAAAAAATTTCCTTTTCGAAGGACTTTCACATGGGAGGTGCAGGAAGGACTCACTCGATTTCTTACATATTTATCCTTTTCCTTGGAACCATTCAAAAATTAATGTGTACAAAATTTCAAATTCGTAGCTTGAAGCGTTCAAAAGTTAACGGAAAATCTTGTTGAACACGTGTTTTAAGGATATTTTGTATGGCAGCTACCAGAAGGAGTAAAAGGATTTCGCGATTAGTAAACTCGAACTTTGTTTTTACTCAAAACTAATTTGTACAAAATTTCCAATTCATAGCTAAAAGATTACTTGAGTTATAGTAAGTTCCGTAAATTAAGTGAAGACGTTTTGACAGGATATTTGTATGGCAGCTACACGAAGGACTAATAGGATTTTCTTCATAATCATACACTTAGCTCCAACTATTGGAAAAATAACATATACAAAATTTCAAAGACGTAGCTTAAAACCTTCTGAAGTTATCGGCCAATATTCTTAAAGACGTGTTTTAAGGACATTTTGTATGGCAGCTACCAGAAGGAGTAAAAGGATTTCGCTGACTAGTAAACTCGAACTTTCTTTTCACTCAAAACTAATTTGTACAAAATTTTGAATTCGTAGCTAAAAGATTACTTGAGTTATAGTGAGTTTCGTAAATTAAGTGAATACATTTTGACAGGATATTTGTATGGCAGCTACACGAAGGACTAACAGGATTTTCTTCATAATCATATATTTAGCTCCAACTATTGGACGAATAACACATACAAAATTTCAATGTCGTAGCTTAAACCCTTCCGAAGTTATCGGCTAATATTCTTAAACACGTGTTTTAAGGACATTTTGTATGGCAGCTACCCGAAGGAGTAGAACGATTTTGCCCGTTAACGAACTTAGCCTTACAAATTCAACCAAACATCCAGATTCAAAATTTCAAGATCCTAGGTGAAGGCGTTCTTGAGTTATCGTGTTCACGGACAGACGGACGGACGGACGGACGGACGTCAAGCGGATTTGAGGTTTTTGGCCACAAATAAACCAAAAATAATATACAACTTTTTTTTGTCCGAGGCTTGGTTCTATGCGTTACAAACTTTTGGGCTGGATTGAACTTATAATACTCTATATGATTTCATCTAGAGTATAAACACCGATCGAATGAGTGGTTTTCGAGAAAATGGATCAAACATGAAAAAATTCAACTTTTCAATTTTTGCTTTAGAAATGGCATTGGTTTTGTGAATTCTTTTGTCTGTGTATTTTGTTGCTATGTTTTGTTTTCGTGATTTTTCGATTTTTGTGGTTTCTTTCTACAAAAATTTTGCAACTTTGTGATGTTTTTGTTTCACTTTTCACCCGACGCTTCCAACTTCACATCCAGGGACGTCATTTGTGGGGTTGCAGGGGGGCATTTGCCACCCCCTGAATTATGTATTTGTATATATTATATATAAAAATATATACATACATAACATCTTGCCCCCCCCCCCCCTAGAAAAATCTGAAATGACGTCCCTGTTCACATCGTTATTTATGGCACTGCCTGACCTCGGTTTAAACAGTTTCATGTAGAATTGAGTCTAAAATAAGTATATGAAAAATATTTTCTTTTACCCCACAGCGGTACGCTCCCTTTATGCTAGAAAGTTGAAACTTAGTAGTTATTATGTAGATGTACTACAGGAGAAATTAAAGCGCAAAAAAAGTTCCTATTTTTGTAGGCGTACAAAGGTGAAGTATTAAAAATTTTCGTGGAAAGGGTTCTTTCTACATTTTCACGACGTTCTCCTAAGGGCGTTAAACTACTCTGTTCACAAAGAAGGGCAATATTTGGAATCTATAGTTAAGAGTCCGGTTTATATACGAGGGGAATACAATGGATTCACAGTGATCTCTAGTGATGGGCTGTAGAACAGTGCTACAGTCCACCCTTCTTAACCTAACCCAACTTAACCTAATACCATGGATACACAGCTAGTATACAAACCATGGTATTGAAATCATAGTATTGAAACTAGCTGCACATGATACACTGCACATATGGAATGATTTGACAGTATCTGATATAAGCAAGCAAAGACATTCAGTTGCGATACTCGCCACACAATAGGGAAATGGCACAACTAGCAGTAAAATGCATGATATACTACGTAAGGTTGTCGCATTTGTATACCATGAAACAGGTTCAATACTAGATATATACCAGTTCGTTTATCTCGTATATGGTTAGTATTGGGTGATACACTGCTGGTATTGATGATATTATGATATAAATACCAGCAGTGTATCCATGGTATAAAGTATTGTTCAAGTTTTCACGAATTCCGACAAATCTTTCAAGCTTAATGAAATTGAGTTCGCTTTTACTTACTATGAGCTTTATATACTCGTATAATGATAAAAAAATTCTTTTCGTGGTTTTGGTATATTCTATCACTAATGGGGTGCAAAATGACGATAATAACCTAAAAAATAACCAGGAGGCTATTTGGAACATTATTTTATAGGTTGTTAGTCGCATAGTAACCTACACCGCATCTCAGCATTAAACGCGTTCCGGACTTCTATCCAAAAGCTAATTAAGTTGCGCCCAGACTGTTGGTGGACTTTTATAGCGAAAAGTGTGGAGAGCTTCAATTTCGATCGAAAATAACACTTGAAGTAAAATCACAGCAAGAACACACTCATGAATAGTATTAGCAAAACATTGCCATTCAGGACATTTCTGACAACTTCGTTTTCAGTTGTCATTTGGTACAAAGGTAAACGTGAATAATTAGTTCATATTGCATATGGTATTTAGATAAGAGAAAGTATGGTCGCATGATACTTCAGTTTCCTATTTCTGTACTATCAATTTTCACTGTTCAACTTTCCATACAAATGAATTGTAGCTGTCAAATAAATGAAATATACCTACATAATACACCATGTCAAGATTTCAACGTTTCGAAATGACTTCACGAAATAACGTGATTTGATTTCTTTATATTTATATAAAAATGCAGAAATGTTTGTTTGTTTGTTTGTACCATGTACGTTTCTATACCATTCATCTGATTGCGATGAAACTTTGATGATTTGTTGAGCGCACGCCCGCGAAGTGTTCTGAATTAAGGCCGTGACACAATAAAAGCAGAAAGCAGCGCGTCGACAGTGCTGTTTTTTGCTGTGCTTAATGAATTTAAATAAAAGCAGAAGCAGAGTAGATTGTGTCCATGCTAACTGCCATCGAAAGTAGAAGCAGGGAAAAAGGTGCCCATGCTAACTGTCAATAGTCACAAGTATTTTAGCCTCTTGTTTGAACGGACGAAAATATTTTATTTCCGTTGATTTTTCTGAGCTTTGAGTTTAATATGTTCATTAAATACGAGAATATGGGAACATTTTTGACAACTTAAACATTTCCATTGCTGACAACATTCCCAATTCTTGAGGGTTTATATGGGTAGAACTGAAGCAGAAGCAGAATTTTAGAATTTAGAACGAAAAAGCAGCACTGCTTTCGTCGCTGCTTCTGCCGCTGCTTTCATTTAAACAGGCGCCATATGATCCTATGCTTTCTAAAAAAATTCTGCTCCTGCCACTGCTTCTGCTTTTATTGTGTCACGGCCTTTAGAAAACTGAGTCATTTTAACGTGTGCTACAATAAGAAACGAAAAGGTACTATGCTAGTAGCTTTTTGTCAAAGGTATTATGCTGTTATGATACTGGGTATTTCCATAATTGAAACAAGAGCAAGAAAATCCGATTGTGCGACAAGGAGACCAATATTGCGAAAAAGAGATTACCGATAACAATTCCCTTTCCGATGCTAGCGGCATCTAGTAGACGAAATTAACAAATGATTTTTTATGAAAAATACTGGTTTTAGCGCGTTTTATAACATAGTTTTTTTAACATAGCATGACACTTTCCATAATTTATATATAACTAACTGTGAAAAACAAGTCTGTAGCGGCTCGAAAATAAAGTCCGCGGTGTATTTTTTTGGATTGAATTGCTAGAATGTTGCGAAATAGGCTATGTTGCTAATTTAAAATAACAGTTTGGCCGATTTATGCTGTTCGGACTGTCTTTCTCAAACCACTGTCTAAATAGTATGTTAAAATCTCTATTTCTCTTAATCTGGATTTTCTAGCCGCTTTCAGTGGCAAAAATATTGTTTTCTACTTTCCAGTGGACTTTATTTGTTCTTATGATAAATAGCTGAAGAGCGGCATGGAGAAGAAATTGGTCCAGGGTGATCACAGCAGACCCAACTAGCGATCATTGTACTAACTAGAAGCAGCTAAAGAATCTTGTACTGACATCTGGTATCTTGCAAATTCTTCATAAATTTCTGCTTTCTCTTTTAATATTCATGAAAACTTGCAAGGCGATAGAATAAAACATAACGGTTCAGAATTAAACAATTTTTTTCAAAGGCCACGGACTATTCCATCCAACAACTTTTTAATTGAATTGAACTATGCAAACTCTTTTCTGATCAACTAAACTATTTAGTCGGTGCTCATGCTCATACCATTCAAACTAATCGGCCGATAGTTACACCAGGTTGAAACTGAGTGATAATTATCTGAATGCTAAATGAGCACTAGAAATTGGTGTTATAGTATGAACTTATCGCTATCGCCCCGGCAAATTATCATGTAAAAAACAAAAAATATGTCAGGTAGATTTTTTACTGAAACGTTACGTTGTAATCTGCATCATAGCACACAGTCGGTGCATTTAGTTGCTTCCCATGTGTAACATACACACGGACACGATCGAATGCAGCGAGAAAACTGTTTGTGAACGATTTTTTAGTTGCTCCGTATGAATATAGCCATAAGTTCCTGCACATATAGCCCTCTCGCCCAAGAGTTGTCGTACCGTAGTGAAACTGAAAATTTTAAAAGCAACACGCTCCGCGGATAGGACTCTTAAATCGTCCCTAACGGAAATCAAGAAAGAAACAAGAGTTTTTAAATATATAGACTTCTGGCATGAAGTCCAAGAAGTTGCACAAGGTGCAAGACTTCATCTTCCCCAAAAAGCAAGCCGGTGCTATGAAAAAACTGAAAAGTTCAACTGAAAGATTAGGGTAGATCATTGTCGTAAAATCAACGCAGAGAATCTTAATCGGTATAGTCTGACTCCGCGTCTATAAACTTTTTACCTATGGCAAAATGGGCAATTGACTCTTGCAGCTTCCATCCCTCAAACCAACCAGAAATTGACGAAATCTACACATCCTACTACAGAAGAGCTTGGAAGAACTGCTCTCCTAAGCACACTATGTTAAGTGCAGTGTTCTAAGCAGTTTGCGGATTTAGAGGATTTCCATTTCAAAATCAAATGCAAGTATATTTTCATTGCAATCAATTTATTTTTTAGCACACATTTATCATTAAACTATCAACAAAGTAACAATCTAATCGATTTAGGAAACGTAACGAGAGTTGGTTAGAACTACTCGTAGATACTAATTTTTATCGTAAGAGTTCTGTACACTCTACTAGATTGGCGTAAGCCATTAACATACCAATCTGCGTACATAAATCATAATTCGATTTCAGTTTTAATCCAGGCCAGGTTTACATTGAACATAATGCAAACAATCACAAACTTGATCAATTATGATCAATGACGATTATCGTAGACTTCCGATTTAATTGAATAATTTTTTAAATACATAAAATCGTAATTGAAGCCAAATAAAGTTGTAGCTTTAAAACCAGATAAATTATATGAATGCTTGACAGTGGCGTAACCATGCGGTTCATCGGGCTCTGCTGCAATGTATTCCCTGGCGACTTTATTAAAAATTTAAAAAGACTTAAGCTCGGAATTCACGCCTTCTCGGATAAATATCGTTTTGCTAATGAAATAAACAGAAACCAGGACAACGATAGGCTTTGCAATCTCGAAGTGAAATCGAATCAATCTCAAATCGGCAATAAAGCTATATAAGAATGGGCCAATATCGTTTCGAGATTAGACTGAAACGTCTCAGCAAATTTGGGTTATTATGAAAAAGTTAATGAAAATATACATTAACGAAAAATCGAACCAATCTCATACATGGGCGGTGGGTTCCAAGGTCCATTCGGGGTGACTTCGAGACGTCTTCAAGATCCCTTCGAGATGACTTCGAGATTCATATGACTATGGTGCGCTCCTGTTTGCTTAAGGGTTTTCAATGAGTTTAGACTAGTTAGTTCACGTCTCACTACCCTCTGTAGTGGAATTCGTGATTTGTTTATAATAATGGACAAGAAAGTATACAGGTGATAAAAAATAATCTCTATATATAAAAATGAATGTTTGTCTGTCTGTTTGTCCTGTATAGGCTCCTAAACCACTCATCCAATTGCGATGAAACTTTGGTGATTTGTTGAGGGTACGCCCTCGATGGTTTCTGCGTTAACAAAATTATTTAACAGTTGGTTATTTCAACATTTGAGTGTTTTTCATATGATTTAGCGGCAGTTCGTTTTTGGTGTATTAGTTATGCCTATTCCTATTACTAAATGGTATAAGAGGATAGTGGATGGAATATGGAGGATGGAAGATGGAGAATGGTGGATAGAGAATGGAGGATGGATGATGGAGTTTGAGGGATGGTAGATGGAAGATGGTGGATAGAGGATGGTGGATGGAGGATGGGAGATGGTGGATAGAGGATGGAGGATAGAAGATGGAGGATGGTGGCTAGAGGATGGTGGATGGAGGATGGAGGATGGAGGATGGTGGATGGAGGATGGAGGATGGAGGATGGTGGATGGAGGATGGAGGATGGAGGATAGTGGATAGAGGATGATTCGTACTTAATTTTATGATCAGGGGCTAGAAACCACTGGCTTTGCAGTGTGAACAACGGGAGAAACAGGAGCAATGGATAAACGGGAGAAACGGTGAGAAGGACAAGATCAACAGGAGCAACGGGAGTAACAGCGGCGATAGAACAAAGTGAGCTTAGCGAGTGTAGCCGCGGTACGCGGCTAGTAGTTAATAAAAGACAAATTGGTAGATAAAAATTGCGGAAAACATTCTTTCTCAACGATTTTTTCTTGATTTCAACGTATTCAAAGCAATTAACAGCACCCGCAGACTATCGGCTTTTGAAGTCGGCCGACAGTTTGTTTGATTAGCTATATGGAGGCGTGCACAAAAACCAATTCCAAATCGTCCAAACTTAAAAAGTGTCAGTACACGACAATTTGCCTTTGATCAAACTGTTGGACAACTCTAGGGAGAGAGGTCTACATGTGCAGCAACTTATGGCCATATCCACACGGAGCAACTAAAAAATCGTTCACAAGCTGTTTTCTCGCACTTCGTGTTTGTGTGTATGTTACACATGAGAAGCAACCAAATGCACCGACTGTTTGGTATGATGCAGATTACAGCGTAAAAAGTTTTAGTGAAAAATCTGCCTGACATATTTCATGACTTTTAGATAATAATACGCCGCGGGCGGTAGCGATAAGTTTATACTGTATTAACAATTTCTAGTGCTCATTTAGCATTCAGATAATTATCTCTCAGTTTAAGTCTGTATGTCCATGAACACCGACTAAATAGTTTAGTTGGTCAAAAAATAGTTTGCACAGCTCGATTCAATTCAAAGGCTGTTCTACTGAATCGTCCGTGATCTGAGAAAAGACAAATTGTTTAATTCGGAAATCTTATGTTTTATTGTATCGCCTTGCAAGTTTTTATGAAAATTAAAAGAGAAGACACACATTTTTTATCCTACATCTTACACCTATCCTATGTGGTCGCCCCACGTACCCCATGTGGTACAATCACCATAGGTGCATATAAAGAAATATTAAACCTTTTCCACCCTGACTCTTATAAATTGCAATCGCTACCTTGAAATTTTTCATAGTACCTACATTTTCATATATATCCTCGCTGAGGAATCCTTGCTATTTATAGTATAATCCTTTCTATGCTATAACTGGTATTGGATCAACAATCGCACTTTCCTTTAAAGTAAATGGAAAAATCTTAATACGGGGATCATTACGAATAATAATAAAATGTTTAGAATGTGGGTAATATGATTTTTTCGGGTATTCAATTTGGCCTTAAACTAAACCGTATTTAATCGGCTATCTTAGAAGTAGCAATTAATTAGTATCACATGAACGCAATCAATAAAATGTTATGTCAAGCTGCGGTAGATGCTTCGTTACTTGTTATCATTTGACATCAAATAATGGTCACTGTTTTATACTTCCCCGGCATAATCTTGTGATCTATTATCACGAAGTGAACAGCTTCATTCAATCAATGACAATGTTCATTAGAAATCTTTTAAAATCATCAATTGCAGAAATTATAGGTCAACAAATCATCCATAACGTCCCAATCTGTCCAATCTTGGATTTTATTAATCAAAATGTTAAAGAGTTAGAATGTGTAGAAACATATGAGTATTTATCGCCGTGACTCATGCTATTCATCTGCCTTCAATTTAACTTGATCTTAACTAGTAAGTCGTGTGCGCGATCGCACACTTTTCAATCAGAATCACTGCGAACTCGAAGTCAATCAAAGGCACGACACGCAAGGAAATCAATAAGCTGGATTGCATGCATTACTTAGTCTGTTCGACATATTCGAGCATGGATAGCAACAAAATGCTGCACGTCGTTACAGCCAACACAACTTCAACAACATTGTTCTATTGTAACGTGTAAATTAAAATCAATATATTTGCATGTTATTTAAATTGAACATGGAAAGTAAAGATCCCGCGGAAAGTTCTGTCGTTTCTTCGAAACGCAGTCTTCACGATCGTTGTAACCAACATTTACTGAACAAATTTACCTGAATGGCGTGATTTACAGT
Organism: Beris morrisii; assembly: GCA_951812415.1. Lineage (NCBI taxonomy): Eukaryota > Metazoa > Arthropoda > Insecta > Diptera > Stratiomyidae > Beris > Beris morrisii. The sequence continues at coordinate 76,080,586 of OX638310.1, forward strand.
GTTAGAAAGAAGTTGCTAGCAGTGTACTCTACTTTCGAGGGAACTGTGCGCAGGAAGTTATTACTGAAGCTAGTATTATACTGAATGCGATGCTGTCAAATATTTCACAATTTTCCCTGGGAAATGATGTAGTGTAGTATTTTATTTGCTCTACAAGTCAAGTCTGGGCGCAACTTTATTATTTTATGGGTAGAAGTCCGAAACGTGTTTAATGATGAGATGCGGTGTAGTGCTGACCACCCAAAAAATAACGTTCCAAATAGCCTCCTGGTTATTCCTTAGGTTGTCAGTCGCATAGTAACCTACACCGCATCTCAGCATTAAACACGTTTCGGACTTCTACTCATAAAATAAAAAAGTTGCACCCAGACTGTTGGCAGATTTTTTTTTATTTATTTACGTATTTGTTTTTTCAATAGATGATTCAATAGAAGTGAAAGTGTATTCGATCTCATTAAACCTAAAAAAATTCGAAATTCGTCCCCAGGGGGCTTAATATCAAAAAATACTTAAATCGGTTTTTTCCTCGACTGTATTCAAAGCATTTAAAAGTGAAAGTGAATTATATATCTCATTAGACCTAAGAAGAACTCGTGAAAAAGTACATAACCGCTTTACACCCCCTTAATTTACAATCTAGCTGGTACTGCCGATCGTCACGGTCAGAAGTAACTGCCGGCAAGAACACTAATGCTTCAGGCAAAAACAAGCTGGCATGTCTGTTTGCAACTGCTCGGCTGGTTGTGAGTGCAAAGCAGCCGCGGTGAGCAGTTGAGGTTGGCAGTTACTGCTGACCGCGACAGTCGGCAGTACCAGCCAGATTGTACCTTGAGGGGTTAGATATCGAAAAATTTGTAAAAATGTTTCTAGGCGCTTATATTAAGAGCCCGCTGAATTAAAATTGATTTGATAGCTCGAGATGTCTAAAAGATTTATTGAAATTCGTGAAAATGTGGGAAAAAACTCTTTTCACAAATGAAAATCTAAACTTTTTTTTAGCTTAAATTACTCTAGTAGCACATCTACATATAAGTACTAAGTTTCAACTTTCTAGCATAAGCCGTTGCTGAGATATAAAAACCACTCCCACCCCCGTACATTGCTACCACTAACAAAAATTTTATTCGACAGACCCAATAGATATGACGAAATTCGTAAAAATTTAAACAAAACCCTTTTCAAGAAAAATTTTTCCTCCACCTCGCCAATGGAAAATTAATTTTTGTATTCTTAAAATTACATCTATAACACATATGCATTTCATACCACGTTTCAACTTTCTACCACAGGCCGTTCCTGAGCTACAAAAATCACGTACCTTGCTTCCACTATCAAACATTTTTTTCTAATGAGCTATAGCTAGCTCTATAATAATATGAATTATACCTTGGATACACAGCTCGTATACAAATCATAATATCGTCAATATCACCATTCTATCACCCAATAATACGCATATAGTACGTCAACGAGCTGATATCTACATAATATCCAACCCATTTCCTTGTATATAAATTCGATGATTTTAGCTGATATAGCCTTCTTTTAACTGCCGTCAGCGCTATCTAAAACTGAAATCAACTGAAATTCCAATGAATGGCAGTTGTGTATTTTTCTATCCTTCCGTTCAGGTAGAATTGTTTGACCGTGTTTTCATTTTTGTGTGCTATGTGATGGTCCGGTTTCTACAAGTATAACATGTATGGGCTGTGTATCATGCCATCTTGTATCGCATATCATGATTTGAATAATGTAATTTTTATACAAGCAGTCTATCCATGGTATAAAACTCATACCTCGCTATAACGGCCTTTTTCAATTATAGCACTTTTTCGTTTTACGGCCCAAAACGTTTCGTTATACGGCCTGATTTCGGATAATGCTTTATTACTTAAAATAGTTAATTCGTTATACGGCGTTTCGCTTTACGGTCAACTCTCCCGGAACATATCTAGGCCGTTAAGCGAGGTATACGTGTATTAGTTTTATATACTTAGTGGGTATCGTGAATTCAAAATAAAAATTTATCCACCATTCAAATAAGCACCGCTCAAGCTTGTTCGTCTGAAACAGACAAACAACGGGACTGAAAACCGTTAGCATTGACAGAATTGAAAAACAAGAAGCAACGGGGGCAATAAGAGCAACGGGAGCAATGGAATCAACGCAAGCATAACTGGAAACCGCTCGCACTTATAGAATTGAACAACGGGAAGCAATGGGAACAACAGAAGCAACGGCAACGTGAGCAACGGAGCAACGGAAACAACGGAAGCAACGGGAGCAAGACTGAAAACCGCTCGCATCTCAGCACATGCCGGGATAATATTATACTTTGTTATGGCCGCAAACACTAAAGCACTAAAATAATGCAGATCATAGTAGAAGGTTTTTTAGTATTACTTCAGACGTATAGCACTATATGCGGGACGCGGCTAGTATCTACATACATACATATATATCCCAATTTACCAAACAAAAAGATTTGCACTTGATATCTTAACGAGTGAACTACAAGCCTTGCGCAAAAAGTGAAAACATGAAATTTATGGGTAGCAAATTTTGTTTTATAGATGAACTCAAATTATTAAAAATGATAAAGTAAAGAGTATCTTATATTCCGACTTAATTGTTCAAATTTTTTTTAGAGCCATCAGCATTTCATTGAACTTTTTCTTCTTTTTTGTTGGTATTAGTGTTACCAGTAATTGCAATATTAGATACTTTTAAATTATACTCGTATGTTTTACTTAATCAATTGGAATTAAATTTGTTTAAGAAAATAGTATAGTATAGTAGCAAGTGAGCTCGTATTCTACTTTTTACGGTTATATTGCTAAAACTCGGCGAGAATATTAAAGAACCTTAACTTAAATTTAAAAAAATTAAAGTTGATTGCACTTTTTATTCTTGTTGAATTATCAAGATCCTTTTTGTTGTATAAAATACACTGAATTCGATAACATCAATATAAATTGAAAGTGGCAAATACGTCTCAGTGTCAAATCTTAAAATACCCAATATGTCGGCTGTTTTGCTCCAACGATAGCATCGGGTATAATCACGAGTTCCTGGTTAGCTATCGTCAATTATAATCACGGGGCGGCAGCAGATTTCAGCATCACTTTGAACCCATAGAGAAGACAATAAACAAATTAGGCATGGGACGTGGAAATTGAAAATCCCAAGAAAAAGTATGAATGGATCCCGCAGGCAAAGGAAGTGAGCGTATATCTGAAGACCACCTTACAGACTCATCGGAGTTTGATTTCAATGGTGAAAGATCTTCAGTTGAATTAACATCAAATATCAGACTTACTCGTATAGTGCACTTTACTTTACTTGTCCAGACCCTCTTATGATTTATTTGTCCGAATGGGCGTTTATTTGTTGAAAACCAACGTATAATGCTATTGTAGTGAAGACAATAGTTAATTCAGGATATTATAAAGTTACCGAACCGTTCATTGAGCGTAGATGTGAGCGCGGTGGATTCAAATGGTTTCCTTGTTTTTAGAATCATGCGTTTATATGGGAAACTATAAGACTGTCGGCTTTCATACATTTGTGCTGCCTAATAGCCACTTAGTATGTACTCGTATATATACCTAGATACATTATTTTTATTTAATAGTTAATTAAACTAAAAAGATGTATATTTTCTATAGGAACCGTCAGCAGGCCATGTCCCCCCGTAACAAATTCGTCACCCATGATTACCTTATCACGTCTGCTTTAAAGAAAAATTATATGGGACTATTATATTAATAGATACTTAATAAAGTATAATGCAATTAAATCTGATTTCCCCTTATGTATTTCTTTAATCCTTCTTTTGTCTTTTGTCTCCTGATTGAAAAGAAATAAAGATATTTCAATCGAAAAGTAATAAAATTTCGAAAATGAATATACACCCAACTCTGTTTTTACACGGTAGACACGTTCTAACAAAAACCGTATATTAAAAAACCGTGTACAAAAAGACATGCTACTCATAGTAAAATCGTAGATGTGTTCCACAATTTAAAAAAACCGTGTATGTTAAAAAAATAGCTACATGCTGTTCAAAAAATTGTGCAAAAAAAATTAAGGAAAACTCATATTATGTTAATTCTATAAAATATAATTCATTTATTAAATAAACAACATTCAATGTTTCAAAATTCGTTAGTAGAAATTCAAAATTTGAATGAAATATAAAGCTTATTAACTATCATCACTCAAAATAGGCGGGCACGTTTATTTTTTACTAGATTTTTTTCATCGCTTGATATTTCTTTAATGAGCTTGAACCTCTTAAAGACCCTTCCGTTCGTTAATAACGTCCTCTGATGTTAGCTAACTTTTTATTAAGAAATCTGTTATCAGATTCCCTTTTTTGGTTTTTCAAGTTGCTTATACAGTTCTTGGTACCCAGCGGTACAAACCTGCAGATTATGTTGAAACTTTAATGCTCGTTTTACGTCGGTATCATGAGTGAGAAAATGATGTGCCATACTTGTAGCAAATTTCAAACCCTTGCGAATTAAACCAGCTTTTAGTTGATTAACTTCACCTTCATCTTCATCATTATGCTCCTCAATATTATTGTTATCTGTTATCATTTCGATCAGATCCTCCTCATCCTAAGGTTTGTCAGTCATCGGTTCATCGATATCAGCGGCATGCATGTTGTCAAAGCCTTCACCACTAATTGCGTATGATAGAGTTATAATTTCGGAGTACAAAACTGATGTTTGTATAACAGAATTTTGACTGTTGACGCAATCTGTCTAAATTTTTCTCCAACAAGCATTAAGGGTAGATGTACGAAGTTGTTTTATGGCAAAGGAAGCATTTGTAACACAATCCATTATCGTTTAATTTTTCCATGCTTCTACGATCGCCATGTTTTCTTCCTCGACTGAATCCAAAATATATTTAAATGCTTGCTTAATGTAATACATTTTAAATGTTGCTATTATACCCTGATCAAAGGCTGAATCAAGGATGTGTTATTAGGCTGCAAAAATACCAAATGGATATTTGGATGATCTCGCACAGGATGACTGGGAGCATTATCGACGAGTAAAATTACTTTGAATTCAAGACCTGTCTATTCTATATATTTCTTGACTTCAGGAACGAAGCATTCGTAGAACCATTTTTTTAATAAATCTGCCGTCATCCATACCTTTTTATTTGCCATCCAATGAACGGGAAGCTCTTTAATGTTGTGGCCTCTTAAAGCTCGTAGTTTTAACGAACGGTTGATTGTTTAAGATCCTATCGCCAGATGCGTTACTACAGAACAAGAACGTCACCCGATCTTTAGCCGCTTTGAAACCACCGGCAGATTTTTCCGATTTTGCTATATAGGTTCTGGAAGCAGGGACGTCATTTCAGTTTTTTCTAGGGGGAGGGGGGGGGCAAGATGTTATGTTTGTATATATTTTTATACTCTAGATGAAATCATATAGAGTATTATAAGTTTAATCCAGCCCAAAAGTTTGTAACGCATAGAACCAAGCCTCGAACGAAAAAAAGTTATATATTATTTTTTGTTTATTTGTGGCCAAAAACCTCAAATCCGCCTGACGTCCGTCCGTCCGTCTGTCCGTGAACACGATAACTCAAGAACGCCTTCACCTAGGATCTTGAAATTTTGAATCTGGATGTTTGGTTGAATTTGTAAGGCTAAGTTCGTTAACGGGTAGCTGCCATACAAAATGTCCTTAAAACACGTGTTCAAGAATATTGGTCGATAACTTCAGAAGGGTTTAAGCTACGACATTGAAATTTTGTATGTGTTATTTTTCCAATAGTTGCAGCTAAATATATGATTATGAAGAAAATCCTTTTAGTCCTTCGTGTAGCTGCCATACAAATATCCTGTCAAAATGTATTCACTTAATTTACAAAACTCACAATAACTCAAGTAATCTTTTAGCTACGAATTCGGAATTTTGTTCAAGTTAGTTTTGAGTAAAAACAAAGTCGGAGTTTACTAATCAGCGAAATCCTTTTACTCCTTCTGGTAGCTGCCATACAAAATGTCCTTAAAACACGTCTTCAAGAATATTGGTCGATAACTTCAGAAGGGTTTAAGCTACGACATTGAAATTTTGTATGTGTTATTTTTCCAATAGCTAAAGCTAAATATATAATTATGAAGGAAATCCTGTTAGTCCTTCGTGTAGCTGCCATACAAATATCCTGTCAAAATGTATTCACTTAATTTACGAAACTCACTATAACTCAAGTAATCTTTTAGGTACGAATTCGGAATTTTTTACAAGTTAGTTTTGAGTGAAAAGGAAGTTCGAGTTTACTAATCAGCGAAATTCTTTTACTCCTTCTGGTAGCTGCCATACAAAATATCCTTAAAACACGTGTTCAACAATTTTTTTTCCGATAACTTTTGAACGCTTCAAGCTACGAATTTGAAATTTTGTACACATGAATTTTTGAATGGTTCCAAGGAAAAGGATAAATATGTAAGAAATCGAATGAGTCCTTCCTGCACCTCCCATGTGAAAGTCCTTTAAAAAGGACATTTTTTTTCGATGACTTTCCCAGTTCAAGGTATGAAATTAAACACTGAATATTGTCTTTTAGTTTTGAGTTGCAATCTAATAGCAGTCCTTAATAAAGGACATACAACATGCACACACGTAATTCTACTTTATCCCCAACTACAATATAAATCGGAGTTCAGTATTCATCTAGAGTATTATACGATTGGCTTGCAGCCGATCGTGACTGCAGTGTGTTTTTATATAAATATACATATGTTATATATAATCTATAAAAATATATAATTCAGGGGGGGGGGGCAAATGCCCCCCCCTGCCCCCACACAAATGACGTCCCTGTCTGGAAGGCATTTTCTTCCAGAACAATCCTGTTTCATCGGCATTAAATATTTGGTCTGGATTATAACCGCCACCTTCAATTATTTTTAGTAGTTTTTCTGGAAAGTTCTTTGCAGCGTTTTCATCTGCTGATGCTAGTTCAACTGTTATTTTCACATTGTGAAATACGCGTCTTTTTATGAACCCTGTTAGCCATCCCTCACTTGCATTAAATATCACTTTCTTGGTTGCCTGAAGACTTGTTGATGGCTCAACTTCCTGTTGTCGTTTGTATATTCTAAATGATTTTTCTTTTAAAAGTTTTCCTTCTATAAGTATTTTTTTGCTGCTGTAAATTCTCGATCCAAATCACCAAAAGTTATTTCGTTTTCTCTAATAGGGCATTTCGACTGTATGATGATGATTGATATGATTTTTTTTTTTGCAATCGTTATAGATCAAAAAAATCTGCCAACAGTCTGGACGCAACTTTATTATTTTATAGGTAGAAGTCCGAGACGTGTTTAATGATGAGATACGATGTTGGGTACTATGCGACTGACAACCTAAAAAATAACGTTCCAAATAGCCTCCTGTTTATTTTTCGAATTCGATCACATTAAACCTAAGAGATTTTCGGAATCAGTGAAATGTTGAACAATACCCCCAGCGGGCTTAAATAAATCGGGGTTTTCCCCGACTACGTTTAAAGCTTATAGAAGTTAACGTGAATTCCAAGTCTCAATATACCTTAGGAATATATCAGAATTCGTGAATATTTACACAACCACTTACACCCCCTTAGGGGTTGAATATCGAAAAATGTTGAAGACCGTTAGTAGGCGCTTATATAAATAGCCCGCAGAAGTAAAATTGCTTTGATAGCTCGACATGTCTAAAAGTTTTAACGAAATTTGTGAAAATGTGGATTCACGGACATTTTTTTTACTCAACCTCTGAACGCCAATAAAAATATGAACTTTTTTTTTGCTTTAATTACTCCAATAGTACATCTACATATACGTACTAAGTTTCAACTTTCTAGCATAAGCCGTGTCTGAGATATAAAAAATCACCCCTCTCCCCCGTACCTTGATACCCCTATAAAAAATTGTATTTTTCTAGGACGTCTCCATAGTGGCTCCATATAATCCTAAAATTTTAGCTTTCTATTCATTATGGTTTTCGAGAAATAAAAATCAGAATGTTTTCCTTTCTACCCCCTTTCACCATCACCCCCAACACCCACACTACCAAAATTTTTTTCCCTACTAGAAGTTTACCGACCGCAACTCCTGTAAAATTTTCAAGATCATATCTGATACGGTTTCTGAGATATAAAAATGACATATTTTGAGAAATTACTATCCCCCCACTTTCGTGCTCCACCTCCCCCCTCAAAAAATTTAGTTTCGGTATACTCCTCTTGTGATCCCATATACAGAAACTAAATTTTATCTTCCTGGTATAATTGGTTCGGAAGATATTGTAATCCAAAGTTTTTCACCCCCCACTCCCACACCCCACCTCCCCACTTAAAAATGTTAGCCCTTGTCTAATCTTGAAGTATCCCTAAGGACAACAACAAAGTTTCAATCTTCTGACATCTATGGTTCAGGAGATATCGATTTTAGAATGTTTCAATCTCGGCTTTCATGCGTTAAAGACTCATTGTTTTCCCCCCCACTTCAACACCCCTTAACCAATATCGACCATTTTTTTGTAATTGAGTCCATTATTATAGTACTATATAAGTTCCAAGTTTCAGCCTCCTAGCATAAGTGGTTCCTGAGATCTAGAAACCAAAATTTTTCGTCTAAAACGCTCCCCTCTCCTCTCCACTTGTACCCCCACCCCTATACCAGTCGTAGGGGTTCACCCAATCTACCCACCGTAAAAATTTCAATTTAATATCTCAACGGGTTTGGGAGCTACGCGCTTTCAAACGATTTTGCGTACGGCGTACGGCGGACGGCGGACGGCGTACGGCGTCTACGGCGGACAGACGGAAATTTTTTTTTTTTTTGCTTTTTTGGGGTTTACTAGTCCTAAAACGTGTAAATACAAAATTTCAGGTTAGCAAACTTTTTTGAAATTTCAGGTCGATCACAATACTTTATTATTAAAAAATAATAAAGTAAAATTCGTGTAAAAAAGTGATATTTGTTCTTCATCGTGGACCGTGTTATTTCAAAATCGTGTAAAAAAAGATCGTGTAAAAGGAGAGTTGGGTGTATATAAACAATTTTTTGGTTGCGGTGTGTTATGTTAAGGAAGTAGCTTTTACTGTTTGAAACTAATTTTGAAAAATTTGGATTTGGATTATGTTTGGATAATTTTCATAATTTGCATCCTAATCCTAAATTAAGACGTAAATTGTGGTAAATGCAGTGAAACACAATATCATTGCTGTAAAGGTCGTTTTGAGTGGATTTTGAACTATGTTTTCTATCTTTATATAATATAATATTGTACATTAGAAATCGGATATTTTTGCCGACGATACTAACTTCGTATTATTAACCATTATCAAAATACGGTCGAAACCGATTGAATATGAAAACGTCTCTTTTTCATTACGACCACTAGATGGTATTTCCGATGGTACATAACATAATATATTTAGAATTACAATCATCCACAAAATAATATTATTTGGCCGTTTTGTCAATACATCGGGACCCCTTTTTCGGAATCTCAATTTTTTTTTATTTTTTCTGATCGGGCTGAAACTTTAAACATATATTTTTTACACTAATTAGAACAATTATAAGAGGTACCGCGAAAAAAATCTTTTGGGAAAAAAATCCACAATACAAATAATATCTAGTCACACAACAGCTACTTGTATAAAGTAATAAAAAAAAATGCAAATTGCATGATAATGAAAGTTTTCGACTCTTGTTCATTCAATTTAATTTTGTTCGTTTGCTCTCTTACAAAATAAATTAAAAATTGTATCATCATAGTCGTTGTCAAACAAATAAGAGCGTTGTAAACACTTTTCGAGATTTTAAAATGTACTTGCCAAAATCTTGCGATGTAGATCAGGAAAAATACTGCTTATGAAGTTATTATAATTCAAAATGGCTTTAGAGAATTTCAGAGTTTTTTTTAAAAATTGTTGAATTAGGAGTGTAGTTTAGGTTATGTTATGGTGGCAGTCATCTAAACTATAGATAGACTCAATAAGGAGACTAAGTGAATATGTATACCTAATAAATTACATTGACATAAAATATTTCTTTTGTAGATTTTAAGTATTGTAGGATAACTTAATAACTGGGATGATCACTTCGTCGTCGGGTCTGAAGTCTTTAGATTATGAGATATGGGGTTTGGATTTTAATGCCCAATATTGAGTTTCATCAAATATGTATGATAGTAAAAGTAATAAAAATTAAATACAATACTTTTCTAGTGGTCTCAAAAACAGCTAATTTACATCCAAAGATTCCAAACGGGATTTGGCAAAATCTCGAAATTTTAACAAAACTCTCAAAATCTACTAGATTTCGTATACATGTGAGACATTTTGAATTCTGTTTGGGCTTCTAAGTTTTGTCGAAATCGAGATCGACATCGACTTCTACTGAAATCGAAAATTATGTTCACCAAGCTTTGAAATCAATTAATTTTATTTTCTAGTTCTTACCCATGCTATTAAATTTTCCATTGCTTAAAGACTTACAATCATGTAATACAGGTTCAAACTTTTGATATCATACAATCAGCTGATAAATTGAACGATGTTAAAGAAATTCCTTCAGAGCGATGTTAATGCTTTTTAATATTCTGAAATTCTGTTGCCTAAATCTGGCGAATTAGGTGCGGAAATGAAAAGTTGATATTTTCAAGCAGTACTAGCCGCAGCGACAATAGCATTTGAACAATTTCCATCCACGCTACATTAACGTGTAGCTACCGCACCTATTTTATCTACAGTATTTCCATCCACGCTACATTAACGTGTAGCTACCGCACCTATTTTATTTACAGTACTTCAGTATTGTTATCGATTTTTTAAAAAAAAAATTTGCTACCCTGAACAATTTTTTTTCCACGTTTCATAACTAATAAACACCAAAAAAGCAAAAAAACATTTCAGTCCGACTGTACGCCGCCGCCGTACGCCATACACCGTCCACCGTACGCAAAACGTTCGAAAGCTTATAGCTCTCAATCCCTTTGAGCTATTAAATTGATTTTTTTTATATTGGTAGACTGAGTAGACCCCTTCAATTGGTCACCTTTTGAGTGGTGGTGGTGTGAGGGGGAGGTGGGGAAGTGTTTTAGACGAAAAATTTTGGTTTCTAGATCACAGCAACCGCTTATGGTACGAGGCTGAAACTTGAAATTTACATAGAGCATCGATAGTGGACTCATTTACAGAAAAATTGGTGATATGGGTGAAGTGGTGTGGGCGTGGGGAGAATAATAACGCGTCCGAAACGATCGAAAGCTGAGATCAAGACATTCTAAAATTCATATCTCCTAAACGGTTAATGTCACGAAATTAAAACTTAATGAACATCAGTGGGTATACTAGAAAAACAGATCGACACCAAATTTTTGAGAGGAGTGGCGTACGGAGGTGGGAGGTGAAAAACTTTCGATTACGATATCTCATGAACCAATTACACTAGAAAAATAAAATTCGGTTTTTGAATAAAGATTAACAAATAAAGGGTGGGGGAGGGTGAATAGGAAAAAGTTTCGATTTTCATATCTCAAGAACCTATAATGATATCAAGCTGAAACTTGGCATTTAGATAGAACTATAGTAGTGGCATGTTGGAAAAATAACATTTTTTTAAGGGGTAGTATGGTACGGGGGTGGGGAGTGTTTTTCCTAACTATAGAGCGGCTTATGGTAGAAAGTTGAAATTCCGTATGTATATGTAGATCAACTAGAAAAGTAATATTGATTAAAAAAAATTCAAATATCTATTGGCGTTAGGTGGGCAAAAAAATTATCAGTGAAAATGGAATGCATATAATTTCACGATTTTCGTCATATCTATTATATCTTCCTAAATATTGAATTCATTTTTATTCCACGTATTCTTCATATAAATACCTAGAAAATTTTTAGGATTTTTTGAAATTCGACCTCCATGGTGGTGTACTGGTGTTGTATACACTTCAAGAATTCAGACGTATCCCTCAGATCAGATTAGATATCGAATAAATTTTCACTTCCACGAGCTTGTTTAATAATCACCTAAAACTCGTTTTCAAGTTTTTTCCTTTTTCAACCCATAAGAGTGTATAAACGGGTTGAACACGTTTTCACGAATTCCGTCATATCTCTTAGGAGTGATAAGACATCGGATTGGTTTTTACTTTCTCTGGCTTTCTTTATATATATCTAAAAACCCATTTCAGGATTTTTTGATATTCAACCCCAAAGTGGGTGCAAGAGGGTTGCATATGTTTTCACAAATTCTTACATATTTCTTAGTTCTAATGAGATATCGAATTCATTTTTACTTCCTAAGGCTTTTTACATAATCGTCAAAATGTTGATTTCAGGATGTTTGTTATTCAACTCCAAGAGGACGTAAGGCTTTTCGACATATTTCTTAGGATTGATGAAATAATATTGGTTTGGTTTGCACTTCCACAGACGTTTTATATAATCGCCTACAAACGCATTTCCGATTTCATGTTATGGCCCAAAACCAAATCACGAAAAACTTCCTAATCACGTAATAACTAGTATTATACTACGACTTAGACTGCGTCCCGGAGTATGACCCAATTATGTAATTCATATGTTATATGAGGCAGCGGCGTAAGTATTCTAGCGCGTCCCCAATCTACCCGCTGCCCGAACTTTTTTTAGGTTTTCAGTCACGTAGTGACCTACACCGTATCAATCTTAAACGCGTTCCGAACTTCTACCCGAAAAATAATAAAGTTTCGCCAAGACTGTTGGCAGATTTTTATTAGGAGCAGTAGTGTACTACAAGGCTTCTGAGAAGTACCTAGAACTATACACAGTGTAGAGCTATAGTGTGAATGGTTTTCAGCAAAGCAACAGAAAACCTCATATGATACGGGGGTAAGAGGTGTTTCTTATATCTCAGTAACAGCTTATGCTTGAAACTAAGAGTAATTTAGGTGTAAAAACTGTCATATATCAATTGGCGGGAATAAGTGTGACAATGAAAATGGTCAGTTAAAAGAGGGTGAATATCTGTGGCCACAGGGAATAAGTAGGTAAGTCTAAAAAAGAAAATGTTCAGGGCAGCACTTTTCTGCTATTTTTACTATTGAACTATTCCTGTAAATCTAGTTTTTGTGAAAAAATTAAATTTGTTGATATCTCAGTGATCAAATAACATATAACAATAACTTTTTCAAAGTGCGTGTAATCCTTGGGAGATGACCACAGTACACTTATCCCATTTTACTATTTTTCGACTTACCAAGTTATTCCCTGTGACCACAGATATATTTTCACGAATTTCGTCATATCTCTAAGGTCTTCTGGAATATTTAATAAATTCACGAAAAAGTTTTACTTTATTTTTTTTTATTATGCTAGGAGGCTGAAAGTTGAAACTTATGTAGTTCTCTGATAGTGGACCCATTTGCAAAAATATGGTGGATAGGGGTCGAGTGGTGTGCGAGTGGGGGGCGGGGGGTAATAATGCGTTTAAAACGCTTGAGAGCTGGGCTTGAAACATTCTAAAATCCATATCTCCTGAACGATTGATGTCAGATGGCTGAAACTTTGTAGTTGTTTTAAGAGATACTAGGAAATTTTAAAAGGGTTAGCATTTTTAAGGGGGGTGGTACAATATCTTTCGACTCAATTGTGCCAGGAAGATAAAATTTAGTTGCTGTATATAGAATTGCCAGTGGAGTCTACTGAATGTTAAATTTTGTGGGTGGAGGTGAAGCGCGGAAGTAGGTGGAAAGCCACTTTTTAAAAAAATTAAATTTTTTTATCTCAAGAACCGTATCAGATATGATCTTGAAAATTTTACAGGAGTTAGGATCAGTAGACCTCTAGCCGAGAAAAATATTGAGGGTGTGAGTGTAGGGAGTGAGGGTGGGAGGGGGTGGAAATGGAAAAATTCTGATTTTAATTTCTCGAAAGCCGCAAAGGATAGAAAACTAAAAATTTAAAACTGTATAGAGCTACTATAGAGACATCCCAGAAAAATAAAGGAATAACCGGGAGGCTATTTGGAACGTTATTTTTTGGGTTGTCAGTCCCTTAGTAACCTACACCGCATCTCAGCATTAAACACATTTCGGACTTTTACCCATAAAATAATAAAGTTACGCCCAGACTGTTGGCCGATTTTTACTTCCACATGCTTTTTATTCGCCTTAAAACGGTTTACCGATTTTTTGCTATACAACTTCTAAGAGGGTTTAAAAGGGTTGTTTGAAGTTCAAGAATTCCGTCAATCTTTTTGGTTCGATAAGATATTGAATTGATTTTTGCTTTCACAAACTTTTTATAAACTTGCCTAAAAGCCAATTTCTGGATTTTTCCATATTCAAACCACAAGAAGATGTAAAGAAGTTGCATACATTTTCACGAATTTCGACATATCTCTCAAATTGGATGGGATATCGATTGGTTTATTCCCTTGGGTTTTTTATATAATCGCCTAAAATCCAATTTAAAAATTTTTGAATATTGTTTTTTTAGTACAGAATTGAAGCCACACATGTTCTTCTTTCGTTGAAAATTAGGAATACCGTGTGGTAGCTAGATGTCGGCAAATAAATAAAAAAAGGAAATAGAATAATTCCTCGAATTTTTGATAAAAATTAATTTTTTTTTGTGATGAGAGAAAAGCTGAATTTTTTTTTTTACACGGAGATTTGGATTCCCCACCAAGTTCCATTTAATTGTACGAGAATGTTCCTTCGAAGAACACCATTAATTCTTTATCCAATTCGCTTGTAATTTTCTCATGGACCTTCAGTCGAAACTATCTAAAAAAAAATTTATTTTAAATTATTTCACTATTTAAATGCGACTTAAATTTATTGATCTATTGGTTTGGTGGCAAGTTGCCACTCTGGTTGCCGACGAGTTAGCTCGTTCAAGCCAACGTGTATCTTACAGCTGCATTACTCACCATATTTTAGAATTTTTATGTTAAAGGTATTTTCGGGAACATGTTGCAAGCACTGCGCTACGAAAAGGTTTAAGTGAAATGAGAAGTTTTCTTTCGTTGCATAATATGAGAGTAATTCGGCCTTTTAGCAAAACACGTAACATATGAACGAGAGCATAAGAAATAATTTAGATGCATTTTTCATCGAGCTATTTTATTGTATGCAAGACTATAACTAACCGTAGGTTAAAATTTAACATTTATAGATACTACCGCGTAACGTCTTATCATTTTGCAACCGTGCATAAAGGTATCCACCTACTGTTTCCCAGAAAGTCAGTAAGCTTAATCGCGGCTCAGTGGTGAGACTCCATTCAAATCGAGTCAATTCAATTACAACCTTTACACCTTGAAGGCAATCGATTTGGTTCTTATCTATTTCACCGCGTGCATCTGTTTTCTACCCAGGGTAAATGCTATAATCGTCCAAAGTAAAAGTCCGCAATACCGGACCATTTCTGACTGTGATTCACTGCAGGCCATGATCGCAGACTGATCATTTCTGAAAATTAATCCAAGAGCGTCTCTTGTAAGCCACGAATTAAAACCGGAAATATTGTTCGATAAAAATCTTCAAATTTAATAAACGCTCTGTTCAGACTGAGGATCACACTGCAGAGAAATCTTAAAACTTACACGATTCTAAAGTACTTACTCGACGTGTACTTTT
Source organism: Beris morrisii (assembly GCA_951812415.1). Lineage (NCBI taxonomy): Eukaryota > Metazoa > Arthropoda > Insecta > Diptera > Stratiomyidae > Beris > Beris morrisii. The sequence goes on from OX638310.1 coordinate 76,096,239, forward strand.
TTTAATAAAAAAAACACATTTTCTCCAACGCAAATCCAAGCCCAGGCTCACTTGTTAACGAGCGGTGTTTCTTGGGCTTGAGATCACCTCAAGACGCTTTCAATTTTCTAAGGAAGATGATTTTCATTCATTTTTTTACCTGTCGTTGATTATACTGCAATAAGTCTTCAATTCTTCATTGTTAGAAAAGAAAATCATGAGTATGTGAATAGCCCATTATGTTCTAAGGCCAAAGGCCGTTGAAAATTTCTTTCGAAATTCTAATATAAAATAAGATTTTAATAGTGCGCATTGTGACAATTATTATTACAGGATTAGTCCCAAAGATAGTTTAATGTCAACTAGTTAACGTATTTTGGATACTTGAAATTGAATATAAGTCCAAAAATTTATTGAGTTCATTCACTAGACTTTGCGAGCCATTAATGCAAATCCAGTTCGATTAAAATCAAATGAAAAGATATTAAAAGGTCAAATCTTTATACAAAAACACTCAGAACTGAAACAGAATATGGATTTCAGTTCAAAAGATTTTTTATAAATAGACCTACATTTTAGAAAAGACTAATTTTAGAATTAATTATTGGTAACTAAATTTTTGTAATACTAGGTATGGTATTTTATTATTTTGACTTGAATTTTTGCTGTAATGTTTCGTTATAAGATAATAATAGTTTCAATTAAATTCAATTAAATTTATTTCCACAATATAGGTACTTAAAACTAGACATTGCTGATAAATTTGTTAATTAGGTGGTCAGTTGAAAAACTTTACATCCATAGTTACATATATAGCTTCAAGCTGTTATTAATAATAATTGAAATATTTTAAGCAGTTTATAAGGAAAAGGAAACAAAAACCAAGATAATAATAGTACTTATTATATTCTGCTTTTTCTAAATGTAAATCGCAAACGGTTATTCTTTTTACCCCAAACCGGGGCTACTGTCCAGCGTATACGCTGTCCGCAAACTCAATAGAAGATCGTAGCTGCCAAGACCTTTAAACAATAAAGTTTTATTTTTTGGTTAGATAAAGTGGTCACATTTGAGGGTTGTAAGCAGGCGGTGGAGGGCGCGTTTCACAAAAAAAATTGTGTTCTATATATCAGGAACTGATTATGCTAAGAAGTTGAAACTTGGTACAGCTTTAATAGCGGATCGATTTGAAAAAAACTTGTTTAATGTTGAGATGAGGTGTAGGCTACTATGCCACTGACAACCTAAAAAATAACGTTCCAAATAGCCTCCTGGTTGTTTCTAAGGTTGTCAGTCGCATAGTAACCTACACCGCATCTCATCATTAAACACGTTTCGGACTTCTACCCATAAAATAATAAAGTTGCGCCCAGACTGTTGACAGATTTTTTTTATTTATTTACATATTTTTTTTATCAATAGAATATTCCATAGAAGTAAAAGCGAATTCGATCACATTAAGCCTAAGAGATTTTCGGAATCAGTGAAAACTTGAACAATACCCCCAGGCAGTTTAATAGGAAAAAATACCTAAATCGGTTTTTTCCCCGACTGTGTTTAAAGCTTATAGAAGTAAAAGTGAATTCCAAATCTCAATATACCTAAGAAATATATCAGATTTCGTGAATATGTACATAACCACTTTACACCACCTTAGGGGTTGGATATCGAAAAATGTTGAAGAATATTACTAGGCGCTTATATAAATAGCCCCCAGAAGTAAAATTGATTTGATAGCTCGACATGTCTAAAAGTTTTAACGAAATTCGTGAAAATGTGGATTCACGGAAATTTTTTTTAGTCAACCTCTGACCGCTAATAAAAATTTGAACTTTTTTTGCTTTAATTACTCTAATATCACATCAACATATACGTACTAAGTTTCAACTTTCTAGCATAAGCCGTTTCTGAGATATAAAAAACCACCACTCTCCCCCGTACCTTGATACCCCTATCAAAAATTTAATTTTTCTAGGATTTCTCTTTAGTGGCTCTATATAATCCTAAATTGTTAGCTTTCTATTCATTATGGTTTTCGAGAAATAAAAATCAGAATGTTTTCCTTTCTACCCCCTTTCACCATCACCCCCAACACCCACACCACCAAAATTTTTCCCTACTAGAGGTCTACCGACCCCAACTCCTGTAAAATTTTCAAGATCATATCTGATACGGTTCCTGAGATATAAAAATGACATTTTTTGAGAAATTGCTATCCCCCACTTTCGTAATCCACCTCCCCCCTCAAAAAATTTAGTTTCAGTGGACTCCTCTTGTGATCCCATATACAGAACCTAAATTTTATCTTCCTGGTGTAATTGGTTCGGAAGATATTGTAATCCAAAGCTTTTCACCCGCCACCCCTAACCACACAACCCTTCTTAAAAATGTTAGCCCTTGTCTCATCTTGAAGTATTCCTAAGGACAACCACAAAGTTTCAATCTTCTGACATCAATTGTTCAGGAGATATCGATTTTAGAATGTTTCAATCCCGGCTTTCAAGCGTTTCAGACTCATTGTTTTTCCCCCACTTCCACACCGCTTTACCCCTATCGACCATTTCTTTGGAAATGAGTCCACTATAATAGTACTACATAAGTTCCAAGTTTCAGCCTCCTAGCATAAGTGGTCCCTGAGATCTAGAAACCAAAATGTTTCATCTAAAACGCTCCCCTCTCCTCTCTCCTCGTACCCCCACCCAACGAAAATATACCAGTCGTAGCGGTTTATCTCAATGGGTTTGTGAGTTACGTGCTTTCAAACGATTGTGCGTACGTCGGACGGCGTACGGTGTCTACGGCGGACAGACGGACATTTTTTTTTTTTTTTGCTTTTTTGGTGTTTACTAGTCTAATTTGAGGGTAGCAAATTTTTTGGAAATTTCAGGTCGATCACAATACTTTATTATTAAAAAATAGTAAAGTAATAGTCAATGTAGCGGTGTGGGCGTTGGAACACAATGCGTCCAAAACGGTCGAAAGCTGGAATTGCCACATTTTAAATTCCTTTTTTCCTGAAGAGTTTAGGCCACAAAACTGGAATTCATTGACTTTTAGAGATCCATGGAGCTTGTATTAGAAAATTTTTTATGACGTGTGTTGGCGAAATAAATTATTATTAAAAAATAATAAAGTGAAACTATGGAGTACGATATCTTTCGAAACAATTACGCCAGAAAGATAGCATTCGGACTTTATAAGTAGATGGGATGGGATGGATGATCAAGAAAGTGAAGAGATACCAATTTTACAAGAAAAAGAATTTTTATATTTCAATAACCGTTTCAGATACGAACTTGAAATTTTTATAGGAGTTTGGTCCAGTAGATTTCTAGCAGAGAAGGGTGAGGAGGGTGAATGAGTGAAGGTGCCGAAAACTCAATTAATTTGGTATTGTTCCTCAAGAACCACCAATAGTTGAGTTCTAAGGAAACCTACGGTAAGGGCACACTACAAAAATAAAATTTGTGATACTCGCAAGGTATGGGGTAGGAGATAATTTTTGTATCTCAGAAACGTCTTATGCTAAACAGTTGATAGAGGTATGTATATGTATGCGAAAATAAATTTAATGGAGAGGGTGAAAAAGAAAAAGTTTAGATAGAGCTAATGTAGTGTATTGTTGTACAAATATATAATTCTTACAGGGGAGCATGGTAAAGGGATGGGGGTGTTTTTACTATCTATAGATCGGCTTTTGCTAAAGAGTTGAAATATGGCGTATATGTAGATCTACTAGAAAAAAGTTTCAGATAGATTGGCCGTACGGAAGGGAGAAAAAAAATGATCCGTGAAAATGTAATGCATATATTTTGACTTATTTCGTCATATCTCTCAGGTCTTCTGAACTATTGAATAAATTTTTGTTCTACGGACTCTTCACATAAATGCCTACAAACTGTTTTTAAGTTTAATTGAAATTCGATCCCTGATGGGGTGTAAAGGGGTTGTATATATTTTCACGAATTCAACCATATCGAATTTCAAATGTCGAATAACTTTTCACATCCACGGGCTTGTTTTATAATCACCGTTTTTAAGATTCCCTTTTCTACCTTAAAAGGGTATGAAAGGGTTGAACATGTTTTCACGAATTCCATCATATCTCTTAGACATCGAATTGGTTGTTACATCCTCGGGCTTTCTTTACATTTATCTAAAACTAATTTCAGGATTTTTGCATAATCAACCCCTAAGTTGGTGTAAGGGAGTTGCATATGTTTACACCATTTTCTCCATGTCTCTTAGGTTTGGTGAGATATTGGCTTTAACTTTTGCAGATTTCTGATAATAAATAGCCTGCAAACCAATTTTAAGATTTTCTAATATCCAACCCACAAGGTGGTGTAAAGAGGTTGCATACTTCCACTAATTCCTACATATTTCTTAGACCTGATGAGATATTCAATTAATTTTTACTTCCTAAAGCTACTAAATCGAAAAAAGTTAATTACAGGAGTTTTATATATTCAACCCTAACGGAGTGTATGGGAGTTGCATACTTTTCCCAGTTTTCAACATATCAGATTGCTTCTTACTCTCACAAACTTTTAATATAGTCGCTAAAGCCACATCACAATTTTTAGGTATTCAACCCCAAGGGGTGTAAGGAGTTGCATATATTTTCACAATTTTTGCCACCCTCTACGATCTGCATTATTCCACTATACAACATTTAACTTTAAATCATCACGACGTACTCGTACATCCCTTCATGTGCGTTGTCTACAGTAGGTATATGAATCTGTTTTCAACGCTACGGATAAAATCTTCAATAGTATACGTCCTTGTGATGAATTACTTATCTTCGGCGATTTTAACTTACCGCTGGTAATGTGGTCCCGATCTGGAGATGAAGACTGTTTTATGCTGTCGTTTTCCTCATGTCCTAGGCAGGATGAATAATTTCTGGACTGCATGCTTTTAACAGGCCTGCACCAGATCAATACGAAAGCTAACACCTTTGGACGATACTTGGACCTTGTTTTCTCTTCTGATGTAAACCATACATCAGTTAATCATTGTATACCACCACTGTTACCAGTGGAATAATCATCCGGCACTTCACGTAGTTTTGATGCATGAATTAATTTCTTATTACAGTCTGAAGTTTTATATGGTTGTGTGCACTAAGTTTTTTTTTTTTTAATGCTTTATTATCTTGTAATCTTTATATACAATTATTAATTATTAGCACTACTCCCCCTTCTAAGGATATATCGTAAGTGATGCTGAAACTGCCACTTTAAACTTTTATAATATACGATCTTTGGTTGTTCCATGCGATGTGTACCGGTCACATCTACCATAGTAGGCAGGCTAATCGTTTTGTACTGTTTGACGACGATTTGAAACATCTGAAAAATTTAAAAACTAAAGCATGGAAGACATATTGTCTTTAAAGAATTGATTCGGACTACGTTTCCTGTTACCGACCTGTTTGTTAGCCGGTCTAATGCGGCGTATTCTTCATACGTCAATAATATTAAATTATCGATTAGCGGTTCTAGGATTTCGAAAATAAAAAAAGGTATTTCGACGTTTTCCCCGCTTTTATGTCTATTGATGATGTGGTCAGCGATGACCCTTTAGTGATAAGAAACTTCTTCGGGAACTGTTTTCGTGCTGCTTCCACCTTTTATAACTATGATAATCGTTTTAAGGATTATAAACACCTGACAAAATTTCCTTCTACTTCATTGGGGATGAAGGATTTGTATATAGACGAAGGCACTGTTTTGAAGTTGAAGATGGCATCCTTCCAAGCGTGCTAAAACAATGTAGCTCTTTCCTAGCAGGACCCTTGTGTTATTTATTCAATTCTTCTCTGAGTTCCGGAGTATTTCCTATTTCATGAAAATATTCTACTATTAAGGCGTTATTTAAAAAAGGAAGGAGAATGGATATACGCAATTATCGGTTTGTCGCCAACTTTTCCTGAATTTCAAAGCTGTTCAAGGCTATTGTTTGTAATATAATGAATTTTTATTGCAAATCAATCATAAGTTCATTCCGACACGGTTATAGTGCATATACTTTAAACCCTGAGCAGTGTAAACACCAGAAAATGTATTTTTCATGACGACATTGTGGCCATCGATGCAAAATGTAGGCGTTGTGAGCGCGTTCGGCCCGATTGTAAGCGAGCTAAAAATGCAGAAAGCGTAATTCGGCCCGCGGCCTATATGAATATAATATATGTTCAAAACATCAAAATTACGAAATAAAAAAATAAAAAGAATCCTTGAAAATATTTATACTTTCACAGCGTTCTCACAGAATTTTCAAGCGCAGTTAGGGCACTACCTGTCGTCCGATAGTGAAACTATATTAACCAGCCCCTATTTCATTTATATGTTTGGGGCAACAATATTTTTTTCCACAATATGTTAGAAAACAGTCTAATCAAAGTTATACTCCGAAAGAATACTTGAAAAAATAAGACCGAAATAGAAAAAAAGGCATTCAAAAAGAACGTTTTTTCCATATATTTTTTAAATTATAAAAGCAAAATATTAAAATTCACTACCGAGGACTTGGTAAGAATATTCTTCTTTTCAGATCAACATACTTTTCAGTTCAATTTTATACAATAGAAACGTTGTATGAATGTTTGAAAAGTGAGCAAATTTAGCAAAATTTTAAAACATCTTCCACTTAAATACGTACAACTTTTCCAAAATTTTTCCAAATTTTCCAGAAAATTGAAAAACCACTGCTGAGGATTGGCCCAGAAGGTATCATTCTAATATTCTCAAGACCAAAGTAGCCTGAAATGTTATACGAAAATCGTCTTTCTTCAGCTTTTTTCACAATTATGAGAGGATCCGCCTTAAAATGATTGAAGTTGGAAATCAGGTTTACTGGTTTAATCTACTTAATCGCACTCAAAAGGTGTTTTTTCGTGGAGCCCTTTCATTCGATATATATATAATACTTCTGGAGTATCTCAAGGGAGCCATTTGGATCCACTTGTATGTAGTTTGTTCATTAACGACGTGAGATCGGTTCTCTCCCACTCTTCTCTGAAGGAGTTCACGGATGTTACTAATTAATCAACGCAATCTTGCTTTTGACTTAAAACTAAATCCTGTAAAATCTTTACTTCCTACTTTAATGCGTTCTTGAGCTGTAATGGATTATATAACCCGGACACATTTCTGAAGGAATTTTATATGGCGGCTACACGAAGTACTATTTCGACTTGCTTTTATTCAGTTTTTACCTGCAAATATTGGAAAGCTTATCTACTATGTGTTCAAAATTTCAAATTTTTAACTAAAAGCATTTAACCATAAATCGTGAATGCGCGTTTTAGGTTGATAGGTAAAACCATAGAGCTACTGGAGACGATAAGGCACCGGTTTTGTATAAAGCACTTTGAAGCCAAAAACACGATGAGATGTGAGACAAAACAGGGTCGTTGTTGTTGTTTTAGCGTGAGAGTGAGGGAGACAGAACAGGTTCGTTATGTCAATTGTTGTTGTTTTGCATGCAAGTGAATGCGACGACGTCCACCTTCAACTCAATCGTTGCTTGTCATCTCTAGTATATATATCTCTATGGGTAAAACCCGTGAGAACACAGCCCAAGAAAACATAGACACACTTAAACCTAAGAAGCTCCATTCTGTTACCACAGGATCATCGAATCCGGTCCTACTCGTCAAACCATTTAGAGCTTGCAATAAAGTGACCTCGCAACCTCCGTTGCGGCAAGGTCAATAAGACAAGAAGTAGTAAGCTCTAAGATGAGATTTCCTTCTAGCGGATAGAGCTAGACAGGTACAGAGAAGATGAAGGACTGTCTCCTCCTCATCCTCATCCTGGCAGCTTCGGCAGAAGTCGCGTTTTAAGGACTCTTGTTTGAGAGGTACCCGAAGGGGGGAGGGATCTTGACTAATCTTGAATAATTACTTTCTCCATTTTCCTGATGGTGACAAAATTTCAACATTCTAGGCTAACGCGTACCGGACAGACGGACCCCTGAACGAACGGATAACAAGCGGATTTGGGGTAAATAATAATATATAACTTTTCTCGTTTGAGTCTCGGTTCTATGTGTAACTTTTCGGGCTGGATTAATCTTATAATACTATATGATTTAATGTAGAATATAAAAAAAAATTAAAGTAAATTACAATTTCCTTCATAAACAGATATAATAACAATCCTCAATCCTTCATTAATGCACTTAGTGGCACTCCTCTGTGAGTAGTAGCGTCATTAGCCTTAAGTCAGCTTTAAGTAGATTTGTAATTGCTGCCTGCCACATATTATTTATTTATTTATTTAATTGTGACGGACTTATAAATAAGGCCGTCCATTAAATTTCGGCCAGGCCCAGATGGCAAATGGCATATCGTACATCGGTGTTTACAATATATTTCGAATAAAAATTGAAATATGTGAAATTAATATAAAAGGATAAAAGTAAGGAGACAATTCAAAGTGAAAGCAGAAATAAAATAGGAAAAAGCAATGAACTTAACTAGCGGAGCACAATTAGGTTAAGATGAAATATTAAGAACTTACGTAGGTCTACTTACTAGTTATTGAGCTGGAATATGTAAAAGGCTTAAGTGCTAGAAAACTTCTCAGAAATGTAGGTGTAATTCAATAAGGTGGAAGCAAAAAGGAATATTATATATGTAAGTAGAAAAGAGGTGCAAAAGAATTAAAATTACGTGCTACAAACTTAGGTCTAAGTAAATGGAAGTAACGAAGATGAATGTGAAATTGAATTAAGATGATTGAAAAATATAATTTTTTATAAGGATTGTATTGTTCGGGGTGGGGTGTTTTTCCTATCTATAGAATGGATTGTGCTAGAAAGTTTAAACTTGGTAAGGATATGTAGATCTATTAGAAAATTAATGGGGATGGGGGCCAAAAAAATTATCAGTTAAAACAAAATGCATATATTTTCACGAATTTTGTTCCCTGAAATATTGAAGTAATTTTTATTCCCCGGATTCTTCACATAAATGCCTAGAAAGTGTTTTCAGTGTTTTTTTAAATTCAACCCCTAAAGGGGTGTAAAGAGTTGTGTACATTTTAACGAATTCAGCCATATAATTCAGGTCTGATTTGATTTCAAATAACTTTTCCCTTCCACGGCCTGTTTTTATAATCGCGAAAACACGTTTTCAAGGGTTTCGCCTTTTCAACCCCTAAGAGGGTATAAAAGGGTCGAACACGTTTTCACGAATTCCGTCATACTTTTTGGGACTGATAGACATGAACTTGGTTTTTACTTAGTGGGGCTTTTTTATATTTACGAGTATCTTGAAACTAGTTTCATGATTTTTCAATATTCAACCCTCGAGTAGGTGTAAGAAGGCTGCATACGTTTTCACAATATTATATATAATATATCTTTAGGTTTGATGAGATATCAAATTGACTACAACTTCTGCAGAGTTGTTATATAATAGGCTACGAACCGATTTTAGTATTTTCTGATATCCAACCCTCCAGGTAGTGTAATGGAGTTGCACACTTTTTCAGAAATTCCTACATATATTTCTTAGATCTGTTGAGATATCGAATTTATTTCTTCCTGTAAATTTGCCAGAAAGTTAATTTCATGATTTTTTAATATTCAACCCAAACGGGTTGTAAGGCGGTTGCATACTAACCTACACCGCATCTCAGCATTAAACGGGCTCCAGACTTCTACCCATAAAATAATAAAGTTGCGCCCAGACTGTAGGCAGGTTTTTTTAACTTTAAACACGTTCAGTGCCAGCGACGCGTTTCCGTGTCCGACAAAGATCTTACCCTTTTAAATAGCGTTGGCGAAATTGTTGGCAAAAAGTTTTGCAGTCAACGTCGGACAAGTGCATAACGATTAATTAAGACGGTTTTGTTTCAAATATAGAAAGATATCAAATTGTATGCGATAAGATTTTACTATTCGAATTCAAGAAATAAAAATTTTAATTGTTATTGAAAGAAAAAATTTAATTGGACACTGTTATATTAAGTATTATTTGGTTTAAGAGGAAACACGATTTTGATTGTGACATTAACGTTCCACAATACAAAAAAGAATATGTGTCTCCTATCTGTTAAGTTATTTAATTCGGTAGCAAAAATAAAATTTTTTTTATGCAAAATTGCTTAGTTAGTCGGACATACGCCAGTACGAACATCACCGACAGTCATATGAGGCCGAATTATTTCCGGCTGCTCCTTGATTTTAACATTTCGAATACATCCGACAAACGGTTTGCGTGCTGTTAATCCGCGAATTTTCGTCAAATGCGGATGTCCTCCCATAAATAATGGCCGTGACGTTTCTGTAATTGGATGAGTAGCACTACCAATGGCTGGCTGGGAACTAACTGAGTTCACTATCAGTGTAATAACATATTGCGACTTTATAGCTTCCACCGTTCGCCAGTGGCCGTCACAGAGATTTTCGTTCGTATTTGGTTTAAATGTAGCGACAATTGGTCCTTCGCCATTATCCACCGTAAAGTTAATCGTTCCGTTCAACATTTGGAGTATCAGATATGCATTACGCCCGTGTACTGAAAGCAATATTCCAGTTGTTGTTCGCGGTCTTATATCGAAGCTGATAGTAAGTTCGGCGCCGACATTGAAACGCTCACGTAGCCGGGCGTAACCTCCGCTGAAGTAAACTCCCTTCTCGACTTCATCGGAGCATGGAATAACTCCAACAGGATTAAAGCTGGAAACTGGCACAGGGCGATTTTGCATTTCGAATCCGCGAATGCAGCCACTGAAATGAGCGCCTTTTTCAAATCCTAAATTAAGATTCACTTCGTCCGATATTTTAGGCTCAACATCTCCAATATAGAACGGAGCTTGAATAGCCATGACCTTTGTATTTCCCGCCAATTCATCTTCAGTGTCGTCATCAGCATCGATAACTAATCGTCCTTTGAGTTGTTGTCGACTGAAGACAACCGTGTGCCATTTTTCATCATTGTAATACAAATCTGAAGAGATATTAGCAACATTCTGACCAATACGGAAAGTATGGTAAACCTAGAAGAAAACAGCTTCCGTTAGCGGATCATGAGAAAAAAAATAAACAGGTTAATGTTTTTACCTTTCCCTGTTTCAAATACAAAGCTACGAAATCGGTATGACCTCCATCAGCAGCGTAGAATAACAAACCGTCGAAAATGTCCGTTTTAAAGGTCAGAGACAGCTCATAGCCCTTTTTCATCTTATTTGTTATTTGTTTTATTTCTACTCTACTGTTAACTGCTGTTCCGAATCGGTAACCTGCTTTGATAATGTCGATGTCATCGGTGCTTGGATTTACAGGTAATTTACACATTGGTTCCTGTTTCATCGGTGGTCGTTTTCGCGTTGGCCGTCTGGTCACATGTGCTGGTGTTGTTGTAGTCACAGGATCTGGTTCGGTAGTTGGAATTGTGGTCACTGCAGGCTTACTAGTAGTTACAGCCGGTTTCTCATAATCGTCCTCCGAAGCTATTGTATTTTCGATATCCTCTTCGTGTTTTTCATCTCGGTTTCCATAGTCCTCATGTTCGTGCTGCTTATTGGCAACATTTTCGTCTACTGGTTTTATACCAACCATATCGCCCGGATAGTAATTTGGTACAGCAGAAATGTCATAATCTAAAAAATAATCAAATTTTAAGAAAGAAACATAACAGCAAAAATTTTAGATTGGAAGTCCCCTTGCTCTTCGGCATGGGTGCTAAAGACTGGATTAAAAGTGTCAAATGGTTTCTATGATTATTACTTACGACCTACATCAGCAAAAAAATTATTTGAAAATGGGATTGTACCCAGGGTTCGTAGATATGCGAGTACGAACGACGGACAATGATTGCCTTCTAGATTCTTCAGTTACTAACTCCCAGAGTTAGTGGGATCCGAAGTGATTCGCTCATACCGAAGCAGTTAGTGACCGAACGCGAGGACAATAGCAGCGGCATCTTAGGATAAGCGAAATCAAATGGTTCAGCTGAAGATCGGACTTAGATCGTACACGTTGGTCTGTGTAGCTGGACCTAGAAATGGTGGACACAACATGATGGAACAGTCTCAAAAGCTGCTAACAACCGTTCTCGGATGGAACGTCAAACTTAAAGCTCGCGTCAGAATCTTCACGACTCCTAAGTGCTACAAAATCTATAGACGGCCACCAATTATCTGTGTCAGAACGTCGAACGCTATACATAGTTTACGTTTACCGCGCATGTTGAAGAATTTTCGACTTTTTTATGTGGTGCTTTCACGAGACGGCTTCTTTATTTAAAATGTTTTCTATTATGTCTATCGAGCTGATTTGAAAAAAGGGCGGGCCAACCAATTCAATATTGTCTGTACTCATATGCCGCGTTTCCACTATCGCCTTCATGTGCATTGGATATGTGCAATGAACGCGAATGCCTAGGCGAAAGTGGAAACAATACATTCGTGTTCAATGCGAATTCCTTTGATGTCCGTCCAAACACCGCCATCGACACGAATGTCAATGCGAATGTTAGTGGCACTGCTGGGGGCTAGCAAGTGTTCAGTTCAGTATCATCGAGAATACGAGTAATATATTATGTACAGTTTGTAATATTATAATTTATACAAGATTATTAGAATATGTCTTTTTCATTTACATTCTGAAAAATGTATAGAAAATTAAACCTTCAACATTCCAGAAAAAACTAAATATGAATAGTACAGCAATGCTTCCATCCATTGAATCGGAATGTTTACGATTAAGCATTCTTCGGCATTCTTTTCCCGCTGGGGAAATGTCTTTGCATATGCGATAGTGGAAACGCTACATTCGTGTTCAATGCGAATCCCTTTGATGTGCGTCCAATCCAAACACCGCCATCGACGCGAATCAACGCAATTCTCGACTTGAGTTGCGAACTACACCGAATGTGTCGTTTCTACATACGCATACGCGCTAGTTCGCAGCATCTAATGCACATGAAGCTCAAATCTTGATTCCGCTTTTTTATCGTAGAACGGCAAAATCATGCGCTATTCATTTTTTTAACGATTCCTGGATGAACAGGATGGGTAATTGAATGGAATCTGAAGCTCAAAATAAGTGAGTTTGAAACACAAGAATTAGTTATATTTAAAACTGATTCCTGTGTTGTGTGTCCTGGTTACTACTGTTTGACATACTCGAGTTGTACTTACAAAATTGTGATAAGCATATAGGGAGATTCGATTTAAATCCGAAACCTATTTTATTAGTATAACAGTGCACTTCGTTACCAGAACATCGAGCCACCTCTACATAAATCTAACGTAAACCTTATAACCTTCATAGTTTAAAGTTTCCGACACTTACCTAATATATCAGCGGGACAACCATCAATATTGGCCGAAGATTTATCGGTGGAGCTGGCGAAATTAACGACCTTTGCATTCAATGTAACGTCACTTATACAACCTACAAAGTATGCATAGGTTGGTAATGCACCTGAAACGGGCGTGTAGCTCTTGGGCAGACCACCGAAGTAAATGTCACCAAACTTAATGAACAGCTCGGCAGGTGCAATATACGATCTAGAAAAAATTCCAAAAAATTGTTATGAAAAACCTGGCTGCAAAGTAATAATATAACTTAGTCTTTTCCTAACTTACGTATACTTGTCGAGATCATCAATTGATAGGATCAATGCCTCATCCGTATGGGTCACAGTAACAACATGCCATTCTCCATCGTTATATTTCACGCCGCTTGTACTCAAATCTTGTAGCATGCTCCTGAGGACAATCTGACCGTTGGTAATCACCAGACCAATTTTAACACTTTGGTCATTATTACTGGCATAGAATATAACTCCTTCATTTTGTCGTGTCTTGAATTTCAAATTCACTTGGAAGTTATTTTCAGACGATACATTTGACTTCTTCAGGTATCCGAAATGACCAGGTCTATACGACAAAGCTGTGGAGAACCTTTCTGGACATCCCGATCTAACGCCGTAGGCTTTAAGATTTCGACTAAGATCGACTGGAGTACCAGATATAACCACATCATCAATACATCCGTCAAAATCGCGGCCAATAACTTCCGAATGATTACGATCTCCAGGGTAACCGCCGAAATACATGTTTTCTGATATTGAAAGATGCTCTTCAGTTCCAAGAGGAGTTTCTTCTTGATAAATAGCATTGCCGTCGACTTTGAGCACACCCATACTACCGTCGCGTTCAGCTTCAACGTGATGCCAAATCTCATCATTGAGTGTTGTGTTATCGCCAATTGTAATTATGTGCTCCCCAAGCTTATATTGGAAGTAAATTCCTCCATCTCTCATCTCGACCGATATGAAGTTCTCGCCCCGTCCAGCATAGAAAAGCAAGCCATCTTTGGATTCTCTGGATGCCTTAAAGTGGAAGTGTATGGTTGATCGAGTCTTGAAATGATGAGGTCTTGCATCCATAATAACGTAGCCATTTCCGTTAAAACGATATCCGGTAACTGGAATTTCTTGAGTGATCAACTTGTTTCGAGCAACAGCTCCCTCCATATTGTCTCCTCCATCTACAAAGTTCCAAAGACCGACGGGATCATCTCCGATCTTCAAACCTTCGATTTGTCCCTCAAAAGAGCTATAGCGTAAATCCTCAGGCGCTACAAAGTCAGCTGAATAACCTCCAACGAACAATTTACTATTATTGTCCACATCGAAGACCGAATAAGTGCCCGGTAATGATTGCTCCCTTACATGAAGTCGTTCAGTTCCATCGTCCAACTCTTCACGTATCGTAAACTTGACATTGTTTCCAGTTCGTTCAACAATAACTTGATGCCATTTTCCATCCGCAACGTATTTATCGCTAATTATCTTCTCCGGACCATTTCCGAGGTCCATCGTTAGCACAGGATATCCATTTTCAATTTCAATAGCCATAAAGTCTTGATTCTTGCCGGGACGATCACCAGTCTTGTTTTCGTTGCCCAAATACATCAGGAATCCATTCGGCTTCGTAGTATTGAAATAGGCTGAAACCTTAGATGTCGTTGCTAAAAGCGATATGTTCTCCGGTGGTTTTAATTCCAATACTGTATTAGGCTGGAAGGTCACACCTATATTGACGCCGTTTGCAACATTACGGGCCATTTCAATTTTTTTCTTCAACTTGTCAATTTGATCGGCCAAGGTACTTCCAATCAAGCTGGTTTGCTCTTGCTTTTTAGAGATTAGATTTGACAATGCCGAAAGTCTGGGCACCAAAGCTTTCACTTTGTCTACTTGATGTGACGTTTGACCAATATCTTTCGTGGATGCATCAATATCTTTCGGCATTTGTTTAGCTAATTCCAAATCCGCTGGTATCTGTTTAACAATTGGTTCCAAAATCTCTAAGGCCAATTTAGAATTATCGTGAGCACCAATTGCGGTATCTCTTGCTGTTTCCCAAACCTTATTTTTGGAATGTTTCGGTAGGTCTTCCAGAGCCCTAAATAATAAGAGATTATATTTTTTAGCCATAAACAAAAATTTAGTGCAGACTTAGTAATCGATAAGAAGTAAAAAAAATCTGCCAATGGTCTGGGCGAAACTTTATTATTTTTCGGGTCAAAGTTCTGGAGCGGTCAAAGTCGGAGTGTATCATGAGTTGCTTCGAGATTATTATATTTCTTGGAAAATTATTTTTGTTCTTAATATAAAAATATTTAAAATAGAGATTTTTAGCCGATTAAACGTTGAAAAAGTCCGTGTAAACTATTCGAATTTCAGTATATTATGTACACTTAAAGCCCATAGAAGTAAAAACTAATTCAAATTCAAATTCAAATTCTTTATTTAATTCCGTAGTAATAACAATATGATAGTGCTTATTATAAATTGTTTGGTGATCAGGATAAATCCTTTGCATCCATGGAGTTTGTTAATAAATTAATATTGAAGTGTGAATAGTCTACTTATATTATGTATTGGAATATAGTTAACACAAGGAAAAGGAATTAGCAAAAACCTTGTATGGAGAAAATAAAATAAAAAATAAAAATAAAAACATAAAGTAATCTAGTGCTTATAGTAAGAACTAGAGCTGGGAGTGCGGTAATTACAAGTTTGCTACATTTGCGCCTATGTAGGAAGGAGAGAGAGAATCAACGGGTTGTCTGACGATTCGCATTTATTTTTAAACTTTAACTCGTATTTGGTGATAGCGTCTTGTACTAGCGGTAGGTCTGCTAATTTGTGCAGTAGGCGAGTTGAGTAATACCAGGGCTTATTCAGAATGATCTTGAGGCACTTGTTCTGGGTAATTTGCATTTGTTTTTTGTGGGTATTAGAACAGCAGTTCCAAACCGGTGCACCATACAAAAGGATGGGACGCATAACTGACTTGTAAATTAGCAGTTTGTTTTCGGTGGAAAGATGGGATTTCCTATTAATAAGAGGGTACAGTATTCGAATGCTCTTCATTATTTTCGAAATTGCTTCGATAGAATGGTATTGGAACGTAAGTTTCTTATCTAGGTGTAATCCCAAATATTTGATATTTTGTGACCAAGTTATGGGGTCTCCAAGAATATTTATACTGGGACTAGGGAGATATCTAGCGGCTCGTTTCCTGGTAAAGAAGATGGCGTTTGTTTTGGAAGTATTTATTTTGATTTTCCATTTGGCAAAATACAATTCTATTTCAGTTAGTTGTCTTTGAAGGGAATTTATGATTAGATTTGGGTTATCATTCTTGGCATAAATAGCCAGATCGTCCGCGTAGGCTGCTATTTCGCAGTCAGAATTTGTTGGTAGGTCAGAGCAGAAAATGTTATACAGTAGGGGACTAAGAGATGATCCTTGAGGGACTCCCGCTGGAATATGTCGACTCGCTGAAAGGGTGGACAGGATTCTTGTTTGGAACTGTCTGTCGTGGAGAAAGGATTGTATAATCTTGATCTGATATATAGGGAATGAGAGTTGGATTAGTTTGTATATCAGAGCATTGTGCCATACCGAATCAAAAGCTTTTTCAATATCAAGAGTAATCATCCCTACCGATTCTTTGTTTTTCACTGATTTTTTGATAAAGCTTGTTACTCTAGATAATTGGTGATTGGTGGAGCAGCCTTGGCGGAAGCCAAGTTGGTAGTTGGGTATAATACTATTTGTAGTTGTATGACTAAGCATGCGGGTTAGTATTATTTTTTCTAAGATCTTGGCTATAGAAGATAGCAGGCTAATAGGTCTATAGTTACATGGAATTGATGCATCCTTGCCAGGTTTTTGTAGAGGTATAATTATAGCTTTTTTCCATTTATCCGGAAGGTAGCCTAGTTTTAAACAACTATTAAATATAGCGTTTAAGAATACTATTCCCTTTCTGGGAAGGTTTTTTAAAAGGATATTTGGAACTTGATCTATACCTGGGCTTTTCCTATTTTTCATTCTTCGTAGAATAGCTTTGATCTCTTTCGGCTTACATAAATTTGTTGCGTCTAGATTGTAGGGAAGAGTTTCGAAATTTTGCAGGGTCGTATTTACTAGGTTGGTAGTAGTTACGTCACTAAGATTTTGAGTGATTCGATGGGCAGATTCAAAGCAATTCGCCAAGAGTTCGGCTTTGTCTCCGGTTGACACCGCCTTGCCATTATTATATTGAAGGTCAGGTATACCAGTCTTTCTTCTTCTAAATATTTTATTAAGATTCCAAAGTTTTTTGGATCCTTTGTCGAGTTGGAGTAACATATTGTTCCAGCTATTATTCTTCAGTAATTTAATTTCTTTATGTATTTGCTCTTGTAATTGGTTTATTTCGAACTTTAAATGGCTACCACGGGTCCGTTGCCATTGTCGACGTTTAATATTTCTCGAGGTAATCATTTCTATTATTTTGGGACTTAGCGTGAGATTATTTCCTTTTATTGTGATTTTAGGTGCACATTTATCGCCCACGTATAAGATTGAATTTGTAAACAGATTTATCATACGATCTACTTTTGAACGATTCATTAGAGATAGGTTGAATCCATCGAGGTTTAGTGATTGTGTCAGAATACGGTGGAATCTATTCCAATTGGTCTTGCTATAGTTAGTAATTTTTATAGCTTCACTGTCATTAATAACCCTACCTAGAATGGAAAATGACACTGGCAAGTGAGGTGAGGAGAGCTCATTTAGTGTGGTGGCTTGGCTCGTGGTAACCCCTATCTTGATTATAAGATCTAAAGTCGACCCACGGCAGTTGGGTGAATAGTAAGTGGGTGCATTCGGTGGTTCTAAGATGCAGTTGCTTCAACCTAGGATATCAAATAGAATTCTTCCCGCCTTATTGGATCTGGAGCAATTCCAGTGGCTGTGTTTGGAGTTAAAATCACCGGCTAAAATAAGCTTGGATTTATTCCGAATCAAGAGCTTCAGATCATCTTGAAAATGGCTTAAGGTAGTGGAATTTAGATTGGTACCGGGAAAATACGCTACCGTAATTTGTAAGCCAGTATCAGCAAATTTAATTGATAGGTTATCGATTACCTTGGTTGTATAAGCTCCGTTGAGAGCTGTATTAGTTGCTCAGCAGTAAAAAGATTGTTGCTGTTATTATTGCTGTTGGTGTTTGGTGCGTGCATGTCAGGTCGTAGCACTCGACTGTAAGATTGCGAGCCATTGATAGTTGAGCTCGTCAGAAGTGGTGGTGCTGGATAACGTCTAATGAGCGTAGGAAATTCTTCCGCAGAGTTTGTGTTGGGATTCTTGTTGGTTGTTGGGTGTTTTCGCTGGTTAATATGATCGTTGGTCCTATTGGGTTTTCTGAGTTTCGCCCTTATGTTATCCTTAATTTGGATATATTCCTGTCGTTTCGGGCAAGTTCTGTCTGAAGAAAGGTGTTTGCCAGAGCAGTTAGCGCATTTTATTTCGTCGTCGTTGGTTTTAGTGCAGGTGGAGTGATGGTG
This sequence comes from Beris morrisii, assembly GCA_951812415.1. Taxonomy (NCBI): domain Eukaryota; kingdom Metazoa; phylum Arthropoda; class Insecta; order Diptera; family Stratiomyidae; genus Beris; species Beris morrisii. The sequence goes on from OX638310.1 coordinate 76,115,100, forward strand.
TTCTTCACTGCAAATCATGCAACATGCAGCCAAGTGGCAGTTCGAAGAGCCGTGACCATACATTTGGCAATTACGACATTGAGTTGGGCCTAATCGCTTCCGTGTGTAGAAGTTCCATTGGACCATTGTGTTCATGACAGATTTAATTTGTCGCAGATTTGATAATTTGATAGAGCCATGCTCAAAATAAATTATGTAGAATGTTTGATCGTCATATTTTTTATTGTATAAGTGGAAAGTTTTGATGTTGTCACAGATCACGTTGATTTCTTTAAGGTGTTCCTTCAGCAATTCGGGCTGCATTTGGTGGAGGCCAGAGAGCACAATTTTGATTTGACGTTTATCGTAACGGCTGTGCGTAAAAAACTTGACTTTTTTAGAGATTAGGTATTCTTCTGTTTTACTGAAGTCTTCGATTGAGTTAAGAAATAATTTTTTCCCAGTAGACGTATTTTTGACGTCAAAATCCGTTATTTGAATAGTTTTTAAAATAACATTGATAGTTTCACGATCCAGTTTAGGAAAATGTATTGCTGGTACCTTTATTTTTGGTGTATTCCGAGATGATTCGTCACCTTCATTGTCTTCGGGTAGATCAGCTAAGGGCTGGAATCTGTTTCTTGGAGTTCCTTCCGAGGAGGAGGTAGTTGCTGACAGTTTTGGCATCTTGATTTTATTTCTCAGTAGAGTTTCAGGGGGGTCATCTCGACCCCTTTTGGAGTTTGCACTGGATAAGAGGCTTATCTTTCTATAGTTCTACTTCGCGTAATCAGTTTAACCGAAATTGATACAAAGTACTTAGAAAAACCTGTTAGTAAAATTTTAACCGGTTTTTTTTTTTTTTTTTTGCGCACAGTAAATATAAAGCAGGTCTGGATGCTTGGAGATCCAACACGAGACTGAAGTAAAAACTAATTTCTTGCCTTATCAGAATTAAGAGATATGACGAATTGTTAAAACGTATACAAACCCATTACTTCCACTTGGGGTTTGAATTTCGAAAAAATTGTGAAACAGGTTTTTAGACGATTTCATAAGAAGCAATTTGATATCTCATGAGACACGAGGGATTTTGAAAAATTTGTGAAAACGTAAGAAAACCCTTCACACCACCTTGGTTCTGGAAATTCGAAAAATCGTGATTTGGTTGGCTGTAATAATCAATTTTATATCCCATCAGAACTAAGGGATGGCAAAAATTGTGAAAACATATACAAGGCGATTATATAAAAAGTCTGTGGAAATGAAAAGCGATCTAATATCTCATCGAACTTAAGAAATATGTCGAAACTTTGAAAAGCATACAACCCCATTACACCCATTAGGATTGAATATCTAAAATACTGAAATTGACATTTTGGCTTTTTTATATAGGAAACCTTAGGAAGTAAAAATGAATTGGATATATCACCAGATATTCAACCTTCTTACACCCACTTGTGGGTTGAATATCGAAAAATCCTGAAAGGAGTTAATAAATAAATATAAAGACAGCACGAGAAAGTAGGAACCAATTCAATTTCTTATCACTTCTAAAAGAAATGACGGAACTCGTGAAAACGTGTTCAACCCGTTTATACCCTCTTAGGGGCTGAAAAAGGAAAAAACTTAAAAACAAGTTTTAGGCGATTATTACGCAAGCACGTGAAAGTGAAAAGATATTCGATATCTGATTAGACCTGGGGATATAGTAGAATTCGTGAAAAAGTTTACAACCCCCTTTGCACCCACTTAGGGGTCGAATTTTAAAAAATCCTGAAAACGATTTCTAGGTATTTATATGAAGAAGCCGTAGAATAAAAATGAATTCAATATTTGGGAAGACCTAATAGATATAACGAAAACCGTGAAAATATGTGCCTTCCATTTTCACTGATCATTTTTTTTGCCCCCCTCCGAACACCAATGGATATTTGAAATTTTTTTATCTAAATTAGTTTTTTAGTTGATTTACATAAACGTACCGAGTTTCAACTTTTTAGCATAAGCCGTTCTATAGATAGTAAAAACACCCCCACCCCGTACCATACTACCCCTATAAAAAATTATATTTTTCCAACATGCTACTAATATAGTTCTATCTAAATACTAAGTTTCAGCTTTATATCATTATAGGTTGTCGAGATATTAAAATTGGAACTTTTTCCTTTTCAATCTCCCCCACCCTCACCCTTTACACCCTAACTTCCAAAATTTTGTTTTCTGCTAGGGGTCTATTAGGCCTACTTCTGGTAAAAATTTCAAGCATCTATCTTACACTGTTCTTGTGATATGAGACGATAGAAAAATTCTTATCCCCTCCACTTTCATGCTCCACCGCCCCCTTGAAAAATTTTGCTTTCAGCAAACTTCATTTGTCAACCTTTATACACAAACCAAATTTTATTTGTCTAGTGCAATTGGTTCGTGAGATATCGTAATCTAAATTTTTCACCCCCCACCCCCGTACGCCACTGGCCCCACTCAAAATTTTGTCTCCGATCTATTCTCTTAGTATACCTACAGATATTCATTAATTTTCAATTTTGTGACATTAACCGTTTAGGAGATATGGATTTTAGAAAGTGTCGATCTCACCTTTTTTGCGTTTCGGACGCATTATTTTTCCCCCCACTCCCAAACCCCTTCACCTATATCGGCATTTTTTTTGCAAATGGGTCCACTACTGAAGCTCTATATAAATTCCAAATTTCAGCCTCCTAGCATAAGCGGTTGCTGAGATCTAGAAACACCAAAATTTTCCGTCTTAAACACTTCCCTCTCCTCCCCCCTCACACCCTTACTACTCCAAATTTGGCCACTTCAAGAAGCCTACCCAGTCCATTGATAATAAAAATTTCAATTTAATAGCTCAAAGGGTTTGGGAGCTACGAGCCTTCAAACGATTTTGCGTACAGCGGTCGACGTACGGCGTACGGCGGACAGACGGACTGAAATTTTTTTTTGCTTTTTGCGTGTCTACTCGTCATGAAACGTGAAAAAAAAAATTTTGAGGGTAGCAAATTTTTTTTTTTTAAAAATCGATAACAATACTGTATTATTGAAATAATAAAGTAATATCCTATTTAAAGAAAATATTCTTTGTTCGTCTGTGTCTAAGTTTGCAGAGTCAGATTGGATCGAAAAAAATTAACTGAGACACAAGACTAAAATTTCCGGGTTTTTGCCATGAAACAGACGCACAATTTTTTGGGGGGAATATTGGGGATTTTTATTTAGCAGAATAATGAACACGCTGCATCATTCATCAATCATGAATTTGGCATAAGTGATTTACCCAATAACATAAGTATACTCAAATCTGACATTGTATAGATTGGGTGTATAACGGGAAAATTTTGATCGTTGATGGATCCCCATCAAAAGATAAATGCCCAATATTTTACCTGAAGATATGTTTGTGTTGATTTCCAAAGTTGTTCTCAAAGACAAAACTACTTCAGACAACAAGCGAGCTTGCAATTCTTTTGGGATCATTTTCTACATATTTCGATACTTACACATTGATGTCTTTCAATTTCTTATTGCTTTCGTTATTCAAATTTGAAATTGTAAGTACAGCAGTCGCCGACTTATTCAGATGGGGATCCAATTCTGTTTGTACAACATTCAATGAATTACGAGCCTTTTCCAGGAGATCTCTTGCAGATTGATCAGATTTCCCAGCCCGCTCGCGAACTCCATCGCCCTACAACAAAATTATATGTTTTCATATTAAATTCACAATTTATATTATATATTTAAATTACCAATTCTGTAGCATTTCCAGCTGCGTATTTGGCATTAGTTAAGGCCTTTTGGGCATCTACCACGGCCTGAATAATGTCACTATAGGCCGTTGAAGCTTTAATAGCCTCTTCCGAATTCGTTGTAATATTCGAGTATTGTTCAGTAATATTTGCAGCTAAGCCACCAATTTTATTTAGATGCTCGTCGCGCTTACTTAAAAGCGGGATGAGAGCGGTATAGTCTTCCTCGATTTTTGGAAGCAGTTGGTCAACTTTATGATTGCTGTCCTTTAATTCTTCTAAGCCGTCGGTAAAGTCATGAATATTATTATCGATGCCGTCAAGCATTACGCGGACGTTAGTCAGCCAATGATCCGTATGGGCGATATTATTCTTCACCTCTTCTGTCTGATTTGCGACTATTCCAAATTTGGAGTTAGCGAACGCCTCCTTATTCTTTTCGTTTAATAGATGAACTTCGTCGCTTCTAGTGTTGGCCGCAACACTCCAGTCTTTCAAGTTTTCCAGCTTGTTGTCGAAGACTCCAATATCTCGTTTCAGGATGTCGAGCGCCTCCTTTTGATGAGTGACTGGCACGATTGCGAACTGAGTGTCCTCTAAAAGTTTCTGAGATTTGGCAAGCATTTCTGACGATGGTATACTTTCTTCAAGGGAATTTTTCAACTCGTCGAAAATTATTTTGACCTCGATTAAGGCATTGTCTGCCTTGGTACTTGCAGACGTATCGAAACTTTTTTCAAAATTCTCCACTTCTTTGATCGTGTTAAGGGTATGTGATGTGACCAGGCGACTTTGATCCAGAACATCGCGAGCATCTGCCAATAGCTTATCGCCTTTATCTAGACACTCCTTGGCAGTAGTTGTAGTAATACCAATTTGTTGACTAAGACTCTTTGTATCCATTTCAAGGCTTTCAATTTCTTCGCGAGATGGAGTTAAATTAATGCCTTTAGGATCTAACGCTTTCACCTCGGGTTCTATTTTCTCAGCCAGATCGTTGAAATAGTTCAATTTTTGTGCCGTGAAATACGATAAAGCGACTGTTTGAAAATCAATAAATACAGGCTCAAGATCGTTGTGAAGAGCATCGGTGACGTTCAATAAGGCGTGAATGCATTTGTCACAATCCGAACAACCACGATCTTTAATTAAAACCCAACGATATGGACATGCGTCACATTTATCTCCAACGACGCCTGGTAAGCATTCGCATTGTCCAGTTTGAGTGTTACAACCAAATCCTCGAGAGAATCCCTTATTACAGGAACAAGCTACATAAAACGAAATAAACACAATTAAACCAAAAACACACTGCTATTAAACAAATACTCTAGAAAATGAAATACTGAATTGGGATTTAGCTTTTAGTTTGGACTGTCTGATTAATATTTGAAATTTTTCTTTCCACGTTTCAGGACTAGTAGAATTCAAAACTGCAAAAAACAAATTCAGTCCGTCTGTCCGCCACAGGCAAACACGTTTCAAGGCTTTTATCTCCCAAACCCTTTGAGCTATTGGTCTACAAATAAGTTCTCGTCATTTTTCTATAGATGGGGCTAACGTAAAATACTGATAAAAAATGGCGGATCAGAAACGTAATATGGCAACATTAGACATATGGCAACAACTCCCCATCATAACATTTCTCAAGTTGTATCGGCGTCTTTTATTTTTTGTCCGTGAAAATGTCGAAGTTTGAGCAAAAAAGCGTCATTTTCGGGAAGCTTTACTTTTTTGTTACAATTCGAAAAAATCTGCGTCTGAGGCGCGTCAAATGATTACAGAAACTTATGGTGAGTCTTCTATTAGTGAATCAACGTGTCGCGAATGGTTTCATCGCTACAAAATGGGTGATTTCGGCGTGGAAGACAAGGTGACTTCCGGCTGGCCAAACAATTTCGAAGACGTAGAAATGGAGGCATTACTGGACGAAGATGCATGCCCATCGCAACAAAGTCTTGCGGATTCAATGAACATGACTCAACAAGCCATCGCACTTCGTCTGAAAGCCTTGGGAATGACGTAAAAAAAAATTGGGTGCCGTACGAATTGAAGCCAAGAGACATCAAACAGCGTTTTTTCACGTGCGAACAGCTGCTCCAAAGGCAGAACAAGTAAGGTTTTTGCATCGTATCATGACTAACGATGAAAAGTGGATACACGACAAAAACCCGAAGCGCAAAAAACCGTGGATATACCCTGGCCATGCATCAACACCGACGGCAAAGCCGAATATCCATGATTCCAAGCTCATGCAATATGGGATCAGCTCCGCGTGGAGTATTATGAGCTACTGCAATCGACCACAATGGATCCACAGTGATCTCTCGTGATGGACTGGGGCACATTGCTTTAGTCCACCCTTCTCAACCTACTGCAATCGAGTGAAACCATCACAGGACCTCTTTATCGAAGACAACTAATGCTTTTGAGCCGAGTGTTGAAAGAAAAACGGCTGCAATATGAGCAGAGACACGACCAACTGATTATGGTACATGACAAAGCTCGGCCACATGTTGCGCAGGTTCTGAAAACCTGCCTGGAAACACTGAAATGGGACGTCCTACCCCTCCCGTTGTATTCATCAGACATCGCCCCTTCCGACTACCACCTATTCCGATCAATGACGCATGGCCTGGCTGAGCAGCACTTCCGTTCTTACGAAGATGTCTAAAAATGGGTCGATTCGTGGATCGTGGATCGAGTTTTTTCAACGCGGAATTCGTATTCTGCCAAAAAGATGGGAAAAGGTTGTGGCTAGCGATGGACAATATTTTTAAAAAAAAATAATGCAACCAATTTCACACAATAAAGGCTCAAAGTTTGACAAAAAACGCCGGGAACTTATTTGTACACCTAATATTAATTTCAATTTTTTTCTGTATAGATTGAGAGCATAGAGATATAAATACTGGAGACGATAAGACGCCGTTTTTGTATGAAGCACTTTGAAGCATTTTGAAGCAAAATTGAACGTTTTTGTATGGAGCGTTTGATGCCAGGTGGCAGTGAAATGTGAATAGGAGCCTAGTATTCAAATGTTTGGCGTTTTTTGTGTTCAAGACCGGAGTATAACATAAATGTGAGTAAGATGCTAATAGTAGCATAGTGTTTATTGCCGGTCCTTTGCGAGGAATCGTCCGGCTTCAAAACAGTCGCTGATCGTCATCTCCAGTACATACATCTCTATGATTTTGAATATTGATTGGGACCACTTAAGGAGTTATTTTTAGAGTGGTGTGAGAGGAAAGGTGGAAAAGCGTTTTAGAAGAAAAATTTTCGTTTTCATATCCCAGGAACCGCTTAAAATGGGAACTTAAAGCTTTGAATTTATTTAGACCTATGACAATGGAGCCATGTGATACCTAATCATTGTATGATAAACCAGAAAAGTTATTTAAGCAAACTCAATTCCATATATCCATTGGCATACGGAGGTGGGGCAACAAAGAAACGGCTAGTGAAAATAGGGTGCACGCATATATTTTCACGAATTTCGTCAAATCTCCTATATCTTCTGCAATAATTTAATAATTAATTAATAATTAAATAATGAATTAATACTTTTACTTCTATGAGTTTTCCAGATAAAGGCCTAGAAACATTTTTTGATTAGGTGGGTGTAAAGGTGTTGTATGCATTTTATCGAATAAGTTTTTACTTCTAAGGGCTCTTGAAATAATCACATAAAGACCGTTAACATTGGGGTTCTACACTTTACACGAATTCCGTCATATCTCTTAGGTCTGATAAAATCACGTGTTAAGGGTGGCAGCAATGTAAGCACTTCTATTGCACCCTCACTTCTACCGCTTCCCGGACTTTGATCCAAAAAACATAATAATAATATATTTAAAATATTGTATAATTACAGTGTATACAATTTATACTTCTTTCGTGCAAGAAGTACAACCGCATCCGTTAAGGACTTTAGTATGGGAACTCCCCGACTCACAAATGAATTCGACATAATACTAAACTAATTCGCGATAGATTTGGACTTCAAGGAAACGATAACTTGGGTTATTGTGTGCTGCAGAAGATAAATATTTTCCTATGACCAATCCTTGATCACTTCGATGATATTGCTCAGATTAAAGTTGGAAAGGTTGAAGTTCTTTAACATAATTTTTTCCCAGGGTAGATTATTAAACTATCTCAGGTGAGGAAAATGGAGCAGGAAATGATTACTAGAAATAACATTTTTCGGGAAGAATATTGTTGGAAAGTAAGAAAATTGTGTCATGATCCATAAGTACCTCATTTCAGTCCAGCTTCAGAAGGTATTATCTTGCATTAGTGGACTGATTTTGTAAGACTTGCTTACTCCAACTGAGTCTGCGAAGGGTCTACGCTACCCCAGTATTGGCTCTTCTTTTGATCCTGTCATTAGCGTATGCCATTCTTGATGGGGCAGGTTCAGATTCTACGGAATGCATATGATCGAGTTGGCCGGGCAGTGGTTTCTTCTCTTACAAGTTGGTCAGTAATTTTATTGCCCTTATGAGGGAACACATAGTAAGGAAGGACTCTGTTCAATTAAGGTACATAAAACACAAGAATTTAATAAGGTCTTTTATAAGAGAGTTACTCGATAAGGTTTTATGACCTGCCGTACAAATTTTACTAAATTACTGGATACCAAATTTCACAAATGAGAGAAGGTCGGACAGATGGACCAATCACACTTCATATTTCGTCTGGAGTATAAAAAATCTGACGACAGCTTGGGCGCAACTTTATTATTTTTGGATAGAAGCCCAGAGCGCGTGGACAGATTGTATTTCCCCCACTATCACAACCCGTCAATCAATGTCGACCATTTTTTCAAATGTCTTCCTCGTCAAACTCAAACACCTAAAAATGCGACCACTTAAGGGATTCCACTCAATCTACTCACTAAAATTAAAATTAATATTCAATGGATTTGGGAGCTACGACCTAGGCGGACGGTCTAGTAGCCCTGAAACGTGAAAATACAAAAGTTTAGGGTAGCAATTCCTTTTTTAAATTAAGGTTTATCACAATATTTTATTATTAAAAAATAATAATGTAAAATGGTAAAGTTAATAATAGAATTTGTAGTACTTACGGACACACCCTTCAGCGGTATAATTCCAATGATCAGCGGCACACCGGTCACACTGTCTGCCAGTTACTCCCGGCTTACACAAACAGTCGCCAGTATGATCGTCACATTGGGAACTGTTCGAAGCAATACCGCAGTCGCAAACCCTGCACCCCATTCCTGAATCGTAGCCATAGTGATCTTCTTCGCAACGATCGCATCGTTCTCCAATTACATTCTCGTGGCAATTGCAGCTTCCAATAAACGAATCGCAATGCTCTGTACCGAGCACTTCACAATCACAGCTCTTGCAGTCCTTTAGCTTAACAGCATCGCCATAATATCCTGGAGCGCATAGATTACAGGCACGCCCGTGAGTATTGTTCAAGCATTTCAAGCATTCACCAGTAACCGTGTCACATGATCCTGGTTCTTCCGGATTAATATTTCCGGAACATTGACAAGGTTTACAGTAATCATTAATTTTTTCCGGTTCGCCATGAAAACCTGGTGCACAACTCTCACAACGAGGTCCTGTATAACCTTCGCGGCATTCGCAATGAATTTCATTGCCAGTGTCGGATATTTCACAGCTCGTGGCAAAGCTGTTGGTAATAATGACAAAAAGGTAAGGTTTTATTTTAAAAAAAAATCCGAAAACTTACTTATTTGAATCATATGGCAGCGGACAAGCACAAATCATACAGTCGTTAGGTGTGCCAAACGTAGCATTTCCATGATATCCTACGATACACATGTCGCAATGTTCGCCAGTTGTAAAATTTTTGCAGTTCTGAAATAAATCGACTTATTGTTTAGTTATATAAATATTGAAAACATATTAGAATTAGTATCATCTTCAGAACAGAATGGATGACACTGTTTGCCAGTAAAACAAGGGAAAGAAAAATTATGAAAGTTCAGAAAAAAAATGGACTAGAGATTTGTGAAACAGTGCTATTGAAACAGTAGTTCATGTGTATGTTGAATTGCCCTGTTTTATTAATATACAATACATCTATAATATTGAATAAAAAATCTGCCAACAGCCTGGGCTCAACTTTATTATTTTATAGGTAGAAGTCCGAAACGCGTTTAATGCTGAGATACGGTGTCTATGCGACTGACAACCTAAAAAAAAATGTTCCAAATATCCTCCTGGTTATTCTTCAAGTTCTGACCAATTTTAGGATAGCAAATTTTTTGGAAATTTCAGGTCGATCACAATACTTTATTTAAAAAAAAATTGAAGTGAAAAAGGGGTGTGGCAGTTTGGTTTCTCAAATGGAGGCAGCGTTCTCTTTTTCTCGTGTGAACGATGGCTTGCGTAAGTACTATAGTATCACCCTGGACAGGAGCGCAACTAAAGGTGGTTGACGGAGCAGAAGTTCAAAAATACCACACTTTCGCGACGTATGTTCCTCCAGAAGACAACATGTTTAAGGAAAAATTTGTGAGTAGGATTGAAAGACAAAACTCCAACCTGCACAAAGAAAAGCTCGCAAAGTTGAGATCCGAGACTAGGAGAATGTGAAACCGCGCAAGATCGACCCGGGACTGGGATTCCTACTCTGGCTCCCCAGCGAACTACAATAAGGAGCTCAGAATTGCGAAGAGAGGCTCGTGGAAGAAATTCTGTGAAGAGATAAATGATCTTCATAGCAGCGCAAAAGTTCACCGAGTACTCTTCAAGTAGCAATCAAACAAGGTTGGGATTCTAGAAAGCCCGACGGCATCTTCACTATCATCCAATAGATAAGTTCTGATGGCGGCAGATATTGACTGTAGCATAAAATCAAGCAGCACTGTTCCCGTAGTGCTGTTACTGGCGTTGGAGGTATCGGCCCTAAAAAAATGCAAGACCTAGACGGAAAGAGCCAAGCACCATTAATAAAAGAATCGTATAAGTGGCACGTCAAGACAATAGATGAATGAAGAATAATGGAAGGCAATCGACCGGTAGGAACAAAAAATAAATAATGGCGGGACTCAATCTAGGAATTCAGTACCAAATATGCTTTTCAAGATGAGGAAACTGATTCTGATATTGATTCGATCTGTCACGTCCTTGATGCTTATGACTTTTAAATACATTTTAGGAAAAGACCTAGTACGCATAACTCTTATATTAATATTATTATATAATTATAAAAATTATGGAGAACCTAAACAACAAAACTCACCTGACAAATTCCTGTATTACAGTCGCAAGTATCGGCATGTCCGTTACATTGGCATGGAATACAATAACCTCCAAACGGACCATACGGATCTCGGTAAAAACCTGGAGCACAGTCCTCACATGATGATCCTGAATAGCCCAGCGGACAGTAACATTTTTCCACCGGTAAATCCTGATACAAGCCGTAATTATCTTCATCTTCGTCGGCTAACGATAGGTAGACATCGGAAAGCTGACTAATAACAGTCTGTTCCCAATACGAAGCGCGAATATATATCGCCTCCAAGTTTCGTAGCACCATCATAAATTCATCACGACTTACTGGCCTTTTGTCTATCGTTTGGAAATTCGTTTCCAAAATTCGAACCGAGCCGTGGAACAACTGAGCGTTAGCAGGTTGCTCGTAGCTTTGATGTATTAAAATATTGTCTTTGCTCTGAAGGACTACATCTGGTCCATAAGTTGCTGAACCAAATGGCCCCGTTGTGTAGAACAGAGTATAGGCTAAGAGCCCTCCGTAGGCAGTTAAGTGGTTGTTCTGATTTAACAAATACTCCAACATTCCGAAGTACACCAAACCTTTGTCGCTAGCTCCTAATGAAAAGTCTGCTTGCAATGTTGTCTCATTCAACATTACCTCTTCCATCGGAACATCCCACTGTTCGAAATTGGCTAAGCCGTCTTCAAAATCTATCGTATTTATTGTTGTATTCTTCAAAATGCTGATGTTAAAAACGCGCAAATTGGCACTTTCGCAACGATTTGTCTTGCCGAAACAGAAACATTTTGTACAGCCTTCGGGATTGGAAGCTTGAAGATTGTAAGTGCCTTCAGCGCAAGTTTCACAATGACGCCCGACAACATTCTTTTTACAGAAGCAAGTTTCATCAACTTTGTCACAAATTTCGAACGTGGTTCCTGGTGTATTACATCTGCATGGCTCACAGTTTGGAAAATTATAGAACCCATTTGTACACTTTTCGCAAGATCGTCCTTCAATGTTAGGATGGCATCTAGAAGTAATCATCAATTACAATACCGTAAATTTTAGTTAGCAGTTCGATACTTACACACAAGATCCGTTGTTAAGATCGCATTGCAGATTTCCTTTTTCAACTCCCAACGGGCTACAGTTGCACTCCTCGCAACCAATGATTTGATGGAAACCGTACGTGTAAGGTTCACATTGATCACACTTTTCACCAGTTACATGTGGTGGACAAATACATTCACCGGTATCTTTTTGGCAGAGAGCAGTTAGCGGGCAGTCGCAGTGTTTACAATCTGGAAATCCATAGAATCCAGTTCGACAAGATTCACACTGTCGTCCAATCACATTCGGTTTGCATGGACATTGTCCTCCGAATGGATCACATTCGAAACTAGTCGAACCATCATAGTCACAGCTGCAAGGCAACGCACCATTGTTGTAGTCAGACGTTAAAGAAAAAACTGCCTTTCGACAAAATTCGGTAGCATTCAGCTGAATATGGAAATGATTTTGACCACACTTCCTAATAAACTCCTTCGTTTGATCGAACATTTCCTCTTGCAGTAGATTTGAGTTGTATTCCTCGACAGGAACGATCAGTAAGTAGTCGAACCATACTCCATTCGGTTTGTTATTCTGAAATATTAAAACATTTAATCTTCTCGTTTAGCTGGATTGCAATCACAGGCACTTACTGTTAACGTAAATGTGAACTCATCTTCAATATCAAACCAAGTGTCTCCTTGCTGCTTTATGATTTCTCGGCATCCCGAATTGGATGGACAGTGATCTACATCGAATTTCCCATCATAGATTTGTTTACCAGATTCGAGTCGGTATAAAATGCTGAATTTTGGATGATTCGGTTGGAAGTACCGCACGAGGATAACATAACGACCAGGATTTGTTACTTTTGCCCTGAAAGAATGATGTTGGCATATTTAGTGAAATTATAATGGAGTACTGAAAAATATGATGGTATTAAAACAAATACCACAAAAATTGTATTACTGATAGGCAGAAGAACAAGACGACTAGTGAATAGCTAGTGAGCGACCATGGGCGACTTCTTGAAACGGCATTTGTCCTCGATATGCAGGAAAACCGTCGGAAATCTTGGCAATCGCAGTCACAATTAATTAAGAACTGCTGCTGAGGGCTACGAATCCCAGCCTGCATATATACTGTATCCAAACAAGTCAGCCAACTGAGGTGGACGCAGTAGAAAGCTCCGAAGAGTCTCCCTAACACTGGCAAACGAGAATCACACCAAATAAAATATGTATCCAACCCCTCTAATTGGGGTTATTGTAGTGAATCTGGCTAATCACCAAAGAGGATGAGTCACCACGCAGGTCTACGGAAGGTGAAGAAAAAGAAAAAACCCGAAAGCCAAAACAGCAACATCAAATGTTTGTAAACTATACAATAAATGTGTTTCATAATAGTTTAACTAAGTGTTTAACTAGCAATGTTCACTTCAGTTATGTCATAGGATCGAAAAGCGCTATATAAAGGTATTGTCTTTCTGGAACTGCCGACCTTCGCGGTCAGCAGTAACTGCCGGCAGTAGACTATTGCTTCAGGCAAAATCAAGCTGTCCTGTCTGCGACTGCTCGGCAGTTCACGGCTTTTGCCTGAAGCAGTAGTTTACTGCCGGCAGTTACTGCTAATCGCGACGGTCGACAGTTCCAGCCAGACAGTACCTTTAGGGCGCTTGTATTTCCAACGAAGCGCCTCGTCGAATGTAGTTTGAGTTACGACAGATTAGTGTGATTGCAGAACGCATTGAAAAACCTCAAAACCTTATTTACTCACATTGCTCGACAAGGCGAAGTATGGCGTTTGACCACGTGGCTATTCTTCCACAGCTTAGGAAGAGATATCTGCTTGAGGATCCTTGAAGGATGTTCATATTAGTGAGTTCAGTTGATTGCTCATTCTGCAGGTTTTTTTTCCAATTTCAGAGATTAATACATAAAATAAAAACGGCATCATTTAACAGATAGCGCTGAACCTTAAAAATATTTTCCTATCACGATATTTGTCGATTTGTCTTTGAGATTCGGGGCGCATGTCTCAAAACGAATATTTATTTCATAAAGCGTTTCGAAATTCGAAGAGTCGCGAAGACTTGCCGACATGTCAGCCAAATTGTCGCAGATTGAACAAACTGGAAAGTTGTATAGTTCACAACTAGCCAGTAGGTTATTATACTACGAGTATAGAAGCTAAATTTTAAAATTTTGGATTATTTTTCGGCGCCTGCCACAATCTTTCCAGAAAAGGCCAGTTTAAAAACTTTTGTTAAAGTGGGTCCGAAGAAGCTTTTCATCATCGGTTTGCATTGACTCATCAGAGGATATATTACATAATTCTGAAACGCCCTTACTGCTTGGAACCTAAGAACCACCCAAAAACTCATAAAATTACTGAATCTTAAAACAATTACCTGATTTCAATTGCAGGCTCTTCACTGTTTAAATAAATCAAATTGGTCGCATTATCAAAAATGTTAGGCGGTCGCTTGTTAGAAATTTTCTGCTCGTGATCTAACTCGAATTCAACCTAAAATTAAAAACTTAGTCAACATCCGCTCGTTTTCTTACTACCTTCTCTTACTTTTTTCGAATCTGGAACAGCTCGATAAGATGATTTCAAACACTTTCCGTTTTGCATAATACAAACGGAATTCGGTTTTATAAAATCAATAGACCACTGTTCTATTGGAATTGCAGTAACGGATAAAATAGCTGCTCCGCCGAAGTCATCATCTTCATGCTAAATATTACAATATTATGGCTTATAAAATGGATAAGTTCAAAATAAATTTGCTTCTGGCTTACGTAAATCTCAACTGGTTTAGGATTAGTAACATCCAAAAAGAAAAGCTTCTCTCTAGATTCGCTGTCAACAACTGGCTGACGACATGCCATCGTGTACAAACATGGATATAACGTGACAAATCCATAATCCGGATCGCCGTCCTTCCTTACTTCCAGCAAATATGTGTCCGGCTCATTGCGATCAGTGATGTAATCAATGACAACCACGTAACGTCCAGTATGAGGAACATTTATGTTGTAAAATAAAGATTTTTGACTATCCGTTACAAGTGGTACATTTTCCGGCTGGTCTATAATCGACAAATGTTCAGGATCGCCATAAACTTCTACGGCTGGATATAGCATATCCTGCTCTCGAATCAAGGCATTAAATTCGGAATTAAATCTGTTAAATATTGAAAGTTTTGAATCTTACAAATGTATCACATGAAACCATAACCTTGATAAAATCTACCAGTTTAAAAATCCTCAAATTTCAAACCACTAAGTACATTAAGTAAAACGTTTTTTTTTAATGCAACGTACGGTTTCAATTAGAACTAGCTTTCGATTAATTCGTGACTCATAAAACACATACATGTGTGTGTACTTATTAAAACTGTAAGGCCTGGTCCATCGTCTTCCAGTCCTAAACAACTAAGAGCAGGACTACCAGGTCCGTCCGAGGGAGATAATATTCCCACAAAAAAAATTTTTTTTGAAATAAAAACTGATTTGAAACTGGTGGATTTCGTAGAAATTGCACTAAAAGCCTTAGTTCCTACCCTGTAAGCAAAGGATATTTATAATGCCGACACAGTTCCAAGTTTCCAAGTTCGCACGGATTTTCAATTTTGCGAGCTAAAATTGAGGCTTCGTAGTATGCCGTTGGTAATAGCACAAAATAATCCTAGAAGAAGTTAGAATTAACCAAACCTTGCAATTCATCTGAGATATAAAAAAAAACTTACCAATAAAATATTCTTTTCAGTTTGAATACTAATCGTGTATCGCCCAGGATCAAGAACCACAGCGGAAAGAGTTTCACCTTTGGCACCCGAAACAGTCATAAAATCTGGACCATTTGTAGGTTTGAACAAAACCTTCGCTCTGTAAAAAAACACAAATATTGGATGAAAAATTTAAGTAATGAAATTTACTATTCTCACTTTTGATCTAATTCGCTGGGATTGTCAGAAGTAATTAAAATATTAGCTGTAACGTTGTCTGCGGTTGGGTTAACGTAGCGAATCACCATACTGTACACAGACGATTTGAGTATGTTCACTTCATTGATTACTTCATTTTGAATGTTAGAGAAGACAGCGTAGCCTTTACGACTGAAGTCAGGAAATTGGTTTTCATCGAACTGGTAGCGAACGTGCGCTCCGGAAGGCGTATAACCATCTTCATACTCAAACTGAAATTGGTATAGCGTTGGGAAATAGTGAGTTGTCAAGGGTTGCGTACAACTGCGACCTGATACTCGAGGATGGCAACTACACTGTCCGCTTAATTTGTTACAAATTGAATCACGAGAGCCTCCAATATCGCAGGAGCAATCCTTACAGCCGAACAAACTTCCACCAAATAAATCAAACGTTCCATCTTTACATTCCTTACACTGTCTACTACCGACCGCTGGTTTGCAAGTACACTGTCCAGTTTTTGAGTCGCACGTATCTAGTGAGCCTATAGTTCCATCTAGGAAGCAATCGCAAACCTCACATCCGTCAGGATTTGTTACATTCAAATTCCAATACAACGGTTTACATTGGTCGCATATTCTTCCAGCTACTCGTTCTTTACACTGACAAAGTTCACCGGCTGGTACCGATCCGCATCCTGCGAATTTCGCTATAACGCCAGCCGGATCGCAATTGCACTCCTCGCAAGCAGGGAAATTGTAAAATCCTTCCTTGCAAATCTCGCAGTTCTTACCATCGAAATTATGCAAACACGAACATTGGCCATCCGCATTACACGATATTCCCTCAGAGCCGTGCGAGTCACAGCTACATTCTATGAGTAATAAGCTTTAACGTTAAAACCAAGGTTTAAATTAAGGACTAATAAGGTCCTGAAACTATACATACGCAAACAATCGGGATATGAATAGAATCCTGCGCTGCACGATGTACACTGCTTTCCTGCAAAGTTTCTCAAACACGAACACTTTCCGGATACGTCGCAAGTTGTAGAAATGCTTCCTAACTTCGAACAATTGCAAGGAATGCAGTCTGGATAGTTGTAAAAGCCTGGTATGCATTGATCACATCGAGGTCCACCGTAACCCTCACGGCAAAGGCATCTGCCGTTTTCTTTGTCACAAATTTTGGATTCGGTTCCTTGAATGTCACAGTCGCAGTCTAAAATGAAACAATTCGTTAACACAAATCTAGACTCTCTACTCGAGGCTTGAGCGAAGTATACAAAGAAGCTTCATAGTATATTTCATTAAATCTCTGTAATTGTACTTTACTCTATATCAAATAATAGAGTATTGTTGCGAACTGAGAGTTCACTGGGATTTCAAATAAAACACAATTCGAATAAAATTAATAAAAATAACACCCTTTAATTTATTTACATTCAAATATCGCACGATTGGCAATGCTTCTCAATTTCACCACTACTCGTTTTATTCGCATTCTATAATCGCACTACCTGTAACGCTTCCCGATTTCATGTACTACTCGATCGCTGTTATCAATCAAAATCGCTTTACAAGCACTTTCGCGTAGAACTAACCGTCGTCTCGCTTTCACAGTTGTAAAACCGATCAGTACAAAAGCTCTGCGACGTTTATATAATGCATCTGTCGAGTCGAGAGATTTCCCAAATATTCGGTAGTGTGCTTGGAACTCGCAAGAAGTATTTGTTGCATGCGAAAGGTTTCAAGAGACTTCTACACTATTCTGGATACTGAAAGGTATTTGTAGGTTGTAGTTTTCTCACTGGAAACTGATATCATTCATAATTGATTTGTACGGGTTGGCAGAGCAAGGATGTAACAGTATTAAAACTTTAATCCAGCCCGAAAAGTTTGTATTGTATAGAACCGAGCCTTGGACGAAAACATGTTATGTATATACCATTTTTGGTTTTGAAGTGTCCGTAAACCCCAAACACTCTTGAGATTCGTCTGTCCGTCGCTTTGCACGATAACTCAAGAACGCGGTAACCTAGTAAATTAAAATATTGTCACCACCTGTAAAATGAAAAAAGTAATGCTAAGTTCGTCCTTCCACTCCTTCGGATTATTGGTCGAATGCTTTAAGTTAGCAACTTGAAATTTTGCACACATAAGCTTACCAATATTTGAAGCTAACAAACTGAATAAAAGCAAATCAAAATAGTCCTTCGTGTAGCCGCCATATAAAAGTCCTTCAGAAATAAGCGCAATTTACAAAATCTACTATAACTCAAGAACGCGTTAAAGCAGGAAGCAAACATTTTAATGAATCCGTTTTAAGTCAAAAGTAAGACTTGGTTCATTACTTAGCAACATCCGCCAACTATTTCGGGAAGCACCAATAACCAAGTCATTCAAGCATGTGCTTAGGAATAATGTTGATAACTTCGGAACGCTTGAAGCTATCAAGTTGAAATTTTGCGTACAATAATTATGCAGTAGTTGCAACTTAAAATCTGATTCTAAAGATAATCATGCAAATTCTTCGCGTATCCGGCGAACAGAAAACTCCTTCGAGTATATACTCTTCTAAGGCCCCTAAAAACAGATGTAATCCGTAATCCGAAATTTAACTTTTCCTGAAGATTGTGTGATAAAGGCGAGTAGACTATTCGGTTATGTGCATCATTTTTAGTTGCATCCACAACTGCCATATAAATCGGAGTTCAGTATTTAGAGTATTATACGAATGGCTTACAGCCGATCGTGACTGCGATTCCTGTGCGGAAAAAAAATGTTGCGGTCTCCCCTACTTTTGTTCATTGGAACTTCAAGCAAAACAACAAACTCCTCCCATTACACATGTGATAAAGCAACTACTCGTATAAGTTTTAATCCAAAGGCATATGTCATCTTTTTAATAAACCAAATTATGGACATTCCGGACATTCCGGACAACTAATGAGTAGCGACCAG
The DNA here is from genome assembly GCA_951812415.1 of Beris morrisii. Taxonomy (NCBI): domain Eukaryota; kingdom Metazoa; phylum Arthropoda; class Insecta; order Diptera; family Stratiomyidae; genus Beris; species Beris morrisii. The sequence goes on from OX638310.1 coordinate 76,134,026, forward strand.
TACTTTATTTTCATAAAACTTGACTGTTCAGTAATTTCATTCTTTTTGTAAGGAGAAAGATCTCGAGCCATTCTTTGAATTTGCCAAATTCAAACTAAAACTGCTATGTCAGGCTCTAAGAACAACATAAATAAGCTAGATCCTTGCTAGTATTGCAGTGTATGTCATGCTGTCAAATATTTGTCTCTATTCCCTGACAAAAGCTCTCGTAAAATTTTTGTTTGCCACATTATTAGATTTGCTCTATACAAAGTCTATGTTGACGAAAAAAATTTTACAGAACTTTCCTTCAAATTGTTTGTCAAATATTAGACAGCATGGGATACAACGTAATACTTAATACTATTGTTATAATACTACAGTGGACCCCCGTTAATCCGACAAACGTTTTGCAAGGTGTTGTCGGATTATGGAATTTGTGGGATTATAGGGTAATGCCACCGATCCCTTGTAATCGTGATATGTAGACTATAAAAATGGTATGATATGACACTTAATTAATTAAACAGCACATGTAGATAGCATAGGGTTTATAATAAAATTAACGGCATTAACTCACATGCAAAAAAAAAACAACTAAACATATTTACAGTAAAACCTCTGAAAGCCGGAACCTGTATAAGGCGAAAACTTTCCAAAAACAAAAATGTTCCCGGCAGAACGATTTTTCAGCTTATTAAATATTCTGCGAAAGCCGAAAACCTGCGAAACGTGGACGGAAGAAAAAAAATTTGAACATTGCGACTGAAATACGCAGAACTGCAGCCGCGAGAGCCGGAATATATTCCAAGAATCATACATACTTGTACATCATAGAATCATACAAAGTCGCAGTTATCTAAATTTTCTGGTTCCCTTCGAGGAAAGCTAATGTGAAGGTATTTCCTAAATCGGATTTCCAACAAGTCGGTCGTGGTTTTTCTCATATTGAGATTAAATTTTTTTTCAAGTTTGGTGGTCTCAAAAGTTATAAGAAAATCAGTTTTCTAAAGTTATAAAAAAAATTAATTTTTGCCAATTATCTTCATTGTACCCTCTTAGACTTTGAGCCCTATTAATAAGTTCCTAATCTTTTGTTTTTTTTGGACTATTAACTTATGGTTGTAAAAGCCTTATACACACCCATTTCAATCCCCTTTCGGTTAATAAGAGTTTATTTCTTTACAGTTATGTCTATGAGAGTAAGAAATTTATCTCTAAAAGAAAAGGTTGAAGTTATCAACATGATAGAAGGAAACAAAAGAACCGTTGCAGAAGTTGTAACAAAGTTTAATTGCGGAAAAACTCAAATTTACAAAATCATGAAAGATAAGGATCAAATCAAAGAAAAATATATGTGCTCCAGCAATGTAAATGTAAAGAAAAAGAGGGATGGTATGCCCAAATTAATAAAACAGTTTTTGAGTGGTTTCTTCCAGCTTCTGCTAAAAATATTCCCATTTCCGGACCAATATTGCAAGCAAAGGCTAAAGACACAGCGAAACTTTTGAAAATTGATGGATTCGCAGCATCCAACGGGTGGCTCCAAAGCTTTAAAGAGAACAATAACATCACTTGCAATGTGTCTTTTGGAGAGTCGAACGAAGTGGATAGCGGGGTTATTCAAAATTGATTCACACGCGAGATCGTTCGATATTATGTTCCTAAAGATATTGCAAATGCTGATGAAACAGCCTTGATTTACAGAGCTATGCCAAGAAGAAATATGAAAATCAAGGTTGAAAAATGCTCCCGAGGTCGGTTTTCGAAGAAAAGACTTTCCATCCTTTTCACTACTTTTGCAGACGGTACATTTTGGAAACCATGGGTCATTGGAAAGAGCCAAAAACCACGGTGCTTCAAGGCGATTAAAATTAATCAATTTCCTGTAGAATGGAAATGGAACAAAAAAGCTTGGATGACGACAGCTATTTTTGATGAATTTTGGAATAATCTCAATAATACTATGAGAAAACAAAATCGCAAAATTCTTCTATTCCTTGATAACGCTACTTGTCATCGGTTTCATCACTTACCCAACATTAAGTTAATATTTCTACTACGACGCACTACATCAGTTTTACAACCCTTAGATAACGGCATTATTCAAAATATCAAAGTAAATTACAGAAAACTTTTGCTTCAAAAAGTAATCGCAAATATTGACTCGTACAAGCTGGCGTCTGATATTGCTGTGACAATTTACGTTCTTGAAGCAATCACGTTTGTTAACCGATTATTGAAAATGGTCCAGCAAGAAACCGTAAAAAAATCTTTTAAAAATTGTGGATTTATATTTGAAAATGAGGAAAATACGGAAATTGAAATAGTGAAATCATAGAGATTTAGAATATGATTGATGTATAGTGATGACAATATGGTAAATGCTGCATCATACATCGACTGTGATAACGAAACTGTCACGGAAAATATTGAAATTAACCTTGATGATATTGTCGACTTGAATACTATCTATGCCGATGACACAGATGATGTTGACATGGGAACAGATGAAGTTGAACCTCTAAATCAAAAACAAGTTCCAGCCTATATATGTACATGCTTTAAAAGAATTCGGAAAAGCAAATGGGGACCAAGAATTCTATGGCAAAGCTACAGATGTAGAAATATGTTTTAATAAATCTTTAAAAAAACCGAAACAAACCAAACAATTAACTTTGGATATTTTTATTAAAAAGATTCACCAAATGAACAACGTTGAACGAGTCTTTCAAATTAGAAGCGATAAAATATTAATTGATTTTCTTTACTTAATTTTCTTTCTACTTGAGATATATACATATACATATGTATGTAAGTAACTGATCTTGTAAAAACATAATTTGAATAAACATAATGTAAATCTTACTATTTTTTTTCTAATCATAAGGAATCATTTTGGGGACATCATTAGTATATTTTATATTCGGTTCTCTGTAAGGCGGAAAACTTGCGAGAGCCGGAAAAAAATATAGTCCCCTAAGGTTCCGTCTCTCGAAGGTTTTACTGTATATTAATCAATTACAATGTATGTATGTATGTATGTATTTCCAAGGTACATACTTAATTCTTCTTAATTATAAAATGGATAAACAAATAAATTTATGGTGCATGAAAATATTAATCAATTTCCTTTTGTTTTACATTGGCTAAACGCGAGAGTAAGGCCTTGTCTCTCAGTCTCCTCAGAAGTAGAAGTTCGTTATACGTACGCTGCACCATTTTCTTCAGCCCATTGCATACCCAGCTCAAATGCGTTAATCGCATCTTTAGTTGACACTTGTGGAGTAGTTGCGATGTCTTCGTCATCATTTTCTTGATTTAAATTTGGAATAGAAACTTGGTTGACAATCTCTTCATCAGACATTGTCTGGAACACACTTTCTTCTTCATCCATTCCACGAAACCATATTTCCAAATTTTCCGAACTAATTTGCGTTTCGGTAGCAACTTGCTCTATAACTTCCAAAGTAACACTGATTTGAGGAGCGGCGCCTGAAGTGAGGACAATTTCTGGCCATAAATTTTTCCATGATGATGTAATAAGTGATGGGGGCAATGCATTCCAAGATTGACAAATGGAGAAAACGAAATCTTTCATGTTTAATTCTTTTAATGTTTTTTCTATAGGCTGGTCTTTTGATATGGCTGTCAGCAGCAGTTTTTTCTTGTAATCTTGCTTGACAAACTGAATGATATGCTGATCCATTGGTTGGATCAGTGCAGTGCAGTTAGGTGGAAGAAATATCGCAGTGATACATTTATCCTCTGTTGTTAGTTCTTCTTCGGCCGGATGACCGGGAGCATTATCAAGAAGCAACAACGCTTTTTGAGGTAGATTATGATCCTTCAACCATTTCCTAACTTCTGGCACGAAGCATTCATCAAACCACTTGTTGAAAAGGTCTTTTGTCATCCATACGCTTTTTTGTCCATAATAGTGTACAGGTAAATCAATGTTTTTGAATGCTCGTGGTTTCTGTGATTGCCCAATGACCACCATCTTTAGTCCGTGTGTGCCCGAAGCATTAGCACAAGGTAATATGGTTACACGTTCTTTGCTTACCTTACGTCCAGGTATAGATTTCTCATTATGTGAAACAAACGTTTTGCTAGGAATTACACGCCAAAAAAGGCCTGGCTCATCTGCATTGTATACCTGTGAAGGGCAAAGATCTAAATCTTTCACTTTTTGTAAAAATCTCAATTTGAATGGCTCTACGCAGGATGCATCATTAGAGAGTTTTTCGCCTGTTACAGCCATCAAACGTATTCCATGACGACTTTTGAAGCGTTCCAACCATCCCTTGCTAGCTTCAAAGTCGTCTTTTTTTGTTATCTCCTTGTAAAATAATTTTGCTTTCATGGCCAATATGGGCCCAGAAATAGGCGTATGCCTGTTTCTTTCCTGAAGAAACCACATGTATAAAGCTTCTTCAACCTCGGGATTTCCAGCTTTCCTGAGTGTCTTCCTTTTGCCTGGCCCACAGTGTTTGACACGAACTTTTGTATGCTTTCGCGGTTGTTTTTAATGTCATATATTGTGGCACGTCCTACACCGTATTCACTTGCCAATTTATTAACCGATTCATTTCGATTTAGGCGGTCCAGAATGTCATTTTTATCTTTAATTGTTAATGTCTTATGCTTCCGCTTTTGACTTTGCGATTGCATTGCGACACGTATAGTTTTACAATTAACACCCGCAAACCGAGACAATACGCATCGAGTAAGTCACGATGCCGCGAACAAGTCACAAATAGAGTTACTATATACGAACGCGCTCTCTTCGGCTTTTTCGAGTTTGGCCACGGAACCGTTATTCGAGCTTTAACTCATACCGTAATACATACCATATGTACATAACCGTGTTTTGTATGTACACTAGTGGCATTAATGTAATGCCACTAGTTTTCACACTGACACTCTTATAGGCATGTTGGATTATAAGGGGTTCCGGATTAGACAGGGGCCGGATTAGCGGGGGTCTACTGTATTTCTATTATTATTAGTAGAAGAACAACGATACTTACATTGACATTTTGGATACGAATAATACCCATGTTTACATGTTTCACATTTCTCTCCCCCAAAGTTACTGGAGCAGGTGCACTGTCCAGTACCAAAATCGCAAGCATTACTGATAGATCCAATCTCATTACAATCGCAAACTTGAAGGAAGAAAATCAAATAATAACGACTTTATCATTTCGTAAGATATTTTTTCTTACCGTTACAGCTAGGATAGCCAAAGTATCCTTCAGCACATTCCTTACAATAATGGCCGGCGAAATTTTCTTTACAAGGACATTTGCCATCTCTTGCCTCACAATGGTATCCTTCAGTTCCATTCAAATTGCATTCGCATTCGCGACAACTGGGATATCCAAAATAACCGTAGGCACAAGAATCGCAGTTCGGTGCTTGAAATTCTTGACGACACTCACAGCGGCCAGTCTCTTCCTCGCAGTTTCCAGTCGAATAGAAGTAATTGCAGTTACACGCTAAGGACGAGTATGTTGTTTAGACATATTCAAAATAAATATCAGATTAAATAGTACGTTCGCAAACGTCCGTTTCGTTCCATTGTTTGCCATACGGGCGGAAGAAAGTGTTCTTGCACTTGTTACAGTTGATACCCTCGGTGTTATCTTGACATTCCTGGCAAATACCACCTCCATCGTAGCTGCCATGGATGTCCACGGACAATCTTTTGAGATCGGTTTCTTCGTCATAGATGCAATGGTTTGAATGACCGAAGCAGTTACAAGCTACAAGAAAATATAAATTATTCAAAGGATATGATATCTAGAAGTTTCCTTGAACCCACGTTCACATTGAAATGGCCAAGCATTTGTGTTTTGTCGCCACTTTTTTTGCTCGAATCCAGGACAACACTCGTTACACTGAACACCACAGGTTCTGTGCTGGCAGCGACAAGCCAAAACCCTCCTAGCACTTTTCGAATCAAGGACATCACAAGTATCGGCGTGACCATTGCACATGCAGCGACCACCAATCGAGATATCTTTGATCGAATAGAAGTACTGAAAGATTCAAAATTTTATGGATATTTAATGATTTCAAATAATAGATATAAGTTACCCGTCGCGTTACTGTCGGATCTTGTCGCGCTACTGACATCAAATGGCCCAATAAATTTTTTGTCCTTAACAAACGAATTCGAACATTTGTAGCCCGTGTCCATTCTTGTAAGACTGTTGAATTGAAGTAATTATTGGCCGATGGTCGATTGTTGAGCAGCATAACAGGAATCTACCAAAAAGGATTCTATTTCAAAGCCTATTTAAAAAAGAAGCTAGTTTTGTCCTTACTTCTCCATTTTCCAGTGGTACGATTTTTGAATATTCTGTTGTACATATAACATCATTGTCATTTGTAATTGGTTTTAAGCTATTTTTTCCAAAATATGTTTCACAATCGGCAGGAGTGTCGGAAAAATGTTGCCACGGGGACCAAGTCTTACCATAATCACTCGACTTCTCAAGAGTCCAAAGGCCTGGTCGAGGGGAATTTCCCATACGAATGAATAAGTAAGCAACATGGAATTCCTTTGAAAAAAATTTAAGAAAAGAAAAAAACACGGAATTAAATAAGAAACATACTGCAGTCACGATCGGCTGCAAGCCAATCGTATAATACTCTAGATGAATACTGAAGTCCGATTTATATTGTAGTTGGGGATAAAGTAGAATTACGTGTGTGCATGTTGTATGTCCTTTATTAAGGACTGCTATTAGATTGCTACTCAAAACTAAAAGACAATATTCAGTGTTTAACTTCATACCTTGAACTGGGTAAGTCATCGAAAAAAAATGTCCTTTTTAAAGGACTTTCACATGGGAGGTGCAGGAAGGACTCACTCGATTTCTTACATATTTATCCCTTTCCTTGGAACCATTCAAAAATAAACGTGTACAAAATTTCAAATTCGTAGCTTGAAGCGTTCAAAAGTTATCGAAAAATATTGTTGAACACGTGTCTTAAGGACATTTTGTATGGCAGCTACCAGAAGGAGTAAAAGGATTTCGCTGATTAGTAAACTCAAACTTTGTTTTTATTCAAAACTAATTTGTACAAAATTTCCAATTCATAGCTAAAAGATTACTTGAGTTATAGTAAGTTCCATAAATTAAGTGAAGACGTTTTGACAGGATATTTGTATGGCAGCTAAACGAAGGACTAATAGGATTTTCTTCATAACCATACATTTAGCTCCAACTATTGGAAAAATAACACATACAAAATTTCAAAGACGTAGCTTAAACCCTTTTGACGTTATCGGCCAATAGTCGTAAACACGTGTTTTAAGGACATTTTGTATGGCAGCTACCAGAAGGAGTAAAAGGATTTCGCTGACTAGTAAAGTCAAACTTTCTTTTCACTCAAAACTAATTTGTACAAAATTTTGTATTCGTAGCTAAAAGATTACTTGAGTTATAGTGAGTTTCGTAAATTAAGTGAATACATTTTGGCAGGATATTTGTATGGCAGCTACACGAAGGACTAACAGCATTTTCTTCATAATCATATATTTAGCTCTAACTATTAGAAAAATAACACGTACAAAATTTCAAAGTCGTAGCTTAAACCCTTCTGAAGTTATCGACCTATATTCTTGAACACGTGTTTTAAGGACATTTTGTATGGCAGCTACCCGAAGGAGTAGGACGATTTGGCCCGTTAACGAACTTAGCCTTACAAATTCAACCAAACATCCAAATTCAAAATTTCAAGATCCTAGGTGAAGGCGTTCTTGAGTTATCGTGTTCACGGACAGACGGACGGACGGACGGACGGACGTCAAGCGGATTTGAGGTTTTTGGCCACAAATAAACAAAAAATAATATATAACTTTTTTTCGTCCGAGGCTTGGTTCTATGCGTTACAAACTTTTGGGCTGGATTAAACTTATAATACTCTATATGATTTCATCTAGAGTAGAAATATGCAACAGTCTGGGCGCTTTATTATTTTCGGGCAGAAGTCCATAACGCGTTTAATTCGGAGACGCGGTGTAGGTTACTATGTGATTGAAAACCTAAAAAAGTTTACGGAAGCGGGTAGAATGGAGTCGGACTAGAATACTTAAACGCCGCTGTCACATATAACATATGAATTACATAATTATATGTAAAGAAAGCCCGAGGAAGTGACAACCAATCCAATGTCTTATCAATCGTAAGAGATATGACGAAATTCGTGAAAACGTGTTCAACCCGTTTATACCCTCTTAGGGGTTGAAAAGGGAAAAAAATTGAAAACGAGTTTTAGGTGATTATTAAACAAGCCCGTGGAAGTAAAAAGTTATTCGATATCTAATCAGACCGGAGGGATATGGCTGAATTTGTGAAAATGTATACAACCCTATTACACAACCGTGTGGGTCGAATTTCAGAAAATCCTGAAAACACTTTCTAGGTATTTATATGAAGAATCCGTAGAATAAAAATAAATGGATTTAATATTTGGAAAGACCTAATAGATATGACGAAAATCGTGAAAATATATGCATACCATTTTCACTGATTTTTTTTGCCCCCCCCCCTTCCGTACACCAACGGATATTTGCAATTTTTTTAATCGAAATTACTTTTCTAGTTGACTTGCATATGCATACCGAGTTTCAACTTTCTAGCATAAGCCGTTCTATAGTTAGGAAAAACACCCCCCCCCCCCGTACCATACTACTTCTATAAAAAATTATATTTTTCCAACATGCTACTACTATAGTTCTATCTAAATACCAAGTTTTAGCTTTATATCATTATAGGTTCTCGAGATATAAAAATCGGAACTTTTTCTTCTTCACCTTTCCCCACCCCCACCCTATACACCACCACCCCCAAAATTTTTTTTTTCTGCTAGGGGTCTATTTGGCCTACTTCTGGTAAAAATTCTAAGCATCTATCATACACTGTTTTTGAGATATGAGACGTGATTTTTTAGAAAAATTCTTATCACCTCCACTTCAATACTCCACCGCCCCCTTAAAAATGTTTACTTTTATACAACTTTATTTATCAACTTTAATACAGAAACCGAATCTTATTTGTCTAATGCAATTGGTTCCTGAGATATCGTAGTCTAAAATTTTTTGACCCCCACCTCCGTACGCCACTGCCCCCTTTCAAAAATTTATTTCCGATCTATTCTCCTAGTATCCCTAGAGAGTAACTCACCTTCTTTGCGAGTGTCCCGCCCTAGCTAGAGCCAGACTTCGCGCATTAGGCAAACCCTTCTTCAATAACCTCGATGAGATCTCGAAAAATAAGATAGGAGAACTGATTATCTTCTTGAACAGCTCTGGATGGATATGATAGTCCATTCAAGCCCCAGGTCTCTGTAAAACTATATATATACTTCATCAGCCCTCAACGACCAGGTTAAACGAGTTGTGGTATCAAAACGGCGCTTCCTGTGCTAATTGGGCCCTGTTTTTCGGTTGACGGGCCACCACGTACAGATGTTCATCAAGTTTTATTTTCGTGACATTAACCGTTTAGGAGATATGGATTTTAGAATGTGTCGATCTCAGCTTTCAAGCGTTTCGGACGCATTATTATTCTCCCCACTCCCACACCTCTTCACCCATATCAACAATATTTTTTCAAATGGGTCCACTATTGATGTTTTATATAAATTCCAAGTTTCAGCCTCCTAGTCTAAGCAGTTACTGAGATCTAGAAACCAAAATTTTTCGTCTAAAACGATCCCCCCACCTTCCCCCTCATACACCCGCCACTCAAAAGGTGGGCACTTGAAGGAGTCTGCTCAGCTTAGCAACAAAAAAAATTCAACTTAATAGCTCACAAAGTTTGAGAGCTATGAGCTTTCAAACGTTTTGCGTACGGCGTACGGCGCACAGACGGACTGAAAATTTGTTTTGCTTTTTTGGTGTCTATTAGTCATGAAACGTGGAAAAAAAATTTCCAGGGTAGCAAATTTTTTTTTTTAAAAATCGATAACAATACTTTATTATTAAAATAATAAAGTTAAAGGTTAAGCAAATTTACGTCTAGTTAAACTATTTGTTGTGTTTTTGCGCATTTATCCAGATCAGAGTAGTGATTAAAATTTACATTGAAAAGATCATGAATATTGCTGTTTTTGTTATTTTTTATTGATTTTCCCTGTAGTGTAGATAGTAGACTAGAATATAGATTTTAACAGGATTAATTGTGGTTAATTTTTGTTGAGAACACTGTACTTTTGTATACGTTCTCTAGTCAAAAATCTAACATTGCCAAAATAATATAACTTAATAATTGAAAAGATCTAGAAAATTTAATTTTATAAAAGAAAGTCCTTTTGAATCTATACACGAAATATTTTTATATATTTTTTATGCTCGAAAAACAATTGAAAATCCTATATACTATGCACTTTTTCGTACTGTTGCGAGATATGATTCGATCCCACCATTCTTTGAACACATATCCTTTTAATATAGTTTTAGGAACGTTTTAAAGGAAACAGTTTTCCATTGTTATTTGCATTTTATTAAAACAAAAGGAATTGCTCAATTGCTAAAATAGTTTAGAGTAAAGGTAGATAACTTCGAAAATACTTAAGCAACTTGCGCAACTTTATTATTTTTTGGCTAGTAGTCCGGAATGCGCTTAATGCTAAGATGTGGTGTAGGTTACTATGTGACTGAAATCCTAAAAGAAAGGTCGGGAAGCGGTAAAAATGGGGTCGCGCCTAATACTTACGCCACTGCCACATATAACACAAGAATTACGTAATTAGGTCATACTGTGGAACGCGGCCTAAATCGTAGTATAATATCAGTAGTTACGCGATTAGGAGGTTTATCGTTATTTGGTTTTGGGCATTACATGAAATCGGAATTGCGTTTGTAGGCGATTATATAAAAAGTCTGTGGAAGTGAAAACCAATCTGATATCTCATCAATCGTAAGAAATATGTCGAAAGCATTACGTCCTGTCCTCTTGGAGTTGAATATCTAAAAATCCTGAAATGATCTTTTTGACGATTATGTAGGAAGCCTTAGGAAGTAAAAATGAATTCGATATCTCATCAAAACTAAGAAATATGTAGGAATTTGTGAAACTTATACACCCCTTGCATTCACTTTGGGGTTGAATATTCAAAAATCCTGAAAGGATTTTTTAGATATACAGTTGCGAACAAAACATTTGCAACTGATACTAGTAGTTATTAAATGCTAATTTTTTTTTGGAAATAATTATTCAAAAATTTTGATTTTAATTCATTTTATTATCCAAAGTGTATTTAGCACAAAGATTAAAAAAAAATTGCATTTGCTCAAATACAAATAAAAAACTGAAAAAAATTCATTATGATACCCTAATTCTGTTATAACAAAACATTTGCAACTACAAGATTACATTAAACTTATGGTTCGCTTGGTTAAGTTTTGGTTAGTACTTCGTACTGTACCCCTTATTTTTAATAACTTCCGCACATCTTTTAGGCATTGGTTCAATTAATCTTCCTATTGTCCTTGCTTGTATCCTTTTCCACTCCCTTTTAATGGCTCGGTATAATTCCTTCTTTTTACGATAAATATTTGGTCGAAGCTGTTGTTTAACAATCTGCCACAGATTCTCAACCGGGTTGAGATCTGGAGATTGTGCTGGCCATTTCAATACATTGATCTTGTTACCCTCTAGCCAACCTTCCACTAGCCGTGAAGTGTGCTTAGGGTCATTGTCATGCTGGAAGGTCCATAGCAAAGGCATTTCTTCTTCGGCATAGGGCAGCATAGTCTTTCGAGGATATCTCTGTACATTTGGGCTTTCATAATGCCGTTAATCCTTTTGATGGGACCCGCTCCTGCTGCGGAAAAGCATACTCATACCATCACATTACCTCCACCGTGTTTTACAGTCTTTCTTGTATATCTGGGATTATAGCGTTGTCCAGCTAGTCTTCTAATAGTGGATGCTCCGTCCGATCCTCTTAAATTAAATTTGGACTCATCAGAAAAGAGAACAGTCTTCCACTTTTGAGTAGGCCATGCAGCGTGTTTTTCGGCAAATTCCAATCTGGCTTTAATGTTGCGCTTTGAAAGAAGAGGTTTCTTTGCCGGTCTATAACTTTTTAACTTGCTGTCGATAGCTCTTCTTCTAATCGTCATTAAACGAACATTTATTTGCATTTTTTAATTTCTTTAGCTGATATTTCTGGATTGTTTTTAATTTTACGAGCAATTAAATTATCTTCCTTTTTCGTTGTCTTTTTTTTTCTTCCGCCTTTATGTAAAGTTTGAAGAGTTTTATTTGAACGGTACTTTCCTATTATTCTTGAAACAGTTGATTTATGAATGGAGTATTTTTCACAAATTTCTTTTTGGCATAGCATACTATTAAAATCCTTCACAATTCTTAATTTGAACTCTTTATTATATTTGTTTCCAGCCATTTTTTAAAAAATCTTTTTATTTTCGGTTTTATGTAATTTATTAAGACTCGAACGACACATTTCTCAAATAAACGCTGCAGAACTAAATTGCCAAGCCAATGAGCACAAATTCGTACTATATTAACTTGATCGCTGTGAAAACATTCTGAGAAACTAACGGGTAGTTCAATATAATCTTGTAGTTGCAAATGTTTTGTTATAACAGAATTAGGGTATCATCATGAATTTCTTTCAGTTTTTTGTTTGTATTTGAGCAAATGCAATTTTTTTTAAATCTTTGTGCTAAATACACTTTGGGTAATAAAATGAATTAAAATCAAGATTTTTCAATTATTATTTCCAAAAAAAAATTAAACATTAAATAACTTCTAGTATCAGTTGCACATGTTTTGTTCGCAACTGTATATAAAGAAAGCCCGAGGAAGTGAAAACCAATTCGATGTGTTATCACTCATAATAGATATGAAGGAATTCGTGTAAACGTGTTCAACCCGTTTATACCCTCTTAGGGGTTGAAAAAGAAAAAAATTGTAAAACAAGTTTTAGGTGATTATTAAACAAGTCCGTGGAAGTGAAAAGTTATTCGATATCTAATCGGACCTGAGGGATACGGCTGAATTCGCGAAAATGTATACAACCCCTTCACACCAACTTGGGGGTCGAATTTCAAAAAATCCTGAAAACTCTTTCTAGGTATTTATATGAAGAATCCATAGAATAAAAATGAATTCAATATTTGGGAAGACCTAATAGATGTTGAAGAGATCCTTACGTATATTACATACAATATTAATATTCATACATCTCCTTCTTAAGATTGATAATACTTTCAGCAAACTTTATTTTATTTTTCTAGTGCAATTGGTTTGTAAGATATCGTAATCTAAAATTTTTCACCCCCCACCTCCGCACGCTACTGCCCACACTCAAGCATTTGTTTCCAATCTATTCTTCTTGTGTACCTACAATTGTTCATAAGGTTTTTATTTTGTGACATTAACCGTTTAAGAGATATGGATTTTAGAATGTCTCGATCTCGGCTTTCGAGCGTTTCGGACGACGCATTATTATTCCCCCACTCCAATACCCTTTCACCCATATCAGCAATTTTTTTTCAAATAGGTCCGTTATCAAAGCTCTATATAAGTTCCAAATTTCAGCCTCCTAGCGTAAGCGGTTGTGGTGTGGAGATCTAGAAATCAAAATTTTCCGTCAAAACACTTCTCTCCTCCCCCTCACCCTCCCCCCACTCAAAAAGTGGACACTTCAAGGTGCCTACCCAGTCTATTCACAAAAAAAATCAATTTAATAGCTCATAGTGTTTGGGAGCTATAAGCCCTCAAACGATTTTGCGTACGGCGGACGTCGCAGAGACGGACTGAAATTTTAGTCATGAAACGTCGAAAAAAAAATGTTCATGGTAGGACATTTTCTTTTTTTAATCGATAGCAATGCTTTATTATTAAAATAATAAAGTAATTGAAGTTGTCATCGTACTGCGTAGAAATAATAAAATGACCCCAGCAAGAATTATACCACTCATCTCCGAGGTAGCTCTGTCGTATCAATCACGGTTAATCTTTCAACATATTCAACTCAAGACAGAATCCACTTTTGCACTTCGCATATCCACGTCTTTCATGCAATAAATTTTTCACTCCTCATTAAGGATACCCTACAGTTGAGTACTGAATTACCTGGAATACTATCAGCTATGATATCTAAATTAACCATGCGGCATACCCATAGGAAAAAGCTTATCACGCAGAACACAAACTAAAACTTTTCCGAAATTGGATGGCGTGTGCAGGGACAGGATAGTGGATACTATTATATGCAAGGCTGGCAACAGCGCAACTCGATCGGTTTCTCATAATGGAAACAGCAACAACCGAATACCTAGCTGCAAAGTAACCCAATCAAAAACCTAGTTGAAGTATATAAGGGAGCGGAGCAACTCGATTGTACCTCCCTTCTAATCGATTATTCTCGTACGCACCAGAACAGCGTAGAAGATCAATATCGAAAGCTCTGGAGCTTTCGAGAACATTCCACGTACACTGCCGATTGAAGAACAGTCTCGACTACAACCAAGTAGTATAAAAGCATACGAAGCTTTCAGCGGGGGATATAGTAATTTTTATTACGTCGACTGTGACAGCCAGCGTGCATACGCGACCGTGTTGGTAGAAAACGAAACTGATCGAGTCAAGCGATATATAAGAGTGCGGTATTGCCATACAGTGCGAATTATTGTGCGAAAGGAATATATATATATATAATATATAATCGATTTTAAGCGAATTGTGTTTTTCTTGAAATCCCGGCGAACCCCCAGCTCGCAACAATACTTTACTTTACCTCCTACTTTAATTTCTTAATTCCCATTATTTGACGTATAGTATGAACTTATTGATCATTTATAACGGTTAGCATTTTGAACGTTTGAATTCAAATGTCGCAATCGTTAATCTCTTCAAAGATTCTTAAACAGTACCACGGTAAATAAGAAGAGTTACATCACCTAAAGGAAATGTATAATAAAATCAGAATAATTACGATGTCAAAGCATTGAATTTTCTGTACGAATGTGTACTTTTTGTAGCGTCTCTTTGCAGGGAGGTTGACGGACTGTGTTAACCATCCCATAGAAAATATTTGAGCATTGATGAAGTTCAAGCCCTCCTTTGACGATATCCTCCACGGGCCGTAGAAGTGACGGTATTCCGCTCAATAGTAAACTCGACATTAATTTTAACTCTAAACTAATTTCAGTTAAATTTCGTCTTCATACCTCAACAATTTTTCAGATTCTGGTGTGCACCGAAAGATGAATGCATATATTTTTCAAGGAACTTTGTATGGCAACTACTCCATGTCAAAGCATTGAATTTTCTGTACGAATGCGTACTTTTTGTAGCGCCTCTTTGCAGGGGCGTTGACGGACTGTATTGACCATCCCATAGAAAATTTTAAGGATTGATTAAGTTCAAACCCTCCTTTGACGATATCCTCCACGGGCTTAAGAAGTGACGGGATTCCGCTCAATAGTAAACTTGACATTACATTTAACTCTAAACTAATTTCAATTAAATTTCGTCAACATACCTGAAAAATTTTTCAGACTCTGATGTGCACCAAAAGATGAATGCATATATTTTTCAAGGAACTTTGTATGGCAACTACTCGAAGGATTTATCAAGTTTATCACCGTATGTATCAAGTTAATTTTAATTCCGAGCTGTGTTCGTTACAAATGCCAGATTTATTCTGGTTGAACCTGAAATAACTGTTTCCAAGAGGATATAATCAAAAATTAAACCCTAAACGAATATTCCCCCCCCCCCCCCCAAAGTTTTACAGTAAGGCTCCACAAGCGGGTCTCGATTCCAAAATCTGAAAGGTTATATTATTTTGCATTTGCAAATATTGGCACAGTAGACTGTCTAAAGCCATTGGTATTAATATGGAGTTTAAAAAAAGTGTGTCAACTATTAATATATTTGAAAAAAACATTTAAAAAAAAATGGGGAGAGTTAAGTGAAATGGTGATCACCAAAACAATAAAAACAAAACAATAGACAAGTGCTGTATATAGATTGTTTCGTGATTTGGACAACGAAAAAAATGTAACATTTTTGTTAATCATTTCACATGAAAATCGAAGACCAATACATTTATGAATCCATGTTCTTTTGATGCTCATTCCCGGGTTCCAATGCAGACTTACGGCCAAAAATGTTTTGCTACTGTTGGTGAAATTTCTATTCCATACTGATACTGAGAGAAATAATTTGTTGGCAAGAGTTTGCTTCAATAAAATTTTTATTGCAGTAATCGAAGTTCATTTATGCTAATAAGAATTAGTTTGGAGCAATAGATATTCGGTTGTACCAAAAAATATTTTTTTAATGGAATAAAAACGCAATACGTGCAATAGAACCATTCTGTCAAGACAATCTACTTACGTTGTTTGCGCGGTTCAGTTGAAAGAACCGAACAGAAAAATGTTTAGTAACTCAATTTTGATTGACGCAATATAATGTTGCGATAAAATATAGATCATAACAAACGATTTTCGACATCATTCTGCTGTGGTAACCGAATGTGTAACTGATTTAATCCACGCTGAGTTAAGTCGCTACATTGAGAAATGAAAATGAACGGCCATCGTTGGCGCAGTGGCTAAGCGCCCCAATAAAGAAACTTTCAACGCGCGATCAATTCCTACCTAAAGCTAAGGGCTTTATTAAGTAAGAAATAATATTTGAAGTAGGAAAATAGTGTCTTAAAAGAGTTCTCTACCTCCTCCTATGTAACAAAAAAAAATTCAGTGTATGATTTAACATAAATAACTCCATTTTACTTTATTATTTGATGGAGAGAGCACTCAACAAACTACGACAATCGGCCGGCAACTGCGGTTTAGGGGTTAATCCCTCTAAAACTGTTCTGGTCCTCTTCACGAAGAAGTGCAAAATCCCAGATTTTGCGATACCAACGATGGGAAGCGACGAGCTTCATCTTTCCGATAGCGCTAAATGTCTCGGGGTTGTTCTAGACAAGAAACTCAGCTGGAAACTGAATCAGGAAGAACGCGTTAAAAAAGCGTATAACGCATTTTACGCATGCCGAAAGATGTTCGGAAACAGGTGGGGTCTCCAACCAAAACTAGTACACTGGATGTACACAGCTATGCTATGGCGCGATAGTGTGGTGGGAGGCATAGCTGCAAAAGGCGCTCTTAGACTCAAAGAGTTAGGTTACTGGAGACCTGCTGGTCACAGTACCATACTCAATGACTTCTTGGAGTGTGATATGAATAGAGAAACGGACCACACTATGACAGAATTAGATTTCTGTAGGGAATTTTCTGTTAAAATCCCACACAGGGACGACTGGAATGTAGAACGCAACCTAGAGAACAGGACTACAATAGTATTCACCGACGGTTCCAAAATGATTTCTGGTACAGGCGCGGGAGTATTCTCACAGGAACTCGATATTCACGAGCCAGTCAGGCTATCGGACCATGCCAGTGTATTTCAAGCGGAAATCTTTGCAATACTTCAGGCATGCAAAATTATTGAAGCAAAGGTGAATGCAACCGAAGACATCATTATTTGCATTGACAGCCAAGCAGCCATTAAGGCCCTTAGCTCAAACACAACACGATCAAAACTAGTTAGAAAATGTCGTGGTATTCTTAACACTATCGGCACACGGCACAAAATTACCCTCTGCTGGGTGCCAGGCCACTGTGGAATCCAGGGGAATGAGCAAGCTGATGAACTCGCTCGAGCAGGCTCCAGCCTAAGCTCACTAGTGGTGGACCAGCATATTGCTATTTCCATCGGATCCATAAATCAGTCTATCGACTCACTATGCTTGCGGTGGGCAAACCTAACTACATGCTCAATATCAAGAACTCTTTGGCCTGAATATGATCACGGGAAAAGCAAGTATATCCTGAGCCTGAGCAGGAAAGATGCTAGCACACTAATCGGAGTGCTCACAGGGCACTGCCTGATCGGTAGACACGCTAGACGACTGGGAGCCGAGGCAAATGATCTCTGTCGTAGCTGCGGTGACCCAGAAGTGGAGGAGTCAATCTCCCACGTCCTATGCGAGTGTCCGGCCCTATCGAGAACGAGAAGACGGCGCTTATTTCCTCGATGACCTCGGTGATATCGAAAAGGGAAAGCTATGCAACATTGCAAACTTTATAAAATGTAGTAAATGGTTTTAGGTTCCAGGAGTTTTTATACTCAAACGGGGAACACAATGGACGAACAATAACGTATAAGTGAAGGAGGATGATAGCATCACCACCCCTTATACCATACCATACCATACTTTATTATTTTAATAAAAAACTTAATGAACATCTGTGGGTATACTAGGAGAATAGATCGGAAATAAATTTTTGAGTGGGGGCGGGGCAGTAGCGTACGGAGATGGGGAGTGACAAACTTTAGATCATGATATCTCACGAACCAATTCCACTAGAAAAACAAAATTCGGTATCTGTATTAAGGTTGACAAATAAAGTTTGCTGAAAGTAAAATTTTTTAAGGAGACGGTGGAGTATGGAAGTGGAGGGGATAAGAATCTTTCTAAAAAATAACGTCTCATATCTCAAGAACAGTGTATGATAGATGCGTAGAATTTTTACCAGAAGTAGGCCAAATAGACCCCTAGCAGGAAAAAAAATGTTGTGGGTGCGGGTGTAGAGGCTGAGGGTGAAAAGGAAAAGTTCCGATTTTTATATCTCGAGAACCTATAATGATATAAAGCTGAAACTTGGTATTTAGATAGAGCTATAGTAGTAGCATGTTGGAAAAATATAATTTTTTATAGGGGTAGTATGGTACGGGGGTGGGGGGTGTTTTTCCCAACTATAGAACGGCTTATGCTAGAAAGTTGAAAACCGGTATGTATATGCAAGTCAACTAGAAAAGTAATTTCGATTAAAATAAAACTCAAATGTCCATTGGCGTACAGAAGGGGCAAACAAAATTATCAGTGAAAATGAAATGCATATATTTTCACGATTTTCGTCATATCTATTAGATCTTTCCAAATATTGAATTCATTTTTATTCTACGGATTTTTCATATAAATACCTAGAAAGTATTTTCAGGATTTTATGAAATTCGACCCCCACGGTGGTGTAAAGAAGTTGTATACATTTTCACAAATTTAGCCATATCCCTCCGGTCTGATTAGATATCGAATAACTTTTTACTTCCACGGTCTTGTTTAATAATCACCTAAGACTTCTTTTCTTTCAACCCCTAAAAGGGTATAAACGGGTTGAACACATTTTCACGAATTCCGACATATCTCTCAAGAGTGATAAGACATCGAATCGGTTTTCACTTCCTTGGGCTTTCTTTATATATATGTATCTAAAAACACATTTCAGGATTTTTGGATATTCAACCCCAAAGAGTGTGCAAGGGGGTAGCATATATTTTCACAAATTCTTATACTCATATATTTCTTAGTTCTGATGAGATATCGCATATATAATCGTCAAAAGTTGATAAGTAAGGTAAGGCTTTCGACATATTTCTTACGATTGATAAGATATCAGATTGGTTTGCACTTCCACAGACTTTTTACATAATCGCCTACAAATGCATTTCCGATTTCATGTAATGCCCAAAACCAAATCACGGAAAACCTCCTAATCACGTAACAACTGAAATTATACTCCGACTTAGACCTCGTCCCGGAGTATGACCCAATTATGTAATTCATATGTTATATGTGGCAGCGGCGTAAGTATTCTAGCGCGACCCCATTCTAACCGCTTTTCGAACTTTTTTTTCACTTTTCAGTCACATAGTAACCTACAACGCGTCTCAGAACTAAACGCGTTCCACACTTCTGCCCAAAAATAATAAAGTTGCGCCCAGACTGTTGGCAGATTTTTTTTAGAGTGGTTGGCTAGACAAATAATTCGATTGTCGGAAAATACATATTATTGCGAGCTAGGGGTTCGCCGGGATTTCAAGTGAAACACAATTCGGTTAAAATAAAAATAAATGATAATTTATTTAATCGCACTATTAATTCACAGAATTATATTCGCACTGTATGGCAGCACTTCCCGCTTATTCCATATATCGCTTGACTCGTTCACTTTCGTTCTCTCTCAACACGGTCGCGTGTACCCGCTGTCTGTCACAGTCGCCGTAATCAAAATGACTGTGTCTTTGCTGAATGCTTCACCTGCTTATATACTACCCGGTTGCAGTCTAGGATGTGCTTGAACGTTCGTTCAGTTCTGGAATCTTCTCGAAAGCTTCAGAGCCTTCGATTTCGATCTTCATTCAGTGGTTTGTGCAGAGGATTCTAGTATATTGGAGAGCATTCGATAAGAAGAGAGATACAACCGTGCTGTTTCGCCTTATTTCTGGTTGGGTTATTTTTCAACTAGGTATTCGGTTGTTGTTGTTTTCATTATGTGAAACGATCGAGTTGCACGGTTGCGCGGTTGCCGGGCTTACACGTAACAATATATTCGATATCAATAAATGAAAATTCGGTTCGGCCAATCAAGAATTTCGGTAGCAACAATGGGATAGAACCTTTCCTTACAATCGTTGTAATTCGTTTGGAATATGTTTCTATTGCAGCAATCAATTTGTTCTCTCAGTGGATGTGTAACAAACTTTTGGGCTGGATTAAACTTAGAAAAATCCACAGATTTTATCTAAAGTATAGGAATTGAGAAGAACTTGGGCATAACTCTGTGTTGCCTTTCCTTGAAGCCCTAAGCAGGTTCTTAAAATGCTCGGAGGCTAAGCCAGGACTGATCCTACTCCTGACTTTAAAAGAATACGAGTGTATAGTGTTCATATTAGCTTTTTATACTCTAGATGAAATCATATAGAGTATTATAAGTTTAATCCAGCCCAAAAGTTTGTAACGCATAGAACCAAGCCTCGGACGAAAAAAAGTTATATATTATTTTTTGTTTATTTGTGGCCAAAAACCTCAAATCCGCTTGACGTCCGTCCGTCCGTCCGTCCGTCTGTCCGTGAACACGATAACTCAATAACGCCTACACCTAGGATCTTGAAATTTTGAATCTGGATGTTTGGTTGTAAGGCTAAGTTTGTTAACGGGCAAAATCGTCCTAATCCTTCGGGTGGCTGCCATACAAAATGTCCTTAAAACACGTGTTCAAGAATATTGGCCGATAACTTCAGAAGGGTTTAAGCTACGTCTCTGAAATTTTGTATGTGTTATTTTTCCAATAGTTGCAGCTAAATGTATGATTATGAAGAAAATCCTGATAGTCCTTCGTGTAGCTGCCATACAAATATCCTGTCAAAATGTATTCACTTAATTTACGAAACTCACTATAACTCAAGTAATCTTTTAGCTATGAATTGGAAATTTTGTACAAATTAGTTTTGAGTAAAAACGAAGTTCGGGTTTACTAATCAGCGAAATCCTTTTACTCCTTCTGGTAGCTGCCATACAAAAAATCCTTAAGACACGTGTTCAACAATATTTTTCGATAACTTTTGAACGGTTCAAGCTACGAATTTTAAATTTTGTACACGTTCATTTTTAAATGGTTTCAAGGAAAAGGATAAATATGTAAGAAATCGAGTGAGTCCTTCCTGCACCTCAGATGTGAAAGTCCTTAAAAAAGGACATTTTTTTTCGATGACTTACCCAGTTCAAGATATGAAGTTAAACACTGAATATTGTCTTTTAGTTTTGAGTATCAATCTAATGGCAGTCCTTAATAAAGGACATACAACATGCACACACATAATTCTGCTTTATCCCTAACTACAATATAAATCGGAGTTCAGTATTCATCTAGAGTATTATACGATTGGCTTGCAGCCGATCGTGACTGCAGTATGTTTATAACTCCGATAATGGTATTACAATTTATTGAGTTTCTCGATAAGATTAGTCTTCAATGTTTTAAAAGTAACATCCAGCATCACTTCTTAAGCCTTAAGGCATCCCTCTTCGTTATTAAATTGTAACCTTATAAGTTCCAGGCGGGTGTATAAAAAACGTACTTATTTGCGATATGAACTACTAGCTTAAACACAAAGAATCGTTGTTCGTTATCTCCAGTATTCATCTTATGTAAATAAGAGAACGCGGCCCTTAGTGCAATCGTCAAAGAAAATGGTAAGTATAAGTACATATTTCATATAAAAATGATTAGTAAAATTCAGGAAACTGGGACATTGGCGTTGGACGTTGACGACCACTTTATCACACTAGTTTCCGGGCGTGGGTTCATAATGTTATCAGTCGGAACAGTTTTATCGCTCTTGTGGCTTGGCTTGCCATCCGATTCTTTCGAGTACAACAGCAATTCCACAAAATTCAGTGGCTAGAATTTAATTCATAACTCAAAACAATTTAGTGCTATTGTTAAGCGATCGTGCATAAAATCAAGTTTCAATTTATTGCTGACGGCGTTCGAAAAGAGAAGAAGCACTCTAGCGCTAGAAAGTCTTGCACAGAGTCGACGGATATGGGAAGCATAAACAAACCCCATCCAGCGATTTGGGCCGATGGAAATAAAATAAAATTCCAGTAGAGTTAAAGCCTTAAGACCACACAATTAGAGGGAAAATAGACTCTCATACACGACTGTGCACATACTCGTATGAGTGTTGAATTCACATATCACACCCGCTAACAACGTATGGCCAGCATATGTAAAATGTAATGTAGATGCTGTGCTGGTCGTTAAGTGAATTGCTTAGCACATTTTCTTAAAATAGATATCCGATAGGAGCAGCAAAACTTACTTGTCCAAAATCGATTGTAAGATTGACTTCGTTGTATTTCATTCCTCTGGAGAGTGGAGGGCTCTGCCACCAGGACTCCTTACCGTCGATCGCATTTTCCGGCGGATGGATTTTATCTGCCCGTGATGGATCACACTTATCGCAAACCTGTAACAAGAAGACAAACATAGTTGTTATCTCATCCTTTTCTCTATAGTTTCTTCGACGGTCTTATTGGGCGGTTACATCATCTTATAGCAACCGATGACGAAAATTATTCATTCAAGCTCGAATAATGTTTATACTGGGCAAACATTTATTTAAACATAGCCAGATATAATGTGATTTGATTTAGCTTACCTGGCCTTGGATAACCGAGTAGTATTGGTTATCATGTTCTGTATTAGCTCCGACTAATTTGCAGTACAATTCTGGACCGTCCGAGTCCACGCCGCACGTTGCAGTTGCATAGATTTTTCGCCCAGTCGCCAAATTAAAGTAAGGCGGTGTTAATTCTGCAGCTGTATAATCCAAAGCCAAAAGACTGAAGTATAATGTCACCAATCCAATCACTCCGCGCATTTCCGATAAAATTCCAGAAGTTCCCATGTTAATGGGGTATATGCCCCCTAAAGGGTACTATCGAACCGAACAACTAAATCACCAATTTTATGAAAAAGTCTCCACACTCCAAAATTCCACTTTTTCTTTACTTAACTAAAACTTTGCTTCCTATCCTGATTGGTATCTTCGCGTAACTGACTGAATTCCCTTATTCCAAATTCGTTTAGAGTCCAAACTAGCAGACGGAGCATCGCGACGAACGCCTCTAGCTAAGTATTTCTTATCGAAAATTTTATTTTTCTCAAGAGTAAACGCGACTATTGAATAAGCGCAAAGAGCAACGGCCCAGTACAGAAAGACACAGAAATTTCATCTAAAGGCAGACAATCATTTTCCCAAAAATCGTTCTCGGAAAATTCATTCAAAATAAGAGAACCGGCTGTTTCTTCTTAGTGCCTTAAGATGACCCTCTATATCCTATGACTCTAAGGTACAGGTACATGTATAGGTAGAACAGCTATACAAAGATGCAAAGATACCCTCAACTCAACCGGTCGTTTCGCTTCCATGCTGATGGACCACAAGAAGAGGACTCTATTTAATATCTGGATTCTGGACTTGACTTCAGATGTTACCGAATGGACCTGCATTGTTAATCTCTTTTTATCTCATCATTCTTTAAGATGCTGTGGAAGAATTTCGGGTTTGGTTGAATCGCCGTATGGTAAAAAAATCTAAATCAAAATAAAATTTCGTCATTCAGAAAATTGCGGACTTAGTTGAAAACTTATCTTTATTCATAAATTAATATCCATTATGGTATGTAGTGTAGGCATCTTACTTAATATATACAAGCTTTTGGTGATAAGAACATTCTTAATAAAAGCACGATAACAAATTTAAAGTGTACGCACCTGAGTGTAATACAATTATGCGTATATTAGATATGTGCGGTATGTAGTTCTTCAAAATTCACATAAAATACATACACTATTTAATATAGTTAATTCAATGAACAAAATACATAATGTACCTAAACAACCTCATCATGCAATAAGTTATCGTGTTCACTGGTGAATGACTTTATTATTTTAATAATAAAGTATTTTACTTTATTATGATCATAATGATAATAAATTAATAATAATCAATAATCCCTATATATAAAAATGAATGTTTGTCTGTTTGTCCTGTATAGGCTCCTAAACCACTCATCCAATTGCGATGAAACTTTGGTGATTTGTTGAGGGTACGCCCTCGATGGTTTCTGAGTTAACAAAATTATTTAACAGTTGGTGGTTCGCGAGTTATTTCAACATTTGAGTGTTTTTCATATGATTTAGCGGCAGTTGTTCGTTTTCGGTGTATTAGTTATGCGTTCCTATTACTAAATGGTAAAGTTGGACTATGGATGGTGGATAGAGGATAGTGGATAGAGGATGGAGGATGGAAGATGGAGGATGGTGGATGGTGGATGGAGGATGGAGGATAGAGAATGGAGGATGGTAAATGGAGGATGGTGGATGGTGGTTAGAGGATGGTGGATAGAAGATGGAGGATAGAGGATGGGGGATGGTAGATGGAGGATGGTGAATGGTGGATAGAGGATAGAGGATAGAGGATGGAGGATGGTGGATAGAGGATGGTGGATAGAGGATGTAGGATGGAGTATGGTGGATTGGGGATGGGGGATGGAGGATGGTGGATAGAGGATAGAGTAACGTGAGCAACGGAGCAACGGGAGAAATGGGAGTAAAGGGAGAAATCGTAGCAACGGGAGTAACAGGAGCATCGTGGGAAACAGGAGCAACGGATTAACGGGAGCAACGGGAGAAACCAGAACAATGGATCAACGGGAGAAACAGGAGCAATGGATCAACGGGAGAAACAGGAGCAATGGATCAACGGGAGAAAAGGGAGCAACGAGATCAACGGGAGCAACGGGAGTAACAGGAGCGATGGAACAACGTGAGCGAAGCGAGCGTAGCCGCGGTACGCGGCTAGTTAATTAATAAATTCAAATTATATGGACTTGGTAAAGCTATTGGAGGTGATTTTTTTATAGAAAGATGGGTGAGGACCCAAGAAGCATGACGACGTCTACAAATTTAAAGTCAGAAGATACGGTTTAGTAATATTATTATTATTATTATTTATTAATAAATATAAATAAATATACATAATTATTGTACAGTATTAGGTACAGAGACCATCAGCTATAGGTTTAGTAATAAATACCAAATTTTGATGTAAAACTAAAACTAACTATGATAGTTGGTATGAACCTATTACTAGTTACATTTTGTAAGCTTGACTCCTTAGCGACCTTAGTTTTGTATGTTGCTCATAGCGCCTTAAATACGACGTATATACGTCCTCTGACTTTATCGTCCTATATCAAGTAAAAGTGACTATGTCGTAGATTAGATTAGATTTTCGTGTTGGGGTTGGTTTGGATACCTCTGTCACTAAAGCCTCAATTTGGCCTATTGGGACTCCTCCTGGATTATCTATGATTCCTCTTCGATCCCTGTGCTTTTAATGAAGCTTAGTATTTTTCGAAGAGGAATAGTCAGCAATTCGACAAAGAAACCAATACTATGGAGATGCTTTCTCATGTAGCAATGTCCAGTTAGAGCTCCTCCTAAGGTTCGGGTCTAATCTCTGCTTAATTTCAGATAATCAGACGTTCTTTTCTCCAAATGTTTCGACATAAAAAGCTTTGAGTTGCTCAGTGTCAAGTCTCAATAAATGGCACTTTGCGATTTTTACCACATTATCGGATCATCATTTTGGCTGTGCTTAACGGAACCCCACATAAAGAATGTGGTCCCATGAAGCAGCTTCTGAACTTTTTCTAGCCATTGATTCGGTCATTTTTGTTACTTTCGTAGCCGCTGTGTCCCGGAACCCAAATGAGGTTAACTCTGTTCTAGTTTCCGAGTTAAATCAGGCACTGGAGGCAATCCCAAACAAGTTTGGAGTAGATTTGAACTGACTGCAGCGCTATTGATATTCTGCTGCTTTGATGTCCGATAGAATGTATATACGAGTATGTTGGTCTTTGTAGCCTCGTCTGATATTTTCTCTAATGCAGAGTTCAATATCATGCGTCTCCGCCTGGAAGACAGTAGATGTCATGTGCATGCTTGAGTAGAATTTAACATTTGAGCGAACTCCACAAACTCCAGCTCCTACATCCTTGTATCCATGGGATATGAATATGGGCCACAAAGAAACCCACTCCATGTGTGTGGCCCAATCCTCTCTCTCAGGTAGGACAATTTTAAATGACCTAGTGAAATTAAATTTCGGTACCATTGAATCAGAAAGAGGTATCGCTAGTATGGGATTCTTGTCGAGTTAAACGGAAAGAGTTGGGCAAGCTGTTTTGCGCTCTGACTCGTCCTTCGAGCTCAAAAGCTTGATGTTCCCAGATCTGAATTGTACCTCTTAAGAAATCATTTCAAAACACTTGTAGGTGAGCTTAAAACGAGGTCTCTCATGGGACTAATTCTGAAGTACTCTCACAACTAGTTGGTTAGTTGGCTTAAGTGGCAGCCCTGTCCTCCAGACAGAGCTCAATTAGCTCAATGGCCATTTTGGAACCACAAACTCTTGTTAAACGCGGATGTTAGGGGTTGTTGTGACTAGGGAATTTAAAAGATGAATGTGAGGAAAATTGATCGTTATAACCATCCTGTGCTGTTTAGGAAAAGTAATAACTCTCCAATTTTCTTTCTTGAAATCTCCATCAGGTCTCCATAGAATTGTTTGCCTAGTGCTCGCTCTCGGGCTCTAGCTAAAGTCGAACATTCGCAAAGCAAATGAACAAGCGACTCTCGCTCATTAGTGTCCTGGCAGCTGCGGCAGTGTACATTGAACGGAATGCCCAATTTGGCTGCATGATCACATGGCATGGCCAGTACTGATCGCCGTGATTCTAGAGATGTCTGCCCGGGTCCTGTATAGAAGTTCGTATGACTTGGGTCGGTTGTAAGATGGCCACATCTTTCTAGATATTGCGCAGGTGGTTAGGCTTTTCCATCTGGAGTTAGCCGCTGCTTGGAAGTGGGAGAGTATGTCCCCCTTGACAACTCCTAAAGGAACATGAGCTAGTTCCGCAAGAGAGCCGGGAAAAGCGTAGTCCTCCCTGGCCAGTTTATCAGCCCGCTCATTTCCCATTATATCTCTATGCTCCGGGACCCAGATCACAGTAACTTTAAGCTGCTCCGCTAAACCGGCTAGTTCGTTACGACATTGCTGAACTAGTTTAGAGGAGATGGTAGCCGAATCTAGTGCTTTGATTGCGGCTTGGCTGTCGGTGAAAATAACTATGTTGCGTTTTGGCGATAAGTCGTGTTTTAATGTACAACAAGCCTCACGGATCCATAGTATCTCCGCCTGGAAGACGCTAGCGTGGTCCGAGAGGCGGTAGGACTTAGCGATACTATGTGTATCTGAGAATATTTCTGCCCCGACCCCGCAGTCCATTTTCGAACCGTCGGTAAATATTATCGAGTCGAAGTCTGTTTCCACCACACCGATCGTCCACTGCTCTCTAGTTGAGAAACCAACAGAGAAGCCTCCCAACTAGTAAATGTCCCACAATTAATCCTGGAGTACTCTTCAGGGAGGTTCGAAGACCTCGTTTTCTCCTCCGTTTCACCTCCTTTTTGCTCCTTTTTCGTGTTTCCAATGTTCGATCTCGGTGTCAATCTTCATTCTCTCTGCCAATGCACCAAACCCTGTATGGTCAAAATAGTCCACTGTCAAGACTGATGAGAACTGGCAATAAGTATAGTCATTGTATTGATTTATTTAATATTAATCTCGTGACATTAAAGTCACTCTTCCAAGTTACATAGCTTTATTAGTTGTTCAAATTTTTATTCTGTGTTTTTCTTTTTGTAATGACATTATTTAATATCGTTATTTATTATATATTATTATTGTAAGGATTCATTCCGTAGACTAAATAAATAAGAGCATATCCCCTGAAATCAGATCTCCATTGTGCAAGGGTGCATAAAAAGAGGTCTCTCGCACTTCTTTAAAGATGCTAGAACACCTCGCTTTGCAATCTGATCTGCAATATAAGTGCAGTGGAGTTATTTAAAAAATATACTGCAGTCACGATCATTGCAAGTAAGATACTCTAGATGAAATACTGAATTCCGATTTATATTGTAGTTGGGGATAAAGTAGAATCAGGAGTGCGTTGTCTGTTTATTAAGGAATTTCATTTGGTTGCTATTCGAAACTAAAAGACAATATCATCTGGGTTCAATTTTATATCTTTAACTATGTAAATTACCGAAAGTAAAATTTTTCATTTTCAAGTATTTTGCATTATATGTACATGAGAAGGACTCACTTGATTTCTAGCATACTTGTCCTTTTACCTGTAACCATTTAAAAATTAATTTGTACAAGATTTCAAATTCCTAGTTTGAAGCATTCAAAGCTATCGGAAAATAATCTTGAACACATGTCTTAAGGACTTTTTGTATGGAAGCTACCCAAAGGAGTAGAATGATTTCGCTGACTAGTGAACTTTCACTCAAAACTTATTTGTACAAAATTCCGAATTTATGGCTGAACGATTTCTTGAGATATAGTGAGTTCTGTAATTTGAGTGAAGATCTTTTTACAGGATTTTCGTATGTCAGCTACTCAAAGGACTCTTGGGAACTTTAATATTCATTCATTTAACTGCAACGTTTGAAAAACCAATGTATACAAAATTTTATAGTCGTAGCTTAAGGTGTTCCGAAGCTATTGGTCAATAATCTTGAACACGTATCTTAAGGGGTTATGCCACTCTAGAGTTTTCGAAAAATCAATTTTTTTTAATTATTTTAAATGGTCCTTTAGGACCTCAAAAATGCTGTCCCAAAATATTATGGCCGAAAAAAGTCTCTAAGGACTCAGTTTTTGAATTTTAGTACAAGGCCGCTTGCAAAATTATTCATGATTTTCTACTACTCAAAACTTCAAACGCGTTTATCTCAAAACTACATTTTTCAAGCTGGCCGGAAACATAACTCGGACAATTTTCAACCGATTGACTTGAAAATTTGAAGATATCTTTAAAACTATATTGTCCATTAGAGTACGTAGGACTTTTTTTTATATTGTATAGTTCATTTGTTATTAACAATTTTCTGACGATTTTTTAGGCAAATTTCACACTTTTCACTTTAGAAGTGCGCCATTTAGCTAAAAATCAAAATATCGAAAAAAAATCCTATGTACTCTTGTGGCTGTTGTTATATGTAATCGAAATAAATTTATTAGCTTATCATAATTAAAAAATTACAGGCACTATTTGTCCGGCCATGAACCCTTGTAACGAAGACGATGATCGCGGTGAAGCGAATCTTGTCTCGTCTACAGATTTAACGGGGTCCTCTAGATCTTGACAGCACGTTTCGCCGGCTACTCAGAAACGTGGGAGTGGATTTAATTGAAACGATCCAGAGGGATCCATCGTTCTCGTGTGTGCTGTATAAATTTATATATATTAAAAAAACGAAATGGAAACAATTTGGGAAGGGAGGAAGAAAAAATCTGACCGGGAATGACCCTACAGTACTCGCTAAACCGCTGCGTTAGGTGGGTATCCCGCTCGTCATGCCGCTAATGAACGGGACCACACACTACACCTGAAAACGGGCCGAAGGAAGAAATGAAGCCAGCCCCAGTCCTGAAGCGACCGATCCTCCAGGATTCCCTCGTGGTCTTTAGTGGCTCATCGTCTTCGTTGTTTTCGTTATTTAATAAGAGACAATAAAACAGAAATATTTTCTTACCGATAAAAATTCTTCGCACACAAACTAAAATCCTGGAATTCTTACAACTTCACTGAATTCAAATAAAAAACTTAACCGTTAATATTAATATTATTATTTAATAAAAAAACTCAAATTATCCTATCTCCTTAACCTATATTAACATCTAATTAAAAAAAAAATTCAATTGCTATTTCTCTATCTTAGGGTACCTGATGCACGTTGGGGCCCATGTCTCTTTGCTGCTCCTTGGTGCTCTTCTGCTTCTGATTTCCGATTTTTTTTTTCTTTTTAATTCTTCCTTCGTTTACGACGGTCTATTAATTTGTTAATATTATTCACTTCGTTTTTATAACTTTTCCTTCGTTTTCGACGGTCTTTTGAATTAGTTATTATTATTCACTTGTTTTTAGAACTTTTCCTTCGTTTTCGACGGTCTTTTGAATTAGTTACTATTAACTTCTTTTTAGAACTTTTCACTTCATTTTCGAAGATTTTTGAATTCATTATTATTATTCACTTTTATTTTATTTTAATCATCGCCCTGCTTTTTCTCGAATTTTTTCACCCACCAAAAACCAAAAATTCTCTGTCTCGTTTTTCTATTTTTCCTGTCCTTTTAATAATTATTTTTGATTCCCCTCCTGCGTTTTGGCGCGCTTTTTTCCTCTTTTTCCTATCTATTTCTCATAGAGGGCACTGATTTCTTTACAGCGGTGTTTTTTTTTTCAAATCAAAAAAAAATGTTACATATACCGATTTTGCAATACAATAAAAAGACGAAACTCAGGTAATTCTGGTTTGAGCCAAACAACTAACTACACAATAAAATTATAAGAATAAATAAAAAAATAAGAAAACGACTGGATGAAAAATAAAAAAATTAATAATTCATGAATATACGAAATCTGTAATACATAGGTATATTTATACATATAAAAGAGAGAAAAAAAACAAAAAAAATAATTAAAAAAATAAATAAAATCCGAGAAAAACGGCGACGTCATCGCAAAAACGCTGCACAGCCGCCATTTTAAATTTAATTGCTTAAAAAAAATTGCTGTACATAGTCAATAACATGTATTATAAATATCCATTTTTGTAATCTCGATTTATTTTGTAGTTTTTCTGAAAAAAAATCCCGAAAAAGGACTCTTTTTACAGCCTCTAGAGTGGTGTAACCCCTTAAGGAGTTTTTGTATGACACGGGCTCCTACCCGAAGGATTAGGACGATTTTGCCCGTTAACGAACTTGGCCTTACAAATTCAACCAAACAAATTTTTTATTTTCGTGGAGTTCAGGTCTCACTAAACTGAAAAAATCGCTAACCACGTTTAGAATATTTCCGGAACTAACTATGTATGTATAGTGTATATTCATTAAAATACATTTTATTTTAACTTTCAGGAAGAACTGTAGCACCGGATGTTTCGCTATAGACTTCCTAAATGTGAAATTTGACACAATTTCCTACATTCAATTAAAAAAGCCCTAATCGCGTTTTTGGAGTAAAATGACTATACAATAACAACCAGGACGATAATGTTAAGATTTTTCTTATCAGAAACAATCTCCTTATACCAGTTTTCACAAGACTAAAAAAACTTAAACTAAATACAAATTTATTAGCTCAAATCAGATATTTTACTTTATTATTTTTTAATAATAAAGTATTGTGATCGACCTGAAATTCCAAAAAAATTTGATACTCTGAAATTTTGTATTTTCACGTTTTAGGACTAGTAGACCCCAAAAAAGCAAAAAAAAAATGTCCGTTTGTCCGCCGTAGACGCCGTCCGCCGTAGACGCCGTCCGCCGTATGAAGGCGCATAGCTCACAAATCCGTTGAGATATTAAATTGACATTTTTATGGTGGGTAGATTGGGTGAACCCCTACGATTGGTATCTTTTTGGTGGGTGGGGGTGTAAGGGGGAGGAGGGAGACGCGTTTTAGACGAAAAATTTTGGTTTCTAGTGGTGGGATGAAAAACTTTAGATTACAATATCTTCCGAACCAATTGTACCGGGAAGATGAAATTTGGTTTCTGTATATAAGATCACATGTGGAGTCTATTGAATGTAAACATTTTGAGAGGGGAGGTGGAATACGAAAGTGGGGGATAACCATTTTTCAAAAAATTTAATTTTTATATCTCAAGAACCGTACCAGATATGATCTTAGAAGTTTTACAGGAGTTAGGCGCAGTAGACTTCTAGCAGAAAAAAAAATGTTGGTGGTGGTGGCGAAGGGGGTGACGGTAGGAGGGGGTGGAATGAAAAGAATTCTGATTTTTATTTCTCGAAAACCGCAAACCGCATCATAGAAAGCTAAAAATTGACGACTATATAGAGTCACTGCAGAAGTATCCTAGAAATAAAATTGTTGATAGGGGTAGAAAGGTACGGGGGTGGGGGTGGTTTTTCATATCTCAGAAACAGCGTATGCTAAAAAGTTGAAACTTAGTATGTATGTTATATGGAGAAGTACCACAGGAGTAATTAAAGCCAAAAAAAAGTTCAAAATTTTATGGATTAACAGAGTTGGAGTAATGCGGTGTAGGTCACTATGCGACTGATAACCTAAAGATTAAACAGGATGTATGTTTTAGGTTATCAGTCGCATAGTGACTTACACCGCATTTCAGTATTAAACACGTTTCGGACTTCTACAAAAAAAATTATAAAGTTGCGCCCAGACTGTTGGCAGATTTTTAAATTGAGCGTGATAGATTCGACGCGCTCGATGGAAATATGGAATATATGAGTAACTTTCCTGGAAAATGAAAACTCAAAAATGTTCTTCGTAATTCCATTTTCATCCATTTGGAGCGAAAAAAGAGAAGTAGCGGTTTTCTCCATAATTTTGTTAAAAATCTCCTCTTTTGCCCCATTGGTAGTAATACTAGATATCTCCATATTTGCTCTCTCATTGAGTTCTCCTCGAACTTCCTACTGGATAACTATCACATCACTACGTTTCCATTTCCATGGCGAATTGCAATTACGAGTTGAGTTGAAATTCGTATGAAAACTACAATTTAACTCAGCTCAAGTAATTAACAATGTACTAGAGTTTACGCGTCGTGTATTAGTTACACATAGGTGTGATTTTTTAATTACATCACCTTGGGGGGGGGGGGGGGTTGTTTGGTTGCAACCCCCAAAGCTTTCCTGCCTGCGTTCGCGCCTGATTTCCATTACTGATAACATTTTCAATTCTTGAGGGTTTTATGTTGGTAGTACGGAAGAAGAACCAGAATTTTAGGTAAAGTTTTAGTATCACGCACAAGCGAAAAAGTAATGTAAGAGATTTTTCATATTTTACATTTACGTTCCAAATGAAACTTTGGTATGTTTTAGGATGTGGTCAATACAAATTTTTGACATTCGGGACGTAAAACTATATAAAAAACCGATTTCAAATTTTTAATTTTGTTCATCCAGTACATTTTGTGCGAATCACCATGACGGTTCCGTTTGACGTTTCTCGTCACACATGGACGCGAAAAAGGAAGTTTAAATCCCTTTAGCCCTGCAGGGCTGCTCGAAAGGTAGTTGGAGCGTAGCGCGCGACAGCCAAACATGCCATAATGGCGTCTCGAACTGTACTGGCTGGATGAAATCAAAAATTTTAAAACGTTTTTATTTATTGTTTTACGTCCCAAATGTCAAAAACTCTTATTGACCACATTCTAAAACATACCAAAGTTTCGTTTAGAAAGTAAATGTGAAATATGAAAAATCTCTTACATTACTTTTTCGCTTGTGCGTGATACTAAGACTTTTCCAAAATTTCTAAATAAAATAAATTAAAATTTTTTTTTAGATTTTCATCGACACAATAAATGTGCATAGCAGTGTAAGTTCTTGACACCGATCGAAACATAGTAAATACTTCTGTTTCTTCTTATCCATGACTTAAACCGCAATCCGAAATCTTGGCACACAACTTCACGCCGCCAGATGCCGAGAACCGAAATGTCGATAAGAAAAAGAATGACAGCTGTCAGGAGTTAAGCCGGAATTCTTTCTCGCGAATTTTCAATAGTTTTCCAAAGTTTCCTTGTGCAATATGTCAGCTTACAGATTGGGCTCGACAGCAAGAAATTTAACGCGCGCAACCTTTTCAAAGACGTTGTTGCGACATGAGACAAAAACATTGCGACATTTCGCTAGCAAGAGTGCCGGTCGCCCTGTGAGTACCCTTAAGTTGGGGCTGATCGGCGTAGGCTTAGGAGCCACCGTGGGTACCGCGTACTCCTTTTATAATGGAGCCGCCGAGAAACATGACCACATGATTCACGAAAAAAAACTTCCGCGCGTCATTGATAAACTGCCGAATGTGAAGATTATGAAGCGCATCGTGAATCCCAACGACAAAACCGACCTCGATTTGGTACTCTTTCAGTTCCAGACGTGTCCGTTTTGTTGCAAAGTTCGAGCGTTCCTTGACTTTCACGGTCTATCGTATTCCGTAGTTGAGGTCGATGCAGTTCTCCGGCAGGATCTCAAGTGGTCCGATTATCGCAAGGTTCCTATGTTGCTGGCCAAGCGAAAGGATGGCAAATACGTTCAACTGACCGAATCGAGCACGATAATTTCGGTACTGGCGAGTTACTTGAACGACACCAGTCAGGATGTTGGCGATTTGGCTCGCTTCTATCCGAGCGTCTCGTTCTTCGACGATAACGGCTCGAAGAAAACGGACGTCATGAACAAGTACTTCCTGATGTACCAGGACAATGTGCCGAAGAACACGACCAAAGAGAAAATGCAGTAAGTAAATTTTTGGATTAGTTCCGGTTAGGCTGCGTCTCGCCAGTTATTTTAGAATTTTAGAATCTGCCTTCTAGATCTGGCTATTGCATCGAATTCAAGAAGAATATTCAGTGGTTTCACAGAATCGATATGCATCTTCCACCAAAAGATTTACCCACTTTAAAATAGCCTTTACTTACTCCACAGAAAGGTTCCGGGCCCAACATTGGTGAGTTGGGTCGTCGCTTAGTCTGCGGGTCGGCCGATTCCTTTCCCGGAATACCATCATACCCTGGCACCCACATTATTGTTAGGCTGTGCCAGAAGCTAGAAGATAATGACAGTCCCAAACAAGCCTTGAGGTGAAACAATATGATTTCAGCGTTAGCAGTGCCGCTTGGCTGTCAGATAAAATGATAACTGTGGCTCCTTTAGGTTTATTCGGTAGAACTTTACCTGGGCTATATACTATAGCAGCCTGAAACACGTTGACTGTTGGTCCCATTGCTTACCATATTTTACAATTGGGTCCTAATACACCAGCTTCAGTGCCGTAATTAGTCTTAGAGCCATCCGTGTACCAGACTGAAGTACCTTCCGCAAAATCTAGAAGACGAGTTTGCCAAAATTATTTATTCGAGGGACCACAATGGTTCCACAGTAATCTCTGCTAATTGGCTGTGGCACAGTGCTAAAGTTCACCCTTCTCAACCTAACCTAACCTTGCCAAGATGCACGATCTACCAGAGTTACCATGTATGGTTTCTCAAAATTACACCTTTGGCATGTAGTCGTTTACTGAGTTGGTTAACTCCTGCTAAAATTCATTTAGAATTTAAAGATCAACGACTTCGCCTGCCTTAAATGCCTTATGGCCTCTAGCA
This sequence comes from Beris morrisii, assembly GCA_951812415.1. Lineage (NCBI taxonomy): Eukaryota > Metazoa > Arthropoda > Insecta > Diptera > Stratiomyidae > Beris > Beris morrisii. The sequence continues at coordinate 76,169,724 of OX638310.1, forward strand.
GAGTTTCCTTCTTATATCTACGATACTCGACATCTTTCTGTTGTTGGACGGGAACAAAATATTTCTCCAAAGTAACCTTACAGGACAGATTAGTTTTGTACTTTATGTATATCTTCTCGTATCTAAATTAGCTAAAATTGTCCCGGTAATTTGTGAACTTTCTGCAACCTCAATAAAAATTTCAATTTTTTAGTGGTGAAAGTAGGGGAAGGGAAGTAGTTGGTGAAATGTTGGCCTTTGGTAATAACTTTTGAAAGCGGAAACTACTTCCTGATACATGGACTGAATAAGGGATGTTGTGTTCAATATAAATTGAATATTAGTAGAAATTTCGTTATCATAAACTGAATGTCCTGTAGCATCAAGGCCGTATCCAGGGGGGGGCCGACAGGGTCCGGACTCCCACGAAATTCTCAAAGAATTCAAATCAAGCTTATTTTTTTGTCAATTGTATTGGGAAACACCCTATATAATAATAAGAAATCTATAATGTATCATTCATTACCTATATACATTTACATTTCCTACGATTGCGATTTGAAATCGGTCGAGTTCGAAGGGAAGGCGGGTGGGTCAAGAGTGAATTAATTCTTCATTTGTTGTTTTTATAATTGTCAAAAAAGACAAATGTTTTGGTTTAAACTGCTAAACTAAAACAATAAATTATGTAATAAATAGTAATAAAAATACCGATATGCACATATGTACTTATTTGTTGTGTAGTTTGGTTGTTTTAGGGTTCCATAGATGAAAAAGCGTGATACCTATGTAGTTACACGGTTTTTTAATTTCTTGTATCGTGTACGTTTAGTGTGCGTATACTGGCTACTATTCAAAGTGTCCGGTACATAAGTGGCAATATTTTAAGGAGTGATTCCTTGTTGTATTTTGAGAAAAAACATGTTCTACAAAATAGGTCAGTTTTCAATATCCGCGAAGATAAGGATTGTAAAAAAAAAGTCTTTTGGACATCTACTCTCCTCATAAAAACTGTTATATCTTCAAAACTAGTAATCACAATTTAACATGTTATTGCTTGTTTTTAGGGAATTATGTGGGGAAAAAAAACCTTCGAAACGCTCGAAAGCCGAGATTAGACATTCTTCAATCCAGTGGCCTTTCTTAGCAGGTGAGGCTGAATTGGAATATTAAAACACGACTTTGTCGGACTAAAACTACATGAGTAAAGACGTCGGTTTATTGCGGAAAGTCATTGTTGTACCCAGCATTGTAGCAGCATCCCTATTCCCTGATCAAATCCAGATGTTTGGATTTCCCCTCGTATCCGCATTGCCGGTAGGTCAGTTTCGTAATAATTAACGTAAATAACTCTGTTTGTTTACTGACCTACTGGAAATGCCGGTAGTGTTAAGTATCTTTAAGTAATATTGCTAACTTGCGGATTCGGACTTAAGCGCCGGTTCATATTGCCTGGTCGAGGTCGAAGCTACAAACAAAATACAATTGTTTGGAGCTTCAGATTTCGTCACGCAATGTGCGACCGAGTCCAAGACCCGGAATCCAATGTCAGCAATGTTTTGCCGAATGACATGTAACTGAGTATTTTCCCAAAGCGGAACACAAGACTCAGTTCCGTGTCAGTCGGCACTTTTTTAATATATAAGTTTAGTGTTAGCTAGTTGTAAGTCTCAGTCATTTTATATACGCACGAAAAGAAACAACGATAAAAGTATTTTTTAAAAAACCAGAAACAACTAGTCTAATTTTTTAGGTAAGGAACATTAACACAAACTCTATTTTTTACAGGTTTCTAAACGGACTTGTCGGCCCATCATTCATGAGAAGCCACGTCCCATCAGTCTCCACCGTTGGCACTCAGTAATGAAGTGCCGGGGAAAAACCTTTCATCATAGGTCCCTAAGTACCTTGGGGATTTACCATCGTGTATAAATCGGGTATCACGGATACCCGCAACAAACACAACATCATCAAGTAACATTTACAAAACAAAAATTCACTAGTAACTTGATGACTTTTTCCTCTGTAAAATGGTGAGGCACAGCCTCACTAGCCTCGCGTCCAGCGGTGGGGGTGAAAAACATATGATTACGATATCTCATGAACCAATTACGCTAGAAAAATAAAATTTAGTAGGTCATTAAATGGAGTTTGATAAAAGTAAAGTTTTTAAACGGGTTGGTGGGGCATGGAACTTGGGGGATAAAAATTTTTCTTAAGAATCTCGTATCTTATCTCAAGAACCTTCCAAGATAGTTGTTTAAAATTTTTATGGGAAGTAGGCCTAATAGCACCATAATAGGCTAAAAATGGAGGTGTGTGTGTAAGGGGAGAGGGTGGGGGAAAGCGAAAAAGAAATATTTCCCCTTTTTATATCTCGAGAACCCGTCATTTTTTTATAGGGTACGAGGGCGCGGGGTGTTATCTTATCTATAGAATGGCTTATGCTATAAAGTTGAAACTTGGTGGGTGTATGTAGATCTACTAGTTAAGCAATTCAGTTAAAAAAAATTCAAATATCCATTGGCGTACAAGTGGGGCAAAAGAAATGATAAAAGAAATGAAATGCATATATTTTCACGAATTTTATCATATCTCTTAGGTCTTCTTAAATATAGGGTGTTTTTTTAGGTGCATGATAACTATCGATATCGATAACTGTGGTTTGACAGCTGAGAATGTCAAACTGTGTTGACATTTCTGTTCAGTAAGGTTTGGCAAGTCATCATGAATCGCTTAACGCCAGAACAACGCTTCCAAATTGTGGAAATTTATTTTGAAAAAAATAAATCTGTTCGCGAAGTTCATAGAGCACTTCGTCCATTTTACGGTCAACATAATCGGCCTAGTGAGCAAGCAATTCGTGCAGTTATTGATAGTTTTCGCACTAATTTTACTCTTCTCTATTCAAAACCATCTACAAGACAAAGAAATGTGCGGTTTACACGCTGGCAGCATCATCGGTCCTTATTTCTTTCGAAATGAGGAAGGAGCTGCCGTTACGTTGAATGGCCAGCGCTATCGAGCCATACTGACTGAATTTTTGTTTCCAAAAATTAATCAGCTAAACATCGCCGACATTTGGTTCCAACAAGACGGCGCAACTTGCCATACAGCGCGCTTAACAATCGATTTATTGCAAAATTAATTTGGTGACAACTTGATTTCCAGAAGTGGTTCTGTTAACTGACCCCCTCGTTCGTGCGATTTAACGCCTCTGGATTACTTTTTATGAGGCTATATTAAGTAATGCGCTTATACCGACAAACCAGCAACTCTTGAAGCATTGGAAGCCAATTTTCAAGCCACTATTGACGCCATACGGCCAGATTTATTCGAAAAAGTAGTCAAAAATTGGACTGATCGAATGGACAATGTAACTCGTAGCCGCGGCGGACATGTGACGGAAATCATATTTAAAAAATAAATGCCATGAAATTATCTACCAGATTATAATAAAAAAATTTCATTCCAACAATATTTCTGTCTTGTATTATAATTTTAAGTACTCATGCACCTAAAAAAACACCCTTTATTAAATTAATGTTTATTCCACGGATTCCTCACATAAATACCTAGAAAGTATTTTTAAGATTTTAGATATTCGACCCCTAGGGTGGTGTAATGGCGTTGTATACATTTCCACGAATTCTGCTATATCCCTTAGGTCTGATTAGACATTGAATATCTTTTCACTTTCACAGGCCTGTGTAATAATCGCCTAAAACCTGTTATTAAGTTCTTTCCTTTTTCAGCCCCTGAGAGTCATAAGAAATTGAATTGGTTTTTACTTTCTCGCGCTATCTTCATATTTATCTATTAACTCCTTTCAGGGTTTTTGGATAGTCAACCTCCAAGTGGGTGTTAGGAGGTTGCACATGTTTTCACAAATTCCTACATATTGCTTAGATTTGATGGGATATCGATTTCATTTTTACTTCCTAAGGCTTCCAATATAATCGCCAAAAAGTCAATTTCAGTATTTCTGGATATTCAACCCTAAGGGGTATAAGGGAGTTGTATACTTTTCTCAGCTGAGACATTTTCTTTTTAGGTTTGAAGGAGATATTAGATCGCTTTTCACTTCCCTAAACTTTTTATATAATCGCCTACAAAACCATTTTTCAATTTTTGGATATTCAACCCCCAAGGGTTTGCATATGTATTCACAATTTTGCCATCCGTTAGTTCTGATGAGATATAAAATTTCACGATTTTTCAAATTTCAAAAACCAAGGGGAAGGGTTTCCTTACGTTTTCACAATTTTTTAAAATTCCTAGTGTCTGATAAGATAACAAATTGCTTCTTATGAAATCAGCTAAAAACTGTTTCACAATTTTTTCGAAATTCAACCCCCAACCCCCGTCATATCTCTTAAGTCTAATAAGGCAGCAAATTCGTTTTTACTTCTATGGGCTTTTAGTGTACATAATATACCGAAATTCGAATAGTCTACACGGGCTTCTTCAATGTTTAATCGGCTAAAAATCTCTATTTTAAATATTTTTATTTTAAGAACAAAATTAACTTTCCAAAAAACCTCATAAGCTCCAAACAACTGATGATATACTCCGACTTTGACCGCTCTTGAATTTTGACCTGAAAAATAATAAGGTTTCGCCCAGACCATTGGCAGATTTTTCTATTACACTTATTTTCATGCATATATATAATAGTTTGCATTTTCATTATTATATTACATACCCATAATTTTTATTTTGTTGGTTGCTGCTCACGAATATTTTACTCTCATAAGCCTCTCACACACGTAAGGGTTTGTATTGCTTATAGCGCTTTCTAGATACCTCAGTTTTTCATTTAAAAAATCTAAGGTGGATTATATTTTATTCCACGGATCCCCCCCGAAATTTTTTTCTAGCTACGGCCTTGTGTAGCATTATCTAAAACCACGCATTTCAAATCCAAGTTCTCCTTTGAGCAGTAGTCCTTTAGCTCAGGAACCCAATATTTCATTCCCCAGTCTTCGTCGTCTAAGGGCCGTTCCTACGATGTTCAGTTACGTTTTAACTGAAACTTTAACTGACAGATTTTCATACAAAACTGCCGGTTATAGTTCCAGTTAGAGTTTAACTGATGATCGTAATAATGGCCCTAAGTCTTTTTGTTAGCTTTCCAGTAAACCGGTATTTTACCTTTTCGGTAAATAGCTCTAGTATTTTGCGAATGATAAACTAAAAATTGTGCTATTTGAATTTTAAGCATTCGCTCCAAGGAGAAGGGTTAGGCGTTCTTTGCTGGTCTAATCGCCCAGAAGCGAATTTTCGTCTTTTGAGATGAAAGTTCTTCATTCACACCCGAAATTTGTTTTGTGAATTCATTGTTACAGCTCTTCCTTATAATCCTCAGCGGTAACAATGTGAACACTAGCAGCTTCCTCTTTCATTAAAACGTTGTAAAAAATTTCGCGGTTTTTAAAGCGATGGAACCACAGCTTCCCTCCAATCTTCTCTTGAGCGGCATTAGGTGGTGTGCTGGCACCACTAGAAGTAGGACCCACATTAAATGTTCAAGTCTTCGATCGATTTTGAAACAAGCTCCTAGCCTTTTCCGGAATAACCAATGAAATTTTCTTTTGGGCCAGAAATTCTATCTAAATTAAAAGTCAGGATTCCATTTTTACCATCGAAGGTCCTCTGATTCGCGTCAGCGACTTTGAAGATGAAGCTGTAGTACTACCTTTATTCTTCTCAACATCACGACTACAAATTGTGCGTACTGCTGTTATTGGTAAAATAAGGGTTTCCCAATAAAAGAAACCTTTTCTCCACAGCACCTCAAATTTGGGAAAGAACTAGCGCACTTCACAGTAGATTTAAATTTTTAAAATTTTTAACTGTTTTCATATACACAAGATAAAGAATTATCTCTCGTAATTTAAGCGTTAACGGGAAACAAACGAAATTTACCCGCAATATAAATCGACACTGAATGAACAAAAAAAATATGATTTATAAAGCCTGTAAAAGGGTGATCAATAAACCTTATATTAATTAATTGCTCTTCGTTGCAGAGATGAAAGAAAATGGCGCAGCTGGGCGGACGATCATCTCGTTCACCTCATATCTCCCAACGTTTACAGAACGCGAACGGAGGCGTTCGAAACTTTCGAATGGTTTTCTGATGCCGGTGAATGGGGTGTGCATTTTCCACGTTGGGAACGTGATATGATGGTCTATGTCGGAGCAAGCGCAATGTGGTTAATTAGCAAGAGATTAAAGAAAAGGCACGGCCTATCCGAGGATGTACGATCGCACATGTATGATGCACTTGACAAACTTACAGAGGAACTTAAGAAGCGAAAGGCAAAATTTCTGGGAGGCAAAGAACCAAATTTGGCAGATCTATCGCTTTACGGTGTTCTTTGCAGCATGGAAGGATGTGGCGCATTTAAAGATAGTTTAGAGAATACGCAATTCGGTAAGATTATTGCTGCAAATTTTTGAATTGGAAATTTTTATGTGATATCTTTATTCTCAGGTGAATGGTTCTACAGCATCAAGGAAATTGTAAATAAGAATAAGGGGCATGCAGTGCGAGAACCGCACGCTATCCAGAACATGAATCCAAATATTGCATAAAAATCAGTTGCTGTCTACACTTAGGATAAATCATTTCCTTTTACATAAATTTATATCCTTCCTTTCTATTAAAATTTTACTTATTTGACAACTCTTCTATTTCTTATTACTAGTAATTAGAAATTAATATTATTTTCAAGGATATAGAAAGCTGGGGCGAATTAGACGCGGAGCCCTAATTTTGCTTGGAGTCATTTATGAATTCAGATAAATTAAAAATAACTGTTTTGGTTCATAAGTATGTTCCGCAGACATTTCACCCCTTTCGATAGGGCATTTATTGCAGTTACGATAGTTGTTCAATTCACCCGCCCTTAACGGGCACTGCCAATCAGATTTAAAATAAGCTTATTTACTTGATTGTAGTTTAAAAATTATTTATTGGTTGAATATTAATATGGATATGAAGTAGAACCTGATCAACGTTGCCGAAAGGGCTCAAAGGTCGAGAGAACAATTCTCAATACGGCTATTGTACTACTCGATATTCGAACTTACTCCAATTACAGGCAAAAGGATAAATTATGTGGGTACTATCGATTAACATCGATATTGCAAATGCGCAATTTCTTCGCTATTATGTGTCAGCCTACTCTTTCGAACGAAATCTGACATAAATCAATCCTGTCAGTTACCTACCTGTTTTTCGGCCAGTTTCTTTTAACACCACTTTTTACTTTTTAACAACAAAACCGTAAAAAGTCATTAAATAAATTCAGTTACTTTTAAAGTATCTTTATTAAGCATAAAAAGAATTACATAAATATTTATTCCAGTAACCTCTAAATATTTTCCAAAAGGGCTACTTTTTTGAGCATTCAAAGTAGTATGAACCCTTAAATGTTTCGACACGAACCGACGATTAAGCTATTGACGTCGAGCAGCCTAATTGCTACTCAACGCAACTAAGGCACGCGAGACGCGACTAATCAGCCCAATTCTAGACTTATAGCACTTAGGCCAATCAAAAGATTATCATTGAAAAAGAAAGGAGTTTAGACTTGATGTTGATAGCTATGTGCGAAAATGGCATTTAGCGTAATTCCTTATGATAGAATTTGTAAACTGTTTAAGTAAATAATCAACGGCATCAAAGAAAGACAGACTGGGAACTGTTCGTCCAACTTCTGTCTTGTTCAGTTGGCACCGTTCTGAGTGCGGATATTATTGAAATGGCTTCAATTACAAGAAGAAGCTTGGAAATACGAAGAGGGACTAGTGAAAGAAATTCTGCGAAGAGATAAATGATATTCACAGCAACGCAAAAATACGTCGAGTACTCTCCAAGCATACATACCAACAAGATTGGGCTTCCCGTTTTTCTACAGTAACTCATCTGCTCCCACTACTTATAAATATTTTTTGAGGTAGCCACACTTCGGCGTATATTTCAGAACTATGGAGAATGGTTGAAATACATACTTAAAGTAGGGAGAAACCAAAATCATAACGTCCTATCAGTCAAACCCACTTTCTATTCGAAATCATGGAAAAAATTCGGTCATATTATGGATCGACCACAATTAAAGAATCCACTAAATACCAACCAATTTGATTATCAGCCAGGAAAACCGACGACCCATTTCACAACTGATCACAAAAATAGAGAAATCTATACAGTACGCGGGCGCTGAATCGAGATGACTTCAGACAATGTATCCTGCAGGCCCTGGCCCGATTTCGGCTGTCGCGCCATTGATGATGACAGTGCAAAGAGGTTGCGGTTCTTGGATATTGAGGGAGCTTTTGACAACATCTCTGGCAATACATCCACAACACCATTCAAGAGCGTGCATAGATGCTGATACTTGTAAATGATTAAGGTTCATGCAAGCGAAAAGAGTAATATCATTATCACTAGCAAATTAAAATTTTCTTATTACATACGCCGTTATTGTGGTCAATTACGGTCGATAAACTATTAACCAGACTAAGCACATCTAGTATGGATGTCCGAGGCTATGCTGAAAACATAACCATCCCGGTACGAAGCAAGTTTGAAGAGACAATCTTAGATATCCTGCAGAGAGTGCTAGACATGGTTGCAGTATGGTGCACAACAACTGGGCTAAGCGTCAGCCCAAAGAAGGACGATTGTTGCTTTTACCCAAAGGAAAAACCGGAGCAAACGTAACGTCTAAGACTTTCTGATAAAAAGATGTAATTTTCCAGTGAGGTCAAGTATCTAGGGGTAACTCTACTGGATGCTAAGATGATCTGGAATGCGCGCGTTGCTCGAGCTACCGACAAGGAACTATTCGATTAAGTGATCATGTGAAAGTTCTGGAAAAAGGAAAACTTTGCTTTCGATGATGTACCTAAGATTCCAGAAGACCTCTTCCATTTGCTATTTAAAGACCGGGGCACCGGTACTGCTAATATTCACTAAAAAATAATGATTTCTTTTTATTTAATAAAAATGTTTATTATAATAAAGTTATGAATTATATAAATTTTTATTTGTATATACATACAAATATATGTTTGTATACTTAACTAAAAATATAATTTTCGTGAACTCGTCCACTGCAATTTCTTTCATTATTCTATTTATGTAAATTATAATTAATTATGAAAGTTACAGATTAATAGATTTATGCATTTCCAAATAGGAAATAGGTAGTGGATAAATTAAATAAACTATTGCATAAATTAAAATGATTTGATGTAAATACACAAAGCGCTCACTGAATAAAATTGCTTTGAATTAGACGAAGTAGAAATTTGAATTTTCGGCTATGTGTTACCACAGAAACCCGAATAGAACAGTACAAGTTACTGCATATTTGAATCTTCAAAAAAAATACGCACATGTTTGTAATCTCAATTTTTAACATATTGCATAAATACTAGAGAGTTTAAGCATAATAAATGCAAATACAACGTTATTTCAATAATATAAATAAATATTATAATAGGGTTATGCATGCCATCATTCTTAAGCACGTGTAAGTTCATCGATTGCTTTGACCATTCTACGCATGAGTTCGGCACACGTATCTTGTTTACTATGTCCAACACTCACGACCTCTTCGTGATTGGCCTCTTCTTCGCCACTATCGTAATCAGTAGCACATTTATTTGTGATTAGACTGAATGCGAAGGCGACCAGATCGCAATGTCTTGCGGTAATTACTTCATGAACTGTGGACATACCAACTGCATCTACACCTAGAATCCTCAACATACGTAGCTCGGCTACAGTTTCATAATTAGGACCACCAAGGCATGTGTAGACGCCCTCATGTACGTCCTTTTCGATTCCCATTTCGACACTGATTTTCTTAGCGATTTTGATCAATTCCTTGTCGTAGCCGTTCGTCATTGGCGGAAAACGTGGTCCAAAGCGGTGATCGTTTGGTCCTTGTAGAGGACTATTTCCGGCCAAACCCATCATGTTAATGTGGTCACGTACAAGCATAATATCACCAACTTTGAACTTATTGCTAAGACCACCGGCAGCATTGGTGGCAAGCAAATGGGTGCAGCCAACCAGCTTCATCACTCGAACTGGCATTGAACATTTGGCTAGCGGATATCCTTCGTAGTAGTGGAAACGCCCTTGCATACACATCACTGGAACGCCATCCAAGTAACCGAAGACCATTCTACCGACGTGCCCTTCGACTGTTGAAATCGGAAAGTGCGGAATCGATTCGTACGTGAAGGCATCGGTTTTGGTCAAAGAATTGGCCAACGAATTTAATCCTGATCCGCAGATTACACCAATTTTTGGACGAATACTGGTCCTTGCTAGTAAGTATTCGGCAATTTCCTTGACAATGTCGTAAGAGTAACTGCAAAAAAAATAAAAAGAAATATATATTAAAACATTTCCTACTTTATTAATTGAAAATTTCAGTAGAGTAAGTTCGGGTAATATGGTATATGCGGGTAAAGTGGTATAGTGGGATATTTCCATTATTCATGATGTTACGACAGCACTGTTCTTGTGGTGAGGAGTGTTGTAACCATATTATACCTTGACATGTTCCAGCATGCTCATTAGTTCAGTTGTTTTTCAGCAGTTGGACAAGAATCCCAAACAGTGATTTCAAAATTTGTTTTCTCGTGTAATAAAGTGACATTTTGAAGCCGAAAGTGAACGTTAATAAAAATTATTTTTATTGTATACATAGTGACTTATGTTCTTATATATTTACTGAGGTTGGTTTGCCCTTTTTTTATGGTTTTAACTTTTTACGATAGAATTATTGGAATAACTGGCCGTCGGACAATGTGGAATACCATATGGCGGTTATTGTGGTATACTATACCAAATTATACTCCATTAATTCTTACTGTTTTGATTTTCAGTGCAGTTATCAATATGCCCAAAAAAGGTCAAAAGGCTCGGAAATGGGATGCCGAAATGATGAGACGAGCAGTACAGGAAGTAAAAAATGGAAATATGGGTATTTTCTTAGCCGCAAAGACGTTCGGAGTTCCACATACCACATTACAACGAATCGCGAGAAGTGACAAGTCAACGGAGGAACTTTTAGCTACTCCCATAGGACGTAAGCCGGTATTCAATAAAACTATCGAAAAGGAACTAGTTGAATACTTAGTACAAATGGAGGCACGTTTCTGGGGTTTAACTAGAACCGATATTCGTTCCTTGGCATTTCAACTTGCAAAAAAAAATAACATTCCCAATCCATTTTCGTTATTGAAAGAGTGTGCGGGTAAGGATTGGCTCTATTCCTTTTGTAGAAGGCATAAAGATAAACTTAGCTTGCGTGTACCAACTGGGACATCGTTTGATAGAGCCAAGGGCTTTACTCGAGAAAAAGTTAACATATTTTTTGATTTGTTGGAAAAAGAGTATGATAAGCATCGTTTTCCGCCAACGAGAATTTGGAATGTAGATGAAACTGGACTGTCTATAGTTCAAAGCAGGCAGCCCAAGATTTTGGCTCGAAAGGGGAAACGGCAGATAGGTGGAATGACATCCGCAGAAAGAGGCTCTCTTATAACTGTAATTAACTGTATGAGTGCAGGCGGTAATTTCGTTCCTCCGTATTTCATCTTTCCCAGAAAAAAACAGAATCCACTTTTAATGAAACATGCTCCACCTGGCTCCGACTCGTCATGTCACATATCCGGATGGGTACAGATTCCCATTTTCACAAAGTGGTTCGAACATTTTCTACAGTTCACAAAACCATCGAAAGAGGAACCTATTTTGCTGATTCTAGATGGGCACTACAGCCATACCAGAAATATAGAGGTGATAAATCTTGCACGTGAAAATGGTGTGATTATTATTTCTCTGCCGCCACATTCCACGCATAAAATGCAGCCACTAGATAAGACTTTCATGGGGCCGTTAAAGGTGTATTACAATGCTCAAATTAAAAGATTTATTAGAGAGACGGGCCGGAAAGTCACGCAATATGATGTAACCGAACTTTTTACAAGAGCCTATCAACAAGTTCAATCTGGACAAATTGCAATCAACGGTTTCAGGTGCACTGGCATTTATCCTTTCAACAAATACATTTTTACGGAAGCTGACTTTATTTCTGCAGAAAACAACGAAAACGGATATAATAACACAGAAATTGAGTCAATTCAGGAAAATTCTGCAACTCTTTTAGACTCGCCTCGCATCTCTGCATTTTTAGTTGGTAACGAGCCTATCGCCAGTACAAGTAGAGAGCATTGGACTCCTTGGGATGTATCTCCTCCTCCAAACATTCATCGGCCTCCCACTAGCCGTAGAGGAAAAAAATCGATGGCAACTGTATTAACAACATCGCAATATAAGATCAATCTACAGGAAAGTATTTCAGCAATTAATAAACGAAAAACTGTATCTAAAGGAAAATGCCTAAAAATTACGAAGCCAGCAAAGAATAAATGTGTTCCTAAAAGTTATAATTCCTCTAGTGAGTCGGATGTTAGTATTAATTACATAGAATCGGATGAAGGAGATATCTTCTCAGACATGCCTCCCTCAAAGGAAACTAAGTGCATGTTCTGTAACAATTCTTGGGGCGATGATAGAAACCCCAAAATTTGGACGCAATGTCTACAGTGCGATATGATTTGGTCTCATGTAGAGTGCCTTCCAAACAAGCAGGCTATTTTTATCTGTGAATCCTGTGAAAAACCGTTTTTGTGAAGATTTAAAATATTTTCGTTTAATAATTGGATACTCTTGCTAAGAAGGCATATTTTCTTATTTTTTTTTTAATTTTTATTAAACTTGTAAGTTATTATCTTCTATGAAATTTGTTTTACTTATTTGTTTTTTTTTGTAGGCGAAAATGCATATTAATTTATAATATAATAATAATAAATTTGTTTAATAAAAACCGAAAGAAACATAATAATAGTGTTATACTTTAGATATATTCAAGGCAATTATATCATTTGAAATAGGTTTCGGTCAATATGGTACAGTATACCACATTTACCATCCATTGTATACCACATTACCCGCCAAGTTTTCTAAATGCAATTATAGGCATAGTGATATATTTTTCAAAATAAATTCTCAATGAATTTGAAAAATAGTCTAAATTAAATGGAAAATGACAACAAACTAATTAATTAGTATTTGTGGCTAATAATGGTTGATTTTTTCATGAAACTTTACGAGCAATAGATGAAAAAGTAAAGGGTATACCATATTACCCGAAGTTACTCTATATTATAAAGTATATTGAGCTTAAAATTGTTATAAATAAATAGACTTATCTAATCATAGGCCAGTAAAATTCGACATAACCCGGACTCTAACTTTAACAGTTTGTGACTATCTGATATAGGTACCTGTTTTTTGGGGTAGTAAACATAAGACTTATTTTGAAAGATATTTTGAAAGAAGACAGATACAGATATTATTGTTTAGGCTCAAATATAGCAAAATCGAGAAATTTTTGTATGCAAAATAAAAATATGCTCGGTTTTGCTACGAAAAAAAACTCTCAAAAGGTATTTTTTATCTCAAATTTCTCAAGCGAACAAATAAAAATGTGCTGCTTTTAATTGAATGGGTTTTTCTCACAAATTTAATTTGTATTAATAATGTTAATAATAGTCGAGATATTCAACCGGATTTCGTACATTTCTAGTCATTGTCCAACTCAACTCAACGGTATAGATTCCACGAAGAGGCTACATGTAGCGCTTGGCAAGGGTGAACAATAATTGACACTAGTACTAGACTATGCTTTTCAGACTCTTCAAACAAGCTTAACAATTCGTAACGAACCACTTAACAAAGATCTGTTATTTGTGCTAGAAAAAGGATCGGATAAGGAAATATTATTAACAGAATATTAATTATAGCAGAAAACTAGTGATTGTTCCGCCTACCTGACAAAAGGAGATACCTTTAAGCATTTTCTAAGCTGTTGTAAAGTCCTATAGATCATAAATTATTACGGTCATTCTTAAAACCATTTAAGCGGATCTTCCCGGTAGGAAACAGCAAAATAAACCCCTTACATTAAAGAGTGGAACGGGTGTTTGTCCGGCCAACCCAGAGATGGGTCGTGAGCTATTTAAGGATCCCGTTCCCAACCTACTCCTTTTGACCGAATCACATGTCGGAAAAGGACTCACGAAACAACTCTCGCAAGACACTGTGGAAAGAACGGCTGAAACACGTCACAAATATTCTACGAATGTATTCCAATTTGTTTTAACGTGATATAAAATAAGAGAATGGAGAATTCAAAGATCGAAAGATCAAAATTTGAATCGCGTATATGACAACATCGGATCGAAATATGAGAAGATCGAAATGGAATTCAAATGACAAATAACATAATCTGAAATCTGGGGAAATTGCTATTCTCGAACACGAAATTTTTCATACCGCGTTGTGAATAACTTCTTTCTCTAGGTTATGTTTTCCAACAAAACAACTCTTGATCAACAGAAAACGTCAAGCGGCGCTGCGTTCGATCTCTAAATCCCCGTTTACATGAGAAATTTCGATCCCATTTCGATTAGATCCAGGTTGAGAAGTTAGATCGGATCGAGTCGATCTCATTTCAATCCGATCTACGCCTACATGCGACTTTAAAGGATTGAATCTGGATTCAATCCGGACCAAATTAAAAAGTCTTCACTAGAAAGATCAGTTGACACTCTTTTAAAATTGGTCCAATATAAAGCCAAACATCAGATTCTTGTCGCGTGATGTGATTTTTGTTTTTTCGCTACTCAGTGCACAGACGAACAGGTTTACATTAAAACGGACAGACAGACCAGACTCACGGTTCGACCTACAAAGATAACAAAATATAACTTAAATTGTCAGAGATTTTTTTCTTGTATTTCAAACATCCTATAATGGAATGATAGTAACATCTAGCCTCTCTATAATCTAGAGCATAAGAATGTTGATATCAGAATATTCAGTTCAACAATTAATAAGATCATGTACAACAAGTTAAAAATATAAGAGTTAGTGTTTCAAATAAATGCACTTTTTTATTCCATATTATCTTGATTATTTTATATATATTAACATAAAATTTATTTTGTACAATAAATAACTACAAGGTTATCAAACTGAATATATATATAATTATATGTTATCAACATATATTCAAATACCACGCGTTGTGATCAAGACAAATATTTATATTTGAATTCTTATCAAAATGACTAGAAAAGAATTTTTTGACGCACATAATAAATGTTATTAGAAATAACTAATATAATTATTGTTATTGGATTTTTGTGGAAAAACACACGGAAGTCGCAATTATTTAATATTTTCAGAAAGCCAATTAGCATTTGTATACAATAAAAATTTCAAGCGTACTATTTTCCCTCTTGATGACGATAGCGCATCCAGAGGTCGTAGTTTCTTATCGCACTAAAAACAATATAATTCTTAGCTTTTGTCTAATATATATTATAAAACTGTGGAAATTAATTCAATTAGTGATATATTTAGACGATTTAAAATAATAGTTTTTTAATGGAAAAATTCGCCCTGCCAATCAAATCAACGAACATACACGCCCTGTATTTCACCGACCCGAAAAATAATAACTATTATACCTGAAATACTGTAAAACAAATGTGACTCAACTATGTTGCAATTCCAGTCCACTGTAAAATTATTGTTCATTACTCGTTGGTTCAAATCCGGTTCGACGGACCAAAGAATTATCGAATTTTTTTGTAAATAAATTTAATTATCGCAAGCACAAGTGACAATTTGATATAACTATTTCAATTTCCTAAGGCTATATTTTCTGCGAATTTTCTGTGTACTAATAGACCCCTATCGTTAGCTTCTCTTAATATTTCTAATAGAAAAGCGCCTAGAAATCACGAACAGACTTAGAAGTCATTACATTTCAATTCCTAACCAAGTTCCACCTTCCACAGCGGCCAATAATAAGCAGCTCTACTACACGTGAAAAGAACTTGGATACAAATTCCTCGTTACTTCCAACCTAAGGTATTGGTGTATATTTTTGTTAATGACGTCACAGTAGATCTTTTACGGAATCAATCAAAATCCCATAGAAACGACTTTTGAATTGCTTCCATGTAACCTTCTTCTATGCGCGATTCAGAAAAATTAAGCAATGCTTCCCTTGTTGCCATAAACACCACTGCTTTTACGCTATAGTTTTGATCTGCTCTGCAAAATGATATATGGGCGAACTAGGCAATAAAAAATAAATAAAAAAAAAACATTTCATCATCCAGTGACGTGATTTCCTTTAAGCAACAACCAATCTGAACATGATAAACAGCTACACAATCTCATTTTCCGAGAAGATTGCTTCGATTCAGTAATAGAATTACCTATGTCGTAATTAATTCTTCAGAGGTACGTTTTTGGAAAAAGAAACACACGCAATCTTATCGTTTTTCGATTATTTCTAATCTCGATTCGGGTCCAAATATTGCTGACTGACAGAATAACAACATATTACTATTTTGATGTTTGTGGTGTTTGAGGAAGGAGAGAAACTTGCTAATATTTCTTTTATTATTGTATTTTTATTTATTTACATAAAATGCTGAAATACGAGAACAAAATTTAATTAAACCATTTTTGAATTCCCAAAAACAAATATTTCTTGTATACTCAATGCCCTAAAATCTTCTACAATAAAACAATCAAAATGAATTTGCGCTCTTACAGAAAAGAAACTAAAAATTCAGTTAAAAGATACTGAAATTAATTTTTTGGTGATTACATAAATTACATACATTCCGTAGAATTAAAAACAAATTTGCTGTCTCATCAGATGCAAGAGATATAACGAAGCTCGTGAAAACGTATACAACGGTTTTTAGGTTATATAAAAGCCTTTATGGTGCGTTTACACTCACCCCTGAGGCTCGCCTCGAGGCGAGCCTCTACCCCCATCAGGTCATTGCAAACCGGTTTTCGTCGGCTGTGTTCTTTGCTGTGTTGAAAGCAATTTACACTCAACATGCCTCTGCGGCACAACTTGCCTATAAGTGCGAAACGACAGAAATACGATGAGCTGCGAAGTGCATGCTGCCACAGTTCATTGTATGTGTATACACATATGGAAGCGTGCGTCGGAGAAAAAGTTGAAGAATGTTAGATGGTGCATTTACACTCAGCGTTTGAGGCGAGCCTCTATCCCCACCAAAAAATCAACCAATCAGATGGCTCGTGGAGTCGCAAGAGTCTAACATTCTTCAACTTTTTCTCCGACGCACGCTTCCATATGTGTACACACATACAATGAACTGTGGCAGCATGCACTTCGCAGCTCATCGTATTTTTGTCGTTTCGCACTTATAGGCAAGTTGTGCCGCAGAGGCATGTTGAGTGTAAATTGCTTTCAACACAGCAAAGAACACAGCCGACGAAAACCGGTTTGCAATGGCCTAATGGGGGTAGAGGCTCGCCTCGAGGCGAGCCTCAGGGGTGAGTGTAAACGCACCAAGACTCTTGCGACTCCACGATCCATTTGATTGGTTGATTTTTTGGTGGGGATAGAGGCTCGCCTCAAACGCTGAGTGTAAATGCACCATTAGAAGTTAAAACCAATTTCATATCTCATATATAGCCAAATTTATGAAAATGTATGCAACCCCTTTACACATCCTTGTAGGGGGTTGAAAATGTAAAAATACTGAATTATATAAAAAGCCTGAGGAAGTTAAAACCGACCATATCTTTTTATGAAAAACGAGAGTACCTCTTACGGCACCTCCTTGGGGTTGAAAATAAAAAAATAACCTAAAATGAGTGCTTAGGCGATATCTAAAAAGTTCGTGAAAGAAAAAAACAATATGTTGTCAGACCTAAGAAATATTGCGGAATTCGTGGGAAGGTATGCAACCCATTTACACCCACTTAGGCGATCAAAATTTAAAAATCCTGAAGAGTCTTTTTGGGCGATTAATTAAAAAGCCTGTAGAACTAAAAACTGGATATCTAATCAATATCTAGTTAGGCCTAAGAGATATGGCGGAATTCGTGAAAATCTATGCAATCTATTTACACACCGTTAGTGGTTGAACGCAAAAAAATCCTGTAAACCTGAACACGTATTGTTGTACAAATGTTAAGATTCATAATAATACCTACATACATTTCATCCATAATTTAAATACTAAATTAGTAAAAGTTGTAATAGCGTCTCTCGGTATTAACTAAGGCAGGTACATCATTCAGACATCATTAATTTTTTTCACTGTATATAAATGCATAAGGGTCGGTACTAATGTGTAGGGTATGCAGGAGCGCATGCACAGTACAAGGAGTAGATACTATTTTCGATTACCTTGAAGATAAGTAGCCTATCTAGAAAATACAATACTTTATTAATAAAAACGGGCGGGTTTCCTTCGATTCTCAAATTCAGATGGAGGAGGGTGGCATATGCCCGCCGCAAATGACATTCTTGGATTAAAGCCCAATCATTCTGGTCCACAATAAATGTTCCGCCACCCAAATTCCATGTTATAATACAAGACTATAATAGTTTATTTTTTTAATAGATATGTACTAGTATAAGAATTTGATACCTTACTACATCACTGCTAGCACCATTGACAACTCCATCTTGAAGTCGTGAGTTCAAATCTTGCTGAACTCTGTTATTAAACTGCAATTTGCCATTCCTGTCAATCCATCATTAATTAATTACATTGCCAATTTAATTTCATTACAACCATACTCCAAAAAGATTATAATGGCAGAGTGCAAAGAAGCAATTTTATGCAAGCTGCACTTTATTCGATAGATAACACTGACCTCCAAAAATGCAATTAATTATTGTGGAAGGCTATTTTTTTTTGTATTACGGTATTTAATTATTTCAGGAAATTTCCTTCACCATTTTCACGATCAAATTAAATGAAAATGTTTTACTTGAAAAATTAGTTTTCCGGGTAAAATACTGTTAAATTTTCATTTTTGTGTGATGTTTCGGACTCGACTTTGTTCTTTATCAAACTACCCGGAAAACTAGTTTTTCAATTTCAACATGTACCGTGAAAAACATTCACCAAACCAATGTTTTATTTTATAATTATAAAAAAGAGGTAATTGTTTATTTTAGTCGGCCATTAAAATTCTAATGCCCTCCAAAACCAATAAATAATTTAAATTTATCAACATATGTATATAAATAAAATTGATAACTTAAATATAACTGAACCCAACTTGAATTTCAATATTTGAGTAAAATGCGGTATAAGTAGTGCCACAGACTATTCTTTTCTCATAAAAAAAGGGTGCCAAA
Source organism: Beris morrisii (assembly GCA_951812415.1). Lineage (NCBI taxonomy): Eukaryota > Metazoa > Arthropoda > Insecta > Diptera > Stratiomyidae > Beris > Beris morrisii. The sequence continues at coordinate 76,189,025 of OX638310.1, forward strand.
TAGTCCTATCGAAATATTGAATACAACAAAAATTGAAGGAAAAGGGATTTCCAACCTTTTACATTTCTAGCATTTTCTTCTAAAGTGAACGGTAACATAGAAATTTATGATATAGCCTGGTAAAAAATAAATGGAAATTTTTAAAAGGATTGGACGTATTTATTGGAGTAACAGTAGCGAGTAAAGCTCATCTATTCGAGACGAATTCGTCAAGAAAATGTAATGTAAAACGAGCGTACGAGCCTTTTGAAAATAATAAAAAACGGAGTAAGCGAAAAGAAACAATTAACGCTGACTGCAAAATAGAAAAGATTGTTTTATTGAATTTTGAACAATAAAAATGACAAAACATTGAGTACCAAAGAGACACAATGTCAATTTTGTACCAATCTTAAAAATTTTTTTTCTTTGAAACGTTTCCATCACAGCATCAGCGGTGAAAAAATCTACATTTATCGCTTAGGATGCAATTACCGGAAGCATTGAATAGTACATACAAATTCTAAAATCTTATATTTTTCTTGATGCTCCACCGCTCCCGTGACTCGTAAAATTCTAAAAAGTACCAACAAATTATTCCGGCTTCGAACCACCTACAAACCGGTTCGTCAAATTCTGAAAAAGTAACAGGTACCCTTAACCAGCAGCAAAATTAAATTTTTTTTTTCAGTGTACGGGGTTTGAGAGGTTTTTTTGTACGCATCAACTGAACACTTATTCAAATGAAATTGTTGTCAAAAATAACTGCCGCAAACGTTTTATTGATTGATAAGTCATTGCAATTTGATGTTAATTTCTGAAATTGTTGATTTCATTCATATACGAGTATGTATTAGAACTACAGTGGCTCACAGCTTATTTCATGCAGTGCCTTTTTTAAACTTTAGAAGACCGTATCTTAAAAACCAATTAGAAAATTGTAAAATGTTGAGTGTAGAATCATAAAAGCATGCTTATTGATTGCAATAAAAGAAAATTTACAAAAAAAAAAAATTCCGATACTCTTAAGGCTGAAAAAACAATAGCGCAGCAGAAACGCAGACCACAGCTTATTTCATGCAGATGATTGTACCCACTTTGGTCCGAGCGTGTTGTGCAATATAACGGTAATTTCTTTTTCTATGCTTTCGTTCTAGAATTAGCAATCAGTTATAATCACTATTAAGCGCGATATTGTACGTTTAAAGTTCAATAAGTGTTTTTTTGAAAAAAATGGGTCGTCGCACCACGATTGAGCAACGAGAATTGGTGATAAATCATTTCAAGGACGGTCAATCCCAACGAAAAATTGCTCAATTTGTTAATTTGAGTCCCGCCACAGTACAGAGCATCATCGAACGCTTCATTCCTGAAAATCGGATTCAAGATAAAGGCAGAAGCGCGCCAAACAAGATTTTCAACTCGTTATTGTTCGTAAAATCAAGGAAAACCCAAAGTTAACGGCTCCAAAACTAGTTACGGAGATACAGAAAGGACTAGGTAAGTCATGCAGTGCAGAAATTGTCCGTCGCGTCCTTCGGGACCACAACTTCAATGGTCGAGTAGCTAGAAAGAAGCCATTCATAAGCAAAAAAAACCAGCTGTGTCGACTTTCCTTTGCTAAAGAGCACGCCAACAAAAACAAGGACTTCTGGAACAGCGTCATATTCGCGGACGAGTCTAAATTTAATATCTTTGGCTCTGACGGTATGGCATACGTGTGGCGGAAACCTAATACTGAGCTCCGAAAAGAAAATCTAAAACCTACAGTGAAACATGGCGGCGGAAGCGTAATGGTTTGGGCCTGTATGTCGGCAGCCGGGGTTGGAAATTTGGAGTTCATTGAAGGTAACATGGACAAAAACATGTACCTCAATGTTTTAAAAAAAAATTTGCTCCAGAGTGCTGCGAATCTTGGAATACCAAACTCATTCCGTTTCTACTAAGACAACGACCCTAAGCATAAGTCTGGTATTGTGCAGTCTTGGCTGATTTGGAACTGCCCCCATGTTATGACCCCACCGGCGCAGAGTCCAGATATAAATGTAATCGAGAATTTATGGGCAATTTTGGAAAATAATATTCGGCAATGCAATGCATTTCCAACAAGGAACATTTAAAAAAAGCTATTTTGGAGGAGTGGACAAAAATTACCTCAGCAATTACCAAAAAACTTGTGAATTCGATGCCAAATAGACTTAAAGATGTAATAAATGCAAAGGGCTACCATACTAAGAACTGAATTTTGTATAAAATTTAATTTATTTTTGTAAATTAAAGTCTAAGTTTAAGTGCATGAAATAAGCTGTGACATGAAATTAAGCAGTATTTTCATAATTTTTGTTTATTAATTATTACTAACAACAATTTTGTTATTTTTGAATATCCCAACTTAAACAATAAATATTTTTCTAAAACATGGCGTTTTAATCCTGTCAATATTTTACATAGTTTTTCAATAACAGCGTGATAAATTTTAAAATTGGAACTGCATGAAATAAGCTGTGAGCCACTGTATATTGCTAGCTGTCATATTTTTCAAAACAAAATCCTTAGATTATATACCTAAAAGGATAGGACACCCCGGTGTAAAAGCTCGAAAAAAATAGAGACCAATTTTATTTTAACATCACCATGGAATCCAAGGATGCCAAGGGATCTTGCTTGTCAAAAACACACGTAAAATAATTATGAAGGAATATTTTGTTGTTTGTTTTTATTGGTTGTCATGGTAACCTGAACGGATTAGATCTTGGATCCAATGGCGTAGCAAAATAATGTTATATTTGGGGCAACCCAAAAGCGTTACAAAGGTGAACATTTCGAACATGCAACTGTACTTAGAAAAGAAATATTTATTAAAATATCCATTTCTGTACAAATGCTTTGTATCGAAAGAAATCTTTTCGATGACTAGTCTTCCTTGAGTTCACAACAATATAGCCTTCTTATTAAATTAGTAATAGAAAAATCAGCATTATTGTTAAAAATAAGTCTGACGAAATATCATAATTTAGTGTTTATCAAAAAAGTACGCATTTGAAAAAGCTACTCGTTTCTGGTATTTCGCCGAGATTTCAGTTACAGAATCGTACCAGATCATAAGTGAATATGTACATATATAATAAAATAACATATATCTGTAAAGCATACATACATAGATTACAAAGAGATAGATAGTTTTATACCATAGATGAAATCTGAGAGTATTATAAGTTTAATCCAGCCCAAAAGTTTGTATCGCTTAGAACGAAGCCTCAGACCAAAAAAAGTTCAATATTATTTTGTGCTTATTTGGGGACACAACCTCTAAATCCACTTGACGTCCGTCCGCCCGTCCTTCTATCCGTTAGCATGATAACTCAAGAACGCCTTGACCTATGATCTTGAAATTTTGAATCTGGATGTTTCGTCGAATTTGTAAGGCTAAGTTCGTTAACGGGCAAAATCGTCCTCATCGTACGATTGGCTTGCAGCTGATCGTGACTGCAGTATATTTATGCAATATATTTAATATATGCAAAAAAAAACTTTTAAAATAAGCAGTTTTGTACGCCCATGCAGCTTTTACTTTACAATGCACATAAAACATCTTGGCTCTTTTTTATTGTAGCATGTCCAATCCTTTTAGGTATATAATCTAAGACAAAATCAATAAATACGAGTTGAATAGGAAAAATCAGAATCAGCTGCTTGTTTTGACTGAAAAATCTAATTTCTAAGTCCAGGGAAGTCGGCAGAACATTTAATTTTGAAAAAAATGTATATAAATTTTTTTAATAACAATAAAATTTGCTTCTTTTTTTCTGCGTCGATAGAAATAAATAATTTGAAAAAGCAATTTGTTTTTTTTTAAACCGCTTCCTGAATAGATAAAAATCAAAGTCAAAAACCTTTTGTCATTTTTGCTGAGAACTAAGAAGAGCGGAGCGAATGGTACTGAAGAGTTGTATCTAACTCTTAAAATCTATCTAAATATTTTTTGGGCTTTTACGCCGAAATGATATAAGTTAATCAAGTTTGATGAATGAGTTTAGCACTATACATACTGTAGCTTTTGAATTTAATTTTGGAATAGTCTAGTATATTTCGATATACAGTAGACACGGGTTTAAATGGACTTGATGTCTCTACTGTAAGCGAGTGACCATTTTACCCGAAGCTATTTGTTCTTAAGCTCTTCAGTCGGGACCTTGAAATAGTTCCAAATTTTAAGTTAGTAACAAATGTCATGACCGATATATAAAATATTTGATTCTTATAACCATTCCTGACTAAATCGCGCAATCTCTGAAAGAGGACAACTTAACTAATATGAACTGTTTTTTTTTATGGTTCATTTTTCTTAGTTCTTTTTTTCAAGTTCCTATATGCCCCCTTCCGCTCCATAGAAGAGTAATAGAAGCAGGGCTGTTACCGCTTTCATCGTATTTCTTTTTTGTTAGACCACGAGTAATAAACCTAGGGTAAATAATCTAGGTACAATTCGAAACCACGACCTCTGGTTTTGTAGACTAGCGCGCTTAGCAACTGCGCCACTGTCTCTTGTGGGTCGCCAAAATTGCCGATTCTCTTGATCGGCAAATTCCAACTAAAATGCATTTTGTAATGGGTTGAACGACTGGCCCAATTCACAATAATTATTAGCTAGCATTAATTTAGTATTTAAGTTATTGATTGAGATCACTCAGACTCAGTATTTTTTACAATCTAACGAAGAAACTCTGCCCGAGGAGTCATAATTAAACTAGTATTTTTTTCAACGCAGCAGAATCGTCTTTTATATTTACCATACATCATCTCTATTTTTACAGGTACTAACCCTGAACACTTAATTAAACTGTTCTTTTTTTTCAGCTACTTTAAAACCCTGGGTAAATCTGCCTCCTCTTCTGGTGGCGATTACCCCTTTCCTGGTTTCAATTTGTGGACTTCTTACGAAGGCCGAAACAGAATTTTCAGGGACTTTACAATAATTTCGGACTGTAATATCCTCGTGGTATTGCAGCCCTCAACATTCGATCCCTCAACATTATTTAATTTCAGAGCAGATTATTTTCTTAAATTTAAAGTTTATCACAGATTATTAAAAAAAATACATGCCATGTGTTAAATAAATATTCCATTCATATTATTATTATTCAAATGGCGACAATTTAAATTGTCACATTTTAATAAACCATTATCAAAATTTATGTATAATTGTTAAATTTATTTATTAATGCATTCACATGAAAATCATGCAAGCCACTGCAATATCAACAGATTGAATTGGCAAATTCAGAATCATCTGTTTCCAACAAATACTGACTTTGACAATTGCCGCTAGCAATATAGTTTACTAATACATATATGATTTCATTAGAGTTTTATAAATATGTACAATAAAGTTGCTTATATATGGATCTATTCACATGTCATGAAAGAACGCCTGCACAGAATTTGATGAATTTCAGTAGAGCAATATATGTATTATATGGTAATATAGGCTACTCTTTTTCTTATTAGTGTCAAGGGAAGAAAGGGGGTTTATATGAAGAAAAATGAGAAAATTATTTAAATATTTCATTTAAATTCAGTCCTTTTTCCTAATATAATGGAAATATTTAATCAAAAGATTGCACAGCGTTTTTTCCGAGTACAGTAGCGTTCTACAAAGTGCGCCTGATTAGTCCGCGATGAGTAAAGTGACCGAAGCGAGCGGGTCTCCTTCCTTAGTATATGTCTCGAATAGGCTCCCTCGGTTAATTGTTTTTGATTAATTTCATTGGGAATTCCATGATGACTATCATCAGAAATATCATGATGTATTTCATGAGAACTTTTATCTGGCACTTTACGATGAACTTCAAGAGTTTAGTCAAATTTCTGTTTGCCACAACCTTTTATTTGTTCTACACAAACTTTATTTTGGCGGAAAAAATTGGACAGGACTTTTTTTCAAATTTTTAAGTTTTTACTTTTTTTCATTACATTTGACAGCATGGCATACAGTGTAATACTAGCTTTAGTTTTGCACTATCTTGTTATACTCCGGTAATGCACTATACCCCTGCTCCACTATGATTGAAAAATATATTGGAAATTGTATTGCCCTTAAGCGTTTTTTTAAAATATATATTAAAGCTAACTTTACAAAAACAATTTCTAGGAGGAAATCCTCAAAAAGGCCTTAAAGATTCAACTTAAGCTGTAGCGCCGAATAAGACAATTATTTCATGGTATTTTTAAATTTAATTCTTTTCCATAGAAAACTTTTTTGGTTTCATTGCACTTTTCATACGTTGAAAAAAAGAGATAGATTATATTCCATACAATTTTGTTAAAATTAGTACGTTCACCTCGACCATTATGAATTAACGCATATACGAGTACATATATAGTACATAGATTAATTTATATTGTTAATAAGCTTATTTGAATAAAAATTAAGCGGATGCACATAATTTATATGCGAATAATTAGTTTAGTTTTATTATAGATAGAATAAAAGCTTTAATTTAGAGGTAAAATATTATATACAAAGATTACTAACTTCTCTTCAAGAATAGCAGCATCTTCTACTTCGACATCATTTTCAATAATATTTTGTTGTTTTTTAGCTCTGAAATAAAAAAAATGTTTCCAAAATCAGTCAAGCTAAAATTTAATAAAAATGTGGAATTCATTCGAAAAAACCTACGAGTAAAATTTTTTTATGTCTTTGTTGTTTGTAATAGTGTGTTGTGTTTTTTTAAATACGTTTTTTTTATTAATAACAGCTACCATTTCAAAATAAAAAAAAAGAATTAAAATAATAAGAGTCGCATTTTGCTTATACTTGCTTATCATAGGGCTTAGGACTAATCAATGCACTTTTAACTTTGTACTTTTCGAATTATTTAAATAACTACATCCGTTCCTTTGAGAAGTGATGCATATTTAAGGGAACTACTGACCGTCATAATCACGACAAAAATATCGAACTCAGATGAGAAAAACTCTCGTGAAAATGTCGAAAAAATGCAAGAAATTAAGTTCAAAAAATCTGTCAACAGTCTGGGCGCAACTTTATTATTTTTGGGTAAAAATCCGAAACGCGTTTATTGCTGAGATGTAGTGTTAGTTACCATACGACTGAATACATAAAAAAGATTTCGGAAAGCGGTTAGGATGGGGTCGCGCTAGAACACTTATGCCGCATTCCACATATAACATATGTATTATGTAATTGGGTCTTCCATACTCCACCGCCCAGTTAAAAAATTTTACTTTCAGCAAACTATATTTGTAAACCTTTATACACAAACCGAATTTTATTTTTCTAGTGCATTTGGTGCGTGAGATATCGTAATCTAAAGTTTTTCACCCCCCACCTCCCCACGCCACTTCCCCATTCAAAAATTTATTTCCCATCTATTTTCCAAGTATACCTACAGATATTAATTAAGTTTAAATTTCGTGGCATTAACCGTTTAGGAGATATGGATTTTAAAATGTCTCGGACGCATTATTTTTCTCCCCACTCCCACACCCTATCACCCAAATCAGCAATGTTTTTGCAAATGGGAATTTATATCAAAGCTCTATATAGATTCCAAGTTTCAACCTTCTAACATAAGCGGTTGCTGAGATCTAGAAACCAAAACTTCCGTTTAAAAATAAACGCTTGCCCCACCTCCGCATGACACCCGCACCCTTCAAAGAGTGGTCACTTCAAGAGGCCCACCCAGTCTATTCAGAAAAAAAATCAATTTCAATTTAATAGTTCATAGGGTTTGGGAGTTATAAGCACTCAAACTATTTTGCGTACGGCGTACGGCGCACAGACGGACTGAAATTTTTTTTTGCTTTTGTGGTGTTTGGTCGTGAAATGTGAAAAAAAATTTTTCAGGGTAGCAAATTTTTTTTTTTTTTTTAAAAATCGATAACAATTTTTTATTATTAAAATAATAAAGTATGTAATTACAAATCAGTAATAGTCTGGGTGGCTTAGTGGCTAGAGCACTTGCCTTCGGCGCACCTGGTACCAGGTTCGAATCTGCTTGGCGACAAGTCATTTTCGAGAATGGGATTGAGTGCCGGAATACCAGTTCACTCAGCTGTAAATGAGTACCTGAGTTAAAAATCTGGGTAATAATTAATAATCATGGGCCTGTGGCTGACCACTTCACCTCCTAGTGTTCCGTTGGTCTAGTAATGAAGTAACTCTAGCATTACTTCGAGGCATAGGCCCAATTTGGGCTGTTGTGCCATTGATTATTATTAATTACAAATCAGTACTGTATGCAGGATTGTAAATTTTTTTTTAAGAGAACATATTTTTAATCAAACCGGTAGAAAGAATAGAACAGATTACATTAGGGCAACTTTGAACTGATGAATTGAAAGAACGAATCTTTGGAATGCAAAAAATTTTTCAAGTTGGGGTTGAACCCGAAACGAATTATTTAAAAGAAATGCAAAAAATTGCTACACCTTGGATTAAAACTGAACTAAAATTCGTTGATTCTATGTGAAAGGATTTGATTAAGTTTTCGTTTTGAAGAATTTAGAGAGAATAGGCGAACCTAAAACCACAAATAGCGCAGAATACCAAAATATTTTGTACAACTTACAGAAATAATGTTTTTAACGCGGTTACTACTATACCCTTTCCTTAACACTTAAGCATAAAACACTACTTTATTGATCTTAATTTCAAGGTATATCTTTCGAACAACCTAATTTACGATTCCCATAATTTGCATAGTAGTTCAAACTCTTAAACAAGTTCCGTGAATCAAGCTGAGTCGATGATCTATTCGACGCAAACTAAACATCTTTGGCATTATACTCCCGTTGTCCGTACCATAGTGAAACATATATTTCTATCCTCTTACGTATAAATTTTCAAGTTCAAGTTATAAAACTTTTGAAAGTCTTATAAATGTGTAAAATTTCGAGCATAAGTTAATTTTTTTTATCTATAATTATTCCTTCCGGTCTCTGATAGGTGCTAAGCTTTTTATTATGTTTTATAATTTGCTGGCTATTCGACTTTAGCTTTAACGATTAGGTATTTAAAAGAAACTGGAAATTGGCATTTTAGAACTCAATAGATATTAAGTTAATTCGCAACGTTAGTGGTCCTTGTAGAAAAATGCTAATACGGAAGGTAAGTAGAAGCTGAATAATTAAAATTAAAAAAAAAAATAAACAAAACAAGCCGAATACTTTCGTTTACAGTAGAAGACAAAGGTAATGCGTATATTTTCATTCTAGTACAAAATGTAATCGCGTAAATTGTATAGTTATTTTTTTAACGAATTAATTAAACGATGAAGGAAATGTCACTGCCAAAGTCAATCGAAATTTTGATAAAAATGAAATTGAATTTGACGATAGCACTCAGAGCAAGAGCAAGGTCAAAGCACACGAGTAATAAGATCTCAGCTTTTTTTTGTTTATTGATAAGAAACGAACATATTATTTATGTATTTTTAATTATTATATAAGTTAGCGAGTAAAGCCGATAAGATATAAATGAAGAATTTGAAAAATTTAATGGGTAAATGCAGAAGGCTCGTAGAGGCTCGTTTCGAGATAACATGCATTTCGTTTGCTTCGCCAATATTCTGATTTGTTATTTGAATTAAAATTGTCAGCTGTTTTTCACTGATAAACAGTCGAACTCGTAAGTTACAGAAAGTTACGACTTACAAGATAACTACACTTCCAGAGCCTATTTGGGCTAAATTCAACTGTTCGGATCCAACAGAAAAAACTACTCACCTTCAGTGATCTCATTTGTTTGTTTCAGGGCTTTTGTATAGTCATGAATGCAATATCACTTTGATGAAATCATTTATATGATGATTAAAACATTTGTTTTTATATGTTTTTCGCTTCGTCGTCCGAATTTAATTACGTACCTAATTAAATTTAAATCTTCAAAAGAAGACTTCTTTGTAATGTACGTACTTACGAGTACACTGTAACCCGATCAATTAGCCTAATGTCCGTTATATGATAAACATATTGCTTGTTCGGATCACGAATAAGTTAGCTTTGAATTGGAATAGTTATTCAACCACCTAATGTCAACCAAGATATATAAGATATAGAAACAAATGTTTTAATATTCTCCAAAATTTTAATTCTTATTATATTTTAGTAAATTCTTTTATCATTTAATTGTTTGTTCCGACTTACGAATTTAAAATTAAATATTTTTCCTGCAATTGTTAAATAATCATTATTTGATGCTGGAATCAACAATATATATGTGTAAAATCTATTCGAATTGTAGTTGAATATATTAAACTATCGGCCCTATTCTGAAATTGTGACATATCAAAGGTTACAACCTGCTGGGACTAAAATTTTGTGACTGCGTTTGTGGTCGAATAGTTTTTTTTCATTCTGGCGCTGCAGTCTCAAGAAAGGTCACAACAATTTCTCCACACAGTCTTAGACATGTGAAATTGATGATGTGCTGTCAAATCCAGCCTTTGCAGCTGTATTATGCAAAGTTCTCGACCTTAGTAAACATCGCAAACGTGGAAGTCTGAAGTAACTCTCAAATGTATTGTCGATTAATGAAAATGGATTACATGCTTTTCCAACTTTCAGAGCGTGGCTCTTCTTAACGCCCTTAAATTACACAAAATGTAAAACAGTCATCTAAATTTACGTTAAATTACTTTTGTTTAGCTTCTTTCAGTAATTACAGCATCAAATAAACCAAACGTTCCCTTTCATTAAATGTTTGGTACTGAAACTTCACGAAATGTAATTTTTGTTTGCCTGGCTCGCTGTTGTAATCACCTATTTCGCTAGTGTAATATCGTTTCTTCGATAAAAGTAATAAACAATCTCAAAAAAAAATACTAAATAATAATAACTCTTTTTTAGGTTAACTCCATTTAATTGTTGACATTTTTTCAATTTCAGTACAGCGGCTTATTATTTTATATTTTAGTCTAAATTTAGGTCTACGCTAGTCACAATTTTGTAATGTTTTTTTGAAACGACAAAATTGTAACTTATGATAGAATATGAAGTCACAGATTTTCTAAAATTGTGACTTGCGAGTGTGGACAGAATAGACCAGTTAAATTAGAAATGTCAACATATAGTAGAATGTGGTATTGTATGCCTCCTTGATATCATGTTGAGCGACAAGTTTGGAAGGTACTCGCCAACAGCGTAGTAAACACTGGCCTCAAGAATTAAAAGTAGTATTTGAGCCGTTTATGTTGAAAGTGGGGCAAGTCCATTTTACAAAAAAATTAAGATAATGATAACTATAGATAAAACTTAATATGATCTTTTTATCTGTTAACAATTTTTAGTCAAAAAATTCAAATTCCGTAATATTTGGGAGATGAAAATTTTAGCTTTTAACGGTATTGTAAATATGTTTAGTCCATCTTTGGCTGAAATTATTTTTAACCGAATATGTTATGGCATAATTTATAAAAATTAATTGTTTTTTGTTATGTTATATTCTCTACTGAATATTTAAAAACTGTTTTTTTTGTTTTATTTTACTTTTTCTCAAACTAATAAATATTTATATAAAATTAAACAGTATTTTGTTTTTATTATTAAAAAAGGATGAAGCAACTAAAATATTATCCGTTTAGGGTCATTCTATCAAGAATCGCCAAAAATTACGAAATTTGTGATCTAACCATCTCCGATTCTTTTGAAAATTTTGGTACTTGTAGAACTAGTAAAAAAATAATTGAAATCCAATTTTTTGTTTCTATCTTAATCTTTTTTGTTAGTTATAGTATGAGAAAGTATGGTAAAGTTAGCTCAAAAAAGGTGTCCGAGTCCTCTTTGAAAATGTATATTATTCTAAGACAATAAAATAGGGCTCATTTTAAAATTAACGATTACAATAATTCATAAATTTTAAAAGTGGGGCAAGTCCATTAAGGTATAATTAAACCATTATTTTTTTTAGCTAGCACTATATACACTATTGGATAATAAACTTACGTTATCTAAGACCACAAAAAGCAAAAAATATGTCTATTACTGCTTACCAATATTTTTAAATTTATTGAAATGCAAACCTTTAAATATCTCGCAATAACAAAAAATGGACTTGCCCCACTTTCAAAATAAACGGCTCATTTTACTCACCGTTGAAAAATATGCCAATTTTTTAGATTAGACCGAATATAGGCAAACAATTGAAAATAAAAATTTCGGTTATACTCAATACAGACACTAAGATCGTGGTGCAGAAAAATATTGACTTACGTCACATTATTACGCACCACCTGTTCATATTTTTTGATTGTCAGATGATTAAAGTAGAGATTAATTTAATAACATTTATTGCCTTACAATAAAAATTTTTGGAATCGTAAATATACGTCTTCTTATTGTATATTGAATTCATATTTTTATTCATTTACAAGTTATTTTCGTAATTAAGCCCAGTGAAAGTAGAAAAATATCAATTTTTTTATAAACCGTATTGTATTTAAAAGTATTTATAGGAATTTTGATTACATATCTCAAAAACGGGTTATCGATTTTAGAAAGAAAGTACAAATTCCTACTTGGTACTTTAAAATTATAAAAATTACGAAGTTCGGTTTAAAATACAGTGCATTTTACTGCATTCTTTAGCTTCGCTTTTTCGATTAGGTAATGAAAGAAGAGGTGACAGAAAAGTGAAAAAATTATTCCAAACTATGCAACGCCATAACATGGTTGATAAAAAAAATTTGAAATATTTGAATATCTAAATATAGTGCGAGGAACTAGAATATATGGAAAACTAGTCCTTCGTGTTTTCACAGTAAGCACCTCTTAAGGGATGATATTCAAAGATGACATTACTGTTATCAATTCCCTGGAGTTTTTAAAATACAATTTAAAAAAACCGATTTGATGCGAAGGGCGTGCTACTTCAAAAATCTGCCAATGGTCTGGGCGAAACTTTATTATTTTTCGGGTCAAAGCTCGGGAGCGGTCAAAGTCGGAGTGTATCATGAGTTGCTTCGAGATTATTAGATTTCTTGGAAAATTAATTTTGTTCTTAAAATAAAAACATTTAAAATAGCGATTTTTAGCCGATTAAGCATTGGAAAATTTCTTTCTTCTTATCATTTATACTCTCTTAGGAGCTGAAAAAGGAAAAAAATTAAAAAGAAGTTTTAGGCGTATATTACGCAAGCACGTGAAAGTGAAAAGATATCTGATAAGACCTGGGGATACAGTAGAATTCGTGAAAAAGTTTTCAACCCCCTTTGCACCCCCTTAGGGGTCGAATTTTAAAAAATCCTAAAAACGCTTTCTAGGTATTTATATCAAGAAGATGTACAATAAAAATGAATTCAATATTTGGGAAAACCTAATAGATATGACGAAAACCGTGAAAATATATGCATTCCATTTTCACTGATAACTTTTTTTGCCCCCCTCCGAACGCCAATGAGTATTTGAAATTTTTTTTTATCTAAATTAGTTTTCCAGTTGATCTACATAAACAGACCGAGTTTCAGTTTTGTAGCATAAGCCGTTCTATAGATAGGAAAAACACCCCCCACCCCCGTACCATACTGCCCCTATAAAAAATTATATTTTTCCAACATGCTACTAATATAGATCTATCTAAATACTGAGTTTCAGCTTTATATCATTATAGGTTCTCGAGATATAAAAACCGGAACTTTTTCCTTTTCACCCTCCCCCACCCTCACCCTCTACATCCTCACTTCCAAAATTTTGTTTTCTGCTAGGGGTTTATTAGGCCCACTTCAGGTAAAAATTTTAAGCATATATCTTATACCGTTCTTGAGATATATGACGTGATTTTTTAAAAAAATTCTTATCCTTTCCACTTTCAAGATCCACCGCCCCCTTAAAAAATTTTACTTTCAGCAAACTTCATTTGTCAACCTTTATACAAAAACCAAATTTTATTTGTCTAGTGCAATCGGTTCGTGAGATATCGTAATCTAAAGTTTTTCACCCCCCACCCCCGTACGCCACTGCCCCCACTCAAAAATTTATTTCCGATCTATTCTCCTAGTATACCTACAAATATTCATAAAGTTTCAATTTTGTGACATTAACCGTTTAGGAGATATAGAATTTAGAATGTGTCAACCTCGCCTTTTTTGCGTTTCGGACGCATTATTTTTCCCCCCACTCCCAAACCCCTTCACCTATATCGGCAATTTTTTTGCAAATGGGTCCACTACCAAAGCTCTATATAATTTCCAAATTTCAGTTTCCTAGCATAAGCGGTTGCTGAGATCTAGAAACCAAAATTTTTCATCTAAAACACTTCCCCCTCCTCCCCCTAACACCCACACCCCTCCAAATTTGGTCACTAGAGGGGGCCTACCCACTCTATCCCCGAAAAAAAATTCAACTAAATAGCTCAAAGGGTTTGGGTGCTACGAGCCTTCAAACAATTTTGCGTACACCGGTAGACGTACGGCGTACGGCGTACGGGGTACGGCGTACGGCGGACAGACGGACTGAAATTCTTTTTTGCTTTTTTCGTGTCTACTCGTTATGAAACGTAAAAAAAAAATTTTGAGGGTAGCAAATTTTTTTTTTTTAAAAATCGATAACAATACTGTATTATTGAAATAATAAAGTAAAATTAACTAGCATGAGAGAATTTAAAATTTTAGGTGATTTATAGTCATAAACCACCTCCACGAGGATGCAAACGGCTTGTACATGTTTTCACGAATTTCCTCATATCTCTTAGGTCTGATGAGGTAGCATATTGGTTTTCACTTCTTCGGTTTTCACGTAATCGTCAAAGAACTTGTATTTTTGATATTCAACTCATAAGCAGTATACAATTTTGCATATATTTTCGCGAGTTTCTGATGAGGTCTTTTATTTAAATTCATTAAGCATTAGTGTATAAATTTTCACGCTTTATTTTTTTTTAATTACCACAATTTTTTTTTATGAAGAACCCCTAATAAATGGTGAAAATTCGTTGTTGTTGGGCTCAATTTTTTTCGATTTAATTGGATACTAACTACATAAAAAGATCTTCTATCAAAAGAATTATTCTTGAGAGCCAACTTCTATTGTTCATATATGACTCCATAGTCTCATTATTTACAATTTATATACTATACCTACAATAAACTTACAGACTAATCATAGTTAATTGATTGTTTGAAGTTTGTATGTTGAACTTAGTTCAGGTATGCAACTGATCGATGGCTCATACATCTTAGTGTAGTGGAAGTTGCAATATATGAACATGAACCTATTCATTCTGGCCGGTTTGTCATCCGCAAAAATGCACAATAAGTTATCGTCGATAACATTTCTATCAGAATAAATGTATGTGAGATTTTCTATATCAAACTGGTTGGACTCTACAGTTTTTGCCAATAAATTTTATGGTGATGTTGCCAGACAATTATATTTTCATCATTTTGTTTTAAAATTGCAAATATTATTGAAATTATTGAATATTCACGGGTTTCGGGGAATACATATTATAATGTGGGTTGCTTAAGGGCTCATGTACCCCTGAAATTTTAAAAAAATATATATTTTTTTTTCACAGATTTTTATTTTTTATACTTTTAAGAATTAAAAAAAAAATTTGAATTTAGAAAATTCCACTCCATTACAAAGTTATAGCAATAAATGTCACCAGACATCGGTTTGGAACGGCTTCCTGGCTAATTGTCGCGTCACTCTCAACAGCAGCGTTTAGCATTTATTTTTTCGCAAAAGCTGGGTTTCATAGAAAACAAGGTCATTTATAGGACCATCTATGAAAAACACGAAGATACAAGAGGAAGAAGGTGTACAGTACGAAGCTGAAATGGAAGACTAGCCGTAAGTTCACGTTGTACATACCAAACACTTTAAACGCATTTTTCTCGAAACTATGTTTTTAGACATGGTCGGCACTATAACTCAGTCAATTTTAAATATTTTTAAACTTTTTTTTTTAAAATTTTGATAACTATTTTGTCTATAGTCTGACTAGAGGTTTTTTTAATTTTTTGCCTGGAAATTTTTTTATAAATTATTAAACACAAATTTTTTTTTAAAAACTGATTACTAAAGTGAAATACTGTAACTTATTTATATATGAAAAAAAAAAAAAATTCCATCCGTCAGACTATAACTACTATATTATTTTACAAGATTTTTTTGTATTTTTGCAAATTGATTTATTTTTGGTGAAGTTATGATGCCGACCAGGAGGCACCATGGCTTTCATAAGTAGTCCATTTATACCCGTAAAAAACAATGTTAATATTAAAAAAAAATAAATTTTTTATAGTTGAATAGTTAATAATATATGTGAACTCAACAATTAAATTTTTTTTCACCATATAACCTTTATAATAATTTTTCAAATTTACTCGGTTTTCAGCGCGTGCAGAGGGACGTTAGCCCTTAACAACTTTTACGTTCGATTCCAAATGTTACGTTTGGAGTTTTGTTAAATCTTGTTTTTTTTATATTTATTTCAGTAAAATATCTATATGGTGTAAATTAATTCCAAAAACCTAACACAATGTTATAATCTTATAAGGAATAAGGAGGAGTTGCATAACTCAAATATTAGCTACGACAATCATTTAATTTATTAATTCTTGGACTAATAAACCATACTGTTTATAAGTTCAAGCCAACATGAAGCTACTATAATATTATTGCCAATATTAATAAAAGTCATCATTCGTACGAAGCTCAGAGTTCCTAAGTGGACCTGTGAACAGGTGGTTAATTGTAAAGGATCCGTAAAGGATCACAATGTACCCGCATTGTGATATCCGTGCAAAAAATTATGTATCTCCTCCGTCAAACTAACCAGCCAATAAAAATCATTTGTTTAAATCTTTTTTAAATGAAATTTAAATATCCCTGTCAAAGTGGGGCGTCTATACCAGTATGTTCGGGAGATATACCGCAAACAAGGAGTTTTCAAGAATGCATATACTCGTACTTCACTAAATAATCCAATTATTATAATGCCTGATGTTTCAAACTTTTGGAAGCTTTTATGAAATAATAATGTAAAACGGTCGGCGTTTCTCCCCGATTTACCCTACATTCTGAATTTATGTTTTGAGTAGAAATTGATAACGAAAAAAAATTGATCAGCTTGTTCAATTCTAATTTTATAGGTAACACGTTTGGCTACTTTATCTCGTGTGACTTAAATCGCGTCACATGACTTTTTTTGCTCTCCTGTCGTAAGATATCGATGTACGAAATATGATGTTATATTTCAAGGTCACACTGCCAGGTATGCTAACGGAAAGGTTGAATTAACTTTATTTCACGTTGAAATTTCAAATCATATACACCAAAAAACAATGGCATAAAAACTCGATATGAACATCACCAAGGTGTACGAATACAAGTGTCTTCATTTTGTTGGCCGCCACTTTGGTATGCTGTGTATTTGTCAGATGTTATTTAGGAATAGTTATTGTGGTATTCGGATGTTGCATAACTGCATAACAAATTCAATTTTTTAAAAACATTTAATTTAATTTTTTTAGTCATTAAATTAGAGCCTATAGAAGTAGATGTTTTTGAACTTAACAAAGAATATTTAAGACTGGTGAACCAAAAAATTAAAGGTTTTAAGGATAAAATTGATATGGAAAATCTTATATGAATATAGGCAATTAATAAATACCTTAACCAAGTTTTTAGATACATAACGTCAAAAGGAAATAGAATAAAATAAAAACAGCATCATAATTTGTGTGCAAGTGCACCCTTAGAGGGTGCTTCGCCCCCACCTGTATTTAACCATTCCGAAAAATTGTATTATAAAATCAGAAAAACTTAATTTTAAAACCAAATATTGTTCAACCAGTTTTTCCATTCAAGTCAATTAAAAACTTATTGGTCCTTGGGTTTATAGTTGCCATTATCAGCAAAATCCACGGCCATTATTTCATGTAACTATAGGATTTTACTTTTCAGTAATTTTTTTAAGGAAATGAAAATAGTGCCTCCGCCCACACTACAAAACTGAAATATCCACGGAATTTTGATATACTAACTTGGGTGGAGGATGTACAATAAGGTTGCTATTATTTCTGAATCTTAATGTTGACTCAACTCTACCCTTTTCTAAGACCCAGCTAGTTCTTTTACACCTTTTGCCCAAACCTAAGCTTTACCATTGTAAGTAAGTTATTGTTTTATCCATACAAAATATGGTAGGATGCTCCGATATGTGTGATGATTTCTTAGCACTGCTCAAACATTACTTTCATACAAGTAAGATCAAATTATTACACTAAATTGTTAAGTATAAGCCGAAGTGTTATCTTCAGTCGTTAAAAAAAACCCAATGTTGAATAATTCGATAAAAATGCTTGGCTTGTTGTCTGGGTATAAAGTTAATTAGCTTTGCTTAAAGTTGTTATTTGCATTGTAAAAATACTGTCTTACTCGAAATTTCGGATAATATCTATTACAAATTGCAATACTGATAAGAATTTATAAATACTTTTTTTTTTTTTTTCTTGACTTTACTTAAAGCCTTCAAATCTTTTGTTTGCGATGTGAAATGCTGCAGTATTTATAGTTTTATTTTAGACAGCCCATTCGATATCGATTGACGAATTTACGCCTAAATTATAAATAAAACTATAGTCAAAATACAAATTTTAATTGGTTTGGCTGATGTCAATCCACACTAAAATAAATACAAGACCGAAGTTGTGATTATCTAGAAGCTTTGATAAAACGATGGTATACTGAAAATCTTCTAGGAACCTCGACTTGAGATAGCAGCGCCATAGAAGTAGAACCAACCAACTAAACCAAACTTTGATCACAAGTTTTTTGCAACGATTCCCCAAATATGCAAAGCATAGATCTTTTTAACTTCATATGTTTCTAGCGTCTTGAATAAGTATATAAAAATACATTAATATTGTAAACATCATTATAAACACATTGTTTGTTTGTTTTTTTAAATAATTACCAAAGCAGTAATATGTAATTATATTTTGTTTATTTCAGATTAAAAAAGCTGTTGCGTATTTTTGACAAGTATCGCAATTATCAGACGAAAATATGATAATGTAATTTGTATGTATTAATTGCGCTAGAAAAACATTTTAAAATATAATTTTACCTAAATTTCCTTAGATATTCATATATTGTCATTTTCTTTTAATCCATTCATAATCCAAAATTTGAAAATAATGTGCTAGTATTATGTTAAGTAGATTTTTCAGGAAATGCCCATATTAAAAGTGTTTTTTGGAGGTTTGTGTCATTCAAAACAGCGATATATATTTTTTTTTTCAAATCTAATCAACATTTAATTTTATATACCATAACTCGTTACGAAAGCGATAACTGTAACCATCACTAAAATATAATTATGCGAAATACGCTAACGCGATTCAAAATAATAAATAAAGTGTGTTTTTTTGGTGGAGTAGTATTACTACAATTTTGTGTCCGAAATAAATATCTTGCATTTTATATTGTAGTCTCAAATTTGTAGATACATTTCTTTATTATTATTATACAAACAAAAGATAAATCGAACATGTGAAAATCAGTATAAAATAGGAAAAAAAGAATAAAATAGCGAAAACAAGAAAATCACTTACAAAGCATTTTCCATTGCCGTGTACTCCTCAACACCGTTCTCGTTCTTTTGTTGATTCACCTGTCCATTTGTAGCTGCGATCGAACCGTTCTTGTATCCCGTCATGATTAAATCTTAAATCGATATTCTTTAATAGAGAGATGAATTTAACTTGGAAACTGGTTAATAGGCAGTTCGGAACTTATAACAAGATTGCACTATCGACAAATTGTAGTAGCGCGGTATTATTACTCGGTGAATTTTTTTTTATGTTAAAACCAGATTTATTTATATTATAGTATTTTATTGAACACACTGCTCTTTCTTTATCAACGCTTTGGTTAAGTTCTGAATTAAAACTGAAGCTTCACTTGTAAAGGTCTGCCTATTTATTTATTAGGATCACGCCAGTCGTTAGCCGACGTCTTCGATAAACAATCTCTTGACTGGTTGTTATTGATAAGCAACTGGGAGTTATTTCTTTTCGTATGTAATGAGTGCAAAATTATTATTTGATGCCGATTATACACTGATTTTAGCAATATTGCTCTTCTGAGGTTTGCAGTACCATTATTCGATTGAAGCGTTGAAACAACTACATAAGCCTTAAAATGATAGCAAGGAAATTTACTGCTCCCACTTTAAAAGTCTATCAGATTGCAAACGGACTGAAATCGCTGTTAATTTTAATATTTAGTCCATTTTATCAAATATTTTTGATATAAGCTTTGTTCGATATTAGATATGGGTTTTTAGAAAAGCTAATCTTGGGAAAGCCATAAATCTACCTGATTATCTTCGACTGAAAATTGTTTAATGCACTTGCTCTAACTGAAAGTTAGATAAATAAATATTATCAAATCAGATAATAGCAAGAAAGTCACTACAGTGGACCAATTCGATATACTTTTTATTTTTTTAAATGCGCTTTCATATATGTATTTAATCCCAGCAGCACTTCTTAAACAATATTTACGAGAGAACAAAAAATATAATTCAAATATTTTACTCTATTTTAAATGTTCTATTAGTTATAGTATGTTAAAGATTTCGTGAAAATGGTGTCCGAGACATCTTCAAATCTCAGCTAATTTAAATAATCCCTGATTATTTTAAAGAGGGCGTACTTTAAAGAGAAAAATTGTCGCAATAGAAGAAAAATACAAATGATTATGAAAATGTTCTTGCAAGTTTCTTTCAAGGATAACGATTTTGTTCTCAATCCTCGATTATATCAAAAAGGGTGGTTTTAATTTTTTTATTCTTTATACTCGTATATTGTATATTTTACTGATTTTCAAAAACAACTTAATTACTTACTTGTAACCAATGTATTGTAACTATAGGTATTACAAGCTGTCATATTTTTCCTTACAAAATCAATAAGTACGAGTTGAATAGCAGAAATTAGAATCAGTTGGTTGTTTTGATTGAAAAATCGCATACCTAAAAATATTTAAATTTTGATTTTTGATAGTAAAAAATTATTAAATTGATTTTATGTCAATAATTGAGTAATTATTATAAGAAAAAGAAAAAAAATCAATTATAGAAATAATAAAATAGATACATGTTATTATGGAACTGGAGCGGGCGTATTTGGACCCAATTGTAAAATATGGACGGCAATGGGACAAACCGCCACTGTGTTTCAGGCTGAGGTACATGCCATAGAGCTGTGCGCAGGTAAACTTCTACTGAATAAACCAAAAGGCGCTACAGTTATTATCCTATCTGACAGCCAAGCGGCACTGCTAGCGCTGAAATCTTATTGTTTCCGTTCTAGGCTTGTGTGGGACTGTCATACTCTTCTTAAAGAGCTGGCACATCATAATAGTCTAACCCTGATGTGGGTGCCAGGACATGAGGGTATTCCGGGTAATGAATCGGCTGACCAGCTAGCTAAGCGGGGAGCCAACTCAGCAATGATTGGCCCGGAACCATTCTGTGGAGTAGGTAAAGGCTTCATTAAGGATGGTATTTTTAAGTGGGTAAATCTTCAGGTGGAAGATTATTGGAACTCACTTTCAGGACTTAGACAGTCAAAGAAATTCCTGACCTTCTCAAGTAGGAGAGCGTCGGAATTCCTTTCCTTAAGCAGGTATAACGCACGGGTCATAATGGGATATTTTTCCGGACATTATTTCCTTAATTATCACCTTAAGATCATCGGTAAAGTATCACTAGATACATGTCGATTCTGTGATATCACATCTGAAACCACGGCAAACATTCTGTGTGATTGTGATGCAGTGGCCAGATCGAGAAGGCATATTCTCGGTGGATTTACTCTCACCTATGAAGACCTGTCGTAGACTGCCCTGAGTAAAATCATCTCCTTTCTCAAAGGAATCGATATGGCCTAGAGAGTGGTTAAGAGCCAGGAACAAAAGGTCGCAGTTCGAGAAGTAGTGAGGCTTCTTTAGGCTCTACCAGTTTAAATAAATAAAAATAAATAAATGTTCATTGTTCATAGATTTGGTATAAAAATACACAAACTTAACTAAAAATTTAAAACATCTTTCAATTATATTATATAGAGTTTATATTTTTATATAGATAGATATATGTGCATAATCTATCTATACAAAATTTGTTTTACTTTGTAGAAGACAGAGAAAAGTTTTTAATTTTTACGCATCCTTTCCTGATAGGTATAATGCTTTGTAGTGTTTGTGTTGAAGGAATTCGTCATATAAACAAAATTCTATGCAATATAACATACCTAAAACAAATGGCGGAATTCGGAAAACGTATAGAACATTCTAAAACCACCTTAAAAATTTAATAAAAAAGTATTAAAATTGATTTTTAAGCAATTATATGACAAGCCGGTAGAAAAACAAATTCGATTCCAAGAGATCTACCGATATTCGTGAAATCGAATGCACCTCTAAGTGGGTATAAGCACTTAGGTGCTCAAAACTTATCCAATAAATATTGAAATTATTTTTAAGACGGTTATATAAAACGTCCAGTTAGATCTAAGTGTAATGCCAAAATCATGAAAATGTATGCAACCCGTTTACTCTCCCATAAGGGTTGAACGTCAAAAAATTCTGAAATAAAATATTAGCTGATTCAGTATAAAGGAATTCGATATCTTATCAAACCTACGAGATATGCGAAATTGGCGAAAATGTATACAACAACCTAACACTCTCGTAGTAGTTGAATATCCAAAATAAAATCCTGAATTGGTTTTTATACGATTTTATAGAAAGGCTACGAAGATAAAACAAACACCTTCACATCCTTTTAATGGTTGAATATAAATAAAAAATCTTAAAAATTATTCCTATGAATTTGTGTGAGGAGTCGAGGAAGTGAAATTAACTTGATATATCAGAAGACCTAAGAAATAAGACTACCATACACATACTAAATTTCATTTTTCGAACATAATCCGTTACTGAGACAGAAAATTTTTTGGTAAAGTTTTAATATCACGCACAAGCGAAAAAGTAATGTAAGAGATTTTTCATATTTTACATTTACGTTCCAAATGAAACTTTGGTATGTTTTAGGATGTGGTCAATAAAA
Organism: Beris morrisii; assembly: GCA_951812415.1. Lineage (NCBI taxonomy): Eukaryota > Metazoa > Arthropoda > Insecta > Diptera > Stratiomyidae > Beris > Beris morrisii. Next base: position 76,212,111 of record OX638310.1, read on the forward strand.
ATTTTTGACATTCGGGACGTAAAACTACATAAAAAACCGATTTCAAATTTTTAATTTTGCTCACTCACACCCAGTACATTTTATTCGAACCACCATAACGGTTCCGTTTGACGTTTCTCGTCACACATGGACGCGAAAAAGGGAGTTTAAAACCCTTTAGCCCCGCAGGGCTGCACGAAAGGTAGTTGCAGCGTAGCGCGCGACAGCCAAACATGAACGCGAAAAGGGAGTTTTAAACCCTGAGCCCCGCAGGGCTGCACGGAAGGTAGTAGGAGCGTAGCGCGCGTCAGCCAAACATGCCATAGTGGCGTCTCGAACTGTACTGGCTGGATGAAATCAAAAATTTTAAAACGTTTTTATTCATTGTTTTACGTCCCAAATGTCAAAAACTTTTATTGACCACATTCTAAAACATACCAAAGTTTCGTTTAGAAAGTAAATGTGAAATATGAAAAATCTCTTACATTACTTTTTCGCTTGTGCGTGATACTAAAACTTTTCCAATTTTTTTTCGAACGTGCCACTATTACTTCTCTGTATAAATACCAAATTTCAGTTTATATTAGCTATTCTATATATTTAAAAATCGGTTTACTTGGCTTTCATATTGATTTTTTGAACGCTTCGATATAAACTGTAACGACTCAAATTCCGGGGTATGCTCATCGGATGCAAGTGTCCGTTACAAAATATTTATTTACTTGATTGACTTCACTTTATTACTCTAATTGATGACATATATTTTTTTCTTTGATTTCCTTTGGGTTTTCTCCTTGCTCGCCTCCGCGCGTCAGCCCTACTCGCCTTGACTTGCTCCTGATCGCCGCCTCTGCTCGACGTGATTTGATTGGTAACTCTGCGGGTACGACTCCACTCGCCTTGCCTTGACCCTCTCTGCTCTGATCTCTCCCTGTCTTCGTCTCTCTGTGTGGCCTTTGCTCTCCATGTCTTCGTCTTCGCGTGTGGCCCTTGCTTTGTTCTCCCTGTCTTCGTCCTACGCTGTCTTCGTTCTTCCCTGTCTTCGCTCGCATAATTCGCTCGTCGTGGCTCGCTCTGTGCTTGTCGCTGCTTTGCTCAGGGCGTCGTCGCTGCCCTGTGCTCTGCTTGTGGTGGCTCGCCGTGCTCATCGCTGCTTTGCTCTGCGTGTCGTGGCTTGGCTTCGCTGCTGTCGTCTTGGCTTCGCTGCGTTCGTCTTGGCTTCGTTGCTATCGTCTTGGCTTCGCTGCGTTCGTCTTGGCTTCGCTGCTCTCGTTTTGGCTTCGCTGCGTTCGTCTTGGCTTTGCGGCGGTTGTCTTGGCTTCGCTGCATTCATCTTGGCATCGCTGCGTTCGTCCTGACTTCGCTGCGTTCATCCTGGCTTCGCTGCGTTCGTCTTGGCTTCGCTGCTCTCGTCTTGGCTTCTCTGCTTGTGTCTTGTACGCCGCTGTTGTCGTCTTGCTTCGCTGCTTGTATCATGTGCGTCGCGGCTGTCGTCTTGTGCTTCGGCTTGGACTAGACCGAATAGACCCCAAACTTTCAAAGAGGAAGTGCAATTTCGATAGCCTTATCCCGTCTGAGGATCGCTTAGGACGACTGTCCGGTCAGTTTTCAATGTTGGTAGAAGAGAAAGTGCAACTTCGCTAGCCTTCTTTGCAGATCACTGCCATCGAGCTCCTCTTCTGGTCGATTCGTTCACTATATGTTTAGTGATAAGCATTTACTATCCACGAATTATTTTATGGATGTATTTTTGTGTGGGAGAATTTTTGCCTTTTGATAATTCGCGGTCAGTGCATGCCTCCCTCGTTATATATAGTCTCTCTGGGATCTTGTATACTTGTCGGCGGGTTTATCTGTCGCATCGCGTCGCCTGGGGCGCTGTTGTGATCCCGCTGATATTTTCCAGGTGTATTCTTAATTTTTCTCTTTCAGCCTTTGTTGTGTTTGTTTTCCAGGTTCTGTGTTTCGTATTTTATATTTCGTATCACAGTCTTGTAATTCAGTGTACTTAGTTCTAAGTTTTTATTTCATGTTCTTAGTTCTAAGTTTTAAATTCATGTTGTCTTAGTTCTAAGTTTAATTCATGTTGTTTTAGTTCTTGACTTTTTGGCAATTCAATTCGCTGTTACATGTTCAATGTTTGTGTGTGGAAATTTCACATGGAAATTTCCGTCCTCACAAAACTTTCGAGCATTTCGGACACATTGCTTTTTCCCACATCTCTCCAGCCATGTTAACTAAATGAATATATTCTTACAAATTTGGCAATTTCCCTTTGGTCTGATGAGATATCAAATAAGTTATTACTTCTATGGGCTTTCAATGTAATCGCTTAAAAACCAATTTTGCGATTTTTCCTCATCCCTCAAAAAGGTGTAAAAGTGTAGTAGTAAGCTTATTCAAATTTAATCTTATTTCTTACGTATGATAATACATCTGCAGGCTCTTTATGTAATCGCCTAAAAACTTATTTCGTGGTTTCTCAAAATTCAACCCCCAAGTGAATGCAAGGAGTTTGCATTCGCTGAATGAATTTCAGTTTTATGACGAAGCAATTCGGTTTGTCCGATCCGGCTTTACTTGGTGGCACGTATTCGAGAGGTCCAATTTTCGACTTTGACTTTGACGCATAAATCTTGCCGAATTTGCTGGTTGGCGGTCGTTATGTTGACTTAAAGGTCATCAATTGTTTGCGGATTATACGCATCGACTTGCGATTTAAGATAGCCCCAAAATAATAAGTCTAAAGGCGTTAAATCACACGATCACGGTGGCCAGTTCATGTCGTCGCCGCGCGAGAAAACGATGCCCTCAAATCGGTCGTGCAGAATGTCCATCGGGACATGCGCTGTACATACTGTACCATATACCATGTACCATATACCATATATATTTCTCGAAAATTGTCAAAGTAAGTGAAAGTTAAAAACAGATGATTCTAAGTTTGCCAGTTCAATCCAATATCCTACCACACTTTTCAAATTTTAAAAAATTAATGAGACAGACAATGTTTTCCTTTCATTTTTGGAGTTTTCTAACCCAAATTTAACGGCAGAATTTTTTTTTTAATTTGTGGTCGATCACAATAATTTATTATCAAAACAAAGTAGTCGAATTATGATTCAAACTATGTATTTATTATAATTTGGAAAAATAATTTGTATGATATAAATGATACAGGTTTATACTTAAAGTATAAGATATTATATTCTTTAGCTATATATATATATATAGAATTAACACATATCATCATTCATCACAAATAAATTATTAAGCATAAGCTTGTTTAACGCAGTTTCAAAATTTTCCTTCTTTTGCTGCGAATAAATTACTACCAATAAATATATTAATTATACAGCTTCAAATTCAATCCTAATTTCCAATCTCTGAGTGAGGATCAGAGCTCGAACCAAAATGACCATCAAACATAAAGAAAAATAGTTCTTATCATTACTATATGACGATAATGTTGAACATATTGTTACGTGTAAGCCTGGCCACCGCGTAACTCGATCGATTACGAATAGGGAAACAGCAACAACCGAATACCTAAGCTGCAAAGTAACCCAATCTAAAGCCTAGTTGAGTAAATAAGGAGAGCGGAGCAACACGATTATACCCCACTTCTTATCGAATGTGCTCGAATGCGCTAGAACAGCGTAGAGGGTCAAATGGAAAGATCTCAAGCTTTCGGGTACCCTCTACACACACCACTGAACGAAGATTCAAGAACAGTCTCGACTACAGGCAACTGGTATAAAAGCAGAAAAGCTTTCAGCGAGGAGATAGTAATTTTGATTACGTCGACTGCGACAGCCAGCGTGTATACGCGACCGTGTTGGTAGAGAGCGAAAGCGATCGATTGCGTGTGATCGAATCAAGCGACATAGATAAGCGGGCGGTATTGCCATATAGTGCGAATAATTGTGCGAACAGAATTAAAGTGGGAAAAAAAACTATCACTTATTTTTATTTTAACCGAATTGTGTTTTACTTGAAATCCCGGCGAACCCCTAGCTCGCAACAATATTTTCACTGGGTCAGTTCTGTAACACTTGAAATGGGAATTTTCTCACCAAAACGTCATAGTGAGAACGAACTCATGCAGTTGTGTCTCTATATCAGTGTTGCCAACTGATTTTTTGTTAAGTAAGTAGATTTTTTGCAGCAAAGTAAGTAGAAAAGCAAAATAGGTAAGTAGATAAAGTAATAAGTATTTTTATTAATTAAATTTTGATACTAATATGTTATATCTATAGCATAAAAAGAAAATTCACATTATTTATATTGTACCATATACGAAAAGTATAAAGTTTTATTTTATTAGAAGTAAACTAAAATGTCCCGAAATTCCTTAAAATATACACAAAATGTTTTACGGGTAAAATCTACTTTTATGAAAAGAATATTGTTACATTGGTGGCACTTTAGATAGTTTTTGTTAATATAATGCAACATTATACCTTACATGTATACAGTGGCGGATCCAGGAATTTTCAAAGGGAGGGGCGGTTCATTTATACTCATATATATATATATATATATATGTATGTAAAATGAAGCAATATGGGGACCATTTCAGCCCATTTCTGAAGTCTAAAGGTACATACTATATGGGGACATTTGGTACATACTGGGACGGTCCCCATATGTTTGTATGTGAAGTGATACAATAAGGACACCGGTCCCAATTTTGTTTAGTATGTGAAATGGACATTATGCGGACTTTTTCGATCGTGGAATAAAGATACTTACGAGGACCAATGAAAAGGTTGATGCCTTAGCTATATTCTATAAAATTTTGATTACCTTGAGATCGGGTGACTGGGAAGATATTAATTGCACCTTAGCATTATTGTATAACTGCCACGAACTAACCTTATGTGATTTTGATCATTATCTTGATAATACAAAAAATTATGAAGTAAGTAGGTATATAATATATATTGTAATAATATTTACATAATATTACTATTCTTCGATACATATGTTGACTAATTTTTAAAATATTTAAAGGCTATTAATAAACATACTGCTTCAAGCCAATCGTATGATGCTCTAGATGAAATACTGAACTCCGATTTACATTGCAGTTCGGGATAAAGAGGGATAAGGAGTGCGCATGTAGTTTTTCCTGTATTAAGGACTAATTTTTACAGTACATATTTCAAATTCGTGGCTAAACGATTTCTTGAGTTATAGTTTCAAAAATTGAGTCAAGACAAGATATTTATATTTACATTTGTATCAGGAGGCCAGGGCCCGATTTGGACATCTATTGATGATGAAGATATGGCAGATACATGACGAACTAATAGAATTTTCTTCATAATCATAACTTTAACTTCAACTATTGAAAAATTATTACATACAAAATTTCAAAGTCGCACCTTAAACCGTTCTGAAGTTATGAGCCAATATTCTCGAACACGTGTTCAAAAAACTTTTTGTATGGGAGCTACCCGAAGGACTTAAGGAATCTCTCTGAATTATAAACCGAAACTTTATCTTTTCTAACAACTTTCTACAAAATTTTGATTTCGTTGCTAAGCGATTTCTCGAGTTATAGTGATTTTCGTCAATTGAGAGCATATAACGATGGACATTCTGCACTAGCCACCATGACCGTGCGATTTAACGCCTTTAGACTTAAGTATTTCTGTGGGGCTATCTTAAATCGCAGGACGATGCGTATAATCTTCAAACAATTGATGACCTTTAAGTAAACATAACAAACGCCATCCAGCAAATTCAGCCAGATTTATGCGACAACGTCGTCTAAAATATAACCTCTCGAATACGTGACACCAAGCAAAGCTGGGTGGACATTTGAACGACGTTATATTCCATACTTATTGTCATAAAATATTCTTTCAAATAAAAAAAGAATTGGGTGGACATCTCACACACAACTTGTTTTATTTACATTTAAAAATTTAACGTCCTTATTGAAAGACCCCATAGTTTCAATAAAACACGAATCTCATGATTTCAATTATTATATGCCAAAAAGACTTTAGAACATTAACCCATACAAATTTCTTGCTTAACACATGCGGCTTGATACCATCATGTGCAGTTTTTTACGTCTGGTTACTGTTACACTCAATAAAATTATGTAACTTTCAACAGCTGCACTATCTTTTATTCTAAAGGGACTGCAATTGATTGTACCTCCGATATACCCACCGTATTCTCCAGATTTTGCACACTGTGACTTTTTATTGAAAAAATGACTTGATGGAAAGAGATTTACCGTCATTAGTGAAACCATCGCCTATTTTGAAGGGTTGGACAAATCATATTATTTGGTAGGGATCAAAAAATTGGAAAAACGCTGAACTAAGTGTATCGAGCTAAAAGAAGACTACGTTAAAAAATAAAATAGGTTTTTTCCGAAAAAATTATGTTTTCTCGATTTTTGGACGTCATTATCAAACCGCCCTCGTAAATTTCGAATAAAATGATAAATACATCGACTTTTGTAAAACCGTCTTGTAAATTTTTAATAATAATTCTATAAACAATACGAAAAATAGGTAGCCACTTCATAAATTTTCACTTTATATCACAAATCTAATAATTATTATTATACTCACAATTTAAAAGTAAAACAAAACGCAGTCACGATCGGCTGCAAACCAATCGTATGATACTCTAGATGAAATACTGAACTCCGATTTATATTTTAGTTGGGAATATATCAAAAGAATGAGGAGTGCACCTACAATTATTTACAGGTAGAAACTTTTGTATAGTGGCTACTCCATGGATGGTTAAACGATTTCTTGAGTTATAGTAAGTTCCATAAATTAAGTTGGGAAATTTTTACAGAATTTTTGTATGCCAACTACATGAAGGACTTACGGGATATTTTTCATATTAATACCTTCAGCTGCGACTATTATAAAATCAACGTACACAAAATTTCAAAGTAGTAACTTAAAGCGTTCTAAAGTTATCGTTCAATATTGGTGAACACGTGTTTTAAAAACTTTTGTATGACAGCTACCCTTGCTTTTGATATAAAACTAATTCTTGTAAAATTTGGAATCCCTGCTTTAACTCGTACTAGAGTTATAGTGGATTCTGTAACTTGTATACATTTTTGAAGGACTTTTGTAGGCTGCTACACGAAGGACTCATTCGATATGCATCATATTCGGAACTTTAGTTTCAAACATGGTAAACTTTAAGTATTCAAAATTTCAAGCAATAATTGTGAATACGTGTTTTAAGGACTCTTGTATGGGAGGTACTCGAAGGAGTGGAAGGATATCGCCCATTAACGAACTTAGCCTTACTTTTTCCATTTTACAGGTGGTGACCAAATTTCAACTTCCTAGGCCAACGCGTTCTTGAGTTATCGTGCAAACGCACGGACGGACAGACGGACGGACGGACGGGAATTGGGGTTTTTGGCCACAACTAAACACAAAATAATGTATAACTTTTTTTCGTCCGAGGCTCGGTTCTTTGCGTTACAATCTTTTCGGGCTGGATTAAACTTATAATACTCTATATGATTTCATCTAGAGTATAAAAAAGTATATACAGGGTGTTTGGTACTCCGTCCACGACCTTGTAAGGGGTTATTCCTTGATATATTTGGAGAAAAAAATTGTTCCACAGGGTGGGTCAATTTCCAATAACAGTGGAGATACAGGGTGGTTAAGAAAAGTGTTTTTGACCGATACCCTTACTCACTTAAAACGTTATATCTTAAAAACGAATAATCACAAGGCAAAGTGTTATAACTCATTTTTTGGGGTATCGAATTACCTTTCATTTGATGTAACAGTCTAAATTGTAACTGCACCCAATCTTGAGATATATACTCAAAAACACAGATTTTTGCAACGTCAACCTTAAAAATTCAGTGATCAATGTAGTTTTTCTCAGAAAACTCCATTATAAAACTGTCATCTTAATTTTATTTTTTTATGAACCGTATTATTACCTACAAAAGCTGCATACATATGTATGAGTTGCGATTAACATTTTGGAAGTAATAGGTAAAAATACATATCGAATAAAAATTAAATATTTCCTTCCTATGGACCTCGTCTAAGAACCTGTTTAATTTGTCGGTAGTACTGAAGTATTTTTATTGCCCATTTATTACTATTTAAAGTATGTAGGAAAACAATGAAATGTAACTGAGTTTCAACATAATTGATGCTTTTACCTGGATGTGGTAGGTAATACTGGGTGCGGTACTATGCCTTTTTTAATAGGGTGCCTTACAAAATAAAAAGCCTATAAAAGCAAAACTACCTTCATATTTTTATCAGTTTTAGTTACGTTGCTAAAAGAAGATGTCAGTACAATAAAAAAAATAATTTCGTAATGTCTGAGTACTCCAATGAAGAATATGTTGACATTGTGTTAATTTATGGAGAGTGTCGCGGAAATGGACAAGCCGCGCGAAGGCTTTACCATCAGAGACATCCCCATCGACGGACACCTGACTGGGGAGTATTTCAGGACGTTTACAGGAGAATTAGGAAAACTGGCAGCGTTAGAACAAGGAGAGTAAATGCAAATCCTACGCCTATAATCGCTGTTCAGATTGATGAAAGAATACTGCAAGCAGTGCAAAATGATCCATCGATCAGTATCCGACGCTTGGCATTGCAGTTTAACATATCTACTTGGAAGATTTGGAGTATTTTAAAAGTAGAACGCTTCCATGCCTACCATCACACACCAGTACAGGAGCTGCTACTCATTGATTTCCCCAAACGGATGGAGTTTTGCAATTGGCTCCTTGAACGACAAATAGATTACGACAATTTTTTCAACAATATTCTGTGGACGGATGAGTCCCAATTTACCAGAGACGGTATCACAAACTTCCACAACCTACATACGTGGGCTGAGAGCAATCCACACACAAGAAGAGCGGCATCATTTCAGCACAGATTCAGCGTCAATTTGTGGGCAGGTGTGATTGGTGACGATTTACTTCGACCTATTAGGCTTCCGCGTACTCTAAATAGTCCCAATTACTTACAGTTTTTATCAAATGATCTACAGGACTTGTTGGATGATATTCCACTGGTTCGATTGGCTTCCATGTTTTACCAACACGATGGTGCTCCTGCTCATTACGGCCGATAGATCACAGATTGGTTAAATTCCAATTACAGTAATCGCTGATCGGTAGAAATCGACCGATACACTGGCCTGCACGATCTCCTGATCTTACTATTATGGATTTCTTTGTATGGGGACGGATGAGGGACCTTGTCTACACAACGGCAGTAGTAACATTGGAAGATCTAAATACCGGGATCGGTGCGGCAGCAGTAGAAGTAAGGCAGCAGTTGAGGAATATGAATACCAAGAGAACACTCGCCAAACGAGCTTTAGCGTGCATTCAATATGAAGGTGGCCATTTTGAACATTTATCATAACAAAATTTTTTTAAATAAAACACAAAAACCATTATTAAATTCTTTTAGTTCAAGCAAGTAGTGTAGATCAACATGCACATGCACTGACTTTTGAAATATTTAATTTTTATGCGATATGTATTTTTACCTATTACTTCCAAAATGTTAATCGTAACTCATACATATGTATGCAGCTTTTGTAGGTAATAATACGCTTCATAAAAAAATAAAATTAAGATGACAGTTTTATAATGGAGTTTTCTCAGAAAAACTACATTGATCACTGAATTTTTAAGGTTGACGTTGCAAAAATCTGTGTTTTCGAGTAAATATCTCAAGATTAGGTGCAGTTACAATTTAGACTGTTACATCAAATGAAAGGTAATTTGATTCCCCAAAAAATGAGTTATAACACTTTGCCTTGTGATTATTCGTTTTCAAGATATAACGTTTTAAGTGAGTAAGGGTACCGGTCAAAAACACTTTTCTTAACCACCCTGTATCTCCACTGTTATTGGAAATTGACCCACCCTGTGGAACAATTTTTTTCTCCAAATATATCAAGGAATAACTCCTTACAAGGTCGTGGACGGAGTACCAAACACCCTGTATAGTAGAGTAAAAGTATATATAGAACAAAATATAAAACAAAAAACTTGTAATAGCAACTTTCGAATTTATTCACTGATTCTTTCTTTCTGTCGATCTTGATCGAAATCTAAGTAAGTATTAGAATTTTTATGATTTTCAATCGCTCGCCTTTTATTTTGTTTGGAATGGATAAAGCACGAACAAAATTACATTACAGAGACAATTGACTACAAAATTATACATACAGTGGTGGCCACGAATTTAGCACACTTGGTATTTGTAACTTTTAAAGGCAAACAATATTTATTGTTTTATGCTTTTCACTCCACTTTTGTTTCTTGAGTGTTGCCTATGATGCTGCATCATTGATGCGTTGATCATGTTCCGTTAATTTAGTCTGGTTCCTTTGTTCCTTTTCTACTCTTTTCTCATAGAATTGCATGTAGTACGTGATCCAAGCTGGTCCGAGGTTCAGTTCTATATGGTACAAACTTTTGAGCTGGATTAACCTTATAATACTCTCAGGTTTCATCTAGAGTATACAAATTTGAGGAAATATGGAAAATATTGTTTAGAAAGGGGGGGGGGGGCGGCCGTATGCATGTATATAAAAATCTATGAATGTTAAAGAATATAAAGTTATTGTTGGTCGTTTCATTTGAAACTATACATATTTTGCTTGAATTTGTTCAGCATTTTGGGTAATATTTTCAAATCAAAACAGTTTGACTCTGAAATTTTAAGAAGTCCCTTGGCTGGTAAATATTTTTTGATTGACGTGTTTCCAATTAAGTTTCTGGCTTTGGGTGAAAAACACGTTCGATATTTGCGGATGAATGTGGAAAGATCAAGATATTAAATACAAAATTACATAAGGTTACAAAAGCCTTGTGTTCACCTATCTGGACAGAGGAAAGATCTTGCGAAAACACTTCTATATCTTCTTTTACATTAGAATTATTTTTTTCCAAATAATTATTTAACAGAGTAAATTCATCATTGAGTTTTTGTAATTTATGGTCTTCAACAATAATGTCCTTTCAATATATAGTTCTCACTAAAATGCTTTTGATTTTGTTATCTACGTACAGTAGTACAGTGGATTCCGTTTACACAACATTATAGGATAAGTGAATTAAAATTTTACCGGAAAAGAGTTTTAGAATTTTGTTGTAAAGTAAGTAGAAAGATGTGTCCAGTAAGTAGGTAAGGAGATAAGCATAAAAGTAAGTAGATCTACTTACTTTTAGCTAGAGTTGGCAACGCTGCTCTATATTCTCACCTAATGAGAAAGCACTGTAAGTGACGTCATACACTGGAATAATCGTGGAAATACGTGAGAACAATGTTTCTGTAAGCAAATGATTGCGAGTTGGTTCTTAGTTCTGTTTACAGCTAGTGAAAATAACAACAGCTGAAAAATGAGTGCAAAACTTGACGTAGCAGCAAAAAAATATACTGCAGTTACGACCAGCTGCAAGCCAATCGTATGATACTCTATATGAAATACTAAACTTTGATTTATATATAGTTGAGGATAAGGTAGAGTACAGAGTGTGAGTGTAGTTTGCCCTTTATTAAGGACTCTCGTCTACTTGCTACTCGAAAGTAAAAGACAAATACCTTCGGTGTTGAATTTCATATTTGAAACTAAGAAAATTACCGAAAGAAAAAATTTTCATGGGAGGTGGAGGCAGGACTCACTCGATTTCTTGAATATTTATGCTTTTACATACTTGGAACCATTAAAAAATTTATATGTTCAAAGTTTCAAATTCCCAGGCTGAAGCATTCAAAAGCTATCGGAAAATATTGTTGAAAACGTGTCTTAAAGAATTTTGTGTGGGAGCAACCGGAAGGAGTAAAAGGATTTTGCTGCATATTAAACTCGAAATTTGTTTTTACTCAAAACTAATTTAAATAATATTCCAAATTCGTGGCTGACCGATTGCAGACATTTTTACCGGAGATTATTATGGCAGCTGTACTATCTTTAGCTCGAACTATTGGAAAATACATAAATTCAGAATTTCAAAGTCGTAGTTTAAACCGTTCTAAAGTTAGCGGCCAATATTCTTGAACACGTGTTTTAAGGGCTTCTTCTTTAGCAGCTACCCGAAGGAGTATACGAATTTTGCTGACTAAAGCACTCGAATATAATTTTTTTTCAAAAGGTATTTGTACAAAATTTCAATTTAGTGGCTAAATGATTTCTTGAGTTTTGTAAGTAAGGACATGTTTACAGGATTTTTGTATGGCAGCTACTCGAATGACTCATGAGAACTTTTTCATATTCTAACCTTTAACTGGACTTGGAAAACCAACGTAAACAAAATTTAAAAGTCGTAGCTGAAGACGTTCCGAAGTTCTTAGCCAATATTCTTGAAGTCATCTCTTAAGGACTTTTTGTACAGCAGCCAGCCTATGGAGTACGACGATTTTGTCCGTTAACGAAAATAGCCTTGTAAACCCTAAAAAAGCAAAAAAAAAAAAATGTCCGTCTGTCCGCCGTAGACGCCGTCCGCTGTCCGCCGTACGCCGTACGCAAAATCGTTTGAAAGCGCGTAGCTCCCAAACCCGTTGAGATATATAATTGAAATTTTTATGGTGGGTAGATTGACTGGTATATTTTTGTGGGGTGGGGGTACAAGGGGAGAGGAGAGGGGAGCGTTTTAGACGAAAAATTTTGGTTTCTAGATCTCAGGAACCACTTATGCTAGGAGGCTGAAACTTGGAACTTATGTAGTTCTATGATAATGGACTCAATTGTAAAAAAATGGTCGATATTGGTTAAGGGGTGTGGAAGTGGGGGGGGGGGGAAACAATGACTCTTTAACGCATGAAAGACGGGATTGAAACATTCTAAAATCGATATCTCCTGAACCATTGATGTCAAAAAATTGAAACTTTTTTGTTGTCCTTAGGGATACTTCAAAATTAGACAAGGGCTGAAATTTTTAAGAGGGGAGGTGGGGTGTGGGGGTGGGGGGTAAAAAACTTTGGATTACAATATCTTCCGAACCAATTACACCAGGAAGATAAAATTTATTTTCTGTATATCGGATCACAAGAGGAGTCTACCAAAATTAAATTTTTTGAGGGGGGAGGTGGAGCACGAAAGTGGGGGGATAGCAATTTCTCAAAAAATTTAATTTTTATATCTCAGAAACCGTATCAGATATGATCTTGAAAATATTACAGGTGTTGGGTTCGGTAAACTTCTAGTAGGCAAAAAAATGTTGGTGGTGTGGGTGTTGGGGGTGATGGTGAAAGGGGGTAGAAAAGAAAACCTTCTAATTTTTATTTCTCGAAAACCATAATGAATAGAAAGCTAAAAATTTAGGATTATATAGAACCACTATGGAGACATCCTAGAAAAATAAAATTTTTGATAGGGGTATCATGATACGGGGGAGAGGGGTGTTTTTTTATATCTCAGAAACGGCTTATCCTAGAAAGTTGAAACTTAGTACGTATATGTAGATGTACTATTAGAGTAATTAAAGCAAAAAAAAAGTTCAGATTTTTATTGGTGTTCAGAGGTTGAGTAAAAAAAATTGCCGTGAATCCACATTTTCACGAATTTCTTTAAAACTTTTAGACATGTCGAGCTATCAAAGCAATTCTTCAAAATTTTTCGATATCCAACCCCTAAGGGGGTGTAAAGTGGTTGTGTACATATTCACGAATTCTGGTATATTCCTAAGGTATATTGAGATTTGGAGTTCACGTTTGGTAGTAGGGGAAAAACTCGATTTAAGTATGTTTACGTATTAAACCCCCTGGGGGTATTGTTCAAGATTTCACTGATTCTGTGATCGAATTCGCTTTTACTACTATGAATTATTCTATTGATAAAAAAAATACGTAAATAAATAAAAAAAAAATACGTAAATAAATAAAAAAAATCTGCCAACAGTCTGGGCGCAACTTTATTATTTTATGGGTAGAAGTCCGGAACGTGTTTAATGATGAGATACGGTGTTGGGTACTATGCGACTGACAACCTAAAAAATAACGTTCCAAATAGCCTCCTGGTTATTTTTTTGGTTGTCAGTCGCATAGTACCCAACACCGTATCTCATCATTAAACACGTTTCGGACTTCTACCCATAAAATAATAAAGTTGCGCCCAGACTGTTGGCAGATTTATTCTATTTATGAAGACTGACATTTAAATTTAAATTCAATGCAAACTGCCATTTAAATTCCATTGGAAATTTTCCCCAGTTGATTGGAACGATGGGAACTATCATAATCGTTCTCATGGTGAGAAGTACGTGTGAAAATTTCGGACTACGTCATAGCCGATTCATTTCTCACTAAAAATTACAGAACTGAGCTACAGGTGTTAGTATATTAATCTTTAACTAACATACAATTTTGTTGAAGCATGTTACACGTTATTAAGAATATTAAAATTATTACATATGTGCTTTTATGTTTCGCAACAATCAAATTTTACCACCTCCGCGCTTCACCTCCTCCTTCAAAAATTGTACATTCAGTAAACTCCACTGGTAATTCTATATACAGAAACCAAATTTTATCGTCCAGGCACAATTGAGTCGGAAGATATTGTAATTCAAAGTTTTTCACTCCCCTTTTCTAATGTCCTAGTATCTCTTAAGACAACTACAAAGTTGCAGCCGTCTGACATCAATCGTTCAGGAGATATTGATTTTAGAATGTTTCAATCCCTGCTATCATAGTACGAGTAATACATAAATTCCAACTTTCAGCCTCCTAGCATAAGCGGTTCCTGAGATAAAGAAAGCAAAATTTTTCATCTAAAACGCTCCCCCTTCCTCACCCTAACACCACCACCCCTCCAAAAGATACCACTTATAGGGATTCATCCATTCTAACTACCATAAAAATTTGAACTTAATATCTCAAGGGGTTTGAGAGCTACGCACCTTCAAACGACTTTGCGTACGGCGTACGGCGGATGGCGGATGGCGGACGGCGTCTACGGCGGACAGACGTATATTTTTTTTTTGCTTTTATGGGGTTTACTAGTCCTAAAACGTGAAAATACAAAATTCCAGGGTAGCAAATTTTTTTGAAATTTCAGGTCGATCACAATACTTTATTATTAAAAAATAATAAAGTAAAACTTATCCTCCTGCTCTGCGGCGTTTATATATTGCATCAAAAATGTCGAAAAATTTCCGGCATATTCGGTTGATTGTGTGGAAAGCGAAAAAAAAAACCTATTACATGCGAGAAGTGTGAACATGCAAGAAGTACATATATAGAGCTCTGTACAATATTGCAAGGTTGTTGTTTTCTCTGGAAGCTTTAATATCAATAATAACCCTGCAAGAAAATTATCGGGTAACTCCGCCGTAGCATTACCCGGTAATCTTTTAGTTAAAACGTATAGGCCGCGGGACAAAAATTAACTTATATACTTCGTATCGGTGTACATGCGTGTGATTCGCTACCTCTATCTCCATCTCTTTCACTCCTAGTTAATGATACCCGGTAGCTAGCCGGTAAATTAACCCAATCCCATAGTGTAAATTACAAAGCGAGGCCAGTACGATTTAACTGGTAAATTACAGGGTAATGGTACCCTATAAATTAACTACATAAATGCATGGAAATTTGGAAGCGAAGCCAGTACGATTTAACGGGTAAACTACAGGGTAATGATACCCTATAGTTTAACTACATATCCGTTTTAATTCAAAATGCGTCTTAATTTTCCATCCCAGATACCCTGGTACCTGTTCGGGCTGATTAAGGGTTAGAAGAAAAAAATCCTTTTTCAATAAGAAAAACCTGAAAAAACAATGATAAGTATGAAATAAGAAATAAAGCAAGAAGTTTAGAAATATTCGAAAACATCAGGTACCTAAGTGCAGTAGAACAGAAATGATAGTAGTGCAGCAGGCGTTACGGCGTTGCGGGATAGGTTCGCTCGACTAACTTACGCGGAAATTTGATGGCACATAAGACTAGAAAAGGGCCATGTACTCCAAAGTTTAAATGTATCGCATACAATTAAACAATTTTGATGTCATGGTGTTGGATTTAACGCATGCGTTTGTACTTTCGGTAGCGCTTTCTTGCAGGGAAGTTAGTTAGTTCGAGTTGTCAGAGTACACAGAGTACAACAATAACTTTGGAGGTACTGAAATTTTTTGCAACATGTGTCTGTACCAATCCAGCAAAAATTATAATTAATAAATTATGCAAAAAACAAAGGAACTCTATGACAGCCTTCAATATTGGTAAATCTATTGTCTCTTGTATGTTATATCTATACCGATGTCCATAACTTCAAAGAAAATGTTTCATTTGTAGAAAGTCCACAAATAATGTACCGATTCTAAATTAATTTTAGTTTGCAAATAACAGATAAATATCGTGTGAACTATTATTTTTCAATATTATGACTGACTGAGACCTAATGGTAAGAGGATTTGTGATATGGCGTAGTTTGCATACGTTGTATTTGAGCCATTAACACTAGCAGATTTAACGCAAGAGACGACTGAAATTCTGTTTTCTAATTTTACTTAATTGTTTTTTAATAATAAAGTATTGTGATCGACCTGAAATTTCAAAAACAGTTTGCTACCCTGAAATTTTGTATTTACACGTGACTATTAAACACCAAAAAAGCAAAAAAGGACGCCGTCCGCCGTACGCAAAACCGTTTGAAGGTGCGTAGCTCACAAACCCCTTGAGATATTAAGTTTAAATTTTTATGGTGGGTAGAATGGGTGAACACCTACGAGTGGTACCTTCTGGAGGGGTGGATGTGTGAGGGGGAAGGAGGGGTGAGCGTTTTAGATGAAAAATTTTGCTTTCTAGATCTCAGGAACCGCTTATGCTAGGAGGCTGAAAGTTGAAACTTATAAAGTACTATGATAATGGACCCATTTGCAAAAAAATAGTCTATAGGAGTTGAGAGGTGTGGGGGAAACAATGCGTCCAAAACGCTTAAAAGCTGGGATACATATCTCCTGAACGATTAATGTCAGATGGCTGAAACTTTGTAGTTGTATTAAGGGATGCTAGGAGATTAGAATGGGGTTAACATTTTTAAGGGGAGTAGTGAGGTATGGGGGTGTGGGGTGAAAAACTTTGAATTACAATATCTTCCGACTCAATTGTGCTAGGAAGATAAAATTTGGTTTCTGTATATAGAATTACCAATGGAGTATATTGAATATGAAATTTTTGAGAGGGGAGGTTAAGCGCTGAAGGTGAGGGACAGCCATTTTTCAAAAAATTAAATTTTTATATCTCATGAACCGTATCAGATATGATCTTGAAATTTTTACAGGAGTTAGGACCAGTACACCTCTACACCAGGACCAGTACACCTCTAGCGATGGTAGGAGGGGGTGGAAATGAAAAAATTCTGATTTTAATTTCTCGAAAGCCGCAAAAGATAGAAAGCTAAAAATTGATAGCTATATAGAGGTGCTATAAAGACATCACAGACAATTTTTGAATAACCAGGAGGCTATTTGGAACGTTATTTTTTAGGTTGTCAGTCGCATAGTAACCTACAGCACATCTCAGCATTAAACACGTTTCGGACTTCTACCCATAAAATAATAAAGTTGCGCCCAGACTGTTGGCAGACTTTTATTTTTTCCTCGTAAATCGAGTCTGTTGTAAAATAGCAAAATAACACAATTTGCTTTGGTTGAATAGCCCAAGCTTAAATAAGCTTTTTGAAATTTGTACCCGCGAATTGAAAATTTAAAGAGCCCAAATCGTGGGAAATAGCCCAATCTGACAACCTTAATTGTGCCATTTCCATAAGTTTATTTTATTTTTAACTATTACACTTTCTCTCGTAAGCCGGTTCGAAGATCTAAGAATAGTAAATTATTCCCAATTTTTTGAGGACCAAAACCTCTGAGGAATGTTATTGTGGTCAAGAGTCTATGTTCGGATTGTCCCGGAGCAAGACCGGATCCCTTTTCTCAAATCTTCTTCTATCCATTCTTGTGCCTAGTAAAAACCAAAAGTATGAATATGATACTCTGAACATATATCATCGTTGAGGATTTGGTCTGTAGCGCCATAAAATGATGCTGCCACGTAACAAGTAACTTTTTCGAAAATCAACACTGTGTAGCGGTAAAGAAAGTTCGATGATAATTTCTAGTAGGAAAAAACCTTCAACACACGTGAACTTCATCAAACTACCATTTATGTAAATCGCACAATGATTGATGAATGATTCCAATTAGCTCGGCCAGGTAAGTTAAACCGGTTGCCGAATTCAATCTTTCGGAGACATACCAACACTATGTACCATGGCCAGACCAGAGACATGAACTCGTCAATGCCAAAATTTCTTACAACATGAATTAACATTTTTTAGGACGGAACTAGTGCAATTGAGGAAGAGACCCCTTAAAAAAGTCTGTTCTCAGTGGTCAATAATCTTGCTATGAATTAAAATTTACATTATACTACAATACATTATGCACATTGATAAAATTTCCTTTCAACGCTAGTAAAATAGTGTCAAAACTCAAATGATTCTGTAGTTGTTAACTTTTTCATTATGAATGAAAACAAAGTAGTGAATTTATGAATGAAATAAGTCAAATTGATATTTTTAATCTCACAATAAAATGTAGTGAACTTGATCGATCACTATTAAGATCCTATTACATTTTATGTAAATGTGTATCAATTTCCGGCAATCCATCGTTAAAATATCGTTTACTACTTGTCATCGTTATGCCGTAGTTTAATTAGGTACGTTATTAAGGTAATACTACTCTAAAGATGAGCCTATTATTAAAACTATCTGTTTTTAATGCTTATCCAAAAGTTGCACCTTCTATTTTTTAAGTTTAACTACTATTTGCAGACCTTGAAATTATTTAGTAGATGATTTAATTTTTATTATCTAATCGAATTGGTTGTTAAATATTATCTCAAGGATTGCTCCAATTTCGGAGTATTTTAAGACATTAATTGATAAATTTATTGTGGGTTTATAATAGTTCATCAACAAAAAAATTGTAAACCAGTTTTTGTTTTTAATTTTATTCGAATGGATTCTAATCACTTTGAGATTATCCTGTATTGCAATTCATTATATAACGACTATTGCAGTTTTAATTTAGATAGCTTTTCTGATTTAAATATTGATTTTATAACATCCTTGAGTGGGATAAGAATTAAAGACAAAACGATGGGCAATTGGCTCAAAAGTTTGAATTATTTCCAAATAGGCATCTATGTGTTCTGGAGTTATCGTCTTTTCGGAAGGATAACAAAAAAAGTAATGATACGTGTTGTTTTTTTGGGTATAATAGAAGCTTTATACCAAAATATATTTACATTGAGAGGACATAAAAGGTAACAGCTCAAATGTTTGGACGTGAGAGAGAATTAAGAGAATAGTAACCTACACCGCATTTGGTCATAAAACGCGTTCCGTACTTCTACCCAAGACTATTACGACTAATACGTAACAGGAAACAATCTTGCTCGCACTGAAATGCATTCGACCATCTCATCCGCACTCGTCGACATGAGAGATCTCCTATCGCGCATTGTATTTGAAACTGGAATGAGCAAGAACGAGATGGCAATACGTGCACTCACTGAAGAGTATGTATGAAGGGAGTATGAAGTAGACCTGACCAATCATCGATGAAAGGTAGGCCTGACTTATATGCGAATTATGCCTTACCGGTCGACACTGCACCGATGGACGGCGTCCGGTCATATTGAAATAGAATTCTAGTGGTGGACGACTAGTGCAATCAAAAGACAGCATTCAATCGACTAGTGCAACCGAAAGATGAATTGCACTAGTCATCAGAGTTATGGGTTCCGGCATCATGTTCGCATGTAGGAAACTAAAGCGCTCTGCGCAGTTCAACATCAAAATTTGAAATGGCATTTGCCTGCGGGTACGCACTTGATGATACTACGTATCGTGTAGGACGTTTAGTCTTTTTCTCTCGCTAAAGGCGGAACAGGTCTTCTTGAGGAGAAGATGGGAAAATATTTACTTTTCGTTTTTCGCCACAAACACAAGCGCACGAGTTAGTAGTTTGTACATAAGAACCCATGAATTTTTCGTGTTTTTGGTTTATAGGGATAACTCTGACGACTAGTGAAATACTGCGATACTACAATGAAAGTCGTCTTTCGAATGCAGATTGCACTAGTCGGTTGAAAGTTGTCTCTTCATTGCACTAGTAGACGAGCACTAGAATTCTATTCCAATATGACCGGGCGCCGTCCATCGGTGTAGTGTGGACGGGTAAGGCATAATTCGCCTGTAAGTCAGGCCTACCTTTCATCGATAATTGGTCAGGTCTACTTCATACTCCCTTCGTACATAATCTTCAGTGAGTATAAGTATTGCCATCTCGTTCTTGCTCATTCAAATTTTAAATGCAATGCGCTATAGGGAATCTCTCCTCTCATATTAATGAGTGCGGATGAGATGGTCGAATTTCAGTACGAGGAAGAAAGAAATGCGAATACCTCACACGTATTCACAGACAGCAAGTACAAAGCTGAACTTGTTCCCAACTGATAATCTTTTTTCAGCGACAAGTTTCGAAAGTGTTCGCTGCCTCTTCATCGCCTCTTCATCGATGTTTGGTTTATAGGGACCAGTATTGAAGTCTGTGTGAAACAGACTATTATTCAGTCGGTCAACTTTTTAATTGGATTGAACTGCGCACACACTTATCTGTCCGACGAAATTATTTTGTTGGTATAAGCATTCGCCTGATTAGACAACTATTTAATTAAAGAGCAATCGCATAGACTATTTAGTCAGGTCGATTTGGAATAAGTTGGTGTACGCTCTTCTATTGCCACCTAATTGAATAGTCGACCGAATAAAGGTATGGTATAGTAACAGAAATGATCGTGTACAATATGTCTTACACTTAATACACTTTATGATCAAAATTCATAGGTTACTAGGGGAAAATGTATTTTGCAAATGCTATCACATTTTTATTAACTTCATTATCATCAAAATACTGTGATAATATTGCCGTAGAAACAAGAAATAAGTTATTATTGCATGTGCCGATAATTTGCAATATAGGGGGTATGTTATACAAGCGAGTGAGCTACTTGCTAACTTGCTTCGAAATATTGATGTGGCTACACAGTAACCTACCCAACAACTTCTTTCGACCGTTGACTAATGGAAAACAGATATGATGCAATCAAAATCAACTCAGAAATCATCAATATTATTCTTAATCGATTATTATCGGTCATTTTGACCTTATGGATGAAAGTGTGGCAACGCCAATTGTTTTTAATGCTTCAAAGAACTCTAATTTATTTATATGATGTTGATCGTTGAACTCAATAAAATTCACAATTTCCATTCTTGTTTCGATTTTACAGAAATCGATATCATAGTTTTTGGGCTTAAAAGCTTCAGCGGTACGTACTTATAGACTACTGGAGCTAGCTCGCTAGCAACCAGATTATGGACACGAAAAATCATTTAGTATTATTTGGGTAAAACACTTAAAATATAATAATATCATAATTTATTATTAAAAGATAATAAAGTAAAAATGGGATGAGGTCCAGAAAAATTTAAAGGAAAAGATGTTAAATTCGGTCAGTCTCAGAAGGACTATTTTCCTCAGACGAAATAAATTCAATCCAATTTAATTTGAATAATTTGTTGCAATCTTAATAATATCGTAAGTATTTTTGAATAGTTTGATTTCACAGTTTTTGATCATATTTGTCAAATGAATTTGAATGATTTAGCACAAAATAATTTAAATTACTTACTTTGACGTTTAGGTTAACATCTTTGTAGGTATGTAAAAATTTTAATTTTATATTTTCATTTTATGACAGAAGCAAGAAATTCCATTTCATTCCAAACAAAATGGTAGATGCCAACACTCCAAGAGCAACATTATTTTTTTTAAGTTAATGTCCAGTAGATCATCGCCGACCGACTACATTATCCCGAGATTGACCTTCAAGAAGGATTTTGCTGTGGGTTTTCCAACCAAGGCGGAATGGAAGAATGGCTCAGTTATACATGAACTCGACACAGTCATATACACTGACGGTTCAAAGATGAACTGTGGAGTCGGAGCGGGAGTTTTCTCAGATACACACTATATCGCAAGGTCTTACCACTTACCGGACTACGCCAGTGTTTTCCAGGCGGAGATACTGGGTATCCGGGAGGCCTGTCGGACTTTACAGCAAGACGCTACACCAAAGCAAAATGTTGTAATCCTCTTTGACAGACAAGCCGCAATCAAGGCCTTAGATTCGGCTACCACCTCCTCTAAACTCGGCGAACAGTGTCGAGAAGAGCTAGCCCACTTAGGAAGTCAAGTCAAAATTACTCTGCTTTGGGTCCCAGGCCACAGCAAGATAGAGGGTAACGAGCGAGCAGACGAATTAGCTAGGCAAGGTTCTGCTCTTCAGGGCTCTCTCGTAGAATCCGTTCAGGTCCCACTAGGGACCGTTAAGCGCCAAATATCCACCCACTTTCTCACAAACGCGAACTCCAGATGGAGAGGACTAACCAACTGCGTCATATCTAGGAAGATATGGTCATCCTACTCCCGGAGCAGAACAGACGAACTCCTGAGCAGGAGCCATGTGGACGTCTCCAGAGTCACGGCAGTCAGCACGGGTCACTGGCCGATCGGCGACCACGCGGCCAGACTGGGTATTCCGTTTAACGTCAATTGCCGCAGTTGTGGGGATGCAAATAAGAGGGAAACTGTTATTCACCTTCTTTGCGAGTGTCCCGCCCTAGCTAGAGCCAGACTTCGCGCACTAGGCAAACCCTTCTTCAGTAACCTCGATGAGATCTCGAAAAACAAGATAGGAGAACTGATTATCTTCTTGAACAGCTCTGGATGGATATGATAATCCATTCAAGCCCCAGGTCTCTGTAAAACTATATATATACTTCATCAGCCCTCAACGACCAGGTTAAACGAGTTGTGGTATCAAAACGGCGCTTCCTGTGCTAATTGAGCCCTGTTTTTCGGTAGACGGGCCACCACGTAAACCAACCAACCAACCAGATCATTAAGGTCGGAATACGACAAAAGTACTAAAGATTCGGCATTTTTTTTAGTATATAATGAACAGCTTAAGCTTTTTTTCGATTTTGTCTTAAACAAAATCATATACAATTTTTGTATTTTCGTCAGTTTGGGCGGTTTGCAGCATTATTTTCTTAAGGATCGTTGTGTAGTACCTACTCGAAGGAGTAGGTATCTTCATTTTTCTTTATTTTGGTTAAATTCTTAAATGATGAAAAATTATAGTGTTTAATATTTTAAATTTAATTATTCCTAGGTTCGGGCTCTCAAGTTAACCCGCAATGTTTGAAAAATTTAAGAATGTCCAATATAAATTTCTCAAGCTAAAGAGTTGGTGTGAGTCAGTTCTCTTCGCATGGTGATACGCATCCATGTATTTTCATGATATTGAAGAAATTAAATCAATTCATATAAGAATGGAATTTTTCATGGTGAGAAGCTACCATAAAAGCAAATTTGTTTTAAGTTTTTGTTGTTTTCCGGCGTCAGTGGAGTTTCTGGTGTGAAACCCCAACACGAAATCCCCGATTGTAGATTAATCGCTATATAGAATAATCCTCAGCAATACCACCAGCTGTAAGGGTGTTTCGGATTTAGGCATGATACACCCTCTGACGAGTCTATGCCATCCGATGACGGAACAGCTCCTTCGGACCCAGTCCAACACAGTCTTATAAAAAACTTGCCTATCCAGAGAAGGTTTTCCAACTGTCATGCCCTCAGGAACAGCGATTAATCAACAGTCGGGGATTTCGTGTTGGGGTTTCACACCAGAAACTCCACTGACGCTGGAAAACAACAAACATTTTATTTTTCTAGGATACTTCTATAGTGACTCTATATAGTCGTCATTTTTTAGCTTTCTATGCTTTGCGGTTTTCAAGAAGTAAAAATCAGAATTCTTTTCGTTCCACCCCCTCCCACCGTCACCCCCTTCGCCAGCACCACAAACATTTTTTTTCTTGCCTGTAAAATTTCTAAGATAATAACTGGTACGGTGCTTGAGATATAAAAAATAAATTTTTTTTGTAAAATGGATATCCACCCACTTTCGTACTCCACCTCCCCTCTCAAAATTTTTACATTCAGTAGACTCCACTTGTGATCTTATATACAGAAACCAAATTTCATCTTCCTTGGTTCGGAAGATATTGCAATCTAAAGTTTTTCACCCCCACCATAACACTCCACTTCGCCCCTTAAAAATTTTAGCCCTTGTCTCCCTTAAGATAACTACAAAGTTTCACCCTTCTGAGATCAACGGTTCAGGAGATATGGATTTTAGAATGCTTCAATCCCAGCTTTCAAACGTTTCGGACACATTGTTTTTTTACCCACTCCCACAATCCTCAACATAAGTTCCAAGTTTCAAACCCCTACCGTAAGCAGTTCCTGAGATCTAGAAACCAAAATTTTTCGTCTAAAACGCGCCCCCTCCTCCCCCCCCCCTTACACCGCCACCCCCCAAAAAGATATCAATCGTAGGGGTTCACCCAATCTACCCACCATAAAAATTTCAACTTAATATCTCAACGGGTTTGTGAGCTATGCGCCTTCAAACGGTTTTGCGTACGGCGTCTACGGCGGACAGACGGACATTTTTTTTGCTTTTTTGGGGTCTACTAGTCCTAAAACGTGAAAATACAAAATTTCGGGGTAGCAAATTTCACAATACTTTATTAATAAAAAATAATAAAGTAAAACTGGAGAATTTGTAGTAAATATGGATTTTCCCGAAAATAATGTTTCGTAATCCATGACGAAGTATAGCCGTATCATTGGATAATGCTCAGGCTGTATATCCTTTCGCAATATATTATTTTGCGTTAGGAAAATTTGAACCTCACTCATCAAAAGTGATGATCTTCAGCACAATAGTGTCGCAGTTCATCTTTTTCAATCAGACAATAAAAATAATCTTAAATTACGTAATGTGTTACCTTTAAAATCTGCCATACTTCAAGATCCTTCTCTGAATATAGACTTTTGTGTAAATTTTTAAATAACTTGTTGTTTGTAGATAGTGAACATGTTTAAGGTCTTGTAACATCCTTAATGAGTGTCCTTCGGAAAAATATTTTTCCTGTTGTAAATATGTCTAAGAATTCATAAAGATCTGTAAGGAAGAATTTTCGGGGAGTGACCCTTTAGGTGGTTCTAAAACATGCATACCTTTCCGACTTTTATATGGTGGTTACGCGAAGGAATTATTCGATTTCATTTAAGTTCAGTTTTTTATATGAAAATATTGAAAAATTAATTTGTGCAAAATTTCAAGTCTCTACCTTGGATCATTCGGATAATAATCGTGAAGATACGTGTTGAAAGGACTCTCGTATGTAAGGTACTCGGGGGCTGTTGAACTGGCCAGGGAAGGCTCCGCTCTTCCCGGCTCCCTTGCGGAACTAGTCCACGTTCCTTTAGGAGTAGTAAAGAGGGTCATACTCTCCCACTTCCAGACAGCGGCTAACTCCAGATTGAAAAGTCTAACCACCTGCGCCATATCTAGGAAGATGTGGCCATCTTACAACTGAGCCAAGTCAGACGAACTTCTATACAAGACCTGGGCAGACGCCTCCAGAATCACGGCGATCAGTACAGGTCACTGGCCAATTGGGGATCATGCAACCAAATTGGGCATTCCGTTCAATGTCCACTGTCGCAGCTGCCAGGACACTAATGAGCGAGAGTCACTCGTTCATTTCCTTTGCGAATGTGCGGCTTTGGCTAGAGCCCGAGAGCGAGCGCTAGGCAAACCCTTCTACGGGGACCTGATGGAGATTTCAGGAAAGAAAATTGGAGAGTTATTACTTTTCCTGAACAGCATAGGGTGGTTATAGCGATTCAATTCAATCAATTTTTCTCACATTCATCTTCTATATTCCCCAGTCACAACAACCCTTAACATCTAAGTTTAACACTAGTTTGTGGTTCCAAAACGGCCTCTGAGCTAATTGGACTCTGTCTGGGGCTGCCACTTAAACTAACCAAACCAACCAAGGTACTCGGAGTTTAAGGACATCGTCCATCAACGAACTTAGTCTTACAAACTTTACTTGACGGATGGTAACAAAAATTCAACTATTTATGTCAACGCGCACAAAACAGATTTGGTGTTGTTGGACAAAATTAAACTAAAAATAACAGAAAACTGATTTTCGTCCCGTTTCTGAGTAAAATACTATTTAAATGTTTTATTTATGTCATAAACTACAAATAGAAAGTTTTAACAGTATTTTACCAGTATAACTTGTATTTCACTTTCAAAATAACTATATAATAAATAACTTCAAAATAACAAAATCTTCAAAAATGTAATTTTTGAACGCGGTAATGTCGTGCAAGAAATTGGTAATCTCAGTAGCCCATTATACTGCAGGACATAAGAGAAATGCAGTAGCGTTCAAACGTTCAGTAGAATGTTTTTGTTCCAAATACATTTCTTTGTAGTGCAGCCAGTTGTGTCTAAATTGCTGGCAGTTTTTATATGTACAAGTAATACATATTCAGAAATATTTGTACTTTACACTCGTCATTTATTGATTTTCATCTAATTGATTAATGAGTGCCTCGCTTCGAATATTTTCGTTATGTAATTTTATTAATTTAATCGGCTGTTTACAAAACGCCATTGATACTCATTAAGCAGCAGGGGATCTTGTTTTAGTGGTACATGATTGAGATAATTATGGGGTGAAAAGATCGCGACAGTAATAGATTGATAAGACATTCATGATTACACTGGGAAGACATCCTAATGAGTTGATGGTATTTTTGGAAGCGATTCAAGTTCGGTAAATTTAAAAGACATGTTATAACTTTATTGATTTTATTAGACGTTTAAAATCGGTTTTTTTTCAAATATCATTTCTCTTCTGAACAACTCTCGAAAATGGAATATTTAAAATAATGTCATTAGACTTATAATTGAAATAGATACCTACTGTAAGTTTAATCATATTCTGAAGTAACGCGTAGAACGATGCCACAAAAGAAAAAAGTGTCATACTTATATGCATTATTATGTCTTCAGTTCAACCCCTAAACTCGATTGCTGTCAGCCCCTTAGTCTGTCGCAATCGTCAAGAACGGCTTCACCGGGAATTTAGAAATCTTGAAATCAGTTTTTATTTTTCACTGTTTGTATGTAACAGAAATATAGGAGCGTTCTAAAATTGAAAATTTATGCATTCATTATCAACTCATTATAACATAGAGGCCGTTGAACTGGAAAGTCAAAATTTTACACGAATTTGTTTGGAGGCTAATATAAGGTCAAGTTCGTTATTAAACGAAACTGCTTTCATACAAAAGAATTAAATCAAAACAAAAATAATTATACTTATGTAAATCGAAAGTTTTGCATACTATACCAGCTTTGGAAATAATCCTTTAAATATGCATTAGAGCCGATGTAAACATTAAATTCTTTGAACAAATTGGTCACGAATAAAAAAAATGTTCTTAATATTGAATATCAGTTGGATAATTTGAAAGCATTTACAGGAGTAAAAATATACGAACCTACCGCATAAATACGCAAGGCGGCCTAGGTAAATATTAAATTATTAAAAGTATGAGGCCGGAGTACCTATTTTAGTATAATTGGATCAGTGGCGTAAAGAAGGGACCTGCAACCACCGCAATGCGATACCGAAGTCATTGGACGAACTGGAATCTATGTATGTACTTACTTTTATACAGGATTACATGAATAAAAACAAAAAACAAAACAAAGAAAACGAAACCAAAATGTACGTCGAGAGTATCTCATCGGACGTGGAAGAACAACTTTCCCGCTCTCCGACACCTCAAACATCTGGGTGTCATGCCGAGTACGCGAGAGCGCCTCGCCTACACGCTGTTTTAAGTGTTGGGGGTATAACCACTTGGCACAGAACTGTAAGGAGCCAATAGATCGGAGAAATATATGCAGGAAATGCGGCGAAGACGGGCACTTTGCTACTGCATGTACGAACAAAACAAAAAGCGCATTGTGCGAAGGTGACCATGCAGCTGGCAGCTCTCGCTGTCCGGCACATCAAAAGGCGATGAAAATTGTACAACTCAACCTCAACCACTGTATTGCAGCACGGGACCTCCTGCAGCAGACGATTTTCGAGCAACGGTTCGACCTCGCAATCTTTTGCGAGCAACACCACAACGTGGACGGATGCGAGTGGACGACGGATGCATCCTGCAAAGCAGCGATATGGACACTTGGTGGTAGGGTTACCAAAGTAGAGTTTCAGTAACCTACACTGGCTTCACTTGGGTGAAATGTGACGGAATTAACTTCTTCGAATGCTACGCTCCACCCAGTATGGACATAATTCAATATGAGCGGATGCTAACGGAGTTGGTAACGGAGGCCAGATCAAAGTTCCCGGCATTTATTGGTGGTGACTTTAACGCGTGGTCAACGACATGAGGCAGCAGGAACACGAATCGCAGGGGCTGGCTTCTTATGGAATATCTTGCGACACTAGACTTCGAACTTTTAAATAATGGACAGCACACGTTTGAGGCTGGGACCAGGCGGTCGGTGGTGGATCTAACGTTCGCCCACAACTTGATCGCCCGAAACGCTACATGGAGCGTCGGAGAACAAGAACCCCAGTCTACTGGTGAAATGAGAACATTGCCGAAAGCAGAAGGCGATGCAATCATGCGCGCAAGAAAGCGCAGCGTCGCGAAATCGTACTACGTGGCAATCATTGCATTCTAGCTACAAAGTATGCCGACTACAGCTTAAGAAAGCGATTCAAGATGCCAAGGACTACGCATTCCATGACCTGCGCGATAACTCGGATATCGACCCCTGGGGCAAGGCGTACAAGGTAGTGATGAGCAGAGTAAAAGGACCCAGAGCGACGCAACCCTTGGATCCTGCGCTTATGGACAGCGTAGTGGCGGCACTCTTTCACCCATAGAGTGAACGGACGCAAATATATCACCTACCCGCAGATATGGGTGATATTATTCCCGTGACAGCTGAAGAGGTTCTACTGACACTACGAAAAGTGACCGACAAAAAGCACCTGGTCTGGACGGCATCTCTAACGTAGCGATGAAAACGGCCATCCGGAAGGATCCCGAGACGTTCGCTAGGATGTACACAGCATGTCTCAATGAAGGAGTGTTCCCCGCTTTTTAGAAGCTCCAAAGATTGGTGCTGCTATTAAAGCCCGGAAAGCAACCTGAACAACCATCGGCATACCGGCCACTATGTATGCTGGGCTCATTAGGAAAAGTACTGAGAGAGAGCATTATCAGTAACCGACTGCAAGAGTCATTCGAGAGACCTGGAGGTCTATCTGAGCAACAATTTGGATTTCGACGAGGGATATCCACCATCGACGCCATCCATGCTGTCATGAGAATTGCGCGTGATGCAACATCCGGTGAAAGATGGAAAAACGGCGACAAAAAGTACTGCGCAGTGGTAACACTAGACGTCAAGAATGCCTTCAACTCAGCGAGCTGGTTGCGAATAATGCAAGCAGTAAATAGTTTCAACGTACCGGTATATCGACAGCGAATCATAGCTAACTACTTCGAAGAAAGAGTTCTTCTGTATGACACCGAGGACGGCGTCAAGCGCTACCATGTTTCACGAGGAGTCCCACAGGGCTCAGTGCTTAGCCCCACATTATGGAACATCATGTATAATCCACATATCCACATATCCACACCTTGGAAGTTCTGTGCAGTGATGCGATCGATAGAATTATGCAGTGGTTAAGTAGTGCCGATCTGGAGTTGGCTTCGTATAAAACGGAGGCGGTTCTTTTGAGCTCTCGAAAAGTGCGTGAAGTTTTCACATTCAGAGCCCGAGAGCACGAGGTCATCTCGCAGCCAAATCTGCGATATCTTGGGGTGTTAATTGACACTCGGATGTCCTTCAAGAACTATCTTCTGGCGATCAGCGAAAAAGCTTCAAAGGTGAATGGTGCACTCTCACGCATCATGTCAAACATTGGAGGACCACGCTCCAGCAGGCGAAAACTATTAGCAAAGGTCACGAGTTCCGTAATGCTATACGCTGCACCGATCAATCTGTCGTCTTAGCGCACTAAGGATTGCTAGTGCTTTTCGAACAGTTTCCGATGAAGCAATCGGAATAATATCGGCAATGTTACCAATTGACATACTAGCGTGTGAACTTGAGCGACTCTACATAGCAGTAGATGAAGCATCGAAAGTGGACGAGCGACGGCGCAGTATCCAGGAATGGCTATGACGGTGGTTCCGGGAGGATCCATTCGTACGACTGAAGAGATGTTTAGCGGTTTAAAGTCCCGCACTGACTTAGGCTTTCGATGCTTTTACTCCTCGTTAAAAAACACCTCAAACACCTTTCAATCCCAGCAACGATACGAACCAGACTCCTATGGCTCAGTCCGTAGAGGAACCGGGAAAAGAATGCGTTACTACACACATGGAGCCATTGGTCCAGTTTGTTCAAGACCCTGAAACAGCGATACGAAATCTGGAGCTGCAGCCTGAGCGTAAATACTTCACTGGAGCATCCCGAAGACGTATAGCTGCCTCAATACAATCTGGGATGTCTCGTGAAGACGCGACAGACAGAGAGAGGGACAGATACCAGTTTTTCAAGGTGAGATTGGGAGCTGAGTGGACTGATGTCGATGAGTGGAATAGCAAAAGACCCCGATCTGATAGCAGTACGCCCGAAAAATGCACCGATCTCAAAAGGAAGACACCAATGCGGGTTGAACACTCAAGAGGAAAAGAAGATGGAAAATATCAAAGAGGACACCTTACGACCCCAATTTATTGACCTTGTTTCACAGAGACGGGTGGTTGTCAATTACCTGCAACAATTCTCTAACCAGAGATTGGGAAAAGCGGATGGTAGCAATCATCGAACACTGGACAGCGGCGCAACTGAAAGTGGCTGACGGAGCAGAAGTTCCTCCTGAAGAGAACATGTCTATGAACAAATTTGTAGTAGGATTGGAAGACAAAACACCAACCTACATACAGAAAGCTGGCGCGTTCTAAGAATGGAGTAGGAGACGAACGATGGCAATACGGACACCTTTCTGGTGGACGATAAGTCAGCTGCATATCTCGAAAAGATAAACTGTAATATTTTCCTGAGCTTCTCGAGGATCCACATACGGATCAAGCACGAGCAGGAAAAACCTGAGGCGGAGAAAGTTCACTACTAACTTCTGAGGATACGGAAGTAAAGAAAACAGCCTCCACAGATCTTGTGAGGAAGCTTGAAAGCGACCCTATTCGCGGCATTCCGCTTTCGGATAATATTATACCCAGATACAACTTTGGGATACCATTCGAAGTAGTGCTCACACCTCGCAAGGACTGGGAAACACATAGGGCTGAATTTGAAAAGGTAGCACTTATCTGATGTACAGATGACTCTAAGAAAAATGAGGGAGTTGGAGCAAGAGTATATGGACATAGACAAAGGGTCGACATACATGCCAGCCTCGACGAGTCAAATACAATCTTCCAAGCAGAAATTCATGCAATTGAACTATGCATCAGGGCAATTATTAGAAGAGGATACAAGAGTCATAAGATCTACATTCTCTCTGACAGCAGAGCAGCACTACTTGCTCTTCAAGCATTTTGCTTTAGATAAATATGCTAGAAATCGAGTAAGTCCTTCCTGCACCTCACATGTAAAAGTCCTTGAAAATAGAAAATTTTCTTTTCGGTTCTAATTGAATACTGATGATATTGTCTTTTAGTTTTGAGTAGCAACCAAATGGTAGTCCTTAATAAAGGACAAACTACATGTGTACTCCTTATCCTACTTTATCCTCAACTACAGTATAAATCGGAGTTCAGTAGAACAGGGCAGAATTCTGCCCGAGGTCCGTACTAGGCTTATACCAAAACATCAAAGTTGAATGAAATGAAAAAAAAGTAAAGGCACTAACGACTAAGACTTATATAAAACATTGTTCCTGTTAATTATTTTCAAAATAATTAACGTTTAAACAAATTTGATACTGTAAAAGATACTTTCCGGAGCTAAGATAATACTGGGTCTATGTTATCATTCAAATGCTAAACTGAAAAACATTTGATTTTTCGGAAAAAATTTAAAACGCTTCTTATCAATCTATTACTGTCTTGATCTTTCCACCCCATAAAAATTATGATTATTATCATGCAGCATTAAAAATATGTTATGTTTGATGATGCCATACCATGGTGCTGTGCTATTATTGGATTAAAAAAATCCATAAATATTGGACCGATTAAGTAATACGTAAAATATTGATTTTTTTTAAATCTTCCAATAGAAACGTGCGACAGCTTTATCTCTTTAGAAAATTATATTGCCTACAATCTGCTTACAATCGTATAATTTCGATAGAGATCGTATCAGCGATTGATCGAGTGACTTTTGAATCTTTGTATCGTCCTCACTTCCGTACGCTAGTTATTTCTTTATTTAATTTCATTGGCGTCGGAAAAAAATTGAATACGCTCTCTAAATTTTTTTTTTTTAAACTTAATAATTGATTTAGTCCTTTCATGCAAAATGGACAATTTCTTCCCAACTCAAAAAGTCGGTGAGAAGTTCCCCATTTGGGTACACTTTCTCAGTTTAAAGAACTGGTAACCATACTGTTTCCTGGCTCAATGAGCTCATGCATGTATGCCGACATTGGGCCCAATGTTTAATAAATCTACACTGTTTTAAACAAATTTTATTTTCAATCCAATTTTTACTTGTAATTTCCAGTATATTTCATTTTTTCAAGTAAAAGTACTCATTTCAAGCACTTTTACATGAAATTACTGGTATTAGTAAATTATTCATGTACTTTTCAACTGAGCTGTACAATTTACACGAAAAGTCTCACAAAATTATGCAACATTTCGAGTTACGTTTTTTTTCATGTAAACCACGAAGTTGGATGCTTCGTTCGATTTTGTTTTCTACTGAAATGAAAATGAAACGCCAAATCTACACAGCAAAACCAGAATTAATCGCGGGTTCGATTCCTACCTACAGCTAAGGGTTTTATTAAGAGTAAGTAAGTAAGAAATAATATTAGAAGTAGAAATAGGTGTATCTTAAAGAGTGCTAATTATACACTTTTTTTAGAGTGTAAATTCAAGAGAATATCCAGTGTATTTGCTGTTTTCGAAATTGATATTTACTGATTGCAAATTGAAATTTACTGATTGTAAATTGAAATTTACTGACCGAAAATAGAAAATTACATTCAAATTGACTATTACATCGGAATGTGAATTTCCTTGAAAAGGTGAGGAATATTTGCCTACTATCCAAAAGATGTAAAATTCAATGGATTTTTTTTACTGTTTACAATAACCCCAAAAATACTCCCCATACAGTATATACACTGGTATAAGGGGCAGTACCGCGATATATCAGTTCAGTTTAGTTCAGGAAGGGACGCAGCGCTAAGAACCACTACGCTCACTAGGCATTATACGGGTCTATTGTGATCCCTTTAAAACCTCGTGGGCCGCTTAAACCACTCAAAAACATTCTAAATCCCTGCAGAACCTGACCAGTTTGTCATGCACTACCGCGATATATACATAGCTCAAAAATAGTATTAATGTATTATCGATTCCATTAAAGAAGAAGAAAAAAGAAAATAATAAGAAAAAGTAAAAAAAAGTAGCGAGTAGTAGAGCAAAGTGGGGCAAAGTAAGCCCCCCAAGGTTTGTACCGAGATTCTGTAAAATGGGTAATAGTTATAAAATCCTTTTCTCGCAAAATCGATAGCTTAGTCGTATATTCGTGAAGTTAAATTATTGCTGCTGATAAAAAAGATATCTACTCTTTTCTATCCTCACTTCAAAGTGCCCACTTTATCCCACTACTGGGGTAAAATGAGCCCTTCCAAGGGGTATAGTAATTTCACCCAAAACTGGAGCGAAAGAATATGGCAATGTATCAATTAAAACAAACAATATGATTTTAATAAATTCAAACGAAATTAAGTGTGTTGAGAGCGTACTTACTCTGCTTTGAAGAGTAGCCCTGGGAACACCAAAATATTTACTGGCTTTCTTTAGGTCCATTTTTTCAGCAACAGAAGCTATTGGATTTTTCATCGCAACTTCAGTCCACGATTGTTGCATTGATTTTCTGTTGTATGTTCTAGCCGTGCTAAAATTATTGTTTTTAATTGTCAAATAATATTATATTGGTATGGGGTAAAGTGTGCCCGGGGCTCACTTTGCCCCGAATGAACAATTCTTTTTAATGCAATTATTAAACACTGATATTTACATCAGACGGTACTAAAATCGTAATATGAGAAAAATTCAAGGAACTGTAATTAAAGTGGATTTCGTAAATAGTGCATTGTGGTCAATTTATGAAGCTTTATCGTATAATTTATTTTGCTAAGAGATGGCGCTATTGCAAACTATAAATTTTAAAGGGGCTCACTTTACCTTGCTAGCCCACTTTGCACCACTCTCCCCTAAAGATTGTAAAAAAATAGAAAGAAAAAGAAAGAAAAAAAAGAGATTACAAATAAATACAAGCAAAAAGTAGTGAGTGAAAAGAAAAAGAAAAATGAAAGAAAAATGAAAGAAAAAAAAAACAAAAAACGTTTAAAAAATAAAATTATATAAGACATGCAGCAATAACACAACACAAGACACAACCATGTTCTCGAGTCTTCGAAAGTGTAATAAAGCCGCCTGAAGATTTATCTGTTTTTAGGTCGTTTTTAATGACGAGAGAGCATTCAATAAGGTCCTGACACCATGGATTAAAGAGAAAGAAGGTATACTCCATATTTTAGTTTTAAGCTCGTTGCAGCTTAAAACTAAAGTGTTTCTTTATTCCCTGTCAGAAAGTGTAATCGTCAAATTTTTGTTTGCCACATTATTTGAAAAATTTTAAAGAATTTTTTGTCAAATTTTTTTAGTCAAATATTTGACAACATTGCATTCAGTGTAATAGTAGCTTCATGTTTCTTTTTTACGTTTTAAATACATAAATTTATAATATAAACCAGTTAAGACCACATTAAAATTTTTTTTCACGATTTCTTCAAAAGTTTTCAAGTGATGACGTAATAAAATGAGAAAAAGTGTTGCTTCCATATACAGTTCCTACTGTAGGCTCCTGCTTAGCTTTTTTCTCTTTATTATACCTAGATCTGACACAAAGGTCTTTCATACAAAGAAAACAAATTTCGGTTGCAAGTTCTGTTTCAAGAGCGATAAAATCACATTTTAAATAATAGTCGTTTTAAGGATGAAGGATTGCCATTTATATACTCTATATGAAATCTGAGAATATTATAAGTTTAATGCAGCCCATAAATCAACACTCCACACTCCTTCTCCTAGAGTTCTACTGGACCTAACTCCTGTAAAAATTTCAAAACCATATAAAAAAAATCTGCCAATGGTCTGGGCGAAACTTTATTATTTTTCGGGTCAAAGTTCGGGAGCGGTCAAAGTCGGAATGTATCATGAGTTGCTTCGAAATTATTAGATTTCTTGAAAAATTATTTTTGTTCTTAATATAACAATATTTAAAATAGAGATTTTTAGCCGATTAAACATTGAAAAAGTCCGTGTAGACTAT
This sequence comes from Beris morrisii, assembly GCA_951812415.1. Lineage (NCBI taxonomy): Eukaryota > Metazoa > Arthropoda > Insecta > Diptera > Stratiomyidae > Beris > Beris morrisii. Next base: position 76,247,750 of record OX638310.1, read on the forward strand.
TCGAATTTCAGTACATTATGTACACTAAAAGCCAATAGAAGCAAAAACGAATTTGTTGCCTTATCAGAATTAAGAGGTATGACGAATTGTTAAAACGTATATAAACCCATTACTTCCACTTGGGGTTTGAATTTCGATAAAATTGTGAAACAGGATTTTAAACGATTTCATAAGAAGCAACTTGATATCTCATGAGACAAGACGGATTTTGAAAAATTTGTGAAAACGTAAGCAAACCCTTCACACCTAATTGGTTTTGGAAATTCGAAAAATCGTGAATTGGTTGGCCGTAATAATCAATTTTATATCTCATCAGAACTAAGGGATGGCAAAAATTGTGAAAACATATACAAACCCTTGGGGGTTGAATATCGAAAAATTGAGAAATGGGTTTGTAGGCGATTATATAAAAAGTCTGTGGAAATGAAAAGCGATCTAATATCTCATCGAACCTAAGAAATATGTCGAAACTTTGAAAAGCATACAACCCCCTTACACCCATTAGGATTGAATATCTAAAAAACTGAAATTGATTTTTTGTCTTTTTTATATAGGAAAGATATGCAACCTCCTTCCACCCACTTGGGGGTTGAATATCCAAAAATCCTGAAAGGAATTAATAAATAAATATGAAGACAGCACGAGAAAGTAGGAACCAATTCAATTTCTTATCACTTCTAAAAAAAATGACGGAACTCGTGAAAACGTGTTCAACCCGTTTATACCCTCTTAGGGGCTGAAAAAGGAAAAAACTTAAAAACGAGTTTTAGGCGATTATTACGCAAGCACGTGAAAGTGAAAAGATATTCGATATCTGATAAGACCTGGGGATATAGCAGAATTCGTGAAAAAGTTTACAACCCCCTTTGCATCCCCTTAGGGGTCTAATTTTAAAAAATTCTGAAAACACTTTCTAGGTATTTATATGAAGAAACCGTAGAATAAAAATTAATTCAATATTTGGGAAGACCTAATAGATATGACGAAAACCGCGAAAATATATGCATTCCATTTTCACTGATAATTTTTTTTGCCCCCCGCCCCCCCCGAACGCCAATGGATATTTGAAATTTTTTTTTATCTAAATTAGTTTTCTAGTTGATTTACATAAACGTACCGAGTTTGAACTTTGTAGCATAAGCCGTTCTAAAGATAGGAAAAACACCCCCCACCCCCGTACCATACTACCCCTATAAAAAATTATATTTTTCCAAGATGCTACTAATATAGCTCTATCTAAATATCAAGTTTCAGCATTATATCATTATAGGTTGTCGAGATATTAAAATCGGAACTTTTTCCTTTTCACCCTCCCCCACCCTCACCCTCTACACCCTTATTTCCAAAATTTTGTTTTCTGCTAGGGGTCTATTAGGCCTACTTCTGGTAAAAATTTTAAGCATCTATCTTACACGGTTCTTGAGATATAAGACGTGATTTTTTAGAAAAATTCTTATCCCCTCCACTTTCTTGCTCCACCGCCCCCTTAAAAAATTTTGCTTTCAGCAGACTTCATTTGTAAACATTTATACACAAACCAAATTTTATTTGTCTAGTGCAATTGGTTCGTGAGATATCGTAATCTAAAGTTTTTCATCCCCCACCCCCGTACGCCACTGCCCCCACTCAAATTTTTGTTTCCGATCTATTCTCCTAGTATACCTACAGATACTCATTAAGTTTCAATTTTGTGACATTAACCGTTTAGGAGATATGGATTTTAGAAAGTGTCGATCTCACCTTTTTTGCGTTTCGGACGCATTATTTCTCCCCCCACTCCCAAACCCCTTCACCAATATCTGCAATTTTTTTGCAAATGGGTCCACTACTAAAGCTCTATATAAATTCAAAATTTCAATTGCCTCCTAGCATAAGCGGTTGCTGAGATCTAGAAACCAAAATTTTCCGTCTAAAACACTTCCCCCTCCTCCCCCCTCACACCCCCATCCCTCCAAATTTGGCCACTTTAAGGGGACTGCCCACTCTACCCACGAAAAAAAATTCAACTAAATAGCTCAAAGGGTTTGGGTGCTACGAGCCTTCAAACAATTTTGCGTACACCGGTAGACGTACGGCGTACGGCGTACGGCGTACGGCGTACGGCGGACAGACGGACTGAAATTTTTTTTTGCTTTTTTCGTGTCTACTCGTTATGAAACGTAAAAAAAAAATTTTGAGGGTAGCAAATTTTTTTTTTTTAAAAATCGATAACAATACTGTATTATTGAAATAATAAAGTAATTGTTTTTGTTGAAAAATTGCCATCCCCAATTCCGTGCTCCTCCGCTAAACTCTAAAATTTTACATTTGGCGTACTCTACTTATAAACTTGTATACATAAACGTTTTTTTTCTTGGTGTAATTGGTTCGGAAATATCCAAGTAAAAAGATTTTCACCCCTCCCCCCCCTCCGCCCAAATCCCAAACCCCATATGCCACCTCCCCTCTTAAAAATGTGTTTCTATTATACGAAATCACAAAGCTTCAACCTTTCAATATAAACCGATCAGGAGATATGGACTTTAGAATGTCTCGAGCCCCTTTTGAGTATTTCGAAAGTATTGTTTCGGCGCACGACGTTTATGGCATTCAGTAGAAAAATTTTGTTTTCGCGTTTTTTGGGCTTACTAGTCCCAAAACATGAAAATACAAAATTTCAAGGTAGCAATTTTCATCTGAAATTTTGGGTCAATCCGAATACTTTATAATTAAAAAATAGTAAAGTAATTTAATTCTAATTGTCAAGCTTAAAATCTTGCAAGATTTCAATCTATCCTATTTCAGTAGGAGCAGAAATATCTTTTACAGTGTACTGCTTTTAGCATCATTCAGTAATACAACATACCACATACTCGTACACCGCCTTTTTTGAAATTTTGAATTTTAGAACTATTTTTCCTGCCAACGAACTTCGTCTTACAAATTAGACAAGCATCCAAATTCGAAATTTCAACATCCTAGGCCAAAGTTCTTTAGTTATAGTTCGGATGGACGGATACCAAGCGGATTTGGCTTATACTTATAATATAATTCACTCAGATTTCATCTAGATTAAAAAAAATATCGTATTCGTAATGAACTATCATATAAAAACATGTTTACTTCGAATTTATTGAAAACAAGTGTAGATAAAGTTGTAAATAATAATAAATAATATTTTTCTAATGTTTTTATATTTCACTATCGTGAAATAGATTATCATAGCCATCATCAGAGACCAGCAATCCTGTTGTGACTTTATTCTAGAGTGAAAAATATGTCACGCTTGACATCATACGATATGATCGTTAAGCGACCTCCCCGAGAAAAATAATTTCGAACTCATATGACTTACTTACGAGTATATAATAAATTAACATAATAAGCTTTTCAACAATAAAAGATTCCATGGCGAATTAATTGTTTACAAAACAAAGACGTTTTGAATTTAATTCGTGTTTATGTTTACATCTGCAACCTCCTGCCTGTATATTCCAATAATTTTATTGGTAATCGAATTTTCACAAACACAAATCGACGATGTGGCGACACCAGCCAATCGCTCACCCTTTTGACCTCACTTAATTGAATCCTGTAAAATGTTTTCCAGTACCATGAAAACATATTTTATATACTTGTTTTTCGATCGATTTAACGAGCTGGAGTCGGGAATTATGGTGTACTGCTTGATTCGAATAAAATCTTCTAATCGACAGAAAAATATGACGTCCGCCCAGCTGGCCCCCCACTTCATCCAAACTTAATGAAAAAATTACAGAATTATGCGCTATTTATGCGCTCTCCAAAACACCAAGAAAACATTTTTGCGCTCCTTTCGTTTAGTAAGGATAAATCATTTAAAGGTGGGGGGGCTGAGTAGACGAAATCTAGCCCCCCACCCCTAAAATATGAAATAATTGAAAAAATAAATACACAGGAATTATGCGCTATTTATGCGCTCTCAGAATTCATTACAACTGATTTTTGCGCTATGTCCTTTCAAGGACCTCCCATACAACTCGCAGGTCGAGATTCTCCAAAAGCAAAAATTTCACCAAATAACTATACCAGCTGAATCTATGATTTATGCGCTCTCAAAATCCGAAAGCTGGTTTACATGTCACGCTACAATCGTCACTTCCCGAAAAGACCCAGAGTAGATTACCATTTGAAGTACTAGGTAAAACAGTATCGCAAAGGTTGCAACTCATTTGGCAAAAATGAAGAGATGCAAGGAATGGTTCAAAATTGATTTGGTAGCAGCGATACAAGCAGATCCCACAGTCTTTTGTCTTGACTCCACTAATTGAAGTCCTGAAGATTAAGAGCTCAGATTTTTTGAAGATTCATCAATAGAAAGTTGGGTCATTCCATCAAGACTCGCCAAAAATGACGAAATTTGTGACCTTATTATCGCCAATTCTTTTGAAAATTTATGTACTCGAAGAATTAGTGAAAAATATAATTTCATTTTTTTGTATCTATCTAATTTTTTTTTTTTTAGTTATAGTATGTTAAAGTTTTCGCAAAAAAGGTGTCCGAGTCCTCTTTGAAAATTCATATCTCTGGTAATTTTTATCCTGGAATAATAGAATAGGGCTTATTTTAAAGGTGGAGGTTGTCGCAATATAAAAAAATAGGGAAAAATACTAAAATCGGTTTTTCCCTGACTATGTTTAAAGCTTATAGAAGTGAAAGTGAAAATCAAATCTCAATATACCTAAGAAATATATCAGAATTCGTGAATATGTACACAATCACTTTTCACTCCCTTAGGGGTTGGATATGGAAAAATGTTGAAGATAATTTCTAGACGCTTATGTAAATAGCCCGCAGAAGTAAAATTGCTTTGATAGCTCGACATGTCTAAAAGTTTTAACGAAATTCGTGAAAATGTGGATTCACGGACATTTTTTTTACTCAACATCTGAACGCCAATAAAAATCTGAACTTTTTGTTTGCTTTAATTACTCTAATAGCACATCTACATATACGTACTAAGTTTCAACTTTCTAGCATAAGCCGTTTCCGAGATATACAAAACCATCCCTCACCCCCGTACCTCGCTACTCCGATCAAAAATTTTATTATAAATTATTTTTCTAGGATGTCTCTATAGTGGCTCGATATAATCCTAAATATTTAGCTTTCTATTCATTACGGTTTTCGAGAAATAAAAATTAAATATTTTTTCCTTTCTGCACCCACACCCCCAACATTTTTTTCCCTACTAGAGATCTACCGACCCCAAATCCTGTAAAATTTTCAAGATCATATCTGGTTTGGTTTTTGAGATATAAAAATGAATTTTTTTTAATTTTCGCTGTCTCCCCACTTTCGTGCTCCACCTCCCCTCTCAAAAAATTTTGACTTCTCTTGTGATACCATATACAAAAAACTTAAGTTTATTTTCCTGGTGTAATTGGTTCGGAAGATATTGTAATCCAAAGTTTTTGAACCGGTTTTTATTTTTTATATTTTATAGGTTATACTGTTTTACAAAACATACCAAAAAATTAGCTTGGGATCTGAATGGGATCGGGGTCAAAAAAATTGAAGAACATCTGTGCTTCTTAATTACTTTATAGAAAAAGGGTCATTCCATCTAGAATCGCCAAAAGTGTGACCTTTCCATCGCCAATTCTTATGAAAATTTATGTACTCAAAGAATTAGTGAAAAAAAATATAATTTGAATTTTTTGTTTCTGTCTCATTTTTTTGTTAGTTATATAATAGTAGGTATATTAAAGATTTCGCAAAAAAGGTGTCCGAATCCTCTTTGAAAATTCATATCTCTGGTAATATTTATCCTAGAATAATAAAGTAGGACTTATTTTAAAGATTGTTATTTAAAAAATGTCGCAATATAAAAAAAATATGAATAAAAATTATCCTTGAATTTTTTTTCAAGGATAACGATTTTGTCCCTTATGAATATCTCAAAATCGGTTTTTTTTTATTTTTTAATTTTTTTTATATTTTTTAGGTCTTTAGGTACTGTTTTACAAAACATACCAAAACATTAACTTGGGATCTCAATGGGATCGGGGTCAAAAAAATCGAAGAACATCAGTGCTTCTCTATTATGTTATAATTGTAATTTTTCTAAAAATAAAGGACAAAATCGTTATCCTTAAAAAAAAATTTCAAGGATAATTTTTATTCGTATTTTTTAGTTTCAAGTTTCTAACATAAATAGTTCCAGAGATAGAAAAAACACGAATACGAATTCTGACATATCTCTTAGGTCTTATGAGATAGTATGGTATGGTTGGTATACGGGGTGGTGATGCTATCATCCTACTTAGGCGTAGTGTTTGTTCATTGTGCTCTCCGTTTGAGTATGATTACTCCTGGAACCTAAAACCATTTAGTAGATTTTATAAAGCTTGCTATGTTACATGGCTCCCCCTTATCGATATCACCAAGGTCATTGAGAAAATATGCGCCGAGGTTCTGTCTTCTCGTTCCCGATAGTGCCGGACACTCGCATAGGACGTGGAAGATTGACTCTTCCACTTCCAATCCTCAAGCCGGGTAAATATCTTTCCCTACCTTCCAACTACAGACCAATCAGTCTACATCCGGTACTAAGCAAAATATTCGAAAAAATAATCTTAAATTAATAAAGTTCTAAGCAACTCCCCCATAATACCGGAGTTCCAATTTGGATTTAGGCCAGGCTTTTCAACGACGCATCAATTATACAGAGTTGTTACACTAGCTAAAAGATCTTTGGATAGAAGAAGATCATTGGGAATGATTGCCTTAAATATAGAAAAGGCATTTGACACAGTCTGGCATCATGGACTTATATTTATATTAATGAAATTTTCTTTTCCAACATTTTTAATTAAAATCATACGATCCTTTCTTTCTGAGCGAACCTTCTCAGTAAAAATGAAAACTCATTTATCTACTGACCGACTATTACCGGCTGGAGTACCCCAGGGATCTGGCCTCAGCCCGGTTCTCTATAACATATATACTGCAGACATTCCAGTGCCACCACATTGTGAACTCTCAGTTTTTGGTGACGATACCGGGTTACTTACAGAATCTGAAAATCCTGATACTGTTATCAAAAATCTTGAAAACGGCCTACATGTTTTAAACTCATTCTATTATAAGTGGAAAATCAAAATAAACCCCAGTAAAACACAACTCATTTATTTCTCGCGGAAAAGAAGACGTCGCAAACTCCCTAGTAGCCCAGTGGTCCTAAATGGCGTATCCATAGACTGGTCTAACTCAATAACCTACTTAGGTCTTGTTCTAGATAGAAAATTAACTTTCCAAATTCACATAGAAAATTCTTGCGAAAAGTTAGCTCGCAGTATTCATGCACTCTATACCCTTTAATAAATCGTAAAAGTAAACTGTCGGGTCGCAACAAACTTTTAATTTTTAAAATGGTTATGCAACCAATATTCTAATACGCTGCCCCAAAATGGAATATATGTTCTACCTGCCATAAAAACAAACTACAAATTAGACAAAATAATTGTTGGAAAGTGGTTCTTAACAAATCATATTATTGCTCGACCTTCCGACTGCATAATGAAGCCAAGGTTTCTAAAATTAGCGAATTAGCTAGTAAAATCTCAAATTCTTTCATCAACAAATGTAGAACCTATACCAATCCTCTCATTAACGCGCTGATCTGCACCACTCTATGCAGGCGCGAACGCAGAAAATATATATATACAGAAAAATTATATGATTATGTAGAATAATTATTATAAAAAGGATTTATAAGTTTGGTGAATGTGTTTGTAATATTCAACTTATTTAAAATTTAAAAATCAAATACTCGTACTTAGGATATTCTTTTTTAAAACATTTTGAAATTCAGAACACTTACATCAATAGTATTTTACATAATATATTGTGCGTCGTGTATAAATATTAAACAATATAAAAAAGGATATTTTTTTAGAAAAACCGAATTTTACTAAAAATTTTAAAAAAAACGATGCATTTTTCTAAACAACCTGTAGGTGTTGTCGATAGACCACCCTCCTCCAAGTTGTGCAATAAATAATTAATTTAAAAGTTTATTTAAATTAAATTAAGTTATTTACAATAGTCGACAACACGCTGATAAATCAGAACTTAAGACGATGCAATTTGAAATAACAAAACACTCAACCAACAATGGAAAATATATATTCAACAGCTAATATTTGGACTATCACATCCAAGGGCGTCCAGACAACTTCTTCCAGGGTGGAGGGTGGTGGGGTTGGTTTCAAAGCAAAAGGTTTATAAAATAACCCTCCACTCCATTTGGAATTTGAAAGTTTGCTTGCATTTTTAACGCTAAGTTCGTTAACGGACGTAGAACGTTCCATAAAAGTCCTAAAAACATGCAAAAATACTAGCCGATAACTTCAGAACGGTTAAATCGCTCTAATCCCAGTCTTAAGGATTTTGTAAACGTTCATTTTCTAATAATTGCAGAAAATCTTTCAGTCCTTCATGTAGCTGGCATACAAAAATCCTGTAAAACTGTCTTCCCTCAATTTACGGAACTTATTTTAACTCAAAAAAAACATGAAGTATATACGAATTAAATTTGTTTTAAAATGAAGTTCGGGGTTATTAGTCAGCAAAATTCCTCTCCTCCTGCGGAAACCTTTCACGAATAAAGTCCCGATAATTTGGCCAATAACTTCAGAACTCTGTAACTTGGAATTTAAAATTTTGCACAACTTAATATTTCAATTGCTAGAAGCAATTGGTATGAAATAAATCGAGTAAGTCTTTCGATTAGACTAACAACCTAAGGAATAACCAGGAGGCTATTTGGAACGTTAAAAGGTCATGCAATAATTGCATGTGCACTCCTCATTCTTTTTATATATTCCCAACTAATATATAAATCGGACTTCAGTATTTCATCTAGAGTATCATACGATTGGCTTGCAGCCGATCGTGACTGCGTTATGTTTTTAAATACTTTCGTATATCCATTAGTTAATTTTATATTAAATACTTTGAACTCTCTTAAGAGTGTTTTTAGTTTAGAGTGCTTTGTCCTTGTAAATCGAAATTATACCGGCTAAATTATACGTTCTAGCGTCGTGTCGACAGTTTCGTCGCAGGAATGGAAACTCACCCTTAAGATTTACAAAATGAAAATAATAAACTTTTTTTGTCTTGTTTGTCTCGAAAGAAGATTGAAAGGGATTGGTCCGTTTCAATTTGTATTTGGTACTGTCATGAAGCATATGAAAAGCTAACTGAATACAACAATAGTTTTAAACACAACAAAATTCAAGAAAAATAACTTAGACCAATACCTGAGAGATGGCTAATTGATCACAATAATATGTAAATACAATAGCATTAAAATTCAAAAATATGACGAAAAAATTATGTTTCAAAAAACATACATCATACATCATTACATCAAAGACAAATAAATATATTTGATAATAACAAAATTGTAAAATACAATAATTTATGTCATTCTTGAAAGTATAAATAAGAAAACTCTTCACTTACATGTATATGTGTAAAAACTGGTGAGTGGGAATCGTACAAAAGGGCTCTAACAGAGTACAACCACGAAATTAGACGTGCGAAGAGAAATTTGTGGAAATTGTTCTGCCAGGGTATAAACGATTTACCCAGCAGCGCAAGAGTACACAAAATACTTCCTAAAGCACACACTAATAAAATGGGCTTATTAGAGAAACCCGATGGCTCGATTACCGAAAATGGGAAACAGACGTTAGAACTTTTAGCACAAACTCATTTCCCAGGATCCTCAACCATAGAACCAAGCAATGAAGAACGGTACACTGTCTCAAAGCCGAGCAGACCAACCATATTGGACTGGAAAAACTCAGCCAAGATCTTCACTGCCAATAAGGTTAAATGGTCTATACGTAGTTTTAAACCATTTAAATCTCCTGGAGAAGACAGAATATTTCCCGCTTTACTACAAAGAGGAATGGGCCATCTTCTACCAACACTGTTATCCATATTTAGAGCAAGCCACGCATGGGGTTACATACCCATATCCTGGCGTAACGTTAAGGTGATATACATACCAAAAACAGGGCGCCGCTCGAGCAATAATCCTAAGTCGTATCGTCCTATCAGCTTAACGTCATTTCTCTTGAAAACTATGGAAAAGATTATTGATAGGCATATCAGAGATGGGGCTTTGAAATCTCAACCCTTACACTCCAATCAATATGCATATCAACCAGGGAAGTCTACAACCCACGCCTTACAAAACCTGCTCACGAAAATCGAGAAATCGATTACGGACAAGGAAATAGCTGTGGGTTGCTTCTTAGATATCGAAGGGGCTTTTGACAACACTGCCTACGAAAGTATCTACTCTGCTGCACAAAAGCGTGGTATTGATCCAAAAACCTGCAGTTGGATCAAGGCCATGCTAGAACGCAGGAAAATAACTTCGACACTAGCCGACTCTACAGTCACAGTCACAGCTGCGAAAGGCTGTCCGCAGGGTGGGGTACTATCACCTATCCTCCGGTGCTTAGTAGTAGACGACCTTCTTCAAGACCTAACTAATTCCGGAGTCACGGTACAGGGTTACGCTGACGACCTTGCCATCCTTGTTAGAGGTAAATTTGAAGCGACGGTGACTGATCTAGTTCAGAATACCCTAAACCAGGTAGTAACCTGGTGCACTAAAGCAGGATTGGGTATCAACCCAAAGAAAAGCACAATTGTTGCATTCACCAAAAGGAGGTGTAAGGACAAGTTATCTAAGCCTACTCTTTTTGGAGAATCCATAGAGTATTCTAGTGAGGTAAAATTCCTGGGTATTATCCTGGATGAAAAGCTCACCTGGAATGCTCATTTGGACAAAGTTCTTGAAAGTGCCAGAATCTCTCTCTGGACCTGCAGGAGCCTTCTCGGCAAAAACTGGGGACTGAGTCCAAAACTAACCTACTGGATGTATACCGTCGTTGCTTGGCCCATTATAACTTATGCGGCATCCGTCTGGTGGAAGAAAACAAAGCAGAAAACTGCTCAGCTAAAGCTGACTAAATTACAAAGACTGGCATGCCTGGGTATTACTGGGGCGATGCGCACCACTCCCACAGCTGCCTTAGAGGTGCTTCTCAACCTAGCACCTCTACACTTAGAAATACAGAAAGAAGCTAGATTTACCACATACAAACTTTTGAGCTCGGAGGACGAGTCAGAGCGCAAAATAGCTTGCCCAACTCTTTCCGCAGAACTCAACAAGGACCCGATACTAGCGATACCTCTTTCTGATTCAATGGTACCGAAATTTAATTTCACAAAGCCATTCAAAGTTGTCCTACCTGAAAGGGAGGATTGGGCCACAAACAAACCCACTCCAAAACCAGGATCCATAATCTGGTACACAGACGGATCTAAAACGGATCAAGGTGTAGGAGCAGGAGTTTATGGAGTGCGCCCAAATGTGAAATTCTACTGTAGCATGCACATAACATCCACTGTTTTTCAGGCGGAGACTAATGCTATTGAGCTATGCATTAGAGAAAATATCAGACGGGGCTACACAAACCAACAAATATATATTCTCTCGGACAGCAAGGCAGCAATAATGGCACTTCAGTCCGATCAAATCTACTCTAAACTTGTTTGGAATTGCCTCCAATGCCTAATTGAACTCGGAAATAAGAACAGAGTTAGTCTCACTTGGATTCCGGGACACAGCGGCTATGTAGGTAATGAAATGGCCGACTTAATGGCTAGGAAAGGTTCAGAAGCTGACTTCATGGGACCATATCCATTCTGTGGGATACCATTAAGCACAGCCAGAATGAACATCCGAATGTAGCAAAAATCGCAAAGTGCCATTCACTGGGACTTGGTACCGGGCAACAGGCACTCAAAGCTTTTTATGCCAAAACACTCGGAAAAAAGAACATCTGACTATCTAAAATTAAGCAGATATCAGTCCCGAACCTTAGTCGGAGCTCTGACTGGACATTGTCACATGAGGAAGCATCTCAATAGGATTGGTCTCTCTGAGACTAAAATTTGCAGAATATGCAATGACGAAGACGAAACACCAGAGCATATCCTCTGTGAATGTGAGGGTTTAACTCGCAAAAGGCTTCGTCACTTCGGTCAGGGTTTCATGGACCCATCGGAATTCCTGACCATTCCTCTTCGAAAAATACTAGGCTTCATTGAAAGCGCAGGGATCGAAGAGGAATCATAATCAAACCGGGGGGACGTCACAATAAGCCCAAATGTGGCTGCAGTGACAGAGGTTAACCACACCAACCCCTACTTCCAAATCTATCTATCTACATGTATATGTATGCTTGTCACCTACAATCCAGCTGAATATTTATATTTATAAATAAATATGTCATGAAAAACTAGCAATTTAACTAATTGAAAGTCGTAACGAAAAATCATGTAAAACACACGCTTGGTCGTTCGCTTTGGAAATACACTGCAGTCTGCTGAGTCGTTCCTGGTCTTATTCTTCTTCAGTGCGCGGCCTTGGTCAATTCCGTAAAAGGGCTAATTATCTATATCTATAGCTTGATTTGAGTTCCATTTTATTGTCATTACTAAGAATTAAAGTCGAGCCATGAAAGATGTGAACAATAATTTTACAGTGAATGACAAAAATAGATGCAACAACATTTGGTCTACAAAATGTAATTTTTCTCAACTTTTAGCGTTGGTCAAATGCAGGGAGGCAAGTACCCCTTCTTGCCCACCCCCCGGGCGCAGCGCTAAGAACCGCCACGCTCACTAGGCACCATAGTAATTCAACTTCAAAACCCCGTGGGCCACTCATTCCCCTTAAAAACACTCTAAATCCCTGTAGAACCTGGCCAGTTAGTCGTGCGCTAACGACCTCAAATCCTCGATCTTGTCGAAGAAAAGACTACCCAGTCATCTCATGCGCGTTCAAGCGACCCCTGGGCATTCACACAAGATGTGTGTGAGTGAGTGAGTGATATGCTCCCCAGCGTACAGATCATAGCAGTACCTGCTCAGCTACTCCTACCCGCATGACATGTTTCCTCAGCATACATTGACCCGTCAGTATTCCGACGAGCAGCCTTAAATTTCCTCTATTCCAAGTTAATATTATATGCTATATTCCTTGTTTTTTGACTATCCAGCTCGGGCCACAAAGCCCTAGAAATCTTGCAGCTTGCCAGTCCTGCCCACCTAGTGTTCGCCGCCTCTTTAGAACACTCACCAATTTGCGCTTTGATGCCGCATATCGGTGTACTCACATCCTCTTCAACCCTGCCATTTGATGCAGATCCCGCTCTCGCCAGCCCATCCGCCATTTCGTTCCCTAGTATATTACTATGCCCTGGAATCCAGCACATCAGTGCTCTGTTCTGACTAGTACCTTCAGCACTTCTCGACAGCGTTTTACTAGCTGGGATTTAATAGTGACCGATTCCAGTGCAATATGACCACCAGTCAATGTAGAGTAAGATATCCTGATTTCATATCTCCCCATTAACAGGATGTTTACTGCCTGCAACACACGCTTGGAAAACCCTGCTTACATCTGGCCGCTTGAACGACTTCCCTGCACTCAGCTGCTTAGAGAAGATGTCTGCGCCAGTGCCGCATTCCATTTTCGATGCATCCGTATATACGGAGATTTCCCACTCCCGAATTACCTTATTGTTCTCCCAGTTCACTTTACTTGGATACACAATTTCGTTGGGCGTCACAAAATCTATCCCTGTTATCAAGTAGTCTGTGCTAATTTAGGCCGGACTTCCCAGAAATTTGTCGAGAATATAACCATGCCCTATAGAGCTATGCATGAATAGGGCACAGCCCATCCATAAGAAGACTGGACACTTAATACACATGCATTTTTGTGTAAAAAAACCAAAAAACCATTGTATAAGCTGAACAAAGAAATCCGATTCAACAATTCCAATTCCATATTCTTATGGAAATTCACATGCGAAGAAACGAGTACGCTAATATGCAAAAATGAATGATTACACATTCGCATCTGTGTGCATCGTTTTCACAATGCACGTTCCTCTAGCGAGGAAAATAGCCAGTGTCATAACAGCATTAGTAGCTGTCAAAAAACAATCCAAAAGCAGTGTTTCGCAACATTCTAGTAGTTAATCCAAGAAAAATCCACTGGCTGCTAGATTTTCCAGCCGCTACAGACTTGTTTTTGACAGTTCGTTATGTATAAATTATGGAAAGTGTCATGTTATGTTAAGTTAGCTTTAAGTAGGTTAATTAATCATTAATCGTAGGTTTTTGTCGAAATTTTTCATACAACATTTGAAATTGCTGCATGCCATAAACTAGACTAAAGCTGTAAAGATATAGAAACATGTCTAATCACTTAAGCATTTTATTGTATCTAAACACAAATAAATTTTATGGATGAAATAAATGATTATAATTATGATTATGAAATTGGCTTTTGTCCGGCTAGATTGGCAAAATACCCCTATGTGCGTCGTTGAAAATTATTGTGGCTCGATTTTCTAAGTAGCGTTCTTCATTTCAGTCGTCCCTGTGTGGTAGGTCTTATGAGATATCGAATTGTGTAAAAATCGGTTTCAGAACTTTTGAATATACCCTAACGAGGTATGTCAATATTTTATTTTATTTTGAAATTGAAAAAAAAATAAATTAATTAATAAATATGTGTTTTATGTGGAATCCCGAAACGTGTAGGTCACTATATGACTGACAACCTAAAGAATAACCCGGATAAGGCTGCCAGATTGGGCTATTTCCCGCGATTTGGGCTATTTTACTTTACAATTCGCGGGTTCGAATTTCAAAACGCTACTTATAGCTTTTTGGGCTATTCGACAAACGCAAATTGTACTATTTCCCTAGTTTACAACAGAGACGTTTTACAAGAAAAAAATAGTAATAGAAAACTGAAATATCGGTCATTTTAATTATTATTATTTTCTTCAGTACACTAAATACTATACATGTGCCAATGCTTAAATTTCACCGTCGACTTCGATAAAAAGCAGACGCCTTTTAACCTGTAAATCGTCTTGAAAATAGATTTTAAATTTTTTACCGAAGTTGAACTTTCATGTAATTTCCAAGCATTGTTAGAAACACAGTATCACAATCGACGTCGAAGTTGAAATGAAATAAATTGAATTTACTTTTATATATGAATGGATAGGTATATATGAAACTATTCTCCAATATAAAATACCAAATCAATGTATCCACTTTTGAAATGTTCCTGAAAGAACCTTTTCTAAATCGCGTTGTTCGTCCTCGCTCAGATTGGTTACAACCCTCAAGTGAAGCAGATGTAAATAATGGCAAGGGTGAAGCTAGGTCTAAACTATGCAAATGCAACTTAAGAGCCCACCACAGTGACCTAATGACACACGGTAAAACAATGAAGCACATGGAAAAAGAGAGAGCTCTAAGTCGTAGCTTACAATCCAGTTTAACCCAATATGGTTTGTATTGTTATTACGATTTTAGGGCTTGCCTTGATATCAAAAGGATTTCCTTCGGCACTCTACCATTAGTCGAGTTGTGCTTGCATCCTGAACATAATGGCGATTTGTCAAAAATAGACATAATACATTTCTGGACATGCGTTCTAAATACTACGAATGCTAGAGGGGAGCAGCCGTTTAAAGACCTGGCTCTTTTTGCACTAAAAACGTTAACTCTTCCTGTTAGTAATGCAGTAGTGGAGCATTTGTTTAGCAGCGCAATCGAATGCAACTGCAAATGCTAGATTCTCTCTTACGGCTTCGGGTACACTTAAAGGTACTTATATTCTTGCATAAGCCCGAATTTTCGTCGCGTCTTGAAATATATTACAAAATCTTTTGTCACAAAATTTGCCAGGTTACAGACATGTGTTGCAAAAATTTCACTCCGCCAAAGATGTGTTGAACCGCTTCAATTCAAAAATGTATGACGATAATCGAGAGCCGGCTTCATCTTCTTTAAACAGTTTCTGTGATTTAAGCGAAGACGATTATGAAGCAATTAGATTATTAAGTGTTGATGCCCAAAAACATGAGAAAACGTTACTTTTCTGGCCCCTTATCGCATTAAAATTATTTTATTCTTTTTTATATGATTTTATTAAAATTCTTAAGAATATTATTAAATCGTAAGGGGTTAACTGTATCAGCTGAATTTCATCCGAATCGAATAAGGAGTAAGTAAGTCAGTAAGTCAAGCCCTCTCATGCCATTAAAAAATGAGTTGACCCCTTATTACACCAAGGGCTTCATATTGTATTATTGTTCCAAATATTTTCTTCAAATAAGAGTTTTGAAATGGTGATAAATACAAATTTATGTAGCCACACAAATATCATATTAACATTACATTGTTTCTTAGAAATTCACAGTTCTTGGTCGAAGTCGTAACTGTATTCAACACATTAAACTGCTACTGTAAAATTGCAAAGTTGGGCACTGTATTCGGGCTACAATTCTTCTTGCGCGTTTTGGCCTATTTCTATAGCTCACGCGGCGGGTTCTCCAGCCAACTATCTGGCAACCTTAAACCCGGAGGGTGTTTGGAACTGTCGAAATCTGAGATCGAGACATTTTAAAATCCAAATCTCGTAAATGTTTAATGCCAGGAAGTTGAAACATGGTGATTGTTTGTAGGTATACTAGGAAAATAGATCGGAAATGAAATTTTAAGTGATGTCACTGGCGTGCATAAAAATTAAATATGTTTAACGTAAGACTTGACGAAGTAGTTGCATCGCGCAACACTTGAATATAAAACGAGAATAAACTCTAAAGCCCTTTGTTAGGTTATTGTCCTAAAACCCCGTCGGAACACGATTTCCGAACGGAGGCGAGTAGTCCTGGCCGGCGTAGACCCAGAGAAGGGTCGTGGGCGCCACCCAGTTTCAATGTCAGAACTACTCTTCACTGTATTCCCCGGCCGAAACTGGGAATTCCGGAAAACACGATACGCAAAAAAAAACTATTGGGAGCTGTAGAAACGAACACCAAGCATACACTAATCATACACAATTTTTCTATATGATTTAAAATTTAATATTGAAAAAAAGAGAAAAAAACTAAAGTAATATATATATCGCAAAGAAATAAAGTTAAGTAAAAACTAAATGATATTAGTATCTTAGCCTATGGGCCCCGATGTCGCCATCCACTCTGCCGTCGATTCTCGCCAATCAATTCCACCGCCGATTTTCGCCGTTCTTACAATTGTAGGGATCTCACTCGCGATTTATATTTATTAATTTTTACAAAACCACTAACTCGTGGTACTTGATTTTCTTTACTTTATTCTTAATTCATTTTCGCACAGTCCACTCGACTAACCAACCTCATGGTCCTCACTTCCCAACTTATTTTCGAACTCTTTTTTTAACCCAAAAACGACTAACGGTGCCCTTCCGGAACTGACTCCCCCGCGGTCAAGTTCAAGTTCAGTACCTGTTCGGTGTTGTCGCACTGTATTACCATTTTTGTGGGCATTATTAGTTTGTTTCATTCACTGCGGTTCAAATGTTTACATTACGCGCAAGTAATGACCGAATTGAAATTATTATAATTTAATTTTCGCGCGGCTTGCTGGCGATTGTGTCCCTAACTACTTAACCTAATTATATTTCACAATTATTCAGTTTTATATTAATTATTAGTTATTATAACATAACATCCCTTGTAGGGTTGCCCTTATCTCCTCTTCCACAGCTCCCCGTAATATTTAAATAGTAAACCACCCGTAAGGAAGAAGTGGGGCTATTGGCGGCATCCACCCGTCGGAACTGGGAATAAAATCATCGAGTCAAGGCTCTCCAAACTCCTTACGAAACCGATGCTCTTTCTTTTGCTTCTTAGGACCTAAAGTACGACCGCAGGTCGTAATACCTTCTTTACCGAACATCCGAACAATTCAGTCATATTACTTTTTGGCCAATTCAGAGTAATAAAACGAATAAATGGTAGCCCGATGCCCATAGACCGTTTGAAACCGGTAGCGGGGAAGTACAAAATAAAATTAGAGAAACGAGAACTCTTTGCCTACAGTAGCGCCGCTGACTTATTCAATATCCAAACCGGATCTACATCCCCAATAACATCGCATAATTTTGACGCACAAACGGATATTGATTTTTTGACATTTCTCGGAATACTGTCAGCTGAGGTGGCTGAAGGTGCCTGTTTCACCATTGTTTATTATTTGCACTTGAAATAAAACGTTTTGCAATTGTGTTAACCAACGATATTTTGCCTGATGGCTTGCCAAGCTTTAAGTAATGCCTAGAAAAAAGTGTCAGAAAACTACTTCAGTATTTTGAGGTGGGCACTGCAGCAGACGTGAGTACCCACAGTTCCTGGCGATTCAAATATCGATTTTTTCGCTCAACTTCTATTTCTGCATTGTCGCTTCGCTTTCCAGCTAAAATGCCAAACAGTGACTCGCCGCAAGGCATCTACGCACCCCTAAGCCAGACAATGACTGATTCCGAGAGCGAGGAGGAGATTCACAACTCGTCGAAGCACCATCGCCACCAGATCCATCGGAACTCGAGCCACCAGAACTCGATCACCAGCAGCACGACAATTGGCTTGGGTCACATGCTGCACACGCATAGCAACAATTTTGCGAACCTGAACAGCGACAGTGAGGAGAGACATCAGACTGAAGCCGACAATGTCGCGATTCTGGGACAAAATGCCAAGGACGAGCCGATGAGTCCGCTTCGGCGATTTCTTTTCATCATGTCTCTAGCCTTTTGCGGCTTGACTGTTTTCATTATACTGTGGGCGGCTCCGTGCGAAGACGGCAATACGTGCCCGGCCCCCACCGATCGCATTAAAAGTCACAACTGGTTGAACAACTACACCAAAGTGGAGCTGAAGGGCGTTGTGAATGTCGTCGAAGGACTCCGAAGCTGGGAGCGCAACCTGATCTTCATGTACCGTGGCGACAAGTTCTTCCCGGAATTCGAACAAAGTAATCGCAAACGAAACGGAATTATCTCGCTGCTGGGAAGCTCGGGAGCTATTGCCTGGTTCGACGAAATGGTCAACGAGCCGGACACCATCGACTGTACTCTGCTGGATGTGGATAAGAACGGGCGACCGGATTGCCTGGTTATCGACGAATTCGGCCAGCTGGGCGCTATTAATCCCGTCTCGGGGCAATGGTTGTGGCACTTTACGGATAAATCCGCGCAAAAGATTGACGTTCTCAACTTTCCGGTAATTCTTCCCGACTTGGATGGGGACGGCGTTTTCGAGCTTCTATACGCCACGAATAAAGGCGAACTGGCTCGGAATTACTTACGAATTTTGTCGGGCCGAAACGGACGGCCCCTCGGACAGGGCTACAAAGTCACCGACTGCACGTACATTCACAAATTCCAGTTGGACAACGCGTACACCATTAGCTTTAACTGTGTGAATAACGATACCGAGGTTCAGCGCTTCAAATCACTACAAGAGCTCTACTCCTTGACAACGAACCGAGCAATCGGAGCTAAGTTGACGCCTGCGTCGCTAATCGCTCAACACAAATTGTATGGGCAGCGAAAAGAGACCGAATCGCAGCGCAGCATCTACGCAATTAGTGGCAAAGAGCTTGTAGTCGAAAATCGCGGAAAATGTCCGGAAAACTGTAACGT
This sequence comes from Beris morrisii, assembly GCA_951812415.1. Taxonomy (NCBI): domain Eukaryota; kingdom Metazoa; phylum Arthropoda; class Insecta; order Diptera; family Stratiomyidae; genus Beris; species Beris morrisii. The sequence goes on from OX638310.1 coordinate 76,267,362, forward strand.
AACGTTCACGTTAAGCGAGGAAAAGAACGGCGTCACTTACATCATACGCAATTTCAGCGGATCGATGATGTACGGCATGGTGCCCGCCCAGCTTTCGTTTAAGACCAAAGACGGCAAGACGAAATTCAACGGCTTCGTAATTAAATTCTGGGAATGGAGCAAGAACATAACCGACATTCCAAAAACTAGCACCCGGTTCAAACGCGAAGCACCGCTCTTCGACGAGAACTACAACATTTTCGATAACTTGATCCACAAACGTCGATCGTACACGCTTCCCAACGAGAATCCACGATCGGAACGCAGTGCTGCAAACATGACAAAACAGCGCAATAACCTCTTTCTCAACTACAAGATGCGAATGATCAAGGAAACGGTCGTACTGATCATTTTCAATTCAGCGGACACTCACATCGAGAATACCAGCCAAAGTAACATAGTTCAATTCTGTCGCACCGAAAAGAACGAAATGTCGTGCCAGCCGGACCTGAACAACCAGGAGAACTCGCTTCTGATTGCAGATCTTGATCGCGACGGCTCGCAGGAACTCGTCTCCTACTACTCGACATTCGTCAATAAGGACGGCAATAAGAACGACTGGAAACTGGTCACGTACGTGCAACTGTTACGCCTCGAGTCCGAGTTGCCAGTTTTATACGAAGGCGTTAAAAAGAATTAATTCTCGTTTCATAGTTCGATTCGGCACAGTTCGTAACAAAAGCAATCCGAGGCTCTCTTATAGAAAATCACCGGCTTTATATTTTATCAATACTTAGATCTCTCTCACTTGTCAAGAGGCTGACTAGGAAATTATCGAAAGGGACTGGTCTAAAACTACAGACAACCGTAGAGTGTGGTGGCTGCGTAACCCGCCGGAATATTTTCATTAATATTCAAAAAAAAAACCAAAGAAAGAATTTTGATCACACGTGTAACTAGCAATTGAATTTATTCAGCTGTGATCGAATTTAGTGGAATGGATTTTAGTCATTTTTAATTCTTGCGTTTTACATTTTACAAAATAATTGCAATTTTATGTCAAAACTAATAATAAAATAATTCTGAGATTTTAATTCACGATTTTTTTTTTACAGAACCGAAACATTTTTGTTTGCTTGAACGTAGGGTGGTTTTGAATCGGTTTCCCTCACTGCTTTTACTTTATTATTTCAATAATACAGTATTGTTATCGATTTTTAAAAAAAAAAAATTTGCTACCCTCAAAATTTTTTTTTTACGTTTCATAACGAGTAGACACGAAAACAGCAAAGAAAAATTTCAGTCCGTCTGTCCGCCGTACGCCGTACGTCTACCGGTGTACGCAAAATTGTTTGAAGGCTCGTAGTACCCAAACCCTTTGAGCTATTTAGTTGAATTTTTTTTCGTGGGTAGAGTGGACAGTCCTCTTAAAGTGGCCAAATTTGGAGGGGTGGGGGTGTGAGGGGGGAGGAGGGGGAAATGTTTTAGACGGAAAATTTTGGTTTCTAGATCTCAGCAACCGCTTATGCTAGGAGGCTGAAATTTGGAAATTATATAGAGCTTCAGTAGTGGACCCATTTGCAAAAAAATTGCCGATATACGTGAAGGGCTTTGGGAGTGGGGGGAAAAATAATGCGTCCGAAACGCAAAAAAGGTGAGATCGACACTTTCTAAAATCCATATCTCCTAAACGGTTAATGCCACATAATTGAAACTTAATGAATATCTGTAGGTATACTAGGAGAATAGATCGGAAACAAAAATTTGAGTGGGAGCAGTGGCGTGCGAGGGTGGGGGGTGAAAAACTTTAGATTACGATATCTCACGAACCAATTGCACTAGACAAATAAAATTTGGTTTGTGTATAAAGGTTCACAAATGAAGTTTGCTGAAAGAAAAATTTTTCAAGGGGGCGGTGGAGCATGAAAGTGGAGGGGATAAGAATTTTTCTAAAAAATCACGTCTCATATCTCAAGAACCGTGTAAGATAGATGCTTAAAATTTTTACCAGAAATAGACCTAATAGACCCCTAGCAGAAAACAAAATTTTGGAAATAAGGGTGTAGAGGGTGAGGGTGGGGGAGGGTGAAAAGGAAAAAGTTCCGATTTTAATATCTCGACAACCTATAATGATATAAAGCTGAAACTTGATATTTAGATAGAGCTATATTAGTAGCATCTTGGAAAAATATAATTTTTTATAGGGGTAATATGGTACGGGGGTGGGGGGTGTTTTTCCTATCTTTAGAACGGCTTATGCTACAAAGTTGAAACTCGGTACGTTTATGTAAATCAACTAGAAAACTAATTTAGATAAAAAAAAATTCAAATATCTATTGGCGTTCGGAGGGGGGGCAAAAAAAATTATCAGTGGAAATGGAATGCATATATTTTCACGGTTTTCGTCATATCTATTGGGTCTTCCCAAATATTGAATTCATTTTTATTCTACGGTTTCTTCATATAAATACCTAGAAAGTGTTTTCAGGATTTTTTAAAATTCGACCCCTAAGGGGATGCAAAGTGGGTTGTAAACTTTTTAACGAATTCTACTATATCCCCAGGTCTTATCAGATATCGAATATCTTTTCACTTTCACGTGCTTGCGTAATAATCGTGCTGTCTTCATATTTATTTATTAACTCCTTTCAGGATTTTTGGATATTCAACCCCCAAGTGGGTGTAAGGAGGTTGCATATCTGGTGATATATCGAATTCACTTTTACTTCCCAAGGTTTCCTATATAAAAAAGACAAAAAATCAATTTCAGTATTTTAGATATTCAATCCTAATGGGTGTAAGGGGGTTTTATGCTTTTCAAAGTTTCGACATATTTCTTAGGTTCGATGAGATATTAGATCGCTTTTCATTTCCACAGACTTTTTATATAATCGCCTACAAACCGATTTCTCAATTTTTCGATATTCAACCCCCAAGGGTTTGTATATGTTTTCACAATTTTGGCCATCCCTTAGTTCTGATGAGATATAAAATTGATTATTACGGCCAACCAATTCACGATTTTTCGAATTTCCAGAACCAATTAGGTGTGAAGGGTTTGCTTACGTTTTCACAAATTTTTCAAAATCCGTCTTCTCTCATGAGATATCAAGTTGCTTCTTATGAAATCGTTTAAAATCCTGTTTCACAATTTTTTCGAAATTCAAACCCCAAGTGGAAGTAATGGGTTTATATACGTTTTAACAATATTTTTAACATATCTCTTAATTCTGATAAGGCAACAAATTCGTTTTTGCTTCTATGGGCTTTTAGTGTACATAATATACTGAAATTCGAATAGTCTACACGGACTTTTTCAATGTTTAATCGGCTAAAAATCTCTATTTTAAATATTTTTATATTAAGAACAAAAATAATTTTCCAAGAAATCTAATAATCTCGAAGCAACTCATGATACACTCCGACTTTGACCGCTCCCGAACTTTGACCCGAAAAATAATAAAGTTTCGCCCAGACCATTGGCAGATTTTTTTTTATAAGTTGGGTTTTTTCAGATTGCGGTGCGTTTAGCGTTCTCATACTTTTGTCGTTGTGTCCATAATGCGTGTGGCGTGGCTAATTTTCGTATTAAACAGGGTGGGCTATAAGTTACGAAAGGGTTTAAAAAACGAATAACTTTTTTGTTTATTTTTTTTAATAATATATATATAAGGGATTATTGTTAGTTAGGCAGGCGTGAAATAGCCCTCCATTTCACACTCGCAAAGACGGGCTTACCACGGGACACCAGCACTGGCGTATCCAGTGAAGGTTTTCCAACTGTCATGTCCTCAAGGACAGCGATTAATCAATAGTCGGGGATTTCGTGTTGGGGTTTCACACCAGAAACCCTACTGACGCCGGAAAACAACCAACATTTAATCAATGATTTATTTATTCTGATAATTTGTTATTATTTAATCAATTTGTATACATTAAAGAATATAAATGATTTTATTAAATTTAATTATTTTACAATCATATGCTCAAGTTTAAATTATAAACTTTTAATTTATTATAATTATAGATATTTTATTCGATTTTAAATGATCTTAATAGATCTTATTGATTCAGCGGTTTTTATTAAAACTGACTTTTTCTTTTTCTATATTTTATTTTATTTCTTCAAAAAGAATTCCGAGTACTTGATCTCTATACTATAATGATGATATGAAGTACTCTGAATATAATTTAATAATTATGCTACAGCGAATTTCTCAATTTTCAAATGTGCAAAGTATTTGACAACGGCACCACCACACCAGGTCCTAAAAACGAAAGAATAAGCAACAGATCGTTGTTTGCGAAGGCGAATTCCGGATATTGAAATGGCTCCGCAAAGAACATATCTTTTCCATTAGAATTATCGAACACTGATTTTGAATATAAAACTCTACAATTTTCATTCGATTCAAACAATTTGCTTCGGCTGCAAGCCAATCGTATGATACTCTAGATGAAATACTGAACTCCGATTTATATTGTAGTTGGGGATAAAGTAGAATAAGGTGTGTGCATGTAGTATGTCCTTTATTACAGACTCCCATTTGGCTGCTACTCAAAAGTAAAAGACAATATCGTCTTTCCTTTTTGAAGGACTTTCACAGGGGAGTAGCAGGAAGGACTCACTCGATTTCATACATATTTATAGTTTTCCTTGGAACCATTTAAAAATTAATGTCAAAGTTATCAGAAAATATTGTTGACCATGTGTTTTAAGGATTTTTTGTATGGAAGCTACCAGAAGGAGTAAAGGGATTTAGCTGACTAGTAAACTCGAACTTCGTTTTCAGTCAAAACTAATTTTTACAAAATTCCGAATTCGTAGCTCAACGATTACTTGAGTTATAGTGAGTTCCGTAAATTAGATGAAGACATTTTGACAGGATATTTGTATGCCAGCTACACGAAGGACTAATAAGACTTTCTTCATAATCATACATTCAGCCCCAACTATTAGAAAATCAACACATACAAAATTTCAAAGTCGTAGCTTAAACCCTTTTGAAGTTTTCGGCCAATATTCTTGAACACGTGTTTTAAGGACATTTTATATAGCAGCTACCCGAAGGAGTAGGACGATTTTGCCCCTTAACGAACTTAGCCTTAAATGTAACCAAACATCCTGATTCAAACTAGGTCAAGGCGTTCTTGTGTTATCGTGCGTACGGACGGACGTCAAGCGAATTTGGAGTTTTTGGCCCCAAATAAACAAAAAATAATATATAACTTTTTTTCGTCCGAGGCTCGGTTCTATCCGTTACAAACTTTTGGGCTGGATTAAACTAGATTTCATCTACTTTACATATTAGGGCAACAACCTCATTTTTGAACTGATTTTCATTCTGTTCAATCGGTTAAAAGCTAGTGGCCTCACCTTCAATTTGGAATGCGATACGTGACTATTTGAGAAAACGGTTTTAAGGAAAATTGAATTATTCACGAAAAGAGGCTACACCTCGTCAACTTTTCTGAAAAAATGCTAAAACTGGAAGTTTCTTGAATTAAGCGAACAAAACGCAAAAACAAAAATCAAGAAAAATATGATGATTTTTCAGGTTCTATCGCTCTATATTTTCGCCCACCACTGTTAAGTATCCAATTAAAGCACGCTAACGACCTGTATACGCGCTAACACAGGCTTAACAATCTTGCTAGTTGTAAAATGACTTATTTATTCAGTTATCGTTATAGAGAAAGATTCGCGCGTATCTTTCTTACTGAAAACTGATTGGGTTTCGCGGTTTCCAGGTGTGCATGTAACAACATGAATAGTGAGCACAGTCGTACAGACAGACCTGGAAACTCAATGAATTTTTTGTGGCGCGGGTAGACACCTTTTGTGAACAGAAATTTGGTTGTGTCGTAATAACCACCAGGGTCGCCATGCTCTCGTAATTTTCTGTCAGACATTTCTTCTTGTCACGGCTGCAAGTTCGAGGTTGTTGCGCTTGCGGAATCAATCGCTAGTAGTGATCCTGTCGATAATAACGAGAACCTGTGCGCAGCAAACGCGAGTTCATCACTTTGCACACCAGCGCAATGCATTTGTCTATGTGTTTGATGCGTTTTAGGTGTGTTCGTGCATTCCACTTCTCCAAACAAATTTAAAAGTACTGCTATACTACTGCCAAACTCCTGATCATATATTCATGCATGTATATTTACTTTTTCGAGTCAATGTTCATACTTTTTTATATAATTTATTAGTTTTTCCAGTATTTCCGACTCAGTTAGTCAAAGTATGGACTCGAAGAAGCATCATCAAGTGCCTCGCGTAAAGATTGATTTACACTCTAATGCGATTTGCGCAAAGGGCTTCTCAACACCTCCTTTTTAACTTGACTTGAATAAACCTATTAGCGCAAATTGCATGAGCCTGTTAATCGCATCTACGAAAAAGGAAAGAAATATATGGTGCATTCAGAAGTACTGCTATACTCTTAAATTTATGCACGCGCAGTCAATGTATAGTACTGCTATACTACTTCCGAAGCTACTTTTAGCAGTAGTACAAAAGCACTTCTTATAATGCGCAATCATGCCTTTGGCAGTACTATAGCACTACTGTTGCATCTTGTCTTTGTCTTTCTCTCTCGCATATGGATAATAGGTTTATTCATGAAACAAAACACATAACACACACGTTTATATATAAGAAATAAATAGGTGAAGTTTTGGGCAAAGCCTCTATCATTTGCAGCGAAAGCATTCAGGCGTTTGTTCATTACTTTAGCAGTACTATGGAAGTAGTACTGTGTTTGCTGGGGAACAACACCTGACACGTATATTCTTAACGCGCTATGTATGGGAATGTTAGGTATTCGGCTGAACGCCTTATTGACAGTTTCCTAGGTTTGCCAGCGAAGCTAGATATGTACATATGTATATATCAGGGTTGCAAGACGTACGATTTTTATCGTACACGGTGCGTGTACGATAAAAATTCAGAATAAATATAAATTCCCCAAATTTTATTGGAACTAACTATGAATTAAAACTATGGTCTAGTTCGTTAGTGAGCAAAATAACTTCTCTCCTTCGATTAACTCGCATTCAAAGGACCTGAAACACGCATTCACGAAAAGTGACCGATAACTTCATACTAAGAGTTTCAAATTTTGGCCACATTTGTTTTCTTACAGCATCCGAACTTTTGTATTATAAAAAATAGAAGGGAGTGAGAGCATAATTAGAACAGAAAATTCTAGCGGTAACTTGCGTAAAGTAATACATACGAATTGAGTTACAAGAGCAAAAAAAATATGTATACTATTTAGTGAAAGAATAACTGCGAAAACAATGAAATTTCGGTGAAAATTTGGGGCCCCAGTAAAATTTGTTGGGGGCCCCTTTAAATTTGGGGGCCCTGTGCTACAGAACCTTTTAGTCATGTGGGAAATTCAGGCCTGTCCACAACTCAATGCGCCAGCGAACTATTCATGATTTTCCAAAAATTAAAATCAACGCGAATAGTACACGAGCTTCCTTCTTCACTAAGAGACGGGGCTATAGGTTCCTTCCCGCACCATATATTACAATTTTCGGCGTACCCATTAAAGGGGAGGTTAGGTTAGGTTAGGTGGGTACATTGGCGGATACAGGGGGGGGGCAGAGGGGGCCGCCGCCCCCTCAGAGCAATTCCGAATTTTCTAAACATACATACCTACTTCAACCGTTCTCCGATTTTTTTTACTCCACTGCAATGTGGACTGTAATTAGCATTTACTGTAGTTCTGCGGTGTAATGCAAAGCACAGAACAGAACCATGATGGTGGATTTACCATACACTCAACGTTTGAGGCGCGCCTCTATCTCCACCATAAAATCAACCAATCAGATGGTTCGTGCAGTCGCAAGAGTCTAATATTCTTCAACTTTTTCTCCGACGCACGCTTCCATATGTGCACACACATACAATGAACTGTGGTACCACACAATTCGCAGCTCATCGTATCTCTGTCGTTTCGCACTTATAGGCAAGTTGCGCCGCAAAGGTATGTTGAGTGTAAATTGCTTTCAACACAGCAAAGAACACAGCCGACGAAAACCGGTTTGCAATGGCCTGATCGGGGTAGAGGCTCGCCTCGAGGCGAGCCTCAAGGGAGAGTGTAAACGCACCATGATAAAAAGACTACAAGACAACATATTGCGTAGGTAATAGGGTCATTCCATCAAGAACCGCCAAGAATGACGAAATTTGTGACCTTACCATCTCCAATTGTTTTGAAAATTTTTGTACTTTAAGAACTAGTGAAAAAAATAATTGAAATTCAATTTTCTGTTTCTATCTCATTTTTTTTGTAAGTTATAGTATGTTAAAGTTTTCGCAAAAATGGTGTCCGAGTCCTCTTTGAAAATGAATATCTCTGGTAATTTTTATCCTGGAATAATAAAATATGGCTTATTTTAAAGGGGAAGGTTGTCGCAATAAAAATTATGCTTGAAATTTTTTTCAAGGATAATAATTTTGTCCTTTATCCCTGAATATCTCAAAACGATTTTTTTTTTATTTTTTTATATTTTTTAGACTATACTGTTTTTCAAAACATACCAAAAAATTAACTTGGGATCTCAATGGGATCGGGGTCAAGAAAATCGAAGAACATTATAGTGGTTCTCAATTATTTTATAGAAAAAGGGTCATTTAATCAAGAATCGCCAAAAGTGTGACCTTATCCACGCTTTTGAAAATTTGTGTACTCGAAGAATTAGTGAAAACAAAATATGATTTCAAGTTTTTGTTTCTATCTCATTTTTTTGTTAGTTATAGTATGTTAAAGATTTCCCAAAAAAGATGTCCGAGTCCTCTTTGAAAATTCATATCTCTGGTAATTTTTATCCTTGAATAATAAAGTAGGGCTTATTTTAAAGATTGTTGTTGTTTTTGTTAGTTAAAAAATGAGATAGAAACAAAAACTTGAATTTCAATTAATTTTTTCACTAGTTCTTCAAGTACAAACATTTTCAAAAGAATCGGAAATGGTAAGGTCACAACTTTGGCGATTCATGATGGAATGATCCATAATAAGATGAAAACAATGTGATCCCGTTTTTGCTAAGTGCAGTCTATGTAGCTAAAGTCACACAGAACATGATCAAACAAAATAGCCAAATCAAAAAAATGTCCGCCCCCCCCAACAGCAAAGTCTGGATCCGCCACTGGGTGGGTAGCTAGCTATTGGCAGAGATAGCGAACACATAGACCGCTAGATGGGTCCGTTGTGATCTCACTGCACCACGGCACGGCGCCTACGGCTGATGACTGTTTTTGGCTAATTTTCAAGAACAAACTGAGCCCAATTGGCCGCGGTATTGTTCTATCAAATATTTTTCCGTTTTTCTTGGTGCAAAGGAGAGGAGAGTTGGAAGGAATTGATTGTGGAGAAGAAAGGGGATACCGAACTTAATCAGTTTTTAGGAATGGGAAGGAAGATCAGGAATCGGGCCGGGTATGGCAGTGTACTAGCAGGTGTTAGTGATCATAATTTTGCAGTACTATTGACTGTGATACGACCTACCAGAACAGCAAAGTTGCCTATAGCAAATCAACTACTGTCTGGCAGCTCTGATGGTATTTGTGAATCTGATAGGAATGTAAACAGAACTCATTTGCTCTGGTTTAAATCCTTTACAAGTGACCCCTATTAAACATTCCGCAATGCTCACGATTTAAATTAATATTCTGAAACCAATAGAAACTGAAAAATTCATATAAATAAATTATGCATTGAGTGGGAATTGAACCCCACTGGACTACACCCGCCCGTCCATTAAAGGGGAACATTCGAGTAGAAAAAAATTTTTTTTTTCAAAATTATTTTTTCGCTTATCTTAAAGTTTGTAGTAAGAATATTCTGTGTAAATTTCATATTGAAATTCCAATAATTGTGAAAGTTATAGGCAATTAACCGGAATGTGCCCTTCGTGAATTCTCTATACAGGGTGTTTGGCACTCCGTCCGCCACCTTGTAAGGGGTTATTCCTTGATATATTTGGAGAAAAAAATTGTTCTACAGGGTGGGTTAATTTTCAATATCAGTGGAGATACAGGGTGGTTAAGAAAAGTGTTTTTGACCGGTACCCTCACTCACTTAAAACGTTATATCTTGAAAACGAATAATTACTAGGCAAAGTGTTATAACTCGTTTTTTAGGATATTGATATTGCAAATTAACCCACCCTGTAGAACAATTTTTTTCTCCAAATATATCATGGAATAACCCCTTACAAGGTGGAGGACGGAGTGCCAAACACCCTGTATAGAGCGTCATTCAAACGCGATTATCTTGAAACATACTATTCAAAGACGGTCCCCAAAATCTTCGGAAAACGGCTTGACCGATTGCTTCCAAAATTTCACACATTTTTGGATAGGTTTTCTACTTCGCTACGTAGGATTTTTTTTTTTTTTTGCTTATTTCCTTTTTTTTTATCAAGCCAGAAAGGTCGATAAGTGAGGTTAAAAACTGAAAATAAAGTTCAATCGTCCGCCATTTCGTGAAAAAAAAATTTTTTTCAAAAAACCCTACCTAGCTATACTTTACATTTTCAGAATCTTTTTGAAATTTTTGTTTTGGATCAACCGACTGCATGTAATCTTGGGAACCGTAAACCGTGCGAGCGACGGACATTCTTTACGCCGAACCATGACAGCAGCGCCTCCGGTTGATATATATTTATAAAAAAAAAAATATTAGCGTGCCTCAACATATATACTTTCGAATAAAACCAACCTGGATAAAATCGAGCAAATAGTTTTTGAGATAATAATTTCTAAAATTCACCTATTTTCTGCTTTCTACTCGGATGTTCCCCCTTAAATGGACAGATAATGTGAAATACCTTGGTCTATTTCTTGACCAAAAACTTACGTTTAACAAAGATATTCCACAGACAGGAGACAGCCTCCAAATTCACGAAAGTAATCCGCATTCTGTACCTCTGTTGATATGCAGGGAATCAAAACTTTGCTCGGAAAACAAGCTACTGTTCTATAAATCAGTCATTTTATTACATGGAGAACCAAACACTCAGTTTTTTATTTCAAGTACAAATTACATCCGGCGACAGTTCAAAAAGTACAAATCCGTCTTTCCATTAAACAGTCGCATCGCCTCTAGTGTGCAAATATGAAACTATTATAGGACCAACAACGCGTAGTTTTGGTGTTAACAAAGTGATTCGTGTCTTGGCTACACGATCCACACATGGAACGTGTCCAACCGATTGGGCAGTACCTGCAATTCTCATAGAAAATTTTGACATTTCATATCGCGGCCACGAGAGACGAGAGTAGTGTGCGTGCGTGTGTACGTTTCGGAATTAATTTGCGCAACGAACCGACGACGACGTTTCAGGCTGATAAAGTTGATGTTTTTTCTTTCGTTCGCGTACTGTTCCCAATTAAACTCGTTCGGTTTTTCGGCTCCGGTAAATTGTTAGTGCGAGAAACGTGACCACCGATCGAAATCATTGGGCCCAGCGACGAAGACTACCGAAAATACAACGCAATGTCGTCAAACATGGCGTCAACTCTCGAGGAGGAGCAGAGCCTCCGCGAATGCGAAAATTACATTCAGACGCACTGTATTCAGCGCGTACTGAAAGATTGCATTGTGCAGTTGTGCGTAAGTCGACCGGAAAATCCGATTTCGTTCCTGCGCCAATATTTCCAGAAACTTGAACGGGTAAGTGCCGATGAAAACGATTTTCCCCGGAACTGCCGTGGGCTTTTTATTTACGTAGTGGGGCTGTGGGTGTTCGTCAGCTGTCAGTTTTCAGGTGCGGCAACATGACGAACGAGCGGGTCTATCTTTGTTTACATTCACATTTCCTGTGCGATAAACAATTTTTGTTTGGTTGCCGACTAATTGTCCAATTTCGTGTGAATCTTTCAGAACGTTACACTCTTGTTGGTTCTTTTGCGTTCCGCAAAAGACGCTCCTTTACAGATCACGTGCTCATCTGTTTAATGGTCCCATCTGTTGCGTGTCGCTAGTGCAACAACCAGTTTTCCTCCCTATGTAAGAATTGATTAGCGAAACGATTCGACAAATGCGGACGTGATGCTTAATCGCATTTTTATTTCACAGAGATTGCAAGGGCTAGTTGAAGCGATATTTGATTAGGTGGCTTAGCGAAACAAGGGGCTTTGGTGGCGCAGTGGCTTAAGGTTGAGGGTTCGAATCCCACCTCACAATGGGGTTATCACTGGCTCTTCGTGTAATTAAGCCACATCACGAACTTAACCTGCGGTACCTGTTGTAAGAAAGAAATCGGAGAAATGTTGAAAATTTAAAAAAATGTCTTTAACTGCGCTTTTCTTGCTTATCGAGTTAAATTCAATTTATTTCAATTTCTTCCATCTACAATATTCTGTACAAATAGTAAAATGATTATGTGTTGCATTTTGTTCAGTACTTCCCAGACAGCAATGGCTGGTATAATGGAAGTAATAGTGATGAAACTAATGTGGGTGAATACGTTTAGCAAATTTAAAGATAACTAGTGTAATACAATGACAGTAATGAAAATTCAGCTAGGCACAAGTAAATAATTCATGAAAAGGGTGCCAAAATAAAAACGAATTATCCAAAAGACTATATAGGAAATTATAAGATTAACATAAATTGAAGCAGTATGTAATAACATAGTAAGACGACGAATGAAAAATAAAAATAAAAAATAAAAAGGTGATAGATAAAGAAGAAAACAAAAACGGTTAAGAACCCAAAGACGATGATACGATGATGATACGATGACTTCTCTTCTCAGTTCACCATGTCCGAAATCTGTTACAGCCTTGGTCCTACCTGATCCGTTAGCCTACATCCAGCTTATGTCGCTGGAGTTCACCCAGCTATGCTGAGTGTCCAACAGACTCTACTGGATGTTAACCACGTCAGGATTACTCTTTACGTAGCTTTTCAGCATCTTTGTAAACTTTGTGATGGTTTTCGCAGTTTTAATTATATCCGGAATTGCATTATAGAGTAAAACTGCTCCATAAATTGGGTCTTCTCGTGCTCGGTTTGTTCTTGGACGGTGTAGATTCCTTATGTTACCTGAATTTCTAGTATGATAGTCATGTATTTCGCTATTATGCATTATTGTAAGTGAAGTTTTTGTATTACCGTGCAGAGAGTTAAACACAAATTTGGCTCTTTCAATAGCAATTAATTGCTTAATATTATACATCCCCGTGCGTTCATATAACTCTACTGACGGAGTCAGGTGAGGTAAGCTGAAGACAGCCTTTATGCTCTTGTTGAGAAGTCTGGCGATAATGTCAATCTTACTCAGTGATGCGTGCGACCATACAATCAAGCCATATGTTAGTACTGATATTATATATGCGTTGAATATCTTTAGTTTTGCGTCCATTCGCAGATCTTTCAGCCTTCGTAATATGCCGATTATAGGAGCAATCTTTTTCCTTACTTGGCGAATGTGTTCATTCCAGTTCAGTTTACTATCTATAGTAATCCCTAAATATTTTGCTTCCGTCACTCTGGATAAGGCTTGTCCATTTATTATTAAATTCAGTTGTATATCCGGTTTATTCTTTTGTTTAAATAACATATAATTTGTCTTTTTGATGTTTATTGTTAGTTTGTTACCATGTATCCAGTTAATATAAATGTCTAGATCAATATTTATCCTATTTTCCAGCGATTCGAGGGTCTTGTCGCTATATAGTAATACTGTGTCATCCGCGAATATCACGTACCTTCCCGTTAGTCTAGCAAATTGTAAATTATGAACGTATAATAAGTACAGTGTTGGTCCTAGGATCGATCCTTGCGGTATACCAATATTGACTGTCATTTTGTTACTTAAGAGCTTGTTGTTTTTAGTTATATATATTCTGTCCTTGAGATAGTTTGAAATTAGTGAGTTGGTTGTACCTCTTATACCTAACTCTTCTAAGCCCTGGAGTAACACTTCGTGATCAACTGTGTCAAAAGCTTTCCTCAAGTCAACGAAAACTGCAACCGTATAATTAGCTTCATCTAGTCCTTTGTTGATAAATTGCATAACGTCGATGATTGCCCCTGTTGTATTGCTTTTTTGCTGAAACCCGTATTGGTGTTTGTCAAATCCTCCGATTGATTTCACGAATTTAACAATCCTCGTGTTCAGAATTTTTTCAAAAATTTTGCTTACGGAGTTAATGATTGCAATTGGTCTGTAATTATCTGGGTTTTTGGTGCTACCACTTTTAAAAACTGGGATTAGAACTGTCGTTTTGAGTATGTCTGGAAAGGTACCAAGTGATAGATGCGTGTTTATAACTTCAGCAAGTGGACCAGCTATAATATTGGTTAATATTTTTAAGTCATTAGTTGTTATACCGTCAAGTCCTGGTGATGCGTTCGACTTCAATGTTGCGATAATACTGCTGACTTCCTCTTCGTCCGTAGGATATAGATACATAGTCTTAGTTACTCGATTATTACTCTGTCGTATTACGTTATGATTCGGTAATTCATTCGCTAAGTTTTTGTCTACATTTGCAAAGTGGGAGTTTTGGAGTTTAGATAAGTGGTTCCGTGTCTCCTCTTTTAAAATGTCATAATTTGTTAGCGTAATGTGTGTTTTTGTCATTGGTTTCTTCGCCATAGTCTTATTATAGATGGTCAAGGTCATGACTTTGTGGTCCAATTCAGGCCAATCGTCAAGAGTCAGATCAGAGACCGGGTCACATATATTGGTGACTATGTGGTCAGAATCTGTACACCTCGTTGGAATAATATCATTCAAAATGGTGCAATTGTTGCTCTCCAGCATTTCCAAATAGTTGCGGGTAGTTGCCGAATCAAGTAATACATTGATATTCACATCTGCAATGGATATGATTCTGGGATATTTTGAATATAGTGGATCTAAGTGCTCAATGAGCTCACTGTCAGGTTCATTTGGTGCTTTATAAAACGTCATAATTCTGGTCGTCTCATTAGTTATTTTTACTTCTATTATAGTCGTGTTGAATCTTGTATCAATATATGTTGAAGTAAACGCAATACTGTCTTTCACAAACATTACTGTCCCTCCTCCTCTACTAGTGTCGCGACAGTTGTGGACAGCTGTATAGCCTGATAAGTTAAAATACAGTGCTTCAGTAGAATATAGCCATGTTTCAGAAAATATTAGTAATTCAATGTCTTTATTTTCTGTGACGAATGCCTCTACGTCAGATAGCTTACTACGGATGCTTCTCAGGTTTGCGTAAAAAAGTTTTAATTTGGTCGTTTCAGCCATTTTAGTTTGAAAGATAGTCTATTTTCTTCTGGGTATTGTTGATTGCCTTAATATATTCGGGGCATAGGTTGCTGTCGGCTCTATGTTGGCAATGCTGAGGGTGGGTAATATGACAGTGGACACATTCCACTTTAGTTTCGGTGCAATCGGCTTTTCGATGACAACCTGCGCACTTAGTGCAGACTTCATTCTTATTTTGACACGTTTTTGACGAGTGACCGTATTTTTGACACTTATAGCAACGAAGCACATTAAAATCTTCCCGTGCAAAGTAGTTGTTGAATCCAATGTCTAAATATTTATCCACAACTCTCGCGAATATGTTACCCGAAACTTCAAGGTAGTGGGTCCAGGTATTATTCTTTTTTATCTCTCTGGTATGTATTACATTCATCGTGAATTTGTCTGGTAAGGAATGATTCAGGCCCACTACTTCTTGCTTGAGTTCGTCAGAAGTATATATTTTTTGTAGACCATGGATGACCAATCTGGGCATTTTAAATTAGCCAAACAATGAGTTTTGGAGGTCCAAAACCCTTACATCTCGCACTATAACGTCACTGCACTGTGTAAAAATAAGTGTAGAAGCTAATTCCTTGAGAAACAAAGAATCGGTAGGATTGATTACACTGGACATCGAAAAAGCTTTGACTTGATGGTCTAGTCCACAAATTAACTCAATTTTCTTTTCCTGACTATCTTACAAAGCTTATACATAGCTTACTTCAAGAAAGATCCTTTGAAACTCGAGTTAAAACAACCCTTTCGAGTAATGTGGGGCGAAAATACGAGATGGCATCAAATCCTCAGCATATTAGGATATCAAGCCTGGCGAAAAAGTAACGTCTGGTTCGACCAAGAATGTCGCGATGCAATAGATAGAAAGAACGAGGCTTACAAAATTTTTACTGAACGACCAACACAAGCCAAAAAAAATAGATATGACGAGCTTTGGCGATTTGCAAAAAAGAGCTGCAGGCTAAAGCAAAGGAAGTACCATAATGACAAAATACAAAAAATGGACGAAAATATGAGACAAAATAAAACCCGGGACGCATACGCAATAGTAAAAGACCTAAAAAGGGGGTATAAGTACAAAACTAATTTTTGCAAAGACGTAGCGGGCAACATCATCAGCGACACACAAGATATTAAAAGGAGATGGGTCTCCTACTTCGAACATCTTCTCAATCCCACTGTATCAGCACCGATTACAACATCTCAATTGAGGTTTCAACTGACGAAGTAGAACCATCATCGACACTACCCACACTAGACGAAATCAAAGCAGTCCTATTTGACTAGAAACTAAACAAAGTGCCGAGAATTGACGAAATACCAGTTGAACTTCTGAAGAACGGTGGAAACTGTGTCGTGGAAATACTACACAAAATGATATGTAAAATTTGAACAGAGGAAAATATACGCGACGATTGGCGAAAAAGCATTATATGTCCAATTTATAAGAAAGGAGACAAACTCTGCTGTGAGAACTACAGAAGAATATCATTGTTGTGTACGTCCTACAAAATACTGACAAAAATAATTGAACGTCGTCTTAAGCCCTATACTAATGAAACAATTGACGAATACCAAGGTGGATTCAGAATCGTACGATCTACAACAGACCAGATATTCTCGGTGAAACAGGTGCTTGAGAAATGTTGGGAATATAACACAGATGTGCACCAAATCTTCGTAGATTTTAAACAAGCATATGACAGTATCGACAGGCACTGTACCAAAACATGCTTGATTTTGGGATTCCAACAAAATTAGTCCGACTAACGAGACTCACAATGACGAACACTGAATCCCAAGTAAGAATACAAGCCGATTCCACAACCAGCTTAAAGCAGGGAGATGGTCTGGCTCCAATGCTTTTCAACTTGGCACTAGAGTATATCATCCAAAAAAACCCAGTCGACACCAATGGGACACTACTTTTCAAGTCCACCCAACTAGTAGGATACGCTGACAATATAAACATCCTCGCCAGATCCTTCCCTAGTGCTAAGGAGGTATTTGTCATTTTTGACTCCGCCGCAAAAAAATCGGGTTACGCATAAACGAAATTAAAACAAAAGTAATGACGCAAACAAGAAAGAGAACGCCAATCAGTCAGTACATAACAATTGCGGAGTATAATTTGGAGAGTGTGGACAACTTCATATATCTTGGGGCTAATCTAGCAAAAGACGGCAACGAAACGGACGAAATCAAACGATGGATCATGCTAGCAAATAAAACGTATTATTCGGTACTTCGAATAATGAAATCCAAGAAAGTGCACAGGAACAATAAGCTGTGAATATATAAAAATAATATACAACCTGTGCTCTGTTATGGCAGCGAGACATAGACATTAACGCGAGTTTCCGAAAAAGCTGTTAACGCATTCGAAAGAAAGGTCACCCGAAAAATGTTGGGACCTGTGAAGGAAGGACTGGCGAATAAGATACAACCATGAGTTGTATCAACTGTTCAAGGAGCCAGAAGCCTCAACGTTCATCAAACTACGTAAACTGCAGTGTGCTGGTCATGTAGAGCGGATGGTAGACAGAACAATCCCCAAACGTGCTATTTAAGGCAAAGAGAGTGGTAACAGGCCAGTAGGCATCTTAGCTACTGGGCTATATGATACCGTATTTTTTTTATTATGTACTAGACTAAATTACTAACTAACTTATGTTTTAATAGCTAGATTTTTTCCCCACATTCTGTGAGCTAGATAGGCCGCACGAAGCTTATTTAGTATTGCTCGGTTTGTGGGATCCAGGGTATCACGCAGTGTTGCCGATGGATCCGTTGGTCCCATTTGGACCAGCTTAGATATTGGACATTCTACCTAAATATGTTTGATTGTGAGCTGTACTCTGTATATTGAGCAATCTACTGGTGTTCAAAAAAGTGTAGTATACCGAAAAGAGGTTTGCCCAGTCTTATTCTGAGGATAGATATGCATTCAGCCCTAGTCAGCAGGCTGTTGTATGGTAATCTTGAAATGGTTGTATTATGTGAAATGAATCACTCCTATTCCAGGCTATTGTTTTTTCTTCACGCCTCAAAGAAATGAACCGATTCCACATGGTTAGATGTAGGTTCAGAACTACCAAAGGAAGGGCTTCTGCTGCTTTGGCTGCTGTATCCGCAGCTTCTTTACCCCTAATACCCCCGTGGCCTGGTACCCATGCAAGGAAGTTGTTTTCGGTCGCATAGATCATGTTACGCAGAGGTTTGACTGCAGGGCATTTATTAAATGAGTTTCCTATTGCCTGAAGGACTCCTAAATTGTCCGTCCTGAACCTCGAGGTGAAGAACTTTCAAGTGGGTGTCCAGAGAACAACAAACCACAACGTATGTTGTAGATTCATTCGCGTAGGAACCATCCGCATACATATTGTATGTATGGTTTCTCCCATTGATGGTGGCGAGGTGTGCGGATTGGTATATTTGGTGCGGAGTTGATATTTGAGGAAACCTGGCTAATCGTAAGTCGATGACCTTAGGGATTTACCATGTTGTGATTGCATCGTCTAGATACACTTCATTCTCAATGTCTATAGTATTTGGAAGAAAGAGCCTATGTAGCATTATCAGTCTGGCTATATGAGATATCCCTGATTTAGGAGTGGGTGTCGGGCTACTGCTGATAGGTTTGTATATTTCACTCTACATAATAAGGTGCAGTTGGTTGGATTTTTCGGATAGTGCTCTGCTGGCTAGCTTAATTCCTCTTAATGTTTCGTAGTTCTCCAAAGATGAGTAGGCTGCCTCAACGCGTAGTGCTCCAACTCGCAGATATGAAGCGCGTCAATTTTTGTGATAGGAATTTTAGCTTCCACACCCTGTGCCCACTCATAAAGTTTATTGTTTTCCATTTCCATGGTGGCATTGACGTCTTCCGGTTGGCCAGATGCGACAAGATAAATATTGTCAGCATAGGCACCAAGTAGCTTATGCTAAAATTAACTCCCATAAAACTAGCGCTATATACTTCACCAAGCGCCGTTCATTTCACAACCTTCCTAACCCCAATATAAACGTACTAGGAGAAAGTATGCCATGGTCAAAAAACATAAAATACTCATGCTGTTATGACGCTGGCTATTTCCTCGCTAGAAAAAAGTGCAATAATAGCCAATCGTGCGACAAGGCGACCAATATAGAGAGAAAGAGATTACCGATAAAAAATACCCTTGCTGATGCTACCGGCATCTAGTAGACGAAATTAACAACTGATTTGTTATAAAAAATACTGATCTTAGCGCGTTTCATAACATAACATGACACTTTCTATAATTTATATATAACGAACTGTCAAAAACAAGCCTGTAGCGGCTGGAAAATCTAGCCGCCAGCGGATTTTTCTTGGATTAACTGCTAGAATGTTGCGAAACACTGCTCGAATGCGCTTTGTTGCCGCTTTTTTTTTGACAGTTATGGATTGTTTTTTGACAGTTACCCATAGTTTTGCTGTTCGAACTGTCTCTCTCACACCAATGTATAAATTGTATGTTAAAGTCTCTATCCCTCTCCATTTGGACTGTCTAGCCGCTTTAAAGCCGCAAAAATAGCCAGTGTCATAACAGCATCACACCAATGTATAAATTGTATGTTAAAGTCTCTATCCCTCTCCATTTGGATTGTCTAGCCGCTTTAAAGCCGCAAAAATAGCCAGTGTCATAACAGCATCAGGAATTCATCTAGATAGCAAACTAACGTTCCAATATCATACCACGGAAGCAGCTTCAAAAACATTGGAAAGTATACGTATCCTTTACCTACTTATCGATAGAAAGTCGAGTCTATCCAAGGAAAATAAATTACTTCTATACAATACGCTAATGCGACCCTTCCTAATGTATGGCGTTCCAGTATGGAATGCGCCAAGGTACATAAAAACGGCTCCCGATAATTCAGAACAAGTGTGTAAGCATCACCCTGAATAAACCCTGGGATTTTTCTACTCGACCGGTACACCAATTAGTTACTGCTAATCGAAACATTGGCCAAAAAACAAGAAGAAAGCTTCATTGCAAATTGTGCACTATCAGAAAGTCCGTTGATCCTCTATAATTTCATTATACAAATAATTTACACTATGAGACTTTAAATATTCATACGCTAGTCAATTTAGTTTAGTTTAGCCTAGTTTTAAGTAATTTTAAGGCACCAATAAGATTTTTGTAGTACCAATATTCCTTACCCAAATTAAAAACATTAATCATCATAGTTTTAAATTTATACACAAAAGAAACGTTATGAATTTTTATGGTTGAAAAGATATTTTTTTACCTCGGAAACTTCGAAAAGTGAAAAGATATCAGATAAGTTGAGAATTTTTTTCGATAAATGATAAATAAAATAATTGTGATAAATGACGTCTGAGGTTTTGAGGTGATTTGCAAAACTCTTTGGCATCTTTTACCGCACTTTACAAGGAACTGTCAAATATGAGAAAGGAGTCGTTAATTACGGACTTCATTTCGTAGTTGTTCAACTCTTATCGGTTCCATCGTCTGCTATCGAAACCATAGATGACGAACAGCGACCTGTAAAGGAACAGCTTATGTTTCAGGAGTTCTTCGACAGAATAATCGAAACGGATGATATGGTATGTGTAGTGGTAATGCCATCATCCATCTTCACTTAAACGTTAGTGTTTTTCCGTTGTGATCCTCTTTTGACTCATGGAACCTAAAACCATTTTCTGGATTTTATATAATTCGCTATATTACATAGCTTCCCCTTATCGATATCACCAAGGTCATGAGGAAATATGCGCCGAGGTTTCGTCTTCTCTTTCCTGATAGGGCATAAGACTTGGAAGAATGACACTTCCACTTCTGGGTCTCCGCAGCTACGACAAAGATCATTTGCCACGGCACCTAGTCGTCTAGCGTGTCTACCGATCAGGCAGTGCCCTGTAAGCACTCCAATTAGTGTGCTGGCATCTTTCCTGCTCAGACCCAAGACAACTTTGCTTTTCCCGTAATCATATTCAGGCCACAGAGTTCTTGATATTGAGCATGTAGTTAAGTTTGACCATACCGCTAGAGTTAAGAAGGCTACGACATCGTCTAACTAGTTTGTATCATGTTGTGATCGAGCTGAGGGCCTTGTCAATGCAGCGTAACTACCGTGTTAATATAGGGATACCTGCACTTACAAAATAACAATATTAATTAATAATAAAGATTCATAACATAAATTATGAAAGATTTATCTTCCCTAATTTTTTCAGATGTGTAAGAACTTTTGGCAGTTGAACGTTGCTCGGTAATGCATTAAATTCAAGTATTGGCTTCATAAATAGGATCTTTCCTTATTCGATTAGGCATTGGTTAATATGGCTGTCTTATAGACTTTGAATTCCTTGTATTAAAATTATGTATGTGTGATATGATACTTTAATCGAAGTTGTTCTTGGCGTTGTAAATTATGTTTATTCTCCAACTTTATAAATTACTGAATGTTATTTTTTTATATAATTTAGGTAGAGTAATTTAAATGGAGTCAGTCTTGGCGAATTATATATCTCCTTAAAGCTAGTATTACACCATGTGGTCAAATTGCAGTGTTAAGCAATACGAAATAGCGAATTCCAATTATTCTCGCAATATCCGCTCGGTCAAATTCGCTATTTCGCATTGCTTGTTACTGCAATTTGACCACTTGGTCAAATAGTGTAATACAAGCTTAAGGGCTCATATACCCCTGAAATTTTCAAAAATTTGATTTGTTTTTTTTACAGATTTTTATTTTTTATACTTTTAAGATTTAAAAAAAAATTTAAAATTTAGAAAATTCCACTCCATTACAAAGTTATAGCAATAAATGTCGCCAGACATCGGTTTGTAGCGGCTTCCTGGCTAATTGCCGCGCCACTCTCAACAGCAACGTTTAGCATTTATTTTTTTCGCAAAAGCTGGGTTTCATAGAAAACAAGGTCATTTATAGGACCATCTGTGAAAAACACGAAGATACAAGAGGAAGAAGGTGTACAGTACAAAGCTGGAATGGGAGACTAGCTGTAAGTTCACGTTGTACCTACCAAAAACTTTAAACGCATTTTTCCCGAAACTATGTTTTAGACATGGTCGGCATGATAACTCAGTCAATTTTCAATATTTTTCAAATTTTTTTTTTTTTGAATTTTGATAACTATTCTATAGTCTGACAAGAGGTTTTTTTAATTTCTTGCTTGGAAATTTTTTTATAAATTATTAAACGCAATTTTTTTTAAAAAAACTGATTACTAAAGTTTGAAATACTGTAACTTATTTATTTTTGAAAAAAAAAAAAAATTCCCTCCGTCAGACTATAACTACTACATTATTTTACCAGGTTCTTTTTTATTTTTGCAAATTGAATTATTTTTGGTGAAGTTATGGTGCCGACCAGGAGGCGCCATGGTGTTCATAAGTAGTCCGTTTATACCCGTAAAAAACAATGTTAACATTATAAAAAAAAAAAAAATTTTTTTTCTTTTATAGTTGAATAGTTAATAAGATATGTGAACTCAACAAATAAATTTTTTTTCCACCATATAACCTTTAAAATAATTTTTCAAATTTACTCGATTTTCAGCGCGTGCAGGGGTATGTGAGCCCTTAATGGCTTTCTTTATTCATTTGCCTTGAAATATTTTCTAGGTTGTGTTTTGAACTCTGGCTTCAAATCATAAGACCGTAAGTGATGTCTGGTAGGATAAATGAATTGTAGAGGGTTTCCTTTATGGGTGTGTGTATATAATTGTTTCTTCTTATAACTCATAAGCTAGTATTACACTGTATGACCATGTTGTCAAATTGCAGTAATAAGCAATGTGAAATAGCGAATTTGACCGAGCGGATACTGTGAGATTAATTCTAATTCGCTATTTCGCATTGCTTATTACTGCAATTTGACAGCGTGGTCATACAGTGTAATACTAGCTTTATGATCGGCGCAGTTTTTATACTCTAGATGAAATCATATAGAGTATTATAAGTTTAATCCAGCCCAAAAGTTTGTAACGCATAGAACCAAGCCTCGGACGAAAAAAAGTTATGTATTATTTTTTGTTTATTTGTGGCCAAAAACCTCAAATCCGCTTGACGTCCGTCCGTCCGTCCGTCCGTCCGTCCGTTCGTCCGTCCGTCCGTCCGTCCGTCCGTCCGTCCGTCCGTCCGACCGTCCGTCCGTCCGTCCGTCTGTCCGTGAACACGATAACTCAAGAACGCCTTCACCTAGGATCTTGAAATTTTCAATCTGGATGTTTGGTTGAATTTGTAAGGCTAAGTTCGTTAACGGGCAAAATCGTCCTACTCCTTCGGGTAGCTGCCATACAAAATGTCCTTAAAACACGTGTTCAAGAATATTGGTCAATAACTTCAGAAGGGTTTAAGCTACGACTTTGAAAATTTGTATGTGTTATTTTTCCAATAGTTCAAGCTAAATATATGATTATGAAGAAAATCCTGTTAGTCCTTCGTGTAGCTGCCATACAAATATCCTGTCAAAATGTAATCATTTAATTTACGAAACTCACTATAACTCAAGTAATCTTTTAGCTACGAATTCGGAATTTTGTACAAATTGGTTTTGAGTGAAAAGAAAGTTTGACTTTACTAGTCAGCGAAATCCTATTACTCCTTCGGGTAGCTGCCATACAAAATGTCCTTAAAACACGTGTTTAAGAATATTGGCTGATAACTTCAGAAAGGTTTAAGCTACGTCTTTGAAATTTTGTTTGTGTAATTTTTTCAATAGTTGGAGCTAAATGTATGATTATGAAGAAAATTCTATTTGTCCTTCGTGTAGCTGCCATACAAATATTCTGTCAAAACGTCTTCACTTAATTTACGGAACTTACTATAACTCAAGTAATCTTTTAGCTATGAATTGGAAATTTTGTACAAATTAGTTTTGAGTAAAAACGAAGTTCAAGTTTACTAATCAGCGAAATCCTTTTACTCCTTCTGGTAGCTGCCATACAAAATGTCCTTAAGACACGTGTTCAACAATATTTTTCGATAACTTTTGAACGCTTTAAGCTACGAATTTGAAATTTTGTACACGTTCATTTTTAAATGGTTCCAAGGAAAAGGATAAATATGTAAGAAATCGAGTGAGTCCTTCCTGCACCTCCCATGTGAAAGTCCTTCAAAACGGACATTTTTGTTCGATGACTTACCCAGTTTAAGATATGAAATTAAACACTGAATATTGTCTTTTAAGTTTGAGTAGCAATCTAATGGCAGTCCTTAATAAAGGACATACAACATGCACACACGTAATTCTACTTTATCCCCAACTACAATATAAATCGGAGTTCAGTATTCATCTAGAGTATTATACGATTGGCTTGCAGCCGATCGTGACTGCAGTATGTTTTTTCTTAAACCATTGAACTGATCTAAGCTATAATAGATTCCATCGATTTGAAGCTTAAAATCGATGTGTAATTTAGTAGGCTGTTTGAAAAATATAAAGCTGATCTTTTGTATATTATAACCACTTTACGAACAAGATCTTCGTTGATCATGGCTTAGAGTTCCAGATTATTCTCTTTATATAAAAGTAGTGTATCATCTGCGTTGTGTTTTATATTGTAGTCGGGTTAGTGTGCTGGGATGAAGAATAATGAAGACAATTAGTAGAGGGGATCGACAAGACAGGTTCAGTGTAAGGAGAAGGGGGAGAGGTGATGGATAGAATTATGTTGGGGTATGTACTTGGTGTTGTGAGATTAATTGAAAAGTTGGGGTATCTGACTTTGTTGAAATAGCGTTGTTGAAGTTATCATATCAGAAGAGCTGGTCGTATTCTGGACGAGAATAACGTTGACAGGAGATGGAGTAGTTTAAGAGACTGGGGCGAACCCGTCGATTTGTGAATATGGGAGAGTGGCGTTCTTCGGGTGGTTCTTGAAGTAGAGCTCTTTAGCTTGAAATTGAGTACACTTTCGCTTCGTCCTTATTTTTACAATTTCTTTTTGCTTGATACATTTCGGACAAATCTTTTTTTCGGGGCCGTGTCCTATCGCGTGGAAATTAATGCAAAAGGAATGTGGACAGATTAGGTCGTGCGGCATGGCAGCAAAGCAAGAGCTGCAGTAATCCTCAGTCGCCTTGCACCATGTCCCAGTCTCTGGCATTTACGGCAGCGCGCTAGCGAAATATTTGTTAACTTCCAATCAGTTGAATCGCATGCGATACATAGTGATCCCCTAAGTCAGTTTTTATCTCCGCTGGAGTGAGATAAATTAGTGAGAAAGCATAAATTATGCCTTTTTATGTGTTTACCGCGAAGATTAAATTAGATCGGTATGGTTTCTGTGGCATTCAAGAATTTTTGGGATATTTACATTGTATTGTAGAGAAGTAAGAGACTACCGTCTCTGAGGAAGGACGAGTTCATATTATACTTCAAAAATTGGTCGATTAATTTGTTGACGATGAAAACATTAAATTGTTGTAGCGGTTCGTCTGGATCGGTGAATCGCACGACTGTGACTTTTGGGGATTGGGATTTAGGTTTCTAAATAGGCCCTTACGGGTACACCGGATTTTCCTGTCTCTGTTCTTTTTAGTTGGGGATATTTAAATGAAGTAGGGTTCGGGTTCAGAACGGTAAACTTATATTATGGCTGGGCATGATAGGGCTAATTAGTAGAGCCTATATTGTGTACGTACGTTAGGTCAGTCAGTATAAGCAGTATTCACCAAGGATTACCTTGAGGGGTACCAACAGTCTTAACAAGTGTCTTCACAAGCACATGATATGAATTCGATCGAACTAACCGACGTAATCTAATGTAAATACTGTTTAACCTCAAATCTCCACCTAGGATGGAAAATGAGAAAAGTTTCTTATTTAAGAATAAAGAATATTCGGATGATTGTGTGACTCATTGAGCGGGGGTTAGTTCTCACACTAGGGCGAGGAGTATACAGATTTTCTGCACAAGGGGTTATTGTCTATCCTATCGTAAAGCTTTATTAACTACCTATGTTTAAATGGTTATATAAATTTGGTACCTTAATTTCCGTCCATTCTATATATGACAATTTATTTGCTATAAAAATAAAATTCAATGAACTGCCATTAACGAAGTTTTGTCTCGAATACGTCGTCCACTGTTCTACAGAACCAACACAGTCAAGTAAAACGTACACACATTCAATGCAGGGATTCGTGTGGTGGCTTACCCCCGTACATGTACACTATAGCGTATATCCCCATCGGTAAAGTTTACTCGGCATTCTCCAGGACTCCCTTCGTTTATAAATAACAACTACGTAGTCATTTGCAGGACTCGGACTACCTCGTCATCATCGTTGTTACTGTCAGCAAACTGACGCTGGTTTAGGTATTCTTAGGTGTGTTTGCTGCTATCAAAGACTCTTGCCGCAGTTGTGGGAAGAATGCCTGGATTTATATGCGCCACATGGGCCAAATATTGTGGGGTGAATTTTGAAGGTCGTCTTCCGTTGACTACGACATCGAATTTTGCTTTGGTTTAGTCCTCGCTCGACCTTACCGCGAAAACAATCCTTGTTTCTCGTTCTTAAAACGGTCGCAAAATTCAATTTTTTTTTTGTTTGTAAACAAAAATTCCTTTTGTAATTAAAATATTTGAAAGCAACGAGTGTTATTTGTGACGCTTTAATCCAAGTACACGTACATATTTAATGAAATCCAGTGCTTTTCACTAAAATATGAATAAAACAAGTTGTGCGGATTAATCTACACGTATGCTGTTAACTACTAAATTTATGCAAATTTAAGTGCTTCCCGTTTTAAGAAGGGAAGGTTTTGTGTTTTAGTGGTGGCTCCTTTGCGTGTGCTCTTGCACGCAATTTGGGAAAGCGCGATGATAAGACGTTGTTAGCAATTTTCTTGTTATTTTATTACTGGGTGCTCACTTGGTCTATTATTTACAAATCAGTTAGTCCATTACTTTAGAACTTATTATCGAAGGAAATTTCAGCGATTTTCTAATCACCGTTTGAACCGTTACATCTTTCGATTCGGATGTTCATTTTTAGAGCCTCGGTATCGTCTTACATTATTCGGTTGATTTTAATTAAAGTTAATTATAATTTCTCTGTAACTTTGGCACACGTATTACCCAAATGAATTCGAAAGATTTATGAAATTCGGAAAATTAATTAATATTTAATACATACATAGATTTCCGCACGTGTAGTCCTTATTAATAGCAAAACTTACATGAAATTTCGGCAACTGTGTATACATGTATTACGAAGGCAATGTGCGATGGTCTTCCTCGAGGGATAATTGTTTTCCCGTTTTGTTTTGTAATTAGTGAGATGAAAATGTTCGCCATTCAGCCACCTACATGATCCGTCTCACATTTCTAGATCGGGATTAAACAGGATGGACGCCTACATTCACATGAAAATGTACAGTACGTTCGAAATGATGTATTGGGAAAATTCACAAACTATTGGTTTTGTGAAAAGTCGTCTTTACTAATAGTTTGCTTTCCTATTTCATTGGGTTCGATACGGAATGCTTCTTCTTTGGTACATTTACCCACCAATTTTCTACAAATCGTTTCGATTTGATAAACTCGATGCGATCGTAGTTCTACTTTAGCCTTTATCTGCCGACGCGACTTTTTCTTTCCTTGAAGATTCTTTTATTGTTCGACGTGCACTACATGTCTTCTTTACGGATTCTGTTTTAGAGCCGTTTTGCATGATGTCTTCCGATCCGTCGCTACCTTTATCTGTGAATATTAGAGACAATGGTGGCATACATAGTTTATGTCTTCCTTTCGGACTTGAGGGGGAGGGAGCAGTTACTGCGATCCATAAGGCTTACATGTTAAACTCCTTATCCACTAAATAGAAAGAAGAAACCATCATTCCATTGCTAAAACCTTGAAAAATAACTTTGATTCGACCAGCTATAGGCCTATAAGTCTATTACCTGGCCTTGGCAAAATACTGGAAAAAGTTATACTGAGGCGGCTTCAAGTGTTCGTGGAAGAGAAAAAAGTCTTACCTAATTTTCAGTTTGGATTTCGCCAAAAACATTAAAAAATACATCAACTTTACAGAGTCACTAACGATATTAAAAATAGCTCTCGTAACAAAAAATCAGTGGGTATGGCATAATGGCATCATTTTCAAACTCAGAAAACTAAACTGTCCCGTTTACCTTACCAAACTAATTCAATCCTTCCTCTCTAGTCGTACCTTTCATGTAAAAATCAAAGGCTGCCTATCTTCCAGTAAGTCATTACCTGCAGGCGTTCCACAAGGCTCTAGTCTAAGACTGCAACATTGCAGCATTTGCCGATGACACAGCATCTATGCAACATCCTTTAATCCATCCACCATAATTAAAGACCTGCAAGTGCAACTTCTGGTCTTAGACGAATTCTTTCGTGATTGGAAAGTAAAAATTAACACAAGCAAAAGAGCTCGAAAGTACTTACCGAACCCCAACTTAATTATTTTCGGCGAACCCATCAAATGGTCAACTGATATTAAGGTCGTATTTGAATACTTTGCTTCGTCGACGTCTACGTCTAGTTATAACAGTTTCTGACGTCAGACATAGCAAAGCTGCTTCTCAATTCCTTTTCGGTTCGTGTCTTGACTACTTTTACGACAGCTGAACTATCAGTCAATCTTAAGGTACAATCTGGCTGGTACTGCCGACCGTCGCGATCAGCAGTAACTGCCAACCTCAACTGCTCACCGCGGCTGCTTTGCACTCACAACCGTCAACTGGCGATCAGTCGCAAACAGACGTGACAGCTTGTTTTTGCCTGAAGCAGTAGTCTACTACCGGCAGTTACTGCTGACCGTGACGGTCGGCAGTACCCGCCAGATTGTACCTTTAGCAAACGTAAAAAAAAACAAATTTTTCTATTGAATTTAATCTAATTTTTGATTTATAAAGTGTCAAATAAGCAGCTGAGCAACGCCGACTTCAACTCAAGCCGCGAACATATGACAGTTCGTCGTGAGAAATGACTCAGTTTTCAGCTGATGTGTGACGTCACGAAACGAGACGAGAAAATGTACCAGTTCATTGGAGAACCTTTTTTGGAACTGACTCGTAACAATATTTTATAATCCCAAAAGCAGCTGTTTTAATACAAAACTTTGGAACTAACGAATCTTCTAGAGTCGATACTGAATAACATATATTCAGAATTTTGCCGTACGGCGAGAAACCGTACGGCGCAAACCGGACAGTGTGTAACGAGCCTTATAATAGCAATGCTATGCTGTGACGTCAACGTAGACGTTGCAAAGTATTCGAATACGTCCTAAGTACCTAGGGATCTACTTGGACAAAAAACTTACATTTCACGAGCACACCGATCAAGTAGCCTCAAAAACTTTAAAGTCTATTCGTATCCTATACCCTTTTATTAATAGGAAATCCAAACTCAGCCTGGAAAATAAGCTGCTTATCTATAAGTCCGTCATCCGTCATTTTACTTTATTATTTCAATAATACAGTATTGTTATCGATTTTTAAAAAAAAAAAATTTGCTACCCTCAAAATTTTTTTTTTCACGTTTCATGACGAGTAGACACGAAAAAAGCAAAAAAAAATTTCAGTCCGTCTGTTCGCCGTACGCCGTACGTCTACCGGTGTACGCAAAATTGTTTGAAGGCTCGTAGCACCCAAACCCTATGAGCTCTTTAATTGGGTAGAGTGGGTTGGCCCCCTAAAGTGACGAAATTTGGAGGGGTGGTGGTGTAAGGGGGGAGGAGGGGGAAGCGTTTTAGACGGAAAATTTTGGTTTCTAGATCTCAGCAACCGCTTATGCTAGGAGACTGAAATTTGGAATTTATATAGAGCTTCGGTAGTGGACCCATTTGCGAAAAAATTGCCGATATAGGTGAAGGGGTTCGGGAGTGGGGAGGAAAATAATGCGTCCGAAACGCAAAAAAGGTGAGATCGACACATTCTAAAATCCATATCTCCTAAACGGTCAATGTCACAAAATTGAAACTTAATGAATATCTGTAGGTATACTAGGAGAATAGATCGGAACCAAAAATTTGAGTGGGGGAAGTGGCGTACGGGGGTGGGGGGGTGAAAAGCTTTAGATTACGATATCTCATGAACCAATTGTACTAGATAAATAAAATTTGGTTTGTGTATAAAGGTTGACAAATGAAGTTTGATGAAAGTAAAATTTTTTAAGGGGCCGGTGGAGCATGAAAGTGGAGGGGATAAGAATTTTTCAAAAAAATCACGTATCATATCTCAAGAACAGTTTAAGATAGATGCTTAAAATTTTTACCAGAAGTAGGCCTAATAGACCCCTAGCGGAAAACAAAATTTAGGAGTGGGGGAGGGTGAAAAGGAAAAAGTTCCGATTTTAATATCTCGACAACCTATAATGATAAAAAGCTGAAACTTGGTATTTGGATAGAGCTATATTCGTAGCATGTTGGAAAAATATAATTTTTTATAGGGGTAGTATGGTACAGGGGTGGGGGGTGTTTTTCCTATCTATAGAACGGCTTATGCTACAAAGTTGAAACTTGGTACGTTTATGTAAATCAACTAGAAAACTAATTTAAATAAAAAAAAATTTCAAATTTCCAATGGCGTTCAGAGGGGGGGGCAAAAAAAATGATCAGTGAAAATGGTATGCATATATTTTCACGGGTTTTGTCATATCTATTAGGTCTTCCCAAATATTGAATTCATTTTTATTCTACGGCTTCTTCACCTAGAAAGCGTTTTCAGGATTTTTTAAAATTCGACCCCTAAGGGGGTGCAAAGGGGGTTGTAAAATTTTTCACGAATTCTACTATATCCCCACGTCTTATCAGATATGGAATATCTTTTCACTTTCACGTGCTTGCGTAATAATCGCCTAAAACTTGTTTTTAAGTTTTTTCAGCCCCTAAGAGGGTATAAACGGGTTGAACACGTTTTCACGAGTTCCGTCATTTCTTTTAGAAATGATAAGAAATTGAATTGGTTCCTACTTTCTCGTGCTGTCTTCATATTTATTTATTAACTCCTTTCAGGATTTTTGGATATTCAACCCCCAAGTGAGTGTAAGGAGGTTGCATATCTGATAATATATCGAATTCATTTTTACTTCCCAAGGTTTCCTATATAAAAAAGCCAAAATGCCAATTTCAGTATTTTAGATATTCAATCCTAATGGGTGTAAGGGGGTAGTATGCTTTTCAAAGTTTCGACATATTTCTTAGGTTTGATGAGATATTAGATCGTTTTTCATTTCCACAGACTTTTTATATAATCGCCTACAAACCCATTTCTCGATTTTTGGATATTCAGCCCCCAAGGGTTTGCATATGTTTTCACAAATTTTGCCATCCCTTAGTTCTGATGAGATATAAAATTGGTTATTACGGCATTTGATGTAATGACCTTAAAACCAATTTCACCATTTTGCGAATTTCAAGAACCAAGGGGGTGTGAAGAGTTTGCTTACGTTTTCACAAATTTTTCAATATCCGTCTTGTCTCATGAGATATCAAGTTGCTTCTTATGAAATCGTCTAAAAACCTGTTTCACAATTTTTTTGAAAAGCAAACCCCAAGTGGAAGTAATGGATTTGTATACGTTTTAACAATTCGACTATCTAATTCTGATAAGGCAACAAATTCGTCTTTACTTCTATGGGCTTATAGTGTACATAATATACTGAAATTCGAATAGTCTACACGGACTTTTTCAATGTTTAAAATCTTGTTCTAAAAATCTCTATTTTAAATATTTTTATATTAAGAACAAAAATAGTTTTCCAAGAAATCTAATAATCTCGAAGCAACTCATGATACACTCCGACTTTGACCGCTCCCGAACTTTGACCCGAAAAATAATAAAGTTTCGCCCAGACCATTGGCAGATTTTTTTCATATGGTGAGCCTATCTGGTGTAGTTGCGCAAAATCTCATATACGAAAGCTACAAATAATACAAAATAAGTGTTTAAAAGTCATTATGGACAAACCATGGCACTTCTGCACTAGCTTACTGCATGAACTGACTAATATACTTTTAGCTGCTGATTTTTTCGAAAACTTATATAGAAATTTTATTTACAAACTTCAATTTATAGATAACCCCCTAATTATCTCTATCTAACCTATATATTCACGCTTATCATCTAATATCATCTTTAACTTTAGTTTTTAGTTTAATTATTTTTCATTATTTTATTTTGTGCTGTTAATTCCTTGTTTAGTTCTCCGAAGGTTTTTCTCAACCATTTTTCCTTCAAGCCAATCTAATTAATTTTATTTCACTACAGCCATTGTTTGTTTTAAGATTCACACCATTTTTGTAGAGGCACAAGGCCTGATCACAAAATTATATGGTTCACGATAATAATAAATTTGAATTTGAATTTGAATTATCTTTAGGTACACATAACTTCCACTCCTTTAACTTTTGGGTTCGATTTTTTTGCTTGTTTGTCACTTTATAAACTTAAATTTGATCGATTGTTTTTTTTTATTATATAATGTTATAGTAATGTTATATGCATTTCTGAAAAACGTATTGTTCTTCAATTAATTTCTCCATCGATCACATTTTAGTACATACATTCATCTTCAATTAGGAAAAAAAATATCCCGATTGGTCTTTCCATTCGGAAGTTATGTGTTCCTAACCATTTAAAAACATGATTTTTCAGAAAAGCGGTTTAAAGTTGCGCATTTATTTGGGTTATTAGTGTAAAATGAATAAAGACTTCTTTTAAAACATTTTTTAACCCACTTAGGCTTAGCCAAATTTTTTGTTTTATAGCTTAAAATGTTCAAAAATAGTTGTATTTTCCGATTTTAACTGCTCCCTCCCCCTTACGAGATTTTGTGTCTGCATCTCTTGGCTCATTTTGAACTGTACAGACATTCTCGAAAACTCTTCATGGGAGGTAAGGTCCTGTCAGAATGTTGCGCATTTGAATCGAAAATATTAGTAGTCAACTATCGGGTATTGCTAACGGCGAGTGGAGAGGACGGCAAAATTGATGGAAAGGGGTAGAAAATCATACGCATACGATTTATTCTACTTTGTCCCGAGGTGGATATGTTTTAACTGAAAAATTAATCGTTGATATGACGGGGCAGCCTATCATGGAGCTAATTGGTAAGGTTCTTGCTAAGTTGATAGCAGAGCATTCACTCTTTTCATATATGAAAAGATTCGAAAGAAGAAGAAGAAAAATTGAGGTACGCAATAGTGATGATAACTACAAGTTTTTCTCTTTTATACCTGAAACAATACCCATAATTGTACCGATTCTCATAAAAATCTACTCCAACTATTGGTTGAATATGCCAGCTATTGACCAATGCATGTTAATTAATTCGATAAACTTGTTTTATATGGATGTTTGTTTGTCTTTAACGAACAAATACATTTAGTCAGTGAAACATAGAAAAATTAAAATTGCAAAAAAGTTCGAAAACAAACTTAACAAAATATTCCAATAAAATACCAAAAATGTTCACAAATAATGTAAATATTTGTTTTTAAGCAATGTGTGAGTAACGTCCATCGTCCCATGTAACTCAAATATGTGCATAGTTGATTCTTAAACAATACAAACCTTGTGTGTCTACCTTCGCTTTATTTCCGCTAAACTACGATATTTTTGAACATTATCTCCGTACTCATCTCTTGCCACCCCAACGTTTGGCCCTGTGCCATTATTGTCGTCCTTTCGAATACTTTACTGACGTCATTCATATTTAAATTTCTAAACTTCGTTCTTACATCGATTCAAGCTTTGCCAAGGGAAAACAGACATGTGTCATAATACAGAAAAAAATCACTCTTAAAATAAAAACCTTGAATTCCACGAAACGTATCATATTTTTTACCTCCTTTCTTTTTTATCAGCTGGAAATTGGTTTCTGAAAAACAGCAAGAAAATTATTTCAGGGATAACCCTTCTTCATTTCAAAAAAGTCTCATTCTTCACATTGTCCATAAATTCGGTGATATCATCATTGAAATTGTATCCTTACTCAGAAATAATTACCTTTCGCAGATTTTTGAATATCTAATGGAAATTTGTCTTGTAAACAAGCTTAGCTGCCATTAACTTAATAATGTTCATTGTACAAAATAGCGTTGATGAAGTTGAGAAATGTTCCAATAAAATGTTGCGAACTCCTCTTCTACACCCCCACTATATAATGAAGTTATATAAAGGTCTATTCGGGAATTGTTAAGAATTAATTACTTTCGGACTTTGCCGAGGAAAATTTTGATTTACATAATTAAAATCGATTGAAGAATATAAAGCAATTTCGGTGTAGCCTACTCCATTCTCGATCAGTTTAATTGAAATAAGTATCGAGAATATGCCAATGGCGCAGTAGAAGCCTCTGCTATACCGGCTACGAAACATATTCCTTAAAAGGAATTCGGAGTCGATAGTTGTGACTATAGACAGAACTTGGTTAACTGCAAAGGATGACCTGGACAATTATCTCTGTGGCAACGGTCACCACACCTTTGCACTACTAGGAATGATCCTAAACTTTCCACATGATAAACTTAATGGCTGAAAAAAATGCTAGATTGACAATATTTCCACTTCTAGCTAGAACAAAATCAAATCTGCCAACAGTCTGGGCGCAACTTTATTATTTCATGGGTAGAAGTCCGGAACGCGTTTAACGCTGAGATGCGGAGTAGGTTGGTATGGTAGAACCTTCTTTCGTTGAGCAATCTAAAAGTTCTCTTCATTTCCACAAAGGGTAAAGAAGAAAGAATGTGTGTTATAGAATGTGTAGTGCTATTAAGATACCAGCAGGATATCCGTTTTTTATCGGGCTGGGAAAACTAAGTAAAACTGCCATACAAATAAATACTCGTTTTCGAGATAGTGTCGTTTTTAAGCTTTTTTGCCGTTTCTTCTATTAATATTAATAAATTTTGAACTGTGCTAATGGGGCTTTTAAAAATACTCTTATTTATTGTTGTTACAATTTCGCGACCTTCTGTACCGAGAAGGCGAATAGTCCTGGTCGAGCTAAGATTTTCTAAGACCCAGTGAGGGCCGTGGGCACCACCCAATTTTACCACAGGACTATTCCGGCCAGAGGTTCCAGCCCGAATTGTTGCAACATTTTGACATTCCAATCCGACTGTTATTGCGTTCATTCTGTACGGCTCTTAAGAGTCTAAAGAGCCGTACAGAATGAACGCATCGCAGTCGGATTGGAATGTCAAAATATCGCAACGAGATGCAATGAAACGCTGTAAACCGCAAGTAAACGCTGCATGAACACAATGACCGGATTGAGTTCGCAGTTCTATCAGTGTCAATAATCAAAGCGAAATTGATATGGACGCAAAAATCGGTGAATTATTTTTAATGCTCATCGAAATCTCTTTCATTTTCAATTTTATTATTTTCTTCTTTAAATAATATAGTGCGTTTTAGGTTATGATATTCATATTTGACATTTCGATGCGATCATTTTAAATATTACGAACTTACTTGCGACTATCTGCGACCCATAGCGTTCATTCTGTTTAGCTACATACAATCACATGCATTAGAAACTCGTTTTTTCCCCTCCGTTATTTTGACACTCCAATCCCACTGCGATTGCGTTCATTCTGTGCGGCTCTAAATGTGGGTGCCAGGACATAGGGGTATTCCGGGAAACGAATCGCCTAACCAGCTGTCTGGCCCGGCACCATTCTGCGGAGTAAGTAAATGCTTCATTAGGGATTTTATTTTAAAGTGGGTAAATCTTCAGGTGAAATATTATTGGAACTCACTTTCAGGATAAAGCCAGTCAAAGAAATTCCTGACTTTCTCAAGTAAGAGAGCGTCGGAATTCCTTGCATTAAACAGGTATAATGGGTTATTTTTAAGGACATTAATTCCTCAATTATCACCTTAAAATCATCGGCAAAGTATCACTAGATGCAATTCGATTCTGTGAAACCACTGCACACCTTCTTTGTATTTGTGACACAGTTGCCAGATCAAGAAAGCAGACTCTCGGTGGATTTACTCTCACCTATGAGTACCTGTCGAAGACTCCCCTGAGTAAAATCATCTCCTTTCTTAAGAGAATATATATGGTCTAGGGAGTAGTTAAGAGCCAGGAACAAAAGACCACTCAGGTCGTGGTTCGAGAAGCAGTAAGGCGTCTACAGGCTCAACCAACAAATAATAATAATAAGTGCGTCATTTGCGATATCATGAAACATTTCAATAAATGTCCATAATTATGTAATTTTCTACATGATTCGAAAGTTTTTAAGATGAATCCAAGTACGAAATTAATACTCAATACTGTTGTGTTAAGTAACAATAAGTTAATGGTGATAAACTGTACTATTATTTATTGTTTTCTGATTTTTTTTTTATTACATTTGATAAACACAACTCAATTATTTTCATGTAATATATTTCAAAGATCGACTGCACATTTCAATCATTCCTATTGATTTACTATTGCGCTGACAGGTGTCTCTGAAAATGTGAAGTTTTTGTGACATAAATTTGTTCTATTGATTGCGTCCTTTGATGCTAATGACACATTAATAATCTTCAAGATAAACCATAAGCACCTCAAAGAGCTGTCACGGGTCACTGACTATTGCGAACAAACTCGCACTGAATTGCTTCGTTAAACGATTTTTATGTATATTAGGAATTTCACACATGTTTTATACTCATAATCGCGGTATAGCTAGCCAGTTCTATATCGAAGGATTGATATAGAAAGGATATTATGTTGTGTGGGGATAATATTTGTCGTTGGACGTAACACGTGTGCTCACATGAGTTCTTTATAAATTTGCAATTGAAAGGATTTTTTTTAAGAATTTTTATTTTGTGCCGTGTAAGTTTATAAAAAAAAATTTGTTTGAAATTAAAACGTAGAAATTAGCAAGAATGAAAAGTTTAGAAATGGAATTTAAGTAATTATTATAGAAAAGATCGGACACAGCCATGTTGCGGATGAAACCCAATTCAACTACACAGGGTGTCCGGCAGTCCGTGCGCCACCTTGTAAGGGATTATTCCTTGATATATTTTGAGACAAAAATTGTTCTACAGGGAGGGTCAATTTTCAATATCCGTGGAGATACAGGGTGGTCAAGAAAAGTGTTTCGGACCTGTACCCTCACTCACTTAAAACGTTATATCTTGAAAACTAATAATGACAATTCAAAGTGTTATAGATTGTTTTTTAGGGAATCGAATTATCTTTTATTTGATTTAACAGTTCAAATTGTAACTGCACTCGATCTTGATATATTTACTTCAAAATACAAATTTTTCTACTTCTACTCTAAAAATTCCGTGATTAATGTAGTTAGATATTGGAAGGTTGTAGCTTTATCTAAAAACTTCGATGTCATTGATAAGTGGTTCAGGTTGCCAGGGTATGCACGTTACAATATGTTAAAAGGTATAATTTTCATTGTTCTCCGAGATTTCTGGAAGTATTGTTTCGACCCAACTCTTTCCAACCCTACACCTAGTTCGAAAATTTTTTTGGAAATGATCGTATCTCTCTAAAAATTCCAAGCTCTATAGAAATTCCAAGTTTAAGCTCTTAGCGATAGTGGTTTGTCGTCCAAAAGCCACCCTCCACCTCTCTGTTCATACTTTCATCTTCAAAAAGTTCACCTGTGATCGGTACCGAATTACGGCTACAATTTTTTTTTAAACTTCAGGTTGATCACATTTACATTACATTAAAAAGTCAATTTGACAAAACTTCTTGGGAATGATTGAAAAGGCTGTAGAAATATTTAATTTAAATAAGTTTAAAATCAAAATTATTTTCTAAAATAACTAAAACGTAACACCATTTTTTTTTTGTAATTCAAGAACGATACGCTACAAGTTCATATATGAAGAATAAAGAATAAATAAATATGTAAATATGTCGAAAAACCAAATTTCTTGGTGGCAGGTTTCGTTAGAATTTCTAGACTTCCACCTTCACTTCCAGGATCTTGTAGGATCTTAATGCACACAAGTCTGCCGGTTCGGATAGTTTTGTCCCATTATCAAGAAATGGTTTCCGCTCTTATATCATTCATAATCGTCAGGGTGCTATCCACGAATGTCGAAAATCGTGAACCAATCAGCCAATCCCAAAGAAAGGGAGTACAGAGAACCCTTGAATTTGTTAAAGCCTTTCACAGCTTAGGGCTTTTGAGAACTATTGAGAGCTTTCTCTGCAAACGTTCTATACAATTTGTATTACAGGGAATTTATTCTTCCCCCAGTACCCATCAATTCCGACGTACCACAAGGCTCAGTTTTATCTACCACTCTACTTCTTACCTTCTGTTGCAAAGTCTGAATTCGTAGTTTTGCAAATGTTGGTACACTGGATAATATCTTTAATTTCGACTCTGCTACAGAATCATGTCGGACTTTGGTGGCTTCTCATCGCATTGAGTTATTTGATTCTTTGAACTCAGACCTCAATCTTACGATAATCTTCGAATCGACCAAGCCAAATATAGGGTCTTTCAATAAGGACGTTCAATTTTTATATGTAAATAAAACAAGTTGTGTGTGAGATATCCACACAATTCTTTTTTTATATGAAAGAATATTTTGTGGCATTAAGTATGGAATATAACGTTGTTGAAATGTCCGCCCCGGCTTTGCTTGGTGGCACGTATTCGAGAGCTCCACTTTTGACCACTTTGTCGCATAAATCTGGCACAATTTGCTAGATGGCGTTCGTTATGTTGACTTAAAGGTCATCAATTGAGGTTTATACGCATCGACCTGCGATTCAAGATAGCCCCAGAGGAATAAGTCTAAAGGCGTTAAATCGCACGATCATGGTGGCCAGTTCACGTCGCCGCCGCGCGAGATAACGATGCCCTCAAATCGCTCGTGAAGAATGTCCATCATGACATACGCTGTGTGGCACGTAGCGACGTCCTGCTGGAACCACATGTCGTCCGTATCCATATCATCCAGTTTAGGTCACAAGAAGTTGCTTATCATCGATCGTTTGACGGTTATAGCAATGCCAGTTTTGTTTTGGAAGAAGTACGGCCAGATGATTTCGCCAGACCAAAATCCGCACCAAACAGTGACTTTCTCGGGAAGCTGCATTTGGTGCTGGTGTATCTCGTGTGGATTGGTATCGTCCCAAATTCGACAATTTTGGTTGTTCACGCAACCATTCATCAAGAAATGGACCTCGTCGTTAAAAATCACGCAATCCGCGGAACGTTTTTCAAACGGATCTCTGATTTTGAAAATAAAATTTGATAATTTGCACACGTTGTTCAGCGCTAGAACCGTCCATGGTGATTTGCCATTCACTACTGAACAATTGACAACAAATTCGACGGATGTTGCTTTAACAACATGGCCGCTATAACCTAACAAATTTCGAGTGTTCCTATTGAAACACCCTATAGAATGGAGTTTAATGTCTCCAAAACAGAGTCCTATCATATTGTCCCTAAAACTAGATGTTCCGGCGTCGGTCGCAACTATATCCTTGATGGCTTACGAATTTCTCGACAGAGACATGCTTCTAAACGCCTTGGTATTCTACGAACGTGCAAGATATTCTTTTCGATGTCTGATCTAGCTTTACTCTATTAAGCATTTATCGGACCACGTATCGAGTACAATTTGCTTGACTGATCGTATCCAAAAACATTTGTTCTGAATAATTGGAGATGAAGCGATTTCAGATTCTATACACTCTAGAGTATCATCGAAATCTGTAGGTATTTTTGTGGTAAATGTGGTAAGGAACTAAAAGGACTTATATTATACCTCCCTTTCGTGTGAAATTTCATCCCCCGAATATCAGTTAATGTGGAACGTATTACCAGCCAATCTCTTTCCTGCTAAGTATAACCCTCAACAGTTTGAAAACATCGTCCACTGGCACTTCTGATTCCGATTCGCTCCCTATCCGCCACTCCGAGTCCACCATTTTATCCCTTAGCTTATCGTCTTAGCTGTGCAATCGGCAGCTGTAAAAAAGCATTTCCAAACGAATTCTAATATTTGGTATTCGGAAGTTAATCGAAATCAATGTTATTAAGAATATTAAATGAATAAAAATGAGTTACGATTGTTCACGACGACTAGAAGTATGACGTATGAGTGTGAAAGCAGAAAAATCTTGTTATAATTAATATTGTCCACAGTAATATTAAGTTTATATGCGTTTTACCGTAAAAATTTATGTTGAATTGTGTTGAATTTCATCCCTATTGTCAAGATGTCAACCAACACTCAGTCCGTATACTTAAGGTTTATATTATGGTTGTCGATTATTTGCCGCAGTGACTTGCTTAGTAATTGCGACGATAAAAGTCGGTGTGATCAAGTTTGTTAGACTAAGTGCGTGACTTCGGACTAAAATATAAAAACAAGTCACTCAGTTCTAGTTATGGCAAAAAAATTAGTAAATTGGATACAACTGCAAACCATGTTTAGTTTAGTTGTTGTTTAGCTGTTCGTAGGCAATATTCTTAGGGCCGACAGTCAAAATATCGTACGATTTTTTCACAAACTAATGCCATGTTTCCATTGCCTCGAAATCTCGCGTTCTCGTAAATCTATTAGATTCTCCATACAGGACTGAGATTTCCAAATCGCAAGATTACGGCCAAATCTCTACTGAAACCGTCCTGTTCAGCCCTGAAATTTATGTTTCACAACGTCCACCACAATATTCACTGTCACATATTTCAAATAAATTTTTCAAATCACTTGCTCAAACTGAAAGGCTTGGA
This sequence comes from Beris morrisii, assembly GCA_951812415.1. Lineage (NCBI taxonomy): Eukaryota > Metazoa > Arthropoda > Insecta > Diptera > Stratiomyidae > Beris > Beris morrisii. Next base: position 76,308,365 of record OX638310.1, read on the forward strand.
ATTAAATAAAATTTTTTTTTTTTTTATTTCTAAATTTAATCAAAATTAGTTCAGCCATTTTCAAGCTATGGATGTACAAACATGCAGACGAACAAAAAATCTACTACGAGATATTTACAAGATTATACATAGTTGACGATTATGTTGTTATAATCATTAACTATTGAAGTACTTAGCAATTGCAATCATTGTAATTACCAGTGACTACACATTATAGATAAATATCACTTGTCTTCTATTACCTTTGCTGATAATATCGATTCTGTTTGATTACAAATTGAAAAGTTAATCTTATCCCATTACGATAAATGCGATGTATAAATTTTAGCCCGAAATTATCTTGCGATTTTATCAGTACCAACTTGCTTAAAATATTTCCGAGATAGGATTTGCGTGACTTGGTGATCACATCCTTCTATTGTCAGCCCACCTTACTACTTTTATCAGCCCACCTTCCTACTTTTTTTTCAATGTCAATACAGGTTCACTGAACTAACGTTCCAGTCTTTCTTTGCAGGTGATGTCACCTACTTTCACTCTGAATTGAGAATTTTATACTGTTGCTTTTGTTTACGAAATATTTTAGAGTGCCGAATAATGTCTTGTTTCATTTACCCGAAAAAAACACAAGATTATACGCTGAGATGAAGATTTCACACGGAAAGACTTCCGTGGTAAATGGAAAATTCAGATGGCTTTTTCAACACGAATAAAGATTTAAACTTTACCATTTCTCTTGAATTTAATTTTTTTGTTATTTTTCTTGGAACATATTCGTTTATGCACACGTAGGTGCACTGCTAGTATACTAAATTAGAAAAAACTAAACTAACCGTTCTAATAGTCAGTTTCTTACTTAAGTTTAGTACTGTGTTCGGCGAAACGAAAACGAACGGAAAGGGTACCTTCGAAGTAGAGAGAAATGAATTATACAGTTCGCTACTAACTAGATGTCAGTGAAATAAAAGCGCGCGAAATTTGAAAGAAATTACAATTTTGGCACATAACAAAACAAAATATAACTCACACAAAATTTCCCGAGCACAAACGAACTGATCTTACAGCGAACTGTTGAAAATTTTGAATTGTCAAATATTTCGCTTGTCATGAAAGAGTACCCTACCCTTGGAATCAAAACCTTAACGAAACCAAGCGCAATCTATTAGTGACTACTGCAAATGTCCATTCCGCCCAGGAACACAGTATTGAAAAACGAACGAAATATTTTGTCGCGAAAAGTGGGCGAAATTTTCATTTTATTTATATGGAATTTGGCAGTTCATTTCGTTTCGCTCGGAACACAGTACTAGGCTTTACTTCATGATTCAGTCTCAAAATTCAAAGTGGAAATGTAGTAATGTAAACCTTCGCTTGGTTTCATTCGAGTACAGAAGAAAAAATCTGCCAACAGTCTGGGCGCAACTTTATTATTTTATGGATAGAAGTCCGAAACGTGTTTAATGATGAGATGCGGTGTAGGTTACTATGGGACTGACAACCTAAGAAATAACCAGGAGGCTATTTGGAACGTTATTTTTTAGGTTGTCAGTCGCATAGTAACCTACACCGCATCTCATCATTAAACACGTTTCGGACTTCTATCCATAAAATAATAAAGTTGCGCCCAGACTGTTGGCAGATTTTTTTTAATTACTTACGTATTTTTTTATCAATAGAATAATTCAAAGTAGTAAAAGCGAATTCAATCACATTAAACATAAGAGATTTTCGGAATCAGTGAAAACTTGAACAATACCCCCAGGAGGTTTAATTGAGAAAAATACTTGAATCGGTTTTTCCCCGACTACGTTTAAAGCTTATAGAAGTAAAAGTGAATTCCAAATCTCAATATACCTTAGAAATATATCAGTATTCGTGAATATGTACACAACCACTTAGAGGTTGGATATCGAAAAATTTTGAAGATCTTTACCAGGCGCTTATATAAATAGCCCGCAGAAGTAAAATTGCTTTGATAGCTCGACATGTCTAAAAGTTTTAACAAAGTTTGTAAAAATGTGGATTCACGGACATTTTTTTTACTCAACCTCTGAACGCCAATAAAAATCTGAACTTTTTTTTTGCTTTAATTACTCTAATAGTGCATCTACATATACGTACCAAGTTTCAACTTTCTAGCATAAGCCGTTTCTGAGATATAAAAAACCACCCCTCACCCCCGTACCTTGCTACCCCTATCAAAAATTTTATTTTTCTAGTATGTCTCCATAGTGGCTCTATATAATCCTAAATTGATAGCTTTCAATTCATTATGGTTTTCGAGAAATAAAAATCAGAATGTTTTCCTTTCTACCCGCTTTCACCATCACCCCAACACCCACACCACCAACATTTTTTTCCCTACTAGAAGTTTACCGACCCCAACTCCTGTAAAATTTTCAAGATCATATCTGATACGGTTTCTGAGATATAAAAATTACATTTTTTTAAATATTGCTGTCCCCCCACTTTCGTGCTCCCATCCCGCTCAAAAAATTTAGTTTCAGTAGACTCCTCTTGTGATTCCATATACAGAAACTAAATTTGATCTTCCTGGTGTAATTGGTTCGGAAGATATTGTAATCTAAAGTTTTTCACCCCCCACCTCCACACCCCACCACTCCTCTTAAAAATTTTAGCCCTTGTCTAATCTTGAAGTATCCCTAAGCACAACAACAAAGTTTCAATCTTCTGACATCAATTGTTCAGGAGATATCGATTTTAGAATGTTTCAATCCCGTCTTTCATGCGTTAAAGACTCATTGTTTCCCCCCTCCCACTTCCACACCCCTTAACCTATATCGACATTTTTTTTGCAATTGAGTCGATTATCATAGTACTACATAAGTTCCAAGTTTCAGCCTCCTAGCATATGTGGTTCCTGAGATCTAGAAAGCAAAATTTTTCGTCTAAAACGTTCCCCTCTCCTCTCCCCTTGGGAGAGGTTTGGGAGCTACGCGCCTTCAAACGATTTTGCGTACGGCGTACGGCGTCTACGGCGGACAGACGGACATTTTTTTTTTTTTTGCTTTTTTGGGGTTTACTAGTCCTAAAACGTGTAAATACAAAATTTCAGGGTAGCAAACTTTTTTGAAATTTCAAGTCGATCACAATACTTTATTATTAAAAAATAATAAAGTAAAATTATAATATTGTTCTCTTTTATTAAATAAAAAACTCTAAGTCTACTCTCTCCTTGATTTCGTCTACTGTTTAGTGCTGCTATAGTATAGCCCCGGGTTGCAATCCTTTTGGGGGCGGCAATTTTTATTGATGTTATATTACTTTATTATTTTAATAAAAAAGTATTTTTTAGTTATTATTAGTTATTTTTATTCATGACAGAAATAACCAATAAAGCTGTTCTAAATAAAATAGGCGCGACCAAACAACCTACAACCCAGTTTGTTTTTGTTCATATCGTTTTTTTTCAATTTTGTATGAATTTTATATTTTTGTTTATTGTAATTAATGGTAATAAATTGACTTTTTCTAGATCTGACACTTTTATATTTTGTACGCTTCCACTAATCAAAATTGTATTTTCTTATGACGAGGGGTGCATTATTTTGAGTAGCCCACGGGCGCTGAATATCTTAGGACGGCCCTGGGTTTACGTAGTGTTTTCTCTCAATAATTGAATATATTGTATATTTATATATATTATTAATTAAAGCTCAAAAAAATTGCTAACATACTTTAATGTTTTATTTATTGTAATGAATTTACTTAGAAATGAATTCAAAATTATGTTCAACAAAAACATTGACATTTTCTTTTTGGAAAGTTTAAATTCTCGTTGAGTGAAGTAAGAAGTTACAGTTTTGCCAAATTTATTTCAATTGATTTTCTTTGTACTAACATCTGAACACAAAATGTCTACAAATATGCTAACTCTTCCACTGGTAAGTAAAATTAATTATTTGCGATATTGCGATACGTAATTTTATTCACTAAAATAATTAGCTGAGTTAAGACCATCAAGAATATCACGCCGTGGGGATGAAGTATACGTTTTGAGTAAGCAATTATGGATGGAAGCACATTCAAATACAGCATAGAATTAGAAAAGAGCCGAATTTTTACCACATCACCATATTTGCCGAATTCTCGTACAAAGCAAAATTTTTGAAGTGCTTTAACGTGTAGAATCAATCAACCGAATGTTTTCGTGATGAATTGAATATTGTAGCCTGGTATTTGAAATGGTCTTGGATGAGTGCCGACTAAACAAGATAATCAAGCATTTTGCACTTATAATAATTTTATATTGATATAGTTTCGAGATAGGGGTTCGCCGGGATTTTCAGTAAAACACAATTCCATTAAAGTCAATAGAAAAAAGATCCATTTATTAATTCGCTTTCAATAATCACAATTAATCGTACTACTAGCAACACTTTTCGATTCCATGTACTACTCGATCGCAGCTATCAATGAAAATCGTTTTACAAACACTTTTGCGTAGAACTGACCGTCGTCTAGCTTTCACCGTAGTCAAAACAGCTTGTCTGCAAACTCTGCAGCGCTTATATACTGCATGTGGTGAGATGAGAGATTTCCAGCATGTTCGGTTGTGTGCGTGGAATATTCAGGAGGTGTGGAGAACACGCGAGAAAAGAGTGAGAGAGAAGAGTGTGCGAGAAGTATGTAGGATGTTTCACTGCATTCCAGTTGGATATTGAAAAGTGTCACTTTCTCACTAGAAACTGATGTCATTCAGTTGTGCGGGTTGCCAGGCACACGCAATAATATTAAATTAGATTAGAATTAGACCATCCTTAATCTAAGTAATAAATATCTGCTAACAGTCTGGACGAAACTTTATTATTTATTGGGTAGCAGTCCGGAACGCGTTTAATGCTGAGATGCAGTGTAGCTTACTATGTGACTGAAAAGGAAAACAAAATTCTGGAAGCGGTTAACATGGGGTCGCGCTAGAATACTTACGCCACTGCCACATACGAGTATAACATATGAATTAGGTAATTAATTGATCCATATTCCGGGACTCGGTCAAAGTCGTAGTATAATATCAGTTGTTACGAGATTAGAAGGTTTTTCGGAAAGTTAAAAGTAAAGTAAAATTGTCCTTGGAATAGAAGTAAAAATATCTAAAATATAGATTTTCAGCTGATTAAACCTATAAAAAATCCATGTAGATCGAATTTCGGTGTATTATTTACACTAAAAGCTCATAAAGTAAGCACCAATTTGATGCATCATCCGACTTAAGAAATATGACGAATTGTGAAAACGAATACAAATCCATTACATCCACTTGGGTATTTGATATCTCATCAGACAATAGAGATTTTGAAAAATTTGTGAACACATAAGCAATTCCTTTCTACCCCCCTGGGGGTTGAATTTCGAAAAATCGTGAATTCGTTCTTAGGCCATTATAAATATGAAATCGGAAATGCTTTTGTAGGCGATTACATAAAAAGTCTGTGGAAGTGAAAACCAATCTGATATCTCATCAAACCTAAGAAATATGTCGAAAGCCTTACGTTCCCTTAGGGTTTAATATTTAAATATCCTGAAATCAACTTTTGACGATTATGTATGGAGCCTTAGGAAGTAAAAATGAATTCGATGTCACATCAGAACTAAGAAATATGTAGGAATTTGTGAACGCAACCCCCTGCACCCACTTTGGTATAGAATATCCATTTCTGTAGTATGTTTTCATTAACTTTCAAATTGAATTGATAGATTTTTGCGCCAACTTTAAGTTCCTAAATTGAAGCGTTCAAAAGTTATCGGAAAATATTGTTGAAAACGTGTCTTGAAGGATTTTTTGTATGGAAGCTACCGGAAGGAGTAAAAGGAGTTTGCTGACTAGTAAATTCGAACTTCGTTTTAACTCAAAACTAATTTGTACAAAATTCCTAATTCGTGGCTAAACAATTATTTGAGTGATAGTGTGAATTTCAAAGTCGTATCTTAAACCGTTCTGTAGCTATCGGCCGATATTCTTGAAGATGGGTTTCAAGTACTTTTCCTATGGGAGCTACTCGAAGGAGGAAAGGAATTTTACTGACTAATGAACTCGAACTTAATTTTCCTTCAAAACTAATTTGTACAAAATTTCAACTTCGTGGTTGAACAATTTGTTTAGTTATAGTGAGTTCCGTGAATTGAGTGAGAATATTTGTACAGTATTTTTGTACGGCAGCTACTCGGAGCACTCATGTGCACTTTTTCATATTCATACCTTAAGCTGCAACTATTAAAAATCTAACGTATACAAAATTTCAAAGTCGTAGCTTAAGGTGTACCAAAGTTATTGACTGATATTCTCTAACGTGTTTTAAGGACTTTTTGTAAGGTACCGAACCGAAGGAATAGGACGATTTTGCCCGTTAACGAACTTTGCCTTACAAATTCGACTAAACATCCAGATTCAAAATTTCAAGATCCTAGGTAGGCTAATCTTGAGTTATCATGCATAGGCTAATCTTGAATTATCGTGCGCACGAACAGACGGACGGACGTCAAGCGGGTTTGGAGTTTTTGGCCACAAATAAACAAAAAATATATAACTTTTTATCGTCCGAGGCTTCGTTCTATGCGTTACAAACTGGGCTGGATTGAACTTATGGTTAGTTGGTTTAAGTGGCAGCCCTGTCTCCCAGACAGAGCTCAATTAGCTCAGAGACCGTTTTGGAACCACAAACTCGTGTTCAACTCGGATGTTAAGGGTTGTTGTGACTGGGGAATATAGAAGATGAATGTGAGAAAAATTTATTGAAATGAATCGCTATAACCACCCTGTGCTGTTCAGGAAAAGTAATAACTCCAATTTTCTTCGTAGAAGGGTTTGCCTAGCGCTCGCTCTCGGGCTCTAGCTAAAGCCGGACACTCGCAAAGGAAATGAACGAGTGACTCTCGCTCATTAGTGTCCTGGCAGCTGCGGCAGTGTACATTGAACGGAATGCCCAATTTGGCTGCATGATCCCCAATTGGCCAGTGACCTGTACTGATCTCCGTGATTCTGGAGACGTCTGCCCGGGTCTTGTATAGAAGTTCGTCTGACTTGGCTCGGTTGTAAGATGGCCACATCTTCCTAAATATGGCGCAGGTGGTTAGGCTTTCCCATCAGGAGTTAGCAGCTGTCTGGAAGTGGGAGAGTATGACACTCTTTACGACTCCTAAAGGAACGTGGACTAGTTCCGCAAGGGAGCCAGAAAGAGCGGAGCCCTCCCTGGCCGCCAGTTCATCAGCCCGCTCATTTCGCATTATGTCTCTATGCCCCGGACCCAGAGCACAGTGATTTTGATCTGTTCCGCTAAACCGGCTAATTCGTTACGGCATTGCTGAACTAGTTTAGAGGAGGTGGTAGCCGAATCTAGTGCTTTGATTGCGGCTTGGCTGTCGGTGAAAATGACGATGTTGCGTTTTGGCGATGAGTCGTGTTTTAGTGTACGACAAGCCTCCGGGATCCCCAGTAGCTCTGCCTGGAAGACGCTAGATTGAACTTATAATACTCTCAGATTCCATCTAGAGTATAAAAAGATCAGCTCCCGCAAAATACAAAATTTTTTTTTTGGAATACGAGTGATATCATGTTGATCAATTATAATCAAGATTACAAGATTAAAATTAGTGAGTACTACAGAAACATAATGCAACAATTAAAGGAAAAGAGAAACAGAAAATGGTCTAAGGGTGTGTTCCTTTTGCATGACAATGCACCTGGCAGCCATGCACAGTTATGGCTTCCAAATTTTGAGCTACCCAGATCTACCGTCTATGGGGTGAAAGACAGTAAATATCTTACGACGGGATACTTACCCAAATAAATTATCATAATTTTTTGGACGCACCTTTTTTCCAATTTGATTTAATTTCAACAATTCTACGAATTCTCCATGTTCTGATGCTTCTTGCGCTTTAAATTCACAACCAGGATCCGGAAATCTTAAAAGATTCCTCGAAATGTATGTATTAACGTCATAGAAACAAGATTAGATCCCGCTCATTTTCAAAATGCAGATCCACACATTTAACTCTGGAAATAGATTTTATTTCATCTCACATAAATCTGAGATATTAATAAAATGGGTCACATTATGAATTCAATTCGTGAAATTGCCATGAATGAAAGTGGTTTTTTTTATCAGGAAAGAATGTCTTGTCTCATTATATAATATAATTTTTTTAAATTAAAATTAAAATTACGTACATATCAGGAATGTACAGATATGTCTATGACGACAAGAAATAACGATAGACACACATCGTCTTCAAGGTAGTGCTGTTATTGTGAAAATAGAGGAAGAAATTATTGACGTTTACTTCAATTTATAAAGACGACAATTTGCTCGGTGGGCAATCGAATATGAAGTTGAAATTATGTAACTTGATAAAACGTCGAGGTAGGAAGTTGAATTTTTACAATTGTCTTATTTTAAGATTAAGTTAGGGTACTATACTGGAAAAAAAATCGGGTAGGTCTTTCATTGAACAATAAGATTTTTCTAGTTTGAACATCATAAGAAATCAGTTTTTTTTTTATTGTAATGGAAAAATATGGTGGAGAAATTATGTTCTTAAGAACATAGTTTTCCCGTTTTTTCTGTACCGGATTGAGATGGTGACAATAAACTGCGATATTGTTGCTTTTCTTTGTTTTTACGTTGTGTTGAATGAAGTAGCGGGTTATAAACTCATGCGAACAGGTTAATTTTCATAGTACATATTTAGCTACACTTTCATGATAATCTAACACTTTCCAAAAGAACTCAATCCCTGTACTGCAAAGTTCACACCCACCACTTATTTTTTGTCTGTTATTTTTTACAGGAAAATATTTCTTGCATTTTACCTCGATCCTAAATATACAGCCTAACTACCATTCTCCACTTTATTAAAAGCCGGGTCCAGTTCAGTGGTAGTGTACTAGGTCTTGAAAACATTGCTACCGGGGTTCAATTCCCACTCAATGCATAATTTACTTATATGAATTTTTCAGTTGCTAAATCGTTGCTAAACTTTGTGGAATGTTTAATAGGGGTCACTTGCAAAGGATTTAAACCAGAGCAAATGAGTTCCGTTTACATTCCTATCAGATTCACAAATACCATCAGAGCTGCCAGAGAGTAGTTGATTTGCTATAGGTAACTTTGAAGTTCTGGTAGATCGTATCACAGCCAATAGTACTGAAAAATTATTATCATTAACACCTGCTAGTAGGGGAGGGTGCTGTACCTTGGAATGGTTGTACCTTGGAACGTTGCTAATTTTGTGTTTAAAAAGAGCATTCTGGTGTGTGAATCAAAAACTACATTTACAACAGCTGATATCAAGACAACCTGTCTTGTTATCACTTTACTTTGTCGGTTATTTTGCTTTTTGTTGATATTTTTTTTTTGAGGTTAGTGTGAGTAATTTTTTTAACTAAGTTTGTTTAATAATTAAACTATTGTGTTGTAGCGGTATACAATCGTTTTATGCAGTATTATTATCAATAAGGTGTGTATTATGTCTTTTCTATAACATCTGATTGTAAGATAATTAGGAGGTTTAAAAAAATAGCTTTTATTCAATTAATGGACCATGTTGTACCTTGGAACGTCACACGTGTTGTACCTTGGAATGGAGCAATTCTGATACAAAACTAACGTGTTTTGACTGCCAACAGTATTTTTTTTGCAGATAATGGCTCGCAGTAAGAATGGGATTCGTAAGGTTCCCATCGATGCTAAAAATATGTTTTAATTTTCCATTCCATAATGGTTATAGTCATAGTTATACATTTTAACATATTTTATATTATTTTACTATTTTATGATGAATTTTTTTAATTATGTTTAACACTAAACCTACCACGACGGGTCAAATGACCCATTTTAAACTTTTTGTCAGAATTTCTTCTAAATAACATTATCATATTTTTAAATTTAATAAATAAATATTTTTGAATCGTTATTTGGAAAAATTGCTTAATTCATGTACCAATTTGTGCTACATTTTTCACTATACATAGTATAATATATATATAACATTTTAAAGACGGGTCACTTGACCCGCTGTGGTAGGAATAGGAGTACATGAAGTATCGGTAGGTTTAGTGTTAATAAATATCTCTTTTAGCATTTTCCAAGTTAATATTTTCTTTATTTTTACCTAATTTGCAAGCGTTCCAAGGTACAACTAGGGCTGTACCTTGGAACAAAGTTTTCTGAAATTTCATTTTTTTTTTCAAATTTGGAATGATATTGTTCGCAGAAAAAAAATATATTCTAAGTAAGTGGGTCAATGTTATCCCCTCAAATTTTCATCGCGTTACATATAGTACATTTTGCATAAAAAAATAAAAAGTGATTTACGTTCCAAGGTACAGCACTCTCCCCTACACACTGCCATACCCGGTCCGATTCCTGATCTTCCTTCCCATTCCTAAAAACTGATTAAGTTCGGTATCCCCTTTCTTCTCCACAATTCCTTCGAGCTCTCCACTCCTTCGCACCAAGATACACGGAAAAATATTTGATAGAACAATACCGCGGCGAATTGGGCTCAGTTTGTTCTTGAAAAATTAGCCAAAAAACAGCCATCAGCCGTAGGCGTCATGTCATGGTGCAGTGGGATCACAACGGACCCATCTAGCGGTCTATGTGCTAGCTATCTCTGCCAATAGCTACCCACCTAACCTACCTGTTTTGAATGAAGTAGCGGGCTATAAACTCATGCGAACAGGTTAATTTTCATAGTACAGTAGATGCCGCTTATAGTAATCGCGGATAATGTTATAAGCCGCATTTTGTTATCAAAACAAGTTAGTCCCATTTTCCACAAACGAAATTCATCGCTTATTGGAATAAAAATTCGCTTTATGTTATCATTCGGGCCAGCTTTTCATACAACATTACAAGTTTTGTGACTGTATTCTTAATCGCTCCTCTTTTTTCTTCATGTGAATGTGATCAAAAAGGCAAAATAAAAACAATATCAAAATTAAAGATGATTGCTCTTGGTTTTACATTTATGTAAACACAAGGCGATACATATCATAGATTACTATGAGAAATTTCAGTCTTTTCGTAGCTTCTGAAAACTATTGATGTTGATCTCGTTCAACAGAATGAGCTGAACTTCGAGTAAGTTTTCGAGACAGTTTAATAGAAGTGGCGCGCTGAGCTGACAGACATGACCGAAGCTGGATCTAAAACGCTGTACAAGGCTGAATTTGCTAAAAAGGGAGAGAATCAGTACCACAGTAAGTGTCCTGACCAGACACTGTCTTATAATCCGGCATGCTAAAAGACGGTGATTCTTTTCAAACGACTTTCTGTAGAAACTGCCTGAATGAGGAGGAAGAGGAAACAGTATTTCATATTCTCTGTAACTTTGTGAAACATTGAAGCTAGAGTTGTAAATAACACTTAATGAATAAAAAAAATAATATTAGATGCTTCGAGCAATCTATATTCAAGCGTAGGAAAATAAATGAGAAAAATTTTCACCTTCGGCTATTGTTATCATCCGGTTAATGTTATTGAATATAGCCGGTCCCAAAGTGATTACAATAAGCGGCATCCACTGTACATATTTAGCTACACTTTCATGATAATCTAACACTTTTCAAAAAAACTCAATCCCTGTACTGCAAAGTTCACACCCACCACTTATTTTTTTCTCTTATTTTTTTACTTCGATCCTAAATATACAGCCTATCTTCCATTCTCCACTTTATTAAAAACCTTTAGGAAAGTTGAGCAGTAAAACATTTTTTTTCTTCGCTCAAGTTAAGTATTTAGTCGTCTTTTTTATTGTGTTCATTGCATAGATACTACATGATAAAATAATGCAGTACAGCGGGGAAATAAAATGGGTGAACCGTCGCTTCATTCGTATACAACAAAGCTTTACTGAAGTTAAAGAATCGCACGACTTGGAATTGCAAATTTATTTTTTATTATTATACTCCAACACTGTTGCTGAAAATTATATAATAGTATGTGGGGTTTCACACCAGAAACTCCACTGACGCCGGAACACAACAAAAACTTAAACAAATTTGCTTCTATGGCTGCTTCTCACCATGAAAAATTCCATTCTTATATATAATAGTAATTTTTTATATAAAATATTAATGCTCCTCTTTTTACCTGAAACCACTGAAAAAACAGTTTGTACAAATTGTTCAAATTTCTAGCTTCGTGGACACATTTTTTAAGGACTTTTGTATTTTATTTTTCACTGATTTGTTCGTTCCACAGTTTTTTTCATATATTTTAATATAATATTTTTTTCTTTTCTTTCAGGTGAGTGTGAACAAGACAAAGATAGGAGAGGAGAGAGCTAATAGAATATGTAACTTATTAGTGGTATGTGCTTTCTAAGAAATGTTATATGGATTCCACGAGACGATACAACTGACACATATCATTATTCAAATTTCACAACATTTATTATGACTTAATTATACCAATGATCATTACAAGTCTATTACGCCCTTACTCGTCGATATTTCCTCGTATAATCAAATTAGTGAAATGAAAAAAATATGAATATTGGTCTACTTTCTAATAATTGAAGTTACATTCCTGGACATTTACATCATTAGTGAAATAAGCAGAATGTTAAAAAATGTAAATGCAATGAAATGATACGGACAAATAGGTTAAAGTAGTAAAACAAGAATTAAAAGAACTACAAAACATCACCTTCTTTATAGTCCGCAGTTAATCGTGTGATGTACTCTAGATGTACGTACTCGTAATGTTGCACAATTTATTGACGTTCGGAGGAAGGTGTTAATAATTTGCAAAAGATCTTGCTCTTCAAGGATCTTGCTTCAGATTCCACTTAGCGTGGGATTGCTTACAAGAACTCATAAATCTAGGGAATTCAAATACAGTTATACTGGTATGGGTGGCTAAACACAGTGATATTATAAGTAATGAGTCTGCAGAACAGGTAGCGAAAAAATTAGCTGACTTTAAATTCACAAAACCGGGGCCTTCCAGTGGAATGCTAACAGCTGTTGGATTAGATTAGCATCGAAGTTCTAATTATCTAATGAACAGGGACAGAGGGGTGCAAATAGCCAAAACTGCTCTTGGAAGGTCACTCCAAGAAACAAATTTCTAACTTTCTCAAAATGAACCGAAATCCGGCATTTGATCGCTTTATTTACAAGACTCTGTAAGCTGCAAAAGCATTTGCTGGACTGATTTCAGACGGTATTTGAAGATCATGTGCAGAAGAAGAAGAAGAAACTGCAGAGCACGTTCTATGCCATGGTGAAGAACTGGCACACAGAAGACTAAGACTTCTTGAACATTTCACCATCGGATCTCATGTCTAACTCACCCAAGAGGATATTAAAATTTGATCTGAGTGATCTATAAGGAATTATCGCAGTAGCACTACAGAAGAAAAAAAACAAGTCGAACCAGCTACAAGTGCGAATAAATTTGACTAGTTCATCTATGCATCTTTCCGCTATTTCCCCGATATATGAGAAGAAGTAGCTGCCCATGTAAGTTGAGGACACTCACAAAGTATATGTCTAACCAAACCAAGCAAACTTAAAGAAGACTGGGCCTTAAGATGGAGCTATACATCCCTGATCTATTGCGGGCTTTAATCCCCATTTCTTGCCAAAGGCCTGCTTCCACGTGTAGAATGCGATTGTTACTTTCTTGCCGCGTTCATGAAGGCTTCCGTTCCACTTAAGCTTTGCGTCAAGAATAATTCGAAGGTACTTAGTAATATTACTTATTTTTGGAATTGGGCTCCTAGTTCAACTATTGTGGGTTGGAATTTGTAGGAATAAGTAGGTCATCGATGTACGCTACCACTTTGATCCCGTCCCTCTCGGGTTGGGATAGAATTGAATCGACAACTAATATCAAGAACACTAAGTTGTATTTGTACCGTAATTTCTACGTGCTATTTAAAGGATCATGTAGTAAAATTTTCACTTGTCTAGCTTATAACTAGCTTAGCACAATCAATCGATTAAAAGCGATCAAATTTGCGTGTTGCGGAACGAGTAATAAAACATTAAACCTTCATTGAATACAGTAGCTTCAGACGTGTACCGGATTAACGTGAATAGTCTTCAAAATTCATCAAAATGTAGGAAAATTCCGGAATTTTACGACACTAAAAGTAGCAGCCGGTATCAGCAGATTGCTAATAATAAATGTCAGGTATCGTAGAATTTGATCCTAATGTCTATTGCTGTTTTTTTGCAAAATTAATGTCCATTACCATTGTCATATTGAGTGAAACCATCTGAAAATAGCAGACAATTATGTACTCGTTGATAATGTAAGATATTGATTATGACTTCTTCTTAATTCGAAAAGTTATTATTCACTTTTAATTTAATCCAGCATTGGTTCTAAATGCTGAACGAATCGAACTCTACCTGTCCAGAGGTAATATGGTCAGTTTTTTTTGTATTTAAAAACAGGTTCTTAAACAAATGTCTATATAGAGACGCATGAACAAAATTAAAAAAAAATCTTTTGCAATACATACGACAACTGTGCTATTTGACCCACTTGGGTTTCAGTCGAACAATTTTGCGTAGGATAAAAATGTTTAGGCTTGTTTCAGATTCTAGTACTCACCCACATCGTGTTCCTATGTATAGGACGTCATACGTCGTTACTATAGTCTTAAACCACTAGATACTAAATAAATCAATCGTCTATGAAGCGGAAAGAAATTCTGCGGAATAATTTTAAGTAGCCCCAAGTTATGTTGTCGAAATCAAAGGACAGCGACAGTGAGTCTTACAAATAATTGAACACAATTTTTTTTGCAATTCTCTTTGAAAAATTTGGCTTAGTTTCAACGGTATACGCATTATGCAGGAATGGGTATATTGAGGGTGCCTTAGTCCCTTCCTTGAAACAACTGCTGGAATATTTCCGAGTCAGTTGAGTTATTGCTCATTAAGAAGGTCCCTGTTTTGGCGTTTTCCCTTAAGCAAAGTTAAAGTATTTTTTTGTTTTTCCTTACTAAGAAATAATAAAGCAAAATCACTAATTATTTTACTTATGACCGTAAATTCTTTTCGCAATTTGACTCTACTTGTCAGCGGAAATTTAATATCCTTTTTAATGAGTGCATCCGTTTTATATTTCTTTTGGGATAACATGATAATGTTCCTGCTTTTCAAACGGAAAATCTTCCTGGATAATATTGCTTAAGGGGCTGAAGCAGTATTGGGGCTTTGCATTGCAGTCGACTCCTGGAGCTCCTTGTGTCATGGTTTCCCAAAGCTAATGCACTCATGTCTTAGCTATAAAGCAAGAAATCAATTTCTATGCTACTTTATTTTTTCTATAATTACTTAAGGGATCGAATACAATTTTTACTGAATGTAATTTTTTTACATTCATTGTTTTGTATTGTATAAAATCTCTTCTCTTATCAGAAGTGTATTGTCTACTTCCCTAATTGCTACCGTTGCCACATGACAGTCTGTCGAAGTGTATCCTGTTATCGGAAAAATGCCTTCAAGTGCTTTTGATCCTTTGTCAGTTTGGCAGCTTAAACGCGTCTCCTAATACTCTAGGACACTTCGTTTATGGAGAAAAGTTGAGAAGAAAAAAACTCTTTATGACAAAGTGTAGATGAGCGTAATGATAACGAGCTGCAAGTAAATTTCGAATTTTTTGTTGGAAGATTTTTTTGTGTGAGTTGCGTTCGTTTCTATAAAAAGTTCTCGATTAGACTGTTTAATGGAATCCCTGAAAAATATTCCGAAAAAACTAGAAAGTTCGCAGCAAAAGAATGCTTTCAATACAGTGCTGCAGAATTTGACCAAAAAGTTCGTAACGCATAGAACGAAGCTTCTGACGAAAAACCCTCAACGTGGCCGTTCCATTGCATCGGAAGCCGGGTTCCATTCAATACTAGTCCTTTATCCTATTATGAAGCACGTGTTCAAGAATATTGGCCGATAGCTTCAGAAATTCGGCACACAAAAATTTTCCAATACTTGGAGAAAATCCATTAAGTCCTTCGTGTAGCCTCCATACAAGAGTTTTTGATTTCTCAGCAATTCATCAGAACTGAAGATCTCGTTCAGCGTGGAGATCGAAATTTCAGACAAATTAGTTTGGAGTAAAAAGAAATATGTACTTCGTTAGCGACCGAAATTCTCTCATTCCTTCATCTAGATCCAATACAATGCTCCTTAAAACTTATATTCACAAATATTGGCCGATAACTTCAAAACGGTTGTACCTAGGAAAGTTTTATTTGGTATACGTTCATTTTTCAGTACTGTAGGCAAAGGAATGAGTATGTAGAATGTCGAGCGTCTCCGTACAAAAGTTCTTGGAAAATATATTCCTTCATCTCGCGGAATCCACTGTAACTAAAGAAACCATTCAACAGTGAAGTATAAATTTCACACGTTTTGGATAGAAACTGAGCTCAAGTTCGTTAGTTAGCAAAATCACCCATCTCTTTACGGTAGATCCGCGATAAGTATGCTTAAATCCCGTAGTTACACTTATTCCAGAGTCAAACAAAAACTCGTAAAGTTGGGAATTTAAATTCTCGCGAAATATTATTTTTCGCCAAAAAAAGGAGGAGAATCACTGCATTAACGATTAGAATTCCTTGGCTACCATACGAAAGTCACACAAACACGTGGTTACAATGGTTGAACGATTGGGAATAAGAGAACCTGTAAAGATAACATTTTAAAATTGGCACACTTTTGTTTCAAAATTATTAGATACCTAGTTCTTCGAAAAAGAGGTACTGGCCTTTACTCGAACAATCGGTAAATTGAAAATGCGTTCCGCTTTGCAGTGGGATAAAATTTTTTCATATAATGCATTGCTGGATAATACTCATTCATCTCATACACACTCTTTTATTATCCCCAACTGCAATATAAGTCATAGTTCAGTATTTTATCTAGAGTATGATACGATTGGTTTGCTAGATGTCATAACTCCCGTTTGTTTTTTCCTTAGCGTTAAAATGTGTTGAAATAGCTCACTAAATCGTCCTTAAATATTATTCCCTTCTTCTTTTAAATTTGGGAATAAAAAAAAATGTCGAGACTAACGTATTCCGTGTTTAATTTGTCACAAAATATGTCACAAAATTGAAACAGTAAAGCTAGTATTACACTATATGCCATGCTGTCAAATATTTGTTTTGTAATTTCATCGCGGGTGTATCGCGATTTGGACACTTGCGTCGGTTGTATTTCGATTTTTTTTTCAACAATAGATAGCAAACGGCTAATTAATATCGGAAAAAGAATGGATATACAATAAAAATAAATCGTCAATACGTTTGCAAGCTTTGAACAAATTATTTTAGTATTTCATAATGTTATTTGGCAGTTGCAGTAAGTAATTCAGCGCGGTCACTATAACTGGTATCCCGCGATATGGCGCGCGCGATGCAATTGGTTCACTGCCTGCGTCGCGAGTAT
This sequence comes from Beris morrisii, assembly GCA_951812415.1. Lineage (NCBI taxonomy): Eukaryota > Metazoa > Arthropoda > Insecta > Diptera > Stratiomyidae > Beris > Beris morrisii. The sequence goes on from OX638310.1 coordinate 76,325,802, forward strand.
GCACAATGCAATAGTTTTTTTTATTCCCAATTACAATAATTCGAAGCTAAGCGTTTCATCTAGAGTATTGGGGTTTGCTGAAATTTCAAGTGAAATAATTCGATTAATTCGATTTTCAATAATTATTACACTTGGTAATACTTCGCGGGTATATACTACACGTTCGCTCTCTATTCGCGCTTACGGTCGGTGATTGTGAATGAAAATCTACTCGCTTTTCAGAAAAAGTGATACCTGTCTTCGAGCTCGTCTGTGCCTTCATGCAGTGTTTGTCGTACTGCAAGTACATTGGTGGGTGGTGCTGCAAAAGTTGCAAATCACTATGAAAATTTCGACTACGTCAATTGATTAATAAAAAGTAGTTCGGGTTGACGGGATATGAATGTAACAGTATGGACTGTGGCCTATCATGACTGTAGTATGTTTTGAGTGCCTCTTTTCATTGCTACATCTGTACAAAGAATACAAAAATAAGATTTGACCTTCTGTACATTTGACATTTTGGTCATATTTTGTACAACAATTTTCTCAACAGTTTAATCGTTCACATGACATTGAACTACTTAAATATAATAAAAAGCATGGAAGCAGAATTCTTTGGGCAATATACTCGTACTTGCTAGTATAACATTCCCAAGTTGATACTTTGTATTATACAGGTACATGGAAACAGAGTTGCAATTCTATCAGTAATAAAAGGTATCAGGTACCCAAAAGTAGGAACATCAATATGAACCTGTTACTGATATAATTTGGCTCATTAATTTAAATTTTTTAAATTTATCGTAAGTATCCCTGTTTATTTATTTTTGGAATTACAAAACGACCTTGGATGTAAACATTACAGTCTCTAGGTATAACATAAAAAAATCTTTATTGGAATTATGAACGCGACTGTAAATTTTGGCGCCCTAAGAAACCGTGACAGAAAACAGTTAAAGAAAAAGGAGGACATACAGGTATAAAATTAAAGCACTTGCAAGAATCAACTATTGATCAGAAACTAGTGCTCCAATTCTCCCGAGTGATTACAGGAACAGGGAAGTCTGATATATCCGCGAACCACATGTTTAACTAGAAGTTAGACCCATTCTTTTGCTACTTCATATAGTGAGTGCATTTCTTCTTTAGCGAGTGTAAGTAAATTCGTTCCAAAGTTATTTCTACTATCCCTGCCTGGTTCGATGCATTACGTCGTCCGTACCCAGCCAATATAACAGACCGTAGGCACGCGAGTTGTAATAGACGTTCTTAAGACACGTTAGTTCAACTAGCCGACTATTAGCTAAAATTATTTTTTTTTTAAGAAAACCCGATGTAAGATTAGTCGCGCGACCTTAGCTCCAGCGACTACTCCTACAGAGTACACACCATACAGCATACACACTATTTTATCTAGAGTAGTACTACTTTAGAGTTCTGACTTCTGAGATTATACTTTTGTAGATTTTTTCTCTGGGGAAGTTCACTTGCTAGAAGTCTGCAATATTATTTCTCAGTTCTTAGGGTTTCAGTTAGTTTCGCGCTTTTGATTGTGACAGAGCCACGTCTTGAAAGCTCGCAAAACTTGTCCACTGCGTGTACAATCTTATAGTATGTGACCGTGAGCGATTCAGTTCAACTAATTAAAATTTTGATTTCAAACTTTTAATCAAATTTTTATTCTTATTTTCCACAACAAAATAAAAATAAATAACTAACAAACCGCGATAAGTGATTACCTGTTCTGCTATCGAATCTTTGAATTTCGTATCTTATGGTTGTGCGTTAATCTTACGACCGGATTCCGTTTGATAATATTTGAAATATTCAAATCTGATGTTACGTCAATATTTTATAATTTTATTCTAGAGTGTGATTAAAAAGTGAAAATATAATTTGTGAGCCGGCATTCGAGTGAAGTGTGTTGATGCAGTTCTAAATGCAATAATTGGATTACCTCAATTGGCTGCCGTTTATTTTCTCTTGCGAAAAAAAGAATTTCACTAAATATGTCAAAGGTATGCCTAAGTTATGTTTGTAACGAAAGTCATAATCGATAAGATTCTTTATTTATAAATAGGTACCTACTTTTTATAAAAACCACAATTTTCAGAGTAATTATAGGTTGTTGTTGGAATATGAATATATTTTGCACACGGCCATCGTTATTTTACCGCATGTATTTTTGATTTCTAACAAATTTATTACATACGAGTGAAAATAAACTCGAGACAGTTTTAATTGAAAAATAGAACATCATGTCATTTTCCATTAGAATTTGTTCAGAATGGGTTCCTGTCATAAATGACGAGCTTCGTCATCACTTGAATCCCCGCTGAGTGTATTGCATGTCGCAAGCATTAGTATTATTAACATAATTGAGCGCGCAAGGTAGTTACTTGTTGACTTTGTATCGTTACTTTTATTAATCTCATGCTCATATCCGACGCGAAATGAAAAACTTCACTACATGTACGTTTTGTGATGATGTCTTAAGAAAAAAAGTTTTTATTCCGACAAAAAACGATTCAGAGCAGAAAGATTATATTTAGTTGAAACAGTTCGATATATTTTGTGATATTATAGATAGAGGTAAAAATAATTTATGAAACTCTTGGAGATTCTGGTGACGGATATAAGAAACTGTGGGCGGTTTTTTCTTAGTTCATCCTTATGATATATTCGCGAGAGTGACTAAACTAACAGCTTGTGGCATTTGTAAGTGTGTTGCTTGTAAGTAAGAATAAGCTGTTTTAACGTAAACGATTTGATCAATACTTTTCTTGTAGTTCTTCAATGTGATCCGAGAATCGTTTTATCTCTGAATGGTCGGGTGTTAAGAACCGTTTTTGTACGAAATTTGGTAATCTTGATTGGCTTTGTATCAGTTTGTGTTTACGAAAAAGTCATTTAGAGCAATACTGCACAATAAGAGTACTGAAGAAAAGAACTTTTTCTTTGCTTATTAATTAGAAAATGTTTGGCATTGTATCATCATGCAAACTAACAAACATGCAAAAAAGCAGGAAAATCCGAGACAATAGCCCATAGACAATGCCATGTTTTATGTTGAATTATTAGATTTGTAGCTACTAGTGAGAAATTGAATTTGCTTCCACTTCAATTATTATTGTATTGCTAGAATTGTTCCCATACAAACTAAATAAGTATAATTTCAATTGGAAGAAAACCGAATGAATTCATAGTATGAAGAGATATAATAAGATATGTTCGATCTCTGCTATATCACTACTTGTAAAAGTGTAGATTGAAACTATGGTATGGTATGGTATGTGGTGTGGTGATGTCGTCATCCTCCTTCACTTAGACGTTAGTGTTCGTCCGCTGTACTCCCCGTGTGAGTGAGATTACTCCTGGAACCTAAAACCTTTAGTGGATTTTATATAATTCGCTATGTTACATAGCATTCCTGTGTCGATATCGCCAAGGTCATCGAGGAAATAAACGCCGAGGTTCCGTCTTCTCGTTCCCAATAGGGCCGGACACTCGCATAGGATGTGGAAGATTGACTCCTCCACTTCTGGGTCACCGCAGCTACGACGGAGATTTGCCTCGGCACCCAGTAGTCTAGCGTGTCTGCCGATCAGGCAGTGCCCTGTGAGCACTCCGATTAGTGTGCTAGCATCTTTCCTGCTCAGGTCCAAGACAAATTTGCTTTTCCCGTAATCATATTCAAGCCAAAGAGTTCTTAATATTGAGCATGTAGTTAGGTTTGACCATCTATTGCCTACCCACTGCAAGTATATTGAGTCGATAGACTGTTTTATGGATCCGAAGGGAATAGCAATCTGCTGGTCTCCCACTAGTGAGCTTAGGCTGGAGCCTCCTCGAGCGAGTTCATCAGCTAGCTTGTTCCCTTGGATTCCACAGTGGCCTGGCACCCAGCAGAGAGTAATATTGTGTCGTGTGCCGATAGAGTTAAGAACGCCACAACATTGTCTAATTGCTTCACCTTTGCTTCAATAATTTTGCATGCCTGAAGTATTGCAAAGATTTCCGCTTGGAATACACTGGCCTGTAGGACTCGTGAATATCGAGTTCCTGTGAGAATACCTCCGCGCCTGTACCAGAAATCATTTTCGAACCGTCGGTGAATACCATTATGGTTCTGTTGTCTAGGGAGCGTTCTACATTCCAGTCGTCCCTGTGTGCGATTTCAACACAAAATTTCCTACTGGAATCTAATTCTGGCATAATGTAGTCCGTTTCCCTGTTCATATCACACTCCAAGAAATCATTGAGTATGGTACTGTGACCAGCAGGTCTAATTCTCCAATAACCTAACTCTTTGAGTCTAAGAGCGCCTTTTGCAGCCATGCTTTTGATGTCCATGTCCATTAGCAGCAGGTGGAGGATAGTTTCCAGTGCTACCGTGGGTGTGGTTCTGAGGGCGCTAGTGACCCCAATGCATGTCAAGCGCTGTACTTTTGTCAGCTTGCTTAGATACGAGGACTTTCTAGTCGCTTCCCACCACACTATCGCGCCATAGGTTAATATTGGTCTTATAATGGCTGTGTACATCCAGTGTACTAGTTTTGGTTGGAGACCCCACCTGCTACCGAACATCTTTTCGCATGCGTAAAATGCGTTGTACGCTTTTTTAACGCGTTCGTCCAGATTCAGTTTCCAGCTGAGTTTCTTGTCTAGAACAACCCCGAGATATTTAGCACTGTCACAGAGATGAAGCTCAACGCTTTCCATCTTTGGTAGCTCAAAATCTGGAATTTTGTATTTCTTCGTGAAGAGGACGAGTACAGTTTTAGAAGGATTAACCCCTAAACCGCTGTTATGGGCCCGTTGTCGTAATTTGTTGAGTGCTCTCTCCATCAAATTACTAATTGTTGGTAAGTGATTCCCTGAGACGATGATGACCACATCGTCGGCGTATGCGCATGCCTTGACTCCGAGGTTCTCAAGTTCAACAAGGATTTTATTGACCACATGTAGGCAAAGTAGGGGCGAGATAACACCTCCTTGCGGGGTGCCTCTGGAGACTGACTTTGTAATAAGACACTGTCCCAGTTCGGATTCAATGAACCTATTGTGTATCATTAGATCCAGCCAATTGCAAATCTCGGTTTCCACTTCCATCGATAGCAGAGCGCGTTCGATAGTCGTGAGTCGAACGTTATTCAAGGCAACTTCTATGTCAAGGAAAGCGGCAGTGTGTATTCCTTATACGAGAGTGATTTTTCAATCGTTAACACTACCTCATGTAAGGCCGTATCCACCGACTTGTCCTTTGTATAGGCATGCTGTGATTTTGACAATTGGTTGCGCGGGATTTTGTTGCGAATGTGGACAGGTTTTTAAGATAAAGGACGTGAGACTTATAGGTCTAAAGTCTTTCGCAGTCGTGTGACTAGGTTTACCCACCTTAGGTATGTAGACTGCACGTACCCTGTTCCATTCTAACGGAACATGGTTGAGTCGAATACAGCTTTCGAAGCTCACCACTAGCCTGGGAATTGAAACTAATTAATATATTTTTTACTGCACAATTAATTGCACTCGTAAAAAAAACGGCTTTTCTGAAACCATCAAAGATATGGATGCGCTTTTCTATCGAAGTTTTTGACGAATCCAAATCCGGTCGTCAATTTTTCTCCATCACTTTTAACTTTTTTTTTGTAATCCTCTATTTTATTTTTCCTTTGCAAATTTTTTTTCCATTCAACTAAACATTTCAATATGAGCCGTGATACGTCATTTTACGTAGAAATATTTCCTGCCTTAAGGTGGACAGACAGTGAGAGCGATGCGTTCGAAATTTGAAAATAGTCAATCGAAGCGACGCGATTGGTTCGATGTGATATAACTCTAACTGGTTGCACTCACAGGGTTGTTTTCTCATCAGCCCCCATCGCATCGCTTCGATTAACGCACGCCCGTCGCATTCACTATAATTCCGCCAAATGTTTTTTCCGGATATGATAAAAAAAAGCTTCAATTACTTTAAAAAACTTGATATTTTTGTTAGATAATTTTGACTGAAAAGTAGCAAAAAAAAAACGAGAAAATTTTTGTTTTAAAATTTGAACAATATGTAAAATGTGATTGTAGTGTGGTATTTATACTTAAATTTTTATCTCAAATCGCTAGTCTTAAATTTTGGATTTTAACGTTTTAGGGATAGAGAGACTCCCAAGATGGGTACAAGAGGCTATCTATAGGAATACCAGACGCACTTAAAAGGTCCGTTCTGTTACCAGAGAATCATTGAACGCAGTCCTACTCGCTAAACCATTTAGAGCTTATAATGAAGCTTTGGATTCTCGTATATTCCATTGCGGCAAGATCACTGAGACTGTTGGAGGAGTACGCTTCTAGATGAGCTTTCCTCCTAGCGGATAGAGCTGGACAGGTGTGCAAGCAGCTTCTACAGAAGTCGTTTGAAAAGAGGCCGAGTCTTTTAGCATGCCAGTCTATAAGGCAGTGTCCAGTTAGGACAACTGTGGTGCTGATATTCGCCCTTTTCAGCGAAGTCAACTTTTTTGAGCGTTTCAGATCGTGCTTGGGCCAGATCTGTGAAATGTAATACCGTCTGTCCAACTTGAGTTGGTTTTCTCAACTGAGTTCAATGCAATGCATGTAAAAAGAGGAACATTCAGATTCCGATATTCCAGCATCAGCCATACAGTTATCTCGAATATCCCTGTACCCTGGCACCCAGCACAGACGAATATTGAACTGATTTGTCATCTCCTTAAAAGGGCTTGGCTGTTTGTGAAAATACTAATATCCCTAACAGATATTACATAACACCTTAGTCAGAACAAGGCCAACTTGATCGCCATAAGCTCCGCCTGATAGACACTACAGTGGTCCGGAAGGCGGAAAGAGCTGCCAATGCCAAGCATGTCAGTTTGGAACCATCCATATATAACCCAGCAAAAAATTTACCAGTTAGATCCGCAGAAGCTCCGCCGTAGCATTAATCGTTAATCTTTCAGTTAAAACGTATAAGCTTCGGGACAAAATTAACCTATACCTTTCTTTCAATGTTGCCGTCTTCTTTACTCCTGGTTAACGATAACCGGTAGTTGACTGGTAAAATACGGAAACCGATACCGAAATCCTTGCGACACAGAATAACAACTAGAAGTTTTGGGAATTTAGATGACGCGTGCTGCTAGTAGTTTCTTGCATATGTACATACTTACTCTTACCTTCCAACTATACGCGGTTGTAGGTAGATAATGGCATAATTTTGAAAAAATGATAATAAAGTATATCACAGATTTGAAGGCGCCAATTTGAATGCCGCAGGTCGCAGTCGTTGGTCTTTTCAAGCATACTTTGACAGTTGCACGAGTATATAAAGGAGAGTTACATCCCTTAGAAGAAACTTCTAACACCTGCAAAATTTTGCTGTCGCCTTATTGAATTTTTTGTATGTATGCGTACTTTCGGGTAGCGCTTTCTAGATGGACTCTTCCCTCCGTACCGAATCCTTTTCCCATTCTAGCCCGTTTGGGATAGTTGTTAGGGAATTTTTTTTCAAATTCAAAACTGGGAAGGATGTAGTCTTTGTTTTCGGGAATATTGTTGAAGTGATTCAAAATTGTTGAGTGAGGGTTATTCAATGGTTACATAACAATTTTGTATTTTAATACAAACGCACCCTTAAACTTTTTTGCTGGTGTTTCAATGTCAAAACGTCAGTCAAGGTTTACATTTTCACCATGGTAAAGTTCACGAACGAGCAACGTTTGGAAATTATCACAATTATTCTGTTTCTTATTTAAATACAAAATTATTATGTCCCTATTGAATAGCCCTTCAATAGGGACATAACAACCCTTCAATAGAACCATAACAATTTTGTATTTAAATAAAACACAGAATAATTGAGATAATTTCCAAACGTTGCAATTATCTACGCGTGGTCCAGAGCTCCAAATTTGTTTACACACCACTGTTTATGGTTCTAAAGAAATAACATTTCTTGGAAATTTATAAAATCTAAATTAAAATTACTTCATTTATTTTCTAACCAATGAAATGTACGATCATAATCAGTTGTGTTAACATTTTCAAACAACAAATTCTACACTGTATACATGACATCTTTTCAAATAATTGACTAAAAAAGTTTGACGAAAGTTCAATAAAATTTTTCTGTCAAAATAGGGCAAAATAAATAATGTGGCAAACAAAAATTTGACGATTACACTAACTGACAGTATTTCCCAGCCAGAATAGTCAAATATTTGACATAGTAGCATACAGTGTCATACAAGCTTAAGTCCCTGATTGCGTTAAATTCATATTGTAATTTATATCCATTAACTGAAGCATCAGGTTTTTCTTTTTACATGTAGATGGCATGGAGGCGATATACATAGTTGCAAATTGTTATGATCGGAATAATTTATTGTTTGTAGATTTTAAAAAGGCACAATTTTATTATGATAGACTCCTATAATACAAGTCTGGACCCAAAATAATTCGGTTATACAAAAAAAAAATTTTTTTTAATTTTTTGGACGTCACAGTCAGTTGATATTAAAAGGAGAAATGTCTGACAGTGCATTTTATGTGTTTAAACTTTTTATCGGGAGCAGAGCAGCTGCTTCACTGCAGTCATCAGTAGTGTAGCGATTTTGCACGCAAAGTTTACTTTGTTGTGGTTTTCCCATATCTCTTATCTTTTCTGCAATGGATAGAGGTGCAAAAAACACGTCCAGGCCTACTATTGCACCAGTAAAATGTGAAGTGTTGTTGAATATGTCAAAAACTAAGCTAAACAGTAAGCACTTCAAAGACCAATTTAACATTCTTATATCAATTTAGATTTGTACGCTAGGCCTTGTACTAAACTTAGAATCATTCCACACAATATCATAAAATCAATCATATTTAGCTACGCGATGATTTCTCGACGATTATCCGATTTATATTGCCCACGCTTTCCGGATTTTTTTTAGACTACATCGGGATAAGTTGATGAGATTGAAGTTTAAAATTTTCCCACCTGACAGGAATTTTTATTTCGTTCTATTTAAATTTCAAAACCGCGGGTAGAAAGATTTTATTATTGATTTGGAATATTTTTCTTTTATCGTATCTAATTCTCAAATTTTTGTAAAGATGGTAATTTTTTTTTTTAAAAAGCGCATACGAGGGTTGTATCATAAGCACCCCGTGTTGGAGAATAAAATGATATTTTTTTTTATTTCTCAGCATAGTCTGCTTCTAGCTCGATACACTTAGACCGATACCAGAACTTTTTGAAGCCATCCGAAAATTCTGTCGAATTCTGCAAAAAAAGGCCTCTGTTTCGGTAACATCTTCCTCGTTTGTTGTGAACCGCTTTCCGCAAGGCCATGTTTTAATGTTTGTAAACAAAAAGCATTCGCATGGAGCCAAATCTAGAGAATAGGGTGCATGAGGCAGGAATTCGTAGCGTAATTGAACCAGTTTTGATGTAGCAATTGCAGATGAGTGAACTGGTAACTCACCTTTTATTTTCCTAGTCATTTCTATCACATTCTCTTCAATTCTTAATTTTTATCTTAATGAAAACTTATTAGATACCGAAATTTTGACATAGAAAGCTCAATTTTGTAGCTTAATACAATATGTCATCATCATCATCACAGCCCAAGTCGGGCCCTGGCCTCCTGAAGTCGTCGTCTCCAATCGTCTCGATTCAAAGACCGCGTCCTCCAGCTGCTAATTTTTAAGATGGCTTTGCTGTCTTCATCAACCGAATCTTCCCATCGCTTGCGTGGTTTGCCTACTGGCCTGTTACCACTCGCTTTGCCTTTAAGAGTACGCTTGGGGATTCTTCTGTCTTCCATCCGCTCTACATGACCAGCCCACTGCAGTTTACTTAGTTTGATGAACGTTGAAGCTTCTGGCTCCTTGAAGAGTTGATACAGCTCGTGGTTGTATCTTATTCGCCAGTCCGTTCCTTCCTTTACGGGTCCAAAAATTCTTCGGAGAACCTTTCTTTCGAATGTGTTAACTGCTTTTTCGGAAGTTCGCGTTAAAATACAATATGTACTTAAACGAAAATTAATAGATAGCCATTAATTTTGTACTCATGAAAGATTCTGCCTAATGAGTTGTAGACGATATTGAGGACAACTTAGTTTAGGTTTGTCCAGTATTGGCATCAAAGTGAATGGGAGAATTGGTAAGGTATGGTATGCCAAAGAGTATATAGGGATTTGAAACATATTTATACAAGAGATGGTCAAACTCAATTCCCTCCACTTTCCGGCATATATATCCTTTCTACTCGACTTATCCGGGCTGGATCAATGTGTCATACGGCATTCTCATTTACCCAAAAGAAAAAAAAACAGCCAGAATCTCTGGAAAATCCAAACGGAGTCAGCAAGGATGCATGCGCACCCATCTCCACAACCCCAATAGGACTATTTACGAAGACTGTAGACACCAAACCTGGTCCTGGCAACGCATCTGCAAGGACTTTGGTAACTCAACCCGGTCCAAGCTACACTCCTGCGAAAACTGTGAGGAATATATCTGGCCAAAGCAACATATCAGCGAGGACCTCGGAATTTTGCAGCTGTTTTTGGATTATACAATGCAAAATTCTAATTGTAACAATAACATATTGAAATAAAAATATTTGATATCTGGTCCAATTTGAGTGCCTCAAATAATCAGAAAGACAACAAAAACGTAATGTAATTCTCGCCAACAGCACGTAAATTATACCAAAGAAATTGTGTACGATGCTACTGAAATATGTATAACCACGTTTAAGTACTTCTTGCGTTAAAAATACTGAACAAATAATAGAGAATTTGGGTCTAAAAAAGAAAATACCCTTATAAAAAGAGTAGGTTATAAATGGATTTCTTTTTTAATACACGAAATAAAATTTTCACAGTAGCAATAGTCAAAGTTCTTAACCAGCTATATAACTGGTATCGTTAAGCCAAATTTTATTACCTACCCACCTGTAAATATTTTATATCTTTTTATTTTCGTCTTTTAGTGGAAATACAGAAGACTTATTTTGGTTCACGCATGTCTGTCTTATCAGTCAGATATTATGGCGATAAGAAATGATACTCCTTAGAGATAATGCACAGGACCTTCGAATGAAGTTGTCGAGTTATCCATACTTCGACTGCTGGCAAAGTCTTGCTTTCCTTAAGTATAATAAACGTATTTTGTTTAAGATTCCAGCAAGGTCAGAGCCTTTTTAAAATGAGTAGGATTACAATGGCTTCTTCTCCTGGTAGAGCTCCCGTAAAATGGTTTTGCTTTCGTGTCTTTTTTGTGTCGCAATAATCTATGAAGACCTCGCGTATTCCCGACTGGAAAAGACGCTACCCGGCTAGTATCAAAGCGAATCATATCCATTGATAGTATATACCGAGCATGGTAAAGATCGTTTACAGGAGGAGACAACTGAAACTGCTGTAACGTATAGAACAAAGTTCAGTTGTGTGCAAGGATCCAAATTCCTACAGACGGTCTAAATTTAGAATCCGGATATTTGACCAAATTTGTAAGGGTAAGTTCGTAACAGGCAAAATTATCCTACTCCTTCGGGTTGCTGCCATACAAAAGTTCTTAAAACACGTTTCAAAAATATTGGCCGATAACTTCACAACACTTCAAGCTACGCCATTGAAATGTAGAATACGTGGATTTCCCAAAGATGAACTCGTGTAACTGCCATACTAAGATCCTTTAAAAATATGTGCATTCATCTTTCGAAACCCACTATATCAAGAGAAATCTTTGAGGTAGGAAGTCTAAATCTTTTTAGAAATTACTTTGAAGTTAAAAGTAAGGTTGAGTTTTCTATTGAGGAAAATCCATTGACTTCTTCCTGGAGCTCCCATAGAAAAGTCCTGAAAGACGTGCCACGAGTGTTGGCCGATTACTTCAAAACGCTTTAATCTAAGATTTTAAAATTTTGTACATATCAATTTCTCAAAGGTTTCAGGTAAAGGGATAAATATGCTGATAATGGTTGGAGTCCTTTCTGTAGCATCCATGTGAAAGCCCTTGAAAGAGAAACATTTTAATTTCGGTGATTTGCCTTAAGTTTCAGATATGAAAATGAAAACCGAAGATATTGTATTTCTCTTTGGAGAAACCTTAAAGAATGATAAATCGTCACTTCTTATTCTGCTTTATTTTCAAATACAATATAAATCAAAGTTCAGAATTTCATCTAGAATTTCATGCGATCTGCTTGTTGACTGTGAATTGTTTATTCTTGCAGTCGTTCGCTGCGTGTTTGCACACTGTAGTTACAAACACTTTTGCCTACTAATCGATCAATTTAGTAAAAGTTTAGCTATTTTTTAAACGCCCACTAGGCAATTACATAACTATCTTCGGTAAGTAATTTAAAAAAATACCAATAATTGAAGTTGACGGTTGAAGCTTGAGAGGCATACATACATGCATATGCAAAATAAAATCTACCCATATATTTTAGTGGTATATGGGCATAGACAATAAAATACCCAGAACATATGATGTTAAAAATATGTCTACCTATTGTAAATCCGAGTATTGGGTGAGCACGATGGTTTGAAGAGAGCTTCTATGCTTTGGCTTTAAATGCCTTGAAGCTAACAAAAAAAATCGTATTAAGCCTAACACTACTGTATGCCACTTCAGGCAACATATCGCAACTTCCACATTTTTGTTTGCCAAATAGGCCCAACAATTTGAATTTTTTTCGTCAAATTTTTGTGCTAGAATATTTGACAGTAAAAAGGTGCAGGAAATTTTTTTCACTTGCCACATATTTATCTATGAGTCTTTTTTCTGACCTTAGAATATATGTGGCGTCTTGAGATCCTTTGGGAGTAAGATCATCAAACTTTCACAATAGGTTGATTAGGTATCCTGTTAGTGGTTTATTTTTTGTGGTGGCGGTGTTAGGAGAGAGTTTTTTTTACACACTTTTACGAATGTTTCACATGAAGTTTAGAACTCATAGAATTGGACCTTGTCTAGATGTTTTCGATTAGAAAGGAAGGCCTAGTCAAGCTGGAAATTTCATAAGAAATTATGTAAATTTCTCAACTCGAGTTCTCTTTGATGTTAATATATGCTAAAGGCGGTGTCCTTTCAATTACGCACGTGTTAATTTACTGGATTCCCTTTTTTACTTGTTCCCCAATTATTCTAAGAGGCCATCATTAATTCGTACAAAAACAGAACGTATGATGAGCATCAGACTTTAGTTGAACTTTCACGATGCTTCACAGTTTGTGCTAAAAATTTCATTATTTGAATGGGTTCATGCTAGAAGGGCATCAGTCCATTTTTGTTAACTGTTGGAAAAACAAAACCGCCTGTAGACAACAGTTAAGTTGAATTCATAACAATACTCTGTCGAATCAATAAAAGAGGTTATTTATAACTCATATAATTATATTTTACAAATTTATCTATGCCGCGCTAATTTTGGCGAATTTTTGAAACCCGTGGACTGATGCCCTTCTAGCATGAATCGAGTTAGCCAGAACAACTTGGTACGTTTACTTATCACTCTAAAATCCATATCTTCTGAACGATTAATGTTAGACGGTTGACACTTTGTGGTTGACTTAAGAAATACTAGCAGATTAGAAAAGGGTTAATATGTTTATGGGGGGTGGTAATGTGTAGGGGTGGGGGGTGAAAAACTTTGGATTACGATATCTTCCTGCTCAGAATTATAAATCGAGTCTACTGAATATAAAAACATGAAGAGCGGAAGTGGCGGTAGAGCCATTTTTCAAAAAATAAAATTGTTATATCTCAAGAACCGTACTAGATATAATCTTGAAAATTTTACAGGAGTTAGTACTAGTAGACCTCTACCGGGTGTGGGTATGGTGGAAGGAATGAAAAAATTCTGATTTTTATTTCTCGAAAGTCGCAAAAGATAGAAAGCTAAAAATTGGCATCTACTCGTATATAGAGCTACTAAAGAGACATCCAAGAAAAATAAAAATTTTTATAGCAGTAGTAAGGTACAGGGGTGGGGGTGGTTTTTCATATCTCAGAAACGGCTTATGCTAGAAAGTTGAAACTTAATAGATGGGCTACTAGATTAATTGACTAGATAAATTAATGATAAGATGTGCTAAGCCTCCAAGACTTCAATACTAATGAAATCGCAATTTCAAAAAAAATGTGGCTGATGACCTTCTAGCATGAACACCCATTCATTTTTACTCGACGTAGGAGTAATTATTTTCTATATTACTCAAAAGAATAATGCGATAAAAAAAATTAAATACACATACATGATTTTTAATAAATTCGTATTGAATATAATGTAGTTGTAAAAATCATTCCTTCGTTTCCAATGACATAGCTAAGATCGCATATCGTTAATTTTCATTTAATTAAAACTTGATATGATACGAGGAGGTAGGTGTTATAAATTGTTGTAATGATCTTGCACTTTGGATTTCACAAAGGTTTATATAAAAACCTGATATCAATCTTCACACGATGCTCGCAGCTATATTAATCGGAAATAAGAAAACTCATTGCCAATCAAAAAGTTCCCTCGAAATTGAGAAGTTTCGCTTACTTTGATCTTTCGTAGATGTACGTATCTCGAATCTTTCTGGGTTGAATCATTGCGAAGCAATTTTTTTTTTTTCGCCAACTCAGTCTCGGTGGGTGGGTTTTTTTTTATTATATAATACCAGTTTTGTAAAAAGACAAAATTAATTTCTCAAGTTTTTCCATTTCGAAATATATAGGAATTACAAGTCGTTTTCAGTACGATTCGTACAAATTGACGACTAGGTTTCTCTTTAAATTCTTAGTTCGAAAAAAGAAATGGTGAGTGTCTCCTTTCATTTGTGGCTCCATGACAACATCAACGGACAGACGGCAATGGACTGTCGTTGAATTTTAGCGAATGAACGATATTCTTTAATAAATTACATTATTTTGGGAGTTCATGTCTATATCAAGGACATATTTATACATCCTTAACAATATACTTTCATTTTATTACATTTGAGAATCACCCACGACAGACAAGAATTAATTGTGTATGTCTCGTTAATTTCTAAATTTATATCCCAACATAATGCACAACTTTATCCGAATGAATTTGTAATGTGTATAAACTTTGTATTCTCCTATTTTGACGTAGAGATCAATACTAGCTAGTAGTCTTCTGAAACCCAAATTTGAGTGTTCACGAATCAACGACAAATTGGTAACCTAGAAGTAATTACTTAGCGGCAACCAATATTTATTATCCTAAAATTCTAAAACGTGAAAATAAAAAATTTGAGGAACTTATTATTATTTTTTTTCCAAATGTTGGGTCGATCACAATTCTTTATTATCAAAAGGTGATAAAAACCAAACAGTATGAGATAGAGGGGAAGCGCCCAAAAGAGCTCAATAGAAAACTACGTATCGAGTTTCAGCACCTCTAGAGTCGCGGTCGATTATTAAATTATAATAATAAAATAAAAACATTATAAAAACCATGACTGTGAGTAGGAAGCGAACCCGCGACCAAAGTTTTTGGCACATCTCTTTAGTTTTTGGTTCGGCTCGCGTAGGCACTGTGCCACCGAAGGCCTTTCATTTCCATTTTCCAATGTAGCAACTTAACATAGTGCGGATTCACTCCATTCCGTTTAATATTTTTAGAATGCAATAGTCGACTCAGTCAACAGATGGCGCTAATTTTGAAATACGCTCCTCATTCTCTTCGATAAAAAACAAAAAAAAAAAAATGTCAGTTCGCCGTTCGCAAAATCGTTTGAAGGCTCATAGCTCCCAAACCCTAGGAGAATAAAAAAATGTTGTGGGTGTGGAAGTAGGAGGTGAGGATATGGAAGGGAAAAGAAAAGGTTCCGATTTGTATATCTCTAGAACTCATAATGATGGATAGCTCTGGCATGTTGAAAAAATATTGATGGCCAACAAAAAAAAAATATGAATTTTTTTTAATTCTTCTAAAATATTGAATTATTTTTCAATTTTTTTTTTTTCAATTCAATCAATATTTATTAGTTTTTCCACTTATGTCTACCATCTTATAATTAATAATTTAGAGAACAGATAATTCAATATCTTAACAGCTAAATTAAATCTAGTTAGCACAGCAAAGCGAAGCATCTACGAGAATTTTAGTGAAATAAATTCAAGGAAAAATTTATACAAAAAACCTTGTGTAGTGAGAAAAATATTGAATTAATTTCTTCACATAAATGCCTAGGAAAGGTTTTCAGGATTTTTTGAAATTCGACCCCTAAGGTGGTGTAAAGGGAATGTATACATTTTCACGAATTCAGTCATATCCCTCATGTCTGATTAACTTTTCACTTCCATGGGCTTGTTTTATAATCGACTAAAACCCCAAAATGTTTCCCTTTTCAACCACTAAGAGCGTATAAAAGGGTTGAACAAGTTTTCACGATTTACGTCATATCTCTTAGGAGTGATAAGATATCGAATTATTTTTTACTTTCTCGGGCTGTCTTTATATTTTTCAGGATTTTTTGATATTCTACCCTCAAGTTGGTGTAAGGGGGTTGCATACGTTTTCACAATTTTTACCATATCTCTTAGATTTAATGAGATATCAAATTGGGTTTAACTTCTGCAGATAATTATATAATAGCCAACACAAACCATGTTTAAATTTTCTGAAATCCATACCTCAAAGTGGTGTATAGTGGTTGCATATATTTTCATAAATTTTCATAAATTCCTACATATTTCTTAGATCTGATGTAATATGGAATTGATTTTTACTTCCTAAGGCTTGCTATATAATCGCCAAAAAGTTAATTTCACCATTTTCAGATATTCAGCCCTAAGGGGGTGTAACGAGATTGCATAATTTTCACAGTTTTGGACATATTTCCTAGGTTTGATGAGATATTCGATTGGTTTTTACTTCCACAATCGCCTACAAACATATTCAACGATTTTTACTTTATTATTTCAATAATACAGAATTGTGATCGATTTTTTAAAAAAAAATTTGCTACCCTCAAAATTTTTTTTTTACGTTTCATGACTAGTAGACACGAAAAAATCAAAAAAAAATTCAGTCCGTCTGTCCGGCCGTACGTCGACCGCTGTACGCAAAATCGTTTGAAGGCTTGTAGCTCCCAAACACTTTGAGCTATTAAATTGAAATTTTTTGTATGAATAGACTGAGTACGCCTCTTGAAGTGACCACATTTTGAAGGGTAAGAGTATGAGGGGGGAAGTGGGAAAAGCGTTTTAGACGAAACATTTTGGTTTCTAGATCTCAGCAACCGCTTACGCTAGGAGGCTGAAACTTAAAATTTGTATAGAGCTTCGATAGTGGACCCATTTGCAAAAAAATGCTAATATGGGTGAAGGGGTGTGGGAGTGGGGGGAAAAATAAACGCAAGAAAGCCGAGATAGACACATTCTAAAATCCATATCTCCTAAACGGTTAATGTCACGAAATGAAAACTTAATGAATATCTGTAGGTATACTTGGAGAATAGATCGGAAACAAATTTTTGAGTGAAATCAGTGGCGTACGAGGGTGGGGGGTTAAAAACTTTAGATTACGATATCTCACGAACCAATTGCACTAGACAAATAAAATTCGGTTTGTATATAAAGGTTGACAAATAAAGTTTGCTGAAAGTAAATTTTTTTAAAGGGGCGGCGGAATATGAAAGTGGAGAGGATAAGAATTTTTTTTAAAAATCACGTCTCATATCTCAAGAACAGTGTAAGATAGATGCTTAAAATTTTTGCCAGAAGTAGGCCTAATGGACCCCTAGCAGAAAAAAAATGTTGATGGTGAAGGTGTAGAGGGTGAGAGTGGGGGAGGGTAAACAGGAAAAAGTTCTGATTTTTATATCTCAAGAACCTATAATAATATAAAGCTAAAAGTTGGTATTTAGATAGAGCTATAGTAGTAGCATGTTGGAAAAATAATAATAACATTATAATAATAGAAAGAAATTTTGTTTGTTTGAAAAAAATGGTCATTGAAAATGGAATGCATATATTTTCACGATTTTCGTTATATCTATTAGGTCTTCCCAAATATTCAATTCATTTTTATTCTACGGCTTCTTCATATAAATACCAAGAAAGTATTTTCAGGATTTTACTAAATTCAACCCCTAAGTGGGTGTAAAGGGGTTGTATACTTTTTCACGAATTCTGCCATATCCCCCAGGACTGATCAGATATCAAACATCTTTTCACTTTCACGGGCTTGCGTAATAATTGCCTAAAACTTGTTTTTAAATTTTTCCCTTTTTCATCTCCTAAGGAGGTATAAAAGGGTTGAATACGTTTTCACGAATTCCGTCATATCTTTAGAAATGATAAAAAATTGAATTGGTTTTTACTTTCTCGTCCTGTCTTCATGTTTATCTATTAACTCCCTTCAGGATTTTTGCATATCTGATGATATATCGAATTAACTTTTACTTCCTAAGGTTTCCTATATAAGCGCCAAAAAGTCAATTTCAGTATTTTTAGATATTCAATTCTAAGAGGTGTAAGGGGGTTGTATACTTTTCAAACCTTCGACATATTTCTTAGGTTTGATGAGATACTAGATCGCTTTTCACTTCCACAGACTTTTTATATAATCGCCTACAAGCCCATTTCTCAATTTTTGGACATTCAACTCCCAAGTGTTCGCATATGTTTTCACAATTTTTGCCAACCCTAGTTCTGATGAGATATAAAATTGGTTCTTACACCATTTGATGTAATGGCCTAAACACCAATTTCACGGTTTTTCGAATTTCAAAAACCAAAGGGTGGGAAAGGTTATTTTAAGAACAAAATTAACTTTCCAAGAAACCTCATAATCTCGAATCAAATGATGATATATTCCGCCTTTGACCGCTCACGAATTTAAACCGAAAAATAATAAAGTTTCGCCCAGACCATTGACATATTTTTCATATTCAACCCCCGAGGGTTGTAACGCGGTTGCATATGCTTTCAAAATATTTCCCATTCCTTAGTTCTGATGAGATATACAGTTTGTTATAACTTCTACGTTTATTTCATGTAATGGCTAAAAACCTAATAAATAATTTTTCGAAATTCAACCCTCAGGGGTTGTGAAAGCGTTGCTTATGATTTCACAAATTTGTAAAAATCTCTGGTGTCTGTTGAGATATCAAATTGCTTTTCATGTAATCGCCTAAAAACCTATTTCATAATTTTTCCAAATTCAACCCCAACTGGATGGAATAGGTTTGTATACGTTGGGGTTCTTACTCCTATGGGCTTTTAGTATAAATAATATGCCGAAATTCGAGTCGTCTACGCGACCTTTTTATATGTTTAATCGGCTAAAAATCTATATTTTAGATATATTTATTTCTATTCTAAGCACAAAGATACCTTTCCAAAAGACCTTCTAATCTCGAAACAACTGATGTTATAATCCGACTTTGATCGCGTCCCGGAGTATGACCGAATTACGTTATTCATGTGTTATTATATATGTGTCAGTGGCGTAAGCATTCTAGCGCGACCTTATTTAAACCGCTTTCCGAGCTTTGACTCGAAAAATAATTAAGTTTCGCCCAGACTATTAACAGATTTTTTAACCAGATTCTACTGAAATATAGTTATAAACACTTTTTTCCGAAATTGGGTACTGCACATTTATTTTTATAACTTTTATTCTCTCACTAAAAGATTTGTCAGACTGTAACACTAAGCAGTAATTTTTAATTGTTCAACTTTATTTAAAAAAAAAATTTGTTTTTAAACAGCAGCCATAACATTTTTAGTTCCGGCCCTCTAATATAAAAATAATCATAGCTTCAAGACCCCTCAAAAGTGTATGCTTCTCGTTCGAATTTGATCATAAACAAAAACCTTAGTCAATCTCAAACCTGAACCATGAACACCATTCATTCAGAAAGTATTCTTTTCACACTTCTCGTTGAATTCTGCATTAATCCTGCATAGTCCTCTACTATAGTTGAAAAGCCTATGATTCGTTGTAAGATTTATCCCTGGAAAAGGAGCCATGAAGTTTGCTCTAAAGCTAAAAGCTTCATTCTCAACCAAAATAATTTGGACCTGATAGAGCGCGAACAGCTGGTATGTTAACTTATCGATTTGGGATCATTGGGCTATATATGTACATTTCCGAATTTGTGATCGGGGCCAAGAAATTGTTATTGCGTCTTGAAAAAGGTTAAAATAACCAAAGAAAAGGTGAAGATAAAGAAAACAGTGGGTCAATTCCGCCTACGTCCAAATGGGGGCTGAAATGTGAACTGGAGTTATGTGTTTGCTGGCTTTCGGGTTCAAGTTGCAGTTATATTTTGGGGTGGGGTGGAATTGTACCGTCTTCAACTGCCCAAATATGTTTTAAATATTGGAAGGAATTTCGTATTCAGGGCTGAAATTGCTCGCAATTTGGGAATTGCTCCCCGGTTGCAGTGTACCAATGGATACAGAAAGTATAGTAAGGATACATCCCTCGGAGGGCTACAAAAGTTTTCACGGAATGTTTGAGCTGGTCCGATATAGTTATGTTGCCGAACTGAATGCTATGCTACTTTCGTTACATTCGAGCTGTCCGTACAGAGCACCTCGATTGGTATACTATTACGCTGTCATCGTCATTTTAAAAGATGAATAATTAAGAACTATGTACTTGCTCACGTGTGATTAAAATAACTCTGTACTTGACTAAACAACATCTAAGGGTTCTGAAAATATCTACTAGTTGGTGACGAGCCAAAACTTTAAAGCAAAAATACGAATGAAATTATAATCGGAATATTTAACTAAATGCGAAATGCAAAATATGTTGAAAAGTCTTTCGCAAAATTGTTGTTCAAATTACTCGATACCTCATAATTAATTAAACTGAAACGTTCTATGAAAAGTATCCTAAAGTGAAAAGCCACCATAAATATACTTCATTCGTATTTTGAACTTTTACCATACTGTATTAGAAAAGTTGTTGAACTGAAATTACTATAGAATAAAGTACCATGGCGCCATATTGTCTGCCGACATCCGTATGTAAGATTTATATCATCGTGTTCTATGTTATTTTACACTTCAAGACTTTGCCAAATTATTCAACATCAGTGTGCGATGTGATTCGATTAAACATTGACTGCGACCTAGAAAGAAAGTTTTTTTATGTGTCAACCAAAATGATGGTAAGATGGTTGAATTATTCATAGATTAGATGAGAGTCGAGTATAATTACGATATTTGATTCTGAAACCTTTTGTTGTTTATAATGTAACCCTAAAATTAGTTTCTGTACCATGGAGAGCGCTTTATAAGATTAAACTGGTCGCAGCTTTATTATTTTTCGGGCAAAGTGATAGTCGGGGTGCAACTGACTTTGATACGCTATGTTCATACTCATTTTATGGTAGGTACATATATGTAGCTGAACGATGGGTACCTCCCCAAAAATAGTCCTATTTCTACTTTGGTAGAGCTACATATAAGTAACAAATTTCAACTTTCTGGCATAAGCTGTACTACTTTTCGGCTTTGTATAGTAAGCTGTTCTGGCATATAGAAATCAGAACGTTTTTAACTCTTTCCCGTCGTTACTCTTTATACTTGCACGAAGGAAATCGATAGGGGATTATCGGGTCTAAATGCTGTGTAAATATCAAGGTCCCTTAAAAGTTATTGTGATATGAGCCGTGATTTGCGAGTTTAATTGAGGCGGTTAGAACCAGAGTGGGCCATCCCCATCAGAAGCTGAACCGAAATAATGGCAAGTGAAGATTTGGTGAACTCAAAAAGTTGATATATTATTTAGAAATTGAGCAACTCAATTAATTTTTTGTACTTGGTGAATTGATTGAAAGCTGTTTTGACCAATCTGGTCGTTTGGCCAGGTGGTTGACAAGTCGATTTCTGTACTAAACTCAGTTTCTTAAAAAATGAGGGTTGGCCCACTCTGGCTGTAACCGCCTCAATTTTTATACCCAGTTTTGTGTTTCAATGCCTCTCTGAAAAAATCATATACCTGTCATTGCAGCAACTAGGAATATTGATTAGGATGGACTAGGTCTCATACCTTTCCCGTTAGTTCTTTGTTGCAATAGACCTTTTACAAATTGAAGAGGCGCACGTCATATTTCTGTAGTTAGTCTCCTTGTATATGGGACCTCAAATCACCTAAGCAAAAGCATTTGGAGTAAGTACTGAGATGAACATATATATCCATGGTTTGAGTTCAACGAGCCATCGATTCTATAGTACTGGTCACGTCATTTCATCTCATATTTGACAAAACAAATAAAAGATAGCACATCATCCAGGATTGTCAACTCAAAGCTAGGCGAGTCCTCTGCTTGAAGGTTGTCAGTAGAGGAACACCACAAGGTGCCGTACTCTTCGCTCTTTAGAACTTAATGGTTAACAAACTACTATTGAATCTAGAAGGGGCAAGCTGTATATACAGACGATGTTCCAATTGCTGTCTCGGGAAAACACCCCAACACGCAGTGAGATATTGCAGAATTTTCTCTCTATACTCTCTAAATGGGCAGCTAACTGTGGGTTGTGCGAAAACCCACGCAAAACCAAATTAGTCCTCTTCACCATGAAATATAAAATTCGTCACTTTGGCCCTCCTTCTCTGGATGGTACCTACTATTTTTCACCGATAGTGAAAATATCTGGGTGTTGGAGTTATAGATTTGTGGGATAATTGAAAGACGGAGAGTTAATATAAATGTCTTTATTCGACGATGGCTGAAGACCAACTGGCCGACGCGGTGCGTATCTTCGTCAACTTGCACATGCGTCCACGACAGTGGCGTAGGGACGTAGTGCCATACCCAACACTGGGTGTTAACGAGTAAAGAAATCAACAATCGCACTTTACTCGTCATTGGCAAAAAATTGGGTATGCAACTCCGAAGTCCGTTTGATAAATTGGTTAACAGCACCTTCCTAGGGAAGGTACGAAAATCGGCATGTACATGTATTAGAGGAACTCTGAGAACAACTCCCTCTGCATGATTAGACATGGTATTCAATCTACCACCCCTAGATATTCTTGGCAAGCAAATAGAAGCCAGTTCAGCCATTCGACTTAGAGCCTCTACACAAAGTACTAGTATTCTTGCCGGTCAATTTTGCCAACAAATTTGAAACAATTCAATATTATTTCCGAAAATACAGACTACACCTTCACAGTTTTGATTTTAACAAAAACTTTCTAAGATCTATCCCAATCCGTCTAGATTGAGTTTGGGGGAAGAGTCTGTCCACATTTATACGGATGGCTCCAAAACCGAAGGCGGAGTGGGTGGAGGTGTTTTCTCTGATATGCTTAACACTAGCAGCTCTTTCTGCTTACAGACCACTGAAGTGTCTATCAAGCGGAGCTTATGGCGATTAGGGTTACTGTATACACACTCACACCAAAACAGCCTCTAAGAGGGGTTTGGCAGATGCGTACCAAGGTGAAAAACCAATAAATTTAAATTTTTTCCATGTTTATGGGATTTCACTTTATAAACATTCGAAATGACTGACTTTTCGCTGCAAAATTGTAAATTTCCATAGAAGAAATGAAAGAAATAGGGAAATTTTCCATTGAAAACCACAATTTCGCGCACACACACTTCCATATCAAAGAAAAACACGTACTAGAATTGTGAAAGGTAACCGACAGCTCTTTTTCCGACTCTTCATATATTCGCACTAACACACTTCAAAAACGCAATTTGATAGCAATTCTCAGTAGTACAAAAACAGGCGAACTAGTACATAAACAGGCGATTTTTGTGAGGTTAAATTACAATTTCTAGTACATAAACGACCGAATTAGACGTATCTGCCAAACCCTAGGTAGAGAGTGTTGTGTATCTAGTGACCCTAATGGCGATCAAGCCATAGGTATAATAATTCTAGAATGCTTGACTCCATCTTTCGTGCGCTTCTGACACATTCTTTTGCCCCCACTTACATACGCCGTAACGCTTCTCGTTTATTTTTTGTTTTGCAAATGTTGTTTCAACTTCCTCGCTATGTTTTCTTGGGCTGTGTTCTCGCGGGTTTTACCCATAGAGATATATACTGGAGATGACAAGCAGCGATTGAGTTGAAGGCAGACGTCGACGCATTCACTTGCATGCAAAACAACAACAAATTGACATAACGACCCTGTTTTATCTCACTTCTCTGACTTCAAAGAGCTTTATACAAAACCGGTGGCTTGTCGTCTCCAGTAGCTCTATGATATGAACTAACAGTGAGGTCAATCGGTTGTATTTTAGAACATTTGTAGGGTTTAACATAAAATTTGCAGGTTTTATTTGAAATTCAAAGGTTCTTAATTTGACCGAATTAAGTGTTTTAAACATATGCACTGTAATGTCAATCTCGCTTATTGTATACAGAAGGCATCACTTCTCTGTTGTTTATTAAAGTAACATGGTCACAGAAGTCGCGTATTCGAAACCCACTCATTGCTATTCCTTGTCCGCAGTTTTCCACAATTTCTAATAATATTAATTCCCAAAAATCCCATTCTATCGCCTCTGGGTCGTTCTGTAAACTGAACATCATATTCAAGATAAAAAAAACCTATTCCGATGATCTGCGAGAGAAAACTTATATTGAACGGAGGAACGTCCGGAGTGATCCAAATTTCAGCTTCCTTATGACAGTGTTCTCAAAGAAGGACACTCAAAAGACTCCTTCCGTCTTGCAGAATCTACGAATATCTTGCGACCTCTTTTCTTGTCAAACCGTCTAATGTGTAGGATCCGAAATATTTTTGGTAGCTTCATATGATACACCATAAAAATAAGGACTAGGTTTATAGCGCTATTTTTACAGAATCAGTTACTGTATACATGAACTGCATAGGTACTGTACAGGTAATTAGTGGAAAGTGTTCGTGCGAAATAGTCGTAACTCTTGTTTCCTCTTCGTATGGCATCTTGGTTTAAATGGGTGCATTATTTTACAGTGTGCACTATGTTTCGAATATGCGCTATAGCATTTTATCTACCTTGTATTCAGTGCACAATTCATGACAACCTGTTTCGTCACAGAGTTTTTCAAATTGAAGTGCTACCGCTCTTGACTTAGTTTTCTCTGGGTTTATTGCTTTAATTATCGTTAGTAGAGGTTTCTAAATTTACGTAGCCATCCTCCCCCTCCACCTCACTCCCATCTTTTCATTTTTTTCTGCTAGAAGCAATTTTTCATTTAACGACCAACTCCCCGTCTATTTGCGGGACGTTAACAAGCCCATAAAATTTTATTAATGCTAAGACTTATTTATGCGCTAAAGTGAAAGAATCACAAAATAGCCGGCAACAAGAGTATTAGGGAAGCAACTACCATGTTTCATTTACTCGTGTACGTAGTTTTTTAATGTAGGAGTTGAACTACGTGGGTTTCTAGTGCACAAAATGCTTAAGCATACATCAAAGTAATGTTGTTTACGTAATATGATAATTGATTGTTTAAACTTTTCTTTTGGTTTTAAAATTGTCTTGAGATAAGTTTACAAAATATTCAATAATAAGAATTCCCAGGCTTTTTATAAATTACATAAGACAGTGATCAATTTCAATTTATTTGTTGCTGTAAGATTTTTTTTTAAAAAAAAACACGACTCATGTCGCAAGACCTCAAGATCTATCTAAGATTGAATCTTGGTAAGGGTAGGGAAGGATGAAAAGGAAAAACTAATCAATTTTTATATCTCGTGAACCGCTAATGATAGAAAGATGAATCTTGGGATTTAAGTAGACCCTAAGTGGCTTGTATTAGAAATATAAGGTTTAAAAAGAGCAATATGGGACTGTATTTCCTATCTCAGGAACGGCTTATGCAAGAAACTAACAGATGTACGAAAAAAGTAATTAAGATAATAAAAGTTTTGTATATGCCTTGTCGTACGAAGATTAAGCAAGAAAAAAGTGGTTAGTCTGAATATATTTTCACGAATTTCATCATATCTCTTAGTTCTTAAGCATTGAATGAATTTTACTTCTACGGATTCTCTATATAAATACCAAAAAACTGTTCTCAGGTTATTTTTATATTCAACCACTAAAGAGTGTAAAGGGATTTCATTACAATTTCATGAATTCTGCTATAATCCCTTATAGCATTAGGCCTAGACCTAGACCGGAGAGTTTCAGCTTACTTTCGAGCAACCGTACTGAAAGCCATTCATAAGTAAGTCGGTTCTTCGTACAAAATCTGTCATCGGAAGTCCATACTTTCGGCGAAAGTACATACTTTCGGCTGAAAAACATATCAACAATGCCATTATCGCTAAAAAACTGACACACAATTTTGTGATACTATTAATTTATACGGTGTGGACCAACGAGGATATGATGTATAATTTATGAAATGACCCCTTTTAATTTCAGGCTCATCCGAGTGTTTTGTCTGACTAGGCTCAATGTTAGCGAATAGATTCTTTAACACGAAATGACTCACTAAAACGTTGGCTTGTAACCAGTATTGTGGGGAAAAAATTAGAAACATAAACCGTGCCTCAGAAAATTCACTAGCACTGCTCATGTCCCCATGTATAGTCGATTCGAGATGGTGATGTTCCAATTAAATCTTATATGGAAATATATGAGGATATACATTAATTATATAGCCTGGATAAGAAAACGACATTTGTATATCTGAGTTATTATACAATTTGCTCCTTGATTTCAGTTTTACTTAATTTAGTATTATGTATAAATCTCATGTTAACCGACATCGGTTTACTGTCAAAAATATATCCGTAATAATGCATCACAAATATCTAAAATATCTACCAAAAGAAGAACAGAAATAATGGCATCCTCTATCAAGATTTCATCTCACCGATGATATGGAATTTTTTGAACTTTTTGACCTTTTTGAATTTTTTGAATTTTTTGAATTTCTTTGACCCACCCGGAGTATTTCTTTTCGACATGCGCAGGAGTAAAAAAAATATATTAAATTAAGGCCAGGTATTAGTTGAGAGGCACGAAAAATGGCTTAATTTCAGGATTTTTTTTGGATATAAAATAAATATATATGGAAAAAACTATTGGTAGCTTTTATTGAGGTACAAATGAAGAATAATTGTGAATTTTTTCATAAAAAAATATTGCAAAATGGCGGCTCCAGCTCCCATGACGTAAGGCCGCGATCGGCGTGAGTTGGTGCACGCGGTACCTTCTACAGCCTTGCCAAGTGATCTGAAATCAAAAATCCAAAAATTTTATGAAACTAGAGTAAATTTGCGGGGCCCTAACGTTTTCCGATTTTAAAAAAACGCCCTGAGACTAAAATGGCAGCT
Source organism: Beris morrisii (assembly GCA_951812415.1). Taxonomy (NCBI): domain Eukaryota; kingdom Metazoa; phylum Arthropoda; class Insecta; order Diptera; family Stratiomyidae; genus Beris; species Beris morrisii. The sequence continues at coordinate 76,353,079 of OX638310.1, forward strand.
ATTTGAAAAAAACACCACTTTTTTCACTCTTTTTTGGCTTAAAAACTCAAATAAATGCAATAAAAAAAACAAAAAAGCTGGACGTTAGAGCCCCCCAAATCAAATTTACTTTCTTTTAAGCTTTTATTGATTAAAATCGTTACATTCGTTGAAGCTGTAGAACGTACCACGCTCCGGAAAAAAATGGTTTCGAGAAAAACGCGTTTAAAGTTTGACGTTATAAAAAATCGTATTTAATGTTTATTCCACAGTTCCACAAATCGGTCTGTAACTCGTGAAATACATTCGATATCGAAATATCCTTTTGTCCACGTATTCTCAATAACTTAAGGATGAAAATTAAAAAAAAAGCATTTTTTCGTCGTCATGAACTGATACCTGGCCTTAATGAACTCGACTATAAAACATTATGAAACAATATGAAATGTCAACGAATGTATCTCAACTTGGTGTTACCTACTTGCATTTCGAATTAATGTGGAGCAAACTGAGATACTTTCAAACGTCGGTCTTCCTCTTCCTTTACTTCCTCGATCTTTTTATATAATTACCTAAAAGCCATATTCAGAATTTTTTGCTATTCAAGCCGTAAGTGGATGTAAGAGGGTTATGTAGGTTTTCACAAATTCCGTCATATCTCTTAGGTTTGATAAGATATCGAATTGGTTTTTTTTTCCACGGCCTTTTTATGTTTTTGATATTCAACCTGCAAGGGCTGCAACGAACTTTCAAGAACTCCAACATACCTCTCATTTTTGAGGGATATCGAATTGATTTTACTTTATCGGGCTCTTTATATAATCGCCTAATAGTTAATTTCAGAATTTGTTGATACCTCCCGAGGGGGTATGAAGTGGTTGCATATGTTTGAGTATCTCTTAAATCTGATAAAATGTCAAATTGGTTTTTACTTCTGCACGCTTTTTATATAAACGCAAAAAAAAGATTTCAAGTCCACCCTCAAGGGGTTGTATATATTTTTATAAATTTCGCCATATAAGTATCTTAGGTCTGATGAGGTACCAAATTGGTTTTTACTTTTATTTATGTAATCGGCTTAAAACTGATTCTTTGTAATTTAACTCACAAGTGGGTTTTTAATCTAGCGAATTTTAACGTAATCGCCTAAAAACTTTACAATTTTTTGAAATACAACCCCCAAGGGAATGTAAAGCAGTGCATCCGTTTTCACGAATTTCGACATACTCGTATGTCTTAGATCTGTTGAGATATTGAATTAGTTTTGGGCTTTTCATATAATCGCCTAAGAATTCTTTTCAGCATTTCTCGATATTCAACCCCCAATGATTAGACAATAGGTCTGATGATATATAAAATTATATTTAATTTCCACGGAATCAAAATATAATCGGCAAAAATCGAATTCAGGATTTGTCGATGTAATTTTATAGGCTGTTTATTTGTTTTAAAGTTTTGTATGAAGGAGCTATTCTAGTTATAATTATTAAAAAATTAACTTTCCAAATATTCGCCCTGTCTCGAAATACCCAGTGCTATTAGTCTACGTTGACCCTGTCCCGGACTATGATTCAAAATTGTAATTTGTGTTTAAGTGTGTCAATATCGTCGCTACTTCAAAATAATAATGTTGTCACCAGACCGTTAGCAGATTATTCCCATCACACATGGCCTATTCCTCGTAAAAGATCTGTCTAAATTTGTTATTAAATTTTACTGATCAAATATTTAACTGTGAAATACAATCTGTACCAACAATACAGAAAAAAAAACGTTAAACCAATTAGACACTTATACCCTAGCCACACGGCTACCTAAATTGACTATTTATTAATTCCCAATTAGATTTAAATTGGTAATTTTAAATTTACTTACACACGGTCCTTCTACTTATGATCACAGTATTTAAATAAAAACATTATGTCCTGTCATATTTCCAGCGAAAGAAGTTCGTCGTCTGCCGTTCTAGAGATTCGCTTTCTTAAGCTAGTATTACACTGTACACTGTGACTATTTTCCCGTCAGATAGCATAACCGTCAAATTATTGCTTGCCAAATTATTTTATCTGCTCGACACAAAGTCTATTTTGACGGAAAAAATTTGACAGAAGTTTTCGTTAAATTTTTTAGTCAAATATTTGACAGGATGACCGGTAATACTAGCTTTATGTTCATATCGATTTGATAGCATAATTGACATTTAAATTACTTGTTATGGATGTAAGCGTAAAACTTCACATGAAACGTGAATCCTATTATGTTTTTCACAACTTAGGTATTAATGCCCAATCCTAATTGAACATTTATGTGAGACCAATGTTATCAATTTTTGGAAATTTAAAAACCATTATGATCAATTTTCACAAGACACACAGTGAAATGGGCAGTGTGTCTAGGGTATTAAAGTATTAGGTTTAAAAATATCAAATGTAAACATTATTTGTAAGAGACATGGAGCCAATCACCCTTATTCTGGAACCCACCAGCGGGAAAGTGAACTGCGATTTCTCCAATTTTAGATCATTGAAAATGCATGAACGATTCACTTTCTTGAAAATTTGAAAGTAGAAATCCACAATGAAATAATCGCATTTTTATACTCTAGATGAAATCATATAGAGTATTATAAGTTTAATCCAACCCGAAAAGTTTGTAACGCATAGAACCGAGCCTCGGACGAAAAAAAGTTATATATTATTTTGTGTTTAGTTGTGGCCAAAAACCCCAAATCCGTTTGCTGTCCGTCCGTCCGTTTGCACAATAACTCAAGAACCCGTTGGCCTAGGAAGTTGAAATTTTGTCAGCACCTGTAAAATGGAAAAAGTAAGGCTAAGTTCGTTAATGGGCGATATCCTTCCACTCCTTCGGGTACCTCCCATACAAGAGTCCTTAAAACACGTATTCACAATTATTGCTCGAATGCTTCAAGTTAGGAGCTTGAAATTTTGAATACTTAAAGTTTACAATGTTTAAAACGAAAGTTCCGAATATGATGCAAATCGAATGAGTCCTTCGTGTAGCAGCCTACAAAAGTCCTTCAAAAATGTATACAAGTTACAGAATCCACTATAACTCTAGTACAAGTTAAAGCAGGGATTCAAAATTTTACAGGAATTAGTTTTATATCAAAAGCAAGACTGATTTCATTAATTAGCGCAATCCATCAACTAAAATATAAATCGGAGTTCAGTATTTCATCTAGAGTATCATACGATTGGCTTGCAGCCGATCGTGACTTTAAAGTTTGTTTTAGAAAGTAATTGTTTATTGTTTATGAAAGTATGTATACAATGAGACGGTTAGTCTCTACAATTTGTTTACATAATAAGTTTGCAAGAAAGAAACAGAATGAAATACAAAAAAAAAAGATTAAAAAAAAAAAAAAGTTAAAGAGGAAAAATAAGAATGAAAAATGGTATAAAGCAATTAATGAAGTAATTAGTGTGTAAAATGTAGAATATAAGAATTAAAGGTATTAAAAGAAAGAAAATAAGTATGTTAGAATTTGAATTTTCGATAGTTATATACTCGTATGTATACACAAAAAGAGAAACAACAATAAAAGTGAAGCCTCAGTCCAATCCCGCAAAATGCTCAAAACAATGCTCACAGAAATTGGCTTACACAGTAATACGCCGTAGAGAGGACGGAAGCGAATTCCATAGCGAGACTATCCTGACGAAGAATGATAGATGACCAAGTCTACCAGTGTCGCGGTAATAAATTGGCTTTAAATAAAGATAAATTTGAGATGGCCAATCTCTAACATTTATAGTATTACAATTTTTGATATTTTTCTAATCAAAAATATTGTTTCAAACACCCGGGAATATGTCTTTAGTATATCGATAAAGCAGTTTCCGAACGTGTTCAATAATCGCATGTGCTGTGAATGGGAGTCGAATGTGAATCGCATAGTCGGCGGGAATAGCAAAGCCCCTGTTTTCCAGATTAAGCGTGAATAAATTGAAAATAGAGATTCAAAATTCAAAGTATTTTTGATTACAAGTTACAATCGCGGGTATCGGTTGGTAACAGTGACCTTATGGTCAAATTCATGTTCTATTCTCTGTTGATCTATCTTTTGCATTTTCTCTTTCTCTCTAGCTCTATAATTTGCATTTTCTCTTTCTCTCTTGCTCTCTCAATTTCTTGTTTTTCCTGTCTATCTCTCTCTCGCTCCTTTTCTTGTTTTTTTCCTGTCTCTCTCTCCTTTTCTTGTTTTGCCTGTCTCTCTCTCTCCTTTTCTTGTTTTTTCCTGTCTCGCTCTCTCTCTCTCCTTTTCTTGTTTTTTCCTGTCTCGCTCTTTCTCTCTCCTTTTCTTGTTTTTTCCTGTCTCGCTCTCTCTCTCTCTCTCCTTTTCTTGTTTTTTCCTGTCTCGCTCTCTCTCTCTCTCCTTTTCTTGTTTTTTCCTGTCTCGCTCTCTCTCTCTCTCTCTCCTTTTCTTGTTTTTCCTGTCTCGCTCTCTCTCTCTCTCTCTCCTTTTCTTGTTTTTTCCTGTCTCGCTCTCTCTCTCTCTCCCCTTTTCTTGTTTTTTCCTGTCTCGCTCCCTCTCTCTCTCCCCTTTTCTTGTTTTTTCCTGTCTCGCTCCCTCTCTCTCTCCTTTTCTTGTTTTTTCCTTTTTCTCTCTCTCTCTCTTTCTTGTTTTTTCCTGTCTCGCTCTCTCTCTCTCCTTTTCTTGTTTTTTCCTGTCTCGCTCTCTCTCTCCTTTTCTTGTTTTTTCCTGTCTTGCTCTCTCGCTCTCTCTATCCTTTTCTTGTTTTTTCTTGTCTCGCTCTCTCTCTCTCCTTTTCTTGTTTTTTCCTGTCTCGCTCTCTCTCTTTCCTTTTCTTGTTTTTTCCTGTCTCGCTCTCTCTCTCTTTTTCTCTCCTTTTCTTGTTTTTTCCTGTCTCGCTCTCTCTCTTTTTCTCTCCTTTTCTGGTTTTTTCCTGTCTCGCTCCCTCTCTCTCTCCTTTTCTTGTTTTTTCCTGTCTCGCTCCCTCTCTCTCTCCTTTTCTTGTTTTTTCCTGTCTCGCTCCCTCTCTCTCTCCTTTTCTTGTTTTTTCCTGTCTCGCTCCCTCTCTCTCTCCTTTTCTTGTTTTTTCCTGTCTCGCTCCCTCTCTCTCTCCTTTTCTTGTTTTTTCATGTCTCGCTCCCTCTCTCTCTCCTTTTCTTGTTTTTTCCTGTCTCGCTCCCTCTCTCTCTTTTTCTTGTTTTTTCCTGTCTCGCTCTCTCCTGTCTCTCTCTCTCCTTTTTTTGTTTTTTCCTGCCTCTTTCTCGCTCTCGCTCTCACTCTCACTCTCTCGCTCTCACTCTCTCTCTTGTCCTCTCTCGCTCTCTCTTCTTCTCTCTCGATCTCTCTTGTCGTCTCCAGTGATGCCAATTTAGTGCTTTCAGCGTTAAATTTGGTGCTCAAAATATCGTCTCAGCGGTCAAAAATTAGTTTTATCGCTTGCACTTTATTTGAATATGCTGGCGATTGGTATGAAAAAATTAAATTTTATTGCCTTTAAGTTGAAATTAACGCTCAAAATTTCATATTTTAGTGCTCAACCAAGAAAAATACTTGGGAACACTGTCGTCTCTCGGTCTCTCTTTCCTTTTTCCTCCCTCTATGGTTTTCTCTGTCATTTTATCGCTATAACTTTTCGTTTCTCTCCCGCTTTCATGGTCACTCTCTTGCATTACCCCGTCAAAGTTGTCCTACCTGAAAGGGAGGATTGGGCCACAAACAAACCCACTCCAAAACCAGGATCCATAATCTGGTACACAGACGGATCTAAAACTGATCAAGGTGTAGGAGCAGGAGTTTATGGAGTGCGCCCAAATGTGGAAATCTACTGTAGCATGCACATAACATCCACTGTTTTTCAGGCGGAGACTCATGCTATTGAACTATGCATTAGAGAAAATATCAGACGGGGCTACAAAAACCAACAAATATATATTCTCTCGGACAGCAAGGCAGCAATAATGGCACTTCAGTCCGTTCAAATCTACTCCAAACTTGTTTGGAATTGCCTCCAATGCCTGATTGAACTCGGAAATAAGAATAGAGTTAGTCTCATTTGGATTCCGGGACACAGCGGCTATGTAGGTAATGAAATGGCCGACTTAATGGCTAGGAAAGGTTCGGAAGCTGACTTCATGGGACCATATCCATTCTGTGGGATACCATTAAGCACAGCCAGAATGAACATCCGAATGTGGCAAAAATCGCAAAGTGCCATTCACTGGGACTTGGTACCGGGGAACAGGCACTCAAAGCTTTTTATGCCAAAACACTCGGAAAAAAGAACATCTGATTATCTAAAATTAAGCAGATATCAGACCCGAACCTTAGTGGGAGCTCTGACTGGACATTGTCACATGAGGAAGCATCTCAATAGGATTGGTCTCTCTGAGACTAAAATTTGCAGAATATGCAATGACGAAGACGAAACACCAGAGCATATCCTCTGTGAATGTGAGGGTTTAACTCGCAAAAGGCTTCGTCACTTCGGTCAGGGTTTCATGGACCCATCGGAATTCCTGACCATTCGAAAAATACTAGGCTTCATTGAAAGCGCAGGGATCGAAGAGGAATCATAATCAAACCGGGGGGACGTCACAATAAGCCCAAATGTGGCTGCAGTGACAGAGGTTAACCACACCAACCCCTACTTCCAAATCTATCTATCTACCCCTCTCTCTTTCATTATCTTTTTTTTACAAGATGATGTGATCAGACGGAAGATGATATCTAAAATAAATCTTTATCTGATAAGCAAACTCTCGATACTGTCAAATTATCGATTTCGAGGTTTTTGTCCTCATCTAATTATTTCTATTATTCTTTCTAGGTTGGTAAATTATGTTTTATTTCTTATTGAGCAGAAGTTTCAATACCAACTATTTTTGCATGTATCTAGTGTGTGCAAAAATAAAAATATTAAAAGCAATTCAGGGCTCCTGTAAAATTTGTAACGACGAGTTTGCCTCTCAGGTACATAAATATTGTCTTATTTAACATTTCTGGAGAGGCTACTAAATCCGACAGAATCTCAAAAAATAAAGCCATTTCGTTTGATTTCCTGTAAAAAATAAGTGCTACCTAATTTATCCTTATGTCGTATAACTTAATATCCTGGAAATAACGACTACCGTACTTATTAAGTGGTATTTGTACTGCAAAGTTCATCTCCATTATCGAGCTTAGTATAGCTACAAATATCCTATTTCCGTTTATCAATCTCTAAGGGATGCAAAATCATTTCTGCGTAAGTTTTACTATGCTTTGCTCTTAGCATTTCATAGGTAATTCGCAGTTCAAATCGGCAATGAGAAAAAGTTTATTTTCGGTAAAACGATTATGGTATTTTGAGAACATGTCGCATAATCGCGTGCATATCTAATACGTTTCTACTGAATCATTTCTGTTTATGACACTGTAAACTAATTCCTTATCGTTTTCAGACCTGTTTGCTATTTACCGAAAACAGGCGCGCCATTTCGCATAGTTGAAGGCATTTTACGTGTTAAATTATGAAAAAGATTTGATCAATTAGACGCACATATCTTTCGAGTTGGAGTTGAGTACATTTATACTCTTTTACAAGATCGATTTGATAAAATAGCGTTCAGCTTTTTGCAATATGTCGCACTCGATTGGGATCAAGTCGCTCTGGATGATTTGTGCATTTAATTTAGCACCTCACGCTCCTTAATGTGAACCTGTCTATAGGTGCCAGTCTGCACTATCTATAATTGCTCACGCAAATCCTGACTAAACTGTAGATATAGTGCTCATAGTCTAATGGAGGACGGCTAGATATTCATGAGTTATTTGATCACTTTATGTACGAGTACATATTATCATCACACAACTCTTACCATTTGTCGTTTTTAATTAGAAGTAATGCCTGGCTCAATAATTTAGCAATGAATTGTGTGACTGTGACTAGCTAGTCAGTAGTCAAGAACGATATTATATTACTGCATATCGTCAAATGAGATCTCATTGGAACATGTTGGAAGAAAAGATGTTGAAAATGTGATAAGGAAAAGCACAAACTGTACTAATTAGGTTCTAAACAAGTTTCTGCTACGATTGGTTAAGTTTATTTATCTACAATTCTACAACATGCCATAATTGTTGTAGCCTCCATTAGATACAAGCCCCTAAGTGAATTGTGTCAAGTATTGCTAACTACAACCCAGGTAAATTGATATTTCGCGAAATTGCCGCACTCTCAAATGAAACGATTTTAATCAATTTTCTTAATGAATCATGATAGTGTTACATGCCATTTGTTATGATTAATCGTTTATGGTAAAGTCAAGAATTGCATTTGAGACTGACTATCCCATTCATCTACTTCGTACATTATTTTAAACTATTTACATTAGTGCGTTTATAATTTAGTGAAGATTGTGGACATACGTGGATACAAATATGTACTTATTCTGTAGTTCACGACAGCAATAGGTACCTACTCAATGCCTTCGAGACATAATTAGCATTGAGATTAAACATGTCTGTAAGGCACCATGAAAATTACATTCTATAAGCTTCGGCTACATAATTTTATTGTACATATTTGGATTTTCCATAACTAGGACGATGTATATATTTGCATATCGTCGGTTCATAAATATTCGTACCAACATGACAGAATATCATTGATTTTCCTAATTCCCTCCTCTGATAAATCCATTAGACTTTAGTCAACCTTGTGCAGAGTGATTTATTTTTAGTTTTATTAAACATTCATTAAAAGTGAAGAAATTTTGCCAAGTTTGAATTTTTTAGTATAAGCCTTTCAATAGAGTTAGAAATCCGACGCTTTTGCTGTAAACTCAAGTTCAAATTATAGTACATTATTTTTGAAATTTTCAGGGTTGCAAAATTCACCGTGAATTCGATTGTAAAGTTATCAAATTTGTCGCAATCTCAAACTATCTACATCTGTGCTAATCAAAATATTACATTTTCTTGTAGGTAACAAAACAATCAAATTTTTAAATAAAAATGTTTAAAAAAATCATTTCAAAAAGAAGCGAAATACTAAAAACTGACATAAGAATGGGGAAGTTTCTAGTCAAAAAGAAAATTATACACAACTTTTCAGTCCTTTATACCGGATCGAGAGTTTATTCCTTAGAGGGCATCTTCTAAACGTAGTAGACACTGAACAAAATAAATTCTTGCATCTGTACATCGTACTGTATACGAGCGGTTTACGTTGAAACGCTTACGTGGAATATTTACGGTGATTCTTCGTACAACATTTTAACTGCTTCTACGTACCATATGTACGTTCTTTGAACGTTGAAAGATTGTGTAACTTAACCAAAATTTAATTATCTTGAAATATTTACACCCACCAAATTTTATATGTTGCCATTTCTACATAGGGTATACTACCCGGTTTCGGGCCACCCTGTTGCTTTTATCTTTATACTAAGCTTCATCTAAATAAAAAACAATTCAATTGCTAATTTGAGGTGCTTAAGATGTTCTGAATGAATTCTTTGTCGCTTTGCGTACTCTAAGTAACCCGTACAATCATTCTGGAATATTTGAAGATGACACATCAAATTTCGCATTTCATTAGGTATTTTGCTAAGCGCGAGTTAGTTTTAACGCATAGTTTTGTAGTTTTGTTAACGGTTTTAAAAAATTAATTAATTAAATACTATCCTTAACTGTTTCTTTAATAAAAACATACTGCAGTCACGATCGGCTGCAAGCCAATCGTATGATACTCTAGATGAATACTGAACTCCGATTTATATTGTAGTTGGGGATAAAGTAGAATTACGTGTGTGCATGTTGTATGTCCTTTATTAAGGACTGCCATTAGATTGCTACTCAAACCTAAAAGACAATATTCAGTGTTTAATTTCATATCTTGAACTGGGTAAGTCATCAAAAAATAATTTCCTTTTTGAAGGACTTTCGCATGGGAGGTGCAGGAAGGACTCACTCGATTTCTTTCATATTTATCCTTTTCCTTGGAACCATTTAAAAATGAACGTGTACAAAATTTCAAATTCGTAGCTTGAAGCGTTCAAAAGTTATCGAAAAATATTATTGAACACGTGTCTTAAAGACATTTTGTATGGCAGCTACCAGAAGAAGTAAACGGATTTCGCTGATTAGTAAACTCAAACTTCGTTTTTACTCAAAACTAGTTTGTACAAAATTTCCAATTCATAGCTAAAAGATTACTTGAGTTATATTAAGTTCCGTATATTAAGTGAAGACGTTTTGACAGGGTATTTGTATGGCAGCTACACGAAGGACTAATAGGATTTTCTTCATAATCATATATTTAGCTCCAACTATTGGAAAAATAACACATACAAAATTTCAAAGACGTAGCTTAAACCCTTCTGAAGTTATCAGCCAATATTCTTAAACACGTGTTTTAAGGACGTTTTGTATGGCAGCTACCAGAAGGAGTAAAAGGATTTCGCTGACTAGTAAAGTCGAACTTCCTTTTCACTCAAAACTAATTTGTACAAAATTTTGAATTCGTAGCTAAAAGATTACTTGAGTTATAGTGAGTTTCGTAAATTAAGTGAATACATTTTGACAGGATATTTGTATGGCAGTTACATGAAGGACTAACAGGATTTTCTTCATAATCATATATTTAGCTCCAACTATTGGAAAAATAACACATAAAAAATTTCAATGTCGTAGCTTAAACCCTTCTGAAGTTATCGACCAATATTCTTGAACACGTGTTTTAAGGACATTTTGTATGGCAGCTACCCGAAGGAGTATGACGATTTTGCCCGTTAACGAACTTAGCCTTACAAATTCAACCAAACATCCAGATTCAAAATATCAAGATCCTAGGTGAAGGCGTTCTTGAGTTATCATGCTAACGGACAGACGGACGTCAAGCGGATTTGAGGTTTTTGGCCACAAATAAACAAGAAATAATATATAACTTTTTTTCGTCCGTGGCTTGGTTCTATGCGTTACAAACAGGCGCGTAGCGTCAGGGGTAGCGGAGGTAGCGCCGCTACCCCTTTCTTTCATGAAAGAATCTTTTTTCTTTATTCCGTTCCTAGTCCACTTATGCATTCATGAATATGAATTCATACTTGAGTTAATCAATCGATTAATCGACATATAACTTACATGTCCATATGTTAAGTATAGAGATCCATAGCTCACGTAAAGTTTCTTGATTACCTTAAAAAAAAATCTGCCAACAGTCTGGGCGCAACTTTATTATTTTATGGGTAGAAGTCCGAAACGTGTTTAATGATGAGATACGGTGTTGGGTACTATGCGACTGACAACCTAAAAAATAACGTTCCAAATAGCCTAATGGTTATTTTTTAGGTTGTCAGTCGCATAGTACCCAACACCGTATCTCATCATTAAACACGTTTCGGACTTCTACCCATAAAATAATAAAGTTGCGCCCAGACTGTTGGCAGATTTTTTTTTTTATTTACGTATTTTTTTTATCAATAGAATAATTCATAGTAGTAAAAGCGAATTCGATCACATTAAACCTAAGAGATTTTCGGAATCAGTGAAATCTTAAACAATACCCCCAGGGGGTTTAATTGAGAAAAATACTTAAATCGGTTTTTTCCCCACTACGTTTAAAGCTTATAGAAGTACAAGTGAACTCCAAATCTCAATATACCTTAGGAATATATCAGAATTCGTGAATATGTACACAACCAATTTACTCCCCCTTAGGGGTTGGATATCGAAAAATTCCGTTACCGTTACCGTTACTAGGCGCTTATATAAATAGCCCGCAGAAGTAAAATTGCTTTGATAGTTTGACATGTCTAAAAGTTTTAACGAAATTCGTGAAAATGTGGATTCACGGACATTTTTTTGACTCAACCTCTGAACGCCAATAAAAATCTGAACTTTTTTTTGCTTTAATTACTCTAATAGCACATCTACATATACGTACTAAGTTTCAATTTTCTAGCATATGCCGTTTCTGAGATATAAAAAACCACTCCTCTCCCCCGTACCTTGATACCCCTATCAAAAATTTTATTTTTCTAGGATGTCTCCATAGTGGTTCTATATAATCCTAAATTTTTAGCTTTCTATTCATTATGGTTTTTGAGAAATAAAAATCAGAATGTTTTCCTTTCTACCCCCTTTCACCACCACCCCCTACACCCACACCACCAAAATTTTTTTCCCTACTAGAAGTTTATCGACCCCAACTCCTGTAAAATTTTCAAGATCATATCTGATACGGTTTTTGAGATATAAAAATTAAATTTTTTGAGAAATTGCTATCCCCCCACTTTCGTGCTCCACCTCCCCCCTCAAAAAATTTAGTTTTGTTAGACTCCTCTTGTGAGTCCATATACAGAAACTAAATTTTATCTTCCTGGTGTAATTAGTTCGGAAGATATTGTAATCCAAAGTTTTTCACAACCCACCCCCACACCCCACCACCCCTTTTAAAAATTTTAGCTCTTGTCTAATCTGGAAGTATCCCTAAGGACAACAACAAAGTTCCAATCTTCTGACATCAATTGTTCAGGAGATATCGATTTTAGAATGTTTCAATCCCGACTTTCATGCGTTAAAGACTCATTGTTTTCCCCCCCACTTCCACACCCCTTAACCAATATCGACCATTTTTTTACAATTGAGTCCATTATTATAGTACTATATAAGTTCCAAGTTTCAGCCTCCTAGCGTAAGTGGTTCCTGAGATCTAGAAACCAAAATTTTTCGTCTAAAACGCTCCCCTCTCCTCTCCCCTTGTACCCCCACCCCTCAAAAATATACCAGTCGTAGGGGTTCACCCAATCTACCCACCATAAAAATTTCAATTTAATATCTCAACGGGTTTGGGAGCTACGCGCCTTCAAACAATTTTGCGTACGGCGTACGGCGTACGGCGGACGGCGTACGGCGTCTACGGCGGACAGACGGACATTTTTTTTTTTTTTGCTTTTTTGGGGTTTACTAGTCCTAAAACGTGTAAATACAAAATTTCAGGGTAGCAAACTTTTTTGAAATTTCAGGTCGATAACAATACTTTATTATTAAAAAATAATAAAGTAAAACTATCGTTCCATGGAGGGTATCGCAACTTTTTAGCGCTATGCTACACGACGAAACCTAGAACAAAATCACAGCAACAAAAGAAAAAAACATTCGCACTTTTCTTCAGCCTGGCCAGCGCTAGAAATTTGCGCTTCCTCTATATGGTTTTCTTTTTGAAAGTGTTGTCGTTTCACTGCAATTGCGATTTTATATTGCATTTTAAATTGTTAATTGGCACATGGCAATTTGATTCAACTGTGTTTTTGCAATTTGCATTTCTTTGATAAAACAGTATATTTCTCTGTTTGACGATGTCAACAACCAAGCCATTTGAATTAATTTGGTCCCTTCTTTAGAAAAACAAATTGATCATAAATTTTAGAGATTCAGTTTTTACTCAATCAAAATTACGACTTGAGACCAGGAAATCACTTTTGTTAGAATTATGGAATTTGGAAAATCTTTTGTTTTTACCAACAATCCTTGATTGGCAAAGCAAAGTTAATTTAGCGTTTAAATAATATGAAATTATGATTTATTTTAACTCAAATCAATCTTTCTCTTTCAAAGACTTAATCTAATCGAATGAACGATACCAAAACGACAGTACGGGTGCATATAGGAAATTAGACATGTCATTTGCGTGTGGTTTAAAGTCACTTACTTCTAAAGCCTAGTACTGTTTTTCGAGCGAAACGAAATGAACTGTCAAATTCCATTTAAAAAAAATAATTATTTCGTTTACTTTTTGCGACGAAATATTTCGTTCGTTTTGCAGTACTGTGTTCATGGGCAGTAGTCACTAATAGATGGCGCTTGGTTCCGTTAAAGTTTTGATCCCAAGGGTATGGTACCCTTTTATGACAAGCGAAATATTTGACAATTCAACACTTTCAACCGTTCGCTGCCAGTTCAGTTCGTTTGTGCTCGGGAAATTTTGTGTGAGCTATATTTTGTAGTATTGTGTGCCGGAATTGTAAATTTTAGCCAATATTTTAATTTCTTTCAAATTTCGCGCGTTTTTATTTCACTGACATCTAGTAGTAGCGAACTGAATAATTTATTTCACTCTACTTCGAAGTTATCTTTTTCGTTCGTTTTCGTTTCGCCGAACACAGTGCTATACTTTACTAAGAGTACCTATCCAAAACTTAAAAAAAACCAAAATCCTTCAACGATCGACCTGTCGTATATGGAACCCTTAAGAGCGCTACCCTGAGGTTTCACGCTACGCTACGCTACTGGTTACAAACTTTAGGGCTGATTAAACTTATAATACTCTATATGATTGAATCTAGAGTATAAAAATAGCATTATAGTACCTTAAGTTTAATTTCAACAACATTGCAATTAATTTGCTATTATACAGGAGCCCGAAACTGGGCACGGTGTCTTTTTTCATTAAAATTTGTTTTTCTTAATTTTTTTTTATTATTAGTTAAAATTATGATATCAAAATAGAAAAAGTACATTACGACGAATATAAAACAATAATTTTTGTACATGGGTACACAGTAAGATAAAAGTAAGTCTTGGAACTAAAAAAATCTCTTAAGGGTGCCCGAAACCGGGTAGTTTACCCTACATATATGCTACGAAAGTGTATTTACAGCTGACTAATGGGTGGAGGGTTACGTGTGTGGTTTCTCTCTCTTACGTATGGCGATCAATCTGTAGAAACGCTTTCAAATTTGTTAATATTTACACTGAGAAATATTTCAATAATTTTGTACATGTTCTATCCTATTCAGGGACTTAAATATCCGTGGAAAATGTGTAGAAATTTTACGAATTTTTTTTCTGCCATTCTGTGGATATTCTGTGAAATTTTTCTGTCTTTTGTATGTGTGTGGCTATGTATGGTGGTTTCTCTGTCTTACATATCGCGATAAATGTGTGTAGAAAATGTATTGAATTTTCCTTAGATTTATATGGAGACTTTTTTAATAGATGAGCATATGTAATCTCTATAAACTTAAATGTGCGTTGAAAATGTGTAGAAATTTGATGAATATTCTATTGGTACGACCTGCCTGCTAAGAATGTGCAACAATGTACAACGTATTACATTTTGCGTTTGATTCTGCGAGTGCTGCCTTCATAGTGCAACACGTGAACTAAACCAATTACCACTCCACCTACCTTCACCTCCAAAATATTTATTCAATAGAAAAGTTTGCAGGGTTTTCTCGATAAGAGATAAGTGATAGTTAAAAATATGAACATTCATGGCTTAGCTTTTAAGTTTCCTAAATCTGGCGAATGAAATTAGTAATTTTATCGCTATGGGTTCTCGCCAACTACCACCAGTTGTAAATACATTTCAATAGGCTTCTGACGAGTCAAAAAAAACCAAGTTCAAAAAATTTTCAATTGTTCTTTTAAAGTTTTACTTTATTATTTTTAATAAAAAATATTGTGATCGACTTAAAACTTAAAAAAAGAAAATATTTTTACACTCATATTTTGTATTTGGACGTTTCAGATGTAGTAGATCCCAAAAAAATAAAAAAAAAACTCCATTAAAAATTAATCTGTACAAAATTTCAAATTGCTTGAAGCGTTCAAAATTTATCGTCTTAAAGATTACTTGTATGGGAGCTACCGGAAGGAGTAGAAGGATTTCGCTGACTAGTAAACTCGAACTTTGTTTTCACTCAAAACTAATTTCTACAAAATTCAGAATTCGTGTCTGAACGAACTTTTCATGAATTATAGTGAGTTCTGTAAATTGAATGAAAACATTTTTACAGGATATTTGTATGGCAGCTACACGAAGGACTAATGGAATTTATAATATTCATAATCATACCTTTAGCTTCAACTATAGACAAAGCAACACATACAAAATTTCATAGTCGTAGCTTAAATCATTCTGAAGTTATCGGGCAATATTCTTGAGGTATTTTAAGGATTTTTTGTATGGGAGCTGCCTGAAGGAGTAAAGGAATTAAACTGATTAACGAAATCGAAAACTAATTTCTTGAGTTATAGTGAGTTCCCTAATTGAGTGAGGATATTTTTACAGGATGGGCACTTTCTCATATTCATACCTTTAACTGCAACTCTTGTAAAACCAACGTGTACGAAATTTCAAAGTCGTAGCTTTAGGCGTTCTGAGGTTATTGGCCAGTATTCGTGAACACGGGTTTTAATGCCTTTTTGTATGGCAGCTACCCGAAGAAGTAGGACGGTTTTGCCCGTTAAAGAACTTAGCCTTACAAATTTGACCAAACATCCAGATTCAAAATTTCAAATGTATAACTTTTTTCGTCCGAGTCTCATGCAAAGTTTTGGGCTGAATTAAACTTATAATACTCTTAGATTTCATCTAGAGTATAAAAAACACGTAAAGAAAAACTTATGTACATTAATTCCCTTCCGCATACTATATAAAACGTAAAACGAGTGTATACCATACGCGGTACACTTTCGGCCTATTGTGTTTAGCTAATTTAATCCAGACCAGTCATTCGGTCCGATTTTGCAGGTTTGTTTTATAGTGTAAAATTATAATCGGGAAAATATATAAAAAAAAACTCAAAGGAAAGTATAACATGATTATAGAGCGATTAGCTGAATAGCATTGACTTCATTGTATTTCTGTCGAATATTTCGTAGATTGACAAAAAATTCACGTACTACGTTTTAAATTAATGTACCGTTTTTCTGAAGAAAATCCTGTGTTAAAAAATGTTGGTTGTTCCGTAATATGAGGTACTTTACATTGCAATATCTACAACAATTTGATGCATGGGTTGACTAATTGTAGGTTAGCATAAACATTTAAAAAAAAACCAAACCACCTCTCCCCTCTCAACTCAACTCCTTAAAAGTTATCACTTAAAGGGATCCATCCACTTTACTAATTAAAATCTTGAACTTAATAGTTTAAAGTGTTTGGGAGCTACAAGTCTTCAAACGACTTTTCGTACGGCGTACAGAAGGACCTTTTTTTGCTTTTTTCGCGTCTACTAGTCCGTGAAAAACAATGTTTTTCATAGTTGGAATTTTTCGTAATCCTTAAAACACGTTTTTACGAAAATTGACCAATAAGGATGAGTTTAAAGTGTCAAATTAATTTTAGTGACAGCTGGAAATATGAATATAAGGAGAATCGAATGAGTCTGTCGTGTAGCTCCCATATAAATTTCCTTTAAAAATTTGCACATTAATCTTCCGTAACACACTGCACAAGACGTGATATGAAGTTGAAATATTTCAGGATTACTTTTGAGTAAAACGTGAGCTAATGTTCATTAGTGAGCGAAATCATCCTACTTCTTTTGAATACTTCACATACAAAAGAACTTAACCACATGTTTTTTTACAGGTTCATCATATAATGATTTCTTATAAAAGCTACTTTAAACTCTAAATTAGTTTCAATAAAGCTGATCTGGTCTGACTAAATCGATTTACGCGAAATAACCGTTGAAAATGTCGGAAATTTGCAGGATAGGTTCGTGCTGGTCATAGTTGGACCGATGGCTTATACTGTCTCAAAGAAATATTTCTTATACAGTAGTGTTTGTAGTTGCTGGTAAAAATTGGAACAAGAAGAAAATTCTTAGTGAGTCCTTCGTGTAGCCACCATACAAAAATTCTTTAAAAATTTGTGCAGTCATTTTCCGTTGCTCAAGAAATCGGTCAAGCAGGAAGTCGAAATCAAGCAAAAATTACGTTTGAGAAAAAGTAAGCTGAAGTTCATTATTGAACCAAATCATCCCACTCTTTGGGGTAGCTTCCATACATAACTCCTTAAAACGCGTGTTCACGAACATTGGCTGATAACCACATCGAGTTTCAATGAATGTGAAGAAAATCAATTGAGCCCTTTATGTAGTTGCCATTCAAAGTCCTTTAAAAATATATATTTCTCTTCCAGGATTATTTTAAATTTTTCTTATAAGTAGTATACAAATATTTTTCATTTACAATTTTCACGAATTTCGTTAAATCTTTTAGACATGTCGAGCTATCAAAGCAATTTTACTTCTGCGGACGTTTTATATAAGCGCCTAGAAACGGTTTTCCAAATTTTTCGATATCCAACCCCTAAGTGAGTGTAAAGTAGTTGTGGACATATTCACGAATTCCGATATATTTCTTAGGTCTAATAAGATATCGAATTCACTTTCACTTCTAACAGCTTTAAATATAATCGGCGAAAAACCGATTTAAGTATTGTTTGATATTAAACCCCCTGGGGGCGGGGGGGATTTAAGGTATTGTTCAAGTTTTCAGGAGTTCCGAAATTCTTTTAGGTTTAATGAGCTCTTTTACTTATCTATCATCTATTGAAAAACAAATACGTAAATAAATAAAAATGAAGTAAAAATCTGTCCACAGTCTGGATGCAGCTTTATTATTTTATGGGTAGAAGTCCGAAACGCGTTTAATGCGACTGACAACATAAAAAATAACGTTCCAAATAGCCTCCTGATTTAGCTACTGTGAATTGTAAGACGTCAAATACAATTTTTCGTGGCAAAACAAATTAAAGTAGCCAGAATTTGTTCGTAGTACCTACAATTTGATTCAGCTTGTCAGAGGGAAAAGATCGACCTAAATCTTAATGACCAAATAAAGAAAATAAGACAACAACCACGGAATCGCCATGAAATCTTAATATTTATTGATTAAATAAAGTACATTTAAAAATCAAATGAAATCGATCAACTCACTATCTTACTCGGTAGGTATACAGGATATTATAAATGACCATAAGGACTGCTGGGAAGGATATCAAATCTCAGTTTTGTACTTCAGCATAGAAATTACATTGAGAACGAGTTAGAGTTTTAAATAGAATTATTTACAAAAGGTAATTCGTATTTGTTATTTCATTGAAATAGCCGGCCGTGGGTGCAAATCTAACAAGAAATATTACTCCGTGTCATTTGTAAAAATCCGCAGTTTCGCATTTACTAAATGCAATAGTTCTTCTTGAATTTCATCAATTTGATCGGAATTTAATTTTGCATAGTCAACTTTAAAGGCTACTGCTTTCATGAAAGTTTCCATTGGCGTTTGTGGCCTTTGCGGAATCATTTTGGGGCGAATCGGTGTGTCTAAATAACCGTAGCTACTTGTAGTCGATCTTGATATATTGCACGATTTCTTTTTCCGGGAAGCTGCAGGCATCGAAATAATTTCGATATCGCTCGAAGAATACATGTCCACATCATCTTTCCTTAGCGATTTATAGGTCGGAAATCTAAAGAAAGAAAAAGATATTGAAAAAATTATTAATAATAATAATTTACAATTGAGATGTTTTTACTTACGAATAATCAGCACTAGATTGCGAATCACTCGTTGTTTCGTACATTGCCAACGGATGATTTTTAATTGCTCCATTTCCTTGAAGATTTTTTGCTCTAAACCACTGAGAGTTCGAAAACCTGGGAAAGAATATTTTTCGTTATTTAAAATTCATAATGTTAAGTAAGAATAGTGTAGTACTCTTCAGCAATAAACTGTGTGTTATTCGGTGTATTGATAAATCTCCTTGACATGGGCATCCATTCCTCATCACTTGTAGAATATTTTTTATAGTGTTGCGATCTAAATGCAGATAGACCTAGACATCTGAATTGGGAAATTACGAGGTTGTTAATTAAGAGTTACAATATAGTTAGTAGAAATACTTACGAATATTCCTCGACCGAATTTAAATCTGCTTTAAACTTAGTTGATTCCGCGGTGATGGACGTTAAAATTGTTTTAATATTGTCAAAAGAGTATTTTTCAGGAGTATCGTCTTTTAACAAATGACAATCCTTGGTCCTGTATAATCAACATAACAATTCGATACATTATTAAAAATTAAATTAAAAACAGTAAAACTTACGAAATTTCGTCAACCAATTTTGTCGAAATGGTTTCAATATCATCGTCGTCAATGGTGCATTGGTTGTTACCTGATCTAAATGGACAAATATCAAGACATCTGAAAAATCAATAAATTTGGTCAGAATATGTGAAATATCTTAAAATTATAATATTCTAAAAATTGTGACTTACGGCATTTTTTCAATTCCATTTGGATCAACAAATGTTTCCATCATTTTTGCTTGCAGTGATATTAAAGATGCGGAAATCTCATCGAAATTATCGAACATTTCTTGTGTAAGTTGTTCCAGTTTTTCCGATCTAAAACAAAATTTTATAATTATATATTTCAAGTACTTTTCAAATTTCTGTAACATACGCATAAGGTTCAAGATCTTGGATTGGTATTTCATCATCATCACATGCACTAATCGAAGACTTCTCAATATCTAGTCCAGCTAGCGAACAATAATCCAAAGAACTGCAAAATGGAGTATACAATTTAATAACATCCCTGATTTATTTAAATAATTTTTATTTGAGGAACTTACGAGTCTGACGTGTCTTTATCACCTGATTGTTTTATTTTCTCGTTTTCATCTATTAAAAATATAAAATTATTAATTATTTTTTTGCAAAGCTTGTATTGGACTGCGACTGTCAAATATTTGACTATATAAATTTGACAAAAATTATTTTGGTTTGTTTAGGACAATTTGGCACTATTCACGATTACTATTACTTCACAATTACACTATTTGACTACGTTTAATATACCAACAGAAATAATCAAATATTTGACGAAGTGGCATAGACTAGTACAAGCTTAAGTTAAAACCGTGATGTAAATTTACCTATTATTTCAAGGAGTTCGATAATTTTTGAACTTTGTTGTTCATCGCGATCACTTTCGTCGATATTTATCTGTTTATCCATTTTAAGTTTGAAATGTTTTCTAGGTCCTTTCAATTCGAATATCGAAATTAAACTGATTTTGACTTGAAGATTTCTTCTACAGATAGATGAATACTGTACACGATTTAAGCGCAGATAGGTAATTAGTTCAAAGCATATATGATAAATGCAAATCCTATATGTTCCGGTACCTGTGGATCTTTCGGATTACTTTACCATCGCGCGATCTACTATATATACCTGTTCATGTTTATTGTCCTACCTATGTACAGTCCTTTATTTCATAGTATAGACGTGTCTTAAAGATGACTTATTTATGGACACAAGGACCGCATGGACCTGGGCTAGGTTTTTAAAGGTTCAGCAGGTACAATAAATATGCACTCGATTTATCCAAACTAAAATTTCGCAAGAAAGGGATTAAGGCACTTTAATAAACTTTTCAGAAAATGGATTTATTGTATGGTGTCTGGATTTTTGTAGGCGTTATTCCGATCAACCTTAAGCCTTAAAATTAAAACTAAAATGTTTGGGGTTAGTAGTTGATCTAAAAGAATGTTTGACGGCTTGTACCTCAGGATTCCTAGATATTCTGGAATTTCCCCGAAAGATAGACCAAGCGAGCTTCTATTGTTGGTGAACTTATAAGAGAGTGAGACTAGGAGGTCTTATATTTCTGATTTTTAGATGGCAAAAAGAGTTTTACATAGGGCTTTGAGTGGGGATAGCAAAAAAGGATGTCGTGGTTATCATGATTATAGCTTATAGCCACTTCTACCCCAAAAAAAATTATCTTTTCATTTACTCTCCAATTTTGATATGAGTAAATTAAAGAGTATTTTTTGATAACAATCTTTAACTACATCACAAGCTTCGACCCAAAAAAAAAAATATTACGGCATGTCGATTTTAATTTATTATTTTAATAATATAAATATTATGAGATTTTGAAAAATCTGCAAAAGGTCTGGGCATAACTTTAATTCTTTCGGGAAAGTTTGAGACTTAGCTAAGGTTAGAATGCGGCAGAATTTGTTTCACTAGTCGGTCAAACAAATTAGTATTTTGGAGGAAAATCACCGTTAACACGCGGCTCCGCGTCCATCGAAAATTTTGGCAGTCAAACTGTTAACATTAATTTTTGAAATCTGTAATTTCGGGCGTGAAAAATCCGGTAAAAAATAATGTACTCTTTTAATTCTTACGGCAACAGACCTAAAATAGGGACTTGGATGTACGAGTTATTAGATTTCAAAAATTACTGTTGACCGAGGTGTTTCCCATTTTCATCATATTTTTTTTCTGATTTGACTGTTCCTCATAGAAACTGACCTTTTATCTTCTATAGGATGTCCGGAACTTGATTGGAAATTTTTTGAGCGGTGGTTTCTGGATATATTTTGAGTAAAAATTGTTCTTTATGGAAGGTCAGTTTTCACTATCCGCGGAGATGGATGGTGACAAATAAGTCTTTGGGATGTATACAATCTTTGGATTACGATATCTTGGTCCACGGAATATAAATGGACAAAGGGAATTCGATGAATATAAAACTTTTCAGGGAACGATCGAGGAGGCGTTGGAAATTTTGGGGGTGATAATGTAAGGATCAAGAAATTCCGATATTAGTTTCTCGAGAACCGCTAGTATGATACGGGAGGAGTGCTTCTCCTATCTCTGAAACAGTTCATACTAGAAACTTGGAACTGGGTGGGTAAATTTAAATGTAAGAGAAAAGTAATTTAGATGGCGTTGGCGTATGGAGATGTAGAAAAAATAATTGGTCTGTGAAAATGGGATGCATAATTTTTTACAAATGTCGTCATATCCCTTAGACTTTTTGAAATATTGAATTAATTTTTCTATTACGGGGTTTTCAAATAAATGCATATAAACTGCTTTCAATATTTTTTTTTTAAAGTAAACGGGTATAGATTTCATGGGTATACATTTCCGCCATATCTCTTGAGTCTAATAAGATGTCGAATTGCTTTTTACTTTCACCGAGTTTCTATTTAATCGCCTACATACAAATTTAAAGCTTTTTTTGATATTCAACCATCAAGGAGGTGTAAAAGGACTGTATACTTTTTCATGAATAGCAATATACACCTTAGATCTGATGAGATATCGAATTGGTTTTTACTTTCACGGTCTTTTTATATAATCGTTAATTTCATGATTTTTGGAAATTCAACCACCAAGGGTGAGTTAGGGAGTTGCATACGTTTTCACAATTTATTCCATATCTCTTAAGTCTGATGAGATATCGAATTGGTTTTTACTTCTACGGGTTTTTTTTATATAATCGCCTAAAAACCGATCTCACGATTTTCTGAAATTCAACTCCGAAGGCGGTTGGAGTTACTTACGTTGGAGTTGCATACGTTAACAAAAATTTTTCAACTGGCGAGATATCAAATTGGTTGTGTGAACACGCTTTTTATGCAATCATCTAAAAGATGACTTCATGTCTTTTAGTATACGTTTTTACAATTTTCGTTATATTTCTTAAGTTTGACCAGGTAGTAAATTAGATGTTACTTTTACGAAATTTTTATGCAATCGCCTCAAAACTAATTTCAGGATGTTTTGATATTCAACCCCCAAGGGAGTAAGTAAAGGAGTTGCATACATTTTCATGAGGATAAAACAAAATTCGAGATGCAACCGATGATATCTAATTATTTTAAAGAAATAATTTATTATTTTTGAATAGTTAAAATGCTGAAACTCACGCTGTAAATGACAATAACTTTAAATGATGTTCTTTTTAAATGTTCAAGCGTGAATGAATTCGACTCTAAAGTGTATTCTAATTCAAAATATATATTTATTTATTACTCTGTGTAATAATATGTTATTAGGTTTTTGTAATTTTAATACTACTAGAAAGTAGAAAGTAAACATATTCTTTTCTACAAAATTCGATAATTCAAAGTGACCATCATCTTTTCGACAATTCTTCAATTTAAGGACTTATACGAATGGTTTGTTTCGTATACGTTTAGATATGACAATTTATGACATCAGGCATGAGAGATTTAATTCTTAAATAAATGTTGGTTGGTGTCTTGGCTTGACTTGTTTTAAGACAGCTGATGAATTCATGGATAGAGTAATCTAAAAAATTGCTTACTGGATAAAAAAAGGCAATTTTGATTTTTCTGGTGTATATATGATGAAATAATTTTTTCCAGGGATTTCCGTACAAACCGAGCGAAGATTACGTTTCCACTTTGACTTTAACGTTTGAATTATGCAGTAAAAAGCTGAATATTTGGACAGGTTTACTTTGTTTTTTCAAAACTAGTATATTAGCAATGCTTTTACGTCAACATAGACGTAGACGGTAACGAAGCAAACTTATCGAATTCGTCCTAAAAATTTTGATTCTATTATAGAATATATTAAGGGCTCATATACCCCTGAACGCGCTGAAAATCGAGTAAATTTGAAAAATTATTATAAAGATTATATGGTGAAAAAAAAATTGAATTGTTGAGTTCACATATCTTATTAACTATTTAACTATAAAAAAAAAAAATTTTTTTTTTTTAATATTAACATTGTGTTTTACGGGTTTAAATGGACTACTTATAAAAACCATGGCGCTTCCTGGTCGGCATCATAACTTCACCAAAAATAATTCAATTTGCAAAAATAAATAAGAATCTTGTAGAATAATGTAGTAGTTATAGTCTCACGGAGGGAATTTTTTTTTTTTTCAAAAATAAATAAGTTACAGTATTTCGAACTTTAGTAATCAGTTTTTTAAAAAAAAATTTGCGTTTAATAATTTATAAAAAAATTTCCAAGCAAAAAATTAAAAAAACCTCTCGATAGACTATAGAGAAAATAGTTATCAAAATTATAAAAAAAAAAAGTTGGAAAATATTAAAAATTGACCGAGTTATCGTGCCGTCTAAAAACATAGTATCGAGTAAAATGCGTTTAAAGTTTTTGGTAGGTACAACGTGAACTTACGGCTAGTCTCCCATTCCAGCTTCGTACAGTACACCTTCTTCCTCTTGTATCTTCGTGTTTTTCACAGATGGTCCTATAAATGACCTTGTTTTCTAAGAAACCCGGCTTTTGCGAAAAAATAAATGCTAAACGCTGCTGTTGAGAGTGTTCGCGGCAATTAGCCAGGAAGCCGCTCCAAACCGATGTCTGGTGACATTTATTGCTATAACTTTGTAATGGAGTGGAATTTTCTAAATTCTAATTTTTTTTTTAATTCTTAAAAGTATAAAAAATAAAAATCTGCAAAAAAAAAAAATCCATTTTTTGAAAATTTCAGGGGTATATGAGCCCTTAACTTTAAAAGTTAAAAATATTATAAATTATTTTGGCTTTGATTGCCTCACAAAAATAAATGTTTTGCATGTTATTTAACTTTAAAAAAAAGACTGTTATTGTTAGACTATCTTTTAATTCTCTAATAGCTTGTCAGGATAATACTAATTTCTTTTATGACTGACAAAGGAATTTGATCAAATAAGAACAAAACAATTTGAACAAAATGAAATTCTTTGCAGCCGCTTCACCGGCTTTTCTGTCTATTTGCTGGCTGAAGGAAACGGCGTTATAAGTTGAAAATTGACAATATTTTACGGTTCCAATTTGTTAAATTTTGAAAAGAAACATCAGCTTTTGTATCAGTAGCTATTTTTTTATACAAAATAGTAAAACTTCATAGATCCACTCCATCCTGCTAAACGCCGTGTATAAAATACATTTCGCCTACATTCCTCACCGCTCGAAAACTAATTTTTTTTGGTATGATGAAGCAGTCGTCAATGGAGTCCCAAAGTTACAGAAACGATAAAAATTTCTTTTTCGGTCGGAAAGTTTGAACTTGTCCAAAAACCTTTACACTCCTTTGAATCAATTCCAAACCCACCTGTGGATGTACTTGTTCTACTAATATTATAACTTTAATAAAACCTTAGAGGAATAAGGGAATTCGTGAAAACATACACGACCTTTTTCATCCCTTAAGCGATTGAATATCAAAAGTCCTAAAATTAATTTTTAGACGATTATATAAAAAGCCCGGGGAAGGAAAAACCAATTCGATATCGCATCAGACCTAGAGAATATATTGCGGAATTCGTGAAAAGTTTTACGAGTTTTTTACAGCCACTTAGGGGATGAATATTTCAAAATTCGAATATGATTTTTTGGATTTGAGTTAACAGCCCACAGAATCATTGAACATCTTATCAGACTGAAAGGGCTCCCCCCATATACGATCGTCCAGTACTAACTGATAGTTTTGGTCTCTTCAGGTGCATTGTACGTTAATTGGAAAATCGAATTAGTAATTGTATTAAAAAAGATTTTTCTGTCAGGTAGAATTGAACGATCAATCTGTCGTGTAGGAATTGGATAAAACGTATAC
Organism: Beris morrisii; assembly: GCA_951812415.1. Taxonomy (NCBI): domain Eukaryota; kingdom Metazoa; phylum Arthropoda; class Insecta; order Diptera; family Stratiomyidae; genus Beris; species Beris morrisii. Next base: position 76,379,238 of record OX638310.1, read on the forward strand.
AGCTCCTCTACATCCTCTTAGGGATTGCATATGGAAACATCCTGAAATTAATTTTTAGATGTTTATATAAAAGGTACGTAGAAGTACGAAGGAATTCGATTTCTCATCAGATCTAAGAGAGAGATATAACGAAATTCGTGAATACATTTATATGCATACCTTATTTTTGAATCACGCTTATCTTTTCCGCTCCACAAGATAGTTATTGAAGGAATCGTTTAAAATCTTCTTGATACATCTAACACATTGGTTGAATCCAGCGACGGGTTAACGGCAAGATATGTCCTGAACACTATCTAGACTTGGGGTCTCCTCGCTTAAGAAATACCAAAACGCATTTGGAATAGATTTACGACGAACTCAATTACACCACCTCGACAGATTTAAAATATGTATTTTCGTCAAAACAAGGTATTAAGCTCTTACTTAAAAAACACATATGTTTGTGAATTTGTGAGGTTTGCTCCAATTTTTTAAGGACTACGGTTCTAGAAAAAACAACAGTTTTCGTGGCCGTACTTTCAAATAGCAAAATATTAGTGTTTTTTTTTTAAAATAATTGTTTAATAATAATTTTTTAATAATCGTTGAATAGGCTCCATTTAGTTGTATAAGTCTATGAAGACCACTGTATGTATCTCCGACTGGAGAAGACGCTACGCGACAAGCAGCAAAGCAAATCTACGCCATAGAGTATAACGAGTTGAAAACTTTCATTGGGCAGTTGGTGGTCTGAAAGTAAGATGCTTCGTCACAGTAGGGTATTTAGCTCATCACCAACCACTTGAAACAAAATGATTTATTTAGTCAGTTTTGTACGTACGTGGGGCAATACAAAGTATCTACATAGTTTGAGACTGGATTCTTATATCTCGTGAACCTCGTTTTGTATGTTGGTGCACAAGAAAAAAATAATTGAAAATATTTTTGAAGATGGATGTCGTAAGGTGTGTGTGGTACTGTTCTTGATGACTTGAATGACTTCTCATGAACCGACCGCGGGACTCAGCGAATTCAGTGATTAAAAAAATATTTTCACAAATGAAGGCTATCTGAGAGGTCAAAAATAGGGTACCGCTTTACACTCTGCGTATGCTTCTTCCAAATGGGAAAGTCCTTCCACTTATATATTTTTATTTAATTTTTTAGATTAATTCCAAGTGTGGTATTGTCACTACATTTCTTTCACCAACCTTCTCCTTCCATTATAAAAGAAAAAAAGAATACCGTGCGCTTCATCAACAGCACCTGTATCGAAGATGAACTGCAGATAACTTGGAAAGCCATCCCAATAGGCTGAATTTGGGCATTAGTGATAGAGGAGTACGAAAACTTCTTTTCGCCAATGATGACAAATCATATTAATAGGAATTTTTATATCAAATGTATCCTTAGTTCGGTTTTTTATCCGAAATCGGATCACTCAGAAATACCAGATACAGCAAACGGTGCAAATTTCGAAGAAAGGCTAGTAACTGTATAATAAATTAGATCTTTAGATATGTAAACGCACCCTCAAGTCTAGCAACCACTCTCCCTTTCACCTGTAATGTATTTTTATGACCAATATTGCGTTTCAGACTCCTTCCAAATCTCAATATTAACAAATTTGCATTGATTGCATAATTTAAAATAACGACCTTTTGTAGTCGACTCTCAATTCTATCCAAAATTTCAAAGATACCACCACAATTCAAAACATTTATAGTTTGCTCAAACATAAAGCATCAATCTATAGAATTGGATAGGACAATTCCAGGACTCTAATATCGGAATCCCCAAGCTCAACTAATTTTGGATTTGCTGGACATTCTATAATTTATGTTGGAGTTAATTTTGTTTGCAGCAAACTGAAGGCGAACTCCTTCTATGCATCAAGGCTTGCGTGCTTTTGTACACATAGATCACGTCATTCTTTCACTAATTGCCATGGCGTTCTTGTTAATTACTTGAAATTTATTATGCTGGTGATGCTAAGAAGATGTGTATATAAAATTTGTTATAATGTGTCTTAATTTTTTTTTTTCAGGAACAAGTAAAGTTAGATGCCACTAAACAAGCAACTAGTCCAGATGATTGCGACGATTTAAGTCCAATGCCACAAACTGCTGCTCCGCCAGTTAGGCGTCGCGGTGGAATATCAGCAGAGCCTGTTTCGGAAGAAGATGCCACTAGCTACGTGAAAAAAGTCGTCCCAAAAGACTATAAAACAATGGCTGCATTGTCGAAAGCGATAGCCAAGAATGTCCTATTCTCGCATCTTGATGAAAACGAAAGATCTGATATTTTCGATGCCATGTTTCCTGTAAACTGTTTGTCTGGTGAATTTATCATACAACAAGGAGACGAAGGTGACAATTTTTATGTTATCGATCAAGGAGAAGTTGAGGTAAGAACTTTTTTTTGTACATAGATTAGTTAACAAATTATTTATATGAATTGTTTTCGCTTTAGGTGTTTGTTAATACCGAATTAGTAACAACAATCGGTGAAGGCGGTAGCTTTGGCGAATTAGCTCTAATCTACGGTACACCTCGAGCAGCAACAGTCCGCGCCAAAACCGATGTAAAGTTGTGGGGAATTGATCGCGACTCATATCGTCGTATTTTAATGGGATCGACAATTCGTAAGAGGAAAATGTACGAAGAATTTTTATCACGGGTTTCCATTTTGGGTAAGTATAAGGAGAAGAAAAATATGATTAAAAATCGTAAAAACAATAATCGTCTAACTCACAGAGAGTCTGGATAAATGGGAACGTCTAACCGTGGCTGATGCTTTGGAAACAGTCGGTTTCGAAGATGGTGAAACAATTGTGAAACAGGGAGAACCAGGCGACGATTTTTACATTATCGTCGAAGGATGTGCGGTTGTGTTGCAACGAAGAGCCGAGGTAAATAAATTTAAATTTGTGTTCGGAATTATAGTTTAAACTATCATATTTATCTATTTATAGCAAGGAGATGAACCAGCAGAAGTTGGCCGACTTGGGCCAAGCGACTACTTTGGTGAAATCGCTTTGTTATTGGATCGACCACGTGCTGCTACAGTTGTAGCTCGGGGCCCACTCAAATGTGTCAAACTAGATAGAGCGAGGTAAGTTACGAAACTTATTCCAATCAATTATTAGAATTTGTTAAAATCGTAAAATCGAGTAGTCGTACCTATGTACCTAGAGGTTTTTTGTTTGAATTTACCGCTGATCTGTAGCCTAATAAGGAAGGAGTGAACCGACTCTACACAGGCCTAACTAACCCCCTCAGTCACCGCGATGAGGATTCTCTGTGTGATCATGAAATGAATTCATCTGACAACAATTTCATCATCCCCAAGCCTTTTGGTAGCATCACACAGTGATGCAAAGAACGTATTATCAAGCATCCTCAAACTACAAATAGGATCACCGTGCGTACCTTTTCCAGTCCATTGCTCCTTCAATTCTGAATACTAGGGAGTATAGTGCAAAGTCACAAAATTTTCCGCTCTGATACGGATTTGTTCTGAACAAAGTGGGCGCATTTTTAGAGCCACCTCTCTGATGTGTTTCTCTACCAGTCGTTCCAGACTCTTCACCACAAAAGATGTTATGTTGATCGGCCTGAAAGTTTTGATCGGAGTAATATACAGTCGTCTCTCCCTGGTTTCGCGATAAATACAATTCTAATCGGTTGCTATGATGATGTGTCAAGCAATCAAAAAATAGTTTTAAAAGGATTGCCAGTGGGACGCCATCCGCTCCTGGTGACCTATAGCTTTAAAAGGATGAAATTGCACGGGTCATCATTGAGGAAGAAGCTGTGGAGAGTCTTGTAAAAAATATTTGCGACACGAGTTTGTCGTAGTTGTTATAGTAATGTGACTACTGGCATGTAACGGTTCCATTGGCATAAAAGATTGCCTCCAAATGCATATCAATTTCGCTGCGCCTTTACGGCCAACCTACAAAAATAAAGTTCGCAACATGGGCGGAAATTGTGGCGAAAAGCATTAACGGTGTGAACGCTGACGCCACGCAATTTTATTGACGAATTAGCACTTTTTTTGTTGTTGTTTTTTTACAATCACGATAATCAGGCAATTATAAGGTCATCTTCACTGATGACATCGATATTTTTCTGAAATTAAAACCGAATTTTCACGAACTGCTTGCAAACTGGATGGCGAACACGAGTTCATAATTGGGAGTATTTGCGTGAACATTTTGCTTGCGAACTGCTCCGAAACTGACCGCACAAAACTCTCGAACTGATCGAGAACGCTTGATTTTGAATGAGTTTCACGTTTTCTGGTATCGCTGCCGCAAACGCCGTATATAAATTTCTCCTGGCCGTTTTGGCTTTGGATAGTCAGAGCATCTAATTTGAACCGGGCGTTGATCTTTCAATCACCGAGTTTCCTGGGAAAAAAATTACACACGAGGGTACTCAGTAAACCCATTCTATGTACCATCAAATTTCTGCTGTAGTATCCCTCTTGGGAGTCTATCACTTTCACCGTAAATTAAAACAGCAAAACACTATTATTTACAATTTATTTAAAAACACACTCGTTCGATCGCCGAGTAGATCATCGCTATCGATTCCTCCGAGAATGATGGAGAATTAACAATAGTCGCTCGCCAGTGATAATTGCAGATCAGCAATATTACTGACATGCATATCGCGAATATCAACCTTCGACAACAGTTCAAAAATAACGGTAATGTCGATCCCTGATTTTATTCGGCTGCTTTTGTTGATTTTTGACATTGCATACTGTCGATGGATTATATTGTCATGTAAGCCGTACGGATTCGATAGCAGGAAGTAGTGTTGCTTAAACATCGATAGTGTCGGATTTCGATAGTATCGATATTTTGTCACTAAACCAACCAACTATCAGAAGTGCAGTAGAGTGTTCCTTAATCAAAGATAGTGTAGAATTTCAACAGTATGGTCATTTTATTTTAAGCAATACGAAAATACTAACAAAAGCATAAATAATACAAAAATTATTGCAAGGATATTATTTATTAGTTATATGCAGGAAAAATTGATAGTTTTCAAAAACAAGATATACATACATATGCAAATTTAAATTCAATCAAACATACTTATATTTTGGTTTAGGAAAAGCAAGGTATTTAGATTTTTATCTTTATGTCTATTGCGTTGCGCAGTCATTATGTCACCAGCTTTGGAAAATATTCTTTCCGCCGGAACTGACGTATCTGGAATACATAAATATTGCTTTGAGAATTCTCGGAGCATATTTGTTGATTTTGCCCAATATTCCAAAATATTGCAGTGTTTGTCGGTTGGTGGCATTTCAATATATTGGTGGACGTCTATCATAGCATCAGTTACTGCAGTCGATACCGAACGTGGTTGACTATTTGGCATGAAAAGTAATTCATCTAATTTGCTTTGTTCAGTAGATGTAGAAGGTTGGGAAGTGGAGCTTCCGCGATGGTTTGCCTGGATCCGCGTATTCTTTTTGCAGCAACTGTATGGCACTATCGGCTTCTTGGGTCTAATAATGTTCCAAGAATGGATACAGTTCTTATGTTATATGGCTGCAGCCGTTCCTTAACTGATCTTATTAATGACTGGTGAACTTCTTTCCTTTGTGCAGTTTTTAATTTTCCCTCAAAGCTGGCCAATTTAAAAGTAATTCCTCGAGTAAGTGGAATTATCATTGAAGAAATTACATATTTCTCACCTGAAATATTGGTTGTTGCAGTATCAAACAGCTCAAGAAGAGCTAATATTTCTTCTACAGCACTGAAAATTTCTGCGGTGAGTGAAGGCGGTGCCCTTGGACATTCATGCATGGCAATCGCTAGTTCTATTCGCAACTCAAAAATCCTTTTTAACATATAATATGAGCTATTCCAACAAGTCGCTACTTCCTGGATCAGCTTAAGCTCCATTTTATTGAGTCTTTTTTGAATACTACGCAAAATATTACTTGCTAATGTGCTGCTTCGGAAAAAGGTCACAATGGATTTACATTTAGACAAAATTTCGGAAAATGTTTTAACTTTGAAAAAATCCTACACTGTCAAGTTGAGATTATGTGCAAAGCAAGGCAAATGCCGAATTTTTAAAATTGCTGCTGTCTTTTTCATACTGGCGGCGTTGTCTGTAACTAAGGCGACAATCTTAGCTCGTATACTGTATTTTAATAAAATTTCGTTAATAGCCTGGAAGTGAAATTAAGGAATATGGTAATATGTAATAGCTAACAAGAGCAATAAAAACAGATTTTAAGATAGCAAGTAATTTACCTTTGCTATTACTTCTGCTGTGTGATGACCAGTGGCGGCTCGCCACATGAGGCTAGTGAGGCTGAGCCTCACCATTTTACGGAAGAAAAAGTCAGCAAGTTACTAATGATTTTTTGTTTTGAAAATGTTACTTAGTGACTTTCCGCAGTAAACCGACGTCTTTACTCATATAGTTTTAGTCCGACAAAGTCGTGTTTTAATATTCCAATTCATCCTCACCTTCTGAGAAAGGCACGAGCCGCCACTGGTGATGACCTGGAATTTTAGATACTTTCAGTAAAGGAGAAATATATTTTTCGTCTTGGATGAAATGGCAAGTGACGGCCAGAATACCCTCATTAGAAATAGTTGTCCACATATCTGTTAAGCTTACATCAGGACATTCCGATAGCGCCAATTTTAGTTTATTTTGTGTATCGTTATAATACTCTGGAATTAGCTTATGTTTGAGGGTATTTCTATCAGGCAATTCATATTTAGCATTTAAGCCATTGACAAATCTTTTAAATCCTTTGTGATCTGAAGTTCTTTAGGGCAACATATCTGTTGCAATCATTTCAACGTATAAGTTGTCAAGATTTCGTTTGATTTTAGATTTTTCTTCATAAATTTGGTCTCTAGCAAAATAATTTTTTACTGTCTGCCTTGGCTTTATGTTAGGCGCTGCTACATCAACTTCTTCTTCGCCTGTATTGTCAGTGTTGTTAGAAGCTATTATATTATTATTATTTCGCTTTAGATGATCGCCGAGGTTACTGGTATTGCCGGAGTGTTTGTATTCCTTGCCACAAATATAACACTTAACAAACAGATTATTTCTGTCCAATTTTTTGAAATACTTCCACACGTCAGATCTTTTACGATCCATTTTCAACAAACACAATAACGAGCACGAACTGCAGCAAGTTGAAACAAAGAACAATGTACGAAATATACTGACTGAAGCAATTACAGCCGACGAATAAAAACTTACTGTAAACTGTATTTCCAAGATATTTCGTAAGATTCTTTCGGGGAAATCACACGATTTTAAACTCCATACTTGACGTTAAGGGGCAAATACACACAGTGGCGGTCATATAGCTTTTCCAAGAGGGGGGCCACTGACGTTGAGTAGATACTGTAGAGAGAGTAGGTGTGGTTAGCCAGTAATGCAGCGAGCATGGAAATTGTACAAATGCTATGGTCGCAGCATTGCCAGATTTAGGCAACTAGATTTCAGAATCTCGAAAAGCATTAACATCATTCTGAAGACATTTCTTTGAATTTTTTTAATTTATCATCTGACGGCGACTATAACCTCCCTACTCTCCTTATTCAAAAATTTAAGAACCAACACTTGAATATTCACCAACAGTATCTTATAGCTGATTTTCATCGCAGGATTATGGCAAGTAGATTTTGAAATCTCGAAAAGCGTTTACAACACTCTGAAACATTTGTTTGACTACGAGCATGATGCTAAAATTCTTAATTTATTTTGTAAGATTTTACACTTAAATATTTTAATATTTTGTACAGATAATTGTGATGAATGAAAGATAATTTCAGGGCTGTTCACTAGGGTGGCTATTATTTGTATGGTTGATTTTTTGCCCAAAGATTTCTTTCGCGACACCCCCCGCTAATGTTTCTTATTAGTGTAAAACATATATGTTTTAAATTTCATCCCGAACAGATAAGAAAAACTCGTGCCTCAAGGTCGTTCAAAAAATTTAAATTTCACTAGATTCCGAAAAAATTTACCGACTCTACTATTCAGGATGATTTTATTAGGTCTTGAAATATCTTTTTTCCTAATTAGATTTTAAATTCATGCAAATATGGGAATTTTATTGAATCTTATGGAAATGTCGAGATTTCGTCAAATCGAGTGTTAAATCTTTGGATGTTAATCAGTTATTGATACGCAGAGTAGTCGTAGGTACTGAAAATACTCTTAAATTTAAATTAAAACGCAAGATTTCAAACTGGATATGCAGAAATCTAATGATTGCGACAAAACTATCAGAACGTTCAGTCGAATGTGATTGTCGGGTTCACCCCAAGCACCGACTACGTTCTTTACTGCAGCCAACTCACATGGACACGGCTGCTCTATCTGTATGCTGCGTACATGAGAGTTTTCTAAAAGCTCCTCATACATTTCACGCATGTGTATGCGTGAAAACTAGCAAAAGCTCATATGAATTTTTATAAAATTTTCAAGTCAGACGCTGATGACTCACTTTGAGAACTGAAATCTGGGTTTCAAATTACTACCGCTAGACGGTAGTACGCGCGTTTGCGTGAAAACTGGCAAAGCTCAAATGAATTTAATTTCTTATTAGGTGTGTTATTTTCAACTGGATCAGATCACTATTGAAAAAAACGATGTATCTTTACTGATCTTCGCGGTTCGCGGATCTCGACGGCTCAGCAGATCTTTACAAATCTTTGTGGTTTGCAGATCTTCACGGCAGATCTTGCGATTCGCGGATCATCACGGCTCGTGGATCTTAAAGGTTTGCGAATTTTTGAGATGATGTAGATAGAAGATGGAAAATGGATGGTGGAGGATGGAGGATAGAAGATGAAAAATGGAAGATGGAGGATGGAGGATTTAGTATAGAGGATTCACGATGGAGGATGGAGGATGGAGGATGGAGGATGGAGGATGGCAGATGGATGATGGATGATGGAGGATAGAGGATGGAGGATGGAAGATGGAGGATGAAGAACGAAGTATGGAGGATAAAGGAAGGAAGATGCAGAACGAAGTATGGAGGATAAAGGATGGAGGATGAAGAATAGAGGATATAAGATAGAGGGTGTAGAATGGTGGATTTAGATTAAAGGTTAAAGATTAAAGATTAAAGATTAGAGATGATTAAAGACATAAAAGATAAAGGATCAAGGATCAAGGATCAAGGATCAAAGATCAAGGATCAAGGATCAAGGATCAAGGATCAGGGATCACGGATCAAGGATCAAGGATCAAGGATCAAGGATCAAGGATGAAGGATGAAGGATGAAAAATGAAGGATGAAGGATCAAGGATCAAGGATCAAGGACCAAGGATCAAGGATCAAGGATCAAGTATCACGGATCAAGGATCAAGGATCATGGATCAAGGTTCAAGGATCAAGGATCACGGATCAAGGATAACGGATAAAGAATAAAGGATTAAACATTAAAGATTAAAGATTAAAAATGAAAGATTAAAGATTAGCCCCGCAGTACTGCATAAAAGCTAGTTGGAGCGTAGCGCGCGTCAGCCAAATATGAACGCGAAAGCGAGTTTTAATCTCTTTAACCCTGCAAATTTTTAGATAACGATATCTATTAATTTCAGATCGAACGGGGAATGAAACAAATTGATATTGGCTTAAAAGTTGAAATACCACAAATGAAAAATGTAAATTTTCATTTTGGAGTTTTAGTGTAGATAATACTTTTTCCTAAATCTATAGCAACAAAAAGAAATGATATATATGTAAAAAAAACATTTTAAAAATGTAAAAAGAAGGTGTCGGGTTCAACAAAAAGGGATGATATTCACAGAGTCGGTTTTCTTTTTATTAATATTTCCACTTACACTTGTATACAAATTTGTGATATTCATTTTTCCAAGAAACCCGACAATCGCTCGGAAAAATATCCCCCCCCCCGAAAGCAACCAACAAGTAAACTTTGCACATCATCTTTATGCTACGACGAGCGATTGTCGAGTTTCTTGGAAAAATGAATATCACAAATTTGTATACAAGTGTAAGTGGAAATATTAATAAAAAGAAAACCGACTCTGTGAATATCATCCCTTTTTGTTGAACCCGACACCTTCTTTTTACATTTTTAAAATGTTTTTTTTTTAAGATCTACTGGATTACTCATCCATATGAATAAATTTGAAATCTCGGTGACTAGGTTTTGTAAAAATAAGGGTGCGACCGGTGCCAATTCAGTGCTGCCGTTCAAATTGGATCGTATTGAATTTAAAACTTTCAGCATTTATTTGTACTCTATCCAAATCTTAAATACCTTAAACTCAATATTGGTCACTTACATTCCTCCTTATCGGAAGTATTTGTTTTGTTAAATCAAATTTATTATATATATATTTATATTCGAAATTTTATTACTTCTCCATTGAAATATTTATAACTAATAATCTTGTTCTCGATTAGGAGACAAAAGAAGGATTAAAGAAAGACATTAGGGGGAAATCAGATTTACTTACATAGTGGACACAATATACTTTATTAAGGGGGACGCCTTTGGACGCCCCAAAAAAGGGCTATTTTTAGGAATTTTTTTAGAGTTTCCAAGAATAACTATCAATACCATTCTTTTTGGGTTTAATGAATATACTCTAAAACTAGCTAAAAACATTTTTTTTTATTTACTTTTTACATTTTTTGTTGTTGAAAATACTCGTTAAACGTAACTGTGTCAAAAAATACATAGGTGGCTGACGGGATTGATTTTGTTCAGCAGATTCATCTGACACAAAAAAATTAAAAAGTTATAGATTCAGTATAACTGTGATTCTGTCTGGAACTAGAAGATTTAATATTCATGCATAAATAACAAAATGGCGGACTTTTTCGGAAAAAAACCAAAAAATTGTACTTTTTTCACTAGTTTTTGCATCAAAATAAATAGTAAAAATAAAAATTTTCACTTGGTTCTAGTTCCAGAAATTATATATCTTAGGGATATGTGGTCCAATTTGCATCAAGATCGGTTGAATGGTTTCGAAAATTTCAGTCCCGCGAGCCGAGAAAACGTAGTTTCGAGAAAAACGCGGTTAAAGTTTTTTTCTACGAAATCGTGAAAAAATCATACGTACGCCTAATCAGCGATGCCCGGACCATACAGGATCCCTTCTGCCTTTCCAGAATCTCTTACCCTTACAGTTTCAAATGTGGACATATAACTGCCGGTGAAAGCAGTAGAGAAACCTCAAATGTCGAAATATAACTCGCTGAAAGCAGTAGAGCAACCTTAATAATAAGTTTGTGTTAATACAAGCAGCTGCTCGACATTGGCACTTAGACTGCTCGGATCTTTATAAGTTTTTCTCACAATATTTTTGAATGTACATACTTTCGAAAAATGCAAAAAAAAAAAACGATTTTTTCAAACGGTCACAACTAGACTGCCCCCTTAACCCTGGAACCGTGCTCTTCAAGAAATGGACTTATCGTGCTCTGGGGCACTCAGTGCCCCAGTATGCATTTCATACAAAATGTATGGGTGGTGTGTTGAAAATACGGCTATTTATTTGCTAATTAGCGTTCTTAATTTGCGCAAGCTGATATGAGTTTGGAAAAAGAAGAGAAAATAAAACATTGTCTGTATTTTCGAAAAATTAATTATGTCCATATTGAAACCACACACACACAAAGTAATGAAAAGAAAAAACTAATTCAAAATAATAAATTAAATATAATACCAAAATTAAACAGGTGAATGGGTTCTGGATCGTTTTGAATGTGGACGTCCAGATGAGATAGATGGCGCTGTCGAAATATCCAGACATGCTTCAGCTTCTGAGTCAGTATCACTTATAGGAGATGAGTTCGGAACGTAGCATTTTTGACAAACCCGAATAAAATGTTTCGAACAGGTAGGGTTGTTGCACAAATCACAGACAGCAGTAGTTTTGGTGTCTCCTTTATTTTGTTTGTGATTAGCCTTGCATGTTTCACATCTATTACGTTTGTTATATGACCAATTAATGAAAGGGCAGTTTTCAATGATTGCCGTAGTGAACCTTTTTCCATTCTATTCCGGATGTGCTTACTTGCCAATTCAACAGCCAAAGTTTTAAGAAAATGTTTTCTTACATTTTTTCTTGTACCGGATGTGGGATTAGTAATACCGAACATCCGATAAGCAGCAAGGGCTGCTACGTCGACCATATTGAAAAATAGTGTCATAGGCCAACGGTTAGTCTTGCGCCTACTAGTGTATGTTCTATTCATTTGGTCGAACGTCCTTTGGTCGCATCTCTGGCTTTCTGGATGATTCATCTATTTCCTCATCCGCGTGTATAGTTGAACCCAATAAAACGCTCTTCTTCGTGTTTGATACGTAACTCACAATGCTCATGCAATCTGAGAAGCAAAATGAATACACTACGTTTAACATCTTTTGGATCTGTGAACTGTTTCGGCAATTGCGGTTTGTTTGACCTAATTGTGCCGATAATAGTAGTGTTTCTTGTGCACAAATCTAATGCCAATGCAATACTTGTAAAAAAGTTATCCATAGTGATATTGTATCCGTTATCTAGATACCGATTGCAGAGCCGAAGCACTAGATCATATGAAATGTTTTTAGCACGATGTTGTCCTGGTTGCGTACCTAGGTATACTAAGCCTTATAACGCATTCCCCTATTTGGTTCTATGGCTGGTAGTTCTTCCTCATTGACTTCTTGCAGTTCTTGTTGAGCAGTAATTCCTTGTTCGCGATTTCCTCCATGATTTGTACAACGCGTACATCCTGTACTTCTTCATGCTCGCAGTTTGGATCATCAACGTCTGAAACATCCTGATCAGAATCTTGTTCATCATCTGAATCGTTTGGAATTGCTATAGGATGATCTGCAGAAGGAAAATCTGCACCGCCATTAGGTACGTTTTCAGTTCCATTCTCATCATCGTTGTGAAGAAAAACTTCGAACTTCATTTTGAAGAAGGTCTTGCTCCTCAGCAGATAACTCAAGTCGCGCTGCATTGTTCACTAATCTCAAAAAAGCATCAATTTCCACTCAACATAAAACAAAATTATCACAAAACTATAAAATTAAATAACAAAATACTCTTATCTCTTGAAATTTCATCGGCAACTAAATGCATTCAACTGTTTTCTTTTCAAAGGATCTACATACGCATATTCACGAAATCGCCTTTTTTTGTTTACATATTTATTTTTGTTTATAGATTTATCAAACGCATGCATTTAAATGTTTTGTTTTCAAACGATCAATGTTCGCATATTCTGGGGCACGCAGTGCCCCAGAACACGAAATTGCCCTTTTTTCTGCGTTTACATATTTAGCAAATAAAACACAGAATAACCAGTTCGATTCTTTTGTTTACGCATTTGTGCATATCATATGTTTCAAAAAATTGTGCATTGGGATTATGTTATAGAACTAGAAAGTCTCTAATTTATTGTTTGAAAATAGCATGGGGCACTCTGTGCCCCAAACACGGTTTCAGGGTTAAGTGTATCTAATAGTCTCATAGAATTTTTCTTCAATGATGATGAGATAACATAAATCAACGTTGGCTGACGAATTTTCTAGTGGGGGGGGGGGGGCATGGGCCCCCCCCCCCTCTATGACCGCCACTGAATACACACGCAGCATGTACATTCAACATAACTATTGAATCTTGTTTAGGCCACATGTACATAAATAGCATACATGCTCTGTCTTCATTTCGTTGTAAAAGCTTAGAAAATAGAAAGCAGAAGACTTTTTGTTCTACAGTCATGTATACGCAATCTGAAATCATTGGTACACTCATTGCAAAAACACACATTCTTCTGTTTTCGCATGTTTGTATTTGGCCCTTAAAGGGATGGATGGGTACGACGTACGAGTAATGCTGTTTATCATCTTTATGTCAATTGCCTCGATAGTTATCGATAGTTTTTAAGACTAGCAAGAAGGGTAAGTCAAGTAGATTTCCTGACCATTAAAGTAGAAAGGCATTGAGGTTGAAATAACTCAAATTCTATAAACTCCCTCATGTATCGCCATATCAATATGTCCCTGGTAAATGAAAGAAGGACTAGTTATGATTAGCTTGGAAGCGCTGCTCCTAAGATAACAAAAAAGCTAGGTCCTAGGTTTGCGTAACACAAAACATTTGATCTATTCCCTAAAAATCATCTTTTATTTGCAGATTCGAACGTGTCCTCGGTCCTTGTGCAGACATTCTAAAGCGCAACATTACACAGTACAATAGTTTTGTATCGTTATCTGTTTAATTATGTCAACAATAAAAAAGAAATGAATTATGTAATGTACTTGAACTCTTAAACTTGTGTAATATCTACGATATACAAAAATAAAATTTGTAATATTGCTGTTTAATAAAAAATAAATAAAGGGAGAAACAATCATCAAATGGAATAATGTTGACGGAAAGTGAGAAATGAAGTTGATAGCAAATTATATAACGGTATATTTTAAATATAAAGTAACTTATTGAAATAAAGCAAACAACGTTTAAAAAAATTGACCGCTTTATATAATATAATACAGTACTGAAATATTGTAAAAGGAAGAAGTAAAAGTAAAATACAGTAACCTTTTAAACACGAACATCTAAACACATTTATACACTAAAAACTTTAAATATAGTGAGAAATATTTTCTTCCCTTTTGGGACTGTATTTATTCACTTTCATTATTTTTTTTTATTAGTATTCTTTTCAGTTCGTGTTTTTTTTTCTTGTAATCTTTTGTTATAAAACTAAATGAAAAGTCTGTAGAAATGATAAATCAAAAATATTGAATATTAGGAAAAAAACAGCTCGAAAGTTAAACTATTTAATGGAAACGCAACTTAGCGCAAAAGCTTAACTATCAAGCTTAGCTTCTAAAGCTATTTACTAGTTTAAATACTAAGTTAATTTAATTTAATATTTATTGAAATAATATATATATATATATAAACATATTATTTAAAGGTAGATGAGATGTGAGTAAAACTAAACGTTAAGTGCCAAACAGAAAACCGTAGCGAAATGTGTTTAAAGAAAAACTATGATCAACCACCTACTGACTACTTTTTATTGGTTGTAAAGGAAATATAAATTGAATTTTTAGTTTTTTTCCGGTAAAAATGTTGCATATATGTATGTGTTTTGAATCAATGTTTTTATTTAGTTCTTATTTTTGCATCAGTTCTCTATCTAGAAATAAATCACAACTTCAGTACTTAGATGGAGATTATAAAATAAAATCAAAATCGTAAATTTTAAATGCATCTATGTGATTTTTTTATTAAACATATTAATATATCTACATTCAAAACATTTCGTAGAAGTTCACGTCGATTTCGTACAATTTTCGAAGAAAAAAAAAATAAAATTTTTTTTTACTGCCAATACATTTTAACGTCATATTGAGTTTACAATCAATAGAAAGTAAGGAAATTAGAATTAAAATCAAATGGGTATAGCATATATTTTACAGGTACAATAAACAATGAAGCAAACTAGCGAAACTAAAACACTTAATCACACAATGTACAAAATCGTCATTTTTGTTTACAATACATTTAAATTCGTAAGCGTGCTGGTGCGCTAGAGATTAATTCTCATTAATCTTCCTAAATGACCCGCCGGCGGGTTTTATTTTACAAGTTTTCCTGTTCACTTGTACTAACAAAGTATATGCTACTATTATTATGTTTAGACTAAATTTAGTTAAACAATTAAACAAACGCTAGAAAATACGGAACCTAGAAGTTCATACACGCCAATTAACAACTGAAAAAAAATCAATCTTACGGTACTTAATGTTAACAGAAAGGAATTATAATTTTTTTTAGTTTATTATATTTTGTTTTGTCCTTAGGTCATATTTATTACATATAGTAAAAATAAAATCATATATAACAAACATATTATTGTAATTGAATAACATACTTTTGTTAATGAAACAAACATTTATCGACTATATATTTGTTAATTACCATGTGTTTCTGTTTTGTGCATTATCTCGAAACAATAATTGTCCGATTTGTACGGGAAAAATTGATTATGTTGATGAACATTTCAAAGGTCCTTATTGATGTATCAAAATTAAATAGTCAAGTTACAAGTTAAGTTTGAAGTAAATGGAAATATAACTGTATTCTCTATGATTTACAAAATGATTTTCATTTGATTATTTACCTATTGTTTTTGTCTCTAAACTGAAATGCTATAATATAATAAAAGATAATAAAAAAAAATATTTGGACAAATTAAAATGTTTGTATTGAACGTTATTTTATTTTTGTTATAAGTTTTATTGGACAATCTCTCAACCACAGTAATCATAATCAGTGATTGTATTGTAATGTAATGTCTGTTTTTTGTATTTACAAAGCTGCTCCAAGTAAAGAGTGACATGAATATCTATACAATACCTAGAAAGTGTCGTCATAAGAGCCACAATTTTTATGAAATTGATTTAAATAAACGTGTAAATTTTCCGCGTAGAACGGAATAACTTTCATTCCCGTACGAATGACTTTTAAGACGTAAATCATGTTGCTGTTTTGAAAATGTAAACAACCACCGAAAATCATTAGCGTAGTGAGTACGTTCACCGTTTATACAGGGTGTAACTAGTACTGAGGTTCAAACGAAAATGGGAGATAGAGGAACTTGTCCTAAGTAGAAAATCGTTCTACACATACTCCCGTTTTTGCACCGTTATGGAGATAGCGCGAATTTTAAGGACGAAGGATTTTCATCGTACCTGTGATCACTGTTTGATCTCTAACTTCTGCTGTACTTAGCGTAACGTAATAATTCTGGGCTCGTTGGAAAGGACACAAATTCTTCTTTCTAATTGCTATCAACTGTGTCAATCAGTTTTATACTTTTTGAGAAAAATTCATTTAAATGACACAAAAATAATAAAAAATTAAAAAAAAATACAAAAAAGTCCTGTTTTCTCCAAGAAGGACCTGATTAACCACCAAATTTTATTACATTTTCGGAAAGCCCATAAAATTTCACTATACGTTTGATAACACAATTTCTTCATAGGTTGAATTGTAAAGGAGCGGGGCTAACAGTTATCAAGCACGTTCCCTTCAAGTAAATCTGGTTTGACACCCGCCATTCGCCGAAGGAGTATGATTAATAATAGTGACGACGAAATAAAAGAGTTGAAGTATAGTTTATTACGTTTATTTAGTTTATTACGTTTACAAATAATTTTCAACATGTCCGCCGTTGTGGAGCAAGCAGAAGTGGTATCGCCGACGAATGGCATTGGTGGGGTTCACACGCAGTAGTTGGGCTCGTAACTGATCGCATGCTTCAGTGATACGGGAAATGAGCTGTTCTCGTGTATGAATTTCCTCTGCGTAGACGATGCTTTTCAAATACCCCCAGACATAAAAGTCCAGGGGAGTTAAGTCGGGAAATCGTGGAGGCCATGCTATGGGACCGCCACGACCAATCCATCGATCCCGAAAATTCGCGTCGAGCCACCGACGGACATTAGCACCATAATGCGCTGGCGCTCCATCGTTCTGGTACCAAAACCTGACCAGTGCACGGAGTGGTATATCCTCTATGAGGTCTGGTAAAGTTTCCTCCAAAAATTCGGCATAATTGGCGGAATTGAGAATTGGGGGAAGAAATACCGGACCGATGAGAGTTCTGCCGATGATGCCAGCCCAAACATTCACACTGAAGCGATGTTGATGGGACGTATTTCGGCTGGTATGGGGATTTTCACGTGCCCACACATGCATATTGTGGAAATTTTGTATGCCATCGCGGGTGAATTGCGATTCGTCGGTCCAGAGAATTATTCCGAAAAACGCTGGATGTTCGTCTGCTCGCAGTAACATGGTACGACAAAAGTCTCGCCGATGTTCACGATCACCGGGCAACAGTTGTTGCACCGGTGTATTGTGATAGGGATACAGTCCTTCTCCTTGCAGAATTCGGAACACTTGCATGTGGTTGATGCCTAATCGATGGCCGATGCGCCGGGTGCTTACCGTGGGGTCCCTAGCCGCAATGCGCAGTATGCGCTCCTCCGAGTGTCGCCGTCCTGGATGTTGTGTCTCCCGCCACGGCTGCAGTGTACCTCGTTCACGAAGGTTCCGATGAATGCTGATGAACATCCGATAATGGGGGTACTGAGATCTGTCCGGATACCGTTCCCGGTAAACTCTTTCGGCTCGCCTAGCATTTCCGTCGCACACCCATACACGAAGTGCATGTCTGCCATTTCTTCCGTTGTAAAAGACCTCCTATTGCTTGCCATGTTGCTCGTAATGATGTCTATGACATTCTGTTTGCTGCTGCTTCCTCCCGGTGCTTTTATCGCAGAAAAATCTACGTAGGACGACGTCATTCCTGTTCCTTAAGGGAGCAGGTAAACTCCACGCCCTACTTAAATGGATATTACTTAATTAACTTAAATGGATGTTAGTTAATTTACTTAAATGGACGCTATCTAATTAGTTGTCATATTTTTACTTACCTGTAACATAATTTCCACACATAAGAGCAATACGTGTGTTGTTAACATGGTTGCTCATTACTGCATCTGTTTTGCGGTAAATTCTATGGTTAGCAGTATTTCCAACATGTGCAGGGAACTCACTTGTTGTTGCAAATATGAAGAAATTCTGTTATCAAACATATAGTGAAATTTTATGGGCTTTCCGAAAATGTAATAAAATTTGGTGGTTAATCAGATCCTTCTTGGAGAAAACAGGACTTTTTTGTATTTTTTTATTATTTTTGTATCATTTAAATGAATTTTTCTCAAAAAGTATAACACTGATTGACACAGTTGATAGCAATTAGAAAGAAGAATTTGTGTCCTTTCCAACGAGCCCAGAATTATTACGTTACGCTAAGTACAGCAGAAGTTAGAGATCAAACAGTGATCACAGGTACGATGAAAATCCTTCGTCCTTAAAATCGCGCTATCTCCTTAACGGTGCAAAAACGGGAGTATGTGTAGAACGATTTTCTACTCAGGACAAGTTCCCCTATCTCCCATTTTCGTTTGAACCTCAGTACTAGTTACACCCTGTATAAGGAACGCAAGGAGTACCAAACAATTTTGAAGATAAATAATTTTATCACTAATTTTATACTTCTTTATAAACTTCAAAAGATGTTAACCGAAATTTTGAGTTGTCTCAAGAAAAAAATTTATGTCTGGTCTTTCCGAATTTCCCTTTAGATGTGTTTCAAATGAAGAAAATCAACACTGTCCGTTTTTCGGATAGGAACTGAAACTCAACTTAACCTACACCTACAAAATCTCATATTTTGAAATTCGAAGCTGCTGGAAAATTATTCAAACAATTTCATAGTGTTAGTGCAATATGGAGCGCACGTACGAGGTATGTTATGAATTTAACTTTTCTTCTCATTACTTCAGTTGTGCTATATTACTACAAGCATGTGTGCGTAGTTTAAAATTACCCTTTTTCTCAATTTCCTGCGGGAATTTAAAATTATTAAAAACGCGTGAATAATTCATCATGATCATCATAAAAAGCACAACATCAAACCTTGGCCTCCATCAGCCCCCATCTCCAGTCATCTCGATCCAGCGACCACGTCCCTCAGTTTGAAAATCTTAGCGGTCGTTGATTCAGTCCTCCCATCCTTAGGTGGCTTTCCTGGGGTTCGATTGGCCTTCAAAATGCGTCTAGGAATTGTTCTATGATCCATCCTAAGTCACTGTAACAAAATGAAAGAAATCTCGAGATACCCATAATCTCGCTATCCGATAAAGAACTGTCCTGGTGGGTCCGATAGCACTTTTTGCCGGTTTTCCCGGCTTGGGGGTAGGAGGAAAATACGACCCTAAAGTAGGAACCGTCTTCACAGTTTTACGATGACTGGTACTTCCGGTTCGTCTTAGAGGATGTGTACCTCATTGTTGTATTGAATACCCAAGTTAGAATCTTCCATTATTAATCCCAGGATTCGATGTAGAATCAAAACTGTCTTCATTTTTCAGGCGTTTAAGTCATACGTTTCTACCCCAAATAAAAGTACTGGCGTAAAAATCGTCTTGTAGATGCGGAATTTAATCTTTCTGTACACTTTCTTTGATTTAAGTATCGAGAGGACCGCATAATAAATCTTACTGGCATCAATGATTTATCGTTGAATTTCGTCCTTTTAGTTACCGTCTTTACTTAGTTTTACTTCTAAGTAAATGAACGCGTTCGCATTCTCTAAACTGTACGTTTGACCCGGTTGTTAGAGAACAGATTGAATTAGTTTGGTATTTCTTAAAGTTATGGGAGAGAATTGGTCAGTTCCATTTAGAAAGATAATTAACTCTTCAATTTTCTTCTGTTAGGTCTCGTTCAGGTCGTCATAGACGGGTCTGCCTAGTTCTTGTTCTCAGGCTCTAGCTATTACCGGACATTCGCAAAGAACTTGAAAAAGTGACACTAGCTTGTTTGTGGCTTAAACTACGGCGGAGTGCATTGAACAAAATGCCTAATTTGACTGCATGATCTTCAATTGGCCAGTGCCCTGTACTGCTCCCCGTAATTCTGTAGATGTCTGCCCTGTCTTGTTTAGCAGCACGTAGGTCTTGGTTTGGTTCCTAGATATGGCACAGGTGGATAAATTTCTCCATCTGCAGTTAGCCGCTGATAGTAAGTACGAGAATATGTCGCCCTGGACGGCTTCTAACGACATGTCAGTGAATTGTTTCCGTAAGGGAGCTGGGAAGAACAGCCCCTTCTTTGGTACTTCATCGGCTCGATCATTTCTGACTATATCGCTATGACCACCAGGCCCGTGCGCACGGGAGGGTTTTGGGGGTTCAAACCCCCCTCCCCACCTAATGCATGATTGTGGCCTTGTGCGGAAAACTAAGAAAACGAATTTTAGTGAAAAAACTGATTTTACTTGTGTTTGAAAAGAATACTCGTCCATCATTTTTCGTAAAAGATCTGACAGTGTCTTGTAATACTGTTCTAATACGTTTATTGGCTGATGTGGAATTTCAAAGCACAGTGAAGAAACCACTACTATCTATCAGACACGTCGTAAGAAGACTCGCTTGAATCGCGATTGGAAGAACGTAATTTTGTAGTCGAAGCTTCTTTTCAGTGGGTTCTTTCTATCTGGCGTACCAAAACAAGAAGACACATCCAGCGGACTCCTAAACATCCAGTAATGGACCATGGTTTGAGGCTTATTCGCCAAACAGAGATGTGACACTTTATACATTTTTACAGACAATTTGAACGCTTCCAAAATAGTAAAAAGACATCAGGAGGCTTTATTACAATCTGCCCGAAGATTGTTTATAGGGAAATCTTTAAATTATGATACTACAAGAGAACAAAGATTCAAAACACCGAAGTCGTTTTGTACTGCGTAGAAATAGGCAAGAATTTTACCATTTAGCTTCGTGGTAGCAGTGTATCTTTTCATCACTTCGAGACAAATTCCACTTTATATATGCGTGCGAGACTCCACCTCTTTCTTCAATATTGCCGTCTTTTTCACTCCTCGTTAACGATACCAGATAGTTACTACTAAATTACCTGGAAAACTACCAGTGAATATACTCGTTATGACTACTAATCTAAAAAATCTGCCAATGGTCTGGGCGAAACTTTATTATTTTTCGGGTCAAAGTTCGGGAGCGGTCAAACTCGGAGTGTATCATGAGTAGCTTCGAGATTATTAGATTTCTTGGAAAATTAATGTTGTTCTTAAAATAAAAATTTTTAAAATAGCGATTTTTAGCCGATTAAACATTGGAAAAGCCAGTGTAGACTATTCGAATTTCGGTATATTATGTACACTAAAAGAATTTGTTGCCCTATCAGAATTAAGAGATATGACGAATTGTTAAAACGTATACAAACCCATTACTTCCACTTGAGGTTTAAATTTCGAAAAAATTGTGAAACAGTTAATAAATAAATATGCAGACAGCACGAGAAAGTAGGAACCAATTCACACTTCTAAAAGAAATGACGGAATTCGTGAAAACGTGTTCAACCCGTTTATACCCTCTTAGGAGCTGAAAAAGGAAAAAACTTAAAAACAAGTTTTAGGCGATTATTACGCAAGCACGTGAAAGTGAAAAGATATTCGATATCTGATAAGACCTGGGGATATAGTAGAATTCGTGAAAAAGTTTACAACCCCTTAGGGGTTGAATTTTAAAAAATCCTGAAAACACTTTCTAGGTATTTATATGAAGAAGTCGTACAATAAAAATGAATTAAATATTTGGGAAGACCTAATAGATATGACGAAAACCGTGAAAATATATGCCTTCCATTTTCACTGAAAATTTTTTTTGCCCCCCCCTCCGAACGCCAATGGATATTTGAAAATTTTTTTTATCTAAATTAGTTTTCTAGTTGATTTACATAAACGTACCGAGTTTCAACTTTGTAGCATAAGCCGTTCTATAGATAGGAAAAACACCCCCCACCCCCATACCATACTACCCCTATAAAAAATTATATTTTTCCAAGATGCTACTAATATAGCTCTATCTAAATACCAAGTTTAAGCTTTATATCATTATAGGTTGCTGAGATATTAAAATCGGAACTTTTTCCTTTTCCCCTCCCCCACCTTCCCCCTCTACAACCCACACAACCAAAATGTTGTTTTCTGCTAGGGGTCTATTAGGTCTACTTCTGGTAAAAATTTTAAGTATCTATCTTACACTGTTCTTGAGATATGAGACGTGATTTTTTAGAAAAATTCTTATCCACTCCACTTTCATGCTCCACCGCCCCCTAAAAAAATTTTGCTTTCAGCAAACTTCATTTGTCAACTTTTACACGCAAACCAAATTTTATTTGTCTAGTGCAGTTGGTTCGTGAGATATCGTAATCTAAAGTTTTTCACCCCCCACCCCCGTACGCCGCTGCCCCCACTCAAATTTTTGTTTCCGATCTATTCTCCTAGTATACCTACAGATATTCATTAAGTTTCAATTTTGTGACATGAACCGTTTAGGAGATATGGATTTTAGAAAGTGTCGATCTCACCTTTTTTTCGTTTCCCCCACTCCCAAACCCCTTCACCTATGTCGGCAATTTTTTTGCAAATGGGTCCACTACTGAAGCTCTATATAAATTCCAAATTTCAGCCTCCTAGCATAAGCGGTTGCTGAGATCTAGAAACCAAAATTTTCCGTATAAAACACTTCCCCCTCCTCCTCCTCACACCCCCACCCCTCCAAATTTGGCCACTTCAAGGGGCCTACCCAGTCTATTCATCAAAAATTGACAAATTTCAATTTAATAGCTCAAAGGGTTTGGAAGCTACGAGCCTTCAAACGATTTTGCGTACAGCGGTCGACGTACGGCGTACGGCGGACAGACGGACTGAAATTTTTTTTTGCTTTTTTCGTGTCTACTCGTCATGAAACATAAAAAAAAAAATTTTTGAGGGTAGCAAATTTTTTTTTTTTAAAAATCGATAACAATACTGTATTATTAAAATAATAAAGTAAAACGCTGCCTTCCTATTGGAAAATCTTATGACGCAGAATACCAAATAAAACTTTTTCGAAGCCAGATGGCGAGTGTAGGATAGTGAATTTAATTACCGCGTTCCTGCAGGGACTATGACCAACTGCATTGACCGTCACATTCATCAGATTCAAATCTCTTAGAAAATGTTTGAGCATTGACGAATTTCAAGCTGTAAATGTCAGCAGTTATTTCCACATATTCAAAACCCCCCCACTCTTGACGATATCCTGCGCACAGGCCTGCCAGGAACCCATTACTGGGTAACTTTGATCTGACCCGCGAAACCAGCTAACTCGTTTCGGCACTGTTCTAGTTTAGAGGAAATGGTAACCGATATTTAAAATAATCGATATTTAAAATAATGATATTGCGTTTCGGTGTTAAGTCATGTGGCAATGCCTCTCGGATCCCCAGTATCTCCGCCTGGAAGACGCTACAGCATGGTCCAGTAGGCGGTAGGATCTAGCATCATTATGTGTATTTGAAAAGATTCCAGCTCCGACCCAGCAGTTTATTTTCGAACAGTCGGTAAATGTTACTGTGATGAAGTCCATTTCTACTGCACTTCCATTCCGCCCTGCTTGGGAAATCAACAGCGAAAGATTTTGCTCTGTTTGCGGGTGATGTAGTTAGCCGGTGAGATAACTTATTTCTTTGGTAACGATTACAAGATATTATTGTAGCCATAAAAAGGGCGATGCATGATCTATGTTGTGTTTTCAACTAAGCTTTGTATCGAGAAGGAACATCTAGATGCGTTGCACTGGAGGAATGCTGCAGCGGTTAGCCGTTGAGACTGGTGAAATTGAAGTCCAGTTTTATGAGGTTTTCCGGCAAAGAGCATTAGTTCAGGTTTATATGGATTTACACCGAGGTCGCAGCTCATGTGCTTACCTTACTCAATTGGGTCACGAATTTCATATTTTGCTCATTGATCCATAACCCGACTTCTATAGTTGTTGACTCAAGGTCCATGAACGTCTTCTTAGCGCTGGTTTTCGAACTTACCATAATATTTATGTCGTCGGATGGACTTAAATAGCATTGTTCCCGTGCTATCAATTGCATTTTTTTGCGACATATCCGAACGATAATGTTAAGCATTAATTTGTACAGTATATCAGGCCTATTATGATACTCGAGTCAAGTGAGTAGCTCGACTCACATTTCAAGTCGAGTCGTTCTTAAGTTAGTATTATAGCACTCGACACGAAGATAGTCACTTCATTTGTAGCTGAATTTGCCATTTCATTAGAGTAAATATTCTCTCGATCAAATGTTGCGATTATACAGTTAGAGTTATTCTGTTAGTTAGTCTAGTCACTCGGTAGAGTCTCGTGATTGCAGAATGTGAGTCATATGGTCGTAATTGGCCAATATTTCTGTCACCACCATGCTTGCTTAAGGATCGATATTAAATTCCTAGTATTTTTCAAGTACATGTTTTACTGCAAATACCCAGTTGTAGATGGTAGCCGGTCTTAAAGTCACCTTGGTATTCTCTGATGATATTACTACAAATGAGTTTTTGTTTGAACAAAAAAGATACTATTGTAGAAAGCGCCATCCTTATAAGGCTCAAGTTTCAAGTTTGAAGACGCTACGTTGTTTAGTCTTTATTTGGCAGCCATCCATAGCGAACTATCTCAGAAAATCTCAATCTCAATCTGGAAAAAATTGATCTTCGTATGTGATACAATACTTTCATTTGAGAGATCTCAGTCCAATCAATATCAAAGCCGAACTAGATTCTACTATGGGCGAGTCTGCTCCTTCGCTTACAGCAATAAAATATTGGGTGGCCGAGTCGAAACGAGGCCGTAGAAGTGTCAAAACGAACAACGCGGTGGCGACCAAATGAAGTGACTACGCCAGAAATGGTGAAGAAATCCACAAAATGATATTGGATGACCGTCGACTGATAGTACGCGAGCTAGCAGACATTTTAGGCATTTCGAAAAGTGCTGTACTTCGCATATTGACTAAAAATTTGAACATGAGAAAGCTGTGCGGACGATGGCTGCCGCGTTTGCTCACAATGGAACAAAACAGCGTTGTGAGGACGTTTTAATCGAGTGTTTGGCGATGTTTCACAGCAATAAAGCCGAGTTTTTACGTTGTTTCATAACCATGAATGAATCATATGTCCATCACTTCACATCTGAGACGAAGGAACAGCCAAAACTATGGACTGAAGGGGGAGAATCGGCTTCAAAGAAGGCAAAGGCAGTTCCTTTTGCAGGCAAGTTCATGGCGTCAGTTTTTTGGGATGCGAGTGGGATAATTTTCATTGATTATCTCGAAGAGGAAAAACAATTAACGGCGAGTATTATGCGCATTTATTGCAACCTTTGAGTGATGAAATCAAGGAAAACGGACGCTTTGACGAAAAAGTAAATGTTGTTTCATCAAGAAAGTGGAACCGGTTCACAAATCCGTTATCGAAGTAGCCAAGATCTATGAGTTAAAGTTCAAATTGATCCCTCACGCACCCTATTCGCCAGATTAAGTCCACTCGGATTATTTTCTCCTTCAACCACTTTCATTAGTTTTCTTACTGAATAAGCAGTTATCCAAAGGTAGAATACATTAAAATTCGACGCGTAATTATCTACAGTTATAATCGTATTAAGTGAATCTATTCTACCTCCACGTAACGATTCTCGTGGTTCAAGAATCGGACAATTACTCATACGACCGAACAGGTGAATTAGTGACTAGAACTTGAGCTCAGTGGCGGTCATATTGCTTTTCCAAGAGGGGGGCCACTGACGTTCAGTAGGTACTGTAGAGAAACTAGGTGTAGTGGTTAGCCGCTAGTACAGTGAGGAGGGAAATTGTACAAATGTTATGGTCTTTGCGGTTCTTACTGCTTGAAAATATCAACAATCGCCAGATTTAGGTAACTAGATTTCGGAATCATTAACATCGCTCCGAAGACATTCCTTTGATATTTTTTTAAGTTATCAGCTGACTATACGAGGGTGGATTGATAATGACGTGCAAAAATCAAGAAGGAGTGGGCAGGTAAGGAATTCGTTATTTTTTTTTAACTGGACCATCCTTAAATAGATTACCTGCAAAGTTTAAGCCTGATACCTCGTTTAGTTTTCGAGAAGCAGCCGTCTAAGCAAGTCGACTTACAAAAATTGTTGAAAATGGATAAAAGTGAATTTCGTGTGTTGATTAAACACAATTTTTTAAAAGGGAAAACAGCTAAAGTAACCAAAGAAAAATTAGATAAGCATTATGGGGACTCTGCACCATCGATCCAAATGATTTACAAATGGTTTTCTGAATTCAAGTGTGGTCGTACGAGCACACAAACCATACCAAGTCCAGGTCGTCCAAATGAGGTCACCACGCCAGAAATGATCGATAAAATCCATGATATCGTGATAGAAGATCGTCGAGTAAAAGTGCGTGAGATAATTAACGTAGTAAACATCTCATTTGAACGTGCTTGGAATATTTTGAAAAACCATTTGGACATGAGAAAGCTATCCGCAAGATGGCTGCCGCGTTTGCTCACAATCGACTAAAAACGCAATCGTGTGACAACTTCGCAGCACGGTTTGCAACTGTTTTAACGTAATACAAATGAATTTTTTCGTTGATTCGTAACTGTTGATGAAGCATGGATTCACCACTACCACTGATATATAATATATGGATACCTCATCGGCTCATTTCCCTATACGATTTGACATATTGAAATAGCCGACGAAATCGTACCCTCTCGCTCCTTCTTAAAAATTCGAACTTCGAAAAACATGGGCAACAACTTAAATAAAATTAAAAACTTTTCAATTTGAATTATCAGTTCTGACAATTCAAATTGTTCGATTTGATGGTGAGAAGTTGTGTTTTGCGCTCGAAATTCATAACACAACTCACAGTTTACTTCAATTTTTTTATTAATAAATTTCTTGGGAAATAAAAGCTTCAGGAATATTTATAACGGTTGAGCATGTAATACGTTATTTTTGAATTTGGCACCATACCGATAAGTACATGGTATTATATTCGTACTGCAGTAGCCAATATTACCTGTACACAGCTTAGTTGCAATTTTATGAACTCATTTTCTTTCAATACCTTGCATTGTTTATCCAAAAAAGTATTTATCAAATTCAAATTATTTGATAATTTTTCAATTCGAAATTACACCTAAAAATTCGGATTTCATTTTTCATGTTGGCTAATCTGATAGTTCTGTCATTGTTTTCCTTCTGGCCTTAATACATGCATACCGTGCTACAGCTCAATCCTAATTTGTACCCCGGATAACTTTCGAAGTTTCTCTAAACTTAAAATGAATTGAATTTGTGAAAGAAACATAAAGAAATGTTTCAATCAAAAATTATTTTATTTGCATTACCAATTTTAAATCTAATGAATGTTTAAAATCATCAAAATTTTGTTCAATAATGCAGAACCTCGGGTTATCATGGACACCTTTTTCGGATATTGATATTTTAAAAACGTCGGCCATGTGAGATAGCAAATCAAGGCCTCCATTTGATATATCTCAGTGACCACTACACTCCAGAAACCAAACAATAGAAGGATGTCGGTTCAAGCGCACCGAAGAAGGCAAAACCGTTCTATCGGCTGGAAAGGTTATGCCGACAGTTTTTTGGGATTCCAATGGAATGATATTCACCAACTACTTGGAGAAAGGAAAAAGAATGACGGGAGCATATTATTCTGAGTTATTGGTTCCATTGGATGTTGAAATCAAGGCAAAACGGCTTTATTTGGCGAAGAAAAAAGTGTTGTTTCACACGTCCGTTGTTGCAACGGCAAAACGGTTTGAATTACGGTACGAATTGCTCCCTCATCCACCGTATTCTCCGGATTTGGCACCCTGCGACTTTTTATTATTTCCAGACTTGAAAAAATGGCTAGCTGGAAAGAGATTTACCACGAATACTGACGTCATAAGTGAAACCAACGCCTATTTTGAAGGGTTGGACAAATCATATTATTTGGAAGGGATCAAAAAATTGGAAAAACGCTGGACTAAGTGTATCGAGCTAAAAGGAGACTACGTTGAAAAATAAAATAAATTTTTCCGGATAAAATAATGTTTTCTCAATTTTTGCACGTCATTATCAATCCGCCCTCGTATGGTGCCAAAAATTTGAATCTGTATTGTATTATTGTAAGTCTTTAAGCAATGGAAAATTTAATAGCATAAGCAGGAACTAAAAAATTAAATTATTTGATTCCAAAACGTGGTGAACAAAATTTCAAGGCTGTTCGCTTTCAGTAGAATTCGATCTCATTTTCAACAAAATTTAGAACTCCAAAAATACTTTAAAATCATTTTGATAGTTTTTCAATTCTGTTCTATATTTAATCAATGTAAACTAGCAGTTTTTAAGACCACTAGAAAGGTAGTGTATTCAATTTTTAATAGTATAACTTTCACACATATTTGATGAAACCGAAGATTTGGCATTGAAATCCGAAGCCTGTATCGTAAAATCCAAAGACTTCAGGCCGACTACGAAGAAATTATCACCCCAGGTTTTAAGTTATCCTACAATACTTAAAATCTACGAAAAGCATATTTTTCATCAATGTAATTTATTAAGCATATAGGTATACATATTCAATTAGTCTCCTTATTGAGTTTAGATGACTGCCATCATATCCTTACCTAGCCTACTCTCCTTATTCAAAACTTAAAAAAAGCCCGCAAATTCTCTAATATTATTTTAAATTATAATAACTTCACGAGCAGTCTCTTATAGCTGATTTACATCGCAAGATTTTGAAAACTCGAAAAGCGTGTACAACGCTCTGAAACATTTGTTTGATCATGACTATGATGTTAAATTTTTTAATTTACTTTGTAAGATTTTTAAAGATTTTTTAAAGCTTGCATTACTATCAAGTAATTTCAAATATTTTAATATTTTGTACAGGTAATTGTGATGAATGAAAGACAATTTCAGGGCTGTACACTAAGGTGACTTTAAATGTAAAGTAGAATAATGTCAACTTTAAAGCATGCCAGTCAACGTTTAAATTTATTTGTGACATAGTTTGTGTGTCGAAGTTCATATACTTTTTTAGTTATTTAATTAAAGTTTTAGAATAAATATTGTGCGCAGTAAACATGGAACTCGAAGATAGGGTTTTAAAGGATTTAGAAATAATACAAGACCTATCAATTTGGAAAAGACCTGTTTATAAGGCGAGAAATGATCCATTTGCTCTAGACGACGAATTTCTATTTTGCCGTCGCCGTCACAGTTGGCAGTGTTTTTTATTTCAGTTGACAGTGAAAATTAGACATAACATCTTCTTGCGACACATATTTTGGCGAAAAGTGCATTTTGTGTATTTTTTTAATCTATTGGTAAGTAAAAAGCATAAAATTATAAATAAATAAGCAAAAAATCGACGGCAAAATTCGCCCGCATTGTGTTTCTCCATTAACGCAGGCGAACTTTTTCTACGAATTTCGCTCGCCGCTTGCGAAGTTCGTCACAATTGTGTTTATACCATTATCCAGCGGCAACGAAAAGTTCGCCCAACCGCTCGCCGTCGTAATTCTGCCTCATGCTGTTATGACATTTACTATTTTCTCGCTAGAAAAAAGTACAATAATAGCCAATCGTGCGACAAGGCGAACAACAATAAAAAGACAGAGATACCGCTCTTTCCGATGCTAGTGGCATCTAGTAAACGAAATTAACAACTGGTATGTTAAGAAAAATACCGGTTCTGGCGCGTTTCATAACAGAACATGGCACTTTCCATAATTTATACGTACCGAACTGTCAAAAACTAGTCGGTAACGGCTGGAAAATCTAGCCGCCAGCGGATTTTTCTTGGATTAACTGCTAGAATGTTGCGAAACACTGCTCGAATGCGCTTTGTTGCCGCTTTTTTTTGACAGTTATGGATTGTTTTTTGACAGTTACCCATAGTTTGCTGTTCGAACTGTCTCTCTCACACCAATGTCTAAATTGTATGTTAAAGTCTCTATCCCTCTGCATTTGGATTGTCTAGCCGCTTTAAAGCCGCAAAAATAGCCAGTGTCATAACAGCATAAGTACGTGTGTTGCAGTACAATTTTAAAATTTTGACGTTTGAAGTTCGTCGCAACTGTGTTTATACCATAAGGTCGTTAAAAAAATAAAAATTTTTCCGAAAAAAATTGTCCTATCCTACTGTTCAGGTTGCTCTGATTAGCTTTTGAACTACCCTTTTTACACGATTAGATTTCAAATTCATTCAAATTTGGAGATTTAATAGAATCTTATCGAAATCTTGAGATTTCGCCAAATCGAGTTTTAAATTTTTGGATGTTAATCAGTATTCAAAAAATTAATATGTGGAGTAGTAGTAGTTACTGAAAATACTCTTAATTATCTCATAGCTAAGTTACAACACAAGATTTCAAACTGGATTTGCAGAAATTTAGTGATTTCGACAAAACTATTAAGATATACTAGAAGCCTGGGCCTAGCCTACTCATACGTCCGAACAGGTGAATTAGTGACTAGAACTTGAGCTTGGTTTTGTTCAAATCCTAGGAATGGATAAGAAACTTATCGCCGGCTTAGCTGTGAAAAATATGAGACACGATTCCCATTCAGTCAGTAAAGAACAGACAAGTAGTACAAATAAACGCGCCCTCAAGCACTATTAAACGCTATCTCGTCCTCTGTGGTCCCAAACAGAGAAGACTGCTGTATGGTTTCCTATTCGGATAAGGCTTTTCAGAATAGGAACAATATCCTTTTAGGTACAATATCCTTTTAAAAGAAAGTTCAAAAGACCTTAATAATTGGTATTCAGTAAACAATGGATAAGCCTGAACCTAGACTATGCCCAGGCTGGGCCTATTAAGGTCGTTTGAACTCTCTTTTAAAAGGATATTGTACAAAAACAATTCACCCGATCACCTTCTAGTTACGATTGGAGCAAACAAGGATTGATCCACTGAGTTGTTTACTATCTACATAATTTATGTTTATGTCTTACATTCATTAGAAAATTGAACTATACATAATAAAGTATAGGTAATATCATTAATTCTCGGCGCGTCTAATTCATTAATTGCGATATCGATAAGACCCAGTTCTGTTATAATCTTATAGTAGATAAGGAATTTGATAACCGCGCTTTTGCCGACAAAATTAGAATGCACTAAAGAGTACAAAAAAAAACTAAATAATGCGTAAATAGCGCTCATACTCAAACAATAATTGTGATATTGAAAACAACTTCTCGGATTTGCCATCGAGCAATTTTGTGGTAATATGCGTAGTAAAAAGCCCTTCAGTTCGGATTCGGACCTTGTCACCGATAATTCTTCATAGTTCAGCAAGTAATTGAGCCCAATAGCCAATACGATGAGAAATTATTAGTCTTATCTCTTATTTGGTCAGAGATTGTCATTGGAATTTGTATTAGGCAGTATTATCGAAAATACAAAAAAAAACAATCATTTCGAAATCTTCCAAACGTGCCATGAGTCTTACTTCAGTGCACGATAAATAAAATAGTTGTAAAGACTTGTCCTGCCGTTGGGACTCCCCAAATCACAAAACAAATTACGAGGATCGATCTTCTGGGAGATGTGGCTGGTGGCGTACATTCCGAGTGTATTGGCGTATGTCTTCATAACGCTTTTAGTGTGTATCCTCTGCTTCATTCTCATATACATCAGTCACAAGCTCTATTTGATCGTAAACGACAAATTTCAAGTCATCACGGAAGCAGAAACACCTTTGGTATTCCGAAAGAAGTTACACTCAGGTAAGATTTTTTTTCAATTACCGAGAGAAAATTTCAAATAACTTTCGCAAATTTAGTGCAGCGGTAGCAGTGATTGTTTTGTACGAAAAGTGTTATCTAGTTGTCAATTCCATCTGTCCTCAAGGTGAATATGGACCAACATTGCTGAGATTTACTGAAAGTTTTTCGGATAACATAAGCGTTGAGGATTTAACGATTTGAAACACGTGACCGTTGCGGTTTATGTCTTTTGGAATGTATCTTGGATGTTTCTGTATAATAAATTTATTTTAAGTCAATTATTTGTAATGAAAGGGTATAAGCCTCGTAACCTGTGGCTGTAAAATAGAAGAAGTTTTTTTTATTTTTTTGATGAAACCTTCATATAGAACTATGAAAATAAAGCTATCAACTACGACGCAAAGGCCAAACCCGGAGTCAAGGGTAAGTTTCTCTGAATTAAATGAATAGTGAACTTCTAGCATTCTATTGGATAAAACGAAAGATAATCTGTAATCAGAACGCAAATTCTACAACTATCTATCTAGTGTATCTGTCGTGAATCAAAATTGAGTTGTTAACTACGGTCAATACATGTGAAAAATAAAACACTGAATTTTAAAAGTTGACGAGGTCCACCCAAATGCTGTCTTGTCTACTACCCTAACAGATGCGTCACCCATGATTACTTTATCACGTCTGCTTTAAAGAAAAATTATATCAGACTATTAGATTAATAGATACACTTAATAAAGTATAATGCGCTTAATAAAGTATAATGCAATTAAATATGATTTCCTCTTATGTCTTTCTTTAATCTTTAATATTTCAATCGGAAAGTAATAAAATTTCGAATATAAATCCATATAAATAATCGATCTTTGGGTTATGTTAAGGATGTAGCGTTTACTGTTTGAAACTAATTTTGAAAAGTTTGGATTTGGATTATGCTTGGACAATTTTCATTATGTGTTCTAATAATTTTCCCATTTTTGGATGAATTTGAAATCTACTCTGCTAAAAAGGGTAGTTCAAACCGTAATCTAAGCTAACCACTCAATTTAAAAATTTTTAATTTTTTTCACAGCTCCCATCGTAATGGCTCGAACTAATTTAAAAAAAATACGTTTTAAGTTTCATCTCGATAATGTATTGGGAATAAAATTGTGTAAGATTCCGTAAACTCCCAAGATATCGACATAGGGCCTATATAGTGTCATTCTGTGGGTGATATAATTCTAAATATATAGGTGGTTGGTGTATCCTGTACCATCGAAAATTTCATCTAGTGCTTAAATTCAGCAATTGAAGTTTTTCTTAAAAAATTAATTTTTAAGCGTAACTTTGTAACGGTTAACAATACGAAGTTAGTGTCATCGGCAGATGCTCAATGTTATGAGAAAAAGAAAAAAGTCCTTCAGCAAGGCAGAAAAAGAGGATTTTTGACATTTAATCACTAATCCGTAATAGTTTTTATTTCGTACTTGGTGAAGGATTTTCTGAGCGGTTTTGTCTTTCTATAAAATAATATTGAGCGTTATAAATCAGATATTTTTGTCGACGACACGAACTTCTTATTATTAACCATTATCAAAATACGGTCGAAACCGATTAAATATGAAAAACTTCACTTTCTCATTACGACCACTAGATGGTATTTCCGATGGTACATAACCTATATATTTAGAATTACAATCATCCCCAGAATAATATTATTTCGCCATTTTGTCAATACATCGGGACCCATTTTTCGGAATCTCAAATTTTTTTTTTCTGAACGGGGTGAAACTTAAAACATATATTTTTTGCACTAATTAGGACAGGTACCGCAGAAAAAATCTCTGGGAAAAATTTTTTCAATACAAAGAAAGCTCTGAAATTATCTGTCACCACTACCTGTATAAAATATTACAAAATTTAAAATTGCATGATAATGCAAGCTTTTGACTCTTGTTCATTCAATTTAAATTTCCTTCTTTCCAAAAGTTAACTCTTACAAAATAAGTTAGAAATTTTATCACCATAGTCGTTGTAAAACAAATGTTTTCAGAGCGTTCAAAATCTACTTGCCAAAAATTTTACGATTTAAATCAGGTATAAGATACTGCTTATGAAGTTATAATAATTGAAAATAGTCTTAGAGAATTTCCTACTTTTGCTTTTTAAATTTTTAAATTAGGAGAGTAGGTTAGGTTATGTTGGCAGTCATCTAAACTGTAGATCGATTCAATAAGGAGACTATGTGAATATGTATATATACCTAATAAATTACATTGACATAAAATATTATTTTGTAGATTTTAAGTATTGTAGGATAACTTAATAACTGGGTTGATCACTTCTTCGTCGGGCCTGAAATCTTTAGATTATGAGATATAGGGTTCGGATCTTAATGCCCAATATTCAGTTTCATCAAATATGTATGATAGTAGAACTAATAAAAATTAAATATACTACTTTTCTAGTGGTCTCAAAAAACAGCTAATTTACATCCAAAGATTTCAATCTGGATTTGGCGAAATCTCGAAATTCTAACAAAACTCTCAAAATCTACTAGATTTCTCATACATGTGAGAGATCTCTGTCTGTTTGGGCTTCTAAATTTTGACGAAATCAAAACTGACATCGACTTCTACTGAACTTCTACTTATGTTCACCAAGCTTTGGAAACAATTAATTTTATTTTCTAGTTCCTGCTATTCTGTTTTCTATTACCAAAAGACTTAAAATCATACAACACAGGTTCAAATTTTCGATATCATACAATCAGCTGATAAATTGAACGATTTTAAAGATATCCCTTCAGAGCTATGTTAATGCTTTTTAATTTTCTGAAGTTCGGTTGCCAAAATCTGGCGATTTAGATGCGGAAATGAAAAGTTGATATTTTTAAGCAGTAAGTACCAACCGCAGCGACCATAGTATTTGCACAATTTTCATCCACGCTGAATTAACGGCAACTGCACCAATTTTCTATACAGTATCTACTGAACTTCAATGGCCCCCCCTTGGAAAAGCAATATGACCGCCACTGGTTATACGGTTATCTCTCGAGACCTATAGAATTGAACGATGTACGAAACAGGAACAGGTGCCTCCCTGGGATAAGGTAAATATTACTTTTAAAGGACTTCATAACCACTAGGAAAGATGATCCAGGCGGAAACAGAAACGTCTTCTTAAATTTTACAATACGAATCTTGGCTCAAACCGTATACTCGTGACCGCGAAGTTGTTTTTAATGTAGGCCACGGATAAGTATTTTGATTCATAAAAAGTCAAAATAACCGAAGGAAGCGTAAAGGTAATGGTGGCTGGAGCTCGATTTAGAGTGACATGCTTGCTGGCGCCCGGATAAGCTACGACTGTGGGGAGTTTACTGAAAATTTCAGATTTCTTTCTTAGGTGTAAGAATTGAATGTTCTTTACGTTTGGGAAAAATTATGTAGATCTGGAACTGGATTGACCTCTTTGACAGAGGCTAACTCCAGCAATGCAGAGTAACTAAAACCGAACAGATCGAAGTAGATGTGCCTATGTGGGCTCAACCTCAATACCCACAACATCAGACTAATTTTGAACTTAAGGTCAAAGAAGCACGCTGGAGAAAAAGACAGCATCAAAGAATTAAAAAACGATCCGATGAAGAATCGGGAATAAAATTCTTAAAAAAAAGCAGTGTCTGTCCGGACATTCAGGTGAGCTTACAGAAGGGAACAGCAAAATCTGCACCCTCCAGTGAGCTCAATAGAAAAAAATCCGCCAATGGTCTGGGCGAAACTTTATTATTTTCGGGTCAAAGTTCGGAAGCGGTCAAAGTCGGAGTATATCATCATTTCGAAATTATGAGGTTTCTTGGAAAGTTAGTTTTGTTTAAAAAAAAATATTTAAAATAGAGATTTTTAGTCGATTAAACATTGGAAAACCCCGTGTATGGTAGACTATTCGAATTTCGGTATATTATGTAGGTACACTAAAAGCCCATAGAAGTAAAATCGAATTGGCTGCCTTATCAGAATTAAGAGATATGACGAATTGTTAAAACGTATACAAACCCATTACTTCCACTTGGGGTTTGAATTTCGAAAAAATTGTGAAAAAGGTTTTTAGACGATTTCATAAGAAGCAATTTGACACGAGAGATTTTGAAAAATTTGTGAAAACGTAAGAAAACCCTTCACACCCCCTTGGTTTTTGAAATTCGAAAAATCGTGAAATTGTTTTTTAGGTCATTATATCAAATGCCGTAATAAACAATTTTATATCTCATCAGAACTAGGGATGGCAAAAATTGTGAAAGCATATGCGACCAAAAATTGAGAAATGGGTTTGTAGGCGATTATATAAAAAGTCTGTGGAAGTAAAAAGCGATCGATCTAATATCTCATCAAACCTAAGAAATATGTCTAGGCTTTGAAAGGCATACAACCCCCTTACACCCCTTAGGATTGAATATCTTAAAATACTGAAATTGACTGTTTGGCGCTTATATAGGAAACCTTAGGAAGTAAAAATGTATTCGATATATCATCTGATCTAAGCAATATGTAGTAATCTGTGGAAATATATGCAACCTCCTTACACCCACTTGGTGGTTGAATATCCAAAAATCCTGAAAGGAGTTAATAGATAAATATGAAGACAACACGAGGAAGTAAAAACTAATTCAATTTCTTATCACTTCTAAAAGATATGACGGAATTCGTGAAAAAGTGTTCAACCCTTTTATAGTCTCGTAGGGGCTGAAAAAGGAAAAAAAACTTAAAAACAAGTTTTAGGCGATTATTACGCAAGCTCTTGAAAATGAAAAGATATTCGCTATCTGATCAGACCTGAGGGATATGGCAGAATTCGTGAAAAAGTATACAACCCCCTTTCCACCCCCTTAGGGGTCGAATTTCAAAAAATCCTTAAAATACTTTCTAGGTATTTATATGAAGAAGTCGTACAATAAAAATGAATTCAATATTTGGGAAGACCTAATAGATATGACGAAAACCGTGAAAATATATACATTCCATTTTCACTGATCATTTTTTTTGCTCCCTTCCGAACGCCAATGGATATTTGAAATTTTTATTTAATCTAAATTACTTTTCTAGTTGATTTACATATACATACCGTGTTTCAACTTTGCAACATAAGCCGTTCTATAGATAGGAAAACACCCCCCACTCACGTACCATACTAACCCTATAAAAAATTATATTTTTCCAACATGGTACTACTATAACAATCAATAATCAATGGCACAACAGCCCAAATTGGGCCTAGGCCTTGAAGTAATGCTAAAGTTACTTCATTACTAGACCAACGGAACACTAGGAGGTGAAGTGGTCAGCCACACGATCATCCGTGATTATTACCCCGATTTTAACTCAGGTACTCATTTACAGCTGAGTGAACTGCTAGTCCGGCACCTAATCCCATTCTCGAAAATTACTTGTCGCCAAGCAGATTCGAACCTGGTACCAGGTGCACCGAAGGCAAGTGCTCTAGCCACTAAGCCACCCAGACTACTACTACTATAGCTCTATCTAAATACCAAGTTTCAGCTTTATATCATTATAGGTTCTCGAGATATCCCCCCCGCCATCACTCTCTACACCCACACCCTCACACCTCACACCACACCTTTCTGCTAGAAGTCTATTAGGCCTACTTCTGGTAAAAACTTTAAGCATCTTTCTTACACGGTTCTTGAGATATGTGACGTAATTTTTTTTTAAAATTCGTATCTCCTCCACTTTCATGGTCCACCGCCCACTTCAAAAATTTTACTTTCAGCAAACTTTATTTGTCAACCTTTATACACAAACCGAGTTTTATTTGTCTAGTGCAATTCGTTCGTGAGATATCGTAATCTAAAGTTCCCCCCCCCCCCCACCTCTGTACGCCACTGTCCCCACTCAAAAATTTGTTTCCTATATATTCTCCTAGTATACCTACAGATACTCATTAAGTTTCAAATTTGTGACGTTAACCGTTTAGGAGATATGAATTTTAGAATGTGTCGATCTCGGCTTTTTTGCGTTTCGGACGCATTATTGCAATAGTCACGTAAAAGGGTAAATCTAAATCTTCGAGGATGAGATTTGAAGGGGAAAGATACAGAAAAACCGCCAAAACGTGGTGAACTCAAGGCCAGACCCTCTGCACTGCCGGCGATGAAAGAAGTGCTTCCATAAACTTGAGGAATCAAAACCTGCACTTTCCGGTAAACCAAAAACGGGAAACAGTGTAGCGGAAACCCTGTAAAAGAGAACAACTTAAAGCTGAACTTAGCAAAACCGAAGGGAAGGGAGGATCGCCCAAATATAAGTTATCTGAAAATAGATAATTCAACCCAGAGAATAGCCGGGGAAACCGAATCGCGGCAAGCCTTTATACCTGGATCTAACCAAGAAACGAGCTTCGTTGTATTTGCGCTTTTTTATTCAGAAGAGGAGGAGGAGCTTACAAATCAGGATCCAATCAAGGTGTGAATTTCATTAGAACTCGATCCAACTTCGAAACGAATAAAGAATAAACTTTTAACATTTATTAATGATCCGCATCGAGCTAAGGTGTGAATTGCGTTAAAGGAATCGAACTAGCAAGAGGAATGTGAAGGTACTTCGTAGTTTTAGGCTTAATTCATAGAACAGTAACATAAATTTAGACCGATAAGCTATGAAGTCCATTAAAGGACGTGGCTTGTGGAAAGAAGAATGACTCCCTAAAACGTTTTACGCTTACTTAACGAAAAGCGAAAAACTTCGCCAAGAAGTCAAAACGGCTTCAAAACTGTAGAAGCCCATTTACTTTCAATTTTTGGAAGGAAAAACTCATAAATCTGAACCCAGTCCAGCTGTGAATTTCGTAAATAGAGGCGACCTGTAGAAAAGTTTAAGACAGTCTCTAAGTTTTTATTAACGAAACAGGACGGTACAATGTGTATCTTCATTTGCGTAAGTGCAGTTACCCAATAACTTTCCATGTGAAAATTTTAAATAACAAGAACCAGTCTGGGCATCAAACAAGTCAGCCGCCAAAGAGTCCGTCAAATATAAGTCAACATAAATAAAAGCCACGGTCGTACATACAGGTCTGGAAACATAATGCAATTTTTTGTGGTGGGGATAACCACCTTTTGTGAATACAAATTTGGTTCTTGTCGTATTAACCACCAGGTTCGTCATGTTCTCGTAATTTTCTGTTAGACATTTCTTCTTGTCACGTCTGCAAGCTCGACGTTGTTGCGCAACCAATCGCTAGCTACCCTGCGACCCTGTCGATAATGACGAGAACCTGAAGTAATTTATTTTCATCACAAAAGGTGTCTACCCTCACCAAGGTAGTTTCCAGACCGGTATATACGGTCGTAATAAAGGAAACCAGAGAAATAAAAAAAAATCAGGACTTACTCGGATTAACCTTTCTCTATGCAGGGTTGTTTTTGAGGGTAGAAGACTTTTAATTTCGGGATTGGTTGAATTTTTTCTATTTTAATTTCGTGTCGTCTAATAAGTTATTTATTTGCTTAGCTCTGAAATTCTTCTCACGCCCTATTTGTTCAATTGATGATTAATTGAGTGCCGATTAGATTTTTCAGTTGCTGTACTCAAAGGAAAAGCCACAACCTCGCAACGAAACCTGGGGAAAAATTAAATTGAATTATCCAATACTCGTGTGGATCTAAAATAGGT
Organism: Beris morrisii; assembly: GCA_951812415.1. NCBI lineage: Eukaryota > Metazoa > Arthropoda > Insecta > Diptera > Stratiomyidae > Beris > Beris morrisii. The sequence continues at coordinate 76,419,199 of OX638310.1, forward strand.
TAAAGGTTAAAATAATAAGAATTAAGTAAAGAAATAAAGAGAGATTTTAAAAAGACAAATAGGAAATAGGTAGATTAAAATAATAAAAATTAAGTAAAGGAATAAAAAGAGAAAGTTAGAAAAAAAAGTTACATTAAGAAATAAAAAATTATAAATTTTACCGCATCACAAAATTTTCGAGCTAAAATAATCACGCCTTGGTCTCCGCATAACAAAATTGCGCACGACGGGGCCTTGCCACAAGATATGTCATGTGCACATCGACACGTTTCAGATCGGAAAAATCCGCGCAAAAAGTTGATGAGCAAAAGGACTCAACTTCGTAATTTCGCGACAGAATTTACGCTTAAACGCCTCCAATTGTACAAGCTTTTCTTATTTCGATTCCATAATAGGGGGAAATATTGTCTACCTGTAAGATTGATCCCATTTTAGTTAGGAAGTACCAATTTGAGTGCTGATTATACCTTATCTTGGCGGGCATGTCGTCAGACAATTGAACAGAATACTTTATGACCTATTGGGAAACATTTCCACATTTTTACACCCGGAAAAGTCTGTTAGTATTTTTTGTTTTTCAATCCTAGGATTAATGCCCTGATTATCGAGCTACAAACTCCTACCGCTAGCCCGGGCACCAGCAAGCGCGCCGCTCCTGTTCGATATTCAGTCACCAACCACCGAACGTAGGACGAACTGACACACTGAATCCTATCATCTTACCTCTCCTTCGATTATTTTCACTTATTCCAAGTCAAAATAACCACTTCTTGATCTACGTCCACAACAAACATCAATACGCCGTGACATAAATCCGTTCTCGATCATCGATTTTGCACGCCATTTTCAAGAACAATAATTGGAATTCTACGTTAGATTATTCCACCAGTTAGTATGTAGAAAATTTTAAAAGCCTACTTTTGCACACTTTTGGTATATTTCAAAGCTAATTAATAGTGAAAACTTTTGGTATATTTCAAAGCTAATTAATAGTGAAAACTTTCAGTAAATGCATAAATTAACATGTTTTTTTTATTAAAAGATATTTAATTGTTACATGAGGGATCAAGTTGTGTTGTGTATCTGATGAATGTGCTTTATAAATAAAGACAACGAAATTATGTACTGGCAAATTCTTTGAAAATGTATAAGCGCGCCCGTATAATCTTGATTTTGTTTCCTGTTTTTATTTAAGTGTTTTTACTTTTTCCTTCTTTTCCGAATAGAATGTTTAATTATAAGTAATAATAAGTAAAAGATCATAAATCGTTATGGTAATTGCAATGACGTTAGCAACAAGAGAACTGAATGAAACTAATAAGAGAAACGATTTCAGTACGGAGAACAGATTTGAGCCTTCATTAATCCAAAGGATCGCTGAAATGGAATAAACAAAATTAATGAAAATACAGAATTTATAGCCGTGATCTTATCAGACCCTTACCCTAAACAACTTTTTGAATGCTGCCCACAACTATGATCGTCATCCTGATTCCCAATTGACTTTTTGACGTACTGAAAATAGACCAAGTTTCAAACTACCTGCACATCGTTAACATTGTGAATGCAATTTACCATTGGGTTTAACATAATTTCCTCTTCCATTTTGTTGATTTGCTTATTTAATTCCATAACACGAGCCATATCTTCCTGCACTTTAAGGAACATTTCCGGAGAATCATATTTTTCTGGATCATCTTTAAACACTACCATACCATCCTTTTGATTTATTGACGCGTATATCTCACCGGATTTAATCTGTAGGAGGAAAACATTGGTAACTGGACAGAGAAATAAATATTAAAACTATTTACCATGTGTAAAATATATTTCTCGGCCTCTGCTGGTCCCGACAACTGAACTCTACTGGCTACATCAGCTAAGGACAACGTTAAAAATGTTTTCGTAAGTCGTTGAATATTTTTCTTGTACAATGAACCGGCCACCTGGAATTAATCAATTTGGATAGAGACTGTAAGCCACGGTTATAACAAGCATCGGATCCTACCTGTTTAACAAGTCCCATGTTAACATCTCTAATAAAAATGTCTCTAAATTTATTAATTACATTTCGTACTTCATCACTCGACGAAGTTCCATATGCTGTTGCTAATTCATGATAGGCCTGACTTAATGGTCTCATAAATCTCGAAATAACTTGTGACGAGTATTTCGGTAAATTTGATATCTACCGAGAGAATCACCAATAAATTGAAGTAGTTTTAATAACAACTCTACTTACCTTTCCATTAATTATTAAAGAGACCAGCATGAATTTCTTATAAGCTTCAAGCATGATGTGTGACATAGCCATTGCTGGCGTGGATACGGCAACTTCGAAAAAATATAATGCCCTATCATAATTTTTTACAGCTGTATATACCATGCCGCCGTAATAGTAATATAGTAAGAAATATTTTGCATCGTTATTTACGTCCTAAAAAAATAAAAGAAAATCTTCGTTAAAATCGAGTGAGTGGAGGTTGAACTAAACTTTAACGATAACCAAAAATCAAAGCAAACCAAGTGAAGGGAAGACACCAAGGATTCCACCACGTGAGAACTGGGATACGTTCAGTTGCAAAATTTTAATTGATAATATCGGTGAGAAGTGAAAAAAGTTGTTGAAATTTGTAAAACGATATTTGTTTAATTGTTTCAGACGACTTCAATACGGCACTCTTAGAAGAACAGTAACCTGAATGTATATCTAGTTCTATGAGTGAAATTTCAGTAATTCTACCTAACAAAGCTTTGTATACTTTACAAAACTATAATTTCAATGGGATTGTTGGTTCTATTATTTACATACAAACAAGTGAAAACAGAACATCAAACATATCAAGTAAATAAATGAAAATAGCATTCTTTAAAATAAGTTAACTTTCATTTTCGATAAAATAGGAATGCACCTGACTGGAATGATATCGAACCAGGAACGGAATAAATTTGAAACGGAAATTAAAGTAATACCCTGTACAGACTATGCATTTTAAACGCATTTAAGTAGGTAAATTTAACATGTTAAAAAGGTAGTGTTCAGACTAGGCAACTCGTTTTATTTTGATACACGATAGCTTGATGGGATTTGTTTTGACAAGTAGATATTCAGCTGTGTTTCATTAGCCAATTTAAGTTTTCTAAATTGTTTGAAACCAATTAGTTTGTATAGCAGTAATGAAAAGGGAATTTATTAGCTAATGCAGTCGTTGCAAAAGCACAAAATTGTGTTTCTGCAGCATTAAATAGTTTCTTCCAAAGTTTACTTCGATTTCCGCGAGGGTCGCAGTGCATGTTTTCGGTTAAACTCGTAGTAGCTACGTGTTTTCGTAAACGCGTCCGGGAAGTGTTTTCAGCGCATTTAACTCGATTTGAACGCGTAAATCTCGTAGTCTGACCATAGTATAACGCTCGAACTTGTATTTGAAAAATTAGAAAAAATTAATGTTTTCGTCAATCCAGAGGATTGATTATAACAATGAAGAAATTACCAAAAATTTCAATCTAAACACAGCTGATGATCAAGAGAAAAAACTGGAAATTGAAGATGGTACAAACCATGAAAGTAAATCTTGTTCATAAGTTTTACTTACATATTGTTACATGTACCGAGGTAACGCTCACAACTCAATGGTCGCGGTTACGTGCAGACAGTACTGCTATATTTAGACCGGCTTAGTACTTTTCGGTCTTTGAGCGATTTTCACTATAACCCATTTGGAGGCTGGCATTTTGAATATTACTAGTTATGGATGAAAATTTGAAATTGAACATCGCTAAGATTACGAAAAGAAGAAGAAAACTTAAAATATATTATAATAATAAATTAAGATCAGAAGCTCGCTTTGTCAATTAATTATGTATATACCATACATATTTATTTTCACAGAGCACTTAATTTAGGCTACAATCAGCACCAATATTATTTGATGCAAAATTTAATTCTTTCATTGCCTTCAGCTGCCAGATCTCTCGAACTTTTTAACAGAAGCAAAGATAATAGAACATTAATTAAGGTTAGGTTTAGGTCTAAGGCTGATTATTTGCCAGTACCAGACAGGTTTGGTTTCATTAGGTTCGTACCAAAATCAACACCAAATGGACTGGTTCGGTTTATGTTTATGCTTTCGGGCAAACTGTTTTTTGTCTATTTAGACCGGTTTGATCCGAACGTAAACGCAAATAATGACAAAAGTTTTCAGTGAGAAGCCTCCTCCCAATATAAAATCGGAAAACGTTGCAGTACAATTATTTCTTATTATTAAAAGCGACAATAAATATAATAAAGTGTTCTCTCATTTCTATTAATTTTAATCGAATTGAGTTTACTTGAAATCCCGGCGAACCCCTAGCTCGCAACAACTGGTGCTAGGAGTAGGATTTCAAAGATTAATTCGGATTAAAATCGAGAGTATTAAAAGTGAATTAAAATACTCGAACGGACAAAGTAAGAATTTTTGTGCGCGAGGAAAGTTTTCGAACTTTGAAGTGTAAGCTCAAAGAAAGAGATTGAGCTGAAATAATTGAAAGTCCTTGAAAGCATGTGATTGTGCGCGCAAATAAAGAATTCGAACTAAAAGAAGTGAAAACGAACATTCTCGAGTGTTCTAAGGAAGTGATAACGCGGGGAAAGAATTTACGGAATACGGAAAAACTGAGAATTTCGATGAAGTCAAAAATTGAATAAGTGATAATTCGATAGTAAAAATGCCGCGATATCTTAAAAATTTAAAACTAACGGATATAAAAGAGCACGGTAGGTACGAATTATCTACGACCGGAAACAAATTAGAAATTGTCAGCGGAACGATCGAAGTAGTGGAGGCTGAACGTTATGATGATGACAATTTACAGTTTACATTGGAAAAGTTTCTAGAGAAACGAAAGTTCTGGAACCCCCGATACGCTGGTGAATTTAATACAGCAAATGATGATCTAGCAAAACTAGCTCAACTACAAAACTGACCAACAAAGCCAGAAATTGGAGCAACAAAGTCCGCTCTCAGCAGACCATAACCAGAAGCTAGATCAGACTGCAAAAGTCCTCAATCAGAAACTAGACCACCAAAGCCAACCAGAAGCTAGACCAGACTTCGAAGAACCTCAATCAGAAATTAGACTTGCAGTCAATAGATCTCGAACAAAATTTGGAGCAGCAGAATAATTAAATCGAATATATAAATCAAACAATGGACACCATGGGTTATGAAATTGAAGAAAATGTGTAGAAGAAACTTCGAACTTTCGAAGAACAAATAGCGGAAAACACATCTGGGATTGTGGAAGAAGTTGAACGCCTAAAAAGGTACTTTGATAACGTAAACGAGACTGGAGTTTTCAAGAGAGAACACGTTACACACAAAGATCTCACAGCTCCAATCTTCGATGGACGAATAGCGTGGGTTATCTATAAGACCCAATTTGAGGCTGCCGCAAGAAATAGTTATTCGGAACGAGGCGGCGCTAAGAGATCCGCTTGCAGAAATCCTACAAACAATTATCGAAGCTGGTAGAGACACTGGATCTTCATTACGGCAGTGACCATATGCGGGAGATCTACAAAATGCAACTCTAAAAAAGTGGTGAGACATTACAAGAACTAGAGCTTGACAAAGACCGACTTACGACCTTGCTTTCGTCCCCCAGTGCGCCGGGCGAGCTACGCAGTGACTATACCGTTTTCACATTTAATAATGCCACAAGGAAGAACATGTCTTTAACATCACAGAACATTGAAATCTCCCCTGCAGTAGTGACTACTGAAATTAATGTTTACAAAATTATGAACGTTTGAATAAACTCCCAGTTGTTTCAATAAAAGTTTATTTTATTATTTTTTACCTTTTCTAATGTTAAATACTTTAAGAAGTACCTTATTATCTATACTGCTATTGAGTGACTTAATTTCTGTAAATACTTATTCGCTTGTGCATTTTTGTTCACATGCAAATCGTATTCTGATGCTCATCAATCTGCGCCCTGCCCGGTCGCGCAGGGGTCCACTTATGAAAAGTATTAGTACACACAGCACGAATAAAACAAATAATACGCGATAATGAGACAAAGTCTTCGCGGAGATCCATCAGCACACGTCCACTCCCCACAGTGCACTGAGTAGAAGTGAACTCCAGGATAAGAACACCAAATCCGGAAGCAATTAAAGAGGCCAAGTTCAAGTGGACAGTTAACGGTTATTACTACCGCACAAAAATGCTACCAATCAATGGAAAATTGTTAAGAAACAGTATTCAATATCCAGTAGGAGTTTTACAAATTTGCATGCATTATAGAGTACGTTGCCACGCAGCCAACTTTATGTCGCATTTTCAGTATCGCCTTCAAGTGCATTGTATGATGCGAACTAGCGCGTATGCGTAAGTGGAAACGGCACATTCGCGTTAGTTTGCAACTCAAGTCGAGAATCGCGTACATTTACGTCGATGGCGGTATTTGAACGCCCGTCAAAGGGATGTGCATTGAGCACGAATGTAGCGTTTTCACTATCGTCTATGCGAAAACACTACCGCAGCGTGAAAAAGAGTTATGAAGAATGCATTTCGTTAACCTTCCAATTCAATGGATGGAAGAATTACCATACGATGCATATTATATTTTTTCTAGAATGCTGAAGGAATGATTCTCTATACATTTTTCAGAATGCGAAAAAGACACATTCTAATAATCTTACGTTACTCGTATTCCCGCTGGGACTGAACTGAACACTTGCTAGCCCCACCAGTGCCACTAACATTTGCATTGACATTCGTTTTTGACGCACATCAAAGGGATGTGCCTTGAGCACGAATGTACTGTTTCCACTATCGCCTAGACATTCGCGTTCATCACACATGTATGCGATAGTGGAAACGCGGCATAATATTCAACCGTTTGGACAGACTGGCCCGAAAATTCGCCCGATTGAAGTCCCATCGAAGAAGCAAGACCAACGAATCGAAAATCGCTGATGGAACGCGTAAAAGAAGAATAAAATTGAATAGACAGCAATGAAGTCTTCAGTCTTTGTGATAATTTCAGATATAGGGTATTCGCGTGCCACGAGAAACGGGGACTTAAAAAAAATATTAATATTTTTATAACTCCTTATAAAATAAATAAAACAAAAATTCCCTTCCTACTTTGCTCTTTTTACATTCCGGCCACGTTGTGTATCGATCAGAAACGTGGAAAATGAATGAAGTGTCTGAAAAATCAATAAATGTATTTGAGCGATGAATCCTTTGTCGAATCTTAGGACCAGTAAGAAGATGCCCTCTCTCTTCGACGAACCGGCAGGGTAAGTCCATGTAGAATGCGAAAATTACATTGAGCCGGTGAGATGCATTTTGAAACGTAAAGAATGTGAACTCAATCGACGGATAGCAGATGCTACTAAGTTTCAAACTGATGGGGAATTTACAATCAACCTTTGAGGCGCGCCACTATCCCCACCATAAATTCAACCAAACAGATGACTCGTGGAGTCGCAAAAGTCTAACATTCTTCAACTTTTTCTCCGACGCACGCTTCCACGTATACACATACAATGAACTGTGGCAGCACACAATTCGCAGTTCATCGTATTTCTGTCGTTTCGCGGTTATAGGCAGACTAAGACTACAGCCGACGAAAACCGGTTTGTAATGGTCTCTCGAGAGTAGAGGCTTGCCTCAAAGGTTGGGTGTAAATCCACCACGAAGGACACGGTCGTAGGATCAAGATAACTGGAGATGGTGTATTTTGGACGCCAAGGCTCGATAATGGCACATTACATTAAAAAAGGACGCAACAGAGATTAATCTCATTTTTTTCTCGTCTTGGCGCAAAAGCTTAAAGCCTTCTAACTCGCATTACAGTTGCTAGTGCTATGGATACAATCAAGACAGTGAGCATAACTCAGTTCGCTCCTCAAACTTCAGAACTAAACCCCAGATGAATTATTCGACTGATGTAAATGCAAATTTCCTAGACAATTTAAAATCGCAACGATTTCACTAGATATTAAAATTCAATGGAGTGGATACATCACATTCAACTTCGACCATGACAGGGACCACCAAAGAACGTGGACGCCCCCAATGATTTCCATTGGTCTCGCTTACTTACCTCTGTAGTGGCGATGGACGTGATATCTACATCTAAGAATTTCAGTGCAGGATTAAAGACCTTCGTGTACAGACTAAGCTGGCACAGATCGGCGTGGATAGCGGTCAGTTGCGAGTCGAAAAGACGAATTTTGTCCACGGCCTGCACCAGGATTCGAACGCCTTGAATGCACGTCGGCTGCCGGATCAAGTAGTTCGTGAATACGTGACAAAGTTCAAAGTCTGCAAAGAAAAAAACCGAGAACGGGTCCTTGATGAACGAAATCTCACTGGGCCATCGAATCAAACTTACATGTCTGTGTCGCGAAGCGCACCTGCTCGCCATTGCATAAATTTATAAAATTCCTCACAAGCCTTATGATATTCTCCGAGTCGACCGACGAGTTCTGCAAAGAGAAGACGGAATTTAATCGGTTTGGCAGTCGTCCGGAACGCGATAAGCTCAAGACTCACTGAAATATTAGCGAATTTCGCCAACAGCACGTACAGAACGCCCAGCGAATGCTGCTGAATGTCGAGCGTCTCGAGTACATTGTCCAGAATGCCCCAGTTCTTCGTCAGTAGCTCGATCGATTCGTTCAAATATTCTACGAGATCCAAGTATTTACCTGTCGAATGAGAGGGAGGAAAAATCCAAACGATAAAAATTTCTTTCCACTTGCACAAAACAAAGTCTCCCGAGGGGACAGTTGAGGTTAGGATCGGTTATTTTCGTATTTATTCGAACAGAAACCTACCAGATGCGCTCAATGTGCGAACGTTATTCACATAATGTTCAAGTGCCGATGCCATTTTCACAACGAATCCAAGAATTTACGAAATTTGCATACTTTTGCGTTCGGTCGATTTGTAACAGCAGCAGTCCAGCGGTCTCGCTTCTGTTTTTCGTGACTTTTGTTGAAGTTGAATTTGCAATTCGGCTCAAATGTCAAAATTTCGTAAGCAGTAAAGTTGGATGCGGTTGTTTTAAACTTTTTTCCTTGAATTTGAAAAAACATTTTTTTTTTTTTTATTTCAAATTAATTAAAGCTCATGGGATTGATTCTTCACCGTATTTGAAATGAATTGCAGTAGGCGAATTAAAATCAGACAAAGGATACTGCCAATTTATTAGATTATAAACACAAAATAGTTCGGACACCAAAATGGTTGTTGACTCGGATTTCACAAACTACGGAACGGAACACTGTACTAAAAAGGTAAACAAGTTTGGCACCGAACACCGATCAGATGTTAAATGTTATACTGGAAGTGTTTGTGTTGTCAATGAAGTTGATTTTCTTGTTTGTTTTTTATTTGTAACTTGTGTTTGCTGTGTTGTCCAGATCTTAAAAGATGATTTGCGGTAATGCCCAGGTACTGAATAGTATAAATAGACATTAAACGAGTCGTAGGTCGTTTCAACGTAATAGGCTTTGATGCGATGAATACCAAATGTTTTCATGGGGTTAAACACTATCATCGTGTCGTCCTCCAGCGAATTCCGCAGCTCGGAATTCTCTAGGAGATTCTCAAGGGGACTTTCATATCTACGAGGCTGCGGATGAACTCGCAAGGAGAGGTTCGGCGCTGAATCAAGCGCTAGCTATTCCAGTGAGGTCCAATTGAGGAGATTAAACAAGCTATCGACGTGACGGCCATATCCGAGGATAACATGAGGTGGTCGTGTCTCGTGGCCAGGCAGGTCTGGCCGACTCTGAGTGCGAACAGGACAAAGTTTGTCCTACTCGGAGTAGGAATACTTTTCGTATCCTAATTAGTGTACTGACGGGCCATTGCCTGATCGGCCGGCCGGCCAGAAGACTAGGTTTTGCGGACGTTGCAGATCTGTGCCGCAGCTGTAGTGAACCCGATGCCGAGGAAAGTATTTTCTACATGATTTGCGAATGCCCTGGTCTGGCTTTGAGACGGGAACGTACTTTAGGTACGCGCTTCACCATGGACTTGGGTCAATTTGCAAACATTAGCTGCAGTTTGTCAGACTGGCGGGGTGGTTTACCTAGGATGTAGTCTTGGGCACACGGGTACTTCTTCCCGTACATGTGGGTACATGAACGGACCCATTGGCAGTCTGTGTTTGGTCGCTTCAGCGGCCCTCTACCTTACCTAACCCTAACCTAATCCAGCGATTGTATTCTTTTCTATTTCCTTTATATCCATTGCGAGCGATATTCATGTTATGTCTATCCTGCAGAAATTACTTCAAATTATGTCCGAGTGGTAGGAAGCATCCCGACAAGTGACGAAGTTTGCTATCAAACCATTTCACCGTTTATCTATTGAGCTGCATCCTTCCTGCCCTTCAATTGACTCAATTGGAAAAATTAAACACCTAAGATTAATATACCTATTATGGGTGCAGTGTTCATAATAAGATTAATATACCTATTATGGGTGCAGTGTTCATAATAGGTATATTAATCTTAGGTGTTTAATTTTTCCATGAACATTTTTGCAATATTTAGTAGAAAAAAAGAAAATTATACAAATTTAACAGGTAGAAAAGGCTTTCGATTCGGTGTGGCATCAAGGCTTAATATTCAAGCTAATTGAACTTAAATGTCCCACACATTTAATCAAGCTTATATCATCCTTTCTAGCATGGAGATTCTACCAACTTTAATTAAAGTTATCTCTCTCTAATAAACGCAGTATACATCCAAGCGTGCCACAAGGCTCATGTCTTCGTCCTATGCTATATAATTTCTTCACTTCCGACTTGCAAAATACTCTCTTTTGCTGATGATACTGCCTACTTCTTTAGCTTAGCGGACCTCAGTATAATCATTTAAAATCTTCAACTACAACTGGAAGCCTTTTCACATTTTTTCAAAGATTGGAAAATCAAAATTAATGTTGATAAAACGCAAGCTATTTTTTCACGAAGACCTCCCCTACTCCTCTATTAAGGGGGGATCCTGCTTTAGAAGGCTCAAAAAATAGATTTTTTTTTATTGCTTAAATCGATTCCTAATGTATCTAAGAATATGTATCCAAAGTTATAGAGGCTGATTCACAATATTTTCAAATATACAGCACTAAACGCAGAGGTGTGTCGAGCAGCTGCAGTGCGCGCTCCTTCCCTCGGTCGAATAACTCCGAATTATGTAACTAACTATGTATGAGCAACGTCATCAAAATGAGTTTTTTGAAGAAGCTGAAGGTTTACTATATGGCGCAGGAATAGCTGATTAGCGTATTATTACTGTAAGTAATCGAAAATTAACATTTCTTCTGATCGTAAACTTTAAAGCGCGTTTTCTCGAGTTTTCGTTTTTACGATTTTTCTAAACTGGCGTGCGTGATTGCAAGAAAACTAGACGACCAATCAAAACGAACCAAGGCTTGTTAGCTTCAGTTTTGTATTCTCTTCTATTTGAACTAAAAAGATTCAAGGAAAAAAATTTCTAAACAACTTTTTTAGCAAGTTGAAATGATTTTTTTTTTACAAAAAGCACATTTTTTTTCAAACCTGAAAAAAGTTTAAAATTTCACAATTTTTTGGGTTTTCCTTAGTTCATATAGAAGAAAAATATATGACAATTGAAATTTTCTTTGGTTTTTTTGTTTCAGACGAAAATTACGAGCTCCATTTTTCCCGCCAATTGGATACCGCAATTGCAAGGCGTTGCACAAATGTGCATAAAAAACTGCTGCGTTTGAATATTTTTCGCTCAAAAAAATTTTTTTTGAATGTTCAAATATGTAATAAAATAGTCTAAAAAGTTCGCTAGACTTGCTTATTTTTTTCTGTCTTAAAAAAATCCCCCCGAAAACGCTCTTTTTAGGCCTCCCAAAGCAGGAGCCCGCTTAATGTATTGGGCCAATCGATAAATTCGAGCAATGATTAAATATCTAGGCGTTAACTTAGATAAGAAACTCACGTACCATTAACACATCGCTCAAACTGCCTCTAAGACAATGAATAGTATTAGCTCTTTCGCACCCGATTGAAATTTTTTTAAGTAGTATTATGTAATTTGGTGCACTAATAGACTATGTTCCAAATTTTATCTCCCTGGTACAATTGGTTCGAAAGATATTGTAATCCAAAGTTTTTTACACACACCCCACGTCCCGGCTTAAAAATTGTAGCCCTTGTCTAATCTCCTAGTATTCCTTAAAACAACCACAAAGTTTCAACTTTCTGACATCAACCGTTCAGAAGATATGGATTTTAGAAGATTTCAATTCCAGCTTTCGAGCGTTTCGTACGGATTGTTTTCACCCTACTCCCACAGTTACACAGTTACAAGACTAAGATCACTCAACGCATATCGATCATTATTTTGCAAATGGGTCCACTATCACAGCTTTACATATGTGTAAGTTCCATGTTTCAGTCTCCTAGCCTAAGAGGTTCCTGCGATCTAGAAACCAACATTTTTCGTCTTACCCACCTCCGCCCTCAAATTCCTACCCGCCCAATACCATTCGTAGGGGTGCACCGAATGCACCCACCATAAAAATGTCAACTTAATATCTCAACAGTTTTGTGAGCTACGCGCCTTCAAAGCAGTTACGTATCTCTAAATTAGATTAAGTTAGGTTAGAATAGTTATACGCAAGAAGGTTTTACTCCATTTTCCTTCATTTACTAAAAATCATAACCTATTAAAGACATGAGCCTCCGTGCCAGGGTTGTCACTTGATAAGTTGATTTCCGGAGTAGATCATGCCTGTCGAGTGTAGTAGATGCTCTTCCTAGTGTTGTAGGAATAGGAATAGTCACTAGTGAACATTAACTTGGCCATAAAATGTCAGAGTGACGACTAGTGTATAGTCCACCAGTACTTAACTGCTCTTAACAATTTAGCTATAAACAATTTATTTCCCAACATTTTACAATTTCTCATCATTATATTTATTCAGCTCGTTTTTACCCCAAACTAATTCTGACTCTAATTTCTGTTTTGTCCTTATTTCCTGAGAGTGTGGGAACTCCAAGAGAGATGAAAGTACCTGCAGTACTAGTAATCACTCTGGAAAGTACTAGAAGATGGGATGGAAATGAGACAATTTAATTTCTCCCAATCCGTAATCTTGACGGTGTCTTTACCTCGTAGAGTAGACAAAGTAGATAAAGTATGTAGATAGACTAGGAAAGGAAATAAATAGATATGATACCAGCTATGAATAAGAATAAGAATGCACAGGAGTGCCATCATAAAATAATCACAATCAATGGCACAAGTAATGCTAGAGTTACTTCATTACTAGACCAACGGAACACTAGGAGGTGAAGTGGTCAGCCACACGCTATCTTAAGAAAACCTGCGGAATTGTAAGCATTTAACGAAAGTTAATCAATGGTTTAATAAAATTCAAAAAAAATTTCGTTAACAATTGCAATGGTGGGACTATTAATAATTCAGTGCCAGGAAAGAAAAAAATTACAGAATAATCACTTTGTGGCTTCTGCAAAGTACAAAGAAAAGTAAATCCCTTTGACTTCAGTTGACGACCTCGGCTATTGTTTACGTTAAAGTACAGGGTGGCCCAAAATGTATCACCCTATTGGAGGATGTTATAGCTTTTACAAATGGCGGCAACTGTCAGTTTTGTTTTGATATTTGTGATGCAGAATACAGGTCGACAAGCTATGGAACGCTATACTCCTCAAGATCGTGGATTACGACGAAGTGCAAGATTTTCGGTCGAAATTCATTCCATCTGAACGCATACGTAAACAAACAAAATTTGCACTGAAAATCCACATATCGCTCACAAAAAGCCATTGCATCCACTCAAAGTCACTGCATGGTGCGCCATTTACACCGGAGGTATCATCGGGCCTAATTTTTCGAGGTCGCCGTGAGCGATGCAGAACCATGATCTACGAGTTTTTATTGCCGCAAATTGATGAATTGGGATTGGAGGACATGTGGTTCCAACAAGACGGTGCAACCGCACAAACAGCTCGCGCGGCAATAGACGTTTTGTCGATTTTCATTGGCCGGCAAGATCGTCCGATTTGACCGCTTAGGACTTCTTTCTTTAGGTTTTTTGAAGCCACGTGTCTATCAGAACAAGCCACATACTCTGGAAGCTCTCAAAGAGAATATCAGACAAGCGTGTGAGGACTCGCTCCCATGCTCTTCAATCTCGCCCTAGAATATGTCATCAGAAAGGTACCCGTTGATACCAGAAGTACCCTACTAATCAAGTCCACTCAACTAGTGGTGTACGCGGATGACATAAACATCATGGCCAGGTCTGTTCCAGACGCGAAAGAAGTCTTCCATTGTCTAGACTCAGCGGCAAAGGATGTCGGGTTAAGGGTCAATGAGAATAAGACCAAGTTCATGACCCAAACAAGAAGAAACGTGCCAACTAGACAAAATATGACCGTGGGGGACTACAACCTGGAGAATGTGGATCATTTCTCATACTTGGGATCACACCTGGTAATAGACGGCAACGAACGGGACGAACAGGACGAAGTAAAACAACGGATCACACTAGCAAATAAGGCGTATTTCACGGTCCTCCCGATCTTAATCGAAAAAAGTGCACAGGCTGAGCAAACTTCGCATATATAAGACCATAATAAGACCTGTGCTACTATATGCAAGCGAAACGTGGACTCTCACCCAAGCGTCTGAAAAATCAATAGACGCTTTTGAACGACGAATTCTTCGAAGAATTTTGGGACCAGTAAGAGAAGGTACTGAATGGCGTATCCGGTACAACAACGAGTTGTATAACATCTACGACGACCCATCCGCATCGACTCTTATAAAATTTCGTAAGCTACAATAGGCAGGCCATGTGGAGCGATTGGACGACGGAAGAATTCCCAAACGCACACTGAAAGGTAGAGCTCATGGCAAACGACCGGTGGGAAAACCGCGGAAAAGATACGAGGACTCAATTGACGCAGATTGCAGATCGCTTCTTAGATGCACGAATTGGAGGACGCGGCGCTGAACCGAGATGACTTCAGACAATGTATCCTGCAGGCCCTGGCCCGATTTGGGCTGTCGCGCCATTGATGATGATGGTGTGAGGACCTATCGCCCGAAGGTCTCGCCAAAACGATTGAAAATGCGGTAAAAAGAGCCCAAATGGTCATCAACAATGGCGGCGCCTAATTGACCGACATCATCTTCAAAAAGTAATGGAAAAAAACTTTAAGGTCCAAATAAACAACTCTGTAAATGAAAATTAATTCGGTGTGCTGTGTGAAATTAAATATATATATTACTTATTATTATATTATAGTATTTCATTTCCATTGCATTTTTGTAGTATTTTGTTTAGGGGTTCAGTGGCGGCCATATTGCTTTTCTAGCGGGGAGGAGGGGACACTGAGGTGGAGTAGCTACTGTATACAAGTAATTTTTCTAAGTTCCTATTACATAATTTTATTTACGATATTGGTTCCATCCCTCAGCAAGCTTAGAGTGTTTGTCCACAACATCACGTATAGTTTAGATATCCAAAATGATGGTCTGAAAAGAAAACCTTCATAGTATTTTAAACGTGGTTTTACCGAGCGACGTTCGCCATTACAGATTCAACATCTTGGCTACAGGATTGGATCGGAGTCAGTTGTCGAAACAAGAAAACAACACCGTAAAAATTCCAATGATTAATTCGTAGTCAGATGTTAACGTCTTGTAATACTTGTATCCGCAAACTCGGAATCGGATGTCGTGGACGTAAAGGTTCAGTAGTGTAATTTTATCCAGAGTATATATGTAGGCACTGGTCCCGAATAAATTTTTAGAGCTTTTGCTTTTGCTTTCGCGTTATATTTACTTTTTACTAGGAAAAATCGATAAGATCATTACTACTATATCATTATGATGATTAAAAGTACACCCAACTCTCCTTTTACACGGTCTTTTTTTACACGATTTTAAAATAACACGGTCCGCGATGAAGAACAAATACCACTTTTTTACACGAATTTTTTGATCTAACACGATTGCAGAAAAAAAATCATACATCATCATACAGTCGAAATGCCCTATTAGAGAAAACGAAATAACTTTTAGTGATTTGGATCGAGAATTTACAGCAGCAAAAAAATACCTATAGATGGAAAACTTTTAAAAGAAAAAGCATTTAAAATATACAAATGACAGCAGGAAGTTGAGCTATCAACAAGCCTTCAGGCAAACAAGAAAGTGATATTTAATGCAAGTGAGGGATGGCTAACAGGGTTCATAAAAAGACACGCATTTCACAATGTGAAAATAAAAGTTTAATTAGCACCAGCAGATGAAAATGCTGCAAAGAACTTTCCAGAAAAACTACTAAAAATAATTCAAGATGGCGGTTATAATCCAGACCAAATATTTGATGCCGACGAAAAGGGATTGTTCTGGAAGAAAATGCCTTCCTATAACCTATATAGCAAAATCGGAAAAATTTTGCGGTGGTTTCATAGCGGCTAAAGATCGGGTGACGTTCTTGTTCTGTAGTAACCATTCGTTAAAACCACGAGCTTTAAAAGGCCAAAACATTAATGAGCTTCCCGTTCATTAGATGGCAAATAAAAAGGTATGGATGACGGCCGATTTATTCAAAAAATGGTTCTACGAATGCTTCGTTCCAGAAGTCAAGAAATATATAGAACAAAAAGGTCTTGAATTCAAAGTAGTTTTACTCGTCGATAGTCATCCTGTGCGAGATCATCCAAATATCCAATTGGTATTTTTGCCGCCTAATACCACATCCTTGATTCAGCCATTGGATCAGGGTATAATAGCAACATTCAAAATGTATTACATTAAGCAAGCATTTAAATATATTTTGGATTCAGTCGAGGAAGAAAACATAGCGATCGTAGAAGCATGGACAAATTAAAGAATAATGGATTGTGTTACAAATGCATCCTTTACCATAAAACAACTTCGTACATCTACCCTTAATGCTTCTTGGAGAAAACTTTGGACAGAATGCGTCAACATTGAAAATGCTGTTATACAAACATCAGTTTTGTGCTCTGAAATTCTAACTCAATCATACGCAATTGGTGGTGAAGGCTTTGGCAACATGCATGCCGCTGATATCGATGAACCAACGACTGGATCTGATCGAAATGATAACGGATAATAATAATATTGAGGAACATAATAATGAAGATGAAGGTGAAGTTAATCAACTATCTGCAGGTTTGTACCGCTGGGTACCAAGAACTGTATAAGCATCTTGAAAAACCAAAAAAAAAGAGGAATCTGATAACAGATTTCTTAATAAAAAGTAAGCTAACATCAGAGGACGTTATTAACGAACGGAAGTCTTTAAGAGGTCCAAGCTCATTAAACGTGTTAGAAATATCAAGCGATGAAAGCAATCCAGTCAAAAATAAATGTGCCCGCCTATTTTGAGTGATGATAGTTTATAAGCTTTATATTTCATTAAAATTTCGAATTTTTACTAACGAATTTTGAAACATTGAATGTTGTTTATTTAATAAATGAATTATATTTTATAGAATTAACATAATATGGGTTTTCGTTAATTTTTTTTGCACGATTTTTTGAACAGCATGGTAGTTATTTTTTCAACATAGGGTGAATGCACCAATAGTCGGCCAATTAGTGACGTCCCGATATAATATTCATTACAATTTTTACTGAAAAAATTGTATCAATTTCTGTATAAGGTTAAATGACAGTCAATGGTTTCAATTTTTAGAAACACATAGTTGAAACAAAGTTTGATACAATAAGTTTGGTAAAAAAAATATTATTCTAAAATCGTGCAGTTTTTCCTATAGTTGGCCACAAAAATCCTAAGTTCGGCCATGTTAGATCCCATAGTCGGCCACTACATAATGAGCCTACAAAATAATGGAGTCATATGACCGAAATATATTTGTTATTTAGAATATTATTGAAAAAAAGCTGGTTTATCATGAGACTATTATAATATCAAAAAATTTATATCAAGCACAAATATATATATATATTATTCATGATCCTACGGGCTCTTTTTACCAGGATTTTATTTTGATTTTCTCGATTTTTAATTCGCTTGTCCTTACGCTGTTTAATCGCATCTTGTGTCTCTTTTTTTATGTTTTCCTTATTAAGGAGGAACTGTTGGTATTGTAAGGACGATATTGCGCTAGGAGACCTTTCAGATCTGTTTCTTTTTCGTTTTCCCTGAGAAATTTATGCTCTTGGATGAAACAAATGTTTCAACTATGACCATCACCAAAAAAAAGTACCGGCTTCTGAATTTTTTGATTTTCCAACCAATTTTTAAACGAATTTCGATTCTGAGCGACCGAAGACCCAATCAACTGGCATACTTCTCACGACTTCTCTAAGTGGACGAACATATGGAAAAACTACCATTGGGGGTGCTATATCTCAATTGGCTGTGAAAACTAACAAAACGGTGAGGACTTCTTTTTCATTACCCATATTTACTTGATAATTGTTTTTCCATCCTCTTGAAGCAATAGTTTTTCCACATTGAAAAACGAGCTTCGTCCCCGTTTAAAACTCGCCGTGAATCCAGAAGTATTTCCATGTTTCCGTGCTCAGAAAGGTATGATTCTAGATCTTTGAACCATTCGCGTAGTCCTTTTTCGGTAACAGCAGCACGCCCTTTCGAAATTGATTCTGGAATACGGGAAAAAAGCTGAGGATATCGTTTAATGAAAGATGTATACAACTTCGTCTTTGAAAGGATTTTTTCGTTTATCTTCTTTCATAATTTCTTGCACGGTGTTTTGAAGCTCTTCTGGCTTTAATCAAAATCCACATTTAGCCAGAGAAATGCACCAATTGACGATTTTAATTTCTTCCGTATGGGTCAATATCGTTTCGCGACCCATTTCTTGGTATCCTTCCGGTACTTTTCCTAGCAGATGATTCTGGAGCGTTGATCTAGGTACTCCAAATTTAACTGCAGCCTCCCGAATACTTAAATTTTCACTTCGATGTGCAGAAATAGCATTCCTCATGCTATTTGCATCCTATTGATAGATTGGACGTTTTATAGGGTTTGACATTATTTTTTCGAGATTCGCTAAAAGAGTTCCAAAATTGATGTTCTCACACTGTTTATCACTAATAACTTCGCAAACTCCTACACAACTAATTAAACCAATTATTTTGAACGAATTAAGAAACACTTGATTTTCGATAAATATATTAAAACTTGGAAGTAGTGAACACGGAGAGAAAACGCGATGCGCCGAAGAATGAAGGACGACTAAATAATTTTAAGAAAAGGATCTCGCAAGAAATATATTAGATATTTAACCACTGTAGCAAAAAAGGATGTAAACTCCCAGATGTCGACACACTAAAAAATGTCGGTGTTGCAAATGCCGCTTTTACAACACGGAAAAAACCGAATTCACACCTTGGGCAATTAATATTATTGGAAAGGCGCGGCGTTCTGGCGACAGACGGATCAACATGTGTTCTGCTAAATTCAGAAAGAGCTGGCCGAGCTTAGGAACTTATCAGAATTGTGATTCCTAAAGTTGGCCACGTCCAAAAGTATACTAATATTAACCTTTTTTTAACAATTTTATGATTAAGTATGAAAATTTAAATACTTTTGAATCACAAGCACCGCAGAGTTTAGTCGTAATTCTTAAAAATATGGAGTATTGGTAATAAAAAAAAACCCTTTGATCTTATAAATTATTTTACCAACACTCAGTTTTACGGACTTTGTCACAATGAACCTATTATAACGTTACAACAAAAACACACATGAAGTCAGTCATGTTATGCATGTCGAGTTCAAAAGAAAACATAGATAGAAGAAAAAAACATATTTCCTGGAAATCGTATTCCCAACATTTAATAATTTTAAATTTCTGAAGAAATGGCCGACTATTGGTGCATCTACTACACGGTTTTTTTAAATTGTGGAACACATCTTCGATTTTACTATGAGTAGCATGTCTTTTTTTACACGGTTTTTTTATACACGGTTTTTGTTGGAACGTATCTACCGTGTAAAAATAGAGTTGGGTGTATAATGAAAAACTTTACATAAAAATAGTAACCAAAAATCCTTTTCAAACCACTAAAGTTTAGCTATACGCACGACTAATTAATTGCGGCATTGAATCCATTGATAATTGCATGTTGATTAAGGCTGTTAGTATGGTTCAATCAATATACCATACACAACTCTATTTTTTTTTACGAAAGTTAAGGAAAACGGCAAGTAGACAAATTTTCTAAGTCGCACGAGAATTTAAAAAATTTGGAAAAAAAAGTATCAGCTCACTTTGTGGAGCCACATTTATGTTTTATACTAATCTCAAAATCTGCCAACAGTTTGGTCGCAACTTTATTATTTTATGGGTAGTATAAGTCCGAACTGCGTTTAATGCTCAGTACAGATCAGGCAAAGATTGACGCGTGGAAGCAAAAGGCGTTATATTGTAAACATATCAATTTTATTTGGCTACCTCACATTGATCTTCACTTGTCCAACAGATGGCTGACTGCGGGGAATTTGTTTTCTGAAACTGAGGGATTTATGTTTGCGATCCAGGATAACGTGATACCCACTCGTAACTACAGGAATTATACATAGGCATTATACCATCACAGAGAACTAATTCTGGCCCCTTCCAGAAAAATAATTCCTTCCTATCCTACCGCAAACACTTTACATGTCAATTGCGTTTTATTGCGCTTTTACCAACGTATATACGTTGTTGCAAAATCGTCAAGTATTTATAAAAATAAAATAAAAACATACTGCAGTCACGATCGGCTGCAAGCCAATCGTATAATACTCTAGATGAATACTGAACTCCGATTTATATTGTAGTTGGGGATAAAGTAGAATTACGTATGTTCATGTTGTATGTCCTTTATTAAGGACTGCCATTAGATTGCTACTCAAAACTTAAAGACAATATTCAGTGTTTAATTTCATATCTTGAACTGGGTAAGTTATCGAAAAAAATGTCCTTTTCGAAGGACTTTCACATGGGAGGTGCAAGAAGGACTCACTCGATTTCTTACATATTTATCCTTTTCCTTGGAACCATTCAAAAATTAATGTGTACAAAATTTCAAATTCGTAGCTTGAAGCGTTCAAAAGTTAACGGAAAATATTGTTGAACACGTGTTTTAAGGATATTTTGTATGGCAGCTACCAGAAGGAGTAAAAGGATTTCACTGATTAGTAAACTCGAACTTTGTTTTTACTCAAAACTAATTTGTACAAAATTTCCAATTCATAGCTAAGAGATTACTTGAGTTATAGTAAGTTCCGTAAATTAAGTGAAGACGTTTTGACAGGATATTTGTATGGCAGCTACACGAAGGACTAATAGGATTCTCTTCATAATCATACACTTAGCTCCAACTATTGGAAAAATAACATATACAAAATTTCAAAGACGTAGCTTAAAACCTTCTGAAGTTATCGGCCAATATTCTTAAAGACGTGTTTTAAGGACATTTTGTATGGCAGCTACCAAAAGGAGTAAAAGGATTTCGCTGACTAGTAAAGTCAAACTTTCTTTTTACTCAAAACTAGTTTGTACAAAATTTTGAATTCGTAGCTAAAAGATTACTTGAGTTATAGTGAGTTTCGTAAATTAAGTGAATACATTTTGACAGGATATTTGTATGGCAGCTACACGAAGGACTAACAGGATTTTCTTCATAATCATGTATTTAGCTCCAACTATTGGAAATATAACACATACAAAATTTCAATGTCGTAGCTTAAACCCTTCCGAAATTATCGGCTAATATTCTTGAACACGTGTTTTAAGGACATTTTGTATGGCAGCTACCCGAAGGAGTATGACGATTTTGCCCGTTAACGAACTTAGCCTTACAAATACAACCAAACATCCAGATTCAAAATTTCAAGATCCTAGGTGAAGGCGTTCTTGAGTTATCGTGTTCACGGACAGACGGACGGACGGACGTCAAGCGGATTTGAGGTTTTTGGGCACAAATAAACAAAAAATAATATATAACTTTTTTTTGTCCGAGGCTTGGTTCTATGCGTTACAAACTTTTGGGCTGGATTAAACTTATAATACTCTATATGATTTCATCTAGAGTATAATTATAAATCTTTAATAATAAAATCAATAATTTAAAATAAATTATACTCGTTTATAAACTTTCTAAGCAAACTCCATCACTATGTTTGTACATTGGCCACATGTCCATAATATCAATGGATTTAGTTTTCATCTGATGGAACCTGTATGGCCGCAAATTTTTTCATGCATCAAGATTAGTGAGTGGAAAAGAAGGATTGAAGTGGGATAAAGTTTTGAATAGAAGAACTTTTCTGAGAATCATATAATAAAATTTTTTTATATGTCTGTCTAATGGAGCTGTTTTGTGAAACTTAAGACATTTTAAATCATTTCTATACAACCCATTATGACATTTTCGAATGTGGGTTAAATATTTTTTAATGTCAGTAAAAGGACTTTTATTTTGTTCATTTTTTCACTATGGAAAAAAAGCAAGAAATAACCTTATCTAATTCGCGATGTTAGAACGGAAATTTAATTAAATATTTAAAATGGAAAATATAGAAAAAAATAGGATACATAACACTTACTTATTTCACAATTTACACAACTTTAATAGTTCAGAGCAGGCGCGAACGCAGAAAATTATTTCGGGGCGGGTTTACAGACAAATTTACGCGTCGCGTATTAGTTACATTTAGTTGTGAGTTTTTAATTAACTCAATTCGGGGGGGGGAGGGGGGGGGATGTTGAACCCCCCAAACACCCCCCCCAGCGTTCGCGCCTGGTTCATGGGTTTTTCTAAACTTCGATCGATCGTTTCGTTTGCATTCCCACTGAAGAAAACGCAAACGAATAGCTACGCGAATTATAACAAGAAAGATTTAAAAAGCTTTTCAATTTCAGAAGAATTTTTGAAATATACAAGACGATCTTTAATTGTCTTGCAAATTTAAAAAAAGCTTCTTAAATTCAAAACACTGGTTCGTTGTACCTCGTAAAAATCTTTTCAAATTCAAAAATTCACTTATTTTAGCAAAACTAGCTTTCCGGATAAAATACTGTTTATTTTTAATTTTGTGTTCCGATAAAGAACAAATGAAACGCGATCGAAGAAAACGTTATTTTCGGTAATTAGATCGGTGCGGCCGGTACTGACTGACTTTCAACATGAATATGGATGAGAAAATATAAACAAACACGAAGCTGTTAAGTGAGAATTACGAAAATAATAGAAAATAAGCTAGGAATTTATAAATTAAATTTTTTTTTGTTATCGAAATTGAAGAAAATATCTTACGAATACAAAAAAAACTTCTACATAGCCATCAAAGTCGGTAACGCTAAAAATCTTCAAATTGAAGAAAAATCTTCAAATCTAGCATCGCGGCTACTACTCAAGACAGATTCTCGAATCTCTCAATCATGAACATTGAATCCAATTTTAAGCAATTTTTTTGGTTGCTACTCGAAACTAAAAGACAGTGAAGACATTTTTACATGATTTTTGTATGGCAGCTACTCGAAGGAGGACTCATAGGAATTTTTTCAAATTATTTCCTTCAACGCAGCTATTGGAAAAACAATGTATTGTATACAACATTTTAAAGTCATACGAACACCTAATCTGTAAACACAAAAAGGACGAACTTGTACGAAAATCATATGTGCCTTTCAAAAGAAGTCGTATGTTCTGAGTCATTCGGCCCCTGGCCCCTGCCAGATTTCAGGCCACGGCACGCCTATTGAAATATATCCTCAAGGAACCTGAAAAATCTGTGGTCACACTTCGGAAACAATTCACCATTTTATATCTGGTTGTTCTGTGATGACCCCTGAGGAGTACACGGATAGACATAATGCTGTATGTAAGGTTATCCATCAAAACCTGGCATACAAGCATGGACTAATCAACGAGACTTGTCCTAGTTATCAGTACACACCGAGGAGCGTACTTTCGAGTGACGATTTTCGTATGTACTGGGACATGCAAGTTATAACTGATCGGTTTGTCGAACACAACAGACCCGATATACTCCTTGTCGACGAGATAAACCGAACGGCATATATAGTGGATGTTGCTATTCCTCACAATAGCAATATTACACGAAAGTATGCAGAGAAGGTGGGAAAGTATACAGAGAAGGTGGAAAAGTATGCAGCCTTGGCTCGTGAAATCAAAGAAATTTGGCGTCTCAGTCAGGTGTATATTATTCCTATAATATTGTCGGCAACAGGCGTAATATCGAAGTCCCTTAGTATTTCCCTAGAAAAGTTGGATCTTCCATCGAGTCTGGTGGATGAGATGCAGAAGTACACCATTCTGCATACTTGCGCAATTGGGAGGAAAGTGTTAACTTCTCCATGGATAGATTAGAAATTGGCTTGACTTCATCAGTCATTTTTTTTATTCCGGCGCGGCTTGAGTTATACTCCGTCGTGTCGTAGAGTACCGGGTCCCTTATCAAACTCGAGCGAGTGATCTTATATAATAATAATAATAATCATATTTAATAATATAACGTTTAAAGTTGGATCGTATATACCTCATTCTCCTCTCTTCCTCTCTCCGCAACGCACGAAACCCTGTATGATCTGTCAAGGCTGATGAAAACTAGCAATAAGTATTGCCATTGCCATTTGATATTAATCTCTTGACATTAAAGTCACTATTCCAAGTGGCATAGCTTTATTAGTAGCTCAAATTTTACTTTATTATTTTTTAATAATAAAGTATTGTGATCGACCTGAAATTTCAAAAAAATTTGCTACCCTGAAATTTTGTATTTACACGTTTTAGGACTAGTAAACCCCAAAAAAGCAAAAAAAAAAAATGTCCGTCTGTCCGCCGTATACGCCGTCCGCCGTACGCAAAATCGTTTGAAGGCGCGTAGCTCCCAAACCCGTTGAGGTATTAAGTCGAAATTTTTATGGTGGGTAGATTATGTGAACCCCTACGGATGGGAGGGGGAGGGGGGGGGGGGTGACGGTGTAAGTGGGGATGAGGGGGGAGCGTTTTAGACAAAAAATTTTGGTTTCCAGATCTCAGGAACCACTTATGCTAGGAGGCTGAAAATTGGAACTTATGTAGTACTATGATAGTGGACTCATTTGCAAAAAAATTATCGATAAGGGTTGAGGGGTGTGGAAGTGGGGGGAAAACAATGAGTCCAAAACGCTAGAAAGCCCTTAGGGATACTTGAAGATTAGACAAGGGCTAACATTTTTAAGGGTGGTGGTGCGGTGTGGGGTTGGGTAAGAGAAAGAGAAATAACCAGGAGGCTATTTGGAACGTTATTTTTTAGGTTGTCAGTCGCATAGTACCCAACACCGCATCTCATCATTAAACACGTTTCGGACTTCTACCCATAAAATAATAAAGTTGCGCCCAGACTGTTGGCAGATTTTTTATTCTTTATACGAGTATTATATAAATTCATGTTTTATTTATTAAGTTTTTCTTTTTAGCGTTTTTTATTGTACGTTATCAATAACGGACCAAAATTTTCATCACTGATACCTGTTTGTATTCATAACTAGGAGACATTAATTTGATAATGTTCATTACTATAGTACATTAATCTAAAGCCGAGAACCGATATGGGACTTAGATATGGAACATAGATTTTTGCAAGATCTGGTGTTGTGAAAAATTGTTCTACTTTCAGAACACATCTAGACGCTTGGAGGCATCAAGAAGTACATCATAAATGTGGTTGGTCCAATCAAAAAAGTTTTTTACGAATGTTCATTCCTAGAAGGTGGCAGTGCACCGAAGTATTCAAAGTAACACCATCGACCACCATCTGTTGGTATATCTGGCGGTCGTCTAAAAGACGCTTGTTTTCCAAATATTACATAATCTTACGATTAACAGCAGTTTGCATAACTTTTGACAGAGTAGGGCGGTAATTTGCGGAATTCGTGTTGCTTCCCTTCTTAGGTAGCTTTTGCTAGTTTCCACCCACAAGTAGGTTAGGTTAGGTATAGGAACGATAGAAAAGACTACGAAGAGGTTTAGTCAATGAAGAGTAGCACTTTTTAAGGGTATTAGGGTGATGCCATCCGGACCAACGGATTTATTAATATTGAGATCTTGAAGGATTTTTGTTTTCTATTTTGTTATAACTGGATAAATTCAGTCTTTTAAAATTTCACATTATCATTAACATTATTGCCTCGATTATTATTATAAAATTTTTCTAGGAGGTCGATTTTAATTCAGATATTGAATACGCACCAGAGGAATGTGATACTGTTAGCCCAATAAATGGAACCCTCACACCCTTCAATATTTCAAATGCCACAAAAAACATTCCAGCTCTGCAATTTCCGCAAAGCAGCTTCTTTAGGAGCTCTGTTGATTCCCTGTTAGTAGTACATCATAATGAATATTTAGCACCGACAGAAATCTCGTACGATGATAGTGTGGCGGAAGTTCTTGTCTGCAGTATTTGTTTCTCTCAACATGTTACAATAGACCTGCTGCGAAAACATATGATAGACGATCATAAGCTGGTACCTATAGTGCAGAAAGACACGGCTTCAGGTTTGGGTGAATCTATTGCCACTGGTGATTTCGATATTGCTGACGACGAGCCAGAAGATGACAATGATAGTCTCGATTCAAATGCTAGTGAGGTTGATGGCTCAGTGCCAGTTCCATTCAAGGATCTCAAGAAACAACTGATGAGATCTTTCATCTATAAGTAAGTTCGATAATTTGTGTAATTTAATTTTTTTCAAACTATTTACCAATTGTTAAAGGTGTCCGATCAAAGGTTGTTTCTACAAATTCGTATCACGCGAAAAGCAAGAACAACATATAAAATGCCATTGTTCGAGTGGGTCAGAAAATACGCGCAGCTTCAAGTGCATTGAATGCACAACGGAAATTAAAACCTGGCGAAATTGTGCTTTACATATGTGGAGAGAGCATAAAATTGATGTAGATTTATTAAAGTGTCCCATTTGCACATACAAAGCAGTTACATCCGGTTCGCTTGCAATGCTTATTATCTTTGATTATAGATTCATGAATTTATCGATTTAGTTAAAATTTGGAGGCACATGCGAGTACACGGTAAATGGCGATCGAAAGTTGTTAAAAAGAAACATCAGAGCAAGGAAAGTAAGGACAAGGGAACCACACGGTGGTACTCACAGAAAACGTGTCAAGTATGCAGCAGAACTTTTGCGAACTCAAAAAATCTCTCGAAGCATGTGAAAACCGTCCATAATAAAATCAAACCTTTCATATGCAATGTTTGTGGCCGAAAATCTGCACGAAAATCCACCTGGATTGTAAGTTTGATTTTCAAATTCGAATAGTTCGTATTCATTTTGTTTCTTCCGGTTCAGGTTCATATGAGACAGCATACGGGCGAGAAGCCGTTCCAGTGTAAGACTTGTCCCTTTAAAGCAAGCGATCCCAGTGTATTGAAGAAACACGAAATGCGACATATGAACGTAAGGAATATTACTTCTTTTTGTAAAAGAATAAAATGATTTTATTTTTTTGTAGCTAACAAGATATAAATGCGAGCAGTGCGAGTACTCGTCAATACAGTCGAGTTCGTTTAAGAATCACGTGAAAGTTTACCATCCGGATCATTTTAAAAAGATATCTTGCGATGAGTGCAATTATATTTCGGTCAATCCTGAGATTTTAGCCGATCATAAAAAGGACCATAAGAAGGGCTTAATACAAAATGAAGGTTTGTTATAAATTTAAGATGTAGTCGTCGTGTATTTTGATGCGGATAGTGCTATTTTTTATTATTATTTTATGTTATTTCCTTTTGCTTGAGTTTTTATGTGAAAAAGTTTGTGTGCTATGCGGTCTGTGAATAGTATTCTAATCTTTATTGAAATCTAAAACTATAAAACTTATTATCTTTTCAACAAATAGATTCTTCAGAAGCAATGGTCTCGACCTGCAAGAACAATTTAATAAAAAGACAACTACCAGAGAAACCTATCAGGAATGTAGAGGTAAGTTCATTTGTTCGCTGCAGCATAAATCAAATTTCAATATTCCTGGATGATATTTTTTTATACAAAGTCTAATAGCGGCTCGGCGAAATTGTAGAGACTAGGCGCTAGAGACTAGATCGCTAACGTCGTCTCGCCGGAGCTTGACTATTTATAGGGCCAAGGCGAGGCGAGCGAGGCGAGATGTTGGATTTACACCGAGCGCAATGCACCTTTATGGTGGGGGTAAAGTCGATCAATCAAACGACAAAAAAGTCCAACAGTGCTCGACTTTCTCGGAAAAAAAACTGTTTGTGATGGGTTTGTAGCGGTAAAGTCGCGCCGCAACGTGTCGGTGTAAATCTAGCAGTGCGATTTCACTATCCACACCCCTCTCTCTTTGCGTGCCAATTTAATTTGTATTTTGATTTTGAATTGAACCCTCGAATTTAAATTGAATTACTTCTTTTCTTTTTATTTAAATACAATGTACTTACCGACTGTGTTCTGCGTATATACAAAATTCGAGTGTACAAATACACGAGGCGTGACCGCATATATGGATTAGTGGAACCTGGAGATAAGGCTTGGTATATGGTATTCAGGCTCTCTCGGGTGAATAACTCTGCTCAATGTGTCGGCGAGAATGTATCACAGTCTGTCTGAAAAGGGGAAATTGCAATTATACGACACCCACATTCATATCTTAAGCTAATATAATTTCTCATAACATGTAATTTCGGAAAATAAAAGAAACAACCAAAACCGGATATTCTTTTAACCTAGGAGCCCGCACATAAGATGAATAATGGGTATGTAAGCTTGCAAACCCCCTGGATACTTTTCTCTCAAAGAATCCTTGCAAAATTTTAAGATTTTGCTAAATCTTATTGAGTCAATAAACTAAATGATATCTTTAGTTAGTGCTGAAGAAATGGCAAATAGCAGCCAGTGCAGCCATTCGACTTAGAGCCTCTACACAGTGGACTGGCATATATGCAGGTCACTCAACAATCTTGAATCACTTCAACAACATTCCTGAGAGCACCGACAACATCCCTCCCAGTTATGATTTTGACAAAAAATTTCCTAACAACCATCCCAACCTGTCTAGAATGGGAAAGGGATTCGGTACGGATGGAAACGTCGGTCCACATATATACGGACGGCTCCAAAACTGAACGCGGTAGGTGGAGGTGTTTTCTCTGAATGCTTAACATTAGTAGCTCCTTCCGTCTTCCGGACTACTGTAGTGTCTATCAGGCGAAGCTCATGGCGATCAAGGAGGCCTTCTCCTGGCTGAGGTGTAATGTAATATATACTAGGGATATTAGCATTTTCACAGACAGCCAAGCGGCAAAAAAATCCTTGGAATCGGCCTCGACAACATCAAAGGTCCCCGTAGAATGTCGATTATCTCTTAAGGAGATGGCAGAACAGTTCAATATTCTTCTGTGCTGGGTACCAGGACACAGAGATATTCCAGGGAACTGTATGGCTCACGAACTCGCTCGGCGCGGTACTACTCTTCAGATTATGCCGGAACACCAGAGGTGTGCCTCTCTCTACATGTAAACTGCTACTGGGATTGGACTCAGTTGAGAAAACCAACTCAAGATGGGCAGACGGTATTACATGTTACACTGATCTGGCCGAAGCTGAATCCAAAACGGTCTAAAAAGCTGACTTTGCTTAAAAGGGCGAATAACAGCACCACAGTCGATGTCCTGACCGGACACTGTCTTATAGGTCGGCATGCTAAAAGACTCGGCCTCTTTTCGAACGATTTCTGTAGAAGCTGCCTGGATGAGGGAGAGGTGGAGATAGTCCTTCATCTTCTCGGTACCTGTCCTTGGAGTTTACTTCTTCAACAGCCTTAGTGACCTTGCCGCAATGGAGGTCGTGAGAATCCAACGCTTCATTGCAAGCTCTAAATGGTTTGACGAGTAGGACCAGATTCGATGATTCTGTGGTAACATGACGGACCTTTTAGGGCTAAGTGTGCCTGTGTTCTCACGGGCAGCCATGCGTACCTACCCTACCCTATTGCTGCAGAGGTAGCTTTCCAACCCTTTTATCCATCTCCAACACACCGAATGTGTGAAATATCTTCCACCAAATAGAAAACATGGCACACAGACGCCGCAGTGCCATGGTCAGTTGTTTTTCAACGAGAACTCGGTATTTATTCCTACTTTGTTAGTCTTTCTCTTTTCCAGCTCAACCCTAGGAACTCAGTTTGGCAACCTCCTGCAGATTATACACTAGAGATTCGCTTCTTATTGTGAGCCTTGATACTACTTAGTATTGGAACAATTAACTTAACAAAATAGCCTCTTGGTTAATTAAGGGTGCCTGCATCGACACATTCGTGAAAATTTGGCCAACCACCTTACACACCCTAGGGGGTTGAATATCTAAAAATGCTTAAATTAGTTTCTTGGCGATTATATTTAAAGCCCTTGGAAGTAAAAGCTAATTCCCAGTAGTTCTATGAAATATGTCGAAATTCGTGAAAGCGTGCACTACTACTTTACACCCCCATTGTGATTGAATATCGAGAAATCTGGAAAGTGCTTTCTAGGCTTTTATATAGAGCTCACAGATGTATCAAAAATTGGAAACCTCGACAAGCCTAATAGATATAACGCAATTCGTGAAAATGTAAACATATCGCTCTTCACGAACAATTTTTTTCTGCACCTCCGCATGCCAATTGAAATGTGATTGCTTAAATTACTTCTGTAATACATATTCATTGCAAGGTTCAATTTTCTTGCATAAGCCGTTCCTGAAATACAAAAAACACCCCACATCCACGTACCTTTTTAGGTGGCTCTGTACAGATATCAATTTTTAGTTTTCTAACCTTGGTGGTTCTCGAAAAATAAAAATTAGAATTTTTTTCTTTGCACCCTCTCCTACCCTCACCCCAGAATTTTTTTCCTATACTAGAGGTCTACTGGGTCTAACTCCTGTAAAAATTTCAAGGTCGTATTTAGGTTAGGTTACAGTGGCGGCCAAAGCCTCACATAGACCCACGAGGGTCCATAGTGATACCACTAAAAAACAGGAGACCCAATGTACATATGAAAGTTGCGCTTGCGTTTCGATCTGTACTGAGAGCTCTTCATTTAATTCAAAGGTCCCTGTTACCGTAGCAAAGTTTAGCAGACTCTGCCTGCTGTTAAACGAGACTTCTTTAAGATTTGTGAAGGTCGGTGCACCAAGAGCCTTCACCCGTCTCCTAGCAAGAGCTGGGCAGTTGCACAGAAGGTGTTCTAGCGTTTCCCGTTCCCTGGGTAGTTTACAGTTCCTGCAGAGATCATTGGTAATTAGCCCCATTCTGTATGCATGCGCCCCAATCAAACAATGGCCGGTAATAATTCCGACTAAAGTTGCGCATTGCGCCCTTGGTAGTGCTAACAGGAGTTTAGTTTTTAAGGTCATATTTAGTACACTGTATTCTTTTGGCGGAGAAAATGGTTCTAACAATAATCTGTCTCCAGGGAAATATTCAAAGTTGTTTTGTTTTGGTGTTAAATCAAACTTTAATCTGTTGTAATTTACCTAAATAAAGGATAATATAATTTTTTTTATAGATTTCTTCGGACTGTTTTTTACCACTCGAGAGTACCGATTCAATAGCTCACGATCTTTCAATAGATACTGGCGGTGTAACGATTCCAGCTCATTCGGAAGATACCCAATTTCCGAACTTTATGCATTCGTAGTGATGTTTTTTTTAATTATTTCATTAGATGTATGTATTGTTTTAAGGAAAATAGTGTTTTAATTTATTATTTAATTAAATTACTTTTGTGTATGTATGTTTGACATTTTCATGTTGAAGTAAATTATTAATTGAAAACCTAGTTTTTGTCTTTTAAGTTTTAGTCAAAATCGTAAATGTTAAAACATAACTTCAAACTTATAAAGATATCAATATGATTGTGAACAGCATGTGATCTTATCACTGTAACCATTTTGACCGGTTTAATTCGAAAGCGAGTACGTCACCACAAGGCTCATGGTTCAATCGAAGGTGTCATATGCACAAAAACATAAACTATTTTGTCCGCAAACCGTACTCTAAAAAATAATATTATTTCCGTTACGTCACTACACTCTTGTACAAATTCTGATCTGTGTCAAATTTTGCCATGAGCAGAAACGAAAGTGGAATATCATCGCCAATCAAGACTACTCCGAAGTATTATTGGTCCTTGGTAGAAGCCATCAATACCCTCTGGTAGCAAGTTTAGTTGAAAAATCTCTCTCCCTTATGATCGTCTTAGGTCCAGAATCCTGCGGGATCTTAAAGTAGTTTGCCAGTTCAAATAGAATTGCCTCATTACCCTGAAAAAATACTTCATTACTTTGGTCAAACTTCTCTCGCAACAATTGTCGTAAAAATTTCCACGCAATTGGGAACTAATTACCGCCGATAGTTGTTTTTTGTTTTTGAAAATAATGGAGACCGCAAAATCCTGGACTAGTTAACTTCTGAAAACCAAGGGACCTTATCATGCTTTGAAACGAAACGAGTCAGGAGAACGAAATGCTATCTTTTAACTCGAATTCACATAGACAAAATCTTTAAATATTCGCGTTTCCATTCGAAACGAGTATGTAGTCGCAGATTTTGCAAATTAAAATTGCTATCAAAATGGTAGCATTCTTTGTCCTTCGCACTAGTTTCGTTTCAAAACGAGTTACATGATAAGGACCCTGATTCATATCATAACTATCGAAATGCATTCCATTTAGATCTTCTAGATTACAAAACGATACCAAGAGGGAATTTTTATCTTTTCCGCTGAGCGATGGTAAATTGCCTTGTACTTGAAGTTAGCAGAGTTACAAATATAATATATCCACTCCTTTTTCCAAATTTAATGAATTTACCTTTGGTGGTTCCCTGATTGAATGGAGAGAGCATTTTTAGAATTAATTTTATCATCTCCTTTCCCAATTAGTTCAGTCGTACCGCAATACTATTTTATTTCCGACTCTACATTTTTAATTTTTGTTAACAATCCGTTCATGTACTCTCAATCATATTAACAATTTTTCTGATCTTTACACCATATATATTTTATGATACTATTAAGAGTTTATCCCCGTGAGTCCCTTTTACGTGTACTATTGCTCTTTCTATTGTCAGCAAACATGTTCAAGAACATAAATAGGTTGATGTAAACATTTCGCTGCCTAAAAAAAGCGTTGTAATAGGGGCATTCCCTGGCTACTCGAACAACTCACTTATCAATGAAATCGAAGTTTCCAGAGAAAAAAACAACCTTTCAATATCAACCTAGAATATCGCAGGGAGCTCTTTATACTTATCTCGCAAGTAATAGATACTTCTGCATATTCCACACGCACACACCGAATTAGCTGGAAATCTCTCGACTCCACACATGCAGTATATAAGTGCCGCAAATCTGGGATCAGCTGTTCTACTATTAGAGAGAGAGACGACGGTCAGTTCTACGCGAAAATGTATTTTTAAAGTGATTTTTTTTTATAACAGCAATCAAATAGTGAATGAAATCAGGAAGAAGGATTGCCAATAATGTGATTATTGAGTGCGTCTCAGAAAGCGTTATTCATTTTAATTGGATTGTGTTTCACTTGAAATCTCGACGAACCCGTAGCTCGCAACAGGTTGTTGCAAATGAAATGTGGTTTTTCTCTATGAAGTGAAGTCAGTTGCGATTTTCATGTCTCAAACTGCCGCCAGGTGACACAAGTGGTATTGAGTATTGAAGTATAAATACCCCTACATTTACTCAGAGAGTCATTTCAGTGTTGGACTTCATTGAGATCGGACAGCAAAAAAAAGAAAAAAAATGGATTCGAGTCAAAAACGGGTCATTTTCTTTCAAGAATTTAAGCCTGGCCACAGCGCAACGGAGGCAACCGAAACATCAACAGGGCATTTGGAACTGATACGGTAAACAAACGAACCACACAGCGATAGTTCGAAAAATTCCGATCAGGATATTTGACCCTTGAAAGTGAGCCATGTGGTCACCCAGGACCTTCGATCGACAACGATGAGCTGAATTTTTTAGTGGAATCTGATTCACGCCAAACTGTAAGGGACATTGCAGAGAAATGGGGCGTACACTATTTGATAGTTTCCCGGCACTTGCAATAGCTTGGAAAAATCAAAAACCTTGATAAGTGGGTTCCGCATGAGTTTACTGAGCAAAACATGACGCGTCGACTGGAAATTTGCAGTTCCCTGCTCTCACGGAAGAGAAACGATCCGTTTTTGAACAGAATAGTGACTTGTGATGAAAAGTGGATACTGTATGACAATCGTCGCAGATCGGTACAATGGTTGGATGTTGATGAGACCCCAAAACACATGCCGAAACCAGGCCTTCATCCGAAGAAGATAATGGTGACTGTTTGGTGGTCTGCAGCTGGAGTTATTCACTATTCCTTTTTGAAGCGTGGTGAAACCATTAATGCAGAGAAGTATTGTGCCCAACTCGATGAAATGCATCAGAAATTGCGTGTTCAACGGCCTAGATTGGTCAAAAAAGTGCCTTCGAGGACTTTCTTCGCTCTAGAAAGTCGGACTTCTACGAAACTGGCATAAATGCACTTGTATCTCGTTGGGAGAAGTGTATTTCATATGCTGGTGCCTATTTTGATTAATAAAATTAAGTTTTATAAAAGTTACAGTTGTTTGAAATTGCACTACCAAAAACGACATTTCATATGCAACAACCTAATATTTTCAACCTATCTTAGTATTTCGATAGCTTTCAAGAAGATAAAAAACTTATTGAACAAATTTGTTCCCCGCATAAAAATAATATAACATTCTCACTATTAAAGTTGTTCAACTTAAATCTGAAAGAAAACGACGTATCTTGTGATATGATTTTTTTTTTAAATTTATTACTTTTTTCTGAATTTCATTTTCCTGTTTCATTTTCATTATATGAATAGTCAGTTTCCTATTAGAATTTATAAATTAATAGTAACAAGATTTCATTCGAAATTTTTATCAACATTTTTCATTTCATAGTTACTTACATTAAAACTTTCTCAAAATGTCTTTCAACCTTTTCCTATTTTTTTTTAAATTTTCTGTTTACATAATTAAACTTAATCGGCTTTTTCAACTAATTTTATTTACAGATTTTTTGTAAGTTTTATTCTTTTTATTTTAGTTTTAAAAATATAACTAAAATTTTGTTTGAAGAAGTTCTCATCATTCAGTTTATTGTCTGATTTTATTTTTTGGAATTTATCTGCTGTTTTTAAAATGTCTAGTATGTAGTGCAGTTATATTTAATGGAATTTCTCACTCATTGCTTTATTTTTTCCTCGTAGTGGTTTCGTTATGATCTACTGTTTTCATTCATGACACTGCCTATTACAATTTTTTTTATCACCATTGACATGAGCGTTGCTGTGTATGAATTATATTATACAGTAATAACGAAATATAAAAGAATAGAAAAGAATGATAATTTTCCGTATACATAATACATGCATGCCTTGGGCGAGTTTTGAAAATTTGGTGTTCCAGTCTTGTGTTGTACATATAAAAAAAGTTTAATTAAAAGTGATACTGAATCATTAGACGTTTTCCGAGTACTCGTTGTTAAGCTTGTATTACACTGTATGCCACTATGGCAAATATTTGACTGTTCTGGCTGGCGAATGCAGATAGTATAATTGTAAAGTTTTTGTTTACCACATTATTATTATTTTTTTTTTTTGCTTTATTTTGACAGAAAAAGTTTGTCAGAACTTTCCGTAAAATTGTTTTGGTCAAGTATTTGGCACAGTGTAATACTAGCTTTGGTAGTAGCGATAACTAAACACCAATTCTTGTACTTCGACTATGCACTAAACAGCATCCTATAATCGAATCATACAACTCTGTTC
The DNA here is from genome assembly GCA_951812415.1 of Beris morrisii. Lineage (NCBI taxonomy): Eukaryota > Metazoa > Arthropoda > Insecta > Diptera > Stratiomyidae > Beris > Beris morrisii. Next base: position 76,455,145 of record OX638310.1, read on the forward strand.
TTAAAATGATTGTTCGACTTGTAAAAACAATTTGTTATATTTTTATATTTAAATTTTTCTAATTATATTTTATGCTATAGGGCAGTGTTTGCTTGTGTATGAAATTATATTTTAATTTTAACTTAGAGATTTTCAATGTCTTGATAAAAGGTTCGTCAAATCTAGTTTGATTGTTTTTAAGAGAAAATGTTTCCAAAAAAACTATAACTCAAACCCGCTGCAAGTAAACTACTCTTTGTCTACTCTCGTTGCAGTTTAACTTAGTGATGATTTTAAATTTAATTTTAATTCCTAAATATAATTATTAGCGTTCCTATAGACAGATTGTTCCAACACGATTTTTTTTAGCAAAAAATTCCGAATTGAGATGGTATTTGCGACTGCCGACAGTTTAATGATGGTTTGATCCTAATAAGCACAGTAGAATCTCGATTAACCGATGTAATCGGGAGTAGACCCACATTGGATAACCTAAAAGCTCGGATAATTGAATATTCTTCCAAAGCGTTAGTAAAACTCAAATTTTTGTGCAATGGTACACTTAAATGTATATTCCTACCAAACTTATAGTTGGAGAGCTCGCGACAAAAAAGTGCAAGAGTTTTAAGAAGGCTAATATTTTAGTATTTGGTTATATTTTGGATGTATGTAAATATACTAAAGTCAGCAAGTCTGACGTGGAGACACCTGGCTCCGACGGGCTGTCAAAGATGTCAAAAAAAACAGCGTCATGAAAGAGTTTTAAAAAAGCTGAAAATTTACCAAAAGGTAGTTTTTACAATGAAAGAGACGCAAAGGTGTCGAAAAAACGGGTTTTAAGAAAGCTGAAATTTGGTACAGTGTACATCAATGGCGGCTCGTACCTTTCTTAGCAGGTGAGGCTGAATTGAAATATTAAAACACGACTTTGTCGGACTAAAACTATATGAGTAAGGGCGTCGGTTTACTGCGGAAAGTTATTAAGTAACATTTTCAAAACATAAAATCCTAGTAACCTGATACCTTTTCCTCTGTAAAATGTTGAGGCTCAGCCTCACTAGTCCCATGTGGCGAGCCGCCACTGGTGTACATAAATCTATTAAATATAGCTTATGAAAATAACAGTCAAGCAAGTATTACATTGTTTGACCAAGTAGTCAAATTGCAGTAATAAGCAATGCGAAATAGCGAAATCCAATTATTCTCGCAATATCCGCTCGGTTAAATTCGCAATTTCGCATTGCTTATTACTGCAATTTGACCACTTGGTCAAACAGTGTAATACTAGCTTCAGAATTCATTTGGCTAGAACCGGACTAGTCAGCAGTAACTGAAGCTATTGATGGAACTTCGTCTCCAGAAGCCGCTCGATGCTTTCCTTCTGCTTCAAACCACTTTTAAAATTTTAAAAAATCATTCCGCGGAAGTCTTTTCTAGTTAACTCCATGATTGGGCACGACAAAGGTATTTGGAATCAGTGCCTCCTAGACAGAGCCGGGAGAGATAACGAGATAAGACTGCTGGTGGTTTTTAGCTAAGATATGTTGATAAAGACCAAATATTTATTTGTTCTTTTCATGCCAAACTAATATGTGATTCTAAAAACTTTCAGTGTTGCCCTCGTACCCTTCTTTTTCTATTATCTCCTTGAAATCATCTCAATAAATAGTTGCGGATCTCGTCTGCTTTTCACCTATTTAGCCATTTAGTTCCTATGAAACATATAAAATCTAGGGAAATTCTATGAAACATAAGCCTAAACTACCTCGGTTAATCGAGACATCGGATAAACGGACATCGGTTAATCGGGATTCTACTGTAATTAAAAATTATCGCATATATTTGTCTGAATTTTGTCCAAGATTGTTTTATTCTTCTAGAATACTTTCTTAGTTAGTAGTGCGATAACATTGTGGCATAGTGGTGGAAGCGCACTAGTCCACCATTTCATTCATTAGGTTGTTAATTTTAATCCCACCATGTCATGGCAGCACTTTTCCTAATATCCGGGTTTTCCAAGAACGGATGAAAATAATTGGCCCTAACGATAAACGAATAAATGAAAATCAACGAATAGAGCAAGGATGTCTACAATTGCATTACTCTTCAAAAATACGAGATCACATTCAGTTTAAGATGAATTGAATTCAAACCAGCTTTTTTTCATCTCCTCAAAGAACAAGGGAACGGCACTTAAATCACCAAAGCACGAAGAATGGTGCTTGCTGTAAGGATCAAACTAGTTAGAATTGAATTGGATGTCGATATCGATGGATGTAAATCGGTAGTCAACATTAAGGAAAATGTACTCGTATAACAAAGAACAGAACTCTGAGCGACTTCAGCGTTAATTATGAAATTATTGGGTCAGCTCAATCTAATGATAGGGCCGCATCTGCGTTAATGGCTAACGAATGAAAACGTGTTAACTAACACAAGAAAAACTTACGCGCATTTGTAGCCACACAAAGTAAAGTAAAGCGTCGTGCCCAGTATAGTGTCACACAGACCGACAATCGAGCTATCGCCTAACGTCTAAAGTTAGTACATTACACTGTATGCCATGGTGTCAATAATTTGACGAAAAACTCAGTCAAAGTTTTTATGTCAAAAATAGACCTTCTACAGAGCAAATAAAATAATGTGGCAAATAAATATTTGAGGATTACACTATCTGACTATTAGGAACAATAGTCAAATACAATTACAATTACGATACGAAATATAATATAAAAGTGGAATGACGGGCCTGATGGCAGAACTTCTCTCTGAACCTACTTAATCATCATTATTGGAATGATTCTATAAGAATATTATTTCCTACGATAATTTATTTCTCGAAGTCCTTTTTGTTGGAAATGAATCGAACATTTTTTGATCCGTCGAGCCGGATTTGAACAAAAATTTCATATTGAACATTAAACTTTCTTCCCATTTTATAATGTGTACTATTTTTTGAATTAGTGGGTCAGCTCCTTCTTGTTCTCTCTAAGGGCGCCCTTAGACGATAGGACTGTAGATTAGGATTTTCATCTCAAGATTGTTTTTGGAGCAATAAAGAGCTTTAATATATAGCAACGTTAGCACACATGAAGAGAAATAAATTTAGAACGAAATTAATAGTATGGTATTTAAGGAAATTGTGTGATCTCGGATTCTCAAATATACAATTAATAGGTCATATCAAGCTAAAACAGTAGAGGTTAATGGAAGCGTTCAATACAAAATACCTGTGGTGAAACTATCTAAATATAAGATGGGGATGATTCTGACTTTATTCCCAAAAAATCGTTGTTAAATGTGAAGAGTTGAGTCCACGGCTTTCATTTAAGGTGCATAAATCGTCTGTAGTTTGAGTTATTGATTTTTTGATTCAATCTACAAATTAAAGAATTCGTAATTAAGTTTTGAACAACGACTGGCATATGTATTAAATTGTAGGAAACTACTTTTGTTCTCACAAAAATAGTAAATTCTTACAAAATCATTAGCAATAAATGTACAAATAGAAAAAATTTGTAATAAAAATTATTCCTATTACGAAATTATCAAATTTTTTTTATTTATATTATTTGCTAGTTTTTTTTTTTTGTTTTCCTTAGTTAGGAAAACTTGAACTCACTACAATAATTTCGGAATAACTGTGTTGCGTTGAAATTTAAAGGACTTCACTACATTTTCTGTATGGTTGCTTTTAATGTTTAATTTCATTGATTTTATTTAAAATTGTTTATTTTTGGATTTATTTAATTGCTGTTGTCGACGTAACGACTTAAATTGATTTAAATTTTAAATGTACAACTTTAATTTAACGTTTTATTTAACGTTAACGTTAATAATTTTTTTTGTATATTAATTAGTTTCATTTTGTTTTTTGGTCCATCTACAATAGAAAGATTTTACTATTCGGTTTTAAGTTCTTTTAAGAATTAATTTAATTTTTTTAAGTAAAAATTATTTTTAATCGATTTTGTCAATTTCTTACAGTGAATTTTGTCAGGGTTGCTTGTATGAAGTAGGTATGTCCTTTGCTGTTTATTCCAGCATTGAGCTAATAAAATTATAATGATTGCACGGAAGTTTATTGTACGAAAGAAGAACCTTATTTGTTTCTATTTTTTGGCACTTTAATTGTATTGTGATTTTAAAAAATATAAATTTGCTATTCTGATATTTTGTATTTTCACGTTTTAGGAGTGGTGGACCTCAAAGGCTCACAATCCTTTTGAGCTATTCAATTCAAATTTTTATAGGGTGTATTGTGTGAACTCCTTCAAATAGACACTTTTTGAAAGATGGGGTGCGAGGTGGAGGTGAGCGGTGTAGACGAAAAAGTTTGTTTTTTACATCTCAAGAACGGCTTAAAGAAGCAAGTTGGAACTTGAAATTTATATAGCACTATGACAATAAAGTCATTTAAAAAAAAATGTCGACTTGCCTGGAGAGGGGGAGAAACAATGCATCTGAAACTCTGGAAAGCTAGAATCGAGACATTATAAAATTCATATTTCATGAACAGTTCAAGTCACAAAGCTGAAACTTGTTGATTGTTTGTAGGCATATCGGGGTGAATAGGGGTTACTACTTTAAAGTTACAATATCTTTGAAACCAAGTGTGGCATGGATAAAATTTCTGTGCTGAATATATTTTTTTTTTGGAAGAGAGGGGGGGTGGAGAACGAAAAAGGGAACAAATTTTGTTTTCTAAACTATAACGTTTTATGTTGCACTGTTTAAAATAGTATTTTGGATTCCTAGCAGATAACCTCCTCCTGTAGGTGCGGGAGGTCTACTATATTACGCCATATCTCTTAGGTTTGATCTAATATCGAATTGATTTTTTACTTGCACGAACTTTTCATATATATATAATAATATACAAATTAGTGTGAGGATTTTTCAATATTAAACTCCCAGGTGAAGAGGTTGCATACGTTTCATATCGCGAGCCATATCTCTTAGATCTGATGAGATTTTAAATTAGCTTTTTTTTCTACGGGCTTTTTACAAACTCTGCAGGCTTCTTTAGTTTGCCATTCTAAAATATTGAAATTAGTTTTGCGTTCTGATTGAAATCATTTTGATCCTGAACGCTATACTCGTACTTTATTTGGTTCAAATCAGATTTCTTTCCCGAGCACTACTTTTTTCAATTCGAATGGTTTTCGAAAAATTCGAATTGACCTAGATATCAGCTGTTCGGCTCAAGACATCACCCTGGCGGCTCAGAATATGCGTCGTGAATAAAAACTCTGAAGCCAAAAGCAAGAGCAGAGCAGACTTGCGATTTTTAATCGAGCGATTGTTTAGTTGAATAACTATACATACATATAACTATATGGAAGCACGCACACCGACAGATTCGACTCGACCAACCTTAAAGTTAAATATGGAGGACAATTCCCTTTCGATCGAATCGAGCAAGAGCTCTATATTCATAGCAACTTATGGCCATCTGCACTAGCAACATATTAAAAATCACTTACAACTGGTTTTCTCTCTGCATTTGTCTTGAGTGCAAAATGGCAAATATATTATACAACAGTTGGACCGACTTATGTTGTTGCGATGTCTGTCCAATGTATGAACAGTACACACGATACGATTTCTTTTCAATTTTCTTCCAACAAGAGTTCATAGTAATATGCATAATATTTCGGTTGAAAGCGTACAACCGTGCGATATCGGTCCAATCGTCGTTCATAAGCATATACACAATACAATCGTCGCATACAGCCGTATGTCTGGTATGATGCAGATAACATCATTAACATTCTGCCACCGGTGGTGATACGTTTATACGGTCACCAATCGACTGTAACTATTGGCCGAGTCGTTTAAATAATGTGCGTATGAACACCACCAAATAGTTTAGTCGGGCAGATAAGAGCATGCGCAACTCTATTCAATTTAAAAGTTGCCCAACTAATTAGTCCGTAGTATGGGCCAGCCGTAAAGGTGTGTTTCCATTGCTTGCGCATTTCTACGTCACAGCGCCAGATGCACAATTTTCTGTGCTGTCGTGCCTTAGAAGAGATACTCGCCATTAAGTTTAAAATCTCATCCCGATCGTATAAGAAAACACGTGACTAAAGGCCGTTAAATAAATAAAAATTGTATGAGATTCCGAAAAATGAGTCACAAAGTAATGACAAACTGCTTGTATATTATTATTCTGTAGTGACTATGACTTAAAATATATAGGTTATGACCGACGGAAGTGCCATCTAGTGGCTATAATCAGGAATTGGATAACGGTAAATTATATGAAAATTCTATTAAAAATGCAATAAGATTATTTTCTTGATAATTACTGCGGTATTGGTGTAGCGAAAAGCACGCTGGGACTTCAAGTAAAACAATTCGAAATCACTTAAAAGAAACAAATCAGTTGTATAATACAATTTCGCTTGGAGTTGTATTCACAACTATATAGTACATGCACGGCCGCTTCGTTATGAATGAATATCACACTTGACTGTCGCTTATCAAAAACTGATCGTGTTCTTTTATACGACATGTGGCGCATCGCGAAATATCTAATGTATTTGATGGTATGTGTGTGGAATATTCACGCTCTTACTAGAATATTCTTATTGGCAATTTCCATTTTACGAATTCAATGGGGTGAGAATAGTGTTGCCAGGGAATTCATATAACAGAATATATTAAAGGCGCTATAGTATTCATTTAAAATTTTGGGTTTAAATCCCACCTATATCATAGGCTGATCATCCACGATATAGAAAAAATGCTTCTATTTCCGGATTATTATATTGTATCCTTTTTGTTCCCCTTCAGAGGTCGTACTGATGAAAGTATTATGTGATTTAATCCAGGAAAATGAATTTGGCATGGGGGTTGTATTAACCCCTAAATTTTTATTGCAGAGATTTTATGGCGGCCGTGTAGCACTCAATTACTGCCAATTTTAGCTTTATAGTTCAACACTTTCTCGCGTTCTCTTCTGTGCTTTCTACCTGTATGAATTGATTTCGCGTACTTTGAAAACGTGAAAAATGGTAATAGGCAAATTTTTAAATTGCCACTTTTACGCTCCATTAATCGGGTAATAAGTGTAAAGAAGAAATTTAAGAACATTTGTATGGTGATTTGATTTATAAATGCAAAATTATCTATAAAATTATCTATATCTATAAATGATTATTGCAATGAAATATTACATAAATAATAAAAATAACAAAAAACCTAAGTAAATGTCTAATATGAGTATTCAAACTATCCCTGACATAATTCAAGATTTTAATTTAAGTTTAATTATTTCTCTAAATGCAGCGTGTATTGTATATATAAGATCAGAATATAAATGTTGTAGAGTTCAACACAACTAGGTAACTAACCATATAAACATAACGGGTATATATGTATATCGTTTTCAATCTAAATATTATAATTTTCAACAAGATATTTTTTTATTAAGAAAAAAATACATTCTACAAAACATAACAAATTTTCCACTTACTTAATCGCCCTACCGCCCTATTTATTTGATTGAATTTGAGTTATATGCAATTTTTTCGCTTCGATTAAAAGAAAAATTTAACACCACAAATTCCTTTTAATTAAAACGATATTTTAAATGTTAACATTTAAAAACAAATTTTTATTGTTGGGTAATAGAACAATTTCGTGGCCTTAATCACTCTTTATTGAAAAAAAAAGAATTGCCCAAGTGAAGGAATTGTTTCAGCCGAATGTGTATAACTTTTAAAGTAGTTAAGCTAGTGCCATAAATTTACCTTAAAGTTACAATATGCGAAGGTATAATACCAAAAAAATTAAATTAATTAACTGTCCCGTTTTTACATAGCTACCAGTTTATCACAATTTGTTCTCTGGAATGTTATAATAACAGCTATAAATGAAGTATCTTGCTAGCTCATAGTAATATCCTTCTAATGGTAAATATTTAATAGCCCTGAAGGTTCGGAAATTATTAATATAAAATGATGAAACGTTAAAAAACTTAAAAATTAATCATTTTGAAAACAGTATGGAAACGAGCATGTTTGTATGGGTGGTTTGTCAACCCTCTACAACATATATCCCGCTTATCTTACAACAATACACTCTGAATAGGTGTATATATAGCTAAATTGTTTTCATCTCTAAATAAATAATCTATTACAACATTATTATAATTAAAACGATCATTTAATCCGAATGAGAAGCACATAAAAGTATAAAAACAGTTTCACGTTACATACTAATTGATGTCATCATAAAAAAAACTCGTCTTTCTTGTCTAGTTTCAATTAATTATATTAAGTTTACAATAATAATTTTATTTTAGTTACTTTTAATTCTTATATTTCTTATTCGTCATATAGTCGCTTATAAGTATTACTAAAACGTAGTACAAAAGAATAATAGACGAACAACAATTCAGATGTAAATTATTTAAATTTTCGCAAGAGAACTACCCTTAGAAAGCTCCGTGAATTGGCAGTACAGCAGCTCTCATTGTTTATAGTTTCGTTTTTTTTTTAATTATTATTTTACTTAGTAAATTTGATTTGGAGTTAAATTCACAACATGCACCTAAAGTTTTTTTTCTCTCTCAAGAATAACACTGTTCAGTATCTTAATAAAATAACAATTCGCTTTTAATATCGTCTTATAGTTAAAGTAATACAAAAAATATATCCGTATATTGACAACGACCAGCCGTAGATTTTCGAAACAAAATTCTGAACGATAGAATGTGGTCAGACAGTTGTTACCCTGTCCACTTCCACATACCGAACAGAATTTTCGCTTTGTCAGCAAATCACGTCCTTTTCGTCGAAAACGGCCGTATCCATAGAACTTAACGATTTCAGACGTGTTTGGAGTACTGACGAACCACGACATTTCCTTTTGATTTTCCTAAAAAAACACACACACAAAAGAAGTAAAATATAAAATTTTTACGAGTCATATTACTGTAGTGGGAGTGAAATACCTGTATGTAATGACCATAAAAGCACAGCAAAACAGCATTATGATTATACAAAGTGTTGCTAGGATTTCGGCGGGTAGCTTGAGGATAGGAGAACACTGAAGAAAGGATTCGTCCTCTCCCGATGGACAATGTACAATCCCATCACACCAAACTGTGGAGTTGACGCAAGCTCCTAGCTCTGTACATCGATACTTGCAATCTTCTGTAATAACGAAAAGAAAAATTAATTGATAATAACGAGCAACCCAAGCGGCAGAAGCTGGAAACATACTTTATTATTTTCTAATAATACAGTATTGTGATCGATTTAAAAAAAAAAAATTTGCTACCCTGAAAATTTTTTTTTCACGTGACTAGTAGACACGAAAAAAGTAAAAAAAAATGCAGTCCGTCTGTCCGCCGTGCGTCGTACGTCGTCCGCAAAATCGTTTGAAGGCTCGTAGCTCCCAAACGGTTTGAGATATTAAATTGCATTTTTTTTATGCATAGACTGGATAGGCCCCTTGAAGTGACCAAATTCTGAGGGTTGGGGGTGGGAGGAGGAGGAGGGGTTGCGTTTTAGACGGAACATTTTGGTTTTTAGATCTCAGCAACCGCTTATGCTAGGAGGCTGAAACTTGGAATTTATATAGAGCTTTGATAGTGGACCCATTTGCATAAAAATTGTCAATAAGGGTGAAGGGGTGTGGGAGCGGGGGGAAAAAACGCGTCCAATTCAAAACATAAAAAAGCCAAGATCGACACATTCTAAAATCCATATCTCCTAAACGGTTAACGTCGCAAAATTGAAACTTAATTAATATATGTAGGTATACTAGGAGAATAGATCGGAAATAAATTTTTGAGTGTGGCAGTGGCGTACGGGGTGGGGGGTAAGAAACTTTAGATTACGATATCTCACGAACCAATTGCACTAGACAAATAAAATTCGGTTTGTGTATAAAGATTGACAAATGAAGTTTGCTAAAAGTAAAATTTTTTAAGGGGGCGGTGGATTCTGAAAGTGAAGGCGATAAGAATTTTTCTATAAAATCACGTCTCATATTTCAAGAACAGTGAAAGGTAGATGCTTAAAATTTTTACCAGAAGTACGCCTAATTTTGGGGGGTGAGGGTGTAGAGGGTGAGGGCGGGGGAGGGTGAAAAGGAAAAAGTTTCGTTTTTTATATCTCAAAAACCTATAATGATATAAAGCTTAAACATAGTATGTATTTAGAAAGAGCTACAGTAGTAGCATCTTGGAAAAATATATGTTTTTATAGGGGGTGGGGGATGTTTTTCCTATCTATAGAACGGGTTATGCTACAAAGTTGAAACTTGGTATGTACATATATGTAAATGAACTAAAAAGGTAATTTAGATAAAAAAAATTTCAAATATCCATTGGTGTTCAGAAGGGGGGGGGGACGAAAAAATGTATCAGTGAAAATGGAATGCATATGTTTTCACGATTTTCGTCATATCTATTAGGTCTTCCCAAATATTTAATTCATTTTTATTCTACAGCTTCTTCATATAAATACCTAGAAAGTGTTTTCAGGATTTTTTGAAATTCGACCCCTAAGGGGGTGTAAAGGGGCTGTATACTTTTTCACGAATTCTACCATATCCCTCAGGTCTGATCAGATATCGAATATCTTTTCACTTTCACTAGCTTGCGTAATAATCGCCTAAACCTTTTTTTTAAGTTTTTTCCCTTTTCAGCCCCTAAGAGGGTATAAAAGGGTTGAACAAGTTTTCACGATTTCCGTCATATCCTTTAGAAGTGATAAGATAAGTGAATTGGTTTTTACTTTCTCGTGCTGTCTTCATATTTATCTATTAACTCCTTTCAGGATTTTTGGATATTCAACCACCAAGTGGGTGTAAGGAGGTTGCATATGTTTTCACAGATTCCTACATATTGCTTAGATCTGATGATATATCGAATTCATTTTTACTTCCTAAGGTTTCCCATATAAGAACCAAAAAGTCAATTTCAGTATTTTCAGATATTCAATCCTAAGGGGTGTAAGGGGGTTGTATGCTTTTCAAAAAAAGCTTAGACATATTTCTTAAGTTTGATGAGATATTAGATCGATCGCTTTTCACTTCCACAGGCTTTTTATATAATCGCCTACAAACCCATTTCTCAATTTTTCGATATTCAACCCCCAAGGGTTTACATATGTTTTCACAAATTTTGCCATCACTTAGTTCTGATGAGATATAAAATTGGTTATTACGGCATTTAATGTAATGACCTAAAAACCAATATCACGATTTTTCGAATTTCAAGAACCAAGGGGGTGTGAAGAGTTTGCTTACGTTTTCACAAATTTTTCAAAATCCCTCGTGTCTCATGAGATATTAACTTGCTTCTTGTGAAATCATCTAAAAACCTGTTTCATAATTTTTTCGAAATTTAAACCCCAAGTGGAAGTAATGGGTTTGTATACGTTTTCACAATTCGTCATATCTCTTAAGTCTGATAAGGCAACAAATTCGTTTTTACTTCTATGGACTTTTAGTGTACATAATATACCAAAACTCGAATAGTCTACACGGGCTTTTTCAATGTTTAATCGGCTAAAAATCTCTATTTTAAATATTTTTATTTTAAGAACAAAATTAACTTTCTAAGAAACTTCATAATCTCGAAACAACTTTGACCGCTCCTGAACTTTGACCCGAAAAATAATAAAGTTTCGTCCAGACCATTGTCAGATTTTTTATACTCTAGATGAAATTTGAAAGTATTACTATTATTCCCATCCCTAAGTTTAATCCAGTCCAAAAGTTTGTAGCGCATAGAACGGAGCCTCGGACGGAAAAAAGTTATATATTAATAATATTATTTTATGTTTATTTGGGGCTGAAACCTCCAAATCCGCTTGCTATCCGTCCGTCCGTTAGTATGGCTGTCCGTCTGTCTGTCTGTCCGTTAGCACGATAGCTCAAGAACCTCTTGAGGATCTTCAAATTTTGAATCTGGTTGTTTGGTCCCAATTGTAAGGCTAAGTTTGTTAACGGGCAAAATCATCCTATTTCGTCGGGTAACTGCCATACAAAAGGTTCTTAAATATATGTATATAAGTCTGCAAATGGAGTTTGCTGAATATAAAATGTTTAAACGAGGCACTGAGCATGATAGTGGAAGGCATAAGAATTTATCAACAAAATCACGTCTCATATCTCAAGAACGGTTTTAGATTGATGATTAGAATTTTTAGAAGTAGACCTAACCGAAAACAGAACCATAGCAGAAAAGCAATTTTGGAGGTACGGTAGTGAAATGTTGAAAAAATATAATTTTTTATAGGGGTAGAATGGTACGGGGGTGGGGGGTGTTTTGCCTATCTATAGAACGGCTTATGTTAGAAAGCTGAAACTTGGTGAGTACATATAGATCTACTAGAAAAGTTATTTAGATAAAAAAAAAATTAAATATCTATTGGCGTATGGAAGGGGCCAAAAAATGGTCAGTGAAAACGGAATGAATATATGAATTGTTGTGTTGTATGAATTTTTTCATATTTCTTAGATACTTTTAAATATTGAATTAAATTCGACGTGTCTAAAAGATTTAACGAAATTCGTGAAAATGTGGAAAAAACCCTTTTTACGGACATTTTTTTTACTCCACCTTTGTACGTCAATGAAAATCTAAATTTTTTTTAATTTATTAATTACTCTACACTGAGAGAAATAATTTGTTGGCAAGAATTGCTCCAATAAAATTTTCATTTCAGCAATCGAAGTTCATTTACGCTAATAAGAATTAGTTTGGAGCAATAGATATTCGGTTGAACAAAAAATAATCGTTTAAGGGAATAAATACGTAATACGTGGAATAGAACCATTCTATCAGGACAATGAACTTATGTTATTTGCGCCATTCTGTTGAAAGAACCGAACAGAAAAATGTCTAGTAACTCAATTTTGATTGCCGCAATATAATGTTGGTTGTTACAATAGAATATTGTTCATCACAAACGATTTTCGATTTCTGCTGTGGTAACTGAATGTGGGTTTCGCCAACCGAATGTATGTTGCGGTAACTTAGTTAATCCACACTAAGTTCAGTTGCACATAGGGAATAGGGAAATACAAATGAAAGGTGCGCCAATTCAAAAATTTTCATCACGGGTTCGAATTCTACCTACAGCCATGGGTGTTATTAAGTCAGTAAGTAAGAAATAATATTTGAAGTAGGAAAATAGTGTCTTAGAAGAGTTCTCTTCCTCCTCCTAGCTAACAAAAAAGAATTCATAGTAGGATTTAACACAAATAACTCAATTTTTTTTTTGAGTTAACCAACAACCCGCGCATTCGTGGCAATCAAAATTTTAAGAGATTCTTGTTGGCTAGACAAATAATTCAGTTGTCGAAAAATATATTCGATACCAATAAACGAAAATTCGGTTCGGTCAACCCAGAATTTCGGTTCCAACAATGGGATAGGAACTTTTCCTGCAACCGTTGTAATTCGTTTGGCATATATTTCTATTGCAGCAATAAATCTGTTCTCTCAGTGTATTAGCACATCTACATATAGGTACTAAGTCTTGACTTTGCAGCATAAGCCGTTTCTGAGATATGGAAAAACTACCACCCACCCCCGTATCTTGGTTTTAAAAATTAAAAATTTTATTTTTCGGGGGTGTCTCTACATATAGTGGCTCTATACAGTTACCAATTTTTAGCTTTCTTTCCTTTGCGGTTTTTGAGAAATAAAAATCAGAATTTTTTCATTTGCACCCGCTCCCAATATCACCCCCTACAACCACATTCTCAAAAATTTCAAACCACACCCTCAAAATTTTTTTCCGTTAGAGGTCTACTGCTCCTAACTCCTGTAAAATTTTCAAGATCATAACTGGTACGGTTCTTGAGATATAAAAATGTAATATTATGAAAAAAGGCTGTCCCCCGCGCTTCACCTTCACTCTCAAAAATTTACTGGACTCCACTTATAATTCCATATACAGAATCCAAATTTTATCTTCCTGGTACAATTGATTCGGAAGATATTGTAATTCAATGTTTTTCATACATGTTTTAACCCTTTTCTAATCTCCTAGTATCTATTAAGACAACCACAAAGATTCAACCTCCTGACATGAATCGTTCAGGAGATATCGATTTTAGAATGTTTCAAGCCCAGCTTTCAAGCATTTTGGACGCATTGTTTTTCCCACCACTCCCACACCTCTCAACCCCTATAGACAATTTTTTTGCAAATGGGTTCACTATTATAGTTCTACATAAGTTCCAACTTTTAGTCGCCTAGCATAAGTGGTTCCTGAGATATAGAAACCAACATTTTTCGTCTAAGACGATGTTACATTTCGACTTTGACCGCGTCCCGAACTATGGCCCTAAATTTAGATCATGTATTAAAAGTGGCAGTAGCATAAGCACTTCTGTCGCACCCCCACTTTAACCGCTTCCCGAACTTTCACCCGAAAAATAATAAAATTTCGATCAGATTGTTGCCAGATTTTTTTCTGCACTTTTGAAATGTTTTTATGCTTTGCAAAGTTACTTCTTTATATTGTAAAACTATTGTTTATCGCTGAATGGAAAATTACATGGCCCAAATTATGTAGTTTGGCGTTATTGTTGAAAAATAAACCATTTACGCTCTCGATTTGAAACCAACATAAACTAAAAGAAAATAATATAAATAACTTACCAACTAAACCCAATGGCGGTCTTGGTATCATTTCCATCCATGTGAAGCTATACTCCCCATTTTCCGGTCTTAAAAACTCGACACTAATCACCTTCGAAGGATTTCCATGTTCGTAGTCAGTCTTTTCTTTCCATCCGGCACTGAAAATTTCCACAAATTCGTAGATTCCGGAACTGTCGTCAACAGGACACGCAGTAATTGAAGCACCTGCAAAACGTTACAGGAATATTAATTTTCGCTCGTTTCGTAAATCTAAGCTGAGGTTTTCGTAGCTCACCTTCACCGGTAGTTAAAACAACTCGTGCTCGCGTGGGACATCTTGCATTTGTGTGCGACAAACTCGTATTCACCGACTTAAAAACTAATGGATTATGTTTTCGTATAAACATTCCACGTAGTCTTAAATAGAGAAATTTATTGCCATTAGAAGGTTCTATAACCCATGGACGAGTACGACAGTCCATCTGAAATAGAATAGTTAAATCATTTATTCACAATAGCAAGTAATATAAAAAATAATATATCGCGTTATATTTTAGGGTTTTTACATTTCAAGTCAGTCTATGAAAACCACTGCAAGTAATCACGACTGAAGAAAACGCAATTGTGAAGGCGTTTCCAAGGCATGGGCCATAACAAGGTGAACAATTTTCACTGGAAAAGCAAACTAAAACCGCGTTTAGAGTTGGTCCGAAATAGATGTACATTTTTGACTCATTAGTGAGGCTTCTTTGGAAGCTCCACCATAACATAATAATTCAAGTTTCCAGTTAAAACTTACATCGCCAAAAGTCATATCAATTGTTCCACTAGGTCCAAACTTTCTTCTGCTGTCTTTGCAAGTCAAAGGTCCTTTTATGAATTCGAAGGTTCCTTCAAATTTTATTGTATCGGGATCGTCTAAAGTGGTCATGTTTATGGCGGTGAACCGGATTTCAATTTCACGGCTTGTTGACGTATACTCAACTGGGAGCATTGAAGTGTTGGATGAATTGCATATACAACCCCTCGGTAAAAGAACAGCTTCCTGATAGGGGTGCTCAAATATCTATAAAGCATAATTTTTATAAAGTTGAATGTCTGGTTGTAATTCCCGATAGGAATGCCATTATTACTTCTAATCGAACATTTCGGTCACCGAAACAGTACGATCGGTTAATATCAGGATCTATTTTCGAGCTGCATTCCCTATTTCGGGTAATAACCTTCCTTATAACTATGTGAACCCGTTCTCCACGCTGGGCTTCAAACCGATACGTACAGTTCAAATGTCGGGCTCCACCTCGGCCAAATAAGAAGATATTTCGAACGCTCCTAAACACGGTTGGGTCACGCCTCTCAATCAATCCACTGACAAACTTTCGGTTGCACTCGTGATCAGTGTTTATTGGGATCCCGTCTTGGTATAAATCGATAAACTCATAGCGCAGTTTGAAATTAAGTGGTCTGAAATATACAAGAATTGTGTTAATGTAAGTTTGCAGAATTCAAAGTAGTTCTTCTATGGCCTTAGCCTTGATTGATTTCACAGTCAGTTTGCCAATCGCTCAACCCCAACAGGAATTTGAAATTGCAACTACCTTAACACCGTCGATTCGGAGTTTTTCATTTCCAAAGTGATTGAATCTGTTGATGAAACGAAACTTTCGAGGATCGTGCAAGGACGAGCATGCGTATCATTGATATTGACACGATCACAACTTCGGGGAATTGTTCCGTAACAGAATCTGGCTATTACGCTGGTACTGTTCTGACTATATTTCGATGTTCCTCTATTAGGCGTATCGCGTCCACTATTCAAAAAAAAAGATAGCTTAATTGAAATAAGACTAGAATTAAAATCAACCGTACCAATCAAGATCCTTGCATTGAGGTGCTTCTCGTAAGGGGCCATCCCATACCCGTAACATGCCGTTGCAATCCTCTTGCGTCTGTAAGGAGGCCGTTGATTCATCCAACAATCCGAATTGTGGCGCTAAGTCGAACTTAAGTATGGAAAGCCAAATCTTGAATCGAGCAGGTGAACTAGCTTGCTGTTGTTGACTGGTTCGCCTTGGCATTTGAAGTTGGTCAATTGATCGAAACATTGATGTAGTTCCCTAGGAATAAGTAAAATAAAATATTTTTGTTTCCGTCTTATATTGCTTCACGGCTAGTTTTGTAGTATAATAAGTAATTGAGTACAAAGAGGGTGGTATGAAAAATCATTTTGTTCCAAAAGAATCAGTCAATAATTATTGTGTATAAGCTAGTGTAGGAATGTGTTTCTCGTATAAAACTGCCTTTAATTTTTTAGTTGTTTATCAGAGCAGGAAGCAGTACAGATATTCTAAGATAAAGGACAAAATCGTTATCCTTGAAAAAAAATTTCAAGGATAATTTTTATTCGTTTTTTTTCTATATTGCGACAACCTCCCCATTTAAAATAAGCTCTATTTTATTAATCTAGGATAAAATTTACTAGAGATATGAATTTTCAAAGAGGACTCGGACACCATTTTTGCGAAATCTTTAACATACTATAACTAACAAAAAAATGAGGTAGAAACAGAAAATTTAAATCATATTTTTTTTCACTAATTCTTCGAGTACATAAATTTTCATAAGAATCGTCGATGGTAAGGTCACAAATTTCGTCATTTTTGGCGATTCTTGATGGAATAACCCAATAGTTAGTGGTGAAACAATAAGTAGTGCAGAAGATTCTGAGAGTCCTGCGTAGAGTCTCTATGAAAAATTGTTTGACTTTTTCTTTAAGAAAATTTCTTCTGGAACCAACCCAAGTTTCACAAATTGAAAATACCAGCAATTTTCTTTCGTTCTTTCCTTCGCATTTGTCATTCTTTTTTTATTCCCAAATATATACAATGTAATAAAGTTTAATATTTCATGTAGAGTATGATACTTGCTGCTGCTTATCGTGACACAACAACTTTATGTATATTTATCTTCCGGTTAATCCAGACGTATTCCTCCGTAAAATTTAAGCAGAAAAAAAACTGAACCATGAAAGTTTCACTAAAGTCGTGCTGTTAGATTACATGTGTTAAATGTACAGAAACACCAAAACCTAGATTCACCACATTTCGATTAATGTACTTTTTATGAGCGTTTATTACTTTACATGTTTGTCGACTATAAGATGTTATTTATAATGATATGAAAATAATCTTTTAAAAGTTTTTATTTACCCCATAAGTGCTTTATTGGGGTCGTACTACGAAATTTAGACATTACACCGCTAACTTTTTTGTAGCCAATGTGTACACAAAAACTATATATATCTTAAAAAAAGTGTTATTGAAAAACCGAGCTGCGCCGTAACAAATGTGATTGTACTTTTCTCTCCACTTTGCTCTCAGAAATTATTTTGGCTGATAATACTCCTAAGATTCTAAGGATCTGAGTGGTGAAGGTTTCACTAAAATAGTGCTAGCAGCTTATGAGTTAAATGTAGAAAAAAGTTTGATTCACCACGTTACGATTGATCTGGTTATTGTGAACAATCTTGGAATAACTTTATTATTTTTTAATAATAAAGTATTTTATACTTATGGCACCACTGACTTTTTTCATACTCAATTTAATCTATCTCTTACGGCTACGTCAGCGTTTGGGAAAAAAATCTGCCAACAGTCTGGGCGCAACTTTATTATTTTTTCGGTAGAAGTTCGGAACCAGTTTAATTCTGAGATGCGGTGTAGGTTACTATGTGACTGAAAACCTAAAAAAAAGTTCGGGAAGCGGTTAGAATGAGGTCGCGCTAGAATACTTACGCCGCTGCCACATATAACATATGAATTACATAATTAGTTCATACTCCAGGACGAGGTCTAGTCCTAGTATAATATCAGTTGTTACGCCATTAGAAGGTTTTTCGTGATTTGGATTTGGGCCATTACATGAAATCGGAAATGCGTTTGTAGGCGATTATATAAAAAGTCTGTGGAAGTGCAAATCAATCTAATATCTCATCAATCCTGAGAAATATATCGAAAGCCTTGCGTCCTATTGGAGTTGAATAACAAAATCCTGAAATCAACTTTTGACGATTATGTAAGAAGCCTAAATGTAGTAAAAATTAATTCGATATGTCATTAGAACTAAGAAATATGTAAGAATTTATGAAAACATATGCAACCCCCTTGCACCCACTTTGGGGTTGAATATCCAAAAATCCTGAAATGTGCTTTTAGATATATATAAAGAAAGCCAGAGGAAGTAAAAATCAATCCGATGTCTTATCAATCCTAAGAGATATGACGGAATTCGTGAAAACGTGTTCAACCCGTTTTTACCCTCTTAGGGGTTGAAAAAGGAAAAAACCTGAAAACGAGTTTTAGGTGACTATTAAATAAGCCCGTGGAAGTGAAACCTGAGGGATACGGCTGAATTCGTGAAAATATATACATCCCCTTTACACCACCTTGGGGGTCGAATTTCAAAAAATCTTGAAAACACTTTCCAGCTATTTATATGAAGAACCCGTACAAAAAAAAGTAATTAAATATTTGGAAAGACCTAATAGATATGACGAAAATCGTAAAAATACATGAATTCCATTTTCACAGATCAAGCCAATGGATATTTGAATATTTTTTTTAATCAGAATTACTTTTCTAGTTGATTTACATATACATACTGAATTTCAACTTCCTAACATAAGTCGTTCTAAAGTTAGGAAAAACACACCCCACCCCCGTACCATACTACCCCTATACAAAATTATATTTTTCTAATATGCTACTACCATAGCTTTATCTAAATACTAAGTTTCAGCTTTATATCGTTGTAGGTTCTCGAGATATAAAAATCGGAACTTTTTACTTTTCACCCTCCCCCACCCTCACCCTCTACATCCTCATCCCTGAAATTTTTTTTTCTGCTGGGGGTCTATTAGGCCTACTTCTGGCAAAAATTTTAAGCATCTATCTTACACTGTTCTTGAGATATAAGACATGATTTTTTAAAAAAATTCTTACCCCCTCCACTTCCATGCTCCACCGCACCCTTACAAAATTTTACTTTCAGCAAACTTTATTTGTCAACCTTTATACAGAAACCAAATTTTATTTCTCTAGTGCAATTGGTTCGTGAGATAACGTAATCTAAAGTTTTTCATCCCCCACCCCCGTACTTCACTGCCCCCTCTCAAAAATTTGTTTCCAATCTATTCTCCTAGTACACCTACAGATGGGTGTTTAGTTTTAATTTCGTGAAATTAACGGGTTAGGAGATATGGATTTTAGAATGTCTCGATCTCGGCTTTCGAACCTTTCGGACGCATTATTTTTCCCCCCACTCCCACACCCCTTCACCCATATCAACAATATTTTTGCAAATGGGTCCACTATCGAAGCTCTATACAAATTCCAAGTTTCAGTTTCCTAACAAAAGCGGTTGCTGAGATCTAGAAACCAAAATTTTTCGTCTAAAACGCTTCCGCCACCTCCCCCCTCATACTCCCACCCCCCCAAAAAGTGGTAACTTCAAGGGACCTACCCAGTCTATTAATAAAAAAAATTTCAATTTAATAGCTCATAGGGTTTAGGAGTTATAAGCCCTCAAACGTTTTGCGTACGGCGGACGGAGTACGGCGCACAGACGGACTGAACATTTTTTTTGCTTTTTTGGTGCTTATTAGTCATAAAACGTATAAAAAAAAATGTTCAGGGTAGCAAATTTTTTTTTTTTAAAAATCGATAACAATACTTTATTATTAAAATAATAAAGTAAAACTACTCTCCCGCATCAATGTGTAGGTGCCTTGTTCTCATTTTAGCTTCTTTTCGCAGCTTTTTTAAATCTTGAAATATGTTGTTATTGAAATATGAAGGTTATTTGTGTGGCAGCTACACGAAAGACAATGATTTTCTTTATACCGTCTGCACTATATGCACCCATCGAAATATTAAATTGGTACTTTCAAATTTTTAGCCTTAGCGTTCTGAAGTTATCGGACAATGTTTTTGAACGCGTGTTTTAATGACTTTTTGTATGAGAGCTACCGGAAGGAGTAAATGAATTTCGGTGACTAATAAGCTTAAATCTTTTTTTTCACTCAAAACTAGTTTGTACAAAATTTTGACTGTGGCAGCTACATGATATTCGATAATCACATTCGCAACAAAATCCCGCGCAACCAACTGTCAATATTACAACATGCCTATACAAAGGGCAAGTCGGTGGATACGACCTTACAAGAGGTAGTGTTACCATTTAAAATACTTTATTATTAAATAATAAAGTAAAATCACTCTCATATAAGGAATGCACAATCTCCGGTTTCCTTGACATAGAGGGTACCTTTAATAACGTCAGTCTCCATAGGCATCTTTCCAAGGAGATATGATCTCACCCGTACAACGTATTGTACGCATGAGAAACAGGTGGGGTCACCAACCAAAATTAGTACACTGGATGTACACAGTAACAATAAGACCAATCTTAACCTATGGCGCGATAGTGTGGTGGGAAGCAGGCGCAAACGCAGGGAGGGGTTTTGGGGGTTGACACCTCCCCCACCCGAAATGATATAATTAAAAAATCACAGCTAAATGTAACTAATACGCGACGTGTAAATTCTTTTACGTGCTAATTACTTGAGCTGAATTAAGTTGTAGTTTTCATACGAATTTCATTCAACTCAACTCGTAATTCCATGAAAACTAACGCGCCATGGAAATGGAAATGTAGTAAGTTCGAGGAGAACTCAATGAGAGAGAAAATATGGAGGTATCTAGTATTGCTATCAATGGATCAAAACAGGAGATTTTTAACAAAATTATGGAGAAAACCGTCACTTCTCTTTTTTTGCTCCAAATGGATGAAAATGGGATTACGAAGAACATTTTTGAGTTTTCATTTTTCCAGAAAAGTTACTCATAGTTATATTGTTTTAAATCACCATTCGGTTTGAGAATTTCCATCGAACGCGTCGAATTTATCGCGCAGTCGCAATTTAAAAATATCTGATTTAAACTAATAAATTTGTGTTTAGTTTTATTTTTTTTAGTCTTTTGAAAAGTGATATAAGAAGATTGTTTGTGGTGTAAAATTTTAGCATTATCGTGCTGGTTGTTAATATATACAGGGTGGGCCAAATACAAGTTTCTTTTTAAAAATGCAATAAAATTCGGGCTGTAGCTCACAGATTGCTTGGATGATATTGGCCTTAAGTGCTTGAATCGTTTCTGGATTGTTGGCATAACATCGGTCCTTCACGGTTCCCCCCCAAAAAAACCAAAGGAGTCAAATCGCAGTTCCGAGGCGGCCAATTGACATCGCCAAGACGGCTGATAACACGATTTCGGAATTTGGTGAGTAAAAGATCGATTGTAGCATGGGCTGTGAGGCATGGCGCGCCATCCTGCATGAACCAGAGTTCGTCCAAATCCATGTCTTCAATTTCAGTAAAAAAAAGTCAGATAACATGGCTTTGTAACGTTCTCCGTTGACCGAAACGTTGTTCCCAGCCTCATTTTCCAAGAAAAATGGTCCAATGATGCCACCACTCCACAATCCGCACCAAACTGTCACTCTCTGTGGATGCATTGGCTTCTCGTCAATAACGTGCGGGTTTTCCGAGCCCCAGATGCGGCAATTTTGTTTGTTAACGTAGCCGCCGAGATGAAAATGCGCCTCGTCAGAAAAGATGATTTTTCGCCCAAAATCGTTGTCCAATTCAAGCTGCTCTAAGGCCCAAATTGCGAAGCGATAAAGAAGCGGATGGTCGTGCGCCTTCAATTGCTGAGTCAATTGGACCTTGTAAGCGAATAATCCGAGATCTTTGTGCAGAATTCTCCTCAGGCTAGTGCGTAAAATGTTGAGCTGTTGAGATCGATGGCGAGTTGATGTTCGTGGAGTGAGTCTCACACTCTCGGCTACAGCAGCCACATTCTCGTCTGTGTGCACCGTACGACGACGGGGGCCATGAGTGTTGTCCAGCAGGCGCGGTGGGTGCTTCATTTCGGCCAAAACTTCTTTTCAAAAAATGCACTGCTTGGGCTACACAGCACTCACTTTGGAAATAAGTTTTCAATATTTCCCAACGTTGTTCAAGCGTAAAGCGACTCATTTCGTTCCGCGGAGGTATGATACTGACTTTCTGTCAAGATTTTGAGCGGGAAACAGCTTTCAGTGTCAAAATAACCTATAATTTAAAAAGAAACCACTATATGGCCCACCCTGTAGTCATTTCATGCCAAAAACGCGATTAGGGCTTTCTTTAATTGAATGTAGGAAATTGTGTCAAATTTCACATTTAGGAAGTCTGTACCGAAACATCCTGTGCTACAGAGTGCTTCCTGGAAGTTACAATAAAATGTATGTTAATGAATATTTCGCAAAACATAGTTAGTTCCGGAAATATAGTTTGCGAGATTTTTTCAGTTTAGTTAGAACTGAACGCCACGGAAATAAAAAGTTTGTTTGGTCGAATTTGTAAGGCTAAGTTCGTTAACAGACAAAATCGTCCTACTCCTTCGAGTAGCTGCCATACAAAAAGTCCTTGCTAAGGATACGTGTTCAAGAATATAGACCAATAACTTCGGAACACAATTTTCAAATGTTGCAGTTAAATGAATGAATATGAAAGTTCCCACGAGTCCTTTGTGTAGCTGCCATACCAATATCCAATAAAAATGTCTTCACTCAAATTACGGAACTAACTATATCCCAAGAAATCGTTCAGCCACGATTTCGGAATTTTGTACAAATTAGTTTTGATTGAAAGTTCACTAGTCAGCGAAACCCTTCTACTCCTTTGGGTAGCTTCCATACAAAAAGTCCTTAAGACACATATTCAAGATTATTTTCCGATAACTTTTGAATGCTTCAAACTAGAAATTTAAAATTTTGTACAAACTAATTTTTAAATGGTTACAGGTAAAAGGACAGTTATGCTCAAGTAAGTCCTTCTCGGACCTCCCATATGAATATCCCTAGAAATTAAAAATTATACTTTTATTTTACTTTTTTAATTTAAGAATTCCGAATTACAAAATGATTTAAAAAAGAATATCCTAAATATTTGATTTTTAAATTTTAAATAAGTTGAACACTACAAACGCGTTCACCAAACTTATAAATCATTTTTATAATAAGTATTCTACATAACGATAGAATTTTTCTGTAAACCCCCTCCGAAATAATTTTCTGCGTTCGCGCCTGGTAGGAAGCGACTAGAAAATCCTCGAATCTAAGTAAGAACTACAGAACTATGTACAACTATGCTGGGTACCAGGGCATAGCGGCATACCAGGGACCGAACTGGCCGATGAGCTGGCGTAAGTGGGATCGATGGGGAGGGGGTTAGTCCACCGCTAAGCGGTATCAAAGCGCTTATCAGAGAGCAGGCCACGGACGAAGCGGAGCTGTAGGATCTCTAGGGCATTCTGGCCAAGGCTGGACAGACTAAAGTCTAGCGAAATATTGACATGGAATAGGGAAAGATTGCGGATTGCTAGGGAAGCATGCTATGCGGATGGGGATAGCTGACTTTGACGTGTGTAGGTACTGCCTTGACCTATATGCTGAGGAGGACATTACCCACATTTTGTGTGAATGTCAGGCGGTTGCAAGGAGGCGCTTGAAGTGGTTGGGTAGTCTTTTCTACTACAATTTGGAAGATCTAAGGTTAATTGGGTATGACAAGTTGGCCAAATTTATTTGGGATTTAGGATGTTTCGGGAGTGATTAACTAATTAGGTCCACGATATTTCTGAAGGGATCGCTATGGGCCCTCTTTTGAGGTCTAGTGTTCGCTGCAGCTCAGAGTGACGCCCCTTCCTAAAACTAAAAACTAAAGCAAGAACTACATCCATGGCGGTACTCGAAACAATCCTCCATCCGCTGCCAATGGACATGTACATCAAAAGCATAGCTGCAAAAGTCGCTCATAGACTCAAAAAGTTAGGTTACTGGATAACTAGACCTGCTGGCCACAGTACCTTGCTCAATGACTTCTTGGAGTGTAATATCAAAAGGGAAATGGACTACATTATGCCAGAAATAGGTTTCGGTAGGGAATTTTCTGTTAAAATACCACACAGGGATGACTGGAATGCAGAACGCTACCTATATAAGAGAACCACAATGATATTCACCGACGGTTCAAAAATGCTTTCTCGTACATGCGTGGGGGTACTCGAGATTCACAAGTCCTACAGACTACCAGACCATGTCACTGCATTTCAAGCCGAAATCTTTGTAAAAGTTCAGGTTTGAAGAATTATTAAATGGTGAATGCGTTAGAAGACATCACTATTTGCGTTGACAGGCAAGCGGCCATCAAGGCCCTCAGCTCGAACACAACACGATCCAAACTAGTTAGACGATATCGTGGAGTTCTTAACTCCATCGGCACATGATACAATATTACACTCTGCTGAGTGCCAGGCCACTGCGGAATGCAGGGGAACGAGCTAGCTGATGAACTCGCTCGAGCAGGCTCTAGCATAAGCTCACTAGTGGAAAACCAGCAGGCAATAAGTGGTCAAACCTAACCACATGCTCAATATCAAGAACTCTTTGGCCTGAAATATGATCTCGGGAAAGCAAGTTTATCTTGGGGCTGAGCAGGAAAGATGCTAGCACACTAATTGGAGTGCTCACAGGGTACTGTCTGATCGGTAGACATGCTAGACAACTGCGTACTGAGGCAAATGATCTTTGTCGTAACTGCGGTGACCCAGAAGTGGAAGAGTCAATCTTCCACGTCCTAGGTGAGTGTCCGGGAACGAAAAAACGGAACCTCGACGCATATTTCCTCGATAACCTTGGTGATATCGATAATGAAAGCTATGAAACATAGCACATTTTATAAAATCCTCAAAATGGATTTAGATTACATGAGTAATCATACTCAAACAGGGAGCATAATGGACGAACACTAACGTCTAAATGAAGGAAGATGAAGATGATGGCATCACCATACCAACCTACATATCATACCATACAATCTCGTCGGTGTGGAAAGGAAAATTTCCACTATGCCGCTTATTTCCGCTTATTTATTTACATTTATTTATTTATATTTATAGTAT
Source organism: Beris morrisii (assembly GCA_951812415.1). Lineage (NCBI taxonomy): Eukaryota > Metazoa > Arthropoda > Insecta > Diptera > Stratiomyidae > Beris > Beris morrisii. Next base: position 76,480,810 of record OX638310.1, read on the forward strand.
AAAACCATTTTTTAAATCGAATATTTTAACAAATTGAAGGTTAAATTTTAGTTGTATCACCAGCGTTTTACGAGGGAAAATTCGATGGAACTAGATTTGTAAAGAAGTTTAGTTTTTCATCAAAAATAATATTGGAAAGTCGCTATAATTTATTTGGATTCCCTTTAGTAGTTCTAATATCAATCAAAATTAAAATGATCTATTATTCAATTCTAACCTTTCCTTCAACATGAGAGAATAAACTACAAACACATATCAATCTCGTTTAAGGACAATATACACGACCAAATCGACCATTTGAACAAACCTCCATTAAGGTAATTATACAAGGGAGGATTCTGAATAAGCGAATCATGCTGAAGCGTCCAGGACCTACTTATATTTATTTATGCTGTAGATGGGATCATCAATTACAGCTTGCTTGGACGTACAACTTTTATTTAATTGCAATCGATTATTTGCCATCTCGTCCTTTTCGAAGTTAAAAAGGGTGATGCTGAAACAAACTATTATATCAGATTTTTTGTAAACAATGGAAATTGCTGTCGTTTCGGAAAAATCGGTCTGTTGGTATACAATCGTAATCAGGCGTAGCTTACTTGTAAATGATAAAGGCAGGTTGTGTTGGGCGCCAGGGAATGCTTCGGGCTTTCCAATACGCCATAGCCTGTTCCTCGAATCCAAAATTCACAGATTTTTTTATTTTTCACATAGGATGCGCTCTGCTGATCAACAAATTTTACCTCAACCTAAAAACGAAATTAAATTCAATTGAACATACTGTTGTAATGTTGTTTTAGAACGAAGTACTTACTTCTAATTGGAATCCGTACAGATGTGTTACTTGCGATGAGGTCCCTATAAATGTCCCATATGGCGATGTAGTGAATTCAACTAAAAGTTCTGGTCCACTTGAAATTGATGCTGGTACACTTTGACCACCACCACAAAACTTTAACACGACCGCATCACGAGTTGTGTATCCATCGTACACTGTGATGTAATCCTGGAAAATTAGTGACAATATAGAAATATTAAGGGATTTAAAAATGTGTCTAACTAAAAGGAGAGGTTCCATGTTACTACGAGTACCTACAAGTTGAAATCGAAAAGATTGCGGTTTATCTAAAGATTTAAAAGATATTTCATAGAAGTTAAGTTACTGGGTCGAAAGTTTTATTTTGCAGGTAAGTGTGTAGTGTAGATAAAGTGTGATCAAAATAAATATAATTGGCATTTTCCTTGAAATTCTTAGTGCATTTTACTTAACCACGCCTGAAGACCTGAGTTTAAAGTGATATTGAGTTTCGATCGTTAATACTTTAAGTTTCGAATCTAAGAAAGATTTCTCGGTATAGAACTTTCCTTATCACATCACTTTAGAACGACATTTTTTATATGCTGCTTTTCCCAAGAAACGAGTGGATTAAGATTAACACTGCTTGGATGAGGGAAGATGTGGGTTTATAAAGTAAAAGTGGTAACGAAACTATATTGTAGCTTTGGAATAGATCCATGTCGAAGTGGTCGTGGATCCGAACCACCGCTTTTCGGCTCACGTTAAGTTGGACACTATTTTGTTGATTTTCTCCTACATTCAAAGTTACCGGGAAAGTTAAGCCCTATTTGTGCAGAGTTTAGCTTTGCAGCTATTCAATAAATACAGACTTCGGCAACCTTATGGCTGGGACGGTAGTCTACTAATACTGAAGTCGTGCGTTCGAGTCTTATCATGGACCCCAAAACCCCCCGCGGAATCAGTAACAATGCTCATGAAAGTATTGTCCTCTGCATTGATGAACCTGGATTTCAGTGTTGGGAGGGCTAAAAAGTAATAATAATAATAACGTACTAAAAATAATGCTTGCGAAATTTCATTGCATTGGACTCAATAGTGGTATTTTTTCTCTCACCGAATCAGACTCTTCATTATAATTAAATGTATGAAAACTATAATCCGGATAAAATATCCCTATTTCCATTCACTCAAATTTCGACATCTGGATGACTTTGTTGAATCAAATATATGACCCATTTATTCAGCATCATAAAAATATACATCTGCTTACGGCCAATCCTGTCAGATCCGTGATTTTTGTTTACAGTTCTGAAGTTCAGTTTAGTTATGTTTTGACATACAGTTTAGTTAATTGAAATACAGACGGTGTTGATAAAACCAATGCGAACTTCTTGTTAGTGAAATTTCAGCAAAAAAATGTCAATAAATCTGCAGGTACATTAATGAGCCATTGCCAATATTCTGAGATTATCTCAATCGCTTGTTTCGGCCTAGACTCTTCGTCTTGAGTGGGTACGAAAACGTCTAATGGCTAGCTTACTTAGTACCTTAGCTCATTAAAAATTAAAACCATGAAAGATGAAAAGAATAATATTGCTATATTAATTTTTTTTTCTTAGGATTCGAACCATACCTTTTGAGAAAATCTTCACCTATGCCTGTTTCTGGGCATATGGTAATAAACCGCTCTCCTTTCAGAAGGATTGCTTCTTAAAACTCTTCTTCATCACAAAGGTTCATGTTTTTGGAGACAACAATCAATCAACGTATAGAAAAACTTATATTTCATTTTTATTGTATTTCAACTTCAAAATCTTTCGACTTCTAAAGATAAGCACCTAGACTGGCATAGCAGAACTAAACACGGTGTTTTTTGAGTAGAAGAGTATCACCTACGGTATTTGAAGACCTATATGGTGGTCTCTAAATACCGTAGGCGCCAACCAAACTAAAGCTAGTATTACACTGTATGCCAGGCGGTCAAATATTTGACCATTTTCCCTGTCAAATGCTGTCAGATGGTGTCAGATAATGTAATGGTCAAATGCTGTTTGACAAAATGTTTCATTTGACCATCAATCTGACCAAATTTGACCGTTTGCGATTTCTGGAAAAACAATTGTGTCAAATGGGTCAAATGGGAAATGTCATTCGTGAACATTACATTTTTTGTGGCAATCTCTTAAACAAATAGAAATAAGTAATAATAATTAATTAATTATTTTAAGTACTGGAGTTCGGTTTTTTTGTTTGTGCGATGTCTGCCAACGAATTGGCAGCCCATGTGATCGCTGTGAACAGCAATGAAAGCGAGAATCGGGTAGAAACCCCCAAGATACAAAAAAGGATTTCAAAATGTGTTCAGTCCGTTTGACCGTTTGACACGAAGAGAAAATTTTACGATTTTGTCAAATGTGTCAGATAGTGTAATATCGCAATCGGGCAGCATGCCAAATGGATATTTGACATCAAATGGGGTCAAATTTTTATGGTCAAATATTTGACCGCCTGGCATACAGTGTAATACTAGATTAAAGCATACGAGTATGTCATGCGCAGTAATATGTTGTCGTTTGACAACAACAGATGGCCGAACCTATCACGCAGGAGAACAAACTACAGCAGGCAGGAATATGGGATAATTCGAAAATATGGACAGAATTAGAATGATGCTCGGATGTCTTTCAATATCACTGTAGAAGACTGGGGTCCATTCGGACTTTTTATCATGATTCAAGGACATGAAAATAAGTATTAGTATTCTTCGTACTTTCACTCATTTAAATAAATTTTCCATTATACTGGTATTTTTGTATTTATTGTTGATGTTGTAATTATAGCGTAGCATGTTCATGGTGAGTATAGAGCGTACGCACCAATTAATCGGCAAACTCCTTTCTTTCCATAACATCTAACAAAAATCGGCGCAGAGAACAAAATTGAAAAATCTAGAGGTGGTTTTTCGCAATTTTGGTTGTAATCCAATCTCCAAATGTGCTTCACGCTAGTTGATTAATTAACAATGGCCGTCACTAAGCTTCAACACGTCCTGCCATTAAATGCATAAAAACCGCGATGGTTCCATCAGGGTGGCAAAAAGCACCACATTTTAGTAACAAAGAATGATTCGAATTTCATGAATCATGAGCCTTGGTATGGTGCATGGCTGTGCTATCTATCCATTTTGCATCAGCGCACCTTATATATCTTATAGTTGTTCGTTTTCAAACAAATAGCCATCCAATCTGAAGTCCAGGTGAATTTGTGCGGATTTGGCAATAGAATCCCATCAGGACTAACATTGGATTTTCCTTTATAGCTAGGGAATAAGGCGACGATGTATTCCGGCTTTCCCATCACGTTCGGGATAGTGTTGAACGGGGCGCTTATCTAAATTAGTTTTCTACTTCAAGGTGCATTCTGGTGGATGGGGGAGTTTTTTGTGTGTGTGTATAGTTGTGAAAAGTTGAAGAGTGCTTTTTTGCCTAATAAGATAAAGTTGATAGTGCATTGGATTCTGGGCTATACACGTGATGCTGGGATTGTATTAATCTAAGGATTCAAAGATAACAAAAAGCGTGCAAGCAATCTTTCTCTTTGGTTTGTGCTTTCAAAATTTTGGTATTCGTATGATCTATAAGCCGAATTGTTATATAATTAATTTTTTTTTTAAATATTCAAATCAAGTTACAATATCGCTCGAAGATCTGGCATTTTAAAAAGTAATAAAATAACTCTATTTTAAATTGTACTAATAAAAGAGTAAGGAGTACAAAGGTATCCACACTCTCGAAAAAATCAATTTTCTTTAACATCGACGTCAAAACATAGCGCACATTTAACACCTTCGATTGCAAATATAACACTTCATCATGAACTTATAATTATTGTTTTCCTGCAACTCCGATAAGGAGTTAATCCGCACTAAGTTAAGTTGCTACATTGGGAAATGAAAATGAAAGGGCTTCGGCGGCGCGGGTTCGATTCCTACCTACAGTTTAGAGAAACACTGAATTAATTAGACCAGCGATAAAAAAAATGTTATTTGATAGAAACTCAAAGTAACATTGACTAATATTTTAATTTGATGTGACATGTAGCTCTGCATTGATTGGATCAGGGAAAACAATGTAATATATATAGCGTATCATTAAAAGTACTGCAAATATGTAAAAAAAATTAAACTTTTGCTTGCAGTGTAGAATTTAACACAAAAGATGAGTTAAATCCACACACCGAAATGGAGTGGAGAACTTCTTAGGTTTCGACATACACATTATTAAGAACTTTTGTCTGATAGCTTTTCGAAGCAGTGGGTACATTGATTTAATTATTTCTGTTATTTCATATCACTCTATTGGCTCTCTTCTTGATTGAATTTACTACTAAAATCGCTGTTATCAATGAAAAACACACTTTCGCGTAGAACTGATAGTGCTTTTTCTCTCGCAGTAGAAAAACTGATTCCGTGTACAAGTTCTCGACGCTTATATCTTGCATGTGTTGAGTCGAGAGTTTTCCAGTATATTGGGTTGTGTGTGGAACGTCGTCTAGATGATGCGAGTAGTACATAAAGCTCTTTACAACATTCTGTGTGTTGGAAGGTATTTGGAGGCTATTGTTTTTTCGCCGGAAACTTTGATGTCATTGACATCTGCGATGTTCGGGATGGTAGGGTTTATCTACCTACCTACCTACAAAGTTTCTAAAAATTGTGGAGCCAGCAAGTATTAGTAGTTTGAGTTCGTAAGTGAACGAATCATTTCCTTCGTGTAGCTTTTATTCAATAGTTTCTAAGGCACGTGTTCACAAATATTAACTAATAATTCTAATTTTACGCTTTAAGGTGGATTTCCATTGTCGTCGCAATTCTGCGTCAGATCGGAGTCAGAAGCAAACTTTTCTATCACGCTTTGGGTTTTTATTTGAGACGCAATTTCTGTATCACAAGGTCCAGGGTAATGTCATGAAACGAACAGCTGATATCAGGGCCAATTAAAATTTTTCCAAGACCATTCGAATAGAATCCTACTCGGAAAAAGTAGTGTTAGGGCATCAAACCTGAATTGAACAAAATAAACTCGCCTTTAGACAGAAAATAATTTCAATCGGCGATGCAGAACACGAAACTAACTTCAAAATATAGCCAAATAAGGGATGACAGAAAGGTAACCGACTTTTAGGTTAGCATCACGCAAAAAACTCTGGCGTAGAATTGCGACGACAGTGGAAATCCACCTTTAAACTATGAATTTAAAATTTTTGATCATGTATTCCTTTGTATGGCTCCCAAACAAATCCATGAAAATCTGCTGGAATCCATTATACCTCAAAAATTCGTTGAGCTATTAAGCCGAAAGGGGACATACTGTATTCTCTCATATTCTCATTCGTTTTTATCAGCTACGATATAAATCGGAGATCAGTAATTTACAGTATTATACGCTTAGTTCTGCTATCTATCGTGACTCAAAATACATTGTAATCAAATTTGAAGCTCTCAGCTATATAAATTTTTTGAGTTATAAAACATTACAGAATATGAATGTATAAATTTTTTTAGTCGCGCTCAACTTGTTTTTTACTATTTTTTTAGAAGACAAAATGGCGGATAACTGACATATCGGGTCCTTCATGTTTACATAAGAAAAAAACTAGAGCTTCGTTTTGACAGAATGGGTGATAGATGGTGAGAGAAAATAGGAAATTTTTCATCGTACACATGCGTGTATTTTTGATAAAGCATGGGCACAGTGGAGCTAAGAAGACAAGTGAAGGGATTTTTATCAATTTTGCAAAATTATGAAATTTTTTAATTCATTGGGAATAATTGTTCACAAATTTTCTGCGTATATGGATATATACGACAGTTACATCCGCCCGTAATCAATAAAATACGTACAGGACTGGATACGAAATCCTTAGGATTTTATTTAGGAAAAACATAAATCCCCGTTGGACCGTCTTCAAATATAATAAGCGAAAAATTCAATAATAATTACAAGTGGTTGACTGTGCGCTTATTTATATCGGGTTTTTGAATTTTCAACAACAGGAAATTAGTGAAATCTGAAATATTACTGCCAGGAACAACTCCCAAGGTTTCCACTGGTATGAAAAAAAATGTATATATAAAAGTTTTTTCAATCATAAGTTTAGCTTTCGAATACCACCTTCGATATACCCCTTCTATGTAATCCTTCGAGCTAACTAATCTAGGGAACAGGTTACAAACAGAAAGGGCACGAAACACGCTGGTAAACACAAGATTTTCGAAAACATTCTGTTTTAGTTCTCTTTAACAACCCCACTTTTAATTTAATTACAAGTTATACAAACTAGTCTTGAATAATAAAATTTAAGCTTAGTCAAATATTTGCTTGATAGTTTTTGCCAACATCACCCATCCGTAATATGTAAATGTGCTTTCCCAAGATATGTTCCAACATATGCTTTTGACCACAACATGTTGAATCCTTGCCAGGATGAGATTTTCAAAGCAATCTGCCATTCAGTGTTACCTGTCATGGATGCAAGATAAAGCATACAATTCTATACATTTGGAAACAGAACGGGAAAAAATGATTATTTAATAGTTTTTATGCTCCAGATATTTTCTGCATACCATTAAAAGTTTTACTCAAGTTTTATCCGAAATAAAGTCATAACAAAAAAGGTGCATGCCTTAATATTTGTTTAGCGATGGCGTAATGGCTCCATCTTTAGGACTAAGTTTGTTTCATGGTGAACTCCACCAACTCTTATAGATGACGTAATTGGAGTGACTACCAGTTTTTAGTTAAATTAAATAACTGAATTGTTCATCATAAAATGTTTCTCGTACGATCTGTAAAGCTATTATAGTATTACACTGTATGCTATGGTGTCAAATATTTGACAAAATAAAACTGGAGTTGCTGCGTCGGAGATACGACCGTCTGTCGCGTGAATACGTCTACGCTAACGGGTTTTATTTACACACCTCAAGTTGTGTTCGCCTCTTCTATGGTGTCTTGTGGTGGACGACCTACTGAGCTTGCTCAGTCATAGCGGCCTTATAGTCCAAGGATATGCTGACGACTTAGTAATCATGATTAAGGGCAAGTTTGAGGAAACCCTCAGCGACCTTATGCAGCAAGCACTAAGTAAAACACAAACATGGTGCCATGAGAAAGGCCTACAGGTCAATCCGGGCAAAGCCACGATTGTGCCTTTTTCACGAAAGAGAGACCTGAGCAAAATAAAATCGCTCATGATGTACGAGACGGAAATCAAACTCGCTACAGAAGTAAAATATCTAGGAGTAATTCTGGATCAGAAACTCCTATGGAACAAGCACCTAGAAAAAGTATCAGAGAAAGCCACTACTGCTCTACTCTTGTGTAGACAAGTCGTAGGCAAAACCTGGGGCTTGAAACCCAAAATAGCCTTGTGGACCTATACAGCTATTGTAAGACCTATGATAGCATACGGAGCATCAGTATATTACGAACTTACTTGCGATTCTCTGCGACCCATAGCGTTCATTCTGTTTAGCTACGTACAATCACATGCATTTGAAACTCGTTTTTTCCCCTCCGTTATTTTGACACTCCAATCCGACTGCGATTGCGTTCATTCTGTACGGCTCTTTAATCTCGAGTGTGGCGGTGCCGTGAACTCAAAAAAGTCAAATGTATCCCCTTAAATTGACCCCACTATAAACTATAACACAGATTTAGATTTAGATTTCATCGGAGGCGGAGGGATTCCTCCAAGCACCGCGACCAGTGGTCTATTGTGCTATACCTCATAGATCTTTTTCCAGTTTCAACCTAGAGGTCCTCACTCAGCATTATTTCTCTTAGGAATTTATCTAGTTGGTGTAGGTCTATTTTTGCAATGGTACTATGGTCCACAAAGTGTTCTCCGAAACATTTGTGGCGCTGAGTTGCGACTGCAACTGTCAAATCGTGGCAGAATTTTGCCAAAAACTCCGTACCACCAAACAGAAAGCCAACGCGAAAAACGATTTGGTAAAATTTTGCCAACTTTTTTTACGTGCTTTTTATATGGGTAGCACAATTTTGTCAGAGGTCCGTACTAGGCTTAATTGTAGCCATTACTGCTACACTATTTCAGAAAACGCGTATTTATTTATATTGAAACAGAGGTTTACAGTTTTTAAAAAACCAAATAAAACCTATTAGAGAAATTAGTTTAAATTTTATAAATGAGAAAAAGATAAACAGTAAAAAAGAAAGAATAATAAAAGAAACGAAAATGAAAAAGTATACACAAAAAGAGAGAATAGAAAGGGGAAAAAAAAATCCTTAACTGAAAACTGAAAAGAGGCAAAAAGTAAAAATAATAATAAAATATGTCAAAATGACATTGAGAGGGAAGAGAGATTCGGCGATAATGGCATTACAAAAAAGCTGTTAAAACCTGCGTAATATCAAAACGGAGAATATCAATACTACCAAAATATTCATTATGAGTACTTTGAATGCGGAGAATGGGAGATTTACAAATAATATCAGTGTTGTGGTTTGGGATACGGAAAACTATATTGGTTTCTTGTCGGTTTCCTCTATATCGAATAAATATATTCAGTTTAACAAAATTGGTGAAATTATTTAGACGCAATAGATGAACTTCTATACGACATGGCAAGAAGCGCAAGAAGCCTTTCGTTGGAGATTCACCGAATTATGAAAATTTTTTGGAAGAGGTCATTATTTCGGATCAAAAATTTTAATGGTGTTCACTATTTGGAGTTGTTGGATTTGAATGCATTGGGTCACTGTTTTGAGTGGTCGTTATAACGTTGTGTCACTATATCGCAAGTCTACTGCATTTCCACGTATCGTGCCTATTGTGCCTATTTTGACTATAGCTCGATAAATTTGAACAGAATGTTAAGCCCATTGAATACTAGAGGACTGTAATTAAATCGCCGAACACAATATTCTGATAGGTAAAACTTTGCCATTCAGGTTAGGTACGGGTACATGTCGCCTTTCATAGAATCCCTGGAAATTACGCTATTGGGAAATTGAAAAGATTTAATCACTAGTCGGGATTGAAATTAAATTTATTCATTTCCAGTTCGCGAATTGTTACTAATGAAAATTCAATCACATTATTTAATATTAGAGTAACTTTTGTAGAAAAACAATAGGTGCTCTTTTTCTGAACCATTGTTACTACTTTCAATATTTTTTCCGTGGATAAGCTATTGATAAGGTGGGACTCAAACTGACGATATCAGTATTAAAAAACTTTTCAAAAACTAAAACTCTAGGATATCGAAGCCGCTGTAGTTGTAGTCATCAGAATTTTAATTTTCTAATCAGAGTATTCGTAAAGAGCCCCATAGACGGTCACGCATGCGTGTCATTCAAGCATATCGCAATACGTTTTGGCTCCGACAACAAAAATCAAAATTTTTTGATTTCCATCATGCCGCATGATGGCAGATCCACATATTCAAGTTTCAGACCCATATACTCATGGAAGAATGACACGCTTGCGTGTCCGTCTATGGGGCTTGAAACCAAAAATAGCCTTGTGGACCTATACAGCTATTGTAAGACCTATGATAGCATACGGAGCATCAGTATATTACGAACTTACTTGCGATTCTCTGCGACCCATAGCGTTCATTCTGTTTAGCTACGTACAATCACATGCATTTGAAACTCGTTTTTTCCCCTCCGTTATTTTGACACTCCAATCCGACTGCGATTGCGTTCATTCTGTACGGCTCTTTAATCTCGAGTGTGGCGGTGCCGTGAACTCAAAAAAGTCAAATGTATCCCCTTAAATTGACCCCACTATAAACTATAACACAGATTTAGATTTAGATTTCATCGGAGGCGGAGGGATTCCTCCAAGCACCGCGACCAGTGGTCTATTGTGCTATACCTCATAGATCTTTTTCCAGTTTCAACCTAGAGGTCCTCACTCAGCATTATTTCTCTTAGGAATTTATCTAGTTGGTGTAGGTCTATTTTTGCAATGGTACTATGGTCCACAAAGTGTTCTCCGAAACATTTGTGGCGCTGAGTTGCGACTGCAACTGTCAAATCGTGGCAGAATTTTGCCAAAAACTCCGTACCACCAAACAGAAAGCCAACGCGAAAAACGATTTGGTAAAATTTTGCCAACTTTTTTTACGTGCTTTTTATATGGGTAGCACAATTTTGTCAGAGGTCCGTACTAGGCTTAATTGTAGCCATTACTGCTACACTATTTCAGAAAACGCGTATTTATTTATATTGAAACAGAGGTTTACAGTTTTTAAAAAACCAAATAAAACCTATTAGAGAAATTAGTTTAAATTTTATAAATGAGAAAAAGATAAACAGTAAAAAAGAAAGAATAATAAAAGAAACGAAAATGAAAAAGTATACACAAAAAGAGAGAATAGAAAGGGGAAAAAAAAATCCTTAACTGAAAACTGAAAAGAGGCAAAAATAATAATAAAATAAATAAAAAATAAAAATAATAATAAAATATGTCAAAATGACATTGAGAGGGAAGAGAGATTCGGCGATAATGGCATTACAAAAAAGCTGTTAAAACCTGCGTAATATCAAAACGGAGAATATCAATACTACCAAAATATTCATTATGAGTACTTTGAATGCGGAGAATGGGAGATTTACAAATAATATCAGTGTTGTGGTTTGGGATACGGAAAACTATATTGGTTTCTTGTCGGTTTCCTCTATATCGAATAAATATATTCAGTTTAACAAAATTGGTGAAATTATTTAGACGCAATAGATGAACTTCTATACGACATGGCAAGAAGCGCAAGAAGCCTTTCGTTGGAGATTCACCGAATTATGAAAATTTTTTGGAAGAGGTCATTATTTCGGATCAAAAATTTTAATGGTGTTCACTATTTGGAGTTGTTGGATTTGAATGCATTGGGTCACTGTTTTGAGTGGTCGTTATAACGTTGTGTCACTATATCGCAAGTCTACTGCATTTCCACGTATCGTGCCTATTGTGCCTATTTTGACTATAGCTCGATAAATTTGAACAGAATGTTAAGCCCATTGAATACTAGAGGACTGTAATTAAATCGCCGAACACAATATTCTGATAGGTAAAACTTTGCCATTCAGGTTAGGTACGGGTACATGTCGCCTTTCATAGAATCCCTGGAAATTACGCTATTGGGAAATTGAAAAGATTTAATCACTAGTCGGGATTGAAATTAAATTTATTCATTTCCAGTTCGCGAATTGTTACTAATGAAAATTCAATCACATTATTTAATATTAGAGTAACTTTTGTAGAAAAACAATAGGTGCTCTTTTTCTGAACCATTGTTACTACTTTCAATATTTTTTCCGTGGATAAGCTATTGATAAGGTGGGACTCAAACTGACGATATCAGTATTAAAAAACTTTTCAAAAACTAAAACTCTAGGATATCGAAGCCGCTGTAGTTGTAGTCATCAGAATTTTAATTTTCTAATCAGAGTATTCGTAAAGAGCCCCATAGACGGTCACGCATGCGTGTCATTCAAGCATATCGCAATACGTTTTGGCTCCGACAACAAAAATCAAAATTTTTTGATTTCCATCATGCCGCATGATGGCAGATCCACATATTCAAGTTTCAGACCCATATACTCATGGAAGAATGACACGCTTGCGTGTCCGTCTATGGGCCTCTTAAGGAACAGAAAAAATCACCCTTATTCTGGATCCCGCCGGCGGGACAGTGAACTGCGATTTACCTAATTTTAAATTATTGAAAACGCGTGAACGATTCACTTTCTCGAAAATTTGACAGTTGAAATCCGCAATGATATAGTCGCGTTTTTAAACTTTTTTCAGAAAGTAATTGGCAATAAATGAGGAGAAATTTGAGATGGTCCATCTCTCACAATTACAGTATTATAATTTTTGACATTTTTCTGCCTTAAAATATGGTTTCAAATACCTGAAAAAGACGTTTTTAAAGTATGTCGATAAAGCAGTTTCCGAACGTTTTCAATAATCGCATGTGCCGTGAATGGGAATCGAATGTGAACCGCTTAGTCGGCGGGAATACAAAATCCGCTGTTTTCCAGAATAAGCGTGAATATTTTTGGTGTAGCCTGGGAATTGAAATCCGGTGTCATAGTAAAGATACTTCTAGATACTTACCACTATACGACAGATGATGACCAGTACCACATTGAGACTTTATTTGTGAATTGATACGATAGTGTAAGGGATATTAACGAGAAAAGTATTTATAATGATATTAATGAATGCCGTGAGCGCTATTGTAACTTGCCCTTCTAGATTGTGCCAATCTTTTTTGTAGTGGTTCGTTAAAAAATTAAAACGACATTACAGCAAAATTGAAAAAGTTGGAAAAAGAATGAAAGTATATTTGACACACCAAACAAAAATCACATGAAAAAACTCTTTACCGTTGCCTTCCATTTCGGGTTTGGACTATCCTATTGAAAAGCATCTTTTTATTATCTAGCAAAATTATTTATCTTTATTCTAATAAGAAAAAAACGGAACATAAAATTGCTCTAAGGGATGAAAAGAAAGGAAATCAAGGCGGACTGAAATGCAATCAAATACAAACATATTTTTTTCGCTCTGTAGTTCCGCTCGTAATTTAATATTTTTTTTACAGTGGCAATAATGCCAGGGAGAAATAATAATCAGGGAAGGTGGTAAGTTAATGTCCAATTAAAACATCTTGGAAGAAAAACCATGAAAGATTTACCAACAACACTTCATTTTCAAACTAATCCATTGGCCAAGGATGGAGGTTGAATCGGGATGAACATCGAAAGGGATCCTTGTTTTAAGGAGGCCAAAAGGACTATAAGGAAATACAAAATCCACTCAGTGTAAATTAAAAACGGACAAAAGAATCCAAACGGAAAGGTTAGGAGGGAGTTTTCTGGTGAAAAATGTTTTCAGTTTTTTTGTAATTTTTTTTTACGAGGAACAAGATATTTAAGATCCTGCAAAAGAGGATGGGACAGGAGGGGTAGTGATAAAATGCTATTAACAAGGTGCACAAAGCATAAGACGGGAAATCTAATTACCTGAACATAATCACATTCTGCCCAAGTTTTTATTCGTGGCTGAAATTTCTTGTCTTTATCGTTGGTGTTACCATTTTGGTTTGCAGCTCCGGTTTGTGTTGCCACCCAAACCAAATTTCCTTTCGGTTGTCGGACGATAATTAGGGCATGTTTTCCATGTGGCACGTCATGCTGTTGAATAAAGAGAAATAAATAAAAGAAAATGGATTACAAATAATTTTGTATGATATTATGGGTTTTCTTTTCCTAGGTAAGAAAAATTATTCCCAAAATTAACAATAAAATATAAAAATTATTACCAAATGCGAACTTTGGGAATAATTTTTAGTATAATTATAATTATAATTTTTAGTATAATTATAGATAGATGTGAGTATAAAAAATCTGCCAACAGTCTGGGCGCAACTTTATTATTTTCGGGCAGAAGTCCGGAACGCGTTTAATTCTGAGACGCGGTGTAGGTTGCTATGTGACTGGAAACCTAAAAAAGGTTCGGGAAGCGGCTAGAATGGGGTCGCGCTAGAATACTTAAACGCCGCTGTCACATATAACATATGAATTACATAATTGGGTCATGCCCCGGGAAGAGGTTTAAGTCATCGTATAATATCATTTAATACGCGATTAGGAGGTTTTTCGTGATTAGGTTTTTGGCCATTACATGAAATCGGAAATGCATTTGCAGGCGATTATATAAAAAGTCTGTGGAAGTGAAAACCAATCTGATATCTCATCAATCCTAAGAAATATGTCGAAAGCCTTACGTCCTATTGGAGTTGAATATCTAAAAATACTGAAATCAACTTTTGACGATTTTGTAGGAAGCCTTAGGAAGTAAAAATGAATTTGATATCTCATTAGAACTAAGAAATATGTAGGAATTTGTGAAAACATATGCAATACCCTTGCAACCACTTTGGGGTTGAATATCAGAAAATCCTGAAATTAGTTTTTAGATATATGTATGTAAAGAAAGCCCGAGGAAGTGAAAACCAATCCCATGTCTTATCACTCCTAAGAGATATGACGAAATTCGTGAAAACGTGTTCAACCCGTTTATCCCCTCTTATGGGTTGAAAATGGAAAAAACTTGAAAACAAGTTTTAGGTGATTATTAAACAAGCCCATGGAAGTAAAAAGGTATTCGATATCTAATCAGACCGGAGCGATATGGCTGAATTCGTGAAAATGTATACAACCCCTTTACAAAACCGCGAGAGTCGAATTTCAAAAACTCCTGAAAACGCTTTTTAGGTATTTATATGAAGAATCCGTACAAAAAAAATGAATTCAATATTTGGAAAGACCTAATAGATATGATGAAAGTCGTGAAAATATATGCATTCCATTTTCACTGATAATTTTTTTTGCCCCCCTTCCGTACGCCAATGGATATTTGAAATTTTTTTAATCTAAATTACCTTTCTAGTTGACTTACATATACATACCGAGTTTCAACTTTGTAGCATAAGATGTTCTATAGCTAGGAAAAACACCACGTACCCCCGTACCATACTACCCCTATAAAAAATTATATTTTTTCAACATGCTACTACTATAGTTCTAGTCAAATACCAAGTTTTGGCTTTATATCATTATAGGTTCTCGAGATATAAAAATCTGAACTTTTTCTTCTTCATCCTTCTCCACCCTCACCCTCTACACCCACACCCAGCCGATATTCAACAAAAACATACAGCAGTCACGATCGGCTGCAAGCCAATCGTATGATACTCTAGATGAATTACTGAACTTCGATTTATATTGTAGTTGGGGATAAAGTAGAATTACGTGATTGCTACTCAAACCTGAAAGACAATATTCAGCGTTTTATTTAATATCTTGAATTGGGTGAGTCACCGAAAAAAATTTTCCTTTTTGAAGGACTTTGACATGGAAGGTGCAGGAAGGACTTACTCGATTTCTTACATATTTATCATTTTCCTTGCAACCATTTAAAAATTAATGTGTACAAAATTTCAAATTCGTAGCTTGAAGCGTTCAAAAGTTATCGGAAAATATTGTTGAATACGTTTCTTAAGGATTTTTTGTATGGAAGATACCCGAAGGAGTAAAAGAATTTCTCTGACTAGTAAACTCGAACTTCGTTTTCACTCAAAACTAATTTTACAAAATTCCCAATTCATAGCTAAACGATTACTTGAGTTATAGTGAGTTCCGTAAATTAAGTGAATACATTTTGACAGGATATTTGTATGGCAGCTACACGAAGGACTAATAGGATTTTCTTCATAATCATACATTTAGCTCCAACTATTGGAAAAATAGCACATACAAAATTTTAAAGACGTAGCTTAAACCCTTCTGAAGTTATCGACCAATATTCTGGAACACGTGTTTTAAGAACATTTTGTATGGCAGCTACCCGAGTGCACATATACGGCGTCGATGTTATGAGGATGGAAGAACTCCGTTCTCGTTCCCTACCTGAGCTCTTGAAATTCGTGAGGAGGACGAAAAAGTTCGGGTAGAGACTGGGGGACTCGAGTGCAATGGGCAATAATTGTCTGAGTGCTCAAGATGCGCGGCCTTGATGCGTATCTTCCCCCGCTTCAAACAACAACAGGTTAGGTTGGGAAGGGTGGACTGAAGACAAATTCAACCAAACATCCAGATTCAAAATTTCAAGATCCTAGGTGAAGGCGTTCTTGAGTTATCAGAGAGAGATCTGGCAGACGGACGGATGGACGTCAAGCGGATTTGAGGTTTTTGGTCAAAAATAAACAAAAAATAATATATAACTTTTTTTCGTCCGAGGCTTGGTTCTATGCGTTACAAACTTTTGGGAGGAATTAAACTTATAATACTCTATATGATTTCATCTAGAGTATAAAAAGGTTTTGTTATCAGTTTGGTGGGATTACAAAGGAATTGTCTAATTTTAACTTTTACCACGCAATGCAACGATCAATTCGGATGTGTACATTCAACAAGTAACGAAACTAAACATTGCCATCCAAGAAAAGCGGCCGGAATTGGCAAATCGAAAAGGAGTCGTATTCCACCAAGGCCATGCAAGGCCACACACATCATTGGCTACTCGGCAACAATTATTGGAGCTTAGTTGGGTTGTGTTGCCACATCCACCGTGTAGTTCAGTCCTTGCACAATCAGATAACATTTTATTTCGATCTTTGCAAAACTTCCTAAATGGTAAAAATTGCAATAATGATAATGATGTTAAATCGAACTTGGATCAGTTTTGTGCAGATAAAAGTCCAAAGTTTTATGAACGCGGAATTATTATCTGAAAGTTGGCAAACAAATATTATTATGAAAATTCTGCGCACTTCTACATACTTCTCGAACACTTTTTCACCTTGATTTTGCACATTTGTTGTCTTGTTCGAGTATAATCTATTATAGCATTGGTTTTACATTTTGTAATGACAATCTCCACAATAGTATCATAACTCCTGATGATTTTTTACTCCAAGTCGAACTTGGAGAGGTGGCCACTGATAAACTTATTAAAATTGTCAATCTCAACCACTTACCGTAAAACGTCGTATAGTTATTATAGACTGCTCCAATCCTGAGCAAGGAAAATAAAAATCCATAAATATTGAGACCATTTAGGGCCCTGGAGATCACAATACCATCAGTTCCTCTATTGCAATGATATTTATTGAAATTTTTCACTTGAGACTTAACATTCTGCAGAATGGACCCTGCTAGTCAATATTCTAACAACACAAATCGAACGCCTTTATAAGAGAGATGAGGTTTTTTCAAAGTTCTGGCTTGCATTCAATACTTACAACAAAGATTGTACGGCTTTCACTTCAGTAATACTCGTAAGGAGTGCAATTAGAAAATTATTTCTCGTCTAATACTTTTATAGTAAAACGTGATTCATTGAAATTGGGTTAATGGGATTTTATTCGAAACTTGATTAGAGTACCTCTGCTTTAATAAGCTTTATTCACTTAATTTGCGTGAAGCTCTCCCTTAAATCAAGGGGCATTCCAGTTTCGCTGACAATTGTATTCAATTATGCTTCAAGTAGGCTAGATAAGTCTTAATTGGATTCGCATTAATTAGATCTGATGCTATGGGCATTGATTTATTTCTAAAAAAATGTGAATAACGAATTGCAGGTAGAGGTATTTCAGGTACTTCATACTGTGAAACTTGTTGCAGGATGAAATTCATGTGTTTGACCTCTTTTTACTTCTACCGAAATTCGAACGGAGCACATTAATTCAAATGCAAAGAAACGATTTGAATAATGGGGATCATTAAGCTAAGAGTCAATTGCACCTAACACCCACTTTAGCTACTTTAAAAGTGCAACCACGTAGCGTAAGATATCTTTACGAAATGGAATTAGAAGGTGGACAAATTTTAAAATCAGTTCCGTTTAAAGTCTGTGCCAAGTTTTAATAACCTCATTTTAAATGAGCAGAGAGTTTTACGAATTTCACTGATGATAGTTACGAGTATATAGATATCGTATAGTTTCTAACCGTGGAAAGATTAATGTCAGCTTTAAATACTGAAATACTTCAAATAGCAATGTTCATGTTTTATCGTCTTGTGAACTTTCACTAAAATATTTATTTTAAGAAAATTATGGAATATTATTTGGATACAAGTTAAGTTTAAACTTCCATAATACATTTTTTATATTAACCAATTGCTTCCCCTATTATCACGCCACGCCACTGATGAAAACCATCCAGATTATTTTCAACAGAATTGTTTCTTAGCCCAAGGTTAGTAACATTTGACCAAAAAGTAATCGAAGGAGAACTTGGATACAGCATTTCATCAATATATCTTCTTCGTCCATAAAAGGCTAACTCTATTTCGCAGCTTGGTAAATCGGAGTCTAGATTGTGTTTGACTTGTTTCCATCATGATGGGCTTGGTCTCGCTGAGATGATAAAATATCTAAAGCGTGTTACAATAACTCGTTCCGAAGTTTATTGTGAACTACGCTTAAAGCCTAGTACGGACCTCAGGCAAAATTTTGCAACCCATATAAAATGCATGTAAAAAAAATTGGCAAAATTTTACCAACTCGATTTTCGCGTTGGCTTTCTGTTTGGTGGTACAGAGTTCGTGTCAAAGTTCTGCCACGATTTGACAGTTCGCTCATCTACCAACAGATGGTGCTGAAACCGGGGAGACCAATTTTCTGCCATCATTTAAAAGTGCTACTATTTAATTTTGCATTGCGGTGACATCTCCTGAGTCATTTGAATTTGTCAGTTTCTTTTTTCAAACTGACTTTGGTTTTTGTGATATCGAGTGTTTCTTGGAATTTTTTTTAAACCAAAGCGGATTTTAAGATTTTGTTTGTGCGTATAAAATTATCCGTGGCCGATATTATTATCCAAGACATTCAGTTACCATAAAAAACACGCGTAGAATAAATTTTATTTTGAAAAATGTAAAGGTCAAACAAACAGCTGTTCCCTGCAGCTGATTACTTCTCCACATTATTCTACATACTAGGTCTGTTCTTTTTGGCTACACCTTCTACACTTTTCTGCACTAACTTTTGAGTGAGTGCAGAGAGGTGAAGAGGGTGAATGAAAAAAGAACAAAGGTAATAGGTTTGTTCTTTTTTCATTCATCCTCTTCACATCTCTGCACCCGCTCAAGAGTTAGTGCAGAAAAGTGTAGAAAAGTGTAGAAGGTGTAGCCAAAAAGAACAGACCTACTGTGTAGAGTTATACAGTAAATTAGCATGGCAAAATTGTGCCCGAGGTCCGTACTAGGCTTAAACGTCAAATAATTTTTGACATCTGTTTTGGCATTCAGTCTTTGGCAAATTGTTGGTAAGGTACATCATGAATAGAATATCAATTGCGGAACGTGTAAGAATTGTTGATCCCTATTACGAAAACTGGCGCTCAAACAAAAATGCATTCCGTGCTCTTCGTGATTTTTTCGGTCAGCATAATCGTCCTACCGAGAGAGCAATTGGGCAAATTGTGAAAAAATTTCAAGAAACTGGGTCAGTGGCGGATGTGAAAACACCATTGCGTGCTCGTGCCGGTCGTTCAGAGGAAAACATTGCTGCAGTTGGTGAGAGCGTGTCAGAAAGCCCAAACACCTCCATTCGCCGTAGTGCACAGCAATTCCAATTGTCCTCGGCCACTTTGCATCGGATTTTGTCGAAAGATTTGTCCCTGCACGCCTACAAAATCCAACTGACGCAAGAACTGAACCCTACTGACCATTTGAAGTGCCTCACGTTTGCCAATTGACGAATGGTAAAGTTGGAAATCTCCACCTGGTGGCAAAAAAAAACAACCCTTTAAGATAGACAAATTTTTTGTCAGCTGACTGTTATATGGCGGTTCGTATGTAATTTTGTGATTTGGAGCTCGGGAAGTTTTCGATTCTTTCTTAATTTCGTTATGAAAGACGTAATAAAAAATCTGCCAACAGTCTGGGCGCAACTTTATTATTTTCGGGCAGAAGTCCGGAACGCGTTTAATTCTGAGACGCGGTGTAGCTTACTATTAATATGTGACTGAAAAGCAAAAAAAAAGTTCGGGAAGCGGGTACAATGGGGTCGCGCTGGAATACTTAAACGCCGCTGTCACATATAACATATGAATTACATAATTGGGTCATACTCCGGGAAGAGGTCTAAGTCATAGTATAATATTAGTTAATATACTTGGATATGGTATTTTTGTATAAAGTTGTTTTTGTTTTCAGTACGAATCTCAAGGATACGCTCAGACTGCGAAATATTGACTACAATACTAGATGTAACGACATTTTTACAGTACCTCAAGCCAATATTAATTGCTTCTATTAATCTCGTCTAATTCGATTACCTCGCTCCTTTAATTTGTATTGCCTTAGTTTTCATAGCTTTACCTTAAACTCATTCAATAAGTATACTTTGAATGAGCCACTCTTTTTCGTTCTTCTGATGCATAATTCATTATTTTAATTTCTTATACATACTTCTTTCATTGTCCTTATTATAGTATATTAGTACTTTTATATATACATATTTTTTTTTTTTTTGGTTTTTCCTTTTTTTAATTTGTATTTTATTTTATTTACATGTAAAATATTTTGTTTATAATTCGTGGCAATTGTATAATTGGAAAAATTTTCTGTTCAATTGTTATTGTTCTAAATAAATAAATAAATATACGAGGTTTTTCGTGATTAGGTTTTGGCCTTTACATAAAATCGGAAATGCATTTGTAGGCGATTATATAAAAAGTCTGTGGAAGTGAAAACCAATCTGATATCTTATCAATCCTAAGAAATATGTCGAAAGCCTTACGTCTTCTTGGAGTTGAATATCTAAAAATACTGAAATCATCTTGAAATTAGTTTTTAGATATATGTAAAGAAAGCCTGAGGAAGTAAAAACCAATCCGATGTCTTATTACTCCTAAGAGATATGACGAAATTCGTGAAAACGTGTTTAACCCGTTTATACCCTCTTAGGGGTTGAAAAAGGAAAAAACTTGAAAACAAGTTTTAGGTGATTATTAAACAAGCTCTTGGAAGTAAAAAGTTATTCGATATCTAATCAGACCGGAGGGATATGGCTGAATTCGTGAAAATGTATACAAAGAAGCATCTTCTAAGTCGTACTTAGGAACAGTATCACGCATAGTTGCAAATAAAATCGACCTAGAAACAGAGAATTATTCTGGCGAATTTATGAGACTCTTGAAGATTCTAGAGAATGGCTGTGGCTTGTGTTGTGTTATTTCTGCATGTTTTACGTATTTTAAATATTAAACTTTTCTTTTCTTCTTTTCATTTTTCTTTTTCTTTCCTCTAACTACTTTTTGATTAGATTTATTAGTAATTACTAACTCTTATTATTATTCTTTTTTTTTTTTTACATTTTCCGATTACTTTTTTTTATTTCTTTCTCTATCACGGTACTACCCCTTATACCAGTGCGTTGTGCTGTCTGGGGAGTACTTTCGGGTTATGGTATAGATTTAATAGACATTGAGCCCAATGTCGGCATACATGCATGAGTATCTCGATATGGTGAAAATTTTTCCAGCTCATTGAACAAGGAGACAGTATGGTCATCAGTTCTTTAAGCTGAGGAAGTGTGCCCAAATGGGAAATTTTTCACCAACTTTAGAGTTGGGAAGGAATTGCCCATTTTGCATGAAGGGATCAAATCAATTATTACAAAAAAAAAACCCCTTTACACCACCGTGGGGGTCGAATTTTAAAAAATTCTGAAATGTCTTTTTAGGTATTGATATGAAGAATCCGTACAATAAAAATGAATTCAATATTTGGAAACACCTAATAGATATGACGAAAATCGTGAAAATATATGCCTTCTTTTTTCCCTGATAATTTTTTTTGCCCCCCTTCCGTACAGAAACCGAATTTTATTTGTCTAGTACAATTGGTTCGTGAGATATCGTAATTTAAAATTTTTCAACCCCCACCGCCGTACACCACGGCCCCCCCTCAAAAATTTGTTTTTGATCTATTCTCCTAGTATAGCCACAGATGGTCATTAAGTTTTAATTTCGTGACATTGACCGTTTAGGAGATATGGATTTTAGAATGTCTCAATCTCGGCTTTCGACCGTTTCAGACGCATTATTATTCCCCCCACTCCCACACCTCTTCGCCCATATCGGTAATATTTTTGCAAATGGGTCCACTATCAAAGCTCTATATAAATTCCAAGTTTCAGCCTCCTAGCCTAAGCAGTTACTGAGGTCTAGAAACCAAAACTTTTCGTCTAAAACGCTTCCCCCACTTCCCCCCTCACACCCCCACCACTAGAAACGTGGCCACTTGAAGGGGACTGCTCAGTCTACCAACAAAAAAAAATTCAACTTAATAGCTCAAAGAGTTTGAGAGCTATAAGCTTTCAAACGTTTTGCGTGCGGCGGACGGCGCACAGACGGACTGACATTTTTTTTTCCTTTTTTGGTGTCTATTAGTCATGAAACGTGAAAAAAAAATGTTCAGGGTAGCAAATTTTTTTTTTTTAAAAATCGATAACAATACTTTATTATTAAAATAATAAAGTAAAATTGATGACGATCGGTGCGGTTGTTACTAAGGTATACATTTCCGGTTCTACATTCCGCACAACGAAGTCAGAAAATGAACGATTTTTCTCTATGAATGAACGGTATAAACTTCGAAATAACTTCACAAATGTTTAATATTCCGGGAAAAAGCAATATGGAATAATTATGAAATTATTTAAAAAGAACATAAACCGTTTTTTCATTACATTTTTCTTTCATTTTGGTGCTTGAAATTGGTTTCTGAAAAAAATAAATTTTGTTTTTGATATGTTATGATACGCTTGTCCTTCTTATTTAATTATGAGGTTAATTTAAATTCACTTTAAGCGATATTTTGGAGTAAAACACTTTTATTCGAGCTCAATCTCAATTTTATATGAAAATCACATGCAACTGCCAGGTTCTGTCTATCTTAGAAGGTTCCAAAATTTGCCACCAGAGCACATGGTATATTCGTCAATTGGATGCATGAGCAAAACTAAGTTGATAATGGATTTGCGACCAAAATCTTCTTTTCTGATGAGACTCATTTTCATCTCAGTGGCTACGTCAACAATCAGAATTGCAGAATATGGGCTGATGAAAATCCAAAGGCACTCTTTGAAAAGCCAATGGATCCTCAAAAAGACACTGGTATGCATTTTGCGCTGGTGGAGTGATTGGCCCGTTTTTCTTTCAAAATGAAGCTGCCACCTCTGTCACAGTGAACGAGGAACGGTACCGTGCTATGATCACCGACTTCTTGTGGTCAATATTGGATGATTATGACATCGACGACATGTGATTCCAGCAAGATGGTGCGACGTGCCACACAGCCACCGCAACAATGCTGCAAAAGTTTTCCGGGTTTTCCGGGCCACTGAGATCGTGCGATTTGATTCCGATTTGACTTCTTTCTTTGGGGCTATACATATCAAAAGCAAGGTTTACGCCAATAAACCCACCACCATTCAACAACTGAAGGGCGAGATAACAAATCATATTGGTCTAATTGAGGAGCAATTATACCGTGATTTCATCAAAAAATTTGACAAACGGGTCGAGGTGTACCGTAGGAGCCGTGGCGAGCATTTGAGTTATATTCTTTTCCATATTTAATTGCCAATTACTAAATTTCAATATCTCTATCATCCACTTGTTTTTAATTTTGACTTAACTTCAGAACGAATTGTTGTAACAGCCTTTATTTCGAGATTGTTATAAGAGATAAAATTCGATCATGGAATTATAGAGCTCTCAGGAATGTGAATATGAAACAAATTGAATAGAATAAGGAAAATATGCTACTCCACTGCATCTCCAAAGCACTAGTTAAGAGAAAGTCGACGTTGTAATTTTCATAGTCACAAAGAGATATTGTATTACAATAAAGTAAATCAAGTCATGATTGGATATACCTGCAAGAGATAATTGTCCGAACCTTTCAACTTCATTATAACAACTCGCGGCTTTGCCAGTTTTAACTTCAACAAAATATATTCAATTTCATCATTGGCCATCGATTTTTCCAGTATATTAACATCTAAGCCATACATACCTACTTAAATATGAATATAGTAACACGATTATAATTTGAAATTTTTCATTAGAGAGAAATTTCGAAGTTGGCAATTCGAGATTTGAAGTTCCTAAAGATTTCATTTTTAAACTGTTTTTGATGAAATTTGTGATTAACTTTTAACTTACCTGTCTTATAGCGTAATAACATGTTAAATTTCTAGGGTAGATTCCAGGAAAATTTGGTGATTGTAGTCTGCAGTTTTTTCTATCACAGTCGCTAAATATTCTCGAACAATATGTTCCAGGAATTAAATCACCTGAAAATAGAAAATCCATACATAAGCCATGTGAGAGTTCGAAATGAAATAAAAAGGAAATCTTAACCAAGATAGTATTTCGGTTCAGTGTAGTTTTCATAAGTCTTAACTGCACTCTTGCCCACAGTTGAATCTCGATCTCTGGCATAAGCGCTAAAAAGGCTGAAGTCCTGTCCATATCGATCCGACAGGGCACTCGAATTCGAAAAATCCTCTATGCTATTGGAATGTAAAGGCTGGCTTCCATTGTACCATGGTACCACATCTGCAGAGCAAATTGAAATAAAGATCATTAGTTACCGCCATCGAATGGGGTTAATCTCTAACAGAAAGCCCACATTCGTTTCTTTTTATATCCGTCGGAAAGCGGTCGGGATATTACCTTCAAATTTAATTCCGCCATAGCGAACCACTGCACTCTCTCTGGATAGGACTTTGTAACGAATGCGGAAATCAAAATTGTATCCACTTTGATCTCGGGCCAATCTGAAAGCAGGACACAAGAAATTATAGTCGACGGAATATATCGAAGTCGTCGTTGCATGCAAGACATAAGTTCACTTACTTGTTAAGTTTTATCGTTAAGACTAGTGACCGTGTCTCGCTGTAAAATAAGACCGGACCCCACGATGTTCCACACCACATTCCTCCAACTGGAGTTCTGGCTGCTTCCGAGATTTGCAAGTAGCCATCAGGACAACCGTCTTGGGTGTATGATGTGAACCGCCCGAGCGTAAAACTTTCTAGGGTGACCTGAAAAATTTAATGGTTGGTCCTAAACAAGTTGTTAAATTAAATGAAATACTTTCGTCTCGTCAGACTACTAAACTAGGCACTTCAATCATCAGACTGACCGCGGTTTGGGCTGCACAGAGTAGAAGTGGTGCTTCTAAAGAGACAATGCCCCTTTTTCGGGTGTAATTTATTCTGGATAATAAACTAGCGCATTTATTACTAGGCTACTGAGGGCACTAAACTACGGGTTACGGGATACTAATTATGGAATTTAGAGAAGCTGCTAATTAACTTTGATGCCATATGGGCGGATTTTCGCTTCTGCGATATTTATTCAAATTTATACATGTATAAAAGGGATGCTCAATTCTGGACATCGGATGTTTCATGATTTCAATCTTTAAATTATTGTAAAAGACTGGATAGTTCCCCTAAATATGGAAATGTTTTCGGCCATTTTTTATGAATATGTGTGCATAACTTATTTTTTTTCATTAAATAATATTGAGGACTTGAATAAGTTGCAGCCGTTTTTTTTAGAGAAAATGGATGCTTCATTTAAAAAATCTGCCAACAGTCTGGGCGCAACTTTATTATTTTATGGGTAGAAGTCCGAAACGTGTTTAATGATAAGATACGGTGTTGGGTACTATGCGACTGACAACCTAAAAAATAAAAAAATAACGTTCCAAATAGCCTCCTGGTTATTTTTTAGGTTGTCAGTCGCATAGTACCCAACAGAATTTTTTTCCTTTCTATCCCTTTTCACCATCACCCCCTACACTCCCACCACTAAATTTCATATCTGATACGGTTTCTGAGATATAAAAATGATATTTTTTGAGAAATTGCTATCCCCCACTTTCGTGCCCCACCTCCCCCTTCAAAAAATTTACTTTCAGTAGACTCCTCTTCTGATTCCATATACAGAAACATGTTCCTGGTGTAATTGGTTCGGAAGATATTGTAATCCAAAGTTTTTCATCCAACATTTTTCGTCTAAAACGCTCCCCCCCCCATCCCTCCTTACACCCCACCCCCCAAAAGATACCAGTTGTAGGTGTTTACCCAATCTACCCACCATAAAAATTTTAACTTAATACCTCAACGGGTTTGGGAGCTACGATTTTGCGTACGGCGTATACGGCGGACAGACGGACATTTTTTTTTTTGCTTTTTTGATGTTTACTAGTCCTAAAAGGTGTAAATACAAAATTTCAGGGTAGCAAATTTTTTTGAAATTTCAGGTCGATCACAATACTTTATTATTAAAAAATAATAAAGTAAAATTAGTAAAGAACAAGTCATTGAAAGTATTGTCCATCGCTAGCGACTACTTTCTCCCATATTTCTGACAGCATACGATTACCATGTCGAAAGAGCGATTCATCTTTTGAGGTTTTCCACGAATCGAGCCATTTTTTGGAATCTTCATAGAAATGGAAGTGCTGCTCAGCCAGGCTATGAGTCATAGATCGGAACAAGTGGTAATTGGAAGGAGCAATGAGCGATGAATACAGCAGATAATAGGTTTTCACCAGTTTTGCAACATGCGACCGAGCGTTGTCATACTGCAAAATTACTTTGACGTGTCTCTCCTCGTATTGCGGCCGTTTTTACTTCAATGCTTGACTCAAACGCATCAACTGTCTTCGATAGCGCTCTCCGTGATGGTTTCGTTGGGTTTCGAGAGCTCATAATACACAACACCCAGCTGATCCCACCAAATACAGAGCGTATGAGGAACCATGAATATTCGGCTTTGCCGTCGATGTTGATGAATGGTCGGCTTACTCGACGATTTTCTACGCTCCGAGTTGTCGTAGTGTATCCACTTTTCACAATCAGGCATGATACGATGCAAAAACCTTTCCTTTTCTGCCGTTCGTGCAGCTTTTCACAAGTGAAAAAACGCCGATCAACGTCTCTCGGCTTCAATTCGTACGGCATCCAATTTCCTTGCTTTTGAATCATTCCTAATGCGTTTAACGTTTACCAACTGTTCTGTGCTGCACTCTTAATGAATGATTCTGCAAGTTTATTTTGCGTTTGACATGAGTCTTCATCAAGTTATGCTTCCAATTCTTCGTCTTCAAACTTTTTCGGTGCGCCAGAGTTTTAATTATTTTTAAAATTCTACATAATGATTCCGATAGAGCATGGTCGCTGAAGAATTATATGTGCTTTAAGTGAAGATTTTCTTTGAAAAAATAATGCAACAAAATTCCCCGCAAATAATCTTCTTTTTGACACGAAACTCGATATTTTTAACGCTATGAAAAAATATGTTACTTACACTTCGGCGAAATAACATATACTGTCATTTGAAGCTTAATGGTGAAGCTTTACGATAAAGTTTGCTGCAGTATTGCCTGATGCAAAAAGGCTAAGATAACAACATCTGTCGGGAAATGACTGCAACTTATTCAAGTCCTCAAAAAAAAATCAGCAAAAAATTCAGGGGTTTGCTGAGATTTTAAGTAAAACCAAATTCGTTTAAAATCGATAGTAACGTTTTATTATTCGCATTTAATAACCGCACTACTGACAACGCTGCCTGATTTTATATAAGTACTACTTCATAACTGCTCGATCGCTGCTACCAATTCAAACCGCTTTACAAATACTTTCGTGTAGAACTGAATGTCGTTTCAACGTAGTACAAACTGTTCTTGGCTGCAAACTTCGCCGTGCTTATATACTGAATGTGGTGAGTCGAGAGCTTCCACTATTCGGTGGTGTGTGTGCAATGGTCGGGAAATGTTAAGAACAATCAAAGTGTTTGAAAAGAATTTTGAATTTTGCAGAATTTTCTACTCCTTTCTCATTGGGTATTGCCATTTGGCCAATCGGATTTTATTCTCCGCTTTTCAGTTAGATTTTGGGAGGTTGTTGTTGTGAAACTGGTTCAGTTGTTCGAGTTTCCAGGGCATCATGACACAATATTTAGGATCTAACTTTAAGACTCCAGGGTCTCGAATTATTTTTAAGGTTAATATATTTTATTCCTTGGACTCCTCTTCTTTAACTGCACCACGAACATTGACGCAAGTAATAATGAATTTTTGATAAAATGGTTAGTGAATTTTTCAAAGTGGTGCACTTGAATTGTTTTACATTCCAGATGAAATTAAAGAGTATTACACATTCAGTACAGCTAAAATGTTTGTAATGTATAGAACGCCAAAATCAACAATACGTCAAACTTTATTAACAGCTAAAATTGTCATACTTCTTCGTGTTGCTTCCATAAAAAAATCTTCAAAGCACGTGATTACAGACTTTGGGCAATAACTTTGAAACGCTAGGCTAATAATGTCAAATTTTCTATATCATTTCACAATAATTTCAGATAAATTAGTGAATATGAAGAATATCCTGTGAGTTCATCGTTCAGTTCCCATACAAAAGTCCTGGAAAAATTTCTCATCAATCATCTTTGGAATCTAATAATTTTTTGGATTCTAATATAAATTCACGAAATCGATCAGGCTGGAAGTTGAAATTTTACACCAATTAGTTTGGCTTTGAATGATGTTTTTTGGGTGGTAAAGAAGTGAAGTAGGAGGCACATCAATCTGTCGAAAAAGCAATTTTTATAATATAATATATATTAGGAATTAACCATATATGGACTTGAAATTTTTAAATGAGTTAAGTCCATTAGTTCTCTAGTAGAGAAAAAAATTATGAGGGTATGTTACATGAGGAGATTGAAGGAAAAAAATCTGATTTTTATATATCGAGAAACGCAACCTATGCAAAAATAATTGAAAAACATACTGCAGTCTCGATCGGCTGCAAGCCAATCGTATAATACTCTAGATGAATACTGAACTCCGATTTATATTGTAGTTGGGGAGAAAGTAGAATTACGTGTGTGCATGTTGTATGTCCCTTATTAAGGACTACCATTAGATTGCTACTCAAAACTAAAAGACAATGTTCAGTGTTTAATTTCATATCTTGAACTGGGTCATAGAAAAAAATTTCCTTTTTGAAGGACTTTCACATGGGAGGTGCAGGAAGGACTCACTCGATTTCTTTCATATTTATCCTTTTCCTTGGAACCATTTAAAAATGAACGTGTACAAAATTTCAAATTCGTAGCTTGAAGCGTTCAAAAGTTATCGAAAAATATTGTTGAACACGTGTCTTAAGGACATTTTGTATGGCAGCCACCAGAAGGAGTAAAAGGATTTTGCTGATTAGTAAACTCGAACTTTGTTTTTACTCAAAACTAATTTGTACAAAATTTCCAATTCATAGCTAAAAGATTACTTGAGTTACAGTAAGTTCCGTAAATTAAGTGAAGACGTTTTGACAAAATATTTGTATGGCAGCTACACGAAGGACTAATAGGATTTTCTTCAAAATCATACATTTATCTCTAACTATTAAAAAAATATCACATACAAAATTTCAAAGACGTAGCTTAAACCCTTCTGAAGTTATCGACCAATATTCTTAAACACATGTTTTAAGGACATTTTGTATGGCAGCTACCAGAAGGAGTAAAAGGATTTCGCTGTCTAGTAAACTCAAACTTCCTTTTCACTCAAAACTAATTTGTAAAAAATTCCGAATTCGTAGCTAAAAGATTACTTGAGTTATAGTGAGTTTCGTAAATTAAGTGAATACATTTTGACAGGATATTTGTATGGCAGCTACACGAAGGACTAACAGGATTTTCTTCATAATCATATATTTAGTTCCAACTATTGGAAAAATAACACATATAAAATTTCAATGTCGTAGCTTAAACCCTTCTGAAGTTATCGACCAATATTCTTGAACACTTGTTTTAAGGACATTTTGTATGGCAGCTACCCGAAGGAGTACGACGATTTTGCCCGTTAACGAACCTAGCCTTACAAATTCAACCAAACATCCAGATTCAAAATTTCAAGATCCTAGGTGAAGGCGTTCTTGAGTTATCGTGTTCACGGACAGACGGACGGACGGACGGACGGACGGTCGGACGGACGGACGGATGGACGGACGGACGTCAAGCGGATTTGAGGTTTTTGGCCACAAATAAACAAAAAATAATATATAACTTTTTTTCGTCCGAGGCTAGGTTCTATGCGTTACGAACTTTTGGGCTGGATTAAACTTATAATACTCTATATGATTTCATCTAGAGTATAAACATAATCCGTAATCTTCATTAGGCCTGTGTGAAAAGTATTCGATCAAATGCTGTTTCGAAGTCCAGGTATATCATATGGGTGGGCTGCCCTTAATCATAATTGTGTATCCACTCGTTTAATGTAGAAAACAATTTTAATTATTAATTTAAAGACAAATTTTATTGGCTGTGTGAAAATTGGTGAATTAGGAGCAGTCTTCCATGTTCGTGCAATAAAAAAGATAAGTGATCTCGATGTGGTATATAAATTGAAACCTTACTGGATACATTGTTTCGTATGTAGCTTTAAATAGCCTTGTTTTCACTCTATAATAAGTAGGAAGACCTTTGAAAGCAAATATCAAAAATTTTCTCTGAACATACTTGATATAATTTTTATGCACCTCGTAGTGTGCGGCTGACCCGACAGGCATATTCTAAAATAAGATAATATAAAATTATTTAATATGGGGATCACCGAGAAACTTGCACCATCTTCTCACAAAACTCCAGGCGAGTTAGTTTAAATGGTTATTGAAACTTAATTCGGTATTAAAATAGAGAGCTCGTAATTTTTAAGTTCTTTATGGTGCGATTAATTTTTAGATACAACTATAATCATATTCGATTTGAGCTTTCTTCCTTGAAAAATTGCTTACAATTTCTTGTGAACCGGTCACTTAAACGTTGGACACACTGAAGAGGAGAACAAACAGCCATAGTAGTAACATTACAAAAAAATTGGGCACTGTCAGCCTATTCGAATTTTTTAGTAGGTGATGACCAAACTCAGGATATTAATAAATAAGATAAATATCAGTGGTCTCAAATGGCTGCCCTGAGGCACTCCAGAAGTATTAAGTATGGCAGATGAAAGGACTCCGCGAAATAGCACATTTTGGGTGCAATTGGTTAGATTATAAATGCAACAGGAAAACTATGTAAGTTCAGTTTATAAGCTTAGATGGAATTAGTTAATTAATCGAAAGCCTTGCTGAAATTAGTATAAATAAATGTTCACGAATATTGGCCGATAACTTCAGAACGTTTCAAGCTACAAATTTGAAATTGATCATTAGTTGATTTTTCAATAGTTGTACATAAAGTGTATCGTGTATCTACCATACAAAAGTCCTGCAAAAATTTCATCACTGAATTCATGGAACTCACTATGGCTTAAGAAATCGTTAAAATACGAAGTCGAAATCTTACACAAATTACATATAAGGTAACTCAATTTTTCCTGATGGTGTTTGGATCATGGGCTTCTGAGTAAATGGTAAGGTTAAGTTCGTTACTGAATGAAATTGGACCTCTCCTTCAGGTAGCTCCCATACGAAAACCTTTAAAACGCGTGTTCTGAAATGTTGGCCGAAAACTTCTCAACGCTTCAAGACGAATTTCAAATTCGATTTGCTACTAGTTAATGCTAAAAATGTGAAAATTCGTTCATTTACGAGTACATTCTGTAACATACAGGGTCCGGCAGTGAAACCTGATGGTTTTTGAACGTGGGTAGTGGGTGGTGGGGGGATCTCAGGTGGTGGGATCTCAGGTGGTGGGGGTCAGTCTCGTTCCCTGCTCCTTGTGTGGAAGTTTAGTTACAATGCAGCGTTTTGCCAGTGAACACCGAACCTTTGTCGTCGAGATGTTCTTCAGAAATAACGATTCTGTGACCCTAACACAGCGGCAATTTCGTTTACGTTTTAATGTTCCTCCTCGTGGGCTGATTCTATCTTGGAACACTATTCTTTTGTGGGTTCGGAACTTTCGCAATACAGCTTTCGGAACAACGTCAGAAAGAGGGGGGTCTCACAGGACGGCAAGGTCACCTGTGTTAACGAATATATGAACGATAACTTCAGAACGCTTCAAGCTAAAAGATTCCTCTTTTACAAACATGGCCAATATGGCAGTAGTATACCACTGGGTTTTCATTGATTAGAATCACGTAGATGCCAGTCGTTGCAATAGTCTTTCAGAAACATAATCCCGTACTAAAATGATAATCAAGATTTTATAGTTATTAGCTAATATTCCCAGACTCCTTGTTATGTAAAGCGATCGTTTCCGAAATTATACTAGACTAATATAATTCTGTAATTTCCACGCTAGTCCTCAGCACTTCCCTTCTTTGGCACACGTGAGTCCAAATCTCCTGACGATAATAAAAATCAAAAGGTCTAAACAGGACCGAAGGGCTTCCCAGCTCTTCCAATTATAGAAAGAAAATCGTGAGCCTGTTAAAGCCTTGGTATAGCTTGAACTAACAAGACATGTAATTTGTACCCCGAGAGACTATCCAATACATAGAACAGTCGAAGGAAGAATATATGTGAAGATAAGTTCCTTTAGGCATGGAGCAAATTCCTTAAAGTCGCTCGATGGGACTCGGGTAGCTGGAATCGGAATTCCTTCATGAAGAAGGGGCTAAAACTACAACTCACCTGTACAATATCCCCGTGAATTCCCCCGGCGGCAGTAAATGTCAGGATACAAATATATGGAATTTTATCCTCCTTGGGACGATGGAGTTCCAGCGCGTACGTGAGACCCTGCTCGCCATAGTATGTCCTATTACATCCTGTAGGGATGTTTTTTTGTATGAGTCAACGTATTTTAAGTTCAGCCACCTAAATCTCAAAACGATCGAATTTACTCACGTGTACAGAATCTTGGCTCGTCGCTTCCGTCGCCGCAATCGTTGACGTTGTCGCAGAACTTGTTCATTGTCACGCATCGACCGTTCGTGCACGTGTGCTCGGACATTGTGCATTGCGTTACTGGGGCCAGCTGACCGGGCTTGGGTGACGTGACTGCAACCGTTGTCACTGGCGATACGACCGACGTTAATGTCATTGCGATTACGATTGTCACGATTGTCGCGATTGTTGTCGAGCAGAAACTTTTGGCAGTGTCTAGCATTCTCGGAAATTGTGTTCGCCATGGCGACATTATCGGACCTGGAAAAAAGAGGAGCGAAAGAAAAATAGTTCGATTAATGAATTGGGGTAGGTATTATTATGGGAGTGAAGCTATAGGAGTTTACGCTTTGCGGTCGTGTTCACCCTTTTTGGGATTCCTGACAGAGGTACTATTCATTGAACGTTACGGATAGCAGAGCAGGGATGTCAGACCATGTTAATACATTCAAATTAAATTTTTTTTATTCTAAAGTCCAGAACAGATATAATTTATTTACGTTTTTTGCTGAATTTCATTTACGTGCCTGTAACAGGAATGTTAAAAATGCCACCATCCGAATTTCAAATTCACAATATACATATGTTGGATTAATCGGTCCATTGACCATTACATCACAGGCTATTTATTATACAGAATTGCCAGTTTTGTTTCGTTTTGGACCTGTCAAGGTGATATTTGACGGCCGTACAGTTCGATCACTTGACTCTTTATGTGGGAAAAGTTTAAAAAATTGAATTAGCTTTAAAGCAACTGTTCCTAAATTCATTCATAGTGTACAGTTTGTATTACACTGTATGACACTATGTCAAATATTTCAGTATTCTGGCTGACACATGCAGCTAGATAAAGTTCTTGTCAAATTTTTCTTTGCCATATTAATATGGTATTTGACTGAAATTTTCGTAAAGTTTTTTAGTCAAATATTTAACAGAGTAGCATACAATGTAATACAAGCTTAACAATAGTAGGATGGGA
Source organism: Beris morrisii (assembly GCA_951812415.1). NCBI lineage: Eukaryota > Metazoa > Arthropoda > Insecta > Diptera > Stratiomyidae > Beris > Beris morrisii. Next base: position 76,515,072 of record OX638310.1, read on the forward strand.
CAGAAGCAGCCTGGTAATGATTATACACTGAAAAAAATATTGTTCTTAATATTAATGAATGTCTTTCATTAAACCAAATTCTTCAGATTAATGAAAAAATCGTTACAACAATGTAGAAAATCAAGGTTTCGGATCCTCTGTTGGCTGCTATTTTTCGTTAAGGTTCCCACACACGAGTAGATAATCGTTGGCACGTAATCGAATTGTGCCAATTGTTCCGCTGAGGAACAGTCGCAGCAGCAATATTAGTAACATTAATTACTCTTTTCATCAATATTATGAACTCGTTCATCATATTATACTGAGAGTGACACAGTTAAAAGTAATAATGAAGCAGTACCTTAATATGAATTACTGATTTCATCAATATTATGAACTCGCTCATTGTAACAATGAATTTTTACATCATTTCTGTTATTGTGTGAGTGTCCAAAGCAGACCGAAAAATGAAGAACGGTCTTGCATAATATTAATGTATACTTGCATCGGCTCAAAAACAATGATTTTTTCATTATGATGACGTATATTTTAATTAATTGGATGTACCTTTTTGGTTCAGTGCACGAAAACCCGGATACATGCACATGGGTCCGAACAGTACCACACCGATAACCCTAAATGTTGAAGAGGTCTAAGAATTTTACTGGAAAATATGTAGAAGCTTGCACGGGGACTTAAATACTACCAAAATTCAAACGATTCAATTAAACGATTATGATAAGAAGGACTTGGGTTGGGTGGGTACTCGACAGAAAAATGCAATATCTTCGGTGTTCAATTTCGTATCGTAAACCGTGAGTAAAACACCGGAACTTAAATTATCCCTTTTCAAGGTCTTCTACATAGAGTTTGTAGGAACGACTCACTAGATTTCAAAAATTATTGTGTACAAAATTTCAAATTCGTAGCGTGAAGCGTTCTGAAGTTATTGGCCAATATTCTTAAACCCATTTTTTAAGGACTTTTTGTATGTGAGCTACCCGAAGGAGTAGGACGGTTTTGGCCGTTAACGAACTTAGCCTTACAAATTCGGCCAAACATCCAAATTCAAAATTTCAAGATTCTAGTTCAAGGCGTTCTTGAGTTATCGTGCTAACGAACAGATAGACGGGCGGACAACAGGTAGATTTGGGGTTTTGACCCCAACGGAACATTAAATGATATAAAACTTTTTTTCCTCCGAGGCTCGGTTCTATACGTTACAAATTTTTTGGCTGCATTACACTTTTAATACTCTCAGATTTTATCTAGAGTCTAATTAAGATAATTTTTCAAATAGCCACCACCTTCTAATATTTAAAAAAAAAGTAAAATCTGGTCACTTTTGTATTCACTTGAGCGTGCCATAGCTCCAACTTTTTGGTGATTAAGTTTAGACAAAACTATGAGCTACGGTGTATTAATAACTAAAATTCCACATTTTAAATTCCATAAAACACATGGTTACTCGTATTGAATATTATCACAAGAAAAGCCGTCGGGCTAGGAATTTAAAATTTTTCACACTTATTACAACCCGACTCCCAGTAACATGTAGGTGGTAGCACTTACCTCAGCTTAATCCCAACGGGAAATATTATCATATTATATCAACGGGAAATATTATCATATTATCATATATTATCTCACCACAAGGAACGTGGAAGGAATGATACTCGCCTTACTGTGGAGTTCCTTGGCAGGTTATGCTCAAACCAGAATTATTTTGTAGCAAAAATGACACATACTTCGCAAGAGAGTTTTTAGGAAGCAGTTGAACGGTATAAAATTCGATAGTTCGACAATCGGTGTACTTGTCGTGCCCCGGCCCACCCTGTATGTCCATGTCATTAATGAGCGTAGTGTATACTCTAAGATTTGACCGCTAACATGAAAGGGTGACACAAATTTTTATACCAAAAGTTGAATTTCTTTTTGCCTAAATACCTACATGAAAATTATTAATTGGTAAGCTTTTTTTTTCTGCGAAATATTTTTGCAGAATTAAAGGAGTGGACAGAATACTAAATTTTACGAATTCCATAACGATTTCCTTTTTAACAGGATTTTCATATTTGTGAGAATGTCTTATTGATCAGCCTGTGAATTTTTTGAAGATGCAGTGAAAAAAAGAAGAACATTTTAATGTGACGTCATAAATGTACGTGTACGTACGAGAGTTTTGTTGATGTAGTCGTGAGCTTCAAAAATTAAATATTTTTGATATGGGAATGTCATCTCTATTATACTCTAAGATTAGCTCACACCGTTCTTGCAAGGACGGTGATGCACTCCATTGGCGGTCACATTCATCAGATTCAAATCTCGTAGAAAATGTTTGAGAATTGATGAAGGTCAAACTGTGACTGTCAGCATTTAGTTCGACATATTCGAAAGCCCCACTCATGCTGTTATGACACTGGCTATTTTTGCGGCTTTAAAGCGGCTAGACAATCCAAATAGAGAGGGATAGAGACTTTAACATACAATTAAGACATTGGTGTGAGAGAGACAGTCCGAACAGCAAACTATGGGTAACTGTCAAAAAACAATCCATAACTGTCAAAAAACAATCCATAACTGTCAAAAAAAAAAGCGGCAACAAAGCGCATTCGAGCAGTGTTTCGCAACATTCTAGCAGTTAATCCAAGAAAAATGCACTGGCGGCTAGATTTTCAAGCCGCTACAGACTTATTTTTGACAGTTCGGTACGTGAAAATTATGGAAAGTGCCATGTTATGTTATGAAACGCACCAGAAACGGTATTTTTCTTAACAAACCAGTTGTTAATTTCGTTTACTAGATGCCGCTAGCGTCGGAAAGAGCGGTATCTCTGTCTTTTTATTGTTGTTCGTCTTGTCGCACGATTGGCTATTATTGTACTTTTTTCTAGCGAGAAAATAGCCAGTGTCATAATAGCATCATTGACGAAACGCTATCCTGGGCACGAACCCAATTTTAACTATACTACAAAAAAAATTGCACTACTCACTATTACTGTTCCTCATTTGAAAGTATGAACCAATAGAGTTAAGATCGTAGTTTGGCGTCGATTATCTGAATAATTAATTGCGGATAATTTTCACTCAATAGTAGAGGTATTCATTTCTTCGCCATTCTCTTATTATTTCCAGCACAATTTAAATTAAAGTTCAGTATATATCAACCAGTATCATATTATTGGCTGCTGAATATCGTGAATGCACTAAATTAATTTTGGCGAACTCGGTATATAATAGATATTGTGAGCCCAGCGAAATATAGTATTGATTTTACTTTATTATTTTCTAATAATACAGTATTGTGATCGATTTATAAAAAAAAAAAAATTTGCTACCCTGAACATTTTTTTTTCGCGTTTCATGACTCGTAGACACGAAAAAAGCAAAAAAAATGTCAGTCCGTCTGTCCGCCGTACGGAGTCCGCCGTACGCAAAGTCGTTTGAAGGCTCGTAACTATCAAACGGTTTGAGATATTAAATTGAATTTTTTTTTTATGAATAGACTGGGTAGGCCCCTTGAAGTGACCAAATTCTGAGGGGTGAGTTTGTGAGGGGGTAGGAGGGGTAAGCGTTTTAGACGGACAATTTTGGTTTTTAGATCTCAGCAACCGCTTATGCTAGGAGGCTGAAATTTGGAATCTATAGAGAACTTCGGTAGTGGACCCATTTGCATAAAAATTGTCAATATGGGTGAAGGGGTGTGGGAGTGGGGGGCAAAATAATGCGTACGAAACGCAAAAAAGCCGAGATTGACACATTCTAAAATCCATATCTTCTATACGGTTAAAGTTACAAAATTGAAACTTAATGAATATCTGTAGGTAAACTAGGAAAATAGATCGCAAACAAATTTTTGAGTAGGGGCAGTGGCATATGAGGGTGGGGGGTAAAAAACTTTAGATTATGATATCTCACGAACCAATTGCAATAGACAAATAAAATTCGGTTTGTGTATAAAGGTTGACAAATGAAGTTTGCTGAAAGTAAAATTTTTTAAGGGGGCGGTGGATCATGAAAGTGGAGGGGATGCGAACTTTTATAAAAAATCACGTCTCATATCTCAAGAACAATGTGAGGTAGATGCTTAAAATTTTTACCAGAAGTAGGTCATGGTATTTAGATAGAGCTATAGTAGTAGCATGTCGGAAAATTTTTTTTTTTTATATGGGTAGTATGGTACGTGGGTGATCGGTGTTTTTCCTATCTATAGAACGGCTTATGCTACAAAGTTGAAACTTGGTATGTATATGTAAATCAACTAGAAAAGTAATTGAGATAAAAGAAATTTTCAAATATCCATTGGCGTTCGGAAGGGAGGAGGGGCGAAAAAATGTATCAGTGAAAATTGAATGCATATATTTTCACAATTTTCGTCATATCTATTAGGTCTTCCCAAATATTTAATTCATTTTTATTCTACGGCTTCTTCATATGAATACCTAGAAAGCGTTTTCAGGATTTTTTGAAATTCGACCCCTAAGGGGGTGGAAAGGGGTTGTATACTTATTCACGAATTATGCCATATCCACCAGGTCTGATCAAATATCGAATATCTTTTCACTTTCACGGGCTTGCGTAATAATCGCCTAAAACCAGTTTTTAAGTTTTTTCCTTTTTCAGCCCCTAAGGGGATATAAAAGGGTTGATCAAGTTTTCATAAATTCCGTCATATCCTTTAGAAGTGATAAGTAATTCAATTGTTTTTACTTTCTCTTGCTGTCTTCATATTTATCTATTAACTCCTTTAGGATTTTTGGATATTCAACACCCAAGTGGGTGTAGGGAGGTTGCATATGTTTTCACAGATTCCTACATATTGCTTAGATCTTGATTATATCGAATTAATTTTTACTTCCTAAGGTTTCCCATATAAGAATCAAAAAGTCAATTTCAGTATTTGCAGATTTTCAATCCTAAGGGGTGTAAGGGGGTTATATGCTTTTCAAAGGTTCGACATATTTCTTAGGTTTGATGAGATATAAGATCGCTTTTCATTTCCACAGACTTTTTATATAATCGCCTACAACCCCATTTCTCAATTTTTGGATATTCAACCCCAAGGGTTTGCATATGTTTTCAAAACTTTTGCCTTCCCTTAGTTCTGATGAGATATAAAATTGGTTATTACGGCATTTGATGTAATGACCTAAAAACTAATTTCACGATTTTTCGAATTTCAAGAACCAAGGGGGTGTGAAAAGTTTGCTTACGTTTTCATAAATTTTTCAAAATCCCTCGTGTCCCATGAGATATCAAGTTGGTTCTCAAATCGTTTAAAAACCTGTTTCACAATTTTTTCAATATTGAAACCCCATTTGGAAATAATGGGTTTTTATACGTTTTAACAATTCGTCATATCTCTTAAGTCTGATAAGGCAACAAATTCGTTTTTACTTCTATGGACTTTTAATGTACATAATATACCGAAATTCGTATAGTCTTCAGGGGCTTTTTCAATTTTTTAATTGGCTAAAAATCTCTATTTTAAATATTTTTATTTTAAGAACAAAATTAACTTTCCAAAAAACTTTATAATCTCGAAACAACTGATGATATGCTCCGACTTTGACCGCTCCCGAACTTTGACCCGAAAAATAATAAAGTTTCGCCCAGACTATTGGCAGATTTTTTACTTCAGAAGGGGAAGGCTATTTATGCATACGCCTAAAATCTATAAATTCTATCATTTTGCCAAACACGAGAATACACATACCCATTATAATAGTATGACAACATATTTTACATGCTTAGAATTGGTAAACGAATTAAATGAAAGAGAAACTTCCTTTAACTTTGTTTGTGATGAAATGATGAATTAATCTTTAAATTCCCGTCCACTTAACCATTTTTCTTTCAAATACACTTGCTGTAAAAGGTAAAATTCCTTTTGAATATTCCCACATGCCACATTACTTAGGTTAAATCTACCATAGGTTTCACAAATTCAACCCCTGTCTTTTCAAAAATAAATGCTCTTTGAAAGCAGGGATTTAAATTTTTTTTTAAAAAGAAAACTCACCTGAAATTCTTAGCAAAGGTTTTCAACCTTACGAAAAAAAGTCCACAATCTTTAACTTCAGGGCAATTTAAAAAAAGCCTTTCGAACATAAATTCTCAGAAAACGTGCGGACTAAATCGATTTAGCTTTTGGGAGAGAAATCTCTAGAAAACAGTTTCGGCACAACATTAAATGAAGTTAAAGTGTGTGTGGAAATCAAGGCAATAATTATAATAATAAAGCACTCGGACTATGGGAGAACATGGAATAGCTCGTTACCGGTTGTACGTGAAACTGCCGTAATTCGGCGTGTACTGATTAATTGATGCACACTTGCGAAACTGGCGTCGATAAATTTGTTGACCAGCATCCAAGTCCGGCCAATACATACATCTCCATAAAGTCTAATTGATCAGACATGTGGCAAATTAGAGTCCGTCGGGTCTACGTACAGTACATGCAGCACGCTCATGTGGCGGCATTGGGGACAAAATCGCTATCGGAAGAAAACGACTAAGGTAAAGAGGAAGTTCGTTAAATTTATTACCCAACTAGAGATTCGATTTTGGTTCAACGTAACGCAAATTGGTGGCTTCTGGTCACTAGAATGTTTTAAAGTGCGAAGGTGCCGCCTTTGAGCTAGATGAAAATGTTCAATTCATTCTAAAGGGGCTTGCTGGATGAAAAGTTCCCAACTATTAAAAAAAATTTAAATTTGTGGTTTTAAGTGGAATGTAAGAACCTATACTGCGATTTTTCAGATGAAATTGGAAATTAATAAATCTGTCCGGCTATCCTTCTGTCTATCTGTCGTTTTTTGTCTTTCCGTCTGTCCGTGAGTCCGTTTGTCCATTTGCTCGTTTGTTCCTCAGTCTGTCTGTCAGTCAGTTCGAAAATACGATAACTCAAAATGGCCTTGGTCTAGAAAGCTGAAATTCGGTATTCCGATATTTGGTCGATCTTGCAAGGATCGTTAAAGGTCAAAATCGTGGTACTGAAAAGTACAACAGTCCATTAAACATTTGTCCACAACTATTGGAAAATAACTCCAGAACGCTTTAATCCATTAAATTGTAATTTATAGGTTGATTTTGGAATAGTTACAAATAAATAATAAAAAAAACAGTTGAGTCCTTCGTGTAACTGCCATCCGAAAATCCTAAAAGAATTTATCACTGAATTTACGGAAAACTCAAAAAATTCTTAAGCTTGTTGGGATTTAGATTTACTTTTTTTGTAATTGAAATTCCTGTACTCCTTCGAGTAGCACCTATACAGAAGTTCCCACGAATATTCATCGACAGAACGCATCACCCTGGTCAACGAGCAGCTGCCGACTCATTATGGATCAGTGGCTGCAGGTCGAGAGCAAGATTCTCGATCCATTGTTGACCCAGTATCAGACCGGGGGTAATGATCTGGATCTGCGGTTTGATGGGGCAGGGAGGGCACAAAGCTATCGCAGGCGGTAACGAAGTCTTTAAGGAGCTGATCGCTAGGGTGGTTGCCAAACTGGACGAGATCTGGGAGGGTGCAAAGCTTAAGGCGGTTTCTCCGTCGGAATTGGAACTGCATTCTGAGTGTGGATTTCATGGTCATTCCTGGAAAAGAAGAAAGTTCTGGACCTCTTGAAATTCTTGGAACGGAAAGCAGGAGCTTAACCAGCACTTCCACCTGTCCCTCAGCAGGGATTCACTCCCATACCTGGAGCTGTGCAAAGGTATGGTGCGGTTTGGACTGGGCAGGGTCATGGTTAAACCATTCCAACAGAAGAGGGGTATCGAGGGTACGGTTCCTACCAATCAACCTCCACCATATTAATGTGGCAACCGCTTATTTGACGGCCTACATTGCGGCAATGGAAGTCTCGGTAGTATTAATTCTTGGACATTACTTCCTAACACCATTTTAACTCCATGTGTAACTCACTCAAGAGCATATTAAAACTAAAACTCAAACTCCTGAATTACAAGCTATACTACAAGAAGAGTGAAGGTAAACCTAGAGCTTGTGTTTTAATAAAAAATAGAATTAAAGTCATTTTTGTCGAATAATTTCAGTAGAGATAACGGCAGTTATTTTAGGGAGGGAGAAGGACCCATAGGACATAGGCCAACCATAGGATATGTAACACAGGGTTAGACAACATTCATAGTAAGGAACCGGCAGGCAGTACTGAATATTACACTAGCCACAAACTCTAGTACTCTAAGACTTGAAAAATGGAAGTTCTCAGATAGACCGTCTTTTTCGCATCACAGCTGGATTCTCTTCGAAATTAACTTCGAGCAAGTGAGAATACAGCCGTAAAGGAATCCTATGAGGATAGATTGGGCTGATTCACCGGCAGCTCCCAGTGATCTGAAGTGTGGAAAAGAGATAGAGGATTGCGTTTTCAATGCTTTTCTAGTTAACGCTTTTGAAAGGTCCTGTCCATAGCCCAGGGCCCAAAGAAGGCAAATCTACCCAGGTGGAATGGCGAACTTAAAACATTAAGGGAATCTGGCAGAAAATTGTTTAATACGGCACAATGAGACGGAAATGAGGCGGACTGGACAGAAGGTCAGTGACAGATTGTTTAAGTATGAAATTAGGAAGCGTAAGAGGGAGTCTCAGAAAGTTTTTTGCGAATCTATTAGTGGAAACAGCGAGGCGTCTATACTACGGAAATTACTTAGGCTACATTAGGCTGAGTGACGGAACGAGGGTGGAGACTAGTCAAGAGAGCTCTTGATGTCCACTCGAATTCCTGGTATCACACCGCTGGATGGTACCCTGCGGGAAATGGAGCTTCAATTGGAAATCATAGGCTTTTTTCGGGAGGGATGGTGGAACTACTAAGTGAGGAAAGGATCAATTGGGCTATGAGGAAACATGCCATTCGGTTAGGGGTAGCTGAGACGAACGTGTGCAGTTACTGCCATGATCTGTGCGCTGTAGAGGACATCACTCACATCTTGTGTGAATGCCCAGGGATTGCTAGAAGGTGAAAGAGATGACTGGGTAGTCTTTTCTTCGACAACATCGAGAATTTGGGGTCGTTAGGGCATGACAAACTGATCAGGTTCTGCAAGGATGTATAGTGTTTTTGAGGGGAATGAGCGGCCAATGAGGTTTTGAAGGGATGAGCTCGTATGGTGCCTATTGAGCGCGGCGGTTCTTAGCGCTGTGTCCCTTCTTGAAATTGAACTGAATCAAATAATTCCGTGGAATTTTACTATCATGTAATTGAGCTAGCCCTACGAATATTCACGATCTGCATCTGACTGTTAGCCCATCGCCAGATGCCATATAAAAGAGGTAAATGGGTATGAAAGGAATGCTAAGGTCTATATTACACTGTATGCCACTATCAAATATTTGATTATTCTCTATTGTAATCCTCCATTTTTTGTTTTATTGTATTTTATTTGCCCTACACAAGGTCAATTTTGACGGAAAAAATTTGACTAAATTTTTCGTCAAATTTTTTCAGTCAATATTATATTTGACAGCATGGCATACATTGCAATTCTATATAAATTTCGTATATTAAAAAAACGTGTAAAATATGATCAGGGTAGAACCATTTTTGACTGTGACTCTAAATCATACCTCGGAATTACCTAGTCTAACGGGCATACGAGTAATTCATTATCAGAACAACTTTCAGAAACCTAACTTGGGACATATTTCTTTTTACCAAAAAATTAAGGTATAACTTCCATGTTGAGTTAAGGAAGTCTAAAGGAATCGAAACTTGGAGTTTAATCAAATGTCAAAGTGAATCATAAGAAATATTCTTTCTTGGAATGAACTAAAGAAGGCATCTATCTAATGATTTTATGTATCTAATGATTTTATTTGATTTAATTTTACTTTATTATTTTAATAATAAAGTTTTTTATGTTTAATTAAATTGAGAATAAAGGAGGCAGTTTGTTATTAAGTGCCTTTACAAAGCAGCTCATTACCTTACTGGTAATACTTTTCCTTTTACTATTTTTGTAATGCTTTCGTAAGCCTTACATGTAATGTATGGGTAAGCAGTGAGAGCTAAATTTTCACTATTATAATAGTCTCTTTCACTAGAATATTACTGGAAAATAAAAGTAATGATCTGTCAATTAAAAGTTCCATAATGCTTGAATGTTTCCGTAATGCATTCATCTGGCAATTTATTATAACATGAATATAACTACCCCAGAAATATAAGAAATTCGTCGCCCCACACTTGGATTTTTTACAATGACATAAAATGAGTGAATTTCATCTAAAATATTTTCAGAAATCCAAAGAAAATTTGAATTAATATTTGGCCATACTCGATTTAAACGCCCCATTAATATTCAACAAATTTTAAAAAATCATATTAAAAATTAAAGTAGGTACCTAAAACTTCTTCAGCAGTTTTAATTTTGTTCTGAAAAGGGCAAAAAACTTTACTCAATTTAAGGATTCTAAACGAAATAGCGCTGAGTTGAAATAACATTTTTATGCTGAAATAGATACAAGTGGAAGTTGGCAAAAAATGACTAGCTACAAGTCGAGTGGTTTCATTGCAACTTTCATCCGATGCTTTGCAAACGAAATTGAAACTGATACTTCAGAAGCTAAGCTCAGAGATCTTTTGATTGGGTGGAAACATTTTTTTTTTTTTAAAAAAAAAAACGTAGGTCGTCGGCAATATTGCAAGGCACAGCCCAAGGAATACAAATACGAAAGGAGATCAAACAAGAACTCTCAAGGTTTTCTCCAGGACACACTTGCACCATGAGCTAGACTAAGGGTAGAATAGCGTACCCGCCGGTACGCGTTCTACTGTACCATAGACAGATATTTTCGTTTACCACATGAATTAAAAGCATCGTCTTTGCACTTAATATTTGTACAAAGTCTCGTTTGATGTCATTGATGGGGTAGGTGCAGAGGTTAAAGACATAACATTCTTTCAAGCATCCCTCAAGTTCGTGTAGTCTTAAATTTAGCTTAAACACAGAAAACTTTTTCCGAACGCATGGATATAAAATCTCTATTTCAAATATTGAACGCCCTAATGAAAATACAACAAGTTTAAAACAAACGCAAAGTATATAATTATCCATCTGTGTACAAATGTGTACAATAGCTGAAACACATTTGGAAAGGTTTAGTTAAAGACCTGTATCTTGTGTGATATATCTTTCTTAATCTTATCTATCACTCCGAAAAGTGTTAGACGGTAAGTAGTAGTAATAATATACATTAGGTTTAGGTTTTAGTTTTAGGTTCACGTATGAGTTTCAGCGTTAAATTCAATCTAAACTATTGTATATTTATCTATTACTACATCTGTAATAGGTAAGATGCCTTCCCAGCAAACCAAAAGAATGATAAATAAGTCATTAACGTATTACTATTTACAAGCATTTCAATCGTTAACGATATTTTAATGAGTTACTGATGGTTCCTATTTCATAACTCATTTTTGAAGAATTGTTAATAAAGCTATTTTTATAAGCCATTATTGACTTTTCGGCGTCAGTGGAGTTTCTTACGAAACTACACCACGAAATCTCGATTGGGACTGATCGCTGTCCCGGTTACTGCCATTTAGGACGTGACAGTTGAAAAACTTTATGTCATCAGAGTGTGTGTCATGCCTACTATCCGAAACACGCTTACATGTCGGAAAGACCTTATATCCCCGCGGATATTGAAAATTAACCCACCATGTAGAAAATTTATTTTCTCAAAATATATCAAGAAATCACACCTTAAAAACATTTAAGCTTTGTGCAAAAGTACCGTGTATGCAACACTCTCTATCATAGGGCCTGTATTGTTATATGTAATTGCGCAACGTGAGCTCTAGATTAGATTAGATTATAGATGGTGAAGGACGGTCTAAAAATCCCGATTCACTGAGGCTTCAATGGGCCTATTGTGTTTGTCCTCCCTTGTTATAACTCACTCAGGACGTTTATATCAATAAATTACTTTATTATTTTAATAATAAAATATTGTTAACGATTCTTAAAAAAAAAATTTGCTACCATGAAAATTTTTTTTTTCTTGTTTCATTTAATAGTAGACACCAAAAAAGGAACAAAAATATCAGTCCGTCTGTACGCCACGCCGTACGCCATACGCAAAATCGTTTGAAGGCTCGTAGCTCCAAAACCCTTCGAGCTATTAACCCGATTTTTTTTAAGATGGGGGTGTGAGGTGGGAGGTGGGGGGGGGGGAGTGTTTTAGACGGAATATTTTGGTTTCTAGATTTCAGCATCCCTTGGAATTTATATAGAGATTTAATAGTGGACTTATTTGCAAAAAAATTGTCGATAGGAGTGAAAGATTGTGGGAGTGGGGGGAATAATAATGCTTCCAAAACGCTCGAAAGACGAGATCGAGACATTCTAAAGTCCATATCTTCTAAACGGTTAATGTCACGAAATTAAAACTTAATGAACACCTGTAGGTATCCTAGGATAATAGACCGGAAACAAACTTTTGAGTGGGGGCAGTAGCGTGCGGAGGTGGGGGAGGGGTGATCAATTTGGATTACGATATCTCACGAATCAATTGTACTAGAAAAATAAAATTCGGTTTCTGTATAAAGGTTGACAAATAAAGTTTGCTGAAAGTAAGATTTGTTAAGGGGGCGGTGGAGCATGCAAGTGGAGGGGATAAGAATTTTTCTCAAAAATTACGTCTCTTATCTCAAGAAAAGTGTAAGACAGATGCTTAGAATTTTTACCAGAAGTAGGCCTAATAGACTCCTAGAAGAAAAAAACATTTTGTTGGTGAGGGTGGGGGAGGGTGAAAAGGAAAAAGTAGTATTTTTATTCCTCGAGAACCTATAATGATATAAAGCTGAAACTTGGTATTTAGATAGAGCTATAGTTGTAGCATGCTGGAAAACTATAATTTTTATAGGAGTAGTATAGTACGGGGGTGAAGGTGTTTTTCCTAACTATGGAACGGCTTATTCAAGAAAGTTGAAACTTGGTATGTATATGTAAAACAACCAGAAAAGTAATATTGTTAAAAAAAGTTCAAATATCTATTGGCGTTCGGAAGGGGAGCAGAAAAATTATCGGTGAAAATGGAATGCATATATTTTCACGATTTTCGTCATATCTATTAGGTCTTTCCAAATATTGAATTAATTTTTAATCTACGGATTCTTCATATAAATACCTAGAAAGTTTTTTTTCAGAATTTTTTTAAATTCGACCCCCAAGGTGGTGTAATGGTGTTGTATACATTTTCACGAATTCAGCCGTATCCCTCAGGCACAAATATCTTTTCACTTCCACGGGTTTGTTTAATAATCACCTAAAACTCGTTTTAAAGTTTTTAATTTTTTCAACCCCTAAGTATAAATGGGTTGAACACGTTTTCACGAATTCCGTCATATCACTTAGGAGTGACAAGACATCGGATAGGTTTTCACTTCCTCGTGCTTTCTCTATATATATATCTAAAAAGTCATTTCAGGATTTTTGGATATTCAACCCCTTAAGTGGGTGGAAGGGAGTTGCATATATTTTCACAAATTCCTACATATTTCTTAGTTCTAATGAGATATGAAATTCATTTTGACTTCCTAAGGCTTCCTACATAATCGTCAAAAAGCTGATTTTAGGATTCTTAGATATTCAACTCCAAGAAGAAGTAAGGCTTTCGACATATTTCTTAGGATTGATGAGATATTAGATTGGTTTTCACTTCCACAGACTTTTTATATAATCACAAATACATTTCCGATTTCATGTAATAGCCCAAAACCAAATCACGAAAAACCACCTAATCACGATATCATTTGTTACGTGACGTTACGTCTTAGGGACGTTCCTACGATGTTCAGTTACATTCTAACTGGAACTTTAACTGAACGATTTTCATTCAAAACTTCCGGTTAAAGTTCCAGTTAGACTTTAACTGAGGATCGCAATAATGGCCCTTAGACTGCGTCCCGGAGTATGATCCAATTATGTAATTCATATGTTATATGTGGCAGCGGCGGAAGTACTCTAGCGCGACACCATTTTAACCGCTTCCCTAACTTTTATTTAGGTTTTCAGTCACATAGTAACCTAAACCACATCTCAGAATTAAACGCGTTCCCAGACTGTTGGCAGATTTTTAATTTCATCGAATTGTGTTTTTACTTGAAATGCCAGCGGAATCTTAGGTCGCAATAGCAATTTGAAAAACATCTCCAATGAAGAGATATATGAGACGGCTGAGATTCGCAGAGTCGACTCCATGATGGTCAAAATCATAAGAAATCATATTCTCAGGTCTATAGACCAGGACGAAAATCCCTGGATATCCCACCCATTCTATCCTAATCCTCAATACCTCGAAAAAACCATGGCTACTGGATTCATCCCTCCAGAAGCCTTCCTATATCTTGATAGCCAAAATTATATCCTAGATTCCCAAAGTATCCCCAAAATTTATTACGCCTATAGACATGCCAGCAATAAAACAATAAAATATAGTAACATTATTGACACGACAGACGATTTGCCGATATGGAGGTATTCGACAGCGAATTTCCTCGAAGAAGACGTAATCGCAAAAGAGACCGCGCGATATTGGTGGCTACATGACGATCAGTAGCAGTAGTTTAGTGTTAGGTTTAATTTTTAAGAATAGGATTAGGATAGCATAGTAAGACTAGACAATAAACGTAGGTTAGTAAAAAACATTACTCGTAAGGTAGGGTTAGAGACTAGATTTAAGATAGGATTAGATAGGATTACTGAATTAGATCATAAGTTAGTACTAAGATTTAGCAATAAGTAAAAAAAAAAACAAAAAAATAAACAAAAATTTTAGATCATAAGTTAGTACTAAGATTTAGTATTAAGAGAAAAAAAAAAAAAAAAAAACTATCATAGATTTTAAGATAAAACTAAAAATAAAAAAATAAAATAGATTTAAAGATAAAACTCATTTCTAGTAATAAGTAAAAATTAACAATAAAACATACTGCAGTCACGATCGGCTGCAAGCCAATCGTATAATACTCTAGATGAATACTGAACTCCGATTTATATTGTATGATAGTTGGGGATAAAGTAGAATTACGTGTGTACATGTTGTATGTCCTTTATTAAGGACTCCCATTAGGTTGCTACTCAAACCTAAAAGACAATATTCAGTGTTTAATTTCATATCTTAAACAGGGTAAGTCATCGAAAAAAAATGTCCTTTTTAAGGACTTTCACATGCTAGGTGCAGGAAGGACTCACTCGATTTCTTTCATATTTATCCTTTTTCTTGGTACCATTTAAAAATGAACGCGTACAAAATTTCAAATTCGTAGCTTGAAGCGTTCAAAAGTTATCGAAAAATATTGTTGAACACGTGTCTTAAGGACATTTTGTATGGCAGCTACCAGAAGGAATAAAAGGATTTCGCTGATTAGTAAACTTGAACTTCGTTTTTACTCAAAACTAATTTGTACAAAATTTCCAATACATAGCTAAAAGATTACTTGAGTTATAGTAAGTTCCGTAAATTAAGTGAAGACGTTTTGACAGGATATTTGTATGGCAGCTACACGAAGGACTAACAGGATTTTCTTCATAATCATATCTTTAACTCCAACTATTGAAAAAATGACACATACAAAATTTCAATGTCATAGCTTAAACCCTTCTGAAGTTACCGATCAATATTCTTGAACACGTGTTTTAAGGACATTTTGTACGGCAGCTACCCGAAGGAGTAGGACGATTTGGCCCGTTAACGAACTTAGCCTTACAAATTCAACCAAACATCAATATTTAAAATTTCAAGATCGTAGGTGAAGGCGTTCTTGAGTTATCGTGTTCACGGACGGACGGGCGTCAAGCGGATTTGAGGTTTTTGGCCACAAATAAACAAGAAATAATATATAACTTTTTTTCATTCGAGGCTTGGTTCTATGCGTTAAAAAGTTTTGGGCTGGATTAAACTTATAATACTCTATATGATTTCATCTAGAGTATAAAAATATATATATATATAGGTCTATATATTTTAAGACTAGTATTAAGATTAGTATTGAGATTGTATTGATTTAAGAGTAGATATAGGATTAGTTTTAGCATCATCTATCATTGGATCCCAGTCCTAGTAGTAAGTTGTACATCTAGTTATAAGTTAGTTTTAAGTTTTTAGTTGTAAGTCATATTCACCATTATTTCGAAAACGGGTTTTTGTTTGCCTTTTTCCCGACAAAAAAAAAATATATATACAAAAATATGTTTTATACAAATCATTACGTTCGAAAAAAAAACACAAAAATAATATGTATCAAACCTTGAGAGCACATCAGTGCCATTTGGTTTAGTTTAAGTTCTATATTTTATAATTTTAGCTTTATTGAATTAGTTGTAAGAATTTTGTTATTTATTTTGGCACAAATAAAGCGCTTTAAAACCTTAAAACCTAGCAATTTGAAAATTTCATATAAAATTTGTAACAGTGAATATGTGAATATTGTTAACATATAGTGAACTATAATTTAAGGGCTGTTCAGATCGGTTTCAGTAGACTTTGAGCTAGATTTTCACAAAATATAATCGCCAAAAAGTTTTCAAAATCTCTCAAATGTATGGGAAATATCGAAGATTTTAATAGAGTTTTGTCAAAATTTGCAGCTTTCGTCAAATCTAGTGTGAAATCTTGCGATTTGAATTAAGTATGGAAAACATGACTATTTCATTGCAAGTTTCAACTATCAAATTTCATTTAAAAGTGAGTCGATCACGAATTTTCAATGATTCGAAATCGGAGAAACACAATTTACTTGTCGACCAGCTGCTCTGAATAAGAGTGACTATTTCATTAATAGTGGGATCCTGCTCTCATTTTAAAAAGATATCCTCATCAACCATGTGTGTTTCTAATACACAGTAGATTAAAAAATGGTATTGAAAAATTCCATAAGGGTGTGAAAACGGTTGAATATGTTTTGTCGAATTCCGCCATAGGAAACTGAGACTGATGTTTTCGTTTTGTTACACGGGCTATTACTCTACTTAAATCTACTCTACCTCGACAACAATTATTAAAGCCTACGTTGTTAGCATTTTTTTAAATCAGTTTAAACAATAGTATTCAGTTAAAAGATGCTACTGACAATAAAAAAAACCTGAAATATTAAATATTAGGAAAACCAGTAGGTATTCTTAGTAGATCGCAGAAACATCGTTTTACCCTAGGCAGACGACGTATTGGAATGATCATTGGGGGAATGATCATTCGCATTAAATGATCAATGAGATTTAACATTGACACACGTCTAACGGAATAACATTCGATCTATCATAATATTATTGTTGTGGGAATGCTGAATAAAAGTTGGAATTTTTGCATTGGCACACGGCTACGTATTATCTTTTGAAATAGAGTGATAGAAAAGTGATAATATGTCAGCAATTGTGAACGAAACGTTAAAAAGATTTATCGTAATTCATGCACACATGAATTAAATAGAAAAATTTGGACGGTGGAATACCTGATTTTCCAATTGTTCCACTAGTTTCATAGCAGTTTTATAGGCTTGACGCTAAATGGCGTTGCGAGCGCTTGAATGAATTAACAAGTTATCTCCGAATTACCATTTGCAATTGTAATTGGAATGATGGAATGAATGACCAATTGGTCAATTTCATTCCGACAGACGTGACACGGAATTATCATTCGACTAGGAATGATCATTCGAATGCGTCGTCTGCCTAGGGTATTTGCCTTTTAATTCTATTAGGAAGTATGTTCAAAGTCTGTAATACGCTGTTCTGCCCACATTTAATTGAAAACAAGTTTTAATCTTTTGATATTCCCTGGAGTATACGAAGAAGAAATGGCCTGACAAATATGATTTCGTTACTATACGTCCTCGAGGGAATGAGTGTCTGACCCATTTATTTCACGGTTTGTGACCGTACATAATCGGCAAATATCCCTAGGAGTCCATCATCAAAATTGGACATCTCTTGTCAATGGCATCCGTTCGTATCACCTCTTCATTATTTTCAGATGGACATCATTTCCCATGTGTATCGGGCATTTAGTGCTGATAGATGACATCAACTTTTCTTATACGCTCCAAGGAACTAAAGGTTGCTTAGAAACGGGCCTAAACTACGTAAAACGAGCCCACCGAAGCTCAATTCGCAATGAGCTTTAGCTCCAACGTAAGACCCTTGTTTTGTGTTAGCATGTGTTTGCTCATATCTCCTATATGAAGGATATCAGGATTTAACGACATCCTGCCAAGATAAAATTCCAGTTTTCGCATCAATGTAGATATAAGAAGATGCTAAGGAAACTTTAACTGGAGGTACACAAAGTCCTTAGCCACAACGAATAACCGAGCTCTAGCTACAAAATAAAATCCTTTTCGCTATGTATGTATAAGGGAACTAAGGGATAAGGAATATGATCAGGGAAGGGCATCAAACGAAAACCCTTGAAAGATATATTGGGATAGGATGGATATGAGTATGTTAGGGGTTGCTTATGACACACGCAAATATATGACCAATAAAAATGTATGAGAGCGTTTTCCGACAGAATATTCTATTCTTTTCTATGTTCGTATATTATCAACACAGTTGGTCATAAATTTTAAATTTTTTACTTTGCTTGGTGACCGTATGGAGTCGTCGTATTATGGGCAATGTGCGGAAGATATCCCTCTAAGGAATAACATGCCCAAAGTTAAGATATCGTTACGTGTGATTAATGTTGGCATTCGTACTTGACTTTTGGTTACCTCTTAGCCAAAAAAATTTATGATTATTTAGTAAATTCTGCTAGCACCTTTTATGGATAAATTTCTATTTTCAACACTTTACGATCGTGATGATATACAATGGCTATTCCGTAGTCCAAGGATGTAACGAAAAACTTTTAAAAGAAGAAAAAAAGGGGTAAAAATGCTTGCCCAGCATATTCGCCTTTCCATGAATCCTTATTGCAGCATTTTTCAGTTAAATGATTGATTGATTGATTTGAATTCAGTCTATTTTCTATCATATCCTTTTTCATTGTCAAGAGTCCTTGTGGATGGGAAGGGGGGGTTCAAACCAGCCCCTTTCTCCATTTGTACCTAAAAATTTGTATTGCATATTCCCATTCAAGAGCAAGTTTTGGTTTAACTCTCTTACTTCCTCAAAACCGGGAGATGTTAGATTCAATTCAAACGCATGTATGTAAGTGACGTAGCCCTTCTCCAATGACGCTTTATATAGAAAGTGTCAGTTTTCGTTCGACGTTTAGGGCTCTCAAAAAGTAGATAGTTGTACTTTTTTACAGACAATTTGAACGCTTCAAACATGGTAAAAACACATCAGAAGGCCAAAGATGGTTTATAAGGAACAATTCGAATTGGATACTACAAGATGACAACGATTCAAATTATTGAAGTTGCCTTTATACTGCGTGGAAACAATTAAGAATTTTACCAGTTAGCACTATGGTAGCTTGTACTTGTAGTATCATTCACGGTTAATCTTTCAGGTAAAACATATTCACCTAGAGTCAAAATCCACTTTTATACTTCGTATCAGTGTACTACTAAAGTAGACTATACTTCACAGGATCATTTCTGTCTTATGTCTTCATTAACTTTCAAATTAAAATGAAATATTTTTGCGCCCTATCAACCACCCTGTATACCTGGGAAAATCTAATCCAATCGGTAACGCGTTCTTGCAGGGACGGTGGCGTACTGGATTGCCCGTCACATTCATTAGATTCAAATATCGTAGAAAATGTTTGTTGTTGAAGATCATGCTTGAGCAGTTATTACGACATATTTTAACCCCTCCCCCCACCACCTTGACGAAATTCTTCGCACGGGCGTGGTTAACGTAGCTGGTTAAGTCAGGACAATCTGCCAATTGTATGAAAAGTCCCATGTTGAGTCAAAAACATGTAAGCGGAATTTTAGACCAATTTCAAAAGCCTTCAACTAGCTTTTTCTGCGATCATTTTGCATCTCCTCATACTTCAAAGCTAAAAATTACTTTGATACTAGTTGATACAAGTTGGGAGTAAAACTTTGAGAATTCAAAAATGGTACTAAAATGTTGGGGTCTTAACATTACCTATGCCGTTGAAAACCAATGAGGCACTAGATATAGCGAAACACTCAGCGCATAAAACTTTCATGATTTCACTTCTAACCCATGATCTCTGGGATAGTGTATGCTCTGAGTATGCTATCGAGACCGACAAAACACCTCTAAAACTAGTATGTATGCTATGCTGTCAAATATTTGACTAAAAAAATTTTACGAAAAGTTTAGTCAAACTCTTTCTGTCAAAATAGATTTAAGAAATAAGGCAAATAAAAATTTTTAACCTACCGGCAGGACTTTTAGTAATCTACCTCACATTCAATCACTTCGGAATCAATCGAATTATTTCGGATCCTACTCCAACAATGTTTCTAATTCTCGGTAGCTAATGGTCATTACTGTTGAATCCTTCTATAACCGAAGAAATCTTCCCATTTCGAGTATCGAGAGATATGTCCAATTCCACTTGACGTTATTAGGAGAAGCATGGACAGATCACAGATAGCAATTTTCTTCTTAAAAATTAAGACAGTTCGATGAAGGATATTGTAAATCTTCTTTCTATATTTTGTTCCCAGAAGTTCCTAATTCTTAAAAGCCAGGATGCTGACTTAAATCGTTCTCCCAAAGGCTCCTTGAAGATTCTCTGCCACTAGTATCAGTGTTCAAGTTTTGCTTCCATATCATAGGTTCTTATGACCGTTTTGTGACGATATTCAAAACCGTTTTCACTGTTCTGTTTCCTTTTAAATATTCGAAACTATCCACTCCTAAAACGATCTTTTACACTAATTCACAATAATTTAAGAATCACAGCAGGAAAGCAATTGGATAATACTTCCGCAAGAGTACGTTATCCTCACCTGAACAAAACGATTCAAGTGCCATATATGCCGATCCAGGTAAACTAAATCAAGCTCTACAAGAAGCCCTGCAATCGATATGCAAATAATGACCTCATAAAGAAAGGTAACTTCTTTCTAGTGGTACTTCTGCATCTTATCCTACCAATATATAAAGTACTGTGCACACTTATGCAGAGCTTTTCTGCACGAGCTGAAAGACGTTAACTCCAGTAGCTGAGGTACCTGTGCATTACATTCGCCAGGAAATTATTCTTAGGGTAGGACAGTAATTTGGATGCTTATCTTGATTTCGAGCACGACATAACGTACAAGGGGTTAATCTTAATGGCACTAGACTAGGCATTCCAGTTTCGTAGTTTTTTTCTACTCTCGAAACTCTTAAAGTGGGAGTTATAAGTACCCAGCAACGGTGTCTAGAATCAACAGGGAAAATATATTTTGCGTGAGTTTGCTGCATGCAGGTGGTGAAGTCAGCCAGAAGGGCTCTCTAAATTTTAAACATTGCATGCCTTATAAAAGCTACCATTTATGACAATATCAGCCCCGTTTGCGAATTACTGGTGGCAAGTCATGACCATATAAAAGTACAATATACAAACTTCATAAATCCTCGAGTTTTTACGACGTATAGTGGCATTTAGGAGAAAAAACCCTAACCGGGAAATAGCCGACATTCATGCTTATGTTAATATTTGCATGTTGGTTGGGTGGGCGCCTAAGATAAATTTCTCGACAAGGATTACGTAGAAGGAAAATGACCAACTTGAAACGGTTCGAATTACTTGCAAATGTTGACTTTTTGCCCGAAGCGTGATGTGAGTCCAGCGAGAAGATTTTTTAATAATTCATTTTAAAATGAGTTTTTTTTTCGTTTATAACAGTTAATAAATATTTTGAATTTACACCGCAAATATGTAAAAAACAATATGAAACGGGTGCCTCACTGGCTAAGCGCGCTAGTCTAGTAACCCTGAGGTCGTGGGTTCGAAAGACACTTAGCTATGGAACTTATCATTCGTGGACTAAGTACATGCTATTTGAAGCAGTAACGGTGTCCAGAGCGCTGTCTATACCTTATGTGCCCAGAAGAGTTTAAATCAGAACAGAATAGGATTCTACTGATATTTTAATGCAAAATTTGAAATAAAACATGCCGCAGTCACGATAGGTACCAACTCCTAACATTGATGACAATGTGTTTTTTCGCAAATTGTATACAAGTCAATTACAATAACAATTAAGTTTAACGCCTCATGAACGATCCGGCTCGACGGACCATAAATGCATGATTAAGTGAGGTGTAATCACTTAGAACGGGATCAGTGTATTCAAGGTTGGGCAAGTTTTTGAGGTGGTTGTGTTGTATTTTTTTATGTTTTGTTTTGCACTGATGCGCTTGTGTAAAATGAGACTGAAGCATTTGACCAGTAACGTGAAATCTAAAAGCACTAAGAGATAAAGGAGCTTCCGACTGAATAGCACATCAATTGATTCGGTGTATGTTCTAAATGTACTGCGAATGATAAGGATCATCAACTGAACTAGCGTTAAGCTAGT
The DNA here is from genome assembly GCA_951812415.1 of Beris morrisii. Classification (NCBI taxonomy): domain Eukaryota; kingdom Metazoa; phylum Arthropoda; class Insecta; order Diptera; family Stratiomyidae; genus Beris; species Beris morrisii. The sequence goes on from OX638310.1 coordinate 76,537,525, forward strand.
ATGTCAAATATAATATGTCACTGTATATCAAATATTTGACTACAAAAAGTTCACGAAAAATTTAATCAAATTTTTTGGACAAAATAAACATTGTACAGAACAAATGAAATAATATTAATTACACTATCTGACAGCATTTGTCAGGGAAAATAGTCAAATATTTGACTCCGTGGCATACTAAGTAATACTAACTTTACGATAGGTCTCAATGGCTTTCGTATTTTTTTGTGATTTTAGTGGCTTACTTTGCTGAATTGGCGTATCTGCAAATTGCACTCGCTAAGGCAAGCGGAAAGGAATTAGATTGCTCTTGCGTTTCCTTTATTCGACTTTGCAGCCTTTAGTGCCATTGTTAGACCAAATTGCACAGGCTGAAGATGTGATCGTAGATGAGAGATTATAGCAAGTTCAGTTATTAAAGTATCAGAAAAATTGCTATTTATTAGTAGCATCGTAAACTTAATTAAATAAGCGATTAATGAAATAGGTAATATTTATTTATTTGTCCTAACATACAAATTCATGCAATGACATCAATGAACTATACTATTTTATTTTGCAAAATGTGTGAGCTGTATGAGTAGCAATATAGCTGATAATAAACTGTAGTTATTATGAAAAGGATTTTTTTACACTCGATTTAATGCTTTCCTTGCCATCGTATGTGAGAAATTTGTAACTGTCCTTCTTCAGTACAAACAACAAACGAATTATAAAAGTGACAGCAAAAATATCCACTAAATTTTATTAGAGATATCAAACGAAATTGTATTGCACTCCTACGACATAATGTAGCTCATACAATATCGATTTTTCTTATCAGAAATCTTTCACAGGAAAAACCATTAGTTCCATATTTCATAAAAGAATTTGTTACTTCACGGAAAAAGTTATTACATTGGTGAACTTACTATTAACACGTAATGTGAAGCAAAAAAATAATAATAATTTTATTTAAAATAAATTTAAAAAATCTGCCAACAGTCTGGGCGCAATTTTATTATTTTATTGGTAGAAGTCTGGAACACATTTTTTTACTTCACCTTTGTAAGCCAATTACAATCTAAACTCATTTTACTTTATTATTTTCTAATAATACATGATCGATTTTTAAAAAAAAATTCCTTTTTTTCAGACACGATAAAAGTAAAAAAAATGTCAGTCCGTCTGTCCGCCGTACGCAAAATCGATTGAAGGCTCATAGTTCCCAAATGGTTTAAGATATTAAATTGAAATTTTTTTTATAAATAGACTGGGTAGGCCCCTTGAAGTGGCCAAATTCCAATGGGTGGGTGTGTGCCCCCCCACACAGGGTGTGTGTTTTATATGGAAAATTTTGGTTTCTAGATCTCAGCAACCGCTTATGCTAGGAGGCTGAAACAATATCGGTGAAGGGGTGTGGGAGTGGGGAAAAAATAATGCGTCCAAAATGCAAAAAAGACGAGATCGACACATTCTAAAATCCATATCTCCTAAACGGTTAACGTCACAAAACTGAAATTTAATGAATATCTGTAGGTATACTAGGAGAATAGATCGGAAACAAATCTTTGAATAGAGGCAGTGGCGTATGGGGGTGGTGGGCAAAAAATTTACGATTACGATATCTCACGAACCAATTGCACTAGCCAAATAAAATTCGGTTTGTGTATAAAGGTTGACAAAAGAAGTTTGCTGAAAGTAAAATTTTTTAAGGGTGCGGTGGAGCATGAAAGTGGAGGGGAGAAGAATTTTTCTAAAAAATTACGTCTTATATCTCAATAACAGTGTAAGATAAATGCTCAAAATTTTTACCAGAAGTAGGACTAATAGACCCCTAGCAGAAAAAATTTGTGGGTGAGGGTGTAGAGGGGTGAGGGTATGAAGGGTGAGGGTGGGGGAGGGTGAAAAGGAATAGGTTCCAATTTTTATATCTCGAGAACCTATAATGATATAAAGCTGAAACTTGGTATTTAGATAGAGCTATAGTAGTAGCATGTCGGAAAAATAAATTTTTTTATATGGATAGTACGGTACGGGGGTGGGGGTATTTTTCCTATCTATAGAACGGCTTATGCTACAAAGTTGAAACTCGGAATGTATATGTAAATCAACTAGAAAAGTTATTTAGATAAAAAAAGATTTCAAATATCCATTGGTGCTCAGAAGGGGGGGTAAAAAAGTTACCAGTAAAAACGGAATGCATATATTTCACGGTTTTCGTCATATCTATTAGGTCTTCCCAAATATTGAATTTATTTTTATTCTATGGCTTTTTCATATAAATACCTAGAAAGTGTTTTCAGGATTTTTTGAAATTCGACTCCTAAGGGGGTGGAAAGGGGATTGTATACTTTTTTACGAATTCTGCTATATCCTTCAGGTCTGATCAGATATCGAATATCTTTTCACTTTCACGGGCTTGCGTAATAATCGCCTAAAACTTGTTTTTAAGTTTTTTCCTTTTTCAGCTTCTAAGAGGGTATAAAAGGGTTGAACACGTTTTCACGAATTCCGTCATATCTTTTAGAAGTGATAAGTAATTGAATTGGTTTTTACTTTCTCGTGCTGCCTTCATAATTATCTATTAACCCCTTTCAGGATTGTTGGATATTCAACCCCCCAAGTGGGTGTAAGGAGGTTGCATATCTGATGATATATCGAATTCATTTTGACTTCCTAAGGTTTCCTATATAGGCGCCAAAAAGTATATTTTAGTATTTTTAGATATTCAATCCTAAGGGGTGTAAGGGAGCTGTATGCTATTCAAAGTTCCGACATATTTCTTAGGTTTGATGAGATATTAGATCGCTTTTCACTTCCACAGACTTTTTATATAATCGCCTATAAACCCATTTCTCAATTTTTGGATGTTCAACTCCCAAGGGTTCGCATATATTTTCACACTTTTTGTCATCCCTTAGTTCTGATGAGATATAAAATTGGTTATTACTGCATTTGATATAATGGCCTAAAAACCAATTTCAAAATTTTGCCAATTTCAAAAACCAAGGGGGTGTGAAGAGTTTGCTTACGTTTTCACAATTTTTTTAAAATCCCTCGTGTCTCATGAGATATCAAGTTGCTTCTTATGAAATCGTCTAAAAACCTGTTTCACAATTTGTTTGGAATTCAAACCCCAAGTGGATGTAATAGGTTTGTATACGTTTTAACAATTCATCATATCTCTAAGTCCAATAAGGCAACAAATAGTATGTATATGTCCTAGAAGTCAATAAATGCCTACTTTAACATTACTTTTCAATATATTAATCGCATCTTTAAGACATAACCATCGAATGGTATACAAATCGAACTGAATCAAAGAAAAAATCAAAAAATTGATACGCCACTGCGTTTCGTACACCTATACCTAGGAAAATTACTTCTTCATCTTGAATTTTTAGTATATTCGATTGCACTGATTGTCTTCTCCAGTAGAGTATTGTGTACGGAAATTCTCGTATAAATTTCCGTACACAAAAACCTGACAAAGAACATTGAATTAAAAAAAACAGATGTTTACTTGGTTTATGATTCGCGGTCGATGTATCTGCCTGACACTATGAATGTCCTTAAAACACGTGTTCAAGAATATAAGGAATTTATCAAGGAACGGGCCTTGAAGCATTTCTCTGCGTCCTCTTCACATACTAATGCGTTAGTCCGTGATAGTGTTGACTATGACGAGACTCTTCAACGTAAGTATAGACGCCCTAAATCAGCGCTCCTCAGCAACTAAGGCTCATTTCGAACCTTAGTCAGTATTGTCGATGTAATCTGTTGTCCTTCACGGACTCAGTTTGCATCGGCTATAGTTTCTTTCTTTCACTGTTAGGCATTCTCACGGGTTTACCATGGTTCCCCGTGGGCTAGGATGAATTTCGATGCTTTTTAAAGTCGGCCAGCAAATTATTCTGATATATTATAATATATCAATTTCTTTTTGTTCTTTTCTTTTCACTTTGGCATTCTTCGATCTCCCTGCTCTGCGCCTGCCACGACTGGACAATACCTCGGATGAGCTGCTGGTCCTGCTTGGTTGCGACCCTCGTGAGTTGAGACTATCTTTTCAGACTGTCTTAGCTCGCCTGGGAATCGGCTGGGTAGATTCTGGCTAGCTACATTCACTCGATAATTTCATTTAACCGTTTTCTAATTTCATTTAAAATCATTAATTTACTTTTTGGTAATTATTTATACCATTTCCTTTTTAACATTCCGTTACCCAGTTGGGAGATTTAGATGAAGGAACCAGCGCCTCGGGCGCGACTCATCTCTTTGTCGACGGAGCACTTCGGGCTCCCTTGCCGGCGCCAGTATTACTGTTCAAGAATATTGGTCGATAGCTTTAGAAGGGTTTAAGCTACGACTTTAAAATTCTGTATGTGCTTTTCTAATAGTTGGAGCTAACTGTATGATTATAGAGAAAATCCTATTGGTCCTGCGTGTAGCTACCAATTTACGGAACTCACTATCACTTAAGTAATCGTTTAGCTACGAATTCAGAATTTTGTACAAATTAGTTTTGAGTGAAAACGAAGTTCAAGTTTACTAGTCAGCTAAATCCTTTTACTCCTTCTGGTAGCTTCCATACAAAAAATCCTTAAGACACGTGTTCAACAATATTTTCTGATAACTTTTGAACGCTTCAAGCTAGGTATTTGAACTTTTTGTATACATTAATTTTTAAATAGTTTCAAGGAAAAGGATAAATATATAAAAAATCGAGTGAGTCCTTCCTGCACCTCCCATGTGTCCTTAAAAAGGAAAACAAATTTTTCGGTGGCTCACCCAATTCAAGATATGAAATTAAACACTGACGATATTGTCTTTTAGTTCCGAGTAGCAACCAAATGGGAGTTTTTAATAAAGGACATACTACATGCACACACCTTATTCTACTTTATCCCCAACTGCAATATAAAGTTCAGTATTTCATCTAGAGTATCATACGATTGGCTTGCAGCCGATCGTGACTGCCACTGCAGCATGTTGATATAAATACATACATATGCATTTAGTTTGATATTGAAAACAAAAATTTAATTTGATGTCACTTGACTATTGGTTGATTTTTTCAGACCCGGTAATTCTCTAATCTAGAGTATAGACAAATTTGGGGAAGGATATTTAATAGTTGAAATTGCATAGCAGTGTACATTGGGTATTTTCTTTTTTATAGGTTGTTAAGCTAACAGAAAGTAGTGTTTCGATTCATAGTCCTATAAATCAGAAGGAGGGTATTATTATTTTTGATTGCCCTTGCTCTAGAATCTAAAATTTCTTTGAAATTATGGTGCTATAAAAAGGTAATTACGACCGCGAGGAAGAAGCTTTAAAGCAAGCTAAAAGATTAAGCAGTTGAGCTAAAATCTTGTGAAAGTTGCACGAAATATCTGCAGGCTTCTTTTATCCTGTAATGTCTTTAGTTGAAGAGCTTCTCACTTTATGGGTTTATATTATATTAGTTCGTTAGGAAAGTCTCGTTGTCTTGAAGCCTTTAAGTCATATTAAAACGATTGAGAGAGTTTAATCATGCCATACTTTAGCTGCGTTTGTAAATAGTGTTATGAATCTTTAGAGTTCGAAATTAAGAAGTTTAATCCAAGGGATTGTAACGAGTAAAATGGTTTAGAGCAGTTTAGTTTCGGTATATTCAAACTAGTATGAACTAATTGAATGAAACGAGTGATAACCTATCTTAATCCTGTTCCTTAAGTTTAATTTAGTCTGAATGTAAGCTGTTTCGTGACAGTGGTAACACTTTTCAACCCAGAGAAAGGCATATTATGTTACAACCGCTTGTCATAACAGTTGTAATTGTCTTTCTTGATGTTTTTGTTACGATTTAATCGGATATTTTAAAAAGATTTGTATTGGTAGAGTTTGCAGGATTCGTGGTATTTGATTGTTAAACATTAAACCAAACTTTCGTTTTAAATAAAAAAAACTTACTTCTCCCTATTACTGTTCTATACGATCTAACTTTGCGTTCGAATTTATCTTAGAAGACTCAGCTGATTTTTCATCTATGTTTTCTTTATAACAAGTAAAGAAATAAAAAATCAATTCACTTCAGATTTTTCACGTATTTACGCATCAATTCAATACTCCATCCACGTTCATCATGAAAAGTGAAAAGTCGTATCCCTTAAATCTCTTGACGAAAAATGCGGAGTGGATGATGTTATAGCCTGGGAAAACTTTCACCTTAAAAAATGAAATCAAATCACGTTACGCACTCCCTCACAAGAAGAGGAAAAAAGAAGTTGGAAAACTTGAGCTTCGCCTGGCAGTTGTACTTGTACGAGTATGTGGGCTTTTCCAATCAACAAACAACAAAATTTAAAGTGAAACATTTTCTTTGAGATGAGAGTGAGCGTGTACGAATAGCCCAGTTTGTTCATTAATCCTTCGCAGGATTCCGGATATAGCACACAATATCTCAGGGATGTTTTCTAATTAAAAGTCATCTGAGATAAGCGTCGTAGAAGAAGAATAATTAAGAAATGTAACTCGTGACGGAGAACATGGCCAACGTAAATTGTTGCTGCAGTTTATTTTTTCTAGTGCCAGCAGCTAAATTATTCCTGTCCGGTTGAAAATATTTTCGGGTATTCACTTCGAATTCGTGTGGTACGTTTGTAATTAAATTTTACCTTATTTCTTTTTTTTTTAATAATAGGTAGTGGGATTTTAAAAAAATTTAAGAAAGGTATTAAATATTATGGACGAAGGGTCAATTTTCAGTTATGTTGGCTTTTCCCTAGAATATTTACCTCAACCTTTTCAAGAGCATTTTATATTTTCCGTTAAGAGTAGGAATAAATTAAACTGTCCCGAAAAATATTCGCTAAACTGTGAGCGAAAGATTTAAGATTTCAAGAATACTTTTGTATCGACCTTAAAGTTTTGTTTAACAAGTTTTAATAACCGGAGAAAAATTCCATGTTTTGAGATTTAGATTTTCCTCAATGTAATTATTTCTTTCCAGAGTTAAATATACAAACAATTTCTTCTAGTCATGAAGTTGCACGACTATGTTTTCTATTAATTGTATTAATTTTTTCTTTCTGTAAAATTCATCGAGTTTGTAACGCATACAACGGAGCCTCGGACGTAAAAAAGTATTATTTTTTGTTATTTGGGGCCGAAACATCGAAATCCGTCCGTCTGTCTGTCCATTAGCACGATAGCTCAAGAACGCCTTGACCAGGATGTTGAAATTTTGGCGGTTTGGTCGAATTTGTAAGGATAAGTTCGTTAACGGATAAAGTCGTCCTTCTCGTTCGGGTAGCTTCCATACAAAAAGTCCTTAAAATACGTGTTCAAGAATAACGGCCAACAACTTTGGAACGCCTCAAGCTACAACTGTGAAATTTTGTATACGTTGATTTTCCAATATTTGCAGTTAAAGGTATGAATATGAAAAAAATCCCATGAGTCCCTGGAGTAGCTGCCACATAAAAATTATATTTGAGTGAAAACAGAGTTCGAGTGTACTAGTCAGCGAAATCCTTTTACTCCTGATAGCTGCCATACAAAAAATTCTTAAAACACGTGTTCAAGAATATTTTCCGAAAATTTGAAATGTTGTTCATATGAATTTATAAACGGTTTCAGGTAACAGGATTAATATGCTTGAAATCGAGTGAGTCCCTCCCGAGTGTAGAAAAAGAATAGTTCTACTTTCGGCGACTCACCTAGTTCCAGATTTGAAATGGAACACTGATGATATTGTCTTTTAATTTTGAGTAGCAACAAAATGGGAGCCCTTAATAAATGACAAACAACATGCGCACACCTTATTCTACTTTATCCTCAAATACAATAAAACTCAGAGTTCAGTATTTTATCTAGAGTATCATACGATTGGTTTGTTTAGTAAGAAAGTACTGTGATGAAAAATTTTGGCCGTCTGACCGGCGTCCCACTTACACAATATCGTTTGGAGGCTCGTCGTTCCCAAACCCATTTAACTATTAAGTTAAAATGTTTTTAGTGCGTAAATTGGTGAACCGCTGTAAGTGGCCACTTTCTGGTGGTTGAGTGTGTGATTGTTTGGAGGTATACTAGGTTTAGTTGCGTGCGAGTGCTGGGAAAGGTTAGATATAGGTGCCCACCAAACCACGAAGCGAAGATCCGCGAAAAGCGAAGGTTTTCGAATATTCCCAGAAAGAGACAGAATATATAATCGTCTGTTTCATTTTTGTAAACTCCAGCATAAGCGAATATAATCGAGGACAATCACGTATGGTCAAAATATAAACCACCATTTATTCACTAAAAATGAATAATAAGTCCGCGAAAGGTGAGGAATATTTCAGCTGTTTACATAGGGTACAAGACATCCGTTGCAAACGAATGTAAATCCGCGAAAGATGAACATTTTTTGTGTTTTTTTCTTCATTATTAAGAAAAATACTGTTAGTATGTGCAGAAACCATATATGCCATTTGTTTTACGAATTTCGTGAATATCACACGTGAAGTAAAGTGAGTTAAAATTAAATTTTAAATTATTGGAAATTAAAGGTATGTTTAGAAAATTGTATTTACTTACTTATTACTGATTTATTTAATTATTACAGTTATTCTATAAGATATTTACAGTTTATACAATTTTTGTAGAGATCAAATTCCCCATTGCTATATTTGTAAAAAAAATTTATTGCATATTCTTGAAGAGGACAATTATGCGCAACTTTTGGTCTAACTGTCTTACTTCCTAGAAACCGGTAGATGTTAATGCATAAACAGAACACGGACCTCGACTGCGACTGCGCAGTCCCTGTCTTTAGAATACACAGGATTGTATGGCGATGCAATAGAGATACTGGAGACGACAAGCCACCGGTTTTGTATAAAGCACTTTGAAGCCAGAGAAGTGAGACAAAACAGGGTCGTTATATCAAATTGTTGTTGTTTAGCGTGTTTCAAGAGTGGGAGTGAGTGAGACAAAACAGGGTCATTATGTCAATTGGTGTTGTTTTGCGATGTCCGCCTGCAACTCAATCGCTGCTTATCATCTCCAGTATATATATCTCTATGGGCGATGCGATGCATACAATAACAATTTCGCCTGCGACTGCGCAGTCGTGCTACACACTGATTCTGAGACTGCGGTTGCTCACACAGGGCTGCCAATTGTAATTTCGGATTTCAATTATTTCCCAGACGCATTCCATCAAAGATACAGATGCAGTGAGGAAGTTTTCGATGGAACATCGATGCGATTTTTCCAATACGCTCGTGATAGAATTGCAAAAAAGAAACACTACGAAAATGATAAGTCCACCACATAGGTAAGTTTAATCAAGATAACCTTATGGAGACAATAACCATTATGTAACTTTTTTTATAGGTCACTAAAATGGTCACTAAAATTAATATTTTTTTATGTTTTGTTTTATATTTATAACATTTTTAATTTATATTTTTTTCTAATTAAATGGACTCATTAGTTTTTGAAAAGTTGCTTCTTTTTTCTAAATTTACCTAGTTCAGATTTTAAGACATTGGAGGAAGCGTCCTTCGTTTAAGTCGATGATGCGCAGAGCAACAATTGTTGCATAAATTTTCTCTACTTATTTTCACTTGAAGTGGCGAATAAATAAAGCATTATATTCGCTCCAAACGGAAAATTGGCGGATGGCTACCGAACCGCGTGAAATGTTTCGCTTTAGATGCAAATATAGTCCGAACGGTGATTGACCAACAGTTTGCTAGTGGAATCAGAAGTGAAGGAAATATCGATTTCAGAGGTCCGGCGGTGAACCACAAACGAACCTTCCTGGCTTTTCACTTAAAGTGGTTTGCAAGTCATTCACTTGCAGACCCTTTGCCTCGAATATATACAGCTGTATATATTCGCTACAAGCGGAGAATTGCTGGATGGCTAACGAATCGTGTAAAATGTTTCGCGGCGGACGAAAATATAGTCCGAACGCTAATTTACCAACGGTTCGCTATTGGTGTTCACTAGTGAAGGAAATATTCACTTGGAAGGTCCGCCGGTGAACGGCAAGCGAACCTTTTGGTTTGCTGGGTGGACGAGGGGAATTCGCTGAATACAACATTTTTTAGAGGCAGGGGAGGTGGTCTTCAAAGTGGAGGAGATAACGTTTCAATCATATCTCAAGAACTGTTTAAGATAGGATCTTACAATTTATATGAGAGATACGCCCGGTAGATCTCTAGCAGAAAAAAAATTTTAGGAAAGATTGTGAAGGAAAAAATTTAGATTTTAATATCTCGAGAACATCTAAATTTACGTAAAGCTTCAGTGGTGGCACGTATACGAATATAATTTTTAATAGGAGTATTATAGTACGTGGGTGGGGGTGGTTTTCCTTCCTCAGGAACCACTTACGCTAGAACTTAGTGGGTATATGCAGATATGTATACTACAGAAGTACTTTAGATAAAAAACATAACGCAGTCACGATCGGCTGTAAGCCAATCTTATGATACTCTAGATGAAATACTGAACTCAGATTTATATTTAAGCTGGGAATATATCAAAAGAATGAGGAGTGCACACACAATTTTTGCACCTTTTATTTAAAGGTAGAAACTATTGTATAGTGGCTACTCGGTGGACGGTTAACCGATTTGTTGAGTCATAGTGAGTTCCATAAATTAAGTTAAGACATTTTTACAGAATTTTTGTATGGCAACTACAAGAAGGACTTATGAGAAATTTTTAATATTAATACTTTCAGCTGCGACTTTTATAAAATCTACGTATAGAAAATTGCTCAGTCGTAACTTAAAGCGTTCTAAAGCTCTCGATCAATATTGGTGAACACGTGTTTTAAGGACTTTTGTATGATAGCTACCCGAATGAGTCGACAGATGGCGGTAATTAATGAACTCAATCTTGCTTTTGATATAAAACTAATTCCAGTAAAATTTTGAATCACTGCTTTAACTCGTACTAGAGTTATAGTGAATTCTGTAACTTGCATAAGTTTTTGAAGTACTTTTGTAGGCTGCTACACGAAGGACTCATTCAATTTGCATCATATTTGGAACTTTCGCTTCAAACATTGTAAACTTTAAGTATGCTTTTAAGCTCCTAACTTGAAGCATTCGAGCAATAATTGTGAATACGTGTTTTAAGAACTCTTGCATGGGAGGTACCCGAAGGAGTTGAAGGATGTAGTTGGGGTTATAACAAAAGAATGCGAATTACACAAAATCCTACAGTGTGTCCTTCTTTATCACAGATGAAGACTGTAACCTAAAAGCTGGAAACCATTCAGCAAGAGCGAAAATTCTAAGGAAGGTTTAAATAAACATGTTCTAAATATAGAGGTCTGAGACTGGCAACTGTGGGTGTCAACACTTGAGCTTGAAACATGCAAAAAAAGCCGAAAATTACGTAATTTCATCAAGGCAGTTTTTTTATATATCGAACGTCAGTAGATTTAATACCAAAAACCAATATTTCCAGACCGGTTGGCGAGGAATAAACACATCCCAGACCGCGGTAAAAGTGTCAAAAATTAAAACGCATTAAATCGACATGCGAAATACGTTTACTAACCGGACACTTAAGAAAAAAAAGATCTTTATATTTTATTAAATTTGATGTTTATTCATGAACTGCTTAATTTCAACTGACTATTACAAATTATTATATTAAAAATGGAATTATTAATATTTAGACATTATATATTTTGTGCTAAAGTAGTATCTGGGTTTAAGGTGTGCAAAGGTGAGCATAGGAATGTGGATTGTACAATAATGATTATATAATATGATAACTACAACTATGTTATATAACTCGCTAGTACAAGAACGTGTCATTTAGATCAATAGAATCACTCCAGCAAAGCTGATTTTTTACAATATATTACACATATCCTGACTACAGAATTTGTACAATGCAAAACTAAAATTGAGGTGCTAAGGATCTGCTAGATAAAAAAAAGTTTAAAGTTAGTGAAATTCAGACGGGCTAGTAAGACGCGGCTGTGTGAGAATATATCATTCACTTCACTTACATCAATTCAGCAAAGCTGATTTTTATACTCTAGATGAAATCATATAGAGTATTATAAGTTTAATCCAGCCGAAAAGTTTGTAACGCATAGAACCAAGCCTCGGACGAAAAAAAGTTATATATTATTTTTTGTTTATTTGTGCCCAAAAACCTCAAATCCGTCTGACGTCCGTCCGTCCGTCCGTCCGTCCGTCCGTCCGTCCGTCCGTCCGTCCGTCCGTCCGTCCGTCCGTCTGTCCGTGAACACGATAACTCAAGAACGCCTTCACCTAGGATCTTGAAATTTTGAATCTGAGTGTTTGATTGAGTTTGTAAGGCTAAGTTCGTTAACGGGCAAAATCGCCCTACTCCTTCGGGTAGCTGCCATACAAAATGTCCTTAAAACATGTGTGCGAGAATATTAGCAAATAACTTCGGAAGGGTTTAAGCTACTACTTTGAAATTTTGTGTGTGTTACTTTTTTAATAGTTGGAGCTAAATGTATGATTATGAAGAAAATCCTGTTAGTCCTTCGTGTAGCTGCCATACAAATATCCTGTCAAAATGTATTCACTTAATTTACGAAACTCACTATAACTCAAGTAATCTTTTAGCTACGAAATCGAAATTTTGTACAAATTAGTTTTGAGTGAAAACGAAGTTCGAATTTACTAGTCAGCGAAATCCTTTTACTCCTTCTGGTAGCTGCCATACAAAATATCCTTAAAACGGGTGTTCAAGAATATTGGTCAATAACTTCAAAAGGGTTTAAACTACGACTTTGAAATTTTGTCTGTATTATTTTTCCAATAGTTGGAGCTAAATAAATAATTATGAAAAATATCCTGTTAGTCCTTCGTGTAGCTGCCATACAAATATCCTGTCAAAATGTCTTCACTTAATTTACGAAACTCGCTATAACTCAAGTAATCTTTTAGCTACGAATTCGGAATTTTGTACAAATTAGTTTTGAGTGAAAACGAAGCTTGGGTTTACTTGTCAGCGAAATCCTTTTACTCCTTCTGGTACCTGCCACACAAAATGTTCTTAAGACACGTGTTCAACAATATTTTTCGATAACTTTTGAACGCTTCAAGCTACGAATTTGGAATTTTGTACACGTTCATTTTTAAATGGTTCCAAGGAAAAGGATAAATATGTAAGAAATCGAGTGAGTCCTTTCTGCACCTCCCATGTGAAAGTCCTTCAAAAAGGACATTTTTTTTCGATGACTTACCCAGTTCAAGATATGAAATTAAACACTGAATATTGTCTTTTAGTTTTGAGTAGCAATCTAATGGGAGTCCTTAATAAAGGACATACAACATGCACACACGTAATTCTACTTTATCCCCAACTACAATATAAATCGGAGTTCAGTATTCATCTAGAGTATTATACGATTGGCTTGCAGCCGATCGTGACTGCAGTATGTTTTAACATAGTATTACTCATATCCTGGTTACACCAACTGAATAATGTCAGACCAAACTTCAGGTGTTAAGGATCTACCATTACATGGATTACTTGGTACATGGTTGTTATATTGAAGTTTTGTAGTTATATATTTCTCTTTAGGAATTTCTCTTTAGGCAACTTAAAGTACATTCCAGTTGCCTACTTGCCTACAGGCAAGTCTGTAAACTTGGTAATTTGAGCATTGTGTTGACAGATTTTAGTTTGTTATCAAAAGTAACTTTTATATCTTTCATGGAGGAGATTGCAGAATGGTTAGTTTTCACCACCATCTTATGAGTTCATGAAGTGGCATATATTGGTGGCGGTAGATCGTCCTGTCAAAAAGCCATGTTGGCTAGGTGATGCTATACCAGACAGCGTTGTGTATCAATCCTTCGAATATATTTCCAAAACAATCCAACATAAGTATTGCTTTATAGTTTAGTACATTTTTAGGGTATCCTTATTAAATAATCGAGCGCAATTTTTTACTTAGAAGAAAATAAGCCCTGAGTTTCTGCAAAAAAAAAATTTAAAAAAAATAGAAACATAAAAATTATAAATTTTTTAAAATAGTCAGTCTAAAGCCCATCCTGTATATATATATATACCGCTAAAAAGTCATGTAATAAATCCTTTCCAGAATCTTTCTATACAGATGAAAAATACTTCACGAAAAGCTCACACATTTCTTGGTTAACTTCGATTTTTAAGGACTAATGGAGAATGGTGATTCTTTTTACGTTACTTTCCATAAGACCAGAAAGGCTTAGGATTATTTATTAACAGAGAGTCATCTTAGGCTGATCCGAATATTTGTTATATTCGGTAAAGTGCATTTCGATGAAAAATATTGTATAAAATTGAATAGAAGCAGGAGGCGCGATCATCAGGTTTCATAATAGTTCATCCGAAATTATTGCACATGTAATTCAGGCTTATTTAAAGAGGCTTACAAACGGAATCTTTGACTTTTTATCTAACAATACATTCGATTGACTTATGGAATCTATTATATTGCATCAACTACTCCGCCTATTTAGAAGCATTTACGAGTATTTCATAACCGTATCCGGGTAATGCAATCAATACTGTAATTGCAAAGATGATCCACTATCGCCTCGTAATGTTTACAAAATTAATGATCCATTACTGGGGTCCTAGATGGACATTAGATTTCTACTTATTATCAAGATCAGTGATGATTACTAGTATTTCGTTCCTGACCACAAAATATGGTAATGGATCGTTGCAGTAAATAGGCGAATTTAGTCTTCTTGCCCACTAGAAGCTTAGAATTGCTGTGATGATCTGCATTATGAACGAATTGATGAGTTCATCAATTTTTGGATAGATAGGTAGATTAGATACATGAACTTAAACAGAAAGTGAAACTAAGAGAACTTAAAAGTTACTACTACCACAAAGATTGCTCAATTTATAAGATGTCTGCAGACCATAATACAATGCAAAAGTCAAACTCAGATATGTTAAAAACAAAACACAAATGTACAATGTCATCAAAAACCAAGTTCATTGTTCAAAAATCCTTCACATTTTTTTTCGTTCTTTGCTGAGATTATCCAGAGATCTCCTTCTGATTATGCAACGCTTTGCCATTACTTATGCTCCTGATACGCTTCCCGAATATTTTTTTCAGTTTTATTTATTGCAATGGTTACGTTATGTTGTCGGGAATTTTTACTATGCTAAAAAAATCACTGAAATTACACAGGAGTATCGAACAGCGTATTTTGTACTTCCGACGTAACTACTCTCCCGGGTAAAATTACATTCCTGGAAATGGCACATCCTTTTTATATGGCACTTTGTCTATGCCGCGGAAAATTAGCTATTGAAATTCCTTCTAGCGGAATGTGAAATATCGCTGGTATATCAATGGTACTCTTGTAAACTATAGAGGACCTGTATTGCTGACAGGATTTAATTGTTGTTGTTGGTTTTTATTCTAGATGAAATTATAGAGTATCGCAAGTTGGTCCAGCTTCAAAGGTTTGTAGTGGACAGAACGGAACCTCAGCAAAAAGTTATATGTTATTTTCGGCTCAGTGATGGACAAAACTTCAAATCAGTTTGCTATTCGTCTATTTATCTATCTATCTATCTGTGCAAAAAGTCGATAATTCGAAACAAAAAGTTTATCTAGGGTGGTGAACGGTTATATTCGATATGTAAAGGCGAAATTAGCACGGGAAGATGGAAGAAAACGAAACGTGTTACAAATATTTATAAATGGTTATAAAAAGCTCTTTAAAATTTTGTACATTATTTTTACAGAACCCACAGCACTATGGTCTGAAACCCCGACTTTCTTACCAAATAAAAATGTTCAAAAAAAATCCATTGAATTTTACATCTTTTGATAGTAAGTAAATATGCCCCACTTTTTCAAGTAAATTTACATTGGGATGTAATAGTCAATTTGAATGTAATTTTCAATTTTCGTTCAGTAAATTTCAATTTGCAATCAGTAAATTTCAATTTGCAATCAGTAAATTTCAACTTCGAAAGCAGCAAATTGTTACATATCATTTGTTGGGCAAGTCCTGGTCTGTTCCACTACACCCTCCTTTCCTTTTCAGGTCAAGTCTGTGCAGTGGCGGTCATATTGCTTTTCCAAGGGGGGGGGGGGGCATTGAAGTTCAGTAGCTACTGTATAGAAAATTGGTGCAGTAGCCGTTAATGCAGCGTGGGTGGAAATTGGCAAATGCTATGGTCGCTGCAGTTGGTACTGCTTAAAAATATCAACTTTTCATTTCCGCATCTAAATCGCCAGATTTTGGCAACCGAATTTCAGAATGTTAAAAAGCATTAACATAAGCTCTGAAAGGGATTTCTTTAAAATCGTTCAATTTATCAGCTGATTGAATGATATCAAAAATTTGAACCTGTATTGTATGATTGTAAGTCTTTAAGTAATGGAAAATTAAAGAGCAGGAACTAGAAAATAAAATAAATTGATTCCAAAGCTTGGTGTAAATTAGCTGTTTTTTGGGACCACTAGTGTAGGCAATGCACTCTTATTCGAACGCACCCCGTAGACTTAGAAGTAAGAGGTTATGTAAACGTCAAGAAGAAGACAGAGTTGAGTTGAGTTGACTGAAAGAAATAAACTTATCGAGATCGAGTCCGAGACTTTTTAATTTCTTTTTACTAAACCAACCGTGTTTTCGTTTGCTCGAAAGCCATCCTACCCTAGAAAAGTAGTATATTTAATTTTTATTATTTCTACTATCATACATATTTGATGAAATTGAATATTGGGCATTAAAATCCGAACCCTATATCTCATAATCTAAAGACCTCAGGCCCGACGAAGTAGTGATCACCCCAGTCATTAAGTTATCCTACAATACTTAAAATCGACAAAATAATATTTTATGTCAATGTAATTTATTAGGTATATATACATATATTTACATAGTCTCCTTATTGAGTCGATCTATAGTTTAGATGACTGACACCATAACCTAAACTAACCTACTCTCCCAATTTAAAAATTTAAAAAGAAAAAGTCGGAAATTCTCTAAAACTATTTTCAATTATTATAACCTCATAAGCAGGATCTTATATGTACCTGATTAAATCGCAAAATTTTGGCAAGTAGATTTTGAATTCGCGAAAAGCGTTTACAACGCTCTGAAAACATTTGTTTTACAACGAATATGATGATAAAATTTCTAATTTATTTTGTAAGCGTTAACTTTTGGAAAGGAGGAAATTTAAATTGAATGAACAAGAGTCGAAAGCTTGCATTATCATGCACTTTGAAATTTTGTAATATTTTATACAGGTAGTTGTGGTGACATATAATTTCAGAGCTGTTCAGTGACTATTATTTGTATTGAAATATTTTTTCCTAGAGATTTTTTTCACGGTACCTCTTATTATGGTTCTAATTAGTGTAAAAAATGTATGTTTTAAGTTTCACCCCGATCAGAAAATTAAAAAAAATTGAGATTCCGAAAAATGGGTCCCGATGTATTGACAAAACGGCCAAATAATATTATTCTGAGGATGATTATTGTAATTCTAAATATATAGGTTATGCAGCATCGGATATACCATCTAGTGGTCGTAATGAGAAAGTTTCATATTCAATCGGTTTCGACCGTATTTTGATAATGGTTAATAATACGAAGTTAGTATCGTGGGGAAAAATATCTGATTTCTAATGCTCAATATTATGTTATAGAAAGAGAAAACGGTTCAGAAAGTCCTTCACCAAGTACGAAATAAAAAATATTACGGATTAGTGATTAAATGTCAAAAATCATCTTTTTCGGCCTTGCTGAAGGACTTTTTTCTTTTTCTCATAACATTGAGCATCTGCCGATGACACTAACTTCGTATCGTTTACCGTAACAAAGTTACGCTCAAAAACTTATTTTTTAAGAAAAACTTCAATTGCTGAATTTAACCACTATAAGGCATTTTCGGTGGTACACCAACCACATATATATTTAGAGTTATATCACCCACAGAATGATACTATATAGGCCCGATGTCGATATCTTGGGAGTTAACGGAATCTTATACAGTTTGGTTTCTTTAAGATTCTTGAGGCACGTACTCCCCATATACTATTGAGATGAAATTAAAAACGTAATTTTTTTACACTTGTTCGAGCCATTACGATGGGTGCTGTGAAAAAAATTAAAAATTTTTTAATTGAGTGATTAGCTTTGATTAGGGTTTGAACTACCCCTTTTACCCGAGTAGATTTCAAATTCATCCAAAAATGGGAAATTTATTAGAATACATAATAAAAATTGTCCAAGCATAATCCAAATCCAAATTTTTCAAAATTAGTCTCAAACAGTAAAAGCTGCTTAACATAACCCAAAGATTGATTATATATATTTATATTCGAAATTTTATTACTTTCCGATTGAAATATTTTTAATTTGTACAGTCTTCTTTTCAATCAGGAGACAAAAGACAAAAGAAGGATTAAAGAAATACATAAGAGGAAATCAGATTTGTATCTATTAATCTAATAGTCTCATATAATTTTTCTTTAAAGCAGACGTGATAAAGTAATCATGGGTGACGAATCTGTTAGGGGGGGGCCATGGCCCCCATGGCCCCTATGACCGCCACTGAGTCTGTGACGGAAAGAATGGAGAGCGGCCCTAATCAGCTTTAAAGTAAGCCCAGCCGAAGATGCGGCGGCTGTTGCATCAACGAATTCTAACTGCTGAAGACTCCCGTGCACCCAATTAATAATACCGATCAGTTGGATCCCAGCCCCACTGTAGTAATGGGAACTGGGTTCCTCTACGTTTCCCGCGTACCGAATAAGACTTTCAAGCCGGAAGTAACGCCTGGTGGGGAGAGGGAAAAGGAAATTCACGAGCTTCGTCCAATTTTACCTTCAAATTTCCGACACCGCCGGTGCCGTTCAATATATCAATGCCAGCCGCAAGACACCACCTCGCGTACGTTGCCGATATTCTGCAGATCGAGCAAGAATCCCCACAGACTCAGCTGCGGTACGTGAATTCCGGCAGCTGGTAGGATGGTAAAAGGATCACGATTGAACGGAAGAGGCCGACCGGAATTCGGACGCCAAATGGAACCCTCCTGTCAACACTTGACAGATGCAACACTATGGACCCGGCTTAGAGCCCTGTCAAATGACAGAGAATAATGGGAACGCCGAGGCGCAGCCTACTGAACGAGGGAATTCATGCTCCGGCCTTTTTTTGGATTCCTGTCGAGAGTAAGGAACGTCTTTTGGTTTTTTCCGTTGGAAGTTTCGAACGGTGGAGTTTTTTTTTAAGTTTGAATTTTTCCGGTTGGAGTTTTGAACGGTGGAAATGTGGCGGCGGTGATAGGATAGTCGCCTTGAAGACAGTGGCGCTCCGGTTCGATTCCGTAATCCTGCATAGATTTTTTTTGGGTTGTTCCACGTCCCACTTCGAGGATTCCCCTTTAAAGCCTAGTACTGTGTTCCGAGCGAAACGAAATGAACGGTCAAATTCCATATAAAAAACATACTGCAGTCACGATCGGCTGCAAGCCAATCGTATAATACTCTAGATGAATACTGAACTCCGATTTATATTGTAGTTGGGGATAAAGTAGAATTACGTGTGTGCATGTTGTATGTCCTTTATTAAGGACTGCCATTAGATTGCTACTCAAAACTAAAAGACAATATTCAGTGTTTAATTTCATATCCTGAACTGGGTAAGTCATCGAAAAGAAATATCCTTTTTGAAGGACTTACACATGGGAGGTGCAGGAAGGACTCACTCGATTTCTTACATATTTATCCTTTTCCTTGGAACCATTTAAAAATGAACGTGTACAAAATTTCAAATTCGTAGCTGAAAGGGTTCAAAAGTTATCGAAAAATATTGTTGAACACGTGTCTTAAGGACATTTTGTATGGCAGCTACCAGAAGGAGTAAAAGCATTTCGCTGATTAGTAAACTCGAACTTTGTTTTTACTCAAAACTTATTTGTACAAAATTTCCAATTCATAGCTAAACGATTACTTGAGTTATAGTAAGTTCCGTAAATTAAGTGAAGACGTTTTGACAGGATATTTGTATGGCAGCTACACGAAGGACTAATAGGATTTTCTTCATATTCATACATTTAGCTTCAACTATTGGAAAAATAACACCTACAAAATTTCAAAGACGTAGCTTAAACCCTTCTGAAGTTATCGGCCAATATTCTTAAACACGTGTTGTAAGGACATTTTGTATGGCAGCTACCAGAAGGAGTAAAAGGATTTCGCTGACTAGTAAACTCAAACTTTCTTTTCACTCAAAACTAATTGGTACAAAATTTCGAGTTCGTAGCTAAAAGATTACTTGAGTTATAGTGAGTTTCGTAAATTAAGTGAATACATTTTGACAGGATATTTGTATGGCAGCTACACGAAGGACTAACAGGATTTTCTTCATAATCATATATTAAGCTCCAACTATTGGAAAAATAACACATACAAAATTTCAATGTCGTAGCTTAAACCCTTCTGAAGTTATCGACCAATATTCTTGAACACGTGTTTTAAGGACATTTTGTATGGCAGCTACCCGAAGGAGTAGGACGATTTTGCCCGTTAACGAACTTAGCCTTAAAAATTCAACCAAACATCCAGATTCAAAATTTCGAGATCCTAGGTGAAGGCGTTCTTGAGTTATCGTGCTAACGGACAGGTGGACGGACGGACGGACGGACGTCAAGCGGATTTGAGGTTTTTGGCCACAAATAAACAAAAAATAATATATAACTTTATTTCGTCCGAGGCTTGGTTCTATGCGTTACAAACTTTTGGGCTGGATTAAACTTATAATACTCTATATGATTTCATCTAGAGTATAAAAATGAATATTTCGCACATTTTTCGTGACGAAATATTTCGTTCGTTTTTCAGTACTGTGTTCATGGGCGGAATGGACATTTGCAGTAGTCACTGATAGATGGCGCATGGATTAGTTAAAGTTTTGTTTCCAAGGGTACGGTACCCTTGTATGAGAAGCGAAATATTTGACAATCCAAAATTTTCAACCGTTCCCTGTCAATTCACCGAAGCGTTTCATTTTCATTTCAGTAGAAAACAAAATCGAACGACGCGTCCAACTTCGTGGTTTACATGAAAAAGAATGTAATTTTCAACTCATATATAAATATAGTTAATTTTACACGAAATGTTGCGTAATTTTGTGAGACTTTTTATGTAAATCCGATGACGAAACAGGAAATAATGCGTCCAAAACGCAAAAAAGGCGAGATAGAAACATTCTAAAATCCATATGCCCTAAACGGTTAATGTTACGAAATTAAAACTTAATAATCATCTGTAGGTATACTAAGAGAATGAATTGGAAACAAATTTTTGAGAGAGGGTAGTGACGTACGGGGGTGGGGGTTGAAAAACTTTAGATTACGATATCTCACGAACAAATTGCACTAGAGAAATAAAATTTGGTCTGTGTATAAAGGTTGACAAATAAAGTTCGCTGAAAGTAAAATTTTTTTAAGGGGTGGTGGAGCATGGAAGAGGGGGGGGGGTAAGAATTTTTTTAAAAAATCACGTCTTATATCTTAAGAACGGTGTAAGATAGATGCTTAAAATTTTTACCAGAAATAGGCCTAATAGACCTCCAGCAGAAAAAAAAAATTTTAGGGATGAGGGTGTAGAGGGTGAGGGCGGGGGAGGGTTAAAAGGAAAAAGTTCCGATTTTTATATCTCGAGAACCTATAATGATATAAAGCTGAAACTTAGTATTTAGATAGAAATATAGTAGTAGCATGTTGGAAAAATATAATTTTGTATAGGGGTAGTATGGTACGGGGGTGGGGGATGTTTTTCTTAACTATAGAACGGCTTATGCTAGAAAATTGAAATTTTTTACGTATATGTAAATCAACTAGAAAAGTAATTTTGATTAAAAAAAATTCAAATATCTATTGGGTTTCGGAAGTGGGGAAAAAAAATGATCAGTGAAAATGGAATGCATGTATTTTTACGATTTTCGTCATATCTATTAGGTCTTTCCAAGTATTGAATTCATTTTTTTTGTACGGATTCTTCATATAAATACCTAGAAAGTGTTTTCAGGATTTTTTGAAATTCGACCCCCAAGGTGGTGTAAAGGTGATGTATACATTTTCACCAATTCAGCCGTATCCCTCATGTCTGATTAGATATCGAATAACTTTTTACTTCCCCGGGCTTATTTAATAATCACCTAAAACTCGTTTTCAGGTTTTTTCCTTTTTCAACCCCTAAGAGGGTAAAAACGGGTTGAGCACTTTTTCACGAATTCCGTCATATCTCTTAGGAGTGATAAGATATCGGATTGGTTTTTACTTCCTCGTGCTTTCTTTATATATATCGAATTCATTTTTACTTCCCAAGGCTTCCTACATAATCGTCAAAAATTTCAGGATGTTTGTTATTCAACTCCAATAGGACGTATGGCTTTCGACATATTTCTCAGGATTGATGAGATATTAGATTGTTTTGTACTTCCACAGACTTTTTATATAATCGCCTACAAACGCATTTCCGATTTCATGTAATGGCCCAAAACCAAATCAAGAAAAACCTTCTAATGGCGTAACAACTGATATAGACCTCGTCCCGGAGTATGACCCAATTATGTAATTCATATGTTATATGTGGCAGCGGCGTAAGTATTCTAGCGCGACCGCTTCCCGAACTTTATTTAGGTTTTCAGTCACAAAGAAACTACACCGCATCTCAGAATTAAACTCGTTCCGAACTTCTACCCAAAAAATAATAAAGTTGCGCCCAGACTGTTGGCAGATTTTTTTTAAAATAGTGTACCTTATTCTTCTAAATTCTGGACAAATTTGCAGACCATGGCAAGTGTTAATATTTGTAAGTTCATTTAGCATAAATTAATAGTTCACTTAATTGCTAAAACCGAAAGAAGGGAAAAAAGCCCACCGGATGACTACGAGGTTTCAGGAGAGAAATGGTGCCAGGATACAATCTAAAACAATAATAGAAATGTTAAAAAAAAATGAAAAAACATAATTCGACATCATCTAAACGCTCCGGTGCAGAGAATCAAGGGGAGTGAAAAATAATTCAGCTGCTGTGCTAAAATAACCTGCTAAAAGTACTCAACGTAGAGGTAAGATAGTTAAGATCATTTCTACCTCCTCCTCCCCCCAAAAAAAGACCAAATTGCTCTAACTGCTGAGGATGCCGTAATGTATTTATAACAATAATTTTTATTATATATAACAATAATTTCAATAAACGTGGGTATTGGAATATAAAGCTAAATTGTAAATACAGAAATCGTGACATATCTCCATCATGTGAAACAATTCTGCAGGCTAAGACAATTTGTAGGGTGTCCGGAATGCCAATAGCAGAAAGTATAGCTAAAGTTCCCTTGCAAAATCTGCTTGAGCAAATTGTTAGAAGAATGAATATTTATGGTGCAGCAAGAATGATAATAGTATAGACTGTCTTCGATGGAAGCACCGGTCAATCTAATTATAAACAAGGATATGAGGATCCAGGATTGCAAGCTAGTCCCGATCATTTTCTTTTACCACAACGTTGAACCTCTTGCACTTCTTCATAAAGTTTTGGAATCTAAGAAGGTAGGAATCTTAGAATTCGTGATAAGGCCCATACATGCTTGGATTAGATTTTTTTTAATAAGTACTTCACGTTGAATTTGAAAAGTGTCAGATGCGCGATAGCCAGGATTAAATTAAATTCTCGGATTGTAAAAAGCAGCGGTAGTACTAAAACTTCTATTTTTAAATTACTAAATGCAGAAAAATTTGAGAAATTGTCTTTCGAAACAGGACACTTATATCCCATGCTTGCAACAATACAGACGGGCGTAGTACATGGAAAACACATTCGGCAGAATTGTGTCTATTTGGAGAAGATACCGCGGAGTTTACTAGTGAAACTTATGCATTTAATGGCATTTTGACTGATATGTAAATATCCAAGCAAAAAATTTTAAAACAGTTTTTTTAATTTTTCCCAAAAGAGTTGTCAGACAGTCAAGATATCATGCGAGCAAGAAAGCCGGAAGTGAAAACGAATTGGTTTGGAGTAAAATATAAGGTCGAGTTCATCGGTAAATTGATCTTTTCTAGACCTTTTCTATTGGTTCCCACACAGAAGTCTTTAAAATTCTTGTCCATGATTTGTGTATGCTTGAGGCTATTGATTTGGAATTACGGATATAGTAATTCTCTAATAGTTGCTAGCATAGAGATATATGTACTGGAGACGACAAACCATCGGTTTTGTATAATGCGCTTTGAATCCAGAGAAGTGAGACAAAACGGGGTCGTAGTGTCAAATTGTTGTTATTTAGCGTGTTTCAAGAGCGGGACATAATATAGATATTAGTGACAAAAACAGGGTCGTTATGTTAGTTGCTATTGTTTCGCGTGTGAGTGAATGCGATGGCGTCCGCCTTCAACTCAATAGCTGCTTGTCATCTCCAGAATATATGTCTCTCTACTACTAATTTTTATACTCTAGATGAAATCATATAGAGTATTATAAGTTTAATCCAGCCCAAAAGTTTGTAACGCATAGAACCAAGCCTCGGACGAAAAAAAGTTATATATTATTTTTTGTTTATTTGTGCCCAAAAACCTCAAATCCGCTTGACGTCCGTCCGTCCGTCCGTCCGTCCGTCCGTCCGTCTGTCCGTTAGCACGATAACTCAAGAACGCCTTCACCTAGGATCTTGAAATTTTGAATCTGGATGTTTGGTTGAATTTGTAAGGCTAAGTTTGTTAACAGGCAAAATCGTCCTAGTCCTTCGGGTAGCTGCCATACAAAATGTCCTTAAAACACGTGTATAATATTGGTCGATAACTTCAGAAGGGTTTAAGCTACGACATTGAAATTTTGTATGTGTTATTTTTTCAATAGTTGGAGTTAAATATATGATTATGAAGAAAATACTGTTAGTCCTTCGTGTAGCTGCCATACAAATATCCTGTCAAAATGTATTCACCTAATTTACGAAACTCACTATAATTCAAGTAATCTTTTAGCTACGAATTCGGAATTTTGTACAAATTGGTTTTGAGTGAAAAGAAAGTTCGACTTTACTAGTCAGCGAAATCCTATTACTCCTTCTGGTAGCTGCCATACAAAATGTCCTTACAACACGTGTTTAAGAATATTGGCCGATAACTTCAGAAGGGTTTAAGCTACGTCTTTGAAATTTTGTATGTGTTATTTTTTAAATAGTTGGAGCTAAATGTATGATTATGAAAAAAATCCTATTAGTCCTTCGTGTAGCTGCCATACAAATATCCTGTCAAAACGTCTTCACTTAATTTACGGAACTTACTATAACTCAAGTAATCTTTTAGCTATGAATTGGAAATTTTGTACAAATTAGTTTTGAGTAAAACGAAGTTCGGGTTTACTAATCAGCGAAATCCTTTTACTCCTTCTGGTAGCTGCCATACAAAATGTCCTTAAGACACGTGTTCAACAATATTTTTCGATAACTTTTGAACGCTTCAAGCTACGAATTTGAAATTTTGTACACGTTCATTTTCAAATGGTTCCAAGGAAAAGGATAAATATGAAAGAAATCGAGTGAGTCCTTCCTGCACCTCCCATGTGAAAGTCCTTCAAAAAGAACATTTTTGTTCGATGACTTACCCAGTTTAAGATATGAAATTAAACACTGAATATTGTCTCTTAGGTTTGAGTAGCAATCTAATGGCAGTCCTTAATAAAGGATATACAACATGCTCACACGTAATTCTACTTTATCCATAACTACAATATAAATCGGAGTTCAGTATTCATTTAAAGTATTATACGATTGGCTTGCAGCCGATCGTGATTGCAGTATGTTTTTTTACAGCGGTCACTTTCAAAAGCTCTGCACGCGAATAAAACCATATTTCTCCTTAAAAATAATTCCTATGTTTGTTGAAATATGAACAAATATGTCATAAAACTTTCAAGAATGGGTAATTCATATTCTTGGAAAAAAAACCCAAAAAACGAGGAAAAAACTGGCCGTCACATAGGACGATCCCCTTAAGCAAAAAAGTAATGCTGAGTATAAGATAGATAAATCCGTCCATGACACACGTTCACCATACGAAAGTCCTTGCAGCATGTGACTTCACTGAAGAACCGAAGAACGCTTACCTCTAATAAAAAGATGAATTCATTATGTACACTCCTCATTCTATTATTTCAATCGGATTTCTGTATTTTGTCTTCTAGAGTACAACAAGAATGGATGTCTATCGTGACTGCGGTGTGCTTTTTCTTCGCCGTAAGATACGGATTCAAATTTTTATGCAGTTATATGATATATTAAAGAATGTTATTAAAGCTACTCATATAATATCAGATACCACCACTATGTCCTTACTCTTGGCGACATAGGCGGTATTTGCAATTCGGATATTCTTCAAAGTCTTTGGTATTGTCATGGCCAACTTAAGATCAACATAAAATTGCACAACTAATGGAATATTTGAATACGAAATTAAGTGGATAGTCTTGATTTTATGCAATTCTTGTTCCTGAAGAGGCCGTATGGCCTTGGGCTACAAGGATGCGTGTTGAGTGCCACATAAAGGTGGTGTATCGGTCATGTTTTATTTATAAAAGTTTCTCTACTTTTCAGTCTTCATCCCATAGCTCCAATAAGTTTGTATTCAAAAGATTTAAAATATCGAAATTTCCAGGTGGCGATTTGGATCCTTAGACGCTCGTCATAGACTAATTGATGTGTTAGTAATCGCTCGAAGATATTCTTGAATAAACTTTTGGATAGTGGCAGATGATCCTTCTAAATCGCCCTTTAGGAACGTTTTATTACACAAAGACAGAATACTTCAGATACCGTTGGAAAAAAAATTACAATGAAATATTCAAAAGTTAAGAAACATTTCGTTGATAGGAATTTGAACAATGAATGCCATATGGTTCTGGTTTATAAATTGGAGTTAGTGCATGGATATGTGTAGGTGCTTGTGAAAGTTTTGCTGGATATCCTTATATAAAGAAAGATCTTGTTAAAAAGTCTGAAAGTTTACATCCTTGGAGGAAACTCTGAAACTGCTGGTTCAGATCTTCTACCTTAGCCGTGTATAAAAAGAGGACAGGACGTTGGTATAGAAAAACAACGGTTTTGTATATTTTCTCTAAGTTGGTCGCTCCGCAACCGGATGATATTTATTCAGATTACTCGTGAAGAGTTGTGTGTATATTCTGATGGCCTTGTCATGGCTTGAAAGGGCCAGTACTGGATTATACGCTAGGGAACTAAAGGAATGGTCGACAGAACTCATACTTAACTACATACCTACATTACATTGACATACGTAGTAAATAGCAATATTTCGTGTGAAATTACTTTTATGACGACTGATAATACTTATGACAATGACGGATAAAAAAACTTACTGTGAACTAAAGTTGGAGTAGAACGGAGTGATGCAGGCCTATTCGCATTTATGGACCAAATAATAGTTACAAACTATGATATCAGGATACGTACGTGCGTATCTAAAATGACACAATTGCAACCTTCCTATGTCGGTTATGAAATGTTAAGAATTGGCTACGCAAAAATCCATAAAAGTGGCAGCGATTTCGCCGACCTACCACACACTCCGGCGTAACCTACTCGTGTGCCAAGTAGGGGGTATATAGTATGTGGGGTTGAGGATACAAAGGATAGGTACTTAGGACAGATATGGCACGCTAGGTACGTTCGGTTCATACATATTTTAAGAACAGACCCTGAGGTGGCTATGTAAAGGGGATAAGTAGGGTGGGTGTGAAGAATAGGTACCTACTGCTTATACTTATGATGGGTATGTAGTGTGAATACGTTTAGCATAACGTGTTCATCTTGGTTTGGGTCTGCACTACAGTTTCCAACGATTACAATTATTATGATTTTATCATAAGATACTGTTACATGTAAACCTTGCAACCGCGCAACCGTGCAACTCGATCGTTTCACATAATGAAAACAACAACAACCGAATACCTAGTTGCAAAATAACCCAATCAGAAACCTAGCTGAAGATAAGGCGAAACAACACGATTGTATCTCCCTTCTTATCGAATGCTCTCCAATGTACTAGAACCCTGTACATAAACCACTGAATGAAGATCAAAATCGAAAGCTCTAAAGCTTTCTAGAACAATCCACACGCATCGAACATTCAAGTACATCCTAGACTGCAACCGGCTAGTATATAAGCAGGTGAAGCTCTCAGCGAAGACACAGTAATTTTTATTACGTCGACTGTGACAGCCAGTGAACGAGTCAAGCGATATATGGTATAAGCGGGCGATATTGCCATACAGTGCGAATTATTGTGCGAATAGAACTTAAAGTGCGATTAATAAATAATCACTTATTTTTATTTTAACCGAATTGTGTTTTACTTGAAATCCCGGCAAACCCCTAGCTCGCAACAATACTTTACTTTATAATTTCACTTGACTATCATAAAAATCATAGCCTCCGTGACAGTAAATACCTTAACTCCTAGGATACGGACGTGGATTATACTCGTACCCTACTTATATACCCTACCTACGTTGGTCATACATTTTACAAATAGCATCGGTATGTGAAAAAACGGTTCACTTAGTAGTACACTGATAACGAAGCAAGTATTTGTACCATAGGTACATGTGACTAAGTCACTAGTAGATGCGGCTTTAACTGAGAGTAGAATGCACTTGGTACTACTTACATTCAGGGCTGACGATGGCTGCATCACACCGAAACAAGAAGTTACGCTCCACCAGTTTGTTTTAGCACACAAAATGGTCGCTACGTCGATGACATGTTTCACAGCTTCAATGGCTAACAAGTAGAGCCAGCGCCGGATGCTGAGGATAGCCTTGCAAGCTCATCCTCCGCCTTTTTATTAATATTCCGTCTATGGCCAGAAATGCAGCATAAAGTGATGTAAAATCGCGTACATTGTTCGCTAATCTTGTCCTTGACAACCTTATAAGATGAGATTTAATTGCATTTTAGTCGAGTGTCTTAAGGAATTTGACTGTCGGTGAGGACAATATTGCGTATACTTCGCATGACACATGCTTCCAGCTGAGTGTCTGCCTACATGATACCGTCGTTTCCACCTGAACAGTGTTTCAGTCATTTACGACTCGCAATGATTGAAGTCCGCGGAGTAAACTTCAGCTCCTTTATAAGTTTTAGAACTGTGGTAGCTCTGATAGGGGATCCTCGTTGATAATTCCGTGGAGGAATTAAGCTGTAGAATGAAATAGTCTACTTCCTCGAACGGATTACAGTCACTCAGGTTCAGTATAGATATAGGTACGAGTATGTCTGGATTTCCAGTTTTTTGATTCCTTCAGTTTAACCAATTTTAGTTGCCAACATTTATTTTCAGCTGAACATGATGAAGGATCATCTCAAGCTCCGCTGTATGACTGGTGCTAACCGTGGCTGTTACTCCAACGCTCCCTAACGCATTATCATTCCGAAGATTGGAATTGGTCTCACTATAATTATATCTTCAGGCTGAATTTCAAATTTACCCGAAAATATTCTTGAAAGCGTAGAGTGCCCCTAAGGCCGGTTGAGAACGTATTCCCCAGTTCAGGAAGTTGAAACTGCGAAATCTTGTTCTTGGAAGTAAAGACGACCAGCTCTGCGCCCTGGTTCTCACTAATGTTAACACTATTTCGAGCAGATCAATGATAGAGGAGAGAAACCTCTTTGAAACCAAAATTGCTAAGTCATCTGTGTGTGCAACTAAAAAAAATTATTAAGAGTATTAAAACGTAGCTGCTATGAGTATGTTCCCTTTCAGCTATTGAAAACAGCTAAACAACAAAGGTACCTGATTTTCATAGGATATAAATGTTACACCTTGACAGTCTTATTCCCATTGTGTGTACATACGATGTCCTCTTTATTGTTGATATTCCCGATTTCAGGATGGCTATGTTATCAGCGTAAAATGTGCTAATTCAGTTATGTAAACTGGAAAATATTCAGATAGCTTGACAGAGTGGCATACAGTGTAATATACTAGCTTTACCAAGAATGAGTTTGTCGCGTGATCGAACTGATCATCATACGTTTCAACATTGTTGAATTAACTGGGTTGTTACTGTTCCAATGATCAATGGGGTCAGGCTAGAGTTAACATAGGAACTTTCAGGGCATTTCAACCAGCTTTCTTCAAATATTCGTACAACGTTTTATCCTTGGAAAAAGTTCTGAAATAATTTGTGTAGGACATGCTGAAAGGTAGCCACTTGTAGTGAGTGTCTTGGAAGGTAGAAAAAACCTGTCAAGCAAGACTCTGATCTATTGTTGGTACTTGCAATCGGGGAAGAACATAATCATTGCGCTTTTATCAGTGGGATGAGTTTTTCCTGGTTCTAGTAACTGCGGCTTATTACTAATCTACTGGTGGTGCACGTCAAACGTTGGTGAAGTTCATTTTAATGGAAATTTTATTTTAAGCCAAGCTGCAAGCCAATCGTATGATACTCTAGATGAAATACTGAACTCCGATTTATATTTTAGTTGGGAATATATCAAAAGAATGAGGAGTGCACACACAATTATTGCATGACCTTTTATTTACAGGTAGAAACTATTGTATTGTGGCTACTCGATGGAGTTTAAACGATTTCTTAAGTTCTAGTGAGTTCCATAAATTATAATAAGCTAGGACATTTTTACATGGCAACTACATGAAGCACTTACGGGATATTTTTATATTAAGCTGCGACTATGTTGTGAACGGAGGCCTTGGAGTGAATATTTCGACTTGAAAAAACAAAATTTTTATCGGCGAAGAATTTAATTTGAAGCAATTTGCCATAAAAAAAAATTGTCGCTCGACCTTAAATAAAAAAATATTGCTATTTAAAAATTTACAATTCACTTACCTTTTTCGTGTCAGTTTTACTTCAATTTGACATTTCGCATGGAACCCGCATTGCTACGCTCCAACTACTTTTCGTGCAGCCCTGCGGGGCTCAGGGATTAAAACTCCCTTTTCGCGTTCATGTTTGGCTGACGCGCGCTACGCTCCAACTACTGTAAATATTCTACGGCTAGTGGTCTTCCAAACAAATCCCACTAAAGTTTGAATATTGCAATGCTGGTTCCATGCGAAATGTCAAATTGAAGTAAAACTGACACGAAAAAGGTAAGTGAATTGTAAATTTTTAAATAGCAATATTTTTTTATTTAAGGTCGAGCGACAATTTTTTTGATGGCAAATTGCTTCAAATTTAATTCTTTGCCGATAAAAAATTTGTTTTTTCATTTTCAGTGCTGATTACTGAAAGTAAATTTTACCAATTTTTCTGCCCTCCGCGTGTACTCGGGCGATCACTCGACTCCTCTTCAACCTTTTCCCTCTCTCGACCGCTATGCCGCTTCCGGCATTTACCGAATAACGGTAACCAAATTTCTCGCGGCTAAGTTGGTGGCAGTTGTGGGTGCGATCAAAGTTCATCGTATGCTGAGCCTTGAGCGCACCCACAACCGCCCACCAGGAAATGGTCGAGTTGTCTATTGACAACTCAATAACTATTATAAAATCAACGTATACAAAATTTTAAAGTCGTAACTTAAAGCGTTCTAAAGTTAGCGTTCAATATTGGTGAACACGTGTTTTAAGGACTTTTGTATGACAGCTACCCGAATGAATCGACGGATGGTGCTAATTAATGAAATCAGTCTTGCTTTTGATATAAACACTAATTCCTGTAAAATTTTGAATCCCTGCTTTTACTCGTACTAGAGTTATAGTGAATTCTTTAACTTGCATAAATTTTTGAATGACTTTTGTAGGCTGCTACACGAAGGACTCATTCGATTTGCATCATATTTGGAACTTTCGCTTCAAACATTGTGAACTTTAAGTGTTCAAAATTTCAAGTTCGTAACTTGAAGCTCGGTTCTATGCGTTACAAACTTTTCGGGCTGGATTAAACTTATAATACTCTATATGATTTCATCTAGAGTATAAAAATGTTGAAACCCATGCTCCACTACAGGTGGCCGATTTTTTGTTCAGTTTATTATTTTAATTACTGTTAGAGAAAAACTTATACAACTTTGTAAGGCTGTTTAATTTTACCTTTGAACAATTCAACTTGACAGTTGCTCTTTGCCAGATATTTCCGTAACGATAAAATGTACCATCACTATCCTCTAATTTGCAAGAAAAAAAAACAATTAAAATAGGATTAATTCGTCCTTATTGTTCCTAACTTCGTAATAAATTGTACTTTCGAAAGTTTCGCGAAAGAAGTCAACCAAATAAATGGTCTCCTTCAAACAGCTATTTATTCAATAAAGCTCGCTTCACTTAGATTCAAATACTTGTACATCTATAAATTGAAGTTAGCGAAAATCGTGAAAGGATCCATCTCTCGAACCGCTTTTAAGGAAATTCAAATTCACCCTGGGCATTGTGATTCGAGGATACTCAGTGTCTGCTACACTTTGAGTTTTCTATTGTTCTTCCTTCCATACTTTCCAATGCAAAGCTAAAACTGTTCAAGTGGAAGTAAAAGCGTTTTCAGTTTACGTCTAATCGAAGATCATAAATTATGATGACAATTACATACTAATTTTAAAGCATTCTTTAAGTAATAAATCATCGCTGTAAACTGAAATATGTATAAAGAAATTTTGGGAGGAATGAGGGAAAATTTCAGCCGACAGTTATTAGTTTTGGTTTGTAGCCAGCACGTAGACTGCCATTCAGTTCGTTAATGATCACGCTGCACGATGGCAATCTTTGCCCCATTTTGGCCTTTTTTATCCGAAAACCAACTGAGTATCGAGCCTGTTGACCACGATTTCCTGTGTGACGCGCTCTACGAGTAGATGCCTTAAAAAATCGACTACTGACCACATTACGAGCATAATGTTTTCATCAATTTTCGATATCAATGATTACCTGAAACGAATTGAACCAGGTGATATCGAAGGAGCAAAGCTTGTATCCATTAGTGATTATTACTAAAATTAGATTGGGATTAAAGTGAATGGAATCTTAATGCCACAAGCCGCTTGATATTCCATTATCATAAATTTTCAGACTAGAATAAAAAAAGATAATACCACAAACAATAACTTCTTTTTATATCCCAACAGAATTATACGAAAGAAATATTTTCACCATCTGGAAAAATGGCAAGTGAACATCCGAACGAATGTCCATTATTCTTAGTGTTTTCTACTCAAACAACGTTATCCTTTGCAGAAACTTTTTGGCACAAATGTTTATATCCAAGACTGCTATAAATTTAAATCGTGAAATCGTGAAGGTTCGCTTCCTATTTGTGCCCGTAAATTTGTCTGTTCGAAAATCATTGAACCGTTAAACTTTACTTTAGGACATTTTAAAAAATCCGGTTTGCCAACTTAATTGAAACTGAGTTGCGAATTGTAGTGCTTCATAATTTCGTGAACAGAAACATTAGTTCACTTTATGTTAGTTGTACTAACTACAATGTCACAGTACTTTGAATAGGATCACATAAGTACCGTTTAGTTTGCTCAAACTGCCACGGTCCTCTCGGAAATCTAATTTGTATTCCTTGAAGTTAATAACATCAGCAATTCATATATCATAAATAATCGCAGCAGTACACGTGTGAAGTTCAAATTTCTCGAATCGCATGTCGGAAACCTATACGCTAAACAGTCAAGTGCGTATCAAAGTTGGACCCATAAGTTGGAATCACGAAAATCTAAAGTTATATTTGAGATAACGAAAGTATGGTGAAATTTTATAATTATCTTTTATAAGAATATGTGTCGAAGTTGCGTCGTTCGATGAGTCAAATCAATTCTGTGATGAAACAGCTCTTTCAGAATTCAGCTCAGTTTCCAAACAATACTTTCAAGTGAAGCTGTTCTATCCTCAATAGCTGTAGTCAAGTCAGCGATTGAATCAAGTTGAAAGGTATACGTAGGTACCTTTCCAGATTCCTCAAGTTCCTACAACAATTTCTTTCTTGGTATTATAAGTTTATCGCGCCGGCATAGTTAGATCAGAAGTCATCTTCATTTAAGTGAAATCATTTCATCACTTGAGGAATACTTTTTTTTAATAAAGTGTAATTTAAACGATTTATTGGGATAAAATATAAAATACATATAAAATAAAATAAAAACAGACACTCATGGAATCGACATCTTATAGAATAAACGTGTAAATGTAATCCCATATGAAAGGTGACAAGTGCTCATATAAAAGGTGCAAAAGTTTATAAAAATTTTTTTTCTAGGTATCGTTGTGGAAATGGTTATAAATCGACTATTTCGTTATACTTGTCATAATTACTTACGATGGCGTTACGGTCCAAATCGGACCTTGGCCACCTGTATACACCAGAATTGAGAATCTTAGCAGTGATTTGCTGTCTGCGTCAATACAATCCTCCCAGCACTTCCGTGGTTTTCGAACTGATCTTTATCCATTAACTTTTCCCTTTAGTGTGCTTTTGGCGATTCTTTCGTCAATCGTCCGCTCCACATGACCAGCCCATTGTAGCTTCTTGAATTTTATGAGGATCGATACTTCTGGATTATCAAATATGGCATACAATTCTCTATTGTATCGTATTCTCCAGATCGAGTCTCCCCTCACAGGTCCGAGGATTCTTCTGAGGACTTTTCTTTCAAAGGCGTAAACTAATTTTTCGGACGCCTGAGTTAATGTCCACGTTTCACTTCCATAGCATAGCACAGGTCTTATAATTGTTTTGTATAGTTTAACCTTTGTTTTCCTATGCACATTTTTGTTTTTAATTATTGGGAGTACCGAATAATACGGTTGTAGTAGATATTTTTATTGAATAAAACAATAAATTAATTTAAATACAAGTTCAAAATTTAAGTTGTATAATATAATAGTACAGTAGTAGTCCGGTCGACGGCTGACGATGAAAAGAGGACGATGTCACTATGTGTTTTTCGATCATGTATATTTTCGAACTTAACATCGCAAATGATTTGCTGCGATGTTCTACTACTACACGTCTTATTTGCCATCATTATTCTTCTTTTAATTTCGATGGGTTCGCTTCCATCCTTCGATATATGTATTTACCCCGAGATATACAAAGTTGTCTACGTTTTCTAGGTTAAAGTCTCTACTTCGTTATACAAGATAATAATATTGAAAATTTTCAGTACAAGGACTATCTCGAAAACTGTACGGAAATAGGCAAATGTAGGGGATTTTAACTCCTAAGCTCCTAAGTATATAACAATATGTAGCATAACAATTGTTTAATTCGTAATAAAGAGTGGTAGCAGTCAATAGAAAGTGTGTAAGTTTCGATAGTGCGCCTCGCTGAAAATTGTGTTTCTTTCTTTCTTTTGCAATATTAGTAAAAAGATGACTCTAGGAATTTATCATGGATTTAACATGATAATTTAATAAATTTAAACTAATCGCAGAGTGTCCTTTCTTAAATATTGAGTTTTAGTATACTTTGAAATTTACCGAAGAAGTACACCAGGTTTCGATTATAAGGGAAATATGTTTAAGCGAGGCATCTAGGAATTTCAAACGAACTTACAAATGTCAATCAGACGAAACACGCACGGATATGGACTAAACGTAAATAAATTTAAACGGCACAATTTGGTGGTAATAAAATTTTTTTAAATCTTGATAAAATCTGTAGAGTTTTAGTTGTAATTCAACCCAAAAGTTATTATAGTAAATGAATAAGTATCCAAAAAATTAAGTGAGCCATTCGTGTAGCCGTCATTCAAAAATCTTTGAAGAAAGTGGAAGATACTTAAATAGCGAAGTGAGGCTTCTGCAGGCTCAAACCAACAAATAAAAGCAATGCTATCAAATATTTGGCTAAAAAAATTTCACGAAATGTACTGTAAAATTTTTTCCGTCAAAATATACTTTGTATAGAGCAAATAAAATAATGTGCCAAACAAAAATTTGACGATTAGACTATATTTGCATTTATCAGAGATAATAGTCGAATATTTGACATCAGGGCATACAGTGTAATACTAGCTTAATATTAAAATCAAAAAAGATTTTTTTCGCATAGATCCACTGAAAAGTTAGGAAAAAAAATCCTTCTCTCTATACCGGGATTTTGTAGACAAAAAGATACCTTCTGATTTTCAGCGACTCTAGCCTCTCAGTCACAGCCAATAGACAGTAATTATATGTGGACAGACGCGAACGCAGAAAATTATTTATTATAAAAATGAATTTCCATGTGACCTACTTTTTGCAAGAGTATGTCCCCTCAAATCAGATCTTCATTGTACCTCTTAAGAAATCATTTAATAAGGGGAGCTTAAAACGAGATCTCTCATGGGACTAATTCTGGAGTACTCGCGCAACTAGTAAATTCCCGTGATTAATCCTGGAGTACTCTTCAGGGAGATTCGAAAACCTCGTTTTCTCCCCAATATAACCTGCTTCTTGCAAGAGAATGTCCTCTGAAATCAGATCTCCATTGTTGTAACTCTCAAGGAATCATTTAAAAACTGTTGTAAGGGTGCATAAAACGAGGTCTCTCGCACTTCTTGAGAGATGCTAGAACACCTCGCTTTGCTCTTCTTTTTTTCGTTGCAATCTGATCTGGAATTATTTAAAAAAAGATCATACTGCAGTCACGATCGGTTGTAAGCATTGTAAGATACTCTAAATGAAATACTGAACTCCGATTTATATTGTAGTTGGGGATAAATTAGAATCAGGAGTGCATTGTCCTTTATTAAGGAATCTTATTTGGTTGCAACTCGAAACTAAAAGACAATATCATCAGTGTTCAATTTCATATCTATAACTAGGTAAGTTACTATTTTGAAGGATTTTTACATGGGAGGTGCAAGAAGGACTAACTTGATTTCTAGCATACTTGTCCTTTTACCTGTACCCATTTAAAAATTAATTTATACAAAATTTCAAATTCCTAGTTTGAAGCATTCAAAGCTATCGGAAAATAATGTGGAACACATGTCTTAAGGACTTTTTGTATGGAAGCTACCCAAAGTGGTAGAATGATTTCGCTGACTTTCACTCAAAACTAATTTGAACAAAATTCCGAATTTGTGGCTGAACGATTTCTTGAGATATAGTGAGTTCCGTAATTTGAGAGAAGACATTATTACAGGATTTTCGTATGGTAGCTACTCAAAGGACTCATGTGATTTTTGATATTAATTCATTAAACTGCAACGTTTGAAAAACCAACGTATACTAAATTTTATAGTCGTAACTTAAGGTGTTCCGAAGTTATTGGTCAATATTCTTGAACAGGTATCTAAAGGACTTTTTGTAAGGCAGCTACCCGAAGGAGTAGGACGATTTTGTCCGTTGACGAACTAATTCGACCATACAAACTTTCTATTTTCGTGGCGTTCAGTTCTCACTTAACTGAAAAAATTTCGCAAATCACTTTCAGAATATTTCCGGAGCTAACTATGTATGTATGTACAGTAGATGCCGCTTATAGTAATCGCGGATAATGTTATAAGCCGCATTTTGTTATCAAAACAAGTTAGTTCCATTTTCCACAAACGAAATTCATCGCTTATTGGAATAAAAATTCGCTTTATGTTATCATTCGGGCCTCCTCTTTTATCTTCATGTGAATGTGATCAAAAAGGCAAAATAAAGACAATCTCAAAATTAAAGATGATTGCTCTTGGTTTTTCATTTATGTAAACACAAGACGATACATATCATAGATTACTATGAGAAATTTCAGTCTTTTCGTAGCTTCAGAATGAGCTAAACTTCTCCTTTTTTGCTCCATTGATAGTAATACTAGATATCTCCATATTTACTCCCTCATTGAGTTCTCCTCAAACTTCCTACTGGGTAACTACCACATTACTACATTTCCATTTCCATGGCGAGTTAGTTTTCATGGAATTACGAGTTGAGTTGAAATTCGTATGAAAACTATTTACAACTTAACTCAGCTCAAGTAATTAGCATGTAAAAGAATTTACGCGTCGCGTATTGGTTACATTTAATTGTGATTTTTTAATTACATCATTTCGGGGGTGATTTCAACCCCCAAAACTCCCGCCCTGCGTTCGCGCCTGCATGTGGAGGATTAAGTAAACTGAAATGTGAATATCGTCCTTGTCATGTGTGTGGCAACCTCATAAAATATGTCTTTCTAAGCGATTAAGCATGGCGTACATATACTCGGAATAAAAAAAAAGGTCCTTGCATTACCAAAAAAAATATTAAAATATTATGCTAAAGATTTTATGCCTCGGTTTCCTTCCATACGTGTGAAAGAAATTTAAGAGCTGAAAATGTATAATACAAAACGATGAAAATTCTGAAATACTGAGCACGAAGTAGGTACAATGAAATGCGTGCTTCTGTTTATTCCATCTACTTGAAAATATGTCCTGAATACAAAAGGAAATTTTCACAAACGGTTTATGGATTAGTCGCGAAAACCGAGTAAGAATTGAAGCTGAAAACAAAGAAAGTGGTGAAATTAGACTTTGAAAATTTGTTTAAATGTGTGTCTGTGAAGTTGATCCCCATTCATAATTAATTGCGTGTAAGTCTCACAAAACAGATCCCACAATGCGTCTCATCGCTCCAAGGGAATTACTTACGACTTGAGATATATAATGAGAAATTCTCCACGTAATCCTTAGGTACATACCGTCCTTAGGATGGAGGAATAGTGCGACTTTGCAACATAATTTCGTGGTGAATCTGTTTTTAATTGAAGATTGAGAAACTCATGCATGCATACACTTAACTTGTAGGGATATCGTATGAACTATGGATATAGCCGTTTTTTTACACGGCAGTTATGAGCTTATGTAATCTTGATAACATGCATCTAGCAATTTTGTAAAGAACCAGGCCTGAGCTATACAGACCCTGTGCAATAATTACAAGTAGCATGCAAAACTAAGATTACTTCAATGCATAAAAACTATTAAAAGCAACCTGAGTTTTTTATATTGTGTTATTATGCCAGGAAAATAAATCAGTTCAACATTTTGCATTTTATCCAAGATAACAACCGACAATCCCGGTAGCCTTTTAACTCTGGGGGCTGCGGTGGATTAAAATTTGATCTAGGTTTATAGGCGTGGTTTAAGAACTAAACTTACGAAAATATTGGAATATCTGTAAGGATAATGTATAAAGATGGACTGGACAGTCCACGAATTACATCGAGATTTAAACATATATTGGAGAAGCAGGGAGTAACCGATCGAAAATTCGCTTAATCGAAGACAAAAGCGAGAATGACTAAAATCGTCCAAAAAAGTTTTGAGAGTTTGAGAGAGTTTTAGTAAAACGTGAAATAAAGCTAAAATAGAAAAAAATGCAGAGGCAGAGTAAACTTCGCAAATTCAAGGCTATAATAAGATCTGTGGTACTACCAGGGCTGCCACCAAAGTCGTTTTTAGCGGAGTAGACAATGAAAAAAAAGGTGGAGTAGATTGAAAGATAATGGAGTAGATCATAAAAACCTGAAATAATAACTCCAATATCCATCTTATCCATCTTTTTATAAGGTTATGAACAACCATTTTCGACATTTGGAGATGAATGTGGAAAGGTAAAGATATTAAATACAAAATTACATAAGGTTACAATAGCCATCAGATCTCCTATCTGGACATAGAAAAGATCTTGCTAAAACACTTCTATATCTTCTTCTACATTAGAATTGTTGTTTGAAAATACATAATTATTAATTAAATAACAGTCTAAATTCATCAACGAATTTTTGTAATTTATGGTCTTCAACAATAATGTCCTTTCAATGTATAGTTCTCACTAAAATGTTTTTCTTGTTAATTTTAGTATCAGTAATTGACACAATTTAGAATTTTTTATAATGCAAGTAGACATAGGTGTCTAATAAGTACTCCTTTCCTACTATAATCATAAAAGTAAGTAGATGTACTTACTTATAGCTAGAGTTTTCGACTCACACAGAGATATAAATAACGGAGACGACAAATC
Source organism: Beris morrisii (assembly GCA_951812415.1). Classification (NCBI taxonomy): domain Eukaryota; kingdom Metazoa; phylum Arthropoda; class Insecta; order Diptera; family Stratiomyidae; genus Beris; species Beris morrisii. The sequence continues at coordinate 76,577,494 of OX638310.1, forward strand.
GCCGTTTTTGCATGAAGCACTTTGAAGCATTTTGAAGTAAAATTTAACTTTCTTGTATGGAGCGTTTGGTGGCAGTGAAATGCAAATAGTAGCCTAGTATTCACATGTTTGGCGTTTTTTGTGTTCAAGACAGGAGTATAACATAAATGTGAGTAAGATGCTAATAGTAGCATAGTGTTTATCGCCGGTCCTTAGCGAGGAATCGTCCGGCTTCAAAACACTTGCTGCTCGTCATCTCCAGTACATCTCTATGGCGATTCAGTTCAGAATTTGAGGCCAAAACAACAGCAGGAGTAAAATAATTCCAATAATTTGACATAAGAAGCAGTTTTCTCAACAAAATTTTGATTGCTCGGTTGTTAGTACAAAACGTGTGTTGCTGGATCTACCTATCTCTTCATGAATGCATAACTTTTTTCTGTTGCAGAAAATTCGTAGTAAAATGTTGCCAAAATGGTCGAACGTTCGTTTTACTGTTGAAATTTGTTCGATTAATTAACGTTAACTAATCGATTATGTCGATTAATCCACATCACTCATATCAATTGATAAAATAGATTTTTTTAAAAAAAATTAATCGATTAATCGAATCGAAATCGAACATCCCTAACCCAAAGTGTGATATGAAAACGTGACAATATTGTCAGTGTTGTTGATTAGAGTGCTCCAAGAAATGTAGTAGAATTCGTTTAGTGCGGAGTAGACAATTTTGAGTTCAAAATTGTAGTAGATATACTACAATTGTAGTATGGTGGCAGCTCTGGGTACTACCATATATGTAAGCGGAACGTGGACTCCCACCCAAGCGTTTGAAAAACCAATAGACGCATTTGAACGACGAATGGCGTATCCGGTACAACAATGAGTTGTATAACATCTATAACGACCCAGCCGTTTCGACTCTAATAAAATTTCGTAAGCAACGGGCAGCAATGCTGTCGTATTCCTCTGATCGGAGTATTTGTACTCCGGTACTACTCCTTTTCGTAATATACTCCCATTTCTATGTATTTGCAAAACTTTTAAAACCTAAAATTTTCTTCTCTTACAATATTAAACTTAAATTTAGTAGCAAATTTCTCAAGATCAGGCACAGCTACAATATTGACGTTTACATACAGTGAAAGGTAACTTCAATCCCTAAAAAACAAGCATGTTAATTCGTGATTATTAGTTTTGAAGATATAACAGTTTATGTGAACGGGAGTACATGTTCAAAAGACTTTTATTTACCACCCTGATCTCAGCGGACATTGAAAACTGACCCAGCCTGATTGAAGATCATGATGATATTCATGAAGGCACAATACCTCGAAATTTTGAATTGGAAGAATATTGACGCAAAATTTTTATATTGTTGCGAGCTAGGGGTTCGCCGGGATTTCAAGTAAAACACAATTCGGTTAAAATAAAAATAAGTGATAATTTATTCAATCGCACTATTAATTCTATTCGCACAATAATTCGCACTGTATGGCAATACCGCCCGCTTATACCATATATCGCTTGATTCGTTCACTTTTGTTCTCTCTCAACACGGTCGCGTGTACCCGCTGTCTGTCACAGTTGCCGTAATCAAAATTACTGTGTCCTCGCTGAAAGCTTTATCTGTTTTTATACTATTTGTCTGTGGTCGAGACTGTTCTTGAACGTTCGTTCAGTGTGGAATCTTCTCGAAAGCTTTAGAGCTTTCGATTTCGATCTTCGTTCAGTGGTGTGTGTAGAAGGTGCAAGTGAGCTTGAGATCTTTCGACTTTCATTCTAATTGGATTCTAGTACATTGGAGAGCATTCGATAAGAAGAGAGATACAACTGTGCTGTTTCGCCTTATTTCTGATTGGGTTATTTTGCAACTAGGTATTCGGTTGTTGTTGTTTTCGTTATGTGAAACGATCGAGTTGTACGGTTGCGCGGTTGCCAGGTTTACATGTAACAATATTATAAAATGGTCTTTAGGGGAAGGTGTACCCAAAACTAAAACAGTTTATGGGTCCCCGATTTAGTTTGCCTTGCAGCAGTGCTGCTGCTGAACCAGTTATCTCAACTCAACCTTATCAAGGATGGAAAACGTAATTCGTTGCTCGTTGGAACAGTAAGTGCAATTCCATCAGCAAAGAAGTCCTAGGTTCCAGTGAAGTGTCAGACTAAAACTCATCAGCTGAGCTCTTAGGTCGAATTTTCAACAGGTAAAAAAAAATATTTTAGTGTTATTGCTAGATGGTTTTTTTTTAGAATATGTATAATGCCGTTCAAATATCCGCCCGGCTTCGCTAGGTGGCACGTAGTCGAGTTGTCCCATTTTCGACGACTTTGCAGCATAAATCTAGCTGAATTTGCTGGCGTTCGTTATGTTGACTTAAAGGTCATCAATTGTTTGTGGACTATATGCCTCGACCTACGATTTAAGATAGCCTCTAAAGAATAAGTCTAAAGGCGTTAAATCGCACGATCACGGTGGCCAGTTCGCCGCCGCGCGAGATTACGATGCCCTCAAATATCTCGTGTAGAATGTCCATCGTGACATGCGCTGTGTGGCACGTAGCGCTGTCCTCTTGGAACCACATGTCGTCAGTATCCATATCATCCAGTTTAGGCCACAAGAAGTTGCTTATCATCGATCGTTTCACGGTTATGACAATGCCAGTGCGGACCGATGATTTCGCCAAACCAAAATTCGCACCAAACAGTGACTTTCTCGGGATGCATTTGGTGCTGGTGTATCTCGTGTGGATTGGTATCGTCCCAAATCTGACAATTTTGGTTGTTCACACATCCATTCATCAAGAAATGGACCTCATAATTAAACATACTGCAGTCACGATCGGCTGCAAGCCAATCGTATAATACTCTAGATGAATACTGAACTCCGATTTATATTGTAGCTGGCGATAAAGTAGAATTACGTGTGTGCATGTTGTATGTCCTTTATTAAGGACTGCCATTAGATTGCTACTCAAACCTAAAAGACAATATTCAGTGTTTAACTTCATACCTTGAACTGGGTAAGTCATCGAAAAAAAATGTCCTTTTTGAAGGACTTTCACATGGGAGGTGCAGGAAGGACTCACTCGATTTCTTACATATTTATCCTTTTCCTTGGAACCATTCAAAAATTAATGTGTACAAAATTTCAAATTCGTAGCTTGAAGCGTTCAGAAGTTATCGGAAAATATTGTTGAACAAGTGTTTTAAGGATATTTTGTATGGCAGCTACCAGAAGGAATAAAAGGATTTCGCTGATTAGTAAGCTCGAACTTTCTTTTATTAATTAATTAATTAACTTGTACAAAATTCCGAATTCGTAGCTAAAAGATTACTTGAGTTATAGTAAGTTTCGTAAATTAAGTGAATACATTTTGACAGGATATTTGTATGGCAGCTACACGAAGGACTAAAAGGATTTTCTTCATAATCATATATTTAGCTCCAACTATTGGAAAAATAACACATACAAAATTTCAAAGTCGTAGCTTTAACCCTTCTGAAGTTATCGACCAATATTCTTGAACACGTGTTTTAAGGACATTTTGTATGGCAGCTACCAGAAGGAGTAAAAGGATTTCGCTGATTAGTAAACTCGAACTTCCTTTTCACTCAAAACTAACTTGTACAAAATTCAGAAGTCGTAGCTAAAAGATTACTTGAGTTATAGTGAGTTTCGTAAATTAAGTGATTACATTTTGACAGGATATTTGTATGGCAGCTACACGAAGGACTAACAGGATTTTCTTCATAATCATACATTTAGCTTCACCTATTGAAAAAATAACACATACGAAATTTCAATGTCGTAGCTTAAACCCTTCTGAAGTTATCGACCAATATTCTTAAACACGTGTTTTAAGGACATTTTGTATGGCAGCTACCCGGAGGAATAGGACGATTTTGCCCGTTAACGAACTTAGCCTTACAAATTCAACCAAACATCCAGATTCAAAATTTCAAGATCCTAGGTGAAGGCGTTCTTGAGTTATCGTGTTCACGGACAGACGGACGGACGGACGGACGGACGGACGGACGGACGGACGGACGGACGGACGGACGGACGTCAGGCGGATTTGAGGTTTTTGGCCACAAATAAACAAAAAATAATATATAACTTTTTATCGTCCGAGGCTTGGTTCTATGCGTTACAAACTTTTCGGCTGGATTAAACTTATAATACTCTATATGATTTCATCTAGAGTATAAAAATCACGCAATGCGCGGAAAGTTTTTCGAACAGAGCTCTGATTTTGAAAATAAAATTTGATAATTTGCACAAGTTGTTCAACGCAATAACCTTTCATGATGATTTGCCATTCACTACTGAACAAATCACAACAAATTGGACGGATGTTGCTTTAACAACATGGCCGCTATAACCTAACAAGTTTCGAGCGTTCCTACTGAAACACCCTATATACAGTACATATAAAAAAAGCAATTTTACTAAAAAAGCAAAAAAAAAATGTCCGTCTGTCAGCCGTAGACGCCGTACGCCGTCCGCCGTCCGCCGTCCGCCGTCCGCCGTCCGCCGTAAGCAAAATCGCTTGAAGGCGCGTAGCTCCCAAATCCGTTGAGATATTAACATGCAATTTTTATGGTGGGTAGATTCGGTGAACCGCTACGACTGATATCGGGGAGCATTTTAGACGAAAAATGTTGGTTTCTAGATCTCAGGAGCTAGGAGGCTGAAACTTGGAACTTATGTTGTACTATGATAGTAGACTCATTTGCAAAAAAAAATTGGTCGATAGTGGTTAAGGGGTGTAGAAGTATAGGAGAAGACAATGAGACTGAAACGCTTGAAAGCCGGGATTAAAACATTTTAAAATCAATATCTCCTGAACAATTGATGTCAGAAGATTGAAACTTTGTTGTTGTCCTTAGCAATACTTCAAGATTAGACAAGGGCTACAATTTTTAAGAGGGATGGTGAGGTGTGGGGGTAAGGGCTGAAAAACTTATTACAATACAATATACAATATCTTCCGAACCAATTATACCAGGAAAATTTAGTTTCTGTATATGGAATTACAAGAGTAGTCTACCGAAACTAAATTTTTTGAGGGGGGAGGTGGAGCACGAAAGTGGGGGAGAGCAATTTTCCAAAAAAATTTAATTTTTATATCTCAGAAATCGTATCAGATATGATCTTAAAAATTTTACAGGAGTTGGGGTTGGTAAACCTCTAGTAGGGAAAAGAATTTTGGGATGGGGTGTTGGGGGTTATGGTGAAAGGGGGTAGAAAGAAAAACAGATTTCAGATTTTTTCGGCGTTCAGAGGTTGAATAAAAAAATTTCCGTGAATCCACATTTTCACGAATTTCGTTAAAACTTTTAGACATGTCGAGCTATCAAAGCAATTTTTTTTATAAGCGCCTACTAACGTTTTTCAACATTTTTCGATCTCCTACTCCTAAGGGGGTGTAAAGTGCTTGTGTACATATTCAGGAATTCTGATATATTTCTAAAGTATATTGAGATTTGGAATTCACTTTTACTTCTATAAGCTTTAAACGTTGTCGGGGAAAAAACCGATTTAAGTATTTTTCCCTATTAAACCCCCTGGGGGTATTGTTCAAGTTTTCACCAAATCTCTTAGGTTTAATGTGATCGAGTTCGCTTTTAATACTATGAATTATTCTATTGATAAAAAAAATACGTAAGCAAATAAAACAAAATCTACGAACAGTCTGGGCGCAACTTCATTATTTTATGGGCAGAGGTCCGAAACGTGTTTAATGCTGAGATGCGGTGTAGGTTACTATGTGACTGACAACCTAAGGAATAACCAGGACGCTATTTGGAACGTAATTTTTCAGGTTGTCAGTCAGCATTAAACACTTCTACCCATAAAATAATAAAGTTGCGCCCAGACTGTTGGCAGATTTTTTCTGATTTACTACGTGTACTCCCCAATTTCTGAAAATGCTCTACTTCACAAGACTTTTCTACTCCGCAAAATATTCAAACTACAGCACTGACGGGCAAGCCACGTGGAGCGAATGGATGACCCTGCAATAAAGCGCTACCCTAAAGTACAAACACATGCATTAAATTCAACACCCTGACATCAACATTGTTTAATTGTATGCGATGCATTTAAACTTTGAATACATGGCCCTTTTCTAGTCTTCTCAGCAAGAAATTTACCGGTTAAGTCCGACGGAGCTCCAGCATAGCATTAACCGGTAAGTTTTCCGTTAAAACGAATACGCCTCGGGACAAAATTATATACTTATATACTTCGTACATGCGTCTGATTCTCTACCCCTTTCTTTTAATATTGCCGTCTTCTTTACTCCTAGTTAAGGATAACCGGTAGTTACCTGGTAAAATACGGAAACCGATACCGAAATTCTTGCGACGTAGAAAAACAACTACAAGTTTTTGGAAGTCGGATGGCGCGTGCTGCTAATGTTTATTGCATATGTGTGTATGCAATAAAACACTAGCAGCACGAGCCATCCCTGCAAGAAAGCGTTACCCGAGTTGCAGGTTGGCCTAATGTGATAATAACATAATTTAAAAAAAAATATATAAAGAAGCATATCCCAGGTTTGAAGGTTCAAATTTGAATGTCGCAGGTCGCAGTCATTCGTCTTTTCAAACATATTATGACAGTTTTTCGAGTATTATAAGGAAGAGTTACAACCCCTAGAAGAAACTTCTAACACCAGAAAAATTTTGCAGTTACAGTATTGAATTTTCCCGAAAGTACGCAAACATTGCGTACTTTCGGATAGCGCTTTCTTGCAGGGTTATGTGCCTTAAAATTTTCGCGTAAGTTAGTCGAGCGGACCTATCCCGCAACGCCGTAACCCCTGCTGCACTCGGATCATTTTTGTTCTACTGCACTTAGGTACCTGACGTTTTTGGACATCTCTCAACTTCTTGCTTTATTTCTTATTTTATACTTATCATTTTTTTTAAGGTTTTTCCTAACGAAAAACTTCTGCACTTCTGCACCTTAATCAGGCCGAAAAGGTATCGGGGTACCTGCTATGGAGAATTGAAATTTAGACGCATTTATTATTATAATACTAAGGACGCATACGAATAGTTAAATTGGACTGGCTTAGCTTACAAATTTCTCTGTATCTAAGTAGTTAATTTGGTATTCAACTATCGGGTACCATTCACTGGTAATATACCAGTTAAATCGTACTGGCTTCGCTTCCCAATTTCCATGCATCCATGTATCCATGTAGTTAATTTAGTATTCAACTATCGGGCACCATTCACTAGTAATATACCAGTTAAATCGTACTGGCCTCGCTAAGTAATTTACAGTATGGGATTGGGTTAATTTAATTGTGAGCTACCGGGTATCATTAACTATGAGTGAAAGAGATAGAGATATTAACAGATAGAGGTAGAGAATCACACGTATGTACACCGATACGAAGTATATAAGTTAAGTTTGTTTCGAGGCCTATACGTTTTAACTAAACGATTATCGGTTAATGCTACGGAGGAGCTCCGGCGGACTTAACCGGTAAATTTCTTGCAGGGGAGTGAAGAATTCCCGAACGCACACTACAAGGCATAATTCAGCGCAAACGACCGGAAAAGATTCGAGGACATAGTGGACGCAGATTGCAGATCGCTTCTTACCTACACAAATTGGAGGACACGTGCGCTGAACCAAGATAAATTCAGACAATGTATCTTGCAGACCCTGGCTCGATTTGGGCTGTCGCGCCATTGACGATTAAAATAGATATAAGAAATTATTTTTGATATCCTTTTTTATGAATGCATTTTTGTTGTTTTGAAATTGATTATTTTATGTTTACTGCGAAAGAAATTTAAACAAATTAAAGGTTTGTTTTCAATGATATTGAACTGGACTTAGACGGTTGCCTTTAATACAGCAGCGTACAGTCCAGTCAGTGGAAAGATTGAAGAATCGGTCCAGATATGACAGTGTACCAGCAGGTATTAATAATTTTTAGTGCTATTGACTGTGACACGATCTACCAAAACAGCAAAGTTGCCTATAGCAAATCAAGTCCTGTCTGGCAGCTCTAAGGGTATTTTTAAACCCGATAGAAATGTGCACAGCACTCATTTGCTCAGTGTTAAATTCTCCAGTAGTGACCCCATTAAACAATTCATATAAATAACTTATGCGAGTTTTCTGCTTGATTGTTTATCTTCATGTGTTTCTACACGGATTCATTGCGGATTTCAATCCAGAGCATGTTTTCAATTGGTTTTCTTAAGGCGTGACAAGTCCATTTAAACTTTCTTCTGTGAATGTCGACTGACTAATGCTGTCTTGGACTGTCCAGTCGTCTTACAAAGATTTTTCACTGGGGCAATATGTAAGTGATTTTTTATCGTAACAGGACCCTGGTAATGCAGAGAGCAGCTAGTTCTATCGCTCAACTTGTGTAATAGGCTTCTGGTACTACTGAGAGGAGCTAGATCCACTTCACTACTTCTGTAATAGGCTCCCGGTAATGCATATAGTAACTGGTTTTACCGCACTACTTCTCCAGAGTAATGCAGAGAGTAGCTAGTTAGCTGGATGAGAGTAGCAACTTCCACCGCACTACTTCTGTAATAGAGTTCAGGTAGTGCAAGGAGAATCCGATATCTACTTCTCCCTATGACATAGTATTATAAAAAGAAGATTGGCTGCAATCCAAAATATAATTAGTTGCGCTTACAGTACTGCTGGAATCATTAAATTTCTGACAGTATTGTATAAGGTTAAAAAGAAAATCGAGAAGGACTTACTATTATTACTATATTTTAATACTTTCTTCACCAGATAAAATATAATACTGGTACAGAAAGCGATCTTAAAACTGAAGCCGTGTTCTACGGAGAAAATTATTACGGTAACGTGATTGATTATAGGTATAAAAGACTTTTGTATGGTATTTACGAAAATAAGAATGACGATTAGTTCGTTGGTCTTGCAAATTATATTTAACAACAGTATACCGAATTTTAAGATCTTTAGCTAACGTGCTTTTAAGTAAAATTTTCACTATTATGGCTCTCTGTGGATTAGTATAAAAATGAATATATTTTATTAGCTTTTCTTACGAAGTTTATCGGAGATACGTTTACGGAATGCCAAGTATTAACTTGACTAAATAACTCAAATTGAGCACATAGAACGGACATCGTTATTAATTTATACGTCACATACAAGACATATTAAGCTGATGTTTCCCTATTGTATGTCATTCATAAAATTCGTTTAGGCCTTAAATTTAATTCACGTCCATTTAGTACGACATTATCTGTTCTCGCACTCCACTACCAAATGGTACCACCACCAGAGGCGCTTTATTGTTAAAATGGCACCATGCACCAAGCCTCGTCTCATCCCTCTTCTGTCAGGCTTCGCTATTCAGAGATATTTTCAATTGCGCATAAGTAGGACAAGCATGGTGACATGTTGTTCTCGTAGAAATCTTTGAGAATAGTGTGCAAAAGGATTCCTAGAAAACTAGGATTACAGTTTAAAAACCATATTCAGACCATATCACACTTAGTGCCATATGCACGGGCCTGTAGATGCAATGGAATTGTATAATTCTAATGGAAGCTGAATCTGATGCAAATAGTAAAAAAGTGCCAACGCAGGACATAGGCCTACTTACTCCTTTCCAGTAACTCTGAAACAAATGACTGCTGAAATCCAACGAAAATCATTGTTACTACAATTACGGAAATTATTGTTGGATTATACAGCCTCCAGAAGATTTGATGTCAGGTGATGATCACGCTCCCGAATAGTCTTAGCTGGTCTAGCTATCATCACAATGACTTCTGTCACGTACAAGACAGCCACAAAGTGTAATTTGTATTCCGCAAGTTTGCGACAAGAAGGATCCCAGTAGGTTCTAGAATTTCAGCGAACTACGTGACTGTTGGCCAAACTCAGCTTTTTTGTCTTAGAGAACGAAAAATTGTGTCAGTTAATTGAAAGTGGCAGAGATTCTTTGCAGATTGAGAAAAATGAAGCGAAATAGGATTGCAAGACGGCTATGAATTTGGCCAGCAAAAAGATTGAGGGAGCTTAAACAATGAACGCAACGGACAACAAGAAACAGAAGAGCCAGATATATGTTGTTTGGGAATTACAGATTGATGGTTGATTGCATAGCCGTTCAATCATGTTCACCCTATCCAATGTGTCTTTGATGGTTTTCTCGGCACAATATCTAGAAGTAAATGGTAAAGAATTGCTTCAGCACCTCTATTCCGAGAAGAAAGGAGAAAAAGGTTGTGGATGGAGAGTTTGCATGAATTGATGCCACTATCAGCTCCGCGTGAGTACTTAGGCCAAGAAATGAAATATGACAACAATTTTGTGCCTCAGATTCTTAATACTTAGGTACCCAATACTTTTCCCTTATACCGATTGTCACTGATACAATTATTTTCGAGCTTCCTTGCTTGCATGGCGATGGTAATGTCACTTAAGATAAGCAATTAAAAATTGCTCTGGAAATAATTGTTACAACAAAATCTGCTGCTTTTGTATACGCGATACTTTAACTCATACCATTTTCCACTGGTAGAATTGCAGATATGGCCTCTAAAAATTTCGATTCAACTCTTTTAAGCCTAACTGAGGTGCCATGTATCTGTTCACTGAAAAGAAAATTACACTTCATCTATGGTTTCATTGAAATGAGAAATTGATTGAAACTTTGGTTTTTACATCTCATCAGCTACTTATTCCAGGAAGTTGAAACTTTAAAAATCGTACTATGCTTTGATAATGGAGTCATTTGCAAAAAACACGATCTCCTAAATGGTTTATGTCATAAAGTTGAAACTTGGTGAGTTTTTGTAGGTATAGTTGGGTCGTGTATTGGAATCAAAACTTTAAATGGTGGACGTAGCGTATTGTGGAAGGTGAAAAACTTTGGAATGCGATATCTTCCGAACGATTTGCTCCAGAAAGATGATATTTGTGCTTTGTATATAAGTGTACAACCGGATTATACTAAATGTAAAATTTTTGAGCACTAACTGAGGAGCAAAAGAGTAACAATTTTCAAGAAAATCTATTTTTATATATCACGAATCATTTCCGTCAGGATCGTGGAATTTATACAGGAATAAGCAGATGAAAAAGGTATTTGGGAGAGGGGGTGTATGTAGTGAACCAAAAATGTTCGAGTTTTATATCTCGAAGGGCTAATGTAGGGACACGCAATAAAAATATAATTTTTATGAGTATATAGATGCGCTATTGAAGCATATTGTAGCAAGATACGCGAGTGGGGGTGGTTTTTTACGTCTTAGAAACCACTTACTACAAAGTTGAAAGTGCCTGTAAACCATTTTCTAAAATTTTTCGATATCCAACCCCTAAGGGGGTGTAAAGTGGTTGTGAACATTTTCACGAATTTCGATATATTTCTTAAGTCTAATGAGATATCGGATTCACTTTCAATTCTAAAAGCTTTAAATATAATCGGGGAAAAAGCCGATTTAAGCATTTTTCGATGTTAGACCCCTGAGGGTGTAAGTAAGGTATTGTTGAATTTTTCACGAATTCCGACACATTTTTTTAGATTTAATGAGATCTAATTCATTTTTAGTTCAATGGGCTTTATATGTAATGATCTAAAATCTAATCTAAAATCTAATCTAAAATCTAATCTAATTTCAGGATTTTCCGATATTCAATCCATAAGAGGGTGTAAAATGATTGTGTACGTTTTTACGAACTCCGGCATATCACTTAGGTTTGATAAGATATCAAATTGTTTTTTACATTAACGGAATTTCTATATAATTGCCTAAAATCAGAATTTAATGATATTTGACCTCTAAAAGAGCTATACACCGATATTTTATATCTTATGTTTTAATGAAAGTGAAAAAATATGTAAACGAACAAAACAGTTTGGGCGCAACTTTATTATTTTTTGAGTAAAAGTTTGGAACGCGATTAATGCTGAGATGCGGCGTAGGCTACTATGCTACTGACAACCTAAAGAATAACCAGGACTCCAAATAGATTTGGAACGTTATTGTTAAGGTTGTCAATTGCATAGTAACCTACACCTTTTACAGAGCGTGCTTTTACAGAGAGTCCTTTTAGGTTCCTACATAGAGGTGATATCATCATATATCGGTTTTAACCTATCACTATCTAAAAACCAAGGATTTGAAGTTAATAGGTGTGTTTTTTTTTAACTGGATCAAGATCAAAATCATTCGTTTTACACTGAAAACAACAACAAAGAGATTATCCAAAATCATAATGGGATCAAAGTTGGATCAGTTTTTCGCTATTAAAGCTGCTTCTCAATTCATCTAAATTTTTACTATTTTAGCATTTTCACAGATGGCGCCCTTCCAGCTGATAATGACAACAGTAAATTCAATTTGTAGCAGGTATTTGCACCCAATAGTCTAACATAGTCGTGGGAAATCAATACATTTTGTACGGAAATTTAAGTCTATGTGTAATATAAAGACAGACTCAAAAGCCTTTTAGGAACCCTAAAAAAATTGACTGGGAGAAATTCGGTCAGGCCGCTAAATCGAAAATATCCAAAACAACCAATCCTATCATCAAAACTATAGAAGATCTGGACGACAAGGTGGGGAAATTCGAACGAGCCATGAAGGTCGCGTTTAATGCCTCATGTCCTTTGAAATATAGTAAGAAAACGCTCCCCCCATGGTGGAGTGAAGACCTGTCAAAATTAAGGAAAATAACTAGAGAGGTTTTTAACATCTGTTACAGGCGCAAGTCTTGGCAACCTTACAAGGAATGCCTCAAGATCTACAAGAAATCCATTAGAACGGCCAAAAAACAGGCTTGGACTGATCACTGTCAATTCATTGAGAGTGTCCGGGATTCGGCGAGGCTCAGCAAGATTCTATCCAAGCAACACACGAACCCGTCGTTCGTGAAAAAGTCGGACGGGACCTGGACTGATTCCTCCGCCGAGACTCTGGAACTCTTGATGAACACTCACTTTCCTGGGTGCCAAAACAGCGGGACGGAGATGTCAAGCATCCAGGGTGTACAGTGTATACCGGAGGAAGACATCAATTCCGTTATCAATGAAGAAAGAATTTCCTGGTCCATTAACAGTTTCTCTCCTTACAAATCCCCTGGTATGGACGGCATACTTCCAATTATGCTGCAGAAACTACAAGATGTAGTAGTTCCATGGCTTGTGGAAATTTTCAGAAGTTGCATTCTACTAAATCATGTGCCCTATGCCTGGAGAAGTGTCCGGGTAGTGTTTATTCCGAAGGTTGGCAAGAGAGGTCACGAATTTGCGAAGGATTTTAGACCCATTAGCCTAACATCATTCGTGTTGAAAACACTGGAGCGCATTATAGATATACATGTGAGGCAGACCCTGGAAAGGTCACCGCTATCCAAATCTCAGCATGCTTACCTCAGAGGGAGATCCACGGAGACGGCTCTCCACGAAGTGGTGCGCACGATTGAGCACACGATAAACTACAAGCAATACACTTTAGCAGCCTTTCTAGATATAGAAGGGGCATTCAACAACGTCCACATCGAAGCTATCCAGGAATCTCTTACCGAACTGGGTGTGACCGAAAGCTTCAGAAATTGGATAATATCCATGCTACGGACCAGAATTATCCATTCAAACCTAGGAAATTTGACCAAGCACGTGCGTAGGGGAACACCACAGGGCGGTGTTATCTCACCTCTACTCTGGCTATTGGTCATGGATAATCCTAGAATAGACAGGCAGGGAATCAAAGTGATTGCGTACGCGGATGATCTGATGATTTTGGTCTGAGGATTATTTCCTTCCGTAATCAGTGAGATCATGGACAGCGCTCTGGGTAAGGTAAGCACCTGGGCTACCGGCTGTGGCCTTGGTGTAAATCCGGATAAAACTGAGTTGGTACTATTCACCAGGAAAACCAAGATACCAGACTTTAACCTTCCCCGCCTGAACGGCCAACCGCTCCAGCTCTCCTCCAGCGCAAAGTATCTTGGTGTTATCCTTGATTCAAAGCTGAGCTGGAAACTTAACATAGAAAACCGGGTGGAGAAAGCCCGTGTGGCCTTCTACGCCTGCAAAAGAACCTTCGGCAAGAAGTGGGGACTCAAACCTAGGATGGTTTTGTGGCTGTACACTGCTGTAATACGTCCAATTCTCAACTACGGGTCACTAGTCTGGTGGCCCGCTCTGAGTAAGGACTATAACATAACTAAACTCAGTCGAGTTCAACGAAGTGCGGCCATAGGCATTACAGGTGCTATGCGGTCATGCCCGACCGATGCTCTAAACGTGCTACTCAACCTCCTACCAATCGACCTTTATATAAAAAACACCACATCAAACAATGCCGTCAGGCTCAAAGAATCTGGGTGCTGGACTACGAAGCCATACGGGCATAGTAATATCCTGGGACAGTTACCGAAGGAATTGGTTACGTCACCGACTGACTACATCACCCCCAAACTGAGCTTCACGAAACGATTCTCTGTTGGTTTCCCAACTAGAGAGGAGTGGAAGAACGGTGCGGTGGAAGCAGACTTCGACACGATAATATTTACCAACGGTTCGAAAATGGACTGCGAGGTCGGGGCAGGAATATTCTCAGATACACATAATATCGCTAAGTCCTACCGCCTCCCGGACCACGCTAGCGTCTTCCAGGCAGAGATACTGGGGATCCGGGAGGCTTGTCGTACATTAAAACACGACTCATCGCCAAAACACAACATCGTCATTTTCACCGACAGCCAAGCCGCAATCAAAGCACTAGACTCGGCTACCACCTCCTCTAAACTAGTTCAGCAATGCCGTAACGAACTAGCCGGTCTGGCGGTACGGCTCAAAGTCACTGTGCTCTGGGTCCCGGGGCATAGAGACATAATGGGAAATGAGCGGGCTGATGAACTGGTCAGGGAGGGCTCCGCTCTTCCCGGCTCTCTTGCGGAACTAGTCCATGTTCCTTTAGGAGTCGTAAAGAGGGTCATACTCTCACACTTCCAGTCAGTGGCTAATTCCAGATGGAAAAGCCTAACTACCTGCGCCATATCTAGGAAGATGTGGCCATCTTACAACCGAGCCAAGGCAGACGAACTTCTATACAAGACCCGGGCAGACGTCTCCAGAATCATGGCGATCAGTACAGGTCACTGGCCGATTGGGGATCATGCGGCCAAACTGGGCATTCCATTCAATGTACACTGCCGCAGCTGCCAGGACACTAATGAGCGAGAGTCGCTTGTTCATTTCCTTTGCAAGTGTCCGGCTCTAGCTAGAGCCCGAGAGCGAGCGCTAGGCAAGCCCTTCTACGGGGACCTGATGGAGATTTCGGGGAAGAGGATTGGAGAGTTATTACTTTTTCTGAACAGCACAGGGTGGCTATAGCGATCCAATTCAATCAACCTTTCTCACATTCATCTTCTGTATTCCCCAGTATCAACAACCCTTAACAGCCGAGTTTAACACAAGTTTGTGGTTTCTAAACGGCCTCTGAGCTAATTGAGCCCTGTCTGGGTGATAGGGCTGCCACTTAAACCAACCAACCAACCATGAAGACAGCATATTCAAAATTATTGAAAAAGCCTTTGTATTTCTGTGCATTTTCTACAGAGTTTCATCGCTACATGCAATAAAGGGAAACTACACGTAGCCCTGCTCACACAGCTTATCCAAGGCATTTACCAACAGGATTGTTAACCCTGCTAAGCTAGCTTCTAGGTTGATCCATATCGTTTTTTCCAACTGTGATCTGGTCCAGTTGAAAAAAACACACCTAATAGCTTTTAAGGTTTTGTGTGCTACGAGCCTTGAAAAGCGTGTGACGTATTTCCAATGCAACAACTCTTATAGCACGTGATGATCTCTTACTCTCTCTCTCTCTTACTCTATCTCAACTTTTATTATATTGTAAGTCCAAATTATTAACACTTCAGATAATGTTGGTTGAGCTCGTTCTCTCTCCTACTCTCTCATACTCTCTTTCTCTCTCCTCCCTACTCTCTCTCTCTCTTACTCTATCTCAATTTTCGCTTGTTGGAAATTCTAAAAGCAAGCAAGTGAATATGGATACTGGTTCGAGTAACTTCCATACAAGCGTCGTTAGAAAATTAGAACATTAACTAAACTATTGATGAGCTACACAAGTGTAAAGCTAAAACTGAAAAAAATTGTTTATGGAGAGGGATTGTACTCTAAAGGCAGGCGTCCACTAGAGGCGGGCCGCATCGCAACGGTGCGGCGAGCAATTTTTTTTCTACGTACTTCGATCCGTTGCGAGTGTCGTTCAGTGGACGCACTTCCATAACAATGTATGGCAGGCGGATTTTTGCGATGCGGCCCGTCCGCCCTAGTGGACGCCTGCCTTTACACAGCAAGTCGTAAAAACACTTTTTGAGTATGATTTAATCAACATGTAGATTGTTCTCTACTTTTAAAAATCTGTTTAAATTGAACCAGGAACCATGGCAAGCGGAGTTTTTTTTTAGAAAATCCTTTTCACTTTAGAACGTTCTGTGTAGTGTTGGCAATGTCAGTGCAGGAGTTTTTCCACGAGCTTGCATTTGCTAGCGCTTTATAAAAAAACCGTAGGCGTTTTCGGGTGCTATCCTAGTCTGCGTCCAAATTAGAGTTAGTGAGCAAAACTAAGGACTTCCGTGTATTGTATAGAAGTTATGCAATTTGGATAGGTCCAACTTCATGAGCTCTTCATATTATGAGAAGTAAAATAATAAGACAATGATACAAAGAGCGACCTGAAGTATCTTCTGAACTGAAACAAACAGGTCTTTGGTTATTGACAGATACTCGTAACAGTCCATTGCCTAAGAAACTATAGCGCTCAATGAGCATTAGATATTGTTGCGATACATTAAAACTCTAGAAAAAAACTTCAACAACGAGATGAAAGTAGAGACAATGTCCCAAAATCATTGCTAGAATCTTGTCGCCTTGGGTTAGGAAGGGGAAAAAGGTGATAATACGCGATTTCTTTTGGAAAATCTTCAACATTCCTAAAGGTTCATCAGAACTATGGGTGTTCAGTTAATTCAGTTTCTTGGTCCAATGAGGAAAACTCGTAGCCATCAACAGTTTTCCCGTATCTTAAATATTTTGTCTTTGCAATCATAAACTGCTAACAACGCTTAAAGATGCTCTTGTGATGGCTAATTTATATTTCGGTAGATAAAGAAGCTGCCCGTAAAGACCACACGATGTTCGTCCTTGAAACTTTACGTGCGGTAATATCTGAGACAAGAGTGGATTGTCGAATGGCATGTTACGCCCCACAAAAAGCCATAAGCGTTTTACGAGCCCCACCGCATGAACGACCAAAAATTTTATAGCTCCAGTCTAAAAGATCAAAAAGTCATGCTAGCCCCTATACATAATGTATGATGTGTGTGTATGTGAAAGTCCTGAGCTAACGATTAATTCCTAATTTGCCCAGCGAGTGTTTCTCCTTCGACGACCTACAGCCAAGAAACAAATTTGCAGGGTAGCTATTTTCAACTAAAACGATATCATAACTTTCTTCCGGGCTCCTAGAATACTACCGGGACCAAATATTTTATGCAGAGAAGCTAAAATCTAGAGGTAGCCTGACATGTAGAGATAAAGTTCGAGAACAATGGCACTGCTATATTCTAAGGTTTGCCTAAAATTACATTACGTCCATGTATTTTGGTGATAAGAAAATGTGAAAATGCCGGAAGGCATCGGACACGTGATTCATATCTACTATAAAAAGGTCCATTATTCTTGGATTGCAGGACGTTCTATAGGTAGCTGGGAAGTAAATGTAAAACCACAGAAAATTGATTTAATGTTTCATCGGCCAGTTTGCGATCTAAAAAGGCTATTGTGACATTTTAGTAGGATATCTGCTTCATGTAAATTTTGTAAGTGACAGCACATTTGCTTAATACCAAGAGAAGATGAGCTGATTAGTCTATACGTTCTATGGAAGCATTACATGAATCTAATTAAATTCTGTTCCTTTATTGAATTTGAGCAACCTCGTTATTCTGTTTATATTTCATATGCAGTGGGTTATATCGAAGTTAGAATTTAAATGAAGTTGATTAAGGCAATAAACAAGTAACAGGTATGAGCTGAGTCGAGAAAGAAATACAATGAAGAAGAAATGATGAATAATCTTCGACTAATTAGAACCTCAACTAAGATGCATAATGACATTTATGCTCCTGACTTACTCATGTCAGATACATTTCGTGTCCTTCTACAGTTATGTATGAAAGGAGATGTGGAGCACAGCATCCACACAATTAAGTGATAACAGATAATCTAGTGATGAAATCCTTCTGAGTGAATTAAAATAAGGACGATAATCATAATAGGATCATCGCGATTCATAGCTCAGCCATCTTAAATATATGTACAACGGCTCAATCCTTTGAAATTTATCTATCTTAGTTTTGGCGACATTCAGAAGGCAGTATCTGTATGAGGATAAGACTATAACGCAGATAAATTAAATTTTATCTTAAAAATAAATTTAGATACAATTTCTAGTTAGTCTCAATATTTGTTCCAATTTGTCAAATATAAAATATAGTGTTACTGTGGCGTAGCTAGACCTAATTTTCGGGGTTTCAGCAATAAAAATTCTGACTTTATCTATTTCAATACCAAAATGATCAGTGAAATTTGACATTATCTATAAGTATTTTTTTTTTTTATTTATTGCAGTTTCATTTTATTCATTTATAAGATTTACATAAAAATCAAAATAACTAACAGCTCACAAAAGCTGAGCTTGTGTGTAAGCGTTGAAGGGCCCTATTCAAAGTTTAAATTACGAATTATACAACTATTTCAAAAAAGAAAATAATAACAAAAACATTTCATGGAAAAGAAAATATAAAAGTAAAAGAAAGATAAGAAAATGAAACAATAATTCAAAAGTGTGAAGTAAAACAAAACATTTCATGGAAAAGAAAATATAAAAGTAAAAAGAAAAATAAGAAAATGAAACAATAATTCAAAAGTGTGAAGTAAAATAAAAGGTACGATTTATAATTCTATTGACAAAAAAATTGAAAAAAAATAACAATAAAAAAAGAAAAGGTATATAACAGTCTATACAAGGAAAAAATAAAACAAAATAATAACAAAAAATATAACTATTTCAACAAAAAAGAAAATTAGGCGGTGATATTATCAAAAAGCCTAGGAATATCAAAGACATATTTTTTGAGCATGATTTTATAATTTATTTCAGTTAGATTCTCCGTTATATTTGATGCGATTTCATTGTATAATTTTGGTCCGATAATACAGGAATGACGAGAGGTACACGCTTTTTTGAAACTTGGAATAACTAAAGGATTTGTTCTCTGTCTGCGATAGTGAAAGTTAGAAATGTGGACAAACATATACTTTAGTACACAGAAAGTGTAGATTTGACGAATATTCATTACCTCAAAATCAGCAAAAGCCTCTGAAGTCGAGCAGAATTTGCTGTACACTGTCAAATATTTAAATAAAAAAATTTGACGAAAGTTAAATTTTTTTCGTTAAAATAGACTATTTGTAGAGCACCTTATTTTATTAATAATGTGGCAAACAAAAATTTGACACTATCTGACAGCATTTGCGAGGTAAAATAGGCAAATATTTTACAGCGTGGCATACAGTGTAATGCTAGCTTTAGTATTGGATTTATTTAATGACTTATAAACATATTTTTGTAGGCCTGAGACATATAGTACTTACGAGCGATTCGAAAAACATAAAGAATAATGTACGAGTACATTAAGATAGCCAAACCGAAAGTTTACTCACAAACTTCAATAAAGTAATTTTGAGATGAGTGTGATAGACTTGTGTGATGGGTTTCTCCAAAGGCACACTATTTTGTAATAAGGGTGCAAAGCTATGTTATAGAAGATGAAGTCTTGTGATAAGTATTTAAGCAACACTAGAGAGAGAGAGAAGTAGCCAAAGTCTCAGATGAAAATGAACAAAGTCTAAAGACCTAAAGGCTCGAGTACACTAGCAAGAAACTTGCAACAGTCCTTCCTAGAGTAACTTTCTGTGATGTTTACACTAACTGTCAAATTGCAGCAATTTTAGTCTAGCAAGCAGCTCGACAAAAATGTTGCAAGCACAACTTGCTTATCCATGTACATATGTATGTTTCTCGTCTGTCAACTCTCAATACAAGAATGTCGCGTGCTACTTCCAATGCAACTGACTTGCAGAAAAATGTAGGAACCGATTGGAACTTTCTTGCGCGACTTCAACTTTCACAAGTAGATGTGTACATTCACAACTTGCTTGAAAAGGTAAGCTTTTGCTGGCTACAGCAAAAACTTGGGCAAACGCACTCTCGGAACCGTGTACACATAAAGCTAAAAATGTCTGAGAGCAACTTTAGCAAGTTTTACTTGCTAGTGTTTACGGGCCTTAAGACTCAGAAATTGTAGTTGCTTAGTCAAACCAACCTGTCATTCTTGTGAAAATGGCTAAAAATTATATAAATATTATCCGATTGAGACGTACGACACCGGATAAAACCTTTTGTGATTTATGTAAGCTGAGAAATTTCGGTTAGGTATGTAGTGTTTTTCTTTCATTACTGTTCTTCGTTTTAAGAGTAAGAGTAAACGAGCAGTTTAATTTCATAAAATTGATTCAACTTCTTCGAAAAACGTTGGTATCTGTACTAGCTCTAAAAGTATATATCTACATATTTTAATGGTGATTGTTCACTAACGCTATAGAACAACTGTTTGCAACTAAATTGAATTGTCGTTTTCATAATGTAAAGCTGGTTCTTTTAGAAATAATTGTATAAAAATGTTACTTGCGCTTAAGCGCTGTCCTTGTGATAATTAAATTTTAGAAAAAAGCGCATAAAGTCGTTTTTTGGAGAAGAATCGGAACATTTTAGTCCGTCGAGCCACTTAACAAGTCCGCTCTCCACTCCCAGAGTGCCATTGGACTTGTATTATTATGCAATGTCTTTTTCATATTCGTTTGTAACGTATCCACAATATTACTGAAAAGATATGGCATAGAAGTCCAGCATCCAGCTTGCAGCTTGTGTGCACCGAACGATATTGTAATTGTCTATATGAATCGAGATGGAGAAGGATACTATACACTATATAATAGTCAAAAGGACTGTGGTTAGAGGTACCACAACGGCCTACATATATACTTTATCAACATGATGAATTAAAAAAAATATATATATTTATTAACGATGGTGTAAATCTACGCAAAAAAACAACGTATCAATTACAAAACCTAGTTCGGTCCCCAATCACCGAATCGTTAAGTGAATGATTCATTAAACAATTCTTTTGTTGCGTTTTACATATCAGTTAACAAGGGAACATTGTTTCTCATACCAATGAACATTCGAGTATTGAACTGGAATGGATATAAAATCATTCTTTCTGTCTTCTGTTCACTTATGAAGAAATTTCACAAATTTTAGTCTATGGAAGCGTTTATATCGCTCTCATTAAACTAAAATAAACTGGTTTCCATAAACTGCAATTATTAAAGAATCAATTCCGTAATAGCTACATGTAGGCAAGGCCAGTCCAATGTATTTTAGTGTCCGTCACGATGCATTCAATGGAATCAGCACTCCTAGCATTCCATTATCGTCATAATTCTGCGTCAGAGCGTCGGACGCAACAACTACCGAACCAATCAGATTGTAGTTGAAGTGACTGCGTCTGCATCGCAGCCACTTGTGTAACACAAAATGAAATGGTGGTCACCTTTCTGCTTTCGCTCGTGTACAAGTTAAATGTTGGAATTAGTTTTGTGTTCATCCGATGGAAATCATTTTGTTTCTAAGTGAAAGTTCATTTGGTTCAATTCAGGTTTGACTCCCTAACATTAGCTTTTGAAAAAAATTTGCGAATATTTAATTCGCACAGAAATCAGCTGTTCGTCTCAAGAGATTACTCTGCGCTGCAAAAATGGCGTTGCGAATAAGAACTCTGAATTCAAAAGAGTGAAAGAAAAGGTGCGTCGACGCTTCGACGCATAATTGTGGCGAGAGTGGAAATCCACCTTTAGACCATGGAAAATAATTTTAAAAAATCTGCCAACAGTCTGGGCGCAACTTTATTATTTTATAGGTAGAAGTCCGAAACGTGTTTAATGATGAGATGCTGTGTAGGTTACCATGCGACTGACAACATAAATAATAACGTTCGAAATAGCCTCCTGGTTATTTCTTAGGTTGTCAGTCGCATAGTAACCTACACAGCATCTCATCATTAAGCACGTTTCGGAGTTCTACCCATAAAATAATAAAGTCGCGCCCAGACTGTTGGTAGATTTTTTTTATTTATTTACGTATTTTTTTATCAGTAGAATAATTCATAGTAGTAAAAGCGAATTCGATAACATTAAACCTAAGAGATTTTCGGAATCAGAGAAATCTTGAACAATACCCCCAGGGGGTTTAATAGAGAAAAATACTTAAATCGGTTTTTTCCCCGACTACGTTTAAAGCTTATAGAAGTAAAAGTGAATTCCAAATCTCAATATAACATAGGAATATATAAGAATTCGTGAATATGTACACAACCACTTTACACCCCCTTAGGGGTTGGATATCAAAAAAATTTGAAGAACGTTACTTGGAGCTTATATAAATAGCCCGCAGAAGTCAAATTGTTTTGATAGTTTGACATGTCTAAAAGTTTTAACGAAATTCGTGAAAATGTGGATTCACGGACTCAACCTCTGAACGCCAATAAAAATCTGAACTTTTTTTTTGCTTTAGTTACTCTAATAGCACATCTACATATACGTACTAACTTTCAACTTTCTAGCATAAGCTATTTCTGAGATGTAGAAAACCACCCCTCACCCCCGTACCTTGCTATACCTATGAAAAATTTTATTCTTTTTTAAAAATATATTATTTTCTAGTATGTCTCTATAGTGGCTCTATACAGGGTGTAACTAGTACTGAGGTTCAAACAAAAATGGGAGATAGAGGAACTTGTCCTGAGTAGAAAATCGTTCCACACATACTCCCGTTTTAGCACCGTTAAGGAGATAGCGCGATTTTAAGGACGAAGGATTTTCATCGTACCTGTGATCACTGTTTGATCTCTAACTTCTGCTGTACTTAGCGTAACGTAATAATTCTGGGCTCGTTGGAAAGGACACAAATTCTTCTTTCTAATTGCTATCAACTGTGTCAATCAATGTTATACTTTTTGAGAAAAATTCATTTAAATGACACAAAAATAATAAAAAATTAAAAAAAATATACAAAAAAGTCCTGTTTTCTCCAAGAAGGACCTGATTAACCACAAAATTTTATTACATTTTCGGAAAGCCCATAAAATTTCACTATACGTTTGATAACAGAATTTCTTCGTATTTGCAACAACAAGTGAGTTCCCTGCACATGTTGGAAATACTGCTAAACATAGAATTTACCGCAAAACAGATGCAGTAATGAGCAACCATGTTAACAACACACGTATTGCTCTTATGTGTGGAAATTATGTTACAGGTAAGTAAAAATATGACAACTAATTAGATAGCGTCCATTGAAGTAAATTAACTAACATCCATTTAAGTTAATTAAGTAATATCCATTTAAGTAGGGCGTGGAGTTTACCTGCTCCCTTAAGGAACAGGAATGACGTCGTCCTACGTAGATTTTTCTGCAATAAAAGCATCGGGAGGAAGCAGCAGTAAACAGAATGTCATAGACATCATTACGAGCAACATAGCAAGCAATAGGAGGTCTTTTACAACGGAAGAAATGGCAGACATGCACTTCGTGTATGGGTTGTGCGACGGGAATGCTAGGCGAGCCGAAAGAGTTTACCGGGAACGGTATCCGGACAGATCTCGGTATTTCCACAATATGCATGTGTGGGCACGTGAAAATCCCCATACCAGCCGAAATACGTCCCATCAACATCGCTTCAGTGTGAATGTTTGGGCTGGCATCATCGGCAGAACTTTCATCGGTCCGGTATTTCTTCCCCCAATTCTCAATTCCACCAATTATGCCGAATTTTTGGAGGAAACTTTACCAGACCTCATAGAGGATATACCACTCCGTGTACTGGTCAGGTTTTGGTACCAGCACGATGGAGCTCCTGCGCATTATGGTGCTAATGTCCGTCGGTGGCTCGACGCGAATTTTCGGGATCGATGGATTGGTCGTGGCGGTCCCATTGCATGGCCTCCACGATCTCCCGACTTAACTCCCATGGACTTTTATGTCTGGGGGTATTTGAAAGGCATCGTCTACGCAGAGGAAATTCATACACGAGAACAGCTCATTTCCCGTATCACCGAAGCATGCGATCAGTTACGAGCCCAACTACTGCGTGTGAACCCCACTAATGCCATTCGTCGGCGATACCACTTCTGCTTGCTCCACAACGGCGGACATGTTGAAAATTATTTGTAAACGTAATAAACTAAATAAACGTAATAAACCATACTTCAACTCTTTTATTTCGTCCTCACTATTATTAATCATACTCCTTCGGCGAATGACGGGTGTCAAACCAGATTTACTTGAAGGGAACGTGCTTGATAACTGTCAGCCCCGCTCCTTTACAATTCAACCTATGAAGAAATTCTGTTATCAAACGTATAGTGAAATTTTATGGGCTTTCCGAAAATGTAATAAAATTTCGTGGTTAATCAGTTCCTTCTTGGAGAAAACAGGACTTTTTTGTATTTTTTTTTAATTTTTTATTATTTTTGAGTCATTTAAATGAATTTTTCTCAAAAAGTATAACATTGATTGACACAGTTGATAGCAATTAGAAAGAAGAATTTGTGTCCTTTCCAACGAGCCCAGAATTATTACGTAACGCTAAGTACAGCAGAAGTTAGAGATCAAACAGTGATCACAGGTACGATGAAAATCCTTCGTCCTTAAAATCGCGCTATCTCCTTAACGGTGTAAAAACGGGAGTATGTGTGGAACGATTTTCTACTCAGGACAAGTTCCTCTATCTCCCATTTTCGTTTGAACCTCAGTACTAGTTACACCCTGTATAATCCTAAATTTTTAGCTTTCGACTCATTACGGTTTTTGAGAAATCATAATTTTTTTCCTTTCTACCCCTTTCCACCATCACCCCCTACAACCCCTAGAAGTCTACCGATCCCAACTCCTGTAATATTTTCAAGATCATATCTGATACGGTTTCTCAGATATAAGAATGACATTTTTTAAGAAATTGCTATCCCCCTACTTTCGTGCCCCACCTTCCCCCGCAAGAAATTTATGTTCATTAGACTCCTCTTGTGATCCCATATACAGAAACTAAATTTTATCTTCCTGGTGCAATTGGTTCGGAAGATATTGTAATCCAAAGTTTTTCACCCCCCAACCCCACACCCTACCACCCCCCTTAAAAATTTTAGCCCTTGTCTAATCTTTAAGTATCCCTAAGGGCAACCACAAAGTTTCAATCTTCTGACATCAATCGTTCAGGAGATGTGGATGTTAGAATGTTTATATCCCGGCTTGCTAGGGTTTTGGACTCATTGTTTTCCCCCCCACTTCCACACCCCTCAACCCTTATCGATAATTTTTTTGCAAATGAGTCCATTATCATAGTACTACATAAGTTCCAAGTTTCAGCCTCCTAACATAAGTGGTTCCTGAGATCTGGAAACCAAAATTTTTCGTCTAAAACGCTCCCCCCTCATCCCCCCTTACACCATCACCCCCTTAGAAGATACCATCCGTAGGGGTTCACCCAATCTACCCACCATAAAAATTTCAACTCAATACCTCAACGGGCTTGGGAGCTATGCGCCTTCAAACGATTTTGCGTACGGCGTATACGGCGGACAGACGGACATTTTTTTTTTTTCCTTTTTTGGTGTTTACTAGTCCTAAAACGTGTAAATACAAAATTTCAGGGTAGCAAATTTTTTTGAAATTTCAGGTCGATCACAATACTTTATTATTAAAAAAATAATAAAGTGAAATAAGAAAAGTCTTCTACCTAACATCAGCAGTTTAAGTTCAAACTATTTATTAGTAGAGATGAGACGAATATATTAGTATTCGCTACGATATTACTAATATTTGGATATATTAGATATTAGGAATATGCCGATATCAGATATTCGGATATCATGATATTCATTTCCCATCGACCCTTTCTCATACCATAGATTTGATATTCACTAATATGGGATATTCACTAATATGCGATATCAGCGAATTCATACTAATATGAATATGTGACCCAATATATGGTAGGGAATATCCTAATATCATATCATGGGACCGCTGCCATAACCGTATCGTGTCTTTTGGGGTGAGTGGATGTATGAGAGGGAGGAGGGGGAACGTTTTAGACGAACAATTTTGGTTTCAAGATCTTAGGAACGACTTATGCTAGGAGGCTGAAACTTGGAACTTATGTAGAACTATGATAGTGGATCCATTTGCGTAAATTGTCGATATGGGTTGAGGGGTGTGGGAGTGGGGGGAAAAAGAATGCTTCCGAAACGCTTAAATGTTGGTATTAAAACATTCTTAAATCCATATCTCCTGAACGGTTGATGTCAGAAGGCAGAAACTTTGTGATTATCTTAAGGGATACTAGGAGACTAGACGAGGACTAAAATTTTTAAGAGGGGTAGTGGGATGTGGTGGGTGGGGGGTAAAAAGTTTTCACAATATCTTTTCAACCAATTGTACCAGGAAGATAAAATTTGGTTTATGTTTATAGAATAATAAGTGGGGTCCATTGAAGGTAAAATTTGAGGGGAAGGTGGAGCACGAAAGTGGGGGATAGCCATTATTAAAAAAAATCTTCTAGCAGAGAAAAAAATTTTGAAGGTGTGGGTGTAGGAGGGGATGGTGGGAGAGGGTAGAAAGGAAAAAATTCTGATTTTTATTTCTCGGAAACCGCAAAGGATAGAAAATTAAAAATTGACGACTATAAGAGCCACTATAGAGGCTTTCTAGAGAATGAAAGCACCTTAAGAATGCAAGGGTACGGGAAAGTACAGTGCACTTAACTAATTTGATAATTTTATTTAATATATGTGACAGTGAATTTCAGTTTTCAGTAGATTTATAGCTGGATTTCTAAAAAACTTGGCTTTTGAAGAGATTTTAAAATTTCTTAAATGTACGGGAAATCAAACAGATTTCGATAAAGTTTTGTCGAAATCTCAAGTTTTCAGTTTAAAATCTTCAGCTATAAGAGATTTAATCAAAACACATAAATAAATTTCTATTTTTCCCCATTACAAATGATATTCTCCGGTTAGTAAGACTTTCCTAGTAAATATCGAATGGTTGCCGGGAAATAAAGAAAAACTGATCGGTTTCTGTTGGTATTCATAAGCTGTGTGAAAAATCTTTTTTGTGTATGAAAGTTTTTCACATTTCCTAAACTCAATGTCTTAGAATCGCTTACAAAAGCCAACAAGAAATTCAATAGCATATGGACATGGTTAAATAAGTACGTTGCTTGTATTTATAATTTATATTATAATACAATTTAATACTTACAACATTTAATACTATTATAGATATTGTTAAGATAATTCTAGTATAAACTCCACCTGTGTTAAATTACTCATTACAGCATGACAAATTTATGCTTCGAGTAAAGCGAGCAATGATTTAAATTTGGGGGGTTTGATGAGACCCGATATGTTGTACGAATGAGTATTGATACAAAGAATTAATTGTATTTTTGCCATTATGTGGTTGCGATATATTTACTTACTGTATGTAATTTTTCTTAAATAAATGAGTATTTTTAGATAGGAGCCACTTACCTGAAAGGAAATAAAATAAAATCGGTTAGTTATTCAAAAAAGAGTTTTACTAATTTTTTTTATTATAAAAGTCATAATAATAAGTAACATAACAACAGTCTTTCTTTATGTTTCGAGTCCAAGTCCCGCAAGCGTTCAAGTTCTAAATAGGACACAGGGTTTAATTGATTCACCTTAAAACGCCGTTCAAAATAGCGTCCTGGGCCTATTTCTCTAGATCCCCATATACAAATATCAGAAGATTACTTTAATAATTCCATCTTCCCAGTTGCTTTTCTGGACTGAACAAGTTACCTAAATAAATTTAAGGGCGTCAAACATTGGTGGGTTGGTTGATTAGTTGAAGTGGACAGTGGCGTACGAATGTGGAATCAAGTCGGAGAGCTCGTTGACTGAAAGCAAGACATTGATATGCAAATCACCTGAATAGTGGAACTTCTAATTTTATTACCTTTCTATTTATTTATTTCATTTTTGTACATTTTTAAAAGTGCAGTGCGGTACTATGTTGGGTACCGAAATGTTGGATAATGATTATGTCATGAGTCAGTGAACCAATTTACACAGTGAATTTACCTAGTAAAACCCTATTTGAGATGGAGGTACATATTGTGGAGGAGCAGAAGGGATTGGTTGAAAGAAAATATTCTGATATGATGTGCCGAACAAGAGATGGCGCGGAAATTAATGGCTGCCTATTGAAGTAACCGGAAAAGGTCTCGATCTCTCTCTCTCTTTCGGCTACCGTAAAAGAAAGAAGACGTGTGTTTAATAAAGTGGAAATCGGTCGGAAGAAATCGTTCTTTTATTCAATAATATATCCAGAGTCACATATGAAAGAAAACTGAAACTTAATAATTACATAGATTTGACTAGTAGACTAGACTAGGGCTGATGAACTGGCAAGGGAGGGCTTCGCTCTACCCGGCTCTCTTGCGAAACTAGTCCATGTTCCCTTAGGAGTCGTAAAGAGGGTCATACTCTCACACTTCCAGACAGCGGCTAATTCCAGATGGAAAAGCCTAACTACCTGCGCCATATCTAGGAAGATGTGGCCATCTTACAACCGAGCCAAGTCAGACGAACTTCTATACAAGACCCGGGCAGACGTCTCCATAATCATGGCGATCAGTACAGGTCACTGGCCGATTGGGGATCATGCGGCCAAACTGGGCATTCCATTCAATGTACACTGCCGCAGCTGACAGGACACTAATGAGCGAGAGTCGCTCGTTCATTTCCTTTGCAGGTGTTTGGCTCTAGCTAGAGCCCGAGAGCGAGTGCTAGGCAAGCCCTTCTACAGGGACCAGATGGAGATTTCGGGGAAGAAGATTGGAGAGTTATTACTTTTCCTGAACAGCACAGGGTGGCTATAGCGATCCAATTCAATCAACCTTTCTCACGTTCATCTTCTGTATTCCCCAGTATCAACAACCCTTAACATCCGAGTTTAACACGAGTTTGTGGTTCCAAAACGGCCTCTGTGCTAATTGAGCTCTGTCTGGGTGACAGGGCTGCCACTTAAACCAACCAACCCAACCAGACCTCAAAAGGCAAAAAAACGTCTTTCTGACGTCCGCCCTACGCAAACGCGTTTCAAGACTCGTATCTCACAAATTGTTGAGCTATTAAAAACAAGTTTTTAGTGGTTAGATTGAATAGCCCCCTTTACGTGATGACTTTTTAGAGGTGGCGTGTGAGGGTGTTTTAAATGAAAAAATGTATTCTTATCCCAGAAACCGCTTCTGGTAAGACGTTGAAAGTTGGAACTTGTCTATGATTGTGGAGCCATTTTAAAAAATGGGCACCTTGGGTGGAGCGGTACGGGCGTGTGGAGGTGGAGCAAAAATATCATCGAGTCAGTGAAAACGGGGTGAATATATTTTAGACATATCTCTTAGGTCTTCTGATATTTTAAATCGACAGGTTTTTGAGATAAATGTCTATTTATTTTCAGGTTTTCTTTTTTAAATCAACTCTTAAGGGTAGTAAAGGGGTTGTATATTACGAATTTCGCCATATGTATCGCATGTACGAGTATGTCTCGAAAAGCGTTTAAAACAACTTGGCTACGTTAAAAAACTGGATTTATGGGTTCCTCATGAACTAAGAGAAATTTATTTAACCCAAAGCATCAACGAATCAAAATGCGCCATAGTTTAATTAATACGTTTCTGTATTTTATTTGTTATTGACCTCCAGATCGAATTTCAGTAACCATTAATTTAGTTTGCTGATATAAAAAAAAAACTAAAACAGAAAAAATTAGTTTTATTCAAAAACCGAATTCAAAATTGTGGTCTACTGCATGTAAGAACTTCTGTGTCCTCTTGGGTGTAGGACACTAAAATTTAATTACCTTCATATTTAAAGTCATAAAAGGATTGGTTTTCCCAATTTCGGTTATTTTAACTTTAAACTTATCCCTTATTAGCTACGCATTGAAAGAAAATCTTCTAAAGTGCTGGGGTCACATCTTAATGTCTAACGCCTGGTAACGCGTTTACTATTGCGAGAATAAAATTACGCGAAGACTAGTGTCTTCATTTTGAGTGACTACACTTATTATAATGGCAAAGTTATTGACTTAGCGCATTGAAATTGAAGATAGAGATGTCAAAGCTGCTGAAACATGAGAAAAGAATTGAATGATATAAAAAAAATGAAAACGCCATAAATTCATTTTCAAATTTCGATATCAACTTAATTCATTTAAAATGTAAAATTTGCAACTTAAAATTTCCAAAACGAATGTAGCCATACTAACGCATTTAGCAACGCGCTGTATCGCTTTGATGAAAAACGACCGCCACACGACTTATCGCCTAACGTCTAATGCCAATAATAACGCTGTGTTAAAATTAGGGCGTTAAATAGTGGCTATACCTGCGTTTAACGTCATATTGCATCAAGTTAGATGCAAGTATTGACCCAGCATAATTCTGGGTTTAATATCACATCACATCATGTTAGACGCAGGTATGGTCCCAGCAAAATGCTCATGAGTTCTTACCGTAGCGTGATCTTATCCTATTTATCGTATCCTATTTATTAAGTATGTACATAGTATCTTTAAAATTGCACAATGTCTAGGGCTTATTGTTCTACATCAACTATAAGAATTGTGTATTAATTCTAAAAAAAGAAGCAACTGCAACATTTACTTATGCATGGAGTATACAATTTAATGCAGCTTAGTTATTCCAATTTCCGTGAACTGTTTTACATCCTGTCGTGAGATTTAACAGTCCTCAAACCAAACTCTTGCGAAGCTGTTGGGAAACTCCAGGAGATACGCGATGACATCTCAATTAGGAAAGGCTGCGTTTTAAATGGAGTTCCGAGTCCTTTCATTCACCTGCTCATAAAACTTGTACCCAAAGTTTCCTATTAGGTTGTACACTTGGTATCCTTCATTTTATGTATGCCCGTCTTTATAGGTAGTTAGTTATAGTTGAACTACTGACGTTTTATTCTCAGTTCCCAAATGAATACCTGGAATATCTAATGAACATCGTGTGGTTTTGCTATGAGCGCGCTTAGAAAGGGTTTCTCTCGTTCAGGATACTTCGTTGTCAGAAATGCAATCATTTTTACTTCGTTTGTTTCACTCGGAAAAAACTCGACAAGGTATACTCACGGCTAAGAAAACCTAAAACCGAGCAGAAACTTAAAGAATATGATACATGAGTTTGTAGGGTGATGATCTTTATAACGTATCAACAAATCCTAGACGACAGAACGTATTCGCCACGAATGCAGGACTTTGCGGAGACAGCAGGGCTCTTATTTCAATGGCATTACACATTACTACGTTCTGTCAGTCTGTAGGTTGAGTGTACTTTTAGGAATCCTTTAGAATGCTTGCGGTGTATCTTTTCATTGTGGCAGAATGGAAACGGATCCTTTTACACTCTCTCGGCAAGCTCAGAAAAAACTGAAGGCGATTTTGAATGGGTGGAAAAGACTCTTCAATTTTATACGTATGAAAGACATGATACATACTTTAGTTTCTTCATATTTCTCTTTGCTGTGAACAATTCTGATTTTAGAACACAATGACGGATTAAAATAACGTGAGCATTTTTACAATTTATCTTTAGTTGCACTGTTTTATTCGAAAGTTTTGAAGAAATGCTATCTGATAGCTAAATGATTATGTCACCACTCTAACTAAATCATTCTTACCTAAAGTCTCTTATATAGGTAATAGTCCGATCAATATCAAAAGATCAATTTATTTTGCTTCGATCCACCAACACTAATGAAAATAGTTTCTGTAATAATTTTTTTTTTGTTTGGAAACGAAGAGAGAAGGGAGAATATACGGAATGTATTGTTATAACGATACATTAGTTGTAGGATTCAAAAAAGGTGGGAAAATACTCGCAAAACCATTTTCCCGTTTTTAAGCACTTCTTTGCCATTTCTGCTGTTAATAACTTATGAGCCATTTAAATAACTTTTTCACCGAGGTATTATAAAATACTTAAATCTTTAAAAAAAGTTGTCTTGCTGATTGTTTTGTACAGCTGCAAAGTCGATTTATAGCTGTTTTTATTATCGATTTTAGATCTTCATCCGAGACCTAGTCAATGCCGAAATATAGCACTGCTTCTTTCAAGGCAAGAAGATTATTCGGGAAATAAATTTTGTCAATAGAATTGCTTCATTTAAGATACAACTTTTAGCATTCACTTACTCGAAAAAGGCTTCGTCATTTCGGTCAGGGCTTCATGGAACAAACCGAATTCCTGATCATTCCTATTATAAAAATACTATGATAGTAGTAGTGGAATTGAAGAGAAATTGTAGTTAATTTAGGGCGAACGTCACAATAGGCTCAATTTAGGCTTCAGTGACAGTGGAAACCAAACTAACCCCAATCCTAAATCTAATCTTATCTAATACCCCAGTAAAACCCAATTGCACCCTATATAATAAAATATTGAGAAGTTCTTCTTCACAGTTAAAGACTATGGCGGCTACTCCATGGATTAGAATCTCCAGAAAAAGCTAAATTTCAAAGTACTAATCGTACGTTATCGTGTTCTGAATTTATTCTGCAACGAGTGTTGACGAGGTTTTTAAGGAAACTATACTTTTAAACTTTAAACCTTCGTGTTGTGGTTACACGAAGGACTCACTGAATTTGTTTTATATTCAGCTTTCCACATTCAAATTTTGAAAAATAAATGTGTGCATAATGCGTTAGAAACTTTTCGGACTGGATTAAACTTATAATAAAACTATATCATTTCATCTAGAGTATAAAAAGCGTAAAAATAAATATCAAACATAAAATATATAGCAGAAGTTATTAAATCATATTCAACTTCTTTACAATATCGAAGTAGGTACTGAACTAAAAAATATTCTGAAATTAGTTTTAAGGCGATTATATAAAAAACCACGTGAATCAACGACTTCCACCTGATTAGGGGATGATTATCAAAACAAATCCTGAAATCAGTTTTGAAATGATTAAACCAAAAGTATGTGGAAATAAAAATCGATATCTAATAAAACCTAAGAAATTTGTCGGGATTCGTGAAAATGTAATAAATGTAGAATAAGAAGTCAAAAGAAGTTAAAAACAGTTCGATATCTCATCAGACTTAAGAGTTTGGTTGGAATTCGTAAAACACAGTCCCAACACAGTCATAGAAGTTGAATAGAAAGGCATCCTAAGTTCGATTTGTGGGCGGTTATATAAAAAGTCAAGAGACAAGGGAAAACCTTTCGATATCTAATCAAAACCAAGAGATGTCGCGAAATTCGTGAAAACATATACAACTTCCTACACTTTTTTAGGAGCTGAATATCAAACAATTCTAAAATTATTTTTAGGGCATAATATGTGAAGCGCATGGAAGTATAAATCATTTTTTTCTAGAAAATATACACAACATTCTTACGCTCCTATAGATGTTGAATATTACAAAAATCATGAAATAAATTTTTAGGCGATTACATAGAATACCAGTGGAAGTAAAAGGGACATCAAATTCACCATCAAACAAATCCAAGAGATACAACGGAATTCGTGTAAACGTACACAACCATTATACCCCCAAAAAAAATTGTGTATTTGATTTTCATAGCAGACTTACATCTCCAGATTTCGTAAACTAGATTTAAAATTCTGGAAAAGGCTTACATCGTCTGAATAAGATGTATATATTTGTTAAATAAAAAGCAGCTAACTGATGTGTCAGAATTTTTATTTTCTTAAACAAATTGAATTATTATTTTCCAAAGCTTGATTTCCAAGCAAGTACTTTACAAATTTTATTGTAAATGTACTACAGTGAATATTGTTGTGAAATATAAACGCGGCCAAACAAAAATTCCAGTACTGTTCAGGTCGGTTTCAGTACACAATCTAATCACTCTGTAATTTTGTTAAAATCTCAATATTTAATAATTGATTTAAAAAATTTATATTGTGCCCAAAAATAGCACAATAGACCAATGTTAATTGTGCTTGGAATAATTATTCATCCCTCCATGAAACCTAGTACTAAAAAATTAAGTTCTATGCACCAATTAAAAAAATCCCTCCATTCCTTAGGACACAAAAGTTTGTTGTGAGCTGTGGGTTTTCCGGGATTCAAGTTAAAGTCGATTAAATTAATAAAATAACACCGCTTTATTCAATGGCATTCAATTATCACACTGTTGACCATTCTTCCCATTTTCATTTACTACACGAGCGCTGCTATCAACGAAAATCTCCTTCTACTTTCCAGTAAAACTATTTGTCGTCTCGCTTTCGTAATAGAGAACCAGATCCCTTGTACAAGTCCTTTTCCGGTTGTATTTTTAGCATACTAGGTGGTGTGTGTGGAACATGAAGGAAGTGTTTAGATCATGCGAGATGTGTGCAGAACTTTCCACACTATTCTAATTAAATATTAAAAGGTGATAATTTTCTCTCGATGTCATTGGTAAGTACTTTGGCTCGCCAGGAAATGCATATAGCCAGTTTTCGAAAAAGGCGTGCTTAGAATCAACGTAAATAGAAACTAATTATACTGTTTATGATTGCGGTATTGGGGCTGAATTTTGAAGTTGATTTCTTTTTTTTTTATATCATAACAAATTTAAACTTATTTACTCAAATTATCAAAACTATGAAAGTTCCCAGAACTCGATGTTACGAGTACCATGTGTAAACTCTGACTGAGAAGTTATTATTAATAATTTCTTGATTCAGAAACTTAAACTAAAAGTACATACGTTACCTTCGTATGTACTTTGAACTCAATTTAACTCATTCATTTTCCGTAATGTTTGCTAATTCTTCAAGGTAAAACCGCTCTATCATTTATGATATATCTATAGATGTAAGATTGTGTATACTTGGACCATATGTTCTTTCCATAAAAGTTTCACTGAGCAGTTAAAAGGAAATTTTCGTAATCCTTACGAGAATACATTCTGCTTTATATCATTAGACATTTTAGAAGGATAAGGTGAAGCTCTTCGAGTGAGCCTTAACTGCCGGAAGTAGACAGATAAATGCCATTTGTTGCCTCCTTAGAAACGGATTATCACAAAAAGAATTGTCTCATTTAAGTAATGGTGGCATCTTTTTAAATTTACGTGCTCTTTCTTTTGAATGTACATATTTTATGGACTAGGATAGATAAGAAAATAATATAAGATGAACTGGAATTGGTGTGTGTGTCCTTTTAATTCTATGATTCACAGAGAGAGTTTAAATAAATCCCGAACAAATTCAGCATATAGCTCAGTGGCAATAGTTGGACTTTCAGATTTAGACATATTAATAGCGAGAGAAATTGATTCTACTGCAAGATTTGAGATCTAGACAACACGGTTTTGAAAGAAGAAAGTGACATCAAATTGATTTTAAATAAGCGTTCTACTATTCAATCCTGATACCATAAGCCTTGCAATTTGAGCCAAGAGAATTTCTTCAGTCAACAAAAATACTGCCATCATGCCATCTCTGTGCTTGCATTCCAAGAATGTATCTAGCCAATTGTATCACAGAAAGAGTTTCACTGCAAAAGCTTGACCCAATAGCCTGAATGGTTATCCTGAAAGTATATTCAATGAATCACATAAAAACCAGGCCAATCATTCCCATACTCAATTCCATCTGGAAGCACCATAAATCAATTGAGTCCTTTTGCAAGTGTTCGGAATTCGGCTTCCAAGCAAAATTTTCCTTCAGTTCTTGTATTTCAACGATTCGGAAGAAATATTGTTTCGAAAAACGAGCAAAGTTCTAAATTTTATTTTCCGCTTTTCTAGGACAACGAGGTCAAAGAAAAATTGAAATTTTTCCGCGTAGGAAGGACGAAAGGCCAAGTTTCGACTGAAAACATCACTATTTTAAAAACAAATGTGGAGCGAGAGTGAGAAAAGTGAAACGTTGGTTCTTTAAAACTTTCTCAGTTATGAAAACTTTTTAACTTTTGTCTTTGATACCTACCCTTGGAAAAAGGAGCTTCTTTTTCATTCAACCACCACAAAAAAGGGACAAAACAATGACTGGAAGAGGCAAACTTTATTTTGATGATGGTGATGCGTTGTTTTGTAATTTTGTTATTTAGGATTTTTATGTTCCGTGTTATCGTAATGGAATCGGATGAATCGCAACTAGGATGTCTTTAAAAAAAAACAATTTATTATTCTTTTTCGGCACATTGCAACTGTCAGGGAAGGGGCTGTCGCCAAAGTTTTTAGGGTATCGATTTGTTGTAAATATAAAATTAGGTTATTAAAATATTCTTTATCTAGAAATTAGGACTTTATTCTCCGCTACTGTCTTCTTATTCGTTATCAAAATTTGAACAATCGTTTTTATATTTAATGCCTTTAGAAGTAAAATCGAGTTCGATATCTCATTAGACTTGAGAAATATATCGGAGTTCGTGAAAATGTACACAACTACTTTACATCCATCGATATCGAAAAATTTTTAAAAACATTTCTAAGAGCCCGTAGAATTAAGATTAATTTGGTAACTCGACATGCCTTAAAGATATAACGAAATTGGTGAAAATGTGGAGCAAAACCCATTTACGAAACATTTTTTTGCCCCACCTCCGTACGGGAATGAAAATCTGGATTTTTGTAGAATATATTAAATATACGTACTAAACCATTTTTAGTGGCTTATGTAGAAATATATTTTTTTAGCTTTCTATCCTTTGCGGTTCTCGAGAAATTAAAAATAAAATTTTTTCCTAAAATCTTTTTCGCTGCTAGAGGTGCAGTACTGGGTCTAACTACTATAAAATTGTTAAAACCATATTTGGTACGGTTGTTGATGTATTAATATAGATTCTTTTGAAAAATTGCTATCCTTCCACATCCGTGCTTCACTTCTCCCTCAAGAATCTTACGTTAAGTAGACTCCACTTACGCAAACAAAATCTTATCTTTCTGGTACAATTCGTTCGGAAGATATATAAATCCAAAGTTTTTCAAATAAGCCAATCCTGAGATCTAGAAACCAAAATTTTTCGTCTAAAACTCTCTTGTAATGGAATGGACCGATATGAAGAAGCGTAAATTTTCAATTCACCAGTCGTTGTGAATTGAACACGTAAACAAGGCTGAATTCGTTAGTGGTCCAACTTCTTGGAGTAGCTCCCATAAGAGGCAGCTCACTTCAGAGCAGAACTCTTCAAGGTAAGAATATAATATTTTGCTCACATTAATGTTTCAATGATTACCGGTAAAATAATTAATGGGAGGAAAATAGGGTTAACTCTTGCCAAACAAAAATATGTGCATTCATTTTCCATTCACGAAATCATTGAGCCTGTTTTAATTTTGAGTTTAAAGTAAAGTCGAGTTGATAAGTGAGCCAAACCTATTAACTTTTTTGAGTAGCTTCTACACAAAAGTCTCTAAATCGTATAATTCTCCACATGTGGATGAAAAATTTAAAGGACTTTCGTAAGGAGGCAACAAGATGAAGTACAGGAATTTTCTATTCAAAAATCCAATCTTAACATTTTCAAAATATAAACTGTATTATCGTGTGTTCGAGTTATTAAGCGATTACAGCAAAATCTACACCAAATAACGTTACTAAATTTTCAAAATTTACATTCTCCTGATTGGACTTCCAAAATTTTACATTTGTAGCTTAGCTCACTCTCTACCTACTGAGCAATTGCTGTGAAAACTTATTTTACGGTATTTTATATGGTAGCCACACTGTTCTAAAAAAATTAAATTTTCAATCCAATTTTTTTTGAAATTTTCAGTATATTCAATTGGTTCAAGTAAAATTAGTCATTTCAAGCTCGAAATTACTGGTATTAGTAAATTATTAATGTCCTTTTGAACTGAAGCGTACAATTTACATGAAAAGTCTCACAAAATTACGCAACATTTCGTGTAAAATTAACTATATTTATATATGAATTGAAAATTACGTTCTTTTTCATGTAAACCACGAAGTTGGACGCTTCGTTCGATTATCTACGTGAAAATGAAAGGCCTTCGGTAGCGCAGTGGCTACGCACTTTTTTTAGAGTGTAAATTAAAGAGAATATCCAGTTAATTTGCTGCTTTCGAAGTTTAAATTTACTGATTGCAAATTGAAATTTACTGACCGAAAATTGAAAATTACATTCAAATTGACTTTTACTTGAAAAGGTGAGGCATATTTGTCTACTATCTAAAAGATGTAAAATTCAATGGATTTTTTTTACTGTGCACTCGAAAAAGTAAAAGTATCTATTTTCTAACAATTTCGGAATTAGTCCTACAAACATCAGATTTTCTAATTTCCAACATCATAGTTAAAAGCGTTTTCGATAATTTTTGTTGTTGGTAGATGTAACAAAAGACAGAAATATGACTTGATTTTTTTTTGTCATTATCCTTTTGGAAAATTAAGATTGAAAAATAGTCGGGTTTAGAAGCTTGTCAGCAATGAATCATAAATAAAATAAATCTTAAAAATCTTATAGCTTTGTTGTGTAAAATCCCCAAGGGTCTGCATAAGAACGGAGTGAAGTTGTATCCAATTTGAACTAGGAAGTATTTATAGCAACCAATTAATTTCCGTATAATGCAGCAAGTTGAACTCCATGAACTTGCAAGAGCCCTTCTACCACTTAAGTAAGTCTTCAACCCGTCAATTAGTAGGTACTGTTCTACCAAGATTTGATGCATTACCCCATACGCTTGGAACTTACTTCAGTCTTACTGTAAATTATGCAGAGTAAATTCTATGATAAATTGTTCTGCCATTTTAGTTATTAAACCGGACTGAACTATGTTAATACTCCAGATAAAGATTTATGTTTAAAGCTGAAGCATATAGAAACGATCGATCGAGAAGGAAATTCAAGGAGTTAAGAAGTCCTGGCGCCAGAAAAATACTTAAGTTGGAGAAATCTAGTAATGGAGAAATGTTCATAACATACATATGTATTTTACTCATCGGGGGTCACGCTAGAACTGAAGAAGTTGAAATAACTGCAAACTTATCTTGTATTTTACTTTATTATTATTTTTACTTAATATTTCATAATTATGTTAGACCTGAAATTAAAAAAAAATTAGGCTTTGTGTCTTTACGTTTAAGGACTAGTAGACCCCGAAAAATAACAAAATGTGCGGCGTTCGCAAAATAAATTTTTAACAGTGAAGTCGGCAGTCACCTATTGGTGATAAAATTTCTTTTGGTTGGTCGTGAAAAGGGCAGGATGGAGAAGGTTTTAAAACGGAAATTTGAGAATTTGATTGATTTACGCTGGGAATCTGAAATTTTGTAGATATATAAAGATATACATACATACATAGGGAGTTTACGAAAAATTCTAGAAGAGGGTAGTTGCATTCACAGCAGGGCTTCATAAATATAGTGAAGGTACGACGCCGGAAGTGCAGCTTTAACTCCCCGAAATTTATTTCTTCGGGATTTTCATCAATCTCAGGAATAGCTTATCCCAGAAAGTTGAAACTTGGAATATATATAAAGTTACTTACTATGTATAGTGAAGCAATTCGAACAAAATCTTAGTCAGTCTGGGCGAAGCTTTATTATTTTAAAAGTCCGGAAGCGGATAAATTGGAAGTGGCAAGTGTCACTAGAGTGAAGACATGCAACCTCTACACACCCTTAGGAGTTGAATATCAAAAATTCTTGATATTATAATAAAATCATAATACCAACTTTAGCTCGAGTCGAGTTCAAATGTGAGTCGAGTTACTCACTCGACTCGAGTTTCGTAATAGGCCCGTTTGAGAAGTGACGAAATGGGTGAAAAGGTATATAACTCCATAACATCCTTTATTGAGTTGAAATTTTAAAAAATCGGTATATTGTTATGGAAAAACGTGGAACCAATTTTGATATTTCATTAGACCTTAGACACGTTTTACAATTTTTAAAAACGCATGCAACCCCTTTACACCCGCTCGGGTGTTAAATTGCGAAAAATCGTGAAATCGGTTTTCAAACGATTGCTTAAAAAACCCGTAGAAGTATAGTATAGAATAGAATTTCGTATCTCATCAGAACGCCCTCTTAGGAGTTGAAAAGCAAAAAAACCTGAAAGCAGTTTTTAGCTCACATAAGTAAAAGCTTATTTTGTGCCTAATCAGACCTAAGGGCTGTAGCAAATTTCGTGAAAATTTATACAACCCCTTTACACCCCCTTAGGGTCATTTATCTGAAGAACCCGAGAAATGAAACATTATTTCAGAAGACCTAATTGATGTTATGATTCGTGTAAATATATGCACCCCATTTTCACTGACCTCTTTTGTGCCCCACCTCTTTACACCAATGAATATACCATATACATTTTTATACTCTAGATGAAATCATATAAAGTATTATAAGTTTAATCCAGCCCAAAAGTTTGTAACGCATAGAACCAAGCCTCGGACGAAAAAAATTTATATATTATTTTTTGTTTATTTGTGGCCAAAAACCTCAAATCCGTTTCACGTCCGTCCGTCTGTCCGTTAGCACGATAACTCAAGAACGCCTTCACCTAGGATCATGAAATTTAGAATCTGGATGTTTGTTTGAATTTGTGAGGCTAAGTTCGTTAACGGGCAAAATCGTCCTACTCCTTCATGTAGCTGCCATACAAATATCCTGTCAAAATGTATTCACTTAATTTACGAAACTCACTATAACTCAAGTAATCTTTTAGCTACGAATTCGGAATTTTATACAAATTAGTTTTGAGTGAAGTGAAGCTAGTGAAGTGAAAAAAGTTCGAGTTTACTAGTCAGCGAAATCCTATTACTCCTTCGGGTAGCTGCCATCAGTGGCGGATCCAGACTTTGCTGTTGGGGGGGGGGGGGGCGGAAATTTTTTTTATTTGGCTATTTTGTTTGATCAAGTTTTGTGTGAATTTAGCTACATAGACTGCTCTTAGCAAAAACGGGATAAAATTGTTTTCATCTTATTATGGGTCATTTCATCAAGAATCGCCAAAGTTATAGCCTTACCATTTCCGATTCTTTTGAAAATTTTTGTACTTGAGGAACTAGTGAATAAAATAATTGAAATTCAAGTTTTTGTTTCTATCTCATTTTTTAACTAACAAAAACAACAACAATCTTTAAAATAAGAACTACTTTATTATTCGAGGATAAAAATTACTAGAGATATGAATTTTCAAAGAGGACTCGGACATCTTTTTTGGGAAATCTTTAACATACTATAACTAACAAAAAAAAATGAGATAGAAACAAAAACTTGAAATCATAATTTTTTTTCACTAATTCTTAGAGTACACAAATTTTCAAAAAAAATCGGCGATGATAAGGTCACGCTTTTGGCGATTCTTGATTAAATAACCCTTTTTTATAAAATAATTGAGAACCACTATA
This sequence comes from Beris morrisii, assembly GCA_951812415.1. Lineage (NCBI taxonomy): Eukaryota > Metazoa > Arthropoda > Insecta > Diptera > Stratiomyidae > Beris > Beris morrisii. Next base: position 76,619,118 of record OX638310.1, read on the forward strand.
GTATTCTTCGATTTTTTTGACCCCGATCCCATAGAGATCCCAGGTTAATTTTTTGGTATGTTTTGAAAAACAGTATAACCTACAAAATACAAAAAATTAAAAAAAAAACCGTTTTGAGATATTCAAGAATAAAGGACAAAATCATTATCCTTGAAAAAAATTTCAAGGATAATTTTTATTGCAACAACCTTCCCCGCCTCGAGGCGAGCCTCTACCCCATTGGCCGTTGCAAACCGGTTTTCGTCGGCTGTGTTCTTTGCTGTGTTGAAAGCAATTTACACTCAACATGCCTTTGCGGCGCAACTTGCCTATAAGTGCGAAACGACAGAAATACGATGAGCTGCGAAATGTGTGGTACCACAGTTCATTCTCTGTGTGTACACATATGGAAGCGTGCGTCGGAGAAAAAGTTGAAGAATGTTAGACTCTTGCGACTGCACGAGCCATCTGATTGGTTGATTTTATGGTGGGGATAGAGGCGCGCCTCCAACGTTGAGTGTATGGTAAATCCATCATCATGATTCTGTTCTGTACTTTGCATTGCACCGCAGAACTACAGTAAATGCTAATTACAGTCCACATTGCAGTGGAGTAAAAAAAATCGGAGAACGGTTGAAGTATGTATGTTTAGAAAATTCGGAATTGCTCTTGGGGGGGGGGGCGCCCCCTCCGCCCCTCCCCCTGTATCCGCCAATGGCTGCCATACAAAATGTCCTTAAAACACGCGTTTAGGAATATTGGCCGATAACTTCAGAAGGGTTTAAGCTACGTCTTTGAAATTTTGTATGGTTTATTTTTTCAATAGTTGGAGCTAAATGTATGATTATGAAAAAAATCCTATTAGTCCTTCGTGTAGCTGCCATACAAATATCCTGTCAAAACGTCTTCACTTTATTTACGGAACTCACTATAACTCAAGTAATCTTTTAGCTATGAATTGGAAATTTTGTACAAATTAGTTTTGAGTAAAAACAAAGTTCAAGTTTACTAATCAACGAAATCCTTTTACTCCTTCTGGTAGCTGCCACACAAAATGTCCTTAAGACACGTGTTCAATAATATTTTTCGATAACTTTTGAACGCTTCAAGCTACGAATTTGAAATTTTGTACACGTTCATTTTTAAATGGTTCCAAGGAAAAGGATAAATATGTAAGAAATCGATTGAGTCCTTACTGCACCTTCCATGTGAAAGTCCTTCAAAAAGGACATTTTTTTTCGATGACTTACCCAGTTCAATATATAAAATTAAACACTGAATATTGTCTTTTAGTTTTGAGTAGCAATCTAATGGCAGTCCTTAATAAAGGACATACAACATGCACACACATAATTCTACTTTATCCCCAACTACAATATAAATCGGAGTTCAGTATTCATCTAGAGTATTATACGATTGGCTTGCAGCCGATCGTGACTGCAGTATGTTTCTTTATTTAATTTACTTTTCTAGTACTAAAGATTAAGTATTAGATTAGTATTAAAGAATACACCATGGTTGCCTTTCTCAATATCGAGGGAGCTTTCAACAACGTCAGACCAGAGGCAGTCACTGACGCACTTTCTAGCCTGAAGGTGGAGTCCTCGCTTGGCGCGCTGATCAATTTGATGTTAACATCCAAGATTGTCAACACAAAGCTGGGCGAGTCCTCCTCTCGAAGGTTTGTCAGCAGAAGTACACCACAAGGTGGCGTGATCTCCCCTCTTCTTTGGAATTAAATGGTCAACAAACTACTATTGAGACTGGAAGGGGCGGGCTGCAGAGTGATTGCTTATGCAGATGATGTTGCAATTGTTGTCTCGGGAAAGCACCTCAACACGCTTAGTGCGATATTGCAGAATGCTCTCTTTATTCTCTCTAAATGGGCATCTGAATGCGGGTTGAGCGTGAACCCACGCAAAGCAAAATTAGTCCCCTTCACCTGGAAATACAAAATTCCTCACGTAGACCGTCCTTCTCTGAATGGTACTAGTTTAGTTTTCACCGACAATGCAAAATATTTGGGTCTTATTTTGGATAGGAAACTTCACTGGAAACCTAACATTCAGCAACGGTTTTTGTGTCTGGTGGACGGCTTTAGACAAAGCGGTTAACCGCACCACCCTAGGAAAGGTACAAAGATCAGCATGCATATGCATCAGCGGAGTTCTGAGAACAACTCCCTCTGCAGCACTAGACATGCTATTTAATCTTCCACCCCAAGCAAGCAAATTGCAGCCATTCGACTTAGAGCTTCTACACAGTGGACTGGCATATATGCAGGTCACTCAACAATCTTAATTCACTTCAACAACATTCCTGAAAGCACCGACTACATCCCTCCCAGTTATGATTTTGACAAAAATTTCCTAACAACCATCCCAACCCGTCTACAATGGGAAAGGGATTCGGTATGGATGGAAGAGTTCGTCCACATATATACGGACGGCTCTAAAACTGAAGGCGAAGTAGGTGGAGGTGTTTTCTCTGACATGCTTAACATTAGCAGCTCCCTCCGTCTCCCGGACTACTGCAGTGTCTATCAGGCGGAGCTCATGGCGATCAAGGAGGCCTTGTCCTGGCTGAGGTGTAATGTAATATCTACTAGGGATATTAGCATTTTCACAGACAGCCAATCGGCAATAAAATCCTTGGAATCGGCCTCGACAACATCAAAGGTCGCCGTAGAATGTCGATCATCTCTTAAGGAGATGGCTGAACAGTTCAATATTCTTCTATGCTGGGTCCAGGACACAGGGATATTCCAGGGAACTGCCTGGCTGACAAACTCGCTCGGCACGGTATCACCCTCCAGATCGGAATCCGGGTGTGCCTCTCTCTACATGTAAACTGCTACTGGGATTGGACTCAATTGAGAAAATCAACTCAAGATGGGCAAGTGGTATTACGTATCACACTGGCACAAGGCTGACTTTGCCTTTGTCCTGACCGGCCACTGTCTTAAAGGTCGACATGCTAAATGACTCGGTCTTTTCTTAAACGACTTCTGTAGAAGCTGCCTGGATGAGGAGGAGGAGAAGGAGGAGGAGGAGGAGAAGGAGAAGGAGGAGAAGGAGGAGACAGTCCTGCAACTTCTCTGTACCTGTCCAGCTCTATCCGCTAGAAGGAAAGCTCAGCTTATTTGTTCAACTGCCTTAGTGACCTTGCCGCAATGGAGGTTGCGACAATCCAACTCTTCATTGCAAGCTCTAAATGGTTTGACGAGTAGGACCGGATTTGATGATCCTGTGGCAACACAACGAACCTTTTTGTTAGGTCTAAGTGTGTCCGTGTTCTCACGAGCAGCCATGCGTACCTACCTACCTACCTAGTTCACCTACATGTACCCACCAAGTTTCAACTTTAGCGTAAGCCATTCCGAACCACTCATGATAAAAAGATCAAACGGAGAATTTATGTAGAGCGTTCTAAAAATATAATTTTGAATAGGGGTAGTATATTACAGGAGAGGGGGGTATTTTTCCTATCTCAGGAGCGGGTTATACTAGAAAGTTGAAACTTGGTGAGTAGATATGCTAGAAAAATAAGTAATTGTATAATCACCTTAAAACCGATTTCAGTACTTTTTGACCATTAACCCCTAAAAGGAATTAAAAGTGGTGTATATATTTTGGGCGAATTCATTTATCTTAGGTCCGATCAGATGTTAAATTGGTTTTTATTGTAAATGTCCAAAATTATATTTCATGATTTTTCAATATAAACCCCAAAGTGCTGTTAAGAGTATCACAAATTTTTCACGAAATTCGTCATATCTCTTAAATCTTATGGATATCAAATGGGTTTTCACTTCCACTGGATTGCCCAGATTGTGGGGATGCGAAACAATTTAAACCTTAAAATCTTCTTAATTCATTGCTCGTCTGCAATGTTTTCTAGGGTACATTGAAAGCAGAATGATTGCGACATTTATTGCATGGCAATTTCTAAGGAAGGTGGATGTAAATTTTCGAATATTGTCGTGGAGTACACAGAAATTTTCTTTTAACTGCAAAAAAATCTAGAATTATCGATTCTGTTAGATAATTTTCTTGCAACGTGTGAAAAGTTGGGGGCTTAATCCAAACTCAAATTATATTTATGTATGACATCTTTGACTGGATAGTTCAGTTAAAGAAATATATTGGAGTAGGTCTGAAGTCGAGAAGTACGACTTCGTTGAACTGTACTGTATCATTAGAGGACGCAACTTTCGCTATACCCTTCCAGTCGGTGACCTTCTGATGATTCAATGCAATCCGACATTAAAACAAACCCTCGAACCTACTTCAATACAATTATCAAAGTACTGTAGCCAAGGTTGCTCTCGATTCCAATAGGATACGTGTGGCCTTCACAGACTCCTACAGTGTGGAAAGTCATCCCAAATTTCTTAAAAATTTAGCTTCTCTGGTAGCTTTAAAATGAAAAATTTTATTCTCGTATATTTATGTCAACATTTTCGCGCATAATAAAGTACTACGTTAACGAGAATTGGGAAAGCCATTCTCCTCTTTTAAACCGGTATCTGTCCAAAAACTTTCAATCTCTTATTTTTGGTTTCTGATTAGGAATTCAGTGTCTCTTATCTTACATTTATCCTTATTTTAAATATTGTTATTATTTTTAAAATTGTATTTTAAATATTGTTTTATGTAGTACCTTTCGATCTCTCTTTCTTTCGTTTGCTTGAAATTTACGTAAATCTGGTGCATTTCTGTATGAAATTCGTAGAATTTTTATAAATTTTATTTTAAGTCTTTTTATTATGAAGTAGTTTGCAGACGAATTCGGTCCACTCATTTTGATGCCATCCAGATTGATGCTAGTATTCCCTTTGGTGTCGCAGCAGAAACTAATTTGTGACTTGTAGGCTTTGTTTTATTCTGCTCCTGTTCTATCCATCCTCTACATTTTCCTGAATAAAGTGTCTTTATACGCGTACGTAGAATGCAACATATTCTACCTACTCGTATGAATAGCACCTTTTAATTTGATCTAATTTTATTCTTTGTAGCAGGTGCTCCTGTATCAAATGCCATGTATTTTGCAGACATCTAGCCTCACATGTTATACATTATTTTCACTAAGAATAGCATTATTTGAAAATGTTTACAAGCAAAAAAGTCAAACCAATATGGCTTCACCGTCACTTTACCATTGAACAAATGTAGTAAATTATGTCACACTTAAAAGCTCTTCATGTCGAGGACACAGTGATGTGAGTAGCTCCTCTTGTTATTCGCTGAAAGGATTCATCGTCGAGCAATTCACCAGTTTGCGAGCAATTCTGCAAAGGATTCTGATAGGTATGCAATGCATGCGATGTGATTTTCCAGGAAGCGTCTCGTTATTCATCAGATTTACCTGCATTTTAATCGAGAAAATTGCTCGAACTTACACCTGCAGGTTCATGGCAGATATTCATAATAAAATTGTTTGTGTTTGATATGTAAAACAGGACAGGAATCGTGATAGAAATCAATGAGAGACAATTACGATAAACTGATTATTTAAACTGTGGCAGGGATTAAAAGGGGCCTATTAGGACCGTTATTTTGGAACCCGCAGGCGGGAAAGTGAACTGCGATTTACCCAGTTTTAAATGATTGAAATCGCGTGAACGATTCACTTTCTCGAAAATTTGACATTTGAAATCTGCAAGGAAATAGTCGCGTTTTTAAAAGTTTTTTCAGAAAGTAATTGGCAATAAATAAAGAGAAATTCTCTTATATTTACAGTATTTTAATTTTTAACATTTTTCTGCCTTAAAATATGGTTTCAAGTATCCGGAAAAGACGTCTTTAAAGTAGTTTCAATGATCGCATGTGCCGTGTATGAGAATCGAATGTGAACCGAATAATCGGCGGGAATACAAAATCCGCCGTTTTTCAGAATAAGCGTGTATATCTTGAGCACTAAACAATTACTTTTTTTTAAAAAAATATTTAAAGGATACTCGAGACTGAGACTTACTCGTAGTTGAGTTTCGTGCTTTTAAAGAAACTAATTTTGAAAAAATGGATATTTTCCTTTTCACTTTAATAAAAGGGCCATCGAATTAGACAGACCTGAAAAAACTGTTTTTTTTTTCAATTTCTGAAAACCCTCGCTTTCTTCGTTTTTTTCGGCGTAGAACTTTCCCATACGGAACGGCATAAACTGTAATTACTAGGAACTACAAACATTTATACTTAGAATATACGGAGACGAAGCTTATTGGAAGAAGTCTTTGGTATATAAATACTACTATTAAGGTCGTATTCGAATCCCAGTAGAAAAAAACAGGCCTCTAGAAGCAATGCTCAAAGTACTTCTAAGGCAGTAGAAGGCCTTACCGTCTCCATTGTTTCGTTGCTTCTTTTTAACCCAAAACGGGATAGGAGGCAATGCCCCTTCTCTTCTCGCTTCCTTTGGAAGGAGTGTTAGAAGTACTTATTGAACAAGTCTGAGAAGCAGTAATAGAAATGGTTTTTTAATAGGTCTAACAAGTGGTAATAGAAGCACATCTCACATCACTTCCCGTTTTCATTCTATCTTTCCTTCTTTTTAACATTAAACGGGATTTATCTAGCAGAGACTTTTTTTTTTAGGATTCAAGTGTAGTGATGGAGGGACGGGGTGTTAAGGACAAAATTCTGATTTTTATATTTCTAAATCTGCAAAGGATAGAAAGCTAAAAATTGATAGAGCTAGGTACGGCAGTGGGGGTGGTGGTTTATAGAAATCAAATTCGCGTTTAATTCTATTGAATCTCTTATTGAAAAAAATACGTAAATAAATAAAAAAAAAAAACTGCCAAAAGTCTATGCACAACTCTATTGTTTTTGAGTGGAAGTCCAAAACGCGTATAATGCTGATATGTAAGTCGCGTAGTAACTTACACCGCATCTCAGCATTAAACGCGTTCTGGACTTGTACTCAAAAAATAATGAAGATGCGCCCAGACTGTTGACAGATTTCTTACTTACATTTGATATTTGAAACAAAACAAAAATAAAATCCTTTGTTACACACTTTTAATTTTCCACATGACACTGCACATTCACGTTGGAAATACAAAAACTGAATGACTAATTGCAAGAACGTACACGCATGGGATGATCACCATATATTCGCTTCAACGTACGGTGTCTTGATTTTTTCGGCGCTAAACAAAATAATAAACTCTTTCTTCTCTCGCTTCCCGGGAAGTAGTTATGGAAGGGCTCTCTTTGCAAGCACTGATATCAGGCTTTCTTATGAGAAGTACTTCATACATTTTCTGATGGGATACTTTGCTTCATCTACGTCTACGTCTCCGTCTAGTTATAACAGTTTATGACGTCAGACTTGCAAAGCTTTGTCTCAATTCCAGGGACGTCATTTCAGTTTTTTCTAGGGTGGGGGCCAAGATGTTATGCTTGTATATATTTTTAAATATAAATATACATATGTTATATATAATCTATAAAAATACATAATTCAGGGGGGGCAAATGCCCCCTGCCCCCCCCCACAAATGACGTCCCTGCTCAATTCCTTTTCGGTTCGTGTCTTAGCTACTTTTACGACAGCTGAGCTATCAGTCAATCTTAGTAAACCTTAGATAAGGTAACTAAGGATAGGACACCCCGGTGTAAAAGCACGAAAAAAATAGAGACCAAAATTATTTTGACAGCACCATGGGATCGAAGGATGCCAAGGGATCTTGCTTGTCAAAAACACACGTAAAATAATTATAAAGGAATATTTTGTTGTTTGTTTTTATTGGTTGTCATGGTAACCTGAACGGCTTGGATTTTGGATCCAATGGTGTAGCAAAATAAAGTTATATTTGGGGCTAACCAAAAGCGTTAAAAAGGTGAACATTTCGATTATGCAACTGTACTTAGAAAAGAAAATTATTAAATATCCATTTCTGTACAAATGCTTTGCATCGAAAAAATAGTATCCCTTGAGTTCACAACAATATAGCCTTATCATTAAATTAGTAATAAAAAAATGGTTGCATTATTGTTAAAAATAAGTCTGACGAAAAATCGAAATTTGGTGTTTATCAAAAAACACATTTGAAAAAGCTACTCGTTTCTAGTATTTCGCCGAGATTTCAGTTACAGAATCGTACCAGATCATAAGTAGATATGTACATATATAATAAAATAACATGCATCTGTAAAGCATACATACATAGATTACAAAGAGATAGATAGTTTTATACTCTAGATGAAATCAGAGAGTATTATAAGTTTAATCCAGCCCAAAAGTTTATAACGCTTAGAACGAAGCATCGGAACACAAAAAAAGTTAAATATTATTTTGTGCTTATTTGGGGCTAAAACGTCCGTCCGCTTGTCCGTCTACCCGTTACCATAATAACTCAAGAACGCCTTGACCTAGGATCTTGAAATTTTGATCTGGGCGAATTTGTAAGGCTAAGTTCGTTAACGGGCAAAATCGTCCTCATTTAGAGTATCATACGATTGGCTTGCAGCTGATCGTGACTGCAGTATGTTTATGCAATATATTTAATATATGCAAAAAACTTTTAAAATGCGAGCTAAAATTTTTGCCCCTAAAATAAATAAAATCAGTTTTGTACGCCCATGCAGCTTTTACTTCGACATGCGCATCAAAAAAATTGGCTCTTTTTTATGGTGGCATGTCCAATCCTTTTAGGTATATAATCTAAGTAGTAAACTTAAAAAAATTCAAATTTTTCTATTGAATTTAATTTTATTTTTGATTTATGAAGTGTCAAATAAGAAGCTGAGCCATTTGGACGGTTTAGCTAAGCTTTTTCTAAACTGTTATAATAGCAATGCTATTCTGTGATGCCAACATAGACGTAGTACACTACACGAATCAAAGTATTCGAATAGCTCCTATATATTTGACAAAAAAAAAAAAATGTTGGAGATACAATAGGCCATGTGTGATAAAAAGAATTAAATAATTTAAAAAAAAATGATAACCTGATCTGACTGGACGTGCGTGTAATATGCTGGCATAAATATGGCAAATATGTCTTGAAATTCAACATTGTTGAAGCACATTTTTCTTTATTCCAATTTTTGCAACAAAAATGTTTACTTTAAGGTTTGTTTTAGTACTAAAAATAAATATTCGTTGCTGAAGCTAAGAGTTAGGCGCTGCACACATTGCACACGTCTGAAAGAATTTTCCGATACGAATTTTCGTTTTTCTGCTTATTGTCAAATCTTCAGTTATTAGAAAATTGGTTGAAATCGTTAATTATAATAACATTTTCAAGAATATCATAAAGAAAATTTCTAGGAATTTGGATTTTGATTAATAATATTAAACAAAGTCCGTCTGTCGGTACGAATACGTCGTACGAATATTTTAGTCGTACGACGGATTCATTTTTATACTCTAGATGAAATCATATAGAGTATTATAAGTTTAATCCAGCCGAAAAGTTTGTAACGCATAGAACCAAGCCTCGGACGAAAAAAAGTTATATATTATTTTTTGTTTATTTGTGCCCAAAAACCTCAAATCCGCTTGACGTCCGTCCGTCCGTCCGTCCGTCCGTCCGTCCGTCCGTCTGTCCGTGAACACGATAACTCAAGAACGCCTTAACCTAGGATCTTGAAATTTTGAATCTGGGTGTTTGGTTGAATTTGTAAGGCTAAGTTCGTTAACGGGCAAAATCGTCCTACTCCTTCGGGTAGCTGCCATACAAAATGTCCTTAAAACACGTGTTCAAGAATATTGACCAATAACTTCGGAACGCCTAAAGCTACGACTTTGAAATTTTGTATGTATTACTCTTTTAATAGTTGGAGCTAAATGTATAATTATGAAGTAAATCCTGTTAGTCCTTCGTGTAGCTGCCATACAAATATCCTGTCAAAATGTATTTACTTACTTTACGAAACTCACTATAACTCAAGTAATCTTTTAGCTACGAATTCGGAATTTTTTACAAATTAGTTTTGAGTCAAAACAAAGCTTGAGTTCACTTGTCAGCGAAATCCTTTTACTCCTTCTGGTAGCTGCCATACAAAATGTCCTTAAGACACGTGTTCAACAACATTTTTCGATAACTTTTGAACGCTTCAAGCTACGAATTTGAAATTTTGTACACGTTCATTTTTGAATGGTTCCAAGGAAAAGGATAAATATGTAAGAAATCGAGTGAGTCCTTCCTGCACCTCCCATGTGAAAGTCCTTCAAAAAGGACTTTTTTTTTCAATGACTTACCCAGTTCAAGATATGAAATTAAATACTGAATATTGTCTTTTAGTTTTGAGTAGCAATCTAATGGGAGTCCTTAATAAAGGACATACAACATGCACACACGTAATTCTACTTTATCCCCAACTACAATATAAATCAGAGTTCAGTATTCATCTAGAGTATTATACGATTGGCTTGCAGCCGATCGTGACTGCAGTATGTTTCTTTTTATTATCAATTAAAACTACAAATCCCTAGAGATTTTCTTTCATGGTATTCTTGAAAATGTTATAATTTACGATCAAAACTAATTTTTCAATAACTGAAGATTTCACAATAGGTCGAAAAAAGAAAAATCTTATCGGAAAATTCGTTCGGACGTGTGCAATGTGTACAGCCCCTAACGTTGAACAAATTCAATAACTGTGCATGAGCTGCGACTCCAAATTATTAAAACAAACCGAATGGAAGCAATAATACACACACATAAACTAGTTTCACTTTAACATATATTATTGCATGGAAATGTCATAGTTTACAAAGTTCAATGACAGTGCTGCCCGACTTGGTTGTCACATAAAACTCATTACTGGACACAGTAAAAACATATATGTACACCGCGTATCGTACGACAGGACGCAAATAAACTGGAGTATCCCATTACCCATCAAATGCTTATTTCCAAGTCAAAATGAGGCTATGGTTCATAATTTCTAAAGAATCGTCCGAACTCATTTCTACCGCCTCATCCCACAGTAGGATTATGGTGGACCAGAAATCCTCCAGTCACTCCGTCTTTCATTCAGCAACAGAGGAACAACTTTTCGTTTCTTCGCTAAGAATTTCGTCCTAAATGAAAAAGCTTTGCATCCCTTGGTAAACTTATCTGTCAGGCTTTATGTAGGTTCTACTGTACCCTGCTACTCATAACTATCCATCTATCTCACCATCCATCCCACCATTCCTCTGGTATACATCATCACATCTGAAAATACGTGTCAAGCGAAAGCCTTTCTTTGGCGCTGTAAGAAAGGACTTGTGTGAGTTGGAGCCCTACTTAAAAGTATAGCCACGATTCTCACACTGGAACTGGAGTCTAACAGGATTCTTTTTTCTTTTTCGGATCGATAAACTTTTGGCCTGAATTGGAATTGTGCAATGAGCTTTTCACTAGATGACATAGAAAACGTTTCGTCTTCGATATTACGTAAAGCAAGGCATTGGATATCGTCTACCATCTCATTAAACACGTTATGCATCCTTAAGGAATGCTTGGAGGGCTAATAGAAATCGGTCATAGAACTAATAGATCTTTGGTTCAAGATTGCGGTGCGGGCTTGAAATTAGCAATTTGTGAACTCATAATTGCAATCACACTTGGAAATAAGATTAGTTAGATTCTCTTGATAAGTTTTTAATGAATCTTATAGAGGTGAAAGAAGAAAATCGGTAAGATTGAAACAGGTAGCTCTACAGATATCTTCCACACCCTGTTGCACATAAAGGGGCTAGATAGATAGATAGATTGGAAATAGGGGTTGGTATGGTTAACCTCTGTCACTGCAGCCACAGTTGGGCCTATTGTGACGTCCCCCACGGTTTGACTATAATTCTTCTTCAATCCTTGCGCTTTCAATGAAGCCTAGTATTTTGCGAAGAGGAATGATCAGAATTCCGATGGGTCCATGAAACACTAACCGAAGTGACGAAGTCTTTTGTGAGCTAAACCCTCACATTCACAGAGGATATGCTCTGGTGTTTCGTCTTCGTCATTGCATATTCTGCAAATTTTAGTCTCAGAGAGACCAATCCTATTGAGATGCTTCCTCATGTGACAATGTCCAGTCAGAGCTCCCACTAGGGTTCGGGTCTGATATCTGCTTAATTTTAGATAATCAGATATTCCTTTTTGCGAATGTTTTGGCATAAAAAGCTTTGAGTGCCTGTTGCCTGGTGCCAAGTCCCAGTAAATGGCACTTTGCGATGTTTGCCATATTCGGATGTTCATTCTGGCTGTGCTTAATGGTATCCCGCAGAATGGATGTGGTCCCATGAAGTCAGTCAGTCTTCTGAACCTTTCCTAGCCATTAAGTCGGTCATTTCATTACCTTCATAGACATAGCCGCTATGTCCCAGAATCCAAATGATGTTAACTCTGTTCTTATTTCCGAGTTCAATCAGGCATTGGAAGCAATTCCAAACAAGTTTGGAGTAGATTTGAATGGACTGAAGTGCCATTATTGCTGCTTTGCTGTCCGAGAGAATATATCCGTCTGATATTTTCTCTAATGCATAGTTCAATAGCATGAGTCTCCGCCTGAAAAACAGTGGATGTTATGTGCATGCTACAGTAGAATTTGACATTTGGGCGCACTCCATAAACTCCTGCACTGAAAGAAAAACTATGTTTATTCCAAGGTTGCGTTGACTATATTAAAGTTCTTCTAACTATTGTAAAACAGATATGTTTCCAATGATCATCGATATGGTGCTCCTAGCCATAGCATATAGTTCGTAAAAACATAGTATGGTTGCATTAAACATATATCCGTACTGAAATTTAATATTGTTGTACTAGTCATTCTCGTTGCATTATGTAAAAGTATATTATAATCACGACAACAATATTCTATGATCAGTGGAACCATGAAATTTGATAAAATTATTCCCACAACCATACCAGATATGGTGTGTGCAATCATCTCAGGTGAGATATTAGATATGATTGTCGCAACCATACTATAATTGACATAACTTTGAACAATCAGTGCAACTATAGCATTTGATTAGAGATGGTCAGTACAATCATGTTAGTTGACATATTATGATTGCCGTAACCATACTGTGATTGTGATAAGCATGAATATGATCAGTGCGACATTAGAATTTGTTAAAATATGGTGAGTACAATGATGTAAGTTCATATTTTTGTCATTCCATCAAGAATGGCCAAAGTTGTGACCTTACCATCTCCGATTCTTTTGAAAATTTTTGCACTTTAAGAACTTGTAAAAAAAAATTGAAATTAAATTTTTTGTTTCTATCTAATTTTTTTTGTTAGTTATGGTGTGTGAAAGTATGTAAAAGTTTGCGCAAAAATGGTGTCCCAGTCCTCTTTGAAAATTCATATCTCTGATAATTTTTATACTTTCATTATATATTTCTAGGAACCATGTCACATGATGTTTATGATTGGTGTAACCGTTCTAATAAATAAGAAGGTTGCGTAAATCACATACCTAGGTTTCCACAACCATAATTTTGATTGAGCCAAACATAACTATGTTTCTAGTAACTATGTTACAAAATTTTTATGATTGTTGTAATCGTTCTAATAAAAAACATGGTTGCGTTAATCACACAACTAGGTTTTTAGAACCATAATTTTGTTTGAGCCAAACATAACATGTTTTCTAAAAACTTAACTATGTTTCAAGTAACCATGTCACAGGATTTTTATGATTGGCGTAACAGTTCTATTAAAAAAGAAGGTTGCGTGAATCACACACCTAGGTTTCCACAACCATAATTTTGTTTGAGACAAACATTGTATGTTTCCTAAAAACAAACACCATAGTTCTAGTAACAAATTTGTAAAATTTTTGCTATAGACCTATAGTTATTACAAACATACATTCAGTTAGTATAACTGTGTTACATGTTGTAATATGATTGTGGCAACTATAACCTCAATCACAGTAAGGTTCTCCCAAAATATGGTGGCCATAATCATATTTTTTCTTTTAGTGTGATCATACACATTGATCAATTTTAGATCCGTCTGTGTACCAGATTATGGATCCTGATTTTGGAGTGGGTTTGTTTGTGGCCCAATCCTCCCTTTCAGGTAGGACAACTTTGAATGGCTTTGTGAAATTAAATTGCGGTACCATTGAATCAGAAAGAGGTATCGCTAGTATGGGGTCCTTGTAGAGTTCCGCGGATAGAGTTGGGCAAGCTGTTTTGCGCTCTGACTCGTCCTCCGAGCTCAAAAGTTTGTATGTGGTGAACGTAGCTTCTTTCTGTATTTCTAAGTGTAGAGGTGATAGGTTGAGAAACACCTCTAAGGCAGCTGTGAGAGTGGTGCGCATCGCACCAGTAATACCCAGGCTTGCCAGTCTTTGTAATTTAGTCAGCTTAAGCTGAACAGTTTTCTGCTTTGTTTTCTTCCACCAGACGGATGCCGCATAAGTTATAATGGGCCTAGCAACGACGGTATACATCCAGTAGGTTAGTTTTGGACTCAGTCCCCAGTTTTTGCAGAGAAGGCTCCAGCAGATCCAAAGAGAAAAGAGAGATTCTGGCCCTTTCAAGAACTTTGTCCAAATGAGCATTCCAAGTGAGCTTTTCTTTCATCCAGGATGATACCCAGGAGTTTTACCTCACTAGCATACTCTATGGATTCTCCTTTTGGTGAATGCAACAATTGTGCTTTTCTTTGGGTTGATACCCAATCCTGCTTTAGTGCACCAGGTTGCTACCTGTTTTAGGGTATTCTGAACTAGATCTGTCACTGTCTCTTCAAATTTACCTCTAACAAGGATGGCAAGGTCGTGAGCGTAACCCTGTACCGTGACTCCGGAATTTGTTAGGTCTTGAAGAAGGTCGTTCACTACTAAGCACCAGAGGTTGGGTGATAGTACCCCACCGTGTTGACAGCCTTTCGCCGCTGTGACTGTGACTATTGAGTCGGCTAGTGTCGAAGTTCTTTTCCTGCGTTCTATCATGGCCTTGATCCAACTGCAGGTTTTTGGAACAATACCACGCTTTTGTCCAGCAGAGTAGATACTTTCGTAGGCAGTGTTCTCAAAAGCCCCTTCGATATTTAAGAAGCTACCCACAGCTATTTCCTTGTCCGTAATCGATTTCTCGATTTTCGTGACTAGGTTTTGTAAGGCGTGGGTTGTAGACTTCCCTGGTTGATATGCATATTGATTGGAGTGTAAGGGTTGAGATTTCAAAGCCCCATCTCTGATATGCCTATCAATAATCTTTTCCATAGTTTTCAAGAGAAATGACGTTAAGCTAATAGCGACTTACGATTATTGCTCGAACGCCGCCCTGTTTTTGGTATGTATATTACCTTAACGTTACGCCCGGATATGGGTATGTAACCCCATGCGCGGCTTGCTCTAAATATGGATAACAGTGTTGGTGACAGGGGTTAACACACTTGTGTAGAAGTAAGGAGAATATAAAAGAGAAAATCCGAATAGACACCAACAGCGTATGTCAGCTTGTAGGAGTAACTTCATTTCTTGTGGGTAGAAGTCGGGAAAACGATTAATATTTTCCGCATAGTAAATAAACATACGAATACGAGTCTATGTTTATTTACAATGATCATATTTATTTCCTTGGTAAAAGATTCTTCTTTCCGCGTTGTAAACAAACAGGTGAACTCGAGTCAGTGTTTGTTTACAATGCATCGCCCTCTAAATCTAACGACCTTCTTGCGCGAACTGCAAGTCGGCATACCGCCGGTCAGCAGTACCTATGGAATGCCGGCTTGAATTTCGTACACAAAACACATTAGTACTACCGGATTACGTAATGACCAGAAATGCAATCGACTCATAATGTTTTGACCTAATGTTTACCGGCATAACGTAACAAGGTCAGCGTTATGGGTCGAATGTATTTTTAGGAATATAAAAGTGTGTCGCGACCGAGATAAGGGCTCTGTATTATTTTCGAAACTCGGCATTTGACACCGAAAAATTAATAAAAGTGTTATTCAATTAAAAGTAAAAAAGTAGGTTTTATGCTGATAAGTGCATTTATGTGAAAAACGTGTCAGTGGAAATAAAAGGTAAACAAGTAAAACTATGGAATTTATAGTGCTTCCTCTCCTGACTAACCGGCGTCCTTTAGGTCGCTAGGTCATCCCGCCAAACAGAATCGAAAGATGCTAGGCACGTCCCCACATCCTCTTACAGCATCATCAACACGTGTTAGGCTCATAGGGTAGGTAACACAAAACAGTGGGCCTGAAAAATACCGTGAAAATCTGTTGGATCTCTGGTCACAGTGACTTCCCTGGAAATGAAAAGACAGACGAGCTCGCCAGAAGGGGGCAGATGAGTTGGTTCTATGTCCCATCGAACGTGTAAAGAAAATTCTTCTTGACCGGTCTATCAGAACTTGCGATGATACCTTTATGGAGAACTACTCTCTTCATAAAGAATAGCAATATTTGGAATGAATAGTAATATATAATTATTTGGAATCAATAGTCCGGATTATATCAGGACCACAGTGATCTCTCGTGATGGGCTATGGCACAGTGCTACAGTTCACCCTTCTTAACGTAACCTAACCTAACCGAACCCTCCCACTCCTATCTCTAAGACATTTTAACCATAAAATTAAAAATAAAAGACTTTGACACTTGTTCGCAGCGGATTGGAATACTGTACTTCTATTTGGTCCCCTCATTATAGTTGTCACATTGAATCTTTTGAGTCTGTTCACCGTCGATTCACTCGGTTACTCCTCTTCAAATATAACCTACCCTATTGCTCCTACAGTGAACGTTTATCCCTACTCAAAATCCCCTAGCTAAATCAGCGCAGATTGTATCTTAATGAGTGTATTCTATTTAAAAATGTTAACGGTATTATGAATTCCACCATGCATCTTAACCTTGAGTTTCGTTCTACCTCGCGACCGAGTAGGTCAGTCTCTGTATTCGCGCCAGCTGCGGCTTCAACTAATGGTTAGTTTTATTCCCCACTGGTTCGATTACAGAGAAATCATGATAGGCTCCAGGTTGGTTCTCTGTCCACAATTTTTTTCGCATTCAAAACCTTAGTTAAGTCTTTAATTTTTACAGGCTAATGTTTAAATTAACTGAATTTCTCTTAGCATTAACTAATCTTACAATAATTTTCTTCCTGTGGTTTTTATTACTTTCTTTCTACTTTTTCTTTTTTATATAAATTTTTCTTTTTTCGCTATCGCTTTTTTTTCTTTTTTTTAATTTTTCTCTATTAAACATATTGTGTAATTGAGTTTTTTAAATCTGTACAGTGTATCAGAAATAAATAAATATGTAGCTCCTCTAAATTTTTTTCCATTTTAAACTTACTACTAGCAACACAAATTGCACTGAACCAACAATCTTTAATAATTGTTTGCATAAGTTAAAAATGATTCTCAGATTCATTACACTAAAGCTAGTATTACACTGTTTGACCATGTGGTCAAATTGCAGTAATAAGCAATGTGAAATAGCGAATTCCAATTATTCTCGCAATATCCGCTCGGTCAAATTCGCTGTTTCGCATTGCTTATTACTGCAATTTGACCACTTGGTCAAACAGTGTAATACTAGCTTAACAACATCATACATCATTAAACCGCACTCCACAATATGATCCTTTCGATAATAACTAAAATTTTGTAGCTCCGGACTGACCCGTTTCCCATATCTGGCTCTTTGTCTGTGTTGAAACTGCTAGTCCACTTGAATCTTAAGGATCCCACTGTCGTTTAATTAAATCTAAATTAGACGGGGATAAAGTCATTTGAGGATGATTGCCTTTGTACATGAGGAATGCCCCGGCGTTGGTAAGTGGGAATTATGAAAGACCGTTTTCTGAAAAGACCCCGAGAGCCTCTGCTTCCTGTAACATTTCCGGAATGTGATCGATAAGATAATTTAGGATTTCGGTATAAGCCGTTCTCACTTTGCTAGTACCAGGCTCTGCGGAAGATGTTTAACGACCAACTGCAAACAATTTTTAATTTTAATTAAATTCTCGGCTAAAGGAAATGTTTAAGAATTTCGATTTTTCTTTTTCGCTATAAATCTATCGTGGAGATGAGTCAGCAAGCTTAAGTGGGTGGTAAATTGACTTCCCCGGAGGACTTTTGCAAAATATTGTGGGCTCTCTTATGTAAACGTTGCGGGACCAAACACGAACAACGTTGAATAAAATTTTCAATCATTTTCCTTCTTGTCGTTGGTATAATCCGGTTGAAAATTTTCTTCTTTGTATATCCTGTAGTAGGTGTATAAGCTTTACGAGTGTCTTTTGAAAGACTCCTTAAGCAATTCCAATGCTTTCAAGATGCAAATAATCATTTAACGTTCTTTACTTTTGCCTGAAAATAGGAATAAAAATTACATTGGCCTTATTGTATCTGTTGATCGACAGTTCGAATTCAATAATGCGCGAAGTGTTTTACAGTAAGCAGCTTTATTCTAAAATAGAATTTGTTTAGTGCCGATAGCACACATTTCATAAGCGATTTTTAGGACCAAAGATAACTATCAAGTTTTTCTTTAGATTAGCCATTAACATGCTCATGTCCTTAATTTAAGTGAGATGCGGTGCAGGTTACTATGCGATTGAGAACAATATAATAAAGCATTATCATGGGAACATTTTATCCCCATTATGTGAAAAGAGCACTACGGGATACGATTCAGTATTTTATTTGGCAAAAAAAATTAAGGCTTAAAAAGTGAAGTCATGTGACGAAGTCAACACAGTAAAACAAGGTAACTACGGTCTCAGATGAATATGAACAAAAGCTTAAGTCAGCCTAAAAACATAGACTCCTGTAAGTATAGCACCTTTTTACCCTTGCTCAAATAGCATCATCGGTTTTCCAAATAGTATCCTACGACACCATATAATCCTTCTCATATACCATAAATGTTGCAAGCTATTAAATTCAATTATATACATAGTTATGTAGTGTTTCAATCAGCTGTACTGACTCTAAGACTAGCTGAACTTAGCTACATATTGTAATATGGGAATTCGTTTTATTAACACTATTCATCTGCTGTTTGCAACTAAATTAAATTTCAATTTTCATAATGTTGAGCCATCTTTGTACTAAGAAGAAATAACTTTTCCTCTTTTTGAAGAATAGTCGAACATTTCTTGATCTGTCGAGCCACTTCATCCAGTGACCAATGAAAACCAGAAGAAGTGACCAAAAAATGTGTTCGAAATAGTTGAGCCACATTGGATTGGAATATTGAACTTTTTCTTATTACATAATAGGTGTGTTTTTTTGCGCATTTAACCAGATTAGAGTAGTGATTAAAATTTATATACAAAATAACAACAACATTGCTGTTTTTATGATTCTTTATAACTTTTTTCAATAGATAGTAGGCTAGATTAGAGAATTTATCGGTTAAAATCGGTTAAATCGGTTAAAATCTATATTCTAGCCTACTATCTACAGGGAAAAGGAATAGAAAATAACAAAAACAGCAATATTGTTCTTGTTTTCAATGTAAATTTTAATCACTATTCTAATCTGGATAAATGTGCAAGAAAACACACCTAATATTGACTATTTTTTGGATTTGTGCCAATTACTTGATCTAAGAACGCCGTTGAAGAGAGGATATATTATTGACACCCTTCTAATTTTCATAGCCCATTAAGTTCCAAGAGAATGATGAAGAGTCAGCCAAATGACAGTGTTTTATGACAGCAACAGAATAATGCTTTTTTCATCATACCTACCCATGTTTCTTAAAATGAATTAAGCTTTAGTTACAAAAATTTCAAACTTTCTTTCACTTCACTGTTTTCTTCTTTTCTTTCAGAAAAGTTTGCTGAAGTTTTGACTTTTAAATTTTTTTTCAGATATAATATATTTCAGATCAACATTAGGCACGTTCTCTTGTGTCCCAGTGTCAAGTTGAAAAGCAGAGAGTTCAAAAAGCGTCGCAATATGATAGGTTTTTACTTTCGCATTTAAATAGAGTTGCCTATGTTAATAATGTTTTTCAATTATGCAGTCATTGAAATTTAAATAAAATTTATTTCAGTAATAGTTCAGATTTACCAAAGGCCGCTTGCGGTGTAAGATAGTGAATATGTACCCAGCTCCCAGATACTCTCGTATATTATGCTATTTGACGAATAATTCTAATACTATTGACGGAAATTCGATTATTTTACTATTTGATTTTACTATTTGATTTTAATCATTTTTCGTTTAGACATTTCTGACTTATTTTCAAATGAAATAAATACAATTTTGTAATTCTTGAAAAATCCAACAATCAATCATTACGACGCTCACAGCAGATGAACTTTAAATACGTGACCACGGAAAAACTATAACTACAGAACTTCGATCCGGCCTACAACACATTGAGCAAAGAAGATAAATCTACGGTATTACCGCATTTTGAGTTATTGTTAATTTTATGTCAATGCAAATCAATAAATAAAAAATCTTCATTCTTAAAAACGTGGTCAATATATTTGCGTGATAACTTCACAACACGTTATGCTAGGAGTATGAGTTAGTTACTTCAGATCATCTTAAAAGAATAGTAATCATAACTGATAACCTTTGCAGGTTCTGCCAACTGCAGGCAGAAACCTCTGAACACATTCTGTGTTGCTGTGAGGCAATCGCAACTCAGCGCTACAAATGTCTTGGAGAACACTTTGTGGACTATAGGTAGTACCATCGTAAAAATTGAGCTACACCAACTAGATAAATTCCTAAGAGAAAAAAAGCTGGGTGAGGACATCTAGGTTGAAACTGGAGACAGATCTATGAGGTATAGCACAATAGACCACTGGTCGCGGTGCTTGGAGCATTCTCTCCGCCTCCGATGAAATCTATCTATCTACTGCAAATAACGAGATAGGCACTGGGTTACTGAGGCCTCCTAACAGAAATTGCTTCCAACAAGAATATCGTTTTATACATACCCTGCCAAACCAAATCACTAAATTGACTCTCAAACAAATCAAAGTTCCTAGAGGAAACCTCATCATGATCAATGGCGCGACATCCCAAATCGGACCCTGGCCTCTTGAAGTCGTCGCCTCCAATCACCTCGATCCAAAGACCGCGTCCTCCTGCTGTTAATTTTTAAGATGGCTTTGCAATCTTCATCAACCGAGTCTTCCCATCGTTTGTGTGGTTTGCCTACTGGCCTGTTATCACTCATTTACCCTTTAAGAACACGTTTGAGGATTCTTCTATCTTCCACTCGCTCTAGATGGCCAGCCCACTGCAGTTTACGTAGCTTGATGGACGTTGAAGCTTCTGGCTCCTCGTAGAGTTGATACAACTCATTATTATATCTTATTCGTCAGTCCGTACCTTCCTTCACAGGTCCCAAAATTCTTTGGAGGACTTTTCTTTTGAATGCGTTAACTACTTTTTCGGAAGTTCGCGTTAATGTCCACTTCTCGCTGCTAGAACAGATAACATGTCGTATATTAGTTTTATATCTGTGGTCACAGTGAATAACTGGGTAAGTCGAAAAACGGAACTATTCAGAGCAGCACTTTTTTGCTATTTTTACAATTAAACTATTCCTGTAAATCCAGTTTTTCTGAAAAAATTAAATTTGTTGACATCTCAGTGATCGCATAACATATAACAATAACTTTTTCACAGTGCGTGTGAGCCTTGGGAGATGACCACAGTACACTTATCCCATTTTAATATTTTTCGACTTACCCAGTTATTCACAGATATATTCGCTGCCTATTGTTCCTGTGCACTTTCTTGGATTTCATTATTGGAAGTACCGAATAATACGTTTTATTTGCTAGCATGATCCTTCGATTGATTTCGTCCGTTTCGTTCCCGTCTTTTGCTAGATTACCCCAAGATATATGAAGTTGTCTACACTTTCCAATACAGATGGAACCTAATTTTCAACATCTAATTAAAAAAAAATACAATTGCAAGTATTTTCTGCAGAAACCTGCGAGTGCACTCAAGATATCGCGACAACATAGTACATAATATACATTAAGTATAAAATCATAGTAAAGCCATAAACATAAAATGGAAATGTATGCGGCAGTAATCGAAACAACCCAGTCGGACTTTTCGTAAGAGATGAATTTGTAATCAATGAGTAAGGAATGAATTTGTAAGGCCTTACCAAAGTAATGCAGAGTGTAATTGCTGTAAAATATTCTCGAACGCTCTCTCTATACAATTATGGCCAACGTCCTTGGCTTCAGTTACTATTTACGGAAGTAATGGTTTACAAGCTAGTAAGTAATAAGAGGGAAAATCCGAGACGTTACAGTTTTGTCCAACGGTGTAGGCTTTACTATCTACTTACGAAAGTAATGGTTTAGAAGCGAGTAAGTTATAAGAAGGTACAATCTGAGACCTTATAGTTTTGCCAAATGCTCTTGGCTTTAGTAACAATTTACGAAAGTAAGTCTTAGAAGCGGATAAGTAAAGGGATGATGCAATCATTAACGTTTCGTTTTAATTTTATATCAAGAGGCCCATAATTAAATTCAGTTCGTTCCGAGTGTTTCAAATGTTGCGAAGTGCTGTTCATTTGTAATAAATTCCAATAAGGGTTATTTATACAAAACGAGGTAAACAATTAGTTTAGATAAAGTTTTTTCTTATCTTTATGGATCTTATTTTTGTTAATTTTACTTTATTATTTTAATAATACAGTATTGTTTTCGATTTTTAAAAAAAAAAAATTTGCTACCCTCAAATTTTTTTTTTTCACGTTTCATGACGAGTAGACACGAAAAAAGCAATAAAAAATTTCAGTCCGTCTGTCCGCCGTACGCCGTACGCCGTACGCCGTACGCCGTACGTCGACCGCTGTACGCAAAATCGTTTGAAGGCTCGTAGCTCCCAAACCCTTTGAGCTATTAAATTAAAATTTTTTTTATGAATAGACTGGGTAGGCCCCTTGAAGTGGCCAAATTTGGAGTGGTGGGGGTGTGAGGGGGGAGGAGGGGGAAGTGTTTTAGACGGAAAATTTTGGTTTCTAGATCTTAGCAACCGCTTATGCTAGGAGGTTGAAATTTGGAATTTATATAGAGCTTCAGTAGTGGACCCATTTGCAAAAAAATTGACGATATAGGTGAAGGGGTTTGGGAGTGGGGGGAAAAATAATGCGTCCGAAACGCAAAAAAGGTGAGATCGACATTTTCTAAAATCCATATCTCCTAAACGGTTAATGTCACAAAATTGAAACTTTATGAATATCTGTAGGTATACTAGGAGAATAGATCGGAAACAAAAATTTGAGTGGGGGCAGTGGCGTACGGGGGTGGGGGGTGAAAAATTTTAGATTGCGATATCTTATTAACCAATTGCACTAGATAAATAAAATTTGGTTTCTGTATAAAGGTTGACAAATGAAGTTTGCTGGAAGCAAAATTTTTGAAGGGGGCGGTGGAGCATGAAAGTGGAGGGGATAAGAATTTTTCTAAAAAATCACGTCTCATATCTCAAGAACGGTGTAAGATAGATGCTTCAAATTTTTACCAGAAGTAGGCCTAATAGACCCCTCGTAGAAAACAAAATTTTGGAAGTGTGGGTGTAAAGGGTGAGGGTGGGGGAGGGTGAAAAGGAAAAAGTTCCGATTTTAATATCTCGACAACCTATAATGATATAAAGCTGAAACTTCGTATTTAGATAGAGCTATATTAGTAGCATCTTGGAAAAATATTTTTTTTTATAGGGGTAGTATGGTACGGGGGTGGGGGGTGTTTTTCCTATCTATAGAACGGCTTATGCTACAAAGCTGAAACTCGGTACGTTTATGTAAATCAACTAGAAAACTAATTTAGATAAAAAAAAATTTCAAATATACATTGGCGTTCGGAGGGGGGGGAAAAAAAATTATCAGTGAAAATGGAATGCATATATTTTCACGGTTTTCGTCATATCTATTAGGTCTTCCCAAATATTGAATTCATTTTTATTCTATGGATTCTTCATATAAATACCTAGATAGTGTTTTCAGGATTTTTTAAAATTCGACCCCTAAGGGGGTGCAAAGGGGGTTGTAAACTTTTTCACGAATTCTACTATATCCACGTCTTATCAGATATTGAATATCTTTTCATATTCATGGGCTTGTGTAATAATCGACTAAAACTTGTTTTTAAGTTTTTTCCTTTTTCCACCTAGGAGGGTATAAACGTGTTGAACACGTTTTCACGAGTTCCGTCATTTCTTTTAGAAGTGATAAGAAATTGAATTGGTTCCTACTTTCTCGTGCTGTCTTCATATTTATTTATTAACTCCTTTCAGGATTTTTGAACATTCAACCCCCAAGTGGGTGTAAGGAGGTTGCATATCTGGTGATATATCGAATTCATTTTTACTTCCTAAGGTTTCCTATGTAAAAAAGCCAAAAAGTCAATTTCAGTATTTTAGATATTCAATCCAAAAAGGTGTAAGGAGGTTGTATGCTTTTCAAAGTTTCGACATATTTCTTAGGTTCGATGAGATATTAGATCGCTTTTTATTTCCACAGACTTTTTATATAATCGCCTACAAACCCATTTCTCAATTTTTCGATATTCAACCCCCAAGGGTTTGTATATGTTTTCACAATTTTTGCCATTCCTTAGTTCTGATGAGATGTAAAATTGATTATTACGGCCAACCAATTCACGATTTTTCGAATTTCCAGAACCAAGGAGATGTGAAGGGTTTGCTTACTGTTTCAGAATTTTTTCAAAATCCGTCTTGTCTTATGAGATATCAAGTTGCTTCTTATGAAATCGTCTAAAAACCTGTTTCACAATTATTTCGAAATTCAAACCCCAAGTGGAAGAAATAGGTTTGTATACGTTTTAACAATTCGTTATATCTCTTAATTCTGATAAGGCAACAAATACGTTTTTGCTTCTATGGGCTTTTAGTGTACATAATATACTGAAATTCGAATAGTCTACACGGACTTTTTCAATGTTTAATCGTCTAAAAATCTCTATTTTAAATATTTTTATATTAAGAACAAAATTAATTTTCCATAAGAAATCTAAAAATCTCGAAGCAACTCATGATACACTCCGACTTTTACCGCTCCCGAACTTTGACCCTAAAAATAATAAAGTTTCGCCCAGACTATTGGCATTATTTTGTTTATTGAATGAATTCTGATGTAATATTTACGTGTTTTAATTTATTTTATATTGAATAAATGGTTTTTTTACTGTTAAAACAATTTCGATTTTTCATATTGTTGTTATTTACAACTCAACAAAGTAAAGGATAGTTTAAATTGGAGCCGAACACAATACTTTATAAGTATTTACAACGATATAAGTCTTTTCTTGTCTTGTGCTTTTCAGCGTTTACACCCTAGGGCCTATGCGGGTTAAAGTAATTAGATATGTTATCTAAAGATTAATGGGTACAAGTTGCTAGTACGGAATCAGTTCAGTACACATAACTGATCTGACTATTACAAGACCTTACTTTTCATACATTTAAAGTATTTACCACTCACTATTGATATAATGCCTTACTTTTCATGTAATTTGTATGTTGCTACCACTCTCTAATGAAACAAGGCCTTACATGTAACATGCTTTGTAACTATTTACAACTCTTCAATGAAATAAGGCTTTTCTTGTCGTGTGCTTTGTAAGTGATTACGACCTAGGGCCTATGCGGGTTAAAGTATTTAGTTCTGGCATCGAAAGAGTAATGTGTACGAGCTGCTAGTATATTGTACGGATTCGATTCCGTAGACATTACTGTTCCGACTGGGAAAATGTGTGAGTTTTTGTGGAATTAGGTTTTCGGGCTACGCGGATAAGTACAGTACGAAGGTGATTTAAATCATATCGCCCATTCTTTCAGGAAGGTAGATGCGATAAAAATCCGTCCTATTTAAGAGCTCTTAGGCTCGTTGCACAATATTCCTGTCAACACATAATAATTTAGTACGATCCTTTTATGGGATTGTTAACTATAGGTCGGAATTTTTTTTTAATGATACCAAACAAATAACAAACGCGCTCGTCTAAGGTGTGAATAAATCCCGATCTACCTACATTTCAACCGATTAGTTACTTTGCAGTGATGCACATCGCCAATGTACATCGTAATCGAATCGTAGTAATACAGCAAAGACGAGTTCATATTTCTTGATTGCTCTGCGTACTACAAATACGTTAGTGGACTTTTCTTTTCGTATGTTGTTATTTCACGTTATTATTCATTTGACACTGCTTGATTAAGCTAACTTTTTAGCAATTTCTTTCGATATGTTTTATTTAAATTCGTTTTGTTTCTATCGTTTCCTGTTATCTGTTCTTTTTTCACATGTAATGCGCATATAAATAGTTGTTTTTTGCATACGCGAAATTCTTCGATGCGACGAACTGCATTCGCAAGGAATGCGGTTCGTCTATAGATCGACTTCTCGAATGTTTTGTGTACAGGTTTAGCAACTTGTTATGACAACATATTGAATAGAAAAGTACATCAATTAAAGCGATTTGATTTAACTCGAAACCCACTCCCGCAACAATATGAAGAAAGTCTAGTCTATTAGGCTAATTGCCTTATAACACCAATAGTATGATATTTTATTTAAATTTAATTTAACTTTTTGTGAGAATATTCTTTACGTATTTATCGTTGCTAGAATTGGGAGGATTCACTCAGAAAATGGATTCCGGGCTACATGTTTCACGTCAGGTATGTACAAATAGGGAAAAAATATTTTAACTTACTCATTTTATTTCAGTTTTTTTACGTATGCTAAAAATGCGAACTAGAACTATTTTCAACTTTTTTTTCTTCTTTCACTCCTCAACACTTTTACTTCGAGGCAATATATTCACTGGCCAATTGTAATTCAAAAGTGAAATGATAATGAAATTGGTATGAACACATTGTTTCAAGTTGACACCGAAATAGAGGGAATAACATCGGCAACACTTTTATGGCAGTGAATTGATTTAATTTGTATTTTATTATTATATAACTCTACACGAACTTTTTTTTAGATATTTTTTAAAAGTTTAATATTATTACTAAGTTACTATTTTACTAATATTAAATTTCATTATATATTATTAGGTTTTAACACTTGAACTACTAATGTATTATATACGAGTATTATTGAAATTATTCACTAATTTTATTTATTTTTAATTTAATTTAAATTTTAATATTATGAATACATGCACGTTTTCGAAGAAGTTTCATATTTATTTTCATTCAGCTACAACCTGGAAGAGTACCAAAAAAAATAATTTGATTAGAAAAAGTGGAATAAGAAAGTGTCGCAATCATAAATTACAGGTGGAAAGATTAATATATTTCAGAAAGGTGTTGTGTGAATTCGATAGACATTTAAAAGGAGTAGCTTGATGCATACTGATTAGTAGAAACGTTCTTAAAATATAAACTTTGGAAATAAGTCCAGGTATTGAATATGACTTTTCAGTAAAGTTTTTTCTCTTTTACTTTTCACCTTCAATTACACAGTAAATTCTTGAAACTTGCTGAGAACATTATTTCCGGATAGAACTTTCAAAAACTGTTCTTTCAAAGAAAAAGAAAATTGAAACCCATCCACAAACTAAAAGCGTGATTAGTCGAATAGATCATTAAATCAATTTACAATCGCCAAATATGCCCTTTTTTGCCACTTTGTCAAAAAATATGAAGATATGTCTGCCTAACGTGCGCCTTTTTAGGAGTGGAAAAGTTCAATTGAAAACTTCAAATATTTTATGTCACAGGAACGGCCTACGCTAAACTATAAAACTACTGGCTGCCACTTCGGTTTCTCGTCCTTATATCGCAAAATAACTCCCCACATACTCCTTTCCTTGAGGATCATCGATATGCGTTGTTAGGGTCACCATTAATAATAAATAGTAAAATTTTATCATTGATAAATTAAATATAATAATTACGAATCAATAACATTCACTTTAATAATCAGTTAATTTAGTGAAAAAATCTGTGAATTGTTCGATAATTTTCTATTCTTAAAAATTCTTGCTTTTCTTCAAAAATTTTCATTGAATGCAAAATATTTGAATTATTTTAGTTGTTATATTCAGCAAGTGGTTGCTTGATTTTATGAAAAAATTAAATCAAGTAACCGGCCACTTTGTGTTGTCTACCTGTAACCCATACCCCACAAAACTTCGAATTCATACATAGATGTGCTAGGGTAGTATTGCAGTAGCATGAACAAATAAGATCTACCGATATTTTGATTTGGAAAAACTTAAATCCTGAAATATACCTACAAATGGACCAGACTAATATTAAATTAATTTTTGACTTAAAAATATTGGATCAAAAACTGCGGTTCGATCCTCCACCATTACCCTTTTATTTTCTCATTTAGGCTTTTTAAGTCCTCAAATATGAAAACATAAAATGTCGTAACGTAGTAACGTCAATCCCAAAACGATGCAACTATGAGGAATATTAGTAGAATATTGGTTCTATGACGTACTCGTAGGTACGGATCAAGAATAATTTTTTTTTAGCTTCACTACAATATCTCCTAAGCTCAATGATATACCGAATTAAATTCGTACCGGATAAGTTCTTTTTCCAACTTCTCTCAAACCATATCTAGTTATTTTTAAATTCTAGATGAAATGTGTACAGTTTAATCCAGCTCAAAAGTTTGGAACCGAGCCTTGAACGAAAATGTTGTATATTATTTTTTGTTCAGTTATGTCCCAGCTTGCTGTCTGTCTGTCTGCTCTCAAGAACACCTTGACATAGGAAGTTGAAATTTGGGCACCATCCGTTAAATAGAGCTTGTAAGACTAAAATCATTAACGGGCGAAAACATGCTACTCCTTCCGATTTCTGCCAAAGAACTGTCCTTAAAATATATGTTCACAAATATTGGCAGTTATCTTCAGAACGCTCTAAGCTCGGACTTCGAAATTTAAGGTAAGTCAATTTTCTAATAGTTGCATATAAAGTTATAAAAATACGATGAGTTCTTCGTGTAGATGCTAGACAAAAAATCATGTTGAAGTAAACTCACTATTTTACATTTTATTTTTGAGTAGCAACCAAACGGTAGTCTTTGAAATGCGCACTTCTTATTCTGCATCATCTTCAACTGCAATATAAATCGAAGTTCAGTATTTCATCTAGAGAATCATATGATACCATCGTGACTGCGGTGTGTTTTTGTTAAATGAATGATCATTAAAAGTTTTATAGTTTCCATATCTTCGCAGGTGTGGAAAAAAAGGTATACTACTGAGTCTGCTCAGTAATAGTAGCCTTACAGTTAAAGGAGCATTTATTATTCAGGAAAATTTTAAGAAAGTCCTATCTAGAAAAATTACCTCGTAAAATATAGAAGGTGTTGCGGCTGAAAAGATTTGAATTGTACCATTTACAATAAACACACCTGGGCAAACTAAATCCGCTTATTATGTACGAGACTAAAATCAAACTCTCAATAGAAGTAAAATAATTACTGAGTAGTTCTGGACCGGAAGCACCTAGGCAAAAAAAACTTAAAAAATCTGCCAACAGTCTGGGCGCAACTTTATTATTCTATGGGTAGAAGACTGACAACCTAAAAAATAACGTTCCAAATAGCCTCCTGGTTATTTCTTAGGTTGTCAGTCGCATAGTAGCCTACACCGCATCTCATCATTAAACACGTTTCGGACTTCTACCCATAAAATAATAAAGTTGCGCCCAGACTGTTGGCAGATTTTTTTTATTTACTTACGTATTTTTTTATCAATAGAATAATTCATAGTAGTAAAAGCGAATTCGATCACATTAAACCTAAAAGATTTTCGGAATCAGTGAAAACTTGAAAAATACTCCCAGGGGGTTTAATTGAGAAAAATACTTGAATCGGTTTTTCCCCGACTACGTTTAAAGCTTATAGAAGTAAAAGTGAATTCCAAATCTCAATATACCTTAGAAATATATCAGAATTCGTGAATATGTACACAACCACTTTACACACCCTTAAGGGTTGGATATCGAAAAATTTTGAAGATCGTTACTAGGCGCTTATATAAATAGCCCGCAGAAGTAAAATTGCTTTGATAGCTCGACATGTCTAAAAGTTTTAACAAAGTTTGTGAAAATGTGGATTCACGGACATTTTTTATACTCAACCTCTGAACGCCAATAAAAATCTGAACTTTTTTTTTGCTTTAATTACTCTAATAGTACATCTACATATACGTACTAAGTTTCAACTTTCTAGCGTAAGCCGTTTCTGAGATATAAAAAACCACCCCTCTCTCCCGTACCTTGATACCCCTATCAAAAATTTTATTTTTCTAGGATGTCACCATAGTGGCTCTATATAATCCTAAATTGTTAGCTTTCTATTCATTATGGTTTTCGAGAAATAAAAATCAGAATGTTTTCCTTTCTACCCCCTTTCACCATCACCGCCAACATCCACACCCCAAAATATTTTTTTCCCTACTAGAAATTTACCGACCCCAACTCCTGTAAAATTTTCAGGAACATATCTGATACGGTTTCTGAGATATAAAAATTATATTTTTTGAAAAATTGCTATCCCCACACTTTCGTGCTCCACCTCCCTCCTCAAAAAATTTAGTTTCAGTAGACTCCTCTTGTGATCTCATATACAGAAACTAAATTTTATCTACCTGGTTTGGTTCGGAAGATATTGTAATCCAAAGTTTTTCATAAGTGGTTCCTGAGATCTAGAAACCAAAATTTTTCGTCTAAAACGCTCTCCTCTCCTCTCCCCTTCTACCCCCACCCCTCGAAAATATACCAGTCGTAGGGGTTCACCCAATCTACCCACCATAAAAATTTAAATTTAATATCTCAACGGGTTTGGGAGCTACGCGCCTTCAAACGATTTTGCGTACGGCGTACGGCGGACGGCGGACGGCGTACGGCGTATACGGCGAACAGACGGAAATTTTTTTTTTTGCTTTTTTGGTGTTTTATAGTCCTAAAACGTGTAAATACAAAATTTCAGGGTAGCAAATTTTTTTCGAAATTTCAGGTCGATCACAATACTTTATTATTAAAAAATAATAAAGTAAAACTGATCGACGAGGCCACCATCACATCATCGTAGAGAAAACCTGGGAATTGAAACTCAAAATATCTTTATGGACCTACACAGCTATCGGAATATAATCACGCTTATTCTGGAAAATAGCGGATTTTCTATTCCCGTCTACGGTTGCGGATGCGGTTCACATTCGATTCCCATTCGATTCCCATTCACGGCACATGCGATTATTAAAAACGTTCGGAAACTGCTTTATCGACATACTTTAAAAACGTCTTTTCCGGGTATTTAAAACTGTAAATGTGAGAGATGGACCATCTCAAATTTCTCTTTATTTATTTCATTGCGGATTTCAACTGTCAAATTTTCGAGAAAGTAATCGTTCACGCGTTTTGAATAATTTAAAATTGGGTGAATCGCAGTTCACTGTCCCGCCGGCGAGTTCCAGAATAAGAGTGAATATAATATGGTGGCACAGAACTCAACTAGTAAGTGCTAGGAATGAACTGAACAAGCGCCAAAGGTTGACCGGTATTGACATTGCACGAAACCTGAGATCCTGCCGCGCGCCACCTATAGAGGTTCTACTGGATCTGATCTTTAATTAAACGGTCAACCGGCTAGAGAAAACTGGGCTTGGAAGCAATTTTCAAATGCAAGATATTACTTTGACGCATAAGTGAAATCGATACCGTTGTGATATCACATATAGTTTCATAGTCTGCGATAATTTCAGATTATCAAGGAAACCATCATAGTTCCAACCGGATAGCTTCGTATAGTATACAGACAGATTTAAAACGGTGCAAGATACAGGAGCTGCAATAATGGAACCCAACCGAAGAACCCAAGCGGGGTCCCATGCTATGTTCAAATCTGCAGAAAGAAACCCCAGAGAAAACGTGGTCCGGAGTACATCCTTTGGTACCAGTGGTTCAAGGAATCATTTTCGATGATAATCGTATGGGTTTTTCCATGTCCATGTGCCAATTTCTTCAAAGGTAATATGAAGTACATAAGGTCCATCAAACTTTTTTTCACTCTGTGAAATATTCCCACTTTCGATTTTCTGAAAGCTAAATAGATCGACTCTTGCAGTCGTAAGAGTAAGGTTGTATACAACCCCATTTAATTAAATTATGAATATCTTATAATAATTGCAGCAATACTAGTACAGGAAATAACTTAAAAGGGTTCATACTGAATCCCATCCATTCAATTTGATGAATTTTTAAAATTTTAATATTAAATTCCCAATCAGGAAGATGTATTAGCACCATTATGCTGATTATTAATACATCAACAACGGCTTTAATCCAGCACGCAAGACCTAAATCGCAAAGGTGAGCAGCAAATTCGTGTTGTACATATCTTGGAACAAGTGGCGATAGTTCTTTTATAAGTTCAGCGAAGCACTTGTTCTATTCTCAACGAAAATACAGCTTTCTTCAGTGGTTACCCCAATTCCTTTTAACATCTCTTTCGCTTTCAATATTCGCCTTTCCCGAAACCAACCCTTTCACTTGATGCCACTAAAAAAAATCCTTACACCCACTAGTCACTTGAACTTGATGGTCACGAAGTTACAGTCGAGGCAATTAAGACATGTAGCTGTTCTGACTGTTTGAATTGAAGAGATTACATAATTAAAAATCGAGTATGGGCTCCAGAGATTTGGGGCATCTTTACTGCACTCCTTCTAACTACTACAACTAGCCGAACTGAAACAGCTTCGAGCATCACTTAACCACCTTCTTCTATGAGCTTCTCCTCTCACTACTAGTTCAAGGACACGCCGTCATGATAATTTTTTCAGGACCCATTCCCTCGTGCCCTTCTCTCTCCACGTGAGCTCCTGATTTAATGTTTTCGCCACCACTGGGGTCTACGTAAGAAAATGGGATCAAAAAAGCAATTCACTGTCAGAGATCTACCGAATAGGATCCAAGTGTGGGTGCGAGGCCAAAAAAACGGAGCAGATGTTTAAATTTGATTGATGGAAACCTCGGATTCCAGGACGAATATACGTACACACATGCATCTCCTTGCGAAACCGTGGCTATGAATCAGGACTGCAATTTTCTCGATAACTTATAAAAAAAAACTGTTTATCCTTTTTCACTACTATTGAGATATCACACGGTCACGTAACTACGAGCTTCTCGCTACACGATTGATTCACTCTGACGTCACATGTGTCCTAGGTTAACCATTGAAAGTAGAGCAGGAAGCTGCTCTCGCAATTCCTTAGGTCACTTTCTGCTCTACTGGCAACGAATTGTCGCGGTTTTTTTCGACACGAAACTATCAAGCGCCACCCTGCACTCACACTGCCACACGCAAAAAGTAGCACCACAGTGCATAAGTGATACTGAAAGACCGCGCGACAAAAGTTTCAGTGTATGCCGTTTCAAATCCGCATCTCGACTAAACTGAACTGGGAAAACTCGCGGAAAACTTTGCCACGTACTGACTCCCACCAAAAAAAAGGGAAATTCTCAAACCTCGGAGCCCCTTCTGAAGAGAGGGGCTAACCTGCGCAGAATTTACCTAACCATCTTGACCATAACATTTGTGGGGTAGGACTTTTGACTACTTGTGGAATCATCTAACGTCCTTTGTTCCCATCATCAATGTCTTGACGCTACTATAGAATCCTCACATCAGATCAGAATGAAAAAGCTGTCAATATCCTTCGGGTATTAGCCCACACTCCTTACATTTTACTCGATATCTTCAAAGGTTTAACGAAGTCTAGACGGTCTCTGCGTCTTAATTTAACTATCTCCAATTTTTGGATCTTTGACCTCCATCGCATAAAAATACTGGCTAGACGTGAAGCAAAATGGTAGGTACATTAATACACAACTTTATAGCTCAGAAATATTTTGATTTGGAACCTCGTGATATCTAGGTAGGGGTGGGCGGGCTGTATAGCTGTGTCGTCAATGGAAACCAATGCTATAGGATATATCCTGACAGATATTTATGTGGGATTCTCAAATAATAATCCCGAACTGTTTTCTTGAAATTATTTATTTTAATTCACAGTATATAATTGAGAAAAGTAATGAAATTAATGATATTATTTAAAAAGTTAAAGTTAAGATTTACAAGTTAAAGTCAAATTCAATATTCCGGGAGAGGTTATACAACGAGAGATCGAGAGCAGCGCTGCCGAACAGTGGATGCCGCTTATTGTAATCACTTTGGGACCGGCCATAAATAATAACATTAACCGGATGATAACAATAGACGAAGGGGAACATTTTTCTCATTTATTTTCCTACGCTTGAATATAGATTGCTCGAAGCATCTAATATTATTTTACTTTATTATTTTTTAATAATAAAGTATTGTGATCGACCTGAAATTTCAAAAAAGTTTGCTACCCTGAAATTTTGTATTTACACGTTTTAGGACTAGTATACCCCAAAAAAGCAAAAAAAAAAAAATGTCCATCTGTCCGCCGTAGACGCCGTCCGCCGTCCGCCGTCCGCCGTCCGCCGTCCGCCGTCTGCCGTACGCCGTCCGCCGTCCGCCATACGCAAAATCGTTTGAAGGCGCGTAGCTCCCAAGCGCGTTGAGATATTAAATTTAAATTTTTATGGTGGGTAGATTGGGTGAACCCCTACGACTGGTATATTTTCAAGGGGTGGTGGTACAAGGGGAGAGGAGAGGGAAGCGTTTTAGACGAAAAATTTTGGTTTCTAGATCTCAGGAACCACTTATGGTAGGAAGCTGAAACTTAGAACTTATGTAGTACTATGATAATGGACTCAATTGCAAAAAAATTATCGATATTGGTTAAGGGGTGTGAAAGTGGGAGGGGAAGAAATAAGTCTTTAACGCACGAAAGACGGAATTGAATCATTCTAAAATCGATATCTCCTGAACATTTGATGTCAGAAGATTGAAACTTTGTTGTTGTCCTTAGGGATACTTCAAGATTAGACAAGGGCTAAAATTTTCAAGAGGAGTGGTGGGGTGTGGGGGTGGGGAGTGAAAAACTTTGGATTACAATATCTTCCGAACCAATTACACCAGGATGATAAAATTTAGTTTCTGTATATGGGATCACAAGAAAAGTCTACCGAAACTAAATTTTTTGAGGGGGGAGGTGGAGCACGAAAGTGGGGGACAGCAATTTTTCAAAAAATGTAATTTTTATATCTCAGAAACCGTATCAGATATGATCTTGAAAATTTTACAGGAGTTGGGGTCGGTAAACTTCTAGTAGGGAAAAAAATGTTGGTGGTGTGGGTGTTAGGGGTGATGGTGAAAGGGGGTAGAAAAGAAAACATTCTGATTTTTATTTCTCGAAAACCATAATGAATAGAAAGCTAATAATTTAGGATTATATAGAGCCACTATGGAGACATCCTAGAAATTTTTGATAGGGGTATCAAGGTACGGGGGAGAGGGGTGGTTTTTTATATCTCAGAAACGGCTTATGCTAGAAAGCTGAAATTTAGTGGGTATATGTAGATGTGCTATTAGAGTAATTAAAGCAAAAAAAAAGTTCAGATTTTTATTGGCGTTCAGAGATTGAGTAAAAAAAATTTCCATGAATCCACATTTCCACAAATTTCGTTAAAACTTTTAGACATGTCGAGCTATCAAAGCAATTTTACTTCTGCGGGCTATTTATATAAACGCCTAGTAACGATCTTCAAAATAGTTCGATATCCAACCCCTAAGGGGGTGTAAAGTGGTTGTGTACATATTCACGAATTCTGATATATTTCTAAGGTATATTGAGATTTGGAATTCGGTTTAAACGTAGTCGGGGAAAAACCGATTTAAGTATTTTTCTCTATTAAACCCCCTGGGGGTATTGTTCAAGTTTTCACTGATTCCGAAAATCTCTTAGGTTTAATGTGATCGAATTCGCTCTTACTACTATGAATTATTCTATTGATAAAAAAATACGTAAGTAAATAAAAAAAAAAACTGCCAACAGTCTGGGCGCAACTTTATTATTTTATGGGTAGAAGTCCGAAACGTGTTTAATGGTGAGATGCGGTGTAGGTTACTATGAGACTGACAACCTAAGAAATAACCAGGAGACTATTTGGAACGTTATTTTTTAGATTGTCAGTCGCATAGTAACCTACACCGCATCTCATCATTAAACACGTTTCGGACTTCTACCCATAAAATAATAAAGTTGCGCCCAGACTGTTGGCAGATTTTTTTTATTCATTAATTGTTATTTACAACTCTACTCAGCAAATCTTTTTTCTAGTAAAGTTCAACTAGAGACAATCTAGTGAAAATTTCCTACTGATAATCTAGTGAAAAATTACCCCCAAAAATCTAGTGAAAATGACTAGAAGTACAGTTCGCACTTGTCAATTCAACTGTTTTTATAGTGCTTATCACTATGTTTCTAGGAAAAAAAGTATTGCAACTAGAAAACTGGATAATTTTACTGTGAATCTAGTGAAAATAGAACTAGATGTAAAACAGTGATAAAGACAAGTGGTCAGGCATCATTATTGTCTATGCATTCGGAGGCACGAGATCATAAAGTTAGTTATATTTTAAAAAGTAAAGGTGAATGTGTGAATATTTTACAAAGTGCAAATTCTTGTTTCGGCTCTGAATAACGGTAAGGCTACTTAGTTGATGATTGTTTAAATGTTTGAACAGTTTAGGGACTTTTTAAACGATGGGATTTTCTGCACCAGTTTCCATGAGAACTGAATTAAAAAAAAAACTTCAAATTTCGTTTCCATGAAGACTGGCAGGAAAATGAATAAATTGATAAGACCCTTTCACAGAATAGGTGTTTTAAACGGAAAAAATTAATTATGGCCTTATTTTATTGGCAGATTTTTTCTTTGAAATTTATTTTTAATAATGGATATTGAGCAATTTCATCAGTTCCTGCTACAAAACGGAGTGGATGCCAATACTTCGGAAATTATTATAATAAAACTTAGAATTAATAAAATTTGTAGTTATATGTAGTTTTAATTTAAGTCACCAAAAAATATGCATTGTTTTATGTGTAGAAAGGTTTTGCCTGGTTTTATAGTGGATTTGCAGAAATGACAGCCGATTATTCTGTGCAGGAGCGACAGTAAATTTGATTCCGCATCGTCGAATTACTATGTTATTGCCGACAAGAAAGTAATCGAAATGGAAAATGATTTGTTATATGCTTTCGATACTTTGTTTAAAGTACATTATGTTCTTAATATCAAATTTGATAGCGCACTGCATAAATTTTGAATGTTTTGTCTATAAAATGAAAAATGTCAAACTTGTAGGAGTCGCAAGCATCCTACAAAAGAAATTGACTTCTTGAATTTTGTATGATTAAATATTTTTCATTTATTTGTCTAAAATTAAATATGTAATATTCGAAAATAATGTAATATATATTATGTAATATGTATGATATAACATTATATAATATATGAACAATATACATGGTTGGATTTTTGGAAGACTTTTAGTTTACATATTTAATTAGAAATTCATTTAAACATATACATATCATCGCTCAAAGGACGTTACTGACATTTTTTTGGAGTCAATTTTTTGTCTTTTATGATAAATTACTC
The DNA here is from genome assembly GCA_951812415.1 of Beris morrisii. Taxonomy (NCBI): domain Eukaryota; kingdom Metazoa; phylum Arthropoda; class Insecta; order Diptera; family Stratiomyidae; genus Beris; species Beris morrisii. Next base: position 76,656,626 of record OX638310.1, read on the forward strand.
TTAAAACACGCCATCCTTAAAATTTTTAAAAAGCTTTAATAGAAATACGATGTATCAACCGAAATAATGGATGTGCATTTTGTAAGCAACCTATCAAAATTAACCAGAAACTTGGCTTCCAACAAAATGTTACTTACGCCTTTTCTGCATTAGAGCGGCGATTATGCCTGAAGTTCTACTGTCTACTCAGTTTCGTTTGGTAGATTACTAGTGTTTTGCCTCTTTATCAAAACAACTGAAGTACTAGTAAATAGAACTAGATTATTGACAAATTCTGATAGAAATTCAGTAAAAATATTTCCTGTAATACTAGTAAATAGAACTAGATTATTGACAAGATTCTGATAGAAATTCAGTAAAACAATTTCCTGGTATTCTAGTGGGTACTTATTCACTAGATCTTTACTGGAATATCTAGGAGCTAAATTCTAGTGGTGTTTAACTAGAATCTAGTTGAAAAAAATTTACTGTGTAGCTTCAATGTTTCACAAAGTTACAGAGAATATGAAATACTGTTTCCTCTTCCTCCTCATCCAGGCAGCTTCTACAGAAAGTCGTTTAAAAAGAATCGCCGTCTTTTAGCATGCCCGATTATAAGACAGTGTTTGGTCAGGACACTTACTGTGGTGCTGATTCTCTCCCCTTTTAGCAAATTCAGCCTTGTACAGCGTTTTAGATCCAGCTTCGGTCATATCTGTCAGCTCAGCGCGCCACTTCTATTAAACTGTCTCAAAAACATACTCGAAGTTGAGCTCATTCCGTTGAACGAGATCAACATCAATAGTTTTCAGAAGCTACGAAAAGACTGAAATTTCTCATAGTAATCTATGATATGTATCGCCTTGTGTTTACATAAATGTAAAACTAAGAGCAATCATCTTTAATTTTGAGATTGTTTTTATTTTGCCTTTTTGATCACATTCACATGAAGAAAAAAGAGGAGCGATTAAGAATAGTCACAAAACTTGTAATGTTGTATGGAAATATGGCCCGAATGATAACATAAGGCAAATTTTTATTCCAATAAGCGATGAATTTCGTTTGTGGAAAATGGAACTAACTTGTTTTGATAACAAAATGCGGCTTATAACATTATCCGCGATTACTATAAGCGGCATCTACTGTATTTCAAGCCAGTACTGCCGTCCTAAGCAAAAATGCAGTAACTCCAATTTTTGGCCATTTGGAGTTGATGGAATGTGCAGCTTTCTCGTACTAATATGAAACTGTCTACAACGCTAAAAAATAAAAATGCATCTTGACACATAACCAATGGATAAATATTATAGCCTTTTAGCTTAGGACAGCAGAGTACTACTGATACTACTCAAATTTCAATTATGCTACCCGGATGAAAAAAATCTGCCAACAGTCTGGGCGCAACTTTATTATTTTATGGGTAGAAGTCCGAAACGTGTTTAATGATGAGACAACCTAAAAAATAACGTTCCAAATAGCCTAATGGTTATTTTTTTCGGTTGTCAGTCGCATAGTACCCAACACCGTATCTCATCATTAAACACGTTTCGGACTTCTACCCATAAAATAATAAAGTTGCGCCCAGACTGTTGGCAGATTTTTTTTTTTATTTACGTATTTTTTTTATCAATAGAATAATTCATAGTAGTAAAAGCGAATTCGATCACATTAAACCTAAGAGATTTTCGGAATCAGTGAAATCTTAAACAATACCCCCAGGGGGTTTAATTGAGAAAAATACTTAAATCGGTTTTTTCCCGACTACGTTTAAAGCTTATAGAAGTACAAGTGAACTCCAAATCTCAATATACCTTAGGAATATATCAGAATTCGTGAATATGTACACAACCAATTTACTCCACCTTAGGGGTTGGATATCGAAAAATTCCGTTACCGTTACCGTTACTAGGCGCTTATATAAATAGCCCGCAGAAGTAAAATTGCTTTGATAGCTCGACATGTCTAAAAGTTTTAACGAAATTCGTGAAAATGTGGATTCACGGACATTTTTTTTACTCAACCTCTGAACGCCAATAAAAATCTGAACTTTTTTTTGCTTTAATTACTCTAATAGCACATCTACATATACGTACTAAGTTTCAATTTTCTAGCATAAACCGTTTCTGAGATATAAGAAACCACTCCTCTCCCCCGTACCTTGATACCCCTATCAAAAATTTTATTTTTCTAGGATGTCTCCATAGTGGTTCTATATAATCCTAAATTTTTAGCTTTCTATTCATTATGGTTTTTAAGAAATAAAAATCAGAATGTTTTCCTTTCTACCCCCTTTCACCACCACCCCCTACACCCACACCACCAAAATTTTTTTCCCTACTAGAAGTTTATCGACCCCAACTCCTGTCAAATTTTCAAGATCATATCTGATACGGTTTTTGAGATATAAAAATTAAATTTTTTGAGAAATTGCTATCCCCCCACTTTCGTGCTCCACCTCCCCCCTCAAAAAATTTAGTTTTGGTAGACTCCTCTTGTGAGTCCATATACAGAAACTAAATTTTATCTTCCTGGTGTAATTAGTTCGGAAGATATTGTAATCCAAAGTTTTTCACCCCCCACCCCCACACCCCACCACCCCTCTTAAAAATTTTAGCTCTTGTCTAATCTGGAAGTATCCCTAAGAACAACAACAAAGTTCCAATCTTTTGACATCAATTGTTCAGGAGATATCGATTTTAGAATGTTTCAATCCCGACTTTCATGCGTTAAAGACTCATTGTTTTCCCCCCCACTTCCACACCCCTTAACCAATATCGACAATTTTTTTGCAATTGAGTCCATTATCATAGTACTACATAAGTTCCAAGTTTCAGCCTCCTAGCATAAGTGGTTCCTGAGATCTAGAAACCAAAATTTTTCGTCTAAAACGCTCCCCTCTCCTCTCCCCTTGTACCCCCACCCCTCAAAAATATACCAGTTGTAGGGGTTCACCCAATCTATCCACCATAAAAATTTCAATTTAATATCTCAACGGGTTTGGGAGCTACGCGCCTTCAAACAATTTTGCGTACGGCGTACGGCGTACGGCGTACGGCGTACGGCGTCTACGGCGGACAGACGGACATTTTTTTTTTTTTTGCTTTTTTGGGGTTTACTAGTCCTAAAACGTGTAAATACAAAATTTCAGGGTAGCAAACTTTTTTGAAATTTCAGGTCGATAACAATACTTTATTATTAAAAAATAATAAAGTAAAAATTATTTATAATTAAAAAACTTATCATCTATCTTACTTCCTTTGATGTCATTATTATCCAATTTAGTAGATAAAGCTAACGTAGAAATATTGGATGAGCAATGGCGATCATTTCTTAATCAAACAGTGGTATCTACAGATTACCCTTTTGAAGGTTTCTACCAAAATATTTTTAATCAGAAAAACGCATTAAACCAAACCATGTTTTCTAATATAAGACATTTTATCGGAACTATAATCGCTTTCCCCATAGCAGTGCAACTGCCGAAAGAAAGTTTTCTGAATTTAATTTAATTAAGGACAAGAAAAGAAATTCACTTCTCACTGGTACAGTGAATTCTGTTTAAATTGCCAAAGAACTTGCTAATAACAACTTTGCCGAAAAGTGGGAACCGTCGAAAACTTTGATTTTTAAATACAAGAAGTAATAATCATCACGGCCGTCTCATTTCAAAACCCAGTAAGTTCTTCTTAGAAAATGTTAAAGTATCTTAAAACTTGTATTTACTCAGCCTTCAAAAATAAATATTAATAGTCCCATACATAGGGGTACTCTCAGATAAATTGGAAGAACTTCTAAAATTTCGAAATACCAACATTTATTTCTGAGGACTGACAAAGTATTTGAGTACTCCTATAAATTTTGTTAAAAAGCACTTACTATGTTTTGAAATGGAATAGCCAATTAAGTCAATATAAAGTATCATTTTTTTATATTCAAAATATGTAATTATTCAAAGATTTCATATCTTTATTTAGATTTTAAAAGAAAATTTTTTTGTTTTGAACTTAATTTAGAATACATATATCGCTTAACTCGATCACTTTCGCTTTCTACCAACACGGTCGCGTATACACGCTGGCTGTCACAGTCGACCTAATAAAAATTACTATGTCCCTCGCTGAAAGCTTAGTCTGCTTTTATACTACTTGGCTGTAGCCTAGACTGTTCTTGTGTTCTGTCGGTGATGTGTGTGGACGGTTCTCGAAAGCTTTAGAGCTTTCGATTTGGATCTTCTACACTGTTCTAATTTATACGAGAGTATTCGATTAGAAGGTGTTCCCCTTCGAATTGTCCCTTATACATATACTTCAACTCGGCTCTGATTGGGTTATTTTGCAACTAGGTATTCGGTTGTTGCTGTTTCCATTATTCGAAACAGATCGAGTTGCGCGGTTACCAGGCTTGCATATAACAATATATTTTCACGAATTTCGTCATATCTGTTAAGTCTCCTAAAATATTGAATTAATAGTATATTCTACAGGCTCTTCACATAAATGCCTAGAAAGCATTTTAAGGATTTTTTGTAATTAGTCACTAAGGGGGTGTAATGATGTTGTAAACATTTTCACGAATTCAGCCCACATGGCTGATTAGATATCAAATAACTTTTCACTTCCACGAGCTTGTGTTAATCGACTAAAACCCGTTTTGAAGATTTTTTTCCCTTTTAACCCCTAACGGGGTATAAAAGGGTTGAACACGTTTTCATGAATTCTGTCATATCTCTTAGGAGTGATAACATATGATATCATATTGGGTTTTACTTCCTCGTGCTTTTTTAAAATTGATCAAAAAACGAATTTATGGTTTTGTCGATATTCAACCCTGAAGTGGGTGTAAGGAGTTGCATATGTTTTCACGATTTTCACCATCTCTTAGGTTCAATGAGATATCAAATTATCTTTAACTTCTAAAGACTTTTCATATAATTGCCTACAAACTGACATTCAAACGCCCCAAGGTTGTGTAAAGCGGCTGCATGCTGTTGCGACCTAGTGGTTTGCTGGGATTTCAAGTAAAACACAATTCGTTTAAAATCAAAAAAAATAATAACGTTTTATTCGTATCAAATTATAATCGCACTATATGGCAATACTTCCCGTTTTAATATAAATCACTGAGCTATATATAAATGGAGACCCCATCGGCTCATATCTCTATACGATATGACAGATTGAAATAGCCAATGATGTCGTACACTCTTGCTCCTTCTTAAAATTTTGAATTTTGAACAACATGGGCAACAACTTAAACAAAATTAAAAACTTTTCAATTTGAATTATCAGTTCTAACAATTAAAATTGTTCGATTTGATGGTGAGAAGTTGCGTTTTGCGTTCGAAATTCAGTTTACAGTTTACTCCAATTTTTTTTAAATAAATTTCTTGGGAAATAACAGTTTTAGGAATATTTATAACGGTTGAGCAAGTAATACGTTATTTTGGAATTTGGCGCCATACCGATAAGTAAATGGTATTATATTCGTACTGCAGTAGCCAATATTACCTGTAAAATTTACACAGCTTACTTGCAATTTTATGAACTCATTTTCTTTCAATACCTTGCATTGTTTATCCAAAAAAACAATTTATCAAATTCAAATTATTTGGTAATTTTTCAATTCGAAATTACACCTAAAAATTCGGATTTCATTTTTCAAGTTGCCTAATCTGATGGAGCTGTCATTGTTTTCCTTCTCGCATTAATACATGCAGATACCGTGCTACTAACTCTTTCCTTCTTAAGATTCAGGTCATCCGTGGCTCAATCCTAATTTGTACCCCGGATAACTTAACATAACATAAGGATATGTTTCAATCAAAAATTATTTTATTTGCATTACCAATTTTAAATCTAATGAATGTCTAAAATCATCAGAATTTTGTTCAACAATGCAGAACCTCGGCTTATCATGGACACCTTTTTCGAAATATTGACATTTTAAAAACGACGGCCATGTGAGATAGCAAATCGTGGTCTCCATTTCTTATATCTCAGTGTTTTTAACCCAAAACGGGATTGGAAGCAATGACTCCTCTTTTCGCTTGCTTGGAAGAAGTGTTAGAAGTACTACAAGTCTGAGAAGCAGTGATAGAAATGATTTTTCAACGGATATAAAAAGCAGTAAAAGAAGAGCATCTGAAGCAAGGAGAACTACTTGCCGTTTTAATTCTTTCCATTCTTCTTTTTAAACGGGATTAAAAGCAATGGGATGGACACCATCAAAGAGTATGAGATAGAGGGGAAACGCACGTAAGAGCACTGTAGAAAACTCCGTATCAAGTTTCAGCGCCTCTACAGTCTTTGTCGATTACTAAATTATAATAATAAAATAAATAAATAATAAAACCCACTTTAGGTTGGGAGGGGAAGGGGTGCGAGGGGCGTATTTTAGAAGAAAAAATTTGCTTTTTATAGGTATCTCAGGAACCGCTGCGCTAGAAGATTGAGTGGTGAAGTAGTGGAGTACGATGGAGAGGGGACAAGGGGGAGTGCCGTACGTTGGGCGCCAGTACAGTTATGTTTGAAATAATATGTTTGCGGTTTAGCTGTAGCTTTCGGGGTTGGTATTTCCTTTGAAGACTCTAGTGTTCCATGGCAAACATTTCAACTTATCTTGGTCGAATACAACGTTCCTTTAAAATTATTTATATTCCTGTTTACCTAAGCTCCATTAAAGCGAAAATCTGCAAATGTCAAAAACTTTTATGAGAAATTGAAGACTAGTTAATTTTCCACAAAACACTCTGCATATGGACAATTGAATTTAAATTTTATTGTGGGTCTAGTTTAGAATCAATGAATTCTTCAATTCTGAAACGGGCAGACGGACTGAGTGATTGCGTCCAAGTGTTGTCGATAACCTTGTTAATATGTGAAACTTCATCAATTCCAGAGGTCCGAATTTTCCTTTCTGGAAACTGCACAATATTTCAATAGTTTGAGTTTTAATTAAAATTTTATGTAAATAACAAAGGCAAAGGGATCAGCAGGTGGCTACTTGAACAGTAGATCGAAATGAATGCCGTTTGCAATAAAGCATTTTTTCAATTTTCATGACTGAAAGCATTCTCACAACACAGAAGCATCATTTATGCAAGCCTTGAGTACATATGGAATGAAATTTATTGCCAAGCAATCCTGGGGACCTGCAAAAAGAGCTCCACCATTGGCAGGGGTCTAGGGGTGGGAGCGAGAAAATGTTGCAGTCAATTACTCCTATTGAAATCTATCATGAGGTAAATTGAATTTAAATGCAACAGGGCGGTTTTTATTAAAGGACCTTCCGAGTGCACAAGCTTGTTTGTTTTAAATTGAATATGACACGAGTATTTGAACCTGTCACCTCAGTATAACGTTACACAGTCGGTTCTTTTCCCGGTTTGTTACAGAAACGTAATGAATAAATAATTAGAATTTTTTTAAATTTTGTGTGTAATACATTATTCAATTAAGTACAGTTATACCAAGTGCTTACTTTATCCTTTTATTGCTTTAAATTACCGTACAAGTTTACAATTACCATTGCTATTAATATTTTAAAATAATAAAATATTCTCCATTGTAATCAAACCGCTTTAAGCACATGTATGAGAAACAGCAATTTTTTTAAGTGAAAAATGGTATTTTCTAACTTGACAACGGCAAATGCTAAATAGTTGAAATACGAAAGTAATGTATACACGTATATTTCAATGAAGCAAGCAAAAGGTTGACATTGGCAATGGTGTATATAAACTTATGAATCTACAAAGCTCGATATTATAATCTAACTGAAATCGAAGATGTAAATTATATTAAAATTAATTAAAGAAAATAGTTGCATATGGATTTGAGGCTGAGATAACAAAAAAATGTCACCCTCTAACGAACTTATTTACATAGCGACCCAACTAGCAAACTAACTTCCATAAGACCTTATCGAAGCTATTCTCCTACCTCGTTCTAGCTTCGATAAGGTCTTACCGAACTTATTTGGCGCACATTTCCCCATGTTTCAACAGCAACAGCCAAGCGCCAACAGTTGGTATTAGGCCTTAAGCTAGTATTACACTGTTTGACCAAGTGGTCAGGTCAAATTGCAGTAATAAGCAATGCGAAATAGCGAATTCCAATTATTCTCGCAATATCCGCTCGGTCAAGTTCCCAATTTCGCATTGCTTATTACTGCATTTTGACCACTTGGCCAAACAGTGTAATACTAGCTTTACCGAAGCTGTTCTTGCTTCCGTACTGAAGTTCACATTGCTTCCAAACAACGGTTATGACTTTCACGGGGAAGCAATTACTTCGAATGGGAGGCTTCGGTAAGGTTTTACCGAAACTTGAAAAAAAACAAAAACGAAAAATAATATTCACAAATTTTTTTCCTTTTGTTTTCTTCCAACTACGAATTTATTTTACTGTAAATTATTATTATTTGTTTGAAAAATGCGAATTGATTTTACTAACACCTTGCACACTCTCGGATTCGAATCATGGTCCCGTCACACATTTGTCCGCTACGCTACACACTAGGCCAATCTGAACATTCTCGTAATAGGGTTGAAGTCGAATCACTTGATGTTTCCAATTATACATGTCGAGTGAAGCTCGCTTGCAAACCTCCATAAAGCCGGTGTTATTTACTTTCGTAAGGCCTTATAGAGGTTATTACCGAACCTATGGCTTCTGAAATTTTTAGCCTCCGCTCGTTCTACGGCAGCTTTCCTAAAACTCTTGCGAGGACCCGATTTTTTTGACATCTATGCGGGGGGGGGGGGGCTGACTGGATGGGTCTCACTGTTGGGGTGTCTGACTATTGTTTTTCAATTTTTCATTGTATAAACTACGTCCTGGTAAATTCAGCTTTCCTAAAACTCTTTCATTTTCTGATTTTTTTGACATCTTTGACAGCTCACCAGAGCCAGGTGTCCCCACATCAGACCTGCTGACTCTAGTATATTTACGTACACCCTAAATGTAACCGAATACTAAAATATTAGCTTTCCTAAAACTCTTGCGATTTTTTTGTCGCGAGCTCTCCGACTATAAGGCTTATCCGATACAATGATATCTTAGAATATGCTTGAAGTTGTTGTTTTTTTAGTGCAGCAATATCAAACGACAAAAGAATCGAGTCTTATTACAGAAGATGGATTTATAAAACATACTGCAGTCACGATCGGCTGCAAGCCAATCGTATAATACTCTAGATGAATACTGAACTCCGATTTATATTGTAGTTGGGGATAAAGTAGAATTACGTGTGTGCATGTTGTATGTCCTTTATTAAGGACTGCCATTAGATTGCTATTCAAACCTAAAAGACAATATTCAGTGTTTAATTTCATATCTTGAACTAGGTAAGTCATCGAAAAAAAAAGTCCTTTTTGAAGGACTTTCACATGGAAGGTGCAGGAAGGACTCACTCGATTTCTTACATATTTATCCTTTTCCTTGGAACCATTTAAAAATGAACGTGTACAAAATTTCAAATTCGTAGCTTGAAGCGTTCAAAAGTTATCGAAAAATATTGTTGAACACGTGTCTTAAGGATATTTTGTATGGAAGCTACCAGAAGGAGTAAAAGGATTTTGCTGACTAGTAAACCTGAACTTCGTTTTCACTCAAAACTAATTTGTACAAAATTTCGAGTTCATAGCTAAAAGAATACTTGAGCTATAGTGATTTCCGTAAATTAAGTGAAGACTATTTGACAGGATATTTGTATGGCAGCTACACGAAGGACCAACAGGATTTTTTTCATAATCATACATTAAGCTCCAACTATTGGAAAAATAACACATACATAATTTCAAAGACGTAGCTTAAACCCTCCTGAAGTTATCGGTAATATTCTTGAACACGTGTTTTAAGGACATTTTGTATGGCAGCTACCCGAAGGAGTAAAATAATTTCGCTGATTAGTTAACTCGAACATCCTTTTTACTCAAAACTAGCTTGTTTAAAATTCCGAATTCGTAGCTAAAAGATTACTTGAGTTATAGTGAGTTTCGTAAATTAAGTGAATACATTTTGACAGGATATTTGTATGGCAGCTACACGAAGGACCAACAGGATTTTCTTCATAATCATATATTTAACTCCAACTATTGGAAAAATAACACATATAAAATTTCAATGTCGTAGCTTAAACCCTTCTCAAGTTATCGACCAATATTCTTGAACACGTGTTTTAAGGATATTTTGTATGGCAGCTACCAGAAGGAGAAAAAGGATTTCGCTGATTAGTAAACTCAAACTTCCTTTTTACTCAAAAGTAACTTGTACAAAATTCCGAATTTGTAGCTAAAAGATTACTTGAGTTATAGTGAGTTTCGTAAATTAAGTGAATACATTTTGACAGGATATTTGTATGGCAGCTACACTAAGGACTAACAGGATTTTCTTCATAATCATATATTTAACTCCAACTATTAAAAAAGTAATACATACAAAATTTCAAAGTCGTAGCTTTAGGCGTTACGAAGTTATTGGTCAATATTCTTGAACACGTGTTTTAAGGACATTTTGTATGGCAGCCACCCGAAGGAGTAGGACGATTTTGCCCGTTAACGAACTTAGCCTTACAAATTCAACCAAATATCCAGATTCAAAATTTCAAGATTCTAGGTGAAGGCGTTCTTGAGTTATCGTGTTCACGGACAGACGGACGGACGGACGGACGGACGGACGGACGGACGGACGGACGGACGGACGGACGGACGGACGGACGTCAGGCGGATTTGAGGTTTTTGGGCACAAATAAACAAAAAATAATATATAACTTTTTTTCGTCCGAGGCTTGGTTCTATGCGTTACAAACTTTTGGGCTGGATTAAACTTATAATACTCTATATGATTTCATCTAGAGTATAAAAAGTGGTTTCCGAAATGTATGAGTACGATCCTTGTGGCAAAGTAATAGCGGGTAAAATACGAAAAATTAACGATCCGGATACAAAGGAAATATTGATACATCGCATCAATGATGTGGTATTCAAGTAAGTGACGGAGGATAGCCGCTATACTATACTTTTTTCCGCACTTATCCATTTCGGAACCATCATTTTGTTCGCCACAGTCTTATTTAATGTCTGAATAAAATATTGAAATATATGTTATTAAAGTATTTTCTTTACCTTTACTACATTTTTCCAAATTGTTACAAGGGCTATGTAAATGTAGTGTACAAATGTAGATATGATCTGATGAGATGCTTTAAACAGAAAGTGTAGCCTTCTAAAGCTGTTCCCTGTAGCTAAATATCGCAGTGCGATCGCCATTAGTACTACTTTATGTCCGATTTTGATATAAGCGGTCCTATTTTATTAAGTAGAAACTGAAAATCAGTCGAGCAGATCAGTAAATATTTGATCCATTGCAATTCTGAAAAATATATGTTACATACATTTCAATTTCCAAAATAATGATCAATTTCATCTTTTGAGTGAAATGTGTTTGCATATTCAATGCAAACACGTCTACTCCAAAACTCACTTTGTTCGATATCGATGCATTTGTACTCGTATCACCACCACCTTCTTTTTCGAATAGATTTCTGCATAATTAAATGATTTTTCAAATGTAAAACAAAATTACAAGCACTCAAATAATGGAAAACCGCCGCCTCTACGCAATCCATTTTAAAATTTCGTTGTCTTGACGGAATGTCATTTGAAATGTCATTATCGCGCTAAACATAGACGAAATCCGATAAATCGCTAATGTGGCTACTCGACTGCGCCTTGTTTAGCGCGGAATTTTTATCGGGACATATTAGCGCGCTATTTACGCAGGTGAGTCCCTAGCATCAGAGCTGCTATGAGCAGTGGCGGATCCAGACTTTGCTGTTGGGGGGGGGGGGGCGGAAATTTTTTTGATTTGACTATTTTGTTTGATCAAGTTCTGTGTGAATTTAGCTACATAGACTGCACTTAGCAAAAACGGGATCATATTGTTTTCATCTTATTATGGGTCATTCCATCAAGAATCGCCGAAGTTGTGACCTTACCATTTCCGATTCTTTTGAAAATGTTTGTACTTGAAGAACTAGTGAAAAAAATAATTGAAATTCAAGTTTTTGTTTCTATCTTCATTTTTTAACTAACAAAAACAACAACAATCTTTAAAATAAGCCCTATTTTATTATTCAAGGATAAAAATTACCAGAGATATGAATTTTCAAAGAGGACTCGGACATCTTTTTTGGGAAATCTTTAACATACTATAACTAACAAAAAAATGAGATAGAAACAAAAACTTGAAATCACATTTTTTTTTCACTAATTCTTCAAGTACACAAATTTTCAAAAGAATCGGCGATGATAAGGTCACACTTTTGGCGATTCTCGATTAAATGACCCTTTTTCTATAAAAAAATTGAGAACCACTATAATGTTCTTCGATTTTTTTGACCCCGATCCCATTGAGATCCCAAGTTAATTTTTTGGTATGTGTTGAAAAACAGTATAACCTACAAAATATTATAAAATAAAAAAAAAAGTTTTGAGATATTCAAGGATAAAGGACAAAATCATTATACTTGAAAAAAATTTCAAGAATAATTTTTATTGCGACAACCTTCCCCTTTAAAATAAGCCATATTTTATTATTACAGGATAAAAATTACCAGAGATATTCATTTCCAAAAAGGACTCGGACACCATTTTTGCGATAACTTTAACATACTATAATTAACAAAAAAATGAGATAGAAGCAAAAAATTGAATTTCAACTATTTTTTTCACTATTTCTTAAAGTACAAAAATTTTCAAAAGAATCGGAGATGGTAAGGTCACAAATTTCGTCATTCTTGGCGGTTCTTGATGGAATGACCCTATTACCTACGCAATATGGTATGTTGTCTTGTAGTCTTTTTATCATGGTGCGTTTACACTCACCCTTGAGGTTCGCCTCGAGGGGAGCCTCTACCCCCATCAGGCCATTGCAAACCGGTTTTCGTCGGCTGTGTTCTTTGCTGTGTTGAAAGCAATTTACACTCAACATGCCTTTGCGGCGCAACTTGCCTATAAGTGCGAAACGACAGAAATATGATGAGCTGCGAATTGTGTGGTACCACAGTTCATTGTATCTGTGTACACATATGGAAGCGTGCGTCGGAGAAAAAGTTGAAGAATGTTAGACCCTTGCGACTTCACGAGCCATCTGATTGGTTTATGGTGGGGATAGAGGCGCGTATGGTAAATCCACCATCATGTTTCTGTTCTGTGCTTTGCATTGCACCGCAGAACTACAGTAAATGCTAATTACAGTCCACATTGCAGTGGAGTAAAAAAAATCGGAGAACGATTGAAGTATGTATGTTTAGAAAATTCGGAATTGCTCTTGGGGGGGCGGCCGCCTCCTCCGCCCCCCCCCTGTATCAGCCAATGGCTATGAGCGCACTCTTGTATGTCAGGAACACACAGCTACACAGGGAAGTGAATCTCCTCACCATTCGGGAATTCTTCAAACAAAGTGCTTTGTGGTTTTTCAGTGCGTCGTCCGATCACGCCAATCCGCTAAATCGTCGTAACTACGGTAAAACTACCCGTTGAAAACGTGTCTTAAGATGGCGCTTGCCGATCTTTTGACAGGTAGTTCGATCCGGTAGACTTCTCATGTGCCGTGTGAAGAAGTTTCTTTAGAAGCTCTTATTATGGCCGCCTCGATTTGTTGGCTTTTTCGGACACAGTGTCTTTCGCATTCATCGATAGCAATTTTTAGTTAATTACCACTGCAATTGCACAAGTTTTTCCATAGCTTTCCTGTGGAGCGTAGACAAATGTCGTTGCATTCAGAAAGTTGTCCTTGGGCGCTTACGCGTTCTTCAGATTTATTTACCTGCTCTTCCCGTCTATCAGTTACACACACTACAAGTCTACTAGTCCTAAAAGGTGAAAATGCAAAATTTCAGGGAAACAATTTGTAATAAAGTAAAATACTTTATAACCCTTTTTTTCGTCCGAGGCTTTATTCAATGCGTTGAGCACCTGCCGGTTGAATTAAACTACACTTATATTTCGTAGTATATGAAATAAATGTAGGTGGTTCCCCCTCTTCAATAATATTTACCGAGGTTTTCATCAAAAACACTGACATGCTATTCATAGATTAACGGATTTAATTAAAATTGAAAATTGTTGACTCGAAAAACTGGCAGGATTCTCATTCCCGCGCTAGTAGTGCTTCAATAAATCCATTCTTCAAGTCTGTTTTTATCGTGCCTTCCACAACATTAGCTTCTGAAACTGGAAAGTCTTAGTTACCCGAAAGACAGTGCACAGTAGCACAGTAACAGGCAACAATCTACTCAAACAAAAATACTTCCGTATGAAAATCGCAATTTAGCAAAATTCAAGGAAATCTCGAGGAAAAGTTTCCAATAAATACCGAAGATTTTCCATCATCGTTATTGAAATAGCGTCATCATTCAACATCCCTTTAAATATGTACTGCTGAGTACAGACATCTCGATATATGAGGTAGCGACTCCTCGAGTTATTTGCACTCTTCCCTGTGTTGAAGCCTCGATGAAATGGGAATATTACAGCGGGTAAGGAGGCCAAATCTGGATGAAAAGTCGGGAAAAATTTTCCTGGATCGATACCGACTCAATCTGTGGAGCTATAGCGGTATCTAGTGCCAATAGTACCACATGACAAGCATTTCACTAAGCACTTGAATCCGTAAATACTTTTCATCGACTGGAAAAACATGTTTGTATCGAAAATGGCAACACTTTTAAGGCTATTGTAACTGGGTCGCCAAAGGATCATTGAAACTTCGTGCATTTTAACAAATTTACATTATGCGATGTCATAAGCTCTAACACTTTCGCCGATAATGAAATACCTTCGGCTTTTATCAAGAATATCATAAAGTTATGAACTAAATTATGAACTAACGTACTGCGTAAATTGACTTAGGGCTCCTACGAATATAAGTCAATATTATGACAGTAGTTCGAAGTTAGTAAAATCATTACGAAATTCCAAAATTGTGTTGGCAAGATTGCTAGCACAAGTTTCGTTCGAGACTTACTTAACTTTATTATTATTATGCTTGAACTACACTACAGATATATAGTGCTGCTATTACAGATAACAGAGCTTGCCAGTTTAACAGTTTTAACAGTTTTGTTTAACGAGGCTCACTTTATCGCATATTAAATTTTGACTGTTCCGAGTTTTTCCAAAATATTATAATATCATATCATATTGTTCGCCGGGATTTCAAGAAAAACACAATACGTTTAAAATCGAAATAAGTAATAATTTATTTAATCGCACTATTATTCTTTTCGCACAATAATTCGCACTGTATGGCAATACCGCCCGCTTATATATCGCTTGACTCGATCACTTTCGCTTTCTACCAACACGGTCGCGTATACACGCTGGCTGTCACAGTCGACGTAATAAAAATTACTATGTATCTCGCTGAAAGCTTCGCATGCTTTAATACTAGTTGGCTATAGTCTAGACTGTTCCTGAATGTTCGCTCGGTGATGTGTGTGGACGGTTCTCGAAAGCTTCAGAGCTTTCGATTTTGATCTTCTACACTGTTATGTTTTATACGAGAATATTCGATTAGAAGGTGTTCCCCTTCGAATGGTTCCGCCCTTATATACTTCAACTCGGCTCTCATTGGGTTACTTTGCAACTAGGTATTCGGTTGTTGCTGTTTCCATTATTCAAAACCGATCGAGTTGCGCGGTTGCCAAGTTTACATGTAACAATATAATATCATATCATGTAGACTAAAGGTAGAATTATAGTGAATGTGACACGCACGTTAAGTGATGCAATGCGATGACAGCTGATTAGAATACATGTTAGTGAATACAGCCAGTTACAGTGATATCGCGTCGCTTTGACATTTTCTATTTTCTAGTTTCGTCGCGAGTGTATCGCGATTTTGACACGTGCATCGTTTGTATTTCGGAAAATTAATGCCTATATAATTAAACAACCTGTCAACAGACGGGGCGCTACTTTATTATTTTGTGGGTAGAAGTTCGGAACGAATTTTATGCTGAGATGCGGTGTAGGTTCCAAAGCGATAGACAGCCTTAAGAAATCGCGTTCCAATTGGCGTCCTGGTTATATTTTAGTTTGTCAGTCGCATAGTAACCTTCATCACATCTCAACATAAAACCCATTCTGGACACTTACCCAAAATATAATGAAGTGCACACATCCACTTTACACTCCGTTAGGGGGTGGATATAAAAAATATGGAAAATGTTTCTACGCACTTATATAAAAGCCTGCAGAAGTAAAATGAAATTGATATCTCGATAAGCCTAAAAGATATGACGAAATTGATTAAAATGTGGCAAAAATTCTTTTCACGGAACATTTTTTTGCCCCAGTACGCCAATGAAAATCTGAATCTTTTTTCTTTAATTACGTTTCTGAGATACAAAAAATTATCCCAACCCCGTACCTGGCAACCACTATAAAAATTTTTCTGGGATGCCTCTATAGTGACCATACATAGTAGTAAATTTTCAGTTTTCGGTTTTTGAGAAATAAAAGTCACCATGTTTTCCTTTTCACCTATTGGCACCATCATCCCCCGCCACCATCACCCCCTGCACCCCTACCACCACAATTTTGTCTGATAGATGTCTGCTAGGCCTCACTCCTGTAAAATTTTTAAGATCATATCTGGTACGGTTGTTGAGATATAAAAATAGATTTTTATTAAAAATTGCTATTCTCCACTTCCGTTCTCCACCTCTCCCCACTTTTTACATTAAATACACTCCACTCGAAATTCCATAAACACAAACAGAATTTAATCCAAACTTTTTAGCACCCAAAACCCACCGCTCCTTCCCCTTTCAAATTTTAGTCCTTCTCTGTGGCTCCTAATGTGCCTTAAGACAATCACGAAGTTTTAACCATCTGACATCTACCGTTCAGTGCATGTGGATTTTAGAATGTTTTGATCCCTGCTTTCGAGCGTTTCGAACACATTGTCAATGTTGAACTCCCGGTATAGCTGGGAGAACTCAAACACATAAGCTCGTGGCGAATGTCCTTAACAAATGAAGATGGTATTGAACAGTTCATAATGGAACACGAACTGAAACTCATCATGAAACATGAACTTGCTCTGATGAGAGAAGAACTCGAACAACTCTTAAGTGAAGAACACTATGAAACTTAGCAAGATATGGACCAATGTTTGCATCTGCTATTAAACATATTTTAAAGAAGTGGGAGGATGTCAGCACAACGGTCTAATAATGGTATCCAAATCATGTTGAGTTCAATAGGCTTGGGGTCTCTATAACGACTATGCTAATAATCTTTTTCAAAGAATCCTGAAGAATAGAGGAAAGCAACCGACCTTGGGTAGATACTCTAACGCCCCAAAACGGAAAAAGCAAGATAGATAAACGTAGTATTAATATTTTTATTAATTTTAATTTAATTTTACTTATTTTTTGGATTTTCCGAACGAATTAATTAAATTATCTTAAAAATTTATGGTAAATCGATGATTGAATAACGACCAATTTATGTAGCGAACATCGTCCTTGAATGGATTATGTTCGTTCAACTTGTAACCAATTGCCCACTGTATAAATATTTTATTAAATCGATCACAAAACATACTTTGTTATTAAAATAAGTAAAAAAACTTTATTAAGATTCCTAAAGTACAGACAATATTAAACTTTTCTGTCTGTCTATATTTCATACTAGTATAGTCCGATAGTGTCGTTCCTCATTAGCTTCAATACAAAAACAGATTATTTCGCATTATTACAAATATTCCGTACATATCTATGTATTTCAAAATTAATACTAGAAAGGTCACCAATAATTAAGCTACAAGAGCCAACAATAAAAGCTATGGTATAAATATATGTGAATAGAATTTCTTTGTAAAATCTTGGCGAAATTCCATTTCTGAGCTTTGTTTCAACATTGTAATAACACAATTGCATTAGACTGGAATGCTATAGCTCTAAAACATTTCAAGCACAAATGTTAACGTTCACCGTACTGTATGAGCACATTATTTGTATTATATTGCAATTTACGCTTAAACATTGCATGGAGGATGAACCCTACTGAGAAGTTCCTTTCAACTAATAAATTACTTTGTGGATGTATCCAATGTAGGACTCAATGTACTGATGTATTCACATTTAATTTCATATGAACTTACTGTTTTGTGATGCCAGGAGCATTCGTCCTCTGCCGTGATGTTATAAGAAAGTGCAAAGTTGCATTTTTATATGTATGATTTTTTGAATCACGAATAATAAGATATAGTCTGAGAGGGAGCAGGGCTAGCCATTTCGCTCTAATTTTATAATTTAGTAGGATATTAAAGTTGACGTTAATCATATGGTCTACTTCGTCAAGAGCTGTGCAGGATCATTGTTAGTTTTTGGAGCGTCGCGGATAATGATAATGTAATTTTCAACTAACAAGGAAGCAAAATTTAAGAATTTTTTAACTGAGATAACTCGCTGCCTTGGCAACTGCAATGAAGAACATGCCATTAGAAAAACCTTCAGTATAGAAAACCAGTTTTAAAATTGTGTTGGTCAGGTCCGAAGGAGCTCCTTCATCATCTTATTCGAGAAGTAAATAATTTTAATTTACGATAGTGGATTGATCTTTACTTTACAATGCAGAATCAGTCACTAAGGTCCACTATAATTTTAAACCATTTTTGTTCTTTTTTGATTATTTATTTGAAGAACAGGTAGGAGACTTTTCGTGATTTGGTTTTGGGCCATTACATAAAGTCGGAAATGCGTTTATAGGCCATTATATAAAAAGTCTGTGGAATTGAAAACCAATCTAACATCAATCCTAAAAAATATGTCGAAAACCTTAGGTCCTATTGGAGTTGAATATCTAAAAATCTTGAAATCAATTTTTTGACGATTATGTAGTATATATGCCTCAGGAAGTAAAAGAGAGTTCGATATCTCATTAGAACTAAGAAATATGTAGGAGTTTGTGAAAACATGTGCAACCCCCTTGCACCACTTTGGGGTTAAATATCCAAAAATTCTGAAATAAGTTTTTAGATAGATATAAAAAAAGCCCGAGGAAGTGAAAACCAATCCTATGTCTTATCACTCCTAAGAGATATGACGAAATTCGTGAAAACATGTTCAACCCGTTTATACCCTCTTAGGGGTGGAAAAAGGAAAAAACTTGAAAACAGGTTTTAGGGGATTATTAAACAAGCTCGTGGAAGTGAAAAGTTATTCAATATCTAATCAGACCGGAGGGATAGGGCTGAATTCGTGAAAATGTATACAATACCACTACACCACCTTGGAGGTTGAATTTCAAAAAATCCTGAAAATGCTTTCTAGGTATTTATATGAAGAATCCGTAGAATAAAAATGAATTCAATATTTGGAAAGACATAATAGATATGACGAAAATCGTGAAAATATATACATGCCATTTTTACTGTTTTGTACTTAAATGACACACACCTGTTTGTGAATTTGACAGCAATATGCCATCACATAAAATTTTTGATTAGAAATTAGATTCCTGATTTACATACATACGAGTATTTTCGATACTTTTCGCGCGTGAATTCATTCCACTCGTCTACATAAACGCAGTTTCCAATTGTATCCGCCACTAGTAGTTTTTGCGCCGAAGGCAGTTACCAGGATGCCGATTTCCACCTGTGTTAACTGTGCTATAACCACATAGTAGCTGCACTCCGTCATTAAAAGTCAAATCGTTTTTCAGTAGCGGTTTATCAACCCTTTTTATCGCTAACTCAGTTTGATCGCTTTTCATTAAATCAATCGACCTTTAACAACCTTAAAATGAAAAATGAATCTATGTGATCACGACCGTTTTGCTTTTAACCGCATAACCCAATTTAACTTTTCGCTTAATGTTTATTTAATTAGCCGCTCCGCCGAGATACATTAAAGTGGGTTGTGTCGACTACAAGGTCTCGCAATTCATCCCCCTCGATGTCCGGAACGGAGCTCTTAAATATTGAATGAGGCCTCATGTTCCATGTAGTAAACCTATTATTACCATAAATACGACGACATAAGTGTCACCAGAAGGGTTTAGCATTACGTGATACCTGGGTGTGAACAACAAGGCGCTTCCGATTACCGCCCATCTTAGTCTTACACTTGAAGAAGTCTACTCAAGAGGCAACTCGTTAATTGACTGAAAACTGAATTAGAGCCACACGGTAGGTGTCACGAGTGTGCATATATTTGAATCATTTAATTCAATTGAACAACATTCTAACTATGTTGCTATGCGGGTAGTAGTAACTTAATTGAAAACTTAATAGAAGTAAAGAAAAAAAATGGATAAAATTAAAATAAGGATCAATTTATATTGTACTATAAAATCAGTAAACTTTCCTGATAACATTCCTGGATTAACGAATTCAATAATAATGAATAATTGCTCATCTCTACCGCCAAAGCGATGTATGCATTTTAATAAGACGAAACCAGTGTACCTTTAAACATAGCTTCATCAGGACGGTACTCTTGTTGAAATACTGAACTGAGATTTTCGGGGATATATCAGAATAAGGACTGCACATGTAATTTGCCCTTTTTATATAACTATCGTTTGGTTACTACTCAAAGGATAAGCATAATATCTCCCATTTTTACTTTATTATTTTAATAATAAAGTATTGTTATCGATTAAAAAAAATTTGCTAGTAGGCACCAAAAAAGCTAAAAAATAGTTCAGTCCGTCTGTACCCCGTACGTCGTACTTAAAATCGATTGAGGACTCGTAACTCCCAAACCCTTTGAGCTATTAAATTGAATTTTTTCTTGCTGTTAGACTGAGTGGACCCATGGAAGTTACCACCTTTTGAGTGGTGATTATGTGAGGGGGAAGGTGAGAATTTTCCTAAAAAATCACGTCTCATGTCTCAAGAACAGTTTAAGTTAAATGCTCAGAATTTATACGAGAAGCAGAACCCTAGCAGAGAAAACATTTTATGGTGTTATGGGTGTAGGGGTGAGGGTGGGGGAGTGTGAAAAAGAAAAAGTTCCGATTTTAATATCTCGAGATAGCTGAAACTTGGTATTTAGATGAAGCTATAGTAGTCGCATATTGGTTAAATATAATTTTGTATAATGCTTTCCTATCTCTCGAATGGATTATGCTAGAAAGTTGAAACTTGGTGAGTATATGTATAATGTAGAAAAGTATTGGTTATATATAAAAGTAGAAAATTATATGTAAGTAAGTATAGAAAAGTTATTTACATTAAAAAAAATTTCAAATATACATTAGTCGACGGAAGGGTAGCAAAAAAATTATCATTTAAATTCAAATTCAATCAATATTTATTAGTGTTTTTCGCTTATGTATACCATCTTATACATAATTTATCGTTTAGAGAACAGATAATTCAATATCTTATGAACTAAATTAAACCTAGCTAGCACAGCAAAAACATCTACGAGAATTTTAGTGACATAAATTCAAGAAAAAATTTCTACAAAAAACCTTGTGTAGTGGGCTTAAACCTAACTTACAAACAAACTTAAATTAAAAGAAAACAAAAAATTGTAAAAGATAATTAATTTAAATTGAAAAACAATATTTGACTCCAAAACATGTCAAGTAGTGGGGTATTATAGGAATGATAATAATAGCGGATTGTCGACTAGTTCCAGCTTAGTGACGAAAGATGAATATCTGGTTGCAACTAATTCAAGAAGCGTTTGATCTTTAGCTTCTGCATGAAGACTTCTAGTAGAGAAGAAAAATGGCTTCTTCACTATCATTTTGAGGCACTTATTTTGGGAAACCTGAAGCTTTTTTATATTTAAGTTTGCACAATGACCCCAAACAGGAGAGCTATATGCGATAATGGGTTGGATTACCATTTTAAATAATATAATCTTGTTCTCCTAGGAAAGTTGTGATTTTCTATTGATAAGAGGATACAGAGCATACGTAGCCTTGCTGACTTTGAAACATATGTTTTCTATGTGACAGCAAAAAGCGAGTTTCTTATCTAACATAACACCAAGGTAATTTAGATTATCGGACCACGGAATATTTTGAGCAATAAAATTGATTTCGCGACTGGGAAGAACGTTTCCTCTTTTTGGTAAAAAACATAGCTTGTATTTTTGTGGGATTTATTTTAATTTTCCACCGGTTGTAGAATTGATAAAGACTTTGGAAGTATAGTTCAAGTACTGCTATTATCGTGTCTGGATCATTAGAGTTAGTATAGACGCAGGTATCATCTGCAAAGGTTGCTAGTGTCGACTATCAGAGTAGGAAGAGTTAATTTTAACTATAAATGATCTGTTTGATAGGAAAGACTGAGCAATTTTCACTAGATACATCGGGAGTGATAGTTTAATTAATTTAAAAATTAACCCTTCGCGCCAGACTGCATTAAAAGCCTTTTTCTATGTCAAGCGTTATCATTCCCACAGATTTTCTTTCATAGAATGTATCCTTAACGAATTTCGTGACTCGAAATAGCTGATAACAAGTTGAGTGACATTCTTTAAACCCGAATTGGAAATCTGGAATAGTTTTGGTTCAGTATAGAAAGGATTTTTTTCGCTGAAGTATAATCTTTTCAAATACTTTGCTTATAACCGGAAGTAAACTTATTGGCCTCAACTTTTGGGGTAACTATGATCTTTACCCGGTTTCGGAACGGGAATAGCTATTTTTTTTTTCAAGTAGGGGGAAAGTAATGAATCTTTAGGCAAAGTTTAGAGTTATCACACCCTTGCGAGGGAGTCGTTTTAACACGCAGTTGGGAAATTTTTCCATACCTGGTGCTTTTTTGATTTTGAGTCTTTTAATTATCCTAACTATTTCCTTAGGCTTGCAAGAGAATATTTCTTGTAACTCAACTGGGATGTTATTTACAGTGTCGCGGACCAAACAGTTATTGACGATATTACCCATATTTTCTGATATGTGATGTACCTCTTCGAAGTGATCAGCAATAAGTTTTACTTTATTTGGGCGGAAGAGGCGGAATTTAATCATTTAAAATAAAATGCATATATTTCGACGAATTTTGTCATATCTCTTATCTCTATATATAAAAATGAATGTTTGTTTGTCTGACCCGTATACGCTCCTAAACCACTCTTCCGATTGCGGTGAAACTTTGGTAATTTGTTGAGGGCACGTCCGAGATGGTTTCTTTCATTTAACAATTGGTGGTACACGAGTTATTTCAACATTTCAGTGTTTTTCATATGATTTAGAAGTTTGTTCGTTTTCGGTGTATTAGTTATGCGTTCCTATTACTAAATGGTAAAGTTGGACTATGGATGGTGGATAGGATAGTGGATAGAGGATGGTGGATAGAGGATGGAGGATGGATGATGGTGGATGGTGGATAGAGGATGGATGATGGAAAATGGAGGATGGTAGATGGAGGATGGTGGATGGGGATGGTGGGTGGTTGATGGTGGATAGAGGATGGTGGATAGAGGATGGGGGATGGTAGATGGAGGATGGTGAATGGTGGATAGAGGATAGAGGATGGTGGATGGAGGATGGTGGATAGAGGATGGTAGATAGAGGATGTAGGATGGAGGATGGTGGATTTCGGATGGGGGATGGAGGATGGTGGATAGAGGATGGAGTAACGGGAGCAACAGAACAACGGGAGAAATGGGAGTAATGGGAGAAATGGTAGCAACGCCCCTTCCTGAACTGAACTGAACTAGATATTTAACGCTAGGGGGTGTAAGAGGGTTGCATATTTTTCATAGCTTTCAACATATTTCTCAGGTCTGATGAGATATCAGATTGGTTTTCACTTCCATAGACTTTTTATATAATCGCCTACAAAACCATTTCACGATTTTTCTATATTCAACCTCCAAGGGGTGGAAAGGGGTTGCATATGTTTTCATAATTTCTGCCATTCCTTAGTTCTGTTGAGATATAAAATTGGTTATTACTTCTACGGGCATTCCATGTAATGTCCTAAGACCAATTTCAAGATTTCGAAATTCAACCGCCAAGGTGGTCTGAAGGGGTTGAAAGCTACCCAAAGGAGGCAAGAAACCTCGCTCAAACTCGAAATCATATTTAGCTCAAAACTGATTCCTGTCAAATTTCCAATTTCTGGCTCTACTATTTTTTGAGTTATAATTGATTCCTGAAAATGGCTGTGACATGACTGGTCATTCTTACTTTCTGGAAAGGTGATTTAAGGCATTTTATATGGAAGCTACCGGAGTGGGGAATATTGTTGACTAATGATCTCGACCTTATGGTTATAAGATTTTGAAGCGGAAGATATAAAGATTTTTCGCTTCCAATATATGTAAATAAAAGTCAGAGGGAGTGGTCTAATGGGGAGGTGGTGGGATCTGAAGAACTGCTAATGCTACGCAGCTGAAACTGGGAATTTATATCATTGGCGGATACAGGGGGGCGGAGGGGGCGGCCGCCCCCCCCCCCAAGAGCAATACCAAATTTTCTAAACATACATACTTTAACCGTTCTCCGATTTTTTTTACTCCACTGCAATGTGGACTGTAATTAGCATTTACTGTAGTTCTGCGGTGCAATACGAACCACAGAACAAAACCGTGATAAAAAAAATACAAGACAACATATTGCGTAGGTAATAGGGTCATTCCATCAAGAATCGCCAAGAATGACGAAATTTGTGACCTTATCATCTCCGATTCTTTTGAAAATTTTTGTACTTTAAGAACTAGTGCAAAAAATAATTGGAATTCAATTTTTTGTTTCTATCTCATTTTTTTTGTTAGTTATAGTATGTTAAAGTTTTCGCAAAAATGGTGTCCCAATCCTCTTCATATCTCATATCTCTGGTAATTTTTATCCTAGCATAATACATTTTTTTCTAGGATAATGATTTTGTCATGCCCTCAGGGACAGCGATTAATCAACAGTCGGGGATTTCGTGTTGGGGTTTCACACCAGAAACTCCACTGACGCCGGAAAACAACAAAAACTTATAACAAATTTGCTTCTATGGTAGGTCTCACCATGAAAAATTCCATTCTTATAATGATTTTGTCCTTCATCCTTGAATATGTCAAAGTGTGTTTTTATATTTTTTGTAGGTTATACTGTTTTTGAAAACATACCAAAAAATTAACTTGGGATCTCAATGGGATCGGGGTCAAAAAAATCGAAGAACATTATAGTGGCTCTCAATTATTTTATAGAAAAAGGGTCGCCAAAAGTGTGACCTTATCATCGCCGATTCTTTTGAAAATTTGTGTACTCGAAGAATTATTGAAAAAAAATATGATTTCAAATTTTGTTTCTATGTCATTTTTTTTGTTAGTTATAGTATGTTAAAGATTTCCCAAAAAAGAAGTCCGAGTCCTCTTTGAAAATTCATCTCTGGTAATTTTTATCCTTGAATAATAAAGTAGGGCTTATTTTAAAGATTGTTGTTGTTTTTGTTGGTTAAAAAATGAGAAAGAAACAAAAACTTGAATTTCAATTATTTTTTTACTAGTTCTTCAAGTACAAAAATTATCAAAAGAATCGGAAATGGTAAGGTCACAACTATGGCGATTCTTGATGGAATGACCCATAATAAGATGAAAATAATATGATCCCGTCATCAGATGACCCTTTTTTGCTAAGTGCAGTCTATGTAGCTAAATTCACACAGAACTTGATCAAACAAAATAGCCAAATCAAAAAAATTTCCGCCCCCCCCCCCCCCCCCCCCCCAACAGCAAGGTCTGGATCCGCCACTGATTTATATAGAGCTGTAACCCACGTACAAACAAATGGTCGATATGAGTGGAGGGATGTGGGAATGTGGGGTGGGAACAATGCGATCGAAACACTCGATATCTGGAATCGAGGATCATTTCAGAAGGTTGGAACCTTGTGGTTGTTTCTAGGCACAATTAGGACTAAACTATTTTAAGTGGGGTGGGGGGATGTAAAATATTGGAGGTTGAGCACGAAAGAGGGGGGATAGCAACTTTTCAAAAATATCAATTCTTATATCTCAATAACCGTATCCGCCATGGTCTTGAAAAAGACCTCTATCGTTATTTCCAGAAAACCACTAACGGTAGGAAGCTAAAACTTTATGACTATATAGAGCCACTATAGAGGCATACAGTAACATTTTTAATAGAGAAAAAATTTCACTTCTACAGGCTCATTGTAAAATGGCGTAAAAACGGTTTACCAGATTTTTCGATATTCAACCTTCCAAGTTTTCCTTCAAGTTTTCATAAATTCAGAGAGATTTTTCTTTTAGTTGTGTCCGTTTTCACGAATTTCAACCTATTTCTTAGGACTAATGAGAAATCGAATTAACTTTTGCATCTAAGGGTCTTAAATAAAATCACCAAAAAATCTTAGATCCGATGATATCGAATCGGGTGGTGTGGTGGGGAATAATGGAATTTATATAGCTGGATTAAACGGAAGAAATAGGGTTAGTGGTGGAATTGGTGAGTGTGTGGATGGACCGAAAGGCAAAATATTCTGATTTTCCTGTTTCGAGAACTGCTAAAGATATAAAGACCAACATTGGCATACTTATGGTAAAGTAATGTAACGTTCTATGAATATAATTGTTGATATAATAATTATACGAGGGGACCACAATGGATCCACAGTGATCTCTCGTGATGGACTGGGGCACATTGCTTTAGTCCACCCTTCTCAACCTAACCGGTACGGGAATAGAGGGTGTGATTTCTAGTTCAGAAACGGTGTATGCTAGAAACCGTTCAGATTTGGTTTGGTGTACGTCTGATTAGACATCAAATCGGCCTTTCCCTAAGAGGGTGTAAGGTGGTTGCATACATTTTTCGTCACATCTATTAGGTCTTATTAAATATTCAATTGGTTTTTACTTCCACGAACTATTTATACAATCGTCTAAAAACTAACTACAGGCCTAATTGATATTCAATATATTCAATTTTAAGTGTAAGGGGGTTGTAAACGTTTTCACGAACTCCGCAAGTTCTTTTGGGTGTCGAAGCAACCAGTGTCATATTTCGACTCTTACCGCGTCCCGATCTGTGCCCTAGAATTATAAAGAAAATGTGTTTCAAGGGTGGCAGTAGTCAAGGCCGTAGCCAGGGTTCGGACCCATCCCCCCCCCCCCCCCCCCCGAAATTCCCAAAGTATTCAAAGTACTGAAAATCAAGCTACTTGCTTTTGTCAATTGTATTGCGAAACAACACCCTATATAATAATAAAAAATCTATATAACGTATCATTTATTACCTACATATGTACATTTATTTACATTTCCTTCGATTGCGATTGAAATCGGTTAAGTTCGATGGGAAGGAAGGTCAAGAGTGAATTAATTCTTCATTTGTTGTTTTTATAATTGTCAAAAAAGACAAATGTTTTGATTTTCCAATTTTGAGTGGGGAGAGCGGCGTGCAGAGGTGGGGGTAAAAACTTTAGATTACAATGTCTCACGAACCAATAACGCTAGAAAAATAAAATTCGGTATATGCAAGCAAGTCAATAATTGGATCTTGATTTTTAAAGGGGGTGGTGGGGACATGGAAGTAGGGCGATAAGAATTTTTCTTAAAAATCTCATATCTTATCTCAAGAACGTTTCAAGATAGTTGCTTCAAATATGTATGGGAAGTAGGACTAATAGACCCCTAATAATGAAAACAATTTTGGAGGTGTGAGTGTAAGGGGAGAAGGTGGGGAGTGCAAAAAAAATGTGGGAAAAAAATGTTCCATTTTTTATATCTTGAGAACCCATAATGATGGATAGCTGAAACTTAAAATTTAGGTAGAGGTATAGTAGTGGCATGTTGGAAAAATATATTTTTTATAGGAGTAGTATGGTGCGGGGTGTTTTTCCTATCTATAGAACGGCTTATGCTAGAAAGTTGGGTGTATATCGATCTACTAGTAAAGTAATTAAGTTAAACAAATTTTAAAATATAATAAGATAATAATATAATAATAAGAAAATAATTGCATATATTTTAGGTCTTCTTAAATATTGAATTAATGTTTATTGTGAGGAATCCTATTTCCTAGAAGGGGGTGTAAAGCGGTTGTATACATTTTCACGAATTCTGCTCTATCCCTCAGTTCTGATTAGATATCAAATATCTTTTCACTTTCACGGGCCTGCGTAATCACCTAAAACCTGTTTTTAAGTATTTTCCCTTTTCAACTCCTAAGAGGGTATAAAAAAGTTGAACACGTCATATCTTTTAGAAGTGATAAGAAATTGAATTGAATTTTACTTTCTTGCACTGTCTTCATATTTATCTCCTTTCAGGATTTTTGGATATTCAACTTCCAAGGGGGTGTAAGGAGGTTGTATATGTTTTCACAAATTCCTACATATTGCTTAGATCTAATGAGATATCGAATTAATTTTAATTTCCTAAGGCTTACTATACAATCGCTAAAAAGTTAATTTCAGTATTTTTAGATATTCAATCCTAAGGGAGTATACGGGAGTTGTATGCTTTTCACAGCTTCGACATATTTCTTAGGTTTGATGAGATATTCGATCGCTTTTCACTTCCACAGACTTTTTATATAATCGCATACAAACCCATTTCTCAATTTTTTGATATTCAACCCCAAGAGTTTGCATATGTTTTCACAATTTTTGCCATCCATTAGTTCTGATAAGATATAAAATTTCACGATTTTTCGAATTTTAAAAACCAAGGGGGTGTAAAGGTTTGCTTACGTTTTCACAAATTTTTAAAATCCCTGGTGTCTGATGAGATAACAAATTGCTTCTTATGAAATTGATCCCCCAAGTGGATGTAATGGGTTTGTATACGTTTTAACAATTCGTTATATCTCTGAAAATGCAGCAAATTTGTTTTTATTTATATGCTTTTAGTGTTCATAACATACCGAAATTGGAATAGTCTCCACGGCCTTTTTCAATGTTTTTTCGGCTAAAAATCTCTATTTTAAATATTTTTATTTTAAGACTAACTTTCCAAGGAACTTCACAATCTTGCAACAACTAAAGATATGATTTGACTTTGACCGCGTCCCGGAGTGTGACCCAATTACTTTATTCATGTGTCATATGCTTTTAACCGCTTCCCGAACTTTGACCCGAAAAATAATAAAGTTTCGCCCAGACAATTGGTATATATTATATACACATAAGTTTACTTTATTATTTTTTTTATTTTACTGGTTGCTCACGAATATTTTACTCTCATAAGCCTGTCTCACACACATAAGGGTTGTTTGTTACATCTGACTTTCGTTTCGTTTCAAGTATAATTATCTGATCCTACAAATTACGTCTATTTATTAACATCTTACTTTTAAAAGAAAGATATTAAGATCTACAGCTGATTAATTGTATGCTAGAAACTTTTTTTAATTCAAACATTAAAAGCTCCACAAGTATGTATTTTTCTCCTCCTGGTATTACTTTTTTTGAATTTCCAACTGATGCTTACAGTCTATGAGCGAATCCATGAGAAACTCCAAGAAACAGAAACACGTCACGAGGAGAGTGATTTCCACGCGCATGACAGCTTATAGTAAAAAGGGAAATTATATTTTTACATCGTCCTTGCAAAGATTCCGCTGGATCTATTTTTGCACACAGCCACGTGCGTCCCAGAAGTCCAGCGCAGGTTTCTCCCCACGTGATTGAAATTGAGCTTAGTCACAGCGAGAGAGTGAATGGATGTCCTACTTTACCTGTGTGTGTCCTTTATATTTGGTCGTTCACGGCTTGGGATTCCTCCAACGACCTTGAAACCGGGTGTCATGAAAGAGACAAAGAACTTCAATGACGTCAGCTCTCAACTAAGCGAGCCATTGCAGTTCTTCGTTACGTCCGTTTGGTAGCAAGCCCATGAGCCCAACTCTGCACCGCTACCGCTCTATACCGCACTACATGAGTGTTATCGTTGCCGGCTCTGCATTGAACTGCAACCCTGACGTAATGAGAATTGTTTTGTCGACAGGAAGTGGCATGACCTGGAGCTCGGGGCTCAAGGACTTCTCCGAACTTTCTTCTCCGAGTGCACAGATGCAGAAAAATGTGCGGGGTCGAATTGAATTTCTCTGGCCACATTGGTGTACCGTTGCCGTTGCATGACGAGTCGAACTGGCACATTCGCAACTATTTGCGTGCTGTTGTTTCATACCCGCGGCAATTCAGGAAGTTTCCAATAAAACGGGAAAGTGGGACACTAGTGAGCTAGTTGGATTTACATTGTGGAGCGTTGGAGGGCAATTTAGTTGTTTTCAATTCGTTGGCATATTGAAATCTGGGTAGTGCCATTCGCTGGCCCAATGTTGGGTACTTTTAGGTCATGGGCTTATAACCTGTGATCTGAAAAAATTATACAGGACACAAAAGCACTCTTGCTGCCCTATACCCAAGAGCAGGTCACACAGGAAATGAAGACGCTCCACATATTTATCTGCATTATGATAATGTTTGTGACTGATGGAAATACAGCATCAGTTCGAATGGAGTCGCAGGAGCACAATTTCGTTCCCAATGAATGTTTCATTGAAAGCCGTGAAGTTTTGTCACTACACAGGCAGTGGTTTTTACATCATAGGAACCAATTTTACTTTATTATTTTAATATTAAAAAAAAAAAATTTGCTACCCTCAAAATTTTTTTTTTCACGTTTCATGACGAGTAGACACGAAAAAAGCAATAAAAAATTTCAGTCCGTCTGTCCGCCGTACGCCGTACCCCGTACGCCGTACGCCGTACGCCGTACGCCGTACGCCGTACGCCGTACGTCGACCGCTGTACGCAAAATCGTTTGAAGGCTCGTAGCTCCCAAACCCTTTGAGCTATTAAATTAAAATTTTTTTTATGAATAGACTGGGTAGGCCCCTTGAAGTGGCCAAATTTGGAGGGGTGGGGGTGTGAGGGGGGAGGAGGGGGAAGTGTTTTAGACGGACAATTTTGGTTTCTAGATCTCAGCAACCGCTTATGGTAGGAGGCTGAAATTTGGAATTTATATAGAGCTTCAGTAGTGGACCCATTTGCAAAAAAATTGCCGATATAGGTGAAGGGGTTTGGGAGTGGGGGGAAAAATAATGCGTCCGAAACGCAAAAAAGGTGAGATCGACACTTTCTAAAATCCATATCTTCTAAACGGTTAATGTCACAAAATTGAAACTTTATGAATATCTGTAGGTATACTAGGAGAATAGATCGGAAACAAAAATTTGAGTGGGGGCAGTGGCGTACGGGGGTGGGGGGTGAAAAATTTTAGATTGCGATATCTTATTAACCAATTGCACTAGATAAATAAAATTTGGTTTCTGTATAAAGGTTGACAAATGAAGTTTGCTGGAAGCAAAATTTTTGAAGGGGGCGGTGGAGCATGAAAGTGGAGGGGGTAAGAATTTTTCTAAAAAATCACGTCTCATATCTCAAGAACGGTGTAAGATAGATGCTTCAAATTTTTACCAGAAGTAGGCCTAATAGACCCCTAGTAGAAAACAAAATTTTGGAAGTGTGGGTGTAAAGGGTGAGGGTGGGGGAGGGTGAAAAGGAAAAAGTTCCGATTTTAATATCTCGACAACCTATAATGATATAAAGCTGAAACTTCGTATTTAGATAGAGCTATATTAGTAGCATCTTGGAAAAATATAATTTTTTATAGGGGTAGTATGGTACGGGGGTGGGGGGTGTTTTTCCTATCTATAGAACGGCTTATGCTACAAAGCTGAAACTCGGTACGTTTATGTAAATCAACTAGAAAACTAATTTAGATAAAAAAAAATTTCAAATATACATTGGCGTTCGGAGGGGGGGCAAAAAAAATTATCGGTGAAAATGGAATGCATATATTTTCACGGTTTTCGTCATATCTATTAGGTCTTCCCAAATATTGAATTCATTTTTATTCTATGGATTCTTCATATAAATACCTAGATAGTGTTTTCAGGATTTTTTAAAATTCGACCCCTAAGGGGGTGCAAAGGGGGTTGTAAACTTTTTCACGAATTCTACTATATCCACGTCTTATCAGATATTGAATATCTTTTCATATTCATGGGCTTGTGTAATAATCGCCTAAAACTTGTTTTTAAGTTTTTTCCTTTTTCCACCTAGGAGGGTATAAACGGGTTGAACACGTTTTCACGAGTTCCGTCATTTCTTTTAGAAGTGATAAGAAATTGAATTGGTTCCTACTTTCTCGTGCTGTCTTCATATTTATTTATTAACTCCTTTCAGGATTTTTGAACATTCAACCCCCAAGTGGGTGTAAGGAGGTTGCATAGCTGGTGATATATCGAATTCATTTTTACTTCCTAAGGTTTCCTATGTAAAAAAGCCAAAAAGTCAATTTCAGTATTTTAGATATTCAATCCAAAAAGGTGTAAGGAGGTTGTATGCTTTTCAAAGTTTCGACATATTTCTTAGGTTCGATGAGATATTAGATCGCTTTTTATTTCCACAGACTTTTTATATAATCGCCTACAAAACCATTTCTCAATTTTTCGATATTCAACCCCCAAGGGTTTGTATATGTTTTCACAATTTTTGCCATTCCTTAATTCTGATGAGATGTAAAATTGATTATTACGGCCAACCAATTCACGATTTTTCGAATTTCCAGAACCAAGGAGATGTGAAGGGTTTGCTTACGTTTTCAGAATTTTTTCAAAATCCGTCTTGTCTCATGAGATTTCTGGTTGCTTCTTATGAAATCGTCTAAAAACCTGTTTCACAATTTTTTCGAAATTCAAACCCCAAGTGGAAGTAATGGGTTTGTATACGTTTTAACAATTCGTCATATCTCTTAATTCTGATAAGGCAACAAATACGTTTTTGCTTCTATGGGCTTTTAGTGTACATAATATACTGAAATTCGAATAGTCTACACGGACTTTTTCAATGTTTAATCGTCTAAAAATCTCTATTTTAAATATTTTTATATTAAGAACAAAATTAATTTTCCATAAGAAATCTAAAAATCTCGAAGCAACTCATGATACACTCCGACTTTTACCGCTCCCGAACTTTGACCCGAAAAATAATAAAGTTTCGCCCAGACTATTGGCAGATTTTTTTGTTAGTTTTAGTCTGTTCAAGTTCTCGCAAAAATGGTTTCCGAGTCCCCTTTGAAAATGCATATCTCTGGTAATTTTTATCCTAGAATAATAAAATATGGCTTATTTTAAAGGAGAAGGTTGTCGCAATAACAATTATTCTTGAAATTTTTTTTCAAGGATAATGATTTTGTCCTTTATTGAGTTATACTGTTTTTCAAAACATACCAAAAAATTAACTTGGGATCTCAATGGGATCGGAGTCAAAAAAATCTAAGAACATTATAACATAGTGGTTCTCAATTATTTTATAGAAAAAGGATCATTTAATCAAGAAGGGAAAGGTAAGGTCCGGGAATCAGTGGACCAATTTCACCTACGTCCAAATTGGTGGCGGAAGTTCGAACTGGAGCGACGCGCTTGCTGGCGTCCGGGCTAGCTGCGGGGGGGGGGGGGGGGGGGTTCGTTGCTCGAAAAATCAGATCATAAACCCCAGGCCTGTACAACAAAAGTCGCGCCGACTTTTCCAGGGTATTAAAATTTGGGATATCTTTCCCAATAGGTCATGAAAGACAGAGAAGCGATGGATTGCGCGACTTCGTGACTTATCAGGGCGCTCTGGTGTAGTATCGTGAATATTCTTTTTTGCAAAAATAGCGCCCAACGTGGGGCTAGACACAGCTACGCAACGTGCACAAAGCGTAGCTCATTAACACGCGTGAGATCGGAAAAATTCCGCGCACAAAGTTGATGAGCAATTTTTTATTTTATTTTTTAACTGTTGTGAACGGGGCACAACAGTAAAAAAATAAAAAATTAGATAGAAACAAAAACCTGAATTTCAATTATTTTTTTCACTAGTTCTTCAAGTACAAACATTTTCAAAGGAATCGGAAATGGTAAGGTCACAACTTTGGCGATTCTTGATGAAATGACCCATAATAAAATGAAAACAATATGATCCCGTCATCAGATGACCCTTTCTTTTGCTAAGTTCAGTCCATGTAGCTAAATTCACACAGAACTTGATCAAAGAAAATAGCCAATTCAAAAAAATTTCCGCCCCCCCCCAACAGCAAGGTCTGGATCCGACCCTGAGTGTAATGGGGATCGGGTCATGAGGCGCGTAAATAGGGTTTAATGGAAAAGAGAACAATCTTTTCAGTTCAATGTCTCTAGAACCAATATTGATGGACAGTTTAAACTTTGGAAGTCATGTGAATATATAATACCAGTAGCAGATAGTTTAAAATTGTTATTGGTATTTTTTCTATCTCGGGAAAGGCGTATGCTACCCTATTTTGCCCCCTAGTGATACGTGAAGATCTCCGCTAAATCATTTCTAGTACTGACGAAATTCAGCTAAATTGAATCAATTCAGTACTGAAGTACTACTTCATGTAGCAGATCAGGTAGGTTCCGTAGCAACTTAATAAATCTCTGAGTTCGGACTTGGTTATGTGGACGAAATATGGCCCTGGAGGCTCGATTGGTTTTGTATCGTCGCCATTTGCCTTTACTTCAGTCATATGTGTGTGCCTGAGGAGTGAAGTACGTGTTAAGCCCCGAGACGCAAAGAGACGCACCTGGCGCAACTTTTGCGAGGGTATTGATAGCCTACCAGAAGCTGCCAGAATGCAAAAGATACTCTCTAGAGTTCACAATAACGGTATTGGACTCTTGCAAAAGCAAGATGGAAGTAACACCGTTAGTATCGAGGAAACTGTGCAAGTTCTGATGCAAACACGTATCATACGAATGAAATTAGGCCCTATGGAATTATGCCAAATAACAGAACTAGGGCTTTATCTGGCAGAGTCTTTACTCCTAATACAATAGAATGGGCGGTAATGTCATTCCTCCTATATAAATCCCCAGGAGCTGATGGCATCTTTCCTGCATTACTGCAACAAGGACTCGATGTGCTTCTTCCCATACTGGTCAAATTATTTAGAGCCAGTTTTGAATACGCTTACGTGCCACTGGCATGGCGAGACGTAAATGTGACTTTTATTCCAAAAGTGGGGAATAGATGTTGGACTCACTCAAAGTCATATCGCCCAATCAGTCTAACCTCTTTCTTACTTAAATCTATGGAAAAGGTATTAGACAGATACATAAGGAGCTCTGCTGCAACACTTCCTACAAATCCATTGAATTACTTACTCGTAAGATAGGAGTAGAAGAAACGGTAACGAGATGGATAGTAGCGATGCTTGACTCTCGTAGAATCTCGGCTCAGATCGGAGGTAAAGGTCTCACTGTACGAGCGGTGAAGGGATGCCCTCAGGGAGGTGTACTCTCCCCACTACTGTGGTGCATTGTTGTAGATGATCTCCTTAAGGATCTGAGCATCAAGGGTTTTGAGACTCAAGCATACGCTGATGACCTGGTGATCACTGTAAGAGGTAAACACGACTGTGTCATTTCGGACCGCATGCAAGAGGCCCTAGAGATAGTAGATCACTGGTGCATCCAACAGGGATTAAGTATAAATCCAAGTAAAACAATTATAGTGCCATTCACTAGAAGACGGAAGGTAAACTTAAGACCCCGATTGTGAGAGGAACTACAATTGAATTCTCGTCCGATGTCAAATACTTGGGAATTACCTTGGACAAGTGTCTGACTTGGAATTTACATCTTAAAAACATCTCCACACGAGTAACATTGTCTTTTATGGCGTGTCGAAGGCTCTGTGGTACCATTTGGGGTCTCAGACTAAATATGGTATACTGGACCTACAAGTCTATTATAATACCAATGATCACATATGCCGCTATGGTGTGGTGGCCAAAGGTTGAACAAATCACAGCACAGAAGGCCCTGCAAAAAATTCAGAGGCGTGCCGTTCTTAGCATTACAGGGGGACTTAAATCATGTCCCACTGCTGCAATGGAAGCCATGATAGACTTGGCCCCATTACACTTAGAGATAAAGAAGGAGGCTCTGAGAGAGGCCATAAGGCTACAGCAGTATAATAAATTCAAGGCAGGAGACCTTGTCGGTCACCTTAAAATTGTACAGGAATTTAATCAGAAGAACCTAACCGACTCAGTAAACGATAACATGCCAAAGGTATATGATTTTGAGAAACCATATATGGTGACTCTGGGAGATCGTGTATCATGGCAATCTGGTCTACCAGATTTTGGGGAAGGTGCTTCAGTCTGGTACACGGACGGCTCTAAGACCTATAGTGGAACTGGAGCGGGCGTATTTGGACCCAATTGTAAAATATGGACGGCAATGGGACAAACCGCCACTGTGTTTCAGGCTGAGGTACATGCCATAGAGCTGTGCGCAGGTAAACTTCTACTGAATAAACCAAAAGGCGCTACAGTTATTATCCTATCTGACAGCCAAGCGGCACTGCTAGCGCTGAAATCTTATTGTTTCCGTTCTAGGCTTGTGTGGGACTGTCATACTCTTCTTAAAGAGCTGGCACATCATAATAGTCTAACCCTGATGTGGGTGCCAGGACATGAGGGTATTCCGGGTAATGAATCGGCTGACCAGCTAGCTAAGCGGGGAGCCAACTCACCAATGATTGGCCCGGAACCATTCTGTGGAGTAGGTAAAGGCTTCATTAAGGATGGTATTTTTAAGTGGGTAAATCTTCAGGTGGAAGATTATTGGAACTTACTTTCAGGACTTAGACAGTCAAAGAAATTCCTGACCTTCTCAAGTAGGAGAGCGTCGGAATTCCTTTCCTTAAGCAGGTATAACGCACGGGTCATAATGGGATATTTTTCCGGACATTATTTCCTTAATTATCACCTTAAGATCATCGGTAAAGTATCACTAGATACATGTCGATTCTGTGATATCACATCTGAAACCACGGCACACATTCTGTGTGATTGTGATGCAGTGGCCAGATCGAGAAGGCAGATTCTCGGTGGATTTACTCTCACCTATGAAGACCTGTCGAAGACTCCCCTGAGTAAAATCATCTCCTTTCTCAAAGGAATTGATATGGCCTAGGGAGTGGTTAAAAGCCAGGAACAAAAGACCTCTTAGGTCGCAGTTCGAGAAGTAGTGAGGCTTCTTTAGGCTCTACCAGTTTAAATAAATAAATAAGCCCCGAACACAATGCTCCCGTTCCGTTCAGCTGTCAAAGTAGACCAAAGTAGACGGTCGTAACGGAACGGAACGGACGAGTTTACCAAAATTTAACTTTTACGGATCACATAACCTCACTTGTCGTGACGGAACGGAAGCATTGTGTTCGGGGCTTTACATTGTTTTCGATTCGAGAGAGGATGAAATGGTGAGTTATAGGCTTAAGTACAAAAGAGAACACGGACCTCGACTACGACTGCGACTGCGATTTGCCTATCTTTCGGCGTGAGGTTCGACTGCGCAGTTGGTGTTGAACAGAACACCTACTACGACTTCGATTCTATGCAAGCAAGAAGAAGAACGAGTGTCAAGTGTCACTTCTGTTTTGTTTAATATTTTTGAAAATGCACGTATTTCTGGTAGCGCGTATAATTTATATAGTGTTTTTAATCACTTTGGAGTGTTTGCGTTGATTAATAACGAGGAAGTGAATAGGAATCGGAACGAATTTGAAGAATAGAAACCCAGCAGGCAGAGTGTAGTCCCGCAAAATGTCATCAAATGTCTGTATGTAAGATAAAGACAGCATGTACTAAGCTATCGCGGTCTCCTCTTAAATGTAAACAGAATTCAATTCATTTTGAAGAGGTCATGTAAATATTCTAAATATAGAGCTCGTACAAACTATTTTATAATAGTAAATATATACAGCAACCGGCGACATCGTTCCCAAAAAGTCTTATCAGTTATACGACTTGCATACGGTTTCGTTTCAACGGATAGTATACGAAACTTTTCCTGCTGGGAAATAGTGGACATCCGAGACTACAACCGCAATCTTAGAATTAGAGTGTATCACGACTGCGCAATCGCAGGCGAAGTTGATATTGTGGTCATCGCCATACAATCCTGTGTATTCTAAAGACAGGGACTGCGCAGTCACAGTCGAGGTCCGTGTTCTGTTTAGGCCTTTAGGCTTGAATTTGGAATATGTGGCTTGTTAAAAGATATCACAGATTTGTCTGTGGTATGTTTGTGGTTTGTAGAATGTGGGTGTAGCGCGGAGTATGTCTCCCGCCTGCGTTTTCGCATGGATGGTGGATCCGTTCCAACCATAGGTTAGGGGTATGTCGCCCTTCTGTATATATAGGTGAGAGTGAGAGAGACGACGGCGTATGTCGCCTGAGTCATATTCTCTTGATCAGCGTTGTTCCCCTACTACAATTGCAGTAGATCTGCTTCCATATAAATAATTTTTGCTACGAAAAGGTTCAATTCTACTACCTTTTCTTGCTCTGTATCAACTCGCAAAATAATAATATAGAACATATTCAACCTTTTGTAATACCTTTACGAGTATCACACTCCAAGAAGTCATTGAGTATGGTACTGTGACCGGCAGGTCTAGTTCTCCAATAACCTAACTCTTTCGAGTCTAAGAGCGCCTTTTGCAGCCATGCTTTTGATGTGCATGTCCATTAGCAGCAGGTGGAGGATAGTTTCCAGTGCTGCCGTCGGTGTGGTTCTGAGGGCCCTATAGTGACCCCAATGCATGTCAAGCGCTGTACTTTTGTCAGCTTGCTTAGATACGAGGACTTTCTAGTCGCTTCCCACCACACTATCGCGCCATAGGTTAAGATTGGTCATATAATCGCTGAGTACATCCAGTGTACTAGTTTTGGTTGGAGAGCATCTTTTCGCATACGTAAAATGCGTTGTACGCTTTTTTAACGCGTTCGTCCAGATTCAGTTTCCAGCTGAGTTTCTTGTCTAGAACAACCCCGAGATATTTAGCACTGTCACAGAGATGAAGCTCAACGCTTTCCATCTTTGGTAGCTCAAAATCTGGAATTTTGTATTTCTTCGTGAAGAGGACGAGTACAGTTTTAGAGGGATTAACCCCTAAACCGCTGTTATGGGCCCGTTGTCGTAATTTGTTGAGTGCTCTCTCCATCAAATTACTAATTGTTGGTAAGTGATTCCCTGAGACGATGATGACCACATCGTCGGCGTATGCGCATGCCTTGACTCCGAGGTTCTCAAGTTCAACAAGGATTTTATTGACCACATGTAGGCAAAGTAGGGGCGAGATAACACCTCCTTGCGGAGTGCCTCTGGAGACTGACTTTGTAATAAGACATTGACCCAGTTCGGATTCAATGATCCTATTGTGTATCATTAGATCCAGCCAATTGCAAATCTCGGTTTCCACTTCCATCGATAGCAGAGCGCGTTTGATAGTCGTGAGTCGAACGTTATTAAAGGCACCTTCTATGTCAAGGAAAGCGGCAGTGTGTATTCTTTATACTCTAGATGAAATCATATAGGGTATTATAAGTTTAATCCAGCCCAAAAGTTTGTAACGCATAAAACCAAGCATCGGACGAAAAAAAGTTATACATTATTTTTTGTTTATTTGTGGCCGTCCGTCCGTCCGTCCGTCTGTCCGTGAACACGATAACTCAAGAACGCCTTCACCTAGGATCTTGAAATTTTGAATCTGGATGTTTGGTTGAATTTGTAAGGCTAAGTTCGTTAACGGGCAAAATCGTCCTACTCCTTCGGGTAGCTGCCATACAAAATGTCCTTAAAACACGTCTTCAAGAATATTGGTCAATAACTTCAGAAGGGTTTAAGTTACGACTTTGAAATTTTGAATGTTGTATGTTATTTTTCCAATAGTTGAAGCTAAATATATGATTATGAAGAAAGTGATGTTAGTCCTTCGTGTAGCTGCCATACAAATATCCTGTCAAAATGTATTCACTTAATTTACGAAACTCACTATAACTCAAGTAATCTTTTAGCTACGAATTCAAAATTTTGTACAAATTAGTTTTGAGTGAAAAGAAAGTTCGACTTTACTAATCATCGAAATCCTTTTACTCGTTCTGGTAGCTGCCGTACAAAATGTCCTTGAAACACGTGTTCAACAATATTTTTCGATAACTTTTGAACGCTTCACGAATTTGAAATTTTGTACACGTTCATTTTTAAATGGTTCTAAGGAAAAGGATAAATATGTAAGAAATCGAGTGAGTCCTTTCTGCACCTCCCATGTGAAAGTTCTTCAAAAAGGACATTTTTTTTCGATGACACCTAAATCAAGATATGAAATTAAACACTGAATATTGTCTTTTAGTTTTGAGTAGCAATCTAATGGTAGTCCTTAATGAAGGACATACAACATGCACACACGTAATTCTACTTTAACCCCAACTACAATATAAATCTGAGTTCAGTATTCATCTAGAGTATTATACGATTGGCTTGCAGCCTGTCGTACGGCGGACGATGTATGACAGATTTGACGCAAAATTCGAACACCTGAAATCTTGTGCGAAGGGTGATATACTGAATCCTCCAAAAAGGTGACACCGAAGGCCTACCAAACTTTGTTGATGCGAACCTAGACATCTTGTTTATCTCCCTCATACATACCGAGAGTCCTTCCAAGGTAGCAAAATTCTTGCACCTTTACCCACGTCTTTCTGGGTTCTAGATGTGCTACTTTCCGGACCCTTGTACACTTATTGCGTTTTTTCTGCTTCCTTGCATTTAGACACGATGAAGATTGTAAATCGAAAAATTATTTCTGTGATAGTATGGTACTATCACGTCAAAAACAAAATTAAACAAAAATCGCCTTTTTCCCAAATTGTGAATTTGTTCATTTCCAACGAAGCTACAAAGTTATCCATTAGATAACTGAACAAAGTCTGTGGGAAACAAGTAAAATACACCAGCGAAACATTTGCATCATGGCCTCGATTAAATTCCTTAAATAATTATTTAGCGATTAAGTACATAAATTTGTTCTCTGGAAGATGCCATAGCAGGTGTTACAGGCAGCGATAAATTTCAACGGCGAGCCAGCTCAAAGATGTTTGTATTTGGCTACGTTTTAAAGCTGTCAAGGTACCTTTTAAAGTAAAAGTTCCAAAGCAAGCAATAATTTATCGACCGTGAAGGAAAGCGCTGTATTGATTAAGGACAAGTCTTTTGTGTACACATTTTGTGCAAATTTTGTTCAGCTTACCTTGTGAAACCTCAAGAATTTGGATTAAATGAACTTTAAACAGAAACGATGGGAATAGTATTTGATGGAATCTGATAAATC
This sequence comes from Beris morrisii, assembly GCA_951812415.1. Taxonomy (NCBI): domain Eukaryota; kingdom Metazoa; phylum Arthropoda; class Insecta; order Diptera; family Stratiomyidae; genus Beris; species Beris morrisii. Next base: position 76,697,805 of record OX638310.1, read on the forward strand.
ATTAGTTCCTGTGGGACGTCTCACAGATGTCAACAGTAGCGATTCTAGAACGGCGCCTCGGATGAAAAAAGGCATATATTATTTTATGTTCAGATATGGCCAAAAATCCAAACGCGCGATACCCCAAAAACGCGTTGACCTAGGAAACTAAAATTCGAAATCCGAATGTTTGTTCGAATTTGTAAGGTCAAGTTTGTTAATAGGTAAAATCATTCGGGTAGTTGCTGCACAATAGTCCGTAAAACACATGTCAAAGAATATTGGTCGAAAGCTTCAGAAGCTTTAAGGTACGACTTTGAGATCTACGGTACAGGGTTACGCTGACGACCTTGCCATCTTCGTTAGAGGCAAGTTTTTCACCAAGTATACGTTTTCACGAATTCCGACCTATCTCTTAGGTGTGATGATACATCGAATTGTTTTATTTTACTTTATTATTTTTTAATAATAAAGTATTGTGATCGACCTGAAATTTCAAAAAAGTTTGCTACCCTGAAATTTTGTATTTACACGTTTTAGGACTAGTAAACACCAAAAAAGCAAAAAAAAAAAAATGTCCGTCTGTCCGCCGTAGACGCCGTACGCCGTCCGCCGTACGCCGTACGCAAAATCGTTTGAAGGCACGTAGCTCCCAAATCCGTTGAGATTTTTATGGTGGGTAGATTGGGTGAACCCCTACAACTGGTATATTTTCAAGGGGTGGGGGTGCAAGGAGAGAGGAGAGGGGAGCGTTTTAGACGAAAAATTTTGGTTTCTAGATCTCAGGAACCGCTTATGCTAGAAAGCTGAAACTTGGAACTTATATAGTACTATGATAATGGATTCAATTGCAAAAAAATGGTCGATTTTGCTTATGGGGTGTGGAAGTGGGGGGGAAAACAATGAGTCTGAAACGCATGAAAGACGGGATTGAAACATTCTAAAATCCATATCTCCTGAACTATTGATGTCAGAAGATTGAAACTTTGTAGTTGTCCTTAGGGATACTTCAAAATTAGGCAAGGGCTAAAATTTTTAAGAGAGGTGGTGGGGTGTGGGGGTGGGGGGTAAAAAACTTTGTATTACAATATCTTCCAAACCAATTACACCAGGAAGATAAGATTTTGTTTCTGTATATAGGATCAGAAGTGGAGTCTACCGAAACTAAATTTTTTGAGGGGGGAGGTGGAGCACAAAAGTTGGAGGGACAGCAATTTTTCAAAAAATGTAATTTTTATATCTTAGAAACCGTATCAGATATGATCTTGAAAATTTTACTGGAGTTAGGGTCGGTAAACTTCTAATAGGGAAAAAAATATTGGGGGTGTGGGTGTTCGGGGTGATGGTGAAAGGGGGTAGAAAGGAAAACATTCGGATTTTTATTTCTCGAAAGCCATAATGAATAGAAAGCTAACAATTTAGGATTATATAGAGCCACTATGGAGACATCCTAGAAAAATTTTTGATAGGGGTGACAAGGTACGGGGGAGAGGGGTGGTTTTTTATATCTCAGAAACGGCTTATGCTAGAAAGTTGAAACTTAGTACGTATATATAGATGTACTATTAGAGTAATTAAAGCAAAAAAAAAGTTCAGATTTTTATTGGCGTTCAGAGGTTAAGTAAAAAAAATATCCGTGAATCCACATTTTCACAAACTTCGATAAAACTTTTAGACATGTCGAGCTATCAAAGCAATTTTACTTCTGCGGACTATTTATAAAGGGTTTTCCAATAGGGACTTGACAACTTTGAATTCAATTTGTGAACGCACCCTTTCACTAATCATCGAACTGTCACTGTCAATTTATTCAGTAAACTTAACATTTTTATCATGGTAAAGTACACGAAGGAACAACGTCTGCAAATTATAAAAATTTACTACAGAAATTCGGAGTCGGTGACCGCTACTTTAAGAGCGTTAACTCCGATTTTCGGTCGTAATTCTCGCCCTAGTAGACAGGCAGTAACAAGTTTAGTGCAAAAATTTGAGTCTACATATTCGTTGTGTGATGTTGCCGTGCCAGTGAGACAACGGGTTGGTCGAAGTGTCGAAAATATCGCTGCCGTTGAAACGTCCGTAGCAAATGATCCAAATCAGTCAATTCCACGGCGTTCTCAAGTGTTGGGCATCGCCCAGACCACGTTATGGCGAATTTTGCGTAAGGATCTTGGTTTACACCCATACAAGATCAAGCTGACTCAAGAATTGAAGCCGATGGACCATTTGAAGCGACGTACGTTCTCCGATTGGGCTCTGGAAAAGATGCGCCAAGATGATCAATTTCATCGCAAAATCATCTTCAGTGACGAAGCTCATTTTTGGCTCAGTGGGTTCGTCAATAAGCAAAATATGCGTTATTGGTCCGGTGAAAATCCACATGTGCTTCATGAAAGACCACTTCATCCACAAAAAATAACTGTTTGGTGCGGTTTGCATGCTGGCGGCGTCATAGGGCCATATTTTTTCGTCGACGATAATGATCGTCACGTTACTGTGAATGGTAATCGTTATCGCGCCATGATTACCGATTATTTTTGGCCCGAATTGGAAGATATGGACTTGGACAACATGTGGTTTCAACAGGACGGTGCCACAAGCCACACAGCACACGTTACAATCGATTTATTGAAGAGTAAGTTTGATGAGCGTGTTATCTCAAGAAATGGACCAGTCGATTGGCCGCCTCGTTCGTGCGATTTAACGCCTCTGGACTTTTTTCTTTGGGGCCACGTCAAGTCGTTGGTCTATGCCAACAAGCCGACGACGTTGGAAGAGCTCAGAGCCAACATTGAACACGAAATAGCAGCCATTTCGGCCGAAATGTGTGGCCGAGTCATCGAAAATTGGGTCCAACGAATCGACCGCTGCAAACGTGCCCGCGGTGGCCATATGAACGAAGTCGAAATGTTTTGATTGTACTTCAACCCGATAATAAAGTTTTTGAAATATCTCAAATGGTTTGCATTTTATTTTGAAAAAAAGTTGTCAAGTCCTTATTGGAAAACCCTTTATAAGCGCCTAGTAACGATCTTGAAAATTTTTAGATATTCAACCCCTAACGGGGTGTAAAGTGGTTGTGTACATATTCACGAATTCTGATATATTTCTAAGGTATATTGAGATTTGGAATTCACTTTTACTTCTATAAGCTTTAAACGTAGTCGGGGAAAAACCGATTTAAGTATTTTTCTCAATTAAGCCTCCTGGTATTGTTCAAGTTTTCACTGATTCCGAAAATCTCTTAGGTTTAATGTGATCGAATTCGCTTTTACTACTATGAATTATTCTATTGATAAAAAAATACGTAAGTAAATAAAAAAAATTTGGGTACTATGCGAACCTAAAAAATAACCAGGAGGCTATTTGGAACGTTATTTTTTAGGTTGTTAGTCGCATAGTACCCAACACCGTATCTCATAATTAAACACGTTTCGGACTTCTACCCATAAAATAATAAAGTTGCGCCCAGACTGTTGGCCGATTTTTTTAATTTATGGGGCTTTCTATGTAATGGCCTAAAAGTAATCGCCAGTCGGGATGCTGCTTTATTCTTTTTTTTGAGCTAAATCTGAAAATCGGTTAAAGTCGGGGTGCGATAGAAGTTTTTAAGGGAGTCATATTTCGGAACGTGATTAAAACTGGTTGTTCCGATTCAGGCACTCTTTAAAATTAACCACAAGGTTGTTTGGAAAATTAACTGATTCGGGTGTCTGATTCGACATAATCAGTGTATCATTTATTTTTTTTGAGCGTAAGACATAAAATACTTCAAACAAACAAAATATTAAAATTATTCCAAAATTAATTTTTTTAGTAGAAAGTAAGGCCTTAAAAAATGTGATAAAATAAAGAGTGCTCGACGCCGAACGTCAAAAATCTTTTGTCGTCTAAAGCTGAATTTTATGTCACTGAATTTTATGTCACTCTCCTAGTGATAGAGTAAAATAGTTACTGAGGAATATAATTTGCTAAATTACAATTCGTGGAAGTAAATTCTAAGAGTTCAGACAGATGTCCCCAAGCTGTAAACCTATTTGTATGGTTGCATAAAATACTCTCCGATGAACCAAAGCAACCCCGATGAGGAAACAGCTCTTTCAGACTATATGTTAGGTTAGGTTAGGTTAGGTGGGTAGCTATTGGCAGAGATAGCTAGCACATAGACCGCTAGATGGGTCCGTTGTGATCCCACTGCACCATGGCATGGCGATTACGGCTGATAGCTGTTTTTTGGCTAATTTTCTAGAACAAACTGCGGCCCAATTGGCCGCGGTATTGTTCTATCAAATATTTTTCCGTGTATCTTGGTGCGAAGGAGTGGAGAAGAAAGGGGATACCGAACTTAATCAGGAATGGGAAGGAATACCAGGAATCGGCCTGGGTATGGCAGTGTACTAGCAGGTGTTAATGATAATAGTTTTTCAGTACTATTGGCTGTGATATGATCTACCAGAACAGCAAAGTTGCCTATAGCAAATCAACTACTGTCTGGCAGCTCTGATGGTATTTGTGAATCTGATAGGAATGTAAACAGAACTCATTAGCTTTTTACGTACTTTCATAATATCAGAGACTCTTCATATGAGACAAGTTATACCACCGCAAATGTCTAATCTAAAATAACTTTTTTCATGAAAACGTGCATCACTCAAATAAATTAAACATTTTTTGATTTTTTTTATAATTCATGTGTATTAGATACTAGTATTAAATGAAATCTTTTTTAATATAATTCATTTAATATTAATGCAACTGATTTTATTTATTAATTGTAAAATCATACATAGTTATTAATCTGTAAAAAAATAGTGAATTCATATACTTGGGAAGTTATAATAATTCATTTAAAAAAATCTGAAAATATAAAGTAATTAATTTGTAAGTGAGGTATTTTTTTTTTGTCTTCCCTAATCTTGGCTATGGATTTATTTTTATGGTATCTCCCTTTGGCTGCTTTGAAACATCTTCGTATATCGTTTTCATACAGCGAAAGCCGCACTTGTCAAGTACTTCTGCAAAATGTTTTTGTGTTAAATAATATTTAATTAAAATGATTGTAATACGCTATACTATAAGGTAACAGTGTTAATCACATAATTGTCGTTAGTTTTTTTGAATGGATAATATTAGTTTAAACATTCAGGAGTTTTCGGTTTAATACAAAGAATCTAAAATATATTAATCAATTCATGCCTAATAAGCAGTACAGGAGTAGCCGAAAACACTTTTAATTATGAAAAGTTTTACTAAAGTTAGAGTATACGCATAAGGTATTAGCATCATATTAAGATTATGTAATTTTGACGTCATGTAAACGCGCTGTAATACTCGTATTTGAGGTACATACTGTTGCGAGCTAGGGGTTCGCCGGGATTTCAAGTAAAACACAATTCGGTTAAAATAAAAATAAGTGATTATTTATTTATCCGCACTTTAATTCACAGAATTATAATCGCACAATAATTCGCACTGTATGGCAGTACCGCCCGCTTATACCATATATCGCTTCACTCGTTCACTTTCGTTCTCTCTCAACACGGTCGCGTGTACCCGCTGGCTGTCACAGTCGAAGTAATCAAAATTACTGTGTCTTCGCTGAACGCTTCACCTGCTTATGTAGTAGGCCGTTGCAGTCTTGAATGTTCACCGGTGTACTTGAATGATCGTTCAGTTATGGAATCTTCTCGAAAGCTTTAGAGCTTTCGATTTCGATCTTCGTTCAGTGGTGTGTGCAGAAGATTCTAGTATATTGGAGAGCATTCGATAAGAAGAGAGATACAACCGTGCTGTTTCGCCTTATTTCTAATTGGGTTATTTTGCAACTAGGTATTTGGTTGTTGTTGTTTTCATTATGTGTAACGATCGAGTTGTACGGTTGCGCGGTTGCCAGGCTTACACGTAACAACACTAAATATGGCTTCGTTGATGTTCTTAAAATCAATGACCCGTTTTTTTCCCTGAGCTCCTTCTAAATTATAATTCATAATTATTTTGGACCCAAATAAGAAACTGAAGTTTTTTAATATCCCTGCTGGAAATAGTATTGTCCTTATCGAAGTGACCTGAAAAGTGTTAAAGAAAATATTATCATGCTTAATGAAAATTTAAAATGTTAATTACAATTTCTTCCTCCTTATCGTTGGTTTACATTTGATGAACCACTCAACTAATTTTTCGTTTAATGTATTTACTTTAGTGTGAACAGTATCTTCATATATTTCAGGATGCATTGGATTGTCACCAATAAGTAATGGCAAATTTATATTACGATGTAATAAATCTGAGTTTAAGCTTGATGAAGCAGTAGGCATTAATCTTGAATTTTCTGCTTCACTGTTCGGGCCAGACAGCCTTTCTATTAATTTCGATTTTTTATTCTGAATTAGACGTCGTAGGTGCCTATCATTCATGATGGCAATATTATTCCTAAAAGTGTTACTTTATATTAGGTACATACATATGTTATTTTCAGCTGGATTAGACTAGGATTGAAAATAACGCACTGCATCATCTTGAATGAAACTTTGACGCCTAATTGTCTATGTAATTGAACTTCATTCAGTTCTAGAATTGCCTTTTCTATTTCCAACAATAAAATAGAGATCTTTTGAATTTAGTTTGGGTTAATCCACTTGAATACTATAACTATCTTTGTGGTCTTCAAAATTATAAGGAAAAGATAAATCGAAATGACATTTGCAAAGTACAATGAAGTTAAAAACAATATTTTAATTATCCAAACAAATTCAAAAGATGTCTTTTTATTCCTAAAAATAAAAAAAAAAAATTTTACTGCGCAACGAACAAGTTTAATTTTCATAAACTCAGTATTAGGTGACAAAGTTCAATTCAAGATGATCCAGTGCGTTATTTTCAATCCTTATCTAATCTAGTTGTAAGCAACATGCCTATTAACATAATATTTAACTGTTTTCGATATTTTGAAATGTTTTATTTTTACTGCCATTAAAACGAGAAAATATAATACTTAATTTGGCGTAGCATAATTATATTAGAATTTTGGGCCATAATAAAACATAATAAAAATTGCTTATAAAACTCACTTGTACGAGTAAACTCCAAATTTAACAAATATTTTACAATAAATCACTTGTTTTGTCGACCACGTTTCTAGAACTGACGCAATTCGGAAAATTTCACTGCGTCTATCAAATAACGAAACGAATTCCATATTCGTTTTTTTTTTCCAACAGCAAAAATTTGATATGAGCGCTTACCAGTTGCATAACTACCCCTTACTTTGGTAAGTCCTTACTCCATTTGAACTTGTCTGCAAAGAAAACATCAGCGACATGTAGAAGTACTGCCTCGAAGTCCTACTGGGATGCTTTATTTGTAATTTTACATTTCTCACATGTTAAGTATTATATAGTAAATCATGTAGATAATACATCTGTCTGGTATTATACAGCGGTCTTACGGTGTGCACAGTTTCTCCACTGCCATTTTGATCGTTGTGAGACTAATCTACCACACTAGACAGATATAATTTTCTTATGCTATTGTTTTACGTATACAAAGAAGAACACCATCACGTAACTTTACGCAGAACTAGAATTAATATAATACATAATAATATGTATAAACTGGGCGCAACTTTATTATTTTATGGGTAGAAGTCCGAATCGTACTTAAAGCTGAGATGCGGTGTAGGTTACTATGCGACTGACAACCTAAAAAATAAAGTTCCAAATAGCCTCCTGGTTATTCCTTAGGTTGTCAGTCTCACAGTAACCTACACCGCATCTCAGCATTAAACACGTTTCGGACTTCTACCCATAAAATAATAAAGTTGCGCCCAGACTGTTGGCATATCTTTTTTATTTATTTACGTATTTTTTTTATCAATAGAATATTCCAAAGAAGTAAAAGCGAATTCGATCACATTAAACCTAAGAAATTTTCGGAATCAGTGAAAACTTGAACAATACCCCCAGGGGGTTTAATTGAAAAAAATACTTAAATCGGTTTTTCCCAGACTACTTTTAAAGCTTATAGCAGTTAAAGTGAATTCCAAATCTCAATATACCTTAGAAATATATCAGAATTCGTGAATATGTACACAACCACTTTACACCCCCTTAGGGGTTGGATATCGAAAAATTTTGAAGAACTTTTCTAGACGTTTACATAAATAGCCCGCAGAAGTAAAATTGCTTTGATAGCTCGACATGTCTAAAAGTTTTAATAAAATTCGTGAAAATGTGGATTCACGGACATATTTTTACTCAACCTCTGAACGCCAATAAAAATTTGATCTTTTTTTTTTGCTTAAGTTACTCTAATAGCACATCTACATATACGTACTAAGTTTCAACTTTCTAGCATAAGCCATTTCTGAGATATAAAAAACCACCTCTCACCCCCGTACCTTGCTACCCCTATCAAGGATTTCTAGGATGTCTCTATAGTGGCTCTATATAATCCTAAATTTTTAGCGTTCTATTCATTACGGGTTTTAAGAAATAAAAATCAGAATTTTTTGCCTTTCTACCTCTTTTCACCATCACCCCCTACACCCCACCCTTAAAATCTATCTAGAGATCTACCGACTCCAACTTCTGTAAAATTTTCAAGAACATATCTGATACGGTTTCTGAGATATAAAAATGAAACTTTTGAGAAATTGCTATCCCCCCTTTTTCGTGCTCCACCTCCCCCCTCAAAAAGTTTAAGTTCAATAGACTACTCTTGTGATCACATATACAGAAACTAAATTTTATCTTCCTGGTGTAATTGATTCAGAAGATATTGTAATTCAAAGTTTTTAACACCCACACCCACCTTAAAAATTTTAGCCCTTGTCTGATCTTGAAGTATCACTAAGGGTAACCACAAAGTTACAATCTTCTGATATCAATCGTTCAGGAGATATGGATTTTAAAATGTTTCAGACCCGTCTTTCAAGCGTTTTGGACTCATTGTTTCACCCCCCTCCCCCCTCCTCACAACCCTATACCGTTATCGTCTATTTTTTTTGCAAATGAGTCCACAATCATAGTACTACATAAGTTCCAAGTTTCAGACTCCTAGCATAAGTGGTTCCTGAGATAATACACAACGCCATTGAATTCTGCACAACTTCATTTAAACTTACGTATTTTTATGTAATTCTTACAGAAAATGCAACATTTACACATTTTACAGCAAATGATCACATTAGTTCCTTAAAAAGTCAGTTGTCACATCTGTGTAGATGGTTGGTTAATATTAGTAAACTTTTAACTTAATTTATAGTATTAGTCATGACTTAACAAAAAGGCAAAAAAAATGTTTGTTCGTTTGTACTTCGTCCACCGTACACCGTCCGCTGTACGCCGTACGCAAAAGCGTTTGAAGGGTCGTAGCTGCCAAACTCTTTGAGCTATTTAGTCGACTTTTTTCTTGTGGGTAGACTGAGTGGACCTCATTAAGTGGAGACCTTCTGAGGCGTGGGTGTAAGGCGGAAGGTGAGGGCAGTTTTGGACAAAAAATTTTGGTTTCTAGATCTTAGCGAGCCCTTACGCTAGGAGGCTGAAACTTGAAATTTCTATAAAGCTTTGATAGTGGATCCATTTGCAAATTTCCGATATGTGTGAAGAGCTGTGGAAGTGGGGGGGACGTTTTATTTTCCGAACCACTCGAAAGCTGAAATTGAGACATTCAAAAATTTATATCTCCTAAACAGATAATGCCACGAAATTGAAACTTAATTATTGTCTGCTGGTATCCTAGTATATCTACATAGATCGGAATCAAAGTATTGAGGGGTCAGTGGCGTGCGGAAGTGGGGTCTAAAAAACTTTAGGTTACGATACCCAACTAGCAAACAAACTTCGCATTTTAATTTTCCGGAGGCTATAATTTCGGTAAGACTTTTGAGCGTAAGTTGTGGACTTTTAATTTCGGTAAAGGTTCCATATGACTTTTGAGCGGAGGCTGAACATTTCAGAAGCCATACTTCGATAATAACCTCTATAAGGCCTTATGGAAGTAAATACCAACGGCTTTATGCAGGTTTATAAGCGAGTTTCGCTCGATATGTCTAATTGGAAACATCAAGTGATTCAACTTCAACCCTATTGTGTAGCGTATCGGACTAATGTGTGACGGGACCGTGGTTCGAATCCGAGAGTGTGCAAGGTGTATGTAACATCAATTCGCATTTTTCAAACAAATAATAATAATTTACAGGAAAATAAATTCGTAGTTGGAAGAAAACAAGAGGAAAAAAATTTGTGAATATTATTTTTCGTTTCCGTTTTTTTTTTCAAGTTTCGGTAAGACCTTACCGAAGCCTCCCATTCGAAGTAATTGCTTTCCCGGGAAAGTCATAACCGTCGTTTGGAAGTAATGTGAACTTCCGTACGAAAGCAAGAACAGCTTTGGTAAGGCCTAATACCAACTGTTGGCGCTTGGCTGTTACTGTTGAAACATGGGGAAATGTGCGGCAAATAAGTTCGGTAAGATCTAATCGAAGCTATAATAGATCGAGGTAGGAGAATAGCTTCAATAAGGTCTTATGGAAGTCAGTTTGCTAGTTGGGTATCTCACGAACCAATTGCGCTAGAAAAATAAATTTCGATCTGTGTATACAACTTGAAAAATGAAGTTTGCTGAAAATAAAATTTTTTAAGAGGGTGGTGAAGCATGGAAGTTGGGAGATAAGAATTTTCTAAAAATTCACATCACACATCCCAAGAACAGCTTAAGATAGATCCTTACAATTTTCAGATATAATTTTAGATATTCTAGAAAAGTAATGAAATAAAAGAAAATTCAAATATTTATTGGCATACGAAAGGGGGGGGAGGGCAAAAAATTGAACAGTGAAAATGGAATACCAACTAGCAAACTAAACGAGGTCCACTTTATGGCACTGGCTTTTTAAATATTTAAATTTTATGCGATATGTATTTTTACCTATTACTTCCAAAATGTTGTTTGTAGGTAATAATACGGTTCATAAAAAAATAAAATTAAAATGACATTTTTATAATGGGGTTTTCTGAGAAAAACTACATTGATCACTGAATTTTTAGAGTTGACGTAGCAAAAATTTGTGTTTTTGAGTAAATATCTCAAGATTGGGTGCAGTTACAATTTAGACTGTGCATCAAATGAAAGGTAATTCGATTCCCTAAAAAATGAGTTATAACACTTTGCCTTGTGATTATTCGTTTTCAAGATATAACGATTTAAGTGAGGGAGGGTACTGGTCAAAAACACTTTTCTTAACCACCCTATATCTCCACTGATATTGTAAATTGAGACACCCTGTAGAACAATTTTTTCTCCTAATATATCAAGGAATAACCCATTACAAGGTGGCACACGGAGTACCAAACAACCTTGTATATTCGACTAAAACGCATTTTCAGGATTTTTTCCTTTTCAACCGTCATGTTGGGGGTGGGGGGTTCGGTTCTTGAGATATAAAAAACCAATTTTTTTGAAAAATTTCTATCCTCTCACTTTCGTGCTCCACCTACCCTCCCATAAATTTGACATTCAATGGATCACACTTATAATCCTATATACAAAAACCAAATTTTATCTTTCTGGTACAATTGGTTGGGAAGATTTTGTAATCCAAAGTTGTTTACCACCCACCCGAAGAATAGTGAATTGTAGTTCAGAATACGTAAGTTTGAATTCAGAAAACGTAAATTGTATTTCAGAATATATAAATTGAATTTCAGAACATATTCATATATAAAGCGGAAAATACTAAAACTAAAACGTGAAAATAAAAAAATTCAGGGTAGAATTTTTTTTTAATTTCAGGTCGATCACAATACTTTATAATATATATATTAAAAAATAAATAATAAAGTAAGATCTAAAATGTCCTGATTCTTAATATCGGTCTATTTTGTAATTGCTGTTCGAAGTTCATTACATTTTGTCTAATAGTTTTGAATTGCTGCACATACTTTACTCCTTTTCACTCCTTCGGGAGTTGAATTTGTATAACTAGCCTATGACAGATAAAGTTATAATATTTTCCCACAGTTCAGGTATAGTAATGAATATGTCGGAAATCATGTAGCCGCCATACAAAAGTCTATTTTAATTTATTCAATCATTTTTCGAAAGGCATCATAACTCAAGTAATCGAGCAATCATTCGATCGCACGCTCACATTAGTCAATCGAGGACACCAATAGGGAAAGATTGGAGTAGCACGCTAATTCGGTACAATAATTTCCACAACAAATCGGAAGCAATAATCACAATCAGGCTAAAAATATACACGACTTCACTACTATTCGCGGAATTCCGACTTGATTATTTGCTTTCCACGGGGGTCTTCCAGCGTCTTTTCGGAGGTGCTTTGCTCTATCGTTATTAAGGTACGGCAGATTCAGTTCCAACATCATTTCTGCTTTTTGATGCATCTGCTTTTTGATGCATTTAGTGTCTAGTCGCTCATTAAAGAACGTCTTTTTCGATAACGTGCAATACCTAAACGGTTTGCTTTATTGTGAAAGAATACCTTTTGTAATACCTACTCGTTGGAAAGCACATACACATTCTATTATACTTCCAACTGTGATACAACATCTGCAATATGTTAAAAATTTATATTGCAAGAGAAGCTTAATATTTAAGCAAAATGATAATCACTTTGTTTTCCAAGACTTAGTAAAATCTCTTGAATCACCACATCGTTTTCTTTGCCAAGGTACGGAAACGCAAAGGCATTCTAGGACTAAGTAGTTGCATTATCACAAGGAAAACCACCCACTACAATGCAACAAATTCGCTTAGATCCCCTCACGTTCCCTGCTAGCATAACAGAAGACATTTCAATGCTTTCCGAAAGACTCTGTGGAATCTTTGCATACCAGCGACTTTTCATTGTACAGGAAGACATAGACCCTTTCAAGCTTTGACGTAATATTCTCCGTACCGCATTGAAGCATCCTTGGAAATCCTATACTTCTTTCGAGCACATTCTTTGTCGAAAAAGAAGAAACTTAAAAAAAAATTTCCGGAATTGAAAAATAAATGTGAAACTTAAATATGAAGTTGCACCTAAAATGTGTTTAATTATAGAAAGATGATCAGTATGAAGAAAATTAAGACAAAACAGTTTATTAATAAAAGATTGTATTTTTCGCTGCCAGGGCAGTATATGATATATATATTACAAAAACTGCAACACAGCATCACCCACTGGAGAAGACGGCAGTTGGCTCCAACCAAATTTTCATTTGATTAGAAAAACCAGTAGGGCAACAAAATTGTTTCGTACCAGTGATGTATATATTTTACGAATTTTGTCATATCTCTTGGGTCCGCTTAGGTATTTAATTTATTTTAATTTTGCGGGTTCTTCATGTAAGCGCTTAAAAACATCTTCAAAAATTTTATACGAGGGTGGAACTGGGATGTATGCCTATTCACGGGATTCTCCAAATTGCTTAGTCCTAATGAGATATTCAACTAGTTTTTACTCTTGTAGGCTCTTAATACCAGGAAATTGTTTTCGAGATTTGTAGATATTTAGGTCGTAAGTTGTTGCAAAGGGGCTTATGTAACTTATTATAAATTCCGCAATATCCATTAGGCCTGATGGGATATTCTATTAGTTTTTAATTCTATCAGCTTTTTATACTCTAGATGAAATCATATAGAGTATTATAAGTTTAATCCAGCCCGCAAATTTTGTAACGTATAGAATCGAGCCTCGGACGAAAAAAAGTTACATACTATTTCGTGTTCAGTTGTGGCCAAAAACCCCAAATCCGTTTGCTGTTCGTCCGTCTGTCCGTCCGTCTGTCCGTCCGTCTGTCCGTCCGTCCGTTTGCACGATAACTCAAGAACGTGTTGGCCTAGGAAGTTGAAATTCTGTCACCACCTGTAAAATGGTAAAAGTAAGGCTAAGTTCGTTAATGGGCGATATCCTTCCACTCCTTCGGGAACTTCCTGTACAAAAATCCTAAAAACACGTATTCACAATTATTCCTCGAATGCTTTAAGTTAGGAACTTGAAATTTTGCATACTTGAAGTTTGTAATGTTTGATGCGAAAGTTCCGAATATGATGCAAATCGAATGAGTCCTTCGTGTAGCAGCCTACAAAAGTCTTTCAAAAATTTATGCAAGTTACAGAATCCACTATAACTCTAGTACGAGTTAAAGCAGGGATTAAAAATTTTACAGGAATTAGTTTTATATTAAAAGCAAGACTGAGTTCAATAATTAGCGCAATCCATCAACTCCTTCGGGTAGCTGTCATACAAAAGTCCTTAAAACACGTGTTCACCAATATTGATCGATAACTTTAAAACGCTTTAAGTTACGACTTTGAAATTTTGTATACGTTGATTTTATAATAGTCGCAGCTGAAAGTATTAATATAAAAATATCCCATAAATCCTTCATGTAGTTGCCATACAAAAATTTTGTTAAAATGTCCTAACTTAATTTATGGAACTCACTATAACTCAAGAAAGCGTTTAACCATCCATCGAGTAGCCACTATACAATAGTTTCTACCTATAAATAAAAGGTCATGCATGTGCACTACTCATTCTTTTGATATATTCGCAACTAAAATATAAATCGGAGTTAAGTATTTCATCTAGAGTATCATACGATTTGCTTGCAGCCGATCATGACTGCGTTATGTTTTAATTTTAAAAATTAATTTCAGCGTTTTTCAGTATTCATCGTCTAGGATGTTTTGTTCCAAGTGTTTTAGGTTAGTCAAAATTGTAAGTAAGGCTAAGGCTGAGGCTAAGGCTAAGGCTAAGGCTAAGGCTAAGGCTAAGGCTAAGGCTAAGGCTAAGGCTAAGGCTAAGGCTAAGGCTAAGGCTAAGGCTAAGGCTAAGGCTAAGGCTAAGGCTAAGGCTAAGGCTAAGGCTAAGGCTAAGGCTAAGGCTAAGGCTAAGGCTAAGGCTAAGGCTAAGGCTAAGGCTAAGGCTAAGGCTAAGGCTAAGGCTAAGGCTAAGGCTAAGGCTAAGGCTAAGGCTAAGGCTAAGGCTAAGGCTAAGGCTAAGGCTAAGGCTAAGGCTAAGGCTAAGGCTAAGGCTAAGGCTAAGGCTAAGGCTAAGGCTAAGGCTAAGGCTAAGGCTAAGGCTAAGGCTAAGGCTAAGGCTAAGGCTAAGGCTAAGGCTAAGGCTAAGGCTAAGGCTAAGGCTAAGGCTAAGGCTAAGGCTAAGGCTAAGGCTAAGGCTAAGGCTAAGGCTAAGGCTAAGGCTAAGGCTAAGGCTAAGGCTAAGGCTAAGGCTAAGGCTAAGGCTAAGGCTAAGGCTAAGGCTAAGGCTAAGGCTAAGACGAAGACTAAGACTAAGACTAAGGCTAAGGCTAAGGCTAAGGCTAAGGCTAAGGCTAAGGCTAAGGCTAAGGCTAAGGCTAAGGCTAAGGCTAAGGCTAAGGCTAAGGCTAAGGCTAAGGCTAAGGCTAAGGCTAAGGCTAAGGCTAAGGCTAAGGCTAAGGCTAAGGCTAAGGCTAAGGCTAAGGCTAAGGCTAAGGCTAAGGCTAAGGCTAAGGCTAAGGCTAAGGCTAAGGCTAAGGCTAAGGCTAAGGCTAAGGCTAAGGCTAAGGCTAAGGCTAAGGCTAAGGCTAAGGCTAAGGCTAAGGCTAAGGCTAAGGCTAAGGCTAAGGCTAAGGCTAAGGCTAAGGCTAAGGCTAAGGCTAAGGCTAAGGCTAAGGCTAAGGCTAAGGCTAAGGCTAAGGCTAAGGCTAAGGCTAAGGCTAAGGCTAAGGCTAAGGCTAAGGCTAAGGCTAAGGCTAAGGCTAAGGCTAAGGCTAAGGCTAAGGCTAAGGCTAAGGCTAAGGCTAAGGCTAAGGCTAAGGCTAAGGCTAAGGCTAAGGCTAAGGCTAAGGCTAAGGCTAAGGCTAAGGCTAAGGCTAAGGCTAAGGCTAAGGCTAAGGCTAAGGCTAAGGCTAAGGCTAAGGCTAAGGCTAAGGCTAAGGCTAAGGCTAAGGCTAAGGCTAAGGCTAAGGCTAAGGCTAAGGCTAAGGCTAAGGCTAAGGCTAAGGTTAAGGCTAAGGCTAAGGCTAAGGCTAAGGCTAAGGCTAAGGCTAAGGCTAAGGCTAAGACGAAGACTAAGACTAAGACTAAGGCTAAGGCAAAGGCAAAGGCTAAGGCTCCGGATAAGGAAAAGCATAAGGATAAGGATAAGGATAAGGATAAGGATAAGGATAAGGATAAGGATAAGGATAAGGATAAGGATAAGGATAAGGATAAGGATAAGGATAAGGATAAGGATAAGGATAAGGATAAGGATAAGGATAAGGATAAGGATAAGGATAAGGATAAGGATAAGGATAAGGATAAGGATAAGGATAAGGATAAGGATAAGGATAAGGATAAGGATAAGGATAAGGATAAGGATAAGGATAAGGATAAGGATAAGGATAAGGATAAGGATAAGGATAAGGATAAGGATAAGGATAAGGATAAGGATAAGGATAAGGATAAGGATAAGGATAAGGATAAGGATAAGGATAAGGATAAGGATAAGGATAAGGATAAGGATAAGGATAAGGATAAGGATAAGGATAAGGATAAGGATAAGGATAAGGATAAGGATAAGGATAAGGATAAGGATAAGGATAAGGATAAGGATAAGGATAAGGATAAGGATAAGGATAAGGATAAGGATAAGGATAAGGATAAGGATAAGGATAAGGATAAGGATAAGGATAAGGATAAGGATAAGGATAAGGATAAGGATAAGGATAAGGATAAGGATAAGGATAAGGATAAGGATAAGGATAAGGATAAGGATAAGGATAAGGATAAGGATAAGGATAAGGATAAGGATAAGGATAAGGATAAGGATAAGGATAAGGATAAGGATAAGGATAAGGATAAGGATAAGGATAAGGATAAGGATAAGGATAAGGATAAGGATAAGGATAAGGATAAGGATAAGGATAAGGATAAGGATAAGGATAAGGATAAGGATAAGGATAAGGATAAGGATAAGGATAAGGATAAGGATAAGGATAAGGATAAGGATAAGGATAAGGATAAGGATAAGGATAAGGATAAGGATAAGGATAAGGATAAGGATAAGGATAAGGATAAGGATAAGGATAAGGATAAGGATAAGGATAAGGATAAGGATAAGGATAAGGATAAGGATAAGGATAAGGATAAGGATAAGGATAAGGATAAGGATAAGGATAAGGATAAGAATAAGGATAAGGATAAGGATAAGGATAAGGAGAAGGAGAAGGATAAGGATAAGGATAAGGATAAGGATAAGGATAAAGATAAGACTTAGTTCGGTAACGATCACGATCGTTCTACTCCTTCAGCTAGGTAGGCGCGAACGCAGGCTGGGGGGGGGCTGGGGTTTGGTGGTTGAACCCCCCCCCTTCCCCCGAAATGATGTAATTAAAAAATTACATCTAAATGTAACTAATACGCGATGCGTACATTCTTTTACATGCTAATTACTTCAGCTGAGTTAAGTTGTAGTTTTCTACGAATTTCACCTCAACTCGTAATTCCATGAAAACTAACTCGCCATAGAAATGGAAACGTAGTGATGTGCTAGTTACCCAGTAGGAAGTTCGAGGAGAACTCAATGAGGGAGCAAATATAGAGGTATCTAATATTACTATCAATGGAGCAAAAAAGGAGATTTTTAACAAAATTGTGGAGAAAACCGTCACTTCTCTTTTTTTGCTCCAAATGATGAAAATGGGATTACGCAGAACATTTTTGAGTTTTCATTTTTTCAGGAAAGTTACTCATAAGGTGATATTGTTTTAAATCGCCATTCGGTTTGAGAATTTCCATCGAACGCGTCGATTCTATCACGCAGTCGCAATTTAAAAATATCTGATTTAAACTAATAAATTTGTGTTTATTTTTAGTTTTTTTTAGTCTTTTGAAAAGTGGTATGAGGAGATTGTTTGTGGTGTAAAATCTTAGCAATATCGTCCTGGTTGTTAATATATAGTCATTTTACGCCAAAAATGCGATTAGGGTTTTATTTTGATTGTATGTAGGAAATTATGTCAAATTTCACATTTAGGAAGTCTATACCGAAAGATCCTGTGCTACAGAGTACTTCCTGGAAGTTAAAATAAAATATATTTTAATGAATATTTTACTATACGTAGTTAGTTCCGGAAATATTCTGAAAGTGGTTTGCAAGATTTTTTCAGTTTAGTAAGACCTGAACTCCATTAAAGTAAAAAGTTTGTTTAGTCGAATTTGTAAGGCTAAGTTCGTTAACGGGCAAAATCGTCCTACTCCTTCGGGTAGCTGCCATACAAAATGTCCTTAAATCACGTGTCCAAGAATATTGACCAATAACTTCGGAACGCCTAAAGCTACGACTTTGAAATTTTGTATTCTTTAGTTTTTCAATAGTTGATGCTAAATGTATAATTATGAAAAAAATTCTATAAGTCCTTCTAGTAGCTGCCATACAAATATCCTGTTAAGATGTCTTCACTTAATTTACGAAACTCGCAATAACTCAAGTAATCTTTTTGCTACGAATTCGGAATTTTGTACAAATTAGTTTTGAGTAGAACCAAAGTGCGACTTTACTAGTCAGCTAAATTTTTTACTCCTTCTGGTACCTGCCATATAAAATAAAATGCCCTTAAAACACATGTTCAAGAATATTGGCCGATAACTTCAGAAGGCTACGACTTTGAAATTTTGTATGTGTTAATTTTCCAATAGTTGAAGCTAAATGTATGATTATGAAGAAAATCCTATTAGTCCTTCGTGTAGCTGCCATACAAATATCCTGTTAAAATATCCTCATTCAATTCACGAAACTGACTATAACTCAAGAAATCGTTTAGCCACGAAGTTTAAATTTTGTACAAATAAGATTTGAGCGAAAATGAAGTTAGACTTCGTTTGTCAGTGAAATTTCTTTACTCCTTCCAGTAGCTTCTATACAAAAAATCCTTAAAAAGATGTGTTCTAGAAAATTTGTCGATGGCTTTAAAACCATTTAAGCTACGATAAATATGTAAGAAATTGAGTGAGTCCTTCCTGCACCTCCCATGTGAAAGTCCTTCAAAAAGTAAATTTTTTTTTCGATGACTTACCCAGTTCAAGATATGAAATTAAACACTGAATATTGTTTTTTAGTTTTGAGTAGCAATCAAATGGCAGTCCTTAATAAAGGACATATAACATGCACACACGTAATTCCATTTTATCCCCAACTACAATATAAATCGGAGTTTAGAATTCATCTAGAGTATAATACGATTGGCTTGCAGCCGATCGTGACTGCAGTGTGTTTTTTAAATAATTGCACTGCACTTATGTAGATTGAAGATCAGATTGCAAAGCAAAATAGGAGGAGAAAAGGAAAGCAAAGAGAGGTGTTCTAGCCTCTCTAAATAAGTGCGAGAGAATTCGTTTTATGCACCCTTACAACAGTTTTAAAATGATTCCTTACGAGTTACAATGGAGATCTGATTTCAGACGACATGCTCTTGCAAATAGGAGGTTAAATGGAGGAGGAAACGAGGTCTTCGAATCTCCCTGAAGAATACTTCAGGATTAATCACGGGACATTTACTAGTTGGGCGAGTACTCCAGAATTAGTTCCATGAGAGACCTCGTCTTAAGATCCTCTAGAAGTATTATTATTTGACCTATTATCCTGCAAAAAAGAGGTCAAATGGAAATTCATTTTACTTTATTAATTTTTAATAATAAAGTATTGGGATCGGCCTGAAATTTCCAAAAAATTTGCTACCCTGAAAAAATGTCCGTCTGTCCGCCGTAGACGCCGTACGCCGTACGCAAAATCGTTTGAAGGCGCGTAGCTCTCAAACCCGTTGAGATATTAAGATGAAATTTGTATGGTGGGTAGATTGGGTGAACCCCTACGACTGATATCTTTTGGAGGGGTGGTGCTATGAGGGGGGAGGAGAGGGGAGCGTTTTAGACGAAAAATTTTGGTTTCTAGATCTCAGGAACCACTTATGCTAGGAGCCTGAAACTTTGAACTTATGTAGTACTATGATAGTGGACTCATTTGCAAAAAAATGGTCGATAAGGGTTGAGGGGTGGAAAACAATGAGTCCGAAACGCTAAAAGGCCGGGATTGAAACAGTCTAAATTCGATATCTTCTGAACAATTGATGTCAGAAAATTTAAACTTTGCACTTATCTTTAGGGATACTTCAAGCTTAGACAAGGGCTAAAAATTTTAAAGGGGGGTGGTGGGTTATAAGGGTGGTTGGTGAACAACTTTGGATTACAATATCTTCCGAACCAATTACACTAGGAAAATAAAATTCAGATATCCTAGAAAAATAAAATAGTTGATAAGGGTAGCGAGGTACGGGGGTGAGGGGTGGTTTTTCATATCTCAGAAATGGCTTATGCTAGAAAGTTGAAACTTAGTACGTATATGTCGATGTGCTATTAGAGTAATTAAAGCAAACAAAAAGTACAGATTTTTATTGGCGTTCAGAGGTTGAGTAATTTTCCGTGAATCCACATCTTCACGAATTTCGTTAAAACTTATAAACATGTCGAACTATCAAAGCAATTTTACCTCTGCGGGCTATTTAGCGCCTAGAAACGTTCTTCAAAATTTTTCGATATCCAACCCCTAAGGGGGTGTAAAGTGGTTGTATTCACGAATTCTGATATATTTCTTAGGTATATTGAGATTTGGAGTTTACTTTCACTTCTATAAGCTTTAAACATAGTCTGGGAAAAAACCAATCTAAGTGTTTTTCTCTATTAAACCTCCTGGGTGAAAGTTTCAAATAGGCTCCTGGTTATTTCTTAAGTTGTAACCTACACCGCATCTCAGCATTAAACACGTTTCGGACTTTATAAAATAATAAAAGTAAAATAATAAAGTTGCGCCCAGACTGTTGGCAGATTTTTTATAATAAGTATTCTACTAACGATTTATTTTTTCTGAAATTATCGTTAACATATTTTTTACTGGGTTGTTCCAATTATGACGAAAGGCGATAGTCCCATCCCAGTTATATTTGGTTGGTGTATTGGCCTCATCCCTTGCATATTTTTACGGCTGCTTAATTTTTTTCTGCTATCAATATGATGAATAGGTTTTCCTTGGCCTTTCCGTGCAACATCAACAAAGATTCAGATGAAGCTGGGTATTGGAATAAGAGGGACAAAGATTGCGGTTTTTGAAAATTGCATCTAGCATATTACACTAATGCAACATAGAATTCAATGTAAGGATTCTGTTCAATCAGACAATTCACCCAATTCAAAAAATTTAATGAACTTAACTTGGTACTAGCGAATCTCGCACGTAGCTTTTCAGAGCAAAGAGGCCGACGGTCGAAATATAAAATGTCAATTTCGCTACGCAATTCGAACAGTTCGGAACTAAGGGACGACCGTATTGTCCTAAATCCGATCGGAGATATATCATCGCAGAGGCACAGCCCGAAATTGAGCTGTCGTGCCACAGAAGTAAAATAACAGCATTGATGCGACAGGATGAGATTCGAACCCATGACTTCTGTGTTAAGAGACTAGTGAAGGCTACCAATATCCTCTGTATAAACAATACATGTTATTAATTGCATATTATTGATTGCCTCCATCCTTATAATTAGTAGGTACATATATAGCGTTAGAAACATCTGTTAGTAAAACGTTCCTCGATTCGTACCTACTTCTAGCACATATCACAAGCTTTTGTTTTCTTAATAATCCCAAAATCAATAGCACACAACACACACGAGTCATAAATTGCTATGAACGGACGAGATGCTCACAGAGGACAAATGTGTTCAATTAAGGAGTTGATGTCGTTCCTCAGTATTATTGTGGTACGTTATTCTAGGGTGTTGAACCTTTCCTTTGTTGCCCAAAAATACATTTATCTTCTACATGGAGACAAGCTACTACAGCCTGGCACTATAAACGATGACGACGAACTACATCCTTCGGAAGGAGAAGGACTCACTTGGCAGGTCCTCGACGGGTTGTTCATTTAGATCTTGAATCGAAAAAGGGCTCCCGAGAGCAAAAAAGAGGGTTCTACATTTCTTAAGGGCTTTTACTATACGGAAATGAAACACAGTATCTGGAGCTAGAGAAAGCAGAACGGATTATTTGCGATTTAAATTTAGAATACGTCACTCGGCTGTTCTTAAACTATGTGCACTCTTGAAACTAACAGAAATTTATAGACTTTACATCAAATTTACTAGTTCACATTACAAAAAATGTGTAAATTTAGCAAAATAAGACCACGCCGTTAGACGAGATGCCTCTTAATCAGCTTTGGTTTGGATGTACTGAACTTTTACGTTAAAAAGTCATAATTTGCAATTGGGCAAATTGTGAAAAATTTCATTGCTGCAGTTCATGAGAGCGTGTCAGAAAGCCTGTCGCGCACAGGAATTGCACTTGTCCTCGACCACTTTGCATCGGATTTTGCCGAAAGATTTGTCCCTGCACGCCTACAAAATCCAACTGACGAAAGAACCTAGTGATCATTTGAAGCGACTTACGTTTACCAATTGGATGCATGAGCAAAACCAAGTTGACAATGTTATGACCAAAATCTTCTATTCTGATGACGCTCATTTCCATCTCAGTGGCTACGTCAACAAGCAGAATTGCAGAATATGAGCTGATGAAAATCCAAGGGCACGCTTTGAAAAGCCAATGCATCCACAAAAAGTCACTGTGTGGTGTGCATTTTGTGCTGGTGGAGTGATTAACCCGTTTTTCTTCGAAAATACAGCTGGCAACTCTGTCAAAGTGAACGGGGAACGGTACCGTGATCACCGACTTCTTTTGGCCAATATTGGATAATTATGACATCGACGACATGTGGTTCCAGCAAGATGGTGCGACGTGCCACACAGCCAACGCAACAATGGAATTATTGCTGCAGAAGCTTCCCGGGCGAATAATCTCCAGAAACAGCGAAATCATGTTTGCGATTTGACTCCGTTGGACTTCTTTCTTTGGGGTTATCTCAAAAGTAAGGTTTACGCCAATAAACCCACTACCATTCAACAACCAAAAAGCGAGATAACAAACCATATTGGTCAAATTGAGGAGCAGTCATCTTTTTCACCTTCTAAGCAATAACTTTGCCCCTCCCTGCAATTGTCCTGAACAGTACGTTAGGAAACTTGGAGACTAAACAAAGTTGTATTCACGATATCGTGCCCAAAATAACTAAGGTTTACGATACCGACGAATATTAACTAAAACCTCGGGCTGATTTTCAGCTTTACAACTAAATTGTGTAGCCACATACGAACCAAATTTGTTTGTTAATATTATTTGTTGCTTGCTGTTCGCTGTTATCCACAAAATGTTCATGGTTTATAACTTTTTTTTTCAGAAATTCAAATGTACGACGTCAATGACTTCCTTGGAATGGACACGAGGCAGTTGCTCCACCTATATTCCACCACCCCGACAAATTTCTAATTTCCAATCAAATGTGGCTCAACTATTTTACAATTCAAGTTCGCACTAAATTTATTGCTCACTACTTCTGACTTCCATAAGTCGCTGATTGAAATCCGGCTCGACGGGTCAAAATTTTTAGATTCTTTCCTTTTATACCATTATTTCAACAAAAATACTGCGAGCTTTACATTATATGAGGGAAATGTAGTTTAGTTAAGGACAATACCTACCAAGCTCAATAGTAAGTAGAAGCAATTCCACTAACAATGTGTATCAGTAGCCATTCAGCGTTAGTGCGGATACGAAAATTACTTCCTTGATTTTGTGCTTTGTGAAATTTTGTGAACGAGTAGAAGGAAAAAAATTCTGGTTCTTATTTTTCGAAGACCGCAAAGGATAGAAAAATAAAAATTGACGACTATATGTATAGAGCCACTATAGAGGGATTGTAGCGAAAGAAGGCACTTTAAGCCTCAGTTATAATGGTTCCGATCCGATCCGGCAACGTCGGAGGGGAAAAATTTCTAGGCACATTGATTCCGTTCCGACATCCATCAAAACACTGTCGAGGTGTAATTTTGATTTTTAGTGAGGCGAAGGAGGTGGTGAAATTCAATAATTCACCTTTTAGCGTCGGAACGGATAGAAGTTAAGAAGTTAAGTTGGTCAACTTTACCCCTCCGTTTTGTGTCTCGGCTAATTACCGGAACGATTGTGACTAGGCGTTCCGAAATTCCCTTTAGATGTTTTCCGGATCGGATCGGATCGAAACCATTATAACTGAGGCTTTAAGAAGGCAAGGTATGGGAAAGCACACCTATGCAATTTCGCACCTACCACCTACATATTTAATATGGAAAGTGTAAATGAGTAAGGAAAAATTATGTTAGATTTAAACAACGAATTCAATATTTATCGGAAGGGTAAATATATTTATTTATTTTGGCTCGTACCAAGTAACCAAAGAATAGATTGGGATATATGTGGCTTTAGTAGATAAAGAAAAGGTAGCTTGTAGAGGCGACAGTAGCCGCACATACTTCTCAGGAATCCATAAGAAAAGGTACGATCGGTAAATGTCTGTTTTGATTTCACTCGATTTCTAGCATATTTATTCTTTTACCTGGAATCATTTAAAAATGATGGTGTACAAAATTTCAAATTCTTAGTTTGAAGCGTTCAAAAATTATCGGAAAACATGGTTGAACACATGTCTTAAGTATTTTTTGTACGGAAGCTACCAGAAGAAGTAAAAGGATTTAGCTGACTAGAAAACTCGAACTTCATTTTCACTCAAAACTAATTTGTACAAAATTCCGAATTCGTGGCTAACGATTACTTGAGTTACAGTGAGTTCCGTAAATTAAGTGAAGTTATTTTGAGAAGATATTTGTATGGCAGCTACACGAAGGACTAATGGAATTTTCTTCATAATCATACATTTAGCTCCAACTATTGGAAGATCAATTCATACAAAATTTCAAGGTCGTAGTTTAAACCGTTGTGAAGTTATCGGCCAATATTCTTGAACACGTGTTTTAAGAATTTTTGTATGGCAGCTACTCGTAGGGAGATTTTGTCCGTTAACGAACTTATCCTTACAAATTCGACCAAACAGTCAGATTCAAATTTTCAAGATTCTAGTACAAGGCGTTCTTGAGACAGACAGACGGACGGACAGACGGACGAACAGACGTCAAGCGGATTTGGAGTTTTTGTCCACAAATAAACATAAAATAATATAAACTGTTATTTCATCCGACGCTTGGTTCCATGCGTTACAAACTTTTGGGCTGGATTAAACTTAGAACACTCTCAGATTTCATCTAGAGTATAAAAATACGATTATTGATAAATAAATTTTATGAATAGTTCAACGAAATAAATAAGACTATCGATCGAGGAATGTGGCAGCATTAACTCTCTGGATTTTAACCTGCGGTTGGGAAATATGTTATCGGATACACAAACCGTATCTAAAAAATTTTTCTTGTGTTCTGAACTGTGATGATCAGTACTTCACCTAACTGCAGAGAGATGCCACTAAAATCCAATTTGAAATTCAACGATCATTTGGTGCGATAACGGCAAGAAACTTGGCTAGAGTGTAGCAGATATGCGAGGGTTCTACACGCTGCACCGCTATCAAAGATGTCGACAAAATGCATGCAGTGACCGGTTGTTATTTTTAATTGATGCTTGCTCCGATCGAGCATTAATTACCATAAACTTAACCGACTATCATGTAGAATGCAGAGAAAATTGTCTTCGGGAGGCGATCAGTCGTGTTTTGTGCGATCATTTTCAGTTGCACCTTAATGAAATTCATCAACGTAGAAAAGAAGCGAATTGATCTTGAAATCGGGAGAGAGAATCTGAGCAGGATCATGTTAGTTAGCACGTAAGAATTTTTCTGCATAATTCGATCGAAATTCGATTACGTGTAGAAGGCTATGTCATTTAGGTAATGAAGCGTTTAATCTGCATAAATTATTTTAGTAGAACGAAATCATGTCCTTGTAATATGAATATGCAATACATGTATTATGTATCGTATAACTATGTATATAGTAAACCTTGTTATATAGTTACGATGGAATCAGTTATACAATAGCAGTAATGATCGTGGGCATCGACCCTGGTTGACGCCAGGAAAAACATTTTTCTTTTAAAGACGGTTTGTTCTGAAAACGACCTCCTGAAAATTTCCTCGAATTGTTACTGCCACAATTTGCGATATTTACGTCAATCGTTTTCTAAGGATCGTTATAGAATACAGTGTCTCTACACTAAACCAAAAAGGTACATCCAACCAATTAAAATCTACATCATCATAATGAAAAAGGCATTGTTTTTGAGCCGATGAAAGAATTATGCAAAACCGTTCATCATT
The DNA here is from genome assembly GCA_951812415.1 of Beris morrisii. Lineage (NCBI taxonomy): Eukaryota > Metazoa > Arthropoda > Insecta > Diptera > Stratiomyidae > Beris > Beris morrisii. The sequence goes on from OX638310.1 coordinate 76,724,068, forward strand.
TTTCGGTCTGCTTTGGCCACTCACACAATAACAAAAATGATGTAAAAATTCATTGTTACAATGAACGAGTTCATAGTAATGATAAAATCAGTAATTCGTATTAAAGTACTGATTCATTAATACTATTAACTGTGCCACTCTCAATATAATATGATGAACGAATTCATAATATTGATGAAAAGAGTAATTAATGTTACTAATGTTGTTCCTCATATTAAAGTATAAATTCATAATTACGATTAATCCTGTCACTGTAATCCATATTGCGTTCATAATATTAATGCACATATTGATCAATATGTTGAATTTGAACATTAATATTATAAACGTGGAACTGGATATAATTTCAGCTTTTAATAAAGAAAGGTTTCCAGAAACTTGTGCGAATTTTATGCTGCTGCTGCGACTGTTTCTCAGCGGAACAATTGACACCGATTGATTATATGCCAACGATTATCTACTCGTGTGTGGGAACCTTAACAAAAAATAGCAGCCAACACTGGATCTGAAACGTTGAGCTGTGCGATGGCCGTTTTCTTCAATATAACGATTGTGTTCATTATTACTATGAACATAATCAATATGTTTTAACAATACCAAGCAAAGATGCCTCGTGTATAAGATCTTTTTAATCAATATAATGAGGGTGGGCATCAAAATTCCTACGTGTTTCTTTCAGAGAGTATATGTGCCCTTTCCATATATACAAATAGATGAAAATACTTTTAATGAAATGAGATTGATAGCAATAATGTACTGTTCATATATAATGAAAAATATTTGATGATTTTCTACATTGTTGTAACGATTTATTCATTAATCCGGAGAATTTCGTTTAATGAAAGGCATTTATTAATATTATTTTTTCAGTGCACAAAATATGTTCTTCAAAATATTCGGTGCGACAGGCGACAATTGGGCCTAGGAATCATCGATGATATTATTTCCCTGATCGAATTTGGGATAGCCGTCCGACTTGATTTTTATTGAAGCTTCTCAACATTGAAAGGACACTAAATACAACGTCTGACTTATTATCTATTTATTAGATTGTTGATCCTGGCAAAAAGACTGAAAAGTGTATGCTCTTAAACCAAAACGTAACATTTGAACCTTTGTGAATTACTGGAGAATAGAGTTGGCCAAAACAATTTTATCTCAGATTCCTTATTACCGGAAGCTGCATTTAAGTGGAATCAAAATCCGTCTTTTCGTGCAACTTCTTACAGAGTAAAATTTTAATTACGAATTAAAAATTCTTGGTGAGAATTAAAGGCTGAGCCCCAGAATCGCACCATTAGTTAACACGCGCCAGGGGCACACACAGGGTATTGAAGAATTTAGTCCTGTGGCAAACATCAGGTTTATTTTGTCTTTAAATGCAAAAAATCCCCAATATATTTTTCTACTCTTAAAGGAAGAAGGTAGGTAGCTTGTGCCAAGCGATCCTAAAAGAAATCCACACGATCAGTGAAGATGTCGATAATTTTTATTAGACTCATGATAGCCGTTAGCTGATTTCGTAGGTTGCCGTCCGTACGAAGGTAACTATAGGCACAAAGTCATATAGAGAGAGCGGCCAGTACCTATACAATTTGCAGTGAAAGTTGCGAATTATTTAAAATAATGTCGATCAGGGCCAGGCTCTGACCACTGTAGCCACAAAACGAATTATTCGCGAGCATTTCTGCTTCCACCCACTGAAGAACGATCTGCCCAGCTAAGATATTGTTAGCCTGAGGTCGTAACTCTTTAATGGTCTTCTGAACTCACAACTCATCACTTTTTTCCTTATGTACCTTTTCAATAAACTCGAATGTGGAATAGCATAAACAAAGCGAACTGCACGTCAGTACCAGGACAGGACCATAAAAGTGGATGTCGGAGGGCAAAAGAACGAGAACAATGCCGACAAGATCTGCGCTTCAGACGTGTGTCTCGCGGGCGACTTACCTTATAGGTAAGCGGTAAGCGGTAAGCCCGGTACCAGAAAGCCACCTATCTCGGATTCCTTGCCTGGCTTCAGCTTCTGCTTGTGCATTTTTGCATTGCATGCACACAGGGTGGTCAGATCGCTACTCTACTGAATTGTATGGCGCGCTTTGATACATATATTTGATTCTTTTTGACACCCTATCATAATACTCTTCAAGTGTTAAGAACAATAACAAATCCAACGGCACGATTAAGTGTGTTCCGTAAAACTTAAGTCTGGCCAGTTCCAGTCCGTCAGGTTATTATTATGCTGTGAGCCTGTGACCGTGCCTTAACCGTGGGTTAGCTAGAAAATAAGTAGATTACAGTCATGTAAGTGGTTCAGGTTGAGCGAAGTCTTAATACAAGGGCTGGAAATAGCCATAATAAAACAGTAACTACTGATTAATAAACATTAATTTCAAGGCATACAGGGCAGATGTTTTCATTCGCAAAGAAAATTAATCATTGCTGGCTGTTTCACGTGGCGTTCTTGAACAACATTTAAAAAAATCTGCCAGCAGTCTGGGCGACACTTTATTATTTTTCGGGTTAAAGTTCGGGAAGCGGTTAAAATGGGGTCGTGCTAGAATGCTTACGTCACTGCCACATATAACACATGAATTACGTAATTGGGTCATACTCCGGAACGCAGTCAAAGTCGGAGTATAACATCAGTTGTTTCAAGATTAGCAGGTTTCTTATAAAGTTCACTTTGTCCTTAGAATAGAAGTAAAAATATCTAAACCGATTAAACATAAAAAAAGCCGTGTATACTACTCGAATTTCGGTATGTTATTTAAACTAAAAGCACGTAGAAGTAAATTTGCTGCCTCATCAGACTTAAGAGATATGACGAATTGTAGGGGTTGATTATCCAAAAATCCCAAAAGAGGGTTTTTTGGATAAATATAAAGAAAGCCCGAGGAAGTAAAAACAAATTCGATATCTTATCACTCCTAAGAGATATGACGGAATTTGTTAAAACGTGTTCAACCTTCTTATACCCTCTGAGGAGTTGAAAAAGGACAAACTTGAAAATGGGCTTTAGCCGATTATAAAAGAAGCCTGCGGAACTGAAAAGTTATTCGTGAAAATATATACAACCCCTTTACTTTAGGGGTCGAATTTCAAAAAATCCTAATAACTTTTTCAATGCATTTATATATAGAATAGGTGAAAAAAAATAATGCAGTGTTTTAGAAGACCTAAGAAATACGATGAAATTAGCGAAAATATATTCATTCCAGTTTCACAGATAATTTTTTTGCCCTCCTTCTATACGCCAATAGATATTTAAAATTTGTTTATATAAATTACTACATACACTCACCAAGTTTCAACTTCCTAGCATAAGCCGTTTTATAAATAGAAAAAACACCCGCATACCCGTACTATACTACCCCTAATAAAAAAAGCAACATGTCATTACTATAGCTCTATCTGCATACCAAGTTTCAATAATCCATCGATATGGGTTCTCCAGATATAAAAATCTGAACTTTCTCTGTTTCGCCCTCCATATAAAGGGGTTGCAAACACTTTCTAAGATCTGATAGGACATCGAATCGATTTTTACTTCCTAAGGGTCCATACATAATCGTCAAAAAATTAATTTCAGGATTTTAATATATTCAACCCTAAGGGAGTGCAAGGCTTTGCATACTTTTTCGCAGTTTTCGACTTACTTCCTACACGGTTAGAAATTTTCCGATTTTGTATCAAATTTTCAATCTATTTAAATTGATCAAGACCGTTTATACAGAATTTACTATAACTTTTGATATATTAACGTTTATCATGTGGATCTATATGTATATAATTTAATAGAAAAGTTTGGATAATTATTTTTAATACAAAGTTTTTATCAAATTTATCTAAACTTCTTGTATTAAAATATGAAATGTTCTGATGCTTTTTTGCACAACTGCCTTCAAAAAAATGTTTGTACAATTTTGTTACAAATTTGTATTCAGTTGATACGAAAATTGTATTCTGCATAGTGAACTTGTGTCGACGTGTTACATGTCGTTTGTTTTGTTGCGTTGTTAAACTCATTCTGTACTAGGTGTTTGCGAAATTTAGACGCATACGAAATTTTGTGAAGTGTAAGTGAATTTAAATTAAATATAAAATTTTTTATGAAGGAACATTGGTTATATTTCGCCCTATTCGGGCTAAAACGTTAAATGGCGATATTAGCAGCCCACTAGGCTATTTGAATTTTGTTCGTTCTGGTAATTAAATAATCCCATGATATAAATAATATATATATGCATATGTATTGCGGGCATACAGCTAAAAAGAAGGTAATAAATCTATAGTCCCTTTTTAAAAATGTCACTGGAAAGGTTTTTTTTTGTCGTATGAAGTTTATTTAATTTTTTTCTAACAGTGCAATCACAAAAGCTAAGACTTTTGCGTGAGTGCTTAGATTTTAACATAATTTAATATTATAATACATACAGTGTACACTTTAGTAAATAGAATTCAAATAAATTAAAAACATGTAAATAATGATTTCTAAATTCTCTTAATATCTAGCTTAACGTTATATGACAATTATATGCAAATTATAAGCAAATATTTCAAATTCATGCTAGAATTAAATTTTTTTTAGGTAACAAATTAAATAATTTATTAATAATTTAAAAAAAAATTTCTTTTAATACAAATTTCAAAAAATAAATAGATTGGTATACGTAACAAAAAATAATAAATTTAGAAGTATATATCTAGTGCTGTAGCAAGTCATACCCTTTCCAGACAAATCATTAAAAAAGGGACTCCAGAGAAATGAACGAAACGAGCACATCAAGTGAATTATCTATATTATTTCTATTATGAATATTTCCATAAAAATATGTAATAATAATTACAAATATTTCCAAAAGCCTTAGAACATTCAGCTATCTCGCCGCAAAGTTTTGTTTGTTTTGAATCCTGTAATGGAGCAGAAATCGAAGAACAATATTTTCTGGATTACATCAACCTTTTCTTATTCCACCCAGAATTCTTGTTAGTTGTAAAAGTTCTGGAGCTAGAAACATTATTGAAATCCAAGAGTGATCAAAGCACCCAAACTGAAAGTGATACTTCTCTACAAAATATCAGTAACCTGCGACAAGCAAACTTTGAAATTATTGAGTTCCACAAGTTTGATTTAAATGTAAAAACCTACACTTGTGCAATTTCTAACAAAAATAATAAAATTTATATTGTGAACAAACCGTAATGTTAATAAAAGTATATCCGTAATCATCGCCTTTTTATACTCTAGATGAAATCATATAGAGTATTATAAGTTTAATCCAGCCCAAAAGTTTGTAACGCATAGAACCAAGCCTCGGACGGTAAAAAGTTATACATTATTTTTTGTTTATTTGTGGCCAAAAACCACAAATCCGCCTGACGTCCGTCCGTCCGTCCGTCCGTCTGTCCGTGAACACGATAACTCAAGAACGCCTTCACCTAGGATCTTGAAATTTTGAATCTGGATGTTTGGTTGAATTTGTAAGGCTAAGTTCGTTAACGGGCAATATCGTCCTACTCCTTCGGGTAGCTGCCATACAAAATGTCCTTCAAACACGTGTTCAAGAATATTGGTCGATAACTTCAGAAGGGTTTAAGCTACGATATTGAAATTTTGTATGTGTTATTTTTTCAATAGTTGGAGCTAAATGTATGATTACGAAGAATATCCTTTAAGTCCTTCGTGTAGCTGCCATACAAATATCCTGTCAAAATGTATTCACTTAATTTACGAAACTCACTATAACTCAAGTAATCTTTTAGCTACGAATTCGGAATTTTGTACAAATTAGTTTTGAGTAAAAATGAAGCTTGGGTTTACTAGTCAGCGAAATCCTTTTACTACTTCTGGTAGCTGCCATACAAAATGTCCTTAAGACACAATATTTTTCTATAACTTTTGAATGCTTGAAGCTACGAATTTGAGATTTTGTACACGTTCATTTTTAAATGGTTCCAAGAAAAAGGATAAATATGTAAGAAATCGAGTGAGTCCTTCCTGCACCTCCCATGTGAAAGTCCTTCAAAAAGGAAATTTTTTTTCGATGACTTACCCAGTTCAAGATATGAAATTAAACACTTAATTATTGTCTTTTAGTTTTGAGTAGCAATCTAATGGCAGTCCTTAATAAAGGACATACAACATGCACACACGTAATTCCACTTTATCTCCAACTACAATATAAATCGGAGTACAGTATTCATCTAGAGTATTATACGATTGGCTTGCAGCCGATCGTGACTGCAGTATGTTTATTTATGAAAATTTGATAGTCTGTGAACTTATGACTAAAGATTGGTTAATTTTTACTTAATTTTCACTGAAAGTAAGATGGGAATCTCTGATGCGATTTTGGATAAAATGCTACTAGGTAATCTATCGTAATAATGAAATTAGAAACACAATGGCAACATGATATTTTTACACTTTCAATATGAAATCTTTGTGCTGACAATTTATAAATTATCGATTTAATTTTATATGTAAGGTTGTGTGCTGGAAATCAATAAAATTATTTGTTAAATGTATACCAAATGTTGTATACTGGGAATTGATAAAATTATTTATTAAATGTATATCAAAGGTTGTATAATGGGAATTGATAAAATCATGTATTGAAATTAGAAGGAAATATTATTAATTTTTTATATAAAAGTTATATAAATGTGATAACTCGTGTGGATATATTCTATAAATTGGAAATTTATTACTTCTATAACAAACTTTGTATGGACTCATATACATCCTTTTACTTTATTATTTTAATAGAGAGGTGGGGGTCGAAAAATGTTAAATAACGATATCTCACGAACCACTTGTTTCTGTATTAAGGTTGACAAATAAAGTTTGCTGAAAGTAAACATTTTTAAAGGGGCGATGGAGTATGGAAGTGGAGTGGATAAGAATTTTTCTAAAAAATCACGTCTCATATCTCAAGAACAGTGTATGCTTAGAATTTTTACCAGAAGTAGGCCCAATAGACCCCTAGCAAAAAAAAATGTTTGGGGGTGTGGGTGTAGAGGGTGAGGGTGTGGAAGAGAAAGTTCCGATTTTTATATCTCGAGAACCTATAATGATATAAAAGTGAAACTTGGTATTTGGATAGAAATATAGAAGTAGCATGTTAAAAAAACTAATTTTTTATAGGGGTAGTATGGTACAGGGGTGGGGGGTGTTTTTCCTAACTATAGAACGGCTTATGCTACAAAGTTGGAATTCGGTACGTATATGTAAGTCTACTAGAAAAGTAATTTAGATTTAAAAAAAATTCAAATATCCATTGGCGTACGGATTGGAGGAAAAAAAAGTATCAGTATAAATGGAAGGCATATATTTTCACGATTTTCGTCATATCTATTAGGTGTTTCCAAATATTAAATTCATTTTTATTGTAAGGATTCTTCATATAAAAACCTAAAAAGCGTTTTCAGGATTTTTTGAAATTCGACCCCCACGGTTGTGCAATGGGGTTGTATACATTTTCACGAATTCACCCATATCCCTCTGGTCTGATTAGATATCGAATAACTTTTTACTTCTACGGGCTTGTTTAATAATCACCTAAAACTTCTTTTCAATTTTTTCCCTTTTTCAACCTCTAAGAGGGTATAAACGGGTTGAACACGTTTTCACGAATTTCGTCATATCTCTTAGGAGTGATAAAACATGGGATTGGTTTTCACTTCCTCGGGCTTTCTTTACATGTATCTAAAAACTAATTTCAGGATTTTTTGATATTCATTTCATGATTTTTTAATATTCAACCCCTAAGTGGGTACAAGGGGGTTGCATATGTTTTCACAAATTCCTACATATTTCTTAGTTCTAATGAGATATCAAATTCATTTTTACTTCCTAAGGCTTCCTACAAAATCGTCAAAAGTTGATTTCAGTATTTTTAGATATTCAACTCCAATAGGACGTAATGCTTTCGACATATTTCTTAGGATTGATGAGATATCAGATTAGTTTTCACTTCCACAGACTTTTTATATAATCGACTACAAATGCATTTCCGATTTCATGCAATGGCCAAAAACCTAATCACGAAGAACCTCCTAGTCGCGTATTAACTGATATTATACTATGACTTAGACCTCTTCCCGGAGTATGACCCAATTATGTAATTCATATGTTATATGTGACAGCGGCGTTTAAGTATTCCAGCGCGACTCCATTCTAACCGCTTCCCGAACCTTTTTTAGGTTTTCAGTCACATAGTAACCTACACCGCGTCTCAGAATTAAACGCGTTCCGGACTTCTGCCCGAAAATAATAAAGTTGCGCCCAGACTGTTGGCAAATTTTTTTTTATTAAATTTATCCAAAAAATTTTAACCGAGTAGGTTTGATGTGATATCAGATTGGTTTTTAATTCCGGGAACTTTTATGTAATAGCCTGCAAACACATTTCACAATTTTTTGATATTCATATAAAGTTGTTGGATATGTCTTTACGAATCCCAACATACCTCTTAGATCTGATGAGATATCGAATTGACTTTTATTTCCTCGGGGTTCCTACATAATCGCCAAAAAATTGAATTCAGAATTTTCGTATATATAGACAAGGGGTGTTAGGTCTGATGAGATATAAAATTGGTTATTAATTCTACGGGCATTTCATTTAATGGCCTTAAAACCAATTCACAATTTTTCGAAATTCAACCCCCAAGTGAATGGAATGGTTGTGGATACGTTTTCACAATTCGTAATATCTCTTAGGTCTGATGAGGCAGCAAATTTATTCTTACTCTATGGGCTTTTACTGTAAATAATAAACCGAAATTCGAGTCGTCTACACCTGCTTTTTATATGTTTAATCGGTAAAAAATTTGTATTTTAGATAGTTTTACTTCTATTCTAAGCACAAAATTCGCTTTCCAAAAACCGCTTTCCAAAAACCGTCTATTCTCGAAGCAACTGATGCTATACTCCGACTTTAACCGCGTTCCGGCAGTGGCGTAAGCATTCTATCGCGACCCAATTTTAACCGCTTCCCGAACTTTGACCCGAAAAATAATAAAGTTTCGCCCAAATTATTGGCAGATTTTTTTTCGAGGCAGATTTTTTTGCGAGGAGGAGTCTTTGAAGACGACTACACGAAATTACGGCTAACGAAAGTAGGTCTAGATTCAAAAATGTTTAAATGAGATTGGGGGTGTTATTCTTTTCTAGAGAAGTAATTTTGAGGAAAAAATTATATTTGCGTTGAAAAACAAAGAGGGTTTTTTATTTTACGATTTTTCGCCTGTATAAACATATCTCAAATTATTTAATATAATGATCTTTGAAGTTTTACTGTTGAAGACCTAATTAATAATCCGGGACGTGGTCAAAGTCGAATAGTAACATAAAAAAGGTTATTTTGACACAAAGAGATTTCTTGAAAAATTTATTTTCTCATTAGAATATTTCCAACCAACTTTCAACATTCATCAGTGGTTCTTTATACAAGCTTTGGGATATATGAACTGTCCTTAGAAGTAAACATAGGAAAATCCTGAAATCGATTTTTAGTTAATTTTACATATTTTTATTAAATATCTCGAATTATCGTTATATGTTCGAATAAGTATGCAACTTTATTTAAAAAAGTAAAAAGTTCGTGGAATGAAAAACCAATTTGATATCTCATCAAACCTAAAAAATATGGCGAAAATTGTGAAAACGTATGGGGTTGAATATTCAAAAGTCATGAAATTAGTTTTTAAGCGATTATGTAGAAAGCCCGAGGCAGTAAGAACTTATTCGATATGATTGAAGATGCTGTACTCTGTTCTCTTCTGGCTACAACTAAGAGACTTTACTGCTTTCGACTCTTGAACTGGCATGACTTGCCCATGATTAGATCAAATATTCTTATTTCATCAGACCTAAGGGATATGGCAGAATTCGGGAAAAAACTTTGAAACCCCTTTACACCGCTTTAGGGTATAAAAATAATTCTGGAAACGCTTTCTAGGCAATAATGTCAAGAACCCGTAGAGGTTAAATAAATTCAATATTTTAAAAGTCTTGGGAGTTATGACAAAGTCCGTGAAAATATATGAAACTTATTATCATGTTTCTCCCACATCCATACACCAATCGATAAACACATTTTTCAACTAAATTACTTCTCTAGTATTGTACAAGTTTCAAGTTTCTAGACGAAGCCGTGCCAAAGATTGGAAACAAGACCTCGACAATCTATACCATACTACCCCTATTAAAAATTATATTCTTAGAACGTGCCACAACTAGAGACAAGTTTTCTTAGAACGTGCCACAACTGGAGGTTTCAGCATTCTATCATTCGCAGTTCTTGACATACAAAAATCGTAAAATTTTCTTTTCCACTTACTCCCAACCCCTAAAATTTTGTTTCTGCTGGTGGTATACAGGCCTAACCTACCGTTCAAATCCCAATATATTAAACAGTTCTTGTGATATGAGACGTGATTTTTTAGGAAAATTCTTATTCCCCCACTTCCATGTACGTCTGTCTCTCTATAAACAATTATTTTCAACAAACTCCCTTTCTCGATCTATATACCAGTGACGAAATTTAATTTTTCTGGTGTAATTGGTTCGTGAGATATCGTAATCTAAAGTTTTCACCCACACCTTCGCACGCCACTGCCTCCCCTCTACGAGGGCGGTCCGATAAGTACTTAGCCTACAAAAGAAAAACGAAAATTTTGGAAAAGTGGCGATTCATTTCTCAACATAGTCTCCTTTTAGCTCGATACACTTGACCCAGCGATGCTCAACCTTCTTTAACCCGTCTGAAAAATACGTTTTCTCTAGGTCTGCAAAGTAGGCCTCCGTGACGGCGATGACCTCCTCATTCGACTCAAATTTCTGCCCGGCGAGTGACTTTTTCAAGTTTGGAAACAAAAAGAAGTCGCACGGGGCCAAATCTGGAGAATACGGTGGATGGGGCAGCAGTTTGTAGCCCAATTTGACCAATTTGGCGGAGGTGTGAGCCGGTGCGTTGTCATGGTGGAAGAGAACTTTTTTCTTCGCCAAATGGGGCTGTTTTTTTGGCAATTCGGAGTCGAATTAGCTCAATAATTCGGCATAATAGAGCCCTGTGACCGTTTTGCCCTTCTCCAGGTAGTTGATGTAGATCACACCTTGTGAATCCCAGAAAACGGTGGCCATCCCCTTTCGGACCAATAGGACAGTCTTCGCCTTCTTCGGAGCACGTTCGCCGAGTGAAGTCCATTGTTTCGACTGTTCCTTGGTCTCTGGTGTGTACCAGTGGATCTATGTTTCGTCGACGGTCACGAAACGAGGCAGAAACTCCTTCGGATTGCGCTTAAACAGCGTCAAACACTGCTCTGAAGTGGTCTCACGGTTGCGCTTGTTGTCCGGAGTGAGCAAACGCGGCACCCAAAGCGTCGACAGCTTTCTCATGCCCAAAATTGCATGCAGGATATGACCCACGCGGTCTTTTGAGATGGCGGTCTGTCATAACGAGATCGTGGATTTTTGTCACGTTATCCTCCGTGGTAGCCGTTTTCGGGGCACCTGGGCGTGGCTCATCAAAAACCGACGTGCGACCACGTTGAAACTCGTTAAACCAATTTTTGACGGTCACCATCGAAGGAGAAGAGTCACCGTACACAGCATCCAAGCGCTCTTCGATCTCGCTGCGTGATTTCCCTTCCAAAAACAAGAATCGAATCACCGACCGATATTGCTCTTTTTCTATTTTTCTAAAATCCGCGGTCACGACCGCTTCCACACGCGGTCAAAACAAAACTACGAGTCCGATTCTGTAGACAGTAGCCGTCTACGAGAATGTACTACACGATAGTAAATTTCTCTTGCGATAGTGGCGCCATCGGGTGGTGAGGCTAGGTACTTATCGGACCGCCCTCGTACATATTCCTGCATACTCTCCTAGTACATATACCTACAAACAATCACCAAGTGTCAACTTTGCGGTATGAACCATTCAGGAGATACGACTTTTATAATGTCTCAATCCTAGTTTTTGAGCGTTTTGAACGCATTGTCCCCCCTCCCTACTCGCGTAAACCTCCACTCAATTCAACAATTTTCTTGTTAATGGTTCCACTGTCATAGCTCCTATATACATTTTCAACTTCCTGTCGTAAGCGTAATAAAAACATTTTTTTTTGTCTAAAACGCTCTATCAACTTCTCCCCTTACACCCCACTCTCTAAAAAGACATCACTCAAAGAGGTCTACACAATCTACCCACCATGTCAATTAAATAGCTCAAAAGATTTTGGAGATCCGATCCTTCAAACGCATTTGCATTCGGCGGACGCGTACGGTCTAAACTTCTCACCTAAAACGTAAAAAGACATTTTTCACGGTGACATTTTTTTGGAGTCGTTCACAATACCATATTATTGAAAAAATTAAGTTAAAAATGTGGAAATCCGTGTTTCTCTCCAACGGTTCAGCACTGTAAAGAGATACCGAATCACCAAAGTCAGAATACAGTTTGACGGTATTCATAGATACTACTAACAACAAAGCTTTGAAGGAAATATGTAAAATGGTTCTCGAGATATCAGGCATCACGCCCACCATACAACAATTTGGACTATCCTCCAATTTGTTTAAATCAGAAATTTTAGATTTTATAGCTTCATTAATATAACAAATTTAAGCGTTTACTACCCTCAAGCTCAAGCAAAGTTATAATTTAAATTTGCCATCCCATATAAATATACCATATACTACACATATCAAGTGAACACTTATAAACTCGTTCCAAGGACGTAATAATAAAAATAATAGAGTAATTATTATTTATCAGAAGGGCGAACTTTGAATGTAAGAAGTCGTGCAGATTTTGAAAGCACAAGAATTTTCATAAAATGTGAGATTTAAAAAAAACAGGAACTTAGAGCAAAAGTTTTCATAGCGATCTCAATAACTTGCAACTTAATTAATTTCAGTTGGTCTGATTTTGATGGCTTATAAAATTAAGCTCTGGCAATGCTGACTGCACGGTCAAATCCCGGAGTACAGCTTCCATTTTCATCTCAGCAATCAGCACAGCATCCAATCCACGTTCCACGAATCAATGGAAACGAGTTCTCACGAATGATAGCGAGCACCGAATTCTCGCGCAAATGACATGAAGTAGAAGTACAGAAACAACAAGTAAAACGGATCGCGGACGCAATGTCAACCTCCACGATCAGTGATCGAGCTGGGAACAGAAACGTGAGGGTGATATCTGCGAAGAGGTGTTGACTGACTGAGTACAACAACAAACTCAAACAGGTTCTATTCTAAACTGCTAAGCTAAGGTCTTAAAAGCAAGAGAATAAATTTTCTACAGGTGAAAATAAAAACAGAGCGGAATCCGCGCTAAGAGATCGTTGCACCAAAATACCATAAGCAAAGATCACCACCAAATTACAGATCAGTTCAATTTTGTGTACTGTCGGGTGTGGATTGTGCTGTGCTAGTTCGTTTAATACGGTCTTAAAAACGCGTGCGTCGTACTCTAGTCGATCGAATAATTTTTTCGATCGGCTTCATTAAATGTTGCGATGCGGGTGATCTTGAGTTTTGACTAAATAAATAGTGCATACCGGAATTTTGAATTTACCTTTGTTTTTGTTTGGTTCGTTGTAGTTTTTTTTGAACTGAAATTAATAATCCAATTGCAATTTTATGTTTGTTAATCGGTAACAAGATTTGAAAGTGATTGTTGTTCTTTTATTCGCTTGGCGATCGTGCTTGAAAAATTAAATTGTTAAATTGCTCAAGTATTTTAGTGATAGTGTGCCCTTGAGTTGTTTGGTGATTAAAAATAGTGTCAACAAAAAAAGTCTGCATAGTCAGATGACTCAGACTAACATAAAATGAGCATTTCGCTGTCATTGCCGCAACGCTACAAGAGAACTTTGCAAGCAATGACACTTGCTGTAGCAATCATTTACATGACTCTGGTCATTTACCAGAATGCATATGGGTATCCTAATATTCAGGTAATTGTGCAGTTCGACGTTTTAATCAAATCCTATTTGCTTTATATTACATATATGCCGAAGAGTATTATGCCGTCGGACCTTTTAAGAATCCGAGGGATTATAACTTACAATAATATTTGATCATTTGTTGATGACATTTCTGCAAAAAAAAAACAGAAAAAGAATTGCAATTGTAAGGCTTTACGAATTGCTAAATATTTGGGAAGATTAAATATCTCAGGGAAGTCGTGCTAGCTTCACCTGGATACATGGACCTTATTTTCATATATGTAATCTGTAACTAAAGCAATCATCTCTTTATAACTTTAATTGAATAAGAACAAGGAAATCATTGGTATGAATAAGAACTAAAGATTTAAAACAGATTTACTATTATTACTCCTACTTGCTCGGGAAGGCTTAATAGGAATGTAAAAACTGAACAGCCGCACATTTGGTCTAAAGAACAGCGGCAGATACCAGTAAATGAAGCTGGAATAATAGACGGAATGCCGGCGGAACTTTTGAAGAAATATGTATCATGTTTGACAAAAGTCTCTATGAAATACTAATGAAAATTTGGACTGATGAAAGTAGTACCACATAATTCACACAGAGTAGTATTATAAATACAATGACAGAGGAAGAAGATAAACAGCGTTGTGATAATTTGAGATGCAGTTCACTATCGTGTACATAGGTATATGTATGTGCAAAACCGTCGGAGAATGTCAAACTAAATTTATAAGAACTGACTAAGTAGTTTCCATCATGCTTCTGCTAGAAAAATGCGGGAAATTTTCTCACAACGTGCACCAAATTTTTGAAGATTTTAAATAAAGTGTAATATTGCATTAACCGAATCAAATGACAATAAAAACTATGTATGAGAAATATACAATAAGCCGGTAAGGAAGTCAGATGAACGGTTATCAATCATCAACAAAGCACATGACAGTCAAGCGCATCGGATAAAGTATAAGCAATAGGAGGGCTCAAATTGGTGCTAAGATTTGCTAACTAAAGGATATGATCCCTTGATCAAAATGATCTTTCAAGCGAATCTAAACCATTTGCATAACAAGAAATTTAAAGGAATTGCTTCCAAAGTAGATAATCCGTTGCGTTAAAGAAGTTGCAGGTTTCTTACTCATAAGAAGACTTTCACTGAAAGTTTGGTCAACAAGAAACAGGCACATTCTTTACTAAACAGAAAAGACTTGATTCTTTAGATTCCTACTGAAGGTAGCATTTAAAATTGACAATATAATAATTCGACGGACTTCTTATTAGTTAAGTCGTTTGCGTAATATTTCATTTCGGTTTGCGCCAAGATCACGATTCAAAATCTTTCCGGACGATAGACTCCAGTTCTTCTGGATAATGGAACGGATAAAGAAACAGTCTTCATCGATGTAATATGCGTTGTATGTACATACCGTTCTTCTGAAAACGCTTGTAGTTATGCGTTTGTATAATAAAAATTGTTCAGCATCTGGCAGCAGCATACAGGCAAAAACAGTGGTTCTGGATGGGTGATGTGTGGAGATTTTCCTTTTAAGCCTAGTATCTAGATCGAGTGAAATTTAGCTTACCTCTCACTGCGCTCATTCCTCTGCGAAATAAGTTCGTCGACGTGACCGAAAGATGTCGTGTGATGAATGTCAATTTTATGTCGGCTAGCATTGGTAGACTTCACTTCTAACAGCGTTACCGTTTTACTACATACATATGTAGCAGATTTACTACCTTTTTTTAATTTTAAAATTTACTGCACTACTATTTCAAGTCATGAACCACTAGGTTTTTGCGATAATTCTCGAAAGTTAAATTGAAAACAGAAAAATGCAACGCACAAGAATGTAATCCATTATTACTTTACATTACTATATGTTACTGGCCGCGTACCGCGGCTACGCTCACGTTTGTTTGATGCTATACTATCGTTACTCCGTTGCTTCCATTTCTTCCATTGCTCCCGTTGATCCCGTTGCTCCCATTTCTCCCGTTGCTTCCGTTGCTCTCGTTACTCCCATTGCTTCCATTTCTCCCGTTGCTTCCGTTGCGCAGTTGCTCCCGTTGATCCCATTTCTCCCGTTGCTTCCGTTGCTCCCGTTACTCCATCCTCTATTCTCCATCCTCTATCCAACATCCTCCATCCTTCATCTTCTATCCATCATCCACCATCCCCCATCCACCATCCTCCATCTTCCATCCTTCATCCACTATCCTCTATCCCCTATACATTCATCGCCCAACTTTACCATTTAGTAATAGGAACGCATTACTAATACACCGAAAATGAACCAACTGCCGCTAAACTATATGAAATACACTCAAATGTTGAAATAACTCATGTACCACCAATTGTAAAATGATTTTGTAAACGCAGAAACATTCGCGGACGTGCGCTCAACATGTCAACAAAGTTTGATCGCAAATGGATGAATGGTTTAGGAAGGCATACGGGACAAACAAACAATTAGAGCTAAAATCGCGAAAAAAATTGGAAAATGTTTAAAAAAACAATTGTTTTTGATTTGATCGCTACCAAACTTCACAGGAACTATCGCGGGACTATTCTACATGTTCCCTGAAAATTTGATCACAATCCGTTAAGCGGTTTAGAAGTTGATAGGGAACATACGCACATACATACAAACATACATCCTCTTTTATATATATAGATTGTTATTGTATTATTATTAAAATTCGGTTTCTACTACCTCTTTTTTGAAAAAGGTAGCAGATTTTGCTACCCTAAGAAACCGCCTTGCGGTAACACTGCTTCCAACTTCCCTTCCCAGTAGACAGATCGAATTCCACACACTTTCAATTGACATTTACGTCCACATGTACGATAGAGATAGCATATACTAGATAGCTAGAAAAGTCTTTGTACAAATGTAAGGAAAAATCAACACATTTTCCACAAACATCTATCGCAATATATAAGAAAGGGAAATCACCTACGTAAGAAAAATTCACAGAATATATGTAAAAGCGTCAAGTCAAATGAAATTTTGATTCCGACGCATTCCGTATTTGGATTATAGTAGTTCAACCCTTTCATTCTCCATTGCGATGCGACTTCCATCGGCCAATCGTATTCATACCAGATCACGAATTTCCTTATATATATATTTAAGACAGTTTTAGGATACCCCAAGACTTGGCGTGCTATATTCACGTTTTTTTATTTAGAGCCTTATAGCCCGAGCCAATCATGCGTCAAAGGTTTCGAGTTAGAATTGTATTTTTGAAGTCAAATTTCATGTGCATTATTCATTCACATAGTTTTCATTTCTCTATTCTTTTAGAATAGGAGGATTCGAATTTTGGCAGCTGATTCAATGTCTATATTATATGTGTCGGGACCTCATAAGTCAAATTACGAATCCTTCATTTCTCTATGAAAGGGGCGGAAATGAAAATAATGAGGTGCAAATACGTTATACCACTAGTAGAATTTCCGTAAATATTCTTAGTATACCACTCGGTACATATTAAACGTAAGTATAAGCACCTACAATGTTATACGTAGAATCGCCGTAAATATTCCATGTATAATGCTCTTACAAACTACACGTATAAACATATACGGCTACCGTGGACATCGTTCCCAAAAATTCTACATAGGTTATACGGTCTCATCTCGTCGTGTAGTATATCAAACTTTGCCTGCTGGGAATATCAAAATTTCACCGCGAAACTACGGCACCAGGTCATTTCGCTACAAAAAGTTTGAACAGCGCCATCTTCTCGTCAAACTTCCGTGGTGTGTTTGAGTAATGTTCAAGTGTTTAGTGTTCAGTGTTCTAGCTACAAGTCCACATTGGGGCTTTAGAATCTGTTCAACGTAGCTGTATTTGTTCTATTCTTTATATTATAATTATAAAATATCCTATTGACCTTAAATCTTTGCCTTGTACTTTAAGTACTTCTCCTTAGAAATGCAGGCTGTTTCTCGATGGGGGCGTACTCTATTTAAACTATTTAGTGGTCTCATAGAATCCAACTAGACCTAGTACCTCACCTCATCTCACACTATGTTCCATAGCTGACGCCAATATTCATCTACACACATTCGCTGCTAATTCGTCCTCAAATGAACCATAACGAAGTACCTATAGATCTGATCTTTGTCTGCGGCATTTCCTTCACTTGCAACTCAACTTAAATTCTTTTTTTTCTTGTATTAACGCAAAATTTTAGTTATCGTTTCTTATTCTTACATTGCTCTCTTTTCATTTAAAATACATTGTCTTTTGTGTAATCGTATTTTTTGTATCTGAATAATAGTGTAATTAAAAAATAAAAAAAATTTAAGCATTTACCCCATCCTGATTATGAATAAAATCAGTCTAGTTTCTTCCTAAAGTTTTGCAATAAACACAATTTAAAATCGTGTCCAATTATCTATTTCATTTGCCTTAGTTTTCAACTAAAACTGAGTGACTAGTTTTCATCTATCAGTTTGCATTGTTACGCGCTAGTGACTTCCTTAATACAACGGTTTTTTGTTTCAGTGACTTCTTAAACGAAAACCATAATAACTTAGTGATTGACATTAGATGTTCCAATCCTTCTGGGTCATAGGGCAGTGCTCTTCTGAGGTGCTGTTACTGCTAAGCCCCTTATCAAGCAATTAATACCTGCAAAGGTACCCCAAATTCTCAATAATATACCTTTGCCGTTCGATTGGGATAACAATAACCAACACTTCAAACAGAATTAAGGTTGTAGTTTAACGTACAAAGTCCAAACGACTCTTCTAAGTAGACGAACAAACATATTAACCAACTTGTCGTGATTTTACATAAATTAAGGTATCGTGTTTACGCATATTTTACCTGTTTTGGATATTGACTTTACGAAGAACTAAATCTCTATATATAAAAATGAATGTTTGTCTGTTTGTCTGTTTGTCCTGTATAGGCTCCTAAACCACTCATCCAATTGCGATGAAACTTTGGTGATTTGTTGAGGGTACGCCCTCGATGGTTTCTGCGTTAACAAAATTATTTAACAGTTGGTGGTTTGCGAGTTATTTCAACATTTGAGTCTTTTTCATATGATTTAGCGGCAGTTTGTTCGTTTTCGGTGTATTAGTTACGCGTTCCTATTACTAAATGGTAAAGTTGGACTATGGATGGTGGATAGAGGATAGTGGATAGAGGATGGAGGATGGAAGATGGAGGATGGTGGATGGTGGGTGGAGAATGGTGGATGGTGGATGGAGGATAGAGAATGGGGGATGGTAAATGGTAAATGGAGGATGGTGGATGGTGGTTAGAGGATGGTGGATAGAGGATGGAGAATGAGGTATGGAGGATGGTAAATAGAGGATGGATGATGGAAGATGGAGGATGGTAGATGGAGGATGGTGGATGGGGATGGTGGATGGTGGATGGAGAATGGTGGATGGTGGTTAGAGGATGGAGGATAGAGGATGGGGGATGGTAGATGGAGGATGGTGAATGGTGGATAGAGGATAGAGTATAGAGGATGGAGGATGAAGGATGGTGGATAGAGGATGGTGGATAGAGGATGTAGGATGGAGTATGGGGGATGGAGGATGGTGGATAGAGGATAGGGTAACGTGAGCAACGGAGCAACGGGAGAAATGGGAGTAACGGGAGAAACCAGAACAATGGATCAACGGGAGAAACAGGAGCAATGGATCAACGGGAGAAACAGGAGCAATGGATCAACAAGAGAAAAGGGAGCAACGAGATCATAGGGAGCAACGGGAGTAACAGGAGCGATGGAACAACGTAAGCGAAGCGAGCGTAGCCGCGGTACGCGGCTAGTTAGATATAAATGTATGATTTATTACTTTGACGAAAACATTTATTGACATTTTTCTAAAGCATAAGTACAGTGTGTAGCATAGGTATTCGTACTGCTCCTAGTAAAGAAGGGAAATATGATACGCAGATAAGGCTGTGAAAAAAGTCAATTACTTTGTAATAATTTGATATTCATGCAAGTCTAGTACATTAAGACAGTTTTGAAAACTCAAAAATCTAACTTTTAATTCTGCTATATAATAACTCAAGCAAGTACTATGTCCAACAATAATTTTCACATCTTACAAGATTTACTGTCTGTCTGTATGAGGAAGACTGTCGATTCCTCCTAGAATATCATAGGTTTATCAAACTAATTCATTATAACCCCTTTCACCGTATCAGATGCAGTACCACAAGGTTCATACTTGAGTCCAATTTTGTTAACTTCTTTTTATTATTAAATTACTGGGAGTTTTATGGGAAAATAGCTTAAAATGCATTTCTCTTAAACAAAAAATTGCATTCAATGGTTAAAATTGGAGTGCTACAGTGAACTAATATCTAAACTTTAAACAAATGTCTTAATTGATATTATTTGGTACTATTCACGGTAATTAAATATTCCACTTATTCAGAAAAAATACAAGCTTTCATATTCTTTGCACTGGGACATTGAGCGTGTAGAAGATATTTGCCAACGAAATTTTAAAAATTAATCGAATGTGTTTGATAAGAAACCCTTTTTTTATCATTTTCGCAGTTGTTTTTATTCATCCGTTGTTTTCTTCGTTATCTTTATAATAAATTAATAATTGTCATTTTTAGTGTTGGCAAATCTTGGAATCAAAAGGTGTATTTTTAACTGATATTAATTTTATTTTATTAGCCTTCAACTGCTTAATATAAACAATACAATTCTGAAAAAATCCATACGTAACTTAATTTGTTCTCTATGAGCTCCTCTATCATACCAATCACCTTGTATATTAAAATGAGGAACGGCATTAATATACTCTCAGCTCCATTCAGCCTTAAGCAAGGAAGCATAGTTTCAATTCGATTACCGATTACTAATAAGTTTGTTTACAAAAAAAAGTTTAAATTAGAAACCAAATTAAAAAACATACTGCAGTCACGATCGGCTGCAAGCCAATCGTATAATAATCTAGATGAATTCTGAACTCCGATTTATATTGTAGTTGGGGATAAAATAGAATTACGTGCGTGCATGTTGGAAGGACTCACTCGATTTCTTAAATATTTATCCTCTTCCTTGGAACCATTCAAAAATTAAAGTGTACAAAATTTGAAATTCGTAGCTTGAAGCGTTCAAAAGTTATCGGAAAATATTGTTGAACACGTGTCTTAAGGATTTTTTGTATGGAAGGTACCAGAAGGAGTAAAAGGATTTTGCTGACTAGTAAACTCGAACTTCGTTTTCACCCAAAACAAATTTATACAAAATTCCCAATTCATAGCTAAACGATTACTTGTATAGTATAGTAAGTTCCGTATATTAAGTGAAGACTTTTTGACAGGATATTTGTATGGCAGCTACTCGAAGGACTAATAGGATTTTCTTTATAATCATACATTTAGCTCCAACTATTGAAAAATAAACGTTTACAAAATTTCAAAGTCGTAGCTTTAGGCGTTCCGAAGTTATTGGTGAATATTCTTGAACACGTGTTTTAAGGACATTTTGTATGGCAGCTACCCGAAGGAGTAGGACGATTTTGCCGGTTAACAAAATCAGCCTTACAAATTCAACCAAACATCCAGATTCAAAATTGCAAGATCTTAGGTGAAGGAGTTCTTGAGTTATCGTGCTAATTTAAATGAGCAATAGAAGGGATTAGCGTCACACTATTTTTGTAGTAATAAAATATTGAAAAGTCAAAAAGTAATTCGTTATTCAAAATCGTTTGAAGGCTCGTAGCTCCCAAACCCTTAAAGCTATTAAATTGAATTTTTTTTATGAATAGATTGGGTAGGCCCCTTGAAGTGTCGGGTGGAGGTGTGAGGGGGAGGAGGGAGAAGCATTTTAGACGGAAAATTTTGGTTTTTAGATCTCAGCAACCGCTTATGCTAGGAGGCTGAAACTTGGAATTTATATAGAGCTTCGATAGTGGACCCATTTGCATAAAAATTGACAATATGGGTGAAAGGGTGTGAGAGTGGGGGGAAAAATAATGCGACTGAAATGCAAAAAAGCCGAGATCAACACATTTTAAAATCCATATCTCCTAAACGGTTAATGTCAAAAAATTGAAACTTTTTGATTATTTGAGTGGGGTCAGTGGCAGTGTGACCGTTTTGATATTTCTCAGAGTAGCAAATTTGGGTAGCAATTCTTAGCTTGGGTAGCAAAAATATTTTCTTATACTTCTTTTAATTAAATGGAACTAGTTACGTCATTACATGCTTATCTGTTAATCATAACACTGTATATCCATTACAAATTTAAAATGTTTAAAGAAAAAATAATATTTTAAAGTGTGAACATTTATTTAGGAAAATCAAAATTCACACAAAATGCACATTGTGCCCTTCGCTCGAACGAGTGATAGATTCGAAAAAGATGCTTAATTCAATTACGATTATGTATGCGGTATGCGCTACCACTATACTATATTTCTCAGTACAATAATATTAGACAGCTATCGATAGTACGCGATTTCGAATGCAAGACAAGAGGCGTGCATGAATTTTACATTTGAGTCGTCCAGTTGCAAAACCAGCCATTCGACTATTTTTTTTTGATTTTAAGGTTTCGGTATCCCTGGATTCGTCTCGTCTCAGGCTACAATTTTAAAACTAAATTGAGCATAAAACCAGTCCTAAACCTTTAAAAATTAGGTTGGAAAAACCCAGTTAGGTGCAAAACCAGCCATATTTCTTTGATTTTGGTTTCAAAAGCTGACCTATTTTATCAGTTGCGAAACCAGCCTTATTTTTACTTAACACAATGATGACTAGTTTGGGTGCAAAACCAGACATATATTTTCTTATTTTTCTTGATACAACACTGTTTTAGACTATTATTAACTATTTTAAGAGACTTTTTGGTTATAGTTTGGTAATGGTAGTTGATATAATCTTGCATAATCATTGATTTGAGTTTTTTCCGTGTTTCGTTTGTGTTTTAAGGTTGTGAAAATGGAGGAAAATATTGAATTTATCACTTTAGAGACAGATTTACAGTTTTTAGTGATAATCAGGTCAAGGAACAACAAGAAATTGAACATCAGCTCGAGGAACAACAAGGAATAGATAATCAGGTCGAGGAACAACAAGGAATTCAATAAACTACAAAGTCCAGGAAATGAAAACGTCAACCGAAAGAATGGAAGAGAATCATTGCAAAGCAACACCGCTAGAGTTGCAAAACCAGTCATATTTGCATTTCTGGTGCAGAACCAGCCATATCTAGATTCAAAACTATAATATCTTATTCATTTAATAAGCATAATATCAAAGCTTTGGCAGGCCAATAAAGAATATTTTTGTGTTTTTTTTTAAAAAAAAAGCATAAGGATATCTTGCCTAGAAGCTGCATAATCGGTTTTTGCCATTTTGCCACAAGTTTGTTGAAACAAATATGGCTGGTTTTGCAACTGGACGACTCATTAGATAGTCAAATCATATTTTTGGCGTACACAAGTTTTATAACGGCTAATTTTACCAGGGTAGCAAATTTAGACATGTAGTAACATAGTAGCAAAAAATTGTCAATAGTAGCATTTTGCTACCTTCGTAGCACTTGTGGTCACACTGGTCAGTGGCGTGGGGTAAAAAACTTTAGATTACAATATCTCACGAACCATTTGCACTAGATAAATAAAGTTTGGTTTGCGTATAAAGGTTGATAAAAGAAGTTTGACGAAAGAAAAATTTTTTAAGGGGGCGGTGGATTATGAAAGTGGAAGGGATACGAATTTTTCTAAAAAATCATGTCTCATATCTCAAGAACAGTGTAAGGTAGGTGCTTAAAATTTTTACCAGAAGTAGGCCTAATCGATCCCTAGGAGAAAAAAAAAATTGTGGGTGAGGGTGGGAGAGGGTGAAAAGGAAAAAGTTTCGATTTTTATATATCAAAAACTAATAATGATATAAAGCTGAAACATGGTATACAGATAGAACTATAGTAGTAGCATGTTGGACAAAACATAATTTTTTATAGGAGTAGTATTGTACGGGGGTGGGGGATGTTTTTCCTATCTATAGAACGGCTTACGCTACAAAAATGAAATTTAGTATGTATATGTAAATCAACTAGAAAAGTAGCCTAGATAAAAAAAAATTTCAAATATGCATTGGCGTTTGGAAGGGAGGGCGAAAAAATATATCAGTGAAAATGGAATGCATATATTTTCACGATTTTCGTCATATCTATTAGGTCTTCTCAAATATTGAATTCATTTTTATTCTACGGCTTCTTCATATAAGTATCTAGAAAGTGTTTTCAGGATTTTTTGAAATTCGACCCCTAAGGGGGTGTAAAGGGGTTGTATACTTTTTCACGAATTCAGCCATATCCCTCAGGTCTGATCAAATATCGAATATCTTTTCACTTTCACGGGCTTGCGTAATAATTGCCTAAAAATTGTTTTTAAGTTTTTTCCTTTTTCAGCCCCTAAGAGGGTATAAAAGAGTTGAACAAGTTTTCACGAATTCCGTCATAACTTTGAGAAGTGATAAGTAATTGAATTGGTTTTTACTTTCTCGTGCTGTCTTCATATTTATCTATTAACTCCTTTCAGGATTTTTGGATATTCAACCCCCAAGAGGGTGTAAGGAGGTTGCATATGGTTTCACAGATTCCTACATATTATTTAGATCTGATGATATATGGAATTCATTTTTACTTCCTAAGGTTTCCCATATAAGAGCCAAAAAGTCAATTTCAGTATTTTCAGATATTGAATCTTAAGGGGTGTAAGGGGGTTGTATGCTTTTCAAAGCTTCGACATATTTCTTAGGTTTGATGAGATATTAGATCGCTTTTCACTTCCATAGACTTTTTATATGTATAATCGCCTACAAACCCATTTCTCAATTTTTGGATATTGAACCCCCAAGGGTTTGCATATGTTTTCACAAATTCTGCCATCCCTTAGTTCTGATGAGATATAAAATTGATTATTACGGCATTTGATATAATGACTTAAAAACCGATTTCACGATTTTTCGAATTTCAAGAACCAAGGGGGTGTGAAGGGTTTGCTTACGTTTTCACAAATTTTTCAAAATCTCTCGTGTCTCATGAGATATCAAGTTGCTTCTTATGAAATCGTCTAAAAACCTGTTTCACATTTTTTTCGAAATTCAACCCCCAAGTGGATGTAATCGGTTTGTAACAATTCGTCATATCTCTTAAGTCTGATAAGGCAGCAAATTCTTTTTTACTTCTATGGACTTTTAGTTTACATAGTATACCGAAATTCGAATAGTCTACACGGGCTTTTTCAATGTTTAATCGGCTAAAAATCTCTATTTTAAATATTTTTATTTTAATTGACTTTCCAAGAAACTTCGTAATCTCGAAACAACTGATGATATACTCCGACTTTGACCGCTCCCGAACTTTGACTCGAAAAATAATAAAGTTTCGCCCAGACAATTGGCAGATTTTTTTTTGACTGTTTCTGTTCTGTTTATCGAGTCGCTTCGTGGAGATACTGAAAACAAAACTGCGATAAGGCCAGTGGCGGTCATATTGCTTTTTCAAGGGGGGGGCCATAGAAGTTCAGTAGCTACTATAGAGAAAATAGGTGCGGTAGCTAGCCGTTAATGCAGCGTGGATGAAAATTGTGCAAATGCTATGGTCGCAGCGGTTGGTACTGCTTAAAAATATCAACCTTTCATTTCCGCATCTAAATCGCCAGATTTTGGCAACCGAATTTCAAAATATTAAAAAGAATTAACATCGCTCTGAAGGGATTTCTTTAACACCGTTCAATTTATCAGCTGAATGTATGATATCAAAAATGGGTAGGAACTAGAAAATAAAATTAATTGATTCCAAAGATTGGTGAAAATAATTTTCGATTTCAATAGAAGTCGATGTCGATCTCGATCTCGATTTCGACAAAATTTAGAAGCTCAAACAGACTTCAAAATTTCTTACATGTATGAGAAATCTAGTAGATTTTGAAAGTTTTGTTAAAATTTCGAGATTTCGCCAAATCCAGTTTGAAATCTTTGGATGTAAATTAGCTATCTTTTTACCATTAGAGA
This sequence comes from Beris morrisii, assembly GCA_951812415.1. Classification (NCBI taxonomy): domain Eukaryota; kingdom Metazoa; phylum Arthropoda; class Insecta; order Diptera; family Stratiomyidae; genus Beris; species Beris morrisii. The sequence goes on from OX638310.1 coordinate 76,750,061, forward strand.
AGTAGTGTATTTAATTTTTATTAGTTCTACTATCATACATATTTGATGAAAATCAATATTCGGCATTAAAATTCACTTAGTCTCCTTATTGAGTCGATCTATAGTTTAGATGACTGCCACCATAACCTAACCTAACCTAACCTACTCTCCTAATTCAAAAATCTAAAAAGCAAAAGTCGGAAATTTTCTAAAACCATTTTTAATTATTATAACTTCATAAGCAGTATCTTATACCTGATTTAAATCGCGAAATTTTGGCAACTAGATTTTGAAATCTCGAAAAGAGTTTACAACGCTCTGAAGACATTTGTTTGACAACGACTATGATGATAAAATTTTTATCTTATTTTGTAAGAGTTCACTTTTGGAAAGGAGGAAATTTAAATTGAATGAACAAGAGTCGAAAGCTTGCATTATAATGCAATTTGAAATTTTATAATATTTTATACAGGTGACAAGATAATTTCAGGGCTGTTCAGTAACTATTATTTGTATTGAAGATTTTTCCGCGGTACCTCTTATTACGGTTCTAATTAGTTTAAAAAATAGATGTTTTAAGTTTCACCCCAATCAGAAAAAATAAAAAAAATTTAGATTCCAAAAAATGGGTCCCGATGTATTGACAAAACGGAAAAATAATATTATTCTGTGGATGATTGTAATTCTAAATATATAGGTTATGTACCATCGGAAATACCTAGTGGTCGTAATGAGAAAGTGAAGTTTTTCATATTCAATCGGTTTCGACTGTATTTTGATAATGGTAATGGTAATACGAAGTTAGTATCGTCGGCAAAAATATCTGATTTCTAATGCTCAATATTACGAGTATATTATAGAAAGAGAAAACTGTTCAGAAAGTCCTTCACCAAGTACGAAATAAACACAATGACGGATTAGTGGCCTTGCGAAGGATTTTTTTCTTTTTCTCATAACATTGAGCATCTGACGATGATACTAACTTCGTATCGTTTGCCGTTACAAAGTTACGCTTAAAAATTTATTTTTTAAAAAAAACTTCAATTGCTGAATTTAAGCACTAGAACGCATTTTCAATGGTACACCAACCACCTATATATTTAGAGTTACAATCACCCACATAATGATACTTTATAGGCCCTATGCCGATATCTTGGGAGTTTTCGGAATCTTATACAATTTTGGTTTCTTTAAGATCCTTGGGCACGTATTCCCCATATATAATCGAGATGAAACTTAAAACGTATTTTTTTTAGACTAGTTCGACCCCACCATAAGAGCTGTGAAAAAAATTCAAAATTTTTAAATTGAGTGATTAGCTTTGATTAGGGTTTGAACTACCCTTTTTACCCGAATAGATTTCAAATTCATCCATATATGAGAAAATTGTGAGAACACGTAATGAAAATTGTCCAAGCAGAATCCAAATCCACAGTAAACGCTACTTCCTTAACATAACACACCACAACCCAAGGATTAATTACACATATTTATATTCGAAATTTTATTACTTTCCGATTAAAATATTTTTAATTAGTACAGTCTTCTTTTGAATCAGGAGACAAAAGAAGGATTAAAGAAAGACATAAGAGGAAATCAGATTTAATTTCTTATACTTTATTAAGTGTATCTATTAATCTAATAGTCTCATATAATTTTTCTTTAAAGCAGACGTGATAAAGTAATCATGGGTGATGAATCTGTTAGGGGGGGGCCATGGCCCCCCCCCCCCCGTATGACCGCCACTGGATAAGGCACTGTCGGTTTGGTTGAAACAGTGTTTTAGATTTGTTTGAGTGCGAGTTTTAGTTTTTCGTGCTTTCAAAAACATGGACAAAACAAAAACTTAACTTGTCTGTTTGGTGGAAAACCGGCATTACACTCAGATCAAAGTTTACGAAGACTTTTTCGCACAAGTCTACCGCTGGAAAAGCTTTCTGTAGCACACAAAGTAATTTTGTGGCGCACAAAATATCGTCCTCTCTGTGGGAGGAGTCAAATAAGAACAACAACAAAGCGCTGGTCGAGAAAACATGCAACCGCTCGGAAGATGTTTTGTTCAAGTATCTATTGCGACCATTAGAAATTTATTGGTTCGAAAACAAAATTTCATATTTGCATATTTATATACCTATAGCAGTTTAAAAATTTTGTACTTATCACAGGGTCACCAATATGGTGTCTTTCAAACGGTTTTAATTGATTTCTCCCAGACTTTTTGTACGTATGCATTGATAATGAAATATTAATAGGTATATTCAATGAAATGATGAAATTTTCGAATCGATTGTGTCACTATACTCTATTCAAATGGACTTACTTTCACAGGGTGGTAAAAAAGTGACCGCCTCGGCAAGTTCCTAGCATCGTTTTCAGCAGAGAAACGAAAAAAGGGAAAATTGAAAGAATGGTATTTAAAGGATGTTTACGATTTCTTTATTATATTTTAATAATAAAGTATTGTAATCGTATTTTTATTATTATGATGAATAAGACTTTTCATTGAAAAACTAGTATAGAAGCAAATAAGGTTGACGCTGCTGTTTTTCAGTCGTAGCACTTTATTATTAAAAAAAAAAAGGATAAAATAAAATTGATAAATTGCAATATTGAGATCCCTTTTTCCGCTCTTATACCAAAGAAAACATAACACAGTTTATGATCAGGTTATGAGGAGTGCGAATATTTTTGCTGCTCACTGTACCTATCTATACCTATGTGTATTATTTTTTACAGAAGTCAATAAAGAATGGTTCTCACGGATAATCTGATGACTAGCACTCAAAATATTAGTGCATAAATTTATTTAGCCCGAATAACAGCTCCATAATTGCGCTTGCACTATCGCACTAAATTCAAAGTAAGCAAATTGAGCCTAAAGTAAACATCCGTCGCATGGTTATCAGCAATTCGAGAGATAAAATAAAATATAAATAAAAATTCCTAGAATGTAGAATACTTTAAACAGGGCGAAGTCGCTAGCTGATATAGTGATGATCCGATCGATTTTAGTATCGCAAACTAGCACAGCAACCAGCCAACCGATCGACGAACTTCATGCAATTTCAGCACAAACTCCAACGTTTGTCCGATTGCAAAACTTAAGTCACGGCCACATAACTAAACTTATGTACGCCATTAATCGATGTGTCAACAAAATGGAGAAAAAAATAAACAAGCCAAGCCGAGCCGGACGGTTCCTTCCAAGCAACAGACCAGGGCGCAACGAACAATCGAAGAAAAACCCAAGACGACGGCAGTTCCACAATCCACAAACTAAGCTAAGTTCGTTCTGTAGCGCATAAATCGCGGATAGAAGTGTGCCAAAAAGTTCACTTATCGCCTTCTTGGCCGCACGGAGCAAGTCTGATCCCAGAGGTGATTTGTGCAAGGCGATTGCATTTCTGCAACCCACACAATTGGCACATGCAGCCAATAAACTCTACCGTCTTCGTGCATTTAATGCAAATCGCTTTAATGGAGACCAGCGACCACTCTACCACGTCGTTATAACTCTGGTCATGAGTCAGTTTCGGACCTCGGATTGGAGGCGTTTTAATAGGTTCTTTCCGCAATGAACGCAATTTTCCGTGGATGTCGCTAAATCTACTTTCAACATTTTTGCTTGAATCGTTACAAGAATAACGAGGTCAACTATCTTTAAGATTATTTAAAAATGTGGAAGCGACGTGTCGGCATCGCACTCCTCTTCTGAACACGCAAGACTCACATTAGATACGACGACTTTTTGAACTTCGTCAGGTAAACCGCTTGGCGACTTGGCGTTGTGAGGCTACCGGCATTGAGTTCAGTTACTTCTTCGATCCAAGGCAATTTATTAGGTAAACGGTTTGTGGCTGGCAGCCAGACTTGAGGATGTCGGCCACGATACAATACAACCCAAGACGGAGCCTTTTGCTACGTTTTCTTCGTGTAATATCTAAATCTGACTTTCGTGATGAGGGTAATCAAAAAGTGGGCAACATTAGACTCAGGTTTAGACGCACATTTGTATATCGCCAAGTTCTTGGTTAATGCCGGCCAATGTGATGTATGGCGTTCAATCATAATCAGCATTTTTCGAGCGCGGTTTCAAACTGTTTCCGAGTGTTTTAACTTGATTGCAGAGCAATTTGTCAGAAATCGTCATTAGAAATAATGTTGCCAAAACTTTTCGCCAATTCGCAATAAAATGATTCACGGACGATGTCTAGCGAAGTAATGTTATCGGAAATTTTTGGCAAGCTAAAGACCTAACGATTTGCTAAACACTTTGTCTACTTAATGATAGTATTTAATCTGAAGAAAAATATTAATTTTCATCTGGCCCGAATGATTTCATGGTTGGTATTCACTAACTCAAGGGGCACGTGATTTTATTTAGTCAATGGTAAGGTCTTTACTCCTTCATTTGACTAGGTAGAAATCATGTTTGACTTCATGGTTAAACTCGCAAAACAGTTTTGAAAAAAATTTTTTCTCTTATAGAGCCTTAGGCCCGGACTATCCGGAGAAAGCCTTAAGGTAAGTATACCTATAATGGGTCGCTTAAGGACTTAATCCAACTTTTGTCAGTTTCGCTAGACATACGATTTTTAAACACAGACCCTAACCCCGCTTGAAAATAATCACTGGTTATATTTGATCTAAAAAGTATTCTTATTTTTAAAAAAAACTATTTATTTTACTTAGTCAGTGTGCCTATATTGGGCCACCTTTTGGCATGGTGTACCTTAATTGTAAAGTCACATTATTTTATTTTTCTTTGACATTTAATTTTTTTGTAAAAGTTGTTTATTTTGTTGAATAATATCTGGAGTTGGAACAATGCTTTCTATTTGCTGAGGGGAGATGAGACCATATGTTGGGGGAGGGCTTATTTCATATGAGGGCGGGGGTGACCCAACTAAGGGACACAAATTTGCCAAGTGGCCCTGTATTCGGCCGGGGAGGCCCAATATAGGGTGTAAAGGGGTTGCATATGTTTCCACAATTTTCCCATTCCTGAGTTCTGATGAGATATACATACATCATTATTACTTCTACGGCCTTTGCAAGTAATAACCTAAAACCCAATTTCCCGATTTTACAAAAACAACTGATATTACACCGACTTTGATCGCGTCCCTAAAAATGCTTTTTGTTGAAAGAAATTTTAGAGTTTCAATGCTCTGCAGTGGTACCCAAAATATCGTGTTTCGGAAAATTATGCCGCTTGTATAAAAAAAAGGGAATTCTTTCAGATATAATTATTTAATTTTCACTGTAAATTCACGCTAGCATTTTCCTTTCTTCAATTATAAAATAAAATTGTTTATTAATCAAATCAAAATATTCGTGGCTTCTCCAGTTATTGGACGCCACAAAAATCAACAGTTTGCGGCTCAAGTATGTACCATATGAAAAAGTTTATAATTAAAAAATAGTAGGTACGTTAAAAAGACCTAGCTGAACTTTGTCCCGAATACCTATGTTTGCCAACCGTGATGTTTTTATTATCTAGTAGTTTGCGAAGGTATGTAACCCTTACATAGGAAGCATGTCACCCTTATTTCTTAATTTCTTAATATGCTAAGTATCCCGTAGAAAATGGAGTATAGAAGTTAGTTTGCTATCAACCAAAATGTGGCTAGTCTTACTTCTGGAGAAGTCACATTAAAAAGTAAAAATCTATACATTTTAGCACAATTTTCTAAAAATTGATAATGCGCTCTCTTCAGATCCGGGGTATATACTACTAACTATTAATAGTAGTGAATTAAGAAAGATGCGTCATTAAATCGATGTTCATTATAATAAAACTATCAACATGTTTTTTTATTTGTAACATTTCCACGCTCACAAATTAGAATTCGCTCAAACACCTGGTCTTAGTAATAGTGAACATAAGCCCCTCGGTTCAGAATAGGTAAGAAATCATTTAAAATTTTTTTGTCAATTTTTTAGCAAAAAACTATTATATTTGAATGTTTCCACTTTAATTTGTATTATAAAGAAATAAATTAAAGATTTATGACAAAAAAAAAAGAATATATTTTATCTTTTTAGTTACTTTGGCTGAAATCATATGGTATTAAGTTATACTGCATGAAAACGAAAAAACAATTTTTCATTTTTTGTTGAGATGTATTCAAAACAGCACAAGAACGCGCTTACGAAGGAAATTCAATTTGGTTTCTTCTCGTTGAATAGAATTCGTAACGATAAGTTTCGTTAATGAAAAAAGAGTTTCTAAGACAACGCTTCAAGCTAAAAAAAATTTGGAGTTAATTGGCCAATTGTTTTAGTTTAAAATTAATTCCGTTGCATTAATTTTCCCCTGTACGGATAACACAGCCCTTCAGCTGGGAAATTGATTTAGGCCGAGGTCCGACTTATGTTCACGGTGCTTACATCACTAACAGTGCTTACAGCCGGTCCGAATTGTCGGTACGCTTACGACGCTTATAATTCGGACCGATCGTGTGCACACAGTGTACTCACAGTGCCTATCCTCGAAACCGTGAGCAGTGTAAGCGCCAGAAAATTACCCCTCCATGCAAATTGTATGCATCGTGAGCGCAATTCGGACCGGTTGTAAGCATGCTAAAAGCGCAGAAAGCGTAATTCGGACCGCGGCCTTAAGAGCCGTACAGAATGAACGCAATCGCAGTCGGATTGGAGTGTCAAAATAACGAAGGGAAAAAAACGAGTTTCAAATGCATGTGATTGTATGTAGCTAAACAGAATGAACGCTATGGGTCGCAGATAGTCGCAAATAAGTTCGTAATATTTAAAATGATCGCAAGTAAACGCATCGAAATGTCATATATGACAATATCATAACCTAAAACGCACTATATTATTAAAAGAAGAAAATAATAAATTGGAAAATGAAAAAGATTTCGTTGAGTATTAAAAATAATTCACCGATTTTTGCGTCAATCCGGTCATTGTGTTCATGCAGCGTTTACTTGCGGTTTACAGCGTTTCATTGCAACTCGTTGCGACATTTTGACATTGCAATCCGACTGCGATTGCGTTCATTCTGTACGGCTCTTTAGATTTAATTCAAATTCAGTTTGCAATACTGTTGCTCTTTTAGGAATAGGTGCCTTGCCTTTCGATCAACCTTCGATAGGACCAAAACTAACATCACTCCTATCTCGAATCAAATCAATTTTTTTACGTAAACAAATAAATCCCAAACCAAACTGGTTTCTTTTTTAACAATACCAAACTTTTCTTTTCTTCACTTTTAAATAAAATTTTGGTATAGTATAACTTCAGCAAAAAGAAAATTATAATTATTTTAAAACTTATTTTGACAATACAAGTTTTATTGATTTTCTCAGACCGTTTTATGCTGTGTTATCTGAAAGAGCCGCGGCAGTTTTTAGACAAAGAAACTGAAACTAATCTAAATGCAAAAGGCAGAGCGTTTATAAGCTTATCTGAAGGACTCTTTTATGTTGTTCCTGTAATAATACGATGTTCACTGTCCTCAAAGGAGCCATTAAGAAAGCACAGGTCATTTAAACTCAACGGACCAAAATCTCTCATCGGTGCTAAGTAACGATTCGAAATATTCGATAACTTAAAGTTATGAAGAATTTCAAGAATTTAGCGAGTTGAAAGATGCGTCTGATGTTCGGTTTATCGCATTTTTAGCGTTCTTTCGTTCTGTCTTCTGCCACCCATGAAATTCAGCTGGAGACCATGACGTGTGTAAAGTTCACCTTTTTTCGTATTTTTTCATCATTTTACCACAAATCGTATTTTAACGTTTGTTTTACGGCCACAAACCGCGTCCATGTAGAACATGTGAGCAAAGAATACCCCCTTTGTCGTCGATAAATATCCTCCACAGGTAATCGCCTTATTTCTTAGGTATGCGATGTTTTCTTTTATAATGAAGACATCAGCAGGGTGTGGATTTTTGTAAGGCGTGTAATGGAAACCTCCTTTTCATGCCAAGGAATTGGCTTGAGTTACCTGCATCCAGCTGATTGGTGCGTGTATAAAAGTTGTTTAATGACAACTGAATGATGTGTTTAATTGGCATGTTACACTGAAATCAATATTTGGTATTATGAAAACGATAATACAATTTTCAATCTTCCGAGGAAGCGCACCGTGCCGTCAGGCGCGAAAGGGGATTCAGGCATGAGTGCCGTATGTTTACCTGACACCACATAAAAGATAAAACGCCCTGTGTATAGGATTTTCGAAACGACTTAAATGTTTTGTACAGTGACCCGCTATTACAACTGACTGACCAAATGGACTTCTATTAATGGTATTAAATTACGCGACGTAATTAAGTTTGCTTCATTAACGTTACCGTGCACGACTCGAACGGACCAATTTTTTTGCTCTTTTTGTTCGTTTAATTTTCATTTTAAATTCAGGCATAATGAATTTAAAAGACTCATTAAGTCTTCAAACAATAAAAGAAATGGTCAGAATCTTCCATTCAAAAACCAACGTAGAGTCCTGATTTTGTGAAGGAGATTTAAAAAACTCAAAGATTCGGAATCAACTGTGGTTTTGGGTCTTTCCATCAAGAATCGCCAAAGGTGTGACCTTACCATCTCCGATTCTTTTGAAAAAAATAATTGAAATTCAATTTTTTTTTCTATCTCATTTTACTTTATTATTTTAATAATACAGTATTGTTTTCGATTTTTAAAAAAAAAAATTTGCTTCCCTGAAATTTTTTTTTTCACGTTTCATGACTAGTAGACACGAAAAAAGCAAAAAAAAATTTCAGTCCGTCTGTCCGCCGTACGCCGTACCCCGTACGCCGTACGCCGTACGCCGTACGTCGACCGCTGTACGCAAAATCGTTTGAAGGCTCGTAGCACCCAAACCCTTTGAGCTATTAAATTGAAATTTTTTTTATGAATAGACTGGGTAGGCACCTTGAAGTGACCAAATTCTGAGGGGTGGGGGTGTGAGGGGGAAGGAGGGGGAAGTGTTTTAGACGGAAAATTTTGGTTTCTAGATCTCAGCAACCGCTTATGCTAAGAAGCTGAAATTTGGAACTTATATAGGGCTTTGATAGTGAACCCATTTGCAAAAAAATTGCCGATATAGGTGAAGGGGTTTGGGAGTGGGGGGGGGGGGGAAATAATGCGTCCAAAACGCAAAACAGGCGAGATCGACACATTCTAAAATCCATATCTCCTAAACGGTTAATGTCACAAAATTGAAACTTGATGAATATCTGTAGGTATACTAGGAGAATAGATTGGAAACAAATTTTTTAGTGGGAGCAGTGGCGTACGGGGGTGGGGGGTAGAAAATTTGAGATTACGATATCTCACGAACCAATTGTACTAGACAAATAAAATTTGGTTTGTGTATAAAGGTAAACAAATGAAGTTTGCTGAAAGTAAAATTTTTTAAAGGGGCGGTGGAGCATGAAAGTGGAAGGGATAAGAATTTTTCTAAAAAATCACGTATCATATCTCAAGAACCGCGTAAGATAGATGCTTAGAATTTTTACCAGGAGTAGGGCTAATAGACCCCTAGCAGAAAACAAAATTTTGGAAGTGTGGGTGTAGAGGGTGAGGGTGGGGAAGGGTGAAAATAAAAAAGTTCAGATTTTTATATCTCGACAAACTATCATGATAGAAAGTTGAAACTTGGTATTTAGATAGAGCTGTATTAGTAGCATGTTGGAAAAATATAATTTTGTATAAGGGTAGTATGGTACGGGGGTGGGGGTTGTTTTTCCTATCTATAGAACGGCTTATGCTACAAAGTTGATACTCGGTATGTTTATGTAAATCAACTAGAAAAGTAATTTAAATAAAAAAAAATTTCAAATATCAATTGGCGTTCGGAGGGGGGGCACAAGAAATGATCAGTGAAAATGGAATGCATATAGTTTCACGGTTTTCGTCATATCTATTAGGCCTTTCCAAATATTGAATTCATTTTGATTGTACGACTTCTTCATATAAATACCTAGAAAGTGTTTTCAGGATTTTTTAATATTCGACCCCTAAAAGGGTGTAAAGGGGTTGTATACTTTTTCACGTATTCTGCCATATCCACCAGGTCTGATCAGATATCGAATATCTTTTCACTTTCACGTGCTTGCGTAATAATCACCTAAAACTTGTTTTTAAGTTTTTTCCTTTTTCAACCCCTAAGAGGGTATAAACGGGTTGAACTCGTTTTCACGAATTCCGCCATTTCTTTTAGAAGTTATAAGAAATTGTATTGGTTTCGACTTTCTCGCGCTGTCTACATATTTATTTATTAACTCCTTCCCGGATTTTTGGATATTCAACCCCCAAGTGGGTGTAAGGAGGTTGCATATCTGGTGATATATCGAATTCATTTTTACTTCCTAAGGTTTCCTATATAAATAAAGTAAAAAGCCAAAAAGCCAATTTCGGTATTTTAGATATTCAATCCTAATGGGTGTAAGGGGGTTGTATGCTTTTCAAAGCTTCGACATATTTCTTAGGTTCGATGAGATATTAGATCGCTTTTCATTTCCACAGACTTTTTATATAATCGCCTACAAACCCATTTCTCAATTTTTCGATATTCAACCCCCAAGGGTTTGCATATGTTTTCACAATTTTTGCCATTCCTTAGTTCTGATGAGATATAAAATTGATTATTACGGCCAACCAATTTACGATTTTTCGAATTTCCAGAACCAAGGAGGTGTGAAGTGTTTGCTTACGTTTTCACAAATTTTCCAAAATCTGTCTTGTCTCATGAGATATCAAGTTGCTTCTTATGAAATCGTCTAAAAACCTGTTTCACAATTTTTTCGAAATTCAAACCCCAAGTAGAAGTAATGGGTTTGTAGACGTTTTAACAATTCGTCATATCTCTTAATTCTGATAAGGCAACAAATTCGTTTTTACTTCGATGGGCTTTTAGTGTACATAATATACCGACATTCGAATAGTCTACAAGGACTTTTTCAATGTTTAATTGGCTAAAAATCTCTATTTTAAATATTTTTATATTAAGAACAAAAATAATTTTCCAAGAAATGTAATAATCTCGAAGCAACTCATGATACACTCCGACTTTGACCGCTCCCGAACTTTGACCCGAAAAATAATAAAGTTTCGCCCAGAGCATTGGCAGATTTTTTTTTGTTAGTATAGTATGTTAAAGTTTTCGCAAAAATGGTGTCCGAGTCCTCTTTGAAAATTCATATCTCTGGTAATTTTTATCCTGGAATAATAAAATATGGCTTATTTTAAGGGGGAAGGTTGTCGCAATATAAAAAAAAAATTAATTATTAGAGAACTAAACTAGCCTTAATTGAGAACCACTGATGTTCTTCGATTGTTTTGACCCCGATTCCTTTGATTCCTTAATTTTTTGATATGTTTTGAAAAATCTGCCAACAGTTTGGGCGCAACTTTATTATTTTTTGGGTAGAAGTTCGGAACGAGTTTAATTCTGAGATGCGGTGTAGTTTACTATGTGACTGAAAACCTAAAAAAAAGTTCGGGAAGCGGTTAGAATGGGGTCGCGCTAGAATACTTACGCCGCTGCCACATATAACATATGAATTACATAATTGGGTCATACTCCGAGACGTGGTCTATATCAGTTGTTACACCATTAGAAGGTTTTTCGTGATTTGGTTTTGGGCCATTACATTAAATCGGAAATGCGTTTGTAGACGATTATATAAAAAGTCTGTGGAAGTACAAACCAATCTAATATCTCATCAATACTGAGAAATATGTCGAAAGCCATACGTCCTATTGGAGTTGAATAACAAACATCCTGAAATCAACTTTTTGACGACTATGTAGGAAGCCTTAGGAAGGAAAAATGAATTCGATATCTCATTAGAACTTAGAAATATGTAAGAATTTGTGAAAACATATGCAACCCCCTTGCACCCACTTTAGATATATATCAAAAAAGGACGAGGAAGTAAAAACCTATCCAAAGTCTTATCACTCCTAAGAGATATGACGGAATTCGTGAAAACGTGCTCAACCCGTTTTTATCCTGTTAAGGGTTGAAAAAGGAAAAAACCTGAAAACGGGTTTTAGGTGATTATTAAATAATCCCGGGGAAGTAAAAAGTTATTCGATATCTAATCAGACCTGAGGGATACGGCTGAATTCGTGAAAATGTATACATCCCCTTTACACCACCTTGGGGGTCGAATTTCAAAAAATCCTGAAAACGCTTTCTAGGTATTTATATGAAGAATCTGTTCAAAAAAAATTAATTCAATATTTGGAAAGATCTAACAGATATGACGAAAATCGTAAAAATATATGCATTCCATTTTCACTGATCATTTTTTTTCCCCACTTCCGAAAGCCAATAGATATTTGAATTTTTTTTTAATCAAAATTACTTTTCTAGTTGATTTACATATACGTACTAAATTTCAACTTTCTAGCATAAGCCGTTCTATAGTTAAGAAAAACACCCCCCACCCCCGTACCATACTACCCCTATACAAAATTATATTTTTTCAACATGCTACTACTATAGTTCTATCTAAATACTAAGTTTCAGCTTTATATCAATATAGGTTCTCGATATATAAAAATCGGAACTTTTTACTTTTCACCCTCCCCCACCCTCACCCTCTACACCCTCATCCCTGCCTACTTCTGGAAAAAATTTTAAGCATCTATCTTACACCGTTCTTAAGATATAAGACGTGATTTTTTAAAAAAATTCCTACCCCCTCCACTTCCATGCTCCACCCCCTAAAAAAAATTTTATTTGCAGCAAACTTTATTTGTCAACCTTTATACGCAGACCAAATTTTATTTCTCTAGTGCAATTTGTTCGTGAGATATCGTAATCTAAAGTTTTTCAACCCCCACCCCCGTACGTCACTGCCCTCTCTCAAAAATGTTTCCGATCTTTTCTCCTAGTATACCTACAGATGATTATTAAGTTTTAATTTCGTAACATTAACCGTTTAGGAGATATGGATTTTAGAATGTCGCTATCTCGGCTTTCAAGCGTTTTGAACGCATTATTTTTCCCTCCACTCCCACACCCCTTCACCCATATCAACAATATTTTTGCAAATGGTTCCACTATTGAAGCTCTATATAAATTCCAAGTTTCAGCTTCCTAACATAAGCGGTTGCTGAGATCTTAAAACCAAAATTTTTCGTGTAAAACGCTTCCCCCACCTCCCCCCTCATACTCCTACCCACAAAAAAGTTTTCACTTGAAGGGTCCAGTCTATTAAGGAAAAAAATTTCAATTCAATAGCTTATAGGGTTTAGGAGTTATAAGCCCTCAAACGTTTTGCGTACGGCGGACGGCGCACAGACGGACTGAACATTTTTTTTGCTTTTTTGGTGTTTATTAGTCATGAAACGTATAAAAAAAAATTTTCAGGGTAGCAAATTTTTTTTTTTTAAGAATCGATAACAATACTTTATTATTAAAATAATAAAGTAAAACAGTATAATATACAATATGTAATATGTTTAAGTTTTTGTTGTTTTCCGGCGTCAGTGGAGTTTCTGGTGTGAAACCCCAACACGAAATCCCCGACTGTTGATTAATCGGCTCAATCATTTTTCATTTACAAAGAATACATTTCTTCATTTAAAATCATCGTCAAAATTTTTCTTGATCAAATTGTCGCATATTGCGACACTGACCAATCTGCCCAGAATTTCGTTTTCAAAAAAATTGTACCTGAAATACATTTGTTGAAAATCGAGATGTATTTGATTTTACGAGCTGCCCATATGTCTGGCATCAGTAAATTAAAATCCTCGTGATATACGACAAATTAATTAAAATAATGGTAATTTTTCTATGAAATAATTGAGAACCACTGATGTTCGTCGATTTTTTGACTCCGTTCCTTTTGAAATCCCAAATTGAGATTTTGATACGTTTTGAAAACCATTAATATATGCAATATACAGGGTGTTTGGTACTCCGTGCACGACCTTGTAAGGGGTTATTCCTTGATATATTTGAAGAAAAAAATTGTTCCACAGGGTGGGTCAATTTTCAATAACAGTGGAGATACAGGGTGGTTAAGAAAAGTGTTTTTGACCGGTACCCTTACTCACTTAAAACGTTATATCTTGAAAACGAATAATCACAAGGCAAAGTCTTATAACTCATTTTTTAGGAAATCAAATTACCTTTCATTTGATGTAACAGTCTAAATTGTAACTGCACTCAATCTTGAGATATTTACTCGAAAACACCAATTTTTGCTACGTGAACCCTTAAAATTCAGTGATCAATGTAGTTTTTCTCAGAAAACCCCATTATAAACATGTCATTTTAATTTTATTTTTTTATGTGCCGTATTATTACCTACAAAAGCTGCATACATATGTATGAGTTACGATTAACATTTTGGAAGTAATAGGTAAAAATACATATCGCATAAAAATTAAATATTCCAAAAGTCAGTGCATGTGCATGTTGATCTACACTACTTGTTTGAACTAAAAGAATTTAATAATGCTTTTTATGTTTTATTTAAAAAAATTTTGTTATAATACATGTTCAAAATGGCAACCTTCATTTTGAATGCACGCTAAAGCTCTTTGGCGAGTGTTCTCTTGGTATTCATATTCCTCAACTGCTGCCTTACTTCTATTGCTGCCGCATCGATCCTGATATTTAGATCTTCCAATGTTTCTACTGGCGTTGCGTAGACTAGGTCCTTCATCCGTCCCCATACAAAGAAATCATAATAGTAAGATCAGGAGATCTTGCAGGCCAGTGTATCGGTCCATTTCTACCGATCCAGCGATTGCTATAATTGGAATTTAACCAATCTGTGATCTGTCGGCCGTAATGAGCTGGAGCACCATCGTGTTGGTAAAACATGGAAGCCAATCGTACCAGTGGAATATCATCCAATAAGTCCTGTAGATCATTTGATAAAAACTGTAAGTAATTGGAGCTATATAGAGTACGCGGAAGCCTAATAGGTCCAAGTAAATCGTCACCAATCACGCCTGCCCATAAATTGACGCTGAATCTGTGCTGAAATGATACCGCTCTTCTTGTGTGTGGATTGCTCTCAGCCCACGTATGTAGGTTGTGGAAGTTTGTGATACCGTCTCTGGTAAATTGGGACTCATCCGTCCACAGAATATTGTTGAAAAAATTGTCGTCATCTATTTGTCGTTCAAGGAGCCAATTGCAAAACTCCATCCGTTTGCGGAAATCAATGGGTAGCAGCTCCTGTACTGGTGTGTGATGGTAGGCATGGAAGCGTTCTACTTTTAAAATACTCCAAACCTTCCAAGTAGATATGTTAAACTGCAATGCCAAGCGTCGGATACTGATCGATGGATCATTTTGCACTGCTTGCAGTATTCTTTCATCAATCTGAACAGCGATTATAGGCGCAGGATTTGCATTTACTCTCCTTGTTCTAACGCTGCCAGTTTCCCTAGTTCTCCTGTAAACGTCCTGAAATACTCTCCTGTCAGGTGTCCGTCGATGGGGATGTCTCTGATGGTAAAGCCTTCGCGCGGCTTGTCCATTTTCGCGACACTCTCCATAAATTAACACAATGTCAGCATATTCTTCATTGGATTACTCAGACATTTCGAAATTATTTTTTTTATTCTACTGACACCTTCTTCTTTTAGCAACGTAACTAAAACTGATAAAAATATGAAGGTAGTTTTGCTTTTATAGGCTTTTTATTTTGTAAGGCACCCTATTAAAAAAGGCATAGTACCGCACCCAGTATTACCTACCACATCCAGGTAAAAGCATCAATTATGTTGAAACTCAGTTACATTTCATTGTTTTCCTACATACTTTAAATAGTAATAAATGGGCAATAAAAGTACTTCAGTACTACCGACAAATTAAACGAGGTCCACTTTATGGCACTGACTTTTGAAATATTTAAATTTTATGCGATATGTATTTTTACCTATTACTTCCAAAATGTTAATCGTAACTCATACATATGTATGCAGCTTTTGTAGGTAATAATACGGCTCATAAAAAAATAAAATTAAAATGACATGTTTATAATGGGGTTTTCTGAGAAAAACTACATTGATCACTGAATTTTAAGGGTTCACGTAGCAAAAATTGGTGTTTTCGAGTAAATATCTCAAGATTGGGTGCAGTTACAATTTAGACTGTTACATCAAATGAAAGGTAATTCGATTGCCTAAAAAACGAGTTATAACACTTTGCCTTGTGATTATTCGTTTTCAAGATATAACGTTTTAAGTGAGTAAGGGTACCGGTCAAAAACACTTTTCTTAACCACCCTGTATCTCCACTGTTATTGAAAATTGACCCACCCTGTGGAACAATTTTTTTCTCCAAATATATCAAGGAATAACCCCTTACAAGGTCGTGCACGGAGTACCAAACACCCTGTATAAAAAAAATTAAAATGGCTTTTTGAGATATTTAAGTATTAAGAACAAAATCGTTATTCCTGCAAAAAATTTGCAAGGATAATATACTTGCTCGAAATGCAAGGTTTGGAATTAAATAATTTAATTTTCTCATTTCTACTGATGCAGGACAAAGTTCCATTACTGAAAATAGTAAAATCTTACAAAATAAGTTAAAAATTTTAACACAACAATCAGCTTCTAAATTATTAAATCTCAAAGTAAATCAATTAATACAGTGGTAACATTGTTCTCTTAATCGCAAGGTTTAGGGGTAGTGGAAACATAGCATAATACTAATTGTCTAACACGTTCAGTGCCAGTAGCCTACACCGCATCTCAGCGTTCCGGACTTTTACCTAAAAAATAATAAAGTTGCACCCAGACTCTTAGCAGATTTTTTGTTTTCAATTTAAAAAACATAGGGGGATAAACAATCAGATATCGGAATAAAATCATCATCATCAACTATGGCGCGACAGCCCAAATCGGGTCCTGGTTTATTCGTGATAAAATATGTATTGAATATATAAAATGCTGAAACCGATTTTTAGGCAATAACTCGTCTATATCTGATTACACACAAACTTGAACAACCAGGGAGTTGAATATCAAAAAATGCTTAAATTGGTTTTTTATCGATTATATTTAAAGCCGTTAGAAAGCGAATTCGATATCTCATTAGACCTATATCAGAATTCGTGAAAACCACTTTACACCTCCTTAAGGGTTGCATATTAAAAATTTGGAAAACAGTTTCTAAACGCTTATATAACGAGCTCCCATAACTAAAATTAATATGATACCTCTCCGTGCCTAAAAGATATAAAAAAATTCGTGAAAATGTAAATAAAAACTTTCACGGACAATTTTTTTACCTTATTTCTGTACTCGAATAGAAATCTGACCTTTTTTCTTGCTTTAATTACTTCTGTTGTACATCAACTTTCTAGCATAAGCACTTCCTCCACATTTTTTTAAAAATTGCAGGCCGATCAAAATATGTACTTTATTATTAAAAATAATAAAGAAAAATTATAACCATTGTCCTTCTCCTTCGAGGAACCCCCCTACAATGTGGCATTCTTCTTTCTCTTTCTTTTTGTACCCTGAATTACAATATAAATCTGAGTTTAGTATTTCATACTGTTGGATACATACGATTGGATGGATTATTATTCGGTATTCCAGATATTATTTTAATATACAATTTTTGTGGCTGCCATTTATTTTTCCCCATATCTTGAGTAGTCAAGGCAACTAATATGGAAGTAAAACACAACAAAAGACAAAAGATATTCATAATTGGCCAAAAATTAGATAGATGTTCCTTGAAAGGACCCTCATCTCAATAAAAAGCGAGATGTTTATCGTTTGTGTGCACTGTAAAGATCGCCACAGGTACCACCATAAGAAAAAGTCCAAGACGAGATGTTTCTCCTCAAACCTGAACCCTTGATCTGATTGCAAAAGTAGCCTGAAAAAAAGGTTCAACCTGAACATCTTTGGCTCACCTGAACACACAGTACCTGTGAGACCACAGTTTGTTTGATTGCTCCAGAAAATTGTCTTGAATTCGGTCCGTGTTATGTTTGTTGTTATTTGTGTGTATTTTTGGTTTATGGTGGTCCAATTTTAAAATCAGTTAAGACTCTGGTCCTAAACAAACCCAACCAATAGCGCGTTAATTGTATTTTTCCCCGTACACAAACCACTCGAAGAGCAGCAAATAAACTTTAAATTGGAATTAGCTGCACATTGTCCTATTCGAGAATAACATTTTAAAAAATTTTCAGGGAAAATTGCGTTCGTCAGACACCGAAGGAGCATGTTGAACTAGCGATTAACACTAGTATTCCAAAAGAGAATTTTTCGTATGACGGCACAATGTCAACAGGGCGTGTGTGATAATTGAAAATTGATGTGTACCATAGCTGTGATAAGAAGATGCCGTCGTTCTTTCTTGAAAATCTGTTGCTTAGGAATGCGTTTTAGCACTAATCAACGTTGGAATTATTTTCGTGATCTTGCTCTGCTTGTTCCGTATGACCGAAGTGTCGGTTCAAGTGGACGTCATCGAATTCGGAAAAGACTTTTCCTCAAAGACATCAACTGATTTTCAAGTAGACAAGTGCCTCTAATCGAGGTAAGCAAATAGGAGAACTAGTGCTGGATTCATCTAGGCCAGACTCTTGAAATGCTTTTAACTTTTGATAGGCGCAGCTCATGGCGGTCACTAATGAACTCATTTGAAACATAAACAGTGCCCTGCTCTATTGCACTCACAATCAGTGATACCGAGCCTAAGATAAAAAATTTTCCATTAAAACGAATGGGGGGAGGGGGACTCTATTGCCCGATAAATATCGCGGCGGCACAGCGTTCTGAGATTCAACGCCCTACGATGATGAGTTGTAGATTTTTCGAAAAAGTTCACTCTCATCAAAGTAAAAGCAATGAAACAAGGGGCGAGCAAAAACATCAAAGCGAGTTCTTAATTAAAGTTCTTTCACTGGGCCGTGTAACAACAAAACATCAATCATCTCGTGTCCAGCGTATTCAGCAAAACTGGACATGACGCAGAAGAGATACACCATTTAGATATCGATCGTTATCTAGATTGCTCATGTCGATGGACCCGATTCATATCTCTATACCTCCAATAAAGGAAATTCCGAATCAAAACTGGACATCACATTCCCCACCTCATTAACATAGGAGCGTACCTAAGCTGCAGGTATCCAAAACGGTAGGGTACTTCGTGGTGCCACGATACGACCGTGACTAGTACTAGCTATTTCGACCGAAATTCAAACCAACAGGTGCATTTGCAGTGGATCGAGTTAAAAATGTGAGGACAGCTGGAAAATCTACAGGGAAAGCTTATTGAGCATTGAGTAATGACTCAACCGCTACGTTGCTATTGAACGTACGCGAAATCAATGAACCGCGAACATCGAATTTTCGTTTTTCCGATGGTTTCCCATTTAATAGTGACACCGGAGCATTTTAGCATCTGCAATACTACGAGTGTGTTACCTGGTGACGAAGCTGCTTTCC
Organism: Beris morrisii; assembly: GCA_951812415.1. Classification (NCBI taxonomy): domain Eukaryota; kingdom Metazoa; phylum Arthropoda; class Insecta; order Diptera; family Stratiomyidae; genus Beris; species Beris morrisii. The sequence continues at coordinate 76,769,470 of OX638310.1, forward strand.
ATTTTCCATTCAGTGCACCCGTTTCAGGTGGTACATTGTAGCGGTTCTGGCTCATTTGATTCGCAAAGTCAGAAATATTGTGCGGTTTTTTTAATGAAATAAATCGAACCATATCTAGGCGATAAAATGATGTAACTGTCAGTTAAAGGCAAGTGGTAATTGAACACATACGAGTAATCTGATTTCCTGACTATCGCGTTCGTGCCGGATATCGGAGAGACAGAAACGTTGTAGCGGTATGAAAAACTCATAAGCTCTTCAGGTTTATTACTGTAAGATCTGCAAAGAAAATATCGTTAAGGTATAGATGCACATATCCGTTGTACCATCATTATAACACCTGTGACTTGTTGTATATTGAGGTAAGAGTCGTCTGTGTTATTGATTTCTACTCCTTACCTTGTCTAGTGAAAACAGTTTAGGTATAAAACTATTAAATTAATGTTAAAAAATGGTGTATTAATTTATTATTTTTTAATAATAAAGTATTGTTATCGACCTGAAATTTCCAAAAAATTTGCTACCCTGAAATTTTGTATTTTCACTTTTTAGGACTAGTAAGCCCCAAAAAAGCAATAAAAAAATGTCCGTCTGTCTGCCGTAGACGCCGTACGCCGTTTGAAGGTGCGTAGTTCACAAACCCCTTGAGATATTAACTTTAAATTTTTATTGTAGGTAGAATGGATGAACCCCTACGAGTGGTATCTTTTGGAGGGGTGGGTGTGTGAGGGGGAGGAGGGGGGGAAGCGTTTTAGATGACCATTTTTGGTTCCTAGATCTCAGGAACCGCTTATGCTAGGAACTTATGTAGTACTATTATAGGGGTGAGTGAGTGGGGGGGGGGGAAACATTGCTTCCAAAACGCTTGAAAGCTGAGATTGAAACATTCTAAAATCCGTATCTCCTGAACGATTTATGTTAGATGACTGGAACTTTCTAGTTGTCTTAAGAGATACTAGGGGATTAGAAAATGGTAAGAAATTTTAAGGTTGGTGGTGAGGTATGGGGGTGAGAGGTGAAAAACTTTAAATTATAATATCTTCCGACTCAATTATGCCACGAAGATTAAATTTGGTTTCTGTATATAGAATTACCAGTGGAGTCTACTGAATGTAAAATTTTTGAGGGTGGTGGTGAAGCGCGGAAGTGGGGAGACAGTAATTTTTCAAAAAAAATTAATTTTTATATATCAAGAATCGTATCAGATATGATCTTGAAAATTTTACAGGAGTTAGGACAAATAGACCTCTTGCGGAGAAAAAATGTTTGAGGGTGTGGGTGAAAATGAAAACATTCTGATTTTAATTTCTCGAAACCCGCAAAGGATAGAAAGCTAAAAATTGAAAACAGCATAGAGCCACTATAGAGACATCCCAAAGGATAGGAGTTGCAAGGTTCGGTGGTGGGGGGTGGTTTTTCATATCTCAGAAACAGCTTATGCTGGAAAGTTGAAACTTAGTACCTATATATAGATAGTAGCACATCTAGAGTAATTAAAACTAAAAAAAATCGGCCAACAGTCTGGGCGCAACTTTATTATTTTATGGGTCCGAAACGTGTTTAATGCTAAGATGCGGTGTAGGTGACTATGGGACTGACAACCTAAGGAATAACCAGGAGGCTATTTGGAACGTCAACGTTGTTGGCCGATTTTTTTTATATTATTCTTGCGAAGCAATGTTATAGTAATGCCAAATCACTTCATCTTTTCGGGTAGTTCTCATACAAACGTCCTTAGAATTCGTGGCCATTCTAATTTAAGAATGTGTTGAGCTACGAATAACAATTTAGGCATAATTTCAAGACAGAGAATTAAATTGGAAATTTTAAATTTTAATTTACTCAATTCTTCATGCTATCATGCAAATGTCCTTGACAAATAGTAACATGCATTTTCCACAAAGACAATAAATGGTTTAAATATGTGACAAAATGACGTAATTTAGATGTAAAAAGAAAGTTTACAGGAATTGTAGGTAAATGATTATTTTAAGAAGATCTAAACTTTAAAAAAGTTTTTCTCGATTTCGATATCCATCAGTTTAATTGGACACAAAGGCTAAAAACAAAAGAAAACTAGATTCGATTTAAAATCGTAGGGTTGGTACGGTAGGTTGGGTACGTACGTTTGCTATGAACGTAACCTTCGATCGTTACATAAGATCGTACCTTCTCAGACACTTCACCATTTCACTATACAGCAATGTACTTGAGTACGCCATTATATGGCATTATTATGATGTGAAAATAAGAAAAACAAGATGACGTCAGTATAATGATGATTTTGATTTGCCTTCCTTGATTTGACCCAATCGCATTGATAAAATTTTACTTTGGAAGGCATGAAGCCTATTGACAACCAAGAGATGAAAGCCAACGTATGATAACACTCTAGCTGTAATCCTGGCCGCTATTGTCGAGATACGACAGAGGGGCTTAATATACTTTTTTTATTATTTAATGAACAGTCTCATTATAAGATTTAGAAGTTTTTTTCATTAATACCTACACACGAGCCCAATCTCTCTTTTTGCGCTAAACTGAATTATATAACATTTTTGGTTTATAGCTCAACGTGTTCTCCATTTATCGCGAATTTGAGAGAATCCCATCCATTATTTTTTAGAGTAGCTTCGTGAAGGAATAGTATCATTTCACTTGTTTTTCTCATATTTTTAAATGTTGAAAAATTATATGGTGTAAAATTTCCATCGAAGTTTAGTCTTAAAAATTCGATTGAATCTGTTCAAGATTGCATACATTTTTCAAGTACTTCTGTATGGAGATTACACAAAGGATACGTTAAATTTTCCTCTTTCTCCTACATTTCTTAGCTTAATGCGTTTGAGTAGGAACACCTCACATTCACCAGAGCATATCCTCTGTGAATGTGAAGGTTTAACTCACAAAAGATTTCGTCACTTCGGTCAGGTTTTCATGGAACCAACGGAATTCCTGACCATTCCTCTTCGCAAAATACTAAGCTTCATTGAAAGTGCAGGGATTGAAGAGGAATCATAGTCAATCCGGGGGGACGTCACAATAGGCCTAACTGAGAGAGAGGTTAACCATACCAACCGCTTTTGCCAATCTATCTATCTATCTGGAGTAGGAAAGTATAATAGCTTATTTGGTTTGGCAGATAAGAAACTAAATTTTTCTTTTGTATTCGTTACTTTAATAACCAAATGTCGTTCGCTGCTGGTCCCATATGAAGGTGTTCCTCGCTTAAGGAAATGGTTGTGTTCGCCGCTCCTTTTATTATTCAATAAATAATTAATGTGAATTATAAAAAAATACTACTATTTGTCAAGGTAGCTGAATACACACTACTGGTGGTAATCAACCGGATACAAAAAAGCAGCAAAGATTTAAATAGAACTCGTATCGAACCTGCACTCGATACCTAGTGAGCAGTGCCTCGGTTGGTTAATCAGAAGGGGAATGGCAATCTTCGTTGCTTTGGCTAATGAATCGTATCGTAATCAGTACAACAACAAGTCTTACATAATAATAACATACTTACATACATTCCTGGAAAATAGTACAATGAAATTTATCACTTATTAGTAGAGCCATAGATAAATAGAATGGGGCAGAAATTCCTTTAATTAACCTTTCAGTGTTAACTGTTACCTTTCTCTACTTATGCTAACGATGGTATTACTGAAGTGCAAGTCAACACCTGTGTCTGCCCATGTAATATACGACCTACCTGTAACCAATTATTTTTCTACAATTGACGGTGTAAAATACCTCCCGGAAATGAAATCTCGAGCACAGCATATTTTTGATATTGTCATGATTCAAAATTAAATCATGTGCTGAAATAAAAATAGTTTTTAACTGATCATATGTGGTATATGTGCGGTGTCATGTGTTGGACGATGTGTGTATGGTGATCGTGTTGTCATGTTTATTCAACGGAATCAAAGCCTGAAACGAGGCTAGAAACTTGATATGGTCTTTTGTCGGAAATGCCTGTGACGGCGACTTTCCGATAAATTAAATCACAATTTTCTTCATAACTAGACTGTTTGCTTGATTCAAGTTTCTTTTTTTTCATTCATTGCAGGCAATTCAACTACCTCTTGATAACGTGCAGCAAGAAAATATCCAACCTGTTGTTGTTGCAGCACAACAGCATCAGCAAACGACTGTGATAATCCGAAAAGATGTGCTTAGTTTTAATTTTTCGGATATTGAGCGATCGGATTCGCCGCCCATCAGCGATACCGAACGGAATTTGTTATTACGTGAATTAAGTCAGCGAGCGGTTACCGCGACTCCGAAACCACCGATAACCGAACTCGATGACATTTTTATTAGTGTGAAGACAACAAAAAATTATCACGATACACGATTGGCGCTGATCATAAAGACGTGGTTCCAATTAGCAAGAGATCAGGTGAGTGCCTTACCTTCATTTATACCATCCATTTAGCTACTTAGCAGTTCAGCACTTAACTTAGTCAAGACTCGAGATTGCTGTTGTAGGTACCATGAGTTGAGACTTGCGAAGTCGAAGGAGATTCTTCGCTAAAACAGTTCGAACTGCGCAAATCTCAGTGCGATCGTGCTAGTGATCTTGCCAAGTGAAAACCACTTTGTAACCAGTCAATTGGTCAACGTTTTCTTCAATTGAACGTTGCTGCACAATTCGATCGAATTTAAAAGTTTATGGGCACTTGATTCTGTTTGTTTTTTTTATCCCATTTCAATGGAAGCCCGGACGATAATTGACAGTTTCGAAGACGTTAATGATCCTGACGGCTGAAAGATCGTTTTGGCTTGATCGATGTCATGACATAAGATGTTGTTCACTTCATAAATATACGAGAATTGTTTATCTTATTTCACTTGTTGTCTTTTTACCCAACAAATGTGTATGTTATATAGTGCCATCGTTCAGGGGATTACGTTTAATTTGGATGTTATTTTGCGATATACCAGCTCGTTAAGTTATTTAATTTCAGTCATATCAACAGGACTCAATTTAAATAACAATTCCGTCCATTTCATATTAATTTCATGTTTTATTTAAGTTTTATGATGCATTTGCTTATTTAAGGGGCGAGTAAGTGTGCGTGAGGTACTTATCGATAAATGAACTTTAATTTTATTTTAATAAATATCAATTGATCCTATTTCTTGATGCGAATAATTTTTACATAGAGTAAAACGAACAGGAAAATAACCTAAAATAATATCGGCCAAATATGAATTAAATTTTTTTTTCATTTATTTTAATTACTTTATGCTGCGTTAATATAGTCGACGTATGTATGCATCAACTTCATGTTTTTCATGTAGGATTCCACGAATTGGGATTATGTATCAAAGTTTATTTTATCGATCGGTCGCAATTCAGGATGTCATTTCACCCGTCTATTCGATAGAGTTTGACAGGGGGGGGAGGGGTGGTTATTAATCATAAATTTGATACTCGCATTTGTAGCTACTCGAAGCTAATATAAAATGAATAAACTATTGGAAGGTTGTATTACCGGAATATACGCACTAGTTATCAACAACGAGATAAATCATATATATAATTAACTTTATTGTTAAACTAATATTATAACATCCGAACCGTTTATTCAACTTAAGTAACGACTGAAACTTTATCGAAGCCAGCATTGTCATCTTTTAATTGATGGCAAGTTTATTGCGCTAGCTTAAGTAATTTCGAAATTATCCATATATATTTGAAACTTTTCCATCACTTGAGTAATTCTTTTTTATACTCTAGATGAAATCATATAGAGTATTATAAGTTTAATCCAGCCCAAAAGTTTGTAACGCATAGAACCAAGCCTCGGACGAAAAAAAGTTATATATTATTTTTTGTTTATTTGTGGCCAAAAACCACAAATCTGCTTGACGTCCGTCCGTTCGTCCGTCCGTCCGTCCGTCTGTCCGTGAACACGATAACTCAAGAACGCCTTCACCTAGGATCTTGAAATTTTGAATCTGGATGTTTGGTTGAATTTGTAAGGCTGAGTTCGTTAACGGGCAACATCGTCCTACTCCTTCGGGTAGCTGCCATACAAAATGTCCTTAAAACACGTGTTCAAGAATATTGGTCGATAACTTAAGAAGGGTTTAAGCTACGACTTTGAAATTTTGTATGTGTTATTTTTCCAATAGTTGAAGCTAAATATATGATTATGAAGAAAATCCTGTTAGTCCTTCGTGTAGCTGCCATACAAATATCCTGTCAAAATGTATTCACTTAATTTACGAAACTCACTATAACTCAAGTAATCTTTTAGCTACGAATTCGGAATTTTGTACAAGTTAGTTTTGAGTGAAAAGGAAGTTCGAGTTTACTAATCAGCGAAATCCTTTTACTCCTTCTGGTAGCTGCCATACAAAATGTCCTTAAAACACGTGTTCAAGAATATTGCCGATAACTTCAGAAGGGTTTAAGCTACGTCTTTGAAATTTTGTATGTGTTATTTTTCCAATAGTTGGAGCTAAATGTATGATTATCAAGAAAATCCTATAAGTCCTTCATGTATCTGCCATACAAATATCCTGTCAAAAAGTCTTCACTTAATTTACGGAACTCACTATAACTCAAGTAATCTTTTAGCTATGAACTTGGAATTTTGTACAAATTAGTTTTGAGTGAAAACGAAGTTCGAGTTTACTAGTCAGCAAAATGCTTTTACTCCTTCTGGTAGCTGCCATACAAAATATCCTTAAGACACGTGTTCAACAATATTTTTCGATAACTTTTGAACGCTTCAAGCTACGAATTTGAAATTTTGTACACATTAATTTTTGAATGGTTCCAAGGAAAAGGATAAATATGTAAGAAATCGAGTGAGTCCTTCCTGCACCTCCCATGTGAAAGTCCTTCAAAAAGGACATTTTTTTGAGGTATGAAGTTAAACACTGAATATTGTCTTTTAGTTTTGAGTAGCAATCTAATGGCAGTCCTTAATAAAGGACATACAACATGCACACACGTAATTCTACCTAGTGTAAGCGTATCAGTCTGCAATCCTGGAGGTCGTAGGTCCGAACTTCCTGCACTTTTTCGTATTATATTTTCTTTCTTTTCATCAACACTCATCTCCAAAATGTAGTATTACACTGTATGCCATGCAGTCAAATATTTGACTAAACAAAATTTACGATAAGTTCAGTCAAATTCTGTCAAAATAGAGCAAAAAAAATTTGATGATTACACTATCTGACAAAGTGATACTCTGATCCGATATTCGATTGGTGACTACTAAATTAGTTGGAATACTTCCTACCAGTGGGTATGTTCACTTCTAGTTATAACTGGTATTATTTCTTTCATCGTATGAACTGCAATCATATTGAAAGTTTGAAGACCTCAATTTGAATATCGCTGTCTTTCCTCCTTACAAAAGTGCTTAAATCCGCTAATTCTGCCACAGTATTGAATTTTCTGTATTAAAGCGTATATTTTTGGGTAGCGTTCTTGCAGAACGGAGCTAACTGATGAAAGTTTTTGTTTGAATGAACGTTAACTCAACGGAAACTCATAAAAGCTTCTCAATTACTCCGGTATTTGAATTTACTTTAGTGTATGCAATTTTTTTAAAAACTCGTGTTATCTTCTAAAGACGCTGCAAAGGACTGACGGCATTCGTCAAACGCGTATGTAGGTCTAGGCTGTATCAGGTACGTTATAAAAATTTAGGTTCTGCGTTCATGTAATTTTCAGTTCTACAAAGTGGTTAATTTAGTTGTCAACTACCAGGTATCATTCACTGGTACATTTGCAGTTAAATCATATTCGGCCTGCAATAAAATTTATGTACTGCAAAATTATGTATCAAATGTTGAAATAAAAATAAACTGATAATTGCACTGTTCAGATCGGCATGAAAAAAAATCCGCGCCTCTTAGAAAAAAGGGATATAACCCTTTTTTTAGTCACGCTTGAATATCATTCCAAAAGAAAAAATAATTGTAATTCTTAGTGCCATTATATGTCTAATGCTGGGGCTGAATTAGTAAAAATCAGTAATTATCACCAATTAAGTTAAAATAAATAACCTTTAGATTTAAATATTTTCTTACCCATTTAAATCGGTTAATCGCAAACCTTGCAACGGTTACTTTCGATCCCATTCCTCCTTATTACAATCGAAATTTTATTCGGCACTAATTTGTTCCTTCTTTTATGTTAAAAATATGTTGTGTCGACAAATACATTAATGCGGGAATGAGTTTTCGCCCTGTGATGGATACGGGTTCTGCGAGTATGAATTGTTTCATTAATCTTCATTGAACATCGTATCTGTTTTCGTCGCTTCGGACAGGATGTCATTAATCAGTTTTAATAAAGGAGACCGGAGCAAATAAAAGGAAAAGCAAGGTATATCGCAAACATTCGTAAAATATACACACAATACCGAGTTGGTGATAATTAAAAGGAAATATAAATTGCGAATAGCGCTTGTAATGAGTACAAGATTTCATTGCTCTGTGGGAATGTAATAATTTAATTGGAATCGGGATTAGAGGCTGCTAGTGCTAATCCTGCAATTTGTTCTTTAAAATACAAAGTGGGTATTTCTATTATTATTCCTTTCTGTCGATTGCATAATACATTTATCCTAAGTTAATTACAAGCTTGGTCTGATTCTACCTCCTAAATCAGAGATAACCCTACCTATACTGTTTCTTTCCAAAATTAAAAGTGCAATGTAACGACTATGAAAAAAATGGAGAGTGACGAGAACGAGTAAGAAAGTGACTAAATTTTCTGATGACCTACAAAGTGTAAAATCTTCTATCGTATCTCGATTTAAACCGTATTACAGTCCTGTATCTTAAAAATGGTAAAATTTAGTCCGAGATTTTGGCCAGATTTTTATAATTTATTATTAATTTATGAAAAATTCAAGTTAGTGGATTACAACATGTTTTAAAAATAGTTCGGTTTAATTGTTCAAATGTACTGAAATAATTTTAGCTACGTGTTCTTGAGCTCAGTCGAAAAGGGACGCACCTATATCTCACTAATCTGAAAAATAAAATAATATACTTATACTTTTCTAATCAAGTGCTACTCAACCTTTTGACGATTGAAGTCAATTCAAATTATCGTTCACTTCTTCTGATTTTAATAGGGCGCTGATTAAATTCCGGCTCGACGGACCAAAACATTTTCGATTCTTTTCCAAACAAAGATCTTATAAATTTTTCTTTCATAATTTTATTATCGCAAGCTCAAGTGACATTTTTATACAATTGTTCCAAAAGTGACGCTATAGTAGTTGTAGAGTGCAGTGCTGCCAGCTTTATATTATGAGGGAGAAATTAAATTTGATTGTAAGTAGTAGTTGTATAGTGTCAGTACAATTAATATCGGTTACAATATGTAGTTAGATGTTTGTTCAAATTGGATGAAATTACAGCACTTTTGTTTTGTGGGGTTTGAACAAAATTACTTAAAGAAAAAACTATAAAATTGAAATTTCTCAGCTTACACAACTTACATACGTTATCATAAAAAAGTTTCTCTGGTGGCATACGCTTTCAACGTATGGTATATTTGATAGCCATGTAAAATCGGGTGGAGAAACACATGTGGCTGAATTCTTTGCCTGAGACCAATAGCTAGATCTTTTTTCTTGTATTGCATAATAATATAATAATCATCATATGACTTCATCTTCTAAGCCATAGTTGGGCCCCTCCCTGTAAAACGTTATTAGGGTGCCCTTGTTCTTGATCTCGCGTTTTTTTACAGTTCCCCACTTTTATACCCTCTATCCGACTATAGCCGCTTAAAGTCGAGATAGTCTAGCACTTAATCCCTATTTACCGAGAAATACTAAACTCCGATTTATGTTAACGTTGGATACAGCAAAAATATTGAGAAATGTACATGTACTGTGCTCGTTTGTTTATAGCAGGTAAGAACTTTAGGGTGGTGAATATTCGAAAGAAAATAACATTTTTATTGCCGATTCTGTATCTCGATATTGACCACGTGTAGCTATGACTTCTATATGGAAGCTAGCTCAACTAGTAGAGTGGATGTACTCAATGACTCTTTTTACACTAAACTTCAAGCCATTTAAAACGGTTTAGCGAGTGGTCGTCTATTTCGTATGGTAGCTTCTTGATTTTACATATTTTTGGCCTTGTACTTTCATTTTGAAACTGACTATTGTATACCCAATGTTCGATCACTAGCGTACTCAACCAAACTTTTAACTCATATTCAAATTCGAATAAAACTTCTACTTTATGGTTGAGCCGAGTGAGCCCGGTCCTTGAATGAACACATTTTTCAATAACTCTTAAATGTAGGCTACAGAAAGGACTTATTACATTTTCAACCTTTTGCTGAAAATAAATAGAAAAGTACTGTACGCTAAATTTCTTACTCGATGCGTACGTACCTACTGAAATTATCAGCCAAATCGTAGATACCTACTGAATTTATCAGCCAATTTTCGTAAAAGTAAGTGTTTTTTTATCTACTTCTGTATGGCAGCAAGACGAATGAGCTCGAACTCGAAACTGATTCGTATAAAATACTACGTCCTCGCTGGATTTGCTTCACTTTCACTTATTTATATGCAACTATTAAGCAATTAACGTGTGGTAAGTTTAATATTTATAGTTATCAGTCATAAGCTAGTATTACACTGTATGCTGCGCTGTCAAGCTTTTGACTATTTTCCCTGATGTACGCTGTGAATCTAATCGTCAATTACTTTATTTGCCCTGTACACCATCTATTTTGACAAAAAAATTTGACTCTGAAATATTTGACACAATGGCATACTCGTACAGTGTGATACTTTAGATCTGATCTGGATTAAATTTAAAATTTATTTTTATAAATTGATTTCATGTGGAGAACCCCTTTAATATCAAGTTAATAAGGTAAAGTAGTAAGTTATATTCTAAATTCTAGAAAAATTATTCGATGGCGCCTTACAGTATTAATAATTTACTTTTTCTTCATGGAATTAGTTGTAATTTAATCTACTGCTCGTACATTACTTTCTAAATAACAGATTTTACAGCTTATCGTTATTAATCCATGAGATTACTTAACCTTATTCGATTTTTATTGAGTTTCGTGTTTATGAAACAGATCCGTTCACTCCACTGACAAAAGAACTAATCAACATTGCCGATTTGATAGATACTTCCACAAGCAATAAAATTAGATTGTTGAGCGCCAGCTCATTTACGATCTAATAAATCAGTTTGTGAAGATCTCCGAAACTTGAAAGAACTACAAAAAAAAAAAACTTCAATCCGGTTAATAATATAACTTTCACCTTAAATCTTCGAAAGGTGGTGTAATCTGGCCCTAAAGTCTCAATCCGTGACTTATTCGTGCCTCCGGAATGAGTTTTCAGTTCGAATGCTGCCGTTCAGGTGTAGATATACACTGCTCAGGTACCAGCTTCGCGAAACTACTCGTGTAAAGTTGTTTCGCTTGGGAACCGCCCAATTATGAATCCGGTTTCTTTCTTAATCCAATCATGAACGCTACATTGCCGGACGAAATTAATTAAAGAAATTATAATTACCTGCAAGAGAATAAAAATGAAGAACGACGATCGACGATCTTGTCGGTATACTCGAGGTTACGCCCATCGCCAAAATTAAACTGGTGATCGAATGCTCGAATTATCCGAAATATGTAATTTCCCTTCATTACCTTAGCGGTACATGAGTATGCTTATTACAAATTTATTAAGAATAAGACGATGCGATCAGAAAAACTTCTGATCGCGATGAACATGAGCACATTATTCCGAATCGATCGTTTCAACTTGTCCGCCCTGTCCTTGGAATTACACGCCGGGCTGATCTCTTTAAAAACCTCTTTCATCCTAATGAGGGTTATTTTTCTTATGTTGATTATTTATAAATTAACATATCACTAAATGCCATCACGATCGATATGTCGCCTAACGCTTCACCCATTAAAAAGGTTTCATTCAAACAAACGCGCATAACTAATTACGCATAATGAAACTGATAGCGAGCCCCCCGGGTGTGAATCAGGTGGCACTTGAAACGTAAATTTCGATAAGTTATCTTCATGTCGATTCCATTGCTAATAAATCCATCACAATTCAAAGAATCCGTTGAATTAATTAGACAGCAGGACAAGAGACGTTTTCGATTCAGTTTCGTATTCGAAATTCCACGTGACCATCAGTTGCATTTTCCCTTTTATGGTGTGTGTCTTTTACCTTTGGATCTTAATTAATCACCTGGGTATTTCACATAAACATAAATGACCGATTGGTGGTATTGCTGCAGCGAAAGCCACTCCGCGGCCATCATCATGCCCGACTTTGTTCCTTTTCACAAGAATTCGAAGAACAACGACCTTAATTATTATTATTGCTGATAATCCGGATTTGAATATGTTTAAAAAATATGGAAATTTTCAATTTGACTTTTCGATAAGAAAATATCAACACAAAATCTAGCAACGGTTTTTATGTTTATTGTGATCGATTGATTTTAATTAAAGCCGAAACTTTTGAAGTTTTAGGCTTTTTCGCTTATGCATATTTCGTTGATGATATCATCAAAGAGTAGATATTAAAATTTAATCCAAGCTCGGAGTGTTTCGTATTTATTTCAGCCATGAAAGTATGGTGATGTTCTGGACTTTAATTCTATTGTTTCATTCAAATTTCAATTACCGCCATCTTAATTAGCTGTAAAAGCTGATTTATATCACCAGAATTCGGCAACTAGATTTCAAAATCTCAAAAAGCGTTTACATCGCACTGACGTGATTTGTCAAACATTTTAATTAACTTTGTATGATTTTTCGTTTTTCTCCATTGGAACATAACACCATCATCAGCATGAAATAAATAATAAAATTATTGAAGCCCAAAGCTTGCATTTTCAACCAAAAATTCCACCAAATTGGCTGAAATATTATGATCTTTAGTGCCATCTAAGACCTCGGATATAATTCTGCCTTGGCTAAAGGTTATCTTGAAAGGCTGCCTGGATCTAACCTACATTCCTGAAACATGGATGGAAGTCAGGGTGGTTTTCATACCCAAAGCAGGAAAAAGCTCTCATGTCTGCCCTAAGGACCTCAGACCTATCAGTCTATCATCCTTTCTTTTGAAAATACTGGAAAGACTAATGGATGTGTACATCCGCGACAATATTGACAAGCGATTGCTGTCAATATCCCAACATGCGTACTGGAAGGAGAGGTCGGTCGAAATGGCCTTACATTCGCTCGTGCGCACCATTGAAAAATCACTTAGTATTAAAGAATACACCATGGTTGCCTTTCTCGATATCGAGGGAGCTTTCAACAACGTCAGACCAGAGGCAATCACTGACGCACTTTCTATCCTGAAGGTGGAGTCCTCGCTTGGCGCGCTGATCAATTTGATGTTAACATCCAGGATTGTGAACACAAAGCTGGGCGAGTCCTCCTCTCGAAGGTTTGTCAGCAGAGGTACACCACAAGGTGGTGTGCTCTCCCCTCTTCTGTGGAATTTAATGGTCAACAAACTACTATTGAGACTGGAAGGGGCGGGCTGCAGAGTGATTGCCTATGCAGATGATGTTGCAATTGCTGTCTCGGGAAAGCACCTCAACACGTTGAGTGAGATATTGCAGAATGCTCTCTCTATCCTCTCCAAATGGGCAGCTGAATGCGGGTTGGGTGTGAACCCACGCAAAACAGAATTAGTCCTCTTCACCAGGAAATATAAAATTCCTCACGTAAACCCTCCTTCTCTGAATGGTACTAGTCTAGTTTTCACCGATAGCGCAAAATATTTGTCCGTCATCAGACCGATACTTATGTATGGTGTTATTGTCTGGTGGACGGCCTTAGACAAAGCAGTTAACTGCACCACCCTAGGGAATGTACAAAGATCAGCATGCATATGCATCAGTGGAGCTCTAAGAACAACTCCCTCTGCAGCGCTAGACATGGTATTCAGTCTGCCACCCCTAGACATTTTTGGCAAGCAAATGGCGGCCAGTGCAGCCATTCGACTTAAGGCCTCTACACAATGGACTGGCATATATGCAGGTCACTCAACAATCTTGAATAACTTCAATGATATTCCTGAAAACACCGACTACACCCCTCCCAGTTATGATTTTGACAAAAATTTCCTAACAACCATCCCAACCCGTCTAGAATGGGAAAGGGATTCGGTACGGACGGAGGAGTCCGCCCACATATATACGGACGGCTCCAAAACTGAAGGCGGGGTAGGTGGAGGTGTTTTCTCTGACATGCTTAACATTAGCAGCTCCTTCCGCCTTCCGGACCACTGTAGTGTCTTTCAGGCGGAGCTTATGGCGATCAAGGAGGCCTTGTCCTGGCTGAGGTGTAATGTAATATCTACTAGGGATATTATCATTTTCACAGACAGCCAAGCGGCAATAAAATCCTTGGAATCGGCCTCAACAACATCAAAGGTCGCCGCAGAATGCCGATCAGCTCTTAAGGAGATGGCTGAACAGTTCAATATTCTTCTATGCTGGGTGCCAGGACACAGGGATATTCCAGAGAACTGCATGGCTGACGAACTCGCTCGTCGCGGCACTACCCTTCAGATTATGCCGGAACATCGGAATCTGGGTGTGCCTCTCTCTACATGTAAACTGCTACTGGGATTGGACTCAATCGAGAAAACCAACTTAAGATGGGCAGATGGTGTTACATGTCACACTGCAAGACAGATCTGGCCGGAGCTGGATCTAAACCGCTCTAAAGGCTGACTTTGCTCAAAAGGGCGAATATCAGCACCACAGTCGGTGTCCTGACTGGACACTGTCTTATTGGTCGACATGCCAAAAGACTCGGCCTCTTCTCAAACGACTTTTGTAGAAGCTGCCTGGATGAGGAGGAGGAGGAGACAGTCCTTCACCTTCTCTGCACCTGTCCAGCTCTATCAGTCAGAAGGAAAGCTCAGCTTGGAGCTTACTTCTTCAACTATCTCGGTGATCTTGCCGCAATGGAGGTCGCGAGAATCCAACGCTTCATTGCAAGCTCTAAATGGTTCAACGAGTAGGACCGGATTCGATGATCCTGTGGTAACACAACGGACCTTTCAGGTCTAAGTGTTATCGTGTTCTCACGGGCAGCCACGCGTACCTACTCTACCTAGTGCCATCTACCTTAAGGATAAAAATTTTTATGGCGAATTTAGTAAAGTTTATAATTCGCGGAAATGAATTTCGGTTCTATATCGCATATTGGGAAATATCCTCAGCAATACCTGCAGCTGTAAGGGTGTTTCGAATAGTAGGTATGATACACCCTCTGATGAGTCCATGCCTTCCGATGTCGAAACAGTTCCTTCAGACCACAGTTTTAAAAAAAACTGGCTTCTCTAGTGAAGGCAGTAGCAAGGACAGTAATTAATCCCAGTCGGGATTTCGTGTTGGTGTTTCGCACCAGAAACACCTCTGACGCCGAAAAACAACAAAAATTTAGCTTCACCGTAAAAAAAATTCCATTCCCATTTCAACAAGTAATTTCAAAACGTTATTCATAATAAATATGTGACAGTGAATATTGTTGTGAATTGTGAACGTAGTGAAACATAAATTTCAGGGCTGTCCAGGCGAATTTCAGTAGATTTCGAACTGGATATCCACAGAATCTAGTAATTTGAAGATATTTTAATATGGCATAAATGTATGGAAAATCTTGTAGATTTCTACAGAGATTTGTCGAAATCTTAAGATTTCACGAAATCCAGTTCGAAATCTCGCGATCTAGGGAACTAAAAATTAAAAAAATTATGCAACTTTTGTAGGCAACAATGTGGCACATCCAAAAATGGAATTAAAATTACATTTTAATAACAGGCTTTTCGGAGAAAAATCGCATTGATCAAAGGTTCACAGTAGCAAAAATTTGTATTTCGAACCAACTTTCTCAAGATCGGGCTCAGCTACAATAACCACACATACATCAAATGAAAGGTAATTTGATTTCCGAAAAAACAAGATAAAAGATTTTAATTTGTGATTATTTCTTTTGAAGATATAACAAATTATGTGAGTTTACCACCCTGTATTTCAGCGGATTTTGAAAACTAACCCTCCCTGTAGAACATTTTTTTTTCTCAAAATATTAGTCCGGTACCCTGTAGAGCTACATATAGCTGAAAAAGAAAACTCGCCCAATTTGTTGACTAGGTCATCTTGCCAAAATCGAGTCGCAAGCTTATTAGACGTCCAGATTCTATATTTCTAAAGGAGTTTTTGATCGAATTTCTTTCTCCTAGTAGTTGGTGGTAAGTTAAATGTCCCTGTTGGAATCTGAACTGATAGTTTGGAATAAAATGATTTTAATGTGCATGTGTTTGTAAGCAACTGCGGATAATTGCTTAAAGATTACGGTTAGAATGATTTTTATCAGATTCCAGTCTGTAGAAGTTATCTAAGCTTAAGACAACTGCTGAATATTTACGTATACAACGCCTTTTTTCGAAAGATTTTTCATTATACAATACCTTTCTTGGAAAATATTTAAGTAGAATGTTTGTAAGATTTTCTGTTTTTAATTTCCCAAAGAATAAATTTGATAGTTGACTTATGTCCAGTTTGATATGCAGATACCACACTTTTGTAATTGATTTTCGAATTTACCGTATAGTGTTCGGTTGTTCTGTAAGCTAATTCGAAATGGTTGCTGGAATTTCCGTGTTAAAACTGAACCAGAACACCCACCTCGACTTCTGACTGCGACGGCGACTTTACCTACTAAGAACCAGTTTTCAACCTTTACGTTCTTCAAATTGTGTGTACATCGGGTAGACAGGGATAACACATTTAGAAATTGAGTGATAGCACGACTTCGTCGTCGTACTGCCGTGCCGCCGGAATTGTGTTTATTACCATACGTTAATATGTTTTTTATGACTAGTACGACGTTTTTTTCAATTATTACGATTTTTGGTAGATCGCATAATATGTAAAGTCGAAGCCGTAATTATAACCAGTTCCGCGTGCATACTCTTTATATTGATACGAATACATACAATATATTATGAAATTAGTACGGTTCAAATATGTTTAATGATTTTTTCTTTAAGATGATGTAAATTTTCTTTTTTGGATGGTTCAACATAAAATTTTTTGCGATGTTCATGCGAAGATTGATGTAAATCGAACACTAAATAGTTGACTTGTAATCTACAGAACTCTGCACAGAAGGTGTGCTCCATAGTATGGAGTCCATACCAAATAGCTCCGTGTAGAATGAATCTGAATGACAGAGTATAAGAAGACAACCCAAGGAAAAGTGCACATACGAGTACATATGAATACGAGTATGGATGGTCCGGATGTATCTACATATATCGTGTGAGAATCCACCTTGATCGGTCCGTGGTTAGGTGAATAAGTGCCTCGCTCGACGCTAGACCCATCCACAAGGACGGATTGCCGAGCAGGTGCAAATGAAATTGAATCCGTTTGCAACTCATTATCTGGAAGTCTACAACGTTACTTTACGTCCGAGGATTTATTTGATTCGTTTTCGTAGCCGGACAAGAAGACAGACGACGGGATGTGACGCACATTTCGTACGAAAAGTTCTGTTTAAATCCGGAAATTAGCTGCCACTGCCGAAGCCTTCAGCCCATGGACATACGGAAATTATATTCCGCACTCTGCATGGTAAGAAGAAGCTTCCCGTGGGATTTATTTGATTGTGCAACTGGTTGTTGCCTATCGGGTGGGCAGAAAAAGAATTCTTTTTCTTCGTTCGACTACTAGGGGAAAATCGAATTTAATGCACCCGTTCTCGTTTTTATGACCCTCGAGTGTGTCAACATTTTCCTACTTTATTAACATGTCGGTGTCATTAACATGCGACACATATGGCCCGGGCAATCGGTTTGAACTGCATGTGGCCCTTTCTGAGCCCCATTTGAGACAGCATAGTACTGTAGCAAGTCTCAAGAAGTCTGGCTTTGGACCCGGACACTTGTTTGTTTGCTCTTCCAAGACCCTCCATTCTATCCATTAAGAAATTTTAACACTTCATGTAGCCAGGGGCGTGATGACTTCCAACAGGCCGAAGACAGTACCAAGGCAGCGATCTGTTTCTTTCCTCCAAGAACGTTTCAAAAGGCCATGGGAACAATAATTTCGACTCAATGACTACCGAAGTTGTACAACTAGTAATGCGGTTTTTTTAATCGTTCAAGAATCTCAGGGATCGCAGTAGTTGACATAGTTCTTTCGGTTGTTTCGTACGTTTTACGACTTAAGGTAAATTATGTTCCAGCTACAAGACGGACAAGAGTTCTGTGATGTTTGAAAACCTGTTGGTGACACTTTGGGTTAATTTCGTTTCCTCGAAATCACTCAGTGGAAATCCATAAAGTCATTATGCGTGACTGGTTCTTCATGTTATCATTCATCGCTTTGTTTTAAGTTCTGACACGTTTCTAGATCAAGAGCATTGTTATAGTTTCTTGTGCTCATACCTATTAAACGAAAACATGTATCTTAAACATGTAATGTTAGGCGTACCGCTCACTTTTGCTTCATATCTTGAGAATATTTACAGTAATGAATCATCACAGTGGGATCCAATCGAAAATTAAATATGACGATCCTTCGAAACGCGCTTTTCTGGGAATTAGCTGTCGCCAGGACATTTCACACATCGTGCAGTTAATAGTTCCAGAGCAAGAAAACCTATTTTTACATACAGCGCTATTTTCCGCTTCTAGTACATACAGATGATCCAGTAGACTAAATGCAGTTAAATTGAATCTATTCAGTACTGAACATAAATAGATACACTGCTGTATATATACCTACTGACTGTATTAATTTAGTGAAGTTCGTTTTAAGTTCTCAGTCATTGACTATAAACGATATCTTTTTAGTACTGGCGATATTTTCGGATAATTAATAATAATGAAATTTCTTGATGCATTACTAAAGCGGTTTTCTTTAACAGCTATTTCTTCTATAGAGCTTTATCTAAATTTAATGTTTTATAAGAAACTTACACCTGCCAGTATTTAAACTCGAGATTTCACCAGTCTAAAGATAACACTCCAACACCTAGCCTGCTATGTATCTTTTAACTATCAAATATTATATATATATTTATGCTCGTAGTGTGTAAATTTTTGCCTAGAGTACCTACAAAAGAAGTACTGACACAGTACTGACTTTAAGAATTCGCAAAAATTATGTTACTCTCAGTCATGCTTGTATCTCTCAGCTTAAATTCATTCAATAAACGCAGTTTATACTTAATAATTCTAATCAAATAACACCTTACACTGACCATACGTATAGTTGACAGTATGAAATAAATTCAAGTATTCAAGAAAACACAGACGTTTTTTAAGCTTTTGATCCTGAAATCAATCAATATGCTTCTGCCCTATCTGTATTTGTTTCTTTTAATTGTTCTTATAATAATACTTTGTGATATTATTACATACTGCAATACTGTGGAGATAGTAAAGTTTTTGTATTAAATCTGTTCGATTCAAGAGCTTATTCTGTTAGAAAATTTGATATTATTGGGTTGTTCTATGGTATAATAGACATATCAACAAGGAAAAGAGGCCAAAGTACAAGAACATTTTCAAACCAATGATATTAAGCACTGTTGCAGCATTGTTTTTTTTGAGAATATCATTTACAACTTTAACAGCTCTGCATTAGTACTGAAAAATAGAATTCGCGTTTTAAAAGGTTGTCAATACTGGCGGTATTGAATTTCCAATAATGAATATTTCGCGAATGCAGAAATTCAGATTTCTTGGTATTCATTCCGGACAGAAAACCAAGATAGTTTTTGACTAGATATTGACGTATTTTTGGTACAGTGTTCTCCACTTATCGTGGAAAAATGAATTTGTGCTTTCCGAAAATTAAATGACGGACATTAATAATGCAAGTTAAAAAAAATTCTTTTTCCCAATTTTTCTTCTTTTCCTGAGTAAAGTATCAGTGCTTGATTGATGACATCTTGCGAAGTATATGAGTTATTATCAACTCTGACACTATTATGGTAAGAAGAAGTCAATCAAGGTCAAAATCGTTTGTTCATGATAACTGATTCGAAATTTGCAGGTAAAAGGTACGCTGAGAAACCCTCGTTCTTAAAAATCCTGTAACTCCTGAACGATATAAAAACGGGACTAACATAGAACATGTTTTGAAGCGGAATGAACCCCTCTATTACCCTTATTCCGGTCGGTAATCTTTCTTGAACACTGTATGTAAAATGAAAGCGTATGTTGCTCGTAGTTCTAAGTATGTACTTGTTTTGTCTTTAAATAATTACAGAATTTTTCTGTACAAGCTAAGAACGAGCCTAAGAAATTAAATTTATTATACAGGTACTCGTAGTATGGATAGAAACGTAACTAGATTAGTACACTCACAGTTTATTTGGTTGACACTAATATAAATTGTTCCCAAAAACAAATTTGAATGTGTGAATTAATTAGCATTATGATCATGATGATGCCAAAAAAAAAAATTTTAAAATGTTCATAATTGTTATGAATACCTTCATTATATTTGCGAATAGCATATAAGTAGGTACTGGACGATTTCGTAATATATTTATTAATGTTTTATAAAAAAATTATACGGGGTATATTTATTTATTTATTAACGGGCCATGACCTTTGAAGAGAATAATTTTACAATAAAGGTACAAAAAAGTTATCCGACATACATATGTTGTAGAACCCAAAAAACCGAGTAAAACACCGGTACAAACATATGCCCGTTTTATTACCGTTTCCGAGATATGTTTTTAAAACATTTTTTAACATTTCTTTAATTAATATTAATAGCTTCCGAACTTTCACCGTTCAAGGTAAAATAGTATTTTGGGCAATTTCTTGCGTATTGTTTTGTATATCGGTAGTCGATTTATACCCGTTTTCATGACGTTGGAAAGAAAAATTTTTTAACCATGATCATTTCACTGAGAAACGGACATGTTGACCTAAATTTTTTTCTACTTTATTCATTCCAAGGTATATTTATTGCTCTAGTTTTTTTATTTAGTTTAATTCAAACTATTTCAGCAATTAAGCAATTCCTTTTTTTTAATAAAGTGAAAGAACCACTGCTCGCAAAACACTACATAACGAGTCAATAGATATCTTTCTAGTCCTGATATTTTGAGCACTCGACCTTCAAACTTGACGTCTCTGACGAGAGTCTTCTGTCTTATTAAAGGATATATCCAAAGAATAGTAAGAGCATTGGGAAGATATTGATGTAAATATCAGGAACGGTAAAAAGTGATTGAAAAAGGATATATTTTGAAAACGTTACAAAAACGGGCATATATTTGTTCAAGAAATTTACTCAGTTCGTTGAGCTCTACTTTTAAACAAAACAAATTGAATGCTTATTAAATACTCGTATAATTATTTCTCGTGTGGTTAATACTATTCTATGAAAGAAGCTTCATAATGAATAAAAGCCATCAGGCTAACAGTTTTTGCAAAATAAAGTTATAAATGGACGTTGATTTGACTACGAATATCTCTCGATATTGAACTATTTTTTTACATTACGTTACATTTTTAGTTTACGTATTTAGGAAGATTGCGCTAGCAACACAGATAGTATATAAGACCAAAGTTAAGTCTAAAAATATTTTAATCAAAATCGACTTAACGACTTTTATCGAGAGCTCGTAAGATTAACTTTATTGCTGTTTTCCCATGTCGTTAACCTGCTCTGCACTGAATACAATCGCGAAAAGAACACACCTAATATTAGACGTAGTCATACCAGTCTTATATTAGGCTGGTAGTTATGAAACTTTCCACTGCGCGATTTCAAGGTATCATGCGTTTTGAAAGATTAACGGGCGGATTTTTTTTTTCATTATTAACAAAATTCTTTACTTCAGCTTTACTCCGTTTTATAATTATTGAGAAAAACAAACCTCTTCTTTCTGTTCGTTTTTTCACTCCTTTAAAAAAAAGAATACTTTCCACTAATAAATCACAATCTACAAAAAAAAACATTTTCCCAGCAATGAATTTGCACAAAATATTTGTATTACTATAATTAACACTTTGCGGAAGCGAAAGAATCGCTCATATTGTCAGATGATTAACGTGTTAACTCGTTTACTTACAACAAGTAATTTTCTGTTTGAGGAGGAGGACTTTGTTCACCGACTTCATATGAAGAACATTACGTTTGTTTGTTTGCGTCGAATGTTCGTTACCGTTTTTTTGTTCTTTATTTTCGAAAACACTTGGCATTGAAGAGTGTGTGTCTTAATGAAGCGACCACATGTCATCATCAGCTCCGGCAGCATCCGCTTAAAAATGTCTTAAGCGATTGCCTCCTTTGTTTATAGACCACAGAGACGCCAACTTCTTATTTGCTTGTAGTGTTCGCCCGTTTGTCGTCCGAGACTCTGACATTCTTCAGGGCACCCATCGACTTTATTTTATGGACCCTGTATTTATCGATGTTATTGTTGTTGTTATATCTCATAGGGTTCTTGTAAGATTAGAGATGAGGTGATTTGTTTTTTGTCACCAAAGCCGTTGGCTATGGCTGAACATGAGATAAAGATCAATAATAAACTGGACGATATGCAGCGCCGAGTAGTTAAACAAAAAGAATTGTGTGCCAATTTTCCAATTACATGCCCCCAAGAACACTTTAAAATTTGCTGTCAAACATGAGAAATTTGTGAGTACCCTTTTACAACCCCAAACTAAATTGACCAATTAGGGATAGCACATCCGGTAGGTGTAACACTACTTAGTAGGACGCTTTAGTGTCACCACTTTAAAAGACACGGAACAAGTTAGTTCGATTTGCACCCATATCCTGGCTGTTTTCACAACATTTAACACTTGCTGGTTTATTTATAGGTGACCTATCTGCTGAGAATGTCATCAAAGGAACTCTTGTTCGCACGGCTGAGTTGTACAATTTAAAGTTGGTCCACTGAAGTTGTTTTTCTCATTTTTCGGTATATTAATGGTCTGTCTCATTGTACAGACTGTAGATTTTGATATCCTCTCGGTGTGAATGGTACCCCTGTACAAAGGATTCCATCGCAAAGGCTTGTAACAGGCCCGCATGCAGTTGTTTATTTTTCGGATTACGGCCTCGATTGTATGGGGCAGCAAACAAATAATAGCTGTCTTCCATGGCTAATGAGGGCGACCTATGTACATTACGTGTGTGCTTGCTCCTTGGTAAGGTACCTGAACTTGATATACTAAAATACCTTACAACACTAACAACAACAAATCTGTGAATCTGGAGATTAATTACTTTGAGGCGAAACAGAAGCAAATATTTAAGAAATCTTCATACGTTTCGCGTTTTCTTGGAATCTTTGCATTGCGCATCTTTGCATATATCTGCAAGAAAAAAATTAACCTTTGGGATTAGTGCAGAAAAATATGCATGCAGCTGGTTATACTTGCCCTAAAAGTAACACATGGACTCTTGCTGATGAGTGTGATGACTTATCATGACTAAACAACGAAAGATCGAAACATGAGAAGATCGTAATGGGATTGAAATGACAAATATCATAACCTGAAATCTTTAATTATCAAATTCTAAAATATTAGGTTCGCAGCCTGCAAAAGTATTGCTTGTTTTTTTATTTTATAGGCATTCATTTTCCGATATACCATATACCTACGAGTACTTATTTATTATTTGCATTGTAAGTAATTCGAAATGGAATCGACGCAAGTTTCTACTAGCAAAGCGACGCGATTATAGCGATGCGATATCACTGTAACTGGTTGCACTCACCAACATGCATTCCAATCAGATGTTATCGCGTTGCATCGCTTAACGTGCACATGTTGCATTCACTATAATTCTAACTTTTTGTTCGATTACTATCTGTCCCAAATTAAAAGAAATTTTACGATCTTTAAATTCGGTGTGCAGAAAGAGTGAAAATCCACATGTGACATTTAGCTCATTTTGCTTGTGTAAGTAAAACAAGTTTTTCCGTTGGTAGTCGTAGACCTGCGCGAAAAAAATATCTTTTAATTTGGGACAGGCTGTAACGCTAGCGTACAATGGTTTCAAGTTTGATCAACCCGAGCGGCCCTAACCTCCTGGCTACCCAACTGGATGGGCGGCTTGAAAACCTGTCGAGTATCGATTTCATAAGTAACCTGTTTTGTTTGTGTATAATCCCACTTCTGCCACCAATTAATAACCTTTTGTTTCTATTTTTTGGAGATGTTCAATTCACACATTTTCACATTTTTGAATATTAAAACTCATTTAATTACACTACAGACAAATTTTGAGGTTTGCTTGACTTTAAGACAGATCTTTTTCGTATTGTGATTTTTGGTGCCTTTTATATTTTTATCCGAGTAAGCTACAATCTCGATTTCTCGAGCTACGCGGATTTAAATTGCTTTCATCTCAGCAATAATTGCTGAGTTAAGTGTTCTAATGGCGCCCAATGGTTTCAACTCGAAAAATTCGTTTTGCGATTATCACTTTGGAATTTTACAAATTTTTAATGTTTTCCTAGTCCAATGTCCGAACATGCCAGCGAACATAGTCGGCCATACCCTCTTTAAATACAGATAAGGTTACACTATACATCCCCAATACTATGTCTCTAGAACTAGTTCCGGGTTTCTCCGAAATCGCTTGTTTACCCAGGAACTCCAGAAAAAAGTCTAGGCCACTAAACTAACCTCAATTCAATAATACTTCCCTGCTTGCCTACTACTCCTTTCCGAAAGTTTACATCTATTATGTCTACAATATCAGAGATTATAAGGTCGGCAGTTTGCCAGAATTTCATGCTCCATTTAAATTTTTTGCCTGAAGCCAACATAACGCTTAGCAAAATGTCGGTCCTGGTGTTCTTTTAATTCACCTCTACTCCCAATCCCAATATTTTGCTCTAAGCTGAACAAGCTGTGTATCTTGTTGGCTAGTGCACATCGTCCCAGCTTGCGTTCCTCTTGACTTCCAGAGTGCCATCGGTGAAATTAATTCAGTGCACATACAGCAAATACCCCAAAAAAGGTGAACATTCGCCGTTTTTGTTCTTATTAAGAAACTCCAGAACGTGACCCTGCAGAAGGATCAGACATTAAAGTCCGGTTGGTCGTCATCCTCCATGGACGGCACAACGAGTTTCAACAGTTGCAAAAAAAAACTTGGCCCATTTCAACAGCCACCGGCCACAGGATGGACTTTTAATGTCGGATATTGTATTTAATTTCAGAAATTGCATCTTAACGACTTGACCGCATATAGTGCCCACAAATCCCCATCCCCAAGACTCGG
Organism: Beris morrisii; assembly: GCA_951812415.1. Lineage (NCBI taxonomy): Eukaryota > Metazoa > Arthropoda > Insecta > Diptera > Stratiomyidae > Beris > Beris morrisii. The sequence goes on from OX638310.1 coordinate 76,794,781, forward strand.
TCTTACAGTGTGTTGTATTCCCTACTTGACTCTTCTACTTGTAGGCCGAATCTGATAATATCTGGAATTGCTGATTTGAATAAATGCCCCAAGTATGTTGTGTCACGGCGTCGGTTATTTTCGGTAATAATAGCGCGACCATGGCCTTTTTGTCGGCAAATATTTACTAAGAGTCGTGGATAATTCCGGCGATTATATCGCCAGTAAAACTAAAAAAGTGAAAAGTAATGACGAAAATTATTACACAGATGGATGGGCTCTGACGAGCCTGTGCAAGACAATGGAACCTAGCATTGACCTATGACTATCTGAGGTGGACTTGTATGACATCAGTTCCTGGAACAGTGGCGAGGCGATTCAAGCGTATTCTGAATGGCTTTGTAAAGTAGTTTTGCTAAGCCTACAGCAATTGGAAAAAAATCATTGAATATCACAGAGAGATATGGTTACTTTTAGTGAAAGTCTTTTGAGTTTCACCCTACGAAAATAGAAGTAGATTTAAATATTCTTATTTATTATTTATTTAACTGGTAGAGCCTATAGAAGCCTCACTACTTCTCGAACTACGACCTAAGAGGTCTTTTGTTCCTTAGATAGACAGATAGATATTTTAGATATTAGATATTCTTGATATTAGATATTAGATATTCTTGAATTATTTCATAATCTTGAGTGGATTTGATAACTTTGAAAATCATCTTAAATCATAAGAGAACAACAGAAAATTGTATTAAGAAAAGAAGATGTGATGTCGTTAATAAATATAAGGAATAACAGTGGACCCAAGTGAGGTAGACTAGATTTCATTTGGAAACAAGTTGACTTTGCAATTTTGGTATTGATAATGCAGTAGCGTTGCAGGTAACAGGTCATGATCGACTTTATCAAATGACTTTAGTGAAATGAGTATGAGAGAATTGGTGACCCTGCTCTAAAGTTCGATTAATTACCACAAGATAAAATATCTAGTAATGATATGGTTTACCATAATCTCGAGATTAGACAGAGATTATTAGACTGAGTGCACGGGAGTCTCACCTGCTACTGTTTTCAAATGTAGATCCACCATAACAAGGAAAAAACTCCGCACAAGGATATCATCGCGAATTAATACTAGGCGCAAGTCAGAAGTACTAACACATTGTCTATAGTGATTAGTGATAATGTTATACAGGCTAGTAACTGGTAAATTCAATTTTCTCTTCTTAAAATATCTTCATGTGGGACACTGAACAAGGTTAGTTGTAAAGGCAGAGTTCGTCCTGCCAGTTTCGGTTTTTCAATATTCATCCCACCTAGCAAACGGTATCTAATCTGCCAAATGTCTTTAACTTTCAAGCCACAAAGTTAGTATTTTTACGACATTAATATAGTAGAGAGAAATTTGCATTCCATACAAGATATTTATTTTCCATTTTTCACTTGCTGTATTTCACACCTTGAAAACGCCACTGGAAACCAGAGCTCTTACTCAGCTGAGACTTGAACTGAGAAAGCTACGAAATTTATATTACCACCTTGGAATGTGGATGGAACTAGGGTTCAACCCAGCTTAAACTCTTTGTACTCTATTCATCGCCGAGATGGAAATCATATTCGATTGGAACGGGACTTGTGAGAGTTTTAGAAAGATTGAATATTAACCTATTCCAAATGTAGGAAAATCAGACGGTAGGTGTCTAACAAGGAGTATATTTTTAGATGGACATTATTTCGTCAAATTTCATTACCGAATATTATTGTGAAAATGCTTTCGAGTTAAAGGACTTCTTTTCGTTGTCTACTCGGTTTTTAACCACCAAACTGGGCTTAGGGGTTAACCTTTACTGCAGTTAAGGTACAGTCCAGTCAGTATAAGAAGGTAAAAAATATTGAAATGAAAATTGGAATACTAATAACAGTGGAAGGGATTGGAAGAGAGTATAGTAGCTGAATGTTACATTTAAAGGGCTGTAAGTTATATCCGTTGGGAAACATAGTCGAAGGTAGTCATTATGTTTTTTGTGGAATGTGCAATGATAGATTTATAAGAGTTAGATAATCAACGCGCCTATGTCATGGAAATATTATGAGTAATAAATAGCTGTGGCGTCACTAGGCTTGGTGACACCGGATGCGGTAACTATTGGTGTCACCCCCATGTCTCTGCTCGTTATTTCTACAAGTGTGGCATCACTATTTTACACCGTTCCGAAATTCGAAATTTAACCAATTTCTCGGATCGATATTAAAGTCTAGTTCCTCCCTAGTATCTGATCATAGATGTACGTATCAGTACTAATTTGAAGAATTCAGAAACGTCATGAAGAGAAAAGATAACGGCAGGGATTCAAACTTTTACTCAATTTCCGTGTACATACACTTTACTTTTATTTTGTTTTTTTTTTAAATATTTTATTAACATAGAATTGTGAAGAACTTCAAAACGTCATAAACTACAAGATTCATTCAGTCCTGTCACAATATTAACTTCTCAAGAAATATTAATACGATATTGTTCTGATTCGATACTGTAGCACAGAATTGATTCACCTCATAAATCATTGAAGTAATAACGATCCAATACTGTTAAAGCAAAAAACCAATTAGAAAAACATAAAAAATAATTAAATTTCAGTACATAAAGTTAAGCAAAGTCCATATTCAGTTTAACGGTATTTATTCGGGCGTTTCAAAACATAATTCTTATCACTTAAAATGTACAGTACTGTAAGGGCAGTACCAGAGATTTCTGTGGCAAACAAAAATTTGCCAACCATAGAATAATCAAATATTTGACATTGTGGCATACTGTATAATACAAGCTTTACAGTCGCATCTTGTGTAAAACAGCTGTCCCACAACATGGATGCTGGGCTGAAAATGATGTGAACGCTCCTCACATCAACAAAGATTGTCAGGCACTTCTAGACTTCGATCCTGCGTCAAATTGCGTTCTTATACGACTGAACGACATGGCAGATGACCATTGACCGGTAAACAAAAAATTAACTTTTGTTAACCAATGTCTGCGACTCATCTTGAATTTTGACTAGACGTTAAATGAAGATTTTTGAAAGAAGGCTATGCAGACCAAAATGGTATTGAAATTAATAAATGGATCGTTCTAGCCTTGAAGAAGTTAGATAGAAACGTCTCCAGTTAGGCAATGGATTGGTACCCGATGTGTGGTTGATCAAGAAACATATGGGGACGAGCTATCAAGAAGTGAATAAGACCTGACGATAGAAACTATCGCCAAGTATCAGGTCTTGTAGTGGAGCACTGTTGATGTTCTGACCCATTGGAGACTGATTATACTGGAACCGATCAGAAGTATTTCATCATTTCTACTTTATTTTATTTGCACTGTACATTGTCTCTTTTGACGGGAAAAAGTGACTAAACTTTTGGTCCAACTTCTTTAATCAAATATGTGACAGCATGTCATATAGTGTAATACTAGCTTAATGTGACGGTCAATCCAGCTTGTCATATTCCCTGCAAGAACGCGCTACCAAAATCACTATCCTGCAGAAGTAGTCATAACGGTATATTCACCGGGAGAATTCTAGGTAATTAAGTAGTCAACTATCGGGTATCGTTAGCGAGGAGTGAAAAAGACGGCAATATTGAAGGAAAGAGGTGGAGACTCTCACGCATGTACACATATATGAAGTATAAAAGTGAACTGTGTTTCGAGGTGATTTTTGAACTGCAAGATGAATGATGATGATGATTTTTATACTCTAGATAAAATCATATAGAGTATTATAAGTTTAATCCAGCCCAAAAGTTTGTAACGCATAGAACCAAGCCTCGGACGAAAAAAAGTTATATATTATTTTTTGTTTATTTGTGGCCAAAAATCTCAAATCCGCTTGACGTCCGTCCGTCTGTCGGTCCGTCCGTCCGTCCGTCCGTCCATCTGTCCGTGAACACGATAACTCAAGAACGCCTTCACCTAGGATCTTGAAATTTTGAATCTGGATGTTTGGTTGAATTTGTAAGGCTAAGTTCGTTCACGAGCAAAATCGACCTACTCCTTCGGGTAGCTGCCATACAAAATGTCCTTAAAACACGTGTTCAAGAATATTGGTCGATAACTTCAGAAGGGTTTAAGCTACGACATTGAAATTTTGTATGTGTAATTTTTCCAACAGTTGGAGCTAAATATGTGATTATGAAGAAAATGGAGAATTAGTCCTTCGTGTAGCTGCCATACAAATATCCTGTCAAAACGTCTTCACTTAATTTACGGAACTTATTATAACTCAAGTAATCTTTTAGCTATGAATTGGAAATTTTGTACAAATTAGTTTTGAGTAAAAACGAAGTTCGAGTTTACTAATCAGCGAAATCCTTTTACTCCTTCTGGTACCTGCCATACAAAATGTCCTTTAGACACGTGTTCAACAATATTTTTCGATAACTTTTGATCGCTTCAAGCTACGAATTTAAAATTTTGTACATGTTCATTTTTAAATGGTTCCAAGGAAAAGGATAAATATGTAAGAAATCGAGTGAGTCCTTTCTGCACCTTCCATGTGAAAGTCCTTCAAAAAGAACTTTTTTTTCGATGACTTACCCAGTTCAATATATGAAATTAAACACTGAATATTGTCTTTAGCTTTGAGTAGCAATCTAATGGTAGTCCTTAATAAAGGATATACAACATGCACACACGTAATTCTACTTTATTCCCAACTACAATATAAATCGGAGTTCAGTATTCATCTAGATTATTATACGATTGGCTTGCAGCCGATCGTGACTGCAGTATGTTTTTAGTTAAATTTTTGTCAGCAAGGCATACAGTGTGGTATAAGTTTAACAATCCAGAAAACGTTGGTTCGAATCACACACAGGTCATTGTCTTATTATTCACAGTCTTCTCAGATCTCAGGTCGAAACAGTTGCAGTGATTGCGAATGTGGTGTTCAAGTCGTCCATACAGGACCTGCATAGGTTACAAAAATTATACTTGAAACTACTTCAAAAATTCAAAATAGTGGCGCTTTAATATAAATTTTAATGCATTGCACGGATTAAGTACTGGTAATTATTTTATTGCGAATTGACTAGCATAAGTTATTCGATTTCTTATTAGGTATAGCGAATGATTTGAACCATTCGAGCGTTCGAAATGTTCGCGGAGACACATTTCTGACACATAAACCGGTCAAAATCCGGTATGTGACCAGTCGGATATTTATTGCAGCCAAAGAGGTCCATTATTTACATTTTAGTCGAGCAAGTACCGAGCCCGGCATAATGCCAAGCAACACATTCGAGGAACAAATCTTTTGCGCGCCCAGTGTCTTTAGTCGAATGGCTCGTGCCTTCTATAAATCATGCAGAAATGAATAAAAAATCAAAGTAATGGTAAAAGGTATGAAACAAAAGGCCGAAGTCAGCCAGAGCACTAAGCACGTCTCAATTGCGGCAAGCGGGAGTGGCAACCAGCCAGCGGGTCTTCCAAAGCCAATTCGTGCGCAACTTTTGTGTTTTATTTCGATTTTATGTATTTGCCGTCGCCGCCATAAGACCAAGCAAGCCAGCCACATCCGTACGTCTTATACCGCTCGTATTCCGTTCGAATTCATGCAAAATTGAAACAAATCGCAGGTACGGAAGAGGAAATTTTCAAGTCCATCGTACCAGGTAAAACTCCGAGCTAAGATGCTTTTCCTCTACGAGCCAAAGTTCCAATTCAGTGCACATTTGGCACACACAACCGTTCCGTACAATAGTCGCATGTGTAGAGTTCGAAAGATAGTGCAAGGCATAGGTTCAATATTCCGCCCCGGGGCAGTTTTCTTTTACTTCTTTTGTAATATGAAGTATGGGCCACATGTACCTCAAGAGTCTCAGTTAGAGCCATGATTTATTATAGGTGATCGAAAAAATCTTCCAATCACGCTCACGTTAGCCGTTTCTAGCCAACAACAACTGGTAACAGCTCTAACCTGCAAAGCATTCCTAGACCTACTCCCTCGCCTTTGGGCACAAATAACGCAAATTTTCTTAACGTTTTTGATTCAGTCTTAAGTCGAGCTCAGAGCTCAGCTGCACTGCAAAAAGCGATAAGCTCGTGGAACACAAAACCAGTTTAATTGAAAACTGAAAACGATTTATCTTGCGGAGCTCGGTAATTCTATCTGATAGCTAGCCTCAATGCATCTACTTCGGTACGGCGAATTCTTGTAATTAATTCGATGCGATAGCGTTAAAAAACTGCATACGACACAAAACATAAGGTGTAAGGACAAACAATCGAGAAGAGGATCGGTAGCCTATTGCGAAAAGGATCTGTACTCATTCAATAACTGGAATCATAAATTTCGCCTATCCTCCTATTCAGCGATGGATTTAATGTACAGGTTAGGTTTAGTGTCTCTGCCTGACAAAAAGAGCCCCCAAAGGAATTTCATTGTGTTGCCGTTCCCCCTGGAGTGCCCGTCATAAGTATGCTGGCCGGTATTATTCTGCCCCGAAGCAGAAGCAATTCAATCCTTTTATGTAGAGCTCCATAAATAAATGCTCGGCTTCGAACAATGCGAATTGCAGCAGCTCCGCTCCGACTTGACTGGGTCCTCCATACTGCGTCCGCGTTTATACAAGAAACGCCCGCAATAAGACGACTTTCATATGGAAACAGAGCTGGATCTTTTTGGGGCTAACTACTTCTTTTAATCGGAACACGAGCGCTTATCTACCCGAGCCTGTCTGGCTAGGAAGCCGGCAGTTCCATTGTATGGTTTATGTTTTCTTGCTCCTATGGACAGGTACTTGCTGCGGGTCTTGTTGTTGTCTTTGGATACCTTCATATTAAAATTACGACTTTCGAGCGTAACTATGTAATTCAAAGGTAGGGAGTGCAGGTATCGTTCTTTATTACTTTCGTCTTTGTCTGTTCGTAATTATGAAAGTAACGTGCTGTATGGCCGCTTTCAGGGCTTAAGACTGGTGTTGTGACTGTTTTAGACGCTCTGCAGGAACACAACGTAATGTAGGCATACAGACCTCATTTCGAATTCTGGAAATGTGATTTCCTTGAATGTTAATGTTCCTTCTACGGTTGAAAGGAACCAAAACCCTTCAAAGTACGTGCGGACACATGTGTAACTAACTGTTATGTGCGTTCTGCCTCTCTTCCCATGTGAATGCAACCAGAAGGATATACAATACTTTGAAATATTGTTTCTATGTTTACTAGAATTAGTGCTTCTTTATATTAAAGTGAAAGTTCTCTATAATGAAATTTTCACTATAAACTTCGTTCCCAATATCTTCCTACAATTTGAATAAATTAAAATGTACAATGGAGCTATTTTACCACAATAAGCTAATATATATTTATAATATATCGCCGTGTCGGAAGAACAGTGACGCAACTGCAATTTTGAAAATTTTTTGTTTTCACATTTCAATATTTTGTGGTTTTGCTATGCTTGCATAAAATCGTTCCCCGTTGTTTTAAACGAACGTGCTCTTGATCTAAGCTGTCTATAGTAACTATTAATAAGCTCGTATGGCTTGTGGGCAATTGTCAAAAATGATATTGTTTCTCCGAAAAAAATTAGAATTTTTTGCAGTTGCGTCACTGTTCTTCCGACACGGCGATATGTACATTATATTCTATGCTGTCAAATATTTGACTAAAATAATTTCACGAAAAGTTCAGTCAAAGTTGTTTTGTCAAAATAGAATAAAAAAAAAATGTTACAATCAAAAATTTGACACACTTTCGACTGCATATTTACCAGCCAAAATAGTCAAATATTTGACATAGTGGCATACAGTGCAATAAAGCTTTAGACCTAATTATCGAATTGGATCTTACTGTCAAAAAACTGTCTCAGGATTTCAATTTCTAAGCGGTAGGTGTATAGCAGTTGACTGAGTCAGTTTGATAAAGGACTCTGTCGAGTCCGAAACGTTACACAATTAAAAAAAAAAAACTGAATAGTATTTTATCCGGAAAATTCTATTTTTCATTTCTTATTTAGTTAATTTGGGAAACGAATGTATAAATGTATAAAAATGTTCAGTCTGTCTGTGCGCCGTACGCCATCCGCCATACGCAAAACGTTTGAAAGCTTATAGCTCTCAAACTCTTTGAGCTATTAAGTTGAATTTTTGTTTGTTGGTAGACTGAGCAGACTCCTTCAAGTGCCCACCATTTGAGTGGTGGGTAAGAGGGGGGAGGTGGGGGAAGCGTTTTAGACGGACAATTTTGGTTTCTAGATCTCAGTAACCGCTTAAGCTAGGAGGCTGAAACTTGGATTTTATATAGAGCATCGATAGTGGACCCATTTGCATAAATATTGCTGATATGGGTGAAGGGGTGTGGGAGTGGGGGGAATAATAATACGTCCGAAACGCTCGAAAGCCAAGATCGAGACATTCTAAAATCCATATCTCCTAAACGGTTAATGTCACGAAATTAAAAACTTAATGAACATCTGTGGGTATACTAGGAGAAGAGATCGGTAAAATTTTTTTGTGATAAGGCAGGGGCATACGGAGGTGGGGGTCGAAAAGTTTTAGATTACGATATCTCACGAACCAATTGCAATTGCAGTTGCCAAATAAGGTTTGCTGGATGTAAACATTTTTAAGTGGGCGGTGGAGTATGGAAGTGGAGGGGATAAGAATATTTCTAAAAAATCACGTCTCATATCTCAAGAACAGTGTATGATAATACTACATTTTTACTTCTTTTCGATTTCTACGACTAATGAAAAATATTTTGTGAAAATTTAGATTTAATATACTTCGTACATAGATAAAATCACTACCAAATAATTCTGTGGTAAAAAGCGATAAAAGCTTAAGTCGAGAAAAAAATTAGGCGGTTACGTGCATCAAAATTAATAAATACACTAATAAAAAAATATATTAGAAGATCTTATTTTATTGAATTTATTAATACAACACAATAATAATATATTATATGAGATAAAACTCTATCAAAGAATGGTGATCACTCCACGTGATCATAAAGGCAATGACCAGCGAGCATATTAATTGATCAGCGGATATAATTCATGTTAGCATAAAGCAATAAATTACCTTTATGCTAGCATTGCAATTATTCGTCCGATCTACCTTTGCACCGCACATGCTACCATTGATTTGCAATATTAGCATAAAATTAGTATATAAGTTGTAAAATACATTTTATAAGCCCAGTTACAAATAAAGTTATTAAGAAAGTACCTTTTCATTCTTAACAAATGGCAATTTTTTTAAAAAATGCAATTGAAAACTTGAAAAATGATTTTTTCTTATCTCGACATAAGCTTTTATCGTTTTTTACCACAGAATTATTCTATTTAAATCAATTCTTTATCAGTTGCTCAAAAACGTTATTGAAAACTGTCATTATTATACTCGTATACACACTCGAAATCAATTTCCTGTTTTCAGGAACGCTTCCATTGTGATAGCTACATACTGAAGAAATCTTTCTTTCTCTTTGGTCGTCTGATATCTTTCTCATATTTTCGGAGAAAAGTATTAATTACTTTCTTTAAGAAATATAAGGCAGAATATTGAAAGATAATTTTTTGTTGATTCCTGTATGACTTTAAAAACTTCTTCTGACGTTTCTGAAGCATTTACTGAGGTGATGCTTCTGGATTGGGATGACTTATATTTGAAAGATACAAATATATTGTTACTCGCCCTGTTAAAAATGTTATAGGTATGTTGTAGAAAAATCTATGACAGATACGAGAAACTACTCGAACTTCCTGTCGTTTGTAAGTGGGATGTGAACTTTTCAGATTGAAACAATCCGGAAGGAAAGTAGAATTAAATTTGCACTTCGAACGAATCTTCTCTCTTTCATCTCCTCTTTTGATTTAAGACGAAATAGGTATTTTCTTTAGACTTTATCACAGACTTCAGACTTTATCACAGATAAAGACTATTTATTAACCCTTCGTGGTCACACTTGGTAGAATCGACTCGACGACAAACTTTGGGCGTAAAATAATAAATACCTTTTTTGAAACGCGCACTATGCTACTATTTTTTTCAGAAGTTGCATATCTAAGAAGTGAAACGTCAAAATTTTATGAAAATATATTGAACATTGACGAAGCTATAATTTTTTTTAGCGAAAAAATGTATTTTTTACGTTTTCACCTCTTCATGAAATTTGTTTAACATGTCGCCATTTTATTTTTTATAAATACATTTTTCGGACATCACCTAGAACGTTTAGAGCATGTTCCGTAATTACCACCTTACGTAATAACCACTTCGGACGAATAGTTTATCACAATACCGTTTTGAACTTTTTGACTGGGTAGAATCGACCCAGTGCCACCGAGATTGAATACAGAGGTGTGACCACGAAGGGTTAATTATTGTATGACGGCTACTAGAAGGATGGTAATCTTCAGATAAGCAGAATTTCTTGAAAATATCGCATGGCTTTTCGGGGATTTCCCCGAAACTTCAAATTTAGTAAATCATTTCACCATTGGAAGTAGTTTTGTACGATTTTCTCGTTAACTGGAAAATATTCAATCAGTTTCTTTCTGTGTTATCAAATATAAAGTGTAGGAGCGATAGGTGCTTATGATGATTGATTGATGCTGGAGTCTTCATATTTTATTTATTATTATTTTTGTTATCGAGATGCGTTGCTAAAGAGGAATATACGAGTATGTACTTTTATTAAGTGAAGTGTGGAATTGTAATTGAGTCAATATTGTTGTATATTAAATGTTTTTTTTACTACTTAACAGAATTAAAATTAATCAATTGCACTGTACTATTGAATTTAATTCCGTAGAAGTGTCTTTTTTTATGACGATAATGCCATATTCAGATATCGACTATGTGTACAAATAAAGAAAAAATTTATTAAAATATATCTGTCTCTATTTGAAGGATGGTTTTTTTCTTCGATAACAAAAACTTAAAAGGATATCTGTTCAAAATTTTACATCTCTCACTTTCAAAATAACTTAGAAATCGACAAAATAAGATAAGATATGGTTTTTTCAAATAGTATACCGAACTTACCCTAGCCAGCAATATTTTAATACCTGGAAATATATGCAATACAAAACATTAATGCAATATGTACATAAATAAAATAAAATTTGATTACATATTTAGATAGCTGTGAATGAAAACTCTTATGTATGTTTTTTGGAAACTGGGCTAATTAACAAAAAACGAAAGATTAACCCGATTGCAGTCCATTCCAATAACTTTTCCTAGGAAATAATTTTGCAATTTCATACATGTTAAATTTTGCAATTTCATACATATTAATTTAAATCCAATTTCAAGCCAGAAGAAAAGAAATCTAAACCATATTCGACAAAAGGTCGAAGCCATTTTAATACTAAAATCAAGCTGTTAAAGCGACTAACAACTGAAAATAACGTAAACAATAGATTGGAATTATTAATATATTATATTATTATATAATCAAACATTGAAGAAAATGCAAACAAAATATCCATCCTTTTATTTCATATTATTTATCAATGACAATTTTAATAGAATGGAAGGTTCATTCAAAATAAACCCATAGAATGTGCTTTTGTCTAAGATTGAATCAATTACAAACTAGTTTAAAATCACCAGAAGCTGTATGAGATCACTATATATATTTAGTATTGAATACTTAGTAAATTATTAGTTCACATGTTTACCAATTTTCTGTTGTGGCGTTTTTAAGCTTAAAAAGCATAATTATGAATGAGAATTTTTACTTTATGACTTGTTCAATAGTATTGTGATTGACCTAAAATTTAGATTTAAATTTATAATATTATTCCAAATATACTCATTTTTATATCTCAAGGAATACTAAAGTTAGAAAGCTGAATCTTTGTATTTGTACAGGGTTATATGTAAAACATTCTAAAAATATAGTTTTTAACAAAGATAGCACGGTATGGGGGTGGGGAACTTATTTTCTATCTCATGAATCGAATATGCTTGAAGCCCAAAAATTGTTATGAGCATGTAGATTTACGGAAAAAGTTATTTAACCGTTGTATTGGTGGCATAAGAGATGCTCGGTGAAAAGTGGGTTCAACGAATTTCGTCATATCTCTTAGGCTTTCTGAGGTATCGAGTTAATTTTACTTCCACGATCTCCTATACAGTCATAGAAACCTTATTCACTATTCTTTATATTCATACTCTAAGGCGGTGGAAGAGGGTTGTACATGTTTGTACGAATTCAATCATCTCTAGAGTCTGATGGGATATCAAACTATATCGCTAAAATAAATTTCAGGTTTTTGCGATATTTATCCGGGGGTAGTACGGAGGTGGGGCAAACAAATTTTCCGTTAATAGAGTTTTTTTCACAAATTCACGAATTCCGTCATATCATTTAGGTACGTCGAAATATAAAATTTATTTTACTTCTGCAGGCATTTTACAAAGGCGTCTAGATACTGTTTTCCAATTTGTTTCGATATTCCACCGCTAAGGGGGTGAAAAAAGGGTTGTGAACGTCTTCACGAATTCCGCCATATTTCTTTGGTGTAATGAGATATCGAATTCCCTTTAAAGTCTTTAAATATAAACGGGAAAACCGATTTAAGCATTTTTTGATATTCAAGGTGTTGTTCAAGTTCCCACGAATTCAGACAAATCGTGTAGGTCTAAGATCGACTTCGCTGTTAATTCTATGGGCTAATGATCTAAAGTTTAATGTCAGCATGAAATGGTTGTGTACGGTTTTACGAATTCCAACATATCATTTAGGTCTGATGAGATATCGAATTGTTTTATACTTTATAAAGGACTTTCTACAAAATCGGTTTCAGCATTTTTTATATTCAATACCTAACATGTTATGTCGATATTTTATCCTGTATGATTCTTTTAATTGAAAAAAGGAAAAATGTGCCAACGTCTTGGCGCAACTTTACTATTTTTTGGGTAAGTCCGGAACGCGTTTAATGCTGAGATGAAGTGTGTACTATTCGACTGAAAACCTAAAGAATAATCAGGACGCTATTTGGAACTGATTTTTTTTAGAATATCAGTCGCATAGTACGGTCTTAGCATAAAACGCATTCCGGACTTCCACACAAAAAATAATAAAGTTGCGCCCAGACTGTAGGCAGATTTTTTTGATTTATAGCAAATTTTATAGCATCTTTTCCGTCTTTTTGGCTGTGGGGCTTCAGCAAAACTCGGATCCTGGACTAAATACTTGTCATTTTCTTCAGGCATTTTTGAGACATCGTCGTCGCCGCTGTGAGTATTTCCGTCGAAGCACCGCAGCATTACTACTTTTTCGTTGGCAGCTGTTTTTAGCCAATTGACTAACTAGCTGAATTGTTAAGAGGGTGGTTCAGATTCTGGATATACGGAAAAGATCGGAACTTTTTGGCGAGTGGGGTTCGAATCAACAACTTCTGGCATGGTGGACTAGATCGGTCGCACTAGGCTATCGAGGGCCGAGGCCATCTTCAATATACGAAGCGCCAGATACAAAAATATCATTCGCTTCAAGGTAATGATTTGAACAATGCACCGGTTTTTACGTAGGTACTGTGTCTTTAATAGTCAAATTGAAATTATATTCGAATACCATTACGATTGTATCAGTCACTGAGTGGTAGAATCCATAAAAACAATTTCACTGTATTGCAGAGGGAAATCAACGAACTCTGGGAATAAAAGGAAATTTGCATACAATACCCTTGCTTATACCATTACTCTCGAGTGTGGTTGGTTTCCTCAAAGGTGCGACTGTTATTTCGCATTTATGAAGTGAAACTTTATTCTGCCTTTTTATCAATTTAATAGGTTGCGTTTCCTAGCATATTCTCGGGTACATGTATCTTGGAATTGCGGTAATAGAGTAATATTTAATAATGTTACCGGTTTTGAATCTCTCCGAACTTATTAACCAATGTTATAGATATTTTTCATCTTAGATGGCTTCGAACTGTAGGTTTGCTGTCAAGTGCAATTTCATCGGCAATTTTGATCTACTATGTGCCGAGCAACTGCTCAACGCTGAAGGCACTCGATGGATGGATGAATTGTGTTATTAATATTTAAGTATCTTCGTACAAATAAGCACCTTGAGGTCTAGCGATTGCTACGTAGTTGGAAATTTTCAATTCGTTAGGGAAAACGGTCAAAGATCGCGAATACGAAGATTTAATATTGGTGTAGTGTGTAACCTGTACGAAAGGAAAACAAGTAACCACTCCACATCGCTGATGGAAAATTGTTTTCGTGCTGAAGATGTAATTAATGATACGCGACGTAATTACCCTCTGTTGTATCATACTTGTAGGTAGACTTCATTGTTTCCAATGAAGTTTTACGAAACAGAAGTTTCTGGCATTTTGATTTATAATCCGCTTTCGTTATTGTTCTCTTATCTGATAAAAAGAAAATTGAGACGATTCGGATTCACACAGCAGTGAGAAAAACACGAAATTTTATAATTCGTTGTACTGTTTGTAACGAAACCTGTAGAACCTACTCTTTCTGTTCGTATTCCGAAATAGAAAATTATTATGTACTGAAAACTACTCGTCCGATCCAGGAGTTCACTTTAAAGCAAGAAACTTACCAGTATCTTTAACCGGTTTTTTACCGATCCCTTGGGGGTTGGCGATAGCGTAGCAACTTAACTCCAGATATTTTGTTAATCAGATCAGATAAAGGAACGGTGATGCTCCAGAAGAAAAGCAATTGGGAGACAGTCGTCCATGAGACGTACTTGAGCTGTGGAGCCGTAGAAGAGAAAAGGTTTTAAGTTGAAAATTATTGGCTTAGTGAAAGTGGAATAAATAAAACAAGTTAATTAGATAGATATGTAGGAAAATGAGTTTGTGTGATAGACCCTCTAACGACTTCGAATCAAGTGTCCAACAACGTTTTCTAAACTCACCTTTCCAGTGAAGGTTTTTCATTTGTCACGCTTACAATGGCATCATTTCGCATAGCTAAAGAATATCTAAAGTAGCGTTCTGTGTCACAGTCGAAAAATTCATGTCGTGGTCTTCACATACCTAACATCGGAAAGACATACCAAATGTTAAAAAAACGATATACCATACCATGGGACATCTAGTGGTTTCTTTTTAAATCATAGGTTATTTTGGCACTGAATGCTGATTCCCGCTCGAAATCTTGACAGAAAGTCAGTATCATACCTCCGCGGAACGAAATGAGTCGCTTTACGCTTGAACAACGTTGGGAAATATTGAAAACTTATTTCCAAAGTGAGTGCTGTGTAGCCCAAACAATGCGTTTTTGAAAAGAAGTTTTGGCCGAAATGAAGCACCCACCGCGCCTGCTGTACGCAAGTTTGTGCAAAAAGTTCGTGAGACTGGCATGCTAGTGGACAACACTCATGGCCCCCGTCGTCGTACGGTTCGCACAGACGAGAATGTGGCTGCTGTAGCCGAGAGTGTGAGACTCACTCCACGAACATTAACTCGCCGTCGATCTCAACAGCTCAACATTTCACGCACTAGCCTGAGGAGAATTCTGCACAAAGATCTCGGATTATTCGCTTACAAGGTCCAATTGACTCAGCAATTGAAGGCGCACGACCATCCGCTTCGTTATCGCTTCGCAATTTGGGCCTTAGAGCAGCTTGAATTGGACAACGATTTTGGGCGAAAAATCATCTTTTCTGTCGAGGCGCATTTTCATCTCGGCGGCTACGTTAACAAACAAAATTGCCGCATCTGGGGCTCGGAAAACCCGCACGTTATTGTCGAGAAGCCAATGCATCCACAGAGAGTGACAGTTTGGTGCGGATTGTGGAGTGGTGGCATCATTGGACCATTTTTCTTGGAAAATGAGGCTGGGAACAACGTTTCGGTCAACGGTGAACGTTACAGAGCCATGTTATCCGACTTTTTTTTACTGAAATTGAAGACCTGGATTTGGACGACCTCTGGTTCATGCAGGATGGCGCGCCATGCCACACAGCCCATGCCACAATCCATCTATTACGCACCAAATTCCCAAATCGTGTTTTCAGCCGTCTTGGCGATGTCAATTGGCCGCCTCGGAGCTTCGATTTGACCCCTTTGGATTTTTTTTGTGGGGAACCGTGAAGGACCGATGTTATGCCAACAATCCAGAAACGATTCAAGCACTTAAGGCCAATATCATCCAAGCAATCCGTGAGCTACAGCCCGAAACCATCAACAAGGTCTTGGAAAATTGAAGTGACAGAATGCGCTACTGCGCAGCCAGCCGAGGCAGCCACTTGAACGAAGTTGTGTTCCATCATTAATGGGAATGTTTACTCTTACTAATAAAGCCATAACACATGGAAAAAAATTTAATTTTGTTCATTTTATTGTATTTTTAAAAAGAAACTTGTATTTAGCCCACCCTGTATAAACGATTGTTTTTTTTTAATAAAATCAAATGCTCCTACATCTCGATCGATATCGGCATCACGGACGTCAATCTCGGGAGGCAGTTTAAAAAAAATGATGCACTCCTTAAACCGTGCGTGCGTACGTGCATATACTACATACATTACCACCGACCCGGTCCACTTATCCCCTCAATACAAATATAATCAGCATGGTCCTGTTCTGAACTTATATTCTAGGCCTCTTCCTGACGCCACTGCTTCCACCCCTGAAAAAGTTATCAGTACTATATACAATGTACATTGCAATAACAGATAGGCAATTCACGGGTGAACTACTCTAAAAGAACACTTCATTGAAGTGAGTCAGTGAAGTAACTCAATTATTTCGGTGAACTGCGGTTCAATTCGAAAGGTGAAAAAAAATTAAAAACTAATGAAGGAAAAACGAAAACTAAAAGAGTGAACTGTACGATGAGAAGAGAGACAGCCAACCAACCAATCTTCTCGTTTCGTCAGTCTCCGAGTCCCTCAGAAACACACGCAGTCGCAGAGAAGACACAACTTAATTCTTTATAAAGTAGCAGCTCATCTTTCTCATTGGTTTATCATAGTGAGTGACTACTGAATGACTGGTTAAAAGAGAATAGAGTAAGTGGACAGTTCAATTGAAGGAGTAGTGACTAGTGAGTGACTAGTTACTACTGAACGGCGGGAAGAGAACAGATTAAATAAACAGTTCAATTGAAGTACTCCACTGAACTAACTCTTTAAAGTTAATGGCTAGTTGTGAAGTACTTCACTCAAATGAACTGTTTTTCCCATCTCTAATTTGTAATGTCTCGATTCCAACCTATGTCTGTACGCCACTCTACCCCTAACCAAATCTATTTTTAGGAATACTATAATACAAGCTTATCTTCGAATAAGTTCTAAGTTTCGACTTAGTAGCGTGTGCCGTTCTGGAGGAAAAATTTTTGAAATTTTCGCTTTAAAGCAGAAGTACCAAAATTGTTTATATTTTTGGCTATAAATTTTTACGACAAAGCCTGCTTTTTGGTACTATATTTCTTTTATATTTGTCGATCTCTCCAGAAAGTATACTGCCTTATAACAAAAGTTTCATTTAATTTCCGAATAGCGAATTTTTTCACTCACCTTCGAATTCGTTATAGAGAAGTTTTATTGCACATATGGTTAGCCTTCATGTCAAAAACATTCCTTCTAACTTCCTCGACATTCTGAACATGAACCAAACGAATAATAAAGTTCGTCCAGACTATTGGCAAATTTTTCATCCATCCAACGTCTTTCCCAGTCATCGCCTTAATCATACAGTCGAGTCAGTTTTGCGCCATATCAGTTATCGTTCTTTGTGTGATTGGAAAAGTGATGAAGGCTTGTGATTGATTGAATAAAAAATGATTTTGAATTTTTCATCATTGACTGAACAGAGAGAGCCAGCGTACTTGTATGTGTGTGATGTACATATTCTTTAGATTATTGACATTTAGTTCACCTGTTCCATTTTTCATTTCAGACTTGGTTCTTCACCGACACCGACGACAAGTACTACCAGGAAAAAACGAGTAAGTAGAATTTCTTTAAGATTTACCTAGTCATACCGGGCCTAGTTCTGGAGCGCGA
The DNA here is from genome assembly GCA_951812415.1 of Beris morrisii. Lineage (NCBI taxonomy): Eukaryota > Metazoa > Arthropoda > Insecta > Diptera > Stratiomyidae > Beris > Beris morrisii. The sequence continues at coordinate 76,812,767 of OX638310.1, forward strand.
GTTCTTCGGGTAGACGTTTATAGATTGATATCCTTTTGTCTAGGGCTGTCAATAGAAGTTAGGGTAGCGGCAACAAAAAAAAATTATATCGATCTAAACGTCTATCAAATTTCCTATCGATTACGAGTATGGCACAATTGAGGCTGTCTGGCGGGTTCACGTGGGAGCGGATGTGACTTCGACTGTAGAACATTATAGGAATGGGATATATTACCATCTTCTGGCTAGCGAAAAAGGGTAATTCCTTTCATTTATGGCTGCTTTTTAGGTCTTTAATTAGTAATTAGTAAATGACGGCTTTAATGATAACTATCCAGTTGAATCCAGTGATTCGCTATAGATGTGCAAGATGTCAGAAAATTATCGCGAAAGGGAAAAAATTGAAACAGTTTGGTTTATACGGCGATAGTTAGCGTGAAAGTTTTCGAAATTTTGCGATGGTGCTATCAATGCTATCATTATAGTGCGAAAGCAGCAATCATGCTGTTTACACGATGTAACTATCACGACAGTATGTATCATGATATCAACTATTGCAAAAACTATCATCGTGTAATCGGGGCCTTATACTATGTTCAGACTACGAGATTAACGCGATTAAATCGAGTTAAACGCTTTGGAATCACTTCCCGAACGCGTTTAGGAAAACACGTTGCTACAACGCGTTTAACAGAAAACATGCACTGCGACTCTCGCGGAAATCGAAGTAAACTTTAAAGGAAACTATTTAATGCTGCAGAAACAGAATTTTGTGCTTGTGCAACGACTGCATTAGCTAATTAATTCACTTTTCATTACTGCTATACAAACACTTTTGTTTCAAATAATTTAGAAACCATAAATTTGATAATGAAACGCAGCTGAATATCCACTTGTCAAAACAAATCACGTCAAGCAGTCATGTATCAAAATAAAACGAGTTGCCTAGTCTGAACACTACTTTTTAACTCCTTCATTTTGCCTACATAAACGCGTTTAAAACGCATAATCTGTACAGGGTATTGGGTAGGGTAAAAGTAGATAATTCCGGCCATTTAGAAAAAAGGTCAGATTGACCGATATTTAATGCAGTGGTGGATTATATCAGACGTCATTCTGGATAATACCGTCAAGTACGATTCACGCATAAGTCACAAATGCACCTCTTGGTAGGGTCATATCAGATTTTTATAAACTGAGCTACTTTTATCCTGAATCACTTTTCTTTTTACCGTCCTGACGTCGGCAGCTTTTACGAGTATTTCCCATTCTCAACTGAAACTTCTGTTTTAGCTGCAGCGGTGATCTATTTTACTTTTATCAGTTTTACTTTATTATTTCAACAAGAACGTTGTTTGGAAAGTAAATTTTGTTTATAGAACAGCTCCTTGTAAAACTCAACTTTCAACATGCATCAGTTGTTCTCCAAACGAAAATTGGTAAAAGCCGTTTGCAAGTAAAAACGCACAAAAGACCTAATCAGATTTAAGACATGACGAAATTCGTGAAGGTATATACAACCTCCTTACTTCCCGACTATATAACAAGAACGGGGAATTAAACACGATTTCGATGTCTCATCAGACAGACTTAATAGATATGGTGGAATTCGTGAAAACGTATACAAATCATTTACACACACTTAGGGCTTGAAATTGATCAAAAAATACTGAAATAGATTTTTAGGCGATTGTATGAAAAGTCCATGAAAATAAAAAGGAATTCGAGAGAAATGCCTGAATTCGTGAAAACATATGGAATCGCTTTACACAACCTTCCAAATTTAATATCAAAAAAAAAATTAAGAGATATGACGAAATTCGTAAAAATATGTAAACCCTTTTCATCAATAATGTTTTTTTGCTTAAATTAATTTTCTAGTAAATCTACGTACACGAACTAAGTTTCAACTTTCTAGCATAAAGCATTCCTGAAGCCTGTATTGCACTGTATTCCACTATATCAAATATATTATTGTTCTCGGTGGACTATGGTTTGACGACCTGAAGGTGATTCATCCTTATCCCAAAGCGATCGGAAACATTTTGCCTGGCCTTATATGCGAGTGTTCAAAAAAAGCACTTCGGAGAATGAAACTCTGAGATACAATTAAAATGTTATCAAAAAATCAAAGAGTCTACAAATGTGTGGTACTTAACATTTATTTTACAATTTAGCTAACGATTTATCATTGAATTTTAATGACTCTACTCCAAAACGTTTCTATCATTCGGTACAAGCCCATAAAATCCAAAACCTCCAAATTCAATCTATCGAAGAAAACTGTCGAATTGTTTCACATTAATTGGAATCATTAAAGTCGTAGTTCCTATCAAGTGTCGTATCTTGTTGGCTATTTGGCCCAACAACTACCGCTCGAAGCTGTTTCTCTAAGATAGCAGATGCTTCGACTATTTAATTGCAGACATCGTCTAACTAATCTCGTAACTCGTATCTTAAAAAGGTTTTCCTAGAACACTCGAAATACGAATCAATAAAATTTCAATTAAAAATTTATTTCCAGTTAGAAAAAATGTCGACATTGAGGATTTTAATGCGCGGTGGCCTATAAAATTTAAATGACCATCGATCAGCCATCGAATTGATGAAAACAAGACATCTATTTGAATATTGTAGAATTTCTTTTTTTAATTCGGTTCTTTTTTATTTATTCTATTTTCGAATTGGTAAAAATGCCATCGGTATAAATCAGGCGACACTGAAGTGTATGTAAATTCGACAGGATTTCAAAATAAAATTAACTAAAACTTCGCCAGGCACTGATCAGACATTTTCTGAAGAAGAGAATATTTACGACGTCAATTAAAAATTGAGAGGCACCAAATATCAGAATCACTGACCAGTGGACAGTTTTATGGCGATCGACATATCGTAAATTTGGTTCCAGTCAAAGAACACCTTGCTGGTAGGGTAAAAGAAAATTCAATGTCACGATTTCTGGTGTGGGACCTTAGGATTTGCGCCGAACTTCGATACCTTTCCTTTTTTTCGGTTTCGAAGATTACGCGCTAAAGCAGGCTTCGATGATCATTTTAATGAGCGAACTTAAATATAAAGAATGTCTTGATGGTTTCGGTGTAACTTTGATTAATACGCACAGGCCATAAGTAGCCGCTAATGAAGACGGTCCATCAGCTCAAGTTGAAACCCCGCTGGGAGCATAGCACATCTTTCTACAAGGCACAACCGCGGCTATTGGTATTTAGTTTTTATTTGCCGTCATTACTTTCCAGTTCTACAGATTGTCGACACACGCTTCTTTTGATTCCTGTCCAACTGTTTGGCAATGATTTGTCCCAATTTTTCAAAAGTCTAATCCCCTGTCACTTTCATCGTGGAAGTTCAATTTGTATCCTGGACTGTATAGCGTGAGTTAGTTCTCCCAGGTCCAGGGCACATCCTTCCTTAAGCTAGTATTACACTGTATGGCACACTCAAATATTTGACTATTTTCCCTGGCAATGCTGTCAGATAGTGTAATTGTCATATTTTTGTTTGCCTCATTATTTTATTTAGGGCCATTATCACGATCTTCAGTTAAACTCTAACCGAAACTTTAACTGGAAGTTTTGTATGAAAATCTGTCAGTTAAAGTTCCAGTTAGAACGTAACTGAACATTGTAGGAACGGGCCTTACTCTACGCAAAGTCTAATTTGACGGAAATAATTTGACAGAATTTTTCGTAAAATTTTTTTAATCAAATATTTGGCAGCATGGCATACAATGTAGATTTACTGTGAGAATAACTTTGTTCAATAACCAAACAATTTTTACAGCTTTCGATGTACAAGATTAAAATTTTAATTTTTGTTCCATAAACTCTGTAAAATAATGTGAAAAGTCACAAAATTCGTGGATATTATATTAGACAAATTTGTCTGCCGATTGCATAAGAGAAAGTAAATACGAAATTTCGTCAATTCAATTCATACTTTTTAGAACAAAATTTTACTTAAAAAATAAATTGCTAAGATACTCGCCAGATCTTTCAGGGTATCAGAAAGTTGATGCTGCAATGATCGCCAGCTCAAGCACATAACTTATAATAATCGAAGATGAAGAACGTTTTTTCAATTCCATACCTACGTCTTTAGGATAAACCATACCAAATGCAAAAATGCTTAACCCTAATTTGTAAAACTGGTATTTATCTATATGCCATGCTGTCAAATATTTGACTATAAAAATTTGACGAAAGGTTCACTAAAATTTTTTCTGTCAAAATAGAGCAAAATGAAAATATTGTGGCAAGCAAAAATTTTACGATTACAGTCGGATAATATAATCGTAAAATTTTGTTGTCCTAGCCAGAATAGTCAAATATTTGACATAGTGGTATACAGTACAGCTAAACATACTGCAGTGACGATCGGCTGCAAGCCAATCGTATAATACTAGATGAATACTGAACTCCGATTTATATTGTAGTTGGGGATAAAGTAGAATTACGTGTGTGCATGTTGTATGTCCTTTATTAAGGACTGCCATTAGATTGCTACTCAAAACTAAAAGACAATATTCAGTGTTTAATTTCATATCTTGAACTGGAGTCATCGAAAAAAAAATTCACTTTTGAAGGACTTTCACATGGGAGGTGCAGGAAGAACTCACTCGATTTCTTACATATTTATCCTTTTCCTTGGAACCATTTAAAAATGAACGTGTACAAAATTTAAAATTCGTAGCTTGAAGCGTTCAAAAGTTATCGAAAAATATTGTTGAACACGTGTCTTAAGGACATTTTGTATGGCAGCTACCAGAAGGAGAAAAAGGATTTCGCTGATTAGTAAACTCGAACTTCGTCTTTACTCAAAACAAATTTGTACAAAATTCCCAATTCATAGCTAAAAGATTACTTGAGTTATAGAGAGTTCCGTAAATTAAGTGAAGACATTTTGACAGGATATTTGTATGGCAGCTACACGAAGGACTAATAGGATTTTCTTCATAATCATACATTTAGCTCCAGCTATTGGAAAAATAACACATACAAAATTTTAAAGACGTAGCTTAAACCCTTCTGAAGTTATCGACCAATATTCTTGAACACGTGTTTGAAGGACATTTTGTATGGTAGCTACCCGAAGAAGTAGGACGATTTTGCCCTTTAACGAACTTAGCCTTACAAATTCAACCAAACATCCAGATTGAAATTTTCAAGATCCTAGGTGAAGGCGTTCTTGAGTTATCGTGTTCACGGACGGACGGACTGACGGATGGACGGACGTCAAGCGGATTTGAGGTTTTTTGCCACAAATAAACAAAAAGTAATGGGTATATAACTTTTTTTCGTCCGAGGCTTGGTTCTATGCGTTACAAACTTTTGGGCTGGATTAAACTTATAATACTCTATATGATTTCATCTAGAGATTGCATTATTTGCTTCCGCTTCTGTACTTTTAAAGTGAAAAATCGTAGTGTGTAAAACTGTAAATGCCTTGCATTTAGAGTTGTTACAAGTATAACTACGTAATGTAAGGACTCCGTATGGTGGCTACCCAAAAGAATAGTTAACGACCTCAACCTTAGTTTTTACTCCAAAAAATTCGTGTAAAATATCGACTTTTGCGAATTGGGTATTGCGTTCTTAAGATGAATGAATAATTTTTTCAAAGACTTTTGTATGGCGGCTACACAAAGAATTGCTTAAATTTTCTTCAGAAAGTTTTTTAGTGCAACTATTAGAGAAATAATGCTTGAAAACTGCAAGTTCCTGTAAATCCTTCAGAAGTAGTCGGCCAATAATCGTGATTCTTGTATGGAAGCTAGTCGAAGAAGTAAAATGTTTTCGCACAATAACTGTCTTAGCCTTGCGGATTCATTTCTTCACATAAATAAGGCCTCTGTAATAGATAGAGAACCGGCGGAACGCAAAAGCATGAAATATATTCAATTTAAGTAAGGAGATTAACTTTGCTGTGAAAACTACAGAAGTATCTGACTATTGTGTACGAGGGAAAACAGAATACCGACTTCAGCTGCACAGTCATCGCAACACACACGATTGTATGCCGATGCCTACAATGGTAACTACAGCGACACGTCAATAAGACGATTATATCTAAATATACCAGATACTCGACCCGACAGACTCATAACTTGAACAGCGTAAACATTGAAAACCGACTCTTTATATTATTAGCACCTAAAGTCGCAGTTGCCATTCCGTTTCACTTGAGTGTGGTAGTAGTCTGAAGTCAAGGTCGACGTTCTGTTTTATACTTACGTCTGACGAAAATAATGAAACAACGACTTAAACCCTGTATAACTCTATGGGCAAATCGACGAACAGTGTAATTTTTGAATTAAAAGTGACTCAAAAATGTTACAATTCAGGTTCACTATAAAGTTTTCTTGAATTCGGCTCGAAAGATCAAAAGATATTCGAGTCTATTTATTTTTCATTGAGAATTTAGTTATAGCAATTACGACTCAGCTTAAATGACATTCTTATAATATGTACAATCATTCCAAAAGTAGGTACACAGATAAATTTAGTCGTAAACAATAGTTATATAGTTGTATAGTCATTTAAATGAATTTATATTTCAATTCAGATACGAAAAGTTTCCGAAGAAGTATAAGAAATCTTTCCATTTTATGTTTTGTGAAATTTTTGCGATCTCAAATTGCCTTCAAATTAAAATGAACAATAGCGTTGCAGGAGAAATACTACAGAATTGAAATTTCTCAGTTTTCACAACTTATGGTTTGTCGTCTGTCGTACGTTTTCATTCGGTAATATTTGCTTATTCGATTATTATTCGCACAAGGGTAGCAAGTTCGTTGGGGATGCACATGGCTGCATTGTTCATCTTTGTATAAGATCTATAGCTTGCTTTTTCTCCGGTGTTGCATAAATATTCGTTACACAACTTTACCTTCTAAGCCACAGCTTTGCTCCTTCCTTTAAACTGTGTATTGGCGTCCTTGTGCGAGGCTCCGTTCTATGCACTTTTAACTTTAAGGCCTAGCGCATCCTTGAGACTAAACAGTTTGGGCAACTGTTTAATCACATCGAGCCGCGCACACTCTTATCTGCCCGACTAAACTGTTTAATCGTTGTTCATCCGCACATTACTCAACCACCGGCCGATTGTTACAGTCAATTGGTACAGTCAATTGGTACTCAACCTACCACCACCGCTGGCAGAGTATTAATGCTGTAATCGGCATCACACCAGACAGGTCTACTGCCAAGATACGACCAAATGCAGAGAGAAAGGCGGTCGTGTGAGATTTTTAATTTGGTCAGTATGCGCATCTTTCTAGATAATCCGCCGTACATGTACTCGTAGAGGCCAATGCGAGAGTTTAGTCGCACATCGATCGAAAGGGATCTGGCCTGCCTATTAAGCGGGAAATACACGATACAACGGTTGTACCATGGTCCGATTTGTCGTTTAATGCGACATTGTATCGAGTATGCGCTTATGGACGACGGTTGGACGGACATCGCTCGGTTGTACGCTCTCAACCAAAAACCTGCGGTCGCATACATATTGCAAGAAAATTTTAAGAAAATCGTATCGTGTGTACCGTACATACACCGTTGAACAGATATCGCAACAACACACGTCGGTACAACTGTTGTATCGTGTATTTGCCGCTTTAAACTGTTTAGTTTGGACGATTGTTTAGTTTTGATGTGCGCCCTTCCATATAACTTCGTAGCCATTAGCCATTCAACTAAACTATCGCGCGATTTTAAATCTCTAGTCTACGAGTACTCTTAGGCTGGCCGCACACTGAAAAAGCAAGTTTTAGTCAAAAAAGTTTTGACTAAACATGACTATATCGCTGTTTCAATAGCAATTCAATGATCAGAGCACACTGATTAGTCGAGCTCGCTTCAAGGCAAGCGACTAATCAGTGTGCTCTGATCATTGAATTGCTATTGAAACAGCGACATAGTCATGTTTAGTCAAAAACGTTTTTGACTAAAACTGTTTTTGCTCTTTCAGTATGCGGCCAGCCTTAGGCTGTATTGAACATACAGAAGAAGGGACAGAGCACTGAGGAGTACCAGTATTTTAGTGTTGTCACTCTACTACAATTGTAGCAGATCTGCTATACTTTCATTGCGTTTACTACGCCACTACGGTCACACTTAAATTTACTACAGTTTTGATGTCCCATATAGGTTTCCCTAGGACTTACTACAGTGCCATTGCTTAGGCCAAGTGCTGGCTGCCAAGCGTTGGGAGCCATCACTGGTTAACCTCTGGGCCATCGTTGGCCAGCGAACTTTTGTAGTTAGGTACTAATAGGTAGGTAGTCAAAATTGGTAAGGTAGGAAGTTCGAGAACGCATCGCAGGTCATTCGTCGCCAATAATGCGTTCCTTTCTTATCGTCTTTTTATACTCTAGATGAAATCTGAGAGTATTATAAGTTTAATCCAGCCCAAAAGTTGTTATATATTATTTTTTGTTTATTTGTGGCCAAAAACTCCAAATCCGATTTTTTTTTCTTTTTTTTTTTCAAGTTTTTGATACCAGGGTAATCTAGGACGATTAATTTATAGGACAAAATAATTAGGTAAATTAGGTCACTATATTCAGTAATCCAATTTGGTATTGGTAATAAAAATTTAAATTTATATACCATACATGTACATATAATTAATAATATACTTCTGACGTTATATGTATTTTAAGTTCATTATCTATATGTATTTAAAATTAAAATAAAAATTTACTTTATTATCTAAACAAAATTACATTTCGCATAATTTATTTCATAACAAACAGAGGAACGCTTTTAAATTTCGATCTCTACAAGAAATTTTTTAAAATTACATCACTATTCGCTAAAATACTAAATTGCTAGTGTTAATGGGATCTACTACAATAGGAAGAGAATCTACTACACTCGACAGGCATGATCTACTCCGAAAGTCAGCTTATCAAGTGACAACCCTATAGGGATATGAGGATATAGAGCGACACTGAAGTGACTTCTGAATTTTGTTAAAAGAGCAGTGTGCCATACCCTATTAGAAGCTTCCGAATTATCGACTAAAGCTAGTAGTGTCTCCCGAGAACCACCAATGGGGTTTTCTCATTTGTACCGGGGAATAGCATTTTAGAATTCCCTGCAGTGCTGAGGCAGGAGCTCATTAGACGCTTATAGAGTTGTAAAATATTTCCATAGAATTGTTATTTTGTTGCATTGAATTGTTACTATATGACTGCACATAATGACGATGCTCCTGCCTAGCAGACTAATGAAAAAAGAAACTCGACTACAAATGTTGTCGATTATCTCAACTTAGAGGCTGTCCCTATGCTAATTATCGCCTACGGTTATAAGGAAACGCTCTTTGATCATTAGTTGAAAAGATATCTTAACCGCTTAGAAAATCCAGCTTAAATCCAATTTTAAAGTGTAAATGCCTACGTGTAAAGAAACCGATAACGAAAATTCTCTTCCGTCTTTTGCATAATGAAGCAATCAATGCAGCAAGATTTTTGATACGAGTCTAAAAATGGGCAACGCCTACATAGCTACCAGCATATTGGTCGCCAGCATTTTCACATTCTCACTTACGGCAGATTGAGATCGGTTTGCCAAAATCACGTTTGCCCAGTTATTTTCCAGCGGTCATCCTCCAGTCGAAACAGACAGAAAGCACTTACGAGCGTCTTCCTTAAGTGAAGATCCCGTAAAATGCGTCCATCGAATGTGAGCCGAAGTGAAAATAAAAGTGCAATACTAGCACACAATGAGCCAATCTCGAAATTTAAGTAAAACTGTCAAATTTTGATTGATGGTCTTCGGGTCCGGTTTATGGGTCTGTCTGGTATTTACCTTAACTGGACTGAAGACAATACCCCGTAAGATAGGCCGATAATCGAGTTTGGGACTTGTAGAGGATTGCCGCCTAGTAGGGAAACCCTTCCATTCGCTTGAGCCCTGGACTAATTGACGTGCTATCGGACTTATCGTGTCCTTATTTGGGTCCGAGGTGTTTTTACCTGTTCCCGCATTTTAAGATTTACCTCTTACCTTATTCGCTTGTTCGGTGTTATTTTCTCCTCGCGGCCTATATCAGTTCTGATCTGGCCGAGCCAAGACCATCCTGAAAGAACCAAATCGAGTGACAACAGAACAACAAAATTGCATTCTATCGGACCGTTGGAATTTTGATTAGAACATACTCGGATATGTTGCCCGTGTCGGTTGAAGTTGTTGCGAAAACTTTTCGCAAATCTTCTCTTTCGGCAATTCGAAAAATTTTCATCCAATTAAGGACATTCTGTAAGCGGCTACGGATGACTTGCAGCCTTGTCTTGTCTCCATTCCACACTAACGAACCAGCAAGCAATTTTCAAATTGCACTTAATGCATTTTTCTCATTTTATGTTTTGTTTTACAGAAGGACATCTGATCAACACGAACTGTTCGATGGGACATTTTCGAAAGGCGCTATGCTGTAAAATGTCCGCGGAATTGGATGTTTTCTTGGAGAGCGGAAAAAAGTAAGTACTTACTCGTAGTTGTTATCATTTCAATCTGTCGTATGGTAGTGATTTTGTGAACGCTACAAAAGTTGATAGAAATCTGTGAGAAAACGAATTTAAATCCAGTGAACTGTTGAACTGCAGTAGAAAACGTACGGACTTGGTTCGAAATAGTTCGGATAGTGATAGTTCGGATAGTGATAGCGCATTTTACTCATCAGCAGGCATACGTTGTTTGTTTCTTTTTTTTAATTTAAAAGATTTGATTGCGATCCTATGTTAATTCAGATCATTCATTGCATAACTTTATGAAATTCAGTACAGAGTAACAGGAAGGTTTAGTTTTAAGAAGGCGCTGATCCACCGCGCACACTAGGCCCCAAAAAGGAGCAAATAGCGATCCCTTCGGAACTTCGTAGGTCACTAATCATCCCCAAAACACCATAGATCACTGATAAACTTGACCAGCTTATTATTCTCTATCGACCTCAGAATTACCATTTCGATATTTCTCTAGACGGACCAGTGTAACAGGGAGAAAAAAAAAGATTATTCTGAAATGAATAAAAGATTTGAAAATTTAAAAACAAAATAATACAATATAATAGAAATTATGGAATAACATACTGCAGTCACAATCACCTGATTCTCTAGATGAAATACTGAAATCAGATTTATATTGCAGTTGGGGTTGAAGTAGAATAAATAGTGCGCATGTCGCTGTCGCTTATTAAGAACTCTCATTTGGTTGCTACTCTAAACTAAAAGAAAATATCTGTGGCCACAGGGAATAAGTAGGTAAGTCCAAAAACGAAACTATTCAGGGCAGCACTTTTTTACTATTTTTACTATTGAACTATTCCTGTAAATCCAGTTTTTGTGAAAAAATTAAATTTGTTGACATCTCAGTGATCAAATAACATATAACAATAACTTTTTCACAGTGCGTGTAAGCCTTGGGAGATGGCCACAGTATACTTATCCCATTTTACTATTTTTCGACTTACCAAGTTATTTCCTGTGACCACATATATTACCAGTGTTCACAGGCGCGAACGCAGTTGAGGGTTTCGGGCGTTCCGAAGTTATTGATCAATATTCATGAATACGTACTTTAAGGACTTTTAGTATGGCAGCTACCCGAAGGAATACGCCGTTTTTTCCCGTTAACGAACTTAGCCTCGGAAATTCGACCAAGCATCCTGATTCAAAATTTCAAGATCCTAGGTCAAGGCGTTCTTGAGTTATTGTGCTTAGGGATAGACAGACGGACGGACGGACGTCAAGCGGATTTCGAGTGTTTGACCACAAATAAACACAAAATAATATAGAATTTTTTTTTTGTCCGAGGCTCCGTTCTATGCGCTGCAAACTTTTGGGCTGCATTTAACTTATAATACTCTCAGATTTCATTTAGAGTATAAACATAAAGTAAAAGCGCAAATTAGAAGATTAAGATGTTATAATTCAGCGATTGTAGAAATATATTTATAAAGAAATAGCATTTTTTACAGTTAATTTATTGATCATGAAAAAAAATTAATTGTTGTTTAGAATAATCTCTACCCTCCAACGATACTACTACGGTGTGCTCCGCGACTCGTAAATTTAAGTTTTGAGTCTGATTTTTTCCCGAGCCAATCTGACTCTAGCCACGAATTAGAATACCTTGTATACTGTAACTCCTTATACATGTATACAGGGTGTAACTAGTACTGAAGTTCAAACGAAAATGGGAGATAGAGGAACTTGTCCTGAGTAGAAAATCGTTCTACACATACTCCCGTTTTTGCACCGTTAAGGAGATAGCGCGATTTTAAGGACGAAGGATTTTCATCGTACCTGTGATCACTGTTTGATCTCTAACTTCTGCTGTACTTAGCGTAACCTAATAATTCTGGGCTCGTTGGAAAGGACACAAATTCTTCTTTCTAATTGCTATCAACTGTGTCAATCAGTGTTATACTTTTTGAGAAAAATTCATTTAAATGACACAAAAATAATAAAAAATTCAAAAAAAATTCAAAAAAGTCCTGTTTTCTCCAAGAAGGACCTGATTAACCACCAAATTTTATTACATTTTCGGAAAGCCCATAAAATTTCACTATACGTTTGATAACAGAATTTCTTCATAGGTTGAATTGTAAAGGAGCGGGGCTAACAGTAATCAAGCCACTAATACTAGCTTATTTTCCTAAATGAAGTATCACTTTAATTAATAACATAATTTGTCAAGAAATAGAAATACTACACTATAGTTGTAAAGACAATAATTTTTTCCCCGTCTGATCTCTACAAAAATTGTATAAACTGTAAATATCTTATAGAATAACTGTAATAATTAAATAAATAAGTAAGTAAGTAAGTAAGTAATACTATAATAGCTTAACCATCTGTAAAATATTTTTGAAAGTTTAAGAATTATAGGAAAATTTACTTTTACAGATTTGTTATATGTATGTTGAGATAATATTACTATTTACGGATTACGGATTCTGAGTCATTGCTTCCAAATATTGCTCTTCTTTATAAAGAGAAAAGTTCGCCATGAAGGTGTCATCGCAAGTTCCGCAAAATTTACTCCAAGTTCCGATATCTGGTGCATGCCAGACTTTCAGACATTCGCCCACTAGATGCTTCCGTGTAGGTTCTGTGTTCTCGTCACCACAACGACACGATCAGCCATGGGTATTCCAAGTTTTCCTCCTAGTCTCCAAAAAGGACAGTGTCCCATTAAGGCCCCTATGAGTTGTCTACATATTTTCCTGTTCAAAGACTAGATGAAGCTAGAGAATTTCGGTCAGCATATTCTAGCGTGCCGGCAACCCGAGAAATTTTCCCAGAGATTTTCTAAATTGGAAAATTTCTTGCAGGAGGTGTTTAAATAAATAGTGCAAGACAGTAAAATTCAAACATAATTTGATGCTTGTAACACTAACACGAATAAATCTTAAAAAAATGGCCCATTTATATTTACTTCATTTGTATTTATGGAAACAATTCGCATTTATTTAGCTACAATGTCACTGAAAAGTATTTGAATAATGTAGGGTCATGTAGAAGTTATGGCTTTGATAATATAAAGTAGCTTGCTAGCCTCCGATGACGAAACAGCTCCTTCGGACCTAGTCCAACACAATCTTATAAAGACTGGCGTATTCCAGTGAAGTGTTTTCCAACTGTCATGTCGTCAAGGACAGCGATTAATCAACAGTCGGGGATTTCGTGTTGGGGTTTCACACCAGAAACCCTACTGACGCCGGAAAACAACCAACATTTAATCAAATTTGCTTCTAATGGTAGCTTACCATGAAAAAATTCCATTCTTAAAATTAGCGGAAAAATAAAATTGCTGTTGGCGGGTTTCGAAGTCGCGCTCTTAGCGGTTAGCTCTATATATCCTGGCTTACAACCAAAAATTCCACCAAATTGGTTGAAATATTAGATGATCTTCAGCGCCACCTCCTTTAGTATAAGGTTGCGATCGCGGGAAATTAGCTAAAGTTTAAAATTCGTGATCGTAAATTTGATTTCGAGTTCGCTATATAGAAATTATGCTCAGCAATTCTACCAGCTGTAAGGGTGTTTCGGATAGTAGGCATGATACACCCTCTGACGAGTCTATGCCCTCCGATGACGAAACAGCTCCTTCGGACCTAGTCCAACACAATCTTATAAAGACTGGCGTATTCCAGTGAAGTGTTTTCCAACTGTCATGTCCTCAAGGACAGCGATTAATCAACAGTCGGGGATTTCGTGTTGGGGTTTCACACCAGAAACCCTACTGACGCCGGAAACATTTAATCAAATTTGCTTCTATGGTAGCTTACCATGACAAATTCCATTCTTAAGTAGCTTATAGGTACTTCAAGTTTGATAATCAATATTCAAACAATCGACAAGTATTTAAACTATTTACATCTATAAATTAATTGGGTTGATTTTAGCAAATCATTTCTTTTTTATTATAAAGCTAGTTTTACACTGTATGTCATGCTGTCAAATATTTGAATATTTTTCCTGGCAAATGCTGTCAGATAGTGAAATCGTCAAACTTTTCTCTTCCATATTATTTTATTTGCTCTGTACACGATCTATTGTGACAAAAAGAAATTTAATGAAGTTTTCGCCGAAAACGGCCAAACATATGTCGTCAGAATTGCCTACATCGACATACCTATGTGATACTTTTTATTGTGTCCGTTTTTCTAGACAATTCTTTTAAGATTGTTTTAAATCCTCCACACTCTTAATTAAATCCATTCTGTTTAAAAGCCTTCCTTTAAAAGGGAATTTAAACTGTAAGTTTGTGTTTAATTTAACTAAATTACACAAGATTCAAGAGGCGTTTGAGCACAATATGACTTAAATGCTACATTTCTTATAATTATGTCTTAGCAAACAGGTAAAGGAAAAACTTTATTTCCATCAGATTACAAAAAAAAAACCCTCATGTCTAATTTGTACTGTTTTAATACTGCCATGCCATAATTCAAGTTGTAGGTTACTACCTAAAGAAATTCTCTTGGAACATGTTCCTGTGGTTGTTTTTATAACAAACACAACGGCAAACCGCGTCCAATTCCTCCATAAAATCGCTTAAGCTAACTTGAAACTTGGATACACTTCATTTGAAGCAGATCTCACGAGTAAGAGTAACAACCTAATCTGACAGCCGCAAGGCATGGTTCCGTCAAATAGACGATAAAATTAATGATCGATAATTACCTGATATGCAACAGTAGTGTTTTAGCCAGACCCCCGTCCTCTCATCCATCATCCGACGAGTCCGACCGTCCAGTTCCACCAACGTTCTTGAGCGCGAACGCCTCGCTTTTTTTTAGATAAATGCCTTTTCGTATGAAATGATAAGTTGAAATACAAGAGTTAGCCCTGGTCCAGCAACAGCTCCCCAGCTTCTAAGCGAATAGTGGCCTTGTTGCTCGTTCGGTCGAGCTGTGCCCCAATTGCTCGCCACGGTGCCACCGGAGCCCTACTATAGACGTCCGAACGGTCGTTTTCACTTTGTCCACTATCAATTTAATGAGCGGTTTATTATCATAAAGAGGTACGTTCATGTTTTCGGTAATTTCATAACTCATCAAAGCGTTCACACCTTTGCCGGCACAGCGGCTGTTAAAACGACACCGGCTGGCTGTTTCGAGGAAACGTTTGGATAGTGGATGTTCCACGCTCGCAACAACGCTTGAGTCATTCGGGCCCAACTCCCAGGTCGCAGCATCGAAATAATCGGCTAGATGCCAGCCAACAAGACGTAAACGAGAAGCGCTACACGATAATTACGCAATTAAACGTTTTACGGAGTTGTTATATGGCTGGTAAAGAACCACCGCGGAACGTTATGGCAAATGGTTCCCATTCTCATTCTCAGCTAGGGAAGTCTATCTAGAGCTAAAATGTGACAATTTTTTTTTTACATCATTCGAGGATCACACTTAACAGTTTTTTTTAAATAGTCTGATGCAAGATTTTATTGCTATAGAATTGGGCGGTTTTAGCAACGGCTTTGCGATATGCGTCCACTGTGGTCCAACCTAATTGAGCTTATTCGGAAGAGGTTACGACTTGAAGAGCTACCAATTAGCCATTTTGTTTATTTAATGGATTTAAATTGGTCAATTAGATGATGATAATCATAGTCTGATTATACTCATATGCCAGTACCAGGATGATTTATCTAATTTTCTGGAAGTCTAGTATTTCATGTACGCAAGGAAAAATTCATTGGAATTTTGGTAATTTAGTATTTTGCTATGTAATTACACGGCAACTCTTCGCCACCACAAATAAAACCAGATAATGACTTGAAAACTACAAGGCAAAAAGAAATATGTATGTAGTTTTGTAATAACATTGGCATCAAATTTGCCGTTCTATTTTCTCACACTTGAAATATCGATGAGATGTTTGAAAAAGAACACAAATACTCAAATTTTTAATCGAAATCTGCTTCTTATTTCCCATATTTATAAAATACCAGCTTCTTACCGCGGAAAAAAAGTTGTATTCGTATTCGTATTTGCGAATACAATGAATGAATATTCATATTCGTATTTTTATTCGCAAATACAGATTTTAGGTATTCGGAACATCCCTAGTACCTAACGCGAAGCAAACTAAGCTTATCACCAGGTTTCTCCATCTGATATTCAGGGGGTATACATAGGTAGGTAGGTAGGAACGCGTGGCTGCCCAAGAGAACACGGCCAAACTTAGACCTAAAGAAGTTCCGTGTGCTACCACAGGATCCTCGAATCCGGTCCTACTCGTCAGACCATTTACAGCTTGCAATGAACCGTTGGATTCTCGCGACCTCCGTTGCGGCAAGGTCACTAAGGCTGTTGAAGAAGTAAACTCCAAGATGAGCTTTCCTTCTAGCGGATAGAGCTGGACAGGTACAGAGAAGATCAAGGACTGTCTCCTCCTCCTCCTCATCCAGGCTGCTTCTACAGAAGTCGTTTGAAAAAAGGGCGGGTCTTTTAGCATGTCGACCTATAAGACAGTGTCCGGTCAGGACACCGACTGTGGTGCTGATATTCGCTTTTTTGAGCAAAGTCAGCCTTTTAGACCGTTTTGGATCCAGCTTCGGCCAGATCTGTCTCGTAGTGTGACATGTAATACCGTCTGCCCATTGAGTTGGTTTTCTCAACTGAGTCCAATCCCAGTAGCAGTTTACATGTAGAGAGAGGCACACCAAGATTCCGATGTTCCGGCATAATCTAACGTGTAGTACTGCGCTGAGCGAGTTCGTCATAGATAGTTCGGATATACATACGAGTACATTACATTAATTTAATTTGAGATATCTTAGCAAAAGTTCTATAATTTAAATTATTGAATTCTTAAGGGCTCACATACCCCTGCACGCGCTGAAAACCGAGTAAATTTGAAAAATTATTACAAAGGTTGTATGGTGAAAAAAAAATTTATTTGTTGAGTTCACATATCTTATTAACTATTCAGCTATAAAAAAAATAAATTTTTTTTTTATTTTTTAATATTAACATTGTTTTTTACGGGACTACTTATGAAAACCATGGCGCCTCCTGGTCGGAATCATAACTTCACCAAAAATAATTCAATTTGCAAAAATAAAAAAGAATCTTGTAAAATAATGTAGTAGTTATAGTCTCACGGAGGGAATTTTTTTTTTTTCAAAAATAATTAAGTTACAGAATTTCAAACTTTAGTAATCAGTTTTTTTAAAAAAAATTGCGTTTAATAATTTATAAAAAGTTTTCCAAGCAAACAATTAAAAAAACCTCTCGTCGGACTATAGGGAAAATAGCTATCAAAATTTAAAAAAAAAAAAGTTGAAAAATATTGAAAATTAACTGAGTTATCGTGCCTACCATGTCTAAAAACATAGTTTCGAGAAAAATGCGTTTAAAGTTTTTGATAGGTACAATGTGAACTTACGGCTAGTCTCCCATCCCAGCTTCGTACTGTACACCTTCTTCCTCTTGTATCTTCGTGTTTTTCACAGATGGTCCTATAAATGGCCTTGTTTTCTATGAAACCCAGCTTTTACGAAAAAATAAATGCTAAACGCTGCTGTTGAGAGTGGCGCGGCAATTAGCTAGGAAGCCGATCCAAACCGATGTCTGGTGACATTTATTGCTATAACTTTGTAATGGAGTGGAATTTTCTAAATTCAAATTTTTTTTTAATTCTTAAAAGTATAAAAAATAAAAATCGGTAAAAAAAAAAATCAATTTTTTGAAAATTTCAGGGGTATATGAGCCCTTAAAGTAGATTCACACTGAGTGGAAATAAAGTGATTACGTGAGGTGATTTCGAAATAAGATTGTTCACACTGCTTATGATGTCGATTTCATTTGACAGCTACAATTCAGTTGACAAGCTTAGTAGCGAAAATTAATAGTACAGAAAATGGAATGTCAAGTATCATTCAAATTTATTTGTTCATATCTGAATACCGTATGTATAATAATGTAAACTAATATTTCATATTAGCGCTCTCTTCACTTTACAAATAAACGACAACTGTAAATGTCAATGTCGAAAATGTGCGAAATAAGCTGACAATCTTTTGCTGAAATAAGTATTCACAATAATGCATGAATTTTGCTGAACCGTTATATTATGGTGTTACATAAAATGGCAGAGTCACAGGTTAACAGAAATAAGGACCCTTACAAAATCCATTCACCGTGGGTTTTCCACTTAAGTCTCTGGAAGTTGTAATTTGGTGGAAAATATTCCACTGCTTTGTCTAACCTATTGAAAGCTGCATTATTATATTTCATTATCCACCTGCAAAAGGGGCTTATGGGCAAAATCATATAATTTCCCATACTTGTACTTGATTTCGAAATCATGTAAGGAATAGCACATTACTGTGAATGTTCATGTCACCAATAGATTGTCATCTGAATTCAGCATATTGTTGACATTTTCATATTCAGTTACGTTAATTTTGAAGGTGTAGGGAACGTAAACGTGAAATATTAGTTCATACTGCAAACGGTATTCAGATAAAAGCAATTAAGTTGAAATGATACTTTAATTTTCTTTTTTGTAGGGTAAACTACCCGGTTTCGGGCCCCCCAGCCTATTTCGGGCTACCCTATTGCTTTTCGCTTTATTCTAAGCTGCATCTAAATAAAAAACAATTCAATTGCTAATTTGAGGTGCTTAAGATGGTCTGAATTAATTCTTTGTCGCTTTGTATACTCTAAGTAACCCGTGCAATCATTCTGGAATATTTGAAGAATTAAATTTTCGCATTTCATTCGGTATTTTGCTAAGTGCGAGTTAGTTTTAATGCATAGTTTTGTAGTTTTGTTAACGGTTTTGAAAAATTAATTAATTAAATACTATCCTTAATTGTTTCTTTAATAAAAAAAATAGCATTATAGTACCCTACGCTTAATTTCAACAACATTGCAATTATTTGCTATTATACAGGAACCCGAAACTGGGCACGGTGTCTTTTTTCATTAAAATTTATTTTTCTTAATTTTTTTTTACTATTAGTAAAAATCATGATATCAAAATAGAAAAAGTACATTACGACGAATATAAAACAATAATTTTTGTACATAATGGGTACACAGTAAGATAAAAGTAAGTCTGGGAACTAAAAAAATCTCTTAAGGGTGCCCGAAACCGGGTGGTTTACCCTACAACGAATATTTACCGCTAATTTTTTCATGCAAACACCCTGAACCGTAGCTGTCAAAAGAAATTTACTGAATAAACGGTCAAAATGATTTTGAAAACACTCAATTTCGACTCAGTGTGAATCTACTATAATCCTTTGTTGTTTTTTTCCATGTTGCTAACTTGCTCTGCGGTCTACGGATATTGAAATTAAATTTCAAAAGAATTAAATATTCTGAAATTTTATATTTTCAGATTCCAGCTGATTTAGATCTCAAGATTTCGAACTGAATTTCGCGAAATCTTGAGATTTCGACAGCACTCTTTAAAAATGTATTAGATGTACACCTACCAAACATTTGAGAGGTTTTAAAATTTGTTTTGAGGGACTAGATATTATGGAAATTATGCTCGAAAACTACTGAAGTCGGTTTAGACAGCCCTGAAATTTATGTTTCACAACGTTCACATTTCATCCCACAATTCACAGTCACATATTTTAAATAAATCTTCCAATTTATAGTACATGCATGCTTTGGAGTTCAATCATTTTTTTTGTTCCTACTCAAGCTGTGCAATGTTCCATTGCTACGAAACCTAAAATCTGACATATTAAATTATAAACAGCACAGTTAGTTACTAAATTTTGGAATATCAAAGAATGTTCTACAGGTACGATTTAGATTTGGATTCTATGAACGTAAAATTGTCTGTCTGCCCGCCTTACTCGTAAGTGCTGTCTGTTGTTCTTGCGAACCCTTCCATATACAGTAATTTAATTTTCATCTTACGTAATCTTTGGCAGGACCATCGTTTTTAGAGTGGGTGTGTGAGTGAGAAGGTATTCAAATAATTAAATTTGATTCTTAAGGCGAAATTACAGTGTACGCGATGCGAGCGATGCAGGCGATAATGCAATCACTTCGCTCGTGCCAAATCACTACACTGATGGCAGTAATCGCGTTAAATCGCCTATCTCAACTGTCAAATAATATTCTCAAAAACCAAAATATTTTGTTCCCAGCCAGCGTGCATAGGCATACATTTTCCAATATTTATTAGTCGTTAACCGTCTATTTTTATAAAAAAAAAACCCAATTCAACCTGCGCAAGTGTCAAAATCTCGTTACGCGCTCGCCGAACTGTCAAAATAAATAAAATATCTTATCAAGCGACGCGATTAGAGCGATGTAGTATCACTCTAACTGGATACAGTCACTAACATGCAGTCCAATCAGCCATCGTTTCACTTTAATTCCACCTTTATGTCTCAGGAACGGTTTATGTTAAGAAGTTGAAACCGATATGTTTGAATGTATTTGTTTTTGAATTTAAAATAAGAAAAACTTTTATATGGATCCAGCCCATTCGCGGTTAATACCGTACTGCGCTCGGCAAGGAACTTTAAGCATTTTCTCAGATTCAGCTTAGTCAGACTGAACTTTCGATAACAACCATCCGCAATTTCTAGCTGCGCGAATGTTGTCCTTAATGCATCGATTGTTCTCATTAGTCCACTTCATTAATTGATTCACTTAAAGAGCTAATAACTGCCAAAGGCGTAATATCATTCGTTCGTTTCTCTTCGCACCGAATGTGGGCTCATTACAATTACAAATAGCAAACAAGCCCCAGAAAGTCAATTATGAAGCTATTAAAACCCGCATCTCTATAAATAATTCATTTATGGGGCCTCGATTGGCGGCCGCCGCGCCGGCGGACAGGCTTTATTATTACTCCAGTAAACAAATCGTTCAACGATGACCTGCTCATGCCGAGCAGGAATTGTTCGACGTCGTGTAATACTCGAAACTTAAACAATAACCGAAGTCAATTTGTTTGCCATCAAACACAATGGACGCAATCAATCAGCGCTCAGACCTCAAAACTTTTCAACATTGGCCAATCGACTGGTCCATCCAGCGTACAACAAAAAAAAATCATTTTTATTCCGACCGCATTTAACACCTTCCAGCGGCTACCAAAATGTACCGCCTACAAAAATACTTTTGTTGTTTTGATCGTTTTGGCGTTTACGCTTCACACGCTTCGGTCGCTTGAATCCCGATCTGGACACTCGGAGTCTTCATTGGATTCAAAAAGCCCGTGAAAATTGCAGTCTGACGTCCGAGGTCGCAGTCCGGCCTGAATTAAAACGGATGGAATTATGAATGTATAGTGTGTCCGGATGATCGCCAGTCAGCAGCCGTAAACGGGATGTTATTAAGCCCTTGACAGCTCGAAATGATGAATGACAGTCCATTGGGGTCTTCCAGAATTGTAGAAGTCTGTAAATATAATGGAACAGTTCAGTAGCCTTAAAATGCGCTTCGCTTACAAATCCAATGATCGTCTCAATTAGCAATTAGGGGGTTTCTTCTCGTTTTAGAGGATTTCCGTCTTTCGACGCGCTCGCTGTTGCTGGTGGCCCTCGTCGTTTTGTTAAGATCATCGAAGATTGACCAGAACAGATTGATTACATTTTCTGAAGCGCAAAGAAAACGGCGACCTTTTTTTAATCTGCTGGCACATCTAAAGAAAACACAACAGAGTACCTACCTTCAAAGTAAATTACCGCTAATGAAGTGTACATTGGGGCTATAGCCAGTTGTGTAATGCCTGCAGGTGGAATTGATTCCAGATCAAAGTGGCCATGCTTTCGATTTGCGCGATCGGCTCTGATCGAAGCGTGTTTCCTTAAGCTGCTGCGAACGTTGACTTCAGAATGGAACGCAACAATGGCTGTACATGATCGCAATATAATGGAAGATTTGTATATTGATTACGTGCAAGATAATCCCCGAAATGTGTTCAAGTAATCCGAGTTAATGCGAATATTTTGGTATAGAAAATTGTATAGTGTGGCGACAAGTCGATAAATGATAGGAGCGTTGGAAATAAATATATTCGGATTTGGTTTTGATGTGAAAAACCCTCAGTTCCTCCTTCCGCGAACTGGTACTCTGAGTTGAATAGCTTATGAATATCCACGCCCTCTTAGGATATGAAACATACTCAAAATCTGTCTAGTTGCCACCACAGAAAAGTTCTTGCAAAAGTTGGCGATTCCATCCGCCCAAATGCTAAATATCTTTTGATAGGACACAATTAACTAGGAATGACCCAAGTAATATGACTCATTCGGGTATTGCACTGATATCTTGACGACGTTGTGTCAACTAATTTTTTGTCTTTCCGACGCCGGCATAACTATGCACCGACTCCATATGGAACCCAGATTCGACTTGTCAAAAGAAATCAGTTATTGATTATTTATGCAACCTTTAAGTTATTTATTGACCAATTTGCTATTTCATTAACTCTTCTCTACAGAAATTAGTCTATACCATACCAAAAAAGGAGTACTTCTTACTAAAAAATTACTTGCTTAAATAACTGTTGATTCACGTCCGTTACCCAGAAGTTGTTCAAACTTATATCTACTCACATTTGTAACTAAGTCATGATTCAAGGCACAGAGTGATCTAGACATTTTGTAGCTCATTCACTTCTGTACGCTACTGCAATTCTGAACAAATATATTTTTGAACTACTCCCCTAGCATAACTACGAGGGCGGTCCGACAATTATTTAGCCTACAAAAGAAAAACGAAAATTTTGGAAAAGTGGCGATTTATTTCGCAACATATTCTCCTTTTAGCTCGATACACTTGACCCAGCGATGGTCCAACTTCTTTAACCCGTATGAAAAATACGTTTTCTCTAGGTCTGCAAAGTAGGCCTCCGTGGCGGCGATGACCTCCTCATTCAACTCAAATTTCTGCCCGGCGAGTGGCTTTTTCAAGTTTGGAAACAAAAAGAAGTCGCACGGAGCCAAATCTGGAGAATACGGTGGATGGGGCAGCAGTTCGTAGCCCAATTCGACCAATTTGGCGGAGGTGTGAGCCGGTGCGTTGTCATGGTGGATGAGCACTTTTTTCTTCGCCAAATGGGGCCGTTTTTTCTGCAATTCGGCGTCGAATCGGCCCAATAATTCGGCATAGTAGAGCCCTGTGACCGTTTTGCCCTTCTCCAGGTAGTTGATGTAGACCACACCTTGTGAATCCCAGAAAACGGTGGCCATCACCTTTCCGGCCGATAAGACAGTCTTCGCCTTCTTCGGAGTACGTTCCCCGGGTGAAGGCCACTGTTTTGACTGTTCCCTGGTCTCTGGTGTGTACCAGTGGATCCATGTTTCGTCGACGGTCACGAAACGAGGCAGAAACTCCTTCGGATTGCGCTTAAACAGCGTCAAACACTGCTCTGAAGTGGTCTCACGGTTGCGCTTGTTGTCCGGAGTGAGCACACGGCACCAATCGCGCCGACAGCTTTCTCATACCCAAAATTTCATGCAGGATATGACCCACGCGGTCTTTTGAGAACCCTACTGTGTCAGCTATCTCGCGCACCTTCAATCGGCGGTCTGTCGTAACGAGATGTTGGATTTTTGTCACGTTATCCTCCGTGGTAGCCGTTTTCGGGGCACCTGGGCGTGGCTCATCAAAAACCGACGTGCGACCACGTTGAAACTCGTTAAACCAATTTTTGACGGTCGCCATCGAAGGAGAAGAGTCACCGTACACAGCATCCAAGCGCTCTTTGATTTCGCTGCGCGACTCCCCTTCCAAAAACAAGAATCGAATCACCGACCAATATTGCTCTTTTTCCATTTTTCTAAAATCCGCGGTCACGCCCGCTTCCACACGCAGTCAAAACAAAACTGCGAGTCCGATTCGGCTGAAATTTTGACAGTAGCCGTCTACGAGAATGTACTACACGTTTTCTTGCGATAGTGGCGCCATCGGGTGGTGAGGCTAAGTACTTATCGGACCGCCCTCGTACATATGAGTTTGAAAGTACTATCCTAACGCATTCCTGTGAGTTGAATCTTTGTTTTCATTTTAAACTCTATTTTTACTTCTCTTCTTATATCTCAACCCTTAATAAGGTACGCACCTAATGAAGGGCCATCAACTCTACTTTTACGACTATCTACACGTCACGATCTCTTGACGTATAAAGCGTCAAACACGTTTCAGACGGCGCATGGCATACAGACGGACAATTTTTTTAACGAAACTCTGGTAAATTTTCCCTTTTCTCTCCTTGACCAAGCTAAAATATTACCAAAACACATACATATAATATTTAGTAACGCTATGTCCTCGTCAATGATGCAGAACACTACTGAACTAAACAGGCGGTTTATACGCTAATCTTTTAGCGAAAATACGATTGAAATTAAATTATATACGTCAAAGATATCCGATAGCTATAACTGAGATAATGGGTATCATGCACGAGTAAAGAAGAAAAATAGATATTTTAAAATGTCCATATTGATACTACATTTCAAAATCCAACCGTCCTCACAAACCGCGTAACATCTTCGGGTACTGGATTTACAGTACTGACAATTTTAAGTGTTTATGCACCAAGTTTTGAAAAATATAGGATTGAAAACTGTGAAACTGAATTCGAACTTTGGCGATTTGGTATAAATTTCCGGTACTGAATACCTTCAGAAGCCGGAATTGTCTAATCCATTTCTCATATTTGGGCAAACAAAAATATGTTATCAGTACTGGATCGTATTTGCATCAGCATTTAACAACCAATGTTGTTTTTCAGTACCGATGCGGAACTGTAAAAAGTGATATAAATTTCTTGAGAAATGATTCCTCCGACTTAATAGTCACTTAAATCTTGTAATATGTTTTGAAGTTCATCACAACTTTATGCTATATAGAATATTATTGCTTTTAATAGAAACCAAAAATAATTAAACTTGAATAAAACATTTCGCACTGTGTGATGATGGCTGTATACTACTTGTCGCCAAGAATCGCGACTTGAGATGGATCACTGTTGCTGTTGTCACATGGAAACTGAAGTGAAGAGTGAAATTTTGGAATCCCTAGCATTTTTTTCTCTTTATAATTCTGAGAATTAGTACTGTATCAATACCTACTGCAGACAAATATTGAAACGTCATGTATTTCCTAATAACATAACGCTGGATAGCATCGGTACTAGAGCATTGACTTGAGAATGATGCGTTCCTCGGTGTATTTTAAAATACATCTTCAAAACTTGTATAATAAAAAAAATTACAAATATAAAAAACTGCTGTACAAAACACTATTTAAAAAAAAATTAAATGTGAATAAATTTTTACTATTACATTATTGGAATTTGTAATACTGAAGCCGGCATTTTTGTTGAGTACTGTTATAAATGAATTAAGTTTAACACATTGTACTCAGTACTAGAAATGTTCCGTTGAAAATCTGCATGTTTCAGTACTAGGAGTGGAATATAGTTCCGCTTGAATACCGATAGAGTACTAGAGCGCTGCACGAGTATACCGGTCTTCTCAACTATAGATGCTGTGAAGTTTTATATTTTCCAGGTCATAAAGTTTGATAAAAGGATGTCTTACATTACCTCCATCTTCTAATAGAGAAAAATGTAAAAGATAGAGAACTTTATAACTTACTGGTCCATCTTTTGTATTACTCGTATATGTCCTGGAATAATATCCAAACTAATCATTTTATACAGACTGACTGCAGCACAATTTGGGTTGCTATTGTTTGTTCCCCAGGCTTTGACCGTAAAATCGTTAGCTCCTCTATTAAGTTCTTAGCTTCCATAAAACCGACTAATTAACACACTTTTAGTGCTTAGCACATCTGTAGCTAGTATAACCCACGCACAACTCGTATGTAAGATTGCAATTGCAGCAGTTCTTTGTCGTTTCATCAGAACTGCTACAGTTTCTATAAAAAACCGCTACAATGAACTCAAACATTGCCAGCTATCGTTGTGAAAGACAATCTCTTCGCTGGCAGTCGCCAATCTGTTTGACTACACTATAATAAGAGCAATTTCAGCGAACCTATTTTCCTCTTGAGACATCTCAAAGTAATTCGATGCGCGCATTAAATCATCATCAAAACAAATTTATTGCAAACCGCACGCAGCAAAATCGCTGGTCTGATATGGAAATTTGTTCGCTGTGTTCCTTTAATAAATCTCAGCATCTCGATCTTAAAGATGCTAGGGCCGTAAAATCGGACAAACTATCCAAGAGAGAGGCCTTAGGCCATGAAACGATCTCATCTAATAACTGCCGACCGCATCTAATGTCGTATAATTGCGGTATCACAGAACGTTGTCCTGCCATGACAACAGTGAACGCGTTCCGTTCGTTTCCATTACTTCTTGGCGTATCGAATCACCCAGCATCCCAATCCCCAACTATCTAATCACATACGGGGCCAGAGCTACGAGGCTACGACCAAGCCAAGACCCAAGTCATCATTCATTTCTTAGACTTACTTTAAACTTAGCTCGCTTTATGTGTGTTACATGGCGTATATGTGGAAGCACCATGTAGGCTCCAGTTTCTGAACTGGATTCTGCACAATCTCTTCCCTAGCCAGCTCAGATGCTGCAATCCTACAATAAGAAGTATCAGGCAAATTACAAGGCTGATCGGTTCTTGCGGCTGCAGTCGGTGGTTTTTGCGCAATGACACTTTATGACGGCACTAGACTCTGATTAATTCCGCCCATCAACGGTATGTGTGTAGGTGCCCACTTACGAACCTTGCCAATGGTGGACATTAGTGCGCCAGGTCGTAGACTTCTTAAGAACCTACCAAGTAGGCAGTTGTTACTAAATTCTCACTCGGCAGCATTAATACAAACTGGTGCAAAATGCAATCAGATGCAAGTGCACGTACTGCTGCTGTCGAGTACGTGGGCTTCAGCTTCACGCTTTACGCTTATCTCGAAGGAAATGTACACGAACGAGGTGTAGTGGTCATCCGAAGACCAATTAGCCAAAAACCAGTTCATATTTAATGAGAGCAAAGTTATAAGGTGTAATTACCTTGGTAATGGACGGTTAGGACTCGAGCAATAGCTTGGAGCCTACTCGTACGTTCTGCAATTGTGACAGGTAATAGGCAGCACTATCAAGTTCGTTTAGAGTTACACCTGTTTTTAAATTTCGCAATATTTACGAGGATACATTTCGATGCGATAATAGTTAAGTTCTTCGCCTGTAATGAACTGAAAACGTAAATTGCATTCGAGTTGATTGCAATTAAATTTTTTATTGGAGTTTAAAATTATTGCAAAACTGGTTCAGTTCAATTATTGATTCGGTTCCACGAACGATCGGAAATCGCTATTTTTGACTGCCTATTAATCTTACATTTTATGCTCTCGATAAAATTCTTAGAGTATTTACGAGTTTATTTCAATAATGACAACAAAATGCTCCGATATAATTTCATGAATCTCGATAAAAAGAATAAGGTATTTACTGTGACGAAACAATTTACTTTCGGACCAATTTCAAGAAAAATTTAAACTGACTTTTCCATTGGATGGTTTATCACATTGTTTTTTGTAACCGACTGAGTAGTGTCTTCTCATGTTGACGAGCAGGGCCACAAACGAAAAAAACCACAAATTCGCTTGAATAGATGTTCTTTAATTGAAAAGATACCCTCGTAAAAAACACATTTACTTTTTTATAAACTGCATACTATAACACATCCTTTTTTATTATTTTCTTATAATCACCTTTATTCTGGAACTGCGCTTTCCCCAATTTTAAATTATTGAAAACGCGTGAACGATTTACTTTCTAGAAAATTTTACATTTAAAATTCGCAGTAGAATAGTCGCGTTTTTTAAGTTTTTTAAAAAGTATTTTGCATTAAATAAAAGCGAATTTGATGATCTCTCGCAATTTAAATGTTAATATGAGACATTTTCCTACCCAAATATGGTTTCAAACACTCAGGAAATCAATTTTAAAGAGATTGATAAAGCGGTTTCCGAATGTTTTCAACGATCGGATGTGCCAGGAATGGGAATCGAATGTGAACCGCATATGTATGTAGTCAGCCTGAATAAAAAATCCGCAGTACAACCTTAACATTTAACAAGCAAACAATTTTTAATCCAGATTCTTTCTGTTGGTACTTAGTTCAAGAAATTGTGAGTAGTACAACCTATGAAAGGTTTCCATTCCACTCTACTAAAAAAAAGAATTGCTCAAGGAATGGAATGGTTTTAAGGGGGCAGTCTAGTTGTGACCGTTTGAAAAATCGTTTTTTTTTTTGCATTTTTCGAAAGTATGTACATTCAAAAATATTGTGAGAAAAATTCATAAAGATCCGAGCAGTCTAAGTGCCAATGTCGAGCAGCTGCTTGTATTAACACAAACTTATTATTAAGGTTGCTCTACTGCTTTCACCGGCAGTTATATTTCGACATTTGCGGTTTCTCTACTGCTTTCACCGGCAGTTATATGTCCACATTTGAAACTGTAAGGGTAAGAGATTCTGGAAAGGCAGAAGTGATCCTGTATGGTCCGGCGTACGTATGATTTTTTCACGATTTCGTAGAAAAAAACTGTAAGCGCGTTTTTCTCGAAACAACGTTTTCTCGGCTCACGGGACTAAAATTTTCGAAACCATTCAACCGATCTTGATGCAAATTAGACCACATATCCCTAAAATATATAATTTCGTCTGGAACTAGAACCAAGTGAAAATTTTTATTTTTACTATTAATTTTGATGCAAAAACTAGTGGAAAAAGTACCATTTTTTGGTATTTTTCCGAAAAGTCCGCCATTTTGTTATTTATGCATGAATATTAAATCTTCTAGTTCCAGACAGAATCACAGTTATACAGAATCTATAACTTTTTAATTTTTTTGTGTCAGATGAATCTGCTGAACAAAATCAATCCCGTCAGCCACCTATGTATTTTTCACGCTGTTACGTTTAACGAGTATTTTCAACAACACAAAATGTAAAAAGTAAATAAAAAAAAATGTTTTTAGCTAGTTTTAGAGTATATTCATTAAACCCAAAAAGAATGGCATCGATAGTTATTCTTGTAAACTCTAAAAAAATTCCTAAAAGTAGCCATTTTTTGGGGCGTTCAAAGTAGACTGCCCCCTTAATTAAATGAATATCACTTCTAAACTGAAGTAGTTGTGTTAGCGCGATAAACCCAACTTAGAAATAAAGGTGCCAAAATGAGATCCCCTTTTTCATGTACATGACCGTGAAGCAAAATTATTGCTCTGGAATATTATAAAAACGGTCATATGTTGATTATTTTGTAACATAAAGGTAGAAAGATTTTTTTTAAAGCTCAAAGAATTCAACTGTTAAATTTATTTAAGAAACGTTAACTTTTCGAAAGTTATTGATATTATTAGGAGAAATGGAAAAAATGCTTAAAAACACATAACTAGAACATAACGCAGTCACGATCGGCTGTAAGCCAATTGTATGATACTCTAGATGAAATACAATTACATGGGTGGTGCAGAAAGGACTCACTCGATTTCTCACATATTTATCCTTTTCCCTGAAACCATTTAAAAAACATACTGCAGTCACGATCGGCTGCAAGCCAATCGTATAATACTCTAGATGAATACTGAACTCCGATTTATATTGTAGTTGGGGATAAAGTAGAATTACGTGTGTGCATGTTGTATGTCCTTTATTAAGGACTCCCATTAGATTGCTACTCAAAACTAAAACACTATATTCAGTGTTTAATTTCATATCTTGAACTGGGTAAGTCACCAAAAAAAAATGTCCTTTTTGAAGGACTTTCACATGAGAGGTGCAGGAAGGACTCACTCGATTTCTTACATATTTGTCCTTTTCCTTGGAACCATTTAAAAAGGAACTTGTACAAAAT
Source organism: Beris morrisii (assembly GCA_951812415.1). Taxonomy (NCBI): domain Eukaryota; kingdom Metazoa; phylum Arthropoda; class Insecta; order Diptera; family Stratiomyidae; genus Beris; species Beris morrisii. The sequence goes on from OX638310.1 coordinate 76,843,129, forward strand.
TTGAAATTCGTAGCTTGAAGCGTTCAAAAGTTATCGAAAAATATTGTTGAACACGTGTCTTAAGGACATTTTGTATGGCAGCTACCAGAAAGAATAAAAGGATTTCGCTGATTAGTAAACTCGAACTTGGTTTTCACTCAAAACTAATTTGTACAAAATTTCCAATTCATAGCTAAAAGATTACTTGAGTTATAGTAAGTTCCATAAATTACAAGAAGACGTTTTGACAGGATATTTGTATGGCAGCTACACGAAGGACTAATAGGATTTTCTTCATAATCATACATTAAGCTTCAACTATTGGAAAAATACTATGTACAAAATTTCAAAGACGTAGCTTAAACCCTTCTGAAGTTATCAACCAATATTCTTGAACACGTATTTTAAGGACATTTTGTATGGCAGCTACCAGAAGGAGAAAAAGGATTTCGCTGACAAGTAAACTCAAGCTTTGTTTTTACTCGAAACTGATTTGCAAAAAATTCCGAATTCGTAGCTAAAAGATTACTTGAGTTATAGTGAGTTTCGTAAATTAAGTGAATACATTTTGACAGGATATTTGTATGGCAGCTACACGAAGGACTAATAGGATTTTCTTCATAATCATATATTTAGCTCCAACTGTTGGAAAAATAACACATTCAAAATTTCAATGCCGTAGCTTAAACCCATCTGAAGTTATCTACCAATATTCTTGAACACGTGTTTTAAGGATATTTTGTATGGCAGCTACCCGAAGGAGTAAAAGGATTTCGCTGACTAGTAAACTCGAACTTTGTTTTCACTCAAAAATTATTTGTACAAAATTCCGAATTTGTAGCTAAAAGATTACTTGAGTTATAGTGAGTTTCGTAAATTAAGTGAATACATTTTGACAGGATATTTGTATGGCAGCTACACCAAGGACTAACAGGATTTTCTTCATAATCATATATTTAACTCCAACTATTGGAAAAATAAAACATACAAAATTTCAATGTCGTAGCTTAAACCCTTCTGAAGTTATCGACCAATATTCTTGAACACGTGTTTTAAGGACATTTTGTATGGCAGCTACCCGAAGGAGTAGGACGATTTTGCCCGTTAACGAATTTAGCCTTACAAATTCAACCAAACACCCAGATTCAAAATTTCAAGATCCTGGGTGAAGGCGTTCTTGAGTTATCGTGTTCACGGACAGACGGACGGACGGACGGACGGACGGACGGACGGACGGACGGACGGACGGACGGACGGACGTCAGGCGGATTTGAGGTTTTTGGGCACAAATAAACAAAAAATAATATATAACTTTTTTTCGTCCGAGGCTTGGTTCTATGCGTTACAAACTTTTCGGCTGGATTAAACTTATAATAATACTCTATATGATTTCATCTAGAGTATAATTAATGTGTACAAAATTTCAAATTCCTAGCTTGAAGCGCTCAAAAGTTATCGGAAAATATTGTGTGTATTGTGCGTATTGTGAACGCGTCTTAATGATTTTTTATACTCTAGATGAAATCATATAGAGTATTATAAGTTTAATCCAGCCCAAAAGTTTGTAACGCATAGAACCAAGCCTCGGACGAAAAAAAGTTATATATTATTTTTTGTTTATTTGTGGCCAAAAACCTCAAATCCGCCTGACGTCCGTCCGTCCGTCCGTCCGTCCGTCCGTCCGTCTGTCCGTGAACACGATAACTCAAGAACGCCTTCACCTAGGATCTTGAAATTTTGAATCTGGATGTTTGGTTGAGTTTGTAAGGCTAAGTTCGTTAACGAGCAAAATCGTCCTACTCCTTCGGGTAGCTGCCATACAAAATGTCCTTAAAACACGTGTTCAAGAATATTGGTCAATAACTTCAGAAGGGTTTAAGCTACGACTTTGAAATTTTGTATGTGTTATTTTTCCAATAGTTAGAGCTAAATATATGATTATGAAGAAAATCCTGTTACTCCTTCGTGTAGCTGCCATACAAATATCCTGTCAAAATGTATTCACTTAATTTACGAAACTCACTATAACTCAAGTAATCTTTTAGCTACGAATTCAAAATTTTGTACAAATTAGTTTTGAGTAAAAAGGAAGTTCGACTTTACTAGCCAGCGAAATCCTTTTACTCCTTCTGGTAGCTGCCATACAAAATGTCCTTAAAACACGTCTTTACGAATATTGGCCGATAACTTCAAGAGGGTTTAAGCTACGTCTTTGAAATTTTGTATGTGTTATTTTTCCAATAGTTGGAGCTAAATGTATGATTATGAAGAAAATCCTATTAGTCCTTCGTGTAGCTGCCATACAAATATCCTGTCAAAACAACTTCACTTAATTTATGGAACTTACTATAACTCAAGAAATCTTTTAGCTATGAATTGGAAATTTTGTACAAATTAGTTTTGAGTAAAAACGAAGTTCGAGTTTACTAATCAGCGAAATCCTTTTACTCCTTCTGGTAGCTGCCATACAAAATGTCCTTAAGACACGTGTTCAACAATATTTTTCGATAACTTTTGAACGCTTCAAGCTACGAATTTGAAATTTTGTACACGTTTATTTTTGAATGGTTCCAAGGAAAAGGATAAATATGTAAGAAATCGAGTGAGTCCTTTCTGCACCTCCCATGTGAAAGTCCTTTAAAAAGGACATTTTTTTCGATGACTTACCCAGTTCAAGGTATGAAGTTAAACACTGAATATTGTCTTTTAGTTTTGAGTAGCAATCTAATAGCAGTCCTTAATAAAGGAAATACAACATGCACACACGTAATTCTACTTTATCCCCAACTACAATATAAATCGGAGTTCAGTATTCATCTAGAGTATTATACGATTGGCTTGCAGCCGATCGTGACTGCAGTATGTTTTTGTATGGAAGGTGCTCAGAAATAAACAAAAAATTATATATAACTTTTTTTTGTCCGAGGCTTGGTTCTTTGCGTTACAAACTTTTGGGCTGGATTAAACTTATAATACTCTATATGATTTCATCTAGAGTATAAAAACGGTACGAAAAAGGTTAAACGTTTGTTTAGAACATATTTCTTGCTTTTAACTTTATAACAAAACTCTCTAAACTATGAAAGCATTTTTATACTTTAGATTAAATCACAGACAGGCATCTCTTAAGAAATCATTTAAAAATATTCTATTCCTATTCAATTCTAGGGGAGCTTAGGTTAGGTTAAGGTTGGGACTAATTCTGGAGTACTCGCTCAACTATGATAGTAAATGTCCCGTGATTAATCCTGTAGTACTCTTCAGGGAGGTTCGAAAACCTCGTTTTCTTCTCCAATTGACCTCCTTTTTGCAAGAGCATATCCTCTGAAATCAGATCTCCATTGTAACTCCCAAGGAATCATTTAAAAACTGTTGTAAGTGCATAAAAGGAGGTCTCTTGCACTTCTTTAGATAGCACACCTTGCTTTGCTCTTCTTTTCTCCTCCTTTTTTCCGTTGCAATCTGATCTGCAATCTAAGCGCAGTGGAATTTTTATAAAAAAACTGCAATCGCGATCGGATGCAAGCCAATTGTAAGATACTCAAGATGAAATACTGAACTCCGATTTATATTGTAGTTGGGGATAAAGTAGAATCAAGAGTGCATTGTCCTTTATTAAGAAATCTCATTTGGTTGCAACTAGAAACTAAAAGACAATATCGTCAGTGTTCAATTTCATATCTATATATGGTACTATAACTAGGTAAGTTACCGAAAGTAAAATTTTTCATTTTGAAGAATTTTCACGTGAGAGGTGCTAGAAGGACTTACACGATTTCTAGCACACTTGTTATTTGACGTGTAACCATTTAAAAATTAATTTGTACAAAATTTCAAATTCCTAGTTTGAAGCATTCAAACCTATCGGAAAATAATCATGTATAAAGAACTTTTTCTATGGAAGCTACCCAATGGAGTAGAATGATTTCGCAGACTAGGGAACTTTCACTCAAAACTAATTTGTACAAAATCCGAATTTGTGGCTGAACCATTTCTTGAGATATAGTGAATTCCGTAATTTGAGTGAAAATATTTTTACGGGATTTTCGTATGGCAGCTACTCAAAGGACTCGTGAGAACTTTGATATTCATTAATTTAACTGCAACGTTTAAAAAACCAACGTATACAAAATTTTATAGTTCTGAAGTTATTGGTCAATGTTCATAAACTTCTTTTGTATGGCAGCTACTCGAAGGAGTAGGACAATTTTGCCCGATAACAAACTTAGCCTTACAAATTCGAGCAAACAAACTTTTTTATTTTCGTGGCGTTCAGTTCTCACTAAACTGAAAAATCTCGCGAACCACTTTCAGGATATTTCCGGAATTAGCTATGTATAGTGAAATATTCAGAAAGTACTCTGTAGTACAGGATGTTTCTCTATAGACATCCTAAATGTGAAATTTGACACAATTTCCTACATTCATAAATGAATTCGCGCGAAATTTTGACTTTCTAGCTAATTGATTTCTTCAGTTTTGGTGCATGAGCAAAACTTTTAATGACTTTTGTGAGGAAGCTGTAACTTTTTTGATATTAGTTTTCATACCTGAAATTATTGCAAAAGGTATGCAAAAATTTGGATTCCTAGATGGTAGTGTTCTGATGTTAGAAAACAATAGAATGAACACATGTTTCAAATTGCGGTGGTGAAGCGGTGGTACGATTTTACCCGTAATTTATAAATCATTTTGCTGTGCATTTGTAAATGTTTTCTCCACTGAATTGTCATAGTGAATTATACGCTAATACTCGCAAATCATAGTGTACTGACTCGTTTTATATGCGCTTAGCTCGATATTTTACGAACTTTCATATTTCTTTCAATAATGAATTCTAAGACATACTCACTTCCTTTCAATAAGATACCAACGACGGATCTCAGTAATCGCCTTACTTCGTAGTGTAACTAAATACTTTGCCCACATTGAAATTTTCTGTAACCGAAAGGATTGGATTACCACGTCTCGGAGAGTCGCATCTGACAGCGAAAAATCCAGCAAAAATATTGAGAAATTAAGACCAAAGTAGCTCCATGCAGGCACCATCTATCTTAACATTTTCTGGATGTCCCAGGACATCAATTATGCAAACAGCGTGAGCTGGGAGCTAGGGCAGCATACACAAGCTACTGCAAAATGACAGCTTTGTATTAGTAGTTTTTTTTAACTAGATGTGGACTACATCATTCTGGGACTTTTATTTAAGGTTCAGTTGTGAAAAGTTTGTCGTACCACATGACACTGAATAGACCGAACGAGGCTAGAACATCCCCGGACGTGGGCTGGTTTGGAGACTGATGCGATTTTACCACGCTCGTAGTATAGGGCATCCCGGATTGGATTTAATAGAAGGGCAGGCTCATCCCTGAGTAGCTTTAAATCTCAGGATTCCTACGGAATGTGTTTTGCAAGTACGTGCAAAGTTGTCGAGTAGCAGATGGAGCTCGCCGACGGCACCATTTTCATTTAAAGTGCGACAAATCGTAGTCGTTTCATTTTTTTTCGCTGACGAAATGAGTAAAGTGTCCGATGAAGCGGACGTTTCAATTAAGCGCCACTGGAAGCTGGCCATTGTCGGACGATAATTCCAGCTGGCTGCCTCTTGGAATAAATGAGCTCATAATGAAGCCATTAGAGAAGAAAACCTATCAACACTTTGAAAGGCCTGAAGCTCGATTATAGCTTCTGAGTACTCAGCACTGTGAGAGAAAGTCGAATTTTATTTATATTCTCGTTGTTTATGGGACAAAATCGCTTCGATTTCGTAGTTTAGTCGCGCGATCACTCTATTACCGCAACGAACTGCGATCATTGCAGAAGTCAAGTGACGAACAAATTGGAAGCACTTTAGAACATATCCAAGCATTTTACTTAAGTATTATACATCGCTGCTGGCTTGTTAAATCAATTTGTTATTCAAGCCGAGGGCAATGCTTGATAAAAGTTACTGTGTGGAGTAAGGAGCATGTTTGTCATTGTCGATGTAATTACCAGTGTTAAGCCGAATTAGAGACAATTGCCTTCATTCGTATTTGGTATGAATTCATTATTTCGGTTGCGACATATCAAGATTAATCTTGAAAGTTACAAATGATGAAGCCTACTAGTTGACCGATATTCAAAATGTAATACATTATTTTATAAGTTGGTGATTTTAGTTAAGGTGGATTGCAAGGAACGTGGGTATAAATCGGACACCTGTCATACGGAGAGCAAACATTAACAACATAGGCACCGACTTTTAAAGATCGGCTAAGCTATTTAGGAAGTCAGCTCAAAGTAATGCAAATGCATTTCCGATCTTCTTGACAGATGTCCGACTTTAACCAGGTCCGGCAAACCCTTTTTTGATAAGCTCTTTTTAAACAGTACCGGCGGGATATGATATAATACAGTCCCAGAAAATGAAGTGCATAGATTTTCACGAATTTCGTCATATCTCTTAGGTTTTCAGGATTTTTTTTACATTCAATCCCTTGTGGTTGTAAAGAAGGTATTAAGGGGTTACATACACCTGGGACGGCTAAAACTACGGCTATGTTTAAGAATTTTTCTCGTGCATAAAACTGAATTTAATTCAACAACCATTAAATATCTTTTAAAGTATTAAATTTTGTCTATATTCTGTGAAAATTTGGTTGGAAAATTTTAAACGGCAAAAAAAAGTTACAGTCGTTTTGCTGGAACGTGTTTTTGTTGAGAGCGATTTCGGTACCAGTCTTTCCTCCGCCATTTTTATCGAAAAATCAAATTTTTTTTTTCTGAAAGTATCTAAATATATAACACTAAAGTTTACCGAGCCACAATTTCAAAATTTAATTTTGTGGGATCATGGCAGTCTCTGGAATTAAAAATGCGATTTTTCACCTAAAAATTGTTCAGTAATTATGATAAAAAAAAACTATGCAAGATATCGATATCGGCTCGGTAAACATTAAAGTATTGTGTGAAACACAACTGTGCAAAACTAGGTCCCGATTGGTCCAGTAGTCGCGGAGATATTCCTGGTACCGATTTTGAAAATACTGTTTCGAGAAAAACGCGTTTAAAGTGTAGAGTACAGTTTACACTGAAATAAGATTCTGTAAATTTCAACTGTGGAACGCGTACCTGAACCTCACCAACTTTTCAAAATATGTCCCTGCTATACAGAAGGTCATAAATACCTTGAATTAAAAAAAAGCGCATAGTCAAACAGGTGACAAAGGCCGCGTATACCTACGCGCCAACCGTTAGTCGTTGCTTACCAGGTTGGTTACAAAACGCTATAACTTCATCATTACTGCGAATTTCTTTATAAAATTTTCAGGGTAGACACTCAAAGGATAGTACTTTCGAATAAGCACCATTTTAAAAAATCCATTTTTTTGAACTACACAGGTGTATGTAACCCCTTAAAGGTTTGCATACATTTTCATGAATTCCGTCATATATAACTTAGGACTGATAAGATATTGTTACGTGTAAGCCTGGCAACCGCGCAACCGTGCAACTCGATCGTTTCACATAATGAAAACAACAACAACCGAATACCTAGTTGCAAAATAACTCAATCAGAAACCTAGCTGAAGATAAGGCGAAACAACACGACTGTATCTCTCTTCTTATCGAATGCTCTCCAATGTACTAGAATCCAATTAGAATCAAAGTCGAAAGATCTCAAGCTCACTTGAACCTTCTACATACACCACTGAACGAAGATCAAAATCGAAAGCTCTAAAGCTTTCAAGAACAATCCACACGCATCGAACATTCAAGTACATCCTAGACTGCAACCGGCTAGTATATAAGCAGGTGAAGCTTTCAGCGAAGAGATAGTAATTTTTATTACGTCGACTGTGACAGCCAGCGTGTATACGCGACCGTGTTGATAGAGAACGAAAGTGAACGAGTCAAGCGATATATGGTATAAGCGGGCGGTATTGCCATACAGTGTGAATCATTGTGCGAATAGAATTTAAAGTGCGATTAATAAATAATCACTTATTTTTATTTTAACCGAATTGTGTTTTACTTGAAATCCCGGCGAACCCCTAGCTCGCAACAATATTGAATTGGTTTTTTCTTCGCAATGTTTCTATATTATCACCTAATAAGCGCTTTCATGATTTTTGGATATTCAACCGACAAGGAAGTGTATTGGGGTTGCACACGTTTTAACAATTTTCGCCATATCTTCTAGGTCTGATGAGATATCAAATTGGTTTTTACTTACTTTAATATAATCGCTTATAAAATATTTTGATAGTCAACCAACAGACGTCTTAGATCTGAGGACATATCGAATTGGTTTGTATTTTCACAATTTTCGCCATCTCTTAGATCTGATGAGATATAAAATTGATTTTTACTTCTACGGGCATTTCATGTGACCGCCTAAATACCAATGTCCCGAAATTTAACCCCCAAGTAAATGTAATGGGGTTGTATACGTTTTTACGAATTTCGTCATATCTCTTATGTCTAATGAGGTAGCAATTTTTTTTTACTTCTGTCGGCATTTTGTGTAATCGCCTAAAAACAAGTTTCAAGATTTCTTGATATGGAATGTAAGGGTGTTGCATACGTTTTACGTCTTCAAGGTATTTTTAAAAATGTATAATTGGCTAAAAATCGATATTTTCGATATTTTTACTTCTATGGGCAGTTCAGTGTTTGTATAAAGAAACTGCAAAATAGGACTTTTAACATAATCTCATGTAAAATTTTTATTTTAAAAATTTTTGATGATAAACGGACTTAATTTTCGAAATATTCTAATCTAATCTGAACTCCCTTCAAAGCAATTATATTTTTTACCCCAATATTTTTAATAATAAAGTACACCTAATTCTGTTTTTACACTATAGATACGTTCCTGAAGAATACGTGTAAAAAAATTCGCGTAAAAAAGACATTGAATATATGTGCACAAATTTTACGCAGATTCTTTCACTTTGGAATAGTAGAGCTACATACTAAATGTCTTCCGAATATACAATGCACGAATACGGTAGATGTGCACAAAAATCAATAATAAAAACGTACGAAAGCACTCATTTCAATAAAATTGTTAGAAAATGGATTGAACCGCTCGTGTTAAATCAAAATGACTCGCGTATAAAGAGTATCGAATATTTATTTTGAATTCGTGTTAAATCAAATTCGTGTAAAAAAGATTCGTGCAAAAATAAAATTAGGTGTATTTCTTTTACACTAAAATTTAAAATTTTTACATTTTAGGACTTGTTAGTAGTGTGTCTGACACGTCGTATCTCAAGAACCCTAAAGGTATCTGATTCAAATCTTAACAGTCCTTGAAGTGGGTGGTCCCCTATAGGATATGATCTTTTTTACGAGTGGGACGCAACAGGGGAGTAGGAGGCAGGATTTAAAGTAAAAGCTAGTGAATTTTAAATCTCGCTTGAATTCTAAAACTTTGTATGTACATAAAATTGTTGAAGGGCGTAGTTCCGTTCGGAGGTTGAAGGCTTCACAAAATGTTCGAAAGCATTAAAGTTGGAATTATTTATATCTTCGGAATCGCTCATAGTAAAACATTAAAATTTACACCTATGGATTCTCTAAGAAAAAATGAAAAATTAATTCTTCAATGTGGTTCGAAGCGTAAAGGGTTGGGGGCGATGAAACATTATTAGCAGAACTGTTCAGGCCGGTTTCAGTAGATTTCGAGCTGGATTTCCACAAAATCTAGTCACTTAGTGAGATTTTAAAACCGCTCAAATTTATTCGAAATCTAGTAGATTTCGTTAGAGTTTAGTTTTGCAGGTTAATCTAGCTAAATTTTGTACGAATCTAGGAGTCTATTCTATGAAAAATTATGTTAATTTTAGATACAGAATATAGAACAAAGCGCAAGCAAAATCTCTATTTTGTTTTAGACGAATTGTATTGAAATGCCACACATACCATCCACCTGAACAATTCACTTATAATTCACCTACATGATTCCCTTATGAATAAAAAAAACAGAATACTCAAATCGTAAGTAAATTAACCAGTGATCATATTTTTTACCTAAATGAATCGTTAGTCATTCACAAATGACTCTTTTATTTGGCTGTGTAGGCACAGAAAACATTTTGGTGAACGTTCGTAGAAGGTGAAGAAAATAGAATGACGTGAATAAAATATTGACAGCATTTTAGTGGAGAAAGATTGAATAATTCGAAAAAATAAATAAAAGACTGATATTTTTCCGTGAAACCCGAAAAAATACGTGTTCGAGAAACTGCGACTTTGTTGAAAGCATTTTTTGCACTTGCCGAAATAATCGTGTAGGTATTCACCATCGCTGCTATTTGTTAGTGAAATAACGCACTCTGCTCCGTTCAAAACTTCCATTCTGACTGCTGAGATACTAATATATTAGCTGTGTTTTTTAGCGCACTTATCCAGATCAGAGCAGGTTAGAAAATTAATATACAAAACAACAACAACAAACAAAGTTTATAAAAAAGTCATAAAACCAGCAATGTTGTTATTGTTTTGTATATCAATTTTCTAACCTGCTCTGATCTGGATAAGTGCGCAAAAAAACATACCTATTGTAAAAATTTGTTGTAACCAAGAGAGTGAATTTCTGTTTTTCATCTAGAGTTTCCTAGGGTTGACTGTAGCCTTCGTGACTGCGGTATACTTTTTTAACACGATTTGGAAATAATTCGATAATGATCTCGAAAGTGAATATATACCGGGTGAATCACATTTTAATCCTAATAAAGATTCATAAGTAGATGTGTATGTACATACAGCTTGATAATTCAATTTTGAGTCTCAGGAGAATAAGCTTTCGAAGAGTTAATTCACCTTAGTGATCCAGATTATGACTAGTTTCTAATAAAAGTGTTTGCTTGAGAGGTTTAATGCAGGAATACGTATGTGTAATTACGTCTGCCTAGTAATACGATTAGACAATTTAAAAAACAAGAGGTAACAGTTTGGAAATAGATTGCTGCCGTTTTTTGTCGTTAAAGTAAGTATGTAAGAATGGAATATTATCATGAAATACAAATGCAAGTACACTTCCTTTTTTATTGGAGCTATGTTAAAAATGCAATAGTTTTAGACATATAGGAAAAATGAGATTCTTGCAATAAGATTTTTGTTACTTTTGTTGTTAAAAAAATGATAAAATCGTGTAAATTGCATTTACGAGTAGTAAATATATGTTAAAAATGTAAGGTAAGTAAGGTGCAGCTGTACCATTTATTTAAAGATATTTAAAAACTTAAAACAAAAATTGATAACGCTTTATTCAACATAATTTTGAATGTTGTAAATCAAGTGAAACCTTCTTTGCGCTTTTGATTTCATATTATCTAGAGTGATGGGTATTAAGCCTGAACAGCTTTTCTTAAAAACATACGAGGGCGGATTGATAATGACGTGGAAAAATCAAGAAGGAGTGGGCAGGTAAGGAATTCGTTATTTTTTTTTACCTGGACCATCCTTAAATAGATTACCTGCAAAGTTTAAGCCTGATACCTCGTTTAGTTTTCGAGAAACAGCCGTCTAAGCAAGTCGACTTATAAAAATTTTTAAAAATGGATAAAAATGAATTTCGTGTGTTGATTGAACACAATTTTTTAAAAGGGAAAACAGCTAAAATAACCAAAGAAAAATTAGGTATGCATTATGGGGACTCTGCAGCATCGATCCGAATGATTTACAAATGGTTTTCTGAATTCAAGTGTGGTCGTACGAGCACACAAACCATACCAAGTCCAGGTCGTCCAAATGAGGTCACCACGCCAGAAATGATCGATAAAATCCATGATATCGTGATAGAAGATCGTCGAGTAAAAGTGCGTGAGATAGTTAACATAGTAAGCATCTTATTTGAACGTGTTTGGAATATTTTGAAAAACCATTTGGACATGAGAAAGCTATCCGCAAGATGGCTGCCGCGTTTGCTCACAATCGACTAAAAACGCAATCGCGTGACAACTTCGCACCACGGTTTGCAACTGTTTTAACGTAATACAAATGAATTTTTTCATTGATTCGTAACTGTTGATGAAGCATGGATTCACCACTACACTCCAGAAACCAAACAACAGTCAAAACAATGGAAGGATGTCGGTTCAAGCGCACCGAAGAAGGCAAAACCGTTCTATCGGCTGGAAAGGTTATGGCGACAGTTTTTTGGGATTCCAATGGAATGATATTCACCGACTATTTGGAGAAAGAAAAAACAATGACGGGAGCATATTATTCTGAGTTATTGGTTACATTGGATGTTGAAATCAAGGCAAAACGGCTTCATTTGGCGAAGAAAAAAGTGTTGTTTCATCACGACAACGCTCCGGCTCACACGTCCGTTGTTGCAACGGCAAAACTGTTTGAATTACGGTACGAATTGCTCCCTCACCCACCGTATTCTCCAGATTTGGCACCCCGCGAATTTTTATTATTTCCAGACTTGAAAAAATGGCTTCCTGGAAAGAGATTTACCACGAATATTGACGTCATAAGTGAAACCAACGCCTATTTTGAAGGGTTGGACAAATCATATTATTTGGAAGGGATCAAAAAATTGGAAAAACGCTGGACTAAGTGTATCGAGCTAAAAGGAGATTACGTTGAAAAATAAAATAAATTTTTCCGGATAATATTATGTTTTCTCAATTTTTCCACGTTATTATCAATCCGCCCTCGTAATACAATTATTGCGGTTGCATCTAACGACCGTATACGTTCGCTTGAAAATAGAAAAAAGTTTTAAAAAAGCGTTTTATATTGGACCGGTATGTGCGCTTTTTGCGATGCAAAAAGAATCCCTTATGCGATAAAAAAACGAGCTTTGCCTGCATGATATGTATTTTTGTCTCGAATCGCAAGAGATTCTCCTTTGCGAACGAAAGCGATGCAACGTTTCAAGCAATTGAGTTACGGAAATTATAAAGACAAAAACAATAGTCAAAATATGATACAAAAACGATTCATTTTCGAAACGTAATATTATATTTGCTGAGATAATGTGTACTAAGAAGATCGATTTCCTATTTAAGTAAGTACCTACTCGTATCGTAATTTAAATTCCAGTACTTCAAATATTTATAGCTTTGACTATAATTCAACGACAATGGAAAACTTAAAATTACATCATCTGTGGCCATAAAAAGAATTAGCAAGCTCGTCGCACGCGCTGGTCGTACTCACTTTTGTCGACGTCTGTCAGCAATGTTAATTGATCTTAATTCGAATGCAGATCTTAAGTAGTTGACGTTTGTAGTGTGGAAATTCCCAAGCTCTGAATCACACAAAACGCCAATACTGTGGCTATAATATGCGAATCGTGGCACGGTCCTCGCTTAATAAAAGAGACAATTGCCTGTTGATCCAAAACGATTGTGGCAAATGCAAATAGGTCCATGAGCAATTCAAGAAACTTGAACTTTGCTAATCAAACGGAGACTAACAAAAATTAATGATAGACAGAGTTGGTCCAACAGTGTACACATCAGACTTAATTGCACTTTCGATTAAGGGGGCCTTGATCATCCGACGAGCAATTAACTTGTCATTTTCTGTAGTAATGGCGGTGCTTCTGTATAAAAAACCTCAGCGGGTGATGGTGTCTTTTTTCTCGTTATGTTTCTTGTCTCACAACTTTTTTTGGTTCTTTTTGTCGCAAAAGACTTTCTAATTGCACTCTCACGGTCTGCTTTGTTTCTCGAGTTTTTATGAAAAAAAAGAAGTTTTTTTTTGTTTTCATCTTTCCAACCAGGTCTGGCTGAAGAATGTACTAGTGAGTTTTTCCATACACCACCAAACCTCCTTTGAGACTTTTAGTTCTTCTCATCGGGACCATACAGGAGCGTCTCAAAAATTTCGTGACCGCATAAAATTAAAATTAATTTCGACATGCTGTTAAATAAAAATATACGTACGTATAAAAGTGTAAAAGTCGGGTTTTAGTGTCTGCAGTTACAATAATATCAGATTTCCATTCAAGTGGTTCTGGCACAAAAACTGCCAGATTTAAATCGATATTTAAATTAGAGAGCACAATTAAATCGAAAATAGCTCTATGCCCGTTTCGTTTTAGAGTGGCGGCCTCAATCCGTTTTACGTCCGTACAGAACCATAACAAATTGAGAATTAATGTTTCGATTGGTCTGATAAAGTGTCCAGTTCGGATCATAAATATTTTGAGAAAAGTATCTTTTTTATTGTTCATGTTGTTGCTATTCGAATATTGCTAAAAGCTGAAACCTTTGAAAGAATTGAATGAGTTAAAACTATCCGAACTTGAGCCGTTTCTAACATACGAACTATACATTTTGTGTTATAAACGAATGTAGAAATAACTTGTATCTTCTAGATAAAATCTGAAGAATATTAAAAGTTACACCTAAACATACTGAATAGGAACAATTCTTGAATGTGAATTCATATGGTATTTTATTTAATAAGCACCCCCGTTTATAGAGTTGCAAACCTTCGCTACTGTACTACATCTATAGTGACCATAACCAGCTAAATACAGGATATTTCTTTCAGCCATACAGTGGAATAATTACGGTAGCTGCAACAGCAAAAACGGTGTTGAGATTTTGGTCTAAAGTTAATTTCTTACAAGACAAAATTTTATATAACGTCGTAATAAAAAAATATTTTATTATTAAAAAATAATAAAGTAATAAGAGCTGTGAAAGTATATATTTAAACTAAAACGTCTAATATTGCTTACACGGCCCCATTTCAGCTAAATTTTTGGCAGCCCTATGCTGGTGGGTTGTTGTTATCTTGGACAGGAGTAACAGGAAACTTCACTCGGCCACTGATCTTTTCATGGTAAATGGTATGCAGGCATGCACTCATCTCGGAAGACGGGACCAATTGTCTTCAGATAAACCGCTGCATATGCACATATAGTATACAGTTGAAAGAACAATTCGAAAAATGTTGTAACAGGGCAAAAAATTAAGGAATAGAAAGTAGTAAAATTCAAATGTAATGACTTGATTGTGATTTGAATAATGAACACGTTCCGATTGACCATAAACAACATAATCTGCAAAAATTTTTCACAAATTGAAAACTTTTTAATTTAAGTCGATTTCAAGTAAAACACAATTCGTTTACAGTCAATAGAAATAATAAAAAAACATTTTATTCTTCTGCATGCGAGAAGAGTCGAGAGGTATTCACGCTGTTCTGGTGTATGGATCGGAAGAGCAACCGATAAGGGGAAATGTGATTCTTCTCGAACACTATTGAACTTTGCCGAACATTTTGCCACGCCTTCCATATTATGTATTGCAAGGATGTTTTTACCCGCTTTCTGCTTATTTATTGGGAGGTTGCTGTTTTTCTCACATGGAACCGATCGATCAGCGCGGGTTGTCAGAGTAGGATGAAACAAAATTATTTGCTTCTATAAAACGTTGTTAGCAATTCTTGCACTGCAATGCTTGCAACACTGACACCAACAAATGGAAAAAAATCTCCGATTATGCTTTAATTCATTGGGGTTTATGTTATCAATTTGCATTTATATACAGCTACAAAGGCTCTGGATAGAATTCAAACACTTAATGTTGTGTTATATGGGTGCTATGCAAAACAATGAAGGTATAATAACTAGTTTGAGTTAGATCTACAAAGATATGCATACATATATATACATATTTTCATACAAAATTAATCAAATCGGTTGAACAAACATCCAGATAAAGAGGAAAATCTCCCCAACAAATGTATAAGGAAGAAGAGAAGTTAGAACCACGTAAATAAACCGATAGTGTAAATAATACTTTAAGTGAAACTATACTACACTTATGGCAGTGGTGCTAACTTCGCTGCCGTCGTCTTTGTTGCGCTGCAACCGAATAATCCTTGAAATGCCAACAGTGCACTTAAACAGGACCATACACGAGCATTCATTCATGTCATTCTTCCATGAGTGTTGGGTCTGAATCTTGAGTGTGTGGGTCTGCCATCATACGACATGATGGAAATCAAAAAATTTTGATTTTTATGGGCGGAACTGAACCGTATCGCGACAGACATGAATGATATGCATGCATGCCCGTGTAGGGTGCCATTAAGGGGCAAATCGTACTACGTAGGTTGCTACTTAAGTTTTGAGATAGTCAAATAAAAACAAATATTTATAATCAAAAATGGCTTTATTGTTTTTCAAAATATTCTCCATGAAGATCAACATACTTTTGAATTTTTTCAACATTTCTCTGCACCAATCGACACGAACTTTTTTTTGAGCGAATGTCAAATTATGCGGTATCCAACGCGAACAAATCTTTTTGACAGCCAAATGTTCATGCAATATTGAATGTATGCGAGTGGAACTAATAACCAGGAATAACTCAATCTCACGGTATGTCACATGACGATATTGCAATATCAGTTCACGCACAGCATCGATGTTTTCTGGCACAACTGCCGATTTTGGACGACCTTCACGAAATTCGTTCTGTAGCGAAGTGCGACCACGATTGAATTCAGAAAACCAGCGAAGCGCGGTGGCTCGCGATGGTGCTTCATCACCATAAGTCGAAGCGAATTGATCGGCACACTGCTGTTGGTTTAATCCACGTCGAAAGTCGTAGAAAATCATCGCACGAAAACGTGCCATGATTTAATTCCATTTTTCGACCAAGATGAATATTTCAGGTATCTGTAAACAACGCAAATAGCACTCGTATGACAACACGTTCTGAGTACGTTCACCACTAAAAATGTCAAACTTTACGACGACAATTTCAGATTTGACGTATTCACATCAGTGTTGCCATATCTCAAAACTTAAGTAGCAACCTACGTAACAACACTTCAGAAATCTATCGTGAACTAATGTGACATGGCAACTACGTCACTGCTCAGTACTGACAATAGTAGGTTTGTTCTTTTTGACTACACTATCTACAATAGTGCAGAAAGTGTACATTTTTGCTATTCTTTTTGACGAGTGACGTCCGAGCCCGCTGTTATTTTTGCCGAGTGTAGATTGGGAGCAGGTTTAAGAAAATGTAGTTTACGAGCTGTCAAACTGTGGGAATATAAAATCGGCTTTTAGCATTTAGGTAATTTGTTTTGAGTTGCAAAATTAACAAACCTAAAGGTGCTTTTACACGAGCGATTAGAATTGCTCAATTTGCAGCAATATTCGTCAATTTTGACGTCGCAAAACTATGAAGCAACATACAGCAACAATAGTAACAGGCAATGTGCATCAACTTTTAATCAATTCGTTGCTGAATTGTTTAGAGCGATATGGACCAATGTCTAGCAATTCGGCAATAATTTTTCGTTGCTCCGAGCCATGATAACACGAAAGCAAACTTGACAAACAAATCTAATACTCAAAAGTTAACATTGCAATCGAATCAAACACGAAAGAACCTAATTGTATTAACCAAACGAATACAATTGCTCGAAATTTTCCAAGTTCAGTGAAATTACAGCAACTATAGTGCAATATAGTGCAATACCAGCAATCTGTAAAACATTGCCACATCGCCGAAATATTGCCGCAACTTGTATGATATTGCTCTGTATTGCACCACTAATCGCTTCACTAGTTTTGGCAATAGTCATCGGGCAATCAATCAATTGCTTAAAAAACTTTAATGCCTTAATGCCGTAATGCCTATGCTCGCGAGGTAAGGCATTATGAGCAGGAAGTCTATGTGTCAAATGACAACAATGACATTATGTTATCAAATTTTAATTTCAGTTTAGTTGGTAGATTACGTCTTCTACGTCGCGAAAGGTAAACTGCGATTTCCCCAATTTCCACAAAATTATTAAAAACATGTGAACGATCCGCTTTCTAGAAAATTTGACAGTTAAAAACCGCAATGAAATAGTCGGGTTTGTAAGGTTTTTTCAGAAAGCAGAAAGAAATTTCAGATGGACAATCTCTCACATTTACAGTGTTACAATTTTGGGCGATATTCTGCTCAAAAATATGGTTTCAAACACGCAGGAAAGACGTGTTTAAAGTATATCGATAAAGCAGTTACCGGGCGTTTTCAGTGATCGCATGTGCCGTGAATGGGAACCGCATAGTCGGCGAGAATAAAATAGCCGCCGTTTTTCAGAATATTGGTGAATATATAAGTAGGTACAATTCAAGGAAAAATGAATATAAGAAGTTTCCTTCGTAAAAAACTAACAAAACAAATTAATTACATACCTACTTAGACTCATAAAGTAAAACCATGAGTTTGTCGCACTTATTTGATAAAAGTTGTATTTTAAAAATGGCATTTTTCTCAAGAAAAAGTGCCGCCGGACTAAATGGAAAAATGTACCAACATTAGACCAATTGGACCAAATACGGAAACTAGAAAATAATAAAGCAACAAATGGCTATCGCGTCGCATTGAATAGGTTTGGATCGAATTTTATCTAACCGATCCACAGCGAATTATATAATAAATTCGATAGTACAAAAAATTACTTTGAATGCTTCTTTCCGACTGTCGCCATATTTCTTAAGTCTTTTTAATTTTTTTAAAAAAATTTTTATTATAAGATAAAATCGGCATTTTATTTACAACGTCCTAAAATGTAAGCGCATACCGCTGCTACAATTTCTGTTCTTCTCCAAGAACTTCCAAAAATTTAAGAGCATAGTTTTTCGCGAAATTCGCACAATGCGGAATATAGAAAATTGTGATTAAAAGAAAAATTAGGACAGGAAGTAATTAAGGTGTTTTTAAGAGATGACCGACATGGCAAATATAAGCACTTGTGCGTCAATCTTTAATTGTTTCAACTTTCCAGCTTAAATCACCGTCATATTTGCATACTAAATTTTCGCCCGAAGCATTATGTAGATATATTATAATGAATTCCGCTGTCGGCTTCCTGCAAAATAAATCTTGGAAGTTCAAAAGAACGTTCTATAAAACCAAATTTATGTCAAAAAAAGCACCCAAACAGCATCAGCAGCCAGCTAACGAAAAGAAAACCGAACGAAATTTATCAGAAATATCGTAAAACCAAAGCAATCCGTCGTGCGGAATCAAAGTGACATTGGAGTCACAAATAACCTCGACTTTTCTTTAAGTTGATTTAGCCAAAATCTCCGTGACTGAATCTGAGTATTTAATCGGATTTGTCCCTCAAATGAGGCGTACTGTGTAAGACGCGACTGAGCGGATGTTTCGTCTTTTTACGTATTCACGGATCAAAAACTTCCAAAAGGAATTACACTGCAAGACTAATTCCATTTCGTGAGGAATGTTTTCAACAATCAAAGATTATACAGACCTTAATAATAACTTCAAGCCGAGAAGGAATTATAACTGGGCTATTCGACTGCATGGCTGCGAACTTGAAATAGTCGTGGCGGGTTTTTTGCCGTATGTAATTGGAAATGGGAATAAAAAAAACCGTGTCAGATGATTTATTATTAGTTGTTTGAATTTAAAAGTATAATCCACTTTGTCACCTGGGAATTTATTCCTGGCTCTTAGAGGAACTAAGAATGATCGTGTTATTTTGAATAGCAATTTTAACAAGAAGTACTGATCGTTTTAAATGGAGCGACATGTACTTTGAATTTAGAAGGAAAATCATTGGCTTAAATAGATTAAATGTAGGTATGTATGTATAAGGATTTTTGAAATAGTCAAAATTGTCGAAATATCCGCTATAATGAAAATACAGGAAAAAACGGTTGGGAGTAATTGTAAACGCAGGTGAATCCTGAAAGGTTTTTAGTCAACAAGACTTTCAGAAAAAAATACTAAAACCTAGCAAAGTCTTACATCCAAGTTAAGAGTAAATTAAAATTACGTTAAAAACTAAAAGAAAAGAGAATAAAAAAATCTGCCAACGGTCTGGGCGAAACTTTATTATTTTTCGGGTCAAAGTTCGGGAGCGGTCAAAGTCGCAATATATCATCAGTTGTTTCGAGATTATGGCGCTTCTTGGAAAGATAATTTTGTTCCTAAAATAAAAATATTTAAAATAGAGATTTTTAGCCGATTAAACATTGAAAAAGCCCAAATGACACAAATGAGATAGGAACAAAAAATTGAAATTACATTTTTTTTCACTAATTCTTCGAGTACATAAATTTTCAAAAGAATCGACGATGGTAAGGTCACACTTTTGGCGATTCTTGAAGGAATGATCCTTTTTCTATAATGTAATTGAGAAGCGCTGATATTGTTCGATTTTTTTGACCCCGATCCTATTCAGATCCGAAGTTATTTTTCTGGTATGTTTTTTAAAGCAGTATAACCTATAAAAAACGTATTTTGAGATATTCAAGGATAAAGGACAAAATCGATATCCTTGAAAAAAAAATTTGAAACATAATTTTTATTTGTATTTTTTTTATATTGCGACAACCTCCCCCTTTAAAATAAGCCCTATTTTATTATTCTAGGATAAAAATTACCAGAGATATGAATTTTCAAAGAGGAATCGGAAACCATTTTTGCGAAAACTTTAACATACTATAACTAACATAACATAATAATATAACTAATAAAAAAAATGAGAAAGAAACAAAAAAAAATTGAATTTCAATTATTTTTTTCACTAGTACTTCAAGCACAAAAATTTTCAAAAGAATCGGAGATGGTAAGATCACAACTTTGGCGATTCTTGATGGAATGACCCACACGTGTTCAACCCTTTTATACCCTCTTAGGGGCTGAAAAAGGAAAAAATGTAAAAACAGGTTTTAGGCGATTATTACGCAAGACCGTGAAAGTGAAAAGGTATTCGATATCTGATCAGACCTGGGGATATGGCAGAATTCGTGAAAAAGTATACAACCCCTTTACATCCTCTTAGGGGTCGAATTTCAAGAAATTCTGAAAACGCTTTCTATATATTTATATGAAGAAGCCGTAGAATAAAAATGAATTCAATATTTGAGAAGAGGTAATGGATATGACGATAATCGTAAAAATATAAACATTCCATTTTCACTGATTATTTTTTTCGCCCCCCTTCCAAACGCCAATGGATATTTGAAAATTTTTTTTATCTAAATTACTTTTCTAGTTAATTTACATATACATACCGAGTTTTAACTTTGTACCATAAACCATTCTATAGATAGGAAAAACATGTACACTACCACTATAAAAAAACATGCTACTAATATAATAATAATCAATGACACAACAGCCCAAATTGGAGAAATAGAGTTACTTCATTACTAGGCCAACGGAGCACTAGGAGGTTAAGTGGTCAGCTACACGATTGTCCGTGTTTATTACCCCGATTTTAACTCAGGCACTCATTTATAGCTGAGTGAACTGGTAGTCCGGTACTCAATCCCATTCTCGAAAATTACTTGTCGCCAAGCAGATTCGAACCTGGTACCAGGTGCACCGAAGGCAAGTGCTCTAGCCACTAAGCCACCCAGACTATGCTACTAATATAGCTCTATCTAAATACCAAGTTTCAGCTTTATATCATTATTATGTTCTCGAGATATAAAAATCAGAACTTTTTCCTTTTCACCCTCCCTTACTCTCACCCTCTACACCCTCATCCACAAAATTTTGTTTTCTGCCAGGGGTCTATAAGGCCCCTTAAAAAAATTTACTTTCAGCAAACTCTATTTTTCAACCTTTTTACAAAAAACGAATTTTATTTGTCTAGTGCAATTGGTTCGTGAGATATCGTCATCTAAAGTTTTTTACACCCCACCCCGTCGCGATTTTACGTACGACCAACAGACGTATACTATCACCCTTATTCTGGAACCTGACGGCGATACAGTGAACTGCGATTCACCCAATTTTAAATTATTGAAAACGCGTGGACGATTCACTTTATCGAAAATTGGACAGTTGAAATCCGCAATGAAATAGTCGCGTTTTTAAAATTTTTTCAGAAAGTAATTGGCATTTAATAAAGAGAAATTTGAGATGGTCCATCTCTCACATTTACGGTATTAGAATTTTGGACATTTTACTGCCTTAAAATATCGTTTCAAATACCCGGAAGAGACGTTTTTAAAGCATGTCGATACAGCAGTCTCCGAACGTTTTTAATAATCGCATGTGTCGTGAATGGGAATCGAATGTGAACCGCATAGTCGGCGGGCATACAAATCCGTCCTTTTCCAGAATGAGCGTGTATATTTTTTTTGCTATTTTGGTGTCTACTAGTCATGAAACAAAAAATTTTCGGGGTAGGACTCTTTTTTTTCTTTAAATCTGATCACAATACTGTATTATTGAAATAATAAAGTGAAATTTAATATCTAATATTTTTTTTTTCAATAAGTTCGAACCTAAATAAAAGATGTTTTTATAGTGGAAATCGAATCGGCTGTCAGATAAGTAAGATATAACTTTACGCACATTGTAAATCTATCTGGCATGAGTAGAGATAGTACTGCAAAGTATGAATATAGCAAATTTTCTGAAGTAGTAGTAGATAGAAAACAATAAGCGATACAACCGCTCTTCACGAATAATTTTTTGTAGCAATTGCGTACGCCAATGCAAATCTAAATTTGCTTAAATTACTTTTCTAGTACATCTACATATACATGTTAAGTTTCAACTTTCTAGCATAAGCCGTTCCTGAGATAATAAAAACTAATACTCCTATCACAAATTTTAAATTTTCAAGTGTACCTCTATAGTGACTCAATACAAACGTCTACTCTTAGCTTTTTAAATTTAGCGGTTCTCGAGAAATAAAAATTAGAAGTTTTTGCTCTTCCCCTCTCCTCCTCTCATCACTTTAAAATCATATCTGAAACAATTCTATATATAAAAATTGTTTTTATTGAAAAAAATGTTTCCGTATTGCACGAAAAAACTTGTTTTGATTTTGATCGCACTATATTTTTGACTATCGTGCTAAGCAAATTGAAATTCAAATTCCGCCGCTTTCGATGAATTACCTGTTGAAATTTATCTTACTTATGGAATTAACTTCCAGTTCCCAAACACTGGTTCCCAAATGATAGTCTAGCGTCTAGCCAGGAAATTGTCTTTTAATAAACAAATTAAAGCTATCTCTCCCTTTACACTCTAGAATCTCAAGACGGAATCTTTGCACTACTGCGTTCAACTACGTCGTGTTTCTTGCGCATTCCGCGACGCTATCTTTCATATCTGCTAATTAAAGCCGTGGCTGCAATGAAATTTATACGTTTACTTCAAAATGCCAGTTTGCAATTTCCATCGTTTCCGCAGACCTCATAAATTTCGTATTCAGCTGGTGGGGACAATTTACAGCCTTTCGGTTTGGTTCTACCATCGACTACTGCTTTATTATCGGCTTTTTCTGATGCCTGAACTAAACTACTGCTGGACACGGCAGAACCAGCGAACAGGAGTTGAAAAAGCACTGAAACAAGGCCGACAAGTAACTTGAGATACGGCAGGTAAGGCGATCGTAAGATCAGAGGCTCGACAAAGGTGAGCTGATTAAGGCATTGGGAATTAACTCTGCGAAACACAGGACTGACTCCTCCAATAATTTATTCATATTAATTATAGGTAGGATGCAGTTATTTATTTTTATGCATTGCTCATAATTTTTAATCGGTCTTTTTTATGCGTTAAGCATTTTTGATGCCCATCTGCGCTACCAGCAAACGCTGAGGAGCAAAGCAAAAACAACAGAGTATTGCTTATGGACAGTAGAAACACACGCTTCTGGATTGTATAGCAGTTCGAACTCATTTAGGAACTTTAATAGAGCTCGATCCGGCTTAATTGACTTTTCTCGAACTATGGGTGGTACGTTAAATTAAAATAATGACAAGTCGAGAGAAACCCGTTTCCGAAGTACGTTTTATACTCATAAAGTCTTAAAACTTAACCGCAAATAATTTTGCAGTACCATTTCTTTTACCATCGTCTGTTTTGAGAACCACTGCAAATAATGTAAAGTTTGTATAAATAATAATCTGTTCTAATCTAAAATCGAATCTAATTAAAAACAGCAGAAAATACTCCTAATTTTTTAAGAACTTTTGTTAAACTTTTAATCAACTAATCCAATCTTTAAGAGTGTATTAGACACTACTGGCCAAAATTTTAAAAGCAAAAATACCTAAAATCCTAGAATGGTTGGTTGTGCATCATAAGGTATAGATCCGTCTTAAAATTCGATCTACGATTTTGTCCTTACATTTCGTCATTCTATCGAGTTTTGCTTTGATTTTAATATCAAGCTTGCTTCAAAAGTTTGGTTCACGCCGAAGATAATCTCCCATAATTTTATTGGTTGCCGCTTTGTTATTAAAAATATTATAGAAGCACACAAAATGATCGCGTTGGTCCAAAAATATGACAGATAAAACTGCTAACTTTTTTATTTGCTTGATTCTTCAAATGCTGGCAATGTAAATGTGTTGCTATAGAACTCCGTTCAAGTATTCAAATAAAACAGTAATTTCATAAATGCTTCATGTCGATTTTACCTTCATACAGTCATCAAATTTGACACACTTTCTTATGCTAGTACATATTACACTCTCTGCCCCGCTGTCAAATATTTGATTGTTTTTCCTGGCATATACTGATAGATAGTGTAATCGTCAAATTTTTCTTTGCCACATTATTTTATTTGTTGTACATAGTCTTTTTTGACGGAAAAAAATTGAACAGAACTTTTCATCAAATTTTTTTAGCCAAATATTTGACAGCCTAGCATACATTGTAATACTAGCTTTCCACCTGCTCTCGAGTGGGTGTGAAAAATGTACATTTTCTACACCTTTGAACCTACACTCGGCAAAAACAACAACTACCTTTAGATAGGACAAAAACATGTACATTTTTTGCAGTAGTGTAGATAGTGTAACCAAAAAGAATAAACCTAATGTCGTAAAACAGATCAATATCATCAAGGTGCTGTTAAATAAGTGTCCAAACGCGTACGCGAGTCCGTAATCTGTAAACTCGCAAGCACAGTGGTACGGCTTTGATTACAATCGGAGTTGATAAAAATATGCAGAACTTTCTTGTCAGTGAAATGTCAGCGATGAAATGTCAACTAAGAGCAGGCATATTAACCATTTACAATATTCTGAGATTATCACAATCGTTTTTGTTAACCTGAGATAATCCGGAGAAACCGAAGGTAAAGAAACGCTTAAGGCCGTGACACAATAAAAGCAGAAAGCAGCAGCAGCAACAGCAGCGTCGACAGTGCTGCTTTTTGCTCTGCATAATGAATTTCAATAAAATCAATCTAAAGGACAGACGGACGGGCGGACGGACGTTTTGGCCCCAAATAAGCACAAAATAATATTTAACATTTTTTGTGTTCTGATGCTAGGTTCTAAGCGTTACAAACTTTTGGGCTGGATTAAACTTATAATACTCTCTGATTTCATCTAGAGTATAAAACTATCTATCTCTTTGTAATAGATGTATGTATGCTTTACAGATGCATGTTATTTTATTATGTTATGTTGTTTTATTATATATATTATATATGTACATATTTACTTAGGATCTGGTACGATTCTGTAACTGAAATCTCGGCGAAATACCGGAAACGACTAGCTTTTTCAAATGCGTACTTTTTTGATAAACACCAAATTTCGATATTTCGTCAGACTTATTTTTAACAATAATGCAACCATTTTTCTATTACTAATTTAATATGAAGGCTATATTGTTGTAAACTCAAGGAAGACTAGTAATGGAAAGGATTTCTTTCGATGCAAAGCATTTGTACTGAAATGGATATTTTAATAAGTATTTCTAAGTACAGTTGCATGTTCGAAATGTTCACCTTTGTAACGCTTTTGGATGGCCCCAAATATAACGTTATTTTGCTACACCATTCCAAGATCCTAGCCGTTCAGGTTACCATGGCAACCAATAAAAACAAACAATAAAATATTCCTTCATAATTAATTTACGTGTGTTTTTGACAAGCAAGATCCCTTGGCATCCTTGGATCCCATGGTGCTGTCAAAATAATTTTGGTCTCTATTTTTTTCGTGCTTTTACACCGGGGTGTCCTATCCTTAGTTACCTTATCTAAGATATGGAAACAATTTTGACACCTTTCACATTTTTAATTGCTGACAACATTCCCAATTCTTAAGGGATTTACGTTAGTAGTACTGAAGCAGAAGCAGAATTTTAGAATTTAGAACGAAAAAGCAGTACTGTTTCGTCTCTGCTTCTGCCGCTCCTTTCATTTAAACATGCGCCATATAGCCTCGTTTACACTAGCAAGTAACTTGCGACATTTCTTGCTAGAGTAATTTGCTGCGATGTTTACACTATCTGTCAAATTGCAGCAATTTTACTCTAGCAAGTAGCTCTACAAAAATCTTACAAATAAAACTTGCTTATCCGTGTACACTTCATCATCAAAGTTTCGTTGAACTGTCAAAACGAAAAAGAAAAATCCCACAACTCTGGACATAGTTCCACATTGTAATTGATCAAAAACGTGTGTTCGGAGCTTCACTTGTATTTCCGTTTATATTTCGCACGTAAACTAGAAAACTATGACACCTAAGACTAAACTTAACCTCACTTCCAATGCAACTGTACTGACTTGCTGAAAAATTTCGGAACCGATCGGAACTTTCTTGCGAGATTTCAACTCTCGCAAGTTAGCGTGTACATTCACAACTTGCTTGAATAAGCAAGCATTTGCTGGCTAGAGCAAAAACTTGGGCAAATGCGCTCTCGGAACCGTATACACATGCAGCAATAAATGTCTTAGAGCAACTCTAGCAAGTTTTACTTGCTAGTGTACACGAGGCTTATGATCCTTTGCTTTCTAAAAAAAATGCTGCTTCTGCCGCTGCTTTCTGCTTTTATTGTGTCACGGCCTTTATACATACATAATCTGTTAAAAAGCTTTTGCGTCAAAGGCTATACGTTCCCACTTCTTTTCTACATGTCCTGCTTCGTTTCTGGATTTTGTAGTTATCTATCCTAGAAAGGCGCACTTCTACAGATTGCCTTTTTTATAAGTCTACGCTGAAGATTGTATTTGTTGAATTCTTTAACGTTTTTTTACATTTTGGAGATGTTCAGTTCAGAACCGATGCGTATGTCATTTGACAGTTTTTCTTGAAAACCATGTTGTGTAGTAGTAAGCAAACAACATGGCTCCGACAGCTCCAGCAATAAATGCATATCCCGCGAATTTTGTATTCCAGAAAAGATAGATGAAAGTAACACATATTGAGGAGGACAGAGGGCCCAGCATCCCGCACCCTACCTATACTTCAAATTTACACCAGACAAAACGATTTCCCTTTTGGAGTAGTTTATTTAAAATATAGAAATCGAAAAAGGGAGTACGGAAAAAAGTCAAAGCTTTGGTTGATCTTTAATTACGTGTCGATTGACATACAAAAATCTTACAAAAACACTTCCTAACGACTTATCGTCACCCAACGTTTGAAACAGTAACTATGCATCAAGATACAGAAAACTGTCTGAGATAAATCACCAAATCGATATGTCGTAAGAAATTTGATACTAAACGTTTTGCAGCACGTTTTTTGGCATTTATTTTCTAATGCCCAATCAAAATTGGCCATTTAGTCGAGATCCTAGTGGCTTTTATTTAGGTAATATGAATAATGATCATTACGCTTGGTCACTTGACATTCTGAGCGTAAATGGGCATGAACGATTAACCATTATATACTTAGATTCAGTGCCTGACGCTTACCGGCTGTGCTGTCTGGAATGACGATTCTTAGATTAGATAGATCAAAGGGTCCTCAAAACCCAGATCTATGGCTGATTATAGCTCAGAACAGGCAAATTTCGTACTTTCCGTGAAATTTGTAAAGAAAATAAAAAACTTTGAAGATGATAGTATGTATGGGTAAAAAATTAATTATTCTGTGTGGACCATTTCCATAATAGAAATTTATGTCAGTTTCGCAGTTTAGCAAACAAAATCAATTCATCATGAAAATGTCAAAGAACGAAAAAGATATATTCCTTTCTGTTTAAGAAAACGCCACAGGCAATCACTTCCAACTCATCCGGAGCCAATTGGATTACCAGAGACGCACCAAGGGTCTTCTGTACGTGATGAAATTATCAACGATTTCGTCAGAATAAGACATCGATCCAGTGGTTGTGCCTGCCGGGTCTTTCCTCGCGAAATTGAAATATCGAGCACTACACAATCGCAGAAAATAAAATAAAATTATTTTGTCGGGTCGCGGCACATTATTATTTCCATCATTGGCCACTTTAGCGAAATCAATTATTTTATTCCGTCGAACAAAAAGGCTGTTAGTAGACATTTTGAACAGTTACTTCAAGACGAACCTCTCCATCCAACAATTGCCACTAAATGTAACTCTATAAGGTCCTTATTCATCCGTACGTTCCAGACACATTGCGTATTACGATAATAACAATGTCGACGATTTGTTTCTAGAAAACGTAATTGACATGAAAAAACAAATTTTACGCGTAATTTTGAATTTTTCAAATAATCATCGACCGCGAATTTGAATAGCTCGTCATAATCATTGGCCAACTTGTTAGGGTATGATTATTATCATTAAAATTTATTCATGCTTTTGCCATCCGTATAAGAAGCGAAAGATTTTTCACAGAGTTGTCGTAATTGGGACCATTATCGCGCGCTTAAAACCTGACCAGCAGATGAAATTCCGTAGAATAGAGGGTGAAAAATATTTCAATTTTGTAAATGTACGAGATGTACAATTATTTTATCAGCGGCCGTACAAAATTTTTAATATTACCTGAACCTGAAAGTTAGAATAAAGCCTATGAATATAAGTTGAATGTTTGTCATGAATTCCGCCATATATTAATGGGTCGATCGGATATCGGCTTTACTTCTACGGTCTCTTTGTATAAAAATCGATTATAGAATTTTTCGATACTGAACCCTTAACGATATGAAAGGGGTTGAATATGTTTTCACGAATCCTTCCATATTTCTTTGGGTCGAAGATTGAATTGATATTTACATCAACGAACTCTGTTTATGGCATAAGTGCATAAAAATTATTTTACGAGAGATGTCCCAGATATAACCGACCTAACCAAGAAAACACAAAAAATTTGAGAATAAATCTTTATTTCTCAACGTCGATACACTAATAGACACCAAAAAAGCAATAAAAATTTTCAGTCCGTCTGTGCGCCGTACGCCGTCCGCCGTACGCAAAACGTTTAAAAGCTTATAGGTCTTAAACTCTTTGAGCTATTAAATTGAATTTTTTTTTTGCTGGTAGACTAAGCAGACCCCTTGAAGTGACCACTTTTTTGGGGTGGGGGTGCGAAGGTGGAGGTGGGGGAAGCGTTTTAGACGAAAAATTTTGGTTTCTAGATCTCAGCAACCGCTCATGGTAGGAAGCTGAAACTTGAAATTTATATAGAGCTTCGATAGTGGGCCCATTTGCAAAAATATTGTTGATATGGGTGAAGGGGTGTGGGAGTGGGGGGAAAAATGATGCGTCCGAAACGTTCGAAATGCGAGATCGTGACATTCTAAAATCCATATCTCCTAAACGGCTAATGTCACGAAATTAAAACTTAATAATCATCTGTAGATATACTAGCAGAATAGATCCGAATTAAATTTATGAGAGAGGGCAGTGACGTACGGGGTGGGGGTTGAAAAACTTTAGATTACAACTCACGAACCAATTGCACTAGAGCAATAAAATTTGGTTTCTGCATAAAGGTTGACAAATAAAGTTTGCTGAAAGTAAATTTTTTTAAGGGGGTGGTGGAGCATGGAAGTGGAGGGGGTAAGCATTTTTTTAAAAAATCATATCTCAAGAACAGTGTAAGATAGATGCTTGAAATTTTTACCAGAAGTAGACCTAATAGACCCCCAGCAGAGAAAAAAATTTCAGGGATGAGGGTGTATAGGGTAAGGGTGTGGGAGGGTGAAAAGTAAAAAGTTTCGATTTTTATATCTCGAGAACCTATAATGATATAAAACTGAAACTTGGTATTTAGATAGAGCTATAGTAGTAGCATGTTGGAAAAATATAATTTTTTATAGGGGTAGTATGGTACGGAGGTGGGGGGTGTTTTTCCTAACTATAAAACGGCTTATGCTAGAAAGTTGAAATTTGGAACGTATATGTAAATCAACTAGAAAAGTAATTTTGATTACAAAAAATTCAAATATCCATTGGCGATCAGAAGTGGGGCAAAAAAAATAATCAGTGAAAATGGAATGCATATATTTTCACGATTTTCATCATATCTATTAGGTCTTTCCAAATATTGAATTAATTTTTTTTCTACGGATTCTTCATAAAAATACCTAGAAAGTTTTTTCAGGATTTTTTAAAATTCGACCCCGAAGGGGTCACGAATTCAGCCGTATCCCTCAGGTCTAATTAGATATCGAATAACTTTTCACTTCCACGGGCTTATTTAATAAATACCTAAAACTTGTTTTCAAGTTGTTTCCCTTTTCAACCCCTAAGAGTGTAAAAACGGGTTGAACACGTTTTTACGAATTCCGTCATATCTCTTAGGAGTGATAAGACATCGGATTGGTTTTTACTTCCTCTGGTTTTCTTTATATATATCTAAAAACTCCTTTCAGGATTTTTGGATATTCAACCCCAAAGTGGGTGTAAGGGGATGCATATGTTTAAACAAATTCTTACATATTTCTTAGTTCTAATGAGTTCTTATGAATTCGATATTCATTTTTACTTCCTAAGGATTCCTACATAATCGTCAAAACGTTGATTTCAGGATGTTTGTTATTCAACTCCAATAGGACGTAAGGCTTTCGACATATTTCTCAGGATTGATGAGATATTAGATTGGTTTGCACTTCCACAGACTTTTTATATAATCGTCTTCAAACGCATTTCCGATTTCATGTAATGGCCCGAAACCAAATCACGAAAAACCTTCTAATGGCGTAACAACTGATATTATACTATGACTAGATATCGTCCCGGTGTATGACCCAATTACGTAATTCATATGTTATATGTGGCAGCGGCGTAAGTATTCTAGCGCGACCCCATTCTAACCGCTTCCCGAACTTTTTTTTAGGTTTTCAGTCACATAGTAACCTGCACCGCATCTCAGAATTAAACTCGTTCCGAACTTCTACCGAAAAAATAAGAAAGTTACGCCCAGACTGTTGGCAGATTTTTAAGTTTGAAAAGAGAAAATAATCCAAAGGAATTAAATCTTGCGAATAAGGGTGCGTGAGGAAGTAATTCGAACTTTAACTTATTGATTTTGGCCACCGCGTTAACGGATGTGTCGATGCATTGTCTTGGTGAAACAGCATTTTCTCTTGGCCAAATGCGGCCGTTTTTCCTTGATTTCATCACTCAGCTTTCTCATGTCCAAATTTTCAGTCAATATGCGATGTACAGCACTTTTTGAAATGCCTATTATGTCTGCTAGCTTGCGCATTTTCTAGCGACGGGCCTCCAATACAATTTTGTGGATTTTCTTCACTATTTCTGGTGTGGTCACCTCATTTGGTCGACCACTACATAGTTCGTCTTGACAGCTCGTACGGCCTCGTTTAAACTCTGCCACCCAATATTTTATTGTTGTAAGCAAAGGAGCAGACTCCGAGTAGAATCTAGTTCAGCTTTGATATTGGTTGGACTGAGACTATTCAAATGAAAGTATTGTATTGTGGGGTGTTGGTTACTTCTGGGCAACACTTCTGACAAACACTCCACATATCGAAGCCGTTTCAAAGACACCATTTAACATTTTCAAATTTTTTTCTTCCAATACAACAAAAAGTTTAATTATTTGATAAAAATATTTTTCAATATGAAAAAGAGGACATTGTATACTTTGCCCTTTCGATAATACATTGTTTTTTGTTTTTGGAGTTCGCCGAATTTTTATCAATTTGACAAAAATCTATGAAACTGAATAATTTTCATTTGTTTTGCTGACATATTATCAATATAACATAGCTGCACTGTTGAAAATCAACAAAAACTTTTTGTCAATGTAACTAAGGATTTTTCTTTAGTGTAGCGAATCCCAAAAACGATTGAACCGTTTTAGCTATATGTATTTGGTACACGTTCGCCAAATGAAGTCAATGGTTTTCATTTTAGGTTCTGGCGTGTAGTGATGGATCAATGTTTCGTCAACAGTCACGAGACACCGCAGAAACTCTGTTGGATTGCTCTTAAACATGTTCACACAGCGCTCCGAAGTTTTCTTCCGATTTGGTTTTTGTTTCACCGTGGTATCCATTTCGCCGATATCTTCTTGAAGTTTAGTTTATCATTACAATGTCAACAACCTCTTCGATCTTCATCCTGCGGTCTGTTAACAGAATATCATGGATTTTGTTAAACATGCTCCTGCATCTGCATAGTCACCTCAATCGGACGACCTGGGAGCACTTCATCAAAAATACTTTGTTATTCAAAAATAATGAAATAATAGATGTTCGGCTACGTGTGCACTAATTAAACCAATTCTGATGGTAGTCATCGAAAGGCGAAAGCACATAAACGGCTTGCTAACTTTGATTCCATACACGTCTTTCCATCAAAAAAAGGGCATTGAATTGAATCCACACAAGCGTGCTCACTTTATACACGTGACAAAACCAAACTAGTGGATGAATCTGCTGAAATTTTGACAGACGTCGCCCAAGACTTGGTGATTAGTGATGCCAGATATTTAGTCAGTGGCGTCACCAGTCGTTACACTTCGTACACAAGAAGCTACAACATGAAATGATAAGAAGATTTCATATTTCGTAGGAACACATACTGTTGGACCGTAAAATTTGACAATTAATAGAAAATGGCGGAATAAGTCTAAAGGGAAATGGTTCACGGTGCCTGAGATGTATAATTTTATTACTTACCGACTTGATTCAGCACTAACTAACTAACAACGTTTTGTTTAAGATTTTCCAATAAATCTGTACATCAGTCACAGTTCTATATTTGTCTAAAGTTATAAAAAAAGCGCGAAGAAAATAGACGTAGCAATAACTCAGTGTTTCATTCCTGGAAGCAAGAACTGCGTTCTCGAATCTCAAATTGAGTGTGAGTATCTTTATTGCAGCCATAAAGAAGTTCCAATAAAACGACACCTTTCACACAGCATTTCAAGAATGCGCTATAGAATCGCCGCAATGGACCATAAAATGCATAAAGTCTTACTTTCCTCCACGTATAGATGAAAACCTTACCGAAAGGTAAATTAAACGAAAATCGAGATAAATCTCGTATCTACGGCTTGGGTATCGCGTTGATTGCATCCACAATAATCGTACCTAAGTTATGCAGGACCGTTCGGAGTTTGGGCAATGCTCTGGATGACAAAAGCCACAAGGCACCCATTAAAATGCAAATCGATTTCGTGTTGAAATTTTTTCATCTCATCATAATAAAAATTCGGAATTAATGAGCAGCTGAGACCGTTGCTTAAATTGTTTTTGTTCTCTTGAAATCTTTCTGATTTTTTTTTTAATTTGGTATAATTTAAAGATGTATTTTATTTGTTGTTTTCGTTTAGTTTGTGTTCGGCAAAAAATGTGTGTGGAAGCTGTGTGTTCTACGGTGCCTTAAAGAGCTGTAGTTTGTTAATTCGACAACATCTTGGACCCCGCGAAAATGTCTTACGCGAAACAAATCGAGTATGTGATGTCCGATGTAAATATGGATGAAAAAAATCGAAGCTAAAATGGAATGAACCAAACAAGTTGATGGTAACCAGCCTACTGTGAATATGTAAATTTCTGAAAATGCTTGCGCGCAGAACTCAAATTGAATCCTGAGGCGGTAATTAAAAATTCGAGGATTCTCTAAAGGTTGACGATTTTTTGGACTTGTTTGGTTTTGTTCGTCCATCACTTTATTTCATTAAACGTTCTGTTTTTTTGCCGTAAATTGATTGCTGCTTATGTGCTTATATAGACAACACTGCTATAATCTGAAGGACTTACAAGGGTTAGTTCGTTTTTTTGGCATAAAGCTAAGTTGTCATTAACGCTTCAGGTGTTTTTTGTGTTTCTGTCAATTGTTTATTAAAATGTAGACGTCTATGATGTCATTTGAACCCACTATTGAGGTTCATATCTAATCTAAGTAGTTCGATTATTAATATTACTTGCAATAAATGTTTTAAAATGTAAACAAATGAAAAATGTTTCGAAATTTATACGCCACTCTCGATTGGGTACACAATCGCGTATCGCGCTCCAAATCGCGACACTAGTTATACTAAAAGCGCTGGATCGCTTGTCACAACTGTCAAATAATATTCACAAATACCAAATTTATTTCATTTGCAGCCAGCGAATGTAACGTCTCCGTTTTGTTATAGTATAGGTTTATATTCGCGATATTTGTTAAACAGTCGCCATCTGTTTTCCCAAAGATCCGAATCGAAAACTAATCAAATGTCAGATCGCGTTACGCCCGCGACGAAATTATAAAATTGGCAATTGAAGCGACACACCCCACCAAACATTTGAACTCGTATGTAACTTGTCGGCGGCTTATAGTAGGCAAGCAACACCCTTGCGGCAACAATTGCAAAAGCCTCGAAAATAAGTTATACGGCGGACTAAAATGCTTCTTGCCGGTAAGTTACAAATGGCAACTCAAACGCAAGTTGCCTGATTATGGCTTTAAGCAAGGGTAGTTTATCAGTTCCCTTGCTCAAACCGATAATTTATAAGCTGTGTTGAAAGCAATTTACACTCAACATGCCTTTGCTGCGCAACTTGCCTATAAAGCCTAGTACTGTGTTCCGCTAAACGAAATCGAACGCAAAAGGCACCTTGGAAATAAAATGAAATAAATCCTACTGTTGACTACTAGATGTCAGTGAAAGAAAAGCGCGCGATTTATGAATGTTCGATTTATTTGTGTCAATTTTCAAGTAATGCTACATAAAACTAAAAACGGAAACGAACTGGTAAATGCTTTGGCATCCGGAGTAAAGTGTTTTAATTAGCACTATTTAAAATAAACAAATACACGGTTTCGTAATTATCTTTTCTGACTACTGTCAACGCCGACTTCAACTTAAGTTCGTCGTGAGAACCGGAAATTAAATTTTCTGTGGTATCCCGCACACACGTACCTTTTCACTTTTATTATAATTCATAACTTCGAATGAATTCACACAGAAAATTTAAAAAAACACGAACTGAAAAAAAATCGCGAGCACAAACAAAATCAGCTGACAGCGAACTGTTGAAAATTTAAATTTGTCAAATATTTCGCTTGTCAAAAAAGCCTACCGCACCGAATAAATCGAAACTGTCACGAAACTGAGCGCCATCTCTTATCACAGTACACAGTACTGAAGAACGAGCGAAATATTTCGTCGTGAACTATCAGCGAAAATTTCCTTTTTTTTATATGGACTTTGACAGTTCATTTCGTTTCGCTCAGAACACAGTACTAGGCTTAAGTGCGAAACGACAGAAATACGATGAGCTGCGAATTGTGACCACAGTTCATTGTATGTGTGTACACGTATGGAAGCTTGCGTCGGAGAAAAAGTTGAAGAATGTTTGATTGGGTGATTTTTTGGTGGGGATAGAGGCTCGCCTTAAACGTTGAGTGTAAATGCACCATAAAGGCAGGCGTCCACTAGGGCGGACGGGCCGCATCGCAAAAATCCGCCTGCCATACATTGTTATGGAAGTGCGTCCACTGAACGACACTCGCAACGGAACGAAGTACGTAGAAAAAAAATTGCTCGCCGCACCGTTGCGATGCGGCCCGCCTCTAGTGGACGCCTGCCTTAACACGTATTCTAGTCAGCACGTCGCATCGCTTCATGCGCGAGTGTTGCGTTTTCTGTAATTCCACCTTTATGCTTGAGTCAGATACAAAGTAGAATGGGGCAGCATGGCGCAGCTTGACGCCGCCAATAAAACAACAAATCAGATAACTAACAGATAACTGCGTCAGTTTGATTGTTAAATAACTTTCAAATTTTCCAAAAAGCGTTCGTATTCGTGCACGCAACTAACTAAAAACGATTTTTAAGCTAATTTTAGTTCAGTCCGGTCATATCAAGTAACGAATCGATGTTTTAAAGATAAAAAAGTCACTTGTTGATTTTAAGGTTAACTACGGGCTACGGAAAAGTTCAGAGTTGACGAACATTTCTAGATGACTGCGTTAGGCTGTCTTCTTCTACGTTCGTTCTAACTACCACAATGGAAATACACTGTGCTCAACTTTTTGACAGCTTGTCTGCCTCAGATTGCGTTGCCGTTTTGACTTGGGGGTTATTCTCACAAGGAAATGCGGCTGTGGGTGAAGAGATTTTTGACGTTTATTTTGTTGCAATTTTTGAATTGTCTAAATGCCTTGTACCCTGAATTACAAGTTATTTGACACAAATGTCAATTTCTTGACCTTTTTTACATACTTTTTATGTATGAACAGAAATTCCTTGGATTTAGCATATCGGGTTTAAGCATTAAAATTGGTCAACAGATTCATGACACAAACCTCAAACTTGTTGATTGTGCAGAGATATCACGGAACATACTATAAAATATGGTGTTAACAGTTTGACTGCCAAACTTTTTGTCAAAAATTTTGACAAATCTATTTAGAGGGGTAAACAAATTCGTTGGATACAGAGCGACTTCGCTGCTAAGCCGACTCCCCTGAGCCGTTTCACTGATATAAAAACCCTAAACGTTCGTTTTAAGCGCTCTTAACACCTCTTCTCGTCGGGGTTGTGTATTCAAATGTATCTCACTACTCGGCATAACATCATCTACCAATAGTAGAATTTGAGAGTATATTGATAAAATAGTTGCCAAGATACAGTGCATATGGTTTGAAGTTCTGATATTTGCCATCATCTTCGCTCCACACCGAAAATTTAAAAAACAACATTTTTCCAAAGCGTCGTGAATTTTACAATTTTTAACATAAGTACTCGTAGTTTCTGAAATATGCAGGGTGTCCGCTACTCACTCACATAATTTGTTATATCTTCAAAACTAATAATTACATTTTACCATATCATAACTTTTTTTATGTAATGGAAATACCTTTCTTTCGATGTAAGCGACGATATTGTAGTTGTACCCGATCTTGAGAAATTTGTTTGGAAATACAAATTTTTCCTATTGGGTACCTGAAAATTCTTCTTGATTTTTCTCAGAAAGCTCTATTATTAAAATGATATTTTAGGGGTTTTTTTTAGCAACACAGTGCTAATGCCACCCTTAAAATATCAATTACGTTTCTGATCTAGTCCAGGACTCGTGCAAAAACGAAATGTAACATTGGTTGTTTCTAGGAAGGTTCAATAAAAAAACTAACCACGAGGATATTTGGAAAGTTAATTTTGAGACTAGAATACATACAATAAATAAAGTAAAATTGATGATTATTTACATATATATGAAATTTACGCATTCCTGTATACAGTTTTTCCACACCCTTTGTAATTTTACGCAATGTAAAATTTTGCTTCTCCAAATCAGTAGTAAATTTACACATTATTGGCGATTGATTTCCATACTTTTGTGTGAATTTCTGCATTAATAGTGATGTGTTTCAGCTTAATTAGTAAAAATCACAAGAGTGCGCCATGAAATTTGACAAAAGTATTATAATTTTACTGCTTTCGCACTAGGCACTAAATTACCTACTCTGAAAGTAATAACATTTGTTTACTGTGGCGCAAGACTTCAGTATTGCAAAATAATAAAGTAAAATTATTGTCTACTTCCCCAAGTCTGTGTGGTGTAGTGGTGAAAGTAAGTAACACAGAAGACCGGAGTTTGCCTAATCTTTTTGTAGATTAGAAAATTTAAGTCTACAGTAATATTTTAGTTTACTGGACTTTATGCCTGACGGCGGCCCCTTGTATTTTTGTCCATTTTTCAATAGACTTTATTAATTATCGGTTATTGGAAAGTGTGGTATTGAAATCGAATACGGTAGGTTTCAAGGAGAGCTTATGTCGGCTCTAATCAGTCTATTGGATTGGATCAGATAGCGTTTTGTTCTCCGCGACCAGCAAAACTAGCTTCAATGCAGCCGATTTTATTCGCTGTTCCAACGGTGGGCGACCAAACGAAAGGCACTTACTTAATTATTGTGGGTGTGGATTTTCTGCCATTAGACTCGAACTAGAATGCACTTATTTGTGGCTGCAGCTAGACGACCGAGTGCTGTTATTTCCAGTACATTGGCGATTGTAGCACAAATGCAATTGCATGCCATTTGCAGATAAAACGCGAAAAGTGAATGGCACGACCTAGGCAAATCGCCTGTAAAATCGCCCAAGCACCGGGAAAATAGAAAAGCCAGCTGGCGACCTAACCGACTTGCATTAGTGCTGCAAAGTGACAAATTGCGGCGCAAGTTTTGAGGAAGGCCGCGCGGTTAATTTCCACTTCGATTAGGCTCCATGCTTTTAAATTTTGTTGATCAGTGGCCGCAATCGTGGCACTCGCCTTCACAGACCCGGTTGGTTTCGAGACCCCTGTAATTGTTTGCCATTCTTCTTGCACTCACATGCTCGTATTCTGCTCGTTGTTAGCGTTTAGCAACTGTCCGAAGTCAGGCCACGGAGCAGCCTTCACCTACGTTACCTCCAGCTCCAGCGTACTTTATGGCGACCCGGTCCACTGAAATTATGATAAATGTCTCGTTAATGTCCCCCCGGTGCGAGCTATAGACGAGATCTCGTTATAATTTAAATACGGTTGGACATTTCCTATTCCCTATATCTCGGGGCACTGCTATCGGTGCCTGTCGGCCTAAGGGCTACTATAGCGACTGCAACAAATGGCCCACGTCTGGGAGAGACGGTCGCTTTATGGCTATTTGTAAAATATTAAAACGCCTTCAAAGCTTCTACAAGTTCTGCCATAATTTATTTATGGGTTGCGATTATTCATTGTAATGACTGCTCCATGATGGGGTGCTCTTTGATGAACCCGGCGAAGGTCTTCAAATGGATTTTTTAGATACGTAGTAAGCGTTGAACCGTAACCCCAAAGTTTGTTTATAAGATTACTTGCGAGTTTGGGTATTTGCCCAAGACGTCTGGAATTGTTTTTAGCGCGATGTACAGAGTCGAAGGCTATTAGTCATATGTCGGAACGTTAGGTTGAAATCAAGGCTTTAACTTAATTTATATGAAGTTCAAAAAGTTCGGTTTTCATTGAATTCTGTAGGTGTAGAAATTGATTTTGTGCGGTTCTTGAAATTGGGTGAAGTTAGGACCAGTTCAAGGTCTGACATCTCTAATAGTAATTTGTCCAATTCAATGGAATGATGTCTTTACAACTTCGGTGTGATTCAAACCCAACCCATAGACACATCAAGTTGAAATTTAAAACTATTCTGCGTTATGCTAATTCCTGAATACCCCCAAAATGTTTTCGGTAATATTTTTACATGCGTACCCTGGCAAACCGAATCGCTGAATAAATTCTCATTCTCAATGACATTGTAGTTTCCAGAGAGGCACACAAAAATCCAAAATCCAACAGGAATATCGTAGTACAGTAATCACTGGTGGTGGGGAGAAACGCGCTGCTCTTTGTCTTGTAAAGGCAGGCGTCCACTAGAGCGGACGGGCCGGGCCGGGCCGCATCGCAAAAATCCGCCTGCCATACATTGTTATGGAAGTGCGTCCACTGGACGAGACTCGCGACGGAACGAAGTAAGTAGAAAAAAAAATGCTTGCCGCACCGTTGCGATGCGGCCCGCCTGTAGTGGACGTCTGCCTTAAAGGTACGCGTCCACTAGAGGCGGGCCGCATCGGAACGGTGCGAGGCGGATTTTTGTTTCTGCGTTCACTTGGGACTTTTTTTTATCACTTATCCTTCCCAGGATCCACCACCTCCCTAAAAAATTTATATTCTGTGAACTCATCCATCCATCTTTAAAAATAAGCCAAATTTCCCTTTTTCTGGTGTAATTGGTTCGTGAAACATCTCAAAATAAAGTTTTTCACCTCCCACCCACGCCACTAACCATTCTCAAAAATTTATTTTCGATCTATTCACTAAGTACCAAGTAAGTCTACAAGCAACCACTACGTTTCAACTTTGTGACTTTAACCGTTTAGGAGATGTGGATTTTAGAATGTTACGATCTCAGCTTTCGAGCGTTTCGACTGCATTGTTTTCTCCTGAACCCCCAAACCCCTTCACTCATATAAAAAAATGTATTTCAAATGGGTACAATATTATTGATCTATGTAAGTTCCAAATTTCTGAAATTCTTGAAATATGAATATCAAAATTTGTCATCTAAAACGCCTCCCACCTCCTCCCCTCACACTCCCAACCATCAAAAAGTCACCACTTGAAGGGGTCCACTCAATCTACCCAACAAATAAATTTTAAATTTAATAGCTCCAAGGGTTTGGGAGATACAAGCCTTTAATAGACTGTTGTACGCACTATAAAATCCAATCACCCGGTGCACACACTATAAACTATTAGAATCAAATGGGATGGTTCTCGTTGAAAGTGAAAACTGTGCATTACACAACCATGATAAAATCGCAGCCAATAATTCTCATTTTTTCTGAAAATATCAATTTAAACATTCACAAAAAAGAAAAATGTCACATTCTCTGAATAATTAATAAAAAATTTTGATGTTTGACTAGAAAAATAATGGAAAACTGGAAAATCAGCCGTTAAGACAACCTGACTTATTAAATCGCCAACCTGAGGTGAACAATACAATTTTATACACAGAGAAATTAACCAGTGGTTAAAGTTAGTGTCCCGGATAAGTTAACAGCTTGTTAAGGCGAAAATAACCGAAGTGAATAATACGGCCCTAAATGGATTAAGACTTTCCCTAGCTTCCCGTAGTTGATGTGTGTATAATCACTATTCCTTTGACAGTTTTTTCACCAATGTGTAGAACGTGTAAGCATTCTTTCCAAATGTCGCTTTGGACAACATTTTATTCTCACCACTATTCTTTCGTCGAGCTAGGCTCAGGTCTATCTCCCACTTTATTTCTAGTGTTCCCTTTATTAACTTACCTTTATCATCAAATCTTATGCTGGAGTCAAAGCTTTTGGCAAGTTTTACACATAGCAGAGACACCTGTAGATTTCAATCTTAACTACGGACTACGGAAAACTTAAGACCTGGCTAATATTTCTAGATGGCTCTTACATTTATTCTAACTACCACGATGCAAATACACTGTAGTTTACTTTTTGACAACTAGGGTGCGTCGGCCCGCGTTGTCATTATGATTGTGAGTCTTATTTGCAGTTTTGCAGGTGGCAGTACTTTGGAACATTTTTGATTGCACATTTCTATGTGATGATTCGACGGTCGTAGAAACAGTATACTCCATCAAGAAATATTTGTCAATGCTTACTGTTGACAATTATTTACTAATTTCTACTAACGTTCCTTCATCCTTTTTCCGTATTCTGTGTAGACAGGGAAGAATTCACTGTAGATACTATTCTGAAAGATTTCAGATCAATTGTGGGGAAATAAATGTCAATAGCGCCCTGAAAAACATAATCTTCTATCCTATCGATGTATAGCAAAGCTTCTTCAATTTATAACAGAGGTAGATGGCTAGTTTCTTCTAAGATGGGATCATAGAGATATAACTGGAGATCACAAGCAGCGATTGAGTTGAAGGCGGGTGTCGTCGCATTCGCTTGCACGCAAAACAACAACAAATTGACATAACGCTCCTGTTTTGTCTTACTCACTCACACGCTAATACAACAACAATTTGATATAACGACTCTGTTTTGTCTCACTTCTCACCGTGTTTTTGGCTTCAAAGCGCTTTATACAAAACCGATGGCTTGTCGTCTCCAGTAGCTGTATGGATGGGATCTTGTGTCTGGTCTGGCGCGTGGTTATATCACGTAACTAACAACATTCTCCAATTGAACAAAGGTGACAGGTTTTTTTCTTGTCCACGTTCAACCTTTAAATCGGATATTATATACGTGATGTACACGCAGGTACCTTAAAATATAGTCCTACACGTGGAACTATGCGCTCTCATTTAAGCGGTTAGTGGTCTGAACTTCTATATTCTTCGCTGAGCTGGTCATTTTCTGTGTCTTTGAAGCTTATCAAGATAAGCTGGATTCAGGTGGGGAGATAACCTGAATGACCAATAATAGACATGTGATGAGAGTAAAAGCCGAAGGAACTCATATGTTGGCCATCACGAAAGAGCTGGGAGAACTTCCAAAATATCTGGTTAAGTAATCTGCGTTAGTATTTTTGTGGTACTTATACGATCGGCCCTCCATATTGGAGGTCTGACCAAGAAATATAAATACATTTGAAATCAGGAATACAGTACACAATGCATTCAGTTTGGTACTAGATTGAACTTATTTATGAAAAAATCTCTGCAAAACGAGTATAAAACAAAAATTACAAGACGCGGTCCGCAACCAGGAATGCAAGTTATTCACCGCATAAGGGTGGTCAAATTAATGTAGTGGTCAATTTATCGAGTTCGCCTAGTAGTAAGAAAATTGATGATACAATTTTTTTTTAAAAGAATATACACTAGAACTATAATAAAACCAACATAATCGGACCACGTCGGGATCGAAAAATATTGGTTCGATTAGAACGTGGTCCTAATATCGAGGGACCTTTTTGATAGGACAGCTATAAAGTAATCCTACTTCCTTTTTAATTGGACTGGTCTAAA
The DNA here is from genome assembly GCA_951812415.1 of Beris morrisii. Classification (NCBI taxonomy): domain Eukaryota; kingdom Metazoa; phylum Arthropoda; class Insecta; order Diptera; family Stratiomyidae; genus Beris; species Beris morrisii. Next base: position 76,885,724 of record OX638310.1, read on the forward strand.
CTTAATATACAATATAAAACACAAAAAGTTTGTATACCAAACTTGATACACCAAAGACCGATTATTTTTTTGCTAGTTTAAGTTATACCAAAAATACGGTCAGATTTTTCAGGTTTGAGGTGATTGAAGTGGTCCAAATATTGAGAGATAAATGTATGAAAAACTCGAAAGAAAGCATTACGCATGAAACAATTCCTATTATGGTGTACCGACTTGCACTGTATAGAAGAAATCATACGGCACAGTACCTACTGATATTGCTGTGTTACGACCCTTTTCCAAAGATGTCGTTGGACGAAGAAAGAAAAGGTAGTCAAAACTACTGGCGTTACGGTAAAGGCGAAAGGACTACTAGATTGTCGTTCTCTTATGTGCAAGGGATTTGTTTTAGCCATTCAGATGTTTTGGAAAAATATGTGTGCGAGACATTACGTGTTATTGTAAATGAAAATAATAAAAAGGCGAATTACTGTGGTTTATTGTTTGGTTTATTCGACACAGAAAATACGTTTTCAACAGCTGTACAGGCCCGACCAAGGTCAACTTAACTCGACGGTTTAAAGCATCGCCTGGTCAATAGTTATTCAGTTTCATTGAGTATAGTAATATAGTGCTCAACTATCGTTGCGAACTAGAGAAGATTTCAAGAAAAACTATTTGAACCCATTTAATAAAATCAAGTCATTTTCTTAAAATTGTTTAATTTAATTATTTCACTTGGCAATACTTTTGTGGTTCCCCTATAAACACCTACTTTACACCGGCTTATCAAAAACTGATCAAGCATGCAAGCTGCGAGCTTGTATTGTCCTTTTGTACTACATATGGGCGTCGCGAAAACTTTTTATACATTTAATATGCGTTATTTTACTAATTTGTTCTTATTGGATATAATTTTGATTTTATAATATCATTTAGCCATTAGTATTGCCATTCATTTATTTAATAAAATATTTTTTTCGGACCAAGTTTGAGAAACACTATGGTCGTTTCACCTAGTCCTGGGCTAATCATTCATAATATAAGCAACAAATTATATTTGAAGCAGTAATAGTGTTTCAGAAGAACGCTTTTACAATTGTATATCCCAAAAGAAGACATTTAGAAACTAAAGAGGAAAAAAATTATAACGAGAGCGGAACCATGGACGGATGAAGGTGATTTATATCATCAATTTTTAGGTTTAATATGAAGAGAAAAACGTTGATGAAATTAATTGTGCCATTTGCAGATAACATACATTAATCCTAGAGTTTACCGCTGTATTACGCCTAGCCAACATAATATACACGCCTATATTCAGTCGTGGAGGAGTTTTCCAGCTATTTTCACTTTTACTTTCACTTGGATATTTGGAAATTTTGGACGGTTAGAAGGAGTTAATTCCGACATTCATATATATCCTGCGAAAATATAGCAACTTCTCTCCAAATGCCTTTGCTATGTACAAAACCGCCATTCCTCTTGGTCAAGGTCTGGATAGACCACTGAATTATAGAGCGCTATTACAGTGCACTATAATTACCCACTCAGGCTATTTTTAAAAGACTGTTGTTAGAGGGGAGGGCATAATTTTCCCCACCGCTACACATCACTATAAATCTATTTTTTATCCAAAAATTCTTTTCTAGTACGGACATATAAATTAGGCTCACAGTTTCAATTTTTTAGTGTAGATACCCAACTCCGCCATAGCCGGTCCTAAGCCCGGTTGAGAAAGGAGGAGAGAGTATGGAGTTAACCTGAATGGCCAGTAACACCAGTGCGTCTCAGGAAGTAGGCAAAAAATATGACATTGTTGGACTCGCAGCATAGCTGGGAGAACGCCAACATGTCACAGTCAGCTGAAAACTGTCACCCTTTTCCAACCGGGGTGTAATAAATAAGTAGGACTGGCCCTCCAAGTCGAGGGTTGGGCGAGGCGCCGACAATACATCACCGGAAAAAAGACCACTTTCCAGAAACCTGAAGCGTGCGCTTAAAGGCAAAGCGAGTGGTAACAGGCCAGTAGGCAAACCACGCAAACGATGTGAAGACTCGATTGATGAAGATAGCAAAGCCATCTTAAAAAATAGCAGCTGTGCTGGAGGACGCGGCCTTCGAATCGAGACGATTAGAGGCGACGGCATCAGGGGGCCAGAGCTCAAATTGGGGTGTCGCACCATTGATGATGGGATACACTAAGGAAGGATTTTAAAACAAAATGTTTTAAGGATGAGACTGTATCAGTCTTTAGTGCTTCCTAAACTCTGATTAAGTCAATATTTAACATTCCACGAATGTAGGTAGGTAGGTACGCGTGGCTGCCCGTGAGAACACGGACACACTTAGACCTAAAATGTCCGTTGTGTTACCACAGGATCATCAAATCCGGTCCTACTCGTCGAACTATTTAGAGCTTGCAATGAAGCGTTGGATTCTCGCGACCTCCATTGAGGTAAGGTCATCGAGACAGTTGAAGAAGTAAGCTCCAAGATGAGCTTGCCTTCTGGCTGAAAGAGCTGGACAGGTACAGAGAAGGTGAAGGAGTGTCTCCTCCTCCTCCTCATCCAGGCAGCTTCTACAGAACTCGTTTGAGAAGAAACCGAGTCTTTTAGCATGTCGACCTATAAGACAGTGTCCGGTCAGGACACCGACTGTGGTGCTGATATTCGCCCTTTTGAGCAAAGTCAGCTGTTTAGAGCGTTTTAGATCCAGCTCCGGCCAGATCTGTCTCGCAGTGTGACATGTAACACCGTTTGCCCATCTTGAGTTGGTTTTCTCAATTGAGTCCAATCCCAGTAGCAGTTTACATGTAGAGAGAGGCACACCCAGATTCCGGTGTTCCGGCATAATCTGAAGGGTAGTACCGCGTCGAGCGAGTTCGTCAGCCATGCAGTTCCCTGGAATATCCCTGTGTCCTGGCACCCAGCACAGGAGAATATTGAACTGTTCAGCCATCTCCTTAAGAGATGATCGACATTCTGCGGCGACCTTTGATGTTGTCGAGGCCGATTCTAAGGATTTTATTGCCGCTTGGCTGTCTGTGAAAATGCTAATATCCATAGTAGATATTACATTACACCTCAGCCAGGACAAGGCCTCCTTGATCGCCATAAGCTCCGCCTGAAAGACACTACAGTGGTCCAGAAGGCGGAAGGAGCTGCTAATGTTAAGCATATCAGAGAAAACACCTCCACTTACCCCGCCTTCAGTTTTGGAGCCGTCCGTATATATGTGGGCGGACTCTTCCATCCGTACCGAATCCCTTTCCCATTCTAGACGGGTTGGGATAGCTGTTAGAAAATTTTTCTCAAAATCATAACTGGGAGGGGTGTAGTCGGTGTTTTCAGCAATGTTATTGAAGTGATTCAAGATTGTTGAGTGACCTGCATATATGCCAGTCCACTGTGTAGAGGCCCTAAGTCGAATGGCTGCATTGGCTGCCATTTGCTTGCCAAAAATGTCTAGGGGTGGCAGACTGAATAGCATGTCTAGTGCTGCAGAGGGAGTTGTTCTCAGAGCTCCACTGATGCATATGCATGCTGATCTCTGTACCTTCCCTAGGGTGGTGCAGTTAACTGCTTTGTCTAAGGCCGTCCACCAGACAATAGCACCATACATAAGTATCGGTCTCATGACGGACACGTAGAGCCAATGAACTATCCGGGGTTGCATACCCCATTTTTTGCCAATGGCCTTTTTGCACGAGTAAAGCGCAACTGTTGCTTTCTTTACCCGTACGACCCACGAATGTACGAGTATGTTCACATTAAGAATCGCTTAAAATTAAAGGTACAATAGCTGCGGTGCCACGGAAGGAGCTGCACGCACTATCAACCTGGCACTTTATATATATTTTTTATTAGCTTGTATTACACTGTGTGCCATGTTGTCAAATATTTGACTAGAATTATTTGACGGAAAGTTTATATTTGACACAGTGTAATACAAACTTTAGTCCGAAGGACTAAAAAGACAACAGTTCCTCAACTCAACAAACTGCGAAATTCGACAGCGCTGTTGCACTCTCTGAATTATGAAACACCCATAAAAAAAATTAAATGAATATAATATTACGGAAAGCGGGTAATCTATAATCTGAATCAAAACAACAGAAACAAAACAAAAGATAAAAACAAGTAAAAGATAAAATTGTCTAATTACCAAAAAATAATTGAAAATTTATATGTGTACATTATATTTTAATTTATAGCCCAGCTTGTAAAATCCGAACAGAATCTCTAATCGTGTCACTTGAAAATATAAATTACTATTTCTTCGGTTTCAAACATCGATTAATTTCGTCAACAACTGGCTCTAAACAAATACAATCCGATTTAATTGGGTCTACCCGGTACATCATCCCATCAGCTCCTATCTGCAGATTAAGACTTGGCAAAGGCGGTTGTGCAAAGAACTGATCCATGAAGTTTCCCTTCCGCCACAAACGATCCTCGGCACTCGTGACAGTATGGGATCCGCCACAATATCGATTTGGCTTGAAGCAAGCCTTCGCTTCCGTAGCTTGAATCACCGTAGACTCACGGGCTTTCGGATACTGTACAACATTTGCTGGAAATAGCTGATCCTTCATGCGAACCTCGGTATTGCACGATATACATTTTAAGTCCTTGACATAGCTGTATGCAGCTGTAATGGCTTCGGGACAGTCCTTTCTGTTCAAATATTTCGAAACGAGTGCACGTAGGCTCTCGACATGTTTGGATACGTAATGCTTCAAGGCCGGAACATTGTGCTTATCCAGCTTGGCGTCGAGCATTTCTTGCACTTCAATCATACATTTCAAGAAGTCCGCACGGAATCCTTGGAATTCTGATGCTAAATCCCTTAGGCCTTCCATTGACGCGATAACAGCTTCTTGGTAGTGTGCCAGGGTACCTTCACCGGCCGAATGATGCAATTCATGCGTAAGTTTCTCCACATTGTAGAGTCGATCATAAACTTCGCGAATATCGTCCGCCTTGATAATATTCGTCGGGCATACACACTGTCCATCCAGTGCTTTTTTTAAATTGCTTAAGAAAATAGAATCGGTCAGTATCAGTCTTTTCAGTTCGCTAGATTGATCTGAAATATTTTCGATGTCGACCAGTGAGTGTTTTTCTCTGCAGTCTTTCTCAGGTCCCGAGCCCCTAGAACTTTTGCTCCTATCATATCCACTGGTAGTGGAAGTTCTATGTTTATTTTGATTTTCGGAATCACTTCTAAAATCTTTGAGGATAGAACTTTTCAAGCGATCAAAAAACGCACAATTTTCTGTTGCTGCTTTATCGTTGCAAAGTAGTTCTAGCACTCTATCGGTTGCGTCGTTAATAATTTGCTGCGAATAGCCGATGTTGCTTTGGCGTGCCATCTTAAAAGCAGATACTTGCGATTCGGTTCGTTCACCAATGTCACCCGTTTGAACCACAGATGTTTTGCCCGCTGCGGATACGTCAATAGGAACAGTTGTTTGAGCAACGTACATACCGCTGCCTATCGCTTCTTCGACGACACCAATGCGTTCTATTAATTCGATCAAAAGACTGTTATGATCCTCAGAATTGATCGCTTCGACATGTTTCAATTTCATTTCGGATTTCCTTAATTTCTCGGCTGATCGTCGCAAAGCAGCTTCGACCGCTTCCAAACGTTTCTCAATATTCAACAATTTCCACATTTCTGTAATTACGTTCTCGTCGCCAGTACTATCTATAAGTTCGTCAGCTGTGGGCAGTGCTGGAACTGTAATGTCGTGGATACTTAAAACCCTGTCACCAATCTCATGGAAGTCCTCCTCCGAAAAAACTTGTATTGGCTGCAGTGGAAAGCCTGGTGGAGTTCGTTTCGCTCCACCCGGCTCAATTCTACTCGGCTTGTGCTTTATCGTGAAAATATTTTTAGGACCTTTATCCGAACTTTTTCCAACCGGATATCGTTTCATTGCATCTTCCGGATCCAATTCGTACTCCTGAATTTGAACCAAAGGTTTTTGTGGCATTCGTCCAACGAGACTTTCAAACACGTCACTGTTTGCACCACGGAATTCAACGCGACACGACGACATTTCCATTTTGTTTACGATAATTTGCATGAGTCCATGGAGGACACTAATATTTATTCCGCCGAGATCGGGAGTGGCCAATGCAAGGTCCACCATTTGCGGAATCGAAATGCTTATTGCTGGCATATTCTTGATATTGTTTTAGGAACTGTTTTTGATATTGCGAACAGAGTTTAAAGACTTTATTTTTGACAATGAATTTGACATTCGGATAATTGAAATTGGCGTTAAAATCAAATATTACTTTTATAGAGCAAATAGTATCTACTAGGCCCACTAGGCCAGTCAATAAGGACAAAAACAGCCTCAGATTGTAAAAGATCACTGATATATTGGTGTGCCAGTCAAACATATTATATTAAAAATAAAGCCATCGAAATAAATTAATATAACACTCTGTAAACTCTATCTTAACTTCTAAATATTGCTTAAAACAGGTCGAAAAATACTGTAATAATTTTGAATTCTCACCAAATATATTAAATCAAATTTGGACGAATGGTACATATGTGGATACGAGGACTTCATAGATCTTTTGACTGACTTTAATAGTGTTTTTAGCATTTAGGTTATCTTATAAATTTTGTACATATTAATTTGTAAATAGTTCCAGGTAAAATGGTAAATATGCTTGAATTCCAGTCAGTCCTTCCTACACCTCCCATGTTTAAGTCCTTAAAAAAGGAAAACTTTACTTTTGGTGACTTACCTAGTTCCAAATATGATTTTGAGCACTGATGATATTGTCTTTTAATTTAGAGTAGCACACAAATGGGACTAGTACATGTCCTCTCCATATTCTAGTATTTCATCTAGAGTATCATACGACTGACTTGCATCTTGCTGCTATTTTTTTTTGTTATGGGCTTGTGTTAATTTCTTAAGGAATAAATTTTTTTCTTTATAAAAAATTTAACTATCTAAAATTAAATTTTTTTATTTTTAGTCGCTTTATAAATGTTCTAACCATTTCTGGGCTTAAATCTAGCCATGAAGCTCTTAGGAAAGTTGGCAACAATGAATAGTTCCTTAACAGGGCTGTACTCCCAATGTGTATGCATAGCAGTGCTGTCGTTTTGTTAAGTTGTATAGTAGTGCATTTAAGTGAAAAATAGTAGTACTTTACAAATAATAGTAGTAGATGACTTTTTGGTTCGGAATCGCAAAATAACATCGAAAATTTGGTACATATAGGGTCATTCCATCAAGAATTGCCAAAATAACGAAATTTCTGACCCTAGCCTAGCCAATTCTTTTGAAACTCGAAGAATTAGTAACAAAAAATTATATTTAAATTTTCTATGTGAATTTTTATCATAGAATTAGGCTTATTTTAAAGGTAAGTTTGCGACAATTAAAAAAAATTATCCTTGCAAATGTAATTCCTAGTGCATATTTCAACACAGTTTTATTTTATTATTTTTTATTGTGATTGACATGTACTCGTATTTTCAAAAAAATTACTACCCTGAAATATTGTATTTACGCGTTTATGAATAGTATACCAGACAAAAGCATAAAAAAAATAATATTATAATTTTAAGTTGACATTTTTATGGTGGGTATGTGCGGTGAACCCCTACAAGTGGTATCTTTTGGGTGGAGGGTGTGAAGGGTCAAGTGGGGGAAGAGCGTTTTAGATGAAAAATTTTGGTTTCTATAAATTTCAGGAACTGCTTATGCTACGAGGCTCAAACATGGAACTTATATAGAACTATGATAGTGAACCCATTTGCCAAAAAATTGTCCATATGTGTTGAGGAGTGTAAGAGAGGGGGGGGGGGGGAGACAATGCGTACGAAACGCTCGAAAGCTGGAATTGGAACATTCTAAAAACTATATCTCCTTTGTAATTGTTTTAAAGAATATTGGGAGATTCGACAAGGGTTACAACTTTTTTTACGGGACGTGGGCTGGGTGGTGAAAAACTTTGAATTACAATATTTTCCGAACCAAATATACCAGAAAGATAAAATTTGGAGCATAGTCTATTGGTGCATTAAATAACATGATATTATATATATATTATAATAAAAATATTTTCAACCGCTAAAAAATCGGGTGCGAAAGGTTTAAGCCGGCCAAATACAAGTGGCTTCATTTTATTTATTCCAATACAGGCTAGAAATGGTAACCGTGGTTAGTTATATTTTTGTGCTAGGTGTTGTTTTATCTGGAAGGAGTTTCCAAAGAGCTCACTTTCATCTGCGTTTTGTTTACTAATTCATCAGGTACCTACACGACGTATCAACGGAATTAGGAAAGAAAAGTAAGGTCACATCTGTAGCCGATCCTTGATCGAATGACTTTATAATGATTTGAATTTAAAAAAATTAGGGTCTCGCTTTCTCAAAATCGTAATCATTCTCAACGCCAGATTTTCATGCATTTTTACGTAAATTGTAAAGCCTTCTTCTAATGTTTTCTAGAATTTAATATTCGAAAGAAGAGTAGTACAAAATTGAAAGGAGTAGTACAGTAGTACATGAAGTTCAATGGTAGTACAAATACTACTATTGTAGTACAAACGACAGCGCTGATGCATAGACGTCAAGTATTGGAATGATCAGCAAACCAAAAGTTCCGAGTTCGTTCCGAAATCGCTCCACCTTGTCAGTGTCGGATGCCGATTTCTGAGCGGATTTCGTCTTGAAGACGTATCGGAAACTATATGAGGGGGTTGACAGATGTCGGAACGAAATGTAGTTACGAACTCGTACCGAGTTTTCGGAAAGATTTCGGTACGAAATTTCGTACAGACTTCAATATGAAATGTAGTGTAAACTTCGGTACGAAATGTCGGAAAGATTTCGAGCCTAACCAAAGTAACGAATTATTACAGACAATTTGTATTAAAAAGTCGCGCAGGTATCGCACATTTTGTGGCGAGAAACGAAATTAGAAAGAGTTCTCATTGGAAATCTGATGTATTATATTCTACATCATACTCGGTCATATTAAAAACCGATTATGACTTCATATTTTCATTAAGAGTTTCATAAGTTTAATGACAAAATAATTAAAACAGAAACTAATAATTCTAGTTACGATTTGAAAAAATATTTTTGTAAAATAAACATAATATATATTTATATAGGGTAAACTACCCGGTTTCGGGCCCCCTTAAGAGATTTTTTTTTGTTCCAAGACTTACTTTTATCTTACTGTGTATCCATTATGTACAAAAACTATTGTTTTATATTCGTTGTATTGTACTTTTTCTATTTTGATATCATAATTTTAACTAATAGTAAAAAAAAATTAAGAAAAATAAATTTTAATGAAAAAAGACACCGTGCCCAGTTTCGGGTTCCTGTATAATAGCAAATATTTGCAATGTTGTAGAAATTAAGCGTAGGGTACCATAATGCAATTTTTTTTATTAAAGAAACAATTAAGGATAGTATTTAATTAATTAATTTTTTAAAACCGTTAACAAAACTACAAAACTATGCGTTAAAACTAACTCGCGCTTAGCAAAATACCTAATGAAATGCGAAAATTTGATGTATCATCTTCAAATATTCCAGAATGATTACACGGGTTATTTAGAGTATACAAAGCGACAAAGAATTCATTCAGAACATCTTAAGCACCGCAAATTAGCAATTGAATTGTTTTTTATTTAGATGAAGCTTGGTATAAAGCGAAAAGCAACATGGTGGCCCGAAATAGGCTGGGGGCCCGAAACCGGGTAGTTTACCCTATATAGTATAAATTTATTAAAAACGATTCTTTAAAAAAAAACTTTTACAAAATAAATATCGAAAAACTTTTCAGTCATTAATAAAAAAATTATAATTAATAAAAAAAAAAAGAAACTATAAATTAAAACATTGGATATGGGTGCAGTATCCTTTACTATTCTACTCCGGTTCGCATGCCGATAGTGAATGCTTCCTCTTCTTAGACTTGTTTAATTTGTCCTTGGAATTGTGATAACATTTTTTGATGCTGGAATTAACCCTGCCCCTTGTTTCCCGTTCAAACATCTTTAAACAGGACTCTGTAAAATAAATATTTTAAATACAGTCTTCTAAAGATACGCAGCTCAACTTACCTCTTATTATCGCGATAATTAGAAAATCCTTCATACCAATATTTAAATTTGCCGAGGTCCACACAAAACCTGTGCGCAGTTCATCAGATCCAAAAATCGCATTTAAGTTTTCAGTGACGAATCTGACTGAATCCTTGGGATATGTACTCGTACTGTATCCGTTAGGCGACGCCCGCCAATGATGCCAGATCTCAGGTATTTACCGTGTTCTACGGTAATCTAGTTCTATCTCCCGTAACACGTTAATGTATTGTGATACATATTCAAAAATGTTGTTACAATTACAAAGGAAAGTAAAACTTTTTCGGTATGGTAAGTGGTTAAGAGGCTTTTTTTGAGTCCTTATGCAGAAGAAAGAATAGAGGGTGATAGCCAGACTCTCGCCTGTAAAACAAGATCCAAATTTGAAAATCTTTATACTAGAAAATCTCGGCATAAGAAACTAAAGGGTTGAAATATTTTTTATGTATGGCATGCGGCAGTGGAAAAAAGGAGTGTCATTTCGTGCAGTACGCATGGAGCACTTGAAAAACATTTCTAATTAAAAAAAAGAACAATTACTAGTGCTGGAGTGAAACGATATACAGAATTTAAAAAAGATAATTTTCCCTTTTCATATTTATAATCACCGCCTTATTAATGATATTCGATTCCCATTCTCGTCACTGCGAACGTTGTAAACGTTCGAAAACTACTTAATCGATTTCTTTAAAAACGTCCTTCCCGAGTGTTTGAACCCATAATTTTGAAATGAATAATGTCCATAATTCTAACACTGCAACTGTGAGAGAAGCAAAGGATCAAATATTCATTTACTTAATGCCAATTACTTTAAACTTTAAAAACGCAATTATTTCATTGAGGATTTTCAGTGTCAAATTTCTGAGAAAGTGAATCATTCACGCGTTATCGATAATTTAAAATTAGGAAAATTACAGTTCACTTACCCGCTGATGGGTTCCAGAACAAGAGTGAACTTTTTTCCTGATGAATGGTTTCGATGATTTTTAAAACTAACTTTAGTGTGATAAATTAGTTCACGGTAACTTGTTTCAAAAATTGCCGATACGGTAATAATGCTAAGTGTAGTTAGTAAGTGCGCGCTGATCATATTATAAGATGTTGTTGTCGTATTTATCGGTTACAATATGTATTATTAGCAATTTAATTTAAATCACTTAAATTTTTCATTGAAGCACTCTCAAACAAACAATACACTTCAGTTGCTATAAATGGACACAAGGCACATCGGTCTCAATTAAAATGCGAAAATTGTGCCCAGAAAATTGCTTTGAATTTAGAAAATCCAGTGACAAAATTCCACTGATTTAAAGAAAATATGTATAAAAACTATGAGAATCCTTAAATCATAACATTACATTAAAACAAGGAACGTATTCTTCAAGCGGACGAAGCTTGCCATTCGAAGAAATAAAATATTTTATTGACTTCCAATGAAATTAATGTCCTAGCTTTAATTATGTTTTTTGGTTTAATTGATTATGATTGATTTTAATTTATTATTTTTTGTTTAAATCAAGGAAAATCGCTTTAGTTTAGTTTAAATTTAATTAAAATTAAGAAAATTTGATTTATATTAATGTCATTAGCATTGTCTTTGGTTCCAAGATCCACTTCCACTAAATGTATGTAATTCATTTTTCTGAGTTCATTATTCTTACAAATGCATTCATTAATATGATGTTGAGCTGAGTAGTGGAAAAATGTTTAGTTAACCCAAAGAGAGTGCCGTGTCTGTCAGACACGTACGGTTTTTTTGTTTTGTAGTTTTACATACCTTTCTAATTGTTATTGTCAAAAGATTTTATTAATTGTCATGACTAAAAAAATTTGTTCTCTAAAAGTTGGAAAGTCAATACAGAATATTAAAGATGTCTGACAGAACCAGTGCAAACATTATGTATGAAACAATCAGTACAAACTTCAAGGGTTAAATTAGTTTCATCGAACTAGTGTATACTGTTAATTATAACTTGATAAACATATTCATCATAGTAAAGATTGCTTCATATATTCAATGAATATTGCTTGATGAATCGAAATTCTTAAAAATAATGAACGATAGTTTGTCGATTGTGCAAAACTATAGTTGTAGTCGTATTATTTCAATTTGTTTTGCTTAGTTTTCTATAAAGGTTGAAATAATCTCACATTACTGTTTTCTTTTCAGATGGTTTTGTCATTTCGACGATGATAACTACGTGAATGTGCCGCGCTTAGTTCGTCTACTTGACGAGTACAGTCCATCGGTAGACTGGTACCTAGGCAAACCAAGTATATCGTCACCACTTGAAATTCATCTAGATAATGTAAGTATCTTCTACCTATTCTACTTGCTTATTCATTTCAAGAAACTATTCGAACACAATACACAATTAGCGACGGTAGACAACTTCTGCAGTAGCGTCTATAAGAAAACCCAGCCCATACGATTCGTACTTATCTGAAAAGACGCCAACATGGTCATGTCATTTCCAATCAGTAAATTGATCTGACGGCTGTTTTGAAATGAAATATTTGAATTGTGTCCAAAGGACAAGATTAATTCGGAATAAATGCGTTAAATAAAGTGATAGCGATCAATTGTGTCATTAATAACCGATATGAGGCGAAAGACTGTGATGTGGCGTAATCGATAGCATACCGAAAATACCAGTAGTACGAGAAGGCATTAAGTCTTCGGTATACTCGTACACCTTCCAGAGATCTGGTTTCTTAAGACCTGAACTGAAGAACCGTTTGCACTTATAAGAAGCGCAACTCCTAAAAGATGCCTAGTACTTTTAGATTTTCTGATAAGAACAAAAACAAAGAATTTTTGACAAACGATCTGCGATTGGTCATGGGACAGGTTCTTATGGAAATTAATAAACCGAAGCTAAGCCATGCAATAGTTATCCAAATGTGATTACCGCTTCTACGGGCTATAGCCGCGCGGCTATATCTGATCCAATTCGACAGTGACTAATATACGGAGCAGTTTGCTATGCCTCACGGATTCCTACTAAATGTGTATCAACATTTTTCAAAATTGTTATTTCACCTTCTGGCGATCTGTAAGAGATCTGGACGCTATTTGTTTTTCTCGATTCGATACGGTTAGCATTTTATGCAGATCGTATCGATCGAGTTAATTAGAAAATAAAGAGAACTGAAAAAAAACGCCTAACATTTCCCAGTGCCTTTCAAACCGATCATAGAACGAATTGAAACAAGTTTTAATCCACGATCGTACCTACCGCCGCGCTATTATTGCCAATACCGAGCAATGATTTAATTGCCTAAAAAGAAAGTATAGGAGCTACCTCCTGAGTCAGGCTTGGTGATATTCACTTTTTATATTTGCCCAAGCTTGGCCAATACTATCCAAAAGTCGTATGTGTTTTACTTTCAAATCTCGATCGGAATAACATTGCGAGTTAATTAATTTCGTTGTTGTGCTTGTATCGCATTTAATGCGAACCACCGCGATATGTTTCAAGACTGCCGGTATATTTAAACACCTTCATATTTTTCGTTATTACGAGGTGCGGTGAATGCTAACCTCGCGTCTTTTAGTTGAAATCAAAACACCTCACCCGAGAGAATTTTTTTTATCGCTTTCTCGATCGAGCTGACCGCTCATCCGTTACAGAATTCATTCATTGTAAATTAGCGGTGAAACTTTGAACTGAGAAATGGACCATTAAAACGTTGTGGACACAACTAAACCGAAATGGGAAAGGTGTAACCCCTTTAGGTTATACGTGGACCTAACTTGGGTTTTTTTCTTCTCGCATCAAGTTTATTGAGGTCTCAGTTGAATATATTTCTTTAATTAAATTTTAATCGAGTATTTATTTAAATCTTTTTTGATTGACAGAATTTTATTTTCATTTGCAGAAAAATTCAACGGTTCCTACTAATAAGAAGATCACGTTCTGGTTCGCTACAGGTGGCGCAGGATTTTGCTTAAGTCGTGCATTGACATTGAAAATGCTTCCAATTGCTGGTGGAGGGAAATTCATAAACATCGGTGACAGGATACGATTCCCGGACGATGTGACAATGGGATTTATTATAGGTAAGTTAAGAAGCACTTAAATATCTATATTAAATTCTATATTTCGGTTAGGGACTGCAATACCGATGGTTCTGGTCATTGCGCTGGCTCTGAGCTTTTAGCTGCCGACCTCACTCCTGCTTTTGGGCCCTTGGGCACTGTGGCTTGAGGTTTATCCCTGCGCTGGACTTTTGTTCAATTCAAGGGACCTTGTGACGGTCCAGGTTTGGACGTGTTGTATTTGTCTTCTGCCAGTTCTAGACTCAACATCCGTAGGTATAAGACCTTGTGATATTGCAGGTTGAGGGTTCCTTACTCTGTCCTGGACATCTGCTTCCACTGCTAGTTGAGGTGGTCCCGGTTGAGGACTGGTATCTCGGACCTGAGCATCTATGTACTTCACAGTTACCGTCCTGTTACCTATGGTATTTTCGGTAAGCACTTTTGCGGTGTTACTTTTCTCTGTTCCTTCCTTTTTGATCCTCACTTGGATATTTGAAATGTTCAGAAATCGACGACACTTCAGTGATTCTAGTTCTACTATTAAAGCGCCGTTTACAGAGAAAACAAAGGTCAGCCCGCCATTTTTTTCTTTCACTATGCGGACAACCCGCTAGACAGAGCTTGAAGTTGTTTACCGTTAGATCGAATCCTGGTAGGACATAAGCTACGCAGGAAGTTGCCTTTGGTATTACGAACCTTTCTACCGCAACGAGCTGCGCATGCTTTCAGGGCTCTAGCATAGGGGTTCTTTCGGATCCATATCACTGAAAATTTTGCTAAATACGCTTGTTAGAGGCTCCAGAGAAGTATTCAAACTTTCTCTCCGATTGGACTTGCGGTAGGTCTACTAGAACTACTTCTGCTTTAGTGACTATGGACTCCTAAATTCTGATGACATTCGTGGTTGCTACCGCTCCTCTGCACAGAGATGATATGAGCAGATTCCCTCTTCATGATGGTCTACCGATGTGAGTAGTAGGGTGTCTTCGCACTCTACACCCATCTCCCCATCAACGCTCACTGTCAACTGGGGTGCATATTCCAGACGACACTTCGCTATATTTTTTTTTTGGCAATTTTGTTCCCACGAGTATGGCGGCAATACTGATGTAAGGCTAGATTACAAAGGGGTTTCGACCGGTGATTCTAGAAGATCGTTCACGGTATCACCTTCATACACCTGATACCATGCAACCCTCTGCACGAACCTGGTTGGCTTAAGCGTGGATCTCTTTTTGTCAGAGAGTAAAACTCCAAACTATCTCTCAATTTCCAACACAAGTCTCCCCACCACGAAGGTGATATAGTATGTCAAAATCAATCATAAAGTTAATTACTAAAGGTCAGTGGAAGTTATTTGCAAAAACAAAACAAAATTTTTTTAAAAATGTTTATTGTGTCTTCCATTATTTAATTACCAAAGAACAACAAAGTGCAAAAAAATAAACGTTTCGTTTCCTTTTGAAGCGAAACTGGTATTTCAATGATAAACTTTACTATAACTTTTTTGACATTAATCTCTTTTTGTCATCAGGTTGTACCGCGGACAGAACGGATAGGTTGAACCTAGGTCAATGTCCGAGGTGCTACATGTTGTGATGTACCTACCTTCATTACATAAAAAGATAGATTTTATTTGTTTACCTGTTTTTAAGTGATATATTTTTCAAGTATTTTTTTTTTTTGACAGAATTTTTAAGTTTACATGGTTTAAGCTTCTTGTGGTATTTTATATCTTTAACTGATCATCTTAAATGATAACTGCCTACACTTCATATCATTCATTCTCCATTGTGACAAACAAATCTCCCTATAACGTCGGAGTTTGATTCAAAATCGCTACTATAATCAAAGGATCCTGTCGGATAGTTTCCGCGAAAAGGTACAGATTGTATATATTTAACGTTTTGAACTTGTATTTTACTGTATGCCATCATGTCAAATATTTGACTGTTCTGGCTGGCAAATACAGTCAGATCTTGCGATAACTCGAGAACGCATAGATCTGTGGGCCAGGTTAGGTTAGGTAAAGTGGGTGGCAGTTGAATCAGCGAAACAAGTAAGCCGCCAATGGGTCCGTTGTGATCCCACATTTACGGGAAGAAATACCCATATGACCAAGACCAACTCAGGTGAACCAACCTGCCCGCCTGACGCACTGCAGCAGCTTGTCTAGCTTCATGTTGGCAAATTCTCCCAAGTCCATGGCGAAGCGTCTCTAATAGAAAAGAGTATGTGTTGTGTCGGCCACTACGTTCCCATGTTTTCAATATCGCAACCTGGCTAAGACGTTACTTTACAGGTTCCAAAAACGTAGCTGCGACGCGACCGTAACCGCAAAAGTGTTCCCCATTTTCGTGACTACCACGTTATAAAATCGTTCTTATTACGTGGCTGCGACTGGTGGCCAAACACTTTGAGTTTTCTACGGTATTTGCAACTACGTAGCCGTGACTAAAAATGCTACGTGGGTTAGGTATCTACTCGGTTTTTACTTCAACGGGCTTTCTTATAACTGCCTAAAAATCGGCCAACAGTTTGGGCGCTACTTTGATATTTTATGGGTAGGAGTCCGAAACGTGTTTAATGCTGAGATGCGGTGTAGGTGACTATGCGACTGACAACCTAAGGAAGAACCAGGAGGCTATTTGGAACGTTATTTTTAATTTGGATCGTAAAATCGTGGAGGTAAACATCAGGGTTTAGTGGTTTCTTTTTACCAACATATGCGCCAATCAATATCACTGTTATTTTTGCTACGTTTACTACTTTCCCCAATATTGGCCATATACTTTTTTGTGAACTATTAAATAGTAGTAGGCCATCTATTCCAATATCTAGTATAACCTCATCTTGATCTTGTAACAATTGGAAAGATTTTTGGAATTCTCGGAACACTTCTGATTACTATCTTATTTTCCTGTGTTTTTTTTAGCAATCCATTAAGACTTACTAGTACTATCAATTCTTCAGTATGAAGGATTCGGAGTATGGATTAATTAAAATTTTCTGGTATATACTTACGTTTTTTCTTCCTTGAATCAAAAACTTATGTATAATATTATTGTAACTAAAATTTTTGCAAATTACACTATAATTGTAATTTATTACAAATGAACAGCAGTCGTTGTCAGTCGCATAGTAACCTGCACCGCATCTCAGCATTAAACACGTTTCGGCCTACTAAAAAAATTTACGCCCAGACTGTTGACCGATCTTTTTTAGTTTTAATTACTAGTTTCAACACTCTAGCATAAGCCGTTTCTGAGATATGAAAAACCACCCCCACCCCGTACCTTGCTACCCCTATTAAAAAATTTTCTGGGATGTCTCTATAGTAGCTCTATACAGTTTTCAATTTGTAGCTTTCTATCCTTTGCGGCTGTCGAGAAATTAGAATCAGTACTTTTTCATTTACACCCCCTCCCACACCCTGAAAATTTTTTTCTCCGCTAGAGGTCTACTGGTCCTAACTCCTGAAATATTTTCAAGATCATATGTGATACGGTTCTTGAGATAAAAAAATTCAATTTTTTGAAAAACTACTGTCCCCCGACTTCCGCGCTTCACCACCCTCCACAAAAATTTTACATTCAGTGGATTCCACTGGGAATTCTATATACAGAAACCAAATTTTATCTTCTAGCACAATTGAATCGGAAGATATTGAAATTCAAAGTCCCCCCCCCACCCTAACTCACCCTCGTACCTCACCACCCCCTTTAAAAATGTTAACCCTTTTCTAATCTCCTGGTATCTCTTAAGACAAGTATAAAGTTTTGGCCATCTGACATCAATCGTTCAGGAGATATGGATTTTGTTTCAATCCCAGCTTTGAAGCGTTTCGGATGCATTGTTTACCCCCACTCGCGCACCCCTCAACCCTTATCGACCATTTTTTTGCAAATACACTATCATAGTACTACATAAGTTCCAACTTTCAGCCTTCTAGCATAAGCGGTTCCTGAGATCTAGAAACCAAAATTGTTCATATAAAACGCTCCCTCCTTCTCCTTCCTCCTCCTCCTCACAGCCTCAACCCTCCAAAAGATACCACTTGTAGGGGTTCACCCACTTTACCTACCGTAAAAATTTCAATTTAATATATCAAGCGGTTTGTGAGTTACGCACCTTCAAACGGTTTTGCGTACGGCGTACGGCGGACAGACGGACATTTTTTTTTGCTTTTTTGGGGTTTACTAGTCCTAAAACGTGAAAATACATAATTTCAGGGTAGCAAATTTTTTGGAAATTTCAGGTAATAAAGTAAAATCAAATTCAGATTTTTTTTTTATATTTTTAACACCTAAGGTGGTGCAAGGAGTTTGTATATGATTTCACAAATTCAAACATCCCAAGGAGCACAAAGTCTCAGTAAAGTATTGACGTAGTCGTGACGACGTCCGTTCTACAACTATAAAGTCAACATACTTTGAGCAGTAGTAAATACGGAGTATTGACGTAATAGCGATTAGTTGGTATGTAATCATTACTAGCTACATTTTGAAGTCTTAACAACTTTTCTTACAACTCTTTACCGACCTTAGCTTGTATGTTACTTATACTGACCAATGTACGACGTATTAGCGACCTCTGACTTTCTCGTCCTATATCGTGTAATAGTGACTACATGATAACTGGATATATGATTTTAAAGTCATCGACGGTATCTAAAGTTGCAGTAAAGTCGCAAAAACTCATTTTAATACTTCATAGTCGCTATAACTATGCTTGAAGTGTCAAACATGTCTGACTCTAGAGAACATAGAAGAAAGATACAAAAGAAATTTAAACACACAACGACATATTACAGAAAAGTGAAAAATTATTTAAATTATGTACGACTGCATTCGGGTCAAGTAAAAAATCCTGTATTAAAGCCACACCTGCCCAGTGCTTTAATTGAGTGCGCATCGTCGAAATTTTTGTTTGACAATGCAAGTGCCAATGAAGAAAATTTGTCCAATTCGAGTGAAGATGATTATAACATTAGTACTTTATCGTACAAAGAAGAAATACAGCAGTGGGCTTTAAAGCATAAGATAGGTCATCGGGCTATAAATGATTTACTTAAAATATTAAATAAAAATGCTATGAACCTTCCAAACGATGCTCGCACCTTTTTAAGTACTCCAAGGAATATTCAAGTTGTTCCAATGGGAACCGGTGAATATTGGCATAATGGGATTAAAAACTGCTTACTTAAGTCTTTAGATAAAGTTGAAATTTTGGTACCACTAATAAAACTTAATTTCAATGTGGATGGGCTTCCAATAAGTCGAAGCTCGAAATCAGAATTTTGGCCAATATTGTGCTCAATAGCAAATATGCCAAAACTGGAACCAATGGTTGTTGCAATTTATTATGGATATAAAAAACCGCCATCAGCTCAAGAATTTTTTTAAACTTTTGTTGAAGTGTTAATCGAAATTTTAAGTGAAGGCATTTTAATAAAAAACAGTCGAATTCATATTAAAATAAATGCCTTTATTTGCGATATAATATAATGACTACCTTGTTTTTTTTCCATTAATACATACATTGAATTACGATAACAATATTTGATGTCTTCATATTTTATTTTAACTTTATTATAAACTGTATTTTACATAATTATATTCATTAAAAAAAAAAAAATAAAACGAATTCAATATATATACATTAAAAAGAAAATAAAGCTAATTCAATATATATACATAAAATATCTAAAAGTTTAATTACTAAGGTCGACTGATGTGTTCAGCTCTGGTGATTCGATCACCGGATTATTGGTTAACGCTGCCATATTTTTTTTTGACGTACGCGGTGAAGACATACGTTGTGAAAGACAATGTACTGAGCGGGCATTGCTGTTCTTCAGTACTGAGTTTTTAAAAAACGATTCATTTTCTATTTCATTATACCGTGAATCAGCGGCCGAAATTAAAACAGAAAAAAAGTTTATAATAGACTTATTCGCAGAAAAATTCTTTTTTTGTCGAAGTTTTAGAAATTCCTGTCCAGGTGTAAAGATTGAAAACTGTTCTCGAAAATATTAGATCCACTACTTTATAGGCGACAGTTCTTCCATTTTCGTTGCCAGAAGTTCCACCAATGGATTGAAATTTTTTATTGCTGGAATAAAGACATTACACATAAGAAAAATATTTAAATTTCATTAAAATTAAATTACCATTTTCTTTTGGAAAACTGGGCTTTTTAATCGTTGTTCGAAAGCGTCTACTTCCTCGATATTTTGTAAGGGTAATGAAACATCTTCTTCAGTTTCAGCGGTCAATAGAGCATTGGGCAGTACAGCAGCAGCAATTTTTTCCAATAACTCCAGACATTTATCAACCTTCACTTGCAGTCTACATGTCTCGGTTTCTACTTGTTCCAATCTACACGAATCTAAAAACAAAATTTATTGACAAAATTTTATTCGTTAATAAAATTACTTTATTATTTAAAAATTTTAAAAAATAACTTACAGTTTGGAATGTCTTGAACGGCATACTGATTTATAATATCATTGTAGTCCATATTGGTTTCCTTTCCTGGACTGCAGCTGGTGGTAACAGGATGTGCAATATTTTCATTTTCGATTATTAAATTGTAGTTTTTTCCTTGCATAATATCGTCTAGTTCGCCGGGATGTAGCCTTGAATTTTTTTTACGGATTTTGTAACTAAACGAAAGGAACGCAATTGAGTATTGAACTTTTTTCATAAGTGTACCTCTAACATGTGCATATGGATTATCAAAACACTCACCTTTCTTCGGAATCGGTATCCGTTAAGTTCGAGAACTGCTCCTCTATAGCAACTGCTTCCTTAAAATTGTCAATATTTACACTTTTAAAAAGACATGGAATTGCACTCCAATTAACGCCCGGTGAACAGTTGCGATCTCTTCGTAACTTTTCGACCGCGAATTTGTTGCACTGTGATGGCCAATAAAGCACGCCATTCTTCACCCAATTCTGAGGAACTGCATTTATAAAAATTTTCTCATCCTCCACGGTTTTTACCACGCAAAACATGATTCAATGTCGGCTAATTGGTGTTCACTTTCCACAATACACTTTTGACACGATCCGGAACAGAATTTCTATTAAATTTACTATTTAAAGAAATGGGACTTAATCGACGCGGCCATGAGATTAGAATGAGAAAACAAAATGTCAACTAACCACCTATACACTTACACTCGGTAATAGACTTAGACTTACAACGGTTTAAATAAATGTCATTATTACTGATATACGACTGATATGGGAGTTCGAAGTCATAAGTCGTATATTGCACGCATATCAGTTAATGTCAAGTTAATTTTACTCAGCCTACGGTTATAAGTTGCATATTAGTAGCAACTACCGTAAGGTCGTACGGTGTGAAGACACCATTTAATGTTCAATATTTGTTTTTATAATTTTCAAATTTAAAAAAAAATATTTTTTTTAATGATTGAATATATCATTACAAGTAGAGAATAGATAAAATGGTTAAACCTTATACTATTAAAAGAAAACTTTATTTTAAATCTTTTAATTTAATCTAATTTTATATAAAAAAACAAAGAAATTTTTTTTTTAAGGATCACGTTTTTAAGGCGCTCATTTTTTTGAGAGGTGAAAGTATTATGTTCACGATAGGGATCAATTTGTTTGAAAAATTGACCCATCCCATGAAATATAGATGACTTTTTATATTACGTATAATATTTCGTTTGCTATATTTGATGTTCCATCATTTTGGCAACTTGAAATTCTCAACTATTAAAGCAATTGTGGATCGATGCAATTATAATAATATTGAATATGTATACACGCATATTAAAAAATTCGAATACAAAAGTAAAGAAAATTTCCTACACACTACACCAATGACAGAAAGACATATTGAAAGTCGCAATCAGTGGTAGCAATCATTTATATACACCGTCTGCAGGACGTCGTTTATGAGTTATATAAACCTGTATACAACCCGATATGACGTCGTGTCGACTTCCAAATTTTTCCCCAAGAGGTCGCTAAAGGGTCGTCCGCACGTCGTCAGTTCCACATATTGGGTAATTATGACAGTCACAAGTCATTACTTCAAGTCACGCCAACTGATAAATGTGGTAATAGCGCTATTTTGTGTTCCTTGGGATCTCTTGAGTCAGATGAGATATCGAACTGGTTTTTAATTTTACGAGCTTGTTATGTAATCGGTTATAATCCAGTTCAATATTTTTTTAAGATTCAGTTCTTAAGAGGAGTAAAGGGGTTGTATATGTTTTCACGAATTTTCAAACATGATTTAGGTCTGATTACATTTTTACTTGCTTTTTATTTGTATGAAGAACCACTGATGAATATTCTTACAAGAAGCTCTTACATTGACTACTATAAATTCCCAAAAACGTCCATGTCTCAAAATAACCATTGCTATACTTCGACTTTGACCGCGTTTTGGACTGTTATCCAAAATAGTAATTGGTGTTTTAAGGGTGTCAGTAGTACTTCCCGGACTTTTTCCCGAAAATTAATAAAGTCGAGCCCAAACTGTTTTTGTATTCTGCATACTCAAATCCGAATAAGGGCACACCACCCGAAAGAGTTTTACATATTGTGTAGTAAAATACCATCGCCTACCATATTCAAAGCAAAAATTTAATAATACCAAATTAAATAATACCACAAAGATTTGCGGTACAGTTATGTGAAATGAATATACCTTTGAAAAACTCTCGTCCAAAATGTAGGAATGTGAACTTCAAACTTTTATTTATACGCACGCTGGGTCGATCCCGATAAAACTTCATCAGAAATAGTTTTACCGGCATTTATAGCACATAACTATTTTTATCAAATATTCTGAATTAAAGCTTTAAAGGTTTTTTTTTTATTTTTATTTTTTTTATTTTTCAGAACACCTACTGAAAGTGCCTCTTACGGTCGTTGACAATTTTCATTCGCATTTGGAACCAATGGAATTTATCCGTCCGGAAACGTTTCACGACCAGGCGTCGTTTAGCTACGCCCGAATGAAAAACGAATGGAACGTTGTGAAAATTGACGGCTTCGACACAAAAACGGATCCGAAACGTTTCTATTCGTTGCACTGTCACCTCTTTCCGTACTTTAGCTTCTGCCCGAGGTGATGAATTGCCGGAAAATTTCCACAAAAATATTTACGTTATACCGGTACGTTCCGTGCTCCAGCTTCCTTCCATACGTTAGCATTGATATCCTAATCCATTACTCAGCCAGAAATAAGAATTTATGATGCCGTGAAAAAACATTTACCACACACTCCTTACGGGAAAATAATGGCTCCTGAAGGTCACATAAAAATTTTCTTGGCTAAATTTTATTTTTGGTTTATCATTGGGATACGTGAAAAATTTAAAGCTTAAAATCTGGCGATAAATTAATTATTTTCAAATGTTGGACTTCTCTACCAAGCGATATGACTGTGATGTTAACTAGTAATGTATGAAAATTTTGTAAAAATATTTAACAATAATAAACAGTTTCTGTGTAATATAATCATTGTAAATAGTTCAATAGATTTTAAAATAGTGTTATTTGTTTCAGTCAATCTCAAACATGAGTTGTTTGTTTTTTTTTTAAATATATATAATTCTAAATATTTAATTAAATTAATCAATATGCTGTGCAGAATTATATCGAAATGAGGTTTTTGTTAAAAAATAAAATTATTGTAATATTCTAGTCTCTGTAAGAGATAAGTTATTATTTGTCCTAAAGAAAACATATTTGTGTAAATAGCGATAACATTAACTTTTTGTTTGTTTTGTAAATTTGTTTAAAGAAAAATGTATTTATAAATAATATTATTATTGTCTTCATGAAATGATGACAACTGATTTAAGTAAAGCGAATGTTATTCGAAATATATCAAAGTAAATATTGTATATGTTTGTTAGTTTTGTATAATATATTTATAATAAAAGAAATTTATAATGAGTTTTTATTATAATTTGCCAGTCATTCCTTCTAGGTTTTACTAAATCAGCAAGGATTTCTACAAAAATCGCTTCTACACAGTGTTTTAATGCTCACAGAAGAAAATAGTAGTAATGGTGAGGTTATTCATATCATAGCAAGTATTAGGAACGTATTTCTTAATGTAAGGTGTGTTTAACTCCAGATGAAATCATAGAGTACTATAAGTTTAATCCAGCCCGAAAAGTTTGTAACGCATAGAGCCGAGCCTCGGACGAAAAAAAGTTATATATTATTTGATTTTCAGTTGTGGCCAAAAACTCCGAATCAGTTTGCTGTCCGTCCGTCCGTCCATCTGTCCGTCTGTTCATCTGTCCGTTCGTCCGTTTGCACGATAACTCAAGAACGCGTTGATCTAGTAAGTTGAACCTGTAAAATGGAAAAGTAAGGCTGAGTTCTTTAATGGGCGATATACTTTCACTCCTTTGAGTACCTCGCATACAAGAGTCCTAAAACACGTATTTACGATTATATTAGGAAAGGAACTTGAAATGGTGCACACATAAACTTTTTATGTTTGAATCCTTCGTGTAGCAGCCAACAAAAGTCCATCAAAAATATATGCAACTTACAGAATCCAATATAACTCAATAAAGCGTTAAAGCAAAAAGTAAAAATTATACAGTTTTAAGTTATAAGCAAAATTGAGTTGATTAATAACATCCGTCAACTCTTTCGGGCAGCTGTCAAAAAGTCCTTAAAACACGTGTTAACCAATATTGAACGATAACTTCAGAACACTTTAAGCTCCGACTTTGAAATTTTGTACACGTTGATTTTATATAATAGTTGCAGCTTAAGGTATGAACATTAAAATGTCCTTCGTGTAGCTGTCATACAAAAATCCTATAAAAATGTTCTAACTTAATTTACGGAACTTGCTATAACTCAAGAAATCGTGTAGCCACGAAGTCAGAGTTTATTAGTCAATGTAATCACTTTACTCCTTCGGGTAGCTCCCAAACAAAAAGTCCTTAAAACCCGTGTTCAAGAATATTGGCCGATAACTTCAGAACGGACTAAGCTACGACTTGGAAATTTTGTATGTGTCGATTTTCCAATATTTGGAATTTTGTACAAATTAGTACAAAATTCGAGTTTACTAGTCAGCGAAATCCTTCTACTTCTTCCGGTAGCTCCCATATAAAAAGTCCTTGAGACACCTATTTTACAATATCTTTTTTTTTTTTTTGATTGATTGACTGATTGAATTTATTTCAGTATCCATGAGCGTAGCTCGTGCGGATAGTGCGGATAATATTAAATACAATATCTACATGTGTTTTTAAAATCGAGTAAAAATTTTAACAATAATTCATTATAAAAAGAGAAATTCATTAAGAAAGAGATACCTTTTGAACGCTTCAAGCTACGAATTTTAAATATTGTACGCATTGCTTTTTAAATGGTTACAGGTAAGAGATAAATTTGGTAGAAATCAAGTGAGTCCTTTTCTAGTTCCCGATATGAATTTGAGCACAGAAGGTATTGTTTTAGTACTTTATTTTTTTTTAAGGATACCGAACTGGACTTAGGAGATTAGCCTTTAATACACTGTAGTGTACAGCCCAGTGAGCTTAGGGTGGGAGGTCAGAAATCGAGCCGGGTATGGCAGTGTACTAGTAGTTGTTAACATTTTTTTTGTGCTGATTGGCTGTGATATGATCTACCAGAACAGCAATGTTGCCGTTTACAAATCAGCACTGATGATGTTTGTAAATCTGATAAGAATGGGAACAGAACTCATCTGCTCAGTGTTAAATCCTTTAGTAGTGACCCTATTAAACATTCCGCACTGTTCACTATTTATATTAATATTTCGAAGCCAATAGCAACTGAAAAATTCTTATAAATAATTTATACATTGAGTGGGAATTGAACCCACGACATCGCAGAAGCAATGTTTTCAAGACCTAATTCTTAGATCTGATGAGATATCGAATTAATTTTATTTTCTAAGGCTTCCTATATAATCGTCAAAAAGTTAATTTCCGGAGTTTTAGATATTCAACCGTACAGGGTGTAAGGGAGTAGCATACTTTTCAGAGTTTTCGATATATTTCTTGCAATAAGAGAAAAACCTGTGATATTTTTCGAAAAAAATATTTTAACTTTATGAAAGGTTGATTTTCGTATTATTTACGAATATTTTGTAGATAATACTCTACATTCGTAATTTTAATACGCGGCTAGTAGTAATATATAAAACATCAATGAAATTATCAATCAAATGGAATAGATTAAGGCACTATACCCTACGTGTCAGATTAAATTTTTCGCAAGGTTGTTGTGCAAATCACCCCAACGTATGTGCCATTGGATGGATCGTGCTATCCATCCCGAAATGAAATACTATAATATTTGTTTACTTGAACGGTCTATTGTTAATCTGGAAAGATTTTAGCTCTCATTTTCTTTTGCTGACGGAAGTTACCAAATGCCAAAAGAATACAGGACTTACTATCAACGTAAGAAAAAGGAGGTTCTGTCTGAAAAAAGTTAAATACCTGGAGTACAATGTTGGAAATGGTGGCTTGAAGACAGATGAGTAAATTTTCTTTGAAACGTATTAAAAACTAATTGTGCTGCTGGCACAAAACAATAAACAAATAAAGTTTAACCAAAACTTGAAGTACTTTCCTCCAGCGGTTGACAAATTTTTTGAATTGTTCGGAAGTTAATTATGTTAATAGCAGAAATGGGAAACTCGGAAACGGTACGGAATATGTTTGTACTGATGGTTTACTCAGTATTGTTAGCACTATAACATGTGTCCTACTTCTAACTTTTTAACAATTCACGCCGTATACAAACAAATTTCATCTTTAATACGTAATTTGTTTACAAGATCGCGTAATCCAAAGTTTTTCACCATAGTAAAGCTACAGGGCATTCCCACCCTTAAAAATTAATCTTGTGACTTGTTCCGTTTAGGAGATATGAATTTCGATTTCAGCTTTAGAGCGTTTCGGACGCAATGTTTTTCTCGCCACTTCCACACTCTTGAAAATATTATACACTATTATAACTCTATATAAATTTCAAGTCTGAACTTTCTACCTTAAGCGATTGTCGAGATTACCCCAACTCTGTCCTACGACCTACCCATAAAATATGACTAGTTAGTTACAGGGTTCATGTCACCCTCTACAAAAAATTAAGCTTAATATCTCAAAGGGTTTGTGAGCTACAAGCCATTAAATACATTTGAGTACTGCGTACAGAGCGGACAGAGCGGGCAGACGGACTTTGTTGTGGCTTTTTTAGGTATACTGGCCATGAAATGTAAAAATTTAAGCGTTGAAAATTTGGTTAAAATTTCAAGTCGATTTCAATTATTGATTATTAAAAAATAGTAAACTAAAGTGACGGAAGATCTTTTCATCTGAGCCTTGTTCCTACACATTACTCATTTCGATTCTTCATTTAGACTTTAATAATTCTACGGATTGTACTGTTATGTAGATCAACAAAATTTTATTTTTGATTACCATAATAAGTACATTTCAGACTACGTCATTGTAGGCTTTAGAGTAATGAAAAGCGAAAAATTAGTTCCTCAATAAACCTCTTACATCGGACCCTGCCTTAAACAGATTTATATTTTAAGATCTCTTCGAAATCGGTTATGCCGTTGGCGATATTACATCATGCCGCCAAAACAAGGTTCTGATGTACTTAGCTAATCTACCTGAATTTAATATAGTTGAAAATAAAAATAAAATAAAACTTAGCGAGCTACACTTAACTCACTTAATCAAAATACCAAAGGAGCCACTCTGTCCCGTTCTTAAGACTCCTTTGCTCTCATCAAGTAGCACTTGACTTTGTACACCTGCCAATCGGCGTGCCACAGGTACTTTTGATATAAGCCGTCATTAGCATCACTACGAAGTACAGTGGAAATTATGGAAAATAGTTTTGGCCTAATACATACCTGTAATAGCGTATGTTTGTGCAAACTCATTGCCTAATTCACTAGTTTTGTGATTGGGTTTTATTAAAACCGCACCATCATCAAATCAGAACGGCGAGTGGAATGAGCATGAGAAGGTACCAACTGCGATACTGCGCTTCGATTAAGTTCCGTGATTCCACCTGACAAGGCAGGTATATTCATAATTCTAACGTCTTACTTTAACATCATAAGACCATCCCAAATTAATTTAATTTAGAAAATGGAAATGTATGAGAAACTTACAGAAATCGAATCCCTGACTGAGGAACCACCCATTGAGGTCGCTGCAAGTAGCCCGCACGATTCTTATCTTCTCTCGAACACCTGGCTACCTGGACCCAAGGAAATAAGTTCACCTTTTCGGGATTTCATTTGATTTTCATGATTTCATCTAACAGTCCGACTTTTTCTTTAATTCTTAATGGTAAGCCCCTTGAAGTTCAGATTTAGAGAAATGCGAGCATATTCCACTAATGAGAAGAAAAAAAATTCAAACAGTTATTAGGAAGGTAACAACCCTCGTCTTAAAAAGCGACAGTCGCGGGTTAACAAGTACGTCATCGGTTGTGACATGGCATACGAAACGAACCCCAAGAAGTAAAACATGCCCAAACTGTCATGTTCTTATTAGAGCAACTTAAGTAAAATATGCAGTAGGTTGGGAATGGGAACTGCAGTGAGAACTAAGTGTGTGGATTCTTAGCATGGGATGCACAAGAGCAAAGAAAGATGACGGACTAATACCATGACGAGCTGACAAATCTTCCCAAGTCATTTAATAACAAGACAGCTCCTCCGGCTTATGTTTAACATGCTAACCAATCTCTTGCACTGAAAAGATATTTCGCACTTCCGAGCCATCGGTGGCCAAAAATAGTGTTCCAAGTAGCAACGTTTGTACGGCTCCCAGGAAAATAAGGTGGCTCAAGATGTCCTCTAGCTGTACACTCGTCACGTATTCAATATCAAAAAGTTTCCTCAAACGTCGACCACATTGAATCGCTGTCTTTAACTGCATCGAGTTAAATTCTCATAATTATACTTCATTATTTTTTTACAAAAAATACCTATCCTTAAATTTAATATTTTCATGTACTCTAAAAATGGATACAAAAAAAAGTCCGTCCGTCCGCCGTATTCGTCGTACGCAAACATGTGTAACGCGGCATAACGTTTTACCCTTTGCGGCATAACGTGTTACCCTTTGAGAATGAACTCAACATTTTCACAGTGTTTGGAGCTGGGGTTGCTCTGTATAAGCTTTCTATACTTCTAGTCGAGATATAAAAATCTATTAATTTTTTTTTATTTTTCACCCTCTCCCACCCTAAACGAACCCACCTCTACCCAAATTTTTCTTCGCCCGATTGCGGCTGTTGTGCCTGCCTGTTGTACAAATTTCCAGACCTTATTGTAAATCGTTCTTGAGATATGATACACAATTTGCTACAAAAAATTTTATCTTCCAATCCGTGCTCCACTGCCAGTTTCAAAAATTTAACATTCTACTTACTCTGCTTATATAATGTATATATATGTATGTGTACATGTCAATTAAATTCTACCTTCTTTTATTCGCAAGATATCGTAACCCTAAGTTTTCAAGGCGCATGTAGTTTGATTTTAAAGGACTATCATCTAGTTGTCACTCAAAGGAGAAGATCAATATCTCCCGTCAATTCTGTAGCAGGAGCCTTAGGTATTTACCTAAAATCACCAAATAGAAAATGTTCCCTTTTCCAGCTCTTTTACATGGGTACTGCAATTGATCTTCAGCATAATTTCCTAAAATTTCAAATAGCTTCAAGCGTGATTAAGCGTATTGGCAAATACTCATGGAAACATCTTTAAATGACTTTTGTATGAGAGCTACCCGAAGGAGTGATGGGATCTTAACCATATAGTTGCGAGCTAGGGGTTCTCCCGAATTTCAAGTAAAACATATTTCGTTTAAAAATCAAAAGAAATAATACCATTTTATTCATATTCAATATAATCGCACTAATATTCCCCCCTTCAAAATCTATTGAATTCTGTTTATATTTAAGAGAAGACCGCGATAGCTTATCTTACATATGGATATGTAGAATTTTGATGATATTTTGTGGGAGTACGCTCTGCCTGCTGGGTTTCTATTCTCCAGATTCCTGTTCACTAGGGTTACTGTATACACACTCACAACAAAACAGCCTCTAAGAGGGGTTTGGCAGATGCGTACCAAGGTGAAAAACCAGTAAATTTAAATGTTTTCCATGTTTATGGGATTTCGCTTTATAAACATTCGAAATGATTGACTTTTCGCTGCAAAATTGTAAATTTCCATAGAAGAAATGAAAGAAATAGGGGAATTTTCCATTGAAAACCACAATTTTGCGCACACACACTTCCATATCAAAGAAAAACACGTACTAGAATTGTGGAAGGGAACCGACAGCTCTTTTTCCGACTCTTCACATATTCGCACTAACACACTTCAAAAACGCAATTTGATAGCAATTCTCAGTAGTACAAAAACAGGCGAACTAGTACATAAACAGGCGATTTTTGTGAGGTTAAATTACAATTTATAGTACAGAAACGACCAAATTAGACGTATCTGCCAAACCCTAGGTAGAGAGTGTTGTGTATATAGTGACCCTACTATTCACTTCCTCGTTATTAATAAACGCAAACACTCCGCTCTACCAGAGACACGTCCATTTTCAAAAATATTAAACAAAACAGAAGTGGCACTTGACACCCGTTCTTCTTCTTGCTTGCATAGAATCGAAGTCGCAGTTGGTGTTCTGCTCAAGACCAACTGCGTAGTCGAACCTCACGCCGAAAGATAGGCAAATCGTAGTCGCAGTCGCAGTCGAAGTCCGAGTTCTGTTTTGTACTTTAACGTAATAAAAATTACTGTCCTTGCTGACAGCTTTGTCTCCTTAATAATCGGAGAGCTCGCGACAAAAAATAGCAAGAGTTTTAGGAAAGCTAATATTTTAGTATTTGGTTACCTTTAAGGCCAGTTTACATGTCGGTTGCAAATAATTTTTACTGAGATTGTGAGGGAGCTAGCTTATCGAATTTTCAATGGAGTAGAAGCAACCAATATAAAAAAATGTTGGCACGCACACATTGACTGAAATATCGTTAATATTTTTTACTGGATATATCTCTGTTCGTTTCACTCCTGATCAGTTTTTCATTAGAGATTTTCCTTCTGCCTCACAATCTCAGTAAAAATTACTTGCAACTGCCATGTAAACCGGCCTTTAGGGTGTATGTAAATATACTAGAGTCAGCAGGTCTGACGTGGGGACACCTGACTCTGGTGAGCTGTCAAAGATGTCAAAAAAATCAGAAAATGAAAGAGTTTTAGGAAAGCTAAAAATTTACCAGGACATAGTTTTTACAATAAAAAACTGAAAAACAGTGGTCAGACACCCCAACAGTGGGACCCACTCAGTCAGTCTCCCCGCAAAGATGTCAAAAAATCGGGTTCTCGCAAGAGTTTTAGGAAAGCTGAAATTTGGTTCAGTAAATATCTATTATATATAATTTATGAAAATAACAGTCAGACTTCATTTGGTTAGAACGGGACCAGTCAGCAGTCGCCGAAAGTATAAAAGTCATGCGAGCGCGGTCATGAAAGAGTTCTAAGAAAGCTGGAAATTTACCACGGGGTAGTTTTTACAATGAAAAACAAAAAAACAATGGTCAGACACCCCAACAGTAGGACCCACCCAGTCAGCACCACCGCAAAGGTGTCGCAAAAATCGGGTGCTCGTGGTTTCTGTTACTATGCGCGCAACAAAAACATTTTCGACTAAAACTATTTGTGCTCTTTCAGTGTGCCGCCAGCCTAACATAAAAATATCAACTTAATATCTCAAGGGGCTTAAGAGCTACGCACCTTCAAACGGGTTTGCGTGCGGCGTACGGTGGACGGCGACTACGGCGGACAGACGGACATTTTTTTTTTCTTTTTTAAGGTTTACTAGTCCTAAAACGTGAAAATAAAAAATTTCAGGGTAAATTTTTTGGAAATTTCAGGTCGATCACAATACTTTATTATTAAAAAATAATAATAAAGTAAAATTTGTTCTGAATTCCAGAAATGTTTGGAGTAATAAAGTACTGCTGGATGAAGTATTTTACAGACGTGGTAAGTTGAGTTATTGGTCACAAGAGCAGATTTGCATCGATATTAACATGTATTGAGATCAAGTGCCAATCTAATTAGATTTATCGACAAAATAAAAGTTTAAGCTGTAATAGCAAAAGTTTTGTAGTTACATTCAGACGGTGTATTTTTTTACACTTCAGGAATCAATAAACATGAAAAGTGCGTGTTCCACCAAAAAACAAGTAGCTAGTAATAAATAAGAATGAAACGCGACACCGAGCTCCCTCGAAAAAGTCAATACCACGCGTGCCAGAATTCTTATTTAACCGCATTTTAAGATTCATTTTAAGGAGATTAAAGCCCTGAATGAGAATATATCAACCGAGGATTCTATCGTTGCCTAAAATCAGCCCTCCTGCTGTGCCAAATCGAAAATAATTTATACAGAATTTCTTCACGTCGTTCTAGACACAATAAACGTTCAGCCTCTTCCACACACCTGAAGATTAGGTACCCTTTCATGTGTTTGTTATCTGTTTTACCACATCACCTCCGAAAAATCACCGAAAAAGCCAACTTAAACCAAAAGCGCTAGAAACCAGCTAAAACTCAATTTGCATGAGAATCTCGTTCCGGGCTCATGTGTCTACTTCGAACGATAATTTCTGAAATAAAATGAAAAAATTAAAACCATGGCTGGCGATAATTTATGAAGAATCCATCGAAACCTTTCGTCGTGCAAAGCTACCGAAATTCTGTGCTGCTATCACGTAAAAGATAAATTTATTAAGTTAATGCAAATTTTTGGGCTCATGAGAGGAACGCACTCCAAACGACCGTATGATGTCGACCGTAGAGTAGAATTGGCTCCAGGGTAATAATTATTTAATCGAGATATCGATTCAAATGTCATATTTCGGATATTAAACAGTAAACTAAGAGTATCTGGCCGTTTAATGGATTTCTGAGTATCAGGTATCACAAAAATAAGGAAAATATAAAAATGACGCGATTCTTTAAGATTTCGGAGTTAGTTTTGAGTAGAGTGGTTAACTCACCTCTTCGAGTAGTTCCCATACAAAAGTTCTTACATCACATGTAGAAGAATATTGGCCAATAACTAGAACGTGTCAAGCAAGAAATTAAAAATTTGGCATATACCATTAATTGCTAATAGATGGAGGTTGCGTAATGAATAAAAAAGTGTAGCTACCATACAAAATTTCTTGACAAATTTCTGAATTCTTTTTAATTAATATATAATAATTAAAAAAATCTTTAAGCCTTGAATTTGAAATTGTGTACGAATTAATTAGTTTTGATTTAACAGAAAGGTCTAAGTCGTTAGTGAGCAAAAAAATCTGTTTGGTTAGATTCCATACCTAACGACTAAAATGTGTTGAACGATAAACCCGTCTCAAAGTTTGAATTTAAGAATACTATAATTTAAGTGAAACGATAATAAACATATAGGTAACATTACAGTAGGTACTCCTTGGGGTACGACATTTTCTAAAAAAATTAAACCTTGAAAACCTAACCACACTATAACTCGAGAGCGTGTTGAGCTATGAAGCAAAAATATTTATATCATTCGGATAGTAGCAAAAGAGAGGGGTGGGTGTTAATGAGCAAAATCACCTAGTCGTGCACAGGGTTGACAAACTGTCCATTTTCCAGTGAAGGGTTTTCTGTCTTGCCCTCAATGGCTTAATTTCGCTTTGGTACACATTAGCCACACCAGCGTCATGTTCCAGTCGAGAAATTCGAATGGCTGTTTTAACAGACTCTGACACCGAACAACACAGCAAAAACATGCAGGAAACAAATTTGCACATAATACAAATAATTACAAAAATTTCCTAAGACTTAATGATAAAGTACTCGTAAGGCTTTATAGTTGTAAAATAATTAACTGTTAAGTTACATTTTAAAAAAATAATGAGTGCTTTGAGTATAATACCTAGCACTCTAAACTCCATTAGTTTTCCAAAACTTTATAACTCGGTTTGATATGTGCCATTTCGAATTTTGTTTCGTAAAAGTATAAACAATAAATACGTACTTTTTGTGTTATTTGAAAACTCTGTAATTTTACAACATACTTTTTCAAGACGTCTACCAATTTGTAAATCGGTTTGTGATGTACGTAAATAAAAAATTTCAGAACTGCAAGAAGGACGTAATTATTTTGCAATTTTCCGCGATCTGCCAACACTTTGTCCTCACCTAGAAGTCTGCTTGCTAATAATAGGACATTGTTTTAAGCTATTGATTCGCTGGTATTTCAAATAAAAACAATTTGAATAATTTTTTATTAAATTAATATCAATTAGTTTATTTAATATTACAATTCGCAGTACCTAAATTCACTTAATTTAACTAGTACACTTGCTTTCACAGCTATACTACGCACGTTCATTCTCCTGGTTTCGCTTTCTCAGTAAACTTATCTCTGGTGCGTGCTGTCCAAAGATCTCGAGTACATTCGTTGGTGTAACTAAAAGATACGTGAAAAGCGTTCAGAAAATGTAGAAAAAAAAGTAGAATTATGTGATTCCAAAGCTTGTATTCTGAACAACTAAATTAAAAATTTTATTTAAAACATGTGACAGTGAAAATTGTGGTGAAATATAAATTTCAGAGCTGTACAGGCCGATTTCAGTAGATTTCAAAATCTACTGGCTCAAATGAATGGAAACTCTAGTAGGTTTCAATATATTGTCGAGATATCAAGATTTCGTGAGATCTAGTTCGACATCTTGTATACTGCAGCTATAAGACGGAATATATTGATTTCTATGCTAATATATCTCAGGAACAGCTTATGCTACTTAGTTGAAATTTCAAATTCATATAGAGCTACTGTAGTGGAGCCTTGTGCAAAAAAAAGTGACGAGACGAGATTATAAGGCAGGCCAGCGGTGAAAATCAACACCTTCTAAAATTCATATCATCTCAATGGTTCATGTCATAAAATATAAACTTGGAAATTATTTGTAGCCATACTGTATGGTCTATTAGAAAAGCAATGTTTAAGGGAGAAGGTGACATACTGGGGTGGTGAAAGTAAAACATTTCAATTTTTATATCTGGAGAACCGCTAATGACAGAAATCTAAGCTTGGTATTTATATGGAACTATATTGGAAGCATGAAATAAGGTAAAATTAAGTGGATTTTGCAACTATCGATTACATACTTAACATCTATCGAGCTCCCATTTCTCCACACTAATTACATGGCACATATAAAAATAAAATTAAAATGACATTCAAATAACTGTTTTTTCTGCGAAAAATTTCATTGATTAAAGAATTTTTAGGGTCACAGCAGCAAACAGTCTGGGCGTAACTTTATAATTTTATGGGTAGAAGTCTGGAACGCGTTTAATGCTGAGATGCGGCCTAACTTCGTCCATTATACAAACCTTTCTTTGATAACCTGGATGAGATTTCGAAAAATAAGATTGGAAAGCTGATTGTCTTATTAGACAGCTCTGGATGGACAGGTCTCTGTAAAACCTTGTACCTACATCATCAGCCCTCTACGACCAGGTTAAGCGCGTTGTGCTATCAAGACGGCACTTTCTGTGCTAATTGGGCTCTGTCTCGACTGACAGGCCACCACGTAAACCAACCAACCAACCATGTATAAAATTGTCCTATTACACTAAAGGATCAATAATATATTTATAATATACAGGGTGTGCCATCTAGTGGTTTCTTTTTAAATCATAGGTTATTTTGACACTGAAACTTGTTTCCCGCTCGAAATCTTGACAGAAAGTCAGTATCATACCTCCGCGGAACGAAATGAGTCGCTTTACGCTTGAACAACGTTGGGAAATATTGAAAACTTATTTCCAAAGTGAGTGCTGTGTAGCCCAAACAATGCGTTTTTTGAAAAGAAGTTTTGGCCGAAATGAAGCACCCACCGCGCCTGCTGTACGCAAGTTTGTGCAAAAAGTTCGTGAGACTGGCATGCTGACATGGACAACACTCATGGCCCCCGTCGTCGTACGGTGCGCACAGACGAGAATGTGGCTGCTGTAGCCGAGAGTGTGAGACTCACTCCACGAACATCAACTCGCCGTCGATCACTAGCCTGAAGAGAATTCTGCACAAAGATCTCGGATTATTCGACCATCCGCTTCGTTATCGCTTCGCAATTTGGGCCTTAGAGCAGCTTGAATTGGACAACGATTTTGGGCGAAAAATCATCTTTTCTGACGAGGCGCATTTTCATCTCGGCGGCTACGTTAACAAACAAAATTGCCGCATCTGGGGCTCGGAAAACCCGCACGTTATTGTCGAGAAGCCAATGCATCCACAGAGAGTGACAGTTTGGTGCGGATTGTGGAGTGGTGGCATCATTGGACCATTTTTCTTCGAAAATGAGGCTGGGAACAACGTTTCGGTCAACGGTGAACGTTACAGAGCCATGTTATCCGACTTTTTTTTACTGAAATTGAAGACCTGGATTTGGACGACCTCTGGTTCATGCAAGATGGCGCGCCAAATTCCCAAATCGTGTTATCAACCGTCTTGGCGATGTCAATTGGCCGCCTCGGAGCTTCAATTTGACCCCTTTGGATTTTTTTTGTGGGGAACCGTGAAGGACCGATATTATGCCAACAATCCAGAAACGATTCTAGCACTTAAGGCCAATATCATCCAAGCAATCCGTGAGCTACAGCCTGAAACCATCAACAAGGTCTTGGCAAATTGAAGTGACAGAATGCGCTACTGCGCAGCCAGCCGAGGCAGCCACTTGAACGAAGTTGTGTTCCATCATTAATGGGAATGTTTACTCTTACTAATAAAGCCATAATACATGGAAAAAAATTTAATTTTGTTCATTTTAATGCATTTTTAAAAGGAAACTTGTATTAGGCCCACCCTGTATATATAAGTACATGTACTATATTTTCTCAATTTAATATTATCATTTGAGCACTTAAACTGAAAACATTCAACTTCGCTTGGAAACTTTGTAAATATAATGAGCTTAAAATAAATGCACGAATGACACTTTTCGTTGTGGGACAAACAGCCACACCAATGTATTCCTGTACAATGATACAGACCATAATATGGTTGTGGGAAAGATTCGATCAAGCTCTGTAGTTACCGTTATCATAGAATATAATTGCCATTAGCATAAAGCTTTTACATCATCTAACTAGCATAATTAAGAGAACCAGATTAATCTAAAATTCCCAAATTTGTTCTTAAAACCATTATTATGTTTGTACGAATTATGAACTGTGACAAGAAGCAACATAGCCATATGATCATTGCAACCATAACTATTTTATTATAGTTACCAGAACATTTTTTGTCAATGCAATCAATGACGAATTATAGTTTTTATTTCAGTGTATGAGTAACCTTTGTATGCGAAAACGAACTGAAGAAACTTTTTAATAAAGTCTTTCGCGGAAACTATAATAGGCTCAATTCAATTTACATAGTAAGCGTTACCTTTTTCGGTTCAAGAGCTACACTCTTCATTTTCTTCGAAGGCCTCGCAATGAGTTTATAACGAGGTAGTAGGCTTCCAAATATGTCCGCATAAATCAGCTCCTGTACATCAATGGTTTGAAATATGTCCAAATCCAAAATACCTGGCAGATCGTAGAAGCTACCTGTCTACCAAGGAAATCTAATCACAATTAGATCCACAGGCTGTAATTTTAGAGAAAGTGAAGCTACTAAAAAGAAGACAGTGGCGACAGTTTCATATCGCATATATGGAGCTCATTAAAGATACGTCAAGTAATTTGGAAAGACCTCACTACCGAGAGATTATCAGGCGTGGGAGACCGAAAATAACGGGCGTGCCCACCTGAGCTACTCACTACTACCTAGCAAACAAATTTGTTTACGAATCGCCAAAGTGTATTTGATATTTGGGATGTAGATGTCGCTGAAGTGATTTAGTAGCTTGCGCGATGCTCCAATGAACACGATCGCAGTTACCGCCCGATTTCAGATGGGATGGTCAATTCATAAGAAGATTCTTATTTTTACTTCCAAAAAAGAAAAAGAAATCCCAAAAAGAACCATTGAATGTTTAGTGTTTGGTCAAACAAAACTGAAGAAGATTTTCAGCGACGGATTCATGCGTAAATCGTTGAAGTGTCTAAATAAACTCAAACAAGTTCAATCGGTGATTTATTCATGAACTTCAATTAGAAGCAGTTGTACGGCCCAGGTTCAGGTCGTTGGATACGGTTCCGAGCTAACCAGAGTCGACGGCAAGAGATCTTGTAGGTATCTCAAGTGGTACTAAATTATGTAATAAACGGTAATGATATATTATGCAAAGTAATTGTATCCGCCGTAGTTATTGAACTTTTGAGTGTATTTTTCGTTGTTTGTCGTACATTTCATCGCACTCCTAAGAGCAATTTTTTTTTAACGAAACATGTTTTGGCCATAATTTAGGAGAATAATGAGCTAGAAAAGGCATTAGGTAATTACATTTCAAGATATAAGCAACCACCAAGTTGCAAATTCATGCAATTGAAGTCCTTCAAAACTGCTCTCAAGTTTTAGTTTGCTGCCCACTCTTCGGACTCTCGGGCAAAATTTCAAGGTTCGAAAACCAGATTATAATGTCCAACCTCATTACCATCACTAATCAATAATTTAAATGGCGATGGTGAAAGAACAACATGGCGTGGTTTTGGAATACCTAGGTGAACAAAAATTAACTGTAGCAAGGCCTGTGCACTACACCCCGTAATATATTCCAAAAACAATTTTAAGTGGCTAAGTGTACATATGAATATTGCTACAAACATTATTATATTAACGAAAAATCTTTTAACGCTTAGATTTTGTACACTTTAGGTAGCGAATTTCTAAATACTTTTTAAATGTCCTATTCCATGAGGGCTTGTCAACCAGTTCCAATGGGGTTGCGAGCTGTGCCAAAATGGAAAGGAAACCGTTGAAGTTAAAGCCTTTTTTGACTTTATTTTGATTAAGTAGTATTTTAATTTTAAGAGCTTTACTACCCTAGATACTATAATTTACTATAGTTTCAATTATGATCCATTCCATGTCTTGGAAGCATTTTCCTTTCGCAGACCTATGACCTCTGAAACTCGATTCTACGTCACGACTTCACTGTTAGTATACCGAAGTGCTCATACCCTATCTAGTTTTTGAGAGTACTAAATTGGAAAAAAAAATTCAATAAGTTTTATGCGAAACCAAAAAAATACCACAGTTTTATTAATCACATCTTATTAAGAAAAGCTACACTTAGCAAGTGAGGAAATAGTTTTAATTAAAAAATTAAAGGTAGCAACATGAGATTTATCAATACCAAGATAAAAATTTTATAAATTAAACACGGGGTTTTAGATAAATGACCCTGAACTTTTTCCTCTGAAATATATCTAGAAAAGATCTAGAATAGATTTCCAAATCTAGTCATCGAAATCTGGCGATACAATTAAGCTATAAGACGTTCTGTCGATATTTTTTCACCATATTCTCATTGAAATTGAAAAATGTAAATAATTAAGAAAAACCTGCCAAGAGTCTGGGTGTACCTTTATTATTATTTTAGTAGAATTTTGGAACTCATGGGATTTTCTTCATATTTATACTATTATCTGCAATTAACGTTACCAAAGAGCTTTGCCTTCCACAAGAACGGCATACAGTAAAGTTAGTACATAAATCGAAATTGGTTACTTGGGTCTAGAGTTGGAAGTATGCAAACATACTGACAAAAAAGCAAACAATTCTGAATAATGGAGAATCTCGAAAACAATTTGAGGGCGTTTATAAACAGAGTCCGCAAAACTAAACTAAGTTTAATATCTTGGCAAACCTAAGTAATATGACGAAATTCGTGTAAATGTATTCACACTATTTCACCTCCGTTCTTCAATGAAGTTCAGAAACACTTATTTTATTAGTATTCCTATCATTATTCATACAGATTCTATCGAAAAATTTCGAAATAATCACGCTTATTCTGGAAAACGGCGGATTTTTATTCCCGCCGACTATGCGGTTCACATTCGAGTCCCATTCACTGCACATGTGATTATTGAAATCGTTCGGAAACTGCTTTATCGATATACTTTAAAAACGTCTTTTCCGGGTATTTGAAACCATATTTAAAGGCAGGAAAATGTCAAAAATTATAATACTGTAAAGGTGAGAGATGGACCATCTCAAATCTCTCTTTATTTATTGCCAATTACTTTCTGAAAAAAGTTTAAAAACGCGACAATATCATTGCGGATTTCAACTGTGAAATTTTCGATAAAGTAAACCGTCCACGCGTTTTCAATAATTTAAAATTTGGTGAATCGGAATTCACTGTCCCGCCGGCTGGTTTCAGAATGGGAGTGTATATTTTTATCGGTTTAGGATCAGAAAGCAATTCGTTTTTTAAACGAGACTTAGAGTTATTGAGAAATGCTTGAAAACATACCAAATACCATTATTACCCTTTAGTGCTTGAATATCCAAAAATCCCGAACGGAAACCCAATTAGATCTGAGAGATATTGAACACTTTTCCACATACTTAAAATATCGAAAAATCTTAGAAATGAAGCTTTAGGCCTCTAGGATTGTAGAAGTAGTTTGTAGAAGTGAAAACGAATTTAATACCTCATCGGGCTTTAGAGCTGTTGTCAAATTCGAGAAAAGAAACTTAATCCCTTTGAAAATTGAATATCGACCAATGTCGAAATTGCTTTTTAGGCGTTCTTATGTAAATAGTCTGTTGCAGTAGAAGAGAGATATTGAGGTATTTTCCAAAACATATATACCCCATTTCATATCTTTTTCACTTAATTTTTAGGCGTTTATATAAATAGCAGATAAAAATTAAAACCAAGTCTATTTTTTATCGGTGCTATGAATATCTGAAAAAATCTGAAATATATTTCACTCCATTGTTTTTGTTCAAACGGACTAAAAGCGGAAAAAGACGGAAAAAGCTCATAGGGGTGAAATTTTAAAACATTGCTTTTTAAGCCGTGCCGACGGCATTAAGTAAATATTATACAATGCTAATATTTTATTGGATGAACGGATAATATCCCCTTTATACGACTAAAAGGCTATAATGCGCAATACAGCCTTTTAGTCGTACCCTAGCTTATTCAATGGATGCAGAACTATTCGGAACAGCTCTAATTAGAACTGACATAAACCCAATCAATACCTGTACTAGGTATCCAATTATTCTGTAAATTAAAGTTAACAGGCAAGACCCAAAGAGCACAAATAATCTCATACCCCAATAAGTCCCATTATTTACTCGCTGGAACGCCCAAGTCGGTGCATTCAGTCAGGATAAGGAATGATTTCTCAGATTTCTGGACGTTTCTATTAAATCCTTGTGCATTTGTACACAGTATAGAGTTGTGAATTACAAAGTTTCCAGTCATCTTCATTACTAAGAAAGTCTTCGTTGATGCTCCATGATTCATCTGAAGCAGTAAAGAGACATAAAAACATGCAAGTAATGGTCTGTAATGAGATAAGACTGACGACAAAGGAGGCGGGATGATGGATCCGGATCTCAGCGCATTTAAATTAAGTCGCAAGCAAAGCAATATTTAGGTTCGGATGCGACATAAAATCGTTTCGGTTCACAGCATGCTAAAACTAAATTAGGTTTCGCTATCTTTTTACTAGTACAGCACCTTTTAACACTTTATCAAATAACAAATTATTAAATTCCTTTTTTAAATTCTCCGAATTCCGTACCAAAATTAACTAAATGCCAGACGTCTGGGACTGGATCAAATAATATCCAAATTAACTAAACTTGCCTTGATAGAATTGGTAGAATTATCTGCACGAAATCGAATCGCTCCTAGGAATGAATTGGATTTGCAGCAAAATCTGATGGGGCCATTTAACGTTTTGTTGTTAGTGGAACCTTTTCGAAATTATATTTCTAATCAAGATGAAAGATAGCGCTGGCCAATAGCAACCAATAACAATTTTCTCGCCATCATTCGGGCAATTTTAGATCGATTGATTGGACGCGATTAAGAGCTGAAATCATTTAAGTGTATGTATGCAAATTAGACCTTAATTGGTGTTTTGTGTGTTAGCAAAAATTTATGAGTTATTTGATTTTTATAGTCTAGATGAAATCATATAGAGTAAGTATTATACGTTTAATCCAGCCCGAAAAGTTTGTAACGCATAGAACTGAACCTCGGACGAAAAAAAGTTATATATTATTTTATGTTCAGTTGTAGCCAAAAAAAAACCCAAATCCCTTTGCAGTCCGTCCGTCCGTCCGTCTATCTGTTCGTCCGTCCGTTCGCACGATAACTCAAGAACGAGTTGGCCTAGGAAGTTAAAATTTTGTCACCACCTGAAAAATGGAAAAAGTAAGGCTAAGTTCGTTAATGGACGATATCCTTCCACTCCTTCGGGTAGCTGTCATACAAAAGTTCTTAAAACACGTGTTCACCATTATTGAACGATAACTATAGAACGCTTTAAGTTACGATTTTGAAATTTTGTATGTGTAGATTTTCCTATAGTTGCAGCTAAATGTATGATTATGAAAAAGTCCTATTAGTCCTTCTTGTAGCTGCCATACAAATATCCTGTCAAAATGTCTTCACTTAATTTACGGAACTCACTATTACTCAAGTAAACATTTAGCTACGAATTCGGAATTTTGTAATTGTACGTAATTCTACTTTATCCCCAACTACAATATAAATCGGAGTTCAGTATTCGTCTAGAGTATCATACGATTGGCTTGCAACCGATCGTGACTGCAGTATGTTTCAATAATCTAATATTTGACTTTTTACTGAGATTACTTTTTTTTACTGCTAATTGAAGGAAGATATAGCGATTTACGTGTACTGCTTTACACGACCTCTTTTAAGCCGGCTTGTTTTTCGCATTTCGTGAGTTTCTCGTCTTATTTCACGAAACACACGAAACTTGCGAGAACACGAGAAAAAATTTTACACACAATTCTCAAGTTTCGCGTTTTCGTGGTCTCTCTAGATTTCGTGAAGTATTTTCGTAGAAAACCAGCTGAGCAGAGCATCCATTTCGTTATTTCCCTACTGCAAGAATGGATTCAGATAGCGATACCGGAATTGCAGCCGCAATCTTAATTATTTTAAATGATAACTTCGCTGTCCGTCCAACTCATTTCACTTTATTTTCAATTTCTGAACTCCTGCAAGTCCAAACTTTTGATATTAACCACGAAAAACCAAAAACTCACGAAAAAGACACGAAAAATCGTCTCGCGTATTTTTCGTCACTTTCTCGTCAAGCACAACCCTTTGATGTCGTGAAAAAACCGCCTCCAGCAGAGAAAACGTACGAAACGCGAATCGCGAACAACGAAACGCGAGAAACTCACGAAAAATCTCTACACACTATTCACGAGAAAGACGCGAATGACGCGAAATAGGCGAAATGCGATAAGTCTGTAGCCGGCTTTAGAGTGGTCCAAAACTCCCCCGTATGCAAGCTCTGATACGCTTATATAGTGCAT
The DNA here is from genome assembly GCA_951812415.1 of Beris morrisii. Taxonomy (NCBI): domain Eukaryota; kingdom Metazoa; phylum Arthropoda; class Insecta; order Diptera; family Stratiomyidae; genus Beris; species Beris morrisii. The sequence continues at coordinate 76,929,486 of OX638310.1, forward strand.
ATGTTGAGTCGAGAGCTTTCTCGCATATTCGGTGGTGTGTGTGGAATTCGCAAGAAATATGTTCTGCATGCGGGAAGAGTCGAGAGATTTCTACACTGTTCTGGCTGTTGTAAGGTATTTGATGGTTACTGTTTCACGCTTATAAATGGTGACATTCATAATTGAGTTGTGTGAGTTGGCAGGGTACGGATATAACAATATTGTTAAAAAGGAAGGCAAATAATTTAGTTTTTGTTTCTATGTCATTCCCGTAGAGGGCATCCTTCTACAAGATACAATCTTGTTATTCAGGCTTTGTCCCTCGTCAGGGGTTTTTATTGTTTGTGTAGGACAACAACTTAAATCAGAGTTCTCCACTACACTCGAGTGTAAAGTAGCTCAGTTAGGGACATATTTAGACCAACTAATGACCTAAATACTATTTGGACTTGATACTCCCTCCCCCCCCCCCCCCCCCCCCCCCCCGAACTGCATCAATAAATACCGAGGTAATTACCAATATTATTCATTTTTGTTGAGTTTTCGCCCAGTACGATTGCAGGTATGCTATTTCAACATAACAGGGTCTTTATAAGTTTTTAGCGATTCATATTTGTTGGGATTGATTATCTCGAAAAATAATAAAGATCGCACCCTTAAAAATTAACCAGGAGACTATTTAGGAAGTAAATTGCTTGGAGTGCCTGCACCAGCCCAACCAAAAAGTTACATTTCGCTTTGACCACGTTCTCGTCTATGACCAAAAACGAAATTGATGTTTTACGTTTGCCAATGGCGTAAGCACTTTTGTCGCACCCCGAATTCAGCAGCATCTCGGAATTCGCCCGAAAAATATTGAAGTTGCGTCTAGACTGTTGGCAGATTTTTATTTATTTAATTATTTTTTCAAATTCAAGAGAAGTATATATTTAAGGGTTATATCAAATGAAAATCGAATACCAACTTTTTGGCCGTTAAGGTTAAAAACAATTCGATATTACATCAGACGTAAGAGATATACAGTATACACCCTATTAGGCGCTGAATATCATACAACCCTGAATTTGATTTTTGGGTGATTATATATAAAGCCCAAAGAGGTAAAAGCGAATTCGATATATCATTAGATCTAAAACATTTGTCGGGATTCATGAAAAATTGCACGTCTACTTTAAACCAGCTTGGGTATTGAAAATCGAAAAATGCCTAAATTCGTTTTTGACGATTATTTTTAATGCCCTTATAGCTGAATTACATCGCCAGATTTCGACAACTAGATTTCAAAATCTCAAAAGCGTTTACATCTCCCTGAACAGATTTGTTTGATATTTAATAATTTAGCAGCTGACTGTTGTGTCAAAATTTTTAATTTATTTTGTAAGATTTTACGGTTTTTAGTAATGGAAATTTGTCCTCCATGAGTAGAAATCAAAAAATAAGTCCAAAACTTGCATTTCGAGAAAAAAAATTTTAAAATTTTATTTAAAATATGTTACAGTGAACATTGTGATGAGATGTGAACGTGGTGAAACATAAATTTCTGGACTGTCCAGGCCAGGCAATTGGAGTGTACAACATACAGGAAGATAAACGTTGAAACGTTTAACATCACGAAACGTTTAACGGAAATGATTTTCCTTCTTAGTTGCACTATATTGAAAAAATAATTACCAAATTGATGACATTATTAATTGTTGTTCGGCGCACCTGGTACCAGGTTCGAATCTGCTTGGCGACAAGTGGGTGCCGGACTACCAGTTCACTCAGCTGTAAATGAGTACCTGAGTTAAAAATCGGGATAACAATCACGGACGAGCGTGTGGCTGACCACTTCACCTCCTAGTGTTCCGTTGGTCTAGTAATGAAATAACTCTAGCATTACTCCAAGGCCTAGGCCCAATTTGTGCTATTGTGCCATTGATTATTATTATAACATTGAAATTACTTAAAGTAAAACAATAAAAGATCCATAGTATAAAAGCAACAAAAATAGACTTTTAAAATTAAAAAAAACATGGTTAGCGATATCGTTTTTCAGTTTTTCAGTTTTTATACAAGCTTGATATATTGTATCTCCAACAGTGAAGAAATGTTTTAAGTAGCTTTAAAGGTTCGGAAGTTAATCATTTTAATAGAAGAACCGACAAAAGATACTTAAATATACGCTATACATAAAAAAGGGAAAAAATACATGAACATGTTGTCATGTTGGGGCTTAAGAAAGTTCCAACATAAGTACTGAGTTTCACACCCAACTCCACGCCAAAGTCTTTAATTGTTTTTCCATAAAAAATATCACTTCTCTAGCTACTTTATTGTCATGAATATCAAATTATTCAATTTGTTACCACTTCAGATGCGATTTTGACCGACAAAAACAACAATGTTGTGAAGAATTCCGATAATTTTTTAAGACTATTGCTTGGTAGCTATACGAGGGAGTAGACAGCAATTTTCGTACCTGGAAGACAATTTTCGTACACGTCATAATAGTGCGTCAAATTTAAAATTGTTAGATTCATTCGTTTTCTATGTATGAGACGTAAATAAAGGAAACTAAAGGATATAAAGGCTTTTATAAGGGAGCTGCGCAAAGCAGTAGGTACTTTTAAATTCAATCCACTCGGTGAAAAATTTCTTTCTGAAAAAAAACTAGCCTTACTTTTTACTCAAAACTAAGACCTGTGAAATTGTTGACGTTCTTGTAACGATTTCTTGACTAATCGTATACTGTGGGAATCAAAAGAAAGTGCACACCTGAAAATTTTATGTTTAGCATTCAGTAAAAGCCAAATTATTGATTAAAAATTATTTTCGATTATATAATATTAAACTTTTATTTGTCAAGAATGTATATGTAACAAAATCAATTTCTTAGATTTACTACTAAAAAAATTTCCAGAAGAAAAACAAAAAAAAGTCGAAAAAATATGAATCAAAAGTAAGTGTACAGTTCATATAAAAGTCATTTCAGTAAAGAAAATTTAGTGCATTAATATTTAGTTTGAGCTCCTTTAGCAGTTAAAACAGCTAATAGTCTTCTCGGCATGGATTCTACTAACTTTTTTGTATATTCCGCTGGTATGTTAGCCCATTCTTCCTTAAGAGCATCCTTTAAAGTTTGCTTGCTTGTGATTGTACGTTGCCTGATTTTTCTTTCTAAATATTCCTATAAATGCTCAATGGGGTTGAGGTCGGGTGATTGCGGGGGATGATCCAACTGTTTGGGAGTCCTATACAGCAGCCACTCCCTTACTAAATAAGAGGTATGCTTAGGATCATTATCTTGCTGGAAGATCCACGTCCTAGGCAATTCCAATTTTTCAACATTGGCAGGTAAATTTTGCTGCAATATCTTAAGATAACTTTGTTTATTCATAGTACTATCTATAAATTCAAGGTTTCCGACTCCTGATGCTGCCATGCACCTCCAAACCATAACAGAACCTCCTCCATTTTTAACTGTCCTCGAAACGTTCTTTTCATGAAACTCTGTATTCTTCGTTCGCCAAATTTTCCTACCTTTGATGCTACCAAATATTTCAAATTTGCTTTCATCTGTAAATAAGACATTGCTCCAGAAAGAAAAATCATGATTTTTATATTTTTTTGCATAGTTGTTTCGTTTTTTTTTTTATTAACTTTGGAAAGGCAGGGTTTCTTGCGTTGCGTTCTACCGTGTAAACCATTTTCATTTAATATTCTCCGAACGGTGCAAGCCGAAACAGATTGATTATGGTTCGTGGAATAGTCTTGAGCAATTTTCACTGCACTCGCGTGTGGTTTACATTTCACTTCTTTCACTATACTTCTAACATCTTGTTCTTTTAATTTTCTCGGCCGTCCAGATTTCTTAAAATTTTCCACAGTTTTATATTGTTTAAATTTATCAATGATTTTCTTCACTGTAGTGTGAGGTCTTTTAATAACTTTTCCAATTTCACGTAAACTTTTACCTTCGTTATGCAAATTTAATACAATTTTTCGCGTTTCTATTTCAGTTTGTTTTCCCATTTTGCGACCGTCTTCTAGCGCTATTAAAATCAAACTAATCACTGTAAAATTTGTTTTGCAATAAATTCTTCAAATCCCTATTCCCTGACCATTGCATTAAAACGGTACTTTGTAAAAAAAAAGTGTTTTTTTTCATTCAATGGTAAATATGGTAAAACGTTGAGTACGTGTGCACTTACTTTTGATTCATATTTTGTTGACTTTTTTTTGTTTTTCTCCTGGAAATTTTTTTATTAGTAATTCTAAGAAATTAATTTTGTTACATATACATTCTTGACAAATAAAAGTTTGATATTACATGATCGAAAATAATTTGTAATCAATAATTTGGCTTTTATTGAATGTTAAACATAAAGTTTTCGGGTGTGCACTTTCTTTTGATTCCCACAGTAGATTGTTTTATGAATTTGTATAGTAGCTGTATGAAAGATTCAGTAGATTTCCTTTAAATTCAATTTTTTACAAGCAACCAATTGAATTAATATATGAAAAATGTCGTATTCATGAAGCTTGAACCGTTCAGAAGTTATTAGTCATTATTCGTTACCAGGTGTGCTCCTTGATATAGGAGCACTCGAAGGACTGGAAGGATTTCGTCACGAGTTCACAAGGGAGTTATCGTTCAGATGTAGACAGACGACGCTAGCAAATTCAACGGTTTAAATCACAATTGATTTAAAAAATGATACAGTACTGGGCTCAGTACAGTGCTGGGATCAGTTCTACGCGTTACAAACTTTTGGGACTGGATTAAACTTGTAATGTTCTTTGATTTTTATCTAGAGTACTCACATTTTAATAAACGCGATGTAGTTGAATGAATCTTTCATCACGTGATTGTAAGCCTTTGCTGTCCAAACTTTAATGTTGTATTTCTCAAAAGGCACCCTTCGTGTAATGTAATTGAGATTTTTTTTCGAGCACATATTCTTCCGCCTCGTTACCATTTTTCCACTTCATTGACAATTTTTCGTTTTCGCTGGAACACGGCCGACGCTATATCTACAGAATGTATGAAAAAGGCTTAACTTCTAGTTCCGAAAGGTAACATACCTCACCTACAGGACAGCTCACGGAGATGAACAACAAACCGCAATCAGGTCTGCCCACCTTTTTCCACTTTTCATCCGAAAAAAAATACTCAAACTTCGGTACAAGTGAAATTTAATATTTTTCACCGTCGTTCCGATCGATGAGTTTACAGAGGCTATTCATCAAACGCAAGAGTTTTAATTCAATTTTTGAATCGAGATCTCGTTTTCTGGATGGATGGGCGCTAATCGAACGTGGGGCCTGTAGCCGCACACCATAAGAAAATCGTCTTAATAGCCCGGAAATTAGTCGATGTCTTGGCATCGATTCATTGCGTGCTCTTTGACGCGTTGATGACTCCGATGGAGACGCCAGTTTTTTGGCGAATGGATAAAAATTGTAAGCTTCCTTGCGTTCCCTGAAATAATTAACAGCCCGCCAAGCAAAATTATTTCGGAAATTATGTTAAATTTGGGGTATCTGGAGATTATGGGTCCACCATGGAATTAATTTGTCACAGATAGATTCTATTTGATTCTGTTCACTCGATGTTTACCCTAACTCTAGTCTCTAGTAAGGGCGTTTCAGAAAGTGCACGGTACGCCTTTTGATGACTCCAGTTTAAATGAACTATATTATTAATTAATTATTTTTTAATAATAAAGTATAGTGATTGACCTGAAATTTAAAAAAAAATTTGCTACCCTGAAATCTTCCTTTTCAGGTTTTAGGACTAGTAAAGGACTAGAACTAGGAAGCAGAAAAAATGTTTCTAGATCTCAGGAACCGTTTATGGTAGGACGCTGGGAGTGGGTGAAAAACTTTGGATTACAATATCTTCCGACCCAATTATACCAGGAAGGTAAATTGTATATAGAATTACAGGTGTAGTCCACTAAATGTAAACTTTTTGAGGGGGAGGTGGATTACGAAAGTGTGGGGTGATAACCATTTTTCAAAAAATTAAATTTTTATATCTTAAGAATTGTACCAGATATGATCTACAAAATTTTACAGGAGTTACATTAGGTTAGGTTACAGTGGCGGCCAAAGCCTCACATAGACCCACGAGGATCCATAGTGATACTACTAAGAAAACAGGAGACCCAATGTACCTATGATAGTTGCGCTTGCGTTTCGATCTGTGCTGAGAGCTCCTCGTTTAGTTCAAAGGTCCCTGTTACCGTACCGTATCGGTCGTCTCCTAGCAAGAGCTGGGCAGTTGCACAGAAGGTGTTCTAGCGTTTCCCGTTCCCAGGGTAGTTTACAGTTCCTGCAGAGATCATTAGTAATTACCCCATTCTGTACGCATGCGCCCCAATCAAACAATGGCCGATAATAATTCCGACTAAAGTTGCGCATTGCGCCCTTGGTAGTGCTAACAGGAGTTTATTTTTTTTCTCATTTTGAGTGTTCCACATTTGTTTCGTGGTTCTGGAGGTTGATGTAGCCTGCCGACTGGTCTCGGACAGGCTTACCATATTCTGCTCTAGGGAGTTGTGAACGACGTTAAGAGGTGGTGGTACCGAAATCGCGGTTTCTTGCCCAAGGTAGCAAGAGCATCCGCGAGTTCGTTTCCTAAAATACCACTGTGCCCTGGAACCCAGCAGAGTTCCACTTTCCTATTTGAGCACAGTTTCTGTAAAGCGCGTCGACAGTTAAGTACTGCCTTGGATTTGATAAAGCAGGATTTCAAAGCCATTAAGGCTGTACAGGAGTTAGGCCCAAAAGATCTACAGCGGAGAATGCCTGGATATATATGAATATGCCGGACTGACAACCTAAAGAATAACCAGTTATTTGGAATGTTATTTTTTAGGATGTCAGCCTAATAGAAACCTAAAACCTAAAAGATTTTCGTAATTCGTGAAAACCTGAACAGTACTTTACATTACACGCCCAGGAATTTAATATCGAAAAATACTTAAATCGGATTTTTTCGATTATACATATTTGAAGCTTTTAGAAGTGAGATTTTAGGTTTTTTGATACATCATGAAATCAGTTGAGGTGTACCCATTATTGGGTGGCTCAAATTGACCTGTGATGCGTCATTCGCGATGTACATTTGTAATGCAAATGTCATTGACTTTATTAAGGGCGTCATCCACGGAGCCGGCTCACTAAAGTTTGTCAACCGGAAAAGATGAATTTACTTATAAAAACGGAAATAATCGAGATTCATCATATGCTTGGACTTTAGACGTATGGCTATGCACGGAACTAAGGTCGCCAGATTGGGCTATTTACCGCGATTTGAGCTATTTAAATATTCAATTCGTGGGCACAAATTTCAAAAAGCTACTTATAGCTTTTTGGGCTATTCGGCCAACTCAAATTGTTTTAGTTTGCTAGTTTACAACAGAGCCGATTTACGAGGAAAAAATAGAAATATAAAAATTAGAAAACTGAATTTTAGTCGTCACTTGGGTTAAATTTGCTAGTGTTACCGGCTCAAATACAACGTTGGCAAATTATGTCATATCACAAATCCTGTTGCCACTTAATGTTCGGTTCTCTGTAATGAAAAATAATACTTCACACGATATCTATTTGGTATTTGCAAACTAAAATTCATTTAAGCTAGTATTACACTGTTTGACCAAGTGGTCAAATTGCAGTAATAAGCAATGCGAAATAGTGAATTTGACCGAGCGTATATTGCGCGAATATTTGGAATTCGCTATTTCGCACTGCATATTACTGCAATTTGACCACATGGTCAAATAGTGTAATACTAGTTTTAGAATCGGTTCATTATTTATTGACTTTCTACAAATGAACCACTTTCTTTCAAGTTAAGGACACCCATCGAAATATAACATACAAGAGATAATATATTTACCAATATTGATGATTGTCGTAGAGTTCCATTTTTTCATAATTTATTAAACATTCTTTTTGCTTGATTGGTGGGTTACAGACATGTGTTGCAAAAATTAAAGTTATTGTTACATGTGTACTCTGGCAATGCGAACAACACTTATTATTGGTATTAAAATTTCCAGAGAAAAACAACAATCTTGTAATATCGTAGATAGGTCCATGTACTTCTCGCATATTGTAGACATTTCTCGCAATCGGAAATCTTTCGACTCACCACATGCAGTATATAAGCACTGCAGAGCCCGGGGATATGTTTTTCTGCTGCGAGAATGAAACGACGATCAGTTCTACGCGAAAGTGTATTTTTAAAGTGATTTTCATCGATAACAGCGATCAAGTAGTAAATGAAATCGAGCTGTGTTTTACTTGAAATCCCGACGAACCTCAAGCTCGCAACATTGTATGACGCCAATCGGGAGGCGGCTTGATCTTCTTCAGACTCAAGATCTGATCGCATAGGCGAAGGTGATTATGAGATGCTTACATTAATATACTCGTATATTGATGTGCATCTTATAACATAAACTATTACTCGTATATATTATTATTCATAAAAGCAAGAAGCCATATTTTATTTTTGCCTGATAACTTACATGTAGGATAATTCACTGAAGATGTTGATTTGAATTATGAAAATTACAAATTATTTTTCATGAATAATTTGATTATTGCACCTAATATTTTTAGAGAAGACTTTTACAATTTTGATAAATGCGAATTTATATATTCACACACATATTTCATGTTTCTTAAGAATTCTGGAGAACAGTTTGTTGTCGGAATCGCAATAATTATGTTCAACACATTTAAGTAAGTCTGAAAAATTTCAAAGTTGAGCGCGGTATTTGGGCTACAAGTCTTCGTGCGGGTTTTGGGCTATTTCAGTCGTTCACTCGGCGGGTTCTGCAGCCATTTATCTGTCAACCCTGCACGGAACTATGATTGTTGCGCACGATGAGAGAGAGTTGTGTGGTTCCTTTTAGAACAATCATTGTTGTGTGCTATGTACACACTTGTATTTTTTTGGGTACCTACTAGTTCAAAAATGCAAGTTCTGAGTTTCTTCATAAAATAAATTATCCTGCACTGCTCCTACTTCTATTCCATTCTAATCTAATTATGGCAGCCCAGACGCTGCCAAAATTTGATGGCATGGGATCTCATCAGTGGGCTTTTTATTTTAAATTGATATACCCAAATGGCTTTGAATCGCATCATGCTCTTCACAAACTATTCTCACTTGCACACGAATGATCCCATATTTTTTCCGCTGGTACCACTAAAGAAACCAATATTAGATTTTTTTTAACGTGCTACTATTATAGCTCTATAGCTCCATACCAAGTTTCAGCTATCCATCATTATGGGTTCTCGAGATATACTCTTAAAAATCGGAACTACATCCTTTTCAATTCAAGGTAGCATTTTTTTTTTAAATCGATACGAATACTTCATTATTAAAGTAATAAAGTAAAAGCCAACACTGTCCTGAAAAATTTGTTCCGGAACAGTACACACGTTCCAGGTTCCTTCAACAGTCTAAGCAAAAGTTAATTATTTTTTAAGTCAAAGTCCGGGAAGTTGTTAATGTGGAGTGTTACAGAAAAGCCACTGCCTGCCTCTCTTAACGTTTTTAGGCCATAGTCCGGGAGGCGGCAAAAGTTGAAATATTTCATCGGTTGTTTCGAGACAAGGAGTTTTTTGGAAAATTATTGTAATTTTTCTCATTAAAATACTTCCTTGTATGCTCCTATTTTTAACATTCATCAGTGGCTTTTCCTACAAGCATTTATATAAATAAACTACCCATAGAAATAAAAATATCGAGAGGGCCAGAAAGAGATTTTTAGGCGACTATAAACGTTAAAACCCCGTGCAGACATTTCGAATTTCGTCACACTTTCGTGAAGTAAAAACCAATTTGGCACAAGAAATATGACGGAATTTGTGAAAACGTAAACAAACTCGTTACATCCACTAGGAATTAAATCAGCTTTAAGACGATTACGTAGAAAGCTTGTAAAGAATGAAATCAATTTGCTATCTAATCAGACCTTAAAGGTACTGCAAATTTGTAAAAACGTAAGGACCACTTTCCACCCTCTTGAGGTTTGAATTTTAATTAAATATAAAAAGCTTGTAGAATCGAAAAACAATTTGATATCTTACCAGTCATAAGGGATAAGGCGGAAATTGTCAAAACAATAGGTATATGCACTCCATTTGTATTGACCATTTTTGCTACATCTCTGGATATATAAAATTTTGTTTAACTAAATTACTTTTCCTGTACGTACATATATGGTAAATACCCACCAAGTTTGAAGTTTCTAGCGAAACCCATTTCAGAAATTAAAAACAACACCCACCAAGATCCTATTTAAAAAGTTCTTGAAATATGAGAAGCGATATTTTAGAAAAATTCCTACCCCTGCCTTCATTTCTATGGTCCATCTAGCTCTTTCATATTCAGAAAACTCCCCTTCTCCGCTTGTATACCTAATACCTTGGATATACTGCTAGTATTCATATCATAATATATTCAGTACCAGCAGTGTATCACCCAATACTAAGCATATACGAGACAAACGAACTGGTATATACCTAGTATTGAAGCCCTTTTATGATGTTATACAAATTCGATAATTTTATCTAGTACACTGAGAGAAATAATTAGTTGGCATGAGTATGCATCAATAAAATTTTTGTTGCAGCAATCGAAGTTCATTTATACTAATAAGAATTTGCTTCAAGCAATAGGTGTTCGGTTGTACTAAAAAATATTCCTTTAAGGGAATAAAAAACGAGATACACGCAATGGAATCATTCTGTTAAGACAATCTACTTATTTCGTTTGTGCGGTTCTGTTGAGACAACCTAACAAAAAAATGTCTAGCAACTCAATTTTGATTGTTGCAATAGAATGTTGATCATCACAAACGATTTATGGCATCTTTCAGTTGTGATAACCAAATGTGTGTTCCGGCAACCGAATGTGCGAGTATATTGCGGTAACTTAGTTAATCCACTCTAAAGCCTAGTACTGTGTTCCGAGCGAAACAAAACTGTCAAATTCCATATAAAAACATACTGCAGTCACGATCGGCTGTAAGCCAATCGTATACTCTAGATGAATACTGAACTCCGATTTATATTGTAGTTGGGGATAAAGTAGAATTACGTGTGTGCATGTTGTATGTCCTTTATTAAGGACTGCCATTAGATAGCTACTCAAAACTAAAAGACAATTATCAGTGTTTAACTTCATATCTTGAGTCATCGAAAAAAAAATTTCCTTTTTGAAGGACTTTCACATGGGAGGTGCATGAAGGACTCACTCGATTTCTTACATATTTATCCTTATCCTTAGAACCATTTAAAAATGAACGTGTACAAAATTTCAAATTCGTAGCTTGAAGCGTTCAAAAGTTATCGAAAAATATTGTTGAACACGTGTCTTAAGAACATTTTGTATGGCAGCTACAAGAAGGACGTTTTTACTCAAAACTAATTTGTACAAAATTTCCAATTCATAGCTAAAAGATTACTCGAGTTATAGTGAGTTTCGTAAATTAAGTGAAGACTTTTTGACAGGATATTTGTATGGCAGCTACACGAAGGACTAATAGGATTTTCTTCATAATCATACAACACATACATAATTTCAAAGACGTAGCTTAAACCCTTCTGAAGTTATCGGCCAATATTCTTAAACACGTCTTTTAAGGACATTTTGTATGGCAGCTACCAGAAGGAGTAAACCGATTTCGCTGATTAGTAAACTCGAACTTTGTTTTCACTCAAAACTAATTTGTGCAAAATTTCCAATTCATAGCTAAAAGATTACTTGAGTTATAGTGAGTTTCGTAAATTAAGTGAAGACATTTTGACAGGATATTTGTATGGCAGCTACATGAAGGTCTAACAGGCTTTCTTTCATAATTCTACATTTAGCTTCAACTATTGAAAAAGTGACACATACAAATTTTCAAAGTTGTAGCTTAAACCCTTCCGAAGCTATCGGCTAATATTTTTCAACACGTGTTTTAAGGACATTTTGTATGGCAGCTACCTGAAGGAGTAGGACAATTTTGCCCGTTAATGAACTTAGCCTTACAAATTCAACCAAACATCCAGATTCAAAATTTCAAGATCCTAGGTGCAGGCGTTCTTGAGTTATCGTGTTCACGGACAGACGGACGGACGGACGGACGGACGGACGGACGGACGGACGGACGGACGGACGTCAAGCGGATTTGAGGTTTTTGGCCACAAATAAACAAAAAATAATATATAACTTCTTTTCGTCCGAGGCTTGGTTCTATGCGTTACAAACTTTTGGGCTGGATTAAACTTATAATACTCTATATGATTTCATCTAGAGTATAAAAATCTGCCAACAGTCTGGGGGCAAGTTTATTATTTTATGGGTAGAAGTCCGAAACGTGTTTAATGATGTGATGCGGTGTAGGATACTATGCGACTGAAAACCTAAAAAATAACGTTCCAAATAGCCTCCTGGTTATTTCTTAGGATGTCAGTCGCATAGTAACCTACACCGCATCTCATCATTAAACACGTTTCGGACTTCTACCCATAAAATAATAAAGTTGCGCTGAGATTTTTATTTATTCACGTATTTTTTTTGTCAATAGAATAATTCATAGTAGTAAAAGCGAATTCGATCACATTAAACCTAAGAGATTTTCGGAATCAGCGAAAACTTGAACAATACCCCCAGGGGGTTTAATTGAGAAAAATACTTAAATCGGTTTTTCCCCGACTACGTTTAAAGCTTAAAGAAGTAAAAGTGAATTCCAAATCTCAATATACCTTAGAAATATATCAGAATTCGTGAATATGTACACGACCACTTTACACCTTCTTAGGGGTTGGATATCAAAAAATTTTGAAGATCTTTACTTGGCGCTTATATAAATAGCCCGCAGAAGTAAAATTGCTTTGATAGCTCGACATGTCTAAAAGTTTTAACGAAGTTTGTGAAAATGTGGATTCACGGACATTTTTTTTACGCAACCTCTGAGCGCCAATAAAAATCTGAACTTTTTTTTTCTTTAATTACTCTAATAGTACATCTACATATATGTACTAAGTTTCAACTTTCTAGCATAAGCCGTTTCTGAGATATAAAAAACCACCCCTCTCCCCCGTACCTTGATACCCCTATCAAACATTTTATTTTTCTAGGATGTCTCCATAGTGGCTCTATATAATCCTAAATTGTTAGCTTTCTATTCGTTATGGTTTTCGAGAAATAAAAATCAGAATGTTTTCCTTTCTACCCCCTTACACCATCACCCCCAACACCCACAATACCAACATTTTTTTTCCCTGCTAGAAGTTTACCGACCCCAACTCCTGTAAAATTTTCAAAATCATATCTGATACGGTTTCTGAGATATAAAAATTACATCTTTTGAGAAATTGCTGTCCCCCCACTTTCGTGCTCCACCTCCCCACTCAAAAAATTTAGTTTCGGTAGACTCCTCTTGTGATCCCATATTCAGAAACTAAATTTTATCTTCTTGGTGTAATTGGTTCGGAAGATATTGTAATCCAAAGTTTTTCACCCCCCACCATCCCTCTTAAAATTTTAGCCCTTGTCTAATCTTGAAGTATCCCTAAAGACAACAACAAAGTTTCAATCTTCTGTCATCAATTGTTCAGGAGATATCGATTTTAGAATGTTTCAATCCCGTCTTTCATGCGTTAAAGACTCATAGTTTTCACCCCCACTTCCACACCCCTTAACAAATATTGACAATATTTTGCAATTGAGTCCATTATCATAGTACTACATAAGTTCCAAGTTTCAGCCTCCTAGCATAAGTGGTTCCTGAGATCTAGAAACCAAAATTTTTCGTCTAAAACGCTCCCCTCTCCTCTCCCCAGTCGTAGGGGTTCACCCAATCTACCCAACATAAAAATTTCAGTTTAATATCTCAACAGGTTTGGGAACTACGCGCCTTCAAACGATTATGCGTACGGCGTACGGCGGACGGCGTACAGACGGAAATTTTTTTTTTTTTGCTTTTTTGGGGTTTACTAGTCCTGAAAAGTGAAAATACAAAATTTCAGGGTAGCAAATTTTTTTGAAATTTCAGGTCGATCACAATACTTTATTATTAAAAAATAATAAAGTTAAATGAATATTTCGCTTTTTTCGCGACGAAATATTTCGTTCGTTTTTCAATACTGTGTTCATAGGCGGAATGGATATTTGCAGTAGTCACTAATAGATGGCACTTGGGTTAGTTAAAGTCTTGTTTCCAAGGGTACGGTATCCTTGTATGAAATATTTGACAATTCAAAATTTTCAACCGTTCGCTGTCAATTCAGTTCGTTTATGCCCGGGAAATTTTGTGTGAGTTATATTTTGTTGTATTGTGTGTCGGAATTGTAATTTCTTCCCAATATTTTAATTTTTTTCAAATTTCGCGCGCTTTAATTTCACTGACATCTAGTAGCGAACTGTATAGTTTATTTCACTCTACTTCGAATGTACCTTTCTCGTTCGTTTTCGTTTCGCCGAACACAGTACTATACTTAAGTTAAGTTGCTCATAAGGAAATGAAAATGAAAGGTCTTCGGTAGCGCAGTGATTACGCGCGCCAATCCAAAAACTTTCAACACCGGGTTCAATTCCTACATACTGCGTGAGAAATAATATTTGATGTAGGAAAATAGTGTCTTAAGGTACAATCTGGTTGGTACTGCCGATCGTCGTTTTTGCCTGAAGCAGTAGTCTACTGCCGGGAGTTATAGTCCGGGAGGCAGCGACCGAAATTTTGTATCCATTCCTACAAAGCTGATTTTTTGTCATTTTGTTGTTTTTATATGGCAAGTAAACGGAACGGCAGTCTACCGCCCCAATGTGGGGGCAAACAATAATAACAATTGTTGAAACCTGTTAATAAATAATATGTAAATGCCTTATTCCTACAAGACTGAAACTTTTTTGGGTGGTCAATGATACCTAAAAATGCAGTATAATGATAGTCTACCGCGTCGGAGAGGGGGCCATCATGCGTCTACCACCCACGCAAGGTGTTAAAAAATTTCCTTTTTTGACTTATTCCTACAAGGCTGAAAATTTTTTCTAAAATACTTTAGTTTATAAGACAACTAAAAAAGACAGTCTACCGATCATGTAAGGGTGCAAAGCCTTGATAGACGCAATGGAAAGCACGATCTCACGAGCGCAGCCGCTGCTCCGATCTGCTATAAGTCGCTCTGAATTATTGGATATACCGGGATTAAATTAATATCTACAAAGCTGCTTTTTTGTCTGTACGTACTTTAAGATAATTATTGTCAACTAAACGTGTTCTACCTTCGATACAATGCGGCTAAAGCTTCGGTAGACATGGCTAAAGTTTTGGCGCAGACTCTGAATTATTGCATACCTATACAGAGTGTTTGGCACTCTGTCCGCCACCTTGTAAGGGGTTATTCCTTGATATATTTGGAGAAAAAAATTGTTCTTCAGGGTGGGTCTGCCTCCCGGACTATTACTGCTGACCGCGACGGTCGGCAGTACCAGCCAAATTGTACCTTTAAAAGAGTTCTTCATGCTTTGGCCGCAAATTTAGCTATTTCTAGTTGATATTTTTCATGGCAATCTAATAAGTTACTTATGCCGAAGCATTCGGAAAACAGAACGTCTGAATATCTAAAATTAAGCAAACATCTGACCCGTAACCTAGTGGGAGCTCTGACTGGACATTGTCACATAAGGAAGCATCTCCATAGGACCATAGGATTAGTCTCTCTGAGAGTAAAATATGGAGAATTCGCGATGATGAAGACGAAACACCAGAGCACATCTTCTGTGAATGTGAGGGACTTGCTCATAAAAGACTTCATCACTTCGGTTAGGGTTTCATGAAACCATCGGAATTCCTGGCTAATCCTTTTCGAAAAACAGTAAGTTTCATTGAAAGCGAAGAGATCGAAGAGGAACCATCGATAATCCAGAGGGACGTTGCACTAGGCCCAATTGAGGCTTAAATGACAGAGGTGACCTAACCAAACCCTACACGAAAATTTAATATAATAGTGTATATGAGGGATGTCAGAAAGGTTGAAACTAGAAAACTGTTTTTCGATCACGCAAAGTCTATTTCTGTCGAAACAGAAAGATGCAAGACGCGTGGTTTCTGTAGGTGGGGGCAACCAGGCAACTATCCTGTGCACAGGGATCTATCCGCTCAGTACCTTCTTGGTATTGGTTTTTAATCTTGTTTTTTCAAGTAGAAGGAATTTAAAAAACCTGGAGGGAAGTAAAATGTTTGTATTAAAGAGTCACAGCTTACCATAACTATCCGTTGCTGCGTCACATCCTTTTTTCATATATTTTTATAATCACTTCGAAAGTGTATTTAGCTTTGTTTTTTGTTGTGAAAATTTTGTGAAGTGAAGAGCAATTTTAAATTTCGAAATATCATTTATTTATTTATTGGCTTTGGGTTTGTATTAAAAGCCGCGCACCGCCGTAATCTTTATTAAGGAGAGCATATCGTTTTTTTGGTAAAAAACCTTTTTTTTAAAATTCTTATTTTAGACTCAATTCGGTAAAACTGTTTAAACCGCAAGACTCCACGAGACCAAGAAGTGCCTCTCCTGAAAAGTTGTATTTATTTACGTTTGATCCATTTTCGCAAAAACCACCCATGCCACCTCTGCTGTCAGATACAGTAGAATGCAATTTAAAATGTTTAATTATTTAATAATGTAATATGAGACTGACTTGAAGCTTTCTGTTCGTCAAAATTAAATGTGCAATATATATACATCCTTCGCAAAAATAATAAAATTTTACTCCACTCTATATGCTCGTTTTGCAGTAAGGAATATTTGTACAAAATTTCATTCGAGTGGTTTCTGAGAAAATGGGTCATGAATTTTACACTGAAAAACCTTTGTGATGTGATCCTCTTAAGGCTCCATGAGTCCGGTGTGAAAATTCGGTATTCTCTTTTGATTTTCTTTCTTGAAAGGGGAAAAGTCAATTTCAATCGTTTTTCATTCGTGCATTTTCGTGGTTCGCCGTTTCAGTCATGAATCGAATGGATCTTGTGTTCATCGCCTTTACATGCGGGAATATGATGAAGGCAGAATCGACGTGAAAAATACTACAGCATGAGTGGGGAAAGTATTATCGGTTTGACTTTATGCTTTGTTGTTTCGTCTTTGCCGTCGTGTAATTTCAGGTGTCGAGTGTCGTGTCTGTTTTGTAATCAGTCATCACTCATCATAAAGCTATAGCTATAGTCACTTAGCCAAAAGTGTATCGGTGTTCTGCGCATGACATCACTCAGAGTTCAGAATTCATATACAGTAGCACCTTGATAGGCAAGGTAATGATCGGTGATTTTTAAATATTTTCCTTAGTTGATGGAATAATATTTGTACAAATGAAAGTTTGAGTTTAAAATAAAATTGTACTCCTATATTTTTATGTGACAATTTTCTTCATCTTATTATTTCTCTTGTCTTTATAAAACATATTTCAATCTCTTTTTTAAGTATGTATTCGCAATTCGAATAAAATCCCTAATACTATAATAATTTCATTTTCATTTTTTGGACATTCAAAAAGTTTCTGCTAATTGACAAAGAACTGTTAGCATTTTGAAATACAGTTGAAGATAATATTTCAAAATGCTGCTGTATTTTTCTATGAAATCCTTTTATGGTTTTGAAAGATTTCCTCTGATAGATGGTTTACTCAAGTTCACCAGTAATTTGCGGTTGGTTGAATTGCAATCTGTGGAGAACTACAGTATTCGCCATCTTTTATGTCGGTATGTAAATATTGAAAAACTTTGACATTTTTCAACAGACTGACTTGATTGTCCAAACGGTCGCTCGAATGGTTGACACTGAACCTGATTTTTGGAAGCAAATTTTGATGACCGACGAGGCCCATTTCACATTCTTTGGCGGCGTTAATAAGCAAAATTGCCGCATTTGGGGAACGGAGAATCCACACGAGATCCATGAAACGCCATTGCATGATCAAAAAGTGACTGTTTGGGCCGGCGTTTGCGCCAAAACCATCATTGGGCCATTTTTATCCGACAAAACGAAACAGTCGATGGAAAACGATATCGGTGGATGTTAGCTCATTTTATCTGCCCGCAAATGCATGAAAAAGGTATGGATGGTTACTGGTTTCAACAAGACGGTGCACCATGCCATGCAAATGAAAAAATTCAGTTTGTGCAACGAAAATTCTCTGGACGTCTGATGTCGAAAAGTGGCGACATTGACTGGCCACCGAGATCACCAGATTTGACTCCTCCGGACTTCTTTTTATGGGGTTATTTGAAAAGCAAAGTGTACGCCAGCAAGCCTCAGACCATTGACGAGCTCAAAGCAAACATTCGTGCCGAAATCATTGCTATACCGCCCGAGATGCTCGAAAAACTAATGGAAAACGCAGCAAAAAGAGCACATTTTGTTGTGGCCAATAGAGGCAGCCACTTGATTGATGTTGTATTCAAAAACTAATCCAAATAAATTCTAAAAGACCAAATTGAATAAAAATACCTCACACATAAAAATCAGTTGTTTTTATTCAAAGTTATTTAATGTTTACATACCGATATAAAAGATGGCGCACCCTGTATTTTTTAATTTCGGCGAATAAGACCAACTAAATTTTCTAGTCCATCCATTAATAGGAAGAGTTATTAACAGTTTTGAATCAATTGCATAAATTGGTACAAACCCGATATCAGGTGTATTATCTATAATTGCGTTCGATCTATTTATAAAACTACTATCATTGTGTCCAACTATGTAGCTTCGGAGCCTGAACTGGAACTCACGTTGGTCAGGATGATCATGTAGGCTGCCTTTACTACGAATGGCAGAGAAAAAAAAACTTTCAGTTACCCAAAGACTCATTTCGAAAACAGAATCATTTGTGTAAAATGTCTTGCAAATCCTTGCGGCGGCTTGTTATAACTTCTTCAACATTTAACTTTCGACAATTCACAATACTTTATTTTTTGGGAAAGCGAAGAACCGAGTTAACTTGTTCCGATAGATGTTTCTTTTTATTGTCACTATTACAGCCATAAATAACACCTCGCACTGTCAACAAATTTTCATTTGCACCATTGTGGGCCTTTTATATGGACAACACTGTGTTCAACTAAAAGGCCACGCAAAATATTAAATTCCTATTTCCAAATTGAATTTGCAAAATGCACTTTGCATTATAAATTGACCGTTAGGTCATCTCTTGTATCACAATACTAAAATTGTCAAAATGCACTTAGCATTGAATTATTTTAAATGAAGAGGGGATTAACCAAATGTTATTTGTTTGTACATAAATAGTTGAATTTTAGGAAAATAAATTAGAAGTAAATTAGACATCGAGCGGCTCATTCGTTTTTATTCTGGCTACGAGGTATTGGCTTGGCATCCGAGGGGCGAACCTCTTTTTCAGTACCGGATTCCAGTTCTTGTGAGAACTGGTGCCACATACGCAAGGGGTAATAAAACACCGCAACGCTCTTAGTTCTTGCTGGAGCTAAACTCGTCGGAAAATCCAGTTCTTCTCAGAACTAGAGTTGAGTAAAGCGAATCCAGTTCTTCTCAGAACTAAGGTAAACGCCAAAGGCTTAAAATCGGAACCAAGCCCGCAATCTGATAGATCTCGCCCCCGGACGCTGGCGAGGCGCATGAGTACCCTTAGCTCTTATCAGAGCTCGACAACTTCCCGTGCCACCGGACGCTGGCGAAGCAGGACACTCCTAGCTCCTTATGTGGCCCACCGTCATTCGGTGACGCTACAACCACTAATAACAATAATAACTCAAAAACGCTAAATATACAAAATCGCCTAGCTAGCATTCAAATTGTTACAAATCTGTTACAATACAGGTCATATATTCTTTCGCTGTTAAACGACTCCACAATATTGCTTTGAACGTCATAAATCAAGCTTCTTGAATGATGTACTAAAAAAATACAGCCTTCAAAATATGAAATTTTGGCTTACAACTCGCCTCAACTATAGAGGAAATAGTGTATTGCACGAAACGATTTTATTTTTCCTGCAGTAGTTTCACATAACTGATTTTTGCACTAAATTTTCTCGACAGTAATATTTTGATAAGGCCTTGCTTGTAATATTTTGTTATAAGTGCTGGAATCACCATCAGCAATCATTTGTGAGTATATCAAACTACGTTTTATTATAGAAGTCTTGAAACCTTCTAAAATTATATCAGATTCCATGCTTGTAGAGCTACCATCGTGTTCTGAAGGGCTCTGACAATAATTTTCAGCTTTCTTGCATACAAGGTAATACTTATTTTCACTTACATGTAGAGTACTTTTTTTGAATATAAAATGACTATTGCCGCTACTCTCGAAAGGGCTGAATAGTTTGTACCACAGGACCTTTTTGACCAACAGCCATCGGCGACCACAGTAATTACGGGGATTCCATGTTCATATACGCTTCCTATATCTTTTGCATGATCTGCTTCTAACTGCGCAGCATCTATCATAGACTTCTCAGATACAACATCCAACCAATTACAAACCTTTGTCTGAACCTTTCTGTACGTTTATTTTGGTCATGAAAAGAATTTCTAATGGTGAAAATAGTTCGTCCAAATTATTGTAGCTGATTCCTATGGAATAAACCGCTGCCACGGTAGTTGCATTGATATCCATATCAGTATCTACATTTGAAGGTATTGTTTGAAGATCGCAACAAGAGGAACACATTTTACATTTCAATTTAAACGTAGATATGAAGCCATTTCGCATTTCAGATATTATTTTGATATAAGACAAATCACATCCAAATCGAATAGAATCATTTTATCAAACAAATATTTAAAATTTACAAAAAAATTTTAATATGTGTTTTTTTTAATATTTTCTAAACTAGTAAATGGTGGTCCTTTCATCAAGAATCGCAAAAAAATGATTAAAACATTTTAAAACTTTGTGTACTAGAAGAATTACTAAAAAAAACAAAATTAAAATTTTTTTTTCTATATCAACGTTTCTTTGTTTAGAAAATAGAATGTTAAAGGTTTCGTAAAAATGGTGTCCGAGTTCTATTTGTAAATTCATATATCCGTTTATTTTCCCGTAGAATAATTAATTGGGTCTCATTATAAAGAAAAAGATTGCTGCAATATAAATAACATATTATGGAAAAAAATATCATTGAAATTTGTTTGTCAAGGATAACGATTTTGTGATTTTGATTACTAATTCTTCGAATAGACACAATTTGAAAAAAATCGGAACTGATAAGGTGTGAGGCCGGACCTCTTTTCATAAATTAAAACAACTTTCAGCAGGCATTATTTCTTCCAAAACAGTATGTATTTCAGTTTCACACCCCGGTCTATTCCTAATTGGAAACAACCAATATTAATTACACATTTATGCATATGTAGAAAATAAATACAAAATTTTTTTGCATTACTCACAATAGGCTTTTCGACTTTTTTTCTGATTCCTCTCGAAATATCGGGTATGATTCTTTGTATTTGCATATTTTTTCGGTTCTATTAATTTCACTTACAACTATCACTTTGAATTCTCAATAGAAACTGTCGCGGTATCATACTCCAGTTCTATTATAATACAAACATAAGTCCCACGAAGCAAAATGGTGGGTTTACGTGTACGACGTTTGACATTGTCGACGAAAACAGTTCCACTTCCTCTGAGCTTATTGTCTTATATTCTGTTGTTAAAAACTGTCGCAATATATTATAAAAAAATACAAATAAAAATTGTCCTTGAAAGTTTTTTCAAGGATAACGATTTTGTCACTTATCCTTGAATATCTCAAAATGCATATCTATAAATTTTTTTAAATTTTTTATATATTGTTTATTATACTGTTTTTCAAAACATATCAAAAAATTAACTTAGGATCTCAATGGGATCGTGGTCAAAAAAATCGAAGAACATCAGTGGTTCTCAATTAAGGCTAGTGTAGTTCTCTAATAATTTAATTAGATTTTTTTGACCGCGATCCCCTTGAGATCCGAAGTTAATTTTTTGGTACGTTTTGAAAAACGGTATAACCTACAAAATATAAAAAAATAAAAAAAATTAAAGATACACATTTTGAGATATTCAAGGATAAAGGACAAAATCGTTATCCTTGAAAATAAAATTTCAAGGATAATTTTTATTCGTATTTTTTTATATTGCGACAACCTTACCCTTTAAAATAAGCCCTATTTTATTATTCTAGGATAAAAATTACCAGAGATATGAATTTTCAAAGAGGACTCGGACACCATTATTGCGATAACTTTAACATACTATAACTAACAAATAAAATGAGATAGAAAAAAAAATTTAATTTCAATTATTTTTTTCACTAGTTCTTTAAGTACAAAAATTTTCAAAAGAATCGGAGACGGTAAGGTCACACCTTTGGCGATTCCTGGTGGAATGACCCATGTCTAAATCTCCAGTACTCAAAATTTTCTTACACAATATATCTATGTATATAATACCAACTCACGTGGTCATGGTGTCATGGTGTCATTTGTCGACCACGTAAACCCGCCGTTCAGTCCCATCATCGCCTAAAGCCCCGAACACAATGCTCCCGTTCCGTTCCGTTCCGTTCAGCTGTCAAAGTAGACCTTATGGGCTGACCATATAAATGCACACAATGGTCGTAACGGAACGGATCGGAAAAGTTGACCAAAATTCAACTTTTACGGATCACATAACCTCACTTGTCGTGACGGAACGGGAGCATTGTGTTTCGGGCTTAAGCCTAGTCTGGTTTTTCTTCCTAGTTAGTTAGGGGAAGTACGAATATGCCGAAAGAAAAACAACGAAGAAAAATTTCAAATTATTTGAAACGCATTACTATTAAAAATCAATAATTTTTTCATTGATTTATCTTCTAGATATACCAGTTAGTTATACTATCTATGAAACTTTTCAATGAAATGCGGTTTTCTTATGTAATTTCTGCCATGAAAATCGTGAAAAATTGCTTCAGTTTGACTTCATATATTATTAACAAAATTGAAAATTTTTTAAAATTTTATCTATTGAGGATATTCTTTAACATTTTTTCTAACATTATATTAATGAAAATGACATGTTAATTATTCAAGAAATAGGTAATAAATGCATTTGAAAAACTCGGATTTACGCATTTTAAAAAATGTTCAAGGGTTGTTGCGCTAATAGCTAAATAAAATTTTTCCAAATACAGTTTTGAATTTTGTTTCTATTCGCGTCCTAGTTTACATACCAGCTAATAAAGTGGTATAATTTTTTATTGGTTTTTTTTTTGCTATTGAAGTGAAAAATGCTTTTGAAAACAGCCATAAATCAACAAAATCGCATTTAACGTGCACATGGGGCCTTAACGTTAAATTTGATACTGGAAGAGAGATAAGAATTCATTCATTCATTGGAAATAATATTCGATATATCGATATTTTTTTTCGATATATCATCAGCCGATTTTGATATTTTTTCAATACCGATATATTGATATTTTTTTCAATACTGATATATTGATATTTTTTTTCGATATCAACATACTACCTCCTAGGTAACAAAAAAGAATTCAGTGTAGGATTTAACACAAAATAACTCAATTTTTTTTAGAGTTTACCAACAACCCGCGCATTTGTGATAATCAAAATTTGAAGGATTTCTGGTTGGCTAGACAAATAATTCAGTTGTCTGAAAATATATTCGATACCAATAAACGAAAATTTGGCTCGGTCAACCCAGGAATTTTTCCTGCAACCGTTGTAATTCGTTTGGCATATATTTCTATTGCAGCAATGAATCTGTTCTCTCAGTGTATACTATGCATTTTACTGCTATCAGTCCCATTCCCCAGTATGTGACAAGTATCGCAACTAAATGTCGTTGATTGTTTATATCAGATACTGTCAAATCATACCATATGTTCCGTGTATCTTATGTCACTAGTTTCAATACTACGGTTTCAATATTATGGTTTGTATGTATATTAGCTGTGTATCAATGGAATTAGGCAAGGTGGCTATATTAATAAGTTTTAAACTATATTTGCAAAACTGAAGTTTTTAAAACACACAAAGCAATTAAAGTATAATAGAATATAATGCACAGATACGCAAAATACATTTCACGTGGAGATGAGTTCGAGAATTATGCAAGGTACCAGTGTACTCTACAATTACAGTTTATTATTCACGTCAATAATAAACACTGTACAATTAAATTACGACTTCCAAACAAATTTATCACTTTAATTATAACCAACCCACGTAGACTGACGGTACAGTCCTTATTAAGTAGACATATCGTCTGACAATTAATTTAGAGTAGCAGCAGACATTTGTATCCCCTTCCAAGGAACCGAACGATGTCCTCGAAAAGATGTCTGCTGTCTTAATTATCGATGTTTTTGTAGTGACCCACGTACAAGAACTAATTTCAGCAATTAACTTTCAACTATAAAGTTGCGTTATGTCCTAAGAATATGGCAATTGATACAACGCAACTAGGTTGAACTTGTGTGAGTTAATTGCGATAAATGTGACTTGAGACTTACAACAGTATAGCTTCATGTCTATAGTGTTTCAGAACTGGAAAATTGAGAGAATGCTCTGCAAAATTTAAATGGAGTGAATAATATAATAAGCCATTTGTAGCGGATTTTGTAACGCAGCAAATGCTTTATGTTAGAAAGATGAAACTCTCTAAATTTTAACAATATACAAAAATGCACGGTTGTAAGTAATTCAAAGTAAGTATGTAGATATTTCCTTTTCTGTATCATATTTACTAGTATCTTAAAAATACTTCACGAAATGAGATTTCCGAGAGTGGGACTATCATTATTTAAATCCATAGTTCACAAAAATTAGCAGTTCATATCATCAATACCGTCAAAAGAATTCATCATATATTTTTCAATGAAATTCATCATGAAACTCATGTGAAATTCAATTCATAGCCTCGAAGAAGCTGAAGAAAAATTAGTTCTTACAAAGTTCATTAGAAGCATTTTGTTTTCACTGCAAAAAAATAAAGTTAACAGTTATACATGGTGTACGGCACTTCAGGGACTATATCTTAAGGGGTGAGTCCTTGATATATTTTGAGAAAAAAATTATCTACAGGGTGGGTTAGTTTTCAATATCGGCAGAGATACAGGATATTAAAGTGTTAAGGTGTTCCGGACATGTACCCTTACTCACATAATTTGTTATATCTTCAAAACTAATAATCAAAAATTAACATGTTAAAACTCCGAACAGTTAAAAATTCAATATGCGATAAAGTGAGCCTCGTTAAACAAAACTGTTAAAATTTCTGGTTCTGATTAAACATTTTTATTGGCCTGTATTTTTTTAATAACCAAAGAAAGCAATTACATGTTAATGAGTTTCGACATGATTATTAGATTTACCTGAGTATGGTAGGTAAAACTGTGTTAATTGTCTCTTTCAATTTAGTACCTGCCACCCTTGCAATACCAATTACGCTTTTGAACCGCAGACGCAAGCAAAATCAAACTGTAACACTGGTTTTTTCGAGGGAGTCACTCTTAAATAATGATCTTTTGGAATAACACCCGCTTAATTTTTAAGCCTCGAGCAACCAGTGTTATATTTCGAATTTGACCGGCATATACGGCGGACGAAGTCCTAAAACGTGATAAAAGTGATAAAGTAAAATTGATTTATTTATATATTTAGTAGATTTTCTAAAATTCTACTATCTACTCGACTTCATAACTCTGCATACTTAAATTTAAAGAAAAATAACTTCATTGCAATATAGAACTTTTTACAAAGTAGTGGATATTGATGCTGAATTGCCTTCAATACGAATTAGTGGAAAATTGCTCATTACAAAGTCGTTTTCACGCACTTGCAAATTACTTACTTATCACGTTTACATTTTACTACCGAGGCGGAGCTTTATTAAGAAAAAAGGCCGCGAAGGTTCTATGAAGCCGTCGTTGAACTCGACTGCAATCCATACAATGTTCCAAATGCAACCTTTTTATTGAAAGTGACAGCCGCCGTTACCGATATTTCCACTTTGGGATTCGATTCAGGAATTTTGATTAGAACGAAATCGAAAGTGAAGGTAGCTTTGATGGTGAGCGGTGAGCGCGTCGGCCTTACTGCTGGTCAATCGGGGAAAAAACCCTTTTCAATGCAATCGGACCCCAATTAAGAACTTCTGTTAACCGAGCCGAACGAACCATTACCAACAGCATAAACTGGAGAATGGACCAAATTAAAATCGACAAATCGGAGAATCGATGCATAGAATTACAAAGGCCGAGCATCGTCTGAAAGCAGAAAAGATGCGGCCTGGGAAGGTGGCATAGACCTACAGCCGGGATTGCAGCTTCTGAACCCAAGCCCGACTTTGCAATATTCCAATCATCGATCATGGGACGACTACCACGCTTGATGGTCAGCGCTTATGTTGCTTCCATTGATTAATTTATACAATGTTTGCGCAAATGGTTCTTTATCGGACGCTCGGCTCGTCCAGTTTAGGGCTTTCCGTCTTTAATTAAACCCAACAACAGTACACTAATAAGGACAACGTTCCGACAGTTCGTTGCAATTTATGGCACTTTGCGGTTCAGTTTGAACGGAACTTAAGAATTTCTTAGCTCGGCACGGACACAATATAAATTCGATTCGGACTGGCTGTATCTGAGCCATGCATTGGAATTCAATTCAAATATTTTCCCCTTTTAAATTATTCGATTATTCAATTTTGGTTTTGAGTGGGCGGCCACTAATTATGCGCACATACATATAAATGATATGATAAGTTCCACTCTGGTCATTAATTACGTTAACGCTATTTCGACGGGTTTATCAACGAAGTTGATTCTTATCTAAATTTCCGCTAGCTAAACGGTCAAGATAAATGGATTGAGACTGGTAGAAAATTCAACATCAAGCCAAGTCCACAAAGTCCGGGAATCCATTATCAAACTTTGATTATGTCGAGATGCTGACATTGGCGGCTACCCAAAGACAATATTCAATAAGCTAACGAGTGTTTTAGGGGCATTATCTTAAAGAAGTCTACTAAACTTCGATGATTCATTAAGTCATTATTATAACAGAACTCATTAACTTGAAAATATTTATAGCACTTTTTGAACGATCATTTGACCATCGCCACTTAAGGCAGTTCTCATAAATTCTAAATTCGATCTTTTTTCTCGCTTTGTATATGTAAATATTGTTCACTGCCAAGCACACATATTGAAAATACATGGTAATTAATTTCTGGGATAACAAGCTAATGGGGGCGTTCTGTCTTAACATTCAACCTTTTCATTTTCTGTTTATTAAAACTTGCTTGGCTTTGTTTTATTCCCAAAAATTTAAATGATCTTTAAATTTGGTAGAAGCTTGTGGGTTCTATTATATTATGAATGTACATAAAATTAATAATCAGAGTGGTTTTACTTTATTACTTTTAAATACTAAAGTAACTTGATCGACCTGAAATTTAAAAAAAAAAGTTCTACCCTCAAATTTTGTATATATTTAAATTTTAGGATTATTAAAAACTTTATAAAACTATTAAACTTTATAATTTGTTGAAAAGAAATTCGGAATGCGTTTAATAATGAGATGCAGTGCAAGTTAGCACTTATAAAAAAAAATCTGCCAATGGTCTGAGCGAAACTTTATTATTTTTCGGGTCAAAGTTCGGGAGCGGTCAAAGTCGGAGTGTATCATGAGTTGCTTCGAGATTATTAGATTTCTTGGAAAATTATTTTTGTTCTTAATATAAAAATATTTAAAATAAAGATTTTTAACCGATTAAGAATTGAAAAAGTCCGTGTAGACTATTCGAATTTCAGTATATTATGTACACTAAAAGCCCATAGAAGGAAAAACGAATTTGTTGCCTTATCAGAATTAAGAGATATGACGAATTGTTAAAACGTATACAAACCCCTTACTTCCACTTGGGGTTTGAATTTCGAAAAAATTGTGAAACAGGTTTTTAGACGATTTCATAAGAAGCAACTTGATATCTCATGAGACAAGACGGATTTTGAAAAATTTGTGAAAACTTAAGCAAACCCTTCACACCTTCTTGGTTCTGGAAATTCGAAAAATCGTGAATTGGTTGGCCGTAATAATCATTTTTATATCTCATCAGAACTAAGGAATGGCAAAAATTGTGAAAACATATACAAACCCTTGGGGGTTGAATATCGAAAAATTGAGAAATGGGTTTGTAGGCGATTATATAAAAAGTCTGTGGAAATGGAAAGCGATCTAATATCTCATCAAACCTAAGAAATATGTCGAAACTTTGAAAAGCATACAACCCCCTTACACCCATTAGGATTGAATATCTAAAATACTGAAATTGGCCTTTTGGCTTTTTATATAGGAAACCTTAGGAAGTAAAAATGAATTCGATATATCATCAGATATGCAACCTCCTTACACCCACTTGGGGGTTGA
Organism: Beris morrisii; assembly: GCA_951812415.1. Taxonomy (NCBI): domain Eukaryota; kingdom Metazoa; phylum Arthropoda; class Insecta; order Diptera; family Stratiomyidae; genus Beris; species Beris morrisii. Next base: position 76,957,919 of record OX638310.1, read on the forward strand.
ATATCCAAAAATCCTGAAAGTAGTTAATAAATAAATATGAAGACAGCACGAGAAAGTAGGAACCAATTCAATTTCTTATTACTTTTAAAAGAAATGACGGAACTCGTGAAAACGTGTTCAACCCGTTTATACCCTCTTAAGGGCTGAAAAAGGAAAAAACTTAAAAACAAGTTTTAGGCGATTATTACGCAAGCACGTGAAAGTGAAAAGATATTCGATATCTGATAAGACGTGGGGATATAGTAGAATTCGTGAAAAAGTTTACAACCCCCTTTGCACCCCCTTAGGGGTCGAATTTTAAAAAATCCTGAAAACACTTTCTAGGTATTTACATGAAGAAGCCGTAAAATAAAAATGAATTCAATATTTGGGAAGACCTAATAGATATGACGAAAACCGTGAAATATATGCATACCATTTTCACTGATAATTTTTTTTGCCCCCCCTTCAAACGCCAATGAATATTTAAAATTTTTTTTTATCTAAATTAGTTTTCTAGTTGATTTACATATACGTACCGAGTTTCAACTTTGTAGCATAAGCCGTTCTATAGATAGGAAAAACACCAACCACCCCCGTACCATACTACCCCTATAAAAAATTATATTTTTCTAAAATGCTACTAATATAGCTCTATCTATATACCAAGTTTCAGCTTCATATCATAATAGGTTGTCGAAATATTAAAATCGGAACTTTTTCCTTTTCACCCTCCCCCACCCTCACCCTCTACACCCACACTTCCAAAATTTTGATTTCTGCTAGGGGTCTATTACGCCTATTTCTAGTAAAAATTTTAAGCATCTATCTTACACTGTTCTTGAGAAATGAGACGTGATTTTTTAGAAAAATTCTTATCCCCTCCACTTTCATGCTCCACCACCCCCTTGAAAAATGTTGCTTTCAGCAAACTTCATTTGTGAACCTTTATACACAAACCAAATTTTATTTGTCTAATGCAATTGGTTCGTGAGATATCGTAATCTAAAGTTTTTTACCCCCACCCCCGTACGCCACTGCCTCCACTCAAAATTTTGTTTCCGATCTATTCTCTTAGTATACCTACAGATATTCATTAAGTTTCAATTTTGGGACATCAACCGTTTAGGAGATATGGATTTTAGAAAGTGTCGATCTCACCTTTTTTGCGTTTCGGACGCATTATTTTTTCCCCCACTCCCAAACCCCTTCACCTATATCGGCAATTTTTTTGCAAATGGGTCCACTACTAAAGCTCTATATAAATTCCAAATTTCAGCCTCCTAGCATAAGCGGTTGCTGAGATCTAGAAACCAAAATTTTCCGTCTAAAACATTTCCCCCTCCTCCTCCTCACACCCCCACCCCTCCAAATTTGGCCACTTCAAGAAGCCTACCCAGTCCATTAAAAAAAAAAATTTTAATTTAATAGCTCAAAGGGCTTGGGAGCTACGAGCCTTCAAACGATTTTGCGTACAGCGGTCGACGTACGGCGTACGGCGTACGGCGGACAGACGGACTGACATTTTTTTTTGCTTTTTTTGTGTCTACTCGTCATGAAACGTGAAAAAAAAATGTTGAGGGTAGCAAATTTTTTTTTTTTAAAAATCGATAACAATACTGTATCATTGAAATAATAAAGTAATAGAAGTAGTAGATAGTTAGTAGTAGTTAATAAAAAGAAAAGGGATACAATCTCGATCTTGGTATATATCTTAGGGGTTAAATAGGAAAAAAAATCGGAAACCGGTTTTTATGCGATTATATAGAAAGCCTGGAAGAGAAATGGCGAAAATAATGAAAACATGGAGTCTAGCGTTCGCGACTGAGCTCCCCCTCAGCCATGCAGTCATCAGCACGATGATTTACACCTTGACTTGGACATAAGTACAAAACACAACACGGACTTCGACTGCGACTGCGACTACGATTTGGCTATCTTTCGACGTGAGGTTCGACTACGCAGTTGGTGCTGAACAGAACACCGACTGCGACTTCAATTCTATGCAAGCAAGAAGAAGAACGAGTGTCAAGTGTCACTTCTGTTTGGTTTAATAGCGCATATAATTTATATAGTGTTTGTAATAACCTTGAAGTTTTTGTGTTTATTAAAAACGAGGAAGTGAATAGGAATCGGAACGAATTTGTAGAATAGAAACCCAGCAGGCAAAGCGTACTCCCGCAAAATGTCATCAAAATTCTATATGTTCATATGTAAGATAGAGACAGCATGTACTAAGCTATCGCGGTCTCCTCTTAAATGTAAACAGAATTTAAATGCATTTTGAAGGGGTCATGTAAATGTTCTATATATGAGCCGTTATATGTGAAAGTGGTATAAGTCCATTTTTTCATACATTGATATATTTAAGGTTTTAAGTTTGAAACAATTTAAAAATATTGGTAAACGTTAATATAATTCGAGTGAAGTTTTAACACTATAAACCTGTTAAATTTTATTACGCAATATTAATTATTAAAATCGTTAAAGAAAATAACCGATTTTTTAGCTCCAAATGGACTTATACCACTTTCAAAAATAACGTATTGTTACATATAAGCCTGGCAACCGCGCAACTCGATCGTTTCGCATCAACAACCGAATACCTAGCTACAAAGTAACCCAATCAGAAACCTAGTTGAAGTATATAAGGAGAGCGGAGCAACACGATTAGACCCCTCTTCTTAACGAATGTGCTCGAATGTACTAGAACAGCGTAGAGGACCAAATGGAAAGATCTCAAGCTCACTAGAACCCTCTACACACACCACCGAACGAGGATTCAAGAACAGTCTCGACTGCAGACAACTGGTATAAAAGCAGATAAAGCTTTCAGCGAGGGATATAGTAATTTTTATTACGTCGACTGTGACAGACACCTAGTACGCGACCGTATTGGTGGAAAGCGATTGATAGAGTGCGATCGAGACAAGTGCTATGTAAAAGCGGGCGGTATTGCCATACAGTGCGAATAATTGTGCTAATAGAATTAAAGTGCGAAGAATAAATAATCACTTATTTTTATTTTAACCGAATTGTGTTTTACTTGAAATCCCGGCGAACCCCTAGCTCGCAACAATATTATAAGAAATAAAAACAAGAGGAAATTTAAGTCCATATTTTTATTGATATTGACTTTATTAAAATGGATTTTTTAATGTAATAATAATTAATAATAGTTCAATGTTTTTAATCACTTTGGAGTGTTTACGTTTATTTAAAACGAGGAAGTGAATAGGAATCGGGACGAATTTAGAGAATAGAAACCCAGCAGAGGTAGAGCGTACTCCCGCAAAATGTCATCAAAATTCTACATGTCTATATGTAAGATAGAGACAGCATGTACTAAGCTATCGCGGTCTCCTCTTAAATATAAACACAGAATTCAATGCATTTTGAAGGGGTCATGTAAATATTCAATATCGCAGTGACAGGAGAAGAGTGACGCAACTGCAATTTTGCTAAATTGTTTCTCCGAGAGAATTGCAAAATTACAGTAGAGTAACAACGACGCAAAAGCCCTCTGGAGGAAAAAAAGGGATTTTTATAGTTTTGTCATCGTCAACAGGGTGCAAAGGGCAGATATGCTACTTATGACGTCATAAAAAAGAAATGAAAAAATTTGCAGTTGCGTCACTGTTCTTCTGACACAGCGATATATAGTGCTCGTACAGACTAAAATAATAAATAGGTATATACAGAAACCGGCGTTCGTTCCCAAAAAGTCTAACCGCTTATACGACTTGCATAAGGTTTCGTTTCGACGTATAGTATACGAAACCTTTCCTGCTGGGTAATAATTGGAATCCGAGATTACAATTGGCAGCCCTGTGCGCATTCTCAGAATAAAGAGCTGTACAGAATGAACGCATCGCAGTCGGATTGGAATGTCAAAATGTCCGGATTGAGTTCGCAGTTCTATTAGTGTCAATAATCAAAGTGAAATTGATATGGACGCGAAAATCGGTGAATTATTTTTAATGCTCATCAAAATTTCTTTCATTTTCCATTTTATTATTTTCTGCTTAAAATTATACAGGGCGTTTTAGGTTATGATAATGTCATATTTGACATTTCGATGCGTTTATTTGCTATCATTTTAAATATTACGAACTTACTTGCGACTCTCTGCGACTCATTGTATTAATTCTGTGCAGCTACAATCAATCAGATGCATTTGAAACTCGTTTTTTTCCCTCCGTTATTTTGACACTCCAATCCGACTGCGATGCGTTCATTCTGTACGGCTCTTTAGAGTGTAGCCGATTGCGCAGTTGCAGGCGAAGTTGTTATTGTGTGCATCGCCATACAATCCTGAGGGACTGCGCAGTCGCAGTCGAGTAAAACACAGTTCGGTACCTCAATCTTAATGACCACTGTACCTAAGCTCTGTTCATGATTTCTGCTATAGCTGCTATTAGCTGCTTTTGTGTGTCCAAAGCAACCAAAAAGCTGCTTTATAGTGCCTGCTATTTGACACTAAATCTGTCCAAGATTTTTAAAAAGCTGCTCCATAGCTGCTTTTTGTTGCTCATACTCCGGACTGTAGCAAGAAAGCAGCAATTGCAATATTCATATGTGTGTGTAGCTGTTAGTTTCGTCTCAACGTCATTTTGAATGTTTAAAATGGAAAATGATGTTTTATTAACAATGATAAGCGAAAAATTTAAAGACACTACTAGTAGTGCTTATTTTCACTTTATTTTGTAATAATATATGTCATATGTTACACCAATTTGCGTATGTATGTGTCGAACAGCTGTTGCAAGCTATACAAGCTGCTTTTGGCTGTCCAAAAACCGAAGAAGATATTTCTTGCTATGGCTGAATTTGACGGTCAGTGGCGGTCATATTGCTTTTCCAAGAGGGGGGCCACTGACATTCAGTAGGTACTGTAGAGAGACTAGGTGTGGTGGTTAGCCGCTAGTACAGTGAGGATGTAAATTGTACAAATGGTATGGTCTTTGCGGTTTTTACTGCTTAAAAATATCAACTTTTTCATTTCCGCATCTAATAACTAATTTAATCGACAGATTTAGGTAAATAGATTTCGGAATCTCAAGAGGCATTAACGTCGCTCTGAAGACATTCCTATGATATTTTTTTAATTTAGCAGCTGACTATATGGTGCCAAAAATGAATCTGTATTGTATTATTGTAAGTCTTTAAGCAATGGAAAATTTAATAGCAGGAACTAAAAAATAAAATTATTTGATTCCAAAGCGTGGCGAACAAAATTTGAAGGCTGTTTGCTTTCAGTAAAATTCGATCTCATTTTCGACAAAATTTAGAAGTCCAAAAATACTTTAAAATCACTCAAATGTATGAGAAATCTAAAATATTTTGATAGTTTTATCAAAATCTCGTAGTTTTGTCAATTCTGTTCTATATTTTATCAATGTAAACCAGTAGTTTTTAAGACCACTAGAAAAGTAGTGTATTCAATTTTTAATAGTTTAACTTTCATATACGTATATTTGATGAAACCGAAAATTTGGCATTGAAATCCGAGGCCTGTATCGTAAAATCAAAAGCCTTCAGGCCGACTACGAAGAAATGATCACCTCAGTTATTATGTTATCCTACAATACTTAAAATCTACGAAAAGCATATTTTTCATTAAGGTAATTTATTACGCATATATACATATTCAAATAGTTTCCTAATTGAGTTTAGATGACTGCCACCATACCTTTACCTATAGCCTACTCTCCTTATTCAAAACTTAAAAAAAAGCCCGAAAATTCTCTAATACTATTTTAAATTATAATAACTTCATGAACCGTCTCATACAGCTGATTTACATCGCAAAATTTTGATAAGTAGATTTTGAAAACTCGAAAAGCGTATACAACGCTCTGAAACATTTGTTTGATCATGACTATGATGTTAAATTTTTTAATTTACTTTGTAAGATTCTTAAATATTTTTTAAGGCTTGCATTACTATCAAGTAATTTTAAATATTTTAATGTTTTGTACAGGTAATTGTGATGAATGAAAGACAATTTCAGGACAATTGTACATAATTGTACACTAGGGTGGCTATTAAATGTATGATGAATCAGTTCACAAAGATTTCTTTCGCGATTCCACCCCCTGTAATGGTCCTAATTAGTGTAAAAACTATATGTTTTAAATTTTATCCCGATCAGATAAGGTCGTTAAAAAATGAAAATTATTCCGAAAATATTGTCCTACCCTACTGTTCAGGTTGCTTTGATTAGCTTTTGAAATACCCTTTTAACACGATTAGATTTCAAATTCATTCAAATTCGCCAAATCGAGTTTTAAATCTTTGGATGTTAATCAGTATTAAAAACATACTGCAGTCACGATCGGCTGCAAGCCAATCGTATAATACTCTAGATGAATACTTAACTCCGATTTATATTGTAGTTGGGGATAAAGTAGAATTACGTGTGTGCATGTTGTATGTCCTTTATTAAGGACTGCTATTAGATTGCTACTCAAAACTAAAAGACAATATTCAGTGTTTAACTTCATACCTTGAACTGGGTAAGTCATCGAAAAAAAATGTCCTTTTTAAAGGACTTTCACATGGGAGGTGCAGGAAGGACTCACTCGATTTCTTACATATTTATTCTTTTCCTTGGAACCATTTAAAAATGAACGTGTACAAAATTTCAAATTCGTAGCTTGAAGCGTTCAAAAGTTATCGAAAAATATTGTTGAACACGTGTCTTAAGGATATTTTGTATGGCAGCTACCAGAAGGAGTAAAAGGATTTTGCTGACTAGTAAACTTGAACTTTGTTTTCACTCAAAACTAATTTGTACAAAATTTCGAGTTCATAGCTAAAAGATTACTTGAGTTATAGTGAGTTTCGTAAATTAAGTGAAGACTTTTTGACAGGATATTTGTATGGCAGCTACACGAAGGACTAATAGGATTTTCTTCATAATCATACATTTAGCTCCAACTATTGGAAAAATAACACATACAAAATTTCAAAGACGTAGCTTAAACCCTTCTGAAGTTATCGGCAATATTCTTGAACACATGTTTTAAGGACATTTTGTATGGCAGCTACCAGAAGGAGTAAAAGAATTTCGCTGATTAGTTAACTCGAACTTCCTTTTCACTCAAAACTAACTTGTATAAAATTCCTAATTCGTAGCTAAAAGATTACTTGAGTTATAGTGAGTTTCGTAAATTAAGTGAATACATTTTGACAGGATATTTGTATGGCAGCTACACGAAGGACTAACAGGATTTTCTTCATAATCATATATTTAGCTTCAACTATTGGAAAAATTACACATACAAAATTTCAATGTCGTGGCTTAAACCCTTCTGAAGTTATCGACCAATATTCTTGAACACGTGTTTTAAGGACATTTTGTATGGCAGCTACCAGAAGGAGAAAAAGGATTTCTCTGATTAGTAAACTCAAACTTTCCTTTCACTCAAAACTAACTTGTACAAAATTCCGAATTCGTAGCTTAAAGATTACTTGAGTTATAGTGAGTTTCGTAAATTAGGTGAAGACATTTTGACAGGATATTTGTATGGCAGCTACACGAAGGACTAACAGGATTTTCTTCATAATCATACATTTAGCTCCAACTATTGGAAAAATTGCACATACAAAATTTCAAAGTCGTAGCTTAAACCCTTCTTAAGTTATCGACCAATATTCTTGAACACGTGTTTTAAGGACATTTTGTATGGCAGCTACCCGAAGGAGTAGGACGATTTTGCCCGTTAACGAACTTAGCCTTACAAATTCAACCAAACATCCAGATTCAAAATTTCAAGATCCTAGGTGAAGGCGTTCTTGAGTTATCGTGCTAACGGACAGACGGACGGACGGACGGACGGACGGACGGACGGACGGACGGACGGACGGACGGACGGACGGACGGACGTCAGGCGGATTTGAGGTTTTTGGCCACAAATAAACAAAAAATAATATATAACTTTTTTTCGTCCGAGGCTCGGTTCTATGCGTTACAAACTTTTGGGCTGGATTAAACTTATAATACTCTATATGATTTCATCTAGAGTATAAAAATTAATATGTGGAGTAGTAGTAGTTACTGAAAATACTCTTAATTATCTCATAGCTAAGTTACAACACAAAATTTCAAACTGGATTTGCTGAAATCTAGTGATTTCGACAAAACTATTAAGATATACTATATTACCCATACATATGAATAAATTTGAAATCTACTCCGGGACTAGTTTTTGTGAAAAGAAAGGTGCTACCGGTGCCAAATCAATGCTGCCGTTCCAATAGGATCGTGTTCGTACTCTATCCAAGTCTTAAATACCTTAAATTCAATATTGGGCAATTACATAACTCCTTATCAGAAATGTTTGTTTTGTTAAATCAAATTAATTGAAGTATATTTATATTCGAAATTTGATTACTTCTCCATTGAAATATTTTAAATTAGTAGTCTTAGTCTAGGAGACAAAAGAAGGATTAAAGAAAGACATTAGGGGAAATCAGATTTACTTACATAGTGGACACAATACGAGTATACTTTAATAAGTGTATCTAATAGTCTAATATAATTTTTATTTTAAGCAGATGAGATAACATAAATCAACGTTGGTTTACAAATTTAGGGGGGCCATGGCCCTTATTAATTTTATTAATTTAGGTTTAAGCCTTTTTAAAACAGATAAAGACATGTGAGCAGATGGCGCTATGTAATACATATGTTCTAAATTGTCATCATCGATGCTTCAGTCGAATTTTAATTTAATCTTTGTTGTTCGACTTTTTGAGAATTGCTGTCAAACGTTTTTCTATCTTTTCATTGTATATTTAATTTTGCTTAAATTATCAATATATTTAATTTGAATTTGTAATATAACTTCGTCTTTTTCTTATTTTCATCCTTTCTATATCCTATAATCCTATTCATAGCTATGCGAAAATTCTTGTATAATATACACCATCGGAACATATGCACTCCTACTTTTTGTTTTGTAAATACAAGTGTTGCATGTAATGTATATGTATTCACAATATATAAATAAGTACAGATGTTCATATTATGTATAGACACATAAATGAGCAATTTTCGTATCATAATTTATTTGCCCCCAACTTTTCGAAATTGCAATACAGCACGCCCTTTGTATCATAAACTAACACATGTTCAAACCAATTTTTCGGGTACTGGTTTTATCTAGAAAAGCGACGGAGTGATAAGAGCTAATATTATATGTATTATACAAAAAGAAAGAAAGAATTGCCAAGTGTAACAATAATTGAATGCGATAATATAAAGCAATTTGTAATTTTATAAATTTAATCGAATTGTGTTTTTACTTCAAATCTCGCGAATTCCATATCTACCAAATTTTGTTCCAAATTACTCACTATACATACAAGTTTCGAGTTTGATGAAGACAAAATTTTGTTTGTCTGCAAATGTAACAATAGTATACGGGTCAGTAAAGGGTACAACAAGGATGTAAAATTTCAGTTTTCTGAAAGAAGTTGGTTAAACATTTGTCAAGAAAAGAATGGAAATAAACGCTGCAATTGAATATTTATAAATTTTTTTCAGTTCCAGTGTAACTCCCCTGTCAGGAGTTGGGGGCATAAACAGTTATCCTTCATTAGATATGATCCAATACTAACTTAATTTTCTTTTCGATTGTTCGTTTCCATCATGTGTTTCTCTCCCTTGAAAACTATGGATGCGCCATCTTTTTTATCGGTATGTAAACATTGAATAACTTTCAAAAAAAAGAACTGATTTTTATATGTGAGGTATTTTTATTCAATTTGGTCCTTTAAGGCCGGTTTACATGTCGGTTGCAAATAATTTTTACTGAGATTGTGAGGGAGCTAGCTTATCGAATTTTCAATGGAGTAGAAGCAACCACTACAAAGAAATGTTGGCACGCACACATTGATAGAAATATCGTCAGTATTTTTTACTGGATATATCTCTGCTCGTTTCACTCCTGATCAGTTTCTCATTAGAGATTTCCTTCTCACTCACAATCTCAGTAAAAATTACTTGCATTCGACATGTAAACCGGCCTTTAGAATTTATTTGGATTAGTTTTTGAATACAACATCAATCAAGTGACTGCCTCTATTGGCCACAGCAAAATGTGCCCTTTTTGCTGCGTTTTCCATTACTTTTTCGAGCATCTCGGGCGGTATAGCGATGATTTCGGCACGAATGTTTGCTTTGAGCTCGTCAATGGTCTGAGGCTTGCTGGCGTACACTTTGCTTTTCAAATAACCCCATAAAAAGAAGTCCGGAGGAGTCAAATTTAGAGATCTCGGTGTCCAGTCAATGTTGTCTCTTTTCGACATCAGACGTCCAGGGAATTTTTGTTGCAGAAACTGAATTATTTCATTTGCAGTGTGGCATGGCGCACCGTCTTGTTGAAACCAATAACCAATAACCATTTGCGGGCAGACATAATGAGCTAACATCCACCGATATCGTTTTCCATCGACTGTTTCGTTTTGTCGGAAAAAATGGCCCAATGATGGGTTGGCGCAAATGCCGGACCAAACAGGCACTTTTTGATCATGCAATGGCGTTTCATGGATCTCGTGTGGATTCTACGTTCCCCAAATGCGGCAATTTTGCTTATTAACGCCGCCAAAGAGTGTGAAATGGGCCTCGTCGGTCATCAAAATTTGCTTCCAAAAATCAGGTTCAGTGTCAACCATTCGAGCGATTGTTTGGCCGTATTCCGAACGACGTGGACGGTCTGTCGGCAATATTCTTCTGAATTGGCGTTTCCAAAACTTGTCCAATCAAGTCAATCTGTTGAAAAATGTCAAAGTTACTCAATGTTTACATACCGACATAAAAGATGGCGCACCCTGTATATGTTTCGAATGTGCGTCTGTTGGTTGTTTACTTTATTTACAAAATTTACTTTAACTTTGGCCATCTTTGAAATTTCTTCAAGACATCTTCCAATTTCGTAAATAAATGAACAAAATGCTTATATTGATTTCTGTCTTACACAAGTATAATTTGTTACCTGTCATTTTCCAAAACCTTAATTTATCGCTTGTACACCGTTGATTTGCCCCTCTCTGTAAATTCTAGTATGGGCTCCATTGCTACTGAAAAGAATGACTCTCCAAAACTAGAAAATACCAAAATTACGAGCACAATTTTTTTCGAAATCCAAGTCGATCACAAAAGTTTATTAGTTAGAAATTATAAAGTAAAATTCAGAGTGTACTCATTCAACTTTAAGATCGGAAAAGTATTTACCATTGCCTAATTCGATTGCACAAAAACTTTGAAAATGCACATCATCTGATAATCAAGAACTGGAACAAATCAACACGAACAAATTTTTGATTGGTTTATGATTGGATCTCCAAGTCCACACGGCATGCGCATTGTTATATCGAAATTACACCCTGTGTCCAGATTACACTCTACTGAACAACTGGGTCGTATAATAGTTGTAGTACGGTCAAAAATTCGACGATCAACAATAAACAACATGACCATCAGCAATTTAGCAAATTAACTGAAAAATCAGAAAAACACGTGGAAAAGAAATAAAAGGGTTAAAACCGAAACGGAGATAAAAGGTATAATCCCAGTGAACATGCGCACATCGGCGATCACATATAGGAAGCCGTGACCAAGAGGTGAATGATGTTCAGTACAGTGGGCAGTGGGCACCTCGATGATTACAAGAGGTAAGATGCGTTTTGTCCACAGGCTACTCTGATAACAAGTCTTCTTTTTTTGCTAATCAGTTCTTCATAATTCATGGCGGAACGTCAGGCACCGGCCATGATAAATTGGTCAACGTTAATGCAAAATTTAATTCACGCCAAGGCATGGAGATCTGCACCAGGTTCGGTTCACCTTGACTGAACACACGCTTCTATGTCCCATGCTTGTTGCTCGTGCTTGAACGCTCCCAACCATAGGCAGGAGAATGGCTTAGACTGTCAATGAAAATAATTTTATTGATAGGTGTGGTAGATCAGCTTAGACACTAATTAAAATTTACCTGAACGGATCGTGGACTAGGTCAACTTGGTATTTATATCATAAAAATTATTTTTAAATCATAATTTATTACAAAGTGTAGCAAGGGTGCACGACGAAGGTTGGAAACATGAAATACGTTCGCTTTTAATCATTTCTATGCATTTTAGAGTATGAAATTCAAATTCCTATCGCAGCGCGTTATCTACCAACTTCTAAGGATATTTTTATTTTGTTTCCAATCTCTTTTGATAGGTAATTCATGAAACCATACTCCCAATCAATCATTTGATTTAAGAACCACTTCAACTTACTCTATGTATTAAACACAGGAATAAAAAATTTCACCTTAGTAGCTAACCGCCGGCCAGCGTTGAGTAAGAGTTACAACATAAACAAAATCAGCTAAGTTCAAAGAACTGCAACTGTTGAAACTACAGGTGCAATGTGGTCATGTCCGACTGACGCTCTGAACGTACTGTTGCATCTATTACCTATCGACTTCACAAGTATTGTGTCGCGCAGCGCTGACAGACTCAAGGAATCTGGGTGCTGGTATGCCAAACCATACGATCAAAGAAACATTATAGAATCTCTACTAACAGAAATGGTTAAATCGCCGAAATCAAGAAGGATTTCGCAGTGGGTTCCCAATCAGGGCGGAATGGAAGAAGTGTTCGGACATACATGAATTAGACATAGTCATATACACCGACGGTTCAAAGATGAACTGCGGAGTCTGAGTGGGTGTTTTCTCAGATATGTCGCAAAGTCTTACCACCCACCGAACTACGTCAGCGTTTTTCAGGCGGAGATACTGGGGAACCGGGAGGCCTGTAGGACTTTGAAGCAAGACTCTACGGTAAAGCGAAATGTCGTAGTCCTCACTGACAGCCAAGGCGCAATGGAGACCTTAGATTTGACTACCACCTCCTCTAAACTCGTCGAACAGTGCCGAGAGGAACTAGCCTACTTAGGAAGGCAGGTCAAAGAAACTCTGCTTTGGGTCCCAGGCACGGTTCTGCTCTTCAGGGTTCTCTAGTGAAATCTGTTCAAGTCCCACTAGTGACTGTTAATCGCCAAATCTCCTCTCACTTTCTTACAAACGCGAATTCTAGAATATCTAGGAAGATATGGCCATGCATCTTACTGCCGAAGCAGAACAGATGAACTCTTGAGCAGGAGCCGCGTAGACGTCTCCAGAGTCACGTCGGTCAGCACGGGTCACTACCCAATCGGCATCCACGCGGCCAGACTATATTCCCTAAAGTCAATTACCGCAGTTCGGGGATGCAAATGAGAGGGAAACTGTTATCCACCTTCTTTGCGGGTGTCCGGCTCTAGCTAGAGGCAGACTTCGTACATTAAGAAAACCTATATTTAATTGGAGAACTGATCATCTTTATAAACAGCTCTGGATGACTATGATAATCCACTCCAGCTCCAGGTCCCTGTAAAACTATGTATCTACTTCATCAGCCCTCAACGACCAGGTTAAGCGCGTTGTGGTTTTTGTGCTAATTGGGCCCTGTTTCGACTGACGGGCACCACGTAAACCAACGGACCAATGCATGAGAGATAGGAAGTAAGTAAGTAAAATGTGAAATAATAACAATGAGTTGGAAAATAAAAATTCATGTGTAATCCAATGTCTTAAATCTAAAGCTTATACCTAGTTCTTTCAATCTAATATTTACAATTAATTATTATTAATTCTATTTATGAAATTCTGTTCTAACTTGTTCGATAGTTCATGCACTAGTGGAATGCCAGCAAGCTCATGGAGTTGTCTGGTTGAGAAATGCCAAGGCTTATTCAATATCAACTTTAAACATTTGTTTTGACAATTTGCATTTTACTCTTGCGAATTTTCGCGCAGGAGTTCCAAATTGGGGCGGCGTATATCAATTGCGGGAGCATGATGGTTTTTTCATTAGCTTTTTAGCTAGCAAAAGCTTCGATTTTCTATTGATTAGTGGGTATAGGGATCTGATGCAATTTAGTAGCTTATTGGTAGCATGCTTGACATGAGCGTGAAATGTTAGTTTCTTATCAAGGTGTCTGTACCGAATATGTTCATCCTACTAAATGGTTGATAGCGTGAAGCTCGTTTTGTTGTAAAAAATAGGGATTGGGTTTTGGAGGGGTTTATTTTTATTTTCCAACTGTGGCAGAAGTTTGCGAGAGATTGGAGATGGTATTGAAGATTAGTTGTTATAATTGCCTGATCTATAGCCGTAGAATATATTGCTATGTCATCGGCAAAAAGTGCTAATTTGCAGTTAGGATGCTGGGGAAGGTCGGAAATGTACAAAATCTAATTTCTAATTAGACCTAAGGAAATTGGTGGTTTCCTAAAAATGTACTCAAGGCCTTAACAACACCTTAGGTGTTGAATTTTAAAAATCCTGAAAATTGTTTTAGGCGTTTATCAGAAAAAAAATAGCCAGATTGAAGAGAGGTTAAAATTTGGCAGGTGTTTGGCTATCTTAATCGCTTCCCTTAAAATCCGTTGGTGGTTATGGTTTGTCTTGGCCAATATATTGTTGCGAGCTAGGGGTTCGCCGGGATTTCAAGTAAAACACAATTCGGTTAAAATAAAAATAAGTGATAATTTATTTATCCGCACTTTAATTCACAGAATTATAATCACACAATAATTCGCACTGTATGGCAGTACCGCCCGCTTATACCATATATCGCTTGACTCGTTCACTTTCGTTCTCTCTCAACACGGTCGCGTATACTCGCTGGCTGTCGCAGTCGACGTAATCAAAATTACTGTGTCTTCGCTGAACGCTTCACCTGCTTATATACTACCCGGTTGCAGTCTAGGATGTACTTGAACGTTCGTTCAGTTGTGGAATCTTCTCGAAAGCTTCAGAGCCTTCGATTTCGATCTTCGTTCAGTGGTGTGTGCAGAGGATTCTAGTATATTGGAGAGCATTCGATAAGAAGAGAGATACAATCGTGTTGTTTCGCCTTATCTTCAGCTAGGTTTCTGATTGGGTTATTTTGCAACTAGGTATTCGGTTGTTGTTGTTTTCATTATGTGAAACGATCGAGTTGCACGGTTGCGCGGTTGCCAGGTTTACATGTAACAATATTTTAACGATGTCAAAATCGATTGAGCGGTTCTCTACCATTGCATGTTCCGCAATTGCCGATGAGTGGATCTGGTTCTTCTGTGTACAGCGCTGATGTTCACGAATCCTTGTTCTGATGGTACGTCCCGTTTCTATTATGTAGACTTTGTTACACGAGCCGCAGGGAACTTTATAAATTTCATCCAATTCCAGTGGGATTTTATCCTTTTGGTTTCCTAGGATGCCTCGGATAGTAGTTGCCGTAGAGTAAGTTGTCCGTATATCGGATTTCCTTAGCACCTTGCCGATTGTATCTGTGGTACCTTTTATGTACGGTAATATTACCACCCATTTGATAGTGTGCTCGTTCTTATCTTTACGATCTTGGTCTTGTGTGACTTTTGTTTGCATGCTTTGCTTATAGTGCTCTTCGTATATCCGTTAGCTGCAAAAGTTTCCTGTAGATGTCTCATTTCGTTGCGAAGGGTTTGCGGATTACCGTTGGTTATACATTGAGCTCTTTGGATTAGTGTTCTTAATACTCCTTCCTTCTGCCGTGTGTGATAAAGGACTCAGTCGAGTCTAAAACGTAAAACAAAAAATTAAAATAAACGTAGTTTACCCGGAAAAATATTATTTTCAGTTAAAAATGTACTGTGAAAACATTCACCAAAAGATGAGATATTTTGTCATGAAAAGTTTTTCATCCTCACCCAGAAATCAACATTTTTCATCTAAAACTTAATATCTAAGCGGGTTTCTGAGCTATGCGCCTTCAAACGCGTTTGCGTACGACAACTACGGTGGACATATGGACATTTTTCTTTTTCGGGGTCTACTAGTCCAAAACGAGAAAATACAAAATTTAAGGATAGCAAATTTGTTTCAGGTCGATTGCAATACTTTAGATAGAATTTAGTTTTTATGCAGATTGCATCCATCTTTCCGTCAATGGGTTTAAAGTTGATAACGACTTTTTTAAACTTTGATATCAGCTATAAATTCGACACCATGTTTTCTGCCTCCCGACTTTTTACCACTGATAAAGTAGTGCCCGCACTGATTCGGACGTTTCATGATTCGAAATAATACTCCAAATTTCTTTGCGGGAATCGTTGCAGTCCTTCCAATACGATGCTGTGTACCTGAGAATTCTTAACCCTTTGCCCACCTTCCAACCTGGAGGATTCTGCATAGATTCAGATGGTGAAGTCAGTTTTACCTGATATGTTGGAGTTCTTCCTGCTATTCATGATTCCTAATTATTTGCGGTAATAAACTTAGTCTTACAAATTTAACCAAAAATCCGGATTCCCAATTTCAACACTCTAGATCGTAGGTAGCATTCTTCGGTTACAACTGTACTTAACGTAATTTCATTTGCATTATTTCATCTCAAGATTTATTTGTAGTGCGGCCCTTGGCGAACTTCACCCTCACCTTTCCTCCGCCCGTTAGGAATAGCGTGTATGTTTTCCTTGACTTGTTTTTCATGTCGCTCCATGGTATGGAGGACATCTGATCATACGTCAAGTCCAACATTTCTCCTTGTTTGGTGACAATGGTATATACCTTGCGGTTGACGGGTTCCGGGAAACGCTGGATGGCTAGTTGTAGATTGTCGGTGTCCTCTCGTGACACCTTTGTGCCAATGTCGCGACCTGGCGTGATTGGCAGTTGGTCGTTCCTAGTTCCGGAGGTTGTGGGTGTCTTTTGGTGGGGTTGTGCTGATGTTTTATCAGGTGTGCTGACCAACAACGGAGTGCGTCCGGGGGTTGACGGCAGTTCGGAAACGAGATTGCACCCTGGAGTTGGCGGCAGGTAGAAGGCGAAATTGCGCCCTGGAGTCGGCGGCAGATCGAAGGCAAGATTCCGCCCTGGAGTCGGCGGCAGATCGGCGGTTGGCTTGAACCGTCCTTCTTCTAGCAGTTCCTCCTCGGAGAACCATTTGGATTCCCAATTTCAACACTCTAGATCGTAGGTAGCATTCTTGGGTTACAACTGTACTTAAAGTAATTTCATTTGCATTATTTCATCTCAAGATTTAAATTTTAATAATATGACTAGAATGCCTGTACCTCCAACTGTAGCAAATATCTGTACGGATAGGTTAGGTTATAGTAGCAGCCAACGGATCAATTAGACCATTCGGTTGGTCCTTTGCGATACTACTGTACGGTTATTGCTACAACATTTCTATGGAGTGTAGTACCCGCGTAATTAAAATAGTTTTTCCTACGTTTTGATGATTTTAATAAGTTTGTTCTCGCGATACTAAATAATTGCCATTTTAACAAACATGAAATATAACTACATAGGAAAATTAATTAGTTTGAAATGTGAAAGCCTTCAATCAGGTATAAAACTCAACACCTCACTCAATTTCAAATAAATCTGTCATAGGGGATGCGGTTCATAGATTTTCGCTCATGAATATCTGCGTGTTGTACAAATCAGTAGTTCGGATAGCGATTTTGTTTCATGGACTTTCTATAATAATATATTGCTGCTGAAGCATAATATAATAATGGCTATGCGCTCTGGCTCTGCTGAACTGCACCCAGGCCTAACATGCCCTTCCTTTTATTTCATCGTAAATACGTCGAGACGACTGTAAGTCAGGGCGATAAAAAGCACTTGGCTGCCTTTAATATACTGTGACTGGGGTGATTCGATATCTCTTTACGACTGGGTAATATTCCTACAAAGCAATACTTTGAGAAAAATCCTTTTGACCTTTTCACTCCGGAAAGGCATAATATTTTATTTTGTATACGAAAATGGCAATTGTACCTAAAAATTGCGATAAAGGGACATTTGTGTAAAAAACAATTTTTTTATTCCTATAGTAAATGACACACTCTCAAACGCTTAAAGAATTTTAAGAATTTCATTAGAACTTTAACTAAATCTCAACAAAAATATTATAGAGGTAAGCGGCAAAGTAAGTTTTTTTGCAAATCATTCATTACTTCTGAAATACTGCAATTCATCTTCAAATTATTTTCAGTTTTTGTTGTCTTAACCGAATTCGATGTGTTGTTTTAATCGATGACAAGCAGAATTTAGGACATAGTTTTACTTAAAATAATTCTTTGAATTAGTTTAAATTTTCATTACATTACACAATTTGTACGAGGTATCTCAAGCATCGGTCTGCTGAGTTTCTAGTGTGATATCAATTAACTTTAACTTATTTCCGTTTCAGTGATTCTTACAATATTCAACGAACATTTCTCAAAATATACCTCCGTCACGATCACGATAAGCCAAGATATTCTAGATGAAATACTAAATTTCTATTTAAATTAAAGTAGGGAGTTCAAAGGTTGTTTAGGGTGTGCTTTTTATCAGAAATATGGTGAAGGGCGCCCATACAACATTTTGTAGGGAGGGGCGAAGCTATGGCTTAGAAGATTAAGTGATGTAACAAATATTTATAAAATTCGATAAAACCTAGTACCCAAGGTCTCAGAATAAAGGATTCAATTGACCTAAAGATTCGGAGGTACACGGTGGTGCAAAAAGGACTTATGGTTTGACTTTGTTATAACTTTTTCATTTCAATATTTTTTTTTATTTTTAAGTATTTTAAGTAGCTTTTTGGCAGCTACAAGAAAATTTGATCTCTTCACCGATTTGCAGTTTTTCCCGGACGCAGTTGCAGGTAATAGTTTCAAGAGCATTAATAGTTGAGAAATGTCCCTAGCCAAAGAAAAGTTAAATTCTTCATTTAAACATCGCTGTAAATTTCCTCAATTTTACAAACAATTCTTGGCCATTCTTCAACAAGTTTAAATGATCAATCGCTGTACTCTTTTTCAAAATCATATAGAATCTGTAAAGAAAAAGTAGTACTAATAGACTTCATTTTACAATAAAAAAATTTAAAAATCATCGTGTTTCGGATAGTAGGCATGATGCACCCTCTGATCAGTCCATGCCATCCGATGACGAAACAGCTCCTTCGGACCTAGTCCAACACAGTTTTAAAAAGTTAGCTTCTTCAGTGAAGGTTTTTCAACTGTCATGTCCTCAATGGCAGTAGCCAGGACAGCCATAAATCACAGACGGGATTTCGTATTGGTGTTTCGCTCTAGAAACTCCTCTGACGCCAAAAAAAAATCTTAAAATCATACCAGTTTTGGGACCAATAAGAGAAGGCACAGAATGGCGTATCCGGTACAACAACGAGTTGTATAACATCTATGACAACCCAGCTGCATCGACTGTTATAAAATTTCGTAAGCTACAATGGGTAGGCCATATGGAGCGAATGGACGACGGAAGAATTCCCAAACGCACACTGAAAGGTAGAGGTCATGGCATACGACCGGTAGGAAAACCGCGGAAATGGTATGAGGACTCAGTTGACGCACATTGCAGATCGCTTCTTAGATGCACAAATTGGAGGTTAGGTTAGGTTAGGTGGGTAGCTATTGACAGAGATAGCTAACACATAGACCGCTAGATGGGTCCGTTGTGATCCCACTGCACCACTGCACGGCGCCTACGGCTGATGGCTGTTTTTTGGCTAATTTCCAAGGTCAAACTGAGCCCAATTAGCCACGGTATTGCTCTATCAATTATTTTTCCGTGTTTCTTGGTGCGAAGGAGAGGAGAGTTGGAAGGAATTGTGGAGAAGAAAGGGGATACCGAACTTAATCAGTTTTAGGAATGGGAAGGAAGATCAGGAATCGCGCCGGGTATGGTAGTGTACTGGCAGGTGTTAGTCATCATAATGTTTCAGTACTATTGGCTGTGATACAATCTACAAGTTGCCTATAGCAAATCAACTACTGTCTAGCAGCTCTGATGGTATTTGTGAATCTGATAAGAATGTACACAGAACTCATTTTCTCAGGTTTAAATCCTTTACAAGTGACCCTATTAAACATTCCGCACTGTTCACGATTTATATTAATATTCTGAAACCAATAGCAACTGAAAAATTCATGTAAATAAATTATGCATTGAGTGAGAATTGAACCCCGGTAGCAATGTTTTCAAGCCTAGTACACTACCACTGGACTACACCTGGCCCTACAAATTGGAGGACGCTGGCGCTGAACCGAGATGACTTCAGACAATGTATCCTGCAGGCCCTGGCCCGAGTTGGGCTGTCGCGCCATTGATGATGATGAGTTTTTGATTGTAGAAATAGAACGGGAAATGTCAGTAAATGTCGACCTCATTGTAAACATATAATTTGCTGTGTTGCTGTATTTGAAGTAATCTACATTTGATCGAGTCCTATTGAAGAACTGCATCACAATTCTTAAAAAATTTAAAGTCCGTTGAACTAATTTCAACCGAATTTTGTTACGTCTACTGTTTCAATACCAGATTTTTTCATTTTCGATCTAGCACTTTCTCCAACAATTTAAATTTTTTTTACATTAGTATTTTTGAGGCTTGCAGCAAACCAACCTGTATTTGATTGTGGATTGATGAAAAGGTCCTACAGAAAGCAGGTATGTGATTAGAAAATTGAGTGCCATATTTGTAACTAACTGTAAAATTACAATGCCTTCAATTTACTTGAGTAATTTACACTGCTACGATATGTCGGGAAAGTGTCAGTGAAGGATAGTACTATGGGAAATGTGTAAAAGTGACCCAGTTTTTGTTGATTCTTCGATCAAATTATGCAGCATTTACAGTGTAACGACTTTCGGGAAAATCAGCCGATATGAGCGAGAGGAATATAGTGTTTGCACATAATATGCACAATGATGTAGAACGAGTAGTCATGATAGCGCTGGTGCTATACAACAAGGAGAAATTAAACAGCTGGACTTTGGCAGTTTCTTTTTGCAAATAGACATATGTATAAAAAAATTGTACAATTCTCATTCATTCTAAATTTAATATGTAGTTACTGCAGCTATTTCCTTACACTGGAGCACGCACCTAATAACTGTCAAATAGCAACAACCAATTTTACGGGATATTCCCCGCTAAAAACGTGTGTGCACTTATATTTATTCTCCGTTTGCAAATGTGTGATTACAAAATCAGTGAATGAGTCATAAAATACTACCTTCGAGTATATTTGCTATAAAGTCGGTCATGTTCAGTCTATTTTTATGGTAAAGGGGAACAAAGAAACACAACTAAATTTAACACATCGGCCGATGTTTTTCTATCTCTGTTCTTTTCTAGCCCGTGAACATCGGGAAATGAATACGAGAATTTTTGTAATACTCACTTGATTTTGTTCATATTCAGGTTTCTAGTTTCAACTATTGAATAATTAATGTCCGCAATTTCAACTTTGTAGCTTCTGACGTTCAGAAGTTATCAACACTATTCTTAAGCACATATTTTAAAGACTTTTGTATGATAGCTTCCCGAAGGAGTTGACGGATGTTACTAATTAATGAACTCCGTCTTAAAACTAATTCCTGTAAATTTTTTACGACCTGCTTTAACGTGTTCCTGACGCAAGTTTTATAACTTGCGTACATTTCTGAATGACTTTTCGGCGCCAAGAAAATCCTGTTCGATTTGCTTCATATTCAATTCTTGTATGCGAGGTACCCAAAGGAGTGGAAGGATGTTGCCCAATAACGAATATACCATTACTTTTACCATTTGCAGGTGGTGGCAAAATTTCAACTTCCTAGTTTAACGCATTCTTGAGTTAACATGCTAACGGACGGACGGACGGACAGCAATCGTATTTGGGGTTTTGGTCACAACTGAACATTAAATAACATTTAACATTTCTCGTCCTTTTTTTCAGACAAATGGTGGGACACGTGAAACGTAATATTCAAAAAAACGTTATTAGTTCTCCGTTTATAGCTGCTATTAAGCCATTTTATTGTTCCACGAAATTTGGAGACATTCTTGACTTTCGTAAGGTTCAATTTCTCAGGACCTTAACTGTACTGAATGTGCTTAATATCGATCTTAGTATCGAGCTTCGTTCTGTGATAACAGATCTGGTTTATGATGAATTTTAGTATAAATAAATAAATAACAACATGGAACTCTAACCCAGGAACTCAGTGTTAGTGGATTAACGTGCTAGTCACTACGCTATCGCGGCCTATACCCAGAATATAAAAAACGGTCTCTATAACTTTTTTATCGGATGCTTCACTAAACTTAAAAAAACATAAACGGATGAAAGGTACGAAAATTCGAACAGAATATTGATTCCAATCTGAAATTATCTGCGAAATGTCCTGAAGGAACGAGCCTGACAGATAATAGATATTCTGGTATGGAAGGAAGCATTCAACCAATAAAACTTATCGAATAGCTTGAAAAAATGCAAGGGCTTTTGTACGATGCGACGGCGAAAGGCGAAAGCTATTGAATTTTTAAATTTTTATTTCACTGCACATTTTCTAAAATTTGAATACTTCATTCGCTATGTATGAAAAATTGCTGGGCGAATGAAACCTAAAAAAAATCATAAAAGCTAAAATAAGATGCACACGACACAGGCAGACTGTCAGATTTTTATACTAAATGCTTGTACATACTAATTAAAATTGGGTTAAATATTTAAATTAAATACTTTATTATTCTGTTAATTAAATATAAAAGTGACGCATATTTCACATTAAATTACCAGAAATAGGATACTCCACAAAATTTAGACAAAGTCCTGTATCTTCAGTTGTTGATGAGATCGGTGTAGGTATTGTTATAAATTTTTGTAAAAATAATTTGTAAAAAGCCATTGAGGCAAAATATGATAATTTCACTGATGCGACTGCTTAAAATTTATAATTAAGAAGAAACATACTGCAGTCACGATCGGCTGCAAGCCAATCGTATGATACTCTAGTTGAAATACTGAACTCCGATTTATATTATAGTTGTGGATAAAGTAGAATAAGGTGTGTGCAAGTAGTATGTCCTTTATTTAAGACTCCCATTTGACTCGAAACTGAAAGACAATATCGTCAGTGTTTAATTTCATATATTAAACTGGGTGCCTCATCGAAAAAAAAAATTTTCCTTTTTGAAGGACTTTCACATGGTAGGTGCAGGAAAGATTCACTTGATTTTTGACATATTTATCCTTTTCCTTGGACTCATTTAAAAATTAATGTGTACAAAATTTCAAATTCCTAGCTTGGAGCGTTCAAAAGTTATCGAAGAATATTTTTTAACACGTGTCTAAGGGATTTTTTGTATGGAAGCTACCAGAAGGAGTAAAAGGATTTAGCTGACTAGTAAACTCGAATTTCGTGTTCACTCAAAACTAATTTGTACAAAATTCCGAATTCGTAGCTAAACCTTACTTGACTTATAGTGAGTTCCATAAATTAAGTGAAGACATTTTGACAAGATATTTGTATGGCAGCTACACGAAGGACTAACGAAATTTTCTTCATAATCATACATTTAGCTCCAACTAACGGAAAATCAACACATACAAAATTGCGAAGTTGTAGCTTAAACCCTTTTGAAGTTATCGGCCAATATTCTTGAACTCGGTTTTAAGGACATTTTGTATGGCAGCTACCCGAAGCAGTAGGACGATTTTGCCCGTTAACAAACTTAGCCTTACAAATTCGACCAAACATCTAGATTCAAAATTTGAAGATTCTAGGTCAAGACGTTCTTGAGTTATCGTGCTTACGGACAGACAGACGGACGGACGGATAGACAGACGGACGGACAGACAGAAGGACGAACGAACGTCAAGCGGATTTTAATTAAATACGTATGATGTGGATTCCATACTATAGAATAGTACTCTAAGTCAGTGATTCTCAACCTTTCTTTCAACATGGCAAACTTTTAATAATTAAAAAATATGCCAACAGTCTGGGCGCAACTTTATTATTTTATGTGTAGAAGTCTGAACGTGTTTAATACTGAGATCCGGTGTAGGTTACTATGCGACTGACAAACTTAAAAATAA
The DNA here is from genome assembly GCA_951812415.1 of Beris morrisii. NCBI lineage: Eukaryota > Metazoa > Arthropoda > Insecta > Diptera > Stratiomyidae > Beris > Beris morrisii. The sequence continues at coordinate 76,981,857 of OX638310.1, forward strand.
GGTTCCAAATAGTCTCATGGTTATCCCTTTTTTATTTTTTCCCTACTAGAGGTCTACCGACGACCCCAACTCCTGTAAAATTTTGAAGATCATATCTGATATTTGTTTCTGAGATATAAAAATTACATTTTTTGAGAAATTACTGTCCCCCCACTTTCGTGCTCTACCTCCCCCCTCAAAAAATTTACTTTCAGTAGACTCCACTTGTGATACCATATACAGAAACTAAATTTTATCTTCCTGGTTTAATTGGTTCGGAAGATATTGTAATCCAAAGTTGTTCACCACCCACCCTCACCCTTGCCTAATCTTGAAGTATCCCTAAGGACAACCACAAAGTTTCAATCTTCTGACATCAATTGGTCAGGAGATATCGATTTTAGAATGTTTCAATCCCGTCTTTCAAGCGTTTCGGACTCATTGTTTCCCCCCCTACTTCCACACCCTTCATTCGCTATCGACCATTGCAAATGAGTCCACTATCATAGTACTACATAAGTTCTAAGTTTCAGCCTCCTAGCATAAGTGGTTCCTGAGATCTAGAAACCAAAATTTTTCGTCCAAAATGCTCCGCTCTCCTCACCCCTCATACCCCACCCCCTTAAAATATACCAGTCGTAGGGGTTCACCCAATCTACCCACCATATAAATTTCAACCTAATATCTCAACGGCTTTAGGAGCTACGTGCCTTCAAAGGATTTTGCGAAAATTTTTTTTTCCTTTTTTGGGGTTTACTAGTCCTAAAACGTGAAAATACACAGTTTCAGAGTAGGAAATTTTTTTGAAATTTCAGGTCGATTTATTATTGAAAAATAATAAAATATACAAAATAATTTTTAGTATATGAATTCGTAAAATTTTACGGCACACTTAAAGAATCTCGTGGCACACTAAAGTGCCGTGGTTGAGAATCACTGCTTTAAGTTATAAAGAAAACAACAACAAAGCGGTACTAACACGTTTAACAGAGGACGATATACACAAAACAAGCCCAGAGAGATTGTGATATGGTAACAAAATTAGTTTGGGGTCGAATGTTACCCCTAGATCGCTCATACGGATGACAAGGATGGGTGATGCTGGATTTACACCGAACACGTCGAGGTGCGATTTTACTTACACTTTAAAAATCAACCAATCAGACGACGAAGAAGTCCAACAGTGCTCTACTTTTCGGACGAAAAACCGGTAAGTGATGGTCTTGTGAGGGTAGTAAAGTAGCTCTGCAAATGTTCGGTGAGAGAATAGGTAAAGACCGAAGATTTCACTTTATTATAAAACAGAACAGCGACCTCGACTGCTGACTGCGACTACGATTTCAACCGAAGTTCAACTCGTGGTAATTACAATATTAACTGAGACTTCACGACACTTAATGGAAGCAAAAATAACTGTCATTATCAGAATGGCCACATTGAAAAAAATCTGCAAAAAGTCTGGGCGTAACTTTACTACTTTTTGGGTAGAAGTTTGGAACGCGTTTAATGCTAGGTGCGGGGAAGGTTACTATACGACTAACAACCTAAAAAATAACGTTCCAAATAGCCTTCTGGTTATTCTTTTAGTTGTCAGTCGCACAGTAACCTACACCGCATTAAACGCGTCCCGGACTTCTACCCAAAAAATAATAAAGTTGCGCCCAGACTGTTGGCGCATTTTTACTTTATTATTTTTTAATAATAAAGTATTGTAATCGATCTGAAATTAAAAAAAAATTTGATACTCTGAAATTTCGTATTTTCAGGTTTTAGGACTTTAAAACCCCAAAAAAGCAAAAAAAAATGTCCGTCTCTCCGCCGTACGCAAAAGCGTTTGAAGGCGCGTAGCTCTCAAGCCCGTATTAAATTTTTATGGTTTTTATGGTGAATGAACTCCTACGAGTGGTATCTTTTGGGGCGATGGGAGTGTGAGGGGGGAGGCGGTGTTTCGCCCAGACGGTTGGCAGATTTTTTTTATTCATTTACGTATTTTTTTCAATTTCAATAAAAACATAGGATTAAAATATCGAATATTAAAAACTCTGAAACCGATTTTTAGACGATTGTACATAAAGCCCGTTAAAGTAAAAAACAATTAGATATCTCGTCAGATCTAAGTGAATTGTCAGAATTCGTAAAAACGAACACAATAATTTTGCACCTTTTTAGGGGTTGAATATCACAAAATCCTGAAATTAATTTTTAGATCGCTATGGAAATCCTATAGAAGAAAAAGCTAATTCAATCTCATTAGCCCTAAAAGATTTTTCAGCAATACCTTATATCACCCAGGGGGTTTAGTATCAAAAAATTCTTAAATCGGGTTTTTCTTCGATTAAATTTAAACCCTTTAGTGAATGAGAATTCGATATCTCATTAGAAATATGAAACATATCAGAATTCGTGAAACTGTACACAACCATTTTACACTCCCTTAGGGGTTGCATATCGAAAAATTTTAAAAGCGTTTCTAAGCACTTTAATAAAGATCCCGCAGAACTAAAACTAAAAGTTGATAACTCAACATGCCTAAAACATATTATGGAAGTCGTGAAAATGTTGAAAAAACCCTTTTCAGGGAAATGTCCCTCCACTTTTGTACGCCAATGAAAATCTGAAGTTTATTTGCTTTAATTACACCTGTAGCATATCCACATATACGTAATAAGTTTCAACTTTCTAGCATAAGCCGATTCTAAAATATAAAAAACCCCCAGTATCGTGCTACCACTTTCAAAAATTTTCTAGAAACCTACATAGTGGCTCTATATAGTCTTTAATTTTTAGCTTTTTATCTTTTACTGTTTTTGAGAAATAAAAATTTTTCCTTTCCACCCCCTCCCACCATCACATCCTACGCCCTTTTGCTCTGCTAGAAATCTACTGGAGCTTCTGCAAAATTTCTAAGATCATATCTTATACGATTCTTGAGGAGATATGGACTTTAGAATGTTTCAATTTCAGCTTTAGAGCATTTCGGACGCATTATTCTAACCCCACTCCCACACCACTCAACCAATCGCGACCATTTTTTCCCAAATGGGTCCACTACCATAGTTCTAAGCGGTTCGTGAGATCTAAAAACCAAAATTTTTCCTATAAAGGCCCCACCCCTCACCAACCAAAGGTACCACCCGTAGGGGTTCACCCATTGTTTCCACTAAAAAATTGTAACTTAATATATCAGCGGGTTTGTGAGCTACGCGCCTTCAAACGCTTTTGCGTATGGCGTCTACAAGAATTGCTCAATTACGAAAATGGTTAGTTTTAATGGTAAATATTTTCGAAAGTTCTGAAGCTAGAGCAATAAATTTTCCCTTGAGGTAACAAACTAAACTTTTATAAAATCGGGGAAAAAATTAGGTTACAGGGAAATGGCCGTGAAAAAAAATTGTTTCTTCAGAAACTATTAGAAGGCTATAAATCGACTATCTCATTACGTAAAACAATCATCAAAATCATTTTTCAAAGCACCGAGCATTTTTCCTTGAATGATGAAACAATTATTTTGTTACCAGTACTGGTTGGAAAGTTATTGATATTAATAGAAGACAACGCGAAAAATGCTGAAGAACGACATGCTTCGAAAACGGGCACATGTCGGAACGGTGGATTTAGCTTTTCGACTGGTCCGGCACATGAATTTATAGCAACACACCCTGTACATCTAATCATTCTAGGAGATATTAAAAAATTAAAATCAGTGATAACATATAACATTTCTTTAAGCCTTGTGAGTTGAATATCGAAAAATTCTGAAAACGCTTTTTGTTTCAGTAAGTGAAAACCTAGTCGATCGCTCATTTGTCTTAAAATATATTGACGAATTCGTGACAAAAAAAAATATGCTTCGTTTTCAACTCCTTGCCGGCATTATACGTGTTTGTACAAGTAGCCCACCGATGTAACAACAATTCGATATCTCTTTGGGCTTAAAACAATTTTTTTAGGAATAAAAACAAACATGCTTAGCACAATTTCACACTAAAAACCGTGTCAACGTCATAGAAGAAAAATAGTGCCAAAAGTACAAGCTTCAAGGTAGGTAGATTCTTGACCAAACACTTTTAAATGTTTATACATTTTATTGATTATTCTTGGAAAAAAATAAAGATATTTTGTTACCAACAATTTCGTCAATTAATCATTAAGTGGTATAAGAAAATAAGAAATAATAAGAAATACTTGGCCAAATGAGCACATTACATTGATATTAATACCCTAAATGTTGATGGATGATTTCAGTCTGAGACTGTTAAAACACTGAAAATAAAATATTCAACGACGTTTCATTTTTTCCTAATCCTAATTACAATCTTTATAAGAGGTCAACGGTAGAGAAAAAAGCCAAAAATCATTCCACTGATCACTTCTGAACGCTCTAATTTAACTTTTGGGTATAATCAATCACGACCTTCTTCGATCACATTAAAGTCAACCTATTTTTTCCATACATTCACCTGTTCACTGAACATGCTGAAATTAATATTTTAATAAGATTTGAGCAATAATTAGAAGAAGAAAAAATTCCAAAATGAAGATATTTTGTCATGAGATTAATTATATGCTTGCATTTTAAAAGCAAGTCATACAGTGTTTAGATTTGAATCTGAACTTGAAACTTGTGGCTGTTTTGTATGAATAGGAATGTAATGAGAAAAAACATCGATTGTCGGTACATGCCCATATTATTTTCGAGAAAAAGAACTTCGACAAAGTAAAAAAATATTTTCAAATTGTCTGGGTTGAATTTTATTAAATTTTGGGACAAAATCCGGGACGCGGTTAAAGTGGAAATGTTTTGTATGGTTAATGTTCCAAGGTATAAAGGTATACCTGTTTTTAGATATTAAATCAGTATATACATTTTTCCCATCGCCAATATTCCCGCATTTTTACACATGGTGGAATTCATGTCGTAACTCACTTATTACAAGGAATTATAGAAAATCTGCCATAAGTTCGGTGGCAACTTTATTATTTTACGGTATAACGTCCAAGAAGCTGTTAAATTTGTTAATTTAAGCGATTATATAAAAAAAGTAAAAGTAAAAAAGGAATTAGATACATCATCAGACCTAAGGTATGTTTACAGTGGATAAATGTACACTTCTATAAAGGTTAAAAATCAAAAACTATTATACTAAAATTTATTTTTAAGCAATTATATAGAAAGTCTTCTAATATGTCAATTCGAAATCTCATGATATCTTAGAGATATGCCAGAATTCGTGAAAAGATATACAGCCCATTTACGTCCCTTAGAGGTTGAATATTGAGAAATCCTAAAAACGATTAGAAAGAGCATACAGCCTTTATGTTGAAGTAAAATTAGCTCGATATCTCAGTAGACCAAAGAAATATGACGAAATTCGCGAAAATATGTGGATGGTTAGAAAAATGAATAATGTTAAGTTCGATTGAAAGTCAAATTATTATAAAATTGATTATGAAAAGATCTCTTTTCGGCAGTCACCGGCCTCTAAAGATATAGCATAGGGATATCTGTCTTTATTCCTGTTTGATTGCGAAATAAATATGTGTCTTCGGTAATGTTAAATTTTTTCATATCTCTTAGGTCTGATGAGGTAGTATATTGGTTTTACTTTATTATTTTAATAATAAAGTATTGCTATCGATTTTTAAAAAAAAAAAATTTGCTACCCTGAAAAATTTTTTTTTCACGTTTCATGACTAATAGACACCAAAAAAGCAAAAAAAAATTTCAGTCCGTCTGTGCGCCGTCCGCCGTACGCTAAACGTTTGAAAGCTTATAGTTCTCAAACTCTTTGAGCTATTAAGTTGAATTTTTTTTTGTTGGTAGACTGAGCAGACCCCTTCAAGTGCCCACCTTTTGAGTGGTGGGGGTGTGAGGGGGGAGGTGGGGGAAGCGTTTTAGACGAAAAATTTTGGTTTCTAGATCTCAGTAACCGCATAGGTTAGGAGGCTGAAACTTGGAACGTATATAGAGCATCGATAGTGGACCCATTTGCAAAAAAAAATTATTATATGGGTAAAGGGGTGTGGGAGTGGGGGGAATAATAATGCGTCAGAAATGCTCGAAAGCCAAGATTGAGACATTCTAAAATCCATTTCTCCTAATCGGAATTTAATAATTAAATTAGAACTTAATGAACATCTGTGTGTATACTAGGAGAATAGATCAGCAACAAATTTTTGAGAGGGGGCAGTGACGTACGGAGGTGGGGATTGAAAAACTTTAGATTACGATATCTCACGAACAAATTGCACTAGAGAAATAAAATTTGGTTTCTGCATAAATGTTGACAAATAAGGATTGCTGAAAGTAAAATTTTTTAAGGGGGCGGTGGAGCATGGAAGTGGAGGAGGTAAGATTTTTTTTAAAAAATCACGTCTCATATCTCAAGAACGGTGTAAGATAGATGCTTAAAATTTTTACCATAGGTAGGCCTAATAGACCTCCAGCAGAAAAAAAATTTTCATGGATGAGGGTGTAGAGCGTAAGGGTGGGGGAGGGTGAAAAGGAAAAAGTTCCGATTTTTATATCTCGAGAACCTATAACAACATAAAGCTGAAACTTGGTATTTAGATAGAACTGTAGTAGCAGCATGTTGGAAAAATATAATTTTTTATAGGGATAGTATGGTACGGGGGTGGGGGGTGTTTTGCCTAACTATAGAACGGCTTATACTACAAAGTTGAAATTCGGTACGTATATGTAAATCAACTAGAAAAGTAATTTTGATTAAAAAAAAATTCAAATATCCATTGCCGTTCGGAAGTGGGGCAAAAAAAATGATCAGTGAAAATGGAATGCATATATTTTCACGATTTTCGTCATATCTATTAGGTCTTTCGAAATAATGAATTCATTTTTTTTCTACGGGTTCTTCATATAAATACCTAGAGAGTGATTTCAGGGTTTTTTAAAATTGGACCCCAAGGTGGTGTAAAGGGGATTATATATTTTCGCGAATTCAGCCGTATCCCTCAGGTCTGATTAGATATCGAATAACCTTTCACTTCCACGGACTTATTTAATAATCACCTAAAACTTGTTTTCAAGGTTTTTCCGTTTTCAACCCCTAAGAGTGTAAAAACGGGTTGAACACGTTTTCACGAATTCCGTCATATCTCTTAGGAGTGATAAGACATCGGATTGGTTTTCACTTCCTCGGGCTTTCTTTATATATATCTAAAAACTCATTTCAGGATTTTTGGATATTCAACCTCAAAGGGTTGGAGGAAATTACTTTTTGGTCGACCATATTGAAATAAAAAATCTGCCAACAGTCTGGGCGCAACTTTATTATTTTTTGGGTAGAAGTTCTGAACGAGTTTAATTCTGAGATGCAGTGCAGGTTACTATGTGACTGAAAACCCAAAAAAAAGTCCGGGATGCGGTTAAAATGGGGTCGCGCTAGAATACTTACGCCGCTGCCTCATATAACATATTAATTACATAATTGGTTCATACACCGGGACGAGATCTAGTCCTAGTATAATATCAGTTGTTACGCCATTACAAGGTTTTTCGTGACTTGGTTTCGGGCCATTACATGAAATCGGAAATGCGTTTGAAGACGATTATATAAAAAGTCTGTGGGAGTGCAAACCAATCTAATATCTCATCAATCCTGAGAAATATGTCGAAAGCCTTACGTCCTATTGGAGTTGAATAACAAACATCCTGAAATCAACTTTTTGACGATTATGTAGGAAGCCTTAGGAAGTAAAAATGAGTTCGATATCTCATGAGAACTAGAAATATGTAAGAATTTGTGGAAACATATGCAACCCCCTTGCACACCCTTTGAGGTTGAATATCCAAAAATCCTGAAATGAGTTTTTAGATATATATAAAGAAAGCCCGAGGAAGTGAAAACCAATCCGATGTCTTATCACTCCTAAGAGATATGACGGAATTCGTGAAAACGTGTTCAACCCGTTTTTACACTCTTAGGGGTTGAAAACGGAAAAACCTTGAAAACAAGTTTTAGGTGATTATTAAATAAGTCCGTGGAAGTGAAAGGTTATTCGATATCTAATCAGACCTGAGGGATACGGCTGAATTCGCGAAAATATATAATCCCCTTTACACCACCTTGGGGTCCAATTTTAAAAAACCCTGAAAATACTTTCTAGGTATTTCTATGAAGAACCCGTAGAAAAAAAATTAATTCAATATTTGGAAAGACCTAATAGATATGACGAAAATCGTGAAAATATATGCATTCCATTTTCACTGATCATTTTTTTTGCCCCACTTCCGAACGCCAATAGATATTTGAATTTTTTTTTAATCAAAATTACTTTTCTAGTTGATTTACATATACATACCGAATTTCAACTTTCTAGCATAAGCCGTTCTATAGTTAGGAAAAACACCCCCCACCCCCGTACCATACTACCCCTATAAAAAATTATATTTTTCCAACATGCTACTTGTTATTATATATATTATTATATATTGTTATAGGTTCTCGAGATATTAAAATCGGAACTTTTTCCTTTTCACCCTCCCCCAGCCTCACCCTCTCCACCCTCACCTTCAAAATTTTTTTTTCTGCCGGGGGCCTACTTCTGGTAAAAATTTTAAGCATCTATCTTACATTGTGCTTGAGATATAAGACGTGATTTTTTTAAAAATTGCTTACCCCCTCCACTTCCATGCTCCTCCGCCCCCTTAAAAAATGTTACTTTCAGCAAACTTTATTTGTCAACATTTATACAGAAATGGGCTCAACTCATTAGAAAAAATCCTGCAAACCTTTTCTAATATTTATATGATGAATCTATTGAGAACAATTCTGAAGACGTAAAAGATATGATGAAATTCATGACAATACACTCACTCCATTTTTACTGATCATATTCTTGCCCCCTTCCGTACGCCAACAGACCCAAATTACTTTTCTAATACATATACATATACCCATCTAGTTTCAAAATTGTAACATAAGCCATTCTAGAGATAGGAAAAACAACCCACACACCGTACCATGCTACCCTTATCAAATTTTGTTAGGTCGTGCCACTACTATAACTCTACGTAAATACGAAGCTTCATCTTTACATCATTAGCGATTCTCGAGATTAAAAAATCAAATTTTTTTCTTTTTCACCATGCTCACCCTCTCTCCCTACACCCCCTTCCTGTGCCTACCACCCTGCACACCACTGCCCTTCCTTAACAATTTTATTTTCGTAGTACCTATACCTGTTGTGACCACTAATCTCTTATAAGGTCTCTTTTCCAGGGGCTCACTTCACACACTTTGATTTATTTATGTCTATTTTAACTTAACTTTTTAACAATTTAGTTGTACTAGAAATACATGAACTTTTTAAATGCTCAATCTACCGGTTTCAACCGCGTCGATAATCTAACCTCTCCGACTTAAAGTCGCAACAAGACTCCCTGTTTTCCAACCTTGGGAAAATCGATCCGTAATTATCGTTTAGTTAGCTAATGATCACCGACCCTATAATTGCTGATCTGCATCGACCAATTCTCAATTGACAATTTACACGAGTTGTATTTTAGCTGATCGATAGATGTCGCATTTTTCTACCTGACCACATATGTCTGATCCTTGTAATAATTTAAATGCATCACCTCGTGTCGGAAATTGTGACATAGTTCGAATATTCAACACAATTACCGTTACAAGGCATGCATGGAGAAAGTCGGGGCCACGACAAACCTATAAATTATCACTAAGTTTCAACTTTGTGACCGTTTAGGAGACACCGATTTTAGAATCTCTCGATCTCAGCTTTCGAGCGTTTCAGACGAAATGTTTTCTCCCCATTTTCAGACCCATATCCACCCTCCTAGCATAAGCGGTAATAGATCTAAAAGCCAAAATTGTTCGTCGTAGACGATTCCCCAAACTTTCCCTTACACACCCACCCATTAAAAGATGGCAAATTTAAGGAGTCCACCCAGTCTAACCACAAATAAATTCAACTAAATAGCTCAAAGAGTTTGGAAGGTACGAGCCTTCAAACGATTTTGCGTACGGCGGACGGCAGTCTATCAAGGCATCCTCAAAATAGTGATAGAATAATTCCTACTTCCGAATTTTTTTTTTGTAGAACCATGCATAAATTTAATTCGGAAATCAGGACCAATACTACGACATTTCTTAGATCATACTGGACCCAGACTTTATATCACCACCCTGCTTTAGATTTTCTTTAGCGTACAAAGGTGGAGTAAAAACATGTCTGTGAAAAGCGTTTTTTTTCACATTTTCACGAATTTCGTTAAATCTTTTTTTTAATTAATTTGATATAAATAAGGCGCCTAGAAATGCTTTTCCAAATTTTTCGATATATAACGTAAAGTGGCATATTGCCGACCACCTTCCTAATTCCGACCATTTTGTTTTTTTATTAATATATTTTTATTATCGCGAGTAATAAGGTAAATTCTAGGATCAATATATTTCCACATGTGTTCTCTATCCATTTGCTGTGCACAACGGGATCTGCATGTCCTTTCTTTACATTGTGGCTTAAATTAATCGGCGGTGGACCAAAAAACATGAATTTTAAGCCTAAAATCGAAATTTTTGGTTCATTATTTTTCGTAAATTTAAAAGACTTACTTTCATCAGAGTGAGTAATTAAGGACTTATTGGCTTTATAAACATTTAATTTGTATTGAAATATAAAAAAATAATGTAAATTCATAGAATTTGTGAAACAAACAAATAAAATGAAGTGGTCGGAAATAGGCTTCTCTGATTTCATATAATGTCCGTATTCCGACCAGTGGTCGGTATAAGGGAATATCAAGGGAATATTTCAAAAAACTAAAATATTATGTTTATATACTGTAAATAGTAAAAATCGATATTTTATGATTATGCTATTGTCTTTACTGTCTTTGATCCTAATTCCGACCTACTCAATATAAATATTTTAGATCTCGAAAGTTCACATGAAAGGGACCCATCACCTTCTTGAACTGATATATATTGCAGAATCCATACCTTTTTCGTTTAAGAGTTTTGACTTTATTTGACGGTTTAAGTAATAAATTGGTTTCTATTTAAATATTAATACCTGCAGTATGTTCTTTGATGCGAAATTTATGTTTCCATATTAGTTTTACCTTAGATTAAATCTACTAATATCACTGGTCGGTAATTAGGACATCCAATTTGATCGGTTTACCCATTTCCGACCTAGTAGCCGTACAGCTGGATAACAAGTTTACTCAGTGGAAATTACATTTTAATTTTGCGACTTATCTAATAAAATTAAACATACATATATTTCTATATATAAAAAAATTGAGATTTGTTTGTTTGTCCCGTATGAGTTTCTGTACCACTCATCTGATTGTGATGAAATTTTGGTGATTTGTTGTGCGCACGCCCGCGAAGGTTTCTGAATTAGTAAAATCATTTTACAATTATTGGTGGTAGGCGAGTCGTTTCAATAATTGACTGTTTTTATATATTGTAGTTTCGAGGCAGTTCGTGCGTTTTCGGTGTATTATTTATGCCATTGACAAATGGTAAAGTTGGAAATTTCCACCTGGTTGAAATTAAAACAATCCTCCAAGATAGACAAATTTTTGGCAGCTGACTGTTGCATTACAATTCGTGTGTAATTTTATGATCAGGACAACAGAAAATGAATAATTTTTTTTCAATTTTGTTTTGATTGTTTGTATGTCCTCCATTCAACGGATCAACGGGAATAATACGGGCACTGGAGCAAAGGGAGTAATGGAAGTAATGGAAACACCGCTCGTACTGCAATGCGTGTCGGGATATTATTTCGTTGTGCTCGCAAACAAAAAAACTTAATGATGTATGGGGAAAACAGTACAATAATGCAGATCGTAGTAGAATGTTCTTTAATACAGTTTTGGAGGTGTACCGTACACACGAGAACTTAGCCACGGGACGCGGCTGGTACCTATAGTATATTTGGAATTGCAGTTTGCCTCACAATACCACAGAATGTGTTCAGATTTTTACCTCCGTTTGGCAGAACCTGCACAGACTATCAGTACTATTGCTAACATGGGATTGCAAATTCGCATACTTGATGTAACTGTTAAATTTTCCATTTTTGATAATTTAACGAAACAGCTGAATATAATTTGAACCTGTGCCAAATTAAGTGTTTGTGTGTGCCTGTTATTTTGTCCTTTTCGACAAAGTGGCGCCATTGACCACAGAACCTGCAAAAATAGATGATCCAAACAACACGATAGATTTCACAAATATTTTTAAAATAATAGTCACACTACTCCTTAAAATATTTTTGGAGGTTATGTGCTCTGTTAAGAAGATATGCGACCACAAAATTGGTATCGCAAAATCCCAAGTGATTCGGTATTGGCGTCTCGGAGACTGGACAGTGTAGCCTAGTATTGACACTTCTTTTTTTCTCCCTGAACCTTATGCCTCCATCTTGTTGGTTCAGGTTGAGATTCCACAGAAAGGTCCACTTGGGCGAACAGCGAATCCGTCTCTAATCTACTATTTTATTGGTCTCTATGCCCTCATGACCGGTATCCAGTATTACGAACGTATCCGATATTTAGTCCGCCTCCTCTAGTGGCTTTTTCAGAATCTTGTACAATTTTTATTTTTCAAAAGGCCTTGAGCCACATGTTCTCTTTATCAGATAAAGATAAAATTTAAAACATATTTTACTTTATTATTTTTTAATAATAAAGTATTTTTTCATTACTTGAAATCATGAATTGAAATCATTTCAAATATATTATATATTCCTATCTATATAAAGCTTATATACATTTTATGTTAGTATAATCTTATACACTTAATAAAAAAAATTAATGGCATCTGCATTAATTATTTTATTATCCTGTTTTCTTCATCAAATTTAATAAAAAAAAATAATATTGTTAATAATATGCAACAACAATGTTGTTTTATATGATAGAACACCTAGGTCGGAAATAGGCTAATGTGCGGTCGGTATAAGGAAATAGTTGTTTATGTGGTCGGAAATAGGAAGATTGCCATCATTATGAAATTAATTATTTCCAACCATGTTTTATATCAATATATAAATATATCATACCAAAATTGAATTTATTGAGTATCGGTAGCATGTTATGAATCCGTAAAAAAAATTTTGAGAAGAAACATATAATTGTTTGCTTTATATGAATAAAAAATCTTTGCAGGGTCTTAGGTGGTCGGAAATAGGTCATTTTACGTTATTCACAATTTCCGATGTATTTATTAGATCTAATAAGACACATTCACTTTCATTTCTTAAAGCTTTAAATATATTTTTCGATATTAAACCCCCTGGGGGATTAGGTATTGTTCAAGTTTTCATGAATGCCGAAATTCGATTAGGTTTAATGAGATCTAATTCGCTTTTACTTCTATTGAATCATCTATCGAAAAACCAAATACGTAATAAATAAAAAATATATATTAACAGTCTGGGCGCAACTTTATTATTTTATGGGTAGAAGTCCGGACCGCGTTTAATGCTGAGATGTGGTGTAATGTTCTATATGCGACTGACAACCTAAAGAATAACCAGGAGGTTATTTGGAACGTTATTTTTTAGGTTGTCAATGGTAGATATAGTAACTTACACCGCATCTCAGCATTAAACGCGTTCCGGACTTCTACCCATAAAATAATAAAGTGTCGCCCAGACTGTTGGCAGATTTATATTATAGTAAATCATATTGTTTTTCAAAACATATCACAAACTAAACTTGGGATCTCAAAGCGAAGGAGGTCAAAAAATCGACAGACTTCAGTTGCTCTCAAGTTTTTCATTACATTTATATAAAAAAAATAAATCGGTCTTAGAAAATGTCATGTTTATTTATGTATTTAATTCCAGATAAGAGTAACGAAATTAAAATTGATTTCCTAAACATTAGAACGTTTGTCTATTACAAATGAAACACCAAATACGAAATGGGACGGTTTTTCGGTCGGTTTTTTTAAATTTTCCAGGAGACTCAAGAAACTGAATTTCTGCCAAACTGTATGAAATTTGAGCGCAATTTTTTTTTTAAAGAGGTAACAATTGGAGTACCATACTGAAATGGTTTTTTTAATATAAGAGAAAAAAATAGCTGTTACAGTTTTTCGAGATGAGTTCTTTTCGAAATTGATCCAAGAACTCAGGTGGTTTTAGTAATAAAATGGCATAGTAATATCATAAAACAGTCAGTTTATTTATTAAAAAACATTTGTTTGGTTTTTATATTAAATTGTCAGTATTAAAAGAAGTCAACAAAGATATAAAAAAAAAGTTTGTCAAAAATCTTCTCCAAAATATTTCCGTAAAAGTTTTCAAACTCTGTCGGTATGTATTATTTCATTTCCTATAAAGCGGCGGTACAGGACTTCTACCGGTTTATCAGGGTTACAAAAAAAAACTCAAAAAAACCCGACACTTGAAACGAAACGTTAAACCTTTTTTTAACATTTTTTCCCGTAGCATCTTTCAGATAATGGTTCAGCCTCGCAGTTAATTTTTGACCACGCTTTGAAGTAAAAAAAAATTAATTATTAAACAATTATTAATAATTAAAAAAAAATTATAATAATAATTATTAAAAATTAAAAATCAAAATACTGTTTTAACAACTGCAAAACAAAACTTCTCTGCAAAATCTTTCAAGAAAATGAGTAAATACTAATTTATTTATCTGATAAGACGATCTGCGACTGTCCAATTTAAAGAAGCAGTGATTGGTCAGTTTACGTAAGCTAGATGTGTTCAATTAGTTTCGAGAAGGTTTCATCTCCAGAAAGATATGCATTTTTTTCTATTTTGGAAAACGGATATGAGTCCCTTTCACTCATAGAATATGCGTCTATACGTGAAGATAAGAGAACGGCAAAAAATATGTTTTGAAAAAACCCGCATGAGCCCTTTTCGAATTTAGTGATCCAAATATTATCAAAAAGCGTTAGAATACATATGTAGATAAAAGGCCTTAGTGATATTATAAACAATCGATAGGAATTACGAAATTCAAAGTTTTAACGTCCTACATTCTTAAATTTTTTTTAGTAAATTTACTACTAAAATAATAGGAAATTAAATTCCTACTATATTGCATGTAATTTTACAGCTGTGTGATTTTACCACATGATTATGTAATTCTTAAGAACGGAAATGTAGTAATTTTATATTAGAATGTAAGTAAAGTTACTATTATATGTATATATGTAATTGGTACTTTTTCATCCCGTTGATTGTATGATTGATGTAAATAATGTAAACATACTGTTACATGTAAGCCAGGCAACCGCGCAATTCGATCGGTTTCGCATAATAGAAACAGCAACAACCGATAACAAAAATAATACCTAGCTGCAAAGTAACCCAATCAAAAGCCTAGTTGAGTATATAAGGGGCGGAACAAATACGAAGGGGGAAACCTTCTAATCGAATGTTCTCGTGTGCACCAGAACAGCATAGATCGCTGTAATAGCGTTCCAAATAGACTCTTGATTATTTCTTAATAAAAGTAATTTAGATTGGCGTATGGAAGGGAGGCAAAAAAATTATCTGTGAAAATAGAATGCATATATTTTCACGATTTTCGTCATATCTATTAGTTCTTCCCAAATATTTAATTTCTTTTTATTGTACGGATTCTTCATATAAATACCTAGAAAGTGTTTTCAGGATTTTTTGAAATTCGACCCCCACGGTTGTGTAAAGGGGTTGTATACATTTTCACGAATTCAGCCATATCCCTCAGGTCTGATTAGATATCGAATAACTTTTTACTTCCATGGGCTTGTTTAATAATCACCTAAAACTTATTTTCAAATTTTTTCCTTGTTCAGCCCCTAAGAGGATATAAACGGGTTGAACACGTTTTCACGAATTTCGTCATATCTCTTAGGAGTTATAAGACATGGGATTGGTTTTCACTTCCTCGGGCTTTCTTTACATATATCTAAAAACTCATTTCAGGATTTTTTGATATTCAACCCCAAAGTGAGTGCAAGGGAGTTGCATATGTTTTCACAAATTCCTACATATTTCTTAGTTCTAATGAAATATCAAATTCATTTTTACTTCCTAAGGCTTCCTACATAATCGTCAAAAGTTGATTTCAGTATTTTTAGATATTCAACTCCAATAGGACGTAAGGCTTTCGACATATTTCTTCAGATTAGTTTTTACTTCCACAGACTTTTTATATAATCGCCTGCAAATGCATTTCCGATTTCATGAAATGGTAAAAACCTAATCACGAAAAACCTTCTAATCGCGTATTAACTGATATTATACTATCACTTAGACCTCTTCCCGGAGTATAACCCAATTATGTAATTCATATGTTATATGTGACAGCGGCGTTTAAGTTTTCTAGCGCGACCCCATTCTAACCGCTTCCCAAACCTTTTTAGGTTTTCAGTCACATAGTAACCTACACCGCGTCTCAGAATTAAACGCGTTCCGGACTTCTGCCCGAAAATAATAAAGTTGCGCCCAGACTTGCATGAACTTGAAGGGCGCCCAATCCATATTTCCGATATACCTACCTAATAAAAGAAGAGTAATACAAGTAAAAAAACATACTGCAGTCACGATCGGCTGCAAGCCAATCGTATAATACTCTAGATGAATACTTAACTCCGATTTATATTGTAGTTGGGGATAAAGTAGAATTACGCGTGTGTATGTTGTATGTCCTTCATTAAGGACTGCCATTAGATTGCTACTCAAAACTAAAAGACAATATTCAGTGTTTAATTTCATATCTTAAACTGGGTAAGTCATCGAACAAAAATGTCCTTTTCGCATGGGAGGTGCAGGAAGGACTCACTCAATTCCTTACATGTTTATCCTCTTCCTTGGAACCATTTAAAAATGAACGTGTACAAAATTTCAAATTCGTAGCTTGAAGCGTTCAAAAGTTATCGAAAAATATTGTTGAACACGTGTCTTAAGGACATTTTGTATGGCAGGTACCAGAAGGAGTGAAAGGATTTTGCTGATTAGTAAACTCGAACTTTGTTTTCACTCAAAACTAATTTGTACAAAATTTCGAGTTCATAGCTAAAATAATACTTGAGTTATAGTAAGTTCCGTAAATTAAGTGAAGGCTATTTGACAGGATATTTGTATGGCAGCTAAACGAAGGACTAATAGGATTTTCTTCATAATCATACATTTAGCTCCAACTATTGGAAAAATAACACATACAAAATTTCAAAGACGTAGCTCAAACCCTTCTGAAGTTATCGGCAATATTCTTGAACACGTGTTTTAAGGACATTTTGTATGGCAGCTACCAGAAGGAGTAAAAGAATTTCGCTGATTAGTTAACTCGAACTTCCTTTTCACTCAAAACTAACTTATTTAAAATTCCGAATTCGTAGCTAAAAGATTACTTGAGTTATAGTGAGTTTCGTAAATTAAGTCAATACATTTTGACAGGATATTTGTATGGCAGCTACACGAAGGACCAACAGGATTTTCTTCATAATCATATATTTAGCTCCAACTATTGGAAAAATAACACATACAAAATTTCAATGTCGTAGCTTAAAC
This sequence comes from Beris morrisii, assembly GCA_951812415.1. NCBI lineage: Eukaryota > Metazoa > Arthropoda > Insecta > Diptera > Stratiomyidae > Beris > Beris morrisii. Next base: position 76,999,374 of record OX638310.1, read on the forward strand.
CCTTCTCAAGTTATCGACCAATATTCTTGAAGACGTGTTTTAAGGACATTTTGTATGGCAGCTACCAGAAGGAGAAAAAGGATTTCGCTGATTAGTAAACTCGAACTTTGTTTTTACTCAAAACTAACTTGTACAAAATTTCAAATTCGTAGCTAAAAGATTACTTGAGTTATAGTGAGTTTCGTAAATTAAGTGAATACATTTTGACAGGATATTTGTATGGCAGCTACACGAAGGACTAACAGGATTTTCTTCATATTCATATATTTAACTCCAACTATTGGAAAAATAACACATACAAAATTTAAAAGTCGTAGCTTAAACCCTTCTTAAGTTATCGACCAATATTCTTGAACACGTGTTTTAAGGACATTTTGTATGGCAGCTACCCGAAGGAGTAGGACGATTTTGCCCGTTAACGAACTTAGCTTTACAAATACAACCAAACCAAACAACCAAACATCCAGATTCAAAATTTCAAGATCATAGGTGAGGGCGTTCTTGAGTTATCGTGTTCACGGACAGACGGACGGACGGACGGACGGACGGACGGACGGACGGACGGACGGACGGACGGACGGACGGACGGATGGACGGACGGACGGACGGACGGACGGACGTCAGGCGGATTTGAGGTTTTTGGGCACAAATAAACAAAAAATAATATATAACTTTTTTTCGTCCGAGGCTTGGTTCTATGCGTTACAAACTTTTCGGCTGGATTAAACTTATAATACTCTATATGATTTCATCTAGAGTATAAAAATTTAATGTAGCCACATATAAATAATTATTTTCTATTATTGGATCAAAAATACAATGTAATTATATGTACTTGTATGAAATGTAATTAAAAGACTTACCTATTAATAATAACTTGTAAAATATTTTTAATTAAGAAAATAAATCTTTATGAATATTGACAAAATATTATTGTTATTTGTTTTCTCTCGTTACTTGACAGGTATATGTAGCGATATCTAATACTTGTTTAACAGAATACGATTTAATGTCAATTTAACTAGATTTTGCATTGTAAATGTAACAATAGAAATAAATTGCTACGAACTGGTTTTTATTGGCAAAATTACAACTAATCGATTCCTTATAACATCGGAATTCAGTCATTTTAAAAAGTATTTCTCGTAATTTCAACATGATAATAACATTCAAATAACATGAACAAACTGGTACGTTCACATGCTATGATGTTAAAATAATAACAGTTTTGTTAGTCCAAACATGTTCACTTTCAGTTTAAATATTATGTGGCCTTGTTCTTTTAACAATATTTATCATGTTTCCTGAAACAGAATAATAATTAGCTCAAAATCATAGGGTAAAACTGGTTGAAAATACATGAAAATAATTGATTTTAATGGGAATTTTTTTTGAGTGAGTAGCCGACAGTGAAATCCGGATCCAATTCGAAATAGGTTGCTTTGATATCGAAAAAAAGAATGATTTTACTATAATATTTTTACGTATGTGATTTAAAAAAATAGGAGACTTTTCATTGCCCCAGCAATGTTCTAGATCGGTTTTAGAAATAGTTTTCGTTGATTAAAGCAGAGTGAGAGGAGAGCAATTTTACGATTGTGCAATTTCAAACCGTAATAACCTCTTTTGTTTAAGTTTTAGAGAAAAATTTACTACCCTAATATATTTTTTAAGTTTTATGAGCGGTAAACTCTAAAAAATAAAAAAAAAATTCAGTCCGTCTGTGCGACGTACACACGTACGCCATATGCAAACTCGTTTGAAGGCTCGTATATCCCAAATCCTTTGAGGCATTAAATTAAAAAAATGTTGTTGGGCAGAGTGTTTAAGTGATGATTTTTCGGGGGGTTGGGATGTTAGGAGAGAGGTGAGTGAGACATTTTAAAATCCATATCTCCTAAACGTTCGAAACTTGGTAATTGTTTGTATGTTATACTAAAAGAATAGATCAAAAATAAAATATTAAAGGAGTCAGTGGCATACGGAGCGCGGATGAAAAGCTTTACATTTCCAGATCTGATAAACTAACTACACCAAGAAAATTTAAATTTCTTTGTATTTAGAGATGGATAAGTAGAGTTTATTGAAAATAGAATTTTTAAGGGAGGCGGTGAATCATGGAAGTGAAAGGGATACGTATTGTCCTAAAAAATTACTTTTCAATTCAAATAGGATTCAGATGAGAGTTCGGCCTGATAGACCCTTAGCAGAGAAAAAATGTTTGGGGGTGCAGATGTAAGGGTGAAGGTGGGGGAGAGTAAAAAGGAAAACATTCCGATTTTCATATCTCAAATACTTATATATACAGCATGCTGAAACTTAGAATATAGATAGAGCGGTAGTGGTGGCAATATCTTTAAATACAATTTTTGATAGAGGTGGTATGTTACAGGGGTGCGGTGGTGTTTTCCACTAGAACGGCTTATGCTAGAAACTTGAAACAGGGTGGGTATATCTAGATGACTATTGGCAGATTATTTATGTCATTTCAGCAAAGCTTATTTTTTCATATTTTATTATTCAGATCCTTACAATTCCATTTGCAGTGCCAGACCGAAATTCGAGTGGCAAATAAATGGAATAGCGTAATTTTTGCATTTTTTTCTTTGTTTCGAGCACTAGTGCAGGCACTAGCTCCGGTGTGCAAGACTAAGTCCTACATTTTCAATAAGTACTGCGTAAGAACTGCACACCTTCAAAAAATTCTATTCATTTTGGTATCTATTTGAGTCTATACCTATGTTTGTATTAATTTAATATGTTGTTATGTTATAGATAGATAGATAATAGATAGGTGATTTATTGAAATTCATTAAGTTGTATGGTAACAAGTAAAAATAGTTCAGTTATTAATTGTTATGTTATAAATTTCCTTTATAATATTAAGGTATAGTAAGCTCAAATAGATCCAATAGAAAATGTTATTAGTTGATTGCGTAACAGTTTACGTATACAATTAATCAGAACCTCCTATGAAATGATTTAGATCTCCAGTTATTAATTTTATACTTAAGTGTGTGTATAAGCAAGGGTGTTCCTCATCAGCTGATTTTTGTATGGAATTGGACAGTTAGCCGATAAAATCGAACCCACTCGCTCCTTCTCAAATTCCGAATTTCGAAACTTTGGCACCAACTTTAAAAAAAATTTAAATTTAACAATTCGAATTGTCAGTTCTAACATCAAACATTGTTTGATTTGAAGGTGAGCTATTACCTCTGAACCAGGCGCCCGGAACTGAACAAAGTTTTATTCGTTTCGTTTCAGATCCGAGAATACGAGTTGAGACAATTATAACTGTTATAACGGTTGAGCATGTAATACGTTATTTTTGAATTTGGCGGCATTCTGATCAGTAAATGACACTATATTCCCTGTAAAAGTTATACAGCTTGGTTACAATTTTATGAACTCATATTCTTTCAATACCTTGCATTGTTTATCCTGTAAAGTATATAACAAATGCAAATCATTTAGTATTTTTTCAATTCGAAATTCCTCCTAAAAGTTAGGATTTAATTTTTCATGTTGCCTGATCTGATGGTGCTGTCATTGCTTTCCCTTCTCGCCTAAATACATGCAGAAACCATGTTACTGCTGACTCTTTCCTTCTCAAGATTCAGTATCTGTGGCTCAATCCTAATTTGTACCCCGGATAACTTTCGAAGTTTCAATTTTTGAAAGAAACCAATAGAAATGTTTCAATCAAAAATTATATTATTTGCATTACCAATTTTGGATCTAATGAATGTTTAAAATCATCAGAATTTTGTTCATCAATGCGGAAACTCGACTTATCATGGACAACTTTTTCGAAATATTGACATTTGAAAAACGTTGGCTATGTGAGATAGCAAATCGCGGTCTCCATGTATTATATCTCAGTGGCCCTCACACGATATTCCCCATAGAGCTACTGGAGACGACAAGTCACCGGTTTTGTATAAAGTGCTTTGAAGCCAAAAACACGGTGAAAAGTGAGACAAAACAGGGTCGTTATATCAAATTGTTGTTGTTTTAGTGTGTGAGTAAGTGAGACAAAACAGGAGCGTTATGTCAATTTGTTGTTGTTTTGCGTGCAATTGAATGCGACGACGTCCGCCTTCAACTCAATCGCTGATTGTCATCTCCAGTATATATATCTCTGTGATATTCCCGACTATCGATTACTGCCTTGCCAGATAAAATTGGTAAAATTGTGCTGTAGAAAGGATGTTATACAGAGAGCTGAGAGCTGATAATAATAAATCTTCGTTTCATTTAAACATTTAGATAAGAAATAAATTTTATTCAAAGAATGTTCCAATTCATAGTACATATTAGACAAATTCTTTCCTACATAATTTATTATGATTAATCAGCATCAGCTTCAGACACTATTTGCAGTCGGATGCAAAGGGAAGAAAAACATCAGATTGCCCTCCTTGCAACCAATGAGAAAGGCGTGGAAAAATCTTCGGCAAAGTTCGATAGTGTTAGAGAAGAATCACTTTATCACTCTATCCCCTTACCATTTGTTCTTACATTCCACATACACCACCAGAGCAGCGTGAAAATCTCTCCACTCTTCTCCCATTGCAGAAGAACTTCTGGCAAGTTCCACACATACCACCGAATATCCGGGAAAACTATCGACTCAACAAATGCAGTATATAAACATAACGCAGTAACGATCGGCTGCAAGCCAATCGTATGATACTCTAGATGAAATACTGAGCTCTGATTTATATTTTAGTTGGGAATATATCAAAAGAATGAGGAGTGCACATTCAATTATTACATGACCTTTTATTTACAGGTAGAAACTATTGTATAGTGGCTACTCGATGGATGGTTAAACGTTTTCTTGAGTCATAGTGAGTTCCATAAATTAAGTTAGGACATTTGTACAGAATTTTTACAGAAATTTTTTCATATCTATACTTTCAGCTGCGAAATTTCAAAGTCGTAACCTAAAGTATTATAAAGTTATCGTTCAATAAACACGTGTTTTAATGACTTTTGTATGACAGCTACCCGAAGGAGTCGACGGATTGCGCTAATTAATGAACTCAGTCTTGATTTTGATATAAAACTAATTCCTGTAAAATTTTTGAATTCCTGCTTTAACTCATGCTAGAGTTGTAACTTGCATAAATTTTTGAAGGACTTTTGTAGGCTGCTACACGAAGGACTCATTCGATTTGCATCATATTCGGAAGCGTACCATGGATACACTGCTTGTATACAAATTACTTTATTTAAATCATGATATGCGATACAAGATAGCATGCTACACAGCCCATACATGTTATACTTTGACATTTAGTGCATTCCAAAATTTTAGCAAAGAAGAAAAAAAGGCTTTTCGTGTCAAACGTCGCAGTATGTTCATTGCTACTAAAGAAATGTACAAAGTGTATCATCACATCACACACAAAAATGAAAACACGCTCAAACAATTTTAACTGACGGAAGAATCATGACCGCAACTGTCATTAATTGAAATTTCAGTTGATTTCAGTAACAGATGGCGCTGATGGCAGTTAAAAGAAGGCTATATCAGCTAAAATCATCGAATTTATATACAAGGAAACAGGTTTGATATTACGTCGATATCAGCTCGTTGACGTACTATATGCATAATATTGGGTGATACACTGGTGATATTGACGATATTATGATTTGTATACGAGCTGTGTATCCAAGGTATTAGATACAAGAAAACAGGTTGGATAATATATAGATAACAGCTCGTTGACGTACTATATGCATAATATTGGGTGATACACTATGGTGATATTGACGATATTATGATTTGTATACGAACTGTGTATCCAAGGTGTAATCATCGAACTTATATACAAGGAAACAGGTTTGATATTATGTAGATATCAGTTCGTTGACGTACTATATGCAGATTATTGGGTGATACACTGGTGATATTGACGATATTATGATATGTATACGAGCTGTGTATCCAAGGTATTATACCATGGATACACTGCTTGTATACAAATTACTTTATTGAAATCATGATATGCGATACAAGATAGCATGCTACAATGGTAGTATTGTGCTTATATTGTGATATTTTAAAATTAATATGAATTCAACGCAACAACAAGTGCAGAAAAAAAGGCTTCGACTGCTAGCTCTTCGTGCCAAACGTCGCAGTATTCCGGCGAAAAGCATTTTCATTGCTAATAAAGAAATGTACAAAGTGGACCATCACATCACACACAAAAATGAAAACACGCTCAAACAATTTTAACTGACGGAAGAATATAAAAATCCACAACTATCATTCATTGAAATTTCAGTTGATTTCAGTAACAGATGGCGCTGATGGCAGTTAAAAGAAGGCTAAATCAGCTAAAATCATCGAATTTATATACAAGGAAACAGGTTGGATATTACGTATATATCAGCTCGTTGACGTACTATATGCAGATTATTGGGTGATACACTGGTGATATTGACAATATTATGATTTGTATACGAGCTGTATATCCAAAGTATTAGCCGTACTTTTTCTATTTTTCAGGTGGTGACGAAATTTCAACTTTCTAGGCTAACGCGTTCTTGGGTTATCGTGCGAACGGACGGACGGACAGACGGACGGACGGACGGACAGCAAACGGATTTGGGGTTTTTGGCCACAACTGAACACAAAATAATATAGAACTTTTTTCGCCCGAGGCTCAGTTCTATGCGTTACAAACTTTTCAGGCTGGTTTAAACTTAATACTCTATATGATTTCATCTAGAGTATAATCAGGATAGAGTTTACAGCCGACACAGTTTTTTTGTACTGCGGCACTAAGTGAGACGACGATCGGTGAGTACTACGCGAAAGTGGGTGTAATCAATTTGTATATAAAATCGGGCATTGTTGTCAGGAGTGCGATTATTAAATGCGAATAATAAAACATTATTATTTCTATCAATTTAGCCGAATTATGTTTTACATGAAATCTCGGCGAACTCCTAGCTCGCAACAGTATTTTCAATTTTTATTTCAAGTAATTAATTTTTGGGCAGAAATCGTTTAAAAGTTTACAACGTATGGTTTACCCAAAATTTAACTAAACAGTTCTATGCCTACGGAGGTTATATTTTAACATACCATTTTCTCTGGTGGGCTTGGTGTGTAAAATAGACTTTCCTGCGTTCCTCACCGCTAGAAAAATAATGTTTTTGCAATTAGGTCTAGTTTTCACTAATGGTGGAGCATTTGGCAAATAGATTCCAAAGTCGTTATTTATCTGCATTGGGGTCAACTATGAAATATTACTTAATGTGTTCAAATTTTCTACATCTAAACTTACCAAATCAAGGCTAAAAAAATACGGATACATCGAAATCAAAAGGACTTGCCAGAGTGTGAGACCATTGCCATCTGATATCCTCAAAACTTCTTTTATATGTACATTCTATTTAATCTGTTAAGACACAACATTTTAAGTTTTTGAACTCATTCCTATACATTGTGCTTCGTCTCTATCATTTCGAGGTTCCTTTTCTTTAACTTCTGTTGTTTTTAAGTTTTATTTGGAGAAATCCTGTTGAGCTTCTGTTTCCTTATTTTTTCCTTTTGTCTCCTTAATTTGCCAAGTTCTGTAATATCTTCCTCACCAATAGCACGACTTTTAGTTTTCATTACCAACAAAATGAAGAAAACCCTCAAGCTCCTGGAAATCAAATTCAAATGTAGAAGCAGCTGTCTATGTAGTACCTTTAAAAAAAGTTCAACTGGATTTCACAAATCTCTCAAAAAGTCACAGGCACTCACGAAATCTGAATATGTCATATCCGAGCCACTCGCACTACGCACACTATATTTTTGGAACTTCCACCATAGGGCACTGCACAAGAACACACTAATACATAATCATGACAAAATTTCAATACCCGAAAGAAACAAAGGACCATATAAAATTGATTTTTTACTGATATTCTTCCATTTAACGATTTTCTTGGAAAAATTATATTATGCACTGACTTATATTCCAAGGAAAATGAAAACATTTGAGTATAGCCTGTACACTACTTCCACAACTTTATAATCCACCCGCATGTTGACTTCCTTTTGCGATTAGCTCCACTATCTATATAAATTCCAGGTTTCAACTTCCTACCTTATGCGGTTCCTGAGATATTGAAAAACGCGCACGGTGACCGACATATACGGCGGAAAGAGGGACTTTTTTTTTTGGCTTTTTATGGCCTACTAGCCCGAAAAGGTGAAACTAGCCCTAAACGTGAAAATTTTCCTACCGAAATATTGCAATGCAATCACCTGCCATTATTTTGTTTATCTTGAGTAGAGTGCATCGTGCGTAGTGAACATTAAATACAAATTGCAAAACATCTAATGTTCTACAATAGCAAATTATCTTGCCATTCAATGAACCATGTTTCTGTAGATACATACTTACATAAAGTAAAATCAAAAGAGTACGAATTTCGTTGTACACTCTTAAATATCTGTATAATTTGTGATGACTTGTAGAATAATCAAACAGAAGAAAATTGTGAAAATTTTTAACATCTTCTTTTCAGAACATTTTTTTGGAATCAAAGGTCATCAACACAGTTTTGATTTCTCATCGCTATTCCATTATTTATAATTGTTCGAATCGACGCTATAAACTATCTGTAGTAGAAGTTATCGCATCGGGCTATCGATGACAGGCCAAATGAAAGTGTTGATGAGTTTATTTAATCCGTAAATCTTTAAAGAATGACATGAAATTAAGATGAGAATACCAAAAAAAAAATTATCGATTCTAAATATCGATTTTAATTTCGAATTCATTACATATACAATGGAAAGGAAGACGAAAACGATTTCACACATAATATATCGATTAGTTGTGTTTTTAAATGAATAAACAAGAGCTTAAAACCGAAATGTAATTTTTGTTGAACCCATATTTCAGCAACAACTAATGCTATACATGGTTTAGATTAATGATCGATAGATTCGAACCGGCCTAAACTAGAGCAGAAGTCTCGTATGAATCGTAAAAAAATATGATTTTATAGTTAAAAATTAGATCAAGGATCCAGTGAACAAATATTTCTCCCCTGTGTTGTTATAAAAACGGATAAAGATCGACTTTCTCGTTACGCAAAACAATGAGCAAGAGCATTTTTAAACGCATTAAGTATTATCTTTAACGGTTCGAGAGTTATTGATCTTAATAGAAGAAAAATAAGTTTAAATATTGCATACAGATATTGAAAACGGTGAGGAAACGGGCATATGTTTGGTATGGTGTATGGGTATTTTACTCAGTTTCAAGACATTGTTGTGAGCTAGGGGTTATAGATTTCAAATAAAACACAATTTGCAAAATCGTACTCAATAGTCACACTACTGACCACTCTGCCCATTTTCATTTACTACTTGATCGCAATGAAAATCACTTTTACAAATACACTTTCGCGTAGAACTAAAGGCCGTCACGCTCTCATAGTTGAAGAACTGAACCCGTGTACAAGTTGTGCGGCGCCTTTATACTGCATGTGTTGAGTTGAAAGATTTCCAGCATATTCGTTTGTGTGTGAAATGCGCAAGAAGTATCTATTACATGCGAGAAGTGTCTAGAACATGCGAGAAGTATATAACTCTCTCTACGATATTCTTGGTGGATATTGGAAGGTTGTTGTTTTTCTCTGGAAACCTTGAAGTCATTGATAAGTGAGCTGTTCGGATTGCCCGGGCTAAGCATGAAACAATATAGAAAACAAAGATCATTTTTCTAAAAATTTGAAAAACAAATTTTTTTTTCTCAAAGAAATCTGGAAATGTATTGTACAAGAACCCTTTATAGTCCAGACAATAAGAACAAAAAAAGCCTTAGCGGTCAAAAGATCACGGATAACATTTTATTGCACAAATTTGTTCATTTTGAGATCCTAATAAAACCCCAAAGTTTTCAACCTCGCAAATTACCCATACGCCATCTTAAAAAAATTAAACCTAAAATTCTTTTTGGCGAATATCTCATTTCCATAGGTCTTTAGAGCAAAACACAGTTTTACTTTATTATTTTAATAATACAGTATTGTTTTCGATTTTTAAAAAAAAAAAAATTGCTACCCTCAAAATTTTTTTTTCACGTTTTATGACGAGTAGACACGAAAAAAGCAATAAAAAATTTCAGTCCGTCTGTCCGCCGTACGCCGTACGCCGTACGTCGACCGCTGTACGCAAAATCGTTTGAAGGCTCGTAGCTCCCAAACCCTTTGAGCTATTAAATTAAAATTTTTTTTATGAATAGACTGGGTAGGCCCCTTGAAGTGGCCAAATTTGGAGGGGTGGGGGTGTGAGGGGGGAGGGGGGGAAGTGTTTTAGACGGAAAATTTTGGTTTCTAGATCTCAGCAACCGCTTATGCTAAGAGGCTGAAATTTGGAATTTATATAGAACTTCAATAGTGGACCTATTTGCAAAAAAATTGCAGATATAGGTGAAGGGGTTTGGGAGTGGGGGGAAAAATAATGCGTCCGAAACGCAAAAAAGGTGAGATCGACACTTTCTAAAATCCATATCTCCTAAACGGTTAATGTCACAAAATTGAAACTTTATGAATATCTGTAGGTATACTAGGAGAATAGATCGGAAACAAAAATTTGAGTGGGGGCAGTGGCGTACGGGGGTGGGGGGTGAAAAACTTTAGATTGCGATATCTTACTAACCAATTGCACTAAATAAATAAAATTTGGTTTCTGTATAAAGGTTGACAAATGAAGTTTGCTGGAAGCAAAATTTTTGAAGGGGGCGGTGGAGCATGAAAGTGGAGGGGATAAGAATTTTTCTAAAAAATCACGTCTCATATCTCAAGAACGGTGTAAGATAGATGCTTCAAATTTTTACCAGAAGTAGGCCTAATAGATCCCTAGTAGAAAACATTTGGAAGTGTGGGTGTAAAGGGTGAGGGTGGGGGAGGGTGAAAAGGAAAAAGTTCCGATTTTAATATCTCGACAACCTATAATGATATAAAGCTGAAACTTCGTATTTAGATAGAGCTATATTAGTAGCATCTTGGAAAAATATAATTTTTTATAGGGGTAGTATGGTACGGGGGTGGGGGGTGTTTTTCCTATCTATAGAACGGCTTATGCTACAAAGCTGAAACTCGGTACGTTTATGTAAATCAACTAGAAAACTAATTTAGATAAAAAAAAATTTCAAATATACATTGGCGTTCGGAGGGGGGCAAAAAAAATTATCAGTGAAAATGGAATGCATATATTTTCACGGTTTTCGTCATATCTATTAGGTCTTCCCAAATATTGAATTCATTTTTATTCTATGGATTCTTCATATAAATACCTAGATAGTGTTTTCAGGATTTTTTAAAATTCAACCCCTAAGGGGGTGCAAAGGGGGTTGTAAACTTTTTCACGAATTCTACTATATCCACGTCTTATCAGATATTGAATGTCTTTTCATATTCATGGGCTTGTGTAATAATCGCCTAAAACTTGTTTTTAAGTTTTTTCCTTTTTCCACCTAGGAGGGTATAAACGGGTTGAACACGTTTTCACGAGTTCCGTCATTTCTTTTAGAAGTGATAAGAAATTGAATTGGTTCCTACTTTCTCGTGCTGTCTTCATATTTATTTATTAACTCCTTTCAGGATTTTTGAACATTCAACCCCCAAGTGGGTGTAAGGAGGTTGCATATCTGGTGATATATCGAATTCATTTTTACTTCCTAAGGTTTCCTATGTAAAAAAGTCAAAAAGTCAATTTCAGTATTTTAGATATTCAATCCAAAAAGGTGTAAGGAGGTTGTATGCTTTTCAAAGTTTCGACATATTTCTTAGGTTCGATGAGATATTAGATCGCTTTTTATTTCCACAGACTTTTTATATAATCGCCTACAAACCCATTTCTCAATTTTTCGATATTCAACCCCCAAGGGTTTGTATATGTTTTCACAATTTTTGCCATTCCTTAGTTCTGATGAGATGTAAAATTGATTATTACGGCCAACCAATTCACGATTTTTCGAATTTCCAGAACCAAGGAGGTGAGAAGGGTTTGCTTACATTTTCACAAATTTTTCAAAATCCGTCTTGTCTCATGAGATATCAAGTTGCTTCTTATGAAATCGTCTAAAAACCTGTTTCACAATTTTTTCGAAATTCAAACCCCAAGTGGAAGTAATGGGTTTGTATACGTTTTAACAATTCGTCATATCTCTTAATTCTGATAAGGCAACAAATACGTTTTTGCTTCTATGGGCTTTTAGTGTACATAATATACTGAAATTCGAATAGTCTACACGGACTTTTTCAATGTTTAATCGTCTAAAAATCTTTATTTTAAATATTTTTATATTAAGAACAAAATTAATTTTCCATAAGAAATCTAAAAATCTTGAAGCAACTCATGATACACTCCGACTTTTACCGCTCCCGAACTTTGACCCTAAAAATAATAAAGTTTCGCCCAGACTATTGGCAGATTTTTTTCTATAGTACATGTGCGACAGAAGTGCTTATACCACTGCCACCCGCAGTGTCTATGCAGGCACCCTAAACAATTAACTTTCTAAATATCCTCCTGTTTTTACCGCTTCCTTGATTTTGCCTCGAATAATGATAAAGTTTACAGATTTATTACTTTTTTAATTTCAATAAGAAAGTAGGGACTCTTAGGTGTTAAATATCAAAACATTTTAAAACCGTGAAAAGTGAAAGAGAATTCGATAACGCATCAGACCTAAAAGATATGCCGGAAATCATAAAAATGTAGACAATCATTTTGTACCCCTTATCACAACATCACATAACAAAACAATGGACATCACAATATCCTGAAATTCATTTTCGAATATAATGTCTCGAATATCGGAATACGTGAAAATATGTACAACAAATATGTACAATTCACAACTATTTTACTACACCGATTATCGAAAAATCTAGAAAACGCTATCTGGACACTAATAAAAAGAGCCCGCCGAAGTAAAATTTATTCGATTATTTTTAGATCTACTAGTCCTAAAACGTGAAAATGCAAAATTTAGGTGTTACAATTATTTTGATATTTCATATTAAAAAATCATAAAGTAAAATGCGGGGAGAGATTCAAGAAAAATATTCAAATTTTTTATTTCTCGAGAACAGTTGAAACCTTAGACTTTAAAAAAGTTCCTGGCCCGCAGGATACATTGTCTGAAGTCATCTCGGTTCAGCGCCCGCATCCTCAAGAAGCAGTGGCGTGGCGTGATAATTCAACAATAGGAAGCAATTAGTTAATATCCAAAATTTATTATTATTATTCTACCTACAAATTTACTGCGTATTAATTGAACCTCCTCCATAAGGTACTTGACATTACTAATATCAAAGCACCCAGCAATCACGAACGGGAACCAGGCGGCTATTTGGAACGTTATTTTTTAGGTTGTCAGTCGCAGTCTCGCAGTCACCTACAACGCATCTCATCATTAAACGCGTTCCGGACTTCTATCAAAAAAAATTATAAAGTTTCGCCCAGAGTGTTGGTAGATTTTTTTTTATTTATTTACGTATTTTTTTTAATAGAAGAATCAATGGAAGGAAAACCGAATTCGATCTCATTAACCCTAAAAGTTTTTCGGAATTCGTGAAAACCCCCAGGGGTTTTATATCGAAAAATGCTTGCATCAATTTAAAGCCCTTAGAAATAAAAGTGAATTGAATATCTCATTAGACCCAATATATGGAAATTCGTGAAAATGTACACAACCACTTTACACCCCCTAAGGGGTTGGATATCGAAAAATTGGAAAAAAGCATTTCTAGGCGCTTACATAAAGAACCCGCAGAAGTAAAATTTATTTCGGCATGTCTAATACATATATACAGTAAAACCTTCGAGAGACGGAACCTTAGGGGACTATATTTTTTTCCGGCTCTCGCAAGTTTTCCGCCTTACATACAGAGAACCGAATATAAAATATAGTAATGATGTCCCCAAAATGATTCCTTATGATTAGAAAAAAAAATAGTAAGATTTACATTATGTTTATTCAAATTATGTTTTTACAAGATCAGTTACTTACATACATATGTATATGTATATATCTCAAGTAGAAAGAAAGTTAAGTAAAGAAAATCGATTAATATTTTATCGCTGCTAATTTGAAAGACTCGTTCAACGTTGTTCATTTGGTGAATCTTTTTAATAAAAATATCCAGAGTTAATTGTTTGGTTTGTTTAGATTTTTTTAAAGATTTATTAAAACATATTTCTACATCTGTAGCTTTGCCATAGAATTCTTGGTCCCCATTCGCTTTTCCGAATTCTTTTAAAGCATGTACATATATAGGCTGGAACCTGTTTTTGATTTAGAGGTTCAACTTCATCTGTTTCCATGTCAACATCATCTGTGTCATCGACATAGACAGTATTCAAGTCCACAATATCACCAAGGTTAATTTCAATATTTTCCGTGACAGTTTCGTTATCACAGTCGATGTATGATGCAGCATTTACCATATTGTCATCACTATACATCAATCATATTCTAAATCTCTATGATTTCACTATTTCAATTTCCGTATTTTCCTCATTTTCAAATATAAATCCACAATTTTTAAAAGATTTTTTTACGGTTTCTTGCTTGACCGTTTTCAATGATCGGTTAACAAACGTGATTGCTTCAAGAACGTAAATTGTCACAGCAATATCAGACGCCAGCTTGTACGAGTCAATATTTGCGATTACTTTTTGAAGCAAAAGTTTTCTGTAATTTACTTTGATATTTTGAATAATGCCGTTATCTAAGGGTTGTAAAACTGATGTAGTGCGTGGTGGTAGAAATATTAACTTAATGTTGGGTAAGTGATGAAACCGATGACAAGTAGCGTTATCAAGGAATAGAAGAATTTTGCGATTTTGTTTTCTTATAGTATTGTTGAGATTATTCCAAAATTCATCAAAAATAGCTCACGTCATCCAAGCTTTTTTGTTCCATTTCCATTCTACAGGAAGTTGATTAATTTTATTCGCCTTGAAGCACCGTGGTTTTTGGCTCTTTCCAATGACCCATGGTTTCCAAAATGTACCGTCTGCAAAAGTAGTGAAAAGGATGGAAAGTCTTTCCTTCGAAAACCGACCTCGGGAACATTTTTCAACCTTGATTTTCATATTTCTTGTAGGCATAGCTCTGTAAATCAAGGCTGTTTCATCAGCATTTGCAATATCTTTAGGAACATAATATCGAACGATCTCGCGTGTGAATCAATCTTGAACAACCCCGCTATCCACTTCGTTCGACTCTCCACAAGACACATTGCAAGTGATGTTATTGTTCTCTTTAAAGCTTTGGAGCCACCCGTTGGATGCTGCGAATCCATCAATTTTCAAAAGTTTCGCTGTTTCTTTAGCCTTTGCTTGCAATATTGGTCCGGAAATGGGAATATTTTAGCAGAAGCTGGAAGAAACCACTCAAAAACTGTTTTATTAATTTGGGCATACCATCCCTCTTCTTCTTTACATTTACATTGCTGGAGCACATATATTTTTCTTTGATTTTATCCTTATCTTTCATGATTTTGTAGATTTGATTTTTTCCGCAATTAAACTTTGTTACAACTTCTGCAAGGGTTCTTTTGTTTCCTTCTATCATGTTGATAACTTCAGAGATAAATTTCTTACTCTCTTAGACATAACTGTAAAGAAATAAACTCTTATTAACCGAAAGGGGATTGAAATGGGTGTGTATAAGGCTTTTACAACCATAAGTTAATAGTCCAAAAAAAACATAAGATTAGGAACTTATTAATAGGGCTCAAAGTCTAAGAGGGTACAATGAAGATAATTGGCAAAAATAAATTTTTTTTATAACTTTAGAAAACTGATTTTCTTATAACTTATGAGACCACCAAACTTGAAAAAAAATTTAATCTCAATATGAGAAAAACCACGACCGACTTGTTGGAAATCCGATTTAGGAAATACCTTCACATTCGCTTTCCTCGAACAACAAGGGAACCAGAAAATTTAGATAACTGCGACTTTGTATGATTCTATGATGTACGAGTATGTATGATTCTTGGAATATATTCCGGCTCTCGCGGCTGCAGTTCCTCGTATTTCAGTCGCAATGTTCAAATTTTTTTTCTTCCGTCCACGTTTCGCAGGTTTTCGGCTTTCGCAGAATATTTAATAAGCTGAAAAATCGTTCTGCCGGGAACATTTTTGCTTTTGGAAGGTTTTCGCCTTATACAGGTTCCGGCTTTCAGAGGTTTTACTGTATAACGAAATCGTGAAAATGTGGAGAAATCCCTTTTCACGGACATTTGTTTTACTCAACCTCTATGACAATAAAAAACCACCACCCACTCCCTGCCTTGCTACCCATATTAAAATTTTTTTCTAGGATACCTCTTTATTGACTCTATGTAGTCAATTTTAAGCTTTCTATGGTTTGCGGTTTTTGAAAAATAAAAATCGATGTTCTTTTCTTTCCACCCCCTCCCACCATCAGTCCCTTCACCGGTACCTCCAACATTTTTTCCCTGTTAGAAGTCTACTGGACCTAACTCCTGTAAAATTTCTAAGTTCATATATGGTACGGTTCTTGAGATATAAAAATGAATTTTTTTTAGAAATGGCTATCGCCCCACTTTTGTGCTCCACCTCCCACCTTTTTTACATTCAAAGGGCTCCACTTGTAATCCTATATACACAAACCAAATTTTACCTTTCTGGTATAATAGGTTCGGAAGATATTCTAATCCAAAGTTGTTTACCCCCACCCAAGTATAAAATAATAAATAAATTCCCGCTTGTAACCGTTCAGGTTGATACCCTCACCCTAAAATTAAAAACAATGTTGGAATTAATCTACTTTCAAAAAATAAATAAAACAAAAATAACCACCCGATTCGAAAATTTTAGCTTTTTATTAATCTCCTATTAACCTTTAAGACAACTACAAAGTTTCAATCTTCTGACATTAACCGTTCAGGAGATACGTATTTCAGAATGTTTCAACCCCAGCTTTCAAGCCCTTCGAACACATTGCTTTCCCCTCCCTTTCCCCCCCCCCCCCTTTTTCCAAAATCGAATATTTCTCGATATAGTTTCGAGATGTACGACAGGGCCGCTGTGAGACATATTTGGAAGACTTTAACGGATAGCATTATGCAACTTAGGTACTCGTAAAGCAAAAAATTTAAAAATAAAATATTAGTACGAAATTATGAAATAAGTTTATTTTCTTTTCCTTTGTTCCCATCCAGGAAAATTCCTTAGCGACTTCGTCCAAAAAAAATTTTCGAATAAACCCTTTTACAAAACTTTTGTTGCCAAATGGTACTCTTTGTTGGAAGGAATCTTGCTATAATAAACAAAAAATAAAGTTATTTCGTAATCTGTAAGAATTACTACAAAGTTATCAGGAAACGAAATACACGTACGATATCGCTTCGATTTCGATTCGAGATCTCGGAGTGATTTGCCTACCTCTTTCGTTTCCCTCTGCCCCTTTTTTCACACTGTTCGATAATGATCCGAGAAGACCGAGGAGTCCGAGACAATGTTTACTGGGAAGGGACGTATACGAAAATTTTTTTTCATGACGTCACAGTGGGTTCACTACGGAATGAAATGAACGCTCATAGATGCAATTTTCAAATTGCTTCCATGCGTCTTCTTCTTGGTTTTTTTTCGCTTGCCTTTTTCGTGGTGTTGCCAAATCGGCTGTGTGCGATATTCGCGTGTAGTTTCTTGCGAACTTTTATTTAGACTGTGTCAAAAAAAATTGTTGAAACATGAATTTTTTTCGCGATTTTTCTGCGCTATTTAGAAAACGCATTTTAGATATTATATTTTTCAGCAAAATGTAAGGGAAGCAATGCTTCCCTTGCTTCCATGGACGCCACGCCACGCCAAGCGATCTGCAATCTTTAAATAAGTAACCAAATTTATTATTTTAAAAATATGGTTTATGAATGATATTATAGCTTACGAGGGTAAAAGTAGGTATATGCATGGGCGCCCATACAATATTTCGTAGGGAGGGACAGAACTATGGCTTATAAGATGAGTTTGCAATTTCGGGAGCTACATCTTGTGACGAATGGAATGAATGTGAATTTTACTCAGTTCAGAATCATTGAACCTTTTCTGCCACACCAAAACAATATCAGCGCCCCTGGAGATAAGGGAAAAATACAGAGAAGTTGAAATTTTTCTTAGAATCTGTTAGTAAGTAAAATCGCCAAACTTCTTCAGATCAAACAAAATTCCTCAAAACAAGTGATAACAGTTATGTACTGGAATTTAAAAATTTTGCACGATATAACTTGTTTTTAATTAAATATTGCTGGAACTGACAATAATGCGGTATTCTTTCAATTAGCTACCACACAAAAGTTCTTAATAAAAATGGTTCCTATTTATTCCTGAAGGAGCGACAACTACGCAACGGAACGTATTGGGCATAAACGCTTTTTTGTGAGGGGCTAGTAGGGTAAATTTATCGCTGTAG
The DNA here is from genome assembly GCA_951812415.1 of Beris morrisii. NCBI lineage: Eukaryota > Metazoa > Arthropoda > Insecta > Diptera > Stratiomyidae > Beris > Beris morrisii. The sequence continues at coordinate 77,017,859 of OX638310.1, forward strand.
CTCAAAAACTTTCGAAGTTATTTACCTTTAATTTCGTAATTGAACAATTCTTTTTTTAAAAAAGTGCAACTAAAAAGTGATAACCGTGGTTTAACAAAACATTACGTACTAATGTTACTAATATCCTTCTGATTTTGCTACTTTAATCAACATACCTTAAAATTTTTCATATTTGAAAACACCCTGTTTCCCAGCACAAACTCGAAAGGATGTATAAAAAAACTATATGAGCAGATGGCTACTTTATATCAGGAAACCATTGAGACCTCTGGGTTTTCCTGTATTTTTCATAAGTCATACCAAACTTCTGTGAAGAAAAATCCTGAGTGTAAAATTCAATTACGTCTGCCAATAAAATAACGTCCTTACCTTATTAATCTTAATTTTATTTCTCTACTTAAATTTGAATTACAATCCAATTTTTCTGCAGTAAGCAAGAAAACCTTTGTTTTTAACCAGTTAAATTTCTTTAAATATAAATAAAAAGATGTCTTGCTTTTATTTTTCATTGAAAACAGTAAGCCGTGTTGATTTAGTAACTATTATATTTGTTAGTAGTTTAACAAATTATGTGTAATAGAACAATTAAAAGGTCTTAATACACCCTTAAAACACCAATTACGATTTTGGGTCGCCAATATTTAGCACTGGTTTTTTCGATGCTTGAAAAATTTATTTTGTCTGCAGAATACCTTTTTGTGAGATTCAAATTTTAACATTCTTCAATGGCTTTTCATATAAATGAAAAAAAAAACTATTCAATATCTTATCAGACCTAAAACATGGTGAAATTCGTAAAAACGTAAAAACTAGAATATAAATTCCGTAGAAGTAAAAATCATTTCGATATCTAATCAAACCTTCGAGATGCAGCTGAATTCGTGAAAACGTATACAACGTATAAAATCGGTTTTGACTTGATTATATAAAAAGCCCGCGGAAGTAAGAATCAATTCAATATCTGATCTGACCTAAGATATATTTCAGAATTCGTGAAAATGTATGCGACTCCTTTACATCTCCTAGGCTTGAACAAAAAAACTAAAACTGCTTTTTAGGCGACTATGTAACCACATGAAAAAAAAGGAATCCAAAATCTCATCAAATCTAAGAAATATAGAGGAATTTATGAAAACATAGCCAACCTCCTTAGAGGTTGATTGTGAAAAAATACTCAGAACTATTTTTAGGTGATTACACAAAATGCACGTCGAAATAAAAACCAATTCGATATCTTATCATACGTAAGAGAAATATCAGAATTCGTGAACACGTGTAAAACCCCTTTACACGCAATTAGTGATAGAATATTATAAAATACTGAAAACTAGGGATGTTAATATCGAAAAAAAATATCGATATATCGATATTGAAAAAAATATCAATATCGGCTGATGATATATCGAAGAAAAATATCGATATATCGAATATTTTTTCCAATGGAAATAAATTCATATCTCCCTTTCCGCATCAAATTTAACGTCAAGGGGAGCATATCACAAAGGCAGTGTAAATTTCATGACCCATTTTCTCAGAAACCACTCGAATGAAATTTTGGACAATTATTCCTTACTGCAAAACGAGCAAATAGAGCGAAGTAAAATTTTATTATTTTTGCGAAGATTGTATATATTGCACATCTAATTTTGAAGAACAGAAAGCGTCAAGTCAGTCTCATATTACATTATTAAATAATTAAACATTTATATTTCCTTCTACTCTATCTGACAGTAGAGGTGTCATGAATGGTTCTTCAGAAAATGGATCAAATGTAAAAAAAAACTTTTAAGGAGAGGCACTTCTTGATCTCGTGGAGTCTTACAGTTTAAACAGTTTTTTTTACCCAGAATTGAGTCTAAAATAAGAATTTAAAAAAAAATTGTTTACACTAAAAGCGACATGCTCTCCTTAAGATTGCGGCGGTTTGCGGCTTTTAAAACGAAATTTAAAATTGTTCTTCACTTCACTAAATTTTCGCAACAAAAAAGAAGGCTAAATGCACTTTCGAAGTGATAATAAAAATATACGAAAAAAGGATGTGACGCAGCAACGGATAGTTATGGTTTGCTGTGACTCTTTAATACAAACATATTACTTTCTTCCTGGGTTTTTAAATTCATTCTACTTGAAAGAGCAAGATTAAACACCAATAACAACAAGGTACTGAGCGGATAGATCCCTGTGCACAGGATAGTTGCCTGGTTAGCCCCACCTACAGAAACCACGTGTCTTGCATTTTTTTGTTTCGACAGAAAAAGACTTTCCGTGATCGAAAAACAGTTTTCCAGTTTCAACCTTTTTGACATCCCTCATATACATTATTATATTAGATTTTCGTGTAGGGGTTGGTTTAGTCACCTCTGTCATTGAAACCTGAATTGGGCCTATTACGACGTCCCTCTGGAATATCTATGGTTCCTCTTCGATCCCTGCGCTTTCAATGAAACTTAGTGTTTTTCGAAGAGAAATAGCCAGGAATTCCGATGATTTCATGAAACCCTGAGCGATGTGATGAAGTCTTTTATGAACAAGTCCCTCACATTCACAGAGAATGTGCTCTGGTGTTTCGTCTTCATCATCGCAAATTCTGCATATTTTACTCTCAGAGAGGCTAATCCTATGGAGATGCTTCTTCGTGTGACAATGTCCAGTCAGAGCCATTGGCGTAACTAGGTAGGGGCCAGGGGGGCCGCCCCCCCCCCAGATCGTTCGTGCCCCCCCCCCCCCCCAGAATAATAATGTAATTTTTTGAAAATCCTGCAAGAAACAATTAAACTCCAGATTTTACTGTAGAATTTTGTACAATTAATGTTTACCGCTACTGTAGATCTGTATTAGGCAAGAGATACAGCGACAAAAAACAAAACAACATGAAGTGTCGTAATTGCACAGCGAGCCGGTAGAGGTGGAAAACTATATCGATAACACTACGAAGAAGTAGAGGAACGACAGTTGCGAAAATGCGCATGCGCCACTTTTCAAATAAATGAAATACGCCGTTTCTTAGCGTCGCTCTCGCTAATCCGATCTTCCCATTAGTGATGCCAATTTAGTGCTTTCAACGTTAAATTTGGTGCTCAAAATTTCCTTACAGTCGACAAAAATATAGTTGTTCCGCTTGCGCGTTATTTGAATTATGAACTATTCCTGCGATTGATTTATAAAAAAAAGTTGATATTAGGTTTGTTCTTTTTACCTGTACTCAGTGTACTCTACACTTGAAGCGTATTACACTAAATGTAAGATTACACCAGTTTTGACCAACCAACCAAAAAGAACGCGTTGTTGTAGAAACATTACAGATAAAATTTGGAATTTAACGAAGAATGAAATTCTATAATTATGCTGAGAAAATTTTAAATTTAAAGTATAGCGCTGAATGAAAAAAAAAGTATTTGTTTATTGCCTTCATTAATGTCGGCCTTAAAGTTAATATCGCCTAACAGAGCTTCAGCTTTCAAAAGGCTTAAATTTAATAAAATTTTTCATGTATACCATATTCAATCAATTCAATTAAAATAATTTATATGAATGTGCTTAATTCTTAATTTTATGCAATATATTATTATTATATTCTATTATATTTGTTTGTATTTTAGATACAATTCTGTTGAAAAGCCACCCACTATTCCCAAATATGCATAATGTATCTATTAAATGACGAGCCTGTTTACGCTCTCTTACGACTAGGCCTGATTGTGGTTACCTAGTAGACTGTTATTAAATGTGCACTTTTTTAATATAAATAAGCATTGATGAGCGATTTTCATTAACACTGTATGTACTTTACAGCGTTTTTATTGGCATTATATACGCCGCAATTGCACTTTTGGCCTGACCCCCCCCCCCCCCCCCCCCCAGACAAAAATCGTAGTTACGCCAATGGTCAGAGCTCCCTTTAGGTTACAGGTCAGATGTTTGCTTAATTTTAGATATTCAGACGTTCTGTTTTCCGAATGCTTCGGCATAAGTAACTTATTAGATTGCCACGTAAAACATCAACTAGAAATAGCTAAATTTGCGGCCAAAGCATGAGTAGGTACATATACACAAGAATTAGCAGAAATGAAAAATGCCGTTCGAGCTCTAAAATATACTATACCTACTTAAGAAAATATATCGGGTCCGATAGTGGGATTTCAATATCAATATTCAATATCAATAATAAAAAATATCTGCCGATATTATCGATATATCATTTAAAAAATATCGCAATTTCGATATATCGATATTTTTTTAACATCCCTACTGAAAACAATATCAAAAAAATTCTGGGTGTTGACCAGTTCTGCAGGTAGCTGTCTATCATAGCTTTCTATAAATTTAAAGTTTCAAATTTCTAGACTATGCATTTCGTGAGATTGAAGCCAAAATTTAAAACAGTCAAGGTGGGGCTCCTTTGCGTCCCTATCACCCAAAATTTTACCACTTCACGGGGTCCACGAAAGCCACACACTAAAATTTAAACTTAATAGGGTTTGGGAGCCAAGAGGCTTCAAACGCCTTTGTAAGGCATACGGTGTACAGACGGTCTGATTTTATTTTCTTTTTTGGATAGGCTAGTCCTGAAGCGAAAAATCCAAATAAAATATTATAATAAAGTCAAACCCGCACGTTTGCATGAGCCAAAATTGACTTTTAGTGTATAATAATTGAGAAATACTGAAATACACACTATGCAGGATAAAATCCGCCAACTTCCAGACTAACTTTATTATTTATTTGTTCAAAGTTTTTTTTAACAGTTGTGCAATTATTTAGGCTGGCAGCCGCGTAAAATTGCTGTCGTTATTGTTGGGTGTAGCGGTAGTATGTCAAATGTAGCACCTATTGCCCCTAGCAACCAAAAATTTAATTCGGTCTATTTGTCAACAAAGCCAAACATTGAGCCGAATAAAGCGACTCTGGTGCGGAAGAAACGCCGCCCAGCGGGTTTCGAAAGGAAAACAAGCACGACAGAGTCATTTCAATTAAAACAGTTCCCTGTTCCATTCGTTTATATCCATTCACTTTGTAATTGTACACAAAAAGCGAAAAAATCCAACACGAAGCTCGTAGCGTTTGTACGATCTGCGATGCGGTTGACTTTCCAATCGGTCTATCAAACGGCGTGCAGAACTGCAGCTTGGAGTTCGACCTGTTGCACAGTCCATTTGTCTATAGAGGGCAATATATCCACAATCCACCTGGAACCAGGTACTGGATTATGCACTTGTCTTTCTTTTTACTTTTATTTTCATAAATCAACTTCCGCAAAAACCACGCCTGTAAGGCCACAGCATAGCTCAAGTGTTCCATTAGAGTCGTATAATCCACGTAGACCTTCGTGCTTAAATTGGTCTAAGTGCTGCTCATATCAGAAACATGGCGTTGTACTGTAATCTTTGAGTTGATTGTTTATAGTTGCCTACGTTGCAAATGATATGCTATGAAACCAGTGCAAGAACTTCTTGGGAGCAACAATTGAAATTATTCCTTGCCCTGGCCATGCATGGCTTGTTGCTGTGATTATTCATGCGCGCCAGGTAAAAGGCGAGGCTTTGTGAAATTTTTTCAACCGAGTGAGCATTTCATTTGTGGAATTGGAGTGATTTTATCTTATGCAAATATTGGGAGTAGAATCTGTTTGACATACAACACAAATGGAATTGTCGGTTGGAAGGAGGGTGGGCATAGAACTGTGCGGATTTACTTGAAAGATTCTAGAACTGAGCACCAGTTACCAGGCTTTCTAAGCAAAAGCGATCTGGAGCGATAACAAAAAATTTGCTTTGTGCCAATGCCATTTCCATAAATTGTCGGACCATGAAATATTTGTACCTACGGCATATTCGCGTGTCTTAATTTGATTAAATTTCTTTGAAGAATAATAATATTCACAAAGAAGTCAAGCTACGTACTTGGTATTTATGTTCACTACACTAGTACATATAGGTACATACATACTTACCGTTTCCAATTTCGATAGGAAAACATGTTAACGTGTTGCTCATAGTTTCCTGATTCCCGGTGAAGAATCCTACATTGCAATTGACCGTATGATACTCTATACCATAGATACTCGTATATGTGCATATATGTACATACACGTTCATATCACCCTCATCAAACAAGTTTACACAGTTTTGTATGATCAACATGATTTTCCTACACTGATCCGACACGTCTCATCGTATTGTTCGATCATACATGTGCGAATCTATTGACTTACTCATTGGCGCAAACATTTAATCCGCATCATTGTTCGATATACAACACACACGGTACAGTGAACGTTCAGCGTTTTTATGCGCGACGGCATGCGTTGTATTCCGCTGAGTGCATATGTATTCATGGTATCTGGCGCAGTTTATAAAAGTGCGCCATATGAATGAAATGGGACCTCAGAGACCCCAGGCGCATGCGCGGTGCAGTTCTTTATGCACATTATTTTTATACTCTAGATGAAATCATATAGAGTATTATAAGTTCAATTCAGCCCAAAAGTTTGTAACGCATAGAACCAAGCTTCGGACGAAAAAAAGTTATATATTATTTTTTGTTTATTTGTGGCCAAAAACCTCAAATCCGCTTGACGTCCGTCCGTCCGTCCGTCCGTCCGTGAACACGATAAATCACGAACGCCTTCACCTAGGATCTTGAAATTTTGAATTTGGATGTTTGGTTGAATTTGTAATGCTAAGTTCGTTAACGGGCAAAATCGTCCTACTCCTTCGGGTAGCTTCCATACAAAATGTCCTTAAAGCACGTGTTCAAGAATATTGGTCGATAACTTCAAAAGGGTTTAAGCTACGACATTGAAATTTTGTATGTGTTATTTTTCCAATAGTTGGAACTAAATATATGATTATGAAGAAAATCCTATTAGTCCTTCGTGTAGCTGCCATACAAATATCCTGTCAAAATGTATTCACTTAATTTACGAAACTCACTATAACTCAAGTAATCTTTTAGCTGCGAACTCGAAATTTTGTACCAGTTAGTTTTGAGTGAAAAGAAAGTTCGACTTTACTAGTCAGCGAAATCCTTTCACTCCTTCTGGTAGCTGCCATACAAAATGTCCTTAAAACACGTGTTGAAGAATATTAGCCGATAACTTCAGAAGGGTTTAAGCTACGTCTTTGAAATTTTGTATTTGTTATTTTTCCAATAATTGAAGCTAAATGTATGATTATGAAGAAAATCCTATTAGTCCTTCGTGTAGCTGCCATACAAATATCCTGTCAAAATGTTTTCACGTAATTTACGGAACTTACTACAACTCAAGCAATCTTTTAGCTATGAATTGGAAATTTTGTACAAATTAGTTTTGAGTGAAAACAAAGTTCGAGTTTACTAATCAGCGAAATCCTTTTACTCCTTCTGGTAGCTGCCATACAAAATGTCCTTAAGACACGCGTTCAACAATATTTTTCGATAACTTTTGAACGCTTCAAGCTACGAATTTGAAATTTTGTACACATTCATTTTTAAATGGTTCTAAGGAAAAGGATAAATATGTAAGAAATCGAGTGAGTCCTTCCAGCACCTCCCATGTGAAAGTCCTTCAAAAAGGACATTTTTTTCAATGACTTACCCAGTTCAAGATATGAAATTAAACACTGAATATTGTCTTTTAGTTTTGAGTAGCAATCTAATGGCAGTCCTTAATAAAGGACATACAACATGCACACACGTAATTCTACTTTATCCCCAACTACAATATAAATCGGAGTTCAGTATTCATCTAGTTTCATATCCATTCCGATGGGCTTTTTAATTTTCTCTAGGTATGTTTTTTTTAAATATATAGGGAATAAAACTCACATGACGTGATCACCACTACCATATACGAATGCAATTAAGAAGTGTTATCTAATAATTGAACGAAAATACCGCTACATTTGTTCCAATGTTATCAAGAAAATTGAAATATTTAAATTTCACGAGTTGGAAGCTTTGTTTGACAACCAAAGAAAATGTGATATTTTTCTTGATAGGTTTTAATGTGGAAAAAAAAAGTGCTAATATCTAATACGTTTCAAAGGCTACTTTAAAATGTTTCGTTATATCGATTCAACCTTCAAACTTAATTACTTAAAATATATTTAAATAGAATTAAACTCTCACAGTTTCTAAAAAATTATTTAAATTCAAAAATTCTTGCATACGGCTATCATTGAAAATGTGTGGATAATATAGCACCGGAGATCCAAATTAAATGTGTGCATAAAACCATAGGGAAAATAGCTAAAAAATTCAATATTATTGACAAAAATCGCATTTAATTATATATCGCCTTCCGCTCCAGAACATTCATTGTGCTCCAAAATATCACAATTGAATGCATATTTTACTTCTTTGGTTACTAGGAAAGGATCCTTAACAATTTGTGTCTTCAATATCAGATGCCGAATAAAGGGACGTAATTTGAGGTGGGGGGTCAATTCCAGAATTGAAGGGAACCGTGACTTTTTGATTTTTTCAATGACGTCCCTGGTCGAATTGTATTCAGTCGAAGAAGCCTCATTTTCGCCACTTTCAGTACTGATCTTTTCATCATCCTGTATCACATCCACAGTCTTGACCGCGGTTACGTTTCTTTTGATATCTTTCATTGATTCTTATAGGATGCACCTTTGAAGACAATCGCAGATGTTGATGGAATAAATTTTGCATATAATGCGGAAGCAAGGCTATCCGTTGTACGAATAAGCAATCCACTTCGGCTTTGTTCTATGTTTATCTGTTACATATTGGAAAGCCCGATATGTAACATAAACCATACATGGTATTATGAATCATTAGAAATAATTAGGGGGCCAAATTCACTGCAGTGGATACTTTACCACCTTCTATTCTATTTATATCATGCAAAATCTTGAAAATCACCTATGATTTTTCGAAAACAAAATATAAAATTTTGGGCACCAAAACATAGAAAGTGCGCCGGGCGCCAAAACTATCAGCACCACCACTATGTATACGTATTCTGCGAGTTGAACGAAAAACAATTTCAAAAACTTTTGGAAGGAGATTACACTAAGAATTCACTAGATTTTCTACACATGTATGAATAGGTATCAATCTTTCAACCTCAACTGATGAACAATTAACACTACAACATTTCCAAATTGCTAGCTTCAAGATATTCTGAAGTTATAGGACAATATTTATTAACACACGTTTAAAGGACTTTTGTGTGGAAGTTCCCTGAAGAAGGGGGAATTTCGGCGACTATCAAACGCAATCGAAACTAATTCGCGTAAAATTTTGACTTCCTAGCTGAACGGTTCTTATGAGTTCCAGAAGATGAGTATTTGAATTTCAAGGATTTTCTATTCCTTGTTTCGTGTTATGCAACTATTAAAAAGATACCGCAGTCACAATAGACAGCAAACCATTCGTATGATAATCTAGATGAAATACTGAACTGCGGTTGGTATTGTTGTTGGAGATAATTCAAGCCTAAGATAGACATTGAGATTCGGAGACAGACGACCTTGTCTTATTGAAGAAGCAAGAGTAAAACAGGCTATGGAGCAGGCAGGCGGCTATGGATCCATAACGAAGACGTGGTGTCAGTCGCTCTGGAAAAACATGGAGACGAAAAATCGAAAAAGAAATTCGTTAAATAAAGAAGTCCTGGCGACAGGTAAATGCTAGCGCTTAGGATCACGAGGAGGAGCTCACTTATGAACCCCATTGGGGCCATACAAAAACTGAAGATTTAATGTATTTAATTTTTATATCCCAATGCCGAAAATATACAGAATAATATTGCTCAAATTTCACATTTGAAATATTAAATTAGATAATAATATTAGATGATCATCGGCGTACATTAAATTCAAGAAGAATATCATTCCCGAATTGGATGAAATGCAATGGACCCAAGGTAGAACCCCGTAGAACACCGGTTTTCGCCAGATATGCAGTAGATATGACTTGTAAGGCAATCGTTCCACGTTTGCTCACGATTATTAAGGTAAGACGACAATTAACTTAAATTTTTCACCGGTCAATTTTATCAAAAACCTTCGAAAAATTAATGTACGTGGTGTCGACATCAAATCTGCATTCAAAGGCGTTCGACACTAGATATTTGTAAAAGAAGTTAAATTCGTCGTCGTGAAACAACCGTTTAAATCTTAGCTTCCAGAGTGCCGGTATCACAGTAGAAAAAATTTTGTTAAGGTTTTTCAGTGACTCAATAATTTTATATTGTCTTTAATTTATTTATGAAGGTTGTACAGTTTACAAGATGCACATAATCAACACGATCTGTCTCCAACTTTGTACCATATCTAAGTGAAATGTAATAGATGCAGCCAGACGTTGCTTCGTCATTTATGGTCATTCGTCGGTCGATTGTAAACTTGTCATTCAAGTCCAATTCTGAAATCGGTAGCGCAACATTTCCTCCAACATGCCGTTGATAGCGCAATGAATAGAATTGGAAGGAATATAAATAATGCAAACGTTTCTCGACTTAATAAGCTTTCTGATTTCGGAATAATCCAATAAAAGTACATTTTGTGAAAGAACCTGCAGGTTTACAGTCGTCCTCAGTCAATAAGAAAATTAATCGAATTCAGACGATAATAAAATAAATATTTTGTAGGTAAATACTAGTTTACTTTCACTGATATCAAGTTAAAATAATTGCTGCAAAAATGAGACTGTACCTTTTAAATTTTGTGGTAATCCCCATATTAAAATTCCGGTCTTGTTTACATCTGATGGCAAATATGGTAAGTGTACATATACAGTCCTTATATCACTAGAAGCATCAAAGTTGAGCCGCAATCGTATAAATGTCCTTATATGGTCCACAAATTATGCGAAATGAACTCAGCTTTCTGAATTGGGTTCATTGAGGTCTTGTTGTCTAAAAGTTTGCAAATATATGTATATTCGTAAAATGTAGATGGCTACTCTTTGCGTACCTGCTCAGAGAGTTTGCAACAAAATCAACCAGAAATTCGCAACCAATTTAAAATAATGCTCTTTTCAAATATAGTGACTAAAAAATAAAATCGTTAAGCTTTATGTTTCTGAGTTATTCGTTGCCTTGTGAAGTTTACCACATATTCGATAAATTAGGTTCATAGAGGAACTAAGTTAGCGAGTTAATCTGAACAAATCATAATTTGGTAACAATTGAAAGAATAATTGGGAGAACGGATATTATTGAAAATCAAGAAAAACTGGGAATGACATAAAGCGTGACTGACCTAACAACATAATCATGCTATATTTTGGCATTGGGCTCAGCGCATCCTGATGAATCAGATGAGCTCCCCAGACAGTACAGTGTATTGATGTTACAAAAATTAAGCACACATAAATTGGATGATTCATGAAAAAAAAAGAAAACAGTAGCTTAACACCATATTTAAAAATAAAAATAATAATAAATAAACAAAGACATGTAGATGAAAATAAAGGAAAATAAATAATATATATTACCTGGATATATTTTCACGAATTTGGTCATATCTCTTAGGTCTTCCGAAATATTGGATTTATTACTTCTACGGGTTCCTCAGATAAATGTCTAGAAACCATTTCAGGATTTTTTCAAATTCAAACCCTTCGCCATATCCCTCAGGTTTGATTTGATGTAGAATAAATATTTACTTTCTCGGGCTTTTGAGTAAATATTGTTTTAAATCGACATTCGGTTTGAGAATTTCCATCCGTCGAATCTAGGTGTCGGGTCCAACAGAAAGGGATGATATTCACAGAGTCGGTTTTCTTTCTATTAATATTTCTACTTACGCTTGTATACAAATTTGTGATATTCATTTTCCCAAGAAACTCTACAATCGCTCGTCGTATGGCAAAAAAATGATGTGCAAAGTTTAATTACTTTATTATTTTAATAATACAGTAATGTTTTCGATTTTTAAAAAAAAAAAATGTCCTACCCTGACAATTTTTTTTTCACGTTTCATGACTAGTGACACGAAAAAAGCCAAAACAATTTCAGTCCGTCTGATCGCCGTACGCCGTACGTCGACCGGTGTACGCACAATTGTTTGAAGGCTCGTAGCACCCAAACCCTTTGAGCTATTTAGTTGAATTTTTTTTCGTAGATAGACTGGGTAGGCCCCTTGAAGTGACCAAATTGTGAGGGGTAGGGGTGTAAAGGGAGAGGTGGAGAAAGAAAAATTTTGGTTTCTAGATCTCAGCAACCGCTTATGCTAGGAGGCTGAAACTTGAAACATATATAGAGCTTTGATAGTGGACCCATTTGCAAAAAAATTGCCGATATGGGTGAAGGGGTGAAGGAGTTGGGGGAAAAATAATGCGTCCGAGACGCTCGAAAGCCGAGATCGACACATTCTAAAATCTATATCTCCTAAACCGTTAACGTCACATAATTGAAACTTAATGAACATCTGTAAGTATACTAGGAGAATAGATCGGAAGTAAATTTTTGAGTGTGTGCAGTGCCGTACGGAAGTGGGGGGTAAGAAACTTCAGATTACGATATCTCACAAAACAATTGCACTAGACAAATAAAATTCGGTTTGTGTATAAAAGTTGATAAATAAAGTTTGCTGAAAGTAAAATTTTTTAAGGGGAAGGTAGATTATGAAAGTGGAGGGGATACGAATTATTCTAAAAAATAACATCTCATATCTCAAGAACCGTGTAAGGTAGATGCTTCAAATTTTTACCAGAGGTAGGCCTAATAGACCTCTAGCAGAAAAATAATAATTTTGGGGTGAGGGTGTAGAGGGTAAGGGTGGGGGATGGTGAAAAGGAAAAAGTTTCGATTTTTATATCTCGAGAACCTATAACGATATAAAGCTGAAACTTGGTATTTCGATAGAGCTATAGCAGTAGCATGTTGGAAAAATATAATTTTTTATAGGGCTAGTATGGTACGGGGGTGGGGGATGTTTTTCCTGTCTTTAGAACGGCTTATGCTAGAAAGTTAAAACTCGACATGTCTATGTAAATCAACTAGAAAAGTAATTTATATCAAAAAATTTTTCAAATATCCATTGGCGTTCGGAAGGGGGGCAAAAAATATGATCAGTGAAAATGGATTGCATATATTTTCACGGTTTTCGTCATATCTATTAGGTCTTTCCAAATATTAAATTCATTTTTATTCCACGGATTCATCATATAAATACCTAGAAAGCGTTTTCAGGATTTTTTGAAATTCGACCCCTAAGAGGGTGAAAAGGGATTGTACCCTTTTTTACGAATTCAGCCATATCCCTCAGGCCTGATCAGATATCGAATATCTTTTCACTTTCATGGGCTTGCGTAATAATCGTTTAAAACTTGTTTTTAAGTTTTTTCCTTTTTCAGCCCTTAAGAGGGTATAAAAGGGTTGAACAAGTTTTCACGAATTCCGTCATATCCTTTAGAAGTGATAAGTAATTGAATTGGTTTTTACTTTCTCATGCTGTCTTCATATTTATCTATTAACTCCTTTCGGGATTTTTGATTATTCAATCCCCAAGTGGGAGTAAGGAGGTTGCATATGTTTTCACAGATTCCTACATATTGCTTAGATCTGATGATATATCGAATTCATATTTAGTTCCTAAGGTTTCCCATATAAGAGCCAAAAAGTCAATTTCAGTATTTTCAGATATTCAATCCTAAGGGGTGTAAGGGGGTAGTATGCTTCGACATATTTCTTAGGTTTGATGAGATATTATATCGCTTTTCACTTCCACAGGCTTTTTATATAATCGCCTACAAAACCATTTCTCAATTTTTGGATATTCAACCATTAAGGGTTTGCATATGTTTTCACAAATTCTGCCATCCCTTAGTTCTGATGAGATATAAAATTGGTTATTACGGCATTTGATGTAATGACCTAAAAACTAATTTCACGATTTTTCGAATTTCAAGAACCAAGGGGGTGTGAAGAGTTTGCTTACGTTTTCACAAATTTTTCAAAATCCCTCGTGTCTCATGAGATATCAAGTTGGTTGTTATGAAATCGTTTAAAAACCTGTTTCACAATTTTTTCGAAATGCAAACCCCAAGTGAAAGTAATGGGTTTGTATACGTTTTAACAATTCGTCATATCTCTTAAGTCTGATAGGGCAACAAATTCGTTTTTACTTCTATGGGCTTTAAGTGTACATGATACACCGAAATTCGAATAGTCTATTTTAAATATTTTTATTTTAAGAACAAAACTAACTTTCCAAGAAACGTCATAATCACGAAACAACTGATGATATACTCCGACTTTGACCGCTCCCGAACTTTGACCCGAAAATAATAAAGTTTCGCCCAAACCATTGGCAGATTTTTTTTGGTTGCTTTTAATCTGGAAAATTCAAGGGGTGATATTTCTCCGAGAGATTGTCGGGTTTCTTGGGAAAAAATTAATATCACAAATTTGTATACAAGCGTAAGTGGAAATATTAATAGAAAGAAAACCGACTCTGTGAATATCATTCCTTTTTGTTGGACCCGACACCTTTTTTTTACATTTTACTTTATTATTTTTTAATAATAAAGTATTGTGATCGACCTGAAATTTCAAAAAAATTTTCTACCCTGAAATTTTGTATTTACACCTTTTAGGAAAAAAAAAAATGTCCGTCTGTCCGCCGTATACGCCGTACGCAAAATCGTTTGAAGGCGCGTAGCTCCCAAGCCCGTTGAGGTATTAAGTTGAAATTTTTATGGTGGCTAGATGCCCCTACGGATGGTATCTTTTAAGGGGGTGGGGGTGTAAGGGGGAATGAGGGGGGAGCGTCTTAGACAAAAAACTTTGGTTTCCAGATCTCAGGAACCACTTATGCTAGGAGGCTGAAACTTGGAACTTATGTAGTACTATGATAGTGGACTCATTTGCAAAAAAAATATCGTTAAGGGTTGAGGGGTGTAGAAGTGGGGGGGGGGGGGGAAACAAAGAGTCCAAAACGCTTGAAAGCCGGGATTGAAACATTCTAAAATCCATATCTCCTGAACAATTGATGTCAGAAGATTGAAACTTTGTGGTTGCCCTTAGGGATACTTGAAGATTAGACAAGGTCAAAAATTTTTTAGGGGGGTGTTGAGGTGTGGGGTTGAGGGGTGAAAAACTTTGGATTACAATATCTTCCGAACCAATTACACCAGGAAGATAAAATTTAGTTTCTGTATATGGGATCACAAGTGGAGTTACTCGTATTCCTGCTGGGACTGAACTGAACACTTGCGAGCTCCCACCAGTGCCAAAAACATTCGCATTGACATTCACGTCGATGGCGGTTTTTGACGCACATCAAAGGGATGTGCGTAGAGCACGAATGTGCTGTTTCCGCTATCGGCTAGACATTCGTGTTCATCGCACATGTCCAATGCACGTGAAGGCGATAGTGGAAACGCGGTATAAGATGTAAGTTTACTTAGTTTATTTAAGCCGAGAAGTTTTGTACCTGGATATGATACTTTGAACCGTGGATCGGCTTCAATTAATTATTTCCGATATTTAACTTTACAACTTTACTTTCCACCTTTATGGTGGAAAATTCCTAGTGTGTAATATATACACGTTCTAATATGGAATACATGAGATTCAATGTCTGATAACTGCAAGTACACTACTTTATCATATAAATAAATTATTGGATATGAAATTCCACTTTGTTGTTTATACGACATTGTCGGTTTCTGGTCGTCCATTCAATATGCCCATCGCACGCGTATAAGAGGTAACTTTTTAATTTTATTAAACTTTTTCAAGTTTTTTCTGGTTCAACCCATATAAAGAACATTGCACATCTCTAGCTCTTCTTGTAATTCTTTTCTGAAAATCCAATTGTACCTATACGAGTACCCTTTAGTCCTGTGATGCGTTATGTGATGCTGATTCTACATTGTATCTTTGTATGGACTCGTTACTATGCGATATGCTGGGAAAACGTTGCTTAGAGGCAAAACTAGTGTGGCATCATGGATCCATGGATGGTGTACATCTGCAACTGAATGAGAAAATGCCAGGTTTTTTGTTTCTAACGAGAGTCCATCCGGTTTAGTGCAAACAATTATCCGCGATGCAATGCCGCCTGGGGGTTTCTACGAACCGAGTGGAAAACTGTTTGGAAAGACACTGCACTGGCAGGCTCAGTACGCACCAAACAAAGACACTATGAAGAATTCCGGCAGAACTGCAAAAGAACTTCTGTGTTCATTTTTCATCGTAGGACTTTGTGATGCGTCGTATCGCAACGCTACGGATTCTTAGTGCGAAAAAACCTTGTAAAGCGTAACGAATTTTTAATTGTACGATTTATTATTAAAAACATGTTTATTTATGCATTTTTTATTAGGTAATTTTCTAGTGCTAGAGGCCGTTTTTCCTAAGCACTGAATTGTAGAGGAAACAAGGAGATAAAGTTCCGGTTGGTTGCATTAATTAGTCAAAAAAAAACCCATCAAGAACCTTTTCAAGATCAAATTGAGGTTTGAGTTCAATGAACAAAATAACTCATTGCAGTTTGCGTTTAGTGGGTACTGAAGTCTGACCTGCGTCAGCAGCGGAGTTTAAATCAAAGGTGTTGTCCAGACAGGAGTTGACGACAAAAGACTTTATGAAAGCACGAGTTCAAGGGAGAGGGATAGGTTGAATATTTTTTTTTTATTTTTTAAAACAATGTACATATAAAACATATTTATACAAACAAAATAAAACATGGTTTCTAAATTTTAAAGATACACTGTTTTAAAAAAATTAAATTTTCAATCCAATTTTTAACTGAAATTTCCAGTATTTTTAATTTTTTCAAGTAAAAGTACTCAAGCACTTTTACACGAAATTACTGGTATTAGTAAATTATTCATGTACTTTTTAACTGAATATCCAGTGAATTTACTGATTGCAAATTGAAATTTACCGACCGAAAATTGGAAATTACATTCAAATTTACTTTTATTTGAAAAGGTGGGGCATATTTGCCTACTATCCAAAAGATGTAAAATTCAATGGATTTTACATTATTATTTTTTAATAATAAATTATTGTGATCGACCTGAAATTTCCAAAAAATTTGCTACCTTAAATTTTGTATTTTCACGTTTTAGGACTAGTAAGCCCCAAAAAAGCAAAAAAAATTTCCGGTTATCCGCGTAGACGCCGTTCACCGTACGCAAAACCGTTTGAAGGTGCGTAGCTCTCAAACCCCTTGAGATATTAATTTCAAATTTGTATGGTAGGTAGAATGGGTTAACTCCTACGAGTGGTATCTTTTGGAGGGGGATGTGTGAAGGGGGAGGAGGGGATAGTGTTTTAAATGAGAAATGTTGGTTTCTTTATCTCAGGAACCGCTTATGCTAGGAGGCTGAAAGTTGGAACTTATGTAATACTATGATAGTGGACCCATTTGAAAAAAATTGGTCGACAGGGGTCGATGGGCGTGCGAGTGGGGGAGGGGGGAGGGGGGGAATCAATGCGTCCAAGACGCTTGAAAGCTGGGATTGAAACATTCCAAAATCCATATCTCCTAAACGATTGATGTCAGACGGCTGAAACATTGTAGTTGTCTTAAGAGATACTAGGAGATTAGAAAACAATTAAAAGGAGGATGGTAAAGCGCGGCAGTGGGAGGACAGTCATTTTTTAAAAAAAAAAATTTTTTATATCTCAAGAACCGTATCAGATATGATCTTGAAAATTTTCCAGAAATTAGGACCAGTAGACTTCTACTGGAGAAAAAAATTTTGAGGGTGTGGGTGTAGGGAGTGGTGGTGGGAGGGGGTGGAAATGAAAAAATTCTGATTTTAATTTGTCGAAAGCCGCAAAGGATAGAAAGCTGAAAATTGAAAACTATATAGAGCTACTATAGAGACATCCCAGAAAAATAGCGGTAGCGAGGTACGGAAGTGGGGATGGTTTTTCATATCTCAGAAACGACTTATGCTAGAAAGTTGAAACTTAGTAACTATATGTAGATATGCTACTAGAGTAATTAAAACTAAAAAAAATTGGCCAACAGTCTGGGCGGAACTTTATTATTTTATGGGTAGAAGTCCAAAACGTGTTTAATGCTGAGATGAAACAGGTTTAGATTGTAAATAGGGGTTAGTATGGTTAACCTCTGTCACTGAAGCCACAGTTGGGCCTATTGTGACGTCCTCCCGGATTGACTACCATTCCTCTTCAATCCCTGCGCTTTCAATGAAGCTTGGTATTTTGCGAAGAGGAATAGTCAGGAATTCCGATGGATCCATGAAACCCTGACCGAAGTGACGAAGTCTTTTGTGAGTTAAGCCCTCACATTCACAAAGGATATGCTCTGATGTTTCGTCTTCGTCATTGCATATTCTGCAAATTTTAGTCTCAGAGAGACCAATCCTATTGAGATGCTTCCTCATGTTACAATGTCCAGTCAGAGCTCCCACTAGGGTTTTATTTTTTAACGAGGAGTAAAAGCATCGAAAGCCTAAGTCAGTGCGGGACTTTAATCCGCTAAACTTCTCTTCAGTCGTACGGATGGATCCTCCCGGAACTACCGTCAATTACTCCCACTAGGGTTCGGGTTTGATATTTGATATAGTTTAATTTTAGATAATCAGATGTTCTTTTTTCCGAATGCTTTGGCATAAAAAGCTTTGAGTGCCTGTTGCCCGGTACCAAGTCCCAGTGAATGGTACTTTGCGATTTTTGCCACATTCGGATATTCATTCTGGCTGTGCTTAATGGTATCCCACAGAATGGATATGGTCTCATGAAGTCAGCTTCTGAACCTTTCCTAGCCATTAAGTCGGCCATCTCATTACCTTCATAGCCGCTGTACAATCATGCATTGGATGCAATTCCAAACAAGTTTGGAGTAGATTTGAACGGACTGAAATGCCATTATTGAGAGAATCCGAGAGAATATATATTTGTTGGTTTTTGTAGCCTCGTCTGATATTTTCTCTAATGCATAGTTCAATAGCATGAGTCTCCGCCTGAAAAACAGTGGATGTTATGTGCATGCTACAATAAAATTTGACATTTGGGCGAACTCCATAAACTCCTGCTCCTACACCTTGATCTGCTTTAAATCCGTCTTTGTACTAGATTATGGATCCTGGTTTTGGAGTGGGTTTGTTTTGGCCCAATCCTCCCTTTCAGGTGGGACAACTTTGAATGGCCTTGTGAAATTAAATTTCGGTACCATTGAATCAGAAAGAGGTATCGCTAGTATGGGGTCCTTGTTGAGTAACGCGGAAAGAGTTGGGCAAGCTCTTTTGCGCTCTGAATCATCCTCCGAGTTCAAAAGTTTGTATGTGGTGAACCTAGCTTTTTTCTGTATTTCTAAATGTAGAGGTGATAGGTTGAGAAGCGCCTCTAAGGCAGCTGTGGGAGTGGTGCGCATCGCCCTAGTAATACCCAGGCATGGCAGTCTTTGTAATTTAGTCAGCTTAAGCTGAGCAGTTTTCTGCTTTGTTTTCTTCCACCAGATGGATGCCGCGTAAGTTATAATGGGCCTAGCAACGACGGTATACATCCAGTAGGTTAATTTTGGTCTCAGTCCCCAGTTTTTGTCGAGCATGTCCCTGCAGGTCCAGAGAGAGATTCTGGCCCTTTCAAGAACTTTGTTCAAATGAGCAATCCAAGTGAGCTTTTCATCCAGCATAATTCCCAGGAATCTTACCTCACTAGCATACTATATGGATTCTCCAAAAAGAGTAGGCTTAGATAACTTGTCCTTACACCTCCTTTTGGTGAATGCAACAATTGTGCTTTTCTTTGGGTTGATACCCAATCCTGCTTTAGTGCACCAGGCTGCTACCTGGTTTAGGGTATTCTCAACTAGATCTGTCACCGTCTCTTCAAATTTACCTCTAACAAGGATGGCAAGGTCGGCAGCGTAGCCCTGTACCGTGACTCCGGATTTTATAAGGTCTTGAAGAAAGTCGTTCACTACTAAGCACCAGAGGATGGGTGATAGTACCTCACCCTGTGGACAGCCTTTCGCAGCTGTGACTGTGACTGTAGTTTCGAAGTTATTTTTCTGCATTCTAGCATGGCCTTGATCCAACTGCAGATTTTTGGATCAATACCACGCTTTAGTGCAGCAGAGTAGACACTTTCGTAGGCAGTGTTGTCAAAAGCCCCTTCGATATCTAAGAAGCAACCCACAGCTATTTCCTTGTCCGTAATCGATTTCTCAATTTTCGTGACTAGGTTTTGTAAGGCGTGGGTTGTAGACTTCCCTGGTTGATATGCATATTGATTGGAGTGTAAGGGTTGAGATCTCAAGGCCCCATCTCTGATATGCCTATCAATGATCTTTTCATAGTTTTCAAGAGAAATGACGTTAAGCTGATAGGACGATACTACTTAGGATTGTTGCTCGGACGGCGCCTTGTTTTTGGTATGTATATCACCTTTACGTTACGCCAGGATACGTAGCTTGCTCTGAATATGGAAAATAGTGTTGGTAGAAGATGATCATTCCTCTGTACTCTTGCGCTGCTGGGTAAATCGTTTATACCCTGGCAGAACAATTTCCACGAATTTCTCTTCGCACGTCTAATTTCATGGTTGTACTCTTTTAGAGCCCTTTTGAACGATTCCCACTCACCAGTTTTTTTTTGCCCTATTGAAGGGCTTTCTTGTTTGAGATCTGAGCTTAGTTAGTGCTGGACTGCACCAAGCTACTTTCCTGTTACTTGCTCTGGACCTTTCCGGGCAGTATGAGTTAAAAGCAGTTTCAATAGCATTGCGTATTTGTTCTGATGCTATTTGCATGCTTTCAATGTCCTTAATATTACGTATGGTGCCGGCCATGCATTCCGACAACTTCTGGTCGTATAGTTCCCAGTTCATCGTTTGTGGCTTCCTGTACGTTTCGGACAAAATGATATTAGATTCTATGTTGAATAGGATATGCCTATGATCTGACAAAGAAGTCTCATAAGAGACATGCCAGTTGCAGATTTTTGTGCTCAGAAATTGAGTACAAATGGTGAGATCTAGGACCTCCTGCCTGACTCTGTTTATGAAAGTGGGTTTGTTACCTCTATTTAGAATATTTAGGTTGTTAGTATAAATAAAATCTAGAAGCAACTCACCCCATTCATTGATGTTAGAACTTGGCCACATTGCGTGATGTGCATTGGCATCACCAAGTACCAGTTGCTTGTTAGTCCTCCGGCATAGGTCGACGATGTCACTGATGACGGGTAACGGTGGTTCAGTGCAATCCCCGGGAAGGTAGGCTGAGCATATGATTATCTCTGTCCTGCCCTCCGGGAACGGCAGCTCTACAAAGGCCGCTACTACGTCCTTCATACAGTAACCTGGAATAGGAACATATTTAGGTCGTTTCCGAATACCTTGCTTCGTCTACGTCTACGTCTATGTTGACGTCACAGCATAGCATTGCTATTATAACAGTTTAGGAAAAGCTTAGCTAAACCGTCAAAATGGCTCAGCTGATGCTAATTTGACACTTCATAAAACAATAATTACATTAAATTCTATAGAAAAATTTGAATTTTTTTACGTTTGCTAGGATTGACTGCTAGCTCAGCTGTCGTAAAAGTAGTCAAGACACGAATCGAAAAGGAATTGAGACACAGCTTTGATATGTCTGACGTCATTAACTGTTATAACTAGACGTAGACGTAGATGAAGCAAAGTATTCGAATACGACCTGTCTATCTAGTGACCCTATGTGAGACAATATACTATACTAAATCCAGTGTCTTTTTGTTTTTGCTCATCATGTTCTACTAACCTTTTTTTTGCTCATCTTCTACTAGATCTTCTGACTATTTTTATACTCTAGATGAAATCATTTAGAGTATTATAAGTTTAATCCAGCCCAAAAGTTTGTAACGCATAGAACCAAGCCTCGGACGAAAAAAAGTTATATATTATTTGGCCAAAAACTCCAAATCCGCTTGACGTCCGTCCGTCCGTCCGTGAACACTCAAGAATGCCTTCATCTAGGATCTTGAAATTTTGAATCTGGATGTTTGGTTGAATTTGTAAGGCTAAGTTCGTTAACGGGCAAAATCGTCCTACTCCTTCGGGTAGCTGCCATACAAAATGTCTTTAAAACACGTGTTCAAGAATATTGGTCGATAACTTCAGAAGGGTTTAAGCTACGTCTTTGAAATTTTGCATTTGTTATTTTTCCAATAGTTGGAGCTAAATGTATGATTATGAAGAAAATCCTATTAGTCCTTCGTGTAGCTGCCATACAAAAATCCTGCCAAAATGTCTTCACTTAATTTACGGAACTAACTATAACTTAAGTAATCTTTTAGCTACGAATTCGGAATTTTGTACAAATTAGTTTTGAGTGAAAACGAAGTTTGAGTTTACTAGTCAGAGAAATCCTTTTACTCCTTCTGGTATCTTCCATGTAAAAAATTCTTAAGACACGTGTTCAACAATATTTTCCGATAACTTTTGAGCGCTTCAAGCTACGTATTTGAAATTTTGTACACTTAAATTTTTGAATGGTTCCTAGGAAAAGTATAAATATGTACGAAATCGAGTGAGTCCTTCCTGCACCTTCCATGTGAAAGTCCTTCAAAAAAGAAAATTTTTTTCGGTGACTCACCCAGTTCAAGATATGAAATTAAACACTGAATATTGTCTTTTAGGTTTGAGTAGCAATCAAATGGGAGTCCTTAATAAAGGACATACAACATGCACACACGTAATCTACTTTATCCCCAACTACAATTTAAATCGGAGTTCAGTATTTCATCTAGAGTATCATACGATTGGCTTGCAGCCGATCGTGACTGCTGTATGTTTTTTGCACATCTTCTATTAGATCTACTGATCTTTTTTTTGCTCTTCTTCTACTAGATCTACTGACCCATTTTTTTTTGCTCTACTGTCTTCGAACTACGACTACTCATCACTGAACTCCCCTGAAGTAATGAACTATGAAATAAAAGAACAAACTAGTTCCCGAGGGATCGGAAATCGGAAATAATCGTTCACTATGGTGAACTAAAATGCTTAAGCCTACTACATACCTATTATTGGTACTCGTATAGGGATGGGAATCGATTGCTCAACAATCGATTGTTGCAATATCGATTATTTTAAAATGTTCGATTAAGATCAATCGATTAATTGATGCCTTCTAATCAATTAATCGATTAATCGCGTAATTCGCAAGTCCCAGGGTGTCGTATATGTACGTATACGTAGACTGTATAGGTATCTTTGACTTGAAATATCTAGGTTCATTATACTCGTACGTTTAACATTAGGATTGTCATACATATTGTATATTGTCGTACATATAGCGGTAAATGTACATAGAAAAGATATTAATATATATATGCATATTAATATATACGAGTATATGAAGAATTTTTCTATCTTCTGTGAAGCTAAATGTCCGTTAAATTTCCAAATAAGTTCATGGCTTTGGTTATGAAATTACACGTTCTACATTTGCGGATGAATGTGGAAAGGTCAAGATTCTAATTAATTAATTAACTAGCATAATATTACAAAAGCCTTCTGATCACCTATCTGGACACAGGAAAGATCTTGCCAAAACACTTCTATATCTTCTTCTACATTAGAACTATTGTTTGCCAATAATTATTATATTTAACAGTCTGAATTCATCATTGAGTTTGTGTAATTTATAGTCTTCAACAATAATGTCATTTCAATGAAAAGTTCTCACTAAAATATAATAGGAAATCGGCAAACAGTCTGGGTAAAACTTTATTATTTTATGGGTAGAAGTCCGAAATGTGTTTAATGCTGAAATGCGGTGTAGGTTACTATGCGACTGACAACCTAAAAAACAACGTTCGAAATCGCCTCCTGGTTATCCCTTAGGTTGTAAGTCCTATAGTCACCTACACCGCATCTCAGCATTAAACACCTTTCTAACTTCAACCCATAAAATAATATGGTTGCGCCCAGACTATTGGCCGATTTTTTTAAAGTTTTAATTACTCTAGTAGCACATCTACATATAGGTACTAAGTTTCAACTTTCTAGCATAAACCGTTTCTGAGACATGCAAAAACCACTTACCACTAGGATGTCTCCATAGTAGCTCTAAACAGTTTTCAATTCTTAGCTTTCTATCCTTTGCGGCTTTTGAGAAATTAAAATCAGAATTCTTTCATTTCCACCCCCTCCCGCCATCACTCCCTACACCCATACCCTCAAAAAATTTTTTCCGCTAGAGGTCTACTGGTTCTAACTCCCGTAAAATTTTGAAGATCATATCTGATACGGTTTTTGAGATATGAAAATTTAATTTTTTGAATAATGACTGTCGCCCACTTTCGCGCTTCACCTCCACTCTCAAAAATTTTCCACGCCACTCACACACCCCTCGACTTCTATCGACCATTGCAAATGGATCCACTATCATAGCTCTACATTAGGGTTACTGTATACACACTCACACCAAAACAGCCTCTAAGAGGGGTTTGGCAGATGCGTACCAAGGTGAAAAACCAGTAAATTTAAATTTTTTCCATGTTTATGGGATTTCGCTTTATAAACATTCGAAATGATTGACTTTTCGCTGCAAAATTGTAAATTTCCATAGAAGAAATGAAAGAAATAGGGAAATTTTTCCATTGAAAACCACAATTTCGCGCACACACACTTCCATATCAAAGAAAAACACGTACTAGAATTGTGGAAGGGAACCGACAGATCTTTTTCCGATTCTTCACATATTCGCACTAACACACTTCAAAAACGCAATTTGATAGCAATTCTCAATAGTACAAAAACAGGCGAACTAGTACATAAACAGGCGATTTTTGTGAGGTTAAATTACAATTTCTAGTACAGAAACGACCGAATTAGACGTATCTGCCAAACCCTAGGTAGAGAGTGTTGTGTATATAGTGACCCTACTCTACATAAGCTCCAACTTTTAGCCTCCTAGCATAAGTGGTTCCTCAGATCTAGAAACGCATCCAAAAGAGGGGTGGGAGTGATACCACAAAGATACTACTCGTAGGGGTTCACCCATTCTACCTACCATAAAAATATCAACTTAATATCGTTTTGCGTACGGCGTACGGCGTCTACGGCGGACAGGCAGACATTTTTGCATTAAATTTTACATTTTACATTTTGCATTAAATTTTACTGGGAAAGGGTTTTAGAATTTTGTTATAAAGTAAGTAGGTATAATAGAAAGAGCTGTCCAGTTAGTAAGTAAGGAGATAAGCATAAAAGTAAGTAGATGTAGGTACTTACTTTTAGCTAGAGTTGACTATTCAGTTCCGAATTTGAGACCGGAAGACACAGCAAGAGTAAAATAATTCCTATAATTTAATATAGGAAGCAATTTTCTCAACGAAGTTTTGCTTGTTGGGTTGTTATTACCAAACGTGTGTTGCTGGATCTCTACATGAATGCACAATTTTTTTCTATTGCAGCTAATTTCGTAGTAAAATATTGCCAAATCTGTCGTACATCGAATCTTTTTACTGTTGAAATTTGTTCGATTAATTAACGTTAACTAATCGATTATGTCGATTAATCAACATCACTCATATCGATTGATAAAATTGATTTTTTTAGAAAAAATAATCGATTAGTCGATTAATCGAATCGAAATCGAACAACCCTATACTCGTAGTACAATACCGATATTGAGTTGCATCTTAAGGTATTGTGTACATAGTTGGCAATCAATGACCCATTACAAATTCGAACAGAAACAGAACTTAAGCTAATATTACGCTACTCTCGCTGGCAAATGTAGTCATATTGTGTAATCGTCAAATTTTTGTTTGATACATTATTTTATTTGCTCTACAGAAATTTTGTCAATTTTTTTAGTCAAATATTTGACAGCATGGCATACAGTGTAATACAAGCTTAATGAACTTAGATATTGTGATCTTTGAAAAAAAATATAGGTAACAGCTACAGGAACTGAAGAAGATTCCATGACAGTATAAACGGCATAATTCGATTGCCATTTAACTCAAAATATCCATACTTTAAAATCATTGAATGATTGGTCCTCGCATTAAGTCGTATATAAGTAAACCTTAAATAATAAATCAATCGCAATCGATAGAGTAAGCAAGGCATATTTATGACATTTTGCTACACAATACTAAAGCCATTTATAACTTATCATGGTTACAATCATAAATTGTGAAATTCTTTCCGATTGTTTCCATATGGACGAATAAATTTGTGTCTTATGAGCGACCAGTCTAACTACTTAAAACTTCTTGTATTGAGGATGGTTACGAAAAATCAAAAAATCATTGTTATGAAAAGTATTTGATCGTTATCCGGCCTTCTGGACAAATTCCTTTCATATAAAAAAAGAAATTTAATTTTAATTTATTATTTTCAGTATTCTCATCTCCATTAGCAGCGAACTTGTTGCAGGAAAGTATTTGAGATGGTTTAAACCAAAAAAAAACAGAGAACTTTTATCTGCTTATGCTTAAAAGTTGAGTTTTTGCACAATGTCAAGGCGGTATTCTAAGAAATGGTTGTAGAATCAGTAGCGATCGGAAGTGAGGGATTGGTGGGGCGATTGAATATACCTTTCAAGCAAAGGCTTTCACATTTTTGTACCTCATAAATGAGTAATGTTACAAACATGAAACATGGTCATTATATTATTATTTGTATGTAGTCGTAGAAGAAAGTACAGTAAAACCTGTCTAAAACGGAATGCTGTGTGCGGTACCCAACTTTTCGTTCCGTTTTAGCAGGTTTCCGCTTTATACAGTTTTGCTTTTTCAGAAACTTGATATTTTCACAATAGTTGAAAACAATTTTCTCGAAAAGTCACTTTTAGCAAGAGCCCCTAAAAAAGCCTGTTCGGGAATTTTTTTTCAGAAACTTGATATTTTCATCCTTGCTAAAAATGACTGAAATTAAAAGCATTTTTCCGTCTTTCACTTGCAGTCAGTCATACTCATATCCACTCATTTCAACTGCTTTCCGTTTTGTTCGAAAAATTTCGTACCGCGAACCATGTTCCGTTTCCGCGTTAGACAGGTTTCCGGTTTATACAGGTTATTTTGCATTGGAAAATGCTACGTTCCCAGTTCATATTTCCGTTATGGCAGGTTTCCGTTTTATAGATGGTCCGTTTTATACAGGTTTTACTGTATTAAAAAAAATTGGAAGCTGCATTAGCGTACACACAGGGGTTCTTAATTACTTTTTACTAAGGGCCAACGCCAAGCCAGAGGGTATAAACTCTAAGTTTTTTCCCGCATCTTCTTCCCAAGGAAGCAGCAACATCAAGCATAAACTTGTACGAAAGTGTGAGAGAATCTCCTGGGAAAACTACTAAATCACGTTTTACATACTGTTATACTAACTTATAATTAAACAGATTTTACAATAATTATTGTTGTATTCTTCTGTGTAAAATTACCCTACAAGTCAAAACTACAACAGTAATTACAGTGAGTCATTCTGAAGTTTGTAAGAATACACTGTTTTAGTAAAATTGAAATAAAACGATTTACTTTATTTAAAAGTTTGTGACTACAGTAAACAGTAAATGAATAATAATCTGTTTTTCTGTAAATGTACTACTTCTGTATAAATTTACTAACACTTCTGTAATAATAATGAAAAAATTGTGTAATCACGAATAATAATAAGAAGAAAGCGATAGAGCTTCAGTTGTTGCATTGACTGCATACAAGGTTATTTGTATTCGTACAAAAAACATATTTATCTGCATTGTTTTTGTACAATAAAGATATTTATCTGCACAGTTAAAAATTTTTACAACATTAAATGTTGGCAACTAATTGCCAACATGGGATATTGTAAATTTACATGTCTCGAAACCAATTACATTTCCACTGTAAAATTAAAATTTGGAAATGTAATAAGTACATACATGGCTTTGTAAAATCACATGCCTAATGGTAACCATAAATCACATGGCATATGTAATTTTACAATTTGGAGGTTGAAATTACCTTCATTGAAGTAATTTATAATATGTAACTTTACCACTTAAAGGGTAAATTGTACAAGTAGCCACATTAAAACTACATTGCAATTTGTAAATTAATTTACATAACCCTTAATTTAAATTGATAGTTTTCAAATTATAATCTAATACTAAGATTTATCGGAACGAAAAATTCCACGAACCAAGCACTAATTTAATCTTATGTTTTTTATAAACACTTAAACAGCAAAATGGTAACACACTTATTTGTAATAAATAAGAGAGGTAATTTAATGCAAATAAACAAGAACGAGGTTTTATATCCAAAAAAGCTATTTTATTTATCAAAAATATAAAAAACAATAAAATTATAAAATTTTGGAAATTAATGTTTTCATTATAAATAAGATGATGTATAATAGCATTTAAACCAAATCAGGTATTTATTACCTACTAATTATAAGAAAAACTAATCGCGATGTTTACTTAGCAATATCCGCACAAGAATTGATAAATCGACGCTCGATTGCATCATCTCCCTTTATTTACAGCATACCTAGATGTAAAATTCCATTGACAAGTAGGTACTGACTGCAATTTGGGACATTAATTTTATTTTTTACATGGAATAATGTTATTAATCCATTTTTAGAAATGTTATTTTCCGTACAAGTTATTGTAATTTTTATCTTTATGTAATTTTACATAGTATTTCATGTAAAAAACTCAATTGCATAATAGTAATAGCATTTATACATGAATTAGGTAATTTTACCTATGATATGGGGATAATTTTATTGCATTAAATGTTGTAAAATTACAAATTATTTTTACTGTGTGCATAGAGGGAACAAAAACTCTAATTTTAATTGTTTTTGGCGAAATTGTTGTAAGCAATTTTCAAATAATCTTCCTATCAAACTCATTAACATAGATTTCATTCAGATTTTAACAAAACAAAAATACACAAACCAAAACATGTAATTGTGTAAACTTCTTGAAATTTGTGCAAACCTAAATCAAGTGATTTGACGCATATACATACATTTAAAGCAGCACAATAAAAAAATGTCCAGTGCAATTTTGTACAGAATATTTTAGCATCAATTCATACCTGCTTAAAAGTACACTACTTTTGATTAAAACTCAACAGGTTACACCATTTCTTGTGTAAAAATTACTTTACGTTAATACGTTAAATTACAGGTCGGAGAAAAACTTCTGATTTAGCGTACGAAATTATATCTCACGTTATATATTATTGCGAACTAGGGGTTCGCCGAAATCTCAAGTAAAATAATTCAATTCACTTAATAAAACCAAAACACTTTATTCAAATCCTTTAATTCAATTACTACACTTGGGAATAGCTAGCTGCTTAATTAAATTACAATACTATACTTGGTACGTTGTTCGCTTTCGAGTCGAGTAATCTAGTGTTCGAGACTATGCTACTTTTATACTGCATATGTTGTGCGTCGCAAGATCTCGAGTACAGTCGATGGTGTGTGTGGAATATATGTGAAGAGTGGAGAACGTATACAACCTTCTTCAATCCAATATTTGATTGTTCCGAAGATATCTCTGGGTTAATGTAGCCTGTGCATGTGGCATAGGGAAGAACTCTGGATATAATTATTTGGAGAGACGCAGTTTAGCACGAATATGAAAAGTGTAACCAATTATAGTCAGAATAACGTATTACATCTCAGGATCCCTTCGAGATATTACCTATTTCGCAGAGTATGTAGAATCGATGGAATCCAATCCGTGATATAAGCTTAAGAATCTTCTTCTATGGTGCGACAGCTCAAAGCCGGTCTTGGTATCTTCGATGATACTTCTCCGATCGATATTGCCGCAGTACGGCGGTTCCTTCTTCTGGGAATAGTTTATAAGCCCATCGTACAATTTTAGTGAGAGGATATGAAAGGACGCACAAATTTTTTTATTGTCCTATAATATTTACTAAACCATTTTAAAATTTGTAAAATTAAAAAAAATTTAGCCAAAGTATAGTAGATTTGTAAAAGGATAAACTCCAAGTTTAGATTTACTTGAGATGTTATCCTTGACTTTTTGAGTAACACATTGAATTAATGTTTTTCATCTCTTGAAAATTTTATGAATCCACGACATAGTGTTTGTAAAGAATAGGATTTGTTTAATATTAGGTTCACATCTTCTTAAATTTGTATAGCACCAGTTACCACATCCCGATTAACACGATTCCCACGCCTCTGAATTTCACATAGGTATCGAATTCTCACCGTTAATTTGTTGGCGTATGGAATCTCCTTATAGAGCCATTCAATACCATTCAATCGTCCGAATTAATTGACAGTGAGACATTCGACACATCTTCTCATCACCATTCGTTTCCCTAGCAATAGCTACTATGTAATGTAAACATTAATCTTTATTCGACTACTCCCGGAACTGAATCCCTTCTTACTTTTATTCGTCAAACCCTAGTCACTGAATGAATTTTCAATTTCCTTTGATAAAAGTTTGCCTTGATGCCAGACTGATAGCTGATAGGATTAAGTAAAGCTGTTGGTATTCCTATATGGTACTATGGGACTTGTCACTAGTTTCTTTTCTATTTATTTATTTTTTCATACAAAACATTTGGTATTAAAAAATCTGTCAACAGTCTGGGAGCAACTTTATTATTTTATGGGTAGAAGTCCGAAACGTGTTTAATGGTAAGATGCGGTGTAGGTTACTATGAGACTGACAACCTATAGAATAACCAGGAGGCTATTTGAAACTTTCCGCCAGGAGGAAAAAATACTTAAATCGGGTTTTTCCTCGACTATGTTTAAAGCTTATAGCAGTGAAAGTGAACTCCAAATTTCAATATACCTAAGAAATATATCAGAATTCGTGAATATGTACACAACCACTTTACACCCCCTTAGGGGTTGGATATCGAAAAATTTTGAAGAACGTTTCTAGGCGCTTATATAAATAGCCCTCAGATGTAAAATTGCTTTGATAGCTCGACATATCTAAAAGTTTTAACGAAATTCGTGAAAATGTGGATTCACTGACATTTTTTTTACTCAACCTCTGAACGCCAATAAAATCTGAACCTTTTTTTTGCTATAATTACTCTAATAGCTCATCTACATATACGTACTAAGTTTCAACTTTCTAGCATAAGCCGTTTCTAAGATATAAAAAACCACCGCTCACCCCCGTACCTTGCTACTCCTATTAAAAATTCTCTATAGTGGCTCTATATAATCCTAAATTTTTAGCTTTCTATTCATTACAGTTTTCGAGAAATAAAAATCAGAACGTTTTCCTTTCTATTCCCTTATTATTATTAAAAAATAATAAAGTAAAATTGCCCATTGCCCACTTTAACCCCGAGCTAAGGATTCTATGTAGACTCGTGTCGTTTTATCCGCATTTAAAGCAAGCAAAGAGTGAAACAAATGTTGATCTAAAAGAAAAAAATACATTAGAAGAATATTTTTTTGGAACCTTATCCAGTGTAAAGCAGGTTTGTGACAATGGAAAATCAAAATTAAGGATAAGCTTTGTTGAATTTAAGATTTGCATTGGTGTGCGGAGGTGGGCAAACATTTTTTTTACGAATTCCTCTAATCTCTTCAATAATACAGTATTATGATCGACTTCTTCAACCCTTATTTTTTGAATTTTCACGTTTTAGGGCTAGTAAACATCAAAACCGCAAAAAAAATCGGTCCGTCTGTCCGCCGTACTTCGTACGCCATCCACCACATGAATACAGATTTGAAGACTAGCATCTCCAAAATTCTTGGAGCTATCAAATTCAAATTTTTAGTGGGTCAACGCCGACTTGAACTCAAGCCGCGCACACATGACAGTTCGTCGTGAGAAATGCCCTCAGTTTTCAGCTGATGTGTGACGTCACGGAACGAAACGAGAAAATATACCAGTTCATTGGAGAACCTTTTTTGGAACTGACTCGTAGCAATATTTTATAATCCCAAAGGCCGCTGTTTTAATACGAAACTTCGGAATTAACGAACCTTCTAGAGTCGATACTAAATAACAAATATTCAGAATCATAGCTATATGCAATGTGTTTCATATAACAAAAATTATCTTTAAAAAAATAAGCAATTTAACTGCACATTTTTAAAATGGCGGAATGCCGACATTGCTAAAAACTGCGATATTATTTTCATCCTAATTTTTTCTATGAAAACTCAATTTCAGATGAGAAAACTAGTCTAATTCTCATTTTTAAATATGTTTATAAACTATTCCACTTGGCTTTGCCTAACAAAATCTTGCACTTTAAAAGAAAACTTGGTTTTTATCATCCAAGACATGCATCACCCATACAAAATTGTTGCGATTTGTATGGAAGCTGTCATGATTGTTATGACTCTGGTTATCAGATGTTCAATTCAGTTGTGCGCACATTATGACTTTTAGTATTCTAGTGAGGTCAAATTTCTGGGAATCTTCGTGGATGAAAAACTCACTTGGAATCCTCATTTAGACAAAGTTCTTGAAAGAGCCAGAATATCTCTCTGGACATGCAGGAGTCTTTTCGACAAGAACTGAGGATCATCCGCCTGGTGGAATAAAACAAAGCAAAAAACTGCTCAGCTTAAGCTGACTAATTTACAAAGACTGACATGCCTGAGTATCACTGTGGTGATGAACTCCCACGGCTGCCTTAGAGGTGCTTCTTAACCTAGCACCTCTACACTTAGAAATAGCCAACACATGTATATTCTCACGGACTGCAGAGCAGCCATATCGGTTCCGGTGTAGTCAGTTCAAATCTACTCCAAACTTGTTTGGGATTGTCTGATTCAATTCGGAGACCAGAACAGAGTTAACCTCATTCGGATTCCGGGACACAGCGGCTACGCAGGTCCGACTCAATGAGTAGAAAAGGTTCAGAAACTAGGCTTTATGGGACCACATACATTCTGAGGGGTACCGTTAAAATTACCATCCGAATGTTTCAAAAATCGCAAGTGCTACTCACTGAGACTTGACACCGGGCAACAAACACTCAAAGCTTTTTATGCTAAAACATTCGGAGAAAGGAAAAGGAACGTCTGATTATCTAAAATTAAGCAGACATCAGACCCGAACCCTGTTGGCAGTTCTGGTTGGTTGGTTTAAGTGGGAGCTCTGCCGACAGACAGAGCTCAATTAGCTCGATGGCCGTTTTGATACCACAAACTCGTATTAACCCGTCTTTTGGTGGTTATTGTGACTGAATAGGGTGGTTGAATTCTTGAAGATATGGGAGGAAACCCTGTGCTATTTAGGAAGAGTTTACTCTTCAACTCTCCAATTTTCTTCCTCGAAATCTCCCTCAGGTCGTCGTAGAAGGGTTTGCCTAGTGCTCGTTCCCGGGATCTGGTTAATACCGAACATTCGCAAAGGAGGTGAACGAGCGATTCTCGTTCGTTCGTGTCCTGCAACTACGGCAGTCTGCATTGAACGGAATGCCCAATTTAGCTGCATGGTCTCCAATTGGCCAGTGAGCTGTACTGATCGCCGTGATCCTGGACATGTCTGCCTCGGTCTTGTTACAAGTTCGTGTGTCTTGGTTCAGTTATAAGATGGCCACATTTTCCAATATATGGCGGAGGTGGATAGAATTTTCCATCTAAGTTAGAAGCTGATTGGAAGTACGAGAGTATGTCCCCCTTGACAACTCCCAGCGGAACGTGAACTGTTTCTGCAAGAGAGCTGCGAAGACCGTTACGTTACGGCATTGCTGTACTAGAGGAAATGTTAACCGAATCGAATGCTTTGATTGAGGCTTGGCTATCGGTGGAAATAACGATATTGCGTTTTGGCGATACGTCATGTTTTAAAGTCCGACATGCCTCTCGGATCACCCGTATTTCCGCCTAGAAGACGCCAGCGTGGTCCAACAGGCGGTAAGACTTAGCGACATTATGTGTATCTGAGAAGATTCCTGCCCCGACCCCGCGTCCATTTTCGAACCGTCTGTAAATATTATCGTGTCGAAGTCGATTCTACCGCACCGTTCTTCCACTCCTCTCCGGTTGGGAAACCAACAGAGAAGCCTTTCGTGAAGCTCAGTTTGGGGGTGATGTAGTCATTCGCTGACGTAACCAATTCTTTTGGTAAGTGTCCCAGAGTGTTACTATGCCCGTACGGCTTAGCAGCCCAGCATCCAGATTCTTTAAGTCTGACGGCTTTATTTGATGCGCTGTTTTTTCTATAAAGGTCAATTGGTAGGAGGTGGCACATTTAGAGCATCGGTCGGGCATGACCGCGTACCACCTCTGATGCCTACATCAGACTAGCGACTCGTAATTGTGAATTGGACGTATTACGTCAATGTACAACCACAAAACCATCCTTGGTTTGAGTCCCCACTTCTTGCCGAAGGTTCTTTTGCAGGCGTAGAAAGCAAAGCGGGTTTTCCCCACCTGGTTTTGAGTTTCCAGCTCAGCTTTGTATCGAGGATAACACCTAGATACTTTGCCTTGGAGGAGAGTTGTGGCGGTTGACCGTTGAGGATAGATTGAAGTGTAGTATTATGTTTTTTCTGGTGAAGAGCACCAGTTTAGTTTTATCTGGATTTACACTAAGGCCATAGCCGGCAGCCCATGTGCTTACCTTACCCAGAACTCCATCTATCATCTCACTGATCACGGAAGGAAATAATCCTGTGACCAAAATCACCAGATCGGCTGCGTTCGCGATCACTCTGACCCTTTCCTGTCCAGTCTTACTAGGACTTTATTCTGACTAGACATTGTTACATGTACATGTGGAAGCACCTCCAGAGGATTGGTCTTTTTGAGACCAAGATATGCAGAATTTGCGATGACGAAAACGAAAAACCTTCTCCGTCACTTCAGTCAGGACTTCATGGAACCATCGGAATTCCTGACTATTCCTCTTCGAAAAATACTAAGCTTCATTAAAAACGGGATCGAAGAGGAATTATAGATAATCTTGGGAGACGTCACAATAGGCCCAATTGAGGTTTCAGTGACAGAGGTTACCAAACCAACCCCAATTCAAAATCTATCTGTGATAGTGGAGCGGTAGAGTGGTGTACGGGATTGGGAATGTCTGCAAAGAGTTTGCAGATTTTTTTTAAATCGTCTCCTGATACATTGTATACATTTACATAATACATATTCACAAATTCAGTCATACATCTTAGGTCTGATTGGGTATCGAATTAGTTTCTACTTCCACGGGCTTTCTATATAATCGCCTAAAAACCCTTTTTAGAATTTTTTGATATTTAACGCGCAACAACACACGTTTTCACGAATTTCAACATACCTTTTATATCTGATGAGATATCGAATTTGTTTTTACTTTCTCGGGCTTTCTACACAATCGTCCTAAAATTAGTTTGAAGATTTTTAGATATTCAACTCCCAAAGAGTGTAAGTAGGTTGAATACGATTTCACAAATTTCGTCATATCTCTTTGGTCTAATGAGATATCGAAATGGTTTTTGCTTTCACAAACTTTTAATGAAATCTAAAATAAATTAAACTAAACTAATGTAAACTAATTTCAGATTTTTTTGATATTCAATTCCTAAGTGTGTGTACAGAGGTTGCATGCGTTTTCATGAAGAATCACTGATCGTCTAAAGACGAACTTTTCGCGTGATTACGTTCGCGGCGCTATGTGTCCTCGGAAAACGAAAGAAACGCAGTCTCCATAAACTGGTTTTGTTAGTTTGATTCATTAGGTTGCCATTGTTTTGTGCAATATAATCACAATAAATTCCATTTTTTTGAGAGTTATGTGATGCGGCTTGAGTTAGTGAACTAAAGAACTATCTAAAATTTACAGGATTTAACTAAAATGTATCCTACATGCTAAACAGCGGAAAGTGTTAGCTGTCAGTGAAAATCTTTCTTATTTTTTCGGTTCGTGGAATTTCTAATTCGCCTTTTTGGGCTAATACGGTAGACACCCTATGAGTTGATCTAATAAGGAACAAAGTACATAATTATAAATTATATATCGGGGAAATTCGCATTTCTTAAGGACGAAACAAAACTTCAAAGTTCAACTTCCGAGCGTAAAATTTCGCAATTCACTTGATATTTAACTGACCGCTCTATGAGTTAAACTCCAAGAACACCATCTCAAAGTATTACGAAAGTTCTCTTACAAATCTATCATCTAGTACACAGTTCTACAGCAAACAAAACAACGCTTGTCCGTTTATCAAAATTGATATTAAACTTCTCCACTTTGTTTAAACTTGAAGCAGCTTTGTAATTTGTATGTTAGGATCGTCTAGCCTTGTCTTGCCTTGCCACTATCTATTCTATTACCACTATCTATCCCTTAATTGCCTGTGTGAGCTATGTGGATACTATAGAGTACTGTTTGCTTATTACAAAGCGTTTGCTCAAATTCCGTTGAGAACTTTATGGGTTGATTAGATAGCACCCCCGTTTGTTTGATCATACCCGATGATAATTATAACACGATTTACTCGACCACGCCGCTATGCATTGGTTTTCGAATACATGTTCAGTGTTGATAAGTTTTGCGGTTTATCATCGGATGATGTGAAAAGCTGATTGACTATGTAATTGTGACATTCACTAAGCACAATATCCTTGTTGTTCTTGTAGGTGAAATCTGTAGATTACTGTTTAGTTTATAACTCTTACAGCTAAGACCACCGGTCCAATAACGACCGATAGAGCACGCGTTATGCTAGAAAGACAAATTTATGTAGAAGTGTGTACAGTGTTTATACGTTCTAAGGATACAGTTGAATAAACGAAACTCAATATTAGCAACCCAAGTAAATTGCGTGTCTAGCTTCTCTTCTAACGACGCATAAGTAACTCACCTTTTAGGTGAAGCATCATATGATACTACAATACGTGCACTAGAGCCTGTAGAATTGGTATATTTGGAAATCGTAACAGTGCCTCGGCTACACGATGATGTACAATGAATGGGTTCGTTCGTACTCGAAGTATAGAGACGACCGGACACGATGTGGCCAAACTTACGAAAGCAATAATCATAATGGTGAAAATGACAAGAGATGAATAGGTCAGACAAGTGCATAAATACAAGAAAATTGTATCCTGTATCGTTAGTTCCGGACAAAATTTGCACACTTAGGTATGGGCCCATTTCGTGGTCTAGGATAAAAGGTAGTATAATTAGCAATAGCAACTCAATAGGTCTATTATTGTTACCATGCTTCACAGGAATAGAACGCGTTGACTAGTTACAATTCATTGAAGAGAAGGCTTATAATGTAAAATCACAGTACTTTTAATTAAACACACCCAAATTGATAGTCCGCCAAATCAAACAAACAAAAATTCTATGATAATAAAAAAGCATTTATTTATTTTCCTTTTTTATATTTTACACACAAGTATGTGCTTATTTGAATTATTCCCACATTAATCTGCCCAACGGGCAGCTGTACCATTCTTGTCCATCTGTAAAAATATTCAGAATAATACTTATTATGACAATATTCCAAATCCACTACAAACTTACCGGAAACCTGTGTCCAAATACCAAATTTCTTTTGATTTCCAATAGATATCGGATCTATTTCAGTCATTGCAACATCATTGTCGCTATTTCTAAGGACATCGTGCTGAAGAGTGAACACCCGATTCGATCGACTAACCAAATCGTTGTCTAATTTTTCGCCAGCATACAAATCAATTAGATGCAAGAGACTTTTACTTTCCTTATCCGATAAAATTGGTTCGACTAGCTGCAAAACGCTGAAGAGTTCTCATAAGATCGGAAGGTTTTATTATTTCAACATTGTACAAACCTTTTAATAATATCTAATGTGTACTCATTAATACGTTCGATTCGTTCCATAACGTACTGACGACTAAACGATAACGCCCATGGACATTTAATTGTGTCGCCAAATATCAAGGTTCCTTCGACGTCAAAATCTAAATTTTCGTAAACTTTTAGGATATTTCGCGCTATATTTTTCTCATTGATGGTCGATAGCGATAGTTTTTCATCGGAATTCTGCAATAAAAACATTTAACGATAAAAGCTTTTCCAACTTATAATAAAATAATACTTAATATGGCGTACTATTTTCTGTTCATAAGTGACCCTTTTGTGGCAGAAAGCGCTCCGGTAAAGCCACTGTTTTTATTCTACTAATATTAATACCACCACCAAGTGAAATTTAAAAGATTTGAAAACATTCACCATTTCAGTTCTTTTTAAAAAAAAACACCATACAAATAATTTAATAGGTTGTTTACGTGAAACTTAGGTGGTAGTTGGTAGTTTTTGTCGACAAAAGGACTAAACTGTGCGAAAGTTACCGAAATGCAACGATTTCATTTCGGTAAACTTAGAATAAAGTTTTCTGAAAACGGAAGTCGAAGTTGCCAAGTATAAAGTACCAGACTTTAAGAACTAATGTTCGAAGAAAATAACACAAAAGAGTCCAATGATGGCAGCGAAAAACTACCGGTAGATACATTTATTATTCAAGTTAATGAAACTTATAGATAAAAGTTGTACTGTCGGAGTTTTGATTTTAACAAATTTCAACGAATTCCACGAGAGTATTTGTAACGGTATGAATGTTTTCCGAAGATACGAAACAACTACGGACTTACGAATCGAGTGGTTTGATGTTAAATGGGTGAATTTTAGGTAATGGGGTTCGGCGTATATAACTGATGGTTACACTATAAACTATATCCCAACGATAAACTGAAAACCTTTTTAGAATTCTAGTGGCTGATCAGACGAGCCAGACAAATATTATTATTTTTTCCTGTGTTTTAGATCCAGGGGAATTACATATTCTTGAAGAAAGACACACATTCAAGAAATTACTTGTTACACTAGTGTAATTATTTGTTTAACCTTACCAACCAAAATGGATAAGGCTATAAGAACGGCAAACATTAACTTGTAAGCAATCTCTTCTTATACTTACGTTTGCTGGATTGCAGTATTTTTTCCGTAAGCAGTGCAGGAAATACATACTAAATACTTTATTATTAAAATAATAAAGTAAAATCTGTCTTAAGGCTCGGATATAAGCATTTTTATAGACAGTGTAGACAAAATAAGACTTCAAATAAAATAAAACCCCCAATTATAAAATCAAATGTGACCGATGGCGCTGGTGGATTGTATTACACTAAGATAATTATAATTTGTTTCCATACGGTTTTAGGGCATCATAACTACTGTAATTTAAATATCAAGTTATGTAGATAAATATGTGCCTACAATATCATGACTTATTACGACTAGAAATTAGTATAATTTGTTGTTTTTTGATTGAACAAACAGTCAGAAAAGCAATAAAAGCAACCTTATCAAAAGTGAACTGGACAGGGAGTGTAGAGAACGCAGAACATAGTGTTTTTCACTATGCTAAGTTCCGGTGTACAAAGGAATAAGAGGTAACGAACTGGCCAATATTGGATCTGAAATGGTTGTTATTCACGTTAAGAAGCAGTATATTGTTTGAAAATGGTAGTAGATTTACAGAAAAAGTAGTAGATATTAGAAATCATAGTAGTGGAAATGTAATCCACTGCTTTACTAAATGGAGCAGAAAGAACAATAATTTCGTAAACACGGAGCAATTGGATAGTGCGAAAGCAGCATGTTTCGTGCGTCATCTACCATAGGAAAATATGTGAGTGGGTTCAAAAACTATAGATACTACACATAGTCCCGTTTTGCTTCCATTCATAAAATTTTTCGATTTCAATGATATTGGTGTCAATTTTCACAGAAAGTCATATATTATACTTCCATAGATGAACCGTTTATTCCAAAAAGTTAGAAAAATCAGACAAGTCAGTGAAACCAATGCGGACATTTAGACGGACACAAATTGTGTGATGGAGATTGTATTTGACCTTGTCCGACCCCTCCCTGAATCGCCGCGGACACCTATTTCTGTGCGATTAATCTCCTTTAAATGGACGCGAGCATTATTGATGAGTTCTGCATAGCATTGCTCCGTGGTAGAATGAAGCTGTTTCATAAAATTTGCATTTACACTGCGATATAACGGCCGGAATCGAGGGTGGAGACCTGAAGATCAATCTGTGTGCATCTTTGCTAGTTAGTTGTTAGAAGAAACAAAAAGTGTCGTTGATGAATTCAATGCAATCAGGAAAAATTCAATTTCCGTGCTTTTATGTTCAGTAGTGATTTGCAGTAGAAGCTGATTTTTCTGGTTAAAAATTTTAAGCTTAAATTTTATCTCCAACTTATTGGCGAATTTTTTTTAGTAAATAATGTTAGAAAATGCATTGGAAGTGTTATTTCATGGTGTTATTTTGTAATTTTATCAATGCAGGATCACGAAATGGTTTTACGCATTGAGTTTGAGGGAGAAAGTGGACGTGATTAACTTCGCGAATAGTATTTTAAGCTTTAGAGAAATAGCTAAGAACTTTTCTATCGGAAAATCGCAAGTGCGAGACAATTTTTTTTTTTTTTAATTCACAATAGTTCAATAGTTCTTTCTATCTACAATATTTCATATAAATAGTAATAGTTCGTAGTAGTATTATTCTTCTGTACTTCACAGACAGCAAAGACTGGTATAATGGAAGTAGTGGAATCGTGAATCGTAAATATAAATTAGTGTATAATAATAGTAATAATTGTAATAATTTTGTTAGGCATAAATAATTCAAAAAGGATGCCAAAATAAAAGAAATAATCCAAATGATTAATAAAAGAAGATATAAGAAAAATCTAAAAATAAACAAATTAAGAAACAAATTGAGATAACATAATACAGTAAAAATGTTTAATAAAAAAGAGGTAAAAAAAAATAATAAAAAGTAGCTAACAACAAGTTAAGTGAAAGAAGAAACAAGGGTGAAAAGAAATTAAATGTATAAGATTACTCCTCCTCAGTTAATCATGTCCATATTCAGCCTCAGTTGGTCCTACCTGTCCAGTTAGCATTCACCCAGCTTGTGTCGCTGGAGTTCAACCAGCTATGCTGAGTGTCCAACAGACTCTACTGAATGCCAGCCACGTCAGGATTACTCTTCAGTAGCTTTCTAACATCTTAGTAAACTTCGTAATAGTTTTCGCAGTTTTGA
Organism: Beris morrisii; assembly: GCA_951812415.1. Lineage (NCBI taxonomy): Eukaryota > Metazoa > Arthropoda > Insecta > Diptera > Stratiomyidae > Beris > Beris morrisii. The sequence goes on from OX638310.1 coordinate 77,058,825, forward strand.
TTAAATCCGGAAGTGCGTTATAAAATAAAACTGCTCCATATATTGGGTCTCCTCGTACTCGGTTTGTTCTTGGGCAGTGGAAATTTCTTGGGTTCCCGGCATTTCTAGTCGGATAGTGATGTATTTCACTATTAAGCCTTATCGTAAGTGATGATTTTGTATTGCAGTGTAGGGAGTTATAGATAAATTTGGCCCTTTCAATGGCTATTAACTGCTTGATGTTATGCAAACCAGTAAGTTCATATAGCTCTACTGACGGAGTCAGGTGAAGTAAATCGAAGACAACTTTAAAGAAAAAACACGGTGTATTGAAACAGTGGCATTCAACCAAAATGGATCGTAAGGAAATTTTTTTTAGAGAAGATCAGCCGCCAAATTGTTGAAGCTTTTCTTGCATGAATAAGCGGTTACCAGACCTCTAATTAAAGAAAAGTCCAAGAAGTTTGCTCAAAAATTTTGAAATAAACAATTTTTCAGCATCGAATGTTGACCAGTTGTTTGGCGCCATAATAAAAAGGTGTGAATGACGACTGTCATACAAGACATACATATATGCATCACGTTAATACATATACTGACAATAAGGACAGTCTTTTCTTTAGTCTTCAGCTAACTCTTGTCTAGTTTACTTCGTTCCGAGCTACAATATGCAGGGAAACTCGCTTATAATGTACTCGCTTTATTGAACGTTTATAATCGACTATTTGCAAGGTCCCAACTCAAGAGGTTAAGAATAAATAGCTTCGAGTGAAATGGACACTGGACTAATACTGACGATTCCATTGAGTCCATTTCAACCGAGGTTTTCTATACATGAAAAATTAGTTTTCCTCGCAAGAATTACATATTGCTTTCATCAAATTCTGTGGATCCTAAATGAGACTTAAACTCATGAGTTTCGGATTAATAATTTAATTACAGTACACAATAAAACTATATAATTACTTAGCCTGCGGAGTACGAGTTACGCTTACCTAAAAAACCCAATGAAAAAATCCTGGCACCGAGGTGATTCCTGCGTTCGTTTATGAAAGAAAGTAATTTTTCAAGAGAAACATCAGCAGTAGTGAAATACTATCGAAACATTAACGAAATTATGACAAAACGGACTTAGCGCGATACTTCCTCTTCATTAAGATGATGAATAGTTGTAAATTACAGAGCGCGACCAGTACGATTCTCTATCGAAGTGCTGTTTCGCGTACATAGGGTATCGGCAATACCTCGCCATATGTTGGTTTCCAAGTTGTCCGAAGTTTCTGGTTTATTGGCTTAGAATAGCGACTTCACATATTCCCACAAAAAATAATCCAAAGGTGTTAAGTCACATGATCTTTGCAGCCAATTTACAGGTCAATTACGCGAAATTATGGGCTCACCGAATGTTTGTTTCAATAAATCGATTGTGGCGAATGCTATGTGGTATATTGCGCCGTCTTGTTGAAACCCCACCTCTTTTACATTAATGTCACTAAATTGGTGACCGAAAAGTCAGTAATCATAGCTTAATAGCGGTCTCCATTGATTGTAACGTTCTAGCCGTCATCATTTTTGCAGAAATATGCACCAATGATTACACCAGCCCATAAAGCACACAAAACAGTGAATTTTGTGGATGTCTCAAGAATGAATTTTCTCAATTCCAAATGAGGCAATATTCCTTGTTAACGTAGCCATTCAACCAAAAATGAGCCTCATCGCTGAACAAAATGTTGTGGAGAAAATGAGGATCAAGAGAAATTTTGTTTTCGACACATTCATCAAACGTACGACACAAACGTTGGACATCCGAATTCAATTCTTGCACAAGCTGTACTTGTAAACCAAGATATTTCCGCAAAATCTTGCATAGAGTGGATATCCAATTGCTGTGAACGACGGCATTCATTCGGGTTCTCCTCAACACTATGCTCTACAGCAGAAATAGCTTCTTCAGTATGCATTGTATCAAGTCTCTGCGAATGAGTATTATCAATTAGGAGTATGCGTGGTGCGAAAACGATCCACGGTTATTCGAATTAATTGGTAGGATCAACGACGAATACTTTGGCGCAACGCACCTCAACCAATGTGCTAATTGTAGCATAGTGATATAGACTACGACTCTGGAGCTAGTCAGCATCCAACATTGAAGCAACATAGACGTGGTTACTGAATACTACATGGCGACGAGGATGAAACGGTTTTAAAGGAAAAAAATATTTAAAAGTGAAAAGAATATATATATAAGTTCGACTAAAGTTTCGTTTTGGAATAACATACATCGCGTGTGAGGAAATAAATACAAAAACTTAAAATAAATGTGAAAATTGTCGAGAAGTTTAAAAGTAACTGGAATTTGAAAAGAAAAAATAGTGAAAACAGTTTTAAAAAATTAACTGGAAATAGAACAATGAAGTTGGAACAATAAATTGAGCGCAACCACGGAAATTAAGTTTTGTAAATATATACCGTTCAATTTATGGGAAAAGCGAAACTAGACATTTCTACTACGAGAAAACCACGAGGTCGTCCACCAAAAACACGTATAATAACGGTGATCAAAAGGGAAATGGATTTCCTTAGGAAAGTGGAACCATTAGTACTAGATGGAAATGTTGCCGAAAATTGGCGACTTTTCAAACAGAATTATGATTATTTCTATATTGCCGCAGAATTGGAGAAGAAAAGTCAAGAGGTGCAAGCAGCGGTATTCCTCAATACCGTTGGAACAGATGCAGTTGAACTGTTTAACAGTTTCGACTTGGATGCTGACTCACGGAAAACATATTCGGCAGTTACAAAGGCATTCGAACAATTTTGTAAACCGAAGAAAAATGATGTTTACGCCAGCTTTGTTTTTCACAATCGTACACAGGCACAATCGGAACCATTTGATAATTGGCTAATGCACCTGAAAAAACTGGTTAAAGAATGTGGTTTCGGAAATATTGAGCAAGAAAACAGAATGCTACGAGATCAAATAGTAATCGGAATAACGGACAAAGCGGTCCAGAAGCGAATGCTGGAAACAGAAAATTTAACGTCGGAACGAGCAATCGAAATGGCAAGGCTGTCAGAGGTGACAAAACTACAAGCGGATAATCTTCAAAACCCTCAACAACGATCAGCGGAAGCTCATGCAGTAAGGAACAACAGCAATGAACCGTCAACAAGTGGCAGTGGAAACCAAACAAGACAGTACGGGAACAGGACCCGTCAAGAGCATAGGAAAAATTTTTTAAGTAGCAATAAGTTTGATAATAATAAAAATATTAATGTATATAAAAATTCCAGGGCCAATAAACAGAATCAGAATAGTTCAGAGTCTGAACGTAATTGTAAATTTTGTGGAAAAAACCACACTAAAGGAAGATGCCCGGCTTTTGGTAAGAAATGCTTGAAGTGCGGCATAGCAAATCACTATGCAATAGTGTGCACTAAGAAAAAGAATGTCGGTGAGGTGACTGGAGGCAGAGTAAGTACTGATACGTTATTTATTGATTCGGTTTGTAATATAAAAATGGATATGATTAATTCAAAAAAATCATGGATCGAAAACATGAAAGTAAATGATACGACCACAATTCCAGTGAAACTGGATACTGGTGCAGAAGTTAATGTGCTTCCGGTTCAGTTTATCTCATTGATCGATGGTGTTCGGGTTATGAAAACGAATATTAAGCTAGAAAATTATGGAGGGACAAAGATTATAGTGAAAGGCGCGGTAAAGTTGGTATGTAATATTAAAAATAAAGTTTCGAAACAGGATTTTATTGTTGTAGAAAGCGGATCAACACCGCTATTAGGGCTACAGGGTTGCATAGATCTAGGGCTAATAAAAAGAATTAATGAGATAAGGCCGCAAGATGAAATAAGAACAAAGGAAGCATTAATAAATAAATTTCAGAAAGTATTTCAAGGACTAGGGGAATTTCCTATGGAATATGCAATAGTTATAAAAAAAGGTGCTTCACCTGTGGTGAGACCGGCTAGAAGGGTCCCAATGACATTACTAGAACCTCTAAAAAACAAATTAAAAACATTATGTGACCGGGAAATCATAGAACGTACAGAAGAACCAACCGAATGGGTTTCAAGTCTAGTAATCGTCGAAAAAAAAGATAAAACACTGCGATTATGTCTCGATCCGAAATACTTGAATGAGGTAATTTTGACAGAACCTCATATAATCCCTACTTTTGAAGAGATAAGTGTTAAACTTGCTAATCTGAAATATTTCACTGTTCTTGACCTGAAAGAAGGTTATTGGCAAGTAAAATTGGATAAAGAATCACGTAAATTGTGTACGTTTGCAACGCCATTCGGGTGTTATAGGTTTAATAGACTACCTTTTGGTATAAGATCCGCGCCGGAAGCGTTTCAAAAATTATGCGAAAAAATGTTTAGCGGCATAAATGGGACGGTAGTCTACATTGATGACATTCTGGTGGGTGGTAAAACACTAGAAGAGCATGATAGAAATTTGGCGGTAGTAATGAATAGGGCATTAGAAAATAATATTAAGTTCAACATGGACAAAATACAGTTTAGAGTTTCTAAAGTAAATTACTTAGGGCATGTGATTGGAGAGGACGGTATTCAAGTAGACCCGACTCGTATGAAGTCCGTTCGCGAACTTAAATCTCCTGTGGACAAAAAGGAATTGCAGCGAATATTGGGTATGGTGAACTATATGCGTCAATTTATACCTGGTTTGTCGGATTTGTGTTATCCACTGAGAAACTTGCTGAAAATAAAGAATAGTTTCAGTTGGCAAGAGACGCATGAAAAGTGTTTTAATGAGATAAAGGAAAAGATTGCCCTGGCTCCAACACTAAAGCCATTTGATGTTAGAAAAGACATAACGATTCAGGCAGATGCATCCAAATTTGGACTCGGATGTTGTCTAATGCAACAAAACAAGCCTGTGAGTTTTGCTTCAAGAAGCCTAACAGACGCAGAAGTTCATTATGGTCAAGTCGACAAAGAAATGTTAGCGATTGTCTTTGCTTGTACCAAATATCATAGACAGATATATGGTCGTTGTGTGACAGTGCTTACCGATCATAAGCCATTACTAGGTATCATGGCAAAAGAAGTAGGTCAAATTCCTTCTCCTAGGTTGCAAAGGATGAAGTTAAGGCTGTCTAAATATGACTTAAATTTAGTTTATACGCCCGGAAAAGAAATGTTCATGGCCGATCTGTTGTCACGTAATTTTTGTACTGAACCCTGTGAACCAGAAATTAAAGATTTGAATGATGTGATTCACAGTATTAATGTAAGTGATGAGAAAAAAGCGCTATTTGTAAAAGAAACGGAACAAGATCCAGTTTTAAGTAACTTATTGGGAGTCTTGAAACTAGGCTGGCCAGAAAATAAGGGTTCCTTACCACAGAATATAAAATACTTCTGGAAGTTTCGAAATAGCTTATATCTAGAAAAAGGAATAATATTTTTCGAGGATCGAATATTGGTCCCAGAAGGGATGAGGGAAAGTTTATTGAATAAAATTCATGAATCACACCAAGGTATTGAGAAAACAAAGGCACGTGCAAGAAGTTTATTATTTTGGCCAGGGATGAATGAATGTGTTGAAAATTTGATAACCAAATGCACCGTGTGCCAAAGGCATAGGAATGCAAATATTAAGGAACCAATGATTTCACATGAAATACCAGAAATTCCATTCTACAAATTGGGATTAGATATTATGGACATTCATGGCAAGAGCTACCTGATCCTTGCTGACTATTTCACAAAGTACCTTGAGATAGTTCATATAGTTAAAAAAACGGCACGATCAATAATTGAAAAGTTAAAAAATGTATTTGCGGTATACGGTATTCCAAGGATTATCATTGCGGACAATATGCCGTGTGGATCATTTGAGTTTCGGGAATTTGCTAGACAATTAGATATAACGGTCACTACATCGAGCCCACATTACCCTAAATCGAATGGGTTCGCTGAAAAATTCGTTCAGATTTCTAAATCACTAATTAGGAAATCAGTGGATAGCAAAGTTGAGTTATGGGAAAGTTTATTAGAGTATCGCAACACACCTATTAAAGGTATGAAGGTTTCGCCGGTGGAGTTACTGTTTGGAAGAATAACTAGGACTCAAATACCAGGGAAAACTAGTTGCTATAGCACAGAGAAAAACAAAGTCGTAAAAGAACAGCTCGAACAAATCGCAAAGAGGAATAAAGTATATTACGATAGACACTCGCAAGTTAGAGAAGGGTTTGATATTGGCAGTCCGGTCTGGGTTAAGGAAGGGAAAAAATGGGAGCAGGCGGAAATAGTTGAGAAAGATACCACACCTCGGTCATATTGGGTTAAACGGAAGAACGGAAAAGCGCTCCGCAGAAATTCAATTTTTATAAGAAAACGGTCATGATCTCAAAGTCATCAGTCACCTTCCAGACCACACCTACCAAAAACCGGGCTTGTGTAAAAGACCCTTTTAAACAAAATGAATTATAGTTTAGTCTGTAAGTAAACATACATATATAAGTTACAATTATGAATAATTATATAAAAAAAAAAAAAAAAGGAGAGAAATCTTGGAAATATTAATATGAATTGTTTTAACGTCATGAAATTGCAATGAATAAATTGCAAAAATAAATTGCTATTGTATATTAGAATAAGTGTTCTTCATAAGTAGTAATTGAATTATAACTATTAATGCATGAGTTACAATTATGAATAATTTTAATATTATATAAAATGAAATACAAACATACTCAGTGAAATGTATATGGTAGATGAACAATGTACATTTTAAAGCGGAATTAATAAATATACTGGAACTACTGACTGAAAGAGGGAGATGTAGCATAGTGATATAGACTACGACTCTGGAGCTAGTCAGCATCCAACATTGAAGCAACATAGACGTGGTTACTGAATACTACACTAATGAATCGAAAATTTTAAGTTGCTAGTGAGAGCAGGTAAATTTAAGTCTTGATTTCTAACGATTTTTTAAATTTATTTCTGCACATTACAGTCGACTCAGATGAACCAAGCAAACAGATTAAGATAAAAACGATTTAATCAGTTTTACAGTTTTATTCCCATGAAGTGTGGACCTCAACAGTACTGTTTTGCCTGCGGCCTTTAAATATGTTCAGATGGCTCTCCTTTGAGAGTGCTTTGCTTTCCGCAGTTCTAGCCATGATTTTTAAAGCTTTCTCTTTACAATGTATAACACAGAATATTATCCGCATAAAAAATACACTCACCTCTTCCAACTGCTTCTTGTACACCATTTTAATCCGTTTGAAGGCAATAAATCCGTTGATAATCTGTTTCGCCCAGAAACCCGAGCCCTTTCGGCGCACTACACTCTCAAATTCGTTCTCGGCAATCTCGACCAACAGATGATACAAGTCTCCGATGAATCCATTCAAAGCCATCGTCCTGAAAAGGTGCTGATGTTGTGCGATCAAAGACTTTTCATCAGATGCGCTCTTCGTGTCGTAGCCTGTGAAATTCACTAGATCAGTAATTTCCAATAGGACAGAAAATCAGCTTCTAATCTAACCTGCTTCGAAAAAGTACTCCAACTCGAGCAATGCGTCTATGAAAATCTGCGACAAGTCCTTTAGTCGCGATCCGCGCTTTACCAGAACCGAGATCCGTTTCAATGCGAGCGTCATTACAGCTTCCAAAGTCTCCTCATTGATTTTGGAGCCGAATCGTTTGAGTGTGGATCGTCTTTCGGGCGTTAGTTGTTTTTGAAGATCAGTCACTTTGCTGCAACCTTTCGCGACCGCTTCACTGGCAATATCATAAACATAGAACAATTCTCGAACCTTTTCATCGAAATAAGTCGAGTCCTTTTTTCGAACGGTTTGCGCGGCAACATCGATCATAGTTTGTTTTTGAGTCTCCCAGTAAAACTCGCGCAACCAATTCAAGCAGTAGTTTGAGGTGCGCCGAAAGACCTCGAGACTCGGCATGTTGTGACCGTGCGCGCACAGATGTCTCAGATCAACTAGAAACGGTTCGAGGTTAAGTTCGCGTGCTGTCGCGTACATTGTCTTTATGTTTTTCGTTTGTGCTATTGCGGACATGCAGTTCAGGAAACGGGTAAAGGCACTGGAGTATATGATGCACATATCTGTCCCGATGTTCGCGTCTTGGGATTGAACGCGGTCCTTAAGCTCGGCTTCTAGCAATAACAACGTGCTGAGGATTGTGCCTGGTGTTAAATTCGCCCGCCTTAATTTCCAAATCACCATCCGTCGGCACGCCTTTTGTTTTGTTACCTGGCTGGCATTGTCCCCGTAAATCCACTCGAATACGGAATCAAATTCCTGCCTGCAGGTGTGCATGTATCAAAATGGTTATTTGAGTCAGCGATATTTCATTGTACCTACTTGTTGCGCCATGGCCCTGCATGAGTTCTGCGGCGCACTTTAATGGCTTCTTTAGGATTCAGTTCAGTTTCGTGTTCTTCATCATTGGACAAGGACATTTTTCGCAATAAATTCCGGGCGCCGAACGACGAACTGTTGACCACGAAGTAAACAAATAAACACGTGCCCCACAGCAGCACAAACTGTCAAAATTCTCCTCCTATCAGCGCCTGCACCCTCTACAATGCTAATGGTTTAGAACATGGGAGGAACATGGTTTAAGTCTATGCAAATATCGTAAAATCAAAACGATATTTTTCATTGAACCGAAATCAAAAATCCGTTATCCGTTTCTTTTCTTGTTTTCATTTATTTTCAAATTCATCTAATAAAGTCGAAACGTAATCGTTCGTCAGTCACAAATAAATTCATAACTCAATTTGTCGAATATCTGTTTTCGGGAAAAACGCAAAATAAGAAGGCAGGATAAATTCCATTTTAATCAATGTATCCGCGTCTGCAACACAAAGGAAAGCTGTTCGGTCTTAAGTTAAGTTAGGTCCCAATCGTAGACTAAGCCTCCCATGAGGGTCCATAGCGATATTATTGATTTGGGGATTCGTTAAATTTAAAACTCTCTGTTGCTGCCTTACAGTTTAGCAGGCTTTCTAGCGAGTTATTGCTTAGAGGCGATGGTATCGCGAATCGCGATTTTATCCTTTAGGTTTACTCCTTTTTTTAGCAAGCTCATTTGCGGGCTCTCTATATGCCACTATGACCTGTTCCTGTTTGAGCAAAGTTTATGTAGTTCTAGTTCGTGTCGACAGTTAAGTACGCTTTCAGGTTTTATAGTGCAGGACTGTAGTGCTATTAATTCTGGCTGATTATCCATATAAATGTATATCGTCCTATCTATATTGTGCAGATTGTGAACGATTTCAGCATACTGCTGAATTGCTAGTACTTCCACTTGGAAAATACTACAGTTAATAGGCAGTCTCTAGCAAGAATTAGTTGGAAGATCTAGTGAATGCACCCATGCGCCGACTCCTTCTCCCAACGTTGATCCGTCGGTGTATAAGTTGATCCATCCCTCCGTATTTCCGGTTCTTGCTTCCCAGTAATCTCTCATCATCATCAATAGCGCGACAGCCCAAATTGGGTAAGGGTTTTTTTTTTTTTAACGAGGAGTAAAAGCATCGAAAGCCTAAGTCAGTGCGGGAATAAACCGCTAAACATCTCCTCAGTCGTACGGATGGATCCTCCCGGAACCACCGTTAGGTATTGCATCGGGAGGCCGTCATAGCAATATTGCTAAAACCGTCATTTATTGTCTGTCTAGTCTAGTCAGTCGTCTCCTGTGGTGCGTCGCGTTTGATGTTTCTTATTCGCTCAAAGCGGCGAAGTGTCGACATAATCCGTGCTGCTGCAGTCTGGAAAGCTTGCCACTTGAGGGCTGTGTCACAAATGTGTCTAACGAAGTTTTCTACGGTCGGAGATTCTCCGAAGGCCTCCGCAACCTCGGCTCGGTCGACGTCGAAGCGCGGGCAGTGCAGTAAGATATGCCGCGCGTCCTCAATCTTGTGGGGCAGTTGGGACAGAACGGGTCTTCCTCATGCTTAAAGCGGTGAAGATACTGCTTAAAACAACCGTGTCCGCTGAGCAGCTGGGTCACATAAAAGTCAACTTCTCCATGTTTGCGGCTTATCCAGCTGTCGATGTTTGGGATTAATGTGAATGTCCATCTCCCTTTGTTCGCGCTTTCCCAGCGTCCTTGCCATTCCTGGATACTGCGCCGTCGCTCGTCCACTTTCGATGCTTAATCTGCTGCTACGTAGAGTCGCTGAAGTTCACACGCTAGTATGTCAATTGGTAACATTGCCGATATTACTTCGATTGCTTCATCGGACACTGTTCGAAAGGCACTAGCAATCCTTAGTGCGCTAAGACGATAGATTGATCGGATTCCGGCTATTATATACGATTTCTTCTTCGTTGCATCTGCCCAGATCGGTGCAGCGTATAGCATTACGGAACTCGTGACCGTTGCTAATAGTTTTCGCCTGCTAGAGCGTGGTCCTCCAATGTTTGACATGATCCGTGAGAGTGCACCATTCACCTTTGAAGCCTGTTCGCTGATCGCCAGAAGATGGTCCTTGAAGGACATCCGAGTGTTAATTAACACCCAAGATATCGCAGATTTGGCTGCGAGATAACCTCATGCTCTCCGGCTCTGAATGTGAAAACTATGCGCACTTTTCGAGAGCTCAAAAGAACCGCCTCCGTTTTATGCGAAGCCAACTCTAGGTCCGCACTACTTAACCAGTGCATAATTCTATCGATCGCATCACTGCACAGAACTTCCAAGGTGTGGATATGTTGGTATGGTACGCTACTACCACTAGTGCGATATCATCCGCATAGCCAACCAATGTGGTGTCCGTTGGAAGCTCGATGCAAAAAACGTCATTATACTTGATGTTCCATAATGTGGGGCCAAGCACTGAGCCCTGTGGGACTCCTCGTGAAACGTCGTAGCGCTTGACGCCGTCCGCGGTGTCATACAGAAGAACTCTTCCTTCGAAATAGTTAGCTATGATTCGCTGTAAGTATCCCGGTACGTCGAAACTATTTACTGCTTGCATTATTCGCAACCAGCTCGCTGAGTTGAAGGCATTCTTGACGTCAAGTATTACCACTGCGCAGTACTTTTTGTCGCCGTTTTTCCATCTTTCACCGGATCTCGCATCACGCGCAATTCTCATAACAGCATGGATGGCGTCGATGGTGGATCTCTCTCGGCGAAATCCAAATTGTTGCTCAGATAGACCTCCAGGTCTCTCGAGTGACTCCTGCAGTCGGTTACTGATAATGCCCTCCAGTACTTTTCCCAATGAGTCCAGCATACATAGTGGCCGGAATGCCAATGATTGTTCAGGTTGCTTTCCGGGCTTCAATAGCAGCACCAGTCTTTGCAGCTTCCAAAAAGCGGGGAACACTCCTTCAATGAGACATGCTGTATACATCCTAGCGAACGTGTCAGGATCCTTCCGGATGGCCGTTTTCATCGCTACGTTAGGGATGCCGTCCAGACCAGGTGCTTTGTTGTCGGTCACTTTTCGTAGTGTCAGTAGAACCTCTTCAGCTGTCACGGGAATAATATTACCCATATTTGCGGGTAGACGATATATTTGCTTCCGTTCACTCTGTGGTGGAAAGAGTGCCGCCACTACGCTGTCCATAAGCGCAGGATCCGAGGGTTACGGCCAGGGACGTCATTTCAGTTTTTTCTAGGGGGGGGGGCAAGATATTATGTTTGTATGTATTTTTATATATAAACATACATATGCTATATATAATCTATCAAAATACATAATTCAGAGGGGGCAAATGCCCCCCTGCCCCCCACAAATGACGTCTCCGGTTACGGCGCTCTGGGTCCTCTTACTCTTTTCATCACTACCTTGTACGCCTTGCCCCAGGGGTCGATATCCATGTTATCGCGCAGGTCTTGGAATACGGAGTCTGGGTCAGGGTCTACAGGATACATTGTCTGAAGTAGGCGCGTAGCGTGAATCTTCGTAGGGCTAGCGCAACGATACGATCACTAAAATTTGCGGAATTTTTTGATTACTTCCTGGAATTTAGCAATCGAAATCTTATTTCTGAATGAAAATTACGTGTTTATGGTTATAAAATTCATAGAATTTAATGGTCGTGTTATTGCGCTACCCCAACGAAGTTTCACGCTACGCCCCTGGTCTGAAGTCATCTCGGTTCAGCGCCCGCGTCCTGCAATTTGTGCATCTAAGAAGCGATCTGCAATCTGCGTCAACTGAGTCCTCGTATCTTTTCCGCGGTTTTCCCATCGGTCGTTTGCCCTGGGCTCTACTTTTCAGTGTGCGTTTGGTAATTCTTCCGTCGTCCATTCGCTCCACATGACCATTGTAGCTTACGAAATTTTATAAGGGTCGACGCGGCTGCCCAGTAATCTCTGCTTAGTATTTTTACCGAAAACTTGCTAATTCGTGGTCTCTTTTTCAGGTAAGCTAATATTAATGTATTCGTATGGCCACGCTATGAACTGATTTGACTATCTAAACTTTAAGACTGTTGTGAACGAAGGCTACTTCGACTTTAAAAAAATGTATTATGGTTTCGGAAACAGTGGGCCAATTCAAAATTTAGCTTAACCTCCGAAAACTATCCACCTGTCAAAAACAAACTCACCCAGCTGATCTTCGACAGCCCTTTTTGTCGGGAATTAGCACGGAAAGCCAGTAATGCCACATGTATTCCTTGATTTCCGCACCAATTCTTACGGTTGACACTACATGACACATTTGCATGCAACATTTTTCGCGAACAGGTCAATAAGCGGCGAAGAAAGAAGGACGTTGGGCGAATTTGAGGAGGTGATTTTAAGGTCACCTGTCACCCACAAGCCTGTCTCTGAACGTTTTTGTCGAGTGCTGGCCATATATGTAAGTAGACCATGTAGAAGGGCTGCCCAAGCTATAGCCGCTTAAATCCACTACGTGATTTTCGGTTCTAGAACCCATTTCTTATCCTACCGAATATTGTTTTGCACGCGTAGAAAGCGATGGTTGCTTTAGTTATATCCCAGCGGGAAATGGAAGCATACAACCATCCATGGTGGAAACCTTCCTTGGAAGGCGTGGATGCAAGACATGTCCATCCCTCTCCATTTCCTTTTAACATGGGCATATCTGCAGGAGGAAGTAGCCGATAGTAGCGATCGTATCGTTGCGCTAGCCCTACGAAGATTCACGCTACGCGCCTGAATGTATGAATAATATTGTATCAATATTATCAGTTGTCAATGATATTGCAGAACGAGTAGTAAAATTAATACAAAAGTTTTTGCAAAGGATGAAGAACAAAAGCAATTTGTCATCCAAATTTTGAAATACTATAGAAATAAAAATTCAAAAGAAAGTTTCCTCAGACAAATCAAAAAATACTAATACCCTATGAATATAATGGACTTACTCTTCTATTTCTTCTTTGGTGTCGTGCTATCTATTAAAATATTTATTATTTTTAATTTAAACACTTTACACTTGAACTGTATTCCAGGATTAATTCAAATTATTAATTATGACGGAAATTTTCACAATTTAAAATTTTTCAAAATTTCACTCGGGTTTTCTTGCAAGCTCATACAAAACTGAACTGAATGTTAAAACGGTCATTAACGGATGGACATGCATGAGAGGGCGGGGCACGGGAAGAACACATTGTCGAACGATCGAATCCGATACCCGAAGCTGATTTACTGCTTCCAAAAAACTTCCTTGCGAAGTATGTGTCATGTTTGCTACAAAATAGACCTGGGTTTGAACATAACCTTCCGAAAAACTCCACAGTCAGACGAGTGTCATGCCTTCCACGTTCCTTCTGGTGGAAGACCTGACATTATTTCCCGTAGGGATGTTCTTCTATACTAATACCGATATCGCGATACCATGTTAGCTCCTTAGGGTTAATTCAGTGTTGCTCATCTTCGGTAGCTTAAACCGTTGAATTTTGGTTGTGCTTGTAAATAAGACCAGTATCGTTTTTTGGGGGAAACATTGAGCCCTTTAGTGCCTGACCAATTTTATAGTTTGTTAAGTGTCTCTGTCGTAAGTTCAGATAACGTTTTCATGTACATCCCCGACGCTTGTACCACTACATCGTCAGCAAAAACATCGAGTACTTTTTACATCAATGTTTTGGTTTCGATGTTTTTTATACATCGATGTTTTATAATAACATCGAACACAATATAATCATTAAGTACCTAGAATAAATTATAATTTACTTATTAAATTTTAATTTTTAAATAATATCTCAATCATTATTTTGTTCTTTCTGTGCAACGACAGTCATCAGCTCAGCTGATGTCAAATCCTTCATTTCTCTATGTAAAAGGCGGAAATAAAAAAAATACGCGAGCAAATACGTTGCAACACTCGTAGAAATGGAGTGAATTTTGTACGTACAAAGAACGTAAGTATGTTACGTATAAGCACCTAAAATATTATACGTATATCCGCCGTAAATATTTTACGTCTAGTGCTCTTCCAAACTTTACGTATAGACATACACAGCGGCCGCGGACATCGTACTCTAGAATTCTACGGTCTTTATTATTAAAAATTTAGAAAAACTAGAATTTGTTTTTAATAGCATAAATAAATTTGTTTGTTTAAACAAGCCTGTACCTGTATTTTTTGCTCCTGAATGTAACCAATCTCTTAGTTATCATGATGAATAATACTTTTAATACAGCATCTACAAAATTCTACCGTGATAAAACATCGATGTTTTTTACCGATTTTTTATCGACATTGATGCCTTTTGTTCGAAACAGCGATGCTGTAAAACATCGATGTTTTGAGGTCAATTTCGCAGCCCTGATTCAGAGTGAGTAACCACAAAATTGTTGAAAATACTTCTCTTATGTAGTACCTTTATAAGTAAGTTTGTATGAATGTCTACTATCCCATTTCGGCAATTGGGATCTGCTCCTTAGCAGTGTTTCGATCCATTTTCTTATCATTCTATTGCCATTTACAGTGCATAGAGCTTCAACAATAGCTTCCAGAGAGATATCCCTTGAAAATTGCCCGTAAAGCCTAGTACTGTGTTCGGCGAAACGAAAACGAACGAAAAAGGTACATTCGAAGTAGAGTGAAAAAAACTATACAGTTCGCTACTAGATGCCAGTGAAATTAAAGCGCACGAAATTTGAAAAAAATTAAAATATTGGGTTCATTTCGTTTCGCTCGGAACACAGTACTAGGCTTTCCGAGCGAAACGAAATAAACTGTCAAATTCCATATACAAAAAATTAATATTTCGCTCATTTTTCGCGACGAAATATTTCGTTCGTTTTTCAGTACTGTGTTCATGGGCGGAATGGACATTTGCAGTAGTCACTAATAGATGGCGCTTGGGTTAGTTAAAGTTTTGTTTCCAAGGGTACGGTACCCTTGTATGAGAAGCGAAATATTTGACAATGCAAAATTTTAAACCGTTCGCTGTCAATTCAGTTCGTTTGTGCTCGGGAAATTTTGTGTGAGTTATATTTTGTTGTGTTGTGTGTCGGAATTGTAATTTTTTCCCAATATTACTTACTTACTTATTTATTTAATTACTAGCCGCGTACTGCGGCTACGCTCATGTTGTTCCATCGCTCCTGCTATTCCCGTTACTCCCGTTTCTCCCGTTGATCCATTGCTCCTGTTTCTCCCGTTGATCCATTGCTCCTGTTTCTCCCGTTGATCCATTGCTCCTGTTTCTCCCGTTGCTCCCATTTCTCATGTTGATCCGTTGCTCCTGTTTCTCACGATGCTCCTGTTACTCCTGTTACTCCTGTTGCTACCATTTCTCCCGTTACTCCCATTTCTCCCGTTGCTCCGTTGCTCCCATTACTCCATCCTCTATCCACTATCCTCCATCCCCAATCCACCATCGTCCATTCTACATCCTCTATCCTCCATCCTCTATCCAGCATCCACCATCCTCCATCTACCATCCTCTATCCGCTATCCTCAATCCTCTATCCACCATCCACCATCCTCCATCCTCTACCTACCACCCTCTATCCACCATCCACCATCCTCCATCCCCCATCCCCCATCCTCTATCCAACATCCTCTATCCACCATCCCCTATCCATCATCCTCCATCCACCATCCTCCATCCGCTATCCTCCATCCTCTATCCACCATCCACCATCCCCCATCTACCATCGTCCATTCTCTATCCTCCATCCTCCATCCACCATCCACCATTCTCCACCCAGAAACCATCTCGGACGTGCGCTCAACAAATCACTTAGGAGCGTATTCGCGTCAGACAAACAAACATTCATTTTTATATAAGATTACAATTATTCTATAAGATATTTACAGTTTATACAATTTTTGTAGAGATCAGACGGGGAAAAAATTATTGTCTTTACAACTATAGTGTAGTATTTCTATTTCTTGACAAATTATGTTATTAATTAAAGTGATACTTCATTTAGGAAAATTCTTTTTAAAAACCTATTAATAAGAACTTAAAACTATCTTACAATACAACTAACTTATTTAGGCAGCTTAGAAACCGCTGTACATTTTAAATGGTACTGAATAGTTCTGTAACTATGGGATTGTCTAAGTTAAGGCATCTTTCGCGAAAATTGTTCATAGCCTTTTCCGATAGGTGTGAAATCGAACGAACTTTAGCTAAATCATGGAGATGTCGTGTTGGGAAATAAAACGGTTTGTTTAAAATTATTTTTAAACATTTATTTTGTAATACTTGTAGCTTTTTCTTGCGAGTTCTTTCCAATATTTTAATTTTTTTCAAATTTCGCGCGCTTTAATTTCACTGACATCTAGTAGCGAACTGTATAGTTTATTTCACTCTACTTCGAATGTATCTTTTTCGTTCGTTTTCGTTTCGCCGAACACAGTACTATACTTAACCACGGATCAACCAGTACCTCTACATTTTGTATATAGTCTAGCTGAAATTATTCCGTCTAATTTCGGCGATTTGTATGGATCAAAAGAGCTGCCCATCTCAACCTTGTTTCTTCTATACCGATGCTTTTCTTGAATGCAGTTTATTGTCCTGGCTCCTAGTATACTGTTAGTATCTTGCTTGCCGTTTGTCTGGAAGTAGCAAATATATTTTCGGCTTCTATCGCAGTAGACATTTTTGATGATACTCGCTGTCTTTAAAGAGTTGTTTTAAAACATATATAGTGAGTATCGAGCCCTCTTCACCTGTTGATCTGATATTTTTTGCACAGTTTCGGTTTTTCTAATATATTTTTGCTAGCTCCCGGCGAACCCCTGGGATTTCAAGTAAAACACAATTCGTTTAAAGTTGAAAGAAACAATAATTTATTCGTTGCCGAGGATTTTGCCACATCTTTTCTCTCTCGCCATATGTATATTGCAACCTAGCCAATCGGATGCTTTGCAGCTAAATAGGTATTCGGGAGTTGCTGTTTTTCTCACGAGAAACCGATCGAGCAGCGCGAGTTGCCAGGGTAGGATGTAACAATATGTTTACGATTGATTTTGTTTATCCATGGTTTTCCTTAGACTTTCGTATCTTTATTGGAGGCGTGTAGCGTAGCAGCGTTGACAAAAAACTCTTCAAAAACCTTGCTCAACTGTTCAATCGTAGGATCACTATCGATCGGTAGTAACAAAATTATTTCCAATTTCTTGATTTATTACCTCGAAGCCTGCATATAAATAATTTCTAGGGACATTTCCTGTTTTTTTTTTAAATTAAGTTAATAGGACGGCGTTCACCAATCTGAAGCAAGTATGTACATAAATATTGGCACATGTGCTGTGGCAAACCGAACAACTCATTTATCTATGACATCATTAATTTAAGTTTCCAAAGAAATTAAAGCGATAAAACAAAGCTTTGTTATTTTTATAATTTTAAATAAATAAATAATAAAATTGATTTATTTGTATCCGTGAGCGTAGCTCGTATGGATTGTATATATAAAATACATTTAGTGATTGATTGCAGATAATAATAAAGAGAAAAAGCAAAATTAGCAAGAAATAGCAAGAATAATAAAAATACGATGTAATAAAAAATAATATGTAAAATGTAAAATGTAAAAGCAAGTGTTAAAAACAAAGAAAGAAGTTAATGTAATTTTAAATTAAGAAAGTTCAAGGTTTAAGTTTAATATACGTTCTTTTAATTTAGTTTTGAATTTGACTGGGTCCATCTTGATCGTTTGTGGAAGTTCGTTGTAACTTTTTATCGCTCTAGTCATTATTCCATTTGTACCATATCGTGTAGTGCGCGCAGATTCAAGGTGGATATCATCTGCATGTCGAGTATTGTAGCCGTGGTTGTCGCTATGCTATTCCAGAATTACGTTCGTATTTGTGAGATGATTTTTTATCAGATTTATCTGATTCACGGATTCCAGATGATATAGTTCTTCTATAGTAAGAAGATGATGAGACTGATGGAGGGTTTTTGTTCGTTCTCTTTTGTCAATGTTGTATAAGTTTTTAATTGCTTTGTTTTGTAATCGTTGGATTGGAATAAGCTTAGATTTGAATGCTGAACCCCAAATAGCTATCCCATATTGAATCTGACTCAGAAATAGTGAATGCAATATAGCGCACTTATGTATGTCTGGAACGTTCGTACTTATCCGTCTGAAGATACCAGCTATCGGAGCAAGTTTTTCCCTGATGGATTGGATATGCGGGTCCCAGGTGAGTTTCGAGTCTAGGCAGATTCCGAGGTATTTAAATTCGTCGGCTTTTGTAATTTTTCAAGCGTTGATGAGTCATTGAAAAGCATGTATTTTGTCTTCCTGACATTAACGACAAGCTTGTGTTTACTCGTCCATCGATTGATTTGCTCGAGGTCCATGTTGATTTCTTGTTTTAAGGCTACTAGACTAGTTGCTGCATATGTTAGTACGATGTCATCTGCATAGAGAGATATTTTTCCTTTTAACTCAAGTGTGGTGATGGAATTTGCATACAGATTATAAAGGATTGGTCCTAAGACACTTCCTTGCGGGACGCCTGTGACTACTGAACGTTCCGAGCTTTTAAAATTGTCGAGTTCGACATATTACGACCTTCCAGTAAGATAATTTTTAAACCATGAACATCTTATTCCTACAGCGAATAGTTTTTTTTAACAAGATGTTATGATCTACCATGTCAAAGGCCTTCGATAAATCGATGAAAACAGCGGCTGTTTTGTGTTGGTTATCGATCGCAGATTGAATTGTGGAAATTATATCAAAAAGGGCTGCTTTGGTGTCAGATTGAGGTTTAAATCCGTATTGGTTCTTAGATATTAGTTTTTTACTTTGAATGTATTCCTGAAGCCGGTTCTTAAAAACTATTTCGAGTATTTTTTCCATTGAGGGTAGTATGCTTATAGGCCTGAAATTACCTAGGTCATGTATGTCGCCCGATTTGTGGATTGGAACTACTTTACTAATTTTCCATAAATCGGGGATGTCACGAAGGGCTAGCGATGCGTTGATGATTGCTGATATTGGGCCAGCGAGATGTTCCTTACATTCCTTTAAGGTTTTAGTTGATATGTCGTCATAACCTGTGGAAGCGGTGTTTTTAAGTTGGCTAATGATTTTCAGTACTGCAATGTGGTTTGTTTCCTCAAAGTAAAATGGACTCGTCAAAGCGTATTTTTCGTGAAACATGGTGTTGTTAGAGTTAGATAGTAACAACTGGACTACATTTGTAAAATATTCATTAACATTGTTCGCCATTACAGTTTTTGATTTATCGCCGTCAAGATTTTGAAGAAGCGGAGATGGTTTTTTGGCAATGTTTTTATCGTAAATACATTGTTTGATAGTGTTCCATGTACCTTGGATATTGTGAATATTATTGCTAAATTTCGTCCTGTAGTATGTGTCTTTAATCGAATTGTGTTTTACTTGAAATCTCTGCGTACCCCAAACTCGCAACAGTATGTAGTCATAATACCAAGGACGCTTCAGTATTAGTAGCGTGATAACCAAAAAACAAACGCAACATATTTTTCTTATTATTTTCGAAAATGTATTTTTTTCTCTCATTTACTATAATTTCATACATTTTTCCTTATTTTATTTATTTTTTTTTTTTGTTTTTTTTTTTATATTACAATTTGGCCTATTTATATATAATAAATTTTATCATTATAATTAAATTGTTTATTATATTTATTTATGATTTTAATTTGTATTTTGTTGTTATTTCTTTTTGCTTTTCCGCTTTCATTAATATGTAAGGTGTGGTCATTGAAATATAATTTAAAATTTACAATAATTTTGTATAGGTTTTTTTTATTTTACTTCATTTTACTAATAATAAAGTATTGTGATCATATCCACCAACGTGTTGGGGGATAGTATTTCTTTTGATCCAGTTTTGAATTGAAAGTTTCCGTTTTTTTCTTATTCAAAATGTTGTTTACTCATGACTTAAAATACAAATCTTTGGAATCTTTGAATTCAATTTATAGTTCAATTCAACCCACTATGTTTTCTTTTATAAATATAATTTATAACTCGTATTTACTAAATATTCAAATTTTGCATTATCTTAATAATTAACTCTTTCTCAATTTCATTGATTATAATAATCGTCTGTTTCTTTTTACATATGTTTCAGTTTTTTTACATATATTTTTAAAATATATTTTCATCATCATAATATAATATAATAATTGCAATATTATTTATATAAAGATTCAATGTATTATACCTTACATTACGTAATAATAATTAATATTATTTTATTTTACGAACAATATGTTCTTTGTTGGGTGTAAAATTACTTTTGCTTGTAATATAATTAACAACAAATAGTAATAATAGTTTTTGTTTAAATAAAACGCCCCTTTATACATTTTAATTAAAAGTTTCATGAAAATCAATGACTATAATAATAATTTAACATTTTTTTGGATTTTTTTTTCTCTCCTTCTGTTAGTTTTTTATAAAAATTGGTTTTGACTTTTTACATTTTGATGTTATCTCCTACGTGTTTCATTAAAAATCTACAAAAAAAAATGTTTACATTCTATGTCTATACTATGCATTATAACTGCTGTAATTACTTAAAAAAAATAAAAAAGGGGTTTAAGTCTGCATGAAAATTGTTTTTTATATTTTCGGAAACTAAACGCGGGTTATAAAAAAGGAAAAGATTTTTAAAAAATTATACCTATACATTTGTAGCCCTTAATAGCATGAAAAATAAGGAAAATTTTAATTTGTATTGATTTTGAATGACTCCTTAAAATGCGGAGTGTTATGACATGTCATTCGGATATTAACTCCGATTAATTTGTAATCATTGACTAGTATCTTACTATTTTAATACAGTTCCAAGATCTGTCCGTTTTAGTTTTTTCGTCAGTGTAACATGTGTATTTATTAAACACACAAAAATTGACATCGACAGAGATTAAATAGTCAAAAATTAGTGGAAAATGGATAAAACGCGATAAAATGCTGCTTTGACACTGGCTATTTATCAACTGAAAACAAGTGCAAGAAAATATCTTCATTCGACAAGGCGACCAATATTGCGAGAAAGAGATTATCGATAAAATAAAATCCCCTTTCGATGCTAGCGGCATCTAGTGAACGAAATTGACACCTAAATTTTAGCGAAAAATATTGGTTTTTGCCCGTTTTATAACATAAAGTTATACTTTCCATAAATTAAACATAACGAACAGTCAAAGCAAGTCTATAGCGGCTGCAAAATACATTCTACAGTGGATTTTTTTTTAAATTGCACTGCTAGAATGTTGTGAAACACTGCATGAAAGCACAATGTTGCGAATATTTTGTTGCCAGTTTGGGAGATTTTAGTTGTTCGGGCTGTCTCTCTCACACCATTGTCTAAATTGTATGTCAAACTCTTTATTTCTCTTCATTTGGATTCTCTAGCCGCTTTTCAGCGGCAAAAATAGACAGTGTCATAACAGCGGAATGCTGATGCTGTTATGACACTGGCTATTTTCTCGCTAGAAAAAAGTGCAATAATAGCCAATCGTGCGACAAGGCGAACAACATTAAAAGAAAGAGATACCGCTCTTTCCGACCCTAGCGGCATCTACTAAAGGAAATTAACAACTGGTTTGTTAAGAAAAATACCGGTTGTGGCGCGTTTTATAACACACATGGCACTTTCTATAATTTATACGTACCGAACTGTCAAAAACAAGTCTGTAGCGGCTGGAAAATCTAGCCGCCAGTGGATTTTTCTTCGATTAACTGCTAGAATGTTGCGAAACACTGTTCGAATGCGCTTTGTTCCAGCTTTTTTTTTAACAGTTATGGATTGTTTTTTGACAGTTACTCATAGTTTGCTGTTCGGACTGTCTCTCTCACACCAATGTCTAAATTGTATGTTAAAGTCTCTATCCCTCTCCATTTGGATTGTCTAGCCGCTTTAAAGCCGCAAAAATAGCCAGTGTTATAACAGCATGAAGCTTTTGATGGAATACTCGTACATATTAAACTCAGTGTTCCCAACCATTTTGTGTAAAATTCCCCACGATTGAGCCCAAAATTCCTCTTTTTCCCCATTATTCGTAATGGAATTCCCCACAGTTTCCCCATAAAGAATAATTCTACAGGAGCAAAGGGTTTTATTAATCATAAAGCAAAAAACCTATTTATTGTATTACGAAAAAAAACTATTGTATATATAAAATAAAAAAGATGGAATAAAGCAGTTATTTGATTAAATAAAGATAAACCACTATATGAAAATGGAATTTTTTCTTGGTTAATGCTACCATAGAAGCTGATTTTAAGAATTTTTTGGTTGTTTTTGACATCATATGAGTTTCTAGTGAGAAACACCAACACGAAAGTCCGACTGTCCCATTCTCATTAATATTAGGAAAAATAAAAATGCTGTTGGCGGGATTTGATGTCGCGCACTTAGTCTGTGAATCAAAATCCACCAAAATTAGGCTATGGTAAATTTCACTAGTATATAATTCGTGGAAACGAGTTTGTTTCTATATCTCATATATAGAAAAATCCTCAGCAATACCGGCATGATACACTCTCTGATGACCGAGTACCATCCGCTGATGAAAAAGCTCCTTTGGACCTAGTTCAACACTCTCTTAAACTGGCTTCGCCACTGAAGGTTTTTCAATTGTCATATCCTCAATGGCAGTAGCCAGCGCTTATCCTGTTATTGATTCGTCAGATGACTGTGACTGGATAATGAGTCACGTGATGGCCAGTTGGATTTATATGTGACTCCTAAACCTACATACGATCCCTTGTAAACAATGAGACGCAATAAGTATTAGACGCAATGAAATAAGAATGTCTGTTTTGCTTTTCTAGTCGCCACAAGTCGACGTTGAAGTCGGTGTTGTGCTTGTGGTAAGGAATTTCAGAGAGTTTTGGTTTTCCCCATAATGGATCTCGAATAGTGCTGATTCCCCTTTTCCCCTTTCAATAAAATTTAGACTGAAATTCCCCACGAAAAGGGGAATTTCCCACGAGTTGGAATCACTGATTAGACTTTCCCGTGTGTCTAAAGCGGCCCGTACACGGACATTCATGCATGCCATGCATGAATTCCAATTTTCCACACACGTTCATCCTAACCAGTTTCGCTTTAAAAATCAAAGTAAAATGGTCGACATATAGTGGTTTGTGCTCTCCTGATCGACAGTGTTTTCGACGATGATGTGCAGACTGCAGAATAAAAAGAGAAAAAAAAGGAAGAGAATTTGGACAAAGGATTAGCAAGAAGAGCGAAAAAGATAGTCGCATGTTAATTTGCTTCACTCAAGGAGATTTGAAAAACTTCTTAAGAATGGATTTTATTTTATTTTTTTTTAATAATAAAGTTTTGTGATCGACCTGAAATTTCAAACAAATTTGCTACCCTGAAGTTTGCTATTTTCACGTTTTAGAAGTAATAAACCTCAAAAAAGCAAAAAAAAATGTCCCGTCTGTCCGCCGTACGCGTACCCAAAAGCGTATGAAGACTCGTAGTAGTTTTTGGTTTTTTTAAGTGTAGGAGGAGGAGGGTGGAGCGAGTGTTTTAGACTGAAAATGTTGGTTTCAAGATCTCAGGAACTGCCTATGCTAGGAGGTTGGAACTTGGAATTTATATAGAACTATAATAGTGAACCTATTTGCAAAAAAATGGTCAATAGGAGTTGAGGGGTGTGGGAGTGGGGGGAAAAATAATGCGTCCAAAACGCTCGGAAGCTGGTTTTGAAACATTCTAAAATCTCTATGTTCTGAACGGTTGATGGCAGAAAGTTAAAACTTTGTGGTTGTTTTAAGAAATAGGAGATTAGACAAGGCTAGAATTTTTAAGCGGGGACGTAAGGTGTAGGGATTACAATATCTTTCGAACCTATTGCACCAGATAGATACTATGTACTTGGTTTCTGTATATAAAATTACAAGTGAAGTGAATTTTTAAGGAGGGAGGTAGGGCGTGGAAGGGGGGGGATAGTTATTTTTCAAAAAAATTAATTTTGCATCTCAAATATTGTACAGGAGGAAGACACAGTAGACTTCAAGCAGAGAAAAAAATTTTGAGGGTGTGGTTGTAGGAGTGATGGTGGGAGAGGGTAGAAAAAAATTCTGATTCTTATTTCTCAAAAACCGCCAAGAATGGAAGCCAATAACTATAGAGTCACTATAGAGCTGTTCCGAAAAAGTTTTTTTTTATAAGGGTAACAAGGTATATCTCAGGGTTATATCTCAGAAACGTCTTATGCTAGAAAGTTGAAACTTACTACCTACATGTAGATGTACCACTGAAGTAATTAAATCAAAGGTGAAGGCCTACAGAGGTAAAGTAACAAAATGTCTGTTAAATAAGTTGTTTCCACATTTTCACGAATTTCTTTAAATATTTTAGACATGTCGAGTTATAAAATTAATGTTACTTCTGGGGGCTCTTTATATGTATAAGCGCCTAGAAACGTTTTTTCAAATTTTCGATATCTAACCCCTAAGGGGGTGTAAAGTGGTTGTGTACATTTTCACGAATTCCGAAAGGTCTAATGAGATATCGAATTCACTATCACTTCTAAAGGTTTTAAATATAAACAGAAAAAAAACCGATTTAAGCATTTTTCAATATTAAATCCCTTGGGGTGTAAGAAATTGTTTAAGTTTTCACGAATTGCGGAAATCTTTTAGGTTTAATGAGATCGAATTCGCTTTTACTTCTATTGAATCTTCTATTCGAAAAAAATACGTAAATAAATAAAAAAAATGTGGTAATACTCTGGTCGCAACTTTATTATTTTTTGAGTAGAAGTCCGGAACGCGTTCTATACTGAGATGCGGTGTAGGTTACTATGCGACTGACAACCTAAAGAATAACCAGAACGCTATTTGGAACGATATTTTTTTGGCTTAAGGATCTGCTCACAGCCTCCGCCGTTTGACCCAAAAATGGTGAAAGCATTCTAATAATGAAATTAGATGGCCACTAGCGTGGCAAGGGTAGGGTAACATCACTTAGATCAATGAAAGCTTCGTAGAGAATCCTGAATCCGATCCTGTATTACCCCCCTCGCCGGTTCGATTACAAATTTATCACGTATGTACTGATTGATGAGTTCCTCACTTTGATTAATTAAGCGTAAATGTTGCGAGACTGCTTGAAGTATTTAAACAAAACAAATGGAAGGAAATCGGACTCCAACCGAATAATCAAAAGTTAATTAAAGACAATATATGGTTAAGTGCACATGCAAAGCTAAAAAGGAAAAATCAAGGAATAAAATATAAAAAAACTATACTAAGTGCAATCAACACTAAAAGAACTACATTTGCGACGCATTGGAGCTATCTAATCCCCTAAAGGATGCGAGTCCCGCTAGAAACGAGGAGCCCGCCACTGATTCACTGGTAAGTGCGAGCAGTGAAAAACAATTGCCAACGTTACAAGCTAACCTACAAAATTTCTTCACGATGGCCCAATCTAGCATGGCTTCACTATTAACTGCAAGTGAAATCGATGAAATTAATGCAAGGTTCGGACATTCAGATGCTTCCGATGATGGCTCTAGGCATGAGCAACCCGAAAGGAACATTGTACCGGTAATACAATCGAACTTCTTGATCCAGCCCGGAGAATTCCCAACAACTGCCGAGAGACGTGACTCAGAAATGAACGAAGCTAGCAACGCAGAATCCAAGATTGCAGCTCTCGAAAAGACCAACGCGGATTTAGTGAGTCGCCTCATACAGCTGGAGGCCGACTACCTCCTGATAAAAGACAACTTTAACAAGCAACAAGTTCTAATAAAACAACAAGGAGACAACAATCCAGCCAGCAAAAGGAAACGGGCTACACTCAAGGAGAAGGGAGCCGCCGAACGGACACCTGAAGACGCCATGGAAACGACCCTTTCTGGGTCCGATTATAGTATGTACGATGATAATGATAAGGTAGGTGGACCGTTAAGAATAAATAAAAACAAAATTAAGAATTCTAAAAATGGGGGAACAGCTGCAATCAGCCCTAAAAAAACCTCGCACATGAAGGAAAATGGAATCAATTCTGCTCTCAAAGACTTTTTTAATGAATATAAAAGCTCCCAGGGGGGCCAAGTCACGGGAGGTAGGGAAAATCCGGCCCAAGAGGTCCCAATTACATTACCACAAGCCACGCGAATCCACTATCCTTTGATACATGATTCTCCTCCTGAACATCCTAGAATGTCCACTAACAGGTCAAATGAGAATTTAAGGGCTACTGCTAAGGGTCCTGCTCCGCAAGGAGCAAGGGAAATATGGAGCCCAATAATCAAATTAATTAATATATCAGCTAGGGGAGTAACCACATGGATGGGCAAGTGGCCATCCACTAAATTCAGAATGATCTCGGCCAGGCCAGGAAATATTTCATTAAAAGTAAACTCTCTAATTACAGGAATTACAGGAGCAAAGGGGGTCCGGGGTGGTTGGACACGCCTTTACACTCAGAAAACCTGCAGTCATATTGAGAGGTATAAGTGGTGAGTTTTCACCAGAGGAGATAATGGAGAACATTAAAGCTCAGATACAGGATCTAGGAGATGTTACTGTCAGTCAATTATCCACCCCTTCCACCGGCAGGAAGCTGGACTTATTCCGGCTATCGCTGGCATCTGCAGATGACCTAAAGAAAATCATAAAACTAAGATACGTGTTGTATCAGAAAACTAATTGGGAACGTCCTAAACAAAATGATGTTACTCAATGCTGTAACTGTCAACGTTATGGCCATGTCTCGGCAAATTGTGGTTATGAAGCCAGATGTGTGGCATGTTTAGAAGACCATGCCTCCATGAACTGCCCAAGGAAGAACACGTCAGATCGTCAATCCCTGCCACCTCCGCAATGCGTGTCGTGTGGAGCTTCAGATCACCCGGCAAATTACTTTAACTGCCCGGTTAGGGAAAAAATTCAGAGAGCGCAGGCTGGAATCAAAGAGGAAAACCAGTCAAACTACTTCGGGTTCAATGTAGACTAGCCGGAAAATAGCTCCAAACGTTAGATCGAGTTTAGTTGAGAAGGGTGTCACCTTCGCAGATGTCACGAGGAAACACGGTGAAGCTAATGGGAGCTTCAGCGAACTTAACTGGCTTGACCAGCAAGCTTCTGCTTATCTTGGATCACCGGTCTGGTAAATCTGTGACCGCATAGGCGCTCTTAAGCAAAAGTTTCAGATGACTAGTGAAGCCAGCCGACCCCAGGCCCTAATATCTTTCCTTTTTTCAACTCTTTCTAGAACACCATGTTCAGATTAAACTGCCTCAATACGAATGTCAACTCTATCGTAAATGTAGATAAGCTAATCTCGTTGGAAAACCAACTCCGTCACCTTAAGATAGATATAGCCTTTCTTACTGAGATTCGACTAAAAACAACCCACAAAAGAAGGTTAGATAACTATACCGTGTTCAGGAATGACAAGGGAAGAGGAACTGCGATTGTTATAAGGAACAAATTTCATGCTGAGCAAATTAGATTCATTGACTACTCGTGCTCCTGCACACTAGCCTCTGTCTTGTTTAAAAGAGGAGGGATATCATTCAAGTTGCTAATAGGAGCAATTTACTTTCCTTCAGGCTCTGGTAACACATTGCCAAGGACTAAAATACCAAAGTACCATTGGGTCAAAATCCAGAATAAAGAACTTACGACTGTTGTATCTGTTCAATAAAATTAGATTGGTTAGTCGTTGATTAAAAAAAAAAAAAGCCATCTATCTTGAGTTTTGAGCAAAAATCATCTTCGGAAATAAAGTATATAAAAGAAAAATGTAAAATCATAATAAATTTATTTATTGAGCAAGAACATTAAAGTACATGAAAGGAATCAAGCACGTAAATCTAATTAGGGTTAACCAAATTATCTTCCGCAAGGCTATTCACTTCCAAGAAAAGTATATTAAATGTAAATAATAGCGCATCTAGATAAATATAAGTAAATAAAGAAGTAAAGGTATAATAAATATAAATATGTATTATAATGTAAAAATAAATGCCAATAAACTAAATGTAAGTAAAAATAAAGAATATGCAATCTCTATCCCAAGAAGGATAGTCTAACAAATCGAATAAAGGACCAATTTGGTAAAATAACAAAGAAAAGAACATTAAATGTTTATATATATGATAAATTAAAGGCTATACACAGCCAAGCTGGCCACAATATACAGGCGGAGCTTGAAAGCCATTGTTAAATAATTACGGAAATTTTTCTTTTCTTTTAAAATGGTAGAGCCATCTTCAGTTAATAGAAAACTAAAAATGTAAATAATATTGCAACTAGATAAAAGTAAGTGTATAATGAGACAAGAATATATAAAAGAAGTAAATGTATTATAATTGCTATTCCAAAATGGTTGAACCATCTTCAGTTTATAGTAAACTAAAAATGTATATAATATTGCAACTAAATGTAAATAGATAATTAGGTAAAAATGTATGATAATGATAAATGTATTATAAGTGCTAATTTCAAAATGGGCGAACCATCTTCAGTTATAATGAAATATGTAAAAACAGGGGGTGACCTCACCTTAGAATTGGCTAATTAATTAGTATTAGGTTAGTTAAAGAGGTTAAGTTATCTATATATGTTACAAGCCATACGAGCGGTTGGCAAAAATTTGTACATGTGTAACACAATTACTCAGTCGCGGCCACGGTCAGATCTATAACTTTTCAAAGCTGCTTAGACATTAGATCGCTGTCAAGCTTTAATTCTACATCTCATTATAATTTCATGTAAAATAGAAGTCTCAATAAAATTTCTGAATCTGAATTGCGAGACTGCTTCAATCTCCCCCAAACCAGTCGAGGCACAGATATAATAACCAAATGACGAATGTCATACTGGAAATTGTTTATATTTTCAAAAATTAGCTGGCAAACGTTTGCCAGCCAGCGAGCTAGAGGGGTGATCAAATTTCACATGTCACATATTTTCCGTTCATTATCGTAAATAATATATTGTCTATTGTCAAGGTCTATGAGTCCTGCAGAATGCACTCGTTGGTTAAAGAATGAAATCATTTTTTTAAAGTAGGAACCGTGCTTCAGATACGGACGGATTAACGGTATCGACAGATCAAGGCTGATGTTTAGGATCGTATTGTAGAAAAGCTTCCTTGCAACTTAATACTTCCAGGCGTCGTTAAGGACTTGAGAAAGTCTAATCTTCTCATTCTCCTTTCACTCGACATTTTAAAAACGGCGAGATTGCTATGATCCCAAAAAAGGATCGCAATGCGTATCCAAAACCATGGCTGCTGGAATAATTCTACAGATTAGATAAGATTTCGGATTGGGGTTGGTTTAATTTCCTCTGTCACTGAAGCCTCAATTGGGCCTATTGTGACGTCCAACGCTGTTAACAAATGATAGTAATCTTATATGTAATTAATGATATAGTGGAGAGCGCTGTCGAAGTACACCAAGCTGGATGACGCATTTTAGAGATATCCGAGTGACATCCCCAATGACCATTATTCTGAAAAGAAGATGATATGTACATAGCGATAAGTGGTAAGTTGCGAGCAGTCGGACAGATACTCCATGGAATAGAAATGTCCAATGAACAACCCAAATCAGGGATTGGCCATCTGAATACGATCTGAGACTGACTCCTTGTACGTGTTGTACGCGTCTCAACTAATTCTCTACTTCTGGAATCATAGTAATCTTTTTTGAAATAGTGGTCTGATGTGTTGAAGTTTTTCTAGCCAGGCCCATGTCCACGGGGATGTTTAGGGCGTTCTTTGTAGAAAGTGTCAGTTGGAACATATTTCATTCAGCAAGGATTCATACTTTCCTATAAGTTAATGCGCTTTCAACTTTTACTTATCCTCAGGTGGAGAGGGAACTCCCATCTACGAGAATTCTCTAAAATTTTAAAATAATTATAAAAACTACAGTGCGTGCCCAAGGCATAGACTAAGGAAGGAATTGAGAGGTGCATTCTTTTGAGTTCGAGTGAACAACAGAGAAAATGTTAAAGAACGATTCAGAGCATAGCAACAGGTTTCACTTGCGAATACTACATCCTAGAAGGACTGCCGATCTTCTGAAAAGAAGTCGTATGGAGACTCGTAACATTACGGCTGCAGAAGTGAAGAAGAAGAAAAGAGAGTTAGACATCTACTCTATGTGTGTCCCCAGCTAGCTAGCTGTAGGTTCAGAGCCAT
The DNA here is from genome assembly GCA_951812415.1 of Beris morrisii. NCBI lineage: Eukaryota > Metazoa > Arthropoda > Insecta > Diptera > Stratiomyidae > Beris > Beris morrisii. The sequence continues at coordinate 77,089,441 of OX638310.1, forward strand.
GGACAGCTACTTCTTGTCCAGTTTCGGAGACATGTCTGAAACATGAATTGATGAAATAGCCAAATTCATTCGCACTTGTGGATGGTTCGACTAGCTAGCCTGTAAATACTACGATAACTCCCTATAAGGGACTTCATTAGAGTGTCACGAGTGTGGTATCACAATGGACCAACCGAATGGTCTAAGTGAGTCGATCCATAGTTTGGATGGCTGCCACCATAACCTAACCTAACCTAAACTGCGAATACTTCCTGAGTTGGGAGGTAAATCTATTGCTAAAGTGATTGATGCTGAGGGGAGTTCTGTTTCAAACGCAATAATCAGGGTTTCCTGTTACATCCGAAATTTTTTCACGCTGTCTAATGGTATCAGACGTTTCGGATATTATTGGCAAAGCTCGTGAACCGATCGTAATTGAGGAGCAGGGACTCCTCAAATCTCCATCTCTAGCTGTGGAGGGCTTACTTGGAATCAATAATGGACGATGCAACTCGCGTTGTATTGGCATTAAAACACAAACTTTATACTCATTACTTTGGTGCAGATCCCTTATTTGTGCGACTGATGTTCGCTTAGGTGTGGTAATGGCGAAGCAAGATAAGCAGGACCTGGTCTTGCGATTGGGATATAATGCCAACGCCCATCATACGATTTTGGGTAGCAGGGACATCGGAGATTGAGGTGAGAGCTTGTTCAATTTTCCACCTACCGTAACAGCAAATAGGGAGAAAATACTGACATTCCTAGAAGATTCAAGCAAACTGGAGAGACTATTTGTGGTATAAGAAGGATAGTATTCCACGTCGATACACTTCAGTTTATTAAATATCAATCTGTTGGGTACTTTTTACTTAAATATGTCACCTGAGCGTCCCAATCTTTCAAAAAGGACGCGTTGGGAGAAATTCCACACAGCGTCTATTGACGATAAAATTGATGACAACATCTTCTCTTAAAACCTATCAATTGAGGAAGCCATCCACAAAGTCATGCCCATTATGATGGAATAGGGATTTAAGGGTCATCATACAGGATTCAAGTAGACAGTTTAACGCAGCAAGAGATAGTGGTAATTCAGATGAATGTGCCAAGTACAAGTCGATAGTTGGGGACTATAAAATGTCCATAAAAAAGGCTCAAATTTATTGGTTTTATAATTTCAAGTAGTAATGTTTCTGATGAAATCAGGCAATTTAAAATTAAACCACTAACAACTCCTTTTCTGCAAAACTTCTATCATCAAAAATTGCCGATTACATGGATACCATTCAGTTTTAAATCTTTAACAGCATGCATAAATACCAAGTTAACATAATTAGCGAATTCAAACAGCAGCCATAACTATTTTACACATTTAAATATTAAATACATACAAACAATGTATATCTGAACACAGTTTGCTTGTGAAATCTCAGGATAATTTCTTCAACGACTATTGCTTTTCGAATTCAAAACTGTTATTTTTTCCATTGTTTTAATTTACAAAAAAAAAGGAATTTTATGTACTTTTAAATTTGTACATGAAACTGAAATTCTACTTATTTATGCTGTTTAACTTTTTTTTTTTAATTTTAGGCACTTAAATTGTTCTATTTCTGCTTGACTGATACTAGATTTCGATCTGCTGCAATTACTTTATGAACTACAAAGGACTCTGAACAATTGTACAGTACATCGAACATAACAAAACATGCTGAATACTAAAACAAATAAAAGTGGAGAACAATTCTGAAAAAATTAGACAATAGAAACTCTTTTCTTGATAAATCCTAAACATCACTTTCTCGAATTGAAATAAACAACGATCGAGATATAGATCCAGACATTAATTAGACGAACCCAAAATCAAATCCCACCAAACGGAGTAAAGGAGTAACATTAAATTCAAAAAAGTATCCCGCCATATCGATCATCGCGATTTATCTTAGATTCAAACCTAAACTGAGCATGTATTATAACTGATAATCTAAATTTTGTGTGTAATGATATTAACATTGAACTCCTTACCCCTAACACAAGGTATGTTACTTTATAAGGGGAAGAAGTGCAACATATGTATTGAAAATAGATTTAAGTTACAAAAATGCATTAAAATAAAATAAAAAAAAAAAAAAAAAAAAAAAAAAAAAATAAAAAAAAAAAAAAAAAATAAAAAAAAAATATAGCATACTGTCCAGGCCAGGAGGTTGGGCGATAGGAAACAGTTTATCATCTAATTTAAATCGATTCAAACATTATCGAAGAAGCCAGCTAAACTTCGCCTTGTGATACACGTGTTTTGGCACATTTCAATGGAGCTACGTTAAAAAGGATTCGAAAAGTAAGGACAGCTTCATCTTCATAATAATCATTGTGTCAAATTTAAAAAAATAGTTTGACCTTTTTAATTTTAACTTTACCAAACTATTCAAAGTTCACTTCGATTGTCGACTTTTAAAGATGGCAGGACCGGGCAATCATCATGACAAGAAAAATTTTTTTTTCCGAGTTTGTCAGAACAGCTTTATGTGAGCAACATTCAGAAATTAAACGCACTCGTTACTTGAATAACTTTCAACGCATTCAAGCACTCGTGGTTGGCCAGTACTCAGTATTAAGTCAAACTTTCATTAAAACATGCCATTAACTGTAGAATGTTGATATAGTGTTAACATCTAATGAAAGTTTAAAATTTAGTAACGATGTTGTAGCGGCTTGGGATTTCTATGAATGGAAAAGTTTAAAAACAGAGAAAAATTTGGGTGTAAGGTAAATTTCAAGAACATGTCATTAAATGATTAACTAGCACGTTTTATTCTATGCCAAGGTCACTATATTGTTATATGCATACCCTGGCAACCGAACCGACACTTATTAATAACATCACCAGGGAACGAACTGGCTGATGAGCTGGCAACCCTTCCTAACACTAAAACTATTAATGACATCGAAGTTTCCAGAGAAAACTAAGCTCAGTACAGTACAGTTTTCTATTGCGAGAGCGAGATCAGTGTTACTGGAAAGTTGAGGTTTAAATTGATTTTCATTGATAACAGCGATTTTGTAGTTAATAAAATCAGGAAGAGTTGCTAATAGTGTAATAATTGAATGCAATTGAATAAAGCAAGTATTTTTATTAATTTTAATCGATTTGCGGTTTTACTTCAAATCCCGACGAATCCCATTCTCGCAACAATATATTTTATCGAGAGCCATTAATTTCCTCTTTTTGGCGCGACAGCCCAAATCGAACCTTGGCCTCTCCGATAATATAACTGATCGGATTTAAGACATTACGTTAATTCGTTTACCGGTTTTTAGCCTATGGCCCAACTCCTTCCGTCCCCGCGCCAGTTCGATTTCTTTCGAAATTCACCTTGGCAGGGTCCACATTATTAGTTTCTAAATACCTTTCTAGTAGTCACATCGGTCGAATCTGAGAGAAAGTATAAAAATCTGCCAATGGTCTGGGCGAAACTTTATTATTTTTCGAGTCAACGTTCGGGAGCGGTAAAAGTCGGAGTATCAGTTGTTTCGAGATTATGAGGTTTCTTGGCAAGTTAATTTTGTTCTTAAAATAAAAACATAACGCAGTCACGATCGGTTGCAAGCCAATCGTATGATACTCTAGATGAAATACTGAACTCCGATTTATATTTTAGTTGGGATTATATCAAAAGAATGAGGAGTGCACATACAATTATTGCATGACCTTTTATTTACAGGTAGAAACTATTGTATAGTGGCTACTCGATGGATGGTTAACGATTTCTTGAGTTATAGTGAGTTCCATAAATTAAGTTGGGACGTTTTTACAGAATTTTTGTATGGCAACTACATGAAGTACTTACGGGATATTTTACATATTAATACCTTCAGCTGCGACTATTATAAAATCAACGTATACAAAATTTCAAAGTCGTAACTTAAAGCGTTCTAAAGATATCGTTCAATATTGGTGAACACGTGTTTTAAGAACTTTTGTATGACAGCTACCCGAAGAAGTTGATGGATTGCGCTAATTAATGAACTCGGTCTTGCTTTTGATATAAAACTAATTCCTGTAAAATTTTGAATCCCTGCTTTAACTCGTACTAGAGTTATAGTGGATTCTGTAACTTGTATACATTTTTGAAGGACTTTTGTAGGCTGCTACACGAAGGGCTCGTTCGATTTGCATCATATTCGGAACATTCGTTTCAAACATGGTAAACTTTAAGTATTCAAAATTTCAAGCTCCTAACTTGAAGCATTCAAGCAATAATTGTGAATAAGTGTTTTAAGGACTCTTGTATGGGAGGTACCCGAAGGAGTGGAAGGATATCGCCCATTAACGAACTTAGCCTTACTTTTTCAATTTTACAGGTGCTGACCAAATTTCAACTTCTTAGGCCAACGCGTTCTTGAGTTATCGTGCAAACGGGCGGACGGACGGACAGCAAACGGATTTGGGGTTTTTGGCCACAACTAAACACAAAATAATATAAAACTTTTTTTCGTCCGAGGCTCGGTTCTATGCGTTACAAACTTTTCGGGCTGGATTAAACTTATAATACTCTATATGATTTCATCTAGAGTATAAATATTTAAAATAGAAATTTTTAGCCGATTAAACATCGAAAAACCCCGTGTAGACTATTCGGATTTCGATATATTATGAACACTAAAAGCCCATAGAGGTAAAAGCGAATTTTATGCCTTATCAGACTTAAGACGAATTGTTAAGTGTTATGACGTATTGTTAAAATGTATACAAACCCATTACATCCACTTAAGAGTTGAATTTGGTAAAAACATAAGCAAACCCTTAACACCCCCTTGGTTTTTAAATTCGAAAAACCGTGCAATTGGTGTTTAGGCCATTACATCAAATGGCGTAATAACCAATTTTATATCACATCAGAACTAAGGGATGGCAAAAATTGTGAAAACATATGCAAACTCTTGGGGGTTGAATATGGAAAAATGGAGAAATGTGTTTGTAGGCGATTAAATAAAAAGTCTGTGGAAGTAAAAAGCGATCTAATCATCAAACCTATGAAATATGTCGAAGCTTTGAGAAGTATAAACCCCCTTACACCCCTTAGGATTGAATATCTAAAAATACTGAAATTGACTTTTTGGCGCTTATATAGGAAACCTTAGGAAGTAAAAATGAATTCGATATATCATCAGATATGCAAAAATCCTGAAAGGAGTTAATAGATAAATATGAAGACAGCACGTGAAAGTATAAACCAATTCAATTTCTTATCACTTCTAAAAGATATGACGGAATTCGTGAAAATGTATTCAACCTTTTTATACCCTCTTAGCGGCTGAAAAGGGAAAAAACTTAAAAACAGGTTTTAGGCGATTATTACGCAAGCCCGTAAAAGTGAAAAGATATTCGATATCAGACCTGGGGGATATGGCAGAATTCGTGAACTTTTTCAACCCCTTTACGGGGGTGTAATGGGTCGAATTTCAAAAAATTCTGAAAACACTTTCTTGGTATTTATATGAAGAAGCCGTAGAATAAAAATAAATTTAATATTTGGGAAGACCTAATAGATATGACGAAAATCGTGAAAATATATGCATTCCATTTTCAATGATAATTTTTTTCGCCCCCCTTCCAAATGCCAATGGATATTTGAACTTTTTTTTGTCTAAATTACGTTTCTAGTTAATTTACATATACATACCGAGTTTCAACTTTGTAGCATAAGCCGTTCCATAGATAAGAAAACACCCCCACCCCCGTACCATACTACCACTATAACAAATTATATTTTTTATTTTTCCAACATGCTACTACTATAGCTCTATCTAAATAGCAACTTTTAGCTTTATATCATTATAGGTTCATGAGATATAAAAATCAGCACTTTTTCCTGTTCAGCCTCCCCCACTCTCACCGTCTATACCCTTACCAACAAATTTTTTTTTCTAGGGTCTATTAGGCCTACTTCTGGTAAAAATTTTAACCATCTATCTTACACTGTTCTTTAGATATGAGACGTGATTTTTTAAAAAAATTCTCCGCCGCCCCCTTAAAAAATTTTACTTTCAGTAAACTTTATTTGTCAACCTTTATACACAAACCGAATTTTATTTTTCTAGTTCAATTGGTTCGTGAGATCGTAATCTAAAGTTTTTACCCCCCACCCCCGTATGCCACTGACTCCACTCAAAAATTTGTTTCCGATATATTCTCCTAGTATACCTACAGATGTTCATTAAGTTTAAATTTCGTGACATTAACCGTTTAGGAGATATAGATTTTAGAATGTGTCGATCTCGGCTTTCTTGCGTTTCGGACGCATAATTTTTCCCCCCCATTCCCACACCTCTTCACCACTAGCGGCAATTTTTTTGCAAATGGGATCGCTATCGAAGCTCTATATAAATTCTAAGTTTCAGCCTCCTAGCGTAAGCGGTTGCTGAGATCTACAAACCAAAATTTTTCGTCTAAAACGCTTTCCCACTTCCCCACTAACACCCCCACCCTTCAAAATGTTGTCACTTCAAGAGGCGTACTCAGTCTATTCATAAAAAAATTTCAATTTAATAGCTCAAAGGGTTTGGGAACTACGAGCCGATTTTGCGTACAGCGTATGGGGTATGGCGTACGGCAGACAGACGGACTGAAATTTTTTTTTCTTTTTTCGTGTCTACTAGTCATGAAACGTAAAAAAAATGTTGAGGGTATCAAATTTTTTTTTTTTATAAATCGATCATTGAAATAATAAAGTAAAACAGTAAATATTGTAATTACAGTAGAACCTGAAGAAGTGACCACCTTCCTATCTTGACCACTTGCCTAAAGTTGCCATTTTTGTACGGTCCCGATGTAAATCAGAAATGGATTTTATTTGTTAAAATATTTTTATAATCTGACCAATCGAATAAAGTGACTAGTTTTGCACAGTCTCTCGGGTGGTCACTATATAGGTTCTGCTGTATTTGTTTTTGTCATCAGTTCCATAATTCTCACCTCAACTATTGTTGTAGTTTCTGTAAATTTAAAAAGCACAGTATACTAATTATGTGTGAATATTGAATAAGTCCATTGCATGAATCTTGTGTGGATGCGATCCGTGCGTAGTGCTGAACACCAAAGCGGCACATAGCAATCCCGTCGAAGCTTCGTGGATGACTTATCATTCCCCAAATCATCATGTCCCTAAAAAACTTGTCCAGCTTGTTACGGCCCTATCGACCTCAGATCATCGATGTTGTCTGTAATGCAACTAAAATCATCATTTTAAAAAATCACAAAAAGTAACAATAAAAAAATGAAAGAATCTCTGAAGAACCTGCATTGTATTATATTATTCAAAAGCTACTGTTCATCGCGAATGACACGTGTAAAAAATCAAACCAAGTGAAAAATTCACGTTTTTTTTTTATTTTCCCCACAGGTCATTAGAAAAAGAAAAATTTCAACTCAAATAATTGTAACAGAGCATTAAAAAAAACCCTTCTTCTCACTGCATTTTGAAAATTGAATTTGACCGCATTACAGAAGAACCTTAACAATTTGTTACTAGTGCGTGAGGGTCAATAAATATACTGGCCCAAATTGTTCCGTTCTATCGGTTGTGCATGGAATTGATCGTGTAATGACCATGGCGCTAACAGCGTATACCTAGAATATAGCGCAGAATCAATGCAGGATGAACGGAAGATAACGCGACAATAAACATACTTCGAAGTTGTGCAAATAAGCAACTTTGTAGTAGCGTAGGTACTTTTCGGAAAGGTGCCTGACTCCGCATATTTATTCTTTGGCTGCTATAATTCCAATGGGCCGCCTCAAGATCTATTGAGTCACCTCAAAAGCATCTACAACGACGCTAACGAAACCAGTGAAGAAAGATCTGTCGGTAAATCCGGAGATTGAAGTAGCGTAGCATGAAGGCGGCAACTACGCTTTTCCAAATCTTCTTTGATTTGCCGCCAGTATTTCCTCATCTGGAGACTAATTTCGAACGATCAACCGACGATAGCTGAGATACCATGAAAATACCTCAAAATTCCTCCGGCAAATTCGTTTGCTTATATTGCGGGCAGAGAATTATGGAAAAGGGAACGGAAGCATGACAAGTGGATACCGTGCTCCACACAACCCAACATAAACCGCTGAATTTCTCGGAACAGAGCCAAAATCCATTTCCTATTGGAAAGAGCGAAACGAACACGGAAGACTTTCGACAGGAATTGAAAACGGAAAAAAAGTTTTGACTCGACAAAAAATTGGAGAAGGATTGAAGATTGTTGATGGCTGGAAGACGGGGGTCGGTCGACATCAACTGACTAACTTTTTTAGCGGAATTCATTTTGAAAGATCGATTATGTTTAAGATCGTATGGAGAGTGTTTTCGGAAGACAATTTTTGGCGTGTAGAGTTTCTTGGTTTGTGATCGAGGACACGAACGGACTTCTTAAACAGCCTGAGGATTTAGGAAGACGGTGAGTAGCGGCTCGGTACTGTGAATATAGTTCTGTTGTCCTCGGTATGATTTCCGTCCAACTTTTTCTATGCGGAGTAGTGACCAAAATTACATAGTTTTTATGCGCATTTTCTTTTAAGCCGTAAACTCTCCCGAACGATTCAGATAATAATATATGCGTTGGTTTGATTCTGGAGGTTAGTAGTTGCCCCAATACGCCCGAAAGGCGTTTCCAAATCTCTCCGTCTTCGACTAAGTAAAGCGCTACTCAAATATTGCTCAACGTGCAAGAATTTATCAGAAGAGCTGTTTTGGTGTAACCAACTTATGAAATAGTTATCCGTTGAGATGCTTCCTTCCTCTGTCGCACAAGCACTAGATCAGACTCAGTCAATTGTATGACATCGTTCTGCCATAACATCTATTGAATATAGCCGATCGTGTTGGTATAACTACATTTTACAGTGCAGATAAAGGCTTGCTGCTGCTGCAGTCGGTGCGGCACCTGGTTGTTAGCTACCCTTTGTCTTTTTTGTCATCTAATTGGTTGTTTTACAGACTGTTTGTGACCGGCCAATTGCAGGATTATAGACTTTAGGGAAAGCACTTAAACAAAAAACATAAAGGTTCACTGTAGGTATAGACTGTTGAGTGAGTAACTTTGATATCTTAATTTGCAGTAGTATGATAGTCAAAATTCTACTAAATGATAGTCAAAATTCATTCGACCAACTGTCTTAAGATGCAGATATTTTCACTCACACTTCTTTCGACTTAAAGACTACTGGTATAGTCACTCGTTCGAGTCTCATGATTTCAGACTGTGAGCCATTTGGTCGAGTCGAGTTTCATAATTGACCCGGAAGAATAGAAAATATAAGAGCTTCATTTAGTTTTAGATGTTGTAAGTGCGGTCCACTCAGACTTTTCACATACGAGTCACCTAGACGATTCACTTATGGTCCACCTACGTGATTTACGAGTAACAAAACAAAAAGCTCAAGGATTCATCTAAGAATCATCAATCTGTGAACATAAAAAAAATTACTCGTTAGTGATTTACTTGCGTTGCTTTTGGTTCGACCAATTCGAAACAAATAAAAGGCGTGAGGAGTGACTGTAAACTAAGAGTAAATAAAACTAAAACTGAGAAACGGTATGTTTCCGACTATATTCCGAAATACGTAAAGCAGCAATTTCTTGTATTTTACACATATCTCTAGAGAAATTCAATCGATTATCCAGCGATGATTGCACTAGCAAACTATTTTTTTTTTCAAATCTATAATCTCAGCATTGTTCTGTAAACCAAAACGAAAAAAAACAACTTAAAAAGCATCAACACACGGTCATAACCAACATTTACGTACAAGCATTTAAAATAAAAAGAAAAAAGAACATATTTTATTAATTTTATATTTAAAAAATTTCAATTTTTTTTGTTTTTGTTTTTTTTTCTGTTTTGTTTTTAACAACTGACCCCCATACTTGTTTGTATCATAAACAACATTTTAGGTCAAATACATTTTTTATAATAATATAAAATAAAATGTTAAGAACAAAATGTTGCTCGTTTTTGTGTTTAAATTTTTTTTTATATAATATTAAGACGAGAAAACATTCTAACGATCAAATAAAAATTATATTTTTTTGTTGTTTTTTTTATTTTGTACAATAAAATAATTTGTTTTTTTTTTTTAATTTATACTTCTCTGTATTTCTTTGTATGTATATAAATTAAACAAAAATAATAATAGTAAACAATAAATATTACAAAAAGATGTGTGTGTGTGTGTTGCGAGTAAAAAAATTAACAATTTTGTTTTTGTTTTTGTTTTCGACATTTTTAAGTAAATTGGTTTGTTTAGCATTTCTTTCTAGTGTTCGTTCGATGCTCCTCATTTTACTAATATTTATCAATTCAAATATTTCTTTTGTTTATTCGTGTAATTATTAAATGAAAAAGCATTAAATGATTTTTATTTCAATGGTTCCGGGTTTAGTTTTGTTCCAATATTTGAAACTAAAAAGAAATCGGAATCAAACTTAACAGAAAATTGATTTGAATATGTCGTTGTTTGTGTGTTTTTATAGTTTAATAATCCGATCTTTGTATGGTTCTGATGTTTTGCATTGCGTTTTTCGTAACTCATTTTAATTTAAACAAAAAAAAAAGTATTTTTACTATTTTTACCTAATAAAATTTACATTATTAAATTTTTACCGTATATTTTCACTATATACACAATTTAAAATTTTACAATTAAATTTATATTAAAAAAAACACATTTTAATTTAATTAGTTTTTTTTTGTTTTCATTTTATTCAATGAACTTATTCTTTAATTTGTTTCTTGCGTCGTTCTATCCGATTAGTATGTTCGCTTTGTAGGATTTTTTTCTCTCTCTCCAACTGAATTACATTCTTACTTTTATAAATTACTTAAAGTTTATTTTTCTTTTAAGTTGAATAGTTAAACAGAAAATATATATGTATATATAAAAAAAATGTAATGTACAATTTCGGGAAGAGTAATATAAAACAGAAAACTAAATAAAATTGTTTCGAATAATTGAACTATACGTGTAATTTTTTTTATATTGTAATGGTTCGTCTTGTTGTTTATTTTTATTTTTAACGCTATTCTTAAAGTAGTAATAATTGTCAAAATTTTATTTACATCTTCTTTGTTATATAGTTTATTTTCCTATTTATATAAAATATACTTTTGTTTCAATTCTTATGATGGAAATTATACTTAATAATTTTGTTTTGTTCCTGCACTAAATATACAATGTAATTAATTTTTACACTATAAATTATTAAGAGTTGTTTTGTTGTTTGTTATAGATTAATTAATTTTTGTTTTGTGTGTGTGTGTGTGTTTTTTTTTAAATAATTTAATTAATATTAAACAAATTTCTTTTTACTTAAAAAGTATGCTTTGTTATTTCTTAGAATTAAGTGTGGGTTTCTGTTTGTTAATTTATTACGGCCTATTACTATTAATTTATCTACTACCATTATAATTTTATATTTATTTTTTTGTTTTAATCTTTACATACAAAATTTATTTTATTTCCGTAAAAATTGTTTAATTTAACTATTGTATTGTGTTTTGTTTTATTTTAAATTTATTTATTCTTATTTATTTCGCTAATTTTCGGTTATTATTTTGTTGTTATTTATATTGTATTGATATAAGTTTGCTGCAAAAACTGTCGAAACTAAAATTAAAATACGTAATGAAAATCAGAGTTTTGATTCGTGTATTCAATTTGATTGGTAACGTAGTTCAAAATTTGTTAAGCTATTAATTACCGGATCGTAGTCAAAGTCTAATTGTGAGAAAGAAATTCTGAACAAGTTAAAAAATGAATTTAACCGACACAGGGAAAAAGATGAGAATGCAGAATAGGTTGATTTCTAATTTATCAACCCATAGATCCTTTTGATTCAGTCCCTATTATTATAACATGCAAAATAATATATTCGGAGCAGCAATTGCGGACTTACTCTTGGCATATAATAAATAAGAAGATGATGACTTATTGCTTTTTATAGTATTTGCCATGCGAATTGATTCATGCTAAAATAATGACCACATGGCATAGGAATCTGATCTCAAACGCGACTGTTTCTCAAACCTTTACTTTTCAAAAACAAACGATCTTCTTCGGATACATTGATTGGGGTTGCCAAATCTAATCCATGTGTAATATGATGAGATTAAATTCAAATTTGAGAGTAAATCTTAGGTTGATCACAAAAATTCCAAATTGATGATATACAACGGAAAATGTGAGCTGAAGGACTTTGGAATCTGGACACAAGGAAACTGATTGACAACATGTGAACAGGTGGCACACATAACTTAGTTAAACATATTTCATTGATCGACTTCGGGCGGATTTTGTAATATACGGAGTGTGCCATACCGCCAACTTGTGCTAACAGACATAAACTTTTTGTCTCCACCGAAGCAACAAAACTAAGGAACATATGTTTTTTGCTTCTGCCTGTTTAGTTTCGAATTTTTTGTAAGAACATTGTGTATCCACAGAGGCAACATTGAACATTTGGGTGATAATGATAACCATCCCGTTAATTTAATATCATTTTAAGTGAAAAAAGTTTTCAAGAGCATTGAAACCGCATTTATAATTTCATTCCTGTATTAAGTTCCGATTTGTAATGGTTGCTGTTTTTGATCCAAGAATTCAAAAATCAGAGACTAATTACATACCTTTAATATCAACACCGGAACGTTTACTGCTCACATCAAGATTTTTAGCAACAGAAAAGACTTGTACCATTCGTTGGTGTATCTGTTTAGAATTTCGACAAACTGTCTCCACCGCGGCAACAAGCAAAAAAGAAATCAATCTTTGTTAACGTTTGATCCAATTTTTGATTGATCTTTACCGCTTCAAATCGAAACACACAACAAACGTACAATTTTCACTCCTGTTGCTGAAACGTCGAACAGTAACTAAAAATTTCCTCCCGTTTTTTTGGTGAATACCCACAGACAGTCGGTCGATAGTTTAGTTGAGTGGCTAATGGCTATGTAGTTATATGAAAGCGCGCTCATCGACCGATCCGAGTCGTCCAAACTAAAAAGTTGTATATGCGATCGAACACGAACACCACCCCCAACTTTCGACTGAGAGATGTGTATGCACAGCAACTTATGGCCATGCGCATAAGGAGCAACTAAAAAATAGTTTACTACCGGTTTTCTCGCTGCATTTGGTCGAGTTTTATATATGGAGTTGAGACACAACTAAATGAAGCAATTCGTCTGGTATGATTCAACTTACAGCGTGGTGTACCTTCATGGTTTTTGCGCTGGTGGTAGTATTAGATCGATAATGGTGCGTATTTAGCGGACTGATAATAATATTACAGTTTCTATCTGCTATAACTATCGGCCGAGTAATAATTAGTTTAGTCGGTCAGAAAAAAGTGTGCGCAGCTCGATCCAATTAAAAAGTTGCTCGACTGAATAGTCTGGTCTGCGCTAGCCTTTAAAGACGACAGTAACAGTTTTTGGATGCCTGAACGTAGTGAGCAGTGAAAACCAATGATATTCGCGTAGTTTCCCAGCAGACCAATAAAGCGAAATGTTCTGACATCCTCCGAAAGTTCCGAGCTATTTCTGATATAGGAGAACGTGAGACAGAAGTTTCCTGTGGATTTCATTCGGACAATTTAGAGGTAATTCCATGAGAAAAAGCAATATAAATTTCATGGATTTATAAGGCAGAATTCCAAAAGAACATGCCGACATTCGGACATATCGTGGAAAACTCTGTGTAAATTCCATTAGCATTTTTTTGAATTCTATACTAAAATAGTAAAGGGGGAACCCTCGACCGACTATTATTCCGACGATTTAAAGAACTTTCCATCGGAATTCTGACGGATTTCTGTGTTTTTCTTCTGCTGGGTTCTTTTCTTTCATATTCAATACAGAGATAGACCCATTTCTTTTTGAGTAACATTTCAAGCTCAGTAATCAACGACGACATACCTGCCACTGACATAGTTTTTTCCAAACTGCAAAAAGGACAGATGAAATTGCTATTTTCATTGCACCGAAAGAAAGCCGCAAAGAACAACCGAGCTTCGTCAAATCACATTTTCAAAAGAAGTCGGATAATTTGCTTCCATTTCCGAGGCTAGGGAACAATTCTTATTCAGCCCAAGCACAAAAATGAAAATGCCATAGCTATAATTTGTTGCCCTTTCCGTCCCTTTTCCTTTTCACGAAATAACGAATTGAATGATTTTATTGATGCAATTGCACTAAAAAATCGTTTTTTAGTTTATGCAGTAACGCACTGGTAATGCGAAAAATAATCATGAAAATCTTTTGTGTCGGCTTCCCACTAAATCTTTGTTGATGTTTTCCATGTCACTTTGCAGTGGATAGGGGTGCAAAATAATACGCCTGCGATTTTCTGTCAGACTAGAAAGTTTACCCTGTTTCAAATCAAGATTTCGTGTGTTAGAATTATTGCAGCTTTAATCATTTCTTCTATTACGCGACAATTCAAATCACATTCGATGAGATCAAACAACTGATAAGAATAGATGGATCGGGTAACCCGAACAGGCACATCAAATATTTTGGCTCTTAAATTTTGTGTCTATGCTTATCCGTTTAGATTGTTCATCTAAGGAATTTACTGAATAAATGTGCAACATTAAGGACTGAAATACAATGTAGGCGATTTTTTTCTGTCACGATACTACTTTGGAGTGAGAAAAGTCGCATGCAATACACAATGAACACGATATTACATTTTGCGGTTGTTTCATTTCAGTAAAGTTTAATGAAGTAGACTTGTCAAAAGGCTAGGTTACTTTCATAAAAAATTTATAAAACATAATGCGAGAACGGACCATTGCGCCGCAAAGTTTGATCAAATCTTGTGGCATTACTAATTTGCTACACATGCTTTTTCCGCTTTCCATTTTTTCAAACTTGTTTTGTTCAGTTTTCAGCGACCTTTGACCGTTTCACAGCGGCATCCAATTCGTTGCTGACATTACGGCTGTACCATTTCAAAACCTAGTTAAAGCTTTTTAGAAAATTTTAAAGAACAGGTAAAATAAATATTAATAATCCGATATATAGGATTACCTGAAAGAACTCCAACATTTCGAAACAGAAACATTTCTTTATGAAGAAATCAGTTCTTTACTTGAAAACATGTTTCTCTAAATACGTGACCCAGGCTCATAGCGTCAATCTTTGTAAGGCTAGCGCAATAAAACGAAACCAAAATTCGAGGAAGTAATCAAATAATTTCGTGAAGTTTGACAATCGTATCGTTGCGCTAGCTCAACGAAGATTGATCTATTTAATTGAAAAACCCTACGTCGTCAATGCATGATATTTCCTTCTTTGTATTTGTACAAGTTATCTTCATCTCCATATTGTAACTTTATCTCAACATTCCGTCTCAAAGGATCGTATCCATGATATAAAGATTTATTCTATCTATAGTATCCACAACATAACATTCTACAAGAATGTTTTCGGAGGAATTTTTTGCCTAACTGGAGAAGAAGATTGAAATACTCAACTTCGTTGATATTCGAACGATTAAAACTCCACTCTATCCAATTTTAGATGCCTTCGTAATTAAAAGTCATTGGTCATTAACACAATACCACGTGATTTGCGACCAAAATCAAATCGACTTAATTCGAAAGTTAATGAAAAATTACTACAGAAATGATACTGTGATTGAATATTGAATATATATGAGACTTTTTGTAGACTATCAACTAAAAGGTATGAAGGAAGTTTCTCAATTATTGTGACTACTACGTCTGGTATTGGCTTAAACAAAAATGAGCTTACATAGTGCAACCATGTAGTTGAGCAGTTCCGACTCAATTCATGAAAAATATTTCTCATTGTTTCATTTTTCTATCCTTTTTCTAAATTATTGAGTTCTTAATCGAATGATCATATCAAAAATCTTACCAAGTCGAACCAGTTAGGATTGCATGATTTAATCCGAAAGATTGATTAGTATTGCACTCTCACTCTAGAAAAATTGAATGTATAAACTTAATATTTCCTGTAAATGAAAAATTATCAGTCGGAAGGCATAAAAACTTGGTAGACATAAAAAGGAAGACGAAAAATCTGAAGATTGGATTATTTTTCTCTAGAGATAAGTTTATTGTGGAAACGAAAGCTCGTTTGAAACCTTATACATGAAATGATAAATAAAATTTTGTATAGTGTTACAAAATAATATAAATGTAGTTAAAAAAATCAATTTTTATGGTTTGTTTGAATTGCAGTAAAAAGTTTGTTTTGAAGCGTCCATGATTTTTAATCAAATAAAACTGTATAATAGCTTTCCTACCACGAAGAAGAAAATCAAATAAAAATAACCTAAAAACATACAATTAAAGGCAGTTGAAATTATTTAGAACATAAAATACATTACTAATATCGCGGATGTGGTGATTACCAAATTCATTGCATAATATTATCCTCTCTTT
Organism: Beris morrisii; assembly: GCA_951812415.1. Lineage (NCBI taxonomy): Eukaryota > Metazoa > Arthropoda > Insecta > Diptera > Stratiomyidae > Beris > Beris morrisii. Next base: position 77,105,892 of record OX638310.1, read on the forward strand.
TTTTTAAATTTTTATTACTTTTTTTAATTTAATTTTTTTTAGATAAGATTCCCTAAGCAAATTTCTACTTTGTATAACTCTACTCGTACATACAGATTGTATATATGTATATTAATAATTCCCTATTGTTGTTTAAATAAGTTTCTACTTAAATATATAAAAGAAAATGTATGATTACTTTTTTCTTTCCTCTCACGTTGGTCAAAGATAATAATCCTTTTGTTTTGTCTTACCATCCTGCATTGTAAAAATATACTCGTGAAATGTTTTCACACAGATAACTAAGTGGCGTGTGGGAAACATTGCTTTGCTTTATCCGTTGAAAAATTTTCTGATTTTACGCGTATTTTGTAAGTGGTTAGTTATGTGGTTTTTGTTGTTGTGTGAGTTTCTTATGTAAATAGTAATAAAATAGTATCTAATATCACAGACATTATGAAAAAGAGGTCCTAGCAAAACCCTCATTGTGTGTACAACAAAATGTTTTAAAACTTTTAAATTCACTTTTGTTTTCATTTGAATTATTATTAAGATATTTTTTTCCTCTTTTTTTAAAAAAAAAGTTATCTTTAACTACGTTTTGTTGTTCTTTCCATTCCGTTTTGTCCAGCGTTAAGATTGTATTACTTACGCCATTGATGCTGCCATGTGATAGAGTTGCATTAAAACTTGCACGTGAATAGGCAAACATGATAGCCGATCGTGTGTATTCGAGTCCATTGCTAGCCACGATAGGACATTGTAACCTTCCAAAACGTACCGAAGAACATCGGCTGTTAGATTAGAATCTAACGGATGATCGGTAGCTGATGAATGATTTTGTACAAGTGGATCGTCACTTGATTGCTGAATTGCAGGTACGTGCAGATGTAATGCTGTTTTCAAGAATACTGGACAAACATTTTCCATATGGGGACATGATGACCAAAACCATGAGGGCATTCGACCGGTTGGTGCTGTAGATACGAAATATCCGAGTGCTAGAGGTTGTTGAAGCACTGACCCGACCTGCAAATTGAAATCATACCAAATTAAAATGTTGTCTGATATTATTTGTATGTACTGTAGACTTGCTGGTGTTTCTTTCCCTAAAGAGTCTTTAATAAATCGAGGTTTTATTCTTTTCAAGTCTTTTGAGGAAGAAAGAGCCGCCTTCCTCTTACAATAGTCAATAAAATGCTCTGAAAAAGTCGATTAGATTTCCTCAATTGACTCTATTAAAATGCCAAACGATTCGGTTTGCTAGCCGGCGGTGATAAGTGTCGAAATCGAAAATGTGCACGAATCAGAAAGTGATTTGCCAATTCACGATTATGCAACATACAGAGACGAAGTTTATTGAAGCGGTGCGTATAGCTGAGGTGTTTAATCCACGCAGTATTATGAACTTCGTTATCGGCCGCGATCACGATTTGGACGTCACGATTGGCAGCATAAATTTGATGATAGAATCAAACTGTCAGTTGTGTTGTCGAAAACAGAAATACATGACGTGCTTTGGAAATGATATTTTCAGTTAGCATGGATTGAAAAAAATACCCAAGAGCAAGGTAATCGCGGATTTAGTGCGCCAAACACCCATTTGTGAAAATTGTAACAAGATAATAGTCACGTACAGAATAAAACTGCTCGCTATCTGGAAAAGGTTTACTACTGTACTAACACAACCAGCTCAAAATGAACCTGGCACGTAGTGTCCCGTAAGAGAACCCTTTGCGATGCAGAAACACAATAGCACGACATAAAATAGCAAAATTCTACTGCATTGTGCGATCGGCTTAAGTACTTTTAGCAAGAGCGGACAATTACAGTAACCAAGAGTCAAGGCCGAATCATTTTTGTTTATTAAACTTTGCACTATAAAAATAAACACTAACCTCTTCCATGTCTTGTGCATCATGCATATTTCGCATAGAATTAAAATTATTTCCTCCATTTCCAGGACTTTGACGACTTCGATTATCCTCCATGCATCCAGGACTACCATGATTCGAATTTCGCTCCGGACTGGGTTGCATGGGCACTGTTTAAAAAAAAGTAAAAAAATTAATTAGTTAATTTGCCTTTGTATGGAACAATAGCCTTGTACTTACGGTCCCAATCGAAAATATCACCCATAGAATTAACATCGCCGATAGGATCTTCTGGATCCTCACCAAAATCGAAAATCATATCATCATTTTCCAGTCCATTAATGTGTGATTCGTTGAAGGCCTTTTGAAATGACTGCAATTAAACATAAAAGATATTTACATTAATACCACCATATAACAAAATCGAAAACAATCGACTCACCTGACTAATAGCACTAGTTGGAAACACCAGAATATGTGTACAGGTCACGTCTTGCGGAGTCGAAAGAGGATTTTGCATTGAAATCTGACTGAAGCGTTCGTCAGGCGTGAATTGATCGGGCATTACGCGAAAATTTGAGTCCGGCTCTAAGGTAACTAAGCATGCACTTAATATACTCGGCACTGAGTGTGGGCACATAAGCGAACATTGCTTGCAAATATCCTTCAATTCTTTCGAAACTTTCTGCAAATTCTGTTTGCTCAGCAACCAGCTCCACGATTTCAATTCACCGTGACCGATACGTCCAATACGACCGATGACTAGTCGCCAAGGCTGTACGGTTTGTGAGATTATGCCCAAAATAAAGTCCATCAGTTTCTTAAGACCCAATCGTCGAGCAGGTGCATGGCGACGTCTACGTATATTCGGAATGTCTATGTTTATCGTTATCGTTTCCATAAGTTCGCCGCGATCATCGGTTGCCGATGCAAGCAACCAACTCTGGTCTTCCGACAGACAATAGTTACAATACATCACTGAGTATTGTTGTTCGACGCTCTTCAATCGGAAAGTATCGGTCTTCTCCGACTTCTCGTGCAATGGTGCCAGTATATAGGGCGGTGTATACATTTTACAAGGTGCTCGATTTTTTTCATCTTTACTTTTAAGGAAGAGTTCCATATTTGCGGCCGTTCCAAAACCGGTCAAACTTTTGGCATTAGTCGAATGTGAAAGGAATCGACGACACTGCGAAAAAACGCTTAACGCCAACGTTTTCATTTCGTCACTGAATCTCAGTCTGCTTCGATCCCGTCCAAGCTCAAGGATCGATTCTAATGATATGATCTGGAAGTTTATATTGCACCGAATCGATTCCGGAACGGAAGCTAGTAGATCCGAGTAACATTTCAGCAGCGTTAGGCACGCAGCTCGTTGGAGTTCGGGCGTGTCCGAGCCCATCGTGAATGGATCGACTACATAAATTACGATAACCGGCGGATTAATATCGTCATCGTGACTACTGAGAGCATCGGTCACCGGTGAATTCGTTGATGCCGACGTATTAATATTGTCTCGTTGATTCTCGTGTTCATTATCACATTTTGGAGTATTTGGTGCCTTATCGTTTGGTTGAGATGGATCCGGAGTGCTTGGCGGCGGCATTGGACTTGGAAGTGGACGATCCTTGGATAGATTTGAATTTGTATTTAGATCTTTTGGCGGATCGAGAAGACTTTTATCACTGGGTATCCGCGATAAATAAGGCACCAGCATATTTTGAAATGCATTTGCGTACAACTTTATTTGTTCGGCAAATTTACTCTCACCGCCCGACGTGGACTGTGGATTTTCATCGGACAATGTATGCTCGTTCGTTCCACGATTGCTTCGGGCACCAACTTGCAATATTCCGTCCCAACCTTTAATCGGAGTATGTCGTCCTAATTTACACATCTCGTACGTTGTACTCAGCTCTTTGAAAAATCCTCGTATTTTGTTTACAACAAACTCATTTTCAGGGCCGATTACGAGATATACAATATCTCGGGCGTATGAGAATGGCTCGAGCATTAGCTTATCCCAGTAGTGTATTGCATACGGCGCTACGGACAGCCAATCCTTTTCATGTCCAACAATCACCGATGGAATTGGTTGCGGTTCGCATTGTCCCATTCCTCGACCTGCTAGCATATGGAATTGGCGCCATGTTAGTGGCCCCTTCACTATGTACGTTGCTGCTTCCCATCGCTTCCGCCATTTGCTGTGGAAGGCATGTTGCAGCAGTGGTTGCATCGACTTCATCATACGAATTATGTCTTGGTTGTTACGCGTACCACCCGCCATCACAAACGGCCACTTATGTACGCTAATATTCGATTTTTGTGGCCGATATTGTTCCATATCCATTCGATTGTTTATATTTGTTGACGATTCATAAGCTATTCGTCCCTGTTCGATTGCCAAGCAAATCACATCGTTTGCATCGGTAAATTCGAGCACGTTTAGTTTTCGATTCAATTCCGAGGAAGTTGCCCGTCGTCGATATCGCGATAAAGCACGCTGTATAGAACAAGTCGACGACTGAATAATGGTGCACTGATCGCGCAGCAGATCCATAACAACTTGAGGAATTGAGTGATCACTGGAATTAGAACTGTCGTCATTTGACAAACTTCCGCGCAACATAACTGAAAGAAGCGATTTCTTTTTGCATGATCCGGGATCTTCAGCCATTCCGGTAATTTCCATTTCGTCCTCGTAGAACAAGCCCGCACGAAAAGCCAATCGTCGATTTACAACGGCACTAAAACCGCATCGACATGTTATCGGATCTTCATCAATGTAGCCGGTTTGATGTTGGTTTCCTATCGGGCCATTTCCGCCGCACGACGGCGAATCAATTCCTCCAAAGGCACTTATACTCCTCATACTATTACCACCCATTAAATTTGTTTGATTAACGCCACTCGATATGCATCCGTTGCTTATTGCCGGATTGAAACTGGTACCTGGCAACGATACGTAGACACCCGAGTCGGCACCTCGAATATTACCGACGCACTTCTGAACGTCGGCATTACACACGCACAGCGTACAACTATCGAAGTTATGATCTCGGAAGATATTCAATTCGGTATCGTAAAGCAGCACATTGACTAGCAAGGAATTGGCTTCGGGCGCTCGTGTTGACGTCGAAGATGGTGTCTGTGGTTCCTGTGAATTGAATTGCTTGTTTAAGTACGAAGACGTGGACGTGTCAGGACTTGAAACGGCTAATTCGTAAGGTGGCGGTGGTGGTATGGGAGTACGACGATATGGATTCATTGGATGATTCATAGGACTACCGCCAGGAAAGCCAGCCATTTGCGGAACTCCAGCTGGCGAAATCGGTGACATTCCAGCGCGCACGACTAATTGCTGCTGTAACATAACCTGTTGACCGCTGAAGCTTAACGAAGCTGACGGTGGACGCGATAATTGATTCGCGAATACTGGCTGATGCTTTTCACGCTCGATTAAACCGAGTCCCATACTACTTGGATTATTGCCACTTGGAATTGCATTGCTCATGTTATTGTGCGCAAGATGATGTTGCGCTTGTTGTTGCTGCGACTGCTGCTGCTGTTGCATTTGAACTTGATGAAGCGATTGCTCCTGTTGCTGCTGTTGTTGTCGCTGTGGTTGCTGTCGTGACGGCTTGTAAACGGCATTCGGCGGGAGTATTATCGGCGGCATTGACTGACTTGGTAAATTCGTAAGTGGGGCATATTTCGATGAACCCACAAATGTGGAAACCGTTGTCGGAACGAACACGTATGACCAATCCTACAAACAAAATGTTAAGTTTCATCAATTCGAATTCAAAAAGCAAACATACCTTGATCGGTTCACCCGCAGGACTTCCGAGATCTTGATAAATTTCCTGTTTGATTTTTGGTTCCAATAAGTCGTTCATCGGAATGTCGGTAGTTCCACCACTACAGGGACTCGAGTTGGGATGATGTTCGTGACTGGGAGGAGTTGGAAACATATGCGACAGTTCCTCTGGTCGTAGAATAGTCATTGTTGAATTATTCGAATTAGTGGACTTTTTAATATCTTCCATACCACAGCCACCGTTTGATTTATTGGAGCCTGGAGGCGTATGAACTTGCAGCTTTAAAATTAAATCAAATTTATTATGACTGAAACGCGAATATTCAATATTTTGAATTGTCTTACTGTGTCGTCCGTTGAATTGTCATCGGAATTGTCGAAAATTTGATCGAGATCTTTTATCGAAACTTGTAGTCCCTCGTTGGTGAACAAATTTCCAGAAATATTTTTGTCTTTCATATCGTCGGATGGTTCCTTTTTGATTTCATGCGCTTGCAACATAACGTCATCTACTGACATGGAATTGTACATATCGGAGTTTAAATGATCTCTCGTCATCATTTCATTGTCGCCCATGTTCATAAATCCATATGCTAATGACGGCGAATGCATAGGAGGCTGCGAATGCGTTTGTCCTTCGTACAAATTTTTCAAACGTAATTTTCGATGCAGTGGTTTTATGTCTTCGTTCGGCTTCAATCGTTTAACAGGATGCTCCATCCTACAAATAGATAACAAAAAATTAATAGATATGTATTGAACAATAAAGATAAAACGGTCAATTATACTTTCATTCGACCGATTCAATTTAGTTCTTTTGGTTTATCTTAGAGCTAAAGATGGCTAATACTTTTGACCTTCAAATATTAACTCCTTTAATACTCTGTAGTTTCTTAAATAGCTGATAAACATCGAACACTTACCAAGCATTCCACGTTGTGTAATCATATAGAAGGTCTTGTGAAATTAAATCCTCATCGGCAGAATTTTCATAGTCTTTTGTGGACAGATGCGGTCGTTTCAGCAGCGCAAAAAAATTATTAACACTTGCAGAGCTGTTTCCGCTGCCCGCGATATAATTTGTACTTCGCTGGTCACTGCTATTCGTTGAGCCCGGTTCCATTTTTTTAACTGTTCCCACGCTACCAGGACAGGTTAATCCTTCAGCAGACGGTGGCGCCTCAACACTAGGCGTTTGCTGAACATATGGAGATGCAGTTATGCTCTTGTTGTCATGCTGATCAGTCGGCGTCGGAGCTGGAGTATTCTTATCTAAATGATCTATTGGTGTCGGCGGTTGCATATTAGAAACAGATGTTGGTGGTCGTGGTGATATCGCAGTTGAAAGCTAAAAGGAAAGCATTATTTATAGGTTACGCTTATAACTGATGAACGTGGCGTGATGAGCCAACTGTACCTGATCTGCTGGTGGGACTGATGTCGGTTGCGATAGTGCAGAGTTTGGATGAGGTGATGGTCCTGCGCTACCTGGCGAACCAACAGAAGGTACTGGCATTGATTCTCCTATCGAATGTGGATTGCGAGAGTATGTGGAAGCTCCTCCTTGCGGTGTCCCGAGGCTGCTGGTTCTGAAATTTAATAAAATACAATAAATAAAAGGTTATGAGCTATCCAACAATTCTTGTGCTTATTAAGGCGTACTTATGATGATGTATTGTTCCAAAAAACTAACCAACCTCAGATGTTATTTGATTATGTAATTATTTTTGAAGAAAAATGTGATGGTAGTGGAATATTATACAAATAAATTCAAACGTTATGACCCTCACCTGGGAGAGAAAACATCCACACCAAATTTAATCAAACCTAAAGCCAATTAGTAGCTCTCTATAAGTTTTTCTTCATGCAAGAAAGAGTTTTGATTAATGTTTTAATTGCCGCATGTAAACATATGGCGGAAGGATTTAATGAAGATAAAACTGGAACTGGTTTAAGGATTCGATTTCATGTTGTTCTCTATCAGAACGAACGAAACCATGTCTTGTCCAAATCGCTAGTAGCCTATTAAAAAATAAGATCTTAAGGACGATCATTCCTGGGTACTGCCGAATGTAACGAATAAAAAATATAAACAACAATAGATTTCACTCATATGAAATGAAAAAAACGAATCCAAGCGATTTCAATAAAATTTCGTTTGAAGATATCAACCAGTAATGTGGACTATTATAGTTTTAAAGCGAACTAAAGAAACTGCCGGAAAACTGTAGCATGTACCTTGGCAGGAGTACGCAAAATTTAAATATGCCGGACTACAGTGTTCCAGAATCGAGAAGGGATTCGAGGAAAATATAAGGACTGGCGGCAGGATAAAAGCTTTCGCCCAGAATCGTTTCTTGTGGAGGAGCACTTTTTCTGCCTCATGCTCCCATCGGGTCACATAGAAACTAAAGACAATCTCAATATAAATTTTGGTACAGTTTGTTGAATTGTCATTGATCTGTGTTAAGTACATCCATTGATAAAAAAAATAATGGAAAAATTTTATGATGAAAATTTCACTCACAGATATGAAAGAGATTGGTTATTTGACAGCTTAGTGACACGTACGATTGTGGAAAATTGTGAGATCCACATACCATATAGTCAAGGGACGTATTCATTCAAAAAAATACACCAGAAAGAGTCATAATAACAGCAAAATCCAAAAAAATTTTACAAACTAGTCAGAACTCTAACCGCGTGGCGTGAACCACGCGTGCATTCGTTTTGATAGCAAATTCTCACAATTGTGGATGTGTGTTCGAAAGATGCATTCCAAAATGTGAAAATTGGTACGCATATAAAGGCAAGCTTAGAAGAATTGCTTCTACATTACACGTCTTGATGATTGTATCAAAAGTGAATCGGAGACTGATACAGGAGCCCCTGAGGTACAAAAAACTTAGTTTCTGAACTCAAGAGATGTGATGAACTTTAAAAACGTCAAGCAATAGTTAGGAAACAGTTTATCAGAGCCAAACTGAGCCAGAGTTCATAATAACAATATTGCACTCTTGCAAAAGCAACACCGTTTCGAGGATACAGTTTCCTATGCAGACACACTTTTCTGGTTCGGAGGAGTTAGGACATTAGACCCTATGGGGCTATACCAGCCAACCAACAAAACTTGAACTCTGTTCAAAATCTTTACTCCTAACACAACAGGATGGGCGGTAATTTCATTCCTCCCATTTAAATCATCAGGAGCTGACGGCATCAAGATTTTGATAAACCATGTTATGGTAACTCTAGGGGATCGGTCATCTTGACAAGGTACTTCAGTGTTGTACACGGATGGCTCAAAGATTGTTTGTGGTACTGTTACTAGTGTCTATGGACGTAAGTATTTTTAGTTCCTTACTACAATTACCATGGAAATATTGTTAGTAAATTCAGAGTAATATTACATTTCGCCAATGCTCGAGTGAATCTTTAGAAGCGGCAATGGCTTCTTCCAATTAGTCGAGAAGCATCTTTTAGTACACGATCGAGCAATGTTAAATGGGATTTTGGCCACAACCCAGATATGCGTAAACTCAAGACGTGTGCTGATATTTGCCATATAGATAGTAGCTAAATCAGGCACCCAAAAGAATTCCGGAATACTAAGGCGTTCAAAAGCATCAACTGCGACATGTGCTGACTACAATTTAGGTTTATAGACGAATTAATTCGCGACTTCATTGTACTATATTGTCTACATAATGCCATTCTGAGCCAAACTCCGAAAACTTCTAAACCGACGCTAAGTGTAGTCATGTTGGCTGAAACTTCGAAGCTGCACAAAAAATAATAGAAACAATAAGTGGGTCGTAATTTCTTTTGGAGTTTCAGCTAGTTAACGCAACGTAAAAATGAAATCGAAATGTATAAGTTTCGCGACGGAAAGCTCGCCCACATCGTGTATCGTTCTCGAGATTCAGACAAAAAATTATCAACGAATAGCGAGGGGCGCCGTAATGCTTATGCCAAGCAGTGCCAATGTTCATCAAATCCAATCAATTCGGTATTTGCGTTATCTTTAGAATTTCGCCGAGATTTCAAGTAGGTATTAAAGCTACGTGCTCCGTGGAGAGTGAGTTCCATAGCAATGTATGCCTACACATCAAGCTCTAAAGGCTTATAACGATAAGTAGTAAAATTAATATTTCAGTGCAGCAGTGAAGCACTGCTACCTCTCCTCGGTATTAAGACAAAACAAGGAGAGACTATTTTGGTACATATTGGTTTGATTCTAATATCTCGTAAGGTATGATACGATAAATAATTTTCCAACTTTTCCTGGTAGTAACTTCATGAAAGAAGTTGAGGTTGAGGTAGTCTGTCTTAAATTCAGCCAAAAACATACTCATGGTAAATGTAGTTCCTTCAAAGATAAACTTCATTTGAATTGGTATGCCCACTCGATCACGACTGCTGCCTTGTGCATTTGCACAAGATTTCAAATCAACTGATTATTTGAAATCCATAGGAATTTGAAAGCCAATCTCGATCAATCAATGGTCAGCTTCAATTGTCAACCACAATGAAGGGAGAAGTAACCGATTTTTTGGCGACTTCAAAGTAATCGTCAACTTTCAATTGAATGTCGCACAGTACTCTACTCCCGAGGCAGAGGAGCTTTTCTCAAGACTACAAGGTAACTTTTACCTATTTCATGAACATATCTGCATATCGAACTACAAGATAATTGTTGTGAACCTTTTGGAGATCTGTGCCCCAGCAAAATTCAATGAAGCAAGTTTTTAAAATTTTTTAATCGACGAACGCAATGAGTCAACAAAAAGAAGTTTTACTAATGCAATCAACAAGCTGTTGAGTTATTATACCGACCCAAATGTTCTTGATATGCTCCACATTGGCCGTTGGGTGTAATACGTGTTGGTGGCCTGGAATCGACAAAGACATTCAGGATAAAATTGGTGTTTATAGGCACACTTTCATTCACGAAATATAGTACATAAACGTTGTCTCAAATTCTACCTTTGCACTGGATGGCTTTCAAAATTTCATAATTAGTGGTAACGGCCGATAGTTTAAATTGGTGGAATTCGTCAAAGGAATAATATTCAAATTCCATTTTTTTTTCTGGAAAGTCCATTTTTCCGCATTTGTCTTAACACTTCTAGGGGATCTGATAATCTTTGGAAGGCAACTGAATTACTGGTCATCGAGATTCAGAGCCGATAGTGGTATGGATCGATCATTATACCTTGAGGAAGCCAGAGAAAAACATCTCCAAACGTTGTATAGAATCCACACAAAAGACGCGTGGCACGTGATCTAACGAGTAGGAAGTTCAAGGAGTAAATAAATCCTGGCGACAGGTAAATTCTATCGCCTAGGATCATGTTACTTACGCATTTACCGAGAAGCCTCTTTGAATATTTATCATTTTTAGGTTACCGTCATTCACTGACTGACTCTTGAGTAGATAGTGCTTTAATTTAGAAACTACATACTACACTTAAGACTCTATTTGCTGACTTTGTTACATTGTCTCGTCATAAGGTAGTTTGTCGGTCTGGTGTTCTCATAGGAATGACTGAAATTCAGCAATTAAAGACCGAAAATATTTATGTTCAGAAGAACCGGAAACTTATTTAGTGCCCCTCGTACGTTGGGGTACCGATATTAAACTTAATTTCAACATTAATTTATTATTGTAACACATAAGACATAACATTTCGGTCAAATCAATGGCATAATCAATGCAAGCTAAACATTCAAAATGAATTGTAAAATATTGCAAACAGCTACTAATATTTTGTACAACTACATATATGTAAATGAACTTTTTGTCATGACATTTAAAATGAATTATCGATAAAAAAAATAAACCAAAAAGACATTAACAAATTGCATGGAAATAAAATACCACTAAAATTAAATAAAAATTTAACAAGAAATCGATGAAAGTTTACTAGCATAAAAATATCACAGCAAACAAATTCGATTGCATAATAGATTTGAATACGATGAAAATTTTATAAGGCTCAAAAATTAAAACAATAAATGGTTACTGAGAAAAAAATAAAATATAACGCTTTGTATAATTTGGTTACACCCAACAACAAATTATTTTAAAACCCAATAAAAAATGAAAAGGAAAAACAAATAAAACCATAAATAGAAATATAAAAATGAATTACAAAGAAATAAAAATTAATTTTAGTTAAAAAAAATTAAAATAGGTGGCCTTAAACCAAAGGAGTAATTTGATAAGGGCACAAACCTTTGATTAGACAAGGTGTCAAAAGAGGCACCAATACTATCGCCGGTCGACGAATCGCCACCAGTATCAGTGGTCGTACCACAATCAGATTGATTTAATCCTTTACCGATAACATCTTTATCAAAATTTTTCGAAGACGAAGACGACACCGATGAAACGATAGCAGCAACATTTTGCGATTGAAGAAGCTGTGGTGGCTGGACACAGTTTTGCAATTGACGTCTATGAAACGGTATTCGATTAAGTCGAGAAGAACTTTTCTCGATACGACTGCTACTACTACTTGACTTGCTACTGCTACTGCCAGTCGATGACGACGAAATTCCACTGCTGGAACTTGTTCGACTTCCTCCACTCGATTTTTTACACCTGAAAGCCAATGGGTGGCCCAATTTTTCAGTGTACTTTTCTTTTTTTTTTGTAAATTATGTTCAGACTTAAGCCAAATTATATTTAAAAATAAATCAACTACTTTAATTATTTAATTGATCAAGAAATAAAATTCTGGCAAAAATTTTTAATCTTATTTATCAATTCGCCCGTCTTCATTACTTTCGTCGATGATCCATTTTGTATTTGTGTTTGAATACATCTCTCTCTTTTTTTTGTATTAAAATTATATAACGAACTTATTGATACAAAATTTAAAGTGTAGACTTTCGTGTTAAAATATAAAAGATACAGTATTGTAAGAAAAAAATCTTTTAGGATGTAACTTATAAGGACAAAACATAATAGTGAAAACAGTAGGACCTATTAACCTCTGCTAGAAATTAATGTTTGAAAAATCCCACCAAACAACCTGGGTTCAATGTTGAAGTTGGGGAGAAGCATTTCAAAGTGACTGCGAAAGGAGTAGCCTTGATTATTTGTAGACAATCTAAATGGGCCGAATTCAGGAAACTCCGCAATCCTGATTGGAAAATTCTAATCAAATAGAGTTGCTGCTCTAAATTAATAATCAAACAGGCAGTTATGCAGCTCATGTGGAGTTCATATTCCTTTTTATTTAACTTAAATGTACACAAGATAAGAAATCTTTAATTTGTACAAATTCAGCTGTGAACATACAAGACAAAAATCTAATAAAAGTCGAAAAATACGAAATAAAACAAAATAGAATATAACTTAATAAATTTAGGCTGAAAAGCCTGGAATTTGCAAAAACAAACAATGTTAAATAAAATAGAATGCGATAAAGATAGAACAGAAAGAATCAAGAAATTCGCAATGGCAAACATAACGGCAATACTTGACAAATATTTAAACAATTGACAAAACAGTTAATTTTTTGAAAGAATTGACAGTACATCTACTTCGAACGATCAACGGGAGGAGGAATTCCACAATCTAACGATCTAAACTTAAACGACGCATAGTTATTAAAAATGAGAGTATCTGTAGATTTAGGAAACAGATCACAGTCAAATAGGCAGACATAACCTTTAGTTAAATACTGACCTCATATTTGAATTTTAGTTGGGGATAATAAAAGTGTTAGAAGACAATTTGTATCTGTTTATTTTATAAGAGAGTGCGAGAATACTACTTTCAGTTGTCACTCAAAAAATTGTTTAACCTTAATTTTGTAGACTTTATAGACTATTTATATTAGTCTCAAATATTTAATCCTGTACTTCTCTCTGTGGACTTAAAAAGTATGCTAAAAAATGATCACCTTCGCACACGAACTAAGAAGAACAAGTAGTTTCCAAGTCACGCTGTTCTATGAACACCAACCTGATAATCGCTTTCAAAAAATATTTTCCACCGGTAGTTTACCAGGTACTGCCACCACCTAGGACATTAGCCACATTTTGTGTGGATATCAGTCAGTTGCAAGGAGGCGATTGAAGTTGTTGGGCAGTCTTTCTCTGACAATTTGGAGGATCTGAGGTTGATAGGGCATGACAAGCTGGTCAAGTTTATCTTGGGTGTTTTGGGAATGATTAGTATTCTACGAGGTTCCGAAGGGAACGATGTGGGCCCTCTTTTGGTGCCTAGTGTGCGCGGTGTAAACAAAATGTAGGTGTAAACAAATTTAAAATTCAAATTGTTCAATAAGTACAGCCACATTTATAAGGACTTTTCTATGGGAACTATCCGAAGGAGAAAAGAGATTTCGCTCGTTCATATAGTAAACATCTGTTTATTTCGTTTATATGACTTTTATATGTCAGTTACTCGAAGAAGTAGGGGATTTTGTTCAGTAACAAATACCGCTTTATTTTCTCTAAAATATTTCGTGCAAAATGTTGACTAAGTAGCTGATCGAATACTCCATTTATCACAAATATACTCATTATAAATGCACAAATTTTTTAATATGGAAGCAACACGAAAAGATCCCTTGATTTTCCGGATTACTAATGTACGGCTTTTTAACTGCACTTATTGGAAAATTGACGCATACCTTGGCTTCAAGCGTTCTTAAGTTGCAGGGCAGAAAACTCGTGTTTTAAGGACTTTTGTGTCGGATCTACTATGACCAAGCAAGCTGCTTTTTGAATTAATGTATGTTGAGGAATATATTATTGGTGCATAATAACAAGATCGCAATTAATTTCCGAAATGCAATCGAGCCAATGAGATATACCTGACCGTCAAACAGTAGGTAATAAATATGGAACACATAAGAGGATCTGAGCTAGATTCTTGAATTGCGCCACTCCGAACAGAGAGCCAGTTTCAAAGACATTCATTCATTTACTGCTGACGAACATTAAACATATAGACGGAAAAATACACAGTTCATTATTTGAAAGGCAGCGGCACAATTAGTTCAGTAGTAGAGCACGGTTAACGTAGGTCAAGAGTTAGAACCTCGTCATCGACGCCGGAAAACAACCAACATTTAATCAAATTTGCTTCTATGGTAGCTTACCATGAAAAAATTCCATTCTTAAAATTAGCGAAAAAATAAAATTGCTGTTGGCGGGTATCGAAGTCACGCTCTCAGCGTTCAGCTCCATATATCCTGGCTTACAACCAAAAATTCCACCAAATTGGTTGAAATATTAGATGATCTTCAGCGCCACCTCCTTTAGTATAGGGTTGCGATGGCGGGAAATTAGCTAAAATTTATAATTCGTGATCGTAAATTTGATTTCGAGTGCGCTATATGGAAGTTATGCTCAGCAATTCCACCAGCTGTAAGGGTGTTTCGGATAGTAGGCATGATACACCCTCTGACGAGTCTATGCCCTCCGATGACGAAACAGCTCCTTCGGACCTAGTCCAACACAATCTTATGAAACTGGCGTATCCAGTGAAGGTTTTCCAACTGTCATGTCCTCAAGGACAGCGATTAATCAACAGTCGGGGATTTCGTGTTGGGGTTTCACACCAGAAACCCCACTGACGCCGGAAAACAACCAACATTTAATCAACTAATAAGAAGTTAATGTAAAAGAGAAGAATATAATCAACGTGTAGGGTGGTAGTGGTGCAGAGGCAGACGCACTAGTATACTATACAAACCCAGGAACCCAGAATCTCCGTAGATGTTAACATTATTACAATAAATGCATTAAAAATAAATTTTTTTTTTATAATTCGAGCATAATTCCGGGCTAGCCACAATTTTGAGATATGCTTTCCATCCAACGTCGAAACCGAGATACTTGGTTTGGTGTTATGTGTCCAATCAGACTTCCTTACCTCATGACTTTCTCACTCTGTGTAGTTGGTTCATGATCAAGAAATGCAATGCAGCTCAAGTTGTATGCTCCAATTCGAATGTAGGAGCAGAACTCGCTTGAGAGGGGGTCAGTGTTTACCCGATAAAAATAGTCTTGATTCTTAGTTCCTCAGAAACTTTTTTGTTTCTGTCTTTGCTTACTTTATACTCTTATATCCTTCATACGAACTTTTTAACATCACTAACTACTCCTATCAAAACTCATTGTATTGTCAATCTTAAACACCACCCTAAGAATTAACTGCATAATAAATTCAACCTTGAATATATCATTAAAACTTTCTGATAAAGAAAATAAAAGATTGAAAAAGCAACAAGTTGAAAGAAAAAATTATGAAATGTCCTTACAGAACTGAACTATTGAACATCCAATTTTCAACTACATTTTTTAAGAAACGCATACAATACTGCACCTACATCACGATTGCAATTCATACCAACATAATAAACGTACGTAAAAAAAAGTACCGGATCTTGCGTAGAATTGAAACGTGAACATGCCTTACTTAAAACATAACCGTCACATTTACAAACTATTTTCTAAATTCTAAATATTAAGGAAATATAATCAAAATATGAAAAAATACTCACTTGGTACAGGAGCACATTGTCTTGTGTGTTGGATCCATAAAATTCCAACCAGTTTTATAATTTAAATCGTTACTGTTTATGTTGTTATTGTTATTACTGTTTATATTACTACTAATGCTGTGCATGGTAGGACTGCTACCATCAGCCCCCGGATTATCCGTTTCACTACTCGTACAACTATTGTTATTAAAAGGCTTCTCATCTCGCATTATATTGTTACTAATATTATTACTGCCGTTATTACTTGTCGACGATTGACTTAAATTACTACTGGATAATGTTGCAACGGGATTTGTTATACAATCCTGCCAGACACGTTCCGGAAGAACTGTTGCAGCGGAAGGCGATGTATGAATATTCGGTACATTTCCAAAATTATTACTTGTGGAATTTTCACATATTAAGAGTTGTTGGTGTTGTGTTTGATATTTTGGTGTTTGATTTGGTGATAATTGCTGTTGTTGGCATGACGTGTCGCCTTTTATAGACATTTCGATATCATCTAAATCTGTGACTAGTACATACTTGGAGGGGTAACGCATTTTGACACCACCTAAAAAAATAAACGAAATTTGCAGTTATTGTTAAAAACTTAGTTAATGCTATGGTTCAACATTTACCTGATATAACTTCTACCATTTGCGGTAACTCAGAGTTGTCTTTATTGCACAGCGGATAGAAGCAACACCAGTCTTTTATTAATTTCTCAGTGGTGGGATCAACTGCTTTAAAACTGTTGCCGGTTAAGGTCGCTGCCAAGCCAAACGGGGCAAGTATTACGGGCTTTGGACGTGCATCACTATTTGCCTGTGCTGCTGAAGCAGCTTCTGCTAGATATTCGGGCGATAGCGGTCTCACGGCCGGATGCTCGCGAAGATCCATCGATGCACATACCGTACTCTCTCCATGCACGAAAAATGCAAACGAGAATGAAAGATGGTGAGAGCTAAAACAGTTACAAATTGAAAGTAATAATTAAAATATGAGCAAATTATTGCGGTTTAGAAAGAAGTTAATAATCTGTTTAATTTAAAGCCATTGCGAATAATTGAAACACGACTGTGCCGCGCCTATACATACGAGGATTATTCTAAATGTTCTCGGGAACGTGACATAATATTTATCTCAAGTACACAATTTTAAGTAATTTCCCAGTGAACAAAAATTATCTGAATCTTGCCAGTCAGGCAACAGAGAAGCGACAATTGATTTCTTATCCCTTCAAAAAAATCATAGAATGCGATTTTCCCCAACAAATAGTCATTTTTTGCTTTACGCATATTCGACATGTAGAGCAGCCATAGCACATTTGTTGTTAATAAGTTAGGAAAATGACGAATAAATCACAAGAATGATAGAGGAGATCGTCGCATGCGATAAAATTACTCGAAAGACATTTATCTTGAAGCGATGATATAATTATGTAATAAAGAATTTATCGTCACCTTCAGCGCGTCACACCGCTTCCATTTATTCCGAAATAAAACCCATGATTGGGCAACGATTTATTTCAAAAACAGGCATGAGTACAGTGAGACTGCTTTGCTTTCCTAAGCCTGTTCGACTTCGGAGTGCTTCGCATTCTCATGAAGAAAGTGTAAGAACTTTTAGGGAGTCCTCCCCCTTTTCCGAACCGAGTCAATTTTTCACGAACTTCATTCTTTGTCGTCTACAGATTTATAACAAGAATTAAACCTAAGAGCAAGCGCACATTAAAAACTTTTTAGTCGGGCATCTTCCTCATCGATCTGCGTCAGTACTGCGCACACCGTGCAATCTACCGAAATGTTTCCACTGGTGAGAAAAATCATACCATACCGTACCATACTTCAAACAGATTTTATACTGCAGACAGTTTCAGTATATTCAGTGTAATTGAAAAGTATACAATATCATACCAGACAGACTTACTTCCATTTTACACAAATGCAGCTAGCTTACCGATTTGCATCTGATTGTTTAATGTGCGCACTATCATAATGCAGTACTTATAGACCAGTCGGTCGAGAGTTGGCCTACGTTTTAATCAAACGGGAATCGCCAAGGACTTTGACTATTTACTTGGACCAATTTCGAATTGGTCGGTGTGGACCCTTTTAATGAACTGAGTCTAAACAGTTATACAATCTAAATATATAAATTTGTGGAAATGGTTCCACTAAAGACAACTCTTTAGAGAAAACAATTATGCAGCTGTGGTAAAGAAATAGCAGTGCCGACTTTTTAATTTGGAAATTTGAAGGGTTATTCAAAAGGGTTAATGCAAAGAAATAGATATATGTATTCATAAAATAAGGAAATACATAATATGTAACATAAATTATTTTAACGAAATATTAAATTAACTTTTAATTCAAATTAGTTAAAAATTTAATATAGTCCGAAAGGTACGATCAGTCAAATTTTGAGCAAAAAAAGGTTTAGTTTCTTTTATTATTTTCCATTACTATTTGACGTTGAATTCCAAACAGCTCTTTTAACATCTGTCCATCTGGTGATTTTTAAATCAAGACCAGCTTAAGCTGTTTGAGAATAAGCTTTTCAGACTAAATAGTCTACATGAGAAAACTTCTTCCATTTTTTCAGGTGATTGAAGCATAACTATTTGTGCTGCCATTGTCTGGGAAAGTTTCCCGCTCTAAAAATCGCGGTGATTTGAGGGACAATTCTTTCAAAACTCGACAACTAATTAAAACAAATCCTGGTAATGTTTTATCATCTAACGATTCTATTGACTAGGGTGTAATCACTCTGGTTGAATCTTCTTTAAATTTGGTGTTTTTCTTTGTGTTGTTTTTTGCCGCCGTTCCATTCCACCTTCTTTATTGGTGGGTTTTATTGATTGCTGTGAGTACTTAAGTTTTCCACAGATCGTAATAAGTAGTGCCCGTTGAAAATACATAGATATATTTTTTAAAGGATAACTTTTCATGCCATGTAGTAGTATTTCCAGGTTTTTTATTGTTCTTTTAAGTTTTTTTTTTATTATTTGAGCTTATCAAACTCTGTGTCAGCAGATCCAATCTACCGAATAAAAACGCCATCGCGAGAGCATCGGAACTAAATATTATAATAGTTCGCCCACTTGCAAAATTTAACAGTACCGGAAAATTAGAAACGCGTTTGGGATAAAAATTAAAAAAAAAATGGTGAAATTTAAAAAAAAAAAAAAAACGAAATCAATAATTGTCCAAAGACTTTCCTTAAAATAAATGATAACTACTACTTATTTAAATTCAATTTTAGGGAACTCTACAATGATAGTATAAGGATTTGAGACACTTTTCCAAAAATAAATAATGGTAGTGCTGCCAGTACTACGATAAGGTCTTATTGCTATAGTCACAATGAAGGTTGTTCAAATCAGAGATTTACTTGATTCGATGTGATTTGGACTCAGAGGATGGGTAATGTTTCAAGTCCAGGTTTGATGTTGCTCGAAAGAAAAATATTGGGACGGTTGTATGATCTGAAGAAGGGACTAAGGTGTTGAAAGAAAAATTTGAAAGAGTTGTTCAATGATCAAAAATTAAGGTGTTGAAAGAAAAATTTGAAAGAGTTCAATGATCAAAAATTAAGATGTGGCTGGTCTATCTTGGAAACATTTTAATTAAACAGGTTAAATATGCAGCTGCAAGGCTTAGGAACGAATCCAAAAGCTAGAAAGACAATCTTATTGAAAATTCACAGAAGAAAAAACAAAATCAGCTCAATTCACAAACACTTAAAAAGAAACTTGTCCATTACATTTTCGAATTGAACGTTGAAAACGAACCTATTCAGTAAACTTGTCGAGCAGTCCTCGAAATATGAAAAAGAGAAAATTCTCGATAAAACTCAAGAAGAGAAGAGGTCATTCATTGCAAAGCGATACCCACTTTAAGGATTTGGTTCAATATGGCATGAGTCCTAAAGTTTGGGTACTACTAAACCTCTGATTGGAGGTAGAAGAACCGATTTCATGCTAACAAGACGATTGCAGCAGATCAATGAAGAAGACAGCGTCAGAGCAGAGAATTTTCATTTTTCGATACCATAGTCTCTCAAGATTTCTACATAAATGTTTGTATATTCCACTTTTCTTTTATTTCGCTGTGGCTAGAGGAACGATGATTGTCCCTATACTTCCAAGATCAATCACAGAGCTCTTACCTTGATTATTCTCTAGGAAGAAAATATATGCAGACCCCGTTTAAAAATTTCCACGGAATATCTCGCAAATCTTCCACACACATTTAACAGAGAATTTCGTTTCTTACCTTTTTCCAAACAGCTGTTCTTTTGTTGAACATGGTTGAACGAACCATTTTCCAAGTCGTACAATATCTCGCGATAGAAGACATCTGAAATAAAAATAAAAATTCATTCAATTTCAAGTCTGGATTAATGAATCGATTTAATTTACCTTTCGATGAGATTATGTAAGGCTTTGAAAAGAAGCGATCGACATTCATAAGAAAGTCCAGATTCCCATGCACCTTGTGCATTTGCATCTAAAAATTGAAAATAAAATATAAAAATTAGTACACGATTGAAGTTAAAAGTTTTGATTCAAAAATAGTATCGGACCTTTAGACAATAAAAGCCGGGGCCGCGTGCGTTTTTCAGTTTTGTTATTATTCAAGGCATTTTCAACAATCCTGCACCGAAGCACTATAGGAGTACGGCTGTGTACGACAGTGCACCGTACCGGCTGATGCGCTCTACCAAAAAACCCAAGTTGTCAGAATTGAACTTCATTAAGCATTTGTTGGAAATCAGCTACTTCACATATAATTTTTACACCCAGACGCTCGATTCTCCATCGTCTGCATCGTTAGTAGTTTATTGTTCAGGGAAGACCTCTAAGAGCAAAACGTACAAATATTCGCTGAGTATGGGGATCGGTGAATTCCTTAAAGAGCTTCGTAATAAAGCCAAGTGAATCTTTATTAACTATATAGTCAACATGGTCATTAAACGTTAACCCCAGATCTAGAATGATGTCAGTTTTAATGAGAGACGTACTTTCCAGCTTACAATATAAAGCATAGATATTAATTTTCTTAAAAGAAATACGTAAAAGCTTGCTGACATTTAACTGATGTAAGGAACACCAATCATAGAATCTGGAGCAATCACCCAATGAATCGATTATGCGAAGGTTGGTATCATTAGCATCGAATTAACTATTACAGAGCTCGCATCGTTTGTATACAGTATAAAAAGTACCGGACCTAGATGGCTTCCTTGGGGAACACGCGAACAATTCAACATAGGCCTCCACGAAAAAATGCTTACTGATAGCGATCAATGAGGTTAGATATAATGCACTTAGGGCCATTATTACGATCCTCAGTTAAACTCTAACTGGAACTTTAACTGGAAGTTTTGAATGAAAATGTGCCAGTTAAAGTCCCAGTTAGAACGTAACTGAACATCGTAGGAACGGGCCTAAATAAATCTGGACGGAATGCCTAAGGCTGGCAGCACACTGAAAGAGCAAAAACAGTTTTAGTCAAAAACGTTTTTGACTAAACAAGACTATGTCGCTGTTTCAATAGCAATTCAATGATCAGAGCACACTGATTAGTCGCGTGCCTTGAAGCGTGCTCGACTAATCCGCGTGCTCGACTAATCAGTGTGCTCTGATCATTGAATTGCTATTGAAACAGCGACAGTCATGTTTAGTCAAAAACGTTTTTGACTAAAACTGTTTTTGCTCTTTCAGTGTGCGACAAAAGGAAGAAATCGAGTGAGTCCTTCCTGCACCTCCCATGTGAAAGTCCTTCAAAAAAAGGAAATTTTTTTTCGATGTCTTACCCAGTTCAAGATATGAAATTAAACACTGAATATTGTCTTTTAGTTTTGAGTAGCAATCTAATGGCAGTCCTTAATAAAGGACATACAACATGAACACACGTAGTTCTACTTTATCCCCAACTAAAATATAAATCGGAGTTCAGTATTCATCTAGAGTATTATACAATTTGCTTGCAGCCGATCGTGACTGCAGTATGTTTAACTTTAATTTTTGTGGTGTGATTGAGTGGACCAATTAAAATTGTGACTTTTGTGAGGTTGGGGAGAACATTTGAGATGAACAAATTTTAGTTTCTGTCTCAGGAACCACTTAAGCTAGGAAGTTGAAAGATGGAATTTGTATCGAAATTTTACCAGTTTCTTGAATGCAGTGATGTTTTTGGCACAGCTGAAGTTGCTGTAACCAGCCACTTGATTACACAGAAACAAGAGAGCAATAACTTTTAAG
This sequence comes from Beris morrisii, assembly GCA_951812415.1. Classification (NCBI taxonomy): domain Eukaryota; kingdom Metazoa; phylum Arthropoda; class Insecta; order Diptera; family Stratiomyidae; genus Beris; species Beris morrisii. Next base: position 77,128,344 of record OX638310.1, read on the forward strand.
TCTCCACAATGATTTTCCGCAGAAGGTACTTCAAATTTTCACATTATTCATTCATATGGACAGCATGACTAATAGGAATTCAAGGTTAAGTGGTTCAAGGTTCCCTGGAATGGAATTAAGATCCAATTAAAAGCCGTCTATGAACAATTTCCATTCATCTGGTTTATGTTTTGTATTGAGAGTATCAATCAAGCCATTCACATCTTTACAGAAAACCAAGCTGCTCTTTGTGTAATATACGGAAAGTAGTTATAATCAGTTATCATCCAAAAGGTTCCAATGAAGGGCTCTTCTTTAATCTTCGGGACCTCTAGGTCCCTCACCAGATCGTTTAATTCTGCTTAGATTACCAGAAGTCGTTCACAGTGACTGTAAAATCAGGACTTTCAAATCAATATTTCGTAATCGAGTTTCTGCCTTTTCGAAACATGTTTTCGTTGTCCTATGGGAAGGACAATGCAGAAAACCCAACCGAAGACGTGATCTGACGGCTCTCTCCACACTTCAAACGGCATGGAGATCGTTTTGAAGCCTTAAGCCCCCTTCAAAGATCCAGTCCAATCTTTCGGAGACAAGGAACAAGGTTGTAGTTCTGTGGAAATAATCTACTATCAGGTAGACGAGAAATGCTCCTTTTCCTACCTGTACCTCTATGCCTTCCCGATGGCTCGGAATGAGTCAGACAATTCAATTATTTACAACACCGGTTTGTTTTTCTTTTTTATAGGTACGCTGTTTCAGAACCTTTCGATTAGTCCATTGTGATACCACGTCCGTGACACCCTAATGAAGTTCCATGTAAAGAGTTATCGTAGTATTACTACAGGGAAATGCTAGTCGAACCAGCCACAAGTCTTTTTTTTTTTTAATTTTTCAGGAGTCCGCCGCGATATGGCAATTAGATGGCGTCAAATTTTGTACTCGTGGCTTTATTAAATGCTTTCGTGACCCATTTATCATATTTTGAAATGTGCAGGATGGTTGTCATTTCGCGGTTCTTATTACTAAACAATAAAACTGTAATGAATTGATCATTTTCAGTTCCGATTTGACCGAATGAATGATGACGCAATGGTGGCCTTTTTATTACTACGGATGATGTGCTTATTATTCGGCGCAATTTTTGCTGTCGTGATTTTTACAGTTAAGCCTAGTACTCAGTTCCGAGCGAAACGATATGAACTGTCAAATTCCATATAAAAAAAAATGAATATTTCGCTCACTTTTCGCGACGAAATATTTCGTTCGTTTTTCAGTACTGTGTTCATGGGCGGAATGGACAATTGCAGTAGTCAGTAATAGATGGCGCTTGGTTTCTTTAAGATTTGTTTTTAAAAGGTAGGGTACCCTTTTATGACAAGCGAAATATTTGACAAATCAAAATTTTCAACTGTTCGCTGTCAGTTTAGTTCGTTTGTGCTCGGGAAATTTTGTGTGAGTTATATTTTGTTGTGTTGTGTGCCGCAATTGTAATTTCTTGCCAATATTTTAATTTCTTTCAAATTTCGCGCGCTTTTATTTCACTGACATCTAGTAGCGAACTGTATAGTTTATTTCACTCTACTTCGAAGGTATATTTTTCGGTCGTTTTCGTTTCGCCGAACACAGTACTATACTTTAAATAGAAAAAAGTTTAATATGATGGAAATTTGGCCAACACTGACGTCTTCGAAAACAACAAAAGTTGTATAGTGTGGCAGGACCAATATTCCCCTCGATACAACTGTCATTTATCCGGGAACGAAAGCAAAAAGAGAGAAACCGAATGTCATTCCCTTGGGAGATGGGATGTAATTTTATAGTCATTTCGTTTCGTTCAATGGGTGATAATACGTAAAGAATGCGGCGTGCGCCAGTTTACACACACGAAGTTGCTTTTCATTAATTTCGCTCTCTCGTTTTTGCCGTATGTTTTACACCGAACACCGCAACCACAAACACAAGCAAAACTGCTATTCGTTTTTCCCCTTCGCGGCGAAGAGCGTGAGTACCGTTTTCGCTCAATAAATACACAAAGCAACATGTGCATTTCCATTTCCCTTCCTTCTAACACTTCTGCATAACGACGTCACGCACACACCAACCACCGCTGCTTTTCACTTATTCCGGATTCTTTTATGCCTCTTCCTATGGGGCACCCGACCGACCGCAATGATGAAGTTTGAAGTGATGATTAGAGCGAGAGGAGGTCTGATTAGGAAGGGAAATTCCTTCGAAATTTGTTCTTTTCCGGCTATTCCCTTCCATTGTTATCCCTTTTTGACGAAGAGGAAACAAAAAGGACTTACATAGATTAGAGATGCTGCGTTATCTACTTACTTGATGACATCACAAGTAATGTGCTGGTGTTGTTATTTATTTTAGGTATGACGTAGTCGAGAGATCAACTTGATTTCAGGATCGGTGGAATACCCGTGCTGGATGACGTAGAATAATAAGGCGCGTGTAATCGACCTTCGGTAGAAATAGCAAAGTGTGAGAGAGTGGATAGAAAGAGAGCAACGACGCAGCGGCTCCAATTTTTACGTTTTACGCTATGCGAATTATTTTCTTATTTTCGATGGGGTTTATAACTTGCCTCGGCGTTTATAACTTGCCTCGGCGTTTCCAATTTAAGTTTACGTTTGGACGTTTTTAACAGTTTGGAGTTTGTTTGAAGAGAGCCCAGTACATGGTTTAGAGATAACCAAATTTATGCAAATTGGGGAAACTCCCTATTTATGGAAGGAAATTAGACGGAAAACTAACTAGGAGTTTACCGGCTTTTTATAAGACAACAGTGACGGACATGAAAACCTGAACGGTCAAGCAATTATTTTATGTGCTAATTTTGTTTTATTTATTTTGACGCAGAATAGGTACTAGGCAATGGATAAAATTGAGAGGAAAAGTAACGATGAGTGTTTCGCTTGAATTACTGCAAACTAGAGAAACAGAAGATGATAGAATTTTCCACATCTGAACCGAAGGATAGTGTGCGCCCGAAAGGTGGTTTGAGAATATACTCGTGAGCAAATGCAGCACTACAGAGTATCGCCCGGAAAATGGGAACGTAGAGGAATTAAGTTAGCCTTCAGGCTGCCCGGACCGTTAAGACTAAGCTGAAGGCAATACCTGGACCAGGCCGGAAAAAAACAGGTCGGAGGTTGATGATATTCAAACAGTTTAACAAGCACCAGAAAAACTGTCACTCTTATTCTGGAACCCGCCGGCGGCCAAGTAAACTCCGGTTTCTCCAATTTTAAATTATTGAAAACGCATAAACGAGAATTGACAGTTGAAATCCGCAATGATATAGTCTCCTTTTTTAAGTTTTTTCAGAAAGTACCTAAATTGGCATTTAATAAAGAGAAATTTGTGATGGTTCATCTCTCACAGTTACCGTATTACAACTTTGGACATTTTTCTGTTCAAAAATGTGGTTTCAAACACCCGGGAAAGACACCTTTACAGAATATCGATAAGGCAGTTTCCGAACAATTTCAATGATCGCATGTGCCGTGAATGGGAATCGAACCGCATAGTTGGCGGGAATAGGAAATCCGGAATAGGTGTGTGTATGTATATCTTACTGTATTATTTTTAAAATAATAAATTAATAGCATTAGTACAGTTGATGGAATAATCTTAGAAAAAGATTGTCCCAACGAAAGAGTATACAGCATCATTTCGTCAGTGGCGGTCCAAGGTTTTAATCATGTAGAGGACGTAGGTGTTATATAATTGTGTCATCAGATTGCGAGCGGTCCAGAGAATTATTGTTGCCACATGAAAAGAAAAAGTACCGAACATTTACTACCATTTTTTTCATTCTGGCCAAGGTTGGACAGACGAAAGACTAGGGAGATATTAACATGGAGTAGGGGAAGTCTGCGGCTACTTGTCGGAATACTGACAGGGCACTGCTTGCTAGGGAAGCACGCTATGCGTATGGGGATCGCTGACTCTTACGTGTGCAGGTATTGCCTGGACATATGTGCTGAGAAGGACATCACCCACATTTTGTGTGAGTGTCAGGCGGTTGCAAGGAGGCGACTGAGGTGGGTGGGAAGTCTTTTCTTTGACAATTTGGAGGACCTGAGGTCAATAGGGCATGATAAGCTAGTCAAGTTCGTTAGGGATCTGGGATGTTTAGTGAGCTACGAGGTTCTGAAGGGATCGCTATGGGTCCTTTTGGTGCCTAGTGTGCGCGGTGGCTCAGCGCTTCGCCCCTTCTTAAAACTAAAAACTAAAACTACTATCATTTTGAAGTACAGACTTTTCATATTTCGATAACATATAATATTTTTATTTTAGGCGATTGTATATAAGGCACGAAGTTACCAGCTGGAAAGCTGACCTGAGAGATAGGATGTAATTTGTGAAAACATATTCAACACCCATTCACCCCCGATAGGTGTTGAATATCAAAAAATTTAAATCTGATTTTAAAGCTCTTATGTATTTGGACTTGAATAATTTCTTGCTGTTCCCCGACAGATGGTGTTTATCTTAGCCTTTTTGCATCGGGCAATACTACAGCCAACGTCATCGTGAAGCTCCACCATTAGGCTTATTCCGCTGAAGTGTAAACAATAAATTTTTTCATAGCGTTAAACATGTCGAATTTCGTACTACATTACTTTTTTCAAAAAAGAATCGGTATCTGAAGCCCATAGAATTCTTGCGGCAACCATGCTCTATCGGAAACAATATGCAGAGATTGGTTTCGACGCTTTGAAAATAATGATTTGATGTTGAAGATTAAGAACACTCTGGCGCACCGAAAAAGTTTAAAGACGTAGAATTATAAGCATTACTCGATGAAGACCCATGTCAGACTCAAAATCAACTTGCAGAATCATTAGGAATTCGTCACAGAACAATTGCCACACGTTTAAAAACATTAGGAATGATACAAAAGTAAGGAAATTGGGTGCCATACGAATTGAAGCAGAGTGATGTCGAACGTCGTTTTTTGAAGTGAGAACAACTGCTCCAACGGCAGAAAAGTTTTATTATATCGTATCGTGACTGTTGATGAAACACTAGGATAATCCGAAGCGTAGAAAATCGTGGGGTAAGCCCGGCCATGCATTAACATCGACGGCAAAGCCGAATATCTATGGTTCCAAACTCATGCTCTGTATTTGGCGGGATCAGCTGGGTGTAATGTATTATGAAGTCCTCAAACCCAACGAAACCATCACGGGGATCGCTGTCGACTACAGTTCCTGCATTTGAGCCGAGCATTGAAGTAAAAACTGGTTCAATATGAGGACGGACACGACACAGTAATTTTGCAGTAGGAGAACGCTCGGCCACTTGTTGCAAAACCGTTCAAAACCTACTTGGAAACGCTGAAACGGGAAGTCCTATCCCACACGCCGCATTCACCGGGCAGTGCTCCTTCCGATTACCACTTATTTCGATCAATAACTCATTGCCTGTCTGAGCAGCACTCAGCATTCTTTAAAAGATGCCAAAAAATGGCTCGATTTAATATTATTAATTCAATCATTTTTAATTTGCTTAATTACAGGTCTATTATTTAATTCATTTTGATTTTCTTGTATTTTATTTTTAGTTTTTTTAGGAGGTATATTAATTTTATTTATCTATGTAACTTCCCTAGCATCTAATGAAATATTTTCATTTTCTATAAAAATATTACTATCTGTAATAATTTTTACTAGTATTACATTATTAATTATATTTTTTATAGATTTATAACCTCAAAAATGAGTCGGTCTTTCGACATGGTATTCGTATGCTCCCAGAAAAATGAGAGAAAGTAGTTACTAGCGATGGACAATACTTTCAATGACATGTTCTTTACCAATTTTTTTTTAAGTAAAGCATTCATTTTCACGAAAAAACAGCGAGAAATTATTCAAGTCCCTAATACAAACTAGAACTAAGAACCAATTTGATATCTCATCAGTCCTAAGAGATATTACAAAATTCGTGACCCCTGCCCCCACCCACCCACACACACATCATAAAAATAAAAATTTCATAAATAATTCGATATTAAGTCTTAATGTTCATTGGGGGAAACGGTAACAAAAGATTTTTTATTTTTTTTTTTAAAACATTTGTGCTATTTACGCAATTGCCTATTAAACCTCCATACCAAGGAGCAGCCATGAAAGACCTTCACATTCCCCACGATTATTTGATCTTTTTCTTTTAGACTAGACTAGACTAACGACTATTATAGATGTCAAGACTGATCTGAATCTGAAACGTGACTTTCGAGATCGGATTATATCCGATCTGGTTAATGTTCTCATAGCCTGGGATAAACTTACATTATATTTTAGGTGACTAACTTATTATTGTAAGAAACATCATGTAATTATCTTAAATACGATTTTCAATTTATTATTGTTGCCTGCAGTGATCGAATGAAATTAATCGCAATTAGAAATTTTTTCTAATGTGCTTGTCGACCCTCAAGTGCTTCACTAAGCGTTATTTTGCCGACAACAAAGGAAAATTCTAGTCTCTTTTCTTATTTAACGAGAAATTTGCCTAACGTAGCTCGCCTTATAAGGAAATATATCAAGGCCCAGAGAAACGAATCCGATTATAAATATGGAAATCGAAAAATTATTTACAATGAAGTCGATCTTCGGTAGTTTATATACGTAAAAGGTTATTCCTTTTAACTTACTCATTCAACAACCATGTATTACATTTAACAACAAAAGCTGTCCTCATTGTTACTTTTAATAAAGTATTGAGATAAAAATATCTAACCTGAAATTTTGTATTTACCTTTAAAGCTAGTATTACACTGTAAGCCACGCTTAATAAAACTACTTTCGTGAGGATCTAAAATCCAGGAGACTACATATTTTAAACTTATTTTGTCAGGATTTCAGCCGCATAATAACTTGCACCGCAAATAAACTGTTAAAATTGAGACCACTATTATCTAAGGTAGTAGCGCATTTTGGAGTCAAATGAAACGTTTTACGTGAAGAATTTTCATTGCATGATTGGCAAACATACTACAAGACTGAGAATAACAGACACGGAAAATTCCACGTAAAACCTGATCTTCCAAGATGAATGGACCACTTTTGCATGTCTTTTTTAAATGAGATGAAATAGAGAAGATCAAAACTCAGATTTTAATATCTCTAAAACAGCTTACGCTAAACAGTTGAAACTTGATAATTATATAATATATAGCTACAGCAAGGGAGCAACTACAGGAAGCGGAGGTCAAAAACTGGAAAAATTATCGGTTCTCCAAAAGTGAAATAAAGAAAGATATTCATTAGGACCACTTTTTGAAGAAAGTTGACCTTTTCTTCCGAATTTTGCCACAGTTTTCGAATGATTGATCAGTTTTCAATTTAATAGGTCTCTGAAAAGAGTAAAAGTTATCCACAAGGTTGAAATACCAATTTATGAGGAAGACAATTAGTTTCGGAGCTGTTGTTCAAAAAATGATGCAAAGTTTTATGAAAATTTTAACATTTAACCCCTTAGGTAGGTAGGTACGCGCGGCTGCCTGTAGCAAGTATGTATAGATACGCTTAGACCTGAAGGACAGCTGTGTTACCAAGGAATCGTAGAATACAGTTCTACTCGCTGAACCATCTTGAGCTTTAAATGAAGCGTTGGATTCTCTTAACTTCCGTTACGGCCATGTCACCGAGGCTGTTCAAGAAGTGGACTCCTATAGAACGGAACTCTACAGATACAGGGAAGATGTCTGCTCCTCTACCTTATTTTAGCACTTTCTATAGAAATCGTTTTGAAAAGAGTCGGAGTCTTCGCATCCCGGCTTATAATACAGTGACCGGTTCAGAAGACACCAACAATGGTGCTGACATTCACCCTTTTGAGCGAAATCAATCTGTAGAGCGTTTGAGATTCTACTTGAGTCAGATCTTTCTCGCAGTGTGACACATACCATAATACCCTCTGTCCATCTGGAATCGGTTGAGTCCAATTCAACTAGTAGTTTACATATAGCAGCAAGAGCTACACCCAGATTCCGATTTTCGGGCATAATCTGAAGGGTAGTGCCGCGCCGAGCGATTCATCCATACAGTTACCCAGAATATCAATATGTTCCAGCACGCGCTTTACCGTCTGTAAAAATGATAATATTCCTAGTAGATATTTACATTACACCTCAGCCGGGACAAGGCTTTGTTAGTTGCCATAAGCTCCTTCTCATAGACACTACAGGGGTCCGGAGGGCGGTCGTATCAGAGGCAACACATTCACTCACGCGGTCGTCAGTTTTGTAGCCATCAGAATAAATGGGGATGGATTCCTCTCCTACAACACTGGCTCCCATAATAAAACTAGTAAGTAACTCCTTAGCAAAGACAAGAACGATATTGTGGCTAGAATAAGGTGTCTCAGTTCACTCGTTTCCGGGTAGACCCGTCTAGAATAATCGTCCAGCAAATCTAACTGGTCCAACGATCCAATATTGAAATTGTGGCTAAAAGTCTACTAGAATGGGAAGCATTGTTTTCTGATCTCACAAACAACTCCTTCTTTCGACCGTATCCTTCTATACGGACCATGCGTTCCCAACCTTTACAAGTTCAATACTCCAGAGTCCATGTACCTATTCCAAACAGAATTAAACAACGATCTTATAACTATAATTTCGCCATTGATCTGCAAAACAGCTAGGGGGAGGGAATTAGAACCTAATTGACCAACTTTAGTCCGATCAACGTCCGAAACTGGTTCGTTCGAACAGCGATCAAGATCACTGATCAGTAGGTTCAACACTGCCATTGACCCGATTTACTATTAAAGTTCAGTTAATGATGCTGCCAACAAACCGAACCAACTTTTGCCATTATCATCGTTTCTTAGACTAACTTAGCCACAGCCAGTTGCTAATCCCGCCGAGCCGAACATTTCAGTGTGCACGGGATCACTTGAAAGTTTTTTTTATGTTGCATACATGCAAGCAACTAATGTGATAATATGCCTGTGCACGGATTGGATTGGATTTTCTGCTTTTATTACACATTTTTCATTTTATCGAATGCTCGAACGTATACACGAGTATGTAGAGTATGTAGTGTGATGTGCTAAAGACTAAAACGAAAGCAGTCGGAAAAAAGCTGGGCAAATAGGAAAAAGACAGGCGGCGGCGAAGAAGCTGTTGCGGTAAAACGGATCCGCCGCGAAAATCACATCACACACGTTCAACGGTTGCAAAGCGGTCAACTACCTTCTCAAGTTGTCTTAATTTTTTTTTTTTTGTTAAGTTTTTATTTCAATCTTCTCTCATTTTATTCCCGTTGATTTTTACTGTTCGCGTTTTATAGACCTTAAAAATATCTTACCACAGCTCAGTACTCTACGCTAGCGTATAGCTTCCGCTGTTCATAAGTTTCTAGTTTCACATTGTTTTATACACGGTGCGGCTGAATCAGCGCCGAGAAACTTGAACAAGTTATTCATCAGATCTTCTAGCTGCTGAAGCCGACAACTTTTTCTTTTCTTTTTAAACGTTGGAGTTTTTTAACGGACGTAGAAATAAAACTTGTATCGGGTCTTCAGACAGAGGGAATAATTTTGGATTTTTTCCCCAGCTTTGTATTTGAGTTTTTTGAAAGTATTCGGTTCTAGTGACTCCACATTTTTATGATTTCATTCATAGGTTATTATTCAATACGTCTTCGCTTGTATTTGAAAGACTGACGGTCTAGACATGGCTCAAAAACATGTTCTGTCAATAAATAAATGTATACATAAACGGCAAAAAGCTCATATGAATGAAGCGGGAGTATCTCTACGTGTACTTGTATATTTCGGGTGTTCTAATTTACATCTGGACATGGTCTCAGTTAGGCAGCTCTTCAAGATCTCGATTAGAAGTTTCTGATTAGTTTCGGAATAGAAATTTTTTTCTTCACTTCTTACCAATCGCCGATCAGTCAGGATTGAAAACTCAAATTAAAGAGTTACTAACCATTAAGATCAGTTCCCTCCAATAACATTCCAACGTTTTATTCCGGATCGATAGATTAGATTAAATTTTTCACGGAACCTTTCAAACACTTCGTCGACCTACAAATATCAAGTTTACATCACCTTTCTCTTTTTTTATTAGTGTCACCGGCACTAGCAATATTGCCCTTAAGCTCAAATACAGCACCGACGAAGAAGAAGCAGTATTTGCAGAAAATTTTAATATCTGATTCTTCATTTATCTGAAGGAATGATAAATCTCGATCACCCCACCCCGCTCTCTCTGGTGACATGAAATTAATTATTTCTATAGTTCAATACAAATAAATGCAATTTCAGTTGAATTTCCCGCTCCGCATCCGAATTTTGACGATAAATTGAACAGAAAAATTACTTCTGCTACTGTGAATTGTGCGATGCAAGAAATATTTTTAACAGTGAAAAAAACTATCACAGTAGCCGCAGTAGTCGAATTGTCTTAGGACGTTTCAGATGCAGGAGCAAGTACGCAGTGTTGAGTACGAGGTTCTATTTAGGACTAGCGCATACTGGAGACTGGAGACTAAACTGTTTAATCACAACCCTCCAGAACCTCTTATCTGACAGACTAAACTGTTTAGTCGATATTCATGCGCACATTACTCAAAACACCGGCCGGTAGTACCACCACCTCTGGCAGAGTATTAATGCGCAGATTACAGCATCACATCAGACAGATCTATTTACATGTTACACACAAGACACGACAAAATGCAGAGGACAAAACCGATTCCATAAGATTTTCAGTTTGGTGCGTGTGCGCATCTTCTATTATATAGCTCTATGCGATTGTTTAGTCGCGCATCGATTGAAAGGGATTTGTCTTGCATATTCAACTATTTAGTTTGGACGAAACTAAGCGATCGGTGTGTGGGAATCCATATAGCTACATAGCCATTATCCATTAAACTAAACTATCGGCCGATCAAAAATTTCTGGTCTGCGGGTAGCCTTGAACAAGCTAAGCAGAGATCAGAGAACTGCATCTATTAGGGCGACCGCATACAATCGATTTCCATTCTGTTCTTACCGACTACAAATAAGAATGAAGGTGCGCTCGTCATAGGTTTTCTTCTACCGGGCGCACGCATACAACCAATCTTGATTCTTAACAATTCGTAGTCGGCTATGCTTACAAGATGATGCTGATCGACGTTGCCGATTTCGGTAAGAACAGAGTGGAAATCGTGCGGCCGCCCTTAGAACTACGGGGACAATGCGGTCATTTTCCACTGACGCTCAAACCCTTATAATTATTGGTTTTTCAGGTTAATTTTCGTATTTTTCTAGGTTATTTTTATTGTGTACATCGCATATCGACGCTTAAAAGGCAAAAGGGTACAAGTCAAAAAACAACAACTTTACAGGATAATGGAATATGACGCATCTTGGCAATATAATGAAGTCAGACTTTATCTCTTACTACGTTTACATGGAGAATCCAAAGATCGAACGATCGAAAGATCGGAATTTGGATCGCGTTTATGACAACACCGGATCGAAAGATCGAAACATGGGCAAATCGAAGAAATGACGAACGACATAACCGGTTTCGATTCGATCCAGGTCGAGAAGTTGGTTCGGATCGAGTCGATCTCATTTCAATCCGATCTGCGTTTACATGCGATTTTAGAGGATTGAATCCGGATTCAATCCTCCATATAAACGTAGTATCTAGTGACAATTTTTGGCAGACGATTGAACAGTCCGATGTAGTCATTGATATTTTGAGTCGATTGTGTTAATAGATCTGACATACCTTGAGGAGAACTGAAGTAGTCTTGGCGACACGTTAATATTATCGCCCAACGTTTTCAATTATTTAAAATTGGAGAAATCGCAGTTCACTCTTTCCTTCGGGCGAACAGAGAAAGAATGAATAATTTAAATGATTAAATACAAGTTTTTCCATTTTCATCTCTAAAGGAATAAATTTTTCCACATAAGATATAAAATTACCAAAGTACCTTTCACGTCGTGGATCTATGTGAGGCTTTGGCCGCCACTGTAACCTAACCTAACCTTTCACGTCAATAGAAGGCACTAAATATATTTATTCAATTTTTACACACAAAATATGAAAAATTTAATTGAAAAACAGTTTAGAAAACGCTACGATTTTATGAACTGAAATTTTGCTTTAAAAACAGAAAAATACCTGGATAACTTGCCAGTAACATAAATGTTCAATTTCCCAACGAATACATCATCCCAAAACTGAACTTCAAAAAGAATTTCGCGGGTATATCAGTATTCCATTGTTTTCGGGAAAAGCGATGAGACTAATGGGTGTGATCACTTCGGAACGTAAACGAGATAGCTCAAGTTCTAACGATCCCTTCCAATAAAGAACATTGGTATCGTGCTGAATAGCTGCCTAACCGACAACTCTTGCTGTTCAAAGTGGGTAAACGGATATAACTGCTCCAAAAGACAGCAGACAGTACAAAACTAGATTTTTTACATCATAAATTTCAATACGAACTTTGATATCCGATGTGATCAGAATTTTAACAATTTGAGAGCATTTGACAACTAACTAATGTAATGTAACTAACTATGTATTTTGATTCTAATCATCGAGTAGAGCGTATAGCTAGCAACCTCTCTACTGCCAAAAATTAAGGATGCACCAACCATCATATCGCCGTGTCGGAAGAACAGTGACGCAACTGCAAAAAATTTTAATTTTGTTCGGAGAAACAAAATCATTTTTGACAATTGCCCACAAGCCATACGAGCTTATTAATAGTTACTATAGACAGATTAGATCAAGAGCACGTTCGTTTAAAACAACGGGGAACGATTTTATGCAAGAATAGCAAAACCACAAAATATTGAAATGTGAAAACAAAAAATTTTCGAAATTGCAGTTGCGTCACTGTTCTTGCGACACGGCGATATGTCAAATAGTACCACACAAAGGTCGACTACAAGCCCTCTAGTCAAATATCAGCTATCGTAAGTTGAATTCTAGCAGCCAATAGTAATAAAATCAAATTCAAAAGCCAAATGTCAACTATATAAGGTCATATACCAACTGTCATAAGTTAAATACCACGTGTCGAAAATTGTATATCAACTGTCAAAAACCAACTGTTACATTGTCAAAAACTGATATGTGATTTAGGCCATGTTTCCGCAATCTGAAAGTCGAGTGAGTCAAGGAGCATGGACCCAAGGTCAAGATTACGTCCGAGCCGCCGACAAATCACGAGTCGATTCATGCGATTCATGCCCGAATGTTCGTCAAGTAGTTGTGTCCGCTAATGACGGAGCCTTCTTTGTATTAATTTTCCATTCTGCAACCAATTTTCTCCACGATGTATTTAATATTTTTATTTGGCTTTAGCTAACTGGTCAAATTAATTTAAGGACAGCGGTTAAAATTAAAATTAGATTGTTGGGTTTCACCATAAAGATACATACATATATATGTACTGGAGATGACAAACAACGACTGAGTTGAAGGCGGACGTCATCGCATTCACTCACATGCAAAACAATAATAATTGACACTAGACCACTGTTTGTTCTCACTCACATTTATATTATGTCCCGCTCTTGAAACACACTAAACAACAACAATTTGACACTAGGCTACTGAAACCATACGTACTAGTTTTTTTAATTAATTTAATTGCCATGAACACACTTTCTAAAAGCAGTATCACGTCGCGAAATAATTCTTAACTTCTCGCATACATATGTAGATGTTTCAACCGTCAAACAAAACGTAAAAATGCGATGATTCAAAATAGAGTTCTCTGATTCGCGTGATTTGAGGCCGATGGAAACTAGATTTTTCTCCACTCGCAGATTGTTAAGTTGCCAGAAGCAAACATGGCAGACTTACCATTGCTAATACCTTTGATACACAGCTCGTATATGTACAAATCATAATATCGTTAATATCACCAGTGTATCACCCAATAATGCGCATATAGTACGTCAACGAGCTGATATCTTCATAATATCCAACCTGTTTCCTTGTATATAAATTCGATGATTTTAGCTGATATAGCCTTCTTTTAACTGCCATCAGCGCCATCTAAAAGTATAAAAGTAAATCAACTGAAATTCCAATGAATGACAACTGTGGATTTTTATATCCTTCCGTCAGTTAAAATTATTTGAGCGTGTTTTCATTTTTGTGATGTGATGTTCCGCTTTCTACATTTCTTTATTAGCAAATGAAAGTGCTTTTCGCCGTAGTATAAGTATAACATCTATGGGCTGTGTATCATGCCATCTTGTATCCCATATCATGATTTGAATAAAGTAATTTGTATACAAGTAGTGTATCCATGGTATAACATGCAATTTGAAATTCGCATACTCGATATCACTGTTAAGTTCCCTATATTTTATAATTCTGCGAAACAGCTGAATATAATTTAAACTTGTCAAAACAAACGTCGTTTGTTACTGTTATTTGTTTCTTTGCTGACGAAAGAAATGGAGCCCGCACCATCGAAAAAAAAGTCGATCCAATTATTCTGAAAATAGTTTTAGGTTATGTACTCTGTTAAGTAAAGAGTAAGTCAAAACGTTAGTCAAGGTTTACAACCCGGGTTATTCAATAGGGGCATAACAATTTTGTATTTAAATAAAACACAGAATAATTGAGATAATTTCTAAACGTTGCTTGTTCATGAACTTCAACATGATGAAAATGTAAACCTTGACGTTTTGACATTAGGTCTGTTCTTTTTGACTACACCTTCTACACTTTTCTGCACTAACTCTTGAGCGAGTGCAGAGAGGTGAAGAGGGTCTCCCTCCCTCCCCACACAAGAGTTAGTGCAGAAAAGTGTAGCCAAAAAGAATAGACCTATTGACAGACCAGCAAAAAAGAGTAAGGGTGCGTTTGTATTAAAATCAAAAATTGAATAACCCTTTAGATTTGCGACCACAAAATCGCAACTAAATGTAAACAAAAACAAAGCGGCTTAACTAACAACAGAATGGTATCGCCTAATATCTCAAAAACCGTTTAAATCGCCCTGAACAGATCGTTTGACATTTGAAAATTAAATTTTTAATTTATTTTGTAAGATTCACGTTTTTCAGCAATGGAAAATTGAACAGCGCAGGATCCAAAAAATTAAAATTCTTGGATACCGAAGCTTGAAATAAGGAGCAAGTAATTTGTGTGAAATTTGAACGTCGTGAAACATAAGTTTCAGGACTATCCAAGCCGGTTTCGATCTGGATTTCAAAAAAATCTAGTCACTCAAAGAATTTTTAAAATCTCTCAAATGTATGAGAAATCCGGTAGATTTTGTGGAGCTTTGTCAAAATTTTATGATTTCGGTAAATCTATTTCGAAATCTTGCGATGTAAATCAATCAAAGACCACCTGTCAATTGGCAAAAAAGCCCCATACGAACACCCTGCAGTCTAAGCGATCCTTACACATCAAATTCCAATGAGTGAACTACGACGGAACTAAATATCAAAGTTGTGTGAATTTTTAAGCAAAGAAACAAATCAAATAATAAACTACGGAAAATCTAATCTCCAAAACGCGATAGGAAATTTTTCCATTACACCAAATCACCACCCACGCATACACAAAACTCTACCGCAACATGTTGTGTGGAGTGTGTTGCTGAATAGGCGTAAAATTCCAAATGATCGTAATCATGGCCAGTCACAACCCCCACAATTAGTAACAAAGTGCACATGTGGGGGCTGAGGGGGATACACGCTTAACTAAAAAAAAAAAGTATATTTTTCTTTTCCTACTTGCTACATTTGTATTTACCCCAATCCCAACGACGGAGCAGATAAGATGGGGCATATGGCATACATTTGGCAATGCGAACAAAAGTTCTCCATGCGTGGGGCATTGGAGCTTAGAGGGGAAATGGACAGCCAAAGATGCATGTAGTATACTATTTCACAAATACCAACAAACTCTCACCGAATAGGGAAAACTTCAGAATTTCTCCATACCGCTCTTTTTTTTTATTTCAAAAAATTATGTTGATGGTAAATAAGAAAGAGATTTTATGTGCTCTCGCTCTCTCCGAGACGGAATTAAGTAGTTTGGGAGTTGTAAATTATCTTTTGTACATGGAATAAAAATTAGGCCGGTAGCAGTAACATTGGAAAAGTGTTGCCAGATTGAGAGAAATCACAGAATGTGATTGTCATGTGTGCGTGTGTTTATTATTGTTTACAAGAAAATATAACAACAAATGGAAAATTACAGCAAAGTCATTTTTCCCATTCCAAGTGCACAGGTGTTATGAATTTTAATAAAATCTTTGTCTCTTCTCTTCTTTTCTTTTTTAATAGAAAGACACTGTAAGATTCGAAGATTTTTTTTTGTATTCTTTGCGCGTATTCAAGTTCATTGCACTACGGAAATCTGAGCAGAGTGAAGTACATAATATTTAACAATAGAAGAATTTCGCGTGCATTTTTGGTTAACGGGTCTGTTTCGTATGGAACCACACTTAAATGATTCCGTTTAGGAGTTATAGCGGTTTTTGGTTAAACGTGAGAAAAAAAACATACCACAGCCACGAGCGGCAGTAAGTCGTATGACACTCTAGATAAAATTCTAAACTCAGATTTGTATTGTAGTTGGGGATAAAGCCGAATAAGGAGTGCCCATGTAGTTTGCTCTTTTTTTAAGGACTATCGTTTGATTGTTTCTCGAAAGCGAAACACAATATATTCCGTTTTCGATTTCATATCTGAAACTTAGGTAATTCACCAAAAGTAAAATTATCCTTGTTAAGGGACTTTTATATAGAGGCAGGAACGACTCACCTACTTTCTAGCATATTCATCACTTTAAATGGAACCCTTTACCCTTTTTTTGTGTAAAAACTTTCAATTTTCTAGCGTTAAGCGTTCATAGTTATCGGCCAATACTCGTGGACACGTATTTTAAAAACGTTTGTATGGAAGCTACTCGAAGAAGTCCAATAGCATAAACCAATCCTACTTTCAGCTCAAAACTAATTCATATAAAAATTAGACTTTCAAACAGAAATTCAAAAGCATACATTTTTCAAGGATCTTTGTATAGCAACTACACGAAGGACTCGATTTTCTTCGTACAAATTCCTCTATATGCCACCATTGAAATATCAAATTGGGAAAAATTTCAAATTTCTAGCTTGACGCGTTCTAAAGTTATAGGACAATATTCTTCAATACGTGTTTTAAGGAATATTTGTATATTAGCTACTCGAAGGAGTAAAGGGATTTTGGTGACGAATAAACTTTATTTTCACTCAAAACAAATTTGTACAAAATTTCGACTTCGTGGCTTAACGATTTCTTGTGTTATAGTGAGTTCCGTTAATTAAGTTCGACATTTTTAAAGGATTTCTGTATGGGAGCTGCACGAAGGATTTTTTTCACATTCATACGTTTAGCTGCGACTATTCTATTTACAAAATTTCAAAGTCGCAGCTTATACCATGGATACACTGCTTGTATACAAATTGCTTTATTCAAATAATGATATGCGATACAAGATGGCATGATACACAGCCCATACATGTTATACTTTGACATTTAGTGCATTCCGAAATTTTAGCAGTGAAGAAAAAAAGGCTTTTCGTGCCAAACGTCGCAGTATGATGTTCCGGCTAAAAGCATTTTCATTGATAATAAAGAAATGTACAAAGTGGACCATCACATCACACACAAAAATGAAAAAACGCTCAAACAATTTTAACTAAAGCCTAGTACTGTGTTCCGAGCGAAACGAAATGAACTGTCAAAGTCCATATAAAAAAAAGGAAATTTTCGCTGATAGTTCACGACGAAATATTTCGCTCGTTTTTCAGTACTGTGTTCACGGACGGAATGGACATTTTCCGTAGTCACTAAGAGATGGCGCTCGGTTTCGTGACAGTTTCGATTTATTAGGTGCGGTAGGCTTTTTTGACAAGCGAAATATTTGACAACTTGAAATTTTCAACAGTTCGCTGTCAGCTGATTTTGTTTGTGCTTTAGATTTTTTTTCAGTTCGTGTTTTTTTTAATTTTCTGTGTGAATTCATTCGAAATTATGAATTATAATAAAAGTGAAAAGGTACGTGTGTGCGGGATACCACAGAAAATTTAATTTCCGGTTCTCACGACGAACTTAAGTTGAAGTCGGCGTTGACAGTAGTCAGAAAAGATAATTACGAAACCGGGTATTTGTTTATTTTAAATAGTGTTAATTAGTACACTTTACTCCGGATGCCAAAGCATTTGCCAGTTCGTTTCCGTTTTAAGTTTTATGTAGCATTACTTGAAAATTGACACAAATAAATCGAACATTCAAAAATCGCGCGCTTTTCTTTCACTGACATCTAGTAGTCAACAGTAGGATTTATTTCACTTTATTTCCAAGGTGCCTTTTGCGTTCGATTTCGTTTAGCGGAACACAGTACTAGGCTTAACGGAAGAATATAAAAATCCGCAACTGTCATTCATTGAAATTTCTGTTGATTTCAGTAACAGATGGCGCTGATGGCAGTTAAAAGAAGGCTATATCAACTAAAATCATCGAATTTATATACAAGGAAACAGGTTGGATATTATGTAGATATCAGCTCGTTGACGTACTATATGCATAATATTGGGTGATACACTGGTGAAATTGACGATATTATGATTTATGTACGAGCTGTGTATACAAGGTATTATAGCGTTCTGAAGTTATCGTCCAATATTGGTTTAACCCTTCGTGGTCACACCTCTGTATCTAATTGCGGTGGTCATACTGGGTCGATTCTAGCCAGTCAAAAACTTAAAACGGTATTTTGAACAAACTATCCGTCCGAAGTTGTTAAAAAAATTACGGAGAAAGCTGTGAACGGATTAGATGATGTACGAAAAATGTATGTAAAAGAAATAAAATGGCGACATGTTAAACAAATTTCATGAATAGATGAAAACGTAAAAGACACTTTTTCGTCAATGTTCACAATATTTTTTCATAAAGTTTTGACGTTTCAGTTCTCAGATATGCTGCTTCTAGGAAAAAAATAAAATAGTAGCATAGTACGCGTTCCAAAAAAAGGTATTTATTCAGACATATGAAGAGGATCCATTTTACGACCAAAGTTTGTCGTTGCTCGTCGGGTCGATTCTACCCCGTGTGACCACGAAGGGTTAAGAACTTTTGTATGACAGCTACCCGAAGGGGTTGACTGATGTTACTAATTAAAGAACTCAGTCTTGCTTTTGACATAAAACTAATTCCTATACAATTTTTACGCGTTCTTTAGTTCTAGTGGATTTCCCTTTCTTTTATAATTTACATGTAAGCTTTTGTGTTATCGTGCTAATGGACGGACGGACAGGACAGCCAGTGGATTTCAGATTTTTGGCCCCACCTGAACATAAAATATTATAAAACTCTTTTTCGTCCGATAAAACGTGCAATACTCCTACTTCAAATTAGTACATAATAATCCTTACATTCAGCATCCAAATTAGGACAGACTGCAGCTCCCCACCGGGAGATGCGCACTTGTATATTTGTATAACATGCGTTTCTATTAGCTAGCTACCTTCTCTATCCCTAGATTCTCATAAACTAATTTAATAGAAGATTTCAGACTGTTAATGTAAATTAACATATCGGGACGCCTTCAGAATCCCACCGCTGAAATTCGGCAGCTTGAACAACTCCCTTGATTGATAAGAGAAGATTTCTCAGGGCTCGCTGATCATTCCTTAAATTTTCAGAGATCCCATGATCATTGCACATGAATTCCGTAGCACCATATCGAGTCTTATCAATGGCCTTTTACCACACTAATGACACCTAATATCAGGATTATCTTCACAACGGATGTGTACAGCCAGTACTCTAAATACATTGTAGAGTTAGTATTACACTGCATACTACGCTGTTAAGTATTTGACTATTTTCCCTGGCAAATTGCTGTCATATAGTGTAATAGTCAAATTTTTCTTTGCTTCTTTATTTGCTCTACACAAAGTCAATTTTGATGGAAAAAAATTTGAGAGAACATTTCGTCAAATTTGTTTTGTCCAAAAATTTGACTGCATGCACTGTATTAATACTAGCTTAAAGAGACCACAAGGAGCTCTTCACTTTCCAGTTAAAGTCAGTGGGTGTTTTATACTACTTCCAGCAGCAGTACTAGTGCAAAATAAAGGAAATTTCAATATTGTCCTCCTTCAGTGACAATAACGATGGACTAGCAATGACGACATTAGCGTGGGAGTTGTATTTCTTTGCTTGGCGAGATAAGTGCCCATTTGTTAGAACCCGAATTCACGTCGACGTGACAGTTTTCTTCATCCTTCTCGTTCTACGCCCTTTTTCTGTCTCTGGTTAGTTTTTTTAACCGATTTTCACAAATTTTTGTAAAATAGGTTTTTTTTTTAATTCTGGGAGGTATAATATATGGACTATACCCTAAGGTAACACCACTGGTCCAAGAACTCGCATCAAATTTCTACAATCTTTTTCACTGAATTTCAGCAAAGAAGTTCGACTTCGTTCTGTTGGGTTTTCTGGTTCATCGCTTCCCCAGCAGGCACCACAATCGATTTCCCTTGTGCTCCACTGACCGAAACAGCAATGGCCACCCTAGCACAGCAAGGTTCGGGTCCAACTCAGGATTATGGATTCCTTGGTAATATTACATCTATCATGCATCATACATTGCTAGAGGTCAACCTTTCACGGGAGTTTCATCACTATCAGCACCTTTTTGCAAGTTGAACTCAGAAACCATAAGAAATAAGCAGCGGGGACGCCAATTGTACGTACTATTGCTATTTATACCAAAATGATTCACAGTCCCAGTGCTACAACTTGTTAGCCACTGTGATTTTAATTGCGCACCACTATCTTGAGACACTGTCGTCCCATCTTTTACTACGAAAAGAGCTAGAAGCTTGGTGAGTTAGTGACCACATCGCAGCAGTTGAAAAATATAATTACCAATCGCATCTCGAGTATTCACAGCCTTGTGCCCGATTACCGATAAACTACCCGAAGCAAACTCAAAGCACTTGGGGAGCCACTGGTTGAAAATCACGAAGTGAGATTCGCAGTAGTGTACGCAAGTCGCCTATATACAATTCAAGCACGCACGTGTTCGTTCCGCTTGTTGAAGATGAAGGCGAAGACGATGTGCGACGGAGCGATAGAGGGGAAATCTTGGCTGGACGCAATTTCGCTGTGTTCACCTTCAACGGCATGGCATGACAGAATTTTTTATAGCTCCGTAACGTGCAAAAAAGCAACTAAACCAGACAGCGGCGAGGGGACTAAAACACGAAGGATTATTAACAATGCGGCGAAGGGAGTTGTGAATTTTTCACTTTGTGTGACTAGTGGAGTTTGTGGTGGTGTGCAAATGCGACAAGCGGCACAGCAAAAATACCCACAGTTTTCACCAGTTTTAGTCCGCGGGTGGTAAAGTGGTAAACCGTTTACCGAGTTATTCCCCTGTCTGACGCGTTCGACCAGAGTCTTTTGTGCGCATTCGAAAACGTCGCCCCCGCTGGAGATCGATTGTTCCTCGCATGACAAAAGTAGGGGAACGACAGTACGTTTGACATTTTCAATAGGTACCTACAGATTAGTTGGATTACGATGGTGGCTGGTGGTCACTCTCATGTATGCACTGCGTTAATTCTAGACGATATCATGTATACAGAAACTGATGCTGAGAATTCTTCGAACAATAAGACAGGTAACATCCGTTTCAAGTCAAAGTCAAATTTTACTATATTTAACTTGTTTTTTAGCACATTTTCTTGTATCACACACTACAAGTAAGGAGTCAAACGAACACCTCAACTGTCCGATTTTGTTATCCATATATCCTAGTAGAATAGGTGCTAGAATAATGCTGGAAATTGAATATTGATGTCTACCCGATTGTTCCTGTCTTTCGCACAAAACAATAAAGTATCAAGGATGCCGCACATTTTGCTTAGTACTCAGTTGCGTCGTTTTATTGGTCTCTCTACGAAGTTTATGAAACATTCGACCGCCAACATCTGGCACACAAATTATTACAGAGTTTGAAGTATCAGCAAGTTTCTGAAGAAGACACTCTTTCTTCAGAATATTTTAGTTTAACGGGCCTATTACGAAACTCGAGTCGAGTGAGTAACTCGACTCACATTTGAACTCGACTCGAACTAAAGTTGGTATTATGAAACTCGACAATTGGAAAGTCACTTCATTTCCAACAGTCGAGTGAATTTGACATTTCTTTCAAGTAAATACTCACTCGATCGGCTGTCATATAATACGCAGTTCTTTTTACTCGCGCTTTTTTCGACTCAAAGTCGAATGAAATTTGACAAGTAGGCACCCGACGAGTTTCATAATTGCAAAATGTGAGTTTCTTGGTCGAGTCGAGTTTCATAATAGGCCCGTAAGAAAATCACCCACAAGCAGCAGTCGCTTCGAACGAAACAAGCACAAAATTTAGGAAATTCGAAATAAATCTTTTTGTGTATTTAATAACTTTAATCCAAGATCGTCGACATTTAAGTTCAGTTTAAGAATACAATCAATCCGGATCGGTCGAAGAGAGATCGCGCAGCTCCAGATCGTTCAATTAATACCCGCGATGTATTCCCAGCTTATCGTGGCTTAGAACATTTCCAACAAACTAAAAAACAGGCAAACACATGAAGACCAACAATCGAAAAGAAAATTCGAGGTCTGAAAAGTTCTGACAAAAGGCAAGCAACAAGGATCGTGTCATCTGGAGAAGCACTGATGCTTCACTATATTCCCATCGGGGGTTAGAACTGAAGAGAAAAGCAAGCCAATGAAGACCCTAAATGGCTAAAAGAACTCAAATATCAGATTACGCTGAAATCTGTACCAGTGCCTACTCATAAACCAAATCCTTCAGGTTGGAAGTCGACCAAAGCGCAACGATGCATCTCAAAACAATCTGGTGTTCAAGGTTCGATTTCGGCTACCGTAACAACCCTATTGAATAAGAGAAGTA
The DNA here is from genome assembly GCA_951812415.1 of Beris morrisii. Classification (NCBI taxonomy): domain Eukaryota; kingdom Metazoa; phylum Arthropoda; class Insecta; order Diptera; family Stratiomyidae; genus Beris; species Beris morrisii. Next base: position 77,151,313 of record OX638310.1, read on the forward strand.
ACGATGAACGACACAATCGGAATACATATATTCAGTAGGAACCAATACTCCTTGTCACTGTTCTATTCAGCCGTCCAGTCCACGACGGACATAGAGATATACATATATACTGGAGATGACAAGCAGCGATTGAGTTGAAGGCGCATGTCGTCGCATTCACTTCCACGCAAACAACAACAAATTGACATAACGCTCCTGTTTTTTCTCACTCACTCACACGCTAAAACAACAACAATTTGATATAACGACCCTGTTTTGTCTCACTTCTCACCGTGTTTTTGGCTTCAAAGCGCTTTATACAAAACCGGCGGCTTGTCGTCTCCAGTAGCTCTATGACAACGAATCATTAATGGTTGGACTGGCGGTTCCATAGAGCAGAACAGTATCAATTCAAATCAAAATTGCACTGGAACAAGTTTATGAACTGTAAAAGTAAACTGGTAAGAATCGACGTAGAAATCACTACTCTAGATAAAGATAAACTGCAAACAAAATGTTTTCTGGTTCCAATTTGGTTTGTTAAGCCATTAATGATAGAAGAAATCAATAATACATGTTACAGTGAGCCTAAATGTGTTTTGGAACTGACAATACATAGAAATAATCTAATAGTCCGTACAAGCCGGCTTTTGAAAGTAGAGCATTAATTTAAAAAATGCAACTAAGTAAAACCCACGTCTGTTGGAATTACCAATTTTTGACAATTACTGAATATTTGGGTTGGCTAAAAAATGCGCTGGTTGCAAGCCAATTCTATGATACTCTAGATGAAGTACTGAACTCCGATTTATTTTGTAGTTGGGGATAAAGCCGAATAAGGAGTGCGCATGCAGTTTGTCCTTTATTAAGAACTCCAACTTGATTGCTACTTGACACTTTATCAGTGTTCAATTTCATATCTGGAACTAGGCGAGTCACTGAATGCAATATTTTCCATTTTCAAGGACTTTCACATGGGAGGTGCAGGAAGGACTCACTCGATTACAAAATTTCATACTCCTAGCTTGAAGCGTTCAAAAGTTATCGGAAACTATTGTTGAACACGAGTCTTAAGGATATTTGTATGGGAGCTATCGGAAGGAGTTAAAGGCTTTCGCTAACTAGTAAACTACAACTTTGTTTCCACTCAAAACTAATTTGTACAAAATTCCGAATTCGTAACTGAACGATTACTCGAGTTATAGTGAGTTCCGTAATTGATTAGATATTTGAATGATAGCAACACGAAGGACTTATGGGATTTTCTTCATAATTATAACTTTAGCTCCCAACTATTGCAAAATCTATACGTACAAAATTCCAAAGTCGTAGCTTAAGCCGTTTTGAAGTTCTAGGCAAATATTTTTAACAAGTATTTTAAGGACTTTTTATATGAAAGCTATTCGAAGGAGTGAAGGAATTTTTCTGACTAATGAATTCGAACTTCATTTTCCCTCAAAACTAATTTCTACAAAATTTCCAAGTAAAACGATTTCTTGAGTTATATTGAGTTCCATACATTGAGTGAGGAAATTTTTACAGGATTTTTGTATGGACTCCTGGTGCAGTCTTTTATATTCATTCATTTAACTGCAACTATTAGATAACCAACGTATACAAATTTTCAAAGTCGTAGATTAAAGCATTTCGAAGTTATTGGTCAATATTCCTGAACACGAATTTCAATGACTTTTTGTATGGCAGCTACCCGAAGAAGTAGGACGATTTTGCACGTTAACGAACTTAGCCTTACAAATTCGACCATACACCCAGATTCAAAATTTCAAGCTACTAGGTTAAGCCGTTCTTGAGTTATTGTGCGCACGGACAGATAGACGGACGGATGCCAAGCGAATTTAGAATTTTTGGCCACAAACACAAAACAATATATAAGTTTTTATCGTCGAAGGATCCGTTCTATGCGATACAAATTTTTGGGCTGGATTAAACTTATAATACTCTCAGATTCCTTCTAGAGTATAAAAAAAATAGTGAAAATAAACAGGCCATAGAAGTCGAAACCAACTCGCTATCTCATCAGACCAAAGAGATACGGCAGAATTTGTGAAAACGTATACAATTCCTGACATCCCTAAGGAGTTGAATATAAACAAAAACAAAAAATGGTTTTTAGTCTTTACATATCCTTAGGGGTTGAATATCAAAAAATCTTGAAACTGAATTTGAAGCGATTATATGGAAAGCTCGTGGAAATAAAAACGAAGTGTCTCATCAAACTTTAATGATATGGAGGAATTAAATAGTTTACAGTGCACTCAAGAGTTAAATATTAAATATTCCGAAGGCCGTAGAGGATATCATAGACTTGAAGAATTTCTGATGAAACTTCTCTCTCTTCACCGACCATTTTTTTTTCTAGTAAATAGACAAAGACATACGAAATTTCAACTTTCAATCATAAGCCGATCGATCCTGAGGTAGAAGAGAATATCCTCAACCCCGAACTACCTGTAATACAAATTTTGGAACGTGTCAAAACTATACCCCCATAAAAATACCAATTTTAAATTTTTTTTCACTACGGTCAGACTGACTAAAAATGTGTTGTTCATTTTATGGGGTCTTACTTAAGCTAGTATTACACTGTTTGACCAAGTGGTCAAATTGCATTAATAAGCAATGTAAAAAAGCAAATTTGACCGAGCGGATACTTTAAGATTAATTCGAATTCGCTATTTCGCTATTTCGCATTGCTTATTACTGCAATTTGACAACGAGGTCAAACAGTGGAATACTAGCTTTAGTCCGAAACCGCGAAACAAATGTTCAGCAGGTTATGAAATTTGTATTTTTAAAATCGATCACAATACTTTATTTCAAGAATGAAATAAAAGAGCAATTCCAGGTTGACCAACACCACGTTAAATCATTATCTGCCGAGCACCAAGATCCAATCATTTACAAGTTTCATAGAATGAAACCGAAAGATAAAATGAGTGCACCCAAGTGTGACATTGAAAATGATAAAAAGATGTGCTAGTAGCAAATTTGAGCGATATCTTATCTAAATGATAGCCTCAATAAAATATTAATAATATTAACAAGCAGTAGTAGCAAGTTATTAAGGGAAAAATCACCACCGAAGTTATTATTGTCGCACTGTGTATATAAATAAATTATCTGAAAGATAAATCCTATCTTTCTGTTTTGCTTCTATTATACAAAATATTTGAAATAGTTTGTTCAGCATTTTCGCAGTCCAGTTGAAGAAAACATTAAGCTAGAAAAAAGTTACGCGGTGGAGTTATGTCAAAACAGAATCTTCAAGCAGAAAAAAAAACAAGTGCATTATTCTTTATCGAATTTATTTGTTTGGAACAGCAAAAACTCTCCAACTCTGAGCTCTAGCGTCATAAGCGCAGCTTTGGAACATATAACATTGCAAAGGAGAAAGATCATAGCTTGCGGATGCCAGACCACAATATCTTCAAAATAGGCTCTGGAAGGTAAAAGTATAATCGGTCATCCAATAAAACTCAAGGAAGTGTGACCAAAATCGAAATAAGTCTACGAGCATATTCGTGGCTCCCATCAAGAGTCACAAATGCAAATTCGTACCGTAAAGAAACAAAAATAGTGAGTTATTGAACACGTTCAGCTTGCATGAAAAGAAAGGCCTCCAACAACAGCTGTGCTTCACTTATTGACTTGGAAGCTCTTCCTTACGTAGTATGCTCTTCAAACATAATAGTTAGGGGCACCGTATGTGTGGGGAAGGAGGGGGAGAGATTGTACTGTTAAATATTATCTGATTTCAACTGACAACAAAACCCCAACATCCCGCATCCTAAGGATTTCATGGCGTTTTAAGCTTTATTAAAGAGTATTGTTCAAATAACCCTTTTTCATTCAAAACCCTCCTCTCCCCTTCCACCTAATCATATTTTCAAAGCCTTTTCCTCTCCATTTTCCTACTTTATTTGCCTTTTTCTATACTCCTTCCTTATGTACTTCTGATTGCCCTAAATGTCACGGAACAGACCACATCGAAATGACAAAATAAGAAGCCGAACAGATACGCTGAAAATTGATAACCCTTAACGCCGCTTTGCAAAAAAACAAATTCTAAAAAATGGCAACGGAAAAAATCGATAGACGACACAACACACAAGAGCCGCATGTGATAGCTGTAGGAGAGGCCACACTATACACAAAAAGTACGTCGAGCATACAAAATAGTCCGCTTGAGTTCGAGCACCATCCGGTCATATTGATCGGAAGGGACACAGGCGAATATCAATTTCGGCTTTCGGCTTCCGTTACAACAGTCGAAACAGAGAGCAACCTCCTTCCATCATCCCCTTTTCTATTTGATATTAACCCTCGCCCGACTCCGAATCCAAACCCCATCGGATGTCATCGTGCCTCCGTTTTTATCATATACATAGAATATGCTACTATGCGAGCTCCTTGTAAGAATGACGTAACGTACTTGAGGTATGCTTCTTCAAAGTCTTGGATTAAACAATTGAGAAACTTGCAGAGCTTTTACTTTTGGGGGTTCGGCTTAACGTTTTCATCCTCAATCCACCGTGGCATTCCTCTACTAATCAAAAGTTATATTTCGAAACGACGCAGTTTATTGAATTAAAAAAAAACCTCATTTGAAAATAACTGCCAAATCAAGAGTGTTCTTAAAAGTCTTTTTTATTTCATTTTTGTGACAATATTTTAATAGCGTCATGCATAGCAAAGAGGCTAAGAGTCCTGCACTCTGAAGATATTCAAAGCCTAGTGCAGTTTAGCAATTTAATTTCTTTTCACCCTACTTCCGGGAAGTTATTAGGCAGCAAACGGTAACGCTCCTCATACCTTCCCCCATCTTATTTACTTATGTTCACACTCATGCTCCGTCCTTAGTCTTTCAATCACATATCCATTCCCAACTATCTTGAGTCCAATGCCATCGAGGGTTGGCGATAGGGTAAAAAAAACAAGCTGTTCGCGGCTAATGTAGTTCCGATAGAAACAACGAATCGTAAGGAAACTAGACTACAACTTGGGAGACACTCCCATCGAAGAATGACAGGATCAATACCAGGTATACCGAATCGATCAATCCCGATTCAATTGCCTGTCGATCAAAGCTATATTCGCTACTTAGAATCATTTTGATTACTTAAACTAGTATTATGCTATGCTGTCAAATATTTGACTAAAAATATATTAGTTCAGTCACATTTTTTCTGTCAAAATAGACCTTGTGTAGAGCAAATGAAATACCATAATGTGACAAATAAAAATTTCAAATTACAAAATCTGACAGCATTTTCCAGGGAAAATAGTCAAATATTTGACAGCATGCCATACAGTGTAAAGGCGGGTATACATGACGATACATGCAATTTTTACAAAAACTGTGAGGTATCGGAAACATGCCTGAAAAAAATGCAGGCGATACTTTTATCAATGTATTTCTCTCTATCGAAAATGTTTTACCAAAAAATGGTGGAAAGTTTACGTGTTTGACACCGCAGCGCCATATGAAAATTCTATAAGGTATCTCGCTCATAGTCTTTGTAAAAATTGCAGGTATCGCCATGTAAACACGCTTTAATACTAGCTTTACTCGAGCTTAAAACATTTCTCTGCGTCGCTCATGAAAAATACATTAATGATTCGATTATGATTTATTTTGGAGCGTTAGTGAGCTGGAAAATAATATCGTTATTGATAGTGATCTCAGAGTTAATTTATTTTATTTTATATATTTAATAGAATTTATGGACAGCATTTTTATATTAGGAGTACCCATAAGTAATCAATTATTTTGAATTCATAGACAAAATTTAATTCAAAAATTCAATCCCCTTTTTGTAAAAGTTCGCCGGACGTGACTCAAAAAAATATTCATGGTTCCTCAGGGATAGGATTGGTTTAGGGGTCGGCAGTGATGTCTCGTTTGCAGATAGCCATTTATAGCTTTTACCGTGAATTGATGATACCAAGAAGATTTAGACAATCCATTTTTTATGACCTTAAGCAATGTGACAAGATCAGCTATTTCACGTCGTTTAGATAATGTGGCAAGATTCAGTTCCGATAATAACGAATCATAGTTAATTACAGTAATGAGGATATTTAATTTGAAGGCTATCAAACGAAGAAACTTATGTTGAATCACTTCTATTATTTTCACTTAAGCGTTAAAATGAGGACACCATATTGGAGAAAGGTACTCCAGGTGTGGTCGCACTAAAACATAGTAAAAATATTTTAGATTTGATGTTGGCAAAATACTTCGTACTACGCGAGATAAAGGCGTTAATGCGTCAGTAATTAGTTTCTCAAACAATCTTGGGATGACTGACAGAAATCAGATTGGCCGATAATTCTCAATATTACTTTTGTCACCAGACTTGTGAATCGGGATAAGAAAACCAATTTTCTAAATTTGCGTCAAGCGCACAAGATTTATTAAGTTGTGATAGCGGAAGTCGCTACACATTTTTAAAAACAAGGCAGGAACATTGTCAGGACCGGCACTTTTGCTCACATCGAGATCTTTCAACTTCATATGGATTATCATCGGTATTAAGGTTAATATAAGACACGATGAATTGCAATTTTTATTAGAATGTAGGTACTATACATAGTACATGCTACTTAGACGTCCAATTTTCTAATTTCGTTGCGCTGGTAACACGATTTTAACACTTGCGTAAGTTTCGCTTCGGTTTTTTTTACAATAATAGACGATGACCGATTAATAAATATCGCGAATAAATGCCTACGAAATAAAGTAAGAACGTTCGCAGGTGTGAACAAAAAATTTTGGTATTTGTGAATATTATTTGACAGTTGTGGCAAGCGATATAACTGGTGTCACATATGGCGCGCGCGACACGATAGCGTAATCGCAGGAGTCGCGTGCATCACCTTTAAAATTTCACATAAAGAGCCCAAGTTCAAATCCAGCTATATGAATTTTATTCAAAATATTTTTATTTTTTTAGTGTTAGGTTAGGTAAGGTGATGGGTCGCTAAGCGAACAAACATAGATTGCGAATGGATCCGTTGCAGGCGGCTGTAATTACCGTATTTCTCCACAGAATCTATCGAGTTATTTCACCACATAAACATCAATATTTCGAGAGAGAACAAAACCGATAAGAACCCTTCACCTATCGTCTTGCTCCCGCTTTGCCCTTGCAATTATTAAAAAAACAAGAACACGTTGAAATATTTCTGGTTTTCTCTCACTATCTCTAACCCTTTATGCCATAGACCATCTCCACACATGCTCAATTTTAACCGAATTTGTGTTTTTTATGTAAACAAACAGCAAACCCACTCTGTCAAAAGAGCTATGATGCATTTTCGTTTTCGCTTCATTTCTCTCCGCCCATTTCATTTCTTTATATTCTTATTCGTAGGTCCGTTGTGATTCCACTTGTACGGGAAGAAGTACCCAAGACCACATCTTAGGTAAACCACTCCGCCAGCCTGACAAACTGCAGCAGCATGTCTAGCTTAATGTTTGCGAATTCGCCCAAGTCCATGGCGAAGCGCGTACCTAAAGTTCGTTCCCGCCTCCAAGCCAGACCAGGGCATTCGCAAAGCATGTGGAAAATACTTTCCTCGGCATCGGGTTCGCTACAGCTGCGGCAACGTCCGCAACACCCAGTCTTCTGGCGTGCCGGCCGATCAGGCAATAGCCCGTCAGTACACCAATTAGGATACGAAAAGTATTCCTATCTCCGAATAGGATAAACTTTGTCCTGCTCGCACTCAGGTCGGCCAGAGCTGCCTAACCACCTCAGGTTAGCCTCCGATATGGCCGTCACGTCGATAGTTTGTTTAATTTCTTCAATTGGCCTCCTCACTGGAAAAGCTAGCGCTGATGTTTTTTTTTAAGGACTAGTTATAGACTATATTGCTTCTAAACTTTTTTTAGGTGATGTTTGAACCCAAACCATATTATTGTTTCAAATAAACTAGCGCGTTTAACCCCTAGGCATCCGAGTCCAATTTAAGGTTGACCAGAACTACCTCACAATGAAACAGGATGTGAGGCCCGACCGTGTATTAATTTACAATATGGACGTAGCGTCAATGGCAATGATTTGACACATTCAATCAGTCAAAATGGGTCAAATCATTAATTAGGGATTCGCCAAAATTCTTGATCAATTCTCGTGTTTACAGCTCAAAGCGAATTTCTTGATTCGGGCAATGTAGCTATCATATAGGAATAAAAAATATCAATATTAAATAAACAATAACAATTTGAACTCACCTGAGGATTCTATTAGTCTCGGATCGACCAAATCTTGAAAGTTTGGTTCGTCACCATACCAAAATATCCACAATTCCTTGGCAGCGGTTAATGCCAACGGCGGATGCGTATGTGTCGGAACAATATCGAACGGTATTGTAGCATTTGGATCAGGATCTTGTTTTGGCGCAGCGACACGTCGCCACACACATAAAATATCTTTCGATAGACATTCTGTATAAGATTGTAGGATCGGATCGTCCAGTGGCTCCCCACTAGCATTCGGTCTTTCACCAAACAGAAATTTACGCCATTTTATACCGCACAGATCAGTCTGAAAATAAATTAAGAATGCATGATTGATTAAAAGGACACTTCTCTGGACATTATTTGAAAAAATGCGGTTTACATCAAGATGGCGGAAGAAATGAGAGTTTCTCAATCTTAATGGTAACAAGGTTTTTATGTAATTACATGCAAAAAAAGAAACAATATTAACGACATCAAAGTAAGTGCGAGCGTCTCTCAATTTTTATCGATCGCTTAAACCATGATTTTAGATACAATTCAATTAAATTAAATCAAAAGCCATTAGGAAACCTAGCCGCAGCACAACATTATGTTTCATACTACAAATGCGGTCAAGTACTAAATTAAGTGCATTTAACTTACGACTTATCAAAATTCCACTACACCGCCGAACTTCCTACATATCACGAAAATATTTTCATAGATTCTTTTCGGCTATGAATGACCGATAAAGCTTCTGTGTAATATTCTCACGCGTTAATAATTTACTTTCCCACATAGGAAATTTGTTGACCTCTTCAAGAGTTGAGGTATTTATTCGGGTTGAAATTCGCCAATGGAGACCGGGGCCACCATACACAAAATAGAGACAGAAAGCTGAACCACTGCGCAACTTCGCCGCCATAGTCTCATAGTTCGAAGGCACATAGAAGAGCCTACAACGAAATTACATAAATCTGGTTGGGATTTAGAAGAGCAAATTATATGCAGAAGAGCAAATTATTGCAACAATTTCCTTAGATGAAATAATTTAATAAGATAACCCAGCTCCCCAGCCTAAGTAGTACTAATTCGATTCTGGGTGCACAAGTGGCCTCAAATTAATTAGCTCTACCATCAGCAAGTGTTTGACCGACGTTTCTTTCAAGCCTCTCAATCGGAACATAGTTTGAGATTCGCTGAAGTTTTTTTTCGGAATCATGTCAATGCTACCACTCCAAACCGAGTAGCGAAGAAAAATGAAATTGTGGAGAAAGAGAAACTAAAAGAAAAACAGCCAGGCAGAAGCAAAAAAAAAATTAACAAATGTCGGAAATTTTATTACATGAGATTGTGTTAGTTGTGTTGTGCCGGGGCGAGTTCAACAACGGCATTTACTTGGTTTTCTCTAAAAATAAATTTTTTTTGCCTTCATATGGCAATAAGCGGTGTGTTAAACGTAAAATGGAAATTTCACAACACAACAGCAAAACGGCCAGTCAAGAGACGGCAATGAAAAAAAAAAGTTGTAGCCTTGCCAGTAAGGAAGAAAATTTGCCGCAACTGAACCAAGAATAAGAGACCTTACATCAACTAGGACAGAGCGAAACGATCGACAACAAAGTCTTTGAGGTCGTTCAGGCGACTATAAAGCCAGGTGGAGTATGGACTCTAAACGAAAACACCGTCCTGAACCTTGGTCCTGAGGTTGATTTTAGAATTGGGCAAAGTAGCTGAGACCGATGACCTGTCTCACTAGCTAGAAACTGGTCTCGGCTAGGAGCTTCAGACTCAGGTCCAAATCATTACGACACCTGACGAGGATTGCCAAATTTAAAAAACAATTTGGTAGTAGTGTTATTAATCTAAGAATACTAACCAAAGGTTCTATTTCTAGTACCAGCTATGGGAGCGGATGATACCCATGAAAGATTAGTTCCACCTCAAATACTTTATTATTAAAAAATAATAAAGTAGAACTGGTGAGGAACATGATACCGGAGATTATGTCCAAGCGGAAATAATCCTCAGTTGGATTCGACGTGAAGTATGAATGCGTTATAAGGACCCACAGAACGACAAAGATTTAGATAAGTCGAAGCTTGCACTCTTGTATAGACTGCAACTTCCATTACTAGAAGGGTGCTGATTATTTTATTTTATTACATTTTTCATTACAATGGCAATACATTTCCTTTACATGTGGCAATCAGGAGAGTTCGAAGACAGGTAACGATGAACATTTCGCTTAAAATTATACTGGTTATAAGTGTTGAAATTTTTAAGTCTCGTAGGACCACGCCCTCGATCATTGAAAGAACTCTTTTAAATCACAATGAGTGTACTCTGTTGGTGTCACTCAGAATTTCATCGACAATCTGGCCATAGATGGGATAAACTGTTTGCTTGATGTGCCAGCGTATACAAGCTCCCATAAAAATATTCTGAATATAAAATGGTATGCCAGAAGTCAACCACCTCAAGCAGAGAATAGGGAGCGATTATAGTTGGATGGTAGCGTAGCGTCTGAAGGCAACTGAGGTGCGGAACCGCGGGTTGAATTCCAACTAATATTTGCATTGTCAGAAAGGCATAACGGACTCAAATATCGAAGGCTAACTTTTAAATAGCCTCCAACTAGAGAACAGTATGCAAGCAGGGCACCAAGTGGAAGGCAATGAAAGACTTATATTTCTCCAGAGCGCAAAATGCTCTTTTATGTAGGGCACGTAAACAAGCAAGAATTGAGCGCAGGAGATCCTATCAAGAATATTAGAAATTCCGATACTAATTCATAATTATTTAAAAAAAAAAGTATCCTATGGCGTCACTATAAACATCCCAAAGTAAGGTGACCGTAAGGATTCAAACAAATGGTGTGCCATATCTGCAGGTAGTGATGTATCCAAAATCCTAAACATTGTGAAGTGAAGACAATTCGTAAAGTCTAGTAAGCTGGATTCCGCAAAGACCTCACATCTGTACGATAATCATAAAGAAGTCGTCTGCCTCACTGTACCTTATCATCTAAATCCCTCATAACACATGTTGGACCAACATAAGTCAGCGCGAAGTAGGACCAGTGGAGTCCAACGCCAGCGTGTGCGAGTGCTAGCGTACAGACGTTGGCCGTAGTTCGCCAAGGCGAGTTTACTCGTCTGGTACTCATAGTGTCGACGACAGTGTATAGAGCAATTTTATATGAAAATTTCAAGTACGGGAAGCACTGATCGCGTAAACCCATTATGAGCCCCCATGTGAACGCAGTTGGCCAAGCACACTCAAATCCTTTTGACTTGTGATCAAAAAACCGACACCGCGGCGAAGTAGCTCCAGCGTAACCCGATGATAGCCAACGCAGGCAAATGGAAACATTTTGGGACATTTTTCAAAACTGACGTTTCATTTCATGTACATTTTTTCTCAGATATCTCTAGTGAATTTTTCGGTATTTATTTCCAAAAGGTTTGATCATTTAGCAAACATGCTATGAGTTGCTCCTTGGGGTCTTATATTTAAACAATCGACTTAGCGAAAAAGAAGCGATTATGCTCTTGATTTTTTTTCTTCTGATTAGTCGCGTTTCTGGACAGGTTAGTGACAAAACATAAGAAATATATTCATTCTGTAGTCATTAGGCAAATATATTCCTTACCAGATGTAAAGGATTCCATATACTAGGAAACATGGATAACAGAGAAATATTAAATGCAGGCAGCTGTGACAAAAAACAGCGCAACATTCAAATAGCAAAGGCGTTATTATACACTATCTGAACGCTGAACCCCTTACATCTTTGAAGGACTCAGTTGATGTTAATCTGAAACTAGCTAGGTCAACAACTGCATCCTCAGAATTGTCTCAATGACGAAACGTGGTACTTGAGGCATTCCGAGTTCCTTGCCAGAAAATGAATCGACTAGCTGTAGGAAACAGAACAACGGACAACCCGGAACAATGGATAAGTTCAAAGCAATTACCTCTACCTTCGGTGTAAAAATTAAATGTATTAGAAATTTGGGGAAAACTTTTCGTCCACCCTATACTTCAAATTCAAGTCAGCGACAGCCCTTACTAAGCACTCTGTAAAGTACGACACCACAATAATAGGGTTTTTTTTTGCTCCCTTATCCAGTACAGAGCAGGTTAGCGAAATGCGAAAACAACAACAATGGTAAGAGCAACCACACCACTATAACCAGTGGTGCAACTATTCTGGCCCATGAAAAATTCAAAGCTCAAATCTCTAAAGTCGCAAAACAACACGCCTAATATTAACGAGAGCAGAGCGATACGATATAACCAGTGTTACCAGAAGATGACCAGTAAATTTCCCCACTGGAGGATTTGTTTTTCCCTATGTAGCGGTTGATATTGCCCTACGACTTGCCCTACATAAAATATTAAAGTAGTAAGATTAGAATAACATATTAAAATCGAAGAAATAACATTTGATGCAATCAATTTTCGACTCTCCATAAAACTGCGAATAAATAAATAAGTCTAATGTTATGTGGTCTATTTAATAGGTATTAGGATTTCAGACTTAAAAGTCAGATTATCGCTTCTTGGATTCTAAATGTAAGGCGTGACTCAAAATTAATGAGCAAAGCCCGATACATGCTAATGGGACCAAACAGTAGAACAAAGGAGCACATCGATAAACCTGAATGGTCGAGATGTTGAAGAGGCCCAAGAACCTTGTTATCGTGGAAGAATTTTCTCCAGGGACGGAACTGAAAAGGATGTCGAGGCCTGGACTTCGGCAGGACTTCGGTACTCTTTCCTTTCTGGAGGAATATATATAATACAATATCGCACAAAACTTCAAGTGTTCGAATCTGTGTTATAATACGACTGTACTACATGGAAGGTGGCCGATAGATTTACCAGAAAATTGCTAACGTTCGTCAACCAATGAAAAATCTTGTGCACATAGTTACGTTTATTTATACATATAAGACTGGTTAGACCATGACAGGCATCATGCCTTGATGAAGCCATAGCAAAGTATCTTCAAACAGGCTGTGGATTTGTATTCACAAAGAAAGCGTGAAATGAGCTGTCTAAGCGGACAATAGAGAAGGGAATTCGAGGCGTGAATAAGTCCTGCCGAAAGGTAAAGGCTCTATCACTAGATCATGTCTTCTGAAGGAGCGCTACTACTTCTACAAGCAACCATCAGTGGTCACATAGCAACTGAAGGTATAATTTATATTCTACAAAAAAATAAACAATTTCCAACATCTAAAAAGCAGCAGTTGTTATATTGATTATTTCCTTATGAGCGTCCAACAGGCGCATCGCTTTTTCAACTTTCACAGGAAATTCTATACGCTTTTTCGTCAAATAACCAAAAAAGTACGCACGCAAACACGCGGTTCCTACTCTACGACAAAAACAGTTTCCTTCTACTAGAAACGAGACTAGCACCTGTCTGTTCAATCGGATCAAAATTCCACATGAGTTGCATAGATGTTGGAGATTATGCTGCTTCTGCTGCCAATAAATATTCAAATCATGAATGATGCTACCAAGAGCGCCTTGAGACTATAAGAGTCTGGTGGCTGCTGGAAATCTGCGGATTATGAGCATAGCAAAATTTTCTCATTATTTCCAGACTGTGGGGCTTAGCGAACTTACCGACTATATAAACCCGTGTCTAAGCTTCGATACAGGTTTCCATACACTTTTCCCTACGAGGGGAGACTGGGATAATCAAAAAGTGATAAGGGAATCTGAAGTTTCTGTATTCACGGACGGGTCAAAAATGGATACTGGAACAGAGGCCGGCAGCCGACATGAATATTCAAGTATCCTTTCGTCTGCCGGACTACTGCAGTATTTTTCAAGCCAAGGTTTTTGCCGTAAGCAGTGCAGTGGATATACTAAATTGCGCGCCAAATCTTCCCGAAGAATTGTGTATAAAGATCTATACAGACAGCTAAGCAGCATTGAAAGCTCTAAGCTCCAGCCTAGTAGGTTAGGTAAGGTTTAGAAGGGTAGACTGAAGCATTGTACTACAACCCATCACGAGAGACCGGGCTCTAGACTATTGATTCCGAATATTGCTCTTCTTTATGAAGAGAGTAGTTCTCCATAGAGGTATCATCGCAAGTTCTGACAGATCGGTCAAGGAGAATTTCCCCAAGAACCGATATCTGGTGCGTGCCAGACTTTCACATTCACACAGTAGATGCTCCAGTTTTAGTTTTAATATGTGCTTTATTGTGTCGTAATATCTTAAATCTAATAGTTTTTCCATCTTAATTCTAAAGCTAAACATAATTTATATCTAATCTGCTAACGTTCTTAATGGCCTCAATGAGCACTCTAAGATATAAAATTTAGTGGGGCATGCACTAGATGCTCCAGTGTCGGTACAACATTCTCTCCACCACAGCGACACAGATCAGCCATGGGTATTCCCAGTCTTTCTCCATGTCTTCCAAAAGGACAGTGTCCCGTTAAGACCCCTATAAGCTGTCTACATATGTCCCTGCACAAAAACAAAATGAAGCTAGAGTTCCTCCTATTAAGTTTCGGCTGCAACCCGAGAGATTCACCCAGGCCCCTCCGTCTGTCTGAGCGCTTCTATATCAATCATTCCCTTTACACGTTTAATGGGACATAGAACCGATTTATCGGCCAGCTCTATGCACATATCCGACCCACTTCTGGCGAGCTCGTCTCCCAGCCCAGTAAAATCTAAGATAGTGAGCGTCTGAAAACACTGAGCGCAGCCCATAAGGTTTTCTTGTGATGGGTTCCAGGACACAAAGGGATACCAGGAAATGAGCTGAAATGGCTGCTATACATGCAACCCAAGCGGTAAAAATATCCCTTACTTACGTCAAGAGAAATATTGACAAACAGACAACAGAGCTGACCAATGGTAGATGGTTTAACCTAACTACGTGTGAAATCTCCAGGCAGCTATGGTCAGTAATATATCCCAGAAGGACAGCCGATCTTCAGAGAAGAAGTCGTATGGAGACCCGTAACATTACGGCAGTCATAACGGGTCACTGTCTCATTGGCAGCACAACGCCTAGGCACTCGATATAATGACTTCTGCAGAAGCGAAGAAGAAGAGAGCGTTAGACATCTACTTTGTGAGTGTCCCCAGCTAGCCAGCTGTACATAGGTTCAGAGTCATGGGCAGCTACTTCTTCTCCAGTTTCGGAGCCATGGTTGAAACACGATTTGATGTACTGGCCAAATTCATTCGCACTTGTGGCTGGTTCGACTAGCAATTCCCCTGTAGTAATACTACGATAACTCCCTACATGGGTGTCACGGTTGTTGTATCACAATGGTTGCGTTTACGTGCAGACCAGACCAGTCCACATAGACCGGTTTGGTATTTTTCGGTCTTGCATTTATGTGCGCATTTTTACAGTACGAGACTGGGGTTTCATTTGGTCCGTACCAAAATCAAGACCAAAATCAGTCCAAATAGACTGGTTTGGTTTGAGTTTATGCGTACGACCAAACTGTTTTTTTGGTCTATTCAGACTGGTCTGGTCCGCACGTAAACGCGACCAATGGACCAACTGAATGGTCTAAGTGAGGTGAGTCGATCCATAGTTTAAATGGCTGCCACCATAGCCCAAACTAGAAGTGGTATATTATAAAGAAATATTGATAGGAAGCACCATCTAATCAACCATCAAGTTTTTTGCTATTTCCCTACAGATAGCCGAAAAGAGAGAAATCTTCCCTACACCAATTTGAAACACAAATTCCCCTATTGTAGGGAAAAATCCCTAGAAATGGCAGCTCTGGATCGAACTGACAAGACACACGGCCAAGCGAAGCCACTTAGAGAGGCTGGTCCCATATCACTTTCTTTCGGAACGATGAAACCCAATCTGGCAACACTGTTACAAGCTGAACAGATGTACAATGCGACTAAAGCGGATAGGCGACTGGATTGCTTCATCTCACCATCGCCCATCTCACCTACTCGGCACTTGAAATAACTGACCATGTGGTCATAATGTTTATTTACTCAAGGAAAATGTTCGCCGAGTGTTGGTGAGTTGCTGTCGCGCAATTCACGCGCGCACACACGTCACACGCCAAGGCGAAAAACGTCACGTCAAATTAATTAGCGTTGTGTAGTATGCGTGCGAAGAAAAGTATGGACAGTTGAAAAATTGAGGGAAAAAAATGTTCCTTCGCATTTATCGTTGTGAAATGAGCGAAAACGAGAAGACTGTACTGTTTTGCGCGTTCATAATTCAATTTATAAACGTGTTGAGACGAGTTAATTGATACCGCAACAGTACGATTACAAATATTATTACTACCGTTTTACAGAACAAAACAAGAGATGCCCAGTAAATTGTTTACAAATCACGGGGATTGCTAATGCCTGATGGTTGGTTTAACCATTTTGCTGACACGATTATTTAGTAAATTTGTTGCGTAGTTGCATGAATTGTTTATAAAAACAAATTTTTGTTTCTAGTAAATAGAAGAACAAACCTACGATGAGTCAATTCGACAACTTTCTTTGGATTGAGTCGCAATGAGCCTTTGAAGGAATTGATCATACCACGATGATAGAGGACTTGGCACCTGTACGGAACTAAGAGAAAGGCGCTGGAGATAACCTGAATTACCAACATCAGTGTCTCTCAGGGCTAAAAGCTTGCATTACACTGTATGCCACTATGTCAAATTTGCAGTAATAAGCAATGTGAAATATCGAATTAGAATTATACTCACAGTATCGGGCCGATATTTTGCATTTCTTATTACTGCAAATTTGATATAGTGGCATACAGTGTAATACAAGCTGTGAGAGCTCCAATAATGTCTCCATCGCAAAAAGGTAAATTTTTCGAAAACAGAAACAATCTCAGATCGCACGAACCCTGTTTAGAAAGGAACCATTGTGAGATCTTGACAACAACAACGAATACCAGACCAGGGTAGCTTTTGAACCGGACGAAATTTATGGCGTTTTCGGGGAATAGGAAAATAGCAGCGCTCTTCCGCCGCAGTGTTACTGCATCTTATATCTGGATGATACACCCGATCGTCTTGATAGCCTTGTGTAAGCGATCTAGTCTATTATTCCTGAGGTCGTAAGGTTCGAATCCCAGTATTCTTACTTTTCAACAATATACATTCCCAAATATCCTTTAATTCTTCTTCTCATCCCTGTCGGGGTTGGAAGATAGGCTACAAGCCATCTCCGGAAACAATAACTACGTTGAGAAGCTTCGAGAGAAAAAAAAACTCCGATCGGAGAAATTTCGTCAGAGAGCCTAGGGCTGATTCTTAATGAAATTGAAGTAAATAAATTAAAAATAAAAATGTACGAAATGAGCGCCCTGACCTGACGGAATTCATTAACAGCAGCAGGCGCTTTATCAGTGCCTAAAAGCAGAGACTTAAACCGGCCTATGACTTGCGGTAAAGATAACGATAATAAATTTGGCCTACACACAAAATAGAAAAGAGCACTAAGTTGCGGTTACTTGCCGCGAAATAAATTCACATACGTCTGAAATAATCACTTTCAAATCGAAATTCAGTGTTAACGGCAAAACAAATTGCAACGCGACCAATGACAACTGGTCGTGTGTGTGAAGGAAATGGTCAGAAAACTTATGTGATAATGACCTTCAAGTAACAACACACCGCAAGTATTTATCGCGTCGTTTCGAATTTATTTTTTCCTGTTGTAAATTCTTCGTTTCTATTGCACTTTCATTTTTCTCGACGTTATCCAAAAAAAAACCGGAATCTTTCTATTTTGGGTGCGTATATTGGTTTTTATTTACCGTTGGGGGCCTCCTTCTTTAACATTTTTTTGAAGCTCACAACTACAATAAACATGTACTCAGCAAAAAATATTTAAATTTATATCGCATCCAAAGAAGTAGAACCAACACAAGGACGTGACATGCGGGTGAAATTTGAGAATTGTTAGCGAAAGATTTGATGATCATCGTTGGCAATTGGTGGTTTTCACTTCCCACCAGGAAATTGTCTGCATTTCAAGTTGAATATTTCAGCAATGAAATCGTGAAAACCGGTATTACATTACTCGGTAATGGATAGCGGAATGCAAAAGCGATTTGCGAAAGGCATATACCGCTTCTTAGGTGCACAAATTGGAGGAGACACGGGCGCTGAACCGAGGTGACTTCAGACAGGGACGTCATTTCAGTTTTTTCTAGGGGGGGCAAGATGTTATGTTTGTATATATTTTTATATATAAATATACATATCGCCGTGTCGGAAGAACAATGACACAACTGCAAAAAATTCTAATTTTTTTCGGAGAAACAATATCATTTTTGACAATTGCCCACAAGCCATACGAGCTTATTAATAGTTACTATAGACAGCTTAGATCAACAGCACGTTCGTTTAAAACAACGAGGAACGATTTTATGCAAGAATAGCAAAACCACAAAATATTGAAATGTGAAAACAAAAAATTTTTAAAATTGCAGTTGCGTCACTGTTCTTCCGACACGGCGATATGTTATATATAATCTATAAAAATACATAATTCAGGGGGGGGGGGGGGGCGAATGCACCCCCACCCCCTACTTTTGAAATGATATCACCTTCAACAGCATCACCAGATGTTAAATTGGTGCTTCAGGACATCCTCACTGCAAATTCCGCGCTATCTAGTCTTCAGGTGCTACGAATAGAGGGGAAATTTTGGTCATACAAATTTCACCAAACACCGGAAAGAAACGAAACACACCCCCAAGAGAAGAAAAAAAAAAGGTAAGTTTCTTTATTTTCTATTTTTTGTAAATACATATTTCTTTTTTTTTCGGAGAGTCCCGGGTGGGTTAGAAGTAGTAATGGGTCGTTCACGAATGAACTACTCTAAAAGAACATTTCATTGTGTTAGCGAGTGAGTGAAGTAACTCATTCATTTTGATAAAATGCAGTTCAATTCGAAAAGTGAATGAAGGAATAACTAACGGAGTGAACGGTACGAACGCGGTGAGAAGAGAGATAAACGATCAACCATTTTTCGTTTCGTCCACCTCCGTGTTAGTCTCCATCATTAGCTATCGACTACGATTGATGCGTTTGAGTCTATCATTGAAGGAAAAAGGACCGCAATACGAGGAGAGACCCGACCAAGTAATTTTGCAGCATGACAACGCTCGGCCACATGTTGCAAAACCGGTCAAAGCCTACTTGGAAACGCTGAAATGACATTGATTCTTCCGATTACCACTTGTTCCGATCGATGACTAATGGCCTAACTGAGGACCACTTCCATTCTTATGAAGATTTCAAAAAATGGCTTAATTCATGGAAAACCTAAAAAGATGAGACGTTCTTTCGACATGATATCTGTATACTGTCAGAAAAATGGTAGAAAGTAGTCGCTAGCGATGGACAATGCTTTCCATGATATATTCTTTACTAATTTTTTTAAATAAGCATTAATTTTCACGAAAAAACTACTGAAACTTATACAAATCCCCAATACTTTGCAAGGTGTGAAGTCTATTGTCCTGTTCACTGCTTATTCTTTCTTCCTTAGAAGAGTAATGTAAAATTGTAAATTGACGTGGTGAACGCGGAAAAATAACATTCCATTCCATAATAAGAGAGAGAGTAGCTGTACATCGATTTTCTTCCTATTTCCCAACTCAAAAGCAGAACTGAACCACTGACGGACTTGTGAGAGAAGCCAACCCACAAGCACAACTTAATGACTAACTGACTAGTTAGTGAGTCACTGCTGAACGGCTGGTTAGAGACGAGAAAATAGAATGGAGTAACTAAGTAAAAATTCAATTGTAGTACATACTTCACTGAACTAACTCTTTCAGACGTTCAGTGTCAGCGACGCGTCTCCGCGTCCAACAAAATTTCGTCCTCTTTAATAAGCATTGTCAAAATTTTCGACAGTCAACGTTTTAAAGTGAATGACTAGTTGAGATGGAAACTACTTTACTCAAATGAACAGTTTTATCAATCTCTAGTTACAAATGATACCCGCGGGAATGGCCTGGTAATCTTGTCGAACCACTTTCCGGGCCCCGCACGCAGCTAGCGGATTTCTTTTGGGGGGAATAAGTGATTTTTTGGTGCGAGGTAAATGTACGACGACGGGAGCTTCTCGTCAAGAACAGAGATCAGACGTCTAGGATTTCGTGGGCGACGACGAAGTTCCCACGTGGACGAAGGGGGAGAGAGACTCCGGGAAAATACATCAATGGTCTTGGAGTGGCTTTGGGATCAACATGGAAGAACCTGGCTCGGGTAGCCAACTATGACGGCATTAACCTACTATTCGTATTCATCTGCAGCCGCACCTTTCCACCCCTTTTCGAGAACACCCGCTATCGCAGGCAGTTTATACGAACGTCCTCGATTAATACTGAACAGTTTGCTACCGTAAGTGATGAGAAGCCGCACTCGGTTTCCCTTTAGGGGTTTTCCCAGGCGATGTGTCCTTTTACCTAATTCCTCTTATATCTCTCCTTTCCTGACATCTTTCTGGTTTTCTCCCACCTTACATTCCTTCCAGCCCGCTTAACATTACCCCAGGTTTTGCTCATCATGGCAGTCAGCCCATCTCGCGCATAATATTATGTCCATAGACAAGGTGTGACCGCCCACCTCATTCGATGGACTAAGACGTGCTTTAAGCTAGATGCGCAGCTCGGCAGTATATGGGACTCACGTCACCTAAAGACAGTTATGGTAACGTGAAAGGTTTCCTTCTCAAAATCGATCTCTGTCCTGATGAAGGAATGACGATTCCCACGAACGAACGACGATCGGTTTTTTTTTCCGTTGCTACTACAATGGACATTGCCAATTGGACACTCTGGCGGACCTCTAACACATTGCCTTGTAAATGATAGATTTATATCAATGAAATCATGCATTTGAAATAAAATTGATGTATACGATCCTACTGGGATGGTAATGCAGGGAGAAATGCAAACAATTAAATCGAAATGCCATATCAGTTCTTGAAAGACTACATCTCACGTCGATTCGGGAATCGCCATATACCTCTGGGCTTTGGGATTCCTAGTGCCTAGTCGTAATACCCTCATAAAAACTTATTGTCAAATCATATCAATTACTAAGAATACGTGATTTTAGCAATTACTATTAATAAGCGCATTCGTTATTGAATGCGACATCACAACTATACTCAAGTTCTGGTAGTCAATGCAACTATCCACCTAGGACATCTCCTTGTTAAGGTAAGCGATTATGTATTTCATGTTCTACAAGCCATGCATTACAGAATCGATTGTGTAACTATTACATTTCCTACTGGGTTAATACAACATTCGCCGCGTATGTTATCCATGTATTTGTATATTTAGTACAGCGTGCGACAGACGTTTCATTGGCGCGTGAGATGTTAATTTACCGGCAAAGCGATGCGAGTAGCTATCGCGTTTTATACAGATCGCACGTTGAAAAATTCCGATAAGGAAAATTTAAAGTTTAGGCTTTCTTTACGTCATCAGCAAACAACTTATGACGTTGATTTATCTTTAAACTACGATCATTTTTTTAATTTCTTCAATTATGATCACGGCAATTAATTTCAAACGTATTAAAATAATTTCATTCCACAAAGAGGAAAAGCAAAGAGATCTGGCAACTCAGCAATCATAATAAGATTTAAGTTCTTAGCCAATAAGGAACAAGGCCAGAACAGGGATGTTATTATAAAGACTCGCGAATGGCCTTGATATTGACGCGATCGGAGAAATCAAATCTGGCATCGCCCCGTAAAATGCAAACACTTTTGAAACACTAGCACGCATGATAAAAAAAAACACATCTTGAGGAGGTCGCGTTTATCGCTACCTGAATAGGTAGGTTGTAGGTAGGTAGGTGAAAGAGAATATCGAGATCCACTTGCTGTTCAGTCTGTAGTGTGTTGTGCGATTCTCTCTTGAATTTTTGAATTCTTCTTTCATCCGTTCACGTAGTGCATTTTGCATTTATAAAATAGAAATAAGCTAAAACATAATTTTCAGCTGAGTTCCCATAAGATCTTGGATATTGCATACCAAGAAAAGTATATGGCGCGGTCATTAAACTTTTTTATTTCACAACAGAGTCTATAAACTTTTTTCCTCCATAGATTTGTTTAATGGTGTTTTTTTCGTGACTGTGCTGCTTTATTGTGTATTTTCTGTAACCCAATACAAACACACACTAACCGTTATCGTATTGAATAGAAGATCTTTCAGTAAGTGGTTGGCAGCGAGGTTATGAAAATACGAGAGACGTCACGAAACTTTTACGTTTTCCAAAGTACATAGCTCACCTTTCGCCGGACACACACACTTTTCTTCCACGTAACACCCCCACCAATCTTTCAGAGCGTTACAGATAAACTTGAAAATAGATCACCTGGTGGTGGCAATCGTGATTACTTTTTGCCCAAAGTGTCGTTATCAATTAAAAAAAAAAGATAAGTTAGGGATACTGATAGCATATTAAATTTGATAGTTGATATCTAAAGGAAAATCGATAACAATTTTATTCAGTAATTTAGCGTAGCACAATGTTGGTTTCCGAGACACAAAGGTGTATCAGTAATCGAGGCAGCCAAGCTGGTCAAAGCTGGATCTGAAAGG
This sequence comes from Beris morrisii, assembly GCA_951812415.1. Lineage (NCBI taxonomy): Eukaryota > Metazoa > Arthropoda > Insecta > Diptera > Stratiomyidae > Beris > Beris morrisii. Next base: position 77,174,164 of record OX638310.1, read on the forward strand.
GTTGTAATTCATGCAACTCATGATGATGACGACGAAAGGTGCCATCCTTAGTGTGACAACAAAGACGCCTACTGTACCACTCTGTTTCGTTAAGATCTTTAAAAGTACTCATGCAGTTTCCCCCAAGCCTAGCTGGTTTGATTTCTTACGAAATTTGTACCCTTACCGGGTCCTAATTGTCACCTCCTCCTTCGTCAAAAGTAAGCATATATCAGGTTCCTTGACTTTCTCCGGCAGATTAAACGTGTAACCTTGGCTAGATCCAGGTTTGTGAAACCTTCGCTTCTCATTAAGTAAATTCGAAATAACTTCAAACCAGAAATCTTCCTTCCCCAAGCAGGTTCAATTTCTTTTCAAACTCACCGTGACTGCTTCCTCCCCTTCCTAACGCCGTTTTTTTCTTTATTTAAGGCCGGTTCGACATATTGATGAAGTTTTACAGGGTAGGTCACTACCTATGAGCTCCTCACTCCTATGGTGCTACTTCGAGCATTGGTCACATATGGGAGAACTAGAAATTTTCTTCCGCCATAGATGCTCGTTCAGTCTGCAGTGGTATGGTAACAATAGCAACTATATGTTAGCGAGATTTCTTTGTTCAACATTTTTGAAGGTCTGCAGTGGTCCAGATTGTTTCATCGGCCTCTGTGTCATTCGGTGAGCTTCCTGTGCATGTCAGATTTAATGCTCGCGTCGGATATTCCTACAGCTGAGTCAGGACCATGAAATCTGGTTGTGTTGGGACATGGAAGTATGAACGTTGGTAGCCAATCAGCAACTGTGAAATGTGACATTCTGAACCCAACATGTAGTTTGCATCTCACCTCCACTCCAAACTGTTATTCTTCCGTCCACTTCTACTTTTGACACGGGACGCCAAAGAATCCTCTTTTTTTCTTTCTTCTTCTCTTGAAAAACAGCTTTAGAACTACAGAAGGGTGTTTCGACCCTAATCGTGCGAGCAAATCGGCCTCCTCGTTTTCTGGAATACCGGAGTGTTCTTTAACCCCAGGCACTTTATTACTTCTCCCCAATTTATTCATCCTCTGAATGACCTCCTCAACAAGTCGTGAAGGGACTGCTGTGGTCGAGCTTAGGGATTTAATAACTGCTTCGCTGACCGAATAAATATAAATGACTTGATCAATATGGGTGTTGTATAATCGCGTAGACCTCCACTTGTGATAAAGTCGTTTCCCTCCCTAAGAGGAACGACTTTCCAGCAGTTGACCTTCTCAGGATAATCTTTAGAGAACCGTCCGTATAAAATATACACTCCCCGGCTCACGGGTCAACAAATTTTTCCCACCTACTTGGTTCGTTCTGTTATGTAACACTCAAACCTCCGCTCTAAATAGAGCTTCAAAGTCATCGTATCTACACACATTTTGCATTCACGCAGCACCGAGTTAAACAACCTACTTTTCGTGAGATTGCCGATGATTTGCTTCGAAGTGGAAATGCTTCCTTGTATCAACTGTATCCGGACAATACTCCTCGCCGCCTCATATTGAATAAAGGCATCAAGAGATTACAGATTAAAAAGGATTTCCAAAGCTCACGTCAGGGTTGCTCTCATTGCAAGGTCCTATTTCGCAGAAAATTCATATGGAAATGCTGATCCTGCAGACCAGTTGACATTTGAAGGTAAGCTTCGGGTCTTAGACTACGCCCAGATACTTCACCTCAGTTTAGGGTTACAGCCGCGTGCCATAGAATGTTGGCCGCCTCATTTGAGATCTTTTCTCCTTATAGTGAACAGCTTCTTCTCAGTTTTTCTAGGATTCACTGAAAGATTCAGACCATTCAGAACATTCCACGTTCCACGTAGAGCCGTGGTCATCAGCTCGGGAATATCGGTTCCTTGGGCCCAGAGATGGATACCATGTTTCAGTACGTTTACGCAGAAAGGAGACCGCCAACAGATTCACCAATAGTCCGGAAATGGTCCCTCCCTGCTCAATAACCTCTTACTGCCTTGAGCATGCAACCCATGCAGTATCTATATCTCTTTATTCCGTTAACAAAAGCTGACCAATTATAGATGGCTCAACCAAACAGCCCATGAAATATCTTTCCGGCAGATTCTAGTCTTAGGAGGACTGCTGACCTTCTGAAGAGTACGAGACAGTCCCATTGGCAGACACGAGCCAAGTTTATAAGCTATATATAATACAATGACTTCTGCAGAAGCTGAAAAAGTGAGGAAAAAGAAGAGAGCGTTACACTTACTTAGTGAGTGTCCTCAGCTAGTCAAATATAGGTCTTCTCCGGTCTGGTTTGTTCAACTAACTTTTTTCATTTGTGGTACCACTCCAATAGTTAAATAAATGGGACTTCATTAGGATGTCACAGTTTAAGTAAGTCGATCTATGATTCAGATGATCGCCACTCTAACCTAACAACAATGAATCAAGAAGAACTAATCGTTTGACTCAGATAGAGTTTGAAGCGTTAATAAATCAAACAGCATTTTCACTCGGAAAACTTCAAAAGAAGAACTAAGTCATGGTGTCAAAGTAGAAAACATTCCAGTGCCGGGGAGGTGCAATGGCTAAGCGAGCTAGTATACAAACACTAATACCAGGAAAAAAAAAACTGGAAAACCGCATACAATTCGAACCTGCACATCATCTTTAGGACAAAGGTTCCTTAAATCACGTGCGGTATTTAGGATTTTAAAGAATCAGCAGAGACTCATGGCATCCGTGCGGTAGTCCATGCAATAAAAAAAACACTTGGAAAACTTTTCCATTTCCATTTATCCCTAAGTTCAAGTTACGTACCTTCTGCCTGGAAACTTGCAAATATTCTTAGATCCGCGTAACTATAAACAAATTACCATCACAAGAGTAGTTAGATGGACAGAGCCTTGAGGAACGCCGACATTAGTGAAATAAGGAAATGAAGTCAAGTAACATAAAATTTGTCCAATGCTTCAAATTTGACTAAAAGAGCGGTGTGTCATACTCAATCAAATGCTTTAGAAACTAGCTGAGTATCTCTAAAGTTATGAATCAGTCAAGCTCTTTTCAACAGGTTCCCTGTCGACGTGATGATGTTTGAGTCAGGCATTGACCAGACTTGGCCGAAGTCGAAGTACAACTTACAAGATGGAATGCAGGAATACCATGGAAAGAAGCTAATTTATTTACATCTAAATCAGAGGTTCCCAAAGTAGGCGTTATCAACCCTGAAGAGATTATGCAGTTCAGGGCGAATGTTGTGGTCTTAAATGCACAGAGAATGCTTTGAATAGAGCTAAAGGGGCATGATATGTAATTTCAAATTAAGGTTAACGATTTTTTTGATTATCAGCCACGAAAATTAAGTAACCATTACATACATCATGTAAAATTGGTCATATCTGAAAAGAAATTTTCGAGGAAGAGAGTAAATCGCTGTAAGGAAAAAAAAAGTTTGAAAACCCCTGAACTAGAATCCATAAAATGTTATACTCCACACGTGGTTTTGACGAAAAGGAAAACTATGTTGCAGAGCTTCGAGAAAAATCTCAGGAAGAGCAACCGTAATTTTAAAAATTCGATTGGCACCCAAGCCCAAAGCCCATACAAAGAAGGGTCTGGTGATGTGGTAGTACATCTTTAGTAATAGATGGAAGTTAAGGGAAGCCATTATCTGATT